>OY751352.1:10202939-15002939 GCA_963564715.1 Catocala sponsa
AAACTGACGTAGGCAATGCCAAATATGTGATAATAACAACACTTATAATTGTTGGCTTTTCCTCTGACTACCTTCATAAATGCGTGAACGAGAAACCATTACCCAAGTTTAATTACCGATATACCATAATTACCGATATATTACGATGATCAATTTGTGATTTTGATCAGGTTTTTCTAGAATTATTTTCAATTTGCCGTGTTATTAATTTCGCATTTTAAAAGGTGATCGATAATTTTAAAATAACTATGGTTTTTATATCAAAGAAAATATATGTATCACGTTTTTACCTTTAAATATGCAGTATTCTTTATTTGTTGATATAAAAATATTTCCGGAGTAACAAGAACATATTAAATTAACAACCAATTGCCAGCATTGCAAACTCAAGCCAGCAATTGCGTTGAAAGATATTGATGACCAACCAAACCCTTTCATAATACCAGCCACTCCCGCGAAACAACCGCAAATAAAAATTCAGAAGTAGTAACAAATGTCGTCCAATCAAAATTTCACGGCGTGAGTCGTTGCCGCCATAATGAAATGATACATTCATGCATAAAATGGCCGTTACGGTGCTACGCGGGCAGTGCGATTAAAAGATTACGTGCCCATCCAGACTAAACCTCAGTAGTATTATTTACATTTTATTTATATAAGATGGCGTCTTCGCGGTATAATGGCGCGTTAAATCGGTTAAAATCTCGGCAATCATTTCTTATTTTAAATGGGTTTGATGTTATATCTGTTATGGATTTCAGTAACTTGAATGTATCTGGATGATTTTTATGGTTGCATATTTTTAATTTGATTAGGACTGTACCCTTTTAAGAACGGGTAATGTTATGTTATAAGTTAATTATATTAGTAGATGGTATTTTTATGGCAAAGTAGGTTGTAAAGTATTTAATAGCTCTAATATTTTTAATTTTACGATTTAAAACACGTACATTGTATTAATTGTACTAAGTATTGTAAAGCAGCACTTATTTATACCACATAAGGTTTTCCTAGTGGCTCGG
Organism: Catocala sponsa; assembly: GCA_963564715.1. NCBI lineage: Eukaryota > Metazoa > Arthropoda > Insecta > Lepidoptera > Erebidae > Catocala > Catocala sponsa. The sequence continues at coordinate 10,203,962 of OY751352.1, forward strand.
CCCTGCTTTTTTAATATTAATAATATCTTCAAACCAAATATTGAACATGTCAACCAATCTTAACAGAGACTAGATAGAAATTCAAGTGCGTGCACAAAGATAAGTACATTCTCTGTTCTCTTAGTCTAATAGTCCGATGGGAGGGCAATCCGATATCAGGCAAAGGATTACCGGCTCTACGTGTTCCCGAAATTATGGGTTGAGCAAAACTCCGCCAACTTCCTAACTTCCAGCTGCTATTAAAATTTTATTGACAAAACAAATCAGTAATTTTCCTGTCAAAATCTTTATTATTGGTTCGACTGGTAATCGAATCTTAAATAAGTCTATAAATATGGCCTACCTGATGGTAAGCGGTTACCGTTACCTACGGAACTGAATTATCAGCGCTATCAATAACTTACGCGTTGCCAACCCCGCCAAAATCTTTTTGTGTACTGTAGCATGTTACATATTACATTAGAATAAAATACATACGCATATATAAATAGACTTAAGCCTAAATATCCTCGAAGGGTTAAGCAGAAATGTCTTACACCCTCATTTCTCCAACTACATTTATAGGTCCTACGTAATAATGGGGTGCCTATTGACGCTTCCCAGACATAGTCCCAAGCTTCGAGCTGTAACTGAAAATTTCTTGGCAGGAAAACTCAATAGCTCTTTGCTCGACCCAGGAATCAAAACTGGGACCTCATACTCAGCAGTAACGGACTCCATATCTCCGAAGGCAGATGTTTTATCACCCAAATTTGACCTCAGCTATTAGATTTAGGTATCCTTTAATAAGAAAAAGCATTATCTGTCCCAGAAATAAAACTTCAGAAGTCAGAGTTGTACTTAAGCACGCAAACTTATGCCAAAGGACCAGCGATGTAGACTATAGAATAACATGTTTTATGAAATTACCTGTAGAAAACCTATTGTTCTAAATAAATTACAAAATACTGGCACACCTGTTAAAGTATTATAAAACGATCTCAATCCTTACTTCCTTACTAATATTATAAATGCGAAAGTTACGCTGTCTGTCTATCTGTCTGTCTGTCTGTCTATCTGTCTGTTACCTTTTCACGGCTAAACCACTCAACCGATTTAGATGAAATTTGGTACAGATATAGTTTAAAACCTGGGGAAGGACATAGGCTACTTTTTATTCATGTAGGTACCACGCGGGCGGAGCTGCGCGCAAAAGCTAGTAATTATGTAATATCAGCCCTGTATTAAACTGTCCCACTGCTGGGCACGGGCCTCTTCTTAGTGTGAGAAAGGTTAAAGCCTCTTATCCACTAAGCAACATTTGGCGCACGACATGTTGCACAACAAATCGCTCAATGTGTTGACAGTCAGCGCGGAACTTTTGTTTAGCAACGTTGTCTGTCTACACATGATTTCGTTTGCATCAGTCGTCGACAACATGTCGACCAAAGAGTAAAGTAATACATAGGGAAAAGAGAGCCCTCTTATGGCCAATTTCAGCCAACCCTATTTGAAACAGCGACATCTGAACTTTTGGTCCCGAACTAATCCTTCTATACATAGCTATAGCTATTCCGTATTCTATGCCTATAGCTATTTATATTATGTATTTTATAACCCAGAATTCGTATTTAAATTGTTTTGTATCAATCGTATTTTTGTAACATAAAAATTGCAAATAGAACAAGTAGAATGTTACAAAAATTGATCCAAACAAAACAATTTAAATACAATAAGTATAGGGTTCATATCGTAGTATAAGAATAAAACAACAACAAATAACATTTTATTATGTTTATGTTTATTAAAATATAACTATGCAGCGGACTCTAGGTTCACAGTGAAATGCGCAGCGTCTCGGCATTTTTGTAGTTGGAAAAACCGCACCACATTAAACACTAAAAGCGTAACTATCGCACACTGATAACAACAGTTTTCGATGGGAATATTAACTGACACAAGGTGGAGGAACACAGAGCTCGACTCAACGCACTTACATAAGACCTTCACAGCCGAAAAATATACAATATAGGACGAAAAACTACAAACGTGCGCACGGGCAAGATGCAGGCGCCATATTGTGACTGTCTTACAAATCCAATGTTTGAATCATAGTCTTTAACCGACATATTTACTAATTTTTATTTTATGACATTTTTATGATAAAACAATTAAAATGAGAATAAAATATGATTCTAGATAAATTAAACATATAAAAGTATAGATAGGTAAGAACTGACACTAAATAATAAATTAAAATTTGTTTAAGCGCCATCTTCTGCGATTGATTTACAGCACAAGTACGGGGCCAAAAACACAGATGTCAGTCCTATCTTTGGATATAGGAAAGATATTGGGCAGTGTCCCCCCCCTGATGTCGCCAGAGGAACTAGTGTTGATTTCAGTTGCATTTTCATGTCTCCACTTGACAATATTTGATGCTCAACTTCATGTTGCACGGAAACAAACAACATGCCGCGCGTCATGTTGCGCGTCAGCTGGCAACGTCGATGTTGTGCAATGCTGCCGAACATGTTGAGCGTCACGTATTGAGCGTCAAAGGATTTAGCCCTAATCCACTACGCTGGCCCAGGGCGGGTTGGCAGAATTCGCATATTATCTTCGAGAACATTATGGAGAACTTACAGACATGCAGGTTTCCATACATTGCTTTCCTACACCTAAATAAATGTATTTTTATTAGATCTTTTGATACCTTTATGAAGCAAATAAAAGCATTTGATATGATTTTATTGATTTGATTTTATTTCAGTTCCAATAACAGGAAATGCGATTAAAGATCAATCTAACCAATAATGATTACATACAATCAAAAGTCTTATAACTTTGATTGTATATCCAAGCTGCGGCGAATATCGCAGAATCCACCGACATCGGTCAGTCGATTGCCTTATTACATTGTTGTCTAATGGACTTCATAATCGTATACTATAAATTATGATCAATTATACCCACGCATGTAACTCTGCTGTCATAAACAGCAATGCATCTATTAGTTCGAATAATTGAGTGTCTTTTTTATTTCAATAATTCTATGCTATGCTTTAGTTAGTACTGTCTCAGCGGTAGGCAATGCGACGGCTGTGTATAAAGGTCCCGTTTGATATTTGGGTGAGGCATAGTGTTTTTATTCTGCTGATCTCTTAGATAGCCGAATAAGTTTCTATCCTGAAGAAGGTTCAAAGGCAAATACATAACATAAAATCACGCTATGGACCAAGGGAACGGAGCAGTAGTCTTAGACGTGGGTAAAGCTACAATATTTATGTAAATAGTGTCTCTCTCTCAATAGCATCTTTTTGGCAAAGGCAATTAACGCATTAGGGATTATGCCCTGTACAGTGAGGGAGTTAACAACCATACGATTAACGACACAAAAAATACCCAGTTTTTAATTGTATTGCCGATTACGGACAGATGATACAGGCAAATCGTCGCTGATTTTTTTGAAAATTGTTTTAAATTCGCATTATATGTTTCTGTAGAAGGATCTGGTGTGCACGCTGTGACTAAGAGTGTACTTCAATTCGTTGGTTCTGGCCGATTAGATAGTTAAATCACAAAGCATAATTGTATGCTACTGTCTATTATAAATGAACACTATTAAATATGATTACAAAAAGTAAATTACTTCGATCTGTTTTTATTATTAAGTATTTATTGTTACTTTTTAGATTTATAGTCGGCAACATATGGTATAATGGCTGCAATATCTGGTACATATGAGTAGTAAAATACTGAAATTATAATTTAATGGAGATTTAAAAGAGTGGCTGTGTCTTTCTTGCAGGCATCTTCTCATACACTCGATCCTTTGTTTGAACCTAGCAACTAACATAAATGTCTATCCTGTTCCTAAATTCAGTAAATTTTCTAAACAATATCTTTAACGTTTATAGATATTGCTTTGTGACCTTAATGATTTTTGACTTTTGTATGCAGAGACAGTAGCCTCGATATGTCTAGTAGATACCCATAGTACAAGCTCTGCTTAGTTTGGGCTAGATGGTGTTGTGTGTATGTGATGGAATATTATTATTATTATATATCGGAATGATTGTAAAGTTTTGACACAAGGTCGAACAAACAATAAAAATAAAAACATAAATTAAAAGTGGTTTTGCTTCTAATGCATACGACATGGGTGTAATCTACATTTACAAGCAACATCTTTAATAAGTTGCCGACATAACATTTGATAAATCATCCACATTTCAATGAAAGAATAAGTTATAAAGATGTAAAATGTTTCCATTTCCGCGATCCAAATCTATTAATAATCGGTCCGATTCACAAAGAGGCGGTACGTGACCTATGGCCTAATCTGCCACAGATAACGAAAGATTTATGACCGACATATGAGCGAAAGAACGAATGTATTATAAGAATAAAACTTTATTGCATTTCCTTCCATGGGCGGGGCTTATAACAAAATTACAATTAACATGATTTACAAACTGCATAAATAATATTTCAAATTATTAAATACGACGACGCCTCGAGACACAACACCAGTTTTACCGTTCCTTTCAGTGTTGCTACAGCAAAAATTGAGATCCGCCGATCATTTATTTTGATATCAAGTCATAACACATTACATGGCTCGATGCGCTCTATTCGACATCATGTCCTGCATATATTATTAATTAAGTTTAAAGTTTTTACTTGCCTTTTTGTGAGAACATTTCTTACCGTGTGATTTTCCTCAATAAAACATCACCAGGTATCTTAATACCTCCTACATTTAAGGGAAAACTAAAAATAGCATCTCTGCGAGTTCGAAGTCCATTACGCTGTCGCTAAACATTGTAATTTATATTTAACCAATATTACGTATGCATACGTGCGACAAGGACAGTGTGTTCTGTCCTTTTCTGAAAGTTATTGGTTTGTTAAAGATTATCTCAACAGTGAAGAGTGCAGTCGATATTGCTTGTTTTACATCGAATATTAATTCTTTGAAAGTGTAAGAAACCTTGTAAAGCACAACAGTATATGCAAAAAAGAAATAAATTGGTGCTTTAATGATCGGCACCCAGACTGCTTTAGTGAGTGAACATTTATTGCATTTTTCTGGTATACCCAACACGATGCAAGAATTTAAATTTCTGTACATTATTTTTTTATTTACTAAGGTTAATGTTTCTATTCAATGCAACTAGAGTGCAGACTTGGTTCATCTTAGTTTTAGTTTATACCTCAAATATATATGTTTTGTTTTAGTCAGCATATAAAACCTAATAAATACATCGTGCTTTCACGTCTAACCACTTAGCTTGCATGTACTAATCTGTAAGCCTCCTCGATTAATATTAGCATTTTAAACATAATCGATATCGCATACGTTGAATCATTAATCGCCTACACTTTATCGGAGCGCGCGAAAAAGTACACAAATCACACCTCTCGAACGCCAGCTTTTTACTTTTTTATTTGAACCACGCACAGGGAACGCGTTCTTCCAGCCAGTACTTTTTTATTTCTCGCGCCTTTTAGTGTTTATTTTTTTTTCGTGTAGACGCTGTTAATGCCGTTTAGGATGTAAAGCACAAGAAGAATGTCTGTACAGCCATATCAAAGCAATTTTGTATTGATTGTGTAGCCATTTTATGAAGTAAAGGATCATCATTTTATGTGAGGCCGGCTTATTGAGTGGTGTGATAAAAATAGAGAAGAAATAGGCACTTGGTTGTAAAATAAGATAAGTTTATTAGTCTTCCAACGTATATGAATTTTTTTAGTCTTAAATGTTTGAACATTAATTTATAATTATAAATGAAAAACATAATAATAATTTTAAAATCTGTCTAATTTCTAGCTTAGGTAGCTTTGGCCCTAAATACTCCGTAACAATAGTAATCTTTTATTTCAACAAAGCGCTGCAGCGATTCTGTTTTCGCATCACATATGATATTAATAATATCAATTAAGTAGAAACTAGTTAAAATATTTAAACAACTCTGTTTTTGTATATACATAAATATCTGAAATAATTAATTGATTATTAAGTTATGACTCCGGGCATTTTTATTTTAAAATTCACAAAGTGTTTAAATTTATTTCTAAATGCAAATCTCATAAATGGATAAAAGCAAATGCGTATGTTAACAGACTTAATAAAAACGTAGGCAATGTTTATATGGTTTATATTTAATATTTTTATGGCTCTCCTGTCAACGTTTTACAATTTTACACAGTTATAAATCTATTTGATTCTTGTGGCTGCATTGAGAAATAATTAATCTGTGAGTGTTTTTATGTGAGAGACTTTAACGTTTTTTTAATATGTTTATAGAAAGGTGAATGCCGAAAGAGTATTTGCACACATCTATATCATGATTGTAATTAATCTGGTTCCAGTGCGGACGGTTTGAGTATGCGACCTTGGCTTCTTCGGTCTTCAATTTGACAATTCACTGTCATACGGCGGTATCACACCTTCCTTCTTCTGTAATAATTGGATCCTAAATTTATTGAAATTGCTTACTAAACATTGAATGGCTCCATCATTCTCTCTCATATTTCAGTTGACACGCAAATTTTCTTTGTGACTGTAAGGCAGATGAGCCATTCCTGTTCTTCCTTTCTATTATAGTAGGTAGTATTTTGTTGATATTACTACTGCAGTGCGAAGGTAACACAAGCAAGTCCATAACGGTGACTACCGCTTACCATCTGGTGGGCCAATAGCCTCACTTTAGGCAATAAAACGCCATCAGGCCAGATATTATACTTATGAATCATATTAAATATATAAAAATAAATACATAATAAATATTTATTTATTTTTGAAAAGATTGAACTATACTATTTCTTTTTCTATTCGGACGTGGGAACAATTTTCGGCACACACTCGCTCTTTTCACTGTTCAAAGCTGTCACCTTCTTCAGAATTAATTAATTACAAGGATAATTTTGTTAGTTGGAATTTTATTCTCATTGGAAAGTTCTCACGGTGACTATGATTCATAAGAGAATAAAAAATACCCCGCAGAGAAGTTGACGAGCTATAAAACATCAAATTTGACTGCACGTATGGCGTAGTGGTTTAAGTGGTCGCCTCGTCCATGCCACTGCTAAAAAAAACATAGAAATAGAATACTTATTTACATAAAGTGCCAAAAAAATATTGGCATTCAGGCCATACGTCCATGAATGGTCAAACAAAAGTACCCGTAGTCGTATCTCTATTATCGTACTAAATCCAGGCTTACTTAAGGGTAACTAAAAATTTAAATACCGGATACCATTAATTACAAACAAAAGGTTCGCCAAACATTTCTATTACGTAACTAGAACCGAACCAAGGCTAAACTACACATAAACAAACAGATTAAGATTAAAACAATTTAGTTTATGGTAGTGGCAACATTATAGCTTAGCGACAACCCATTTGGACGTAATGCATTATTACGTATTATATGCTATAGAGGCTATTAATTTGTGCCGTAATTATGGCTTGAATCATTGGCAAGTCAAAGCTTATATCAAGTTTCAGGTCCAGTAATGGTTAGATGGCAGTGCAGTTGCTTTGTTGTGCCTGATTATTTCTAATTAATAGGCAGGATAAATATTTGATATGAGGGGCTTCTTGAATGTGACAATGGTCTTGGTTGTTGTGAGGTTAGATAGACCAGTGTACGCATAATATATCCAGTGTCAGTCTTGGTAGTATTGTTTACTGAGTTGACTATTGAATAAAGTCGGTTTGACCGAATTGCGGTCACGGTAGCCAGTCTCAGAGAAGAATAGCGTTTGCGCAGACAATATTACAGTGCATAGGTGTATGTGAAAACATAAATGTACACAATTGCCTCACTCTCTTAGTCCTAAGGAACAGCAATCTAACACAACCGGAAAGAGTTGTTGATGCGCAAGAATTCGGTAAAATGACTATGGAATAATGATACGATAGATTTATCAGGTCTAAAAATTAGCGGGACAATGAATGTTATAAAAGAAATATGAAAAGCAACGTTCGCCGAAAATACGGTGCATAACAGAAATACATTTTTCTTGTAAACATTGAGTCTATATTATATCAGGAAAACCTAAGGTCACTTGCCTTGAAAGAATGTCTACTAAAAACACTAGGTATCCATTTTTCGACATCAACGGTTTCAGGGCCCACATGATAGGGGGCAAGTCTATGGATTCCTACGGGGCACAGCCATACCTATGCTGCTTTTGAGAATTTCCAAATAGGAAATTCTCAATTACACTTTGCCCGACCCAGGCATTAACCCCGAGATGTTATGCACAGCAATCACAACCGCTGTGAATTCGAAGCAGTCATTAGTTCGTAATAAATAAATTTTAAAATAGCTAAGATCAAATTAAAGCTTCAAACATTGAGTAAATTATATACCGGCCAAATCTTAACCATAGTATGACATTTATAATCATACTGTTATTAAAAAACTACGCTCTCAGCATTACATGTATGTATGGTCTTATCATATATTTCAAATCAAATGAAAAGATTTTATTGTGAAAACAGTGGTTACAGGATGTTATTATTGCTAAATAGCACATTCTATAGGTAGAATCACACTGATCGACCGTGTAAAGTATCCAAATTCATATTTCCAGATTCACGAAATCTCTACTGAGAATGTCTTAATAAACAAAACGAAGATCACACGCCAGATATAATAAGTCTACCAAAAGAATATTGAATGATGTAAAGTTATCACAAGCTATTCCTGTTTCCTGCCGCCGATATACAAATGCTATTAACCACCAAACAGGACAAGTGTCCCACGGCGCCGTTAAAAAGAAACAAAAGATATTCCGTTCGGGAGCGGAAAGTCTCAAACTAGTTTGCATTTTCAATTTTAAGACGATTTAAGTTTTAAGTTCAGTTTAAGTCGTTAAAGATTTCATTCGGAAGGGATTTCTCCTTAAATGGTTTCGGTGGCTGGTGTAATAACCAGTGTATTTGGAGTTTTGTGTTTCGATGGAGTGTTTCTGTTTCTGTAGGGCTGGGTTTTAGTGTGCTGTTTGCTGTTTATGGCTCACTAATGTACGTAATGTCCGGCCGCCATTTTGTATCTAGATTTATTCGTGAGCCATTTTGTATTTAGATATTCTTTGTTATCGTTAATACTATGTTGCCATGTTGTTAAATAGCTTAAATAGAAGTAAACAGTAACTAGTAAAAGTGTTTAACAATAGTAGTTTAAAGTTCAAAATTTTGTAATAATGTTTTATTAAAAATAAACAACGATAAAATTCGTATAAAGTTGTTTAATTTCAGTGTTCTACATAGTTTAAAAATAGTATAAAATATGTATATTCGTCACCGTCAAGCTTTCTAATTCAGTTGGGAGAGTGAGTGAATTATAAATGTAAAATATTGGGTAACTAACCGTGAAAAAGCACAACATAATAATAAAATTTAATTTAAATTAATATTAAATTTAATAATATTAGTAATATTTATTTCAATTTTTATGCCCTGTAGAGAATGTTTGTGTTTGTATTAGTCTTATACAAGAGCATGTTTTTATAGTTTGGATTCGTAATGGTTTGGAAGATTTCTAAAGATTGCTAACCTAGTTAGAGTCAACAGTCAGTAATTTCACTATGACAAAGATTAAGTTGAAATCATAAAATTATTTATCTATATTTATAATAGGATATCTGCAAGAAACTCACGACCATTCGATTATAATTTCAGTATTTTACAATTCATACATACAAAATGTTGCAGCCATTATATCATTTATTACTGATTATTAAATCTGAAATAAAATAATAGTAAATACTTAATAATATTCATGAAATGAAGCAACTAGGGGTCCTTGTCATAGTAAGAAGAGGCTGTAATAGTACCCAGTCATGGGCCTGGCTAATAAATTATTGAATAATATAAAGGCTAATTACTATTAGTAATTCAAATACAAGCATGATAAGATGACATTCAAACATTTATTGAGAATAAATAGTACTTTCTATACGTGTAAGCTTCACTTTAACTTTTTATTTGCATTAAGCAAACTGTCTTGTGGCGTAACGGCAGTGAATGCGATTTTGCTTTGCATGAAGTTTTGGGTTTGCGCTTTGAGACAAGCAATGTGAAAATTTGCTTGATAGAAATGCCTAATATTTCTGTCAATAAATTTTTAGTAACAACACAAGGTTTTTTTTAATGTAACCAGAAGGGGACGGGGACGGGGGGGGGGCGGTTGAGCCTCCATTATCCTCACTCACTCGACGAAACATAACGCAAACGCTATTTCACACCGGTGCGGCGCCGGTTTTCTGTGAGGCCGTGGTATCACTCCGGTCGAGCTGGCCCATTCGTGCCGAAGCGTGGCTCCCCCACGGTTAAAGTCGCTCAAAGCCGTATCACGTAGGACCTAGAACCACAGCTGGCGAAATGTGCGCGTAATATACCTACTCTACCCTTGTTGCCAACCCTTGCGGTATATAGGCGTAAGACTATCTATGTAAATAAAATAAGAACAGACAAATTACTTTCTAGTTTAAATACCTTCCCAAACAATGATTCACCTAACTTAAATCCGTGTTTACGTCCAAAAATAAAGCTTGCTTCTCCTAATCAATTCTGTTTATTTAAACGTATGTGTTATTGCACAAAAAGTAGAAGAAGTGATGGTCGTTAAACGCAGAAGTGCTGTTACACATGCAAGTGTCACAGGAATGTGGCCCGCCAATTAGCGCCGAAACGAATGGGACCGGTCCACACTCTGGGCTAGAGTTGCCAACCGTGCCGCTTTACGAGTCACAACTTTTTTTTATTACTTGACTATGTCAGGAAGAGGGTAATGTTTTTCGGGTGTGTTTCTTTGTCATAGTCTGTAGTACTAATCAGTTTATGATCTTAATCCTAACTAATATTATAAATGCGAATTTGATTTTGTCTGTTTTTTTGTGAAGTTGCGTACAACAAGGTACGCAAAATTTTATGATGATCAGGGTCAAGTCAGAAAGAACAGAAAAGGACATAATGTACCTTTCATCCAGAGAAAGAGTACTGTTGCCAAGGGAAGCTGGTATAACATAAAATGAAAAGAAAGGAATGGGAAAATCCGAAATCTTTCTTACCGGGCGAAAAACTGGCACAATATTAATATTCTAACGCCGTTTTTTCAGAAAATGAGGAGGGAAAGTATGTCCCTGAGGAAAAGAAATGTATTGACAAAATCTAAATTAGCGCGAGCGAAGCCGCGGATAAAATCTGTATTTTAATAAATGTAATGTCGTTATAATTTATTTAATAGTGAAAGTGACAAAGATTATATTGTTCTTTGGATAATATTATAATTAACGATGGTTGTAGCTAGCAGTATTTTTTTGCCGTGGCCGCAGCCATTTGTACAAGTATTTTACAATCCGTTATTAGTGTTTTATTAGCAAGTTTTATAATTGGTTGTTTATTTATATTTTTACGAATTATGTGCTTCAGTTGTTAGGTTGTCACGTTATACCTATGGTCTATATTAGTTGTTTAGGCCTATATCTCTATTGTGATAAAACATTATCTATGAGGCTATGCATATTTAGCAAAGAAAAGCAACAAGATTCGTGTTATCTAAGAATATTTTAGTGAGGATCTTTAAATTATAATAATTAAATTACTCCGTTGAAATTATATAAGTAGATAAGGGATATAGTATTCATATTGAATAATTTAATCAATTTTATTGAACGATTTGTATTTTGGCTTTCATTTGAATGTCCTTTGCCTCATAGAAAGAAAAAAAAAGTTTATGAAATTGGTTGCAATATGGCGGCTAGGCATTTTTTATAAACTTGTTATTATTGTTTCATAAAATGATGAAAATTGTTAAACCTTTAATACTTAAAATAATTGCCGGAGTTAAATGTGCATTTACGAGTATTTTTGTGTCCTGACTGTTGGCAGCCCTAGCGAGTGCCCGATATTATGTGGCAGTGGATGTTCTTCGGTGTTGGTAAGTGATCATTACGTGTATAGTTCGAAGATGGGAGAACATGGCCAAGTTTATCGTGCATTTATTGCTAGCTAGCTGCAGGCCGCGACTATACTCGCGTGCTAAGTAAAAATTATGCGTTATACACTGGAAAGTGTTTTATAGTCTTATGTTTTATTATATTTGTACTGTTTAATTAAATAGTTGATTATCGCTGTTTGTTGCTTGCTTTAATAGTATAAAAACATGATAGGGAAACTTTTTCTCGAGGGTGTATGAAGTCTGTCTTTGTCTACCTATCTGTGGTAAATATTTTAAATAAACAATAACATCATCATGTGATTATGCGGCTTGGATTTTCAAAGATGTTTTCTTTTTAGAATAATACCGATATTGCGGGCCGCAAAGCATATTTTAAAATGCCAGTAAAAAAAAAAACATAATTCAGAAATAGCATCGTAATACTAGCTGCGCCTCAGAGGTCTTATATGCAAATAGGTTACATATTCATCATTTAACGTATTCTAAAACTGTCGTATCTTTATATTATATTATTTATATATTTCTAAACCAATTGAAATGAAACTAACACTAAAGCCCTTCTTCAATCTTTAAGTAGCACTTATCCACATAATAAAAATCTCACCATCACTTTTATATCAATTAACAAGAAAAAGACAGCATGCGATTTATATTGCGGATTACTTAAAAATATGATAATCACATTGGAATTGATTCAGGCTTAGCGTAGATTAATACACACAAACATACAGATAAAATCTCGTATACTATTTTAAGTATAGAAGATATTTAAGATATAATATATATATATAAACAAGCTATTATCGTGCTACGGCAGACATGATATTAATCAGCATTTACGAGTCTATAAGTTGATAATATTAATTCAAAGATTGACGGGCGATAGCAATTATGACACTTTAGAACAAGAAAAGCCGTCAGAAGATACTTGTTCGACCAGAATAACAGGGTACGGAGTTATCCTTAGACTTTATGATTATATTATAAGCACCTTTTTAGTTAATTATAATCATTAAAATCGTTTGAATAGACGACTTTTTAAAACAACATAATTTTTATTATTATATTATGATTGATCTTTGGTTCCGTAATAAGATTGCTTTTATGTTTGCGGCTGATCACAATGTTTTAAATTGGATTCCTGAGCATGAGTTTCGACAATATTTTCACTGGTAGCATTGGATCTGGGCATGTGACTTATATTCTGAAATAGGCACGACCTTTTGATGTGGTGATACCTAACAAAATATAAGCTTTTTTAAGACTAATCCCGCAATTAGGAGTAAATCATGTGTCGCGGGCGTCTTTACAAACATTCAAACAATGGACACTGTACAGTATCCTACCATACATTGCAGCCTACCCCACAAGTTGCCAAGCGCGTGAAGCTGCGCGCTCAGCATTAAATAAATTTGCGATACAACAAAATACATTGACTCAGTTAAACATTAAGCAAACATATTTAACGAGCTAACTTTACGAGTGCATTAAGAGAAAGAATTAGTCTTCTTTTACTGTAACTTACCTACTACTCTATCTACTTATACTTCAAATAAATTATTAAAGTTTCTATTATGTTTTTACTATTTCAAAATCTTATTATAGTGTGCGGCGTTACTAACTTATCAACATGAAGAGCAGCGATAGCTCAGTGGGGAGACCAATAGACTGCGATGAAGAGGGTCTGGGGTTCGAACCCACGTCGCGCACCTCTGACTTTCGGAAGTTATATGATTTCGAAATTATGTGCGTATTGATTGACAATTATCGCCTGCTCCGTGCTTCGGAAATCACGTTAAGCCGTTGGTCCCGGCTGCGATGAACATCTATGGCAGTCGTTATTGGGAGAGTGTCGACACAAAAGATTCCACTGGGTCGAATTGTCGCCGGTCTGCACTGACTGGCCCCCACATAAGATAAGATAAGATAACTAATCAACCCAAAAGTACTAACCAATACAAAAAGAACACCCAGCCTCCGTACAATTATTTGTAGATCACACAATTTCTTTTCCGTGTGGGCATCGAACCCGGCAGCGGCAGTAGCAAGGCCATAACTTAAACCGCTACGTCATCCGTCTAGCTGTCATACACCTTCGCCTATTCATTTAGAGATAGACATAGGTGCTATGTTGATAATATCTGTATAGCAAAAGACAATAATATGTCATATAATCAGTTAATATCTACCTGCATACATCCTTTTAACAGTGCAATAAATGCAGCTGTAAAAGATTTTATTTCCACTAAATTATCACGTTTTAGCCTCAAACGTTTGCAAAAGTCCATTTACGAAGGCAGCTTGCACTCTCAATATTATAATAACCTGTTCTTCACGTGGGATAACAACCAGTTTACACTAATTTGACGCTCAACTCACACAAGATACCGAACAGCTGATAGGCTGTATCCTTTATATCGATGCATCATAAAAAAATAAGTTTCTATCATTTATCATCTGTCTAATATTCAACACAGATTGTCAACGATTTGCAGTTACAAAACGCCTTTCCCTTTTTCGACATTTCGGCTGTCATTTGATGATTGACGTTTTGTAATGAGTATTTTTTTTCTGTAATTAAAGAAAGAGGATGGAATTCGAATTTCGCTGCTTGACTGGAAATATTATAATGAGCTTGAATAAAAATCTGTGTCATAATAAGGAAATCATCTTTTGAATGAGTAATCAACATAGCGAGATGTAACTTTCTATTTCATTTGTCTAACATGTTATTGTTGCTACGATATTTTTGCTAACGAATAAACTTGTTCGAGCAATTATAACCTTTATTACTGAAGCCGTAAAATAGAATTTTCTGCTTAATTTTGTGAAGAGCTTTGTGATAACTTTACATGACATTAAGTACACTTGTCAAAATTATTGTTCGGACCGATCTAACAAGCGTTGTGATGTAATATGCTTTATTAAAAAATGTTGCATCGAGCTGTATATTCCATTTAATTTGTTAACTCCGTTTTATTATTGTACTTAAATTATTTGCTCTGGCAATATTAGGCATCAGGGGTTATTATTGTTATTAATTTAATATTCCTTGTTGTTATTACAAATCAATTGATAGATACCATCGTTAAATAGAAAGTTTTTATTTGGAACATTTTACGCACTCTCTTGTTTTAAAGTGCAGTGACACTAATATACTTTAATGCTTTAATGATTTTTCGAACAGCTAAGCAGCAGTTATTGGAGAATTGGAAAACAGCCACAAGTTATTCGTTGAATCAAAAAGCGAAGAATGATTTTTAAAAATTATTCATACAATTACAAACCACCTATGTTATCTCAAAGCACCTAAAACCTTGCAAACCACCCATGTTATCTCAAAGCACCTAAAACCTTGCAAACCACGCATGTTGACAAGGTCTTAGGCTTCGGACTAAGACCTTGCTAAGACCTATAGTCAAAAATATAGTATAATAAACCGTGATTTAAAAATCGTTAAACAATTGTCTAACATTCAGGCCAATAAACAAAATCAAATGGATTAAACAAGCAGTAACTATAAAAAATATGGAAATTGTATTGTAAATAAATTGCCAATATTTCAGACTAAATAATCAAAGCACGTACTGCACTATAGATAGTGTTAGAAGCAATACAGCAACATCGCTTAGCAATGTACAGCGTATTTGATTACAGAGCGGGTTGTCATCAATTTTAAATTTCGAATGCAACAAAACAAAAATCGACGAAGCGTCGAATGCAAGCGTTGGATGAATAGTGTTGCCATTGTACACAATTTATTTATTCGTGTTTATTAAATTAAAACAGCGTTATACATTGGCTTTTGTTCAAAATATTATAAAAAATTATCGTTTTGTTAATCATATACACTTTATCAGAGAGCAGTCTCATTTATATCACGCTAATTATGGACAGTACCACACTAACTAATAAATTTTGTAAATAGCGCTTATCTGTGAATCTTTAATTGATCAAGAAAATGTTATTACGGCAAACCGGCCCTCGACGAGCATCTAGTTCTCTATAGTAATTCTAAGACACAATCAACAACATTATCCTATAATACACGTTCACAAAATGTCTTATAATAATATTTCAAATGAAAAGGTTGAATTTGGGTCTTTGAAATCTACGACCTGGCAACCCAAAATAAAATGGATGGCCAAGATGACAGTGAATAAAGTGTCGCCAACGTCGTTTGTTTAGTATTTGCATATTTTTACCGCATCCCCTGTTACCCGATACTCAAAATATTTCGTGTGAGGCGATTACTTTCAGCTTTGTGTTCGATAAATTTTATTTTAAAAGTGATTTTGATTTGTACGAAACGCGAGTCGAAACCGTTTTGCGAATTTAAAAAAGGTCTTTTATTAGTGTGCGGAGTGATTTTATTAGTATGGCAGTAGTATTTTGTGAGCATAAATTTGTGGCTACCTTATTTAGTTTTGTGATCAGAAAGATGTTGTTCTTTTTTAATAACGACCAGTTGCATTGGAACAGCTTTTCTTTGTAGTCAAACAAAAGATTTTTTAAAGAGTGATTTTGTCTTTAGACTTAGAGGAAGAAAATCTTGATCAAATAATAATAATTATATGTACTTTAATAGTTAATTATTTGCAAACTAAGTGTACGGGGCCTTAATATTTTATAGTAGGTACTTAAACTTGGCGGATTTTTAGAGCCATAGCAAATTTGAGGGCACTACAAAATACATATATACCTATCTATAGTTGGTTTACTTATGAGAGAAACGAGAAAAGGTTCTATATTAAATTAGTATAATGCATTGTATGCATTCTTCGAGATCGTTTAATATGTTATATGTTGTATCTAAGCATTTTTTTTTCTTTTTTTTTTTTTAACGTTTGGGAATGCAATGACGCATACCCCTCCGCGGGGGCGGGCGGAGGGTTTATGTCGGACTCGCCGGGGTAAATGAAAGATGTTAAACGATAAAATGAACCTCCCGGAATACCGACTAAACCTACCACGGTGTTCCTCGACAAACCACTATCGGCGGGGCCGCGCGAATCACTTTCACATGCAGTCGCGACCCCGCCGAGGTTACGGCCCGCCGTGTGAAACGGCAGGCCACTACACGAAAGATCTACCCGCTGGTACCTCTAAATATTCCCTACTGTCTCCCCCCTAGTGGGGAGACGGACTCGACACAGAGGCGCGCGTGGGAACACGCACGCCGCCTCTCGGACCTGGTGCTGAACAGATGGCGGGCAGGCCCACAAAGCCCGCCACCCCCAGGTCAAATGTTGTATCTAAGCTAAGCTAAGAGTTCTCAAGGTTATGGGGGACGGGACCTCAACTACAGGCTTCAAATTTTGACTATACTTTCACTTGCTTAAATGTGCTCATTAAAACAGGTGAGCATATAACTTTTGTTTAAATGGTCACCCATCTAAAGCCTGAAGAAGAAGCGATATAACCTTATTGTTAGCTTGTTTTATGCGTACGGCAATTGTCCCACTAAAGATGATTAGCGAAAAGTGAGTAGAACTAGAAACGAGTGACGAGCTGTATAGACAGCGATAGTGATCTGTTGTATGCAAATTGTATTAAATGAGTATTTTTAAGCGACTGCTCTGACGGCCAAGCGAGCGTCGATGATTAACACTTTATTTAATGACTTGTGCTGCAACAAAGAACTTATAAGTATAGCTATAGCGCGGCCGCTGATGAAATAATAGCAATATTTTTGTTACTGTAATGCACTAGAAAAGCTGTACATTAAACACACAACTAATGAAGTATATTTTTCATAAATACTCTAAAACTATCGCAATAATTGTCGCAATCGTAACTAATATTATAATTGTGAATGTGAGTTTATTTATTTGTTGCACTTTCACGCCTTAACTTCTTGATCAAACATCATGAAATTTTGCATACTCGTTGTCAGGGGTACAGAATAGGACATAATGTACCTTTCAACCTGAAGAAAAGTACTGTTCTCGAGAGATATAAATTTATTTTCTAAATCTTCTTTCAGGCGAGCCACGCTGCGAGCAAAAGCTAGTTGTTCCATAAAGATAAATAACATGATGATGAGAAAATAGTCGTTACATCGTTAGCGGTAAGACCAATACCTAAAGATGTATGCATAAAAACTGTCAATACGAGTGAGTTTGACGACTCGCGATAGATTTATTCCATTTCGTCATGTGTCAAGGTGAGTAAAAGCTTTGTTTCGTCAAAATTGGGCCGGCCTACATACAGAGCATTGATGGGCTTGACGTTTGACGAGACAGTGTTCAAAACACAAACAAATGCTTTATGTTACCTTCACTGGTTTGGTGGCGCAATAATTGCGAATGCGATTGCTGTGCATAAGGTCTCGGATTAAATTCCCAGGTGGACTAATAAAAAGTTATTGAGTTTGTTTTTTAAAATTTTCCGTAGCAGCATATACTTGGCAGAAGTTGGAAGTATTCCGCAATCCGTGGATCGGAAACAACGTTTGTCTTGCGCCTTATATTTTACCGGTAGTGTTGGATTGTCGTCCCACCAGACCATGTGAGACAGAATGGATAGTGCACTTGTGTGCACATATTTTCCACTATAATATTTTTGGCGCAAATGGATAGTCTCCATTAAAATTAGTTAAGTGTTTCATTTTATGCTGTAATTGTTACTCTTCTTCCAAAGAAAAGTCTGTTTCAATCCTAAATATAAACATTTCTATTGAATAGATGTATATATAGAAGGAGCTGAATCCAGATTAATAGAAATAAGTGAAATAAGGAACGGCAGGCTTCTGTAATATTGATAATAATAAAACATTTCGATGGTCATTGTATACTAAAATGATGTCTTACTATTAATCGACTTCAAAAAAAGGAGGAGGTTCTCAATTCGATTGTAGGTACATATGTTTTTTTGTGTTACGTCATAATTTTCAGAAAGATTTCAAGATAGCTGATTTCAGCATGAATGGGCCGGCTCGACCGGGAGAGAACAATCCTTTCACAGAATATCGACGTGAAATAGCAGTAATTCCAACTGTTGTGTTTCGTTCGGTGAGTGAGAGTACCGGAGGACCAATCACCCACTTTCCCCCTTCCCGCTCCTTCTCCTTTCCACTTCCTTTTTCTCTTCTTCCTTTTCTAAAGGGTCGGCAACGCGCAAGTGATGCCACTGGCGTTGCAGGCGTCCATAGGCTTCGGTGACCACTTACCATTACTACCACCTTAGTAGAATAAAAGAAAAAAACTTTTTGCTTTTATAAATGGAAGTTCTTAATGTCTAATTGTAAAATGTTACTTAGTCATTAAATCAAAACTTTACTATGAGAAATTATTTTATGCTTTAAGATAATATCCTTAAGTATGTTTGTACTTCCTAGAGTATATATGACAGAGATATAGTTTTATATTGTTTAAGTTATACTTGGTCTACTGAAAATGTTTGTAAGTAAATTAATGGCAAAACATGTAGCTTAATAGTTATTGTGTTGCTTTAATATCATGCATACGGGTTATATAATTTGTATGTTTTACTAAAGTATCAACTAGATCTGTATCCTAGTCTCTGCCTACCCCTATGGGAAACAGGAGTGAATCTATGTATGTATGTATCAACTAGATCACTATCCTTACTAATATTATAAATTCGAAAGTAACTCTGTCTGTCTATCTGACTGTCTGTCTATCTGTCTGTCTGTTACCTTTTTACGGCTAAACCACTCAACTGATTTAGATGAAATTTGGTACAGATATAGTTTAAAACCTGGGGAAGGACATAGGCTACTTTTTCTTGATGTAGGTACCACGCGGGCGGAGCCGCGCGCAAAAGCTAGTATATTATAAAACAAAGTCCCCCGCCGCGTTAGTCTGTCTGTTTGCGATAAACTCAAAAACTACTGAACGGGTTTTCACGCGGTTTTCTCCAATAGACAGAGTGATTCATGAGGAAGGTTTAGATGTATAATTTGTCAAGGTTTTGTACTACCCTTGCGAAGCCGGGGCGGATCACTAGTTGTTAAATATGTTCACTTTTCCTAGAGTTGATATAGTTTTATTTTGCTTAAGTAACACTCGGTCTACTGATACCTATTGAACTTTTTTGCAGATAAATAAATGGCTGCTTATTGTGTTGCTTCAACATCATGCATACGAAGCAAATAACTTGTATGTTTTAGTTATGTTTTACAAAATAAACAGATCGTTGTCTTTATTGAATTGATCTTCTAGAGGTCATCATCATCATCATGTCAGCCAAAAGACGTCCACTGCTGGACATAGGTCTCCCCCAAGGTCTTCCACACAGACCGGTCTTGGGCCACCCGCATCCAACCGCTTCCCGCGACCTTTACCAGGTCGTCGGTCCACCTTGTCGGCCTACCCCTGCTGCGTGTTTTCTTGAGGTACATGTGATTTATTCTATTAACCAGTTTTTGTCCCCCTAGTATTACAAACAAATTAAATTTGGTCACACCTTTTAATATAGCATTTTAAACCAGCTAAAAATATATTTCAAGACCTGATGATCGCGTATTTTCTTATATTAGATTCTAATTTACATACAGATTTGATTATTAAAATGCATATTAATTCGTTAAATTAGATCATAAATTAATTAATTAAATCGCAAACTGATCAAGATAACAACTACCATTAATATATACGCTTTTGCAAAGCTTTGTCGTTATATACAAGTTTTTGTAGTATTAGGTTACAAACAAGTACGTATATGTACCTACTTGCTTTTAATACATGAACGCTCGCTATTAAAGTTACAACCTTAATAGTAAGCGGTTACCGTAGCTTTTAAATGTTTCGAACCTAGAGTAATCAACTACCAAGAGACGTGTTTTTAAGTTCCTTTCAAACGCGACGACGATTGTAGGAGTGGTATCAAAGAAGCAGGCATCTCTTCCCAATATCTTAATCAATATCCTGGGCGAAACGCAGTATCAGACTTACTGCTCTTACGGTATCCTATGCGAATGTAAGTTTAATAATAATACTAATAATAAATTTTTATTCAATAAATAAAGGTCTTTACAAAACACATTACAGGCTACTTATTGTATTAAATTCACATTAAAACTATATTTGATCTAAAGGAAAACATTTACTATTTAAATATTGGACACAAAAGTCTTGTTTATAAAGTCTGTTTTTACATTTTATTACGTTTCTACAGTTTGTTACGCTTTTACGCCTTAATTACTCGACCGATCATCATAAAATTTCGCATATATGTTATTAGGAGATTAGGAAACAATATAAGGTGCCTTTGATCCAGAAAAAGTACTGTCCTCGAGTGTTAGAAAATTTACATAATCTAAATTTACGCGAACGGACCGCGGGCAAAATTTGGTTCTTAATATGTCAAAAATAGATGCATGTAGATAGTAGATAACTCACTACACATAAATATGCAACAATATTCAATATTCATGCAACATAAAATATTAACATAATACAAATGTACACAAAACTCAATTTGTATGTCTGTAATTGCCGTCGCATTCTCAAAAACATGATCAGAACCGAGGTATACGTTACATTTTAATGTATTCCAACCATTCAGAAAGTGTAAATCAATTATAAATGGTTGTTGAATGCAAATGAACGAGTGAACGAGTGAACTTATCTCTTCGGTCACATTTGACATTTTTCTTAGGGTTCCGTGGTTAATTGGGTCGTTCCTTTAGAGGAAGACTTAGTGGGAGACCGTTGGACTGCCACGCCGAGGTCTCGAGCTCGATCTCAAGGCCTCTGACTTTTCGAGGTAATGTGTTAAAATTGTTAGCCTTCGCTCGCTTTAATGAGGAAACCTGTATGCTTGAGAGTTCTACATAATGTTCTCGTAAGATATGTGAAGTCGGCTAACTCGCACTGGGCCGGTGTGGTGGACTATGACCTTACCCCTTTTCTCACTGAGAAGAGGTCCGTGGCCAGTAGTGGGACAATTTTAATACAGGGCTGATTATATATTATTATTAGAGGTCATAATAAAACCCTTGACAACGTTTTTGTCTAATGGATTCCAACGTTTCTGTTTTGTTTCATCAAGCAGCATCATTGAGAGCTTAGCAAGTATCAACACAATCGGATATAAGGTATTAAACAGAAAAACAAACTTTAATTTTATGTAATTGTATATAATCGCGCCTATATGTACTTGTAGCAGGAATGCATTTATAGGATTTAACCTATCGAGTCACAGCGGGATAGGTACAAGCGGCCTGGCCCAATAGGTTTTCAATTATCTCTGGCATTTCAATTTATATTTAAGGATATAATATCCAGGTTACATATTTCTAGCTATGTTTAAACGCCGCTTAAAAAAGGAAGAATAGTACATAACCTCATTTTCTGACAAAATAACATTATGTCACATTGCCTTGTAGTGTGGAGAGTTAAGTTGTTCATTATGAGCAGTAATAAATGAGTCGTATTCCAGATAAGACGTTCGTTTCATTTATCGCCACATGGCGACCCTGCCAGTAAAAATCGTACTAAACCTTATAGAAATTAAGTAATGATTATAAACACTATGTAGGTGTAAGTTTATTAAAGTTATGTACCTATAACTTTATGTAAATGTATCTGAACAATATAAAAAATACAATGTTTAGTATTTTTCTTTATTTTAATAAAATGATTCTGAACAATATAAAAAAAATATAATACTATACATTGTAGAAATATATTGTAAAAAAAAATACAATGTTTAGTATTATATTATTTTTTTTACTTTAAGGGGGATGATGTAGTGTGGAGAGTTAAGTTGTTCATTATGAGCAGTAATAAATGAGTCGTATTCCAGATAAGACGTTCGTTTCATTTATCGCCACAGCCTTACCTATTAATCAAATTAAATCTAATCAACAGACTCTCTTTCTTTAAGCCTTTATTCAAGAAACGAGACGTTTTACATACAGACAGTTAATTTTGACACATATTATATGAAAAATATTACTATCCGTAGCTAAAAGGATTCGTTCCTTGATATTAAGACCGGGCGTAAGAGATCAACGAAGCTTACTAAATAAAGTATTCTTTAAATATAAAATTGCTTTATAAATGACAAAGTCTTGAGGTAACAAACATAAAAAAATACAACTGAATTGAGAACCTCCTCCTTTTTTGAAGTCGTTTAACCTATTGAATGGTACCTGCACACTAGCGGCTAGACGCAATAGGTTTTTAATAAGTCTGGTAATCTAAGACTTGACAGGTTAAAAATCAAATAATTTTGTACGGAACTTTGACAAACAAGAACCAACTTATCGGTTATTTAGCATATTATTCGGTACAGAGTCCGGTTCAGTCTTATCTAAGTCACTTTATTGACAATCACTTTAAGAGGCCAGTGTCAAAGACTCATGTCGACACCAAACGGTGATTATTTCTGTATTTTAGTGTCAGTTTTACACGTAAATAGTCGACAATGGGGTTCTTTACCTTGCACT
Organism: Catocala sponsa; assembly: GCA_963564715.1. Taxonomy (NCBI): domain Eukaryota; kingdom Metazoa; phylum Arthropoda; class Insecta; order Lepidoptera; family Erebidae; genus Catocala; species Catocala sponsa. The sequence goes on from OY751352.1 coordinate 10,227,344, forward strand.
TGGAAAGCGAGAGTGGTATGCAAGATGTAAAACTATTTTTATTCTTAACAAATTTTATCAAAATCGGTTCAGCAATTTAGTAGGCATTTTTTTGGAAACGGTGTTAGTTATTTTCACATTTTTTGCTTGCGGTGCTTTATTACTAGCTTTTTTGCTTGCGGCTTTGCTCGCGAAAAGTAAGTTAAGTAAGTGACAGTCATTTTTAAATAAAATAAAGCCTTTGTTACTCAGTGATAATATAGCTTTCTAATGGTGAAAGAATTTTTTTAGTCGGTTTAGTAGTTTTTGAGTTTTTAGTTTCAGCAAACTTTATTTTCAGCCTGTATTGTCCCACTGCAGGGCAAAGGCCTCCCTCTCGCTTTTCCACACATCCCTATTATGCGCTAGTTTGCACCAGTCCCTCCTGTAGTTAATTAATACGTCTTGCCATCGACGTTTTGGTCTACCACGTTGGCGTTTAGACAAAACTAACAAAAAAAAATCAAATCTTTCCTCGTTATAATATTAATATATACTACAGAACTAGTTTGATTTACAGTAATTACACCTGTGCTAGGAATAATTTCTGAGTTGCGGGGGACTTTACAAACATTCAAACAAAAGAAAAAGAGTACCCAGATTTGAAACAACTATTTGTGAATCACACAATTTTTTGTCCCGTGTGCTACGCACAGTACTCGAGGCATCGACAGTGACGAGGCGACGAGACCACTTAAGCCACTACACCATCTATGGAGTGTAAAATTGTTATAAAATTATTAATTGAATCCAAGAAAGGAGTTTTATTTTACTCCTTACTAGTTTTTGCTTGAACATTTTTGAAGTGAAAACTTCTTTAGCGGCGTTGTGCACTTTTTTGTGATGGGTAAAAAATGTTAAACTCGCGTCAGGACACGTGACCTGATCGCAAATTCGTAAGATGGAGGGAGAATTGTCATGTTTGTGTACGATAGCGCAATAGATGAATATTGTATTTTACCACATAAATGATAGTATTCTTATACTGATAATTAAAGCAATTCGTGTAAAATTATTCCTTAACCATTCCAAAATTTTAAAAATGCACAACGTTAATATTTAAGTTTTCACTTCTGCCGGCACTCCCGGAGTGCAACCCGTTGATTTTTTCTGGATGTAAGTCTACGACCTTTTTGTACTTCTGACAACGTGTATGTGAAATTGCATGATGAATCGAGGTTGTCGAGTAGTTAACGACATACCCTATGTCCTTTTCTGTTTCCCTGACATATATGCGAATTTTCATCACGATTAGTCGAGTAGCTAGTTAAGGCGTTAAAGCATAACAAATAAACAAACTCACATTTGCATTTATTTAGGACTAGATGTTCCCGCGGTTTCACCCGCGTTTATCGTTACTGCACCGCCCCCGTGGATCGTAACGTGATCTTATATAGCCTATAGCCTTCCTCGATAAATAGGCTAGAAGAATTTTTCAAATCGAACCAGTAGTTCCTGAGATTAGCGCGTTCAAACAAACAAACTCTTCAGCTTTATAATATTAGTAGGTATAGATATTAAACAGTGAGAAAGTTTTGTGATAATGTTTAGATGGTGTAGATTCACAATATTGGCGATTCACGATTGGTTTGTACGAGGTGGATAACGGATATCGGGTGCCCTAGTTGATTATATTTTCTATAATTTATTTCAACGTTGTAGATTTAAAATAATGATCAAATTTGAAACCCGTCTATTTAGTCGCTTCGATTATATATTTCGTTTTTAATTAAAATTTATAAATTTATTGTTAATTTGAACAGAACTCAACTCTGAAGTTATTATTTCTCTTTCTTTGACGCTTGTATTTTATTTAGGTTATGATGGGGCTAGCATAATCTTTGTTTAGATTTTAAGCTTCTAAATATCAATAAAGAGAAAAAAAAAAGAAAAAATTTTGTTTCGTAATTGTCAGTTTTTACTAGTAAATTAAAGGCACTACCAATTATTTTGATTTATATTAAATTTTAGCTCGAAATAATTGGTAATTTAATAGTGATCTATAAATAGCTCTGTTTGTAATACCTATGTTACGGGGACTTTACATACATTTAAATTGTACAAATAACACCTAAATTCAGTATAGTCAGCAATATAAGCAACTGAATATTAAACAAATTAAATTAAATTAAAAATAAAAATTCTAATTATTAATCTGTGTTTTTAAACTATGATTAAATCAACAATCTTAACTAATACCGTAATAAAAAAAATATTTTGCAAATTTGATAGATGGAGGCAATAAAAATTTTGCAAGTGTGTATCGATTTATATCGTTGACTGTCCAACAATTTGTAGGTCACACAATTTTTGTCCCGGGATTGAACCTGTAACACTCAGCTAAGTGTCAGCGGCGAGGCGACCACATATCCTATTTGGCCATCTTTGCAGTCACCTTTGACGAAAATAATCCACAGCCATAGTCTCAAACCACAAGGTGTTTTCAGTTTTAGATCCCACGTAATAGGGATCAAGCATTTAGCCATTTTCCAGGCTCAGTTCCAGACAACGTAGGTACTGCTGCCAAGAATTTCTTGACAATTAATGCCAATATTACCAAACCAAGCATCAAACCTAAGACCATAAAAGTATGGTCAAAAAATCAATTTATCCAAATTTTGTAGTAAAACTACTAGATTTATTGTGTGTATAATTCTGTAATTAACTAATCCGTATTAAAGTTACACTAATGAATTACTAAGTAGGTTAAATTAATTTTTGTATCTACAGAATTAATTTCTATATTGCGACTTATGTAATTAAATAACGCTGGTAATAAAAAATTATGTCTTTAAGATTGCAATAATGATTATAAATTTAAGCGGATCCGATCAGTATAATTTAAAATTCACATAAATAGAGCGATTAGCGGTGATTTAGTTATTTTATGACTTTATTATTTTAATGATAATGCTATCTCTTTCTTTTAAAGGAAACTAGATAATGACAAAATATATTGAGCGGTTATAATTTTGGCTTGTTAATTTTTTACATTTTATAAATTATAATATGACTAGCTGATCCGCGCAACTTCGTCTGCTTTACATAAGAGAATTTTCCCGTATTTGCTACATTTTTAATTGATGCTCCGCTCCTATTAGTCGTAGCGTGATGTTTTATAGCCTATAGCCTTCCTTGATAATTGGATGATCCAGCACTAAAATATTTTTTCTACTCGAACCAGTAGTTCCTGAGATTAACACAACCACACAAACTCGTCAGCTTTATAATATTAGTATAGATTATTCAGTGGCGTAGTTAATAGTCAATGTGACTGCTATGCATAAGTGATAGAGTTTGATTCCAGGGTCGGCCAAAGTGTAATTAAGGTTAACTACCGAGCAATTTATAATTGAGTAGTAGAGCCTCGCTTATTTCAGCATGAATAGGCCGACTCGACCAACGAAGGACTACCCTCTCACAGAATATCGACGTGAAATAGCAGTATTCCTACTGTTGCGTTTTGTTCGGTGAGTGGGAGTGCCGGTGGCGCAATCACCCTCTTTCCCTCTTATTTTATTTTATTTTTATTTTGTTTTATTAGGGGAGCTTACAGCTACATACAAGTAGTTATATAAATACAATCAATAAACGCGAATAACAAGCTTCCACAATTAGTTCACAGCTTGATTATACGACAGCTTAAGCACATTCAGTATAAAAGAAAAGAAAAAAAATTACTTAACAAATGGATTTACAAGATAAGAGCCAGTAGTAGTGTACAATATTTTTAAATTTATAAATTATCAACAAAATTAAAAAGGATCTGGCAGAATATTTACTAGTAGTAAAGAGATCAAAACGACTGTCAACATTTAATTTGTTAAATTCAATGAATACTCTAGGCAAAAAGCTATTTACTCTAAAATTTGTGTGGCACGGAGGTCTATATAACAAGAGATTTCTACGTAAATTTCTTACTGGAATTCTTAACTTTATTTTCGAAAGAAGTTCAGGACAGTCGATCTTACCCTGAGCAATATTGAGGAGAAAAGTTATGTCTGAAATGTTACGTCTTACATGCAAAGGCAGAATATTCAGTTTTACACAGCGCTGCTCATAGGTGAGGTCGTCTTCCCGCTCCTTCTCCTGCCCACTTCCTTTCCTAAAGGGTCGGCAACGCGCAAGTGATGCCTCTGGCGTTGCAGGCGTCCATAGGCTACGGTGACCACTTACCATCAGGCTGTATGCTTGTTTGCCAAATTGGTTGTATAAAAAAAAACTCCCAGTAGCTGCACGGCGTAAACCGCAATAGGCTCGCTTCCTGTTACGTGAAACGTAAGACGATAGCTAGCGAAATGTGGATTTTTATATATTACTCCCTACCCCTTTGAATATTTATGTATGCATATTCATATCACTGCTGTATCTTTCTTTCAAAGAAAACCAGAAAAGGGTAAAATGTGTGTTACTGCCATACATTTTTATTTTACCTTATTACACAGAATTATTTATTAATTATTTCATATTTGCAGATTTTTGTTCCGTGAGGAAATTAAATCCACAACACTTACAATAGAGGCATTAGCGAGGTACGCCGTCGCGTCCTTCTGTGGGAAGTAATTTCTACCAAGAAGGCGGTGGAGCGGGAGAGGGAGCGCTTGTACCCTCTCCCCAGACGAAGCACCATGAGGTTTTACCTGGGGGTGGTGGGCTTCGTGGGTCTGCCCGCCACCCGATCAGCATCAGGTCTAATAGGCGGCGTGCCTACGCGCGCCTCTGTGTCATTTGTCTTCGTCCCTCTACAAGAGGACAGTAGGAAAACAATATTTTAAATAGGGTAGGTATATTTGTGTATTGGCCTGCCGTTTCATACGGTGCGACGGCGCGCGGCGGGCCGAAACCTTGGCGGGGTTGCGTTTGCATGTGAAAGTGATTCGTGCGGCCCTGTCGACTCTAGTTATGTCGAGGAACACCATGGTAGGCTTAGTCGGAATTATCGGGGTATCTTCCCTCGATGAGCCCGACATAACCTCTCCATCGCCCCGCGGAGGGAGAGGTATGCGTCGAAGCATTACCACACGTAAAAAAAAGGGGCATTAGCGATGTGACCGTTTCAATCACTGCATAATTTATGTAACAACACCTAATTATTATATGATATGTTATCTAAATTATACTTTCTAAGAACGGAATTGACACTTAATTTTATTTTTAATATCAATTTTATATCAAATCGATAATCTGATAAAAAATCAGGTTTGGCATCCTATGTCACGGCTAATACTGTATAATTCTTTTTCAGAAATAATAGTCATCGACTTAATAACACATTATTGTATAAAATATTAATTATTTAATTAGGTTTATTATTAGGTACTATGAATAGTTATGAATTTAAATTTGGCATAAATGAAATGTAAATTGTCGACATTTATGAAATGTCGAAAGTTTTTCTTTATTTTATGCCAAATTTCAAATCGCATTAGAAGTTTCTGGGATATGCAGCTGTGAATGACATGCGGCAGGATGGGTGGACAATCTTAATTTTTATTCTTGAATGTTCTTTTTCAAGAATAAAATTTCTTTAAAGCACTTTACTAAACTTTCATATAATTATGTGACACAAAGATGGAATAACTGAGAAGGGTATTTGGATTTTCTCAAAATATGATTAATAATATATTTATGTATGTATGCATAATAAGCAATCACTTGATTGAATTTAAATATAGTATACTAGCTATTGTGCGCGGCTCCGCCCGCGTGGTACGTACATAAATAAAAAGTAGCCTACGTATATCCCTACCCAGGTTTTAAATTATATTTGTACCAAATTTTTCTCTTCCCTTAAAAAATTCCCTTCCTTTCTTAAAGGATGTTCACCTTAGATTTATAGGACCTAAATCTCTCGCCGCCCTGATCTCAGTATGTAAAACGAATGCTGTATCTCGTCAGACCGGTCGGCGATTCGTCGCGCGCCCCACAACCATTAGTCGCCCGTTAATCAGTCACGGTTCCCGCACGCCATACTGTGCACTGTATCAGGATGCATGTCGAAGTAACATGCTTTATTATTTTAAGAATTAATTATTAAATTATCTCTTTGAGCTAAGCTACAAGTGGGTTCATGTCGGTATTGCAATGGGCCCACCCATTGCACTATCGACATGACATGCGGTCGAAAGGTCGTGGATTCGAATCCCAATTCAAATCCACGACCTTTCGACCGCAAGTCAAATAGCATATTCATTGGGTTACCCCCGCAGCAACGTGATGCCTTTATAATACGATCTTACTAATATACCTACTAGATTTTGCCCGTGACTTTGTTTGTATGAGTTTCATTTGTTAACTGCTTTTAATCCTATTCCGGCAGAATGTCCGACGGAGGCCCAATCACCCTCTTTCCCCCTTCCCGCTCCTTCTCCTTCCCACTTCCTTTCCTAAAGGGTCGGCAACGCGCAAGTGATGCCTCTGGTGTTGTAGGCGTCCATAGGCTACGGTGACTACTTACCATCAGGTGGTCCGTATGCTTGTTTGCCACCTTAGTCGTAAAAAAAATGCCATAAAGCCTGACATTAGCTATGTATCATTTATTTTTATAACAAAGAAAAAATACAGCACCTACATAATAATAATAATATTCTATGACATACACACAACACCATCTAGCCCAAACTAAGCAGAGCTTGTACTATGGGTACTAGACAATGGATAAACATACATACATATATACTTTGCTTTTTTTTGTAAATACATACATATTATACATAGAAACACCCAGACCAAGCCAAACATCCATGTTCATGCACACAAATGTTTAACTTGTGCGGGAATCGAACCCGCGACTTCAGGCGTGGCAATCGGTTACACTAACCACTACGCCATCGCGGCCGACGTACATGTAATAATAATAATAATAATAGCGGTTCGTGGTGTATAATTTGGGATCTACTGTTAGGAGATGTCCAGTAGTAGTACGTAGTCTGGAAAGCTACTTATTAGATTATAATAGCCTCCCTTCTAATTCCGTAGTACCTAGAATCATAGCTGGCGAAATGTGGGCGTTATACAGGTTGTCCGGTAATTAATGGATAACCTTGAAATGTCTTATAGTAGAACTGATGGCCGTTTAGAAAAAAATATGAAAAGAATATCTATCCTAACTACTTCCTGGGATATGATTTTTTTTAATTACCATGATATTATTTAACTTTCTTGTACACTACGACCATAAATGAATGAATTCCATCGGTTTTTTCTTGTTTTATTATTAAATACTAATTATTCTAATAGATAGACAGTCAAAAGTATGACTAGCTATTGCACTTTTTAATATATATTGTTTAATTATTTTTCTGTGCGGCCATCAGTTCTACTTTAAGATATTTCAAGGTTATCCATTAATTACCGGACATTCTGTATATACCTGCCTGCCCCGTTTGGGTGTAGACTAGACATGAAGACATTTATTCTGTCAGTCTTTCTATCTTCCATGGTAGAAGACTATCACACTCTAATATCGCCAGCTAGCTTAAGGTCTCACGTGACAAGTCACGATCGTGCTGCCATCTAACGGACACTGTCTGCTAATAATTAAAACTTAATTGCAATTCATTCTTAACTGATAGACTTAATTGAATTTACTAGCAAGGGTTTGTAACTAAAAACGGCTCACGCGTGGGTGGACTCTTAACACCTACTCTCGTTAAAATTATGGTAATTACACACCGTCCTATCGATCGGTTACTGTGTTCTGTTCCGGGTTGTGTACCTGAGGCAAATTTTTTATTAAAGATATGACAGTTATACTGAATGTCTTAATGGTTTAGAGATTGTGCGGTTGTTTTGTAATGTTACTTGCTGTGTTTGATTTCCAATTTGGGTAAAATATATGGTTATAATATTTTGACTAAATTATGTTTGGCAGGGTATTTTAACCGTTTTATAGAATTATGAATCTATTATCCTAACTAATGTTATAAATGCTAATGAGTTTGTGATGCTTTCACGCCTTCACTACTTGGCCGATCATCATGAAATATTACATACACATTTCAGGCGTACAAAAAAAGACATAGGGTATACTTTGATCCAAAAAAGTACTGTTCTCGATCAAACCCGCGGGCAAAAGCTATACCTGATAAAAAAAATTGACGACTTATAACTGGCGTCAGACAATGTTTGTATGTTTAAATATATGTATATATATATAATCTCACGCCCATTTATCCCTAACTGGATAAACAGAGGTTTATAACGCTCACATCAAAACATATACCTATGCTTTCCTTGTATTAGAACAAGATTTTGATTTTTCAGAAACCGAAGTACCACCTGAATATTTAAAAAATCACACTCGAGTCAGGCATAATGAAACAGGAAAACTTAATTCAACATTCATAAGTCAGAAAATGATTACGATTGCCGCATCATCGTAGCAGCTTAAAAGCAAGCAACACGCCGGCAAAGTGTACCTAAATATAATAATCATAAGTGATTTAATAACTATGTTAAATATGTTATTAATTATTTGGCAGCCTCGATTGCGTAATGGTTACTGTAACCGATTGCCACGCCTGAGGTCGCGGTTTCGATTCCCGCACAAGTCAAACATTTGTGTGCACAGATATGGATGTTTGTCTTGGTCTGGGTGTTTTTATGTATAATATGTAAGTATTTACAAAAAAAAGTATATATGTACGTTTATCTATTGTCTAGTACAAGCTCTGCTTAGTTTGGGCTAGATGGTGTTGTATATATGTGATAGAATATAAATTATTATACTCTTTATTTAAATCCTTACAATACATTTTTCATTTTTAAATATACATTATAAAAATTCATTTAGAAATATAAAATGTATGATACCCCACCGGCATCGGGAACAGGGTCCAAGCTGCCGTTGGTTAGGATTCTAGAGACAGGAACTTCCTCACAATGCGTGCCGTATCAAATAGTACTGTTTTATTATTATTATTATTAATGTAAACCGCAGAAAAATCGTAGTTTCAATTGCAATGTGTAAACGTAAGACATACTATTATGCTCATAACAAACTCATTACGTAGACTGGACTTAACACTTTATTATATTATAACATTCTTTATCCTTTAATACCTACTTATAACAAACGTATACCTACAAGTTCTTTTTACTATAAAAGTCATAATAAACAAGGCGAAAGTATAAAAGTGATTATAAACGAATGCTCACAGACAGCCTATAATCACGGTGTACAATGAGTTCTGAATGGAGATCGCATAGTGTGAAGGCTACGTCGAATAAAATTCAATGGAACCGACACTAGTGATCAGCATATCGCTTTAGCTATTTTGGTCCTATTTGCTACATCACCTGTCAATGCTTGTTATACCAGACATAATTGAAAAATTATTGTGTCGAGCCGCGGGTGTGCCGCTGTGATTTAATAGATTAAAGGCACAAATAATTTTACATGTTGGTGCCGAAACTATTCGATTACGAATAGCTTAGTTTTTAGTTTTACGAATAGTAAAAGTGGTTACTTTTACTATTCGTACAACTAAAAACTAAACTCGAATAGTTTAGTTATATTCGAAAAGTTTCGGCGATGGCCGCAACACAGACTAAACAATAAAAGGAACTCTGTCTGAACCCAGACAGAGTTCCTTTTATTGTTTAGTCTGTGTTGCGGGTTTAATTACTTAATATTTTAGTGTACTTTTTAATAAAAATAATTATAGCAATAGCATGAGTTTCAAATATGATAATGCTTTTTATTAAATTCTTGTACAAGTTAACAGGTAACAGCTAGCTATTAATATATAAGAATACTCACGGAAATAATAATAATAATTGGTTTATAGATTGTATTGTATATGATTTTTCTATGGATGTTTTGGTATATACTGTATCATTGAAATTTAACATGAGTGTGCTTACAGTTGGTCGTAAGGACCCTATTTAATTACGAGTCGAGCAAAGATATCAAATTGACCAATGGAAAATGTTGTCTTACGAAAGTATTTACACGTGGCAATTAATAGTATGCGTCAATATAGTTATATCTGTTAGAAAGAAACACTGTTTATTCTGACACAACTGAGTAAAAATATACAAAACTAGCTTTTGCTTGCGGCTTTGCTCGCCTAATGGTAAAAGATTTTTTATATCGGTTGGTAGTTTTTGAGTAAACCCTTACAAATAAAAAATCTATTCTTTCCTCTTTTTAATATTAATATAGATAACAAATAAAGTACTGTTCACGATTGCCATCAACTTATATAAACCTTCAAACCACGCTCAAGTAAAAATCAAGACACTTCCAGCCAATTAGTATATGTGTAAATAGTGTACTTTTAATGTCAAGCCTATAAAACACTGCGGGGGACATCTATAATTGGTTAAATCACTTAGCCAGACTGCTATTGTTGCTACACGCGATTATTATTGCAATTGAGCAAGCCAAGGTGTGTTTAATAGTATACGGAATTGCTATTGGCAAATAGATTTAGGCTAGACGCTTACAAGCTAACAGTATTGGTTGGATAACGCTACTTTGGCAGTTAATACTGTGCTGTTTCGGTGTTGAATTCTGTGTTTAGCCGTTAAATTGTATAGTCATAGTTAACAGTATGTATCAAAAACTTAGTCCTATTAATATTGCAATGAGAAATTTTGTAAATTTATTTGGATGTTGGTTACTCGATCTGTTGAACGGTTGAAACTTAGTATATTATATAATAATAATATTCTATTCTATGACATACACACAACACCATCTATCCCAAACTAAGCAGAGCTTGTACTATGGGTACTAGACAATGGATAAACATACATACATATATACTTTTCTTTTTTTTGTAAAACCACCCAGACCAAGACAAACATCCATGTTCATGCACACAAATGTTTGACTTGTGCGGGAATCGAACCCGCGACCTCAGGCGTGGCAGTCGGTTACACTAACCAATACGCCACCGAGTATTATGTTGGTATTGTGTGTCGGCTGTACTTATACCTATTGTACTCTGATAGTAAAATGTTTCCGATAATATACATATATAATGTATAATTATAAACCAGCGCACACCGCCTATCTGATATATCCGTAAAGGGAGGAAGGTGTATTTATCACCTACTTTTCTTCAATCCTTGTAGAGGGCCAGTTTATTGCCGGCCAAGGTAATCAATAAAAATGTTTAACTAAAAAATTAAACTAGTGATTTGGGTTACATTTACTAGGAATCTTGTTAACCCTTCCAGCTGAGCGAAAATGCTTGTCTTAGGAGTGAACCCATTCAAACCCATAATTTATTTCATCTGATCAATAGGCCTAGTGCCATGGCAAGTTCTAAAAGTAGAACTCATATCACTTCATGTCACTTCATATGAACCAGAAGCCTGGTATCACTGAACGAGACCAGCACAATTTGGTATTTTTTCTTAAAAAAACTATCGCACTATGTGTAACTCTTGTATAGCGACATCGAGACATTACAAACATTAAAACAATGGACACGTAGAACACCATTGGAACAATCATAAATAAATAAATAAATCATTTGCGGATCAGACAAATTTTTGACCCGTATGGGGATCGAACCCACAACACTCGGTGCAGTGACAGTAGCGAGGCTATTACTTCAACCACTACGCCATTCGTGCAGTCACGTAACCAATGTTTAAGTTTATAAGTTTCGAACAATCTTCTTCTTTTCTTTTCGTGTGGTTAGTGGTCAACCTGTTATCAAGAGTTGTTCAAGCCGCCCGTAGGCCTCTGACATGGCTTAACGACTGCTATCAATTTGACAACCACCGGGACCGACTTTTTACGTGCCCTCCGAAGCACGGAGACACTCAGATGAAATACCACTAAGTGGTCACCCATCTATAGACTGGCCGCACCCAACGTTGCTTAACCTCGCTAATCGTTTACCGATCAGTGAGTGCAACTGGCTATGAACGTATAATATTTTATTCGTAGTATTAAGAACAACATCGTACTTTTTCGAATAAAGTAACAGATATTAATCGCGGTGAGTACGAAATGGCTCTATCGTAGCTGTTAACTAGACAGTTTGAGATACAGCCTCCGAAGAGAAAAGTCTTAAAGATAGATATCTACTTGGTCGGTTGCTTAAGCGTAAAGTGGTAGTGGCTGGCAATTGTGTTGTCTTGGACTCAGTTATCAACTTTCTGACTACGGATTTATAAGATTTACTAGCTTTTGCCCTCATTTCACTCGAGTACAGTACTGTTTATCCTGATAACTTCGTCGAGCAGTTTAGGTGCTAAGGCGTAACAAATAAACAAACTCACATTCGCATTTATGTATTACTAGCTGTTGCGCGCGGCTCCGCCCGCGTGGTACCTACATCAATAAATAGTAGCCGATTTCCTTCCTCAGGTTTTAAACTATATATGTACCAAATTTTATGTGAAGCGGTTGAGTGGTTTAGCTGTGAAAAGGTAACAAACAGACAGACAGACGGATTTAGCGCGCGGCTCCGCCCGCGTGGTACCTACATCAATAAAAAGTAGCCTATGTCCTTCCCCAGCTCTTAAACTATATCTGTACCAAATTTCATCTCAATCGGTTGAGTAGTTTAGCCATGAAAAGGTAACAGATAGACAGACAGAGTTACTTTCGAATTTATAATATTAGTAAGGATTTAAGATTAAGAAAAATTGAGATTTCTAATCAAAGAGCAACTTATATACTTAGAAAGGGGTACAGTCGTATTTCGATTAAATCTGGGATTACTCTCATACAGGAACACCTATATACAACAAATTCACATATATTATTGTATTACAAAACTACACTCGGCGTCAAAAAAATCGCACCTTTGCAAAAATTTAATTCAATTCGGTTTATGTCGCGTTTAATCCTTTGTATGGTTGTTTTATGCTATTTATTTGAAAGGTTGGTAGGTGTAGTAACAGTAAAATACAGAAATATGCATTCAATTACAATCTTTTAAAAAAAAACAAGGTGCATGTGTCAAGTGAAAAAATTATCTTTATTAGGAAAAAATATTCAAACAAAAACAGGCATTAAAATTACAAAACAACAAAAGAAATTAATAAAAAATGCTACTTAAAACCTAGTGCAACCCCCTCTTGCTCTAATAACAGCTTCCATTCGTTCTTGCATGGACCCAATCATCCGTACCACACTATCTTGAGGAATCCTATTCCATTCTTCAATTACAGCATCATGGAGGTCTTGTAGAGTTGCTGGGGCAGGATCACGTAACCGTACTCGTCGTTTTAGTTCATCCCAGAGATGCTCTATTGGATTCAGGTCTGGGCTTCTCGCTGGCCACTGCAAAACTGGAATCCCAACCTCGTGTAGATAATCCTGCACGATTACTGCGGTATGGGAACGAGCATTGTCGTGCATTAAAGTGAACCCATCCCCAACATATCCTGCATATGGGACTACATGCATGTCCAGCACCTCGGTTATGTACCGATGAGCGGTTAGTGATCCCTGACCACGAGCACCTCCAGTCCGGGATACGCAAACGAGTTCCGTCTTGCCGTCGACTGAAATTCCGCCCCAGAACATGCAAGATCCCCCTCCATATTCCACTGTCTCCTCCAAGCAAGCTTCAGAAAACCGTTCGTTTCGCCTTCTGTACACTCTCCTTCGCCTATCGTTAACGAAGAGACATACTCTCGTCTCATCTGAGAAGAGTACGGTCCTCCATTGTTCAAGATCCCAGTTGAGATGTTCTCGAGCGAACTGTAATCGCTCTCTACGATGCTGTGGCGTTAATTTCGGGCCCTTGGCTGGTCTTCTGGCCGCAATACTCCTTTCTCGCAGCCTTCTTCTAATCGTAGATGTGCTTACTGCGGTTCTACGAGCCCCACGGAGCTGCTGTTGCAGCTCAACAGCATTGGAGAAACGGTTCCGCAATGACGTCGTCACAATCAAACGGTCATCTCTCTCAGATGTACAGCGCCGTCTTCCTGATCCTTGTCTCCGGGTGTAGCCCCCAGTCTCTTGAAACCGTTGGAGCACTCGACGAATGGCCAAAACGGCTCAAGTTCAGTTGTCGAGCAACATCACACTGTCGCATCCTTGTTTGCAGTAGTGCTATCACTTGAGCGGCTTGATCTGCAGTGGTATCCATTTTGTAGGGCTGTTTTCTTGTGTTCTCTATTTTCATGTGTTCTCTACAACGTCTGGATGTCGAATGACCTAATTTTGATGCTTACTGCCCTTTTTATAGCCCATGAAAGTGCGGCAAGTTGTGGTCTATGTAACGAGTATTTGGATATCATTTTCTTCAACATGCAGTACATGCGGTTGTTTAAGGAATTTATTCATTAGGTTGTTGTTTAATAAAAGCTAATTAAATGTACTTTCAATTAATATTAACATTGTTTGGGGTAAACGTACTGGTTTGCAAATTATTAGGCTTTATAACTTATTTTCAGAGAAGTGCGATTTTTTTGACGCCGAGTGTATTATAATTACAAAATATAGGTATACAAATTAACAAATTTGTATTTCTATATTATTATTATATACAATTTCAAAACAAAGTTACATATATTGTTTGGGAAATCAATGAATCATCTAATACAACAATGCGAGGGTGAATTACCCTATAGAAGACCCCAAACTTAAGTGTGATCTCGCGTCTGCATGGATGGCGTAATGGTTTAAGAGGTCGCCTCGACTCGCCACTGCGCCGAGTGTAGTGGGTTCAAGCTCCAAGCGATTTCTTTTTTGTGATACTCCAGAAGTTGCTTCAAGTCTGTATGGTCTTTGTATCCGTTGTATAAATATTTGTAAACACAGGTGTTACGCCTAATGGTAGAACTACATTTAAAAAAAGATAATAATAATATATATATATATATATTACACAGCGATAGCTCAGTGGGGAGACCAACAGACTACAATGCAGAGGGTCTCGGGTTCGAACCCACGTCGCGCACCTCTGACTTTCGGAAGTTATATGACTTTTCGAAATTATGTGCGTATTGATTGACAATTATCGCCTGCTCCGTCCCTCGGAGAGCACGGTTTAGCCGTTGGTCCCGGCTGCCATGAACATCTATGGCAGTCGTTATTAGGAAGTCAGAGTCCTCTAATATCCTGACACTGGTCTAGCCTTCGGGTTGTGGAGGTCAGATGGCAGTCGCTCCGTGTAAAAACTGATATCCAGTCAAATCCGGTTAGACTATAAAGTCGACTTGGGAATAATAAAGGCTAGGTGAAGAAGATATTATATTAATAATAATAATATAATAATATTCTATCACATACACACAACACCATCTAGCCCAAACTAAGCAGAGCTTGTACTATGGGTACTAGACAATGGAAAAACATACTTATATACTTTTTTTTTGTAAATACATACATATTATACATAGAAACACCCAGACCAAGAGAGACATCCATGTTCATGCACACAAATGTTTGACTTGTGCGGGAATCGAACCCGCGAACTCAGGCGCGGCAGTCGGTTATACCAACCACTACGCCATCGAGGCCGATATTGGTTATGAAGTATTCTAAATAAAACATGATTTGAGAACATATTCTCCGATCGCTGTTTATCCACAACGCCATAACCGTTATGATATTATTATACAATTCTTAGCACCAGGTGCGATGTTGTCGTCTTAACTCATTAAGTACGTGTGCTCCAGGCTTTTTAATACTTAAGGCATGGCAAGCATTAACGTAATATCGCGTAAAATAGATTAAATTTATTCATCTTATTTATTTTCATTTATTCATTTATTGAAAATAAATAAAATGAATAAATTTAATCTATTTTACGCGATATTACGTTAATGCTTGCCATGCATTAAGTATTATAAAGCCGGGAGCACACGTACTTAATGAGTTAAGACGACAACAAATTAGCTCAAACATGACAAAACATTATCTCAATTATTTATTAATTACATACATACATACATAGTTTCACGCTTGTTTCCCAGAGGGGTAGACAGAGACTACGGATTTCCATTTGCTACGATCCTGACACACTTCTCTGGCTTCATTCACTTTCATCACATTTCTCATACACGCCCGTCGGTTCAAGGAGCTCTTTCTTATTAATTAGGTATAAATTAATTTGTAGAGTTTAAGAGTAAAGACTTCTTTTGCCATTTAGTTGCATGTCTTTTACTGCGTCGTTGGTTTAGTGGTTAGCTTCTATGTACCGATAGATCCCAGTTTCATATTCCGGCTCGGGCCAGCGAACAGTTATTTTAGCAGTAGCCTAGAGTTAAGAAGTTGGCAATGGCAATTTATTTAGAAGGAAAATCGTTTCTTAAAGCAAGAAGTCCGCACCCAGTATCTTTTTTGTAGTTCTGGCAACGTATACGCGAAATTTCATGATGATTGATCAAGTAGTTTAGGCATAACACACATACAAACTCACATTCACATTTATAACATTATGTTATAATAATATATAACTCCCACTGCTGGGCACGGGCCTCTTCTTAGTGTAAGAAGGGTTAAGCCTTAGTCCATCACACTGGGCCCGTGCGGGTTGGCACACTTCACATACGAGATTCTTTGAGAATATTATGAAGATCTCTCAGACATACAGGTTTCCTTGTGATGATTTCCTTCAACGTTAAAGCAAGCAATGAACACATATAACTTCGAGAAGTCAGAGATACACACCTTGGCATCGAACTCGAGACCTCTGCGTAGCAGTCCCACAGTCACTAGGCTATCGCTGCTGCAGTATTAAGTTAAGATGTTTGAAATTTGAACGACCAACAAAATATCCATCGTTCTCTTAATTACATTGGTGCGCTATTTTTTTAGGATATTTTGGAATGGATGAATCTTTAACCAACTGGAAATCACTTTCTAAGTTTTTATAACCTCACTAAGAGCCAAAAAGCTTCCTAAATTTAATTAATGGCAGCTCCTAAACTGTATCACTCTTCGTGACGTAGACAGATGACTCAATAATTGTTCCTATAACAAAAATCCAAGATGGCTGCTAAATCACAATAGCGGGTGTCTGCGCGATGAGGCTAATAATGATGAGCTTAATAACTCAAAGGTCACGGAGCGAAGGTCACTGGAACAAGATCTAAGAGGGCATGAAACTTTATATTTAACTGAATAATGTATTCAGTATTTTTGGGGATAATCCAATAAAGACTTACGCATGTTCGTCCCTGGAAGGATAGGCATAGGTGTGCCTATCCACCTATTGCCATCCACCAATTTTTGCTTCTTGTATGATATTTCTGTAATTTGTTTTATTTCTTATTGGAGGACTTTTCGACTTGTTTTGTCTATATTGTTCTATTTGGGAGTAATTATTAAATATTAATTTGATTGTATTATTTTATTAGTTACAATGCCAGACTCCGTGTTGCTGCTTAGATTTTTTTAAGTAGCATAAAATTGCAAAAATTTTGTGCATGTTTGCAGCGGATTTTATTGCAATTTTGACTGCAAGACCAGGATTGTGAACAACTTCAATAATCTTGCTCGTAAGACCTTCTAATATTACCTACACTTACAAGTAACTCAGTAACGGTAGTGAACATGTAATCATATTTTCTTTTAAATCTATACAAATAAATAAAATTGAAGTGTCTGTTTGTAATGTCAAAATAACAGCTTTTTATCTAATGCATATGAAAATATATAAGGTACCTACACTAAAACATCTATGTTTAAAATTTTTGTCTGTTTGTTTGTTCCGGGTAATCCCCGAAACGGCTGAACCGATTTTTTTTCATTTTTATTCACGGGTCTTTCACTGGCAGATAGCTGATGCTATAAGGAGTAACATGGGATACTTTGATTTTAGAAAAAAAATAGGGTTCCGCGGATACAAACACTTCTTAGTTAAAATCTACGCGGACGAAGTCGCAGGTAACAGGTAGTATATCATAAATATATTGATGGTGCAATAGTAGTGAATGCCATCTACTGTGCATGAGGTAAGCGATGATTCCTGAGACTGGACAAATGTAGTCGTTTGTTAAAAAAATCCTGTAAAAACATAGAGTCTTGAACTATGCCCGTTGGATAGAATGCCAAAATTACACTAACTTAACCAAAAAGAATTTACACTTACCTGCTGCCACCTTCAGCAAATAGATACATATTCTATCTTAAACTGTCTATAAGACTTTACGTACACATTCATATATAGAGTCATGTTTGTATCGCAGAAGAGATATCCAGAGATCTATTAAAAATTTCAGCAGGCACTCGCCACTTAATCAAGGGCAAGACTGTTACCTTCTACTGAGCTTCAACCGGGTACTGAAGGTGCTATAGTTTTTAGGAGCTAGATAAACTGTACTTACTATTTATGCAGCGTGTTAAAGGGCTGTGTGGTGGACTTCACAAAAAAGTTAAATTCCGAAAATCACATGAATATTTTTGACATTGAAATTTATTCATAAATTCCTTACAGGCATACTGTTAACGAAAGCACTTGAGCTTTGAGCGTCTAAAAGAATATGCACTAACATGTAGACGATATACATCAAGCAATTTGTGCCTATATTTATATCCATATTGTTAAATTATAACCTGCATAGATGACATTTTCTAAGAAGACTTTACCATCCCTACTACGAAAACCAACATACCAACCCGAAAACATAATACCAACATACGATTTGAAACTGTCAAAACCCATTCCAATTTCAAATTAATCAATCGTGTTCAATCGGATCGAATCGGTTACCATCGATATGACGACATTGTTCGTTCTCGGATCTCGGTTCGCCTCTTCTCTGCAATTCCGCCGAGTTTATCGCCTCGTGGCCGCCGTAGCTCGCCGTAATGGTTCTTAATGAGCGTTTAAGACGTTGCCCAAGAGCCTCGGTTGTTTTATAGTTGTAATTAAACCGCTCTGATCTATAGATCTCGTAGATCCGAGTGTGAACGTTTGTGTAAATTGATTTTTATTCTGTTCCGCGTTTTTCGTTGGCGCGCGAATTAGTTTCGATTGTTTATTTTTTAATTTAGATTTGGAATGTGGGAGCTTTTAGCTTTTTTATTTGTTTATGAAATTGTTTAATATTTTTGTTATTTGGTTAAAAATGTTATACCAATACTTCATATCGTTATTTTGCAGAATTGTTGTTATGTTTTTTAAATATGTTATTTTTCACTGCATAAAATAAAGTCAAGTTAGGTTATGTAACTAAAACTTGATATTTTATAATATGGCAACGATTAACAAAAGCCCGAGCAAGTATAATATGGTTTATAATATCCCTTTGGTACAAAACCTAAAGATTTGTTTAACAAAACGTACATAAATATCTACAACCTGGATAAATACAAAGTAATTTAATCAAATCAAATGTTGATTGGTTTGGAATTAATACATGTATTTACATTAATTTATCCATTGGAATGATGATTAGAAAGCACCTGATATTCCTGGAAAAGGGCCTCGAGAATCTGACGCAAAGAAGTAAATAAGAAAATTTGATTTCTCGGAAAACCAATCGAAAAAGCCATGTAAAAATATTTGTATAAAATTTTTATTTTGATGTAATAATAGTATTCTTTTAAGGAGCAGCGATAGCCTAGTAGGATGCGTTGAACTAGAACGCAGAGGTTTTAAACTCGATACCGAGCTTTATACGTATTAAATAATTAATTAATTATCGCTCATTTTAACGGTGACCGTAAGCATCGCGAGGCAACTTGTATGTCTGAGAGTTCTACATAATATTCTCGAAGGTGTATGAAGTTTGCCAACCTACATTAGGCAAGTGTGGTGGACTATCGTCTAATCTCTCTCAGAGGCTTGTGTCCAGCAATGTGACGGCTTGTAAACAGGATTGACATTGTTGTAGGATTCAAATTTTTTGTATTTAATTTTTTAACCATAGTGTCATAGTATCTTCCATTAACCCTGAAGAGAAAAATCATGCACATATGCATTCTTCCCACTCTTACTTATGGAGTACAGACTTGGTCATTGACAAAAAATAAAAAGTACGCCCTCGGAGTCTGTCAAAGCGCAATGGAACGTAGTATTTTAGGAGTCAGACTTACAGACCACATCAGAAATTCAATACTACGTTCCAAAACTCAAATTGCTGATGTAGGCCACTCAGCTGCCAAATTAAAGTGGAATCGGGCAGGCCATGTTTGTCGTATGCCAGGAGAGTTATGGGCGGGAACAATCACACAGTGGATGCCAAGTAACGGGAAGCGACAACGAGGCCGGCCCAGGAGGAGATGGCGAGACGAGCTCGATGCATTTAAAAGGGATTGGCAAATCAGAACAAGCGATCAAGATAGATGGAAGTCGGAAGGGGAGGCCTTTGCCTAGCAGTGGGACGCCAATTAGGCTTATAATAATAATAATAATAGTGTCAAACAAATATATGACTGGCTGACTTTACGCGTTGACAACCCTTTGATAAAGGAATTACAGATACTTATTTATTCATGGTAAAATTGAAATCGTTATGGTGTAAGTTCCCGAGGGATACCCTTGGTATTGGCAAGCCATCATAGGCTACGGTAAAGTCTTACCATCAACCAGGCAGTAAATTTGTTTACCACCTATAATAAAATTATGTGTGACCATTGAACTATACATAAGTTATGTCTGTGACACATGGTTTTGTTCAGTGTATAGACCACAAAACTGACTGCATATAAGGCGTAGTGTTTTAAGTGGTCGTACAGTCACAACAATTGTGTGATTCATAAATTAAAAATGAATTCCGAGTCTGGGTGTAGTTTATGACCGCTTTTTGAACGTATGTAAAGTTCCCCGCGACACAGGATGTATTCAAAGTCCGGGAGCTGATATATAAAAAAACGCAAATACCGAATTAAGTTTGAGTCGAAATAATGTTTAATTAATACTTCGAAAAACGCTAAAGAGCTAACAGCTAACTTAGAGGTCGTATCTTTACCGTACCACCCATAAAATTGAACCCGCACAACAACTAATTACCCACGTTAAGGGTACTAAACGAAACATAGCTGTATTTTATTTTAAGACCTTTAGCACTATAAATTAATTTTGCAGAGAACCGACACTAATATCGGACGTCGATTCTGTGTCAAGATGTATTGAATCCTTCTCTTTGCTAACCTCGGTAGATGGCGTTGGTTTGAGTTATCACTGTCGATGCTAAAAGTTATGAGTTCATACCGAACTCATAACTTTTAGCATCGACAGTGAATTCTGCGAGAATGCATGCGGGGTTAAATGTATACTATGTGTTAATTTAGGACATGTTTTCAAAACATGACATCCAAATTTGTTCCATGGTTTATGAGTGTTTGAGTAGTAAACATGCAAACCTACAAACGTCCCTACAAACCATCCCATTTATATGTAAACTAGCTGTTACCTGCGACTTCGTCCGCGTAGATTTTAGCTAAAAATGTTTGACTCTGCGGTACCCTATTTTTTTTCTAAAATTAAAGTAACCTAAGTTACTCCTTATAACATCAGCTATCTGCCAGTGAAAGTCCCGTCAACATCGGTTCAGCCGTTTCGGAGATTAGCCGGAACAAACAGACAGACAGACAAAAATTTTAAAAATAGATCTTTTCGTATAGGTACCTTATATACTTTCATATGCATTAGATAAAAAGCTGTTATTTTGACATTACAAACAGACACTTCAATTTTATTTATTTGTAGGTAGTATGTATGTATGTAGATATTATTTGTATGTATAGATAGTATTAGAACAGAGTATTTTAGTGATAATAAAGGCATCAAGTTCTTTGACGGGCGAACATAGACTCAAGCCTGTATTTATTTCAACAGTGTGAGCATATCATATGCATATTATATGACACCTATATTCCGCTATCTGTTCTAAGGTCGGGGCCGAACAATATCGACTATGGAAAACAGTTTGAAACTTTGCGCTGCTATTGAGAATTAATATTATGTAGAGTAGTAGAGCCTCGCTGATTTTAGCATGAATGGGCCGACTCAACCGGGTAAGGACTACCTTCTCACAGAATATCGACGTGAAATAGCAATATTTCAACTGTTGTGTTTCGTTGGGGGAGTGAGAGTGCCGGACGCCCATTCACCCTCTTTCCCCCTTACTGCTCCTTCTCCTTAGGCTACGGTGACCACTTACTATCAGGTGGGCTTGTTTGCCACCTAAGTCGTATAAAAAAAAGAAAAAATATAATTGATAGAAGTGATCAGAAGGCTGATCTTTTTCTGGCCCAAAGAATCAGCATTGCTATTCAACGTGGCAATGCTGCCAGTCTTCTGCGCACGTTACCAGTTGACAGCGATGCTGAAGAATTCTACATACATAGATTCACGCCTGTTTCCCAGAGGGGTAGGCAGAGACTACGGATTTCCATTTGCTACGATCCTGACACACTTCTCTGGCTTCATTCACTTTCATAACATTCCTCATACACGCCCGTCGGTTCAAGGAGCTCTTAACCTGGCCTTTGTCCAGAACGCCTCCGATCTGATCGAGAAACGTTCGCCTAGGTTTTCCTCTTGCGCCAGTTCCATTCACACTAGCCTTATAAACTTTCTTAGTCAGTCTTTCCTCGTCCATTCTTTCTACATGTCCAAACCAGCTTAACAAACCTTTATCTATTCTTGTAACTATATCCACTTTCATGCCGCATCTCTCTCTAATCACACTATTTCTTATTCTATCTTTCAGAGTCACGCCACATATACATATGATACATGAAGAATTCTACGATGCCTAAACCTTTTCTGTAAATATTTAGTAGTATAAATATTTGTGTTTTTGTAATTATGTTACCTTTTTTAATATGTTTGTAAATATATATTAGGTTAATTCGTTTTAATATTAATAATGTAAATATTTGAAGCACCAAAATAAATAATACTATTGATAGAATACTTAACAACACTTTACATGAGTCGGGTATGGACCCGGGGCCTTTACAATTGGTAATTACGAAGAAAGAAGTGTTTACAGCTAACTTTTATGAAAACGAAGATGGGATAAAAGGAAAGTAATGGGCAAAGTAATATAATGTACGCACAACGCACACGAACACACACACACACACACACGCACATGCACACTCACGCATACTCACTCACTCACGCACTCACTCACACGCATACACCATAATAAAATAATCATGTTTTAGTTTAAGTTCTTAGTTTATTTTAATAAAATTATATTTAAGATTAAGATTGTCAAAGCCACAGCCAAGAGGGGACTCCTCTAACACAGGTTGATACAACTTAACAGAAGAGTTCCCAAAACCTGTACAAACCCATGTAAAAGTTGATAAATAAATGTTTTTGTATTTTTTTTTTTGTATTTTTGTTATGTGAACATAAGCTCTTACCGATTGTAACTCAGTATCATAAAACTACTTTAACTCCCGTTTCCTGGTGATACTTTACCAGGCAAACTGACTCATTTGTCCTATCATCAAAAAACATTTTTTTTACATACGTACATAGATTCACGCCTGTTTCCCAGAGGGGTAGGCAGAGGTTACAGATTTCTACTTGCTACGATCTTGGCACACTTCTCTGGCTTCATTCCCTTTCATCACATTCATCATACACGCTTTAAAGTGCTAATTACATAACATTTTTCTTTTTTAACCCATTCAATGCGGCAATAAATTTTGCTTTCACTAGCCAGAATCGGCTCATATTTAACGTAAACGCCGATCGGCGTCAGCCGCACTTGATGAAATAAAAAAAAACAAAATATCTAAAAACTACTCATATCAGGCATTTCATTAGTAAATTCCAAACACATTTGTTGTTTTATTAATATAATATCTTTAAATTTGGGTAAAATATAAAACAACTATACATGACGCCGATCGGCGTCCTCCGAATCTGAGTATGAAAAAATAAGACGCCGATCGGCGTCCGCCGCATTGAATGGGTTAAAAAGGCATCTTCCGCACTGGTTTTTAATCCTATGTTGCGGAGACTTTACAAACATTCAAACAACGCGGAACAATGATTTGTACATCACACAATTTTACATCTATGTAAATTTTTGGTTGAACGCGCTAATCTCAGGAACTAGGTACTGGTTCGTATTGAAAAATTAGTTTTGTGTTGATTAGTCTATTTATCGAGGAAGGCTATAGGCTATATAAAATCACGGGGGCGACGCAGTAACCATAGACGCGGGTGAAACCGCGGGCTCAGCTAGTGATACATAATTGGGAGGAATCAGACGTAACAATCATGTTATTGGGTGGTTCGGGCACGCCCAAACCCTAAAACTACTATTTTAACACTTTTCCTGGTGTTAACTCGGCAAGCCAACTGCTTTGTACCATCACCACAAAATTGGCAACTCTGGGCTCTCCCATAAGGCATCATCATACGATCGATGGTTATTATAAGATTTTGGTTATTAAGATGAGATCAGTTTCCTTTCTTTATGGATTCTCCATATCGACTGTCATAAATATTCATATCAGGCAGTCAACGACTTTATGGGCTCTCGGGTAGAATGTGTTTTTGTATGTGGTCACCCATTAAAAGGCTTTACTGCAACAATGTTGCTTATCCTTGTGGATCTGCCTGATATTTTTTCAGATATGACGTGCGTTTACATATTTTATATATATACCGTAATAGCTGTTTCCTGCGGTTTTATCCACGTTTGTGTTTACTGCTCCGCTTCCATGGCTTGTAGCGTGATGTTATCTAGTCTATGTTAATTCTGGATAATGTAACTTTCTACTGGGAAAAGATTGTTTAAATAGGCCCAGTACTGTTGGAGTTTATTACAAACAACAATAGAAATCTTATGCTTATTAGTACGAAAAAAGAACTGTGGATAATTATTAGGGAACAATTAACAAGTACATACATATTTAGTCTAACGCCCATAACTCCTATAGGGTAAGTAGAGGTGTTTACATCTACATCTTGCCACCTATTGTTTTAGATCCGACGCGCGACGTAATACAGATAAACCTATTGCTATTTACCGGCTACAATTCCAGACTCCGTGCTGCTACATAGAATTTATTGAGAGTAAATCTTAATAACAGATCTCCTTATGCATAGTAGTGCAGTTAGGTTCGACCACAGAATTGAAAACTGATCAAAATCGGAAAACTTAAAATTTCTTGATATTTTTTGCCGTTTCTGTATCGAATCTATAACAGTCGTATTTAAAGTATTTGAGTAAATACTTACCATTCTAGAAATAATATATATAAGGCAAGGACGTATGCTTACGCCAATTACAAATTTACACAGCATTAACTTAGAGACAAATAATACACGTAAATCGAATGAAAATCTAAATTAATTTAAATCATAGTAGCTAGCTGTCGCTAGTCGAAAGTGTTCGTCGCTTACAACTTTTAGCTTACTGTTCCATTTTCAATATAAACTTTAACTATGCCAAACTCTTGGCCAAACCGGACATTCCTCCGTCCACACAACTTAACTACACAAATTAAAAACACCATACTAATTTGGGATCAAACTTAGAATTACATATAATCCTTACTTCCTTACTAATATTATAAATGCGAAAATGAGTTTGTTTGTTTGAACATGAAATTTTGCATACACGTTGTCAGGGGTACAGAATAGGACATAGGATACCTTTCATTCAGAAAAAATAACTGTTGCAAACCTAACCTAACCTAACCTACATTTACGCGAGCGAAGCCGCGGGTGAAAACTAGTGATAAAATAAAAATAAAATCATTTATCAATAATCATACTAAGTATGTGCTCAACATCTACATAATAAAATCATGTTATGTATAGGTAGGTATACAATATACATATCAAAGTCGCAATCAGTTTTGTTATCTGTTGACCTTTTTTTGTATTCTAATATCCATAATGATTAGTGACTGATCCAATTTGAATATACTTTTTAATGATGTAATAAAATCAAACTTTATAATTGTATTTTTAAATTAAATCGTTTGGAACACCTAGAAAAATATGTAGAGATTCAAGTTCGATAAATAAAATTGCGGTCACAGCTACAACAAAACTAACCTCACTTTACATAACACACCATACAAAGTAAAACCATATTCCCTCCTTCGATCTGCGTCACCGACAGAATTAATCCCCGTCGGTGCACATTTATAAACGCGATATAAAACACTAGTACTAACAAAATATCAATTGGGGCGGCTTGTCGTTTTTTATAGAGAACTCTGTAAAACATCAGAGTGGCGTGTATACCGGCCTTATGC
This sequence comes from Catocala sponsa, assembly GCA_963564715.1. Lineage (NCBI taxonomy): Eukaryota > Metazoa > Arthropoda > Insecta > Lepidoptera > Erebidae > Catocala > Catocala sponsa. The sequence continues at coordinate 10,253,481 of OY751352.1, forward strand.
GACCGAGGCACGCGACGTATGCTCACAACAAAAAGTGATTGAGCTAATTTTTCTGGCAGTTAGCTATTAACTCTTAATACGTGCCATTTGCTACCACCGACGGTTTTATGTTTTCCTTTACACATAATGTTGTGTACGTAAATGGCGAACGACCAGATATTTTCGGCGACCTCCGTGCGGTACGGCTGTTTTGTTACATTTTTTATTTATGAACGTGTGGGTAGATGTGCTTTTGTATAGGTATTTGTGTTGGAAAATGGGCTGAAGGTCGTATACATACATGAACTTACGTGTTTTCCGAAGAAGTAAGCAGTGAGTGTTAGACTACGGATTTCGAAATGCCACGATTTTCATTCTTATAACCTCTTTATGCACGCTCATCGTTTTAGAGTACACTTAACCTGGATTGTTTCCAGAATGAGTCTGTTCTGGTCAGTGAACGTTTGCCTAGATATGTATTAATAGTAAAATTTTGTATTTGTTACATTCTTTATAGTATGTAAATGGGAGTTGCGTTATAGCACATGGATTACTTGCAAGTGGGTGACAGCCCCGGTTATATTTGTATTCGTTACAGCATCTTGTCAATTTATTGACTATCATGAAAAATTATGTCTAACTGATTGAAAACATCGATGAAGAGTTCGCCAGATTGTTCACGACGTACACGAGAAAAAAACAAATATCGAAAAAGGTAGAGGAAATACTTAAAATCAACCATGACTTGTATAATAATTAGATTATGATTCGAATGATAATATCAATGAAATGATAATGAATCCATCAACATTGGAATGCGCGAATATATTCGCATTTTCGGATCTTCTTTTCAATAGCAATTGCTCATCCTCATGACATACTAGATAGTTCAAGTTACATAAGACAAACCTCTATAAAATATAATATACGTTCGTGTCACTTGTCTCCTCGAGAGTACTGCACCCTTTTATATTTTTTAAAGGCAGCAAGCCTCAACCGCAAATGATCGAACGGTTCCTCACAGTAACATTTAAACTTATCCGATACAGAATGTAGTAATTTGTTTACTAGCATTTTCATTACCTGAGAGTGATATAAAAGCTTTGTTAATATCACTACCTGAACTATACTATATGTAGTTCAAAAGTTGTTACTTGTAATATAATATTTTGTCTCCTTGTGATTTCTAATGCATAGGAAGTCAAAAAGTCTTTTGTATTTTTTGACAAAGATATATCCGGCTCTAGGTAAAAATTATGGTATAGCCTGATGCGTATATGGTAGGTGTGATGAACCTTGGGACACTAAAAATATGTAGATCTGTCTTTTTATTAATTTTTGCCCATCTACGGCATTCGGACTGACGTACTGGAGATGGGACTAATTAATCTATTGCGCTATCCATACAGCCAGACAGTTTTAGAATAGTTATATAAATGTGTGCCTGTTCTTTTGGAATTACAGCGCAAGCAATGTTTCTTTTTTTTATTTTGCTCGTCAAAATGACCACACTCCACCTGATGGTAAGCAGTCGTGTGGTCTAAGAGCAGTGACCTCCACACCGCCCTCATAGCAGCCGAGGCGATGTTGAGGTCCCTACTTTGACGGCCTAAGAAGGTGCTTTTTTACGCCCCGCTTGAAGGACCCAGGATTGAAGGAAGAAGGAAACACGTGCCTTGGCAGAGAATTCCATGCCTTGGTCGTTCGGCAGAGGTATGAGGACCCAAACTTGTTGGTACGCGCTCTAGTCGACACTACTGTGTAAGGATGGCATCTGAGCCCAGCACGCGTTGTTCTGGATAGGAAAGGGGAGGGCGGGATAAGGTGGAATAACTCTTCAGAGCACTCCCCGTTTCGACTGACATTTTGTAGCGAGAATGTTATACCTACTGATTGTAATCTGCCTGGCTGTTATACAGGTGACACGAGTATCCAATACCTAACTTCTCGGCAATGCCGCACTTCCTGTATTCTTCTATTCTTCTTTAATTGGTGGTAGCGTCCTATAGTTGTTGGGAATTACCACAAAATGCTAGTTTCGAACGGGTTCTTTCATACTGCGGTGCCCGTACCATAAATGTAGACGCGCAAGTTTGAGCTAATGCTATAACCATAAAATATTATGATAATACATTATAGTGAGTACTTATTGTCATATTGTCTTTAAAGACATATAACTTCCTTATATACCTACCAACACTATTTTATAAGACAGTATTAAACCATGTACCAAAGACTTCACAAGCCCATAAGCCGGGTGATACCATTGCGCACTGACCTCATTTTGGCACTGTAAACAGATACGAGTGTCCAAGAAACTAAAAAGTTATATAAGATACTGCAGACATTTGCAATATTAGTACCTATCAAATATACTCATGGGGCTCTTCAAATTAGCATGTAATTTGTATATAGCAGCCAGTAGAGAAATACAGATACAGGTCAGTTTATATAAATAAAGGTTAATCAACCCCATAATGTGTGTTATAGGTGAAAAGAATGTGAACACACATTGAAAGAATTAAAGTGTTTAATTAGTTACAAATTTCTTTGAAACAGCTCACATGCCAATGTGGTATAAAAATTAAAAGTGCAATTTAACACCGTAGTGGTATCGTGTTGTGCCAACATAACACGCAGGGAAGGCTTTAAAACTAATTATTTTTATTTAATTTTATTTATTGAGAGATCGGGCACGCGAGAGCTGAACCTCGATCGGTAGTCGCCAAACCTGTTACTCGTAATAAAGGCAAAAATTTTAATTTATGCACGCCGTATCCTTTCTATACCTTCAATGTAAAATGCACTTTACCTTACCAAAATAAGGTTTAGTCTTGCATATACTCTCTAAATGGTTGATCACTTGTACGTTCGTACAGCTCAAATGGATACGCGTAGCTAAGAAATGTATTCTGTTTTAATTACCATTTTTATATATAAAAGCGACATACCATAGAGTCATCAAGGAATATCCTGCATTTTTTGGCATGTCTTATGTTTTGTTTTGAAAATGGAAAGGGTATGGTTTAATTTATCATGCTGTCTAAAAGACAGAACGAAAGAAAAGCTACCATGAAAACTTTGATTTATCGGAGTATTTATCGAAGAAGTATGGTCCTATAGCAAAGAAGTACACGACCTACCTGATGTCCAAGCAGTTTCCAGTGTTACAGATGACGACAATTACTATCATTTGTGTGTTCCACCATCTAAAGAAGTTGTCACGTTCACGGCATATTGAATAAAACCCACCGATTGTCTTACTGAATACAGAGCACTCTTTAAGTTGAATTAAAATGGAAGAGCTGGCCAATTATTTGGTGAAATAAACCCGATCGGCTGAGGCCGTACCACTTTCTTATAGAAAACCGAAGTAAGAATTGTTACATTGTAATCATCTTTAGCCTAGTTGATAAGGGTGCCGGAGTCTCACTTACCATCTTTCGTTTCACACAGAAAAGTAAGAGTTCCGGGATTTACATCTTTCCTTTTTTATTCGCAGGAAAAGTGGAACGAAGATGTTATGTCAGGCTTTACCGGGGACATGATGGAACGTCCGGGGTACTACCGACTGGAGTTTGATCTACTTCAACGTCTCCTGTTTCTTTCCTTCCATCCTAACTTTAATTTCTTTTCTTTAAGTTGGCAATGTGATGGATACACCCTGCGCCTACAAGCGAGCTTAACTGGTTTCCACGTTTATAGGAGAATAATATACAAGTGTGCTAATTTTAGTTGTGGGTACTTTTATGTAGCGGTTTAACACTAAGGCATGTGCCGCTATGTATTAATTTGTGTCTCTAAGTGAAGTTGATTGTCATAGACGTAGAACAATAGCTTGTAATACAGTAAAGTATCTTACTTGTGTACTTGTATTTCGTTATAGCTATGGCTATTCTGCTGGGTAGCTTTCTAACTGGTATCATTAAAGTTTTGTAGTAAAATGTGGTTTATTGCCTGAGTAATATGTATAAATAAAAATTTTAATATTGTTGTTTACGATTATCGATTAAGATATGCAATTATTCGAATGTTTACGCAAATAGAAATAATCGAAATTTTGATAGAAATCCGTATGCATAAAATGTTTATATCGGAATGTGAAATATAGTTCTTTTAAACTAAATAATATCATTAGTATTGAACTAAAATAACTATTATAATAATATTGTGTTAATAAGCAAATATATTTTTTGGAATGTTTCCGTATCCGTAAAACATGCTGCTTACATGTTTCAAACATCAAACAGTTAAAGTTCGTTGATCCCAATTGCATAATTGTGTTAAAGATGTTTAGGAAAAAAAACCTTATTTAAAAAATATTTACCTAATATTAGATTTTACCCGCAGTTTTGCTTAGGTAAATATTGGTTAGGTTAGTAACGTAAAGATACTCTATGTGCTTTTCTGTTTCCCTGACAATGTTTACGAGAAATTTTATCATAATCTGCCAAGAAGTTAAGGCGCAAAAGAGTAACGAACAAACAAACTCACATTCGCATTTATAATATAGATTAATAATAAAAGACCTACCTTAGTTTTTAACATCAAACAAACAAATAATTTTATTTTATTTTATTTTTTATTTTATTTTATTTTGAATCTCCAACAAGAAATACACTTTTAATACAAGGCACGTGCACACTTAAATAGGACATGTGTTTCCTCAATAACAGGAGATCACAGCATGCAATATAAAGAACAATAATATAATTATAACGAAAATACAACAATGTCAATTAAAGTAATTACAAGTATACATCGATTAAAAGAAAATTAATAGAAAATTATATAAAATTTACAATACTTAAAATACTGTGAAAGTCAATGAAATAATTAAATTATGAAAGTAATGGATAAGAAAATTAATAATTACGTAGAAAATATAATTATAATAAAATATATTAACAATATATAGGTACACAAGAAATAATAACTAAAGAGAAAAATTAAACAACAAAATTAAAAAGCGTCATAACTCATAATATAAGTATAATATTAGTTAGAATTTCATATAGTAGAAGTGTAGCCATTGCTGAAGTCCATGATGGTTAACGCGTTAGTACTTCCAGACGAACTGCTAGTTCGTCTGCCACTACGGTTAATAAAAATGGCGACTAAGCCCATCTACTCAGTAACTTTTACTGAAGATGTTCAACTTTATGAACTGTAGCCTGTTCAGTTATTGTAATAAGAGCCAAGATGCGTCACTATGTTTCAGAAAACATGACGCATGAGACTTGGCAGAAACGATTCAGACACCGTCCGTTATTTCCGAGGACTTATCCATATTAATGAAGACACATTTTAATGGTTGTGATGAGCAACTCTTGCTACTGTGAACCAAAAGGAAGGTTACTTTTTTAGTTTGCAGTGGAAACAAAAACTCTCGGTGCACTAGTCCGCGAATAATGAGCGCGTTGTCTCTGTTTATGTAATAGTAAGTAGATGTCATAATATACTCATTTCATTATTTGACTAGCTTTTCTTCACCACTTCGTACGTGTGGAATTCAGAAGACCATACCTATTTATATTTTCTTTTTTAATACTAGACTTCTAGGCGGCGTATCAAGATGAAAAGCACCAGATTTAAAGTTAAGACCAACACAATTACTGTGAAAACCGCATTTGCGTGAGCGCACAAACATACAGACAGACAAATAATCTAAATATAAACTGTTTTGGCTTCTATATCTCTTATAAAGAACCCTCAAATTATTTTTCTTAAATATCGTCTACGTACAGACATCGACCAGTTACAATTACATTATGTGTAGATTATAGAATATTAAAATCTCTTCATGGTCTACGAGCGTTGTCATACAAACTATGTTATAATGTATGCATATGTAGTCTCAGTATATCAACGAAAGAGTAGGTAGAGATTTCTATGTGAGATGATGTGTGTGCCAGATCATAGATATAATATAATATTCTATCATATACACACTATACTATCTAGCCAAAACTAAGCAGAGCTTGTACTATGGGTACTAGACAATGGATAAACATACATAATATATATTACATATATATACTTTTTTTGTAAATACATATATATTATACATAGAAACACCCAGACCAAGACAAACATCCATGTCCATGCACACAAATGTTTGACTTGTGCGGGTATCAAACCCGCGACCTCAGGCGTGGCAGTCGGTTACACTAACCACTACGCCATCAAGGCCGCCTATATAGGCAACTATTTTAAGAAATAGTTTGGCCATGACATATATACCCTCATTTCGACAGCTATGTTTTTAGAGGCTGGCCTACTGCTGTCTACTGGGCACAGTAACAGACTCCATACTACTAAGAACGTCTTGACAACTTTTTTGCGTCGGTCACTTACGCACAATGGCCCAATTGTAGACTAAGTGCGTATACCACAACTAACGTCTTGACAGAAAAACCTAAAAACACTTTGCGCGTCCCGGAAATATAATCTTATACATTAGTTACATATACTACCGAAACATTAAATGTAATGTCGCTATCTTGACAACACGCATATTATATTAGCGTGTTCCTCAGCCATTTTAAGTGCATTACACGGCCTAATGCGATGAGTTGCACGCTTATTCATGAGTGGAGGTGTGTGCGTATGTAGCGAATCGGGGCCGGCGGCGGCGGCGCGCCGAGCGCAGTAGAAATGCAGCTTCTTACACCCGGGATACCAGTTGCGAGCTTGGATAGAGTCAATAAGTAATGGAGGTGGTATGTGGCATAAAAAAAATGTGGCAGTCTTTGGGGACTGCCGATAGAAGTGAAAACTTCAATCCTTGATCATAAATAAACATTTCTTTATAAACAAAAAAAAAAACAAATAGAAAGGGACGGGTCCAATTCTTGATACTCTCTTAGAGGTTATTAAGGAGGTCAAAATTTCGTTATTTTGTTATTTTTTTGCGTAGGACGCTCTATTTCTGAGATATTGATAATATTCTAAAATAATTCAAAAATGGAAAGCGTGGAAGCGTGACGATGACGCGAATTCTATGATTTTTGTTCACCCAAGAAGTGCTCAATGCTCAACTCAAGTTTTCACTTGAATAAAATGTAGTAACATATTAAAAAAATTGGTCTATATAGCCAAGGTAAGGATTGCAACTGCTGTGTATGAGGTTTTAGGGTATATTTATCGGATAGCAGAAAAAATTGGGGTTTTGATAAGAAATTGTCAGTAGTAGGATGGACTCTGGATCTGTAGATGGTAATGGGTTGGCCTTCTATTACTGTGGATCTACAAACATAGCTCCGGGAATATGGGTGCTACACCCGTGTCTTCTTTTATACGATATACGAGTGTGCGACTATGTGTGTAATGTGTATGTTTATTTAAATAATAGTTTTGGAAACCTTTAGTGTTTTTACATAAATCATGATTATAGTACCTATGAATTTCGACCACTAGGCAAACACTAGTAGTATTAACCACTTGTTTAGGAAGTATACATTTTCGCGCACCCTTCTAAATGTAATATCTATACTTCAAATTTTAACTTATGAACATATACTTAGTGTACATATGTTCATATATTCAATTTTGTTTGCATACATAGATGTTATAGATATCTATATATAATAATATCAGCCCTGTATTAAACTGTCCCACTGCTGGGCACGGGCCTATTCTCACTGTGATACGGGTTAGGCTATAGTCCACCACACTGGTTTAGTGCGGGTTGGCAGACTTCACATATCGTCGAGAACATTATGGAGAATACTCAGACATGCAGGTTTCCTCACGATGTTTTCCTTCACCGTTAAAGCAAGCGATAATTAACTATTTAATACGTATATAACTTCGAAAAGTCAGAGATGCGCGCCTTGGGTTCGAACTCGAGACCTCTGCGTGGCAGTCAACGGTTTCCCACTAGGCTATCGCTAATATCTATATAATCTTTGCAAAATAAAATGCAATACTTACTTTTTACTTTTATTTCCGAACGTTATCTGAACAAACACATTCTATAGCAAGGCCAGAAGACTAAGAAAATAATGTGATGGAATGAAGCCATGGAATATAAAACACCGCTTTATTTACTTATCCATATGTTTGGTAAATAGCTATAGAACCTTAATTGGAACGTTTATGTAGAAGTTAAGACCCCATATGTAAAAATTTATGGGTGTTATTTATTTATTTATTTATTTAGGACAACTTACAAAACATACACTTATACAGGGTTTACAAACATGATATACAAATATGTGCTAAGTGTTGTTTTACTTACAAGTCGCCACGACATGATATGTTATTTAAATGGTTAGCATAGTATTGGTATTTTTGTGAGCAGAAAAATATAATCTGTGAGCAGAAATAGCTAATTGATCAGCAACTCATGGCCAGTAAACTTTAAAGAGATCAAACTAAGTCAACGGAGCCCCGCTTCACGGGGCTCCTATTTTTGGGTGGGTTTACAAAAAAGGAACCTAACACTTCCGAGACGGAATGCAGTGATTTGAGGCGTATAGATGCTCGTTATGCTGTGCAATATTTGCTGACCAATTAGTATTTTTGATGATCATTATATTTAAGCCCAAAATTTATTTGCACTTACTGACACTGTATACTAACTCTGGCCAAAAACGTGGTAAAAAGCAATAATTAAAAATTGATGGCTTATATCTTTGGGTTAAACAAAAAAATACATTACCGCATCCGTATAAAACTTATTTATAATCCCTTACTACTTGGCTACATATTACCGATCGGCTACGCGCGACTCGATCCAGCCTCCCAATAATAGTATTACGCTAATTGCGATAATACAGCCTACATGCTCCCAACCCTAGGGGGTAGCTAGCCTCCAGGCTCTCTTTTAGCCTGTCTAGCCCGCGTTAAATATTGTGAGGTGAGGTGAATTTTAATTAAGCCGGTCCTTGTATCTTATAATAGCCGAAATGATGGGTCTTTAAGTTATTTATCGTTGTATGTTGGTTACCAGTATGATGACCAAGATTAAATTGTTTGATAACATAAACTTAAGGATTTTTGGAGATCAATAGTCACGGAGAAATAAAGTGTTTGCTATCCATATCTTACTGTATGAACAAAACGAGACTAAAGCTATACACTTAGTAGCGCGCTGTCTTATTCATGCGCTTGCTATGGTAATGTTTTAGGACAAACGGTCTGGCAAAACCACGGCTTTAAAAAATCTTTATATTTTCTTAAAAATATTTTTATACGTCTAGTGTGGCACACAAGCATACGGCCCACCTGATGGAAAGTGGTCACCGTAGCCTATAGACGCCTGCAACACCAGAGGCATCACTTGCGCGTTACCGACTCTTTAGGAAAGGAGGAAGTGGGAAGGAAAAGGAGTGGGAAGGGGAAAAGAGGGTGATTGAGCCTCCGGCACTCTCATTCACCGAACGAAACACAATAGTAGGAATGCTGCTATTTCACGTCGATATTCTGTGAGAGGGTAGTCCTTACCCGGTCGAGCCGGCCCATTCATGCCGAAATCAGCGAGGCTACTCGAAAATATTACTATTGATTTTATCGCGGTTTATTTCAAAGTACTACTTTTCAAAACTATTATTAAATTATTTAAACTATTTATATAAACACTTTCTGCGATGTTTATTTGCTTTTCAGCAGCCATTGTTACGGATAGAAGTCATTGTTAAGGTGAAGATGGTCTTAATTTTTTTAACTTATAATCATTTTATCTATTAAAATTATTATGTTAATTTTAAGTGCAATACGGTTTACATCTGGTAGGAAATTGTCTACTTGTACATGTTTACATACAGCAACAACGTGTAACAGAGGTCCAAAAATTATTTAAGATTTCACAAGTCACCGAAAATCGCAAGGAACATGAGAACTATTTTCTTTACGTGAAAGCCCGAACTAAAGAACAGACATAACGAAAAACTAAAATTCCGAATAAAAAGACCGTCATTAGTCGTCTATTGGCATTATAAAAATATTTTAAAGCACAGACGCTGATTCTTCATAGTTAAATAGTATACAAGTGCGGATTGTCACCATGCCACACAGTTTCAGTAAGAGCCTTCGTTCGTGCAACTGGCACACACCCCGGGGTGATACACAATACAGCCACTCAAAGGTTCTGTGAAAAATCCCGCGTACTGGGTCATGAACAAGCTCACCTAATTTACTTGGAAACAAGAAGTGTTTGCATAAAAAACAATTGCTGGCTTTCTCTCTTGTGTTTACATGAAGTTTGTGTGTGTAATGTATTGTTTTATATATGTCCATATTGATACTTTTATAATAAAATATATTTTGTTCGCGTCTTTGCTTGTGTTATTCTAGAATTTTTTAATAAATTTCTAACCCTCGGGAACAGTACTTTTTCTGGGTAAAAGGCACGCTATATCCTTTTCCATAGTCCCTCACAAAGTGTATGTGAAATAGCATAGTGACCGGTCGAGTATTTATGGCGTGAAAGCTTAACAAACAAATGAACAAACTCACATTCACATTTATAATAATAGTTAGCTAATATTGTTATGCAACTGTCGTTTAAGACCTAAATCTAATTTCGTGGTTTCTGTAAAAATGCAATGGTTGTTTTAAAAATGTTTTATATTTCGAGAAAAGACTATATATATTATTAATAACAGGTATTATTAATAACAAATATCTACCAATTACCTTTTATACAATGTGTACTTATTTAAAGATATATCGCTTAGTGTCTGCCCGTAGTCGTTATTTCAACATAATTACATGATATATGATGTTTTTATTAATTTCAGACCAACCATAGTTAGTGGTTTAAATACAAGAAACAACACATGAAAAAAAAAAAATATTGATACATATAATTCGAATTAGCCATTCAAAATATTCCTATTATTTAAATAGTTACTATGGAACCCACAACGTTAACGATTTAATTTCATTTTTCATTGATCATAATCAAACCTCTATTATTATATAAATAATATTAAAAAGAGGTACAGTTTACAGGTTTGTAGTAGGTTATTTCCAGAACTATCAGTCTGATTTGAAAATTCTTATTGATGGCGTAGTGGTTTAAATTGTCTCCTCACCACCACCACTACGCCGAGATCAAATCCTACACAAGAAAAATGGTGTAATCCTCAAATGTTCTTTTTGTTTTGACTGCTTCTCTCAGCAAGTGGTCGCCTGACCACTGCCCACGCCGAGTGTTGTAGGTTCCAACACCACACGGACAACAATTTGTGTGATCCACAAATAGTCGTACCAAATCTGTTCTTTGTGTCCGTTGTTTGGATGTCTGCAAAGTCCCCCGCGACACTGGAATAATTCCTAGGACGAAGTTGTCTTTTATAAAAAATAAAATACAAAGTGCAGGGATTGTCTTTATAAAAATAAGTCCAACATAACAAGTTCTTACACAACTCTCATAGCAAAAACAGCTCCTTAATTAGAACTTCATAATAAAAAGACAACATGATACAGCGGCAAAGCATCGTAGACTACATATTTATGACTAGTATATATGATCGCATAAAACTTCGTTAAACGGCGCTTATTTTACACCTGCTCACTATGTATAATGAAACTTTTTTTTATAAACGCTGGCTAAGGAAAAATTTACAAAAGACTTGGTACTTACTTCTTACTTTTGATTTAATACATATCTTCTTATGTATTTGTTTCAGCTTACCAACTAAAATACACACTAAACTTCGATGGCGTAGTGGTTAGTGTAACCGACTGTCACGCCTGAGGTCGCGGGTTCGATTCCCGCACAAGTCAAACATTTGTGTGCATGAACATGGATGTTTGTCTTGGTCTGTGTGTTTCTATGTATAATATGTATATATTTACAAAAAAAAGGATATATATATATGTTTATCCATTGTTTAGTACCCATAGTACAAGGTCTGCTTAGTTTGGGCTAGATGGTGTTGTGTGTATGTGGTAGAATATTATTATTCTCTTTATTACTTATTTTCTCTAATAATTACATTTTTAAATATAAATATAAAAATTATGTATATTTAAAAATATAAAAACTGAAATGACCCACCGATATCGGGTGCAGGGACCAAGCTATCGGTGGTTAGGGCTCCAGAGAAAGGAACCTCCGCACTATGCGCGCCGTGTCGAGCAATACTGCCTTCTGAATCGAGGACTTGACCCAGCTATTCAACGCGAGCCTCTTAAGATGGTGGTCGAGGCTCTTGGCAATTAACCCGTTTACCGAAACGACTATCGGTACAATGATCGCCGAGCCTACATCCCACATGTCGACAACCTCGCGAGCCAAGTCCAGATATTTAATTTGTTTATCTTTTTCAGCTTTCACGAGGTTCTCGTCATGAGGGATGGTGACATCGATGATCATTGCAAGGCGCTCTAATCGATCTATCACCACAATATCTGGCTTGTTAGCCACAACGGTTCTATCAGTGATGATAGATCGATCCCAGTACATAGTGACACGACCATTCTCGAGAACTGGATCGGGCACATACCTGTAGTACGGTATCTCTGAATCCACAAGATTGTACTTTAAGGCAAGTTGCTGATGGATTATCCTGGCCACTTGGTTGTGTCTGTGCAAATATTCGCCGTTGGCAAGACGGGAACACCCAGAGACAATATGCCTGAGAGATTCACCGGGCTGGTGACACGCCCGACATATGTCGACCGTCCCATCCTTCAGGATATGCCGCCGGTAGTTATTCGTCATAACAACTTCGTCCATTATTGCAAAGACAAAACCTTCTGTTTCGGCAAAAATATCGCCGAAACGTAGCCAGGCCACAGAAGATATTAAATCAATATCGGGCCTATGTAAGGCCCGATAGAAGCGTCCATGCAGCTCTTTACCTTTCCATACATCCCTGCGGTCATCAGTACTGAGTACCACAGGTTTGCGCCAGTTCTCCTTAGCCAGAGCCAACGGGGTAAGGCCATTGTCCACTGAGACTACAGCCCGATGCACACCCGAGCCGGTCTGGAGAAAATATTCTCTAAGACTGCACACCTCACGATTATGGAGGGTCTTGGCACTTAGAAAGCCACGACCCCCGCATTTCCGCGGGATGTACAGCCTCATTACAGACGAGCGCGGGTGATGCATCCGGTATGCGGTCAACAGTGTACGGACCTTTCTATCCAGGGCCTCCAGTTCAGTCTGAGTCCATCTGAGTATGCTGAAGGAGTACATTAAGACCGGCATGGCCCAGCCATTATAAGCACGCACCCTATGACCGCCCGACAAGTAACTTTTGAGTATCTTTGTCAGGCGGCCAAAGAAGCGATCCCGCAATGTCTGTTTCATGCCAGTCTCTGAAATGCCCAACGCCTGCGACATACCTAGATATTTGTATGTTTCGTTTGCAGAGAGAGTCCTAAGTCTTGAGGAATCCGATAGTTCCATCCCATCAGATTCCACAATCCCACCTCGCTTTACATACATTGCCGCACACTTGTCCACACCAAACTCCATTCTGATAGAATTACTAAAGTTTTCAGTTACCTTTAGTAACTCTGTCAGCTGAAGATGGGTGGGGGCAAATAATTTAAGGTCATCCATGTAAAAAAGGTGAGATATGACCTGGCCTCTACTCTGCAACCGGTAGCCTAGCTCCAAATTCTCCAGTAAAGTACTAAGAGGGTTTAGAGCCAGGCAAAACCACAGTGGACTCAAACTGTCACCCTGGAATATACCCCGCTTGATCATTATAGGCATACCATCACTCTGGATCTGCCGACATCCCGGATAGCGAAGGACAGTCCTCCATTGCCCCATACACGTCTTCAAGAAAGTGCATAAAGTTGTATCTATTTTGTACAACTCCAGCACCCTCAAGAGCCATGTATGGGGCACAGAGTCATAGGCCTTCTTATAATCTATCCAACATGTCGCCAAATCCCTTCGGTGACGACGTACCTGTTGGCAAATGGTCATGTCAATAAGGAGTAGCTCTTTGGTACCACGAGCCCCATTTCTACATCCATTTTGAGATATGGACATGATATGGTTAGTATTTATGTGATGTGATAATTTTGTTCTCAAAATGGATGTAAAAAGTTTGTAAACAGTCGGCAGACACGTAATAGGTCTGTAGTTTTTGGGGTCCGTGGTACACCCTGACTTAAAGAGCAGGTGGGTTATACCAGTGGTTAAAAAGTCTGGCAACGACCCCGATTCCAGAGCCAATTGGAACTGGGACGCCAATCGATCGTGAGTACTGCGTAACCACTTCAGCCAGAAGTTGTGCAATCCGTCCGGTCCCGGTGATTTCCAATTCGGGAGCGAACGGGCCACACAAGATACATCTTCTGGCCTAATGGTTACAGGCTCCATTTGATTTATTGCCTCACACGCTTGCTTGACATCCCTGAACCAATCGCCCTCCGTGTGGCTGGTGGGCGCCGACCAAATATTACGCCAAAAATTATTTGTAATTTCAACATCTGGTCGACGTCCATCATCCACACTTGAATTGGATGGTTCCCACACTCTGTACACACACCTCTCGTTTTTTTGGAATGCACGGTTCTGGGTATATCGGTCCAGTCTTTTTTTGTATCGCCTAATTCGGTTTGACCACGCATAAACCTTCTGCTTCAGGAAGTCAATGCGTTCTGGGACCCGTGAAGCATATTCGTGAGGCTCAATGCCCGTTCCCACAAATGCCCGGGTCACAAAACGCATCACTCTCGGGCGTGTATTGCCCGACCTGAAGCAGATTAGCTTGCCAATGAGTGCCCTAGATTCGGCGATACGCCGCTCAATCCTACACTGCCAGGCCGGTACGGTATTAGTTCGAGTAGCAGTTTCACTATTGTATGTAAATTTAATACCTGCTACTCGACACACCGCAACAGCCGCACAGTACAAAATTGAGTGCGTATCACCAAGATCTTCACTACTGTCTAAATAAATAGACAGTAGCGAATCCAGGGCACAAACTAGCGCCATATTTTTCTTATGCATGGGCAACCGGGGTAGGCGAGGTCTATTTTCTAAACTTGTGTACCTATATTCCCGAACAGCGCACTCCAAGGCACTCCTTAGTTTATCGATGCACCGGGTACTTACGTGTGTATCCCTACTATCCACTTCTTCAACACCGTTTGTATGTGGTACAGGTGTTATGCAGTTTATTTGAGTTATATTTTGTGTGGTAGAAAGGATAGGAGGGTTACCACGTACGTCAGAGCGAAGCCTCTCAAGTGCAGCTTCATCCAACAGGTGACAACGTTGGATTGCCCGCACTTGATCGGACAGTCGTTGTGCCGAAACGTTGACAGCTGGCTCCAAGTCCTGAAACAGAGGCAGCATACGATCACGGTAGGAAGTGAGGTTGATTCCTCCCTCTGTCGCCATAAAATATGCCCGCATGACATTTTCATTCATTGATTCTGTCCATCTCATGCGGCGCACATTACCACCGATAGCGGGGGCCCGTCCCGGGGCCGGTGGGCCTCTGGGTCCCAGGCGTGTCGGTGGCCGGCCTCTTCCTCGCCGACGTACAGGTGACGGCGACGCCGGCGGAGAGAAATACTCGCCGCTTGATGAGCTCGACGCCTCTGCAGTAGCCACCGCCGCTAATGCGGGACCCGGCGACTGCGAGGCGGAGCTGAGCGGCAAGTCCGGGATCTTTCTTGTGCTTCTGCTCTGGCTTTTGCTCTAGTCAACATCGTATTAAATGATGATATAGGCGGTTTTCTTAATTTTCATTTTGACATTTGCTGTAATTTTTCTGTTTGCTGATTTCGGGTTAATTTATGGTTTATGTAGATATTTCTTGTGAAAATGATTATTGTTGTGATCTTATGGACTTTTTTACAGAAACTATATATATTTTGATATTGTAAATTTGCAATTTTAGAAATAATTTTTGTATAAAAACGGACGATAAAAATTTTCGATGTTTGACTTCCAGTGCCCAGTTATTATTATTATTATTAAACTGTATCAGAAATAATTATATCATTCTAGCGTATACTTTTAATTTACCGACTAGCACAATATTTTTTAACACGAATCAGGAGAAATTAACTACAAGAATTCTTACATTATTTTCATCTTATTATTCGTATAATGTCGAAATAAATAAACCAATTGATCAAAAATCTGTTGACTCCTGGGGGTCTACTAATGCTCAAGACGTTAATTCTGAAATCTATGAAATTATTTTATTAATCAAAATTGGAAAATTAACCAATTTAAATAAAAAATTGTTCGTAGTGTGAAAAACGCCTTAAATCCATAGATTTCAGAATTAATGTCTTGAGCTGAGTCTTCCGGCGGCTGCACAGTCTCTGGTTCGATTTCCTGGTTGGACAAAATCATGAGGTTTTTCAGACAAAGAATTCAAAGCAGGGGCACGGAGTCTAACAGTGTCCCACAGACGGCAATCATCAATCAACTAAGTTAGCTTACTAAATCGTGAAGGCTTTCACATCAGCACTAAAGTGGCCTAAAATTGCCGAAACTAACAATTTTAATAGTTACTCAAACATCTGCCTAATTGGAAACGTTTGAGAGTTTTTCTTCACAATTCTAACCATCGAACTATCGGAGCCACACCATCTAACGATGGTTTACACAATAGAGTGTAGTCTGCAGGTCAAGACAAAATGTTTAATTAATTGCTACCGGGAATCGAACAATGGACCCCAAAGAAACACTTGCTCTAGGGCTGTGAAACTGCATTGGATGGACCAAAAACTAAATCCTTTGTGGAAGATATGACAAGCAAAATTTGGTATTTGATATCTTTATTAATTTTTGATGATTTATTTCATAGCCTTTGACTAATGTATTGTCTTATCGATCCATCTTTTGGACGCTCTACTTCGTTTCATATAAATCAGCACGAAGATTATAACGCTGTAATATCTGTAACGACTTTTATGCTATATTAGCACATGGATTAAAGTGATTCGTGTTAGAGAAAATTTTCATAGTTGCAGGTGTATCTCAATGAATGCATACATATAGAATTGTCGATGCATTTTTATATATGCTCAAAGAAAATTTAAGTAATCAATGATTACTTATTTAAACATGAACTATCATTGTTTCTTTTTTTATACTTACTATGACACTATTAAATAATATCCAGCCTCGAAACGACAATTTGTAGATAATTCAAATTTTTGTCGCTTCTGGTAATCGAACCTATAACACTCGAAGCGTTTTAAGTGTCCACTTGTAATATAATTTAAGTATATTTATTATATCATTGTAGTATCGCGAATTGTAGATAACAATTTAGTTATTTCTACATCCCTAATTGCTAATCATTGCATAAAAAATATTAGAGAATCTATTATAATTTAAGATGGCTCATAAATATACAACACGTGTCTACTAAAGTTAGAAAAATAAATGAACATGAGAGACTGGTTGTGGATTTAAGTCCAAGATTTTATCTTAGAGGAGTTTATAAAAATAATAGTATTTTGCAACACATTACCGCTGAAGATAGAGTTGTATAATAAATACATTTCGACAGCTATGATCTTTAGGTACCACGTAGAGGGTCAGCTCATTGCCGCTTCAACAAAACTGAAGACTTGGTAATTGATACTAAGAAAATCCTTACGAATATTGTAAATCCGATTGTGAGTTTGTTTGTTTGTTTGTTACGCTTTCACGCCTTGACTGCACGACCGATCATCGTGAAATATCGAAAAGGACATAGGGTAGGTACATCCAGGAAAAAGTACTATTTAGTAGCAGTACTTTTGTCTGGATGTAACCTAGCTTACATTACTTTACGGGAGCGAAGCCGCACGCAAAATGTAGTAAGTATATAATAATACATCTTTGCAGAATGGAAGATAAGATTATCCAGGTTATGAAACATTGACCAGCATTAATTGCTTTAGACCTGAAACAAAACGAAATAATATTATGACTATTTAAGTCCTATTCGTGAGCAGGGAGATCCATTTGAAAAGTATACAAATACGAAATAAAACGAAATATTTTAACATGGCCCTTTGAAACTAACTCATAGGCATACGTTGATTACCTAAAAATCGAAATAAATTTAAAAAGACTCCTTCAAGCTAATTAATATGTTAATTACTTACAAAATACAGATACACTGAAAAATTTTGCTGTGCTAAAATAACGTAGGTTTGATGGATCATTTGCAGTCTATATGTTATCAGGTTATCACACATTAGGTGTCTGAGGTTCAACAGATCCTATAACTTATTATCTAATGGTTAGACATTAATAGAAGTACATAAAGTACTTAATCGAACGGAATTACTGCATAGATGGCGTAGTGGTTTAAATGGTCGCCTCGCCCCTGCTATTGCGCCGAGTGTTCTGGGTTCGAATCCCACACTATGTTTGTAAAGTCCCCCACGACACAGGAATTATTCATACATACATACATACATAGATTCACGCCTGTTTCCCAGAGAGGTAGGCAGAGACTACGGATTTCCATAAATTATTATTATTAATTATTATTTTCCAGGAATTATTCATAGTTGAGATCTTTTTATAAAAATAAAAACGATTGTCTCATGACCGACAAGAAGATTGTTTGACAACTTCTATAACGTTTTGCGTCTGCCGTAGTTCGTGAAACTGTGTTCAAATTTAAAATTCGAGTCTGCGATCACTATACTACATAAAAAAAGTTGAAAATGTTTAGCCGATACACGTGAAATGCATTTGATTGTCACATAATATTTGCGGTTTTGAAATCCCCGTTATTGATGTGAACTCATCAGAATTATGTTATGAATTCTATAGGTATGTTAATTATAATAATAAAACACATACAATACTGACTGCACGGATGACTTAGTAAGTGGTCAGAGTAGCGATAGCTCAGTGGGGAGACCAACAGACTGCAATGCAGAGGGTCTCGGGTTCGAACCCACGCCGCGCACCTCTGACTTTCGGAAGTTATATGACTTTTCGAAATTATGTGCGTATTGATTGACAATTATTATCGCCTGCTCCGTGCCTCGGAGAGCACGTTAAGCCATCGGTCCCGGCTGCCATGGACATCTATGGCAGTCGTTATTGGGAGAGTGTCGACACAAAAGATCCCACTGGGTCGAAGTGTCGCCGGTCTGCACTGACTGGCCCCCACATAAGATAAAATAAGATAGTAAGTGGTCTCTTCGCCTCTGCCACTGAGCCAAGTGTCGTGGGTTCGGAACCCACACGGGACAAAAAATTGTGTGATCCACAAATGGTTGTTCAAGTCTAGATGTTCTTTGTGTCCGTTGTTTGAATAGGAATAATTTCTAGTACGGGAGACGTCTTCTAAGAAAAATATACATGTATTTACTTCTATACTGGGTGTAAGGGACGGCGTACCGAAAACTTTAGCAAGACGTCTTTCTATAAGTATTTATCACGACGCACACTTCAATTAATAAAAAAACGCAACATTTAAATGTAATGTAGATTAAAATTATTACGCGGTACGCAATGGATTGCTACCAACCAATACATCGCACTCGACGAATGACCTCTGCGTTCCGCGCGCATAAAAACAGCTGATCTATTTAAATCACGACCATTTAATTACATTGCTGTATTGTAGAAAATGTGACAGTCAAAAAAATGAAAAATTGCAGAAAAGGAATTGTGATTGTTGAAAAAAATTCCAACGATTTTTAACTCAGAATAATGGTCTGAATCTACTATTTCAGCTTTCGTTACACCGTCCCTTACACCCAGTATATCCATTGCACACGCCTAATATACTTTTAGGTCTCATTGTTACCTATCGGTCAAATGTCCAAACCTCGTGATGCTTGTTAAAAATTTGGTAATATTAAAACTCAATAACTCCTTACTAGGGCTAGGAATCAAATCCGAGACCTTACGACGATGACACATTGGTTAAACTAGTCACCTTGCACTGCCTGTGCGCTAAGTGTTGTGTCGAATAATAAATTTTAGTTTTTTGGGTTAAATATTAAGTATATTTTAAAAGATTTAAAAAATGTTGCATCACTAATGACTTGCAATTTTAAAGTATTTTATAATTAGTATGCAAATTGGAAACTTTATTAGCATATGGCTTGTAAAATATGCATCATAACGTCATATAGTACCGGACATAGTTAAGCAATTTCATAAATATAATGTTACTTAGCGCTAAATAACAGCCAAGGTATTAAAATAATAAATTTTCATTTTCGCTTGCAATGGCTGTATTAAATATTTAAATATAAAAGACGCATACTAATTGTACATTTCTTAGGTATACTTAGTATATTTTACAATAGAAACCGTCGAAATATAAGAAAATGTATTTTAAATTAGATCATTAGCTTACATATAGATTATATATATTTGGTAGTAAAAAGGTTACATACACATTTCTGTAACATAGGTTTCACCTAGCACAGGAGCCAGGGACTTCATACAATCTGTAAACGTATTATTATGAATAAAGATTATTATTATTACATAGTCACTACTTCTGCAGATATAATATACCTAAGTACAGGTATATATCTGCAATAGTAGATCTAGACCTAAGACTATGTAATTTTTTAGTTGCTACCTAATTGCTGTCACATTTCCAGACTAAACATACATACACACCAGGGATGTTGCGGATGCAGATTTTTTGACATCCGCGGATATGAATGCGGATACGGATATTTGACGAATCACATCCGCGGATGAGGATACGGATGCGGATGTCCAAATCGATGCGGAAGCTTCGCAAATGCGGATGCGGATGTTGATGAAATTTGTTCATCTTATTTAATAAAAAGTATTTAATATCACCGCCTTCGCAGGTTCAAGCCTGTTTTGCAAAGGTTCATAAATTAAACACGTACTACTGAACAAGTGATTTATTTCTTATCGTAACCTGCGCTATATCTGGCTCCGCATTAATATCCGCATTGATTATTGCGGATACGGATGCGGATGCAGATGTCCAAATCGATGCGGAAGCTTCGCAATTGCGGATGTGGATGCGAATATTCGCAACAATCCCTGAAACACACACGCCTATATTCCCAAAGTGATTGGCTCATTTCGCCAACTATGGTATTGGCAGGAAGCCTATTGTGGTCTACCGGGCACAGTTCCTGACTCCGTGTTGCTATTGAGAATTTCTTGATAAAAAAACTGAATAACACCCCAGGAATTTACCGCATTTACTCCATTTATCACAGGAATCGAATTCGATACCTCATTCACAGCAGTCGTGGTTACTACCGCTGTGCTACTGATATTACGTTTCACAAGTAAAGAAAACAGTAAAATCACTATCGTGAACTATTTTCACGAAACGTTATCGGAAAGAAACATAACATTTCATTAATAAATAAACCTAGATCAAACTGCTAACTAGTTCCACAATTTTTATCATTTCCACCCAATTCTCAAAACGTTCGACCCTAAACACAATTCAGGAGGGTGTATTTGATGCGAATTCTAACAAAATTGGAGACATTTAACAAATATCTGTGGTGCATTAGCGACTGCTCGTAAGAATGTCTTTCCTCTGATTAGAATTGGAAACGTTTTTACTCGACTAATTTACGTTGATGCTGTTTGCATTATAATTTCCCTGATGAGATTGAATTTTTAAATAAAATAGGTTGCCGAGATGTTTTGGGACATTTTTATGCGAAAGAGGTTTTATTGGAAGCTTTTTAAATATTCTTGTATATTTTAAATGTTTGTATTTGGAATGTAACAAATAAAGGTTGCCTCTATATCGGCTAATTGTGTCGGTATTTAACTGCCTCTGGCATAGCGGTTTCGCGAGACAGCCGCTTCTTTTTTTTATACAACTAACAAACAAGCATACGGCCCACCTGATGGTAAGTGGTCACCGTAGCTTATGGACGCCTGCGACACCAGAGGTATCACTTGCGCGTTTCCGACCCTTTAGGAAAGGAAGTGGGAAGAAGAAGGAGCGGGATGGGGGAAAGGGGGTTATTGGGCCTCCGCCACTTTCACTCACCGAACGAAACACAACAGTAGGAATACTGCTATTTCACGTCGATATTCTGTGAGAGGGTAGTCCTTCCCCGGTCGAGTCGGCCCATTCATGCTGAAATCAGCGAGGCTCTACTATTAAAACTACTACTCGCTTTTCCAGTCAAGAAATTTTGCTATGCAGAATAGAGTCTAGAATTGTGCCTGATAGACGAAATCAAGCCCGCGACCTAATACGTGGGAACTAAAACAATAGCTGGCATAATGTGGATGAATTGAAGCTCTGCTTACTTCTTAGAGCTTATACTATTACCCCTGTAATTAAATATTTAAGTTCCATTGTTAAGTTCTAGGCGCAAGTCAATCGTATTCTTTGATAGCCACGATACAGGCTGCGCCTAGTGTGACTATCATAGTAAATGTAACTATTGTGTAATCTTAATTAAAATAAATGCTTATTATTATTCAAATAAAAACAAACTACTTTGACAAAAGCAAGGTTCATGTGCAATGGGCCTATCTTTGGTTTATACCTATTTTTTCTTTGTATAATAATAATAATAATATATATATAATTTTTATATTTATATTTAAAAATGTAATTATTAGAGAAAATAAGTAATAAAGAGAATAATAATAATAAGCCCCCCATAAGCCCAACCATACGTCCGAATCCACCATCAGATTCACGTAGGGGGCGGACACGTGATAGCAACAGCATTACTGGCACGGCTAACATGGCTCTGGCAAACCCATTCAAAATGGAGACGAGATTAAAGAGTAAACGTATAGGGCCGCTGCCCGGGGGCGATCGCCGGGGCGCACCTGGAGCTGACGCTGGGTGTGGCAGCATACGGACCGTCGGCGGAGAGGAGCTGAATAGGCGGGCTCCCTCCGGGTCACCCGAAAGTGCTACAGCCAATCTAACTACAGACGTACACACTAACAACATAAATAGAAATAACTCACCATTCTCTACAACCGAAGAACCCTATAGCCCATCAACAGTGTCATTTGTCCCATCAGAAACCTCTACTGAAACCCCGACACCTATAGCTTCCCTCCCTTAGATGTTGCGCAGGGGTAAACACCCTTTTACCTGCGTCCACTAAGGCTGGTAAACCACGAGTACGCATGAGATGGACTGAAGATGTAAACATATTCAATATGCGTACTCATTACCGCGTCACTAAATTAGAAACCGATTTGACTATATATAGGAAAATATTACACGAACATTTTGTGAGACAGTCCCCCAAGCAAACGTTTCAGAACAACGAGTATCAGACCAAAGACGAGTAATAATTAGAAATAGAATGTAGAGTAATGAAAAAATTGCACAAATAAAATTAAATTAAAGAAGAAGTTAGGTTAGAATTAGAACAAGAAGACACCTTTCCGTCAACAGAGCCTTTATCTACCGAGACCTTTAGCCTGACCAGTATTACACCAACATCCCAGCAAAATATTTCTAGGGTCACACAAGCTTCTAACATTTCTGTAAACATGCCCGAACTAACTATACACAATACACTAAACTCACGTGACACTCATGTATCTACACAAACTGAAACTATTATTTTATTAGTGGAAACAGAAATAGAAACTATACAGCCTACCGTTCTTCCCGACTTAACTATACAAAAACTGCAAAAAAACCTGCAAACAGCTTTAATTGAATATGCAGGTGTAGATCCTACCCTTAGGCCCCAGCTGCCTAAACTAAGATATAGCAAACATCTCGCCCAACTAACCAACCTATTCAATAATAGCATACTATTTAAATTTTTCTCTGATGACTCCCAGCTATCTGATATTCACACACTGATGTATTGTAGTGCCCTAGTCATATCTCGCGAGCTTGGTTATAAAACCGAATCTCAAATAAGACCCCAATGGGATAGTATAAAGCCAGCTTGGCAGATCAGATTAGAACGAGATATTGCACAATTAAGATCCGACATAGGCAGACTAACACAGTACATAAACAACAATAGATCAGAAAAAGTAGTAGATAGAGTTAATATAATCATAAGTAAAAATAGAATACATAGTAGTCACGAAAACAACAATAACAGGCCGAAAGACTTCTTAGACACATTAAAACAAAAGTTAGCACTAAAAGCGCACCGACTAGCTCGATATAACAAAGCACTTCAACGGAATAACGATAACAAACTATTTCATACAAATGAAAAAATATTCTACAGAAACTTAAATACTAATAAAGAGAACTTGACAAATAATAGGCTAGAAATCCCAGCAATGCAAGAATTAGAAGCATTTTGGGCAGGTATTTGGGAGGCAGAAGTGCAACATAACGAGGAAACATCATGGATAGCCGATGAAGAAAGAAAATGGGCAAGCATAGAGGAAATGAAATTCGAAGAGATAACAGAACGAGAGATAAAAAATGTTACAGCAAGATTCAGTAATTGGAAATCACCAGGGTTAGATAAAATACATAATTATTGGTACAAAAAATTTACGGTTCTTCACAAAATTATAGCAACAAATTTAACAAGCATTATTCATGGACAACAAAACACACCAAAATTCTTAGCTAGAGGTATAACATACATGCTACCCAAAGGTAAACACACATCACAACCATCACAATACAGACCTATAACTTGCTTACCCACTATATATAAACTTCTCACAGCAGCAATAACTCAAAAAATTACTGCCCACATAGAACAGCATAACATTCTTGCCGAGGAACAGAAGGGGTGCAGGCGCGGCCACATGGGATGCATGGAGCAACTTGTTATCGACTCTCTAATACATAGACATGCGACAACTAATAAAAGAAATTTACACTGTACATACATAGACTATAAAAAAGCCTTTGATAGCATCCCACATTCCTGGCTGTTACGGATATTAAAAATATATAAAATCAGCCCTATACTAATAGACTTCCTTAAAAACATAATGCCACTTTGGATAACTAAACTACATCTAAATAAAATAACTTATTAAAACAATTCATCAATCTATTACTTTTGGTTACAAATTCAAGTATAACAGATCATCAAGCTGTCCTACTAACATTAAAACTATCATTTCCTAAAAATAATTGCATGCCTAGCTATACAAAATTAAACATGACTAATCTAGAAGCCGCCGTACGTGCTATCGACTTTGCCCCTGTTTACTCTTCCGCTGACGTGAACATTTCACTGAACTACTTTATAAATGTTTTACAATATGCAATTAATAGAAATACCGAATCAGTGAATTTAAGCAGTAAATACAAAAACATAAAACCCTGGATTACACCGGGGCTTTTGCGATGTATAAGGCACAGGGACAAACTTCATTCAATAGCTAAACGATCACCTGAGAATGAGATTATTTTAGTAACATATAAAAGATATCGGAACTTTTGTAATAATCTGTTAAAGAAATTAAAACTGGACTATAACAAGGCCGAATTAGAAAAGGCAGGCAAAAATAGCAAATTAGTTTGGAAATTCATAAAATCCAGTACTTATTCTTAAAAAAATCAGGAACTCCGTTAGAGTTACTACACACAGACACAAACCACCGACAGGCGACCAACAAAGCTAATAACTTTTTTGTTAACGTCGGCAAAAACTTAGCAGAAAAAATTTCAAACTCAGGCAATCAACTTTTGTCTCCTCCCCCCAAATTTTATCCGCCTTCCAGGCTTAAATCCTTTGTATTGCTAGAAACTGACATAGACGAGGTTATAAATGTAATTTCGGGGCTAAAGGACACGTGTGCAGTTGATTGGGATAATATCCCTACCAACGTAATCAAAAGGTTTAAACGCTTTCTTGCCCAACCTTTAACTCATATATTTCAAATATGTATGACCGAAGGAATTTTCCCTAAAGTATTAAAAAAAGCTGTTGTTATCCCGGTGTATAAGTCCGGAAATAAAAGTGATTTAAATAATTATATACCAATTTCTATCTTACCAATACTGTCCAAAGGTTTAGAAAAGTTAATAAATAATAGATTAATAAAATACTTAGAGGTAAACAATATCCTTTCGGACAGACAGTTTGGATTTAGACCACAACGATCAACCAGTCATGCGGTTCAACAACTAACTGACCATATAACCTCTAACTTGGATAATGGAATGCATACAATTGGAATCTTCTTGGACCTCGCGAAAGCGTTCGACTCTGTTTCGAATTCTATATTGCTTAAAAAGCTTGAATCGGTTGGAATAAGAGGCAAACAGCTACAACTTTTTGCTGACTATCTAACTGATCGATATCAATGTGTAAAAATAGGCAAAATCATCAGTAAAGACATTCCAAATACTTCTTTTGGAGTTCCCCAGGGAAGTATTATCGGTCCTACACTTTTCCTTATTTGTGTCTTCGGTACGGGGTTACAATATCATACGCGGATGACACAGTAATACTTTTCACCGCTCAATCACGTATCGAAGCCTATCAGCGAGCTCAAGAAGGTTTCAATACTATCAGTAAATGGCTCTCAAACAATTATTTAACCCTAAATGCACAAAAAACTAAATATATCCACTTTTCAATGCGGAACAAAAACACACCATATTACATAAACAACATTATTGCTCACAATCATAATTGTCTACTACCTACTGACACCGCATGCACTTGCCCCACTTTAGAAGCAACGGATTGTATAAAATACCTAGGCATTACGCTTGACATTAACCTTAATTTTAGCAAACATATTTATTTATTATGCAATAGAGTACGCAAACTAATATATATTTTCAAGAATCTTCGTAGCGTTGCAATATTTAAATTACTAAAACAGGTGTATTTAGCATTATGCCAATCAATCATAACCTATTGTATAACATCGTGGGGTGGAGCATCGAAAACAATATTATTGCCATTAGAACGTGCGCAAAGAGCCATCTTAAAGGTAGCTACATTCCGCCTTTTCATCTGCCCTGCCTATGAACTATACCAATCCACTAACATTTTAACTGTCCGTCAACTATTTATCCTGCACACTAACCTAAAACAACATACGCTACTACCTTTCTTACCTACGAACAAAAGAAGGAAAGACTTAGTTTGTGAAAGCTTCCAAACTAAGCATGCTTACATGAAGAAATTTTTCTTATTCTTAGGGCCTTTTCTGTACAATAAACTAAATAAGTTATTAGATATATATAGCATTAATCATAATCAATGTCACATAGTTTTAACAAAGTACCTAAACACGCTTACGTATTCAGATACAGAGAATTTGCTAGTAGTTGTAAAATAATTTATTTTTGTTTAAGCAATTTTTTATTTATAATTGTTATTGTTTATAAATATTTTAAATGTAGTTATACTTAACTACCTATATATGTTTGCAGTACATGTATAAATGTTAAATGTTTTTTGTAGACCCTTACTTTATTAACAATAGAATAACCATGTAATATTAGAAATAGCCTGAAACAGGTCTCTGACCTAGTTCAGGTAATAAAATGTAATAACAGACTATAAACAAGACTTTTTGTGTCCAATTTTTAAATTGTAAAATGTTTTCCTTTAGATTAAATATAGTTTTAATGTGAATTTAACACAATAAGTAGCCCGTAATGTGTTTTGTAAAGACTTTTATTTATTTATTGAATAAAAAATTTATTTATTAATTTATTTATAACTAGCAGAGAAATAATAATAAAAACAGGAATATATCAAGGTGACTCTTTGAGTCCTCTGTGGTTTTGTCTCGCCCTAAACCCTATATCGCAAATGCTGCGTAATCACAAGGCCGGATATCGTTTAAAACAGAATAATACTGAAACTGTTATAAATCATTTAATTTATATGGATGATATAAAGCTTTATTCTAGATCAGAAAAAGAAATGAAAACATTAATAGATACTACAGCAAAATTTAGTAAAGACATTAACATGCAATTTGGGTTGGAAAAATGTAAAACTATTCATATAATAAGAGGGAAAATACGATCTGGTGATTACGCAGTAAATGACGATGAAACAATAACAGCTATGGAACCGAATGAACTGTACAAATACCTAGGCTACTATTAATCAAAAGGAATAGATCATGTAAAATTAAAAACGTCTTTAAAGAATGAGTATAAACGTAGAGTCCACCTTTTAAGTAAAAGTCAGTTGGCTGGAAAAAGTTTGATAAAAGCCATAAATACCTACGCTATACCAATACTTACCTACTCGTTCGGTGTCATAAAATGGAATGAAACAGATATTAATAACTTAGAAATAGCAACAAGAACTATTCTGACTAAACACAATTGCTTACACCCGAAGTCCGCTATAGAAAGAATGTCAATAAAAAGACAGGATGGAGGAAAAGGCCTTATAAATATATCTACACTATGGACTACACAAATATCGAAACTAAACTCATTTTTCCACCAAAAAGCGAACAGTAGTCAAATTCATAAAGCAATAGTTTGTAATGACTTCAACTACACACCACTTAATTTAGCCCAAGAGACAGAAATAGATAACATAGAAAATAGTCCAGAAAACATAAAAATAGAACAATGGAAGAAGAAAGCACTTCATGGCCGACACCCCCACGATCTTGAACAACCACACGTAGATAAAATAGCATCAAACAAATGGCTCACTCAAGGATCCCTGTTTCCGGAAACTGAAGGTTTTATTATAGCAATCCAGGACCAAATTATCAACACAAGAAATTATAGAAAATACATTATTAAAGACCCTACATTAACAGACGATAGATGTAGAAAGTGTCACAGCCACACCGAAACTATACAACACATAACTGGAGCATGCCCTAATCTTACACAAACGGACTACACACACAGACACAACCAAATTACTAATATTATACACCAAAGACTAGCCCTTAAACATCAGCTCATACCGGATATATACACATCATACTATCAATACACCCCTAAACCAGTTTTGGAAAATAGCTCCTTCAAAATGTATTATGACCGCGCAATACTGACCGACAAAACTATTCATTATAATCGCCCCGATATAACCTTGCAAGACAAATTAAACAAAACTACTTACCTAATCGATATAGCTGTCCCGAATACACACAATATGCAAAAAACAATAGCTGAAAAAGTACACAAATATACTGACCTTAAGGACGAAGTCTTAAGGATCTGGAAACAAGATAAAGTTTACATCGTACCAATAGTGCTATCTACCACTGGCGTTATCCCCAAACACATACACCACAGTCTGAAACTCATTGATCTAAAACCTAATACTTACACACAACTCCAAAAAGCCGCCATATTGAACACCTGTAGAATCGTGAGAAAATTCTCAAAAAATAGACGAACAAGATTACAACAATAGCCCCCAGACTTGATCCTTTCTAAAATACATATGTGGCATTTACTTGATATAAGTCCGTAAATGTCGCAAAAACTACCAGCGCAAGCTGAGAAAAAAAAACTCCATATAAATAATAATAATAATATTCTACCACATTCACACAACACCATCTAGCCCAAACTAAGCAGAGCTTGTACTATGGGTATTAGACAATGGATAAACATACATATATTGCTTTTTTTTTTGTAAATACTTACATATTATACATAGAAACACCCAGACCAAGACAAACATCAATGTTCATGCACACAAATGTTTGACTTGTGCGGGAATCGAACCCGCGACCTCAGGCGTGGCAGTCGGTTACAATAACCACTACGCCATCGAGGCCGACTAATATATCTAATATAATTTCAGGTAACTATCTACCACTATTCTAAAGATGGAGTATTTTAATGTAGATCATACAGACAGGCTACGGCTTAGTAAAAGGATCCTGTAAGCTGGCACTTTGATTACAGAATCTTAAAAGAAATAAATATGAAAATATAGTTAATCTAAGTCTACAAATATTTTTACACAATATTAATCACTATAAATTAAACCCTGAAATCATTCACCAGATGCTATTATTACTTAGAAACATTCGCTACTACACGCTATACATAGTAATCGATCAACAATCGAATAGACCAATTGTTATTCGAATAATAATAACAATGCTTTATTGACACAAATTAAGCTACAATAATTTAGAATTCTCTGATCCCTGCTCTAGTCAAAACTGTGTTGCAGGAGCCAGTGCCTTCCCCTTATTTAAAAGTTACAGATCATTTTATGTCATTGAGATATCATAGAAATGGCAAATATGAAATATTGTGTAATAGTGGAATAACCAAATCATTCGAATGAATCAAATGTTTATAAAATATTTGCGTATTGTGAATTTATGCGTCTCAAAAACGATATATCCTATTTTATGTAAGAAGAAATTATAATTCGCATTGAGCAATCATTTTAGATGTAAATTTTGATTAAACATTTGTAATTCCAGCATTGGTTGGTTATAAAAGCTTACTACCTTATCTTCGTAGAAATATGTTCACTATGTTAATAGACCTCTTAAATTCATAATTACTTTAGACTTTATGAGATAACTAATTTTAAATTTATGAGATAAATAATTAAGAAGGTATTTATTTAAAATGGTACTTACTAAGACCCTATTTTTGTAAATTTTCTGTGATTATTGTGATGGTGAAAACGGATTTATGCGAAAATGTTGTGTGATATCATACAATTTTTATGATGCCAATCTGGAGATGAATAGATTACCTTTAAATTGAGACCATAAAATCTTCACATTTGTGATTGCTTGTACGTTAAAATGGTACCTGAAAAGCACTGTTATTTGTAGAAAAATGTAATAGCGTCCTTAAGCAGATGCATTTCCACATACTTCATTCCGTCTCTTAAGAGTACCGATGTGCAATTATTCCAGAAAGAATATTGAATCGAATTATACGGATATTGTATGATATCTTATTCGAATCGAATATTGTTTTATTCGCCATGGCTGATTATCATTCGAAAACCGATTGACGACTAGACAAAAAATATATGCTATTTCATTGATAAGTTTTATTTATTTTGGCCGATCAAATTGTAAGATTTTTAAGGGTGACCTCCCGCGTATTTGTGCCGTGCGCGGGGACCCGTACGGAGAGATAAAGGAGTCCGGGGGGTTGAGTGGTGATGTGGCGATAGTGGTGCCGCTGATCTGCAACACGCCCCTTTGGTCTGGATTTCCTCTCACACGGGAGGTTGTAGTCTAGCCAGCTGCGATCAATCGGCTGAGGTGTCTGCTCATGCGGCCGCCAGGCGAGTATCCTTGGGTGAAGAGGTCTCCAGCCGGCAGTGCTCGTTTCCCACCTCAGTGGTTTGGGGTGGAGCGACTTGTGCTGTTCGTCTCGGGGACAACTCACTTGGGGGCGCTATACCTTGCTGGTAGCCCTGGTGCCTGAACAAGGCATCCCCAACGTTACGGACTCCATGGCGGGTGGGGAGTCAGCAGGTGAACTAAATGATAGACCAAATGGACTCTGACAAAACCAAAACCAAAGGCTTGACCGATAAGGGCGAGCAATTAAGGACCTCTGGACCCTTAGGTGGAGAGGTTAAGGCGGGTGTGGGAGCTGCATGTGGGAACACCTACACACCTACGCGACATGGTCGTGATGGCCCTAGTGGCCGTCCGAACGTGAGCCGAGGGAGTGGTGCTCACCCGGGCAGTTCAAAGGAATGGAGAGGGGGTAACCCTGGAAAGGGTACCCAATGTAAAGGGCGTGGCAGCTCCGGAGGGGGTCAGTTGTGCAAAGAATACCCGAAAGGGGATCTTAGCGCAGCACCCTCGGGGAGTGGCTGTCAGCCATCTAGTCTCGGGGAGGCTAGCAAGGAGCAGTCGGGCGAGGCACACCCTACGGGTGAGCCAAACTCGGCTGCACACTCTGCAAGCCATACCCAGAGTAGGAAGAGGCGCAGCGGGTGTGCCAAACGTAAGCGGCGTGAGCTGCAGCGGCAGATGGCACTGGCACCTGGTGCAGCCCCTTCTAAAAGGGTTAGGGAAGTGAGCGACGAAACCGTTGCAACAATATGACATTGCCCTGATTCAGGAACCTTATGTTAAAGTGGGAAAATTAGAGGCTTGGGTGGGACGGGAGGTGTAATTTTTCATTACTGTCTCACTAATGATATGAGGACATGTGTATATGTCAGAAATGGCATAAACGCAATGCCCTTATATAATTTCTGTTCTAGGGATCTTACGACAGTTAAGATTGATGTGCGAGGGAGCGGAGGGCGGGATACTGTAATCCTGACCTCTGCTCTGCTACTTCGACTATACGGGCAAGGAAACTGTATCTAGACAGATAAAGGACCTTGTTGAATATGGCAGCCGGGAGAACCTGGACATGATCCTGGGGTGCGATGCCAACGCACACCACACAGTCTGGGGGAGCACGGATATGAATGTAAGAGGGGAAAAACAACTGGAATATGTGGTAAGTACCTCTTTACAAATTCTGAATAAAGGAAACAGGCCAACGTTCGCTGGCTGTAGGCGAGCAGAGGTAATTGACATCACGTTAGCCTCCAACAGGGCTAGCACTAAGATTGTCGAGTGGCATGTGTCTGATGTAATTACCTTGTCAGATCATAACTACATATGCTTTAGGTACAGGACGCTGGTTCCAGCTCCTACAGTACGTAGAAGGAATCCCAGAAATATGGACTGGAACTCCTTTAGGAGTGACCTCAGGGTTGATTTGGAGGATTCTAAGGGTAAGCTCAACTCTATATTAAACATCGAGTTTACAGCAGACGAATTGGTCCAGACTGTGAATACGGCCTGGACAAGTAATTGCCCTGAGAGGGAAATTAAGCCTAAGAGGGTACCGTGGTGGATGCCAGAGTTGGTCAAGCTGCGGCTAGAAGCCAGACGAGCGTTTAACAATGCTAGGACCAGTAGGGACTACAGCGGTTACGCTCGTTGTTTGACCAACTACAACAAAGCTGTGCGGAAAACCAAACGGAAGGCTTGGAGAGCACACTGTGAAAACATCAGTACGATTCCTGAAGGAATGAGGCTCTCCAAAGCTTTATCGACTGTCAGAGCACACCCATTGACAACCATTAAGGATGTCAATGGGCAGCGAACAGGGTCTGGTAAGGAGACATTAGCAATGATGCTAAACACATACTTTCCAGACTGTAAGATAATAGAAAAGGAGCAGGAGGACCCTATCAGCTTGGTTGAACTTAGCTATCGTACAACCAATTTTCCATCAGGTCACGTGTCCTGATGCGAGTTTAACATTTTTAACCCATGACAGAAAAAGTGCACAACGCCGCTAAAGAAGTTTTCACTTCAAAAAATGTACTACACACTTTCGCCTGGATATCGTATCTGGAACACGATACAGAACAACGACGTAATCTATATAATGAAAATAAAAACCCTCTAACAAGTAAATAAACACATCAATAATTTACTTGAGAACTACATCACTCATACAACTCTTTTTACTTTCTTCAAGCTGCATAATTCATGCGATATAGATTATGTTCTTTGCAACAGGTGTGTGATAAATAAAGTTTAAAGTATTGCAGGGGAATGATTGATACGTGTTGGGATCTATCGATCATTGATCTACGGGTGTCCGCACGGAGCTAACGAGTGGGATGAATGTCTCCATCTGATGGTAAAAACTCATACATAGTGATGAGATGGATGGGAATGAGGACGTAAGGTGTATCGTTTTGATTTTATTCAGTATTGAAGAAGATATTTTGTTTTGATTTATTGCTAATTCTTAGTTAGTCGCAATTATGATTTATTACTAGCCTTTGTCCACAGATTTACTCACTCTTTTTTGGAATCGAGGGTACCCTGTGTCCTGACAACTCTTATGCAAAATTTCATGACCGATCGAGGTGTCAACAAACTAACTTACGCTTTTATAATATTAGGATAGGATTTGAATTACGATGGTTTTTAATACATTAGGATATTGTTTTTTTTTTGGTGGTGCATAAATATTTTCACAGGCAACTTAAATACAGCCGCTTACACCACTCCACTATCTGGGCAGTCAATAATCATATAATAATAAGTTTTCTGTGATCTGTTGTGCTTAGTTTATTCTGAATGACTAATTATAATCACTGTATACCCTTAGTTACTTATAAGCTCTTGTTTTTAAAGCACAAATGCATCTCTACCTACCTTTTTAAGGATAAATAGTGTCTAATACTACATCCACTTTTCAATACATTTTAAGTCAGGCTCGTTTGCGACCTTAAAAATATGTTATAGTTTGACATATTATTTTATAAGCATATTTTAAACATATCTATAAAGGTAGAATATGTTAAAATCTTATGCTACAGGAATAACGTTTGTACTATACTGTAATTTTAAGAGATTTGAATAAAACTCAAGATCTTTTTTATTTCTGCAAGTTTTACAATGAGGCTGAAGGAAGAAGTCATTATTGCAATTTCATCTCTGCAATATTAAAGGCTTTAAGAAACTGAAATATTTAATTCTTTAGTTTCTTCGTGACTAGAGCTGCTGGCGATATTGGGTTATGTTGGGATAAATGTGGAATAAAATCACGTAATTTCGGGTTTAAATTTGGAATTTACTATGGTAACCTCTTCGTTGTACTAACTACATGACTATTAAAAAAAGGCGTATAGGCAAATATTTTGCTAAAAGAATAATGTCAGATTCAGTCTTTTGTGACCTCTGCTGACATTAATCCAGTTGAGTTGTTTAATTTGAGCAGTTTCCTAAGTTCCTGCAATTTTACGTATCTCTTAACAGGCTCTCTGTCCGATGAATCACATAAATATGATACATAACAATAGATTTTCTATTGTGAATATTACGGGACAGCGAATGGGTTAAAATAACATTAAAATAAATTATGACTGAGATTTTTATAACAACTTACTATAAAAATTTAAAAATCATAATTATTTCTAGCGCAGGAGCTGTCCTGCATTAATAATAGGGACATATATAACACTCAGATTCAAAGGTCCAAATTTTGTGACAAAAGCAACCTCAAACAACAACCAGTGCATTCAAATAAAAAAAAACTGCACATCCAACTCGACTAACATGCACCATTTTAAAATAATATCGGCACATCACTAGTGAGGCCCGCAACAGCTACATTCTCAACCCGCCAATGCTTGTGTGGCAGTTTTTGCGCCGCCGCTGCATTTCACGAATAACTGTAAAGGCAGGCGGGCCCGTCGACCACTGACCGACTAATTAGTGCTAAAAATATCCCCGCCATAACTTCGCTGTTGTTGGTGAACGTTGTTGAGATACTTTCGTTGGGTAAAACGTTTGGTACAAAGTTGATTATCGTGTCAATGTCAGGGTACAAGTATTTTTGCGCCGTAATAAGTAGAGTTGAGACGAATCGTTTGACAAGTTTATCGATGATATTTGAGTCGATTAGGAAATTGTTGCGGATACATAGTCTTCGTGTAGATTTGGTTATCATGCTAGATTATGAGTTATAAAGGCATTTCGTAGACGACGGGCAATGGCGGACAGGAAAATTTTATCGGCATTATATAAGCAATAATCATATTACAACACATTACAGTAAAAACACATTACAGAATCCTATGTAAGAATGCACACAAAAAACAAGGATAATTAGTCCGTTGATGCCCCGACCCCACCCATGGACAGCCGCTAACGACAACGGAAAGAGCTGGACTTTTCTGTCTGTTGGAAAAAAGATCACATTTAGGCGATCCGTAGGCTATCTTTTAGGCTCGCCTATGTCCCAACATAGGCGAGCCTAAAAGATAGCCTAGCCCCAGCGAGCAAATAAATATTACAATTTTGACTACCGATATTGAACTGGAGAAATGTTGGTATTACACCTTTGGCTGAAATAAGTCGCCTCGTGTTCGATTCCAGGTACGAGCAAAGTGTTATTGAATTTTTCCATTAGGAAACTTTTAGTAGCAGTATGGAATCCAGAAACATGGGCCTGGAAAACAGACATAGCCTATTCTATTACGTGGGCCCGGCAAACATCCAGCGAAATTATGAATGTTATACATTTTTACCTACTATTCCAGGTTATATTTAAATCTAAAACAACAAAATCATAGCACAAAATAAACACAACACACATAAATAAAATACTTTAAACCAATTTATTTATCAAAGTTTCCTTCAATCGAACATGGCCAGACAAACTTGCATTCTGTAACCTTTATTTTTATATTAACCTTTTCCAATAAGATAGAGTTATAAAATGACAATAAAACCGATATAAAAACCCGATAGAGAGGGTAATTTCCTTCGTTACTCGTATAATAAACGCTGTACGAAAGATCGTCTGATTTGAATCTAATTTAGTTCCTCGCTCTACTCTACAAATGTATACGATGATTTGCTGTAAAAGGGCTTTCATACTACACGTACAATCGATGCTATTATGTAACTGTGTTTAAATTTTAATACATGCATAGTGTCACGCTTATACTCGGATAGGCAGGGATGTACTAAACCAACATTTGGCTAAACATGATTTTAGGTACTAAGAAGCTTGTCTCTGAATATCTATCATCTGCTTTCTTTTGCGACCGCGTTTAGTATTAAGTCTTAGTCGTGCGATTAGAGCGACCAATTTCAATATGTGTATTTTGGTATCAAAATATTAAAATAATTAACGGGCAAGTTGACTTACATTTTTTTGTATTATAGTTATGTCTAATAGCTACCTTTTTACGTGGGGAAATGCTTAGTAATAGTTAGTAGTACCTTGCCCAAACGCTAAAAACCAAAGATATTTTTGGAAGATACAAGTTTTTAAATCTGGTAATAGGGGTCAAATAACAGAAAGGGGATGCAAAATAATTATAAACTATGACGTAACCGCTATTTAAATGCAGCTGTCTGAGGGAGATAGCGAGATATCCCCACTCCGATCCCATTTTTCTTATATCCAAATTTAATGTATTAGTTACCTATTGTCTTATTTTGCAACCAAATTTGATACAGTTTACACAAAAATATTTCTTCTGATTGCTTTTTGATCTTGTATCTAAAACAATGTAGAACTATATAGGCAACTACCTTATTGTGAAAAGTAGTAGAACAAAAGTTGGTAAGGTATAAACAAATCATTGGTTAATATTATAAGTATATTTCAATTAACTCTAAGTATGATTTAAAGTTTAACTATTATTCTGAAGAGAAGTGAATGTATTCTTCGATCCATTTACTTTGGCACCCAATTCGAACTGTTCGTTGTATTTCAGAGATACGTACTGTATAAACCGTAGGCGACATTCATACAAGTAATGAATCCGTACTGTTTTATTTAATTAAATACAGCTTCACATTTAATTGTAATCGTATTGGACCGACGCTGTTGTAAAATGGAGATGGACTTTTGATTGTGAT
Source organism: Catocala sponsa (assembly GCA_963564715.1). Classification (NCBI taxonomy): domain Eukaryota; kingdom Metazoa; phylum Arthropoda; class Insecta; order Lepidoptera; family Erebidae; genus Catocala; species Catocala sponsa. The sequence continues at coordinate 10,290,661 of OY751352.1, forward strand.
GACTTATATCGTGCTAGCGGATTACTTTGATTTATACGCATATTAGCTTTTGCCTGCGGCTTCGCACGCGTTAATTTAGAATTTGACAATCAATTCGGGTTGTACTCTGCTTGTAATAATATAATTTAATCATGATTCGAAAGACACGTGGCGCCATCTATTATCATAAGAACATTATTGTTGTTTTCCTCGGGAACGGTAATTTTTTTCGGGATGAAAAGTAGCCTATGTCCGTTTCTGTACATCTGACAACGTATATGCAAAATTTCAGCATGATCGGTTCAGTGGTTTAGCCGTGAAAAGGTAACAAACAAACAAACTCATTTTCGCTTTTATAATATTAGTTAGGATTATAAGTAAAAATCATTCGATGAAGTGGATCGCGGTTCAAATGATTCTAACTATCGATTCGCAGTTTTACAGGGCCAAATATTGTATGATTGCAGAACAGTCTGGGTTTTTATTATTTTAATCAATTTTAAGTTTCTACGATATTAAGATTATTTCCCTGTTTATAAGTTAGCCTCAAAATTTCAATTACGGGTTTTCAAGAAGTCTATTTTCCGCATTAAAAGAACCATGATATCAACATGAAAATGAGTTCAGTAGCTAACCAGTAACCACCAAATGGCGACAAAAATAAACAAACACAGTCACTATATAAGTATAGTAACAAAATATATAGTATAATATAGTTAATAAATGCTATATGAGTAAGTATAATAAAGAATACTTTTTACTATGATTTCTTAAAAAATATACCTTTAGATAATACTGTTTATTATTTTATTATCAGTGGTGGCACGTTATTAGTAATATGATTATTCGTTCATATATAGATATATGTAGTCGTTATTAGGCAGTCAGTGCCCTCTAATATCCTGACACTGGTCTAGCCTTAGGGTATTGTTAGCCTTCGGGTTGCGGAGGTCAGATGGCAGTCGCTCCGTGTAAAAACTGATATCCAGTCAAATCCGGTTAGACTAGAAAGCCGACCCCAAGTGACTTGGGAATAATAAAGGCTAAGGAGAAGATATATATGTATATTTTTAATAAAGATTACTAACAATATGGGTTTCAAATGACTAGTATTCTTGTTGACCCCTCCAGCTAAGCTAGAATGCTTGTGTTAGGAGTGGGTTCCCGTCAGTAGTGTAATGGGTGGGATTCGAACCCGCGACCTTTCGATCGCAAGTCCAATGCCTTATCCATTGGGCTACCGTTACTTTATTTATTTTATTAGTCCGTAAGCCTTCAAATGAAATAAAACATTCACAAACTTGCATCATACAAATTACCTAAGCATTAAAATGACCAAATATGTAATATTTTGTTTTATCAAGCCAACAACTAGGACACTGCAACCATAATACCATATCTCCTGTACATCATGTGTGTATATAGCCAAGCATTAGAATAATTAATCAAAATTAATGATTTAGTCATGTACATGCTGCTAGTGTAATGACTGTATCCATTTACATTTACATAAAATTTTAAAGGTAACACGCGACCATATTGTAGTCTGCGAATGATATGTTTATTTCAAAGGGTAACTAGTTTAATCAAATAATTAGTGAGCAGAACCTTGGCTGCGTCGACACGTGGCATAAGTTTGGACATACTTTATTATCTTGCGATTCCAAGTTTGATTTTCGAGTTAAGCTAAATATTCTCGGACTTTTTCTTACGCAATTTTTATCTTTTCTAGGCTAGCGTCTATTACGTAGGATCTAAACCATAGATGCAAAAGCTTCAAAAAATTACATGTAAATATGTAGGTATCGCATTCTCGAGCATATCTTATTCTCAAGCATGACATTCGACAGACATTTCATGCTTGTTGTTTTTGAGACTATTCAAGATATTTTGATACATAAATCTTCGTTAAGAAAGCGGAAGAATATTCGTAAGACGTGATTATATAGGCTTAAAGAGCTAACCTATGATGTAGCTGTTCCTTAAAACTATCATGCTTTGAAAATAGTTTAGATATCAATAATTATTGTGAAAGTAATACATTTATTACTTACTTGAAGAAACGTATTCAAATCCGCAAGACCTCTTTAACAGTATATACTTAACAATTATACAGGTATTTTTTTTAATGGTCAGCTAAAGCACCACGTGTTATCTAACACGTGCTTGTCATGCTTGTGAACGGTTGTATAAACTTATAATAAAACAACCTTTAAATATAATCCATGGACCATAATTATGGCTTATTTACATATAAAATTAATACCAGTATATTGCGAATCCGAACAAAGAAACGCAGCGGCTCGCAAGATCAATATGTAAGGTATTTTATACAGCAGACAGACGAACGCCGGGATCGATCAAATTGCATGCTGTAACGTGAGCGTAGCTTAATATCGTAGTCAACTGTAGTTATCATAGTGCACTCAGTCTCAGCTCAGTATTTTATACAATAAATTATATAAAAATTTTGTCATGCATGACATGTCATGCTCGTGCACCCGCCCATACTTCATACATACAAATCGACTTGCACTACATATTAAACTTAATAATGTTTTCGTAAACGAAAATGTGTCAGTTAGACGATAATAACCTCATTCCCAATTAGGCAGGGCTCGAAAGGGATGGCGATATGCGCGTACATCGCTGCATATCTCTTCAAGAATATACAGGCGGGAGTATAAGTATGTATTAATCTTCACAGCAAACCGAGTGACTAGGTGATATCTAATTTTAACGAAGTTTTCTTGCTGTATACTCATTCAGACCCCTGTATATTAGTTCTTTTTTTGGATGACCTTTTGTGGTTTACATAGTATGCCTTATGTACATTACGATACGTGACCTCAATAATACAAATTTTAATTAGATTTTGGTCAGCCCGAGGCTTAAACCTTTACTGGGGTAAAAAGTATTGCATGTGCTAAAGATTTTGTCTACATTTGTGCCAAGTTTTATTCAAATCCGTTTAATGGTATTCATGTGTTCGAATAATAAACATCTAAACATCTTTACAAATATTCACATTCATAACATTAGTAAGAACAAATTCAATAGCCGCTTTTGTCATATTTTATATCTAAACTAGATAAAATTACTAAAAGATATATGTACATGTCAAAAATTATGATGATCTGTGTTATATGGATATCGGTGAATTCTTATCTGATTTTCGAATCATGTATTTATATATATATGTGTTTATATAAACATTTATTAACGTCAAAGTATACCGGTTAATGAGTTTACTAAATTTAGAAGGTTTTCGAACGTTGTACATACACCGAAGCTAAAATAATTTTGTCCGCGATATTGCACACTGTGTGTATAGCAAGAAATCTTCATAAGCCGCACAAAAGGCTGCACACACATTGATTTATGTCTATCCATTCACAGTGTAATTGCACAGTGGGTCAAAACGATGTCTCTCGGACAAAATTGCTGGCTTTGAGAAAACGAATGAAGAGAAAGTGGCCAATGCTATTCCTTTTAGAAAAAAGAAAGAAAGAAAATCTTTTTTTTCTGTCACGATTACAAAAAAGCCATTTAGGGTGACTGCGGCCAGACAATGGGACTTTGGGCTTTTCTTTAAGAATATGACGTATTACTAAATGGATGATATTGGAGTATTCTCTTAAATAGAAATGTTCTTAGCGTTTATTGTTATATTTATGACTTGGGATTTGCAGAGTTCTAAGTAATGTTCTTGATTAAATTACGTATATACTTTAATAAACGACATGCAGTAAGCTTCTTATTTGCGATGTTCACTTGTACTAATATTATGAAAAGAAATATGTTTAGTTTTTATTTAGTTGGAGCAATATTATACCAACTTATTTTTGAGACGGATAAAAATGAATAAATGTTTTTTTTAGGTTTTTTAATACGCAGATAACCATTTATTCAATTGTATTATTAATTAACTGTAAAGAGATGGGTGTAAAAACCCAGGATTCAACCTCTTCGTCCTAAATGTAAAAGTAATGAAAAGAAATGACCTCTATATCTCGGGGGCTTTTGACCCACAGGGTCCATATTCAAACTCGACCGAGGTATGACCCCAAGGTGTCTGCACACCAAGTTAATCGGTCCAGTGTTTCCGGACTTTTGCCGGTTACTAACAGACAGACACACAGACCCCCGTAGTGTTTTCATTTACCTCTTCGAAGAAGCCTCAGAGGTTAATAAGGTTCTATCTGTACATAAGAGATATTTTAAAATTAATTGGACTTGGCTATCTATACATAAATAATATTATATAATATTCTACTACATACACACAACACCATCTAGCCCAAACTAAGCAGAGCTTGTACTATGGGTACTAGACAATGGATAAACATATATATATACTATTTCTTTTTTTGTAAATACATTCATATATTATTATACATAGAAACACCCAGACCAAGACAATCATCCATGTTCGTGCACACAAATGTTTGACTTGTGCGGGTATTTAACCCACGACCTCAGGCGTGACAGTCAGTTACACTAACCACTACGCCATCGAGGCCGAATACCAGCCCTGTATGTAAACTGTTCCACTGCTGGGCACGGGCTTCTCCTTAATGTGAAAAGGATCAGGCCATAGTCATCACGCTAGCTTAGATAGGGTTGGCAGACTTCACATGTCTTCGAGAATAAACCACATAAATAGGCATAGACAAAACAGTCCAGTACCTTTTTCTCCCAAGCTACGAGAGTAGCTAGCTAGAGAGTAGAGATACGAGCCTCAATGTCACCAAATAAAAATAAATGGGACCTGTTTTTTTAATTATAATGGTAATTAACTTTTCTTATTTTATTGTAAGTATGTATAAAAATATATATTTCTAAAAAGAAAATATGAAAATATTTTATTTCATAATTATATATTTTCCTCAAGTTGTCATTAGTGACCATGGTCGACTATCTACCACATAGAAAGATTTAATGTAAGTTTTGATTAGCAGTAACTACTTATTGAAGAAATAAATTGACGAAGTAATTCAACGATGATGATTAAAGCAATAAATCATTCATCTCTGACAAGTGACAGTATTACTTAACCCTGCATAGATTAATTGCTTTGTCCTTTCTGTAATTACAGACAAGAGTAGCTAGTTTGCGAAAGTGTAAATATAACATACATATAGCGACTGTACGGGTAGAGTTTTTTTTATGGATTTGGGTGCAAACGAGCAGACGGACCGCCTGATGGTAAGCGATTACCGCCACCCGCAACACCAGAATTACAAGTGCGTTGCCGGCCTTTTAAAAAGGAGTACGCTCTTTGCTTGAAGTGTTGAAGGTCTTATTGGGCCGGAAATATCGCAGGCGACAGCTCATTCCACAGTTTTGTTGTGCGAGGCAGAAAATTCCTGGAGAAACGCACAGTTTTTTTTTTAGTTTAGTATAGTTTATTACTTCATAAGAAAAACACTTAATCTAAGTACAAAACTAGGGCTTAAGGAATACATAACAAACTGGAGACCCTGACTTCTAAACTAGGTATGGACCTGTATCTTCTTCTTGTTGTGGACTGCCTGCCAACCATCTAAAATCTAAATGATGGGAATGAAAATGCTGTCGCGTAGGACGATGGCGAAAAGAGGCGGCAGGGATCAGTCCGAACACCACTTTAACCTAAAGGTTAAAGTGGTTATCTCGCCACTGCCAGTGCGCTAAATGTTACGGGTTCAATCTCCACACGAGACAATGTTTTGTGTGATCCACAAATAGTAGTTCTGAGTCCGGGCGTTCCTTGTGTCCGTTCTCTCGTGTGTTAGAAAAGACCACCGCCAACCCGCACTGGCCTAACCTTTCTCATACTGAGAAGAATCCCATGCCCAACAGTGGGACAGTTTAATACAGGGCTGGTATTAATAAAAAGTCTGCCAATATTCATCAAATCTTTACACACGTATCTATACTAATATTATAAAGCTGAAGAGTTTGTTTGTTTGCTTGAACGCGCTAATCTCAGGAACTACTGGTTCGAATTGAAAAAGTTTTTTTTTTTGGATAGCTTATTTATCGAGGAAGGCTATAGGCTATATAACATCACGCTACGACCCACAGGGGCGGCGCAGTAATCATAAACGCGGGTGAAACCGCGGTAACATCTAGTTTATTCACTTAATCTTACTAATATTATAAAATCGAAAGTAACTCTGTCTGTCTGTCTGTCTGTTACCTTTTCATGGCTAAACCACTCAACCGATTTAGATGAAATTTGGTACAGATATAGTTTAAAACCTGGGGAAGGACATAGGCTACTTTTTATTGATGTAGGTACCACGCGGGCGGAGCCGCGCGCACAAGCTAATATTACATAAATTACAAAATTCAAATTATATAACTATTTATATAACCTCACATAGTAATTGCTCACTAACGTAACGTAATTTGACTACACAGGACTCACTTATCTGGAGTCAGGAGAGGCTGGTAATCTGTAACACAGGTCTAGTATAACCGACTGCCACGCCTGAGGTCGAGGGTTCGATTCCCGCACAAGTCAAACATTTGTGTGCATGAACATGGATGTTTGTCCTGGTCTGGGTGTTTCTATGTATAATATGTATGTATTTACAAAAAAAAAGTATATATGTATGTTTATCCATTGTCTAGTACCCATAGTACAAGCTCTGCTTAGTTTGGGCTAAATGATGTTGTGTGTATGTGATAGAATATTATATTATATTATTATTATATTATTATTATTATACAGGCATCTCTGTCCCGGGAACTTTATTCCCATTCCCTTACTCTCAAGGTATAAGCACAGTCTCACGTTCATATCACCAGATAAATAGTTGCAAACTCCTTGTAGTTACTGAGAACTTGCTATTGGAAATTCAATATACAGTGTCCGGCTTGGGCATCGAACCTTAGACCTTAGGGACTATTTTTTAAATAATATCATTCTAGGGTGCGTAGAACCTAAAAAGGTAACTGGCGAATTATATGACCCCAAATCCAGCAACATTCATAGCTCACCCAACAAACTACTTCGAAACTTCGAAACCCAAAAATTCCATTACGAAAACCCATATAAACGTACACAGTTGTGTGTATTTATGTACTTTATTTATGTACTTGTGTACTGGACAGGGGTTGCTCACGTAGACCGAATGTGCCAGTGAAGGGGACATAGTGACGTCATCAATCGGGTTAAATGGCACCGGGACGTGTTTAGACAGTCGATAGATAAGGGTCAGTTCACACTTCACCAAGCCCCGGGTAATGAGTTTAATGAATCTATTAATGCTAGCTTTGAGAGTGCTGTGCGTGAGGTCTCGGGCTCGATTTTCGGGTCGGTGAGTGTTTTTAGGCTTTTCTGAGAAGATAATATGTCTATACATAAGAAACAAATAATGTTAATACTAATTGTCGAGCCCGTCAATGTAATTAGTTAAGTTCAGTTGCCAATAAATATTCGAAGCGAACACACGTTGTTTTCCTTGCAATCTATACGATTACGCCATAGTAGACGTTATAACATCTACATAAAGTTCATAGTGGCCTGCACCGAGCCGGATAGTGAGCGACAGCCGAACCATACGCAAACAAAATAATTCTTGGAAGCGACCGGCCGGCGATCGACCGTACCTGCCTTATCAACGCAGCTGTTTATGATTGTGAACAAATTGAATCATATTTAAAACAATAATCATGGTCGAAACTAAAGAAATGATATGTGAATTAGAAGATATTTATAGTCGTATATCTAAAATTCGTGATAACATAAAGAAGTGTCCGAAGGCAAGACTGACAAGAGGTTATTTGGATACGAAATTACAGTGTCTCGAAGAATATTGGGGTGTATATAAGTCGATTTACGGCGATTTATCAAAGGTTGTATCACGTGAAGAGCGTAAACAATTAGAATATTTCAAACAAGATGTTTACGACAGTTGTGAAGACAAATATACGGACACGAAGGTGAACATTCTAGATTTGATAAACCCAGTTGTGTCACAAGTAGCGGTGCAGAAGGAAAGTATATCACCTCAAGTTAAATTACCCAGAATCCAGTTGCCTACATTCTCAGGAAATTATGAAGACTGGCCAGCGTTTAAAGATTTGTTTAAATCACTTGTTCATGAAAATGCATCACTTAGCGGGGTCCAGAAATTGCACTATCTGAAACTGAGTGTTAGTAGTGAAGCCGGTGTTTTGCTTAAGCGTATACAAGTTACTGAGGCTAATTACGACAAGGCATGGCAGATGCTTACTAACAGGTATGATAATAAAAGACTTATCGTATCCTCCATATTGAAACGCATCTTCAATCAAAGAAAGATTCAAAACCAAACGGCACACCATATTAAATCGCTGTTAGACACTACAGTCGAATGTTTGAACAATCTTAAAAATCTACAAATTGATGTGGATAGCTGGGATCCTATGATCATATTTTTATTAGTACAAAAACTAGATTCTGAGTCCCATAAACAATGGGAAGATTACGTAAGTAGAACAGATGAGAATGATTTGCCTAAATTTATTACGTTACAAAAATTCCTAGAAACAAGATTCCGTACATTAGAATTAATTACACCTACTTAGCCTAAAGAGAAGTCTGCCGTTAGAACATACCATGTTGCTACCACACCTATAAGAAATTGCCCTTTTTGTAACGAAGACCATGGACTTTGCCGTTGCAAGGAGTTTGGAAAAATGGAACCAGCTGAACGCAGTATTTTTGTGAAAGACAATTCCATTTGCTTCAATTGTCTGGTTCCTGGACATGCTGTAAAAATATGTCGATTATCAACATCGTGCAGAATTTGTAGAAAACGTCATCATACCCTGCTACATGAACCACGTACTACGAATAATGATGGTGGCTCCCCACAAGACATTCCACAGCCCCACATATTGCATTCCAATGTAGCGGAGACGGAGGACATTCAAGTTAACACGATGATGACGTCACGCAATTCTACTACTGCAACAACTAGTACAGCCTTGTTAGTAACTGCAGTAGTAATCGTGAAGAATGAACAAGGCTATTCAACTATACTCAGAGCCTTGATTGATCCTGGATCACAAGGCTGTTTAGTTACTGAAAGAGCGGTGCAGCTGCTGAAATGTACAAGACATCCCATTAAAGGCACAGTACTTGGCGTGGGATCTACGTCATCAAGAGTTAAGCATTTTGTTCAAGTTGAAGTATTGTCAAGATGTCAACCGGAAATAAACTTGAACATAAAAGCTTTTGTTATATCCAAGCGCTTGACGGCACAGATTCCCACATATACCTTACCATCACAGAATTGGTCGCATCTAGAAGGACTCACCCTGGCTGACTCAGAGTACCATACGCCAGGTTCCATTGACTTGCTTCTTGGAGTCGATGAGTATGCCCAGATCCTACAGAATGACGTCATCAAAGGTCCACCTGGTTCCCCATGTGCACAAAAAACTACACTAGGGTGGATTTTGTTTGGAAAAATAAACAATGACAAAAATCCAGAGCGGTCAGTTATAGTAATGCACCAGAAAATAGAAATAGAAGACATGCTTAAGGTTTTATGGGAACAAGACATAGATAAAAAAAGAAAACTGACTGAGGAAGAAGCAATCTGTGAACAGATATATAAAGATACACATAAAAGAAATGATAGGTAGGTACATGTGTAGTAAGCTTACCATTTAAAGCTGATCCTCCACGAGCTGCAGACGAAAATACAAAAAGTATAGCACTGAAAAGATTACTGCAATTACAAACAAAATTAGATAAAAATAAAAAATTAAAACAGTCCTACACTAAGGTCATCAATGAGTATTTGGAGCTAGGACATATGGAAGAAATACCAGAAAATGAGATTGATAATTGTTCAGTTTACTTACCCCATCACGCCGTGGTTCGCGAAGATAAGGAGACGACCAAGGTGCGTGTCGTCTTTGATGCTTCCAGCAAGGGCTGTGCTGGAGTAAATGACGATCTGATGACTGGTCCATTGCTTCAAGATGATTTAAGAAGTATAGTAATGAGATGGCGTATGCATAAGATTTGTTTCTCCAGCGACATTGAAAAAATGTATCGGATGATCTTAGTTGAGAAGAAACATGCAGATTTTCACCGTATTTTATGGCACCAAAATAATTTAATAAAGGAATATAGACTTCTAACTGTTACGTTTGGGACAGCATCAGCGCCCTATTTGATACACATTGCAGAAGATGAAGGTGAATGTTATCCAAGGGCATCAAGAATATTAAAAGAAGATATGTATGTCGATGACGTCATCTCAGGTTGTGACTCCGTTGAAGAAGCCATCGAAACTAGTAAACAATTACAAAATATACTACACAAAGGAGGGATGAATCTACAAAAATGGTAATCTAACAATTTAGAGTTTTTGAAGTCTATCAGTCCAGAGTTGATATCGACGAATGCAAAAGTGGATATAACAATAGATGGCACCGTAAAAGCCCTCGGCTTATCATGGAACCTAAAAGAAGATAATTTTCACTATTCTTTGAACTTACCTCCCATCTCCAAAAATATTACAAGGCGAACAATATTGGCTGACCTGCAACGTCTCTTTGATCCATTGGGCTGGATAGCACCTGCTATTGTCATGGCCAAAATACTAGGGTGGGATAAAATAGACGAGCGCTTAGAACATAAATGGATAGCAATTAGAGAAGATTTCCATAACGTAAAAACAATCAAAGTAAACAGATGGCTCAATAGTTACCACACCGCTAAAGACAAACTATCACTTCATGGATTTTGTGACGCATCCATGCACGCAATCGCTGCCGTCGTGTATTGTCGAGTTGAGAATTCTGATGAGTCCATCACTGTAAGCATTGTGGATGCTCGTACGAAGGTAGCACCAGTCAAAACGGTGACATTACCACGCCTAGAACTATGCGCCGCGGTCTTACTTGCAAATCTTCTTCATCATACAGCTCAGGCCATGAGAATTCCACTCATGCAAACATATGCCTGGACAGACTCGTCCGTCGTATTGGCTTGGCTTTTAGGAGAACCTGGAAGATGGAAGCCGTTCATTGCAAATAGAGTCGTCGAAATTATAGAAAACATAAATAATAATCGTTGGTACCATGTCCGATCAGAGCATAATCCAGCCGACGTTGCATCAAGAGGGTCACAATTACGGAGTGACAAAAGAACAAATTGTGGTGGCAAGGACCGAGTTGGTTGGCACAAAAGAAGTTACAACTTACCAGACCAGATATTACACCAACGGATCTAGAGAAACGGACTTCAAACAAAACAATGTTTCTTACATTAAATACAGAAGAGCGTGATAAAACTGGCATTAATGTAGATGATTTTGAATCGCTTACCGAATTGAAGAACGTTGTTGCATATTGTAGAAGATTTCTTGATTGCAAAAAGTGGAATAATACAAGCAAGGCGTTAACTGCTGAAGAATTAGATACGTCTTTAAAGATTTTTATAAGAAAAGCACATGAAGATTTTTGTGAAGATATAGAACGAATACAAAAGCAGAAAGCAATAAAACAGAGAAGTAATCTAAAATCTTTAAATCCTTACCTGGATGAAGAAAACCTACTCAGAGTAGGCGGTAGATTGCGGCATGCCAACCTCAGCTCTGAAAATAAAAATCCTTTAATACTTAGCAATAAAAATTCACTTACCTTACTCATCGTAGCTGATGCTCATCAGAAGACGCTCCACGGAGGGCTTCAACTAATGTTATGTTACCTGCGAACGAGATATTGGATTATAAGGGCTAAAAGTGCTGTCAAAAATTATATTTACAAATGTTTCATCTGTGTTAAGATTAGAGCTAAATCTAGAACTCAAATTATGGGAGACTTACCCAAGATTAGAGTAACTCCTGCTCGTCCATTTTTACACAGTGGCGTGGATTTTGCGGGACCGTACAATATAATTATGTCACGAGGAAGAGGCGTGAGGACCATCAAATCATACATTTCAATTTTTATATGCATGAGTACAAAAGCTATACACATTGAACTAGTTGGAGACCTTACCTCACACTCATTTATCGCTGCATTCAGGAGATTTGTTGCACGAAGAGGTCGATGTTCTGATCTATGTAGCGATCAAGGTAGAAACTTTGTTGGCGCTAATAAAGAGCTGGTGGATGCGTGGACTCAGGCGTGTCTTAGCTTCAAGGATGATGTAGCCCATTCACTTGCACAGGACGGTACACAGTGGCACTTTATACCACCTTACAGTCCTAATTTTGGCGGCTTATGGGAGGCTGGTGTGAAATCAAATAAATTCCATCTGAAAAGAATATTTACTACAACCCTGACATATGAAGAATTGGCGACAATTCTATGTCAAGTGGAGGCATGCCTAAATTCGCGCCCATTATGTCCATATCCATTATGCCCATTACGACACAGATGTAGACAATGTAAGCCCATTGACTCCAGGACATTTTTTAATTGGAGAGCCCACAGTTATTGTGCCCGCACCTGACTATCGAGATGTTAATATCAATCACTTAGCTAGATGGCAATATCTACAAAAGATATTGGGTGATTTTTGGAACAAATGGAAAGATGAATACCTCACGAGACTACAGCAGCGCCCGAAATGGTTAACGGAAAAGGCTGAATTCACAGTAGGTGAAATAGTATTAGTGAAACAAGATAATATACCTCCTGGTAAATGGTTGATGGGGCGTATTCAAACCAAACATCCAGGACAAGATGGTAATACTCGCGTATATAGTGTAAAATCTGGGGATACTGTAGCTAAAAGATGTGTCAGTAAATTATGTCATTTGCCTGTTGATTTCAAGTCCGAGTAAACTAAAAGCGATGTTACATTAGTTTATCTATATGCTTACATATTAGGCATTGTCTGTTATTTTTGAAATTATTTTTAAAGTAAGTGGTTTTACTTCACAGAACCGAGAGGTTGTAAAATTAATATTATATAGCTTTTGAGCACGGCTCTGCCCGCATAGTAACTTTCATACTTCTAATATTATACAGAATGATTGTTTCAGAAAAGGGCTATATCCCTTTTGGTGGGCGGCATGTCGAGCCCGTCAATGTAATTAGTTAAGTTCAGTTGCCAATAAATATTCGAAGCGAACACACGTTGTTTTCCTTGCAATCTATACGATTACGCCATAGTAGACGTTATAACATCTACATAAAGTTCACTAATTATTTAAAACTGTTGTGATATAATTTGTGAAATTATTTCTAGTATACTACACAAATTTTATAAAGATTTTATTCTATACTAATATGATAAAGAGGAAAAATTTGATTTTTTGTTTGTTTGCTTGTAAAGATTTAACTCAAAAACTACTCAACCGAATCTAAAATTATTTTAAAGGCTATATTATCACGGAGTAACATAGGCTATATTATATTTATTAAAAAGTTCTGTTACTAATATAAGTTAACCTACTTAAATTACAAAAGGTTAGTGTCCTGTTACGTGCGATCTAAAACCATACCTGGCGATATGTGGTTGCTGTCGGCCTCGATAGCGTAGAGGTTAGTGTAACCGACTGCCACGCCTGAGATCGCGGGTTCGATTCCCGCACAAGTCAAACCTTTGTGTGCATGGACATGGATGTTTGTCTTGGTGTTTCTATGTATTATATGTATGTATTTACAAAAAAAAGTATATATTATGTATGTTTATCCATTGTCTAGTACCCATAGTACAAGCTCTGCTTAGTTTGGGCAAAATGGTGTTGTGTGTATGTGAAAGAATATTATTATTATTTCTGCTTACTGCTTGGGCATATAGACGTCATGAAGCTTTTAATTTGCGATTGATTTTTAATGTATTTTTATTGGAGAAGGGGAGTGCGTTTAATTTTAGCCTGTCAATTGTTAAAAATCCAGTCATAATTGAAAGTCTAATGTGTCTGGCCGCCGACGTGCCGCTGTCACTCAATAGATTGATGTTGATATTAAAGTAAGTCTCAAAGGTATTTAAAGTAATGGCGTAAAAAAAATTAAATATTTTTATTTTCTAGAGTTGTGGTATTATTACATTTAATGTTTGAACAAAGTAGATATTATTTAATTTTATCGTAAAGAATGTCTCTGTAACAGCAATGCATCTGATACTGCTAACGGTAAACAGAAAATGACTATCCACTATAAGAAAACTTAATAAAACTTGACAAAATTTCACTTCACAAACAACGTTGCACAATATTCCATTACACAAACAAATCATTTAATCATGAATTTTACAAATTACACTTTTAACAACAACATTTTCCTATATCTCCTTTTCCAAATTATGATTTTAAAACTACTATATTCTAAAATAATTCACAAATGATAAGCACACACTTCTTTATTTTTTGTTATTAAAAATTGCTTGAGTTTTCTATTTCGGTTCTGAGGTTATTGGATTTGTTTGACAAAAATATCTCAGTAACAGTATTGACTTATACCATATACTGCCTCTGTGGCGCAGCGGTAGTAAATGCGACTGCTGTGCATGAGGTCTCGAGTTCGAATCCCGGATCGTGCCAACAGTTATTGGGTTTTTCAGTTAAGAAATCTCAATAGCAGCCTGGAGTTAGGAAGTTGGCGGTGTAAGACACCCCCGTGCCTCGGAAAGCACGTAAAGCCGTTGGTCCTGCGCCTGATCTCTTTCCGGTCGTGTCGTATTACCGTCCCATCGGATCATGAGAGTTAGGGAACAGAGAGGGCACTTGTGTTTGCGCACACACTTGTGCACTATAATATCCCCTGCGTAGATGGCCAGTCTCCGTTAAGACTGGCCGCCGTGGCCGAAATCGGTCTGGGGGATATTATACTATAGCACACGAAATGTAGCTGTATACAGCGATTGTATACAAAAAAGCTACAAGCACACGAAAAGTTAAGATTCAGAAACGATCTAATTTGGTTGCCTTTCTATTGTTCCCTAAACAAAATCGGTTCAACAAAATTCAAAGCACAAAAATAGTTCGGATTAGCTATTTTCTTTGCATAAGCTCTGTCGATACATACTACGTTATTTATTTATCAAGTTTTCAACACAAATTTTTACATTTATAACAGAACAGTACTTATGTATCAGATTTTCGACGTGTATTACTATGAACGTGAAATATCTAGCGTATTGGGTATATAGTACATCTCTGCCTACCCTGTCAAGAATATAGGCGTGACATTATGTACACACTAATGCAAAAGATACTCGTTTTATACACACCCACATTTACAAAACATACACAAACACTTGAAATATTCATTCAAACATACTAAATGACTTTCCCTAACCTTCATTTCTGGCCAGTCCACAGCTCAGGCCTATTGTAATTTATAGCGCCCATCAGGTCAAGTAGGCGAAAATTTGTTGCAAATTGAATATATCTAGTAGGCAAGAACCTAAAGGTTTTCATCCATCATTCAGCCACATAAAACCTTATAAGAAAATGTCAGTTTAAAATTAGGGCTGAATTAAATGGCGGGTCGGCGTAAGATAGATCTAAGTTATTTGCGTTAACAAAAGGCTTTCTGTGAAAGATTAGAATTCTAGACCGTTTGGAATATCGAACAGAATGTAACGAAGTTTAAAATTACGTAGTAGATAATATTGTCTTACGTTTACGTGAATGTTATAAATTAAAATTCAACTACTTTATACGGATTAGGTATATCGCGTTGTTGACTTTATGTTTTATTATACTCTAATATCACTAGTACTCTAATACTACTACTAGCTACTGTTTTCTTCTATTTTCTTCTATTTGAGCTACTCAAATTATAAAAACTACTAGTTCTTGCGCGCGGCTCCGCCCGCGTGGTACCTACATCAATAAAAAGTCCTATGTCCTTCCCCAGGCTTAAAACTATATCTGTACCAAATTTCATCTAAATCGGTTGAGTGGTTTAGCCGTGAAAAGGTAACAGACAGACAGACAGATAGACACACAGAGTTACTTTCGAATTTATAATATTAGTAAGGATTTAGATTTAATTTTACACTTCTCCCTGTGAACATGGCTGCTAAAAAGCAATCAAAACGTCGGGGAAAGTGTAAAATTAAAATAGTTTTAGACATAGTTTTCTTGACAGAAATCCCAATATGACTTGGCCCAACCCGTGAATTGAACCCGTGTCCTCGTGCACAGTAGTCAAAGTCAAATAAAACCTATCAGACCCTCATAATATTTAATATCGCGCAAAAGATGTGCAGCGTTAGCGTAGTGGGAAGTTGGACTGCCAAGCAGAGGTATCAACTTTCAAGTTCATTGCACACACCTTTGACTTTTCGAAGTTCTGTTACTTCAATTATTTCAGTTTAAATTTCAAGATGTTTTCTTGCTGAAAGTCATGAAAGAAAATCAAGCAAACATTTTTATATTTATTGTATCAGCTACGCCGGTTGAGATACCTAACATATTCCTAAAGTTAAGACTACCTCGTGTTTATAGCCTCATTATTATCTCGTGGCAGCCCACTGGTGGGCATAGTAAGTCTTTTTCAAAACGTCTTACACAGCAGGAACCACTCTGGATCATTAAAATCAGGCTCACGTCTTTCGTCTGCTACTACCCACTGTATACCATCTCATATAGCCGAAAGACATTACATACTATGATAATACCCAGTGGATCTCGATTCTTCGATATATCGCTGGTCCAATATTACATGGTTCTATGTTAAATTTTTGAAAAAAATGAGTTATGAATATTGCATGGTTCTATATGTCATTCCTTTTTGCTTAGACTAATATAGTAATAGATGAAAGCACTTACCACCTCACAATATTAAATCGCAAATAATTCTAAGTTACTTTTTAAGTTATTTTTACTGATATGCAAATTTAAAACCTCATTTCCCCAAAGTTAAAAAAAATAACATAGAACCTTGTAATAGTGAGCCAGCGATATGTGACCAGCTCACTGCTACTTTAACTATCTGTTGAATCACTTCTTACCAAATTTATATCTTTAGAAACACTTTAAGCTTATATCTTTATATAACTTGCTGAATAACCTTATTGGGTACAACCATGATTGTAAATTTTCTGAAAACTTTTGACATAAGTATTATGAGACTAATGAGGAATATTTTGCTCTATCAATTTATCAATTGGTAAAAAATCGTATCTTTAATTTCACTTGTACGTCGTACATAAACTTAAGTAGAAAGTATGTTAGTGTTATGTTAAATATTTAACATTACATTTTAGTTAGGCAAGGCAGACTTTTGAGCTTACTTAAAGGTACTGTCACTATTTCGTATATCGTTTCGACATGACATTTTCAGTTTTTTATATACCCATAGTCTTGCTGTGATATGGATTCGAATTCTACATAATAATGACCCACATTTCAGTTTATTGGTCGTTACTTAGAATGCTTTCTGATTTCTCTAGCTTCAGAATTATAGCAAGAAAAAAGGATTGAGGTGTTAAATTATTCCAGTGATTGAATTATTAGTTTTACAAAAGAATTTGATAGTTTATAGAACAATTTTTCGGCTCTGTAAAGCACAAAGGTTTTGGGGTAACTAGTTTTGGTATAAGTGAAATTTTCCAAAAAATATTTAGGTATATCAACCTTTGAGAAGGTTCAAACGATTTTCGATGAATTTGAAAAAATATTAACGTGAGCACTTTGTTTTATCTTTAAATTTGGAATTTTGACAAAAAAATGTATTAAGGCTTTTATTTTTTTACAGATCAGTATTAGCAAATTGCAATTGCTTTTTTGGGGGGTTTTAACGCACGTTAAAGTGATGCCAAAGTTTTGAAAGCGTTCACAAACTACGGTAAACGCTTACTGTTAGTGGCCTATTTATTTGTCTCTCTTACTCTTCCTGGCTAGGTATCCCACATGGTCGATTAACAGAATTCGGGTCATTCTTCTTTTTTCAGAGAGAACTGGACAGATCTTCAGTTATCCTTGACATCGTCGCCGGACAGTTTGTACGCTCCCATATCGCTTACACTATATCTTTTCTACTCGTCTTGGATTAGTCTTTTTAAACGCTGTAGTGCTATCTCCGGTCAAAGATCTGGATCTTTGACCGGAGATAGCACTACAGCTATCCAAGTAAGGAGTAAGGTCAGCCTCTGGGGCTGACCTTACTCCTTACTTGGACCACTAAGGACGTAAATACAAAACTGCTTTGTAATTTCCTTTTACATTGCATCCACATTTATTTGTACAAAACAGACAATCTATTTCTTATAAAATTACAACGTCACAATGTCTTCTGAGAAGGAGGGTAGCTTTAAAGTTTTTCTATCAGTTTTTATTTAACAATGTTTGTCCCGATGCTGGACTCAAATTGACGACGTTAACATTTAAAAGCCAGAAAATAAAATTGTTTCCACTAAGTGCACTCATTTCCCTCCGACTTTTAACATTGACTTTTAAAGGAAGTCGACTGTACTGTTATTTTATTTATGCGCTCGCCTAGATGTCCCGTGCAAAATCTACTTTAAGAAAATCTTTAGTTGAGGTTTTTTTAGAAAAGAAAATTACGATGTTTGTTTAAAGAAAATTGCTTTGTTTTAAATGTAATGAGGTTAAAGGTTGTTTGGTTGAAACAATATTTGTAGTTGAATTTAGTCGTTGTAAATATGTATCAGATCAAGTAAACTACGTTGTATGGATTATATCGTGGTTTATTGTAAGCACAATTTAGTAACTGTTATTAAAGTATATATTAATATTTAAATTTGTACATTTCCCGATATTTTGGAAGCTTTTTAGCTACCATAGTCACGGGAAAACTACGATTAGATCTCGATGTCTTAAAGTACAGTTATGTCAAAATATCCGATCGTTATTATCAATCCGCATAAAAGATCATTGATCTTTTGCTACTTCCGACTTAATGGCTAGTGTCTAAATAGACCTCTGCTTACATTCCACGCATCTTCTATAAGCTTGACATATAGTAATTTAATTACCTCGACCTAATAAATGTTAATTAAATTACCTGGACCTAAATAAATGTTAAAGACAACTCCTGAAATAGGTTTAATTCCTATATCATGGAGGACTTTACAAAGATTTAAACAACGAACACAAAAAACATCCAGATTCGGCACAACTATTTGTGGATCACATAAATTAATGTCCCGTGTGGGGATCGAACCCACTCCAGTCGGCTTAGTACTAGCAGCAAGGCTTCTACTTAAACCATTACTACTACGAACGTAGATAGAGATTACCTTCTCCCTTAGAGATATGTATAGTGCAAGTATTATTTCACATTATAAAGAGATGCAATATTCCATCTGACAACTGTGACAGAGACACAACAAAAAGCTTCTGACAAAAAAGCTTACTTTAGAGTAATGAAACGAAATTACTTTAAAAATATACTGAACAGCTAAGTGACATCACTTATTGTCCGACGTACGGAAGTCGGTTATTTATTTAACAAATTGTCAATATTTCTTCACGTAATTGTACAAAATTACCTTATTTCGTATTAATAATAGTTATAAGTAGGGTCCCAAGTCGATGTGTGCGTAGTATCGTTGTTTGTTTGTAGCTTGCGGTCGGAACATTTGGAGAGAAACGGAACTTACGTAATTGAAATATTTTTGATGATAATGATTGTAATTAGGCTATTTATTGGTTGTTTTGTTAAATAAGTAGTAAGGATAATTATCATTATTTGTGTAAATGTAAAGGACTTTTTTAAATTTTTGAAAGTCGAGCCAGGTACTTTAAACCAACTAGTGTATATAAAAATTTTGTGAGATTTAATAAAGCGAGAGTGCCGTAGGGAATGAATAAGCGGCAATTTTTGTGCAATACTTTTATTATTGTGTCTCTGAATGAAGCAAAGAAGGTTTTTAAATTTGTTTTTTGTTTTTAAGTTTTTTTAATTTGTTTTTTTTTGGTTTTTAAGTTTGGTAGGTGTTTAAATCCGACTTTAATAGTGTTTCACATGCATAGTTGCTTGAATTAAGGCCCTAAGTCAATAAGTATATTTCTAATTAAGATTTTTATCTTAGATTGAACCTGGGCCCGGTAGACGATAGCAGACCACACATTCTGTTACCTCATTCGATTATAACTGGCGACGTTAGTTAAAATGATTTGAACTGGCCAGTGTTAGAAATATATAATCGCATAAATTAGGAAGCTATAAAATACCGAAGAACTTCAAACAGGATAAGACAGAGTGTTAAATGCGGTTGGTATAAATTTCTGAACTAACTTGGTTGGTTCGTGACCGCGGCACTTCATTCCTGGATAGGCCAAACAATTCTAAAGTAACATCATCTGTTTCCTTGGCATTGTTCCGAAGAATACTAGTATAATTGTTAAAATTTCACACCGTCGGGGGGACTTAATTCAAACGTAAGTAACTAATTCTAAGCTACACAAGTTTATACGTAAATCTTTTGTTTTGTCTCACTTGTTCGGTGACAGGCGAAGTTGGGATTTGTTTTAAAATTTATTCTCGTGAACACTGCCATTCTGTTTCCTCTTACATCCGTTGTTTGAATTCTAAATGGGCAGAAAACTTTCTGTACGTAGCCATCTTTTTGTACGGACAAAAAAAGTTGTACGTAATGCTTTCGGAAATTAAATTTTTGGTGAATTGATATACATAATGAGTTTTTATGAAGATCTGTGTAATTTAGACTTGGATTTTTCGCTACAATGTTTTTGGCACGCGTTTTCTTTACTTAAGAAAATGTGTCTTTGTTTTGTTAATATGGATTTATTTTATACTGGCAACCCGAAACGGCTTCGCACGGCTTCGTAAGTCCTGTCACGCAAACAACTTCTTATATTTGTAGCAGCCAATTTTAAATCAATTCAACTTATATGATGTCTATGTCATTTTAATCTTCTTAGCTACTTAAAATATTTTTCAACTAGATTTAGATGAATACTATATTCGTAAATAAACTATTATTATTCATTTATAAATATGTAAACATAACATAATGTAACATCATCGCAACGCTTTATATATGCATTTTTAATTATTTCCTCCATTTTTGACAAACCTCAATTTATTCAGAGTAAGCCAAATAGTTAAGTGAGGTTTACAGAAACAAATATTTTTCTGTACGGTTTATAAATTAAATTGAAGCATATTCCTTTACAACAGTAAACGAATATGTTTAAATTTAATTTAACGTTACAGCGTGCCATTCGGTATAAAGCAATCTCGATTTATGTGTTTAACAGTAAATGAAATGAAATCCATCTAGATCCCTCTTTATTTAATTTCACGTACATGTTGAATAAGATTTTACTAAAGCACACTGAATGCATGCTCGTTCTAGATGAATTGTATATATATATATATAGGTACATTATTCAATTATGCAAGAAAAGACTAACCATGACAATGGTCATGGTTAGTCTTTTCTTGAACATGTCTGCTGAAACGCTACCGAAAGTGGTCAGGGAAAGAGTAAATTTAAATCTATACAGTTTCAATAATTTTAAATATCTAAAATAGTATTAAAGATTCGGTAGTAGTACAATATTTTCAAAATGATGTACGTTAAACAAAAAAGAAAAATATTCAAATCTGTTCCATATTCTGGATCAAGCATTTTAAAAATACTAGCCGGGCATTTCCACTTCTTGATGGTATATCTTGAAGGATCTTGAGTGTAAACTATAGTAAACTATAGTTTACACTCAAGATGTGTTGTCATTGTCAGCTTGACAGGTTATCTTAATAGTTCTGTGTGTGTCACTAAACCCTTTATAATCGGCTGGACCGATTTCGATGAAATTTATTGTACGTGTGTAAGTGGGTTCCTCAGTGGATGCTGGCAAGCCAATTTTCGGGCAGGGCAACGTCTGTCGGATTCGCTTATCATATATAAACTGGGTTTTCTATGCTAGCTTTTGAAATAAACCTTTTAAGTTTTCTAAGTGAGTCTAAGAGTTGTCTTGCACCTGTTTCTGAACCTCTCGTCCTACGGAATCTTAAACACACAATGCTTTTGTGTGTGTATAGACATGCATTGCAGTATATGAGGGAGTAATGATCATCCACCTATAAATATGAATGTGATTTCGTTCCTTAACCTCGTCGGTCAGTCGACAGTCATCAATACGTTACAGCAATAACCATTTTATTGTTTTCTTTTATTAATAGAGTTTATTGTGTGGATAATGTTTTCTGTTTCTGTCGAGGAGTGCTAATCTATGTAGCTTGTCACTCAATATTGTACTTTACGCCATTTTATTTATATTTATTTTATTCTATGAAGTATATTGCAATAAAATATAAAAATATATACTTACTGAAATTAAAGAAAGGGTAGTATTTAACTGCACAGCAAAAAAATACTAATTGCGCAGCAAAAAAAGCTAATTGATCAGCAACTCATAGCCAGCAAACTTTAAAGAGATCAGACTAAGTCGACTGAGCCCCGCTTCGCGGGGCTCCTATTTTTGGGTAGGTTTAAAAAAAGGAACCTAACATAACCTAACACTTCCGAGACGGAATGCAGTGATTTGAGGCGTATAGATGCTCGTTATGCTGTGCAATATTTGCTGACCAATTAGTATTTTTGCTGATCATTATATTTAATCCCTAAAAGAAATATGTGTGTGCAAAATTCGAAATATTCTAAATGCAATTGTTTTGGGTGGTTATTGCAAATATCCAATTCTTGACAACACTCTTGGAAAACATTCAGAAAAAAAATTATTAGATTTTTTTAAATATCCGATTTGGTTTAGCTATACTTATCTAAGATTCTTTATTAATTAAGTTGGTACACGTAGGCAGTGCAACGGACGAGGGCCCATTATTTAGTAGCTGAGCGATACTTTATGCGACTCCTGTACATGATGTCTCGGGTTCGATTTCTAGATCGGATAATGTGTTACTGGGTTTTTCTGTCGAGAAATTTTGATTAGTAGCGCAGAATTTGGAACTGTGCATCATAGACGGAAATAACATCTATTACGTGGAGCCTAAAACTATAGCTTGCGAGCCTACGCTTACCTTTCAGGTATTTAGATGTGAGACTATGTATTAAATCCTAGATCCTTACTTATCCTTACTAATATTATAAATTCGAAAGTAACTCTGTCTGTCTATCTGTCTGTCTGTCTGTTACCTTTTCACGGCTAAACCACTCAACCGATTTAGATGAAATTTGGTACAGATATAGTTTAAAACCTGGGGAAGGACATAGGCTACTTTTTATTGATGTACGTACCACGTGGGCGGAGCTGGGCGCAAAAGCTAGTAATATTATAAATGCGAATGTGAGTTTGATACGCTTTCACGCTTTAACTACTCGACCGATCGTCATGAAATTTCGCATACACTTTGTTAGCGGTACAGAAATGGACATATAGTACCTCTTATCCAAAAAAAGGATAGAATATTAACATATTTGAAAACGCGCGGTAATTTCATTTTAATATTCTAATAGCTATGAATGCTCTCAAGTTTGTTTATGAGTACAAAATAAAACATGATTATTATCAAAACTTTAACTGTTTGGGTTTTATTAGATAATTATCGCTTGCTTTACTGGTGAAGAAAACATAGCGAGTTCTCCATAAAGTTTTACAAATATATGTATAAAGTCTTCACACCCGCATTGGGCCTGCGTGGTGGACTATGGTCCCTCTCACACTGAGAAGAATCTCGTGCCCAGCAGTCGGGCATCTTAAATATATAACAGGGCTGATATTATTATTTAACCGTTTGGACCCAATTTAGTCCTAATGTCGGAAAAACAAAAGACCAATCTCACCCCAGTTTATCCGTATGGTAAATATTTTTAATTCGTCTGTGCATCCCTTCAAAGGCTTGTCCATCCGCATACCAGTACAGTTTAGCGGTAACCATTGCCAAGTCGTAGCTCCTACAATCAACGGTTCGTGATGAGAGTACTCTGGAATACACGGGACTGGATTGCGACCAACAAGGTTGGCACCGCCCCTGGAACGAATATTTATTATTTTTTATATTGGTTGTCAAAACGACCACACTCCCCCTGATGGTAAGCAGTCATGTAGTCTAAGAGCAGTGGGCTCGACCACACCATCCTCATAGCAGTTGAGGCGATGTTGAGCTCTCTACTTTGACGGCCCGAGAAGGTGCTTTTTTACGCCCCGCTTAAAGGACCCAGGATTGAAAGAAGAAGGAAACACTGAGTTGGCAGAGAATTCCATGGTATGAGGGCCCAAACTTGCTGGTGCGCGCTCTAATCGGCCCTACCGTGTAAGGATGGCATCTGAGCCCAGCACGTGTTGTTCTGGATAGGAAAGGCGAGAGCGGGATAAGGTGGAATAATTCTTCAGAGCATTCCCCGTTGTAAATTCTGTAGAAACATGCCTATGAGGTAATGTCCCTACGGAGTTGCAGAGGTTCCAGTGAACTCGTGACCTCTGGATCTCGATGATACGGACAGCCCGCCGCTATAACCTGCTGAGAGCGTCCAGCAATTGTGACACTATCTCAGGATCCTCTAACTAGACTAGGTGGTCGTACTCGGCAGCTGTATTCGTACTGCCAACTTCGTTAGCTTGATTCAGAATCAATAAAAGTTGTATGGAATAGCGTTTAATTATGTACAGCGCCTAATATGCTTTTTTCACTTACGACTACGATTTCGACATAGTATGTCTCTTTCTCACACTTCCACCATATTTTTAATACACATTTATTAACATAGACATCTCTGAATCTTGTCTAAAGTTAAAGAAAACAACGTGAGTAAACCTGCATGTCTGAGAGTTCTCCATTAGGCACTTATCGAACTGGTGAATAACTATTTTCTTGTCTAAGAAACGTAGGTACTACGATAAAAATCTTCGTTTAAATAGAAGAGATACAAAACTAGAGTCGAATTCTTACCTGGTATGATACTTACCTATTCTCAACGAAAATATCATTCTCTATCCATACATACATTCGCTTGTCGTTGCATTCTAGTTTCAATTTCAAGATACTTAAAGTCTACCAACGTGGTACATTATTGCCGTCTCATACTGGGAAAAGACTCCTATCAAACAATAAAAATTTATAAAATATTATAATTTTTCCAGCAGTAAATCTTAAGACCTAGCTTGACAGTATTCTAGATCGTATATTGTCTAGATTCGAACCCCTCATAATGCGTTATTGCCAGCCCGAGACGGGACATGTACCTGCCCCATTGTTGCCGCGATGCCTTTTTTAAAAGCACAACAAAGCCACAAGGCATGCATCGCAGCCTGCGCTGATAGACAGTACGTTTTGAAGTATACAGGATGCACTCGTATTATGCTGAAATTATTATATATGAATTTACTCAAGTATTATTTTGGTTGTTGAGTACTGTGAGCTTGGAGAAATGCAATGCAAATTATAGTCGTAATTATATTAGGTGCCTAGATGAAATTAATTTTGTTATTTTTAATAGTCTTTCTTTAGGCTGGCAATAGACTTGTAGTCCAGGAATATTAGGGGTTTCACCTCGGAATGAGAGATAGTCAGCTATAAACTTGTATAAACCTTTATTTTGGCAGCCTAAAACTTGTCTCAAAACCTACTTATCGTAGGGCGTCCGCGTCTACAGATATTCCAAGGTCAAAGGTAAAAAAATCGATGTTTTACACATTTATTGCAAATATCTCGTTTCCTATGGGTTCCTCGAATAATACTCTAAATAGTAAAACACTGTGCGCGCTCTGCCCTCTATCTCGAAAATGGTTCAAGATATAAAAAAAATGTTTAAACAAAAGTTGTAGAGAATTTAATCCACTACAATATTTATAATAAATAAAAATAGCATAATATAGGAAACGAGATATTTGCAATAAATGTGTAAAACATCGATTTTTTTACCTTTGACCTTGGAATATCTGTAAACGCGGACGCCCTAGGGTAAGTAGGTTTTGAGACAAGTTTTAGGGTGCCAAAATAAAGGTTTATACAAGTTTATAGCTGACTATCTCTCATTCCGAGATACTTGCGTTAATTTGACTAATATTCTTGGACTATTGCCTTTATTGCACTGGTTCAAAAACGTCCACATAACATCCACAATAACTTTAAACTAGCTGGCAAAATAGAGGTGTTATTCACCACTGCATGATCTTTACAGCCTTATGCCTTTATGTTGATGTCAGGCTAAATTACGAGAATATGCTAGAAAAACAATGTCTGAATAAGATTATTTTTCATACGGAGATTGAACTGTAAACAGTTTTTGCATTAACTGTTACCAAGGCAACCACTCTCCTAAGACACCTAAAGTGTTATCCTAAGAACTGACGAATAAAACATATTTCATGCATTGCCTTTATTTAATCACATACACCGCCTATTCCCAAACCTCTTTATTCCATAACTAAGATAGCTTTTTCTCCTAAGGTAACGAAAGCGTCTAAGAAAAAGAAAAATAACGAGTTATCCTTAGAGAAAACTGTGTGGCAAGTAGGCGATAGTCTGGATTCTAGATCTTCGTTGTGTGGTCCAAATGAGGTCGCGGAATCCTTTGGGAATACATGATCAATTCCGATTCCGCTGATCTGCTCTTATGTATAACGTTGTGAAACTCTACATATGTATATAGTCTTTATATCGTAGTAGGTTTTGCTCGCGGCTTCGCTCGTGTAAATGAAATTTATTTTGAGTTAGTAACAGTACTTTTTCTGGATAAAGGTAGCGTATGTCCTTTTCTGTTCTCCTGTCGACGTGAATGTGAAATTTCTGGATGATCGATCGAGTAATTAAGGCGTGAAAGCGTCACAAACAAACAAATAGTCGCATTATAATATTAGTTAAGAATTGCATGATGCAACTCACCAAACACACTAAATGCAAAGACAAAACTAACTATGTAAAGAAGCTATATAAATTACGAATATTTTCATAACTCTACAAAAGACTAGCCAAATTAACTTTCTTTATATTTCCTAAGGTGAGCAGGACTTGCAAGTATCCAAGAAGGCTAACATTCTACTGAGTGCCTTTTTTTAAAATTCGATGATATATATTTTGTTATACAACTTAGGTGGCAAACAAGCATACCAGCAGCAGCCACCTAATGGTAAGTGGTCACCGTAGCCTGGACGCCTGCAACACCAGAGGCATCAATTGCGCGTTGCCAACCCTTTAGGAAAGGAAGAAGATAAAAAGTAAGTGGTAAGGAAAAGGAGCGGGAAAGAGGGTGATTCCTCTGGCACTCTCACCGAACGAAACACAACAGTAATAGGAATACTACTATTTCACGTCGATAGGGTGGTCGTTTTGTGAGAGGGTAGTCCTCCAGTCGAGCCGGCCCATTCAAATATGACAGATCAAGAAAGAAAGAATTTTAAAACGATGGTAGCTCAATATATATATATCACCTACAAGGATTGCGAAGCTAGCAGTAGTCACCATGCCGCTGCCACCGTCTTGGGAGTGTGTTTGAATCCCACGTAAGAAAATTATTTCCTCCACAAATAATTGTTCAGTGATATACTTTGTGTCCGTTAACCTTTTGAAACGCAGCGGTACACCGGTGGCCAGACACAATAGGTTTTTAATTATGCCTGGTATTCCAAGACTTGTCAGGTTCAATGAATTTTTATTTATCTCTATCTAATTCGCTAGTAGTCTTTTGAATGAAATGAAATGATTATTTATTTGCATGAAACATGGTAGTAAATGTAAGTGCATGACAAAAAATGTTCACATATTCCGCCGGTTTGCCCGATATGCAAAGAAGTTATAATTATAAGTACCAGTATATGTATATTTCAAATCAATAATTTTCAGGTGATACGTAGGTCCTAATATTAAGCATACATTTTAAAGTCATGTCAAAATAATATTATAATGCAATGTCAATAATTCATATAAATACAATCAAAATAAAAAACAAAAAATTTATATGTAACTAGCTGTCCCGGCAGACGTTGTCCTGTACAAAAGAGAGAAAAAAAGCATATCTAAACCATCCTCGAATCCACTTGAACACACAAAAAGTTTCATTCAAATCGGTCCAGCCGTTTAGGAGGAGTTCACTGTCAACACACGTACAGAAGAATTATATATATAAAGATAAAGATGTCAGGTAAGATATCATTAGTGTCTCAAATCAAGATTTGTAACAGTCCATCTACCTTATAAAAATATTTCTCTAATAACCAATCATTAAGTTCTTTCTTGAATTTCCTATTTGGCAATTCTCTTATACATTTTGGGATTCTATTATATATTTTAACGGTCATGACATAACAATTTTTGTAAGACAAGGCAGTTTTTCTCATAGGCATTATCAATCTTAACGGATCTCTTTTTTTGACTCTAGAATCCACCTCATCTTTATATTTCCTAAACAAACTAGCATGATCTCTTACAAAATAATATACCTGCAATATGTATAGACCTGCTAATTTGTGAAGTTTCAGTTTTTTAAATAAAGGTTTGCATGATGTTATTGTATCAACTGCGCATATAGCCCTAATACACTTTTTTCTACAATAACTGCTTCATTTACATTGGTTGAGTTTCTCCAAAGAAGTAAACCATATCTTAGAACCGAACCAACGTAGCCTGTTATTGTCGTTTTCTGTCCAGAAGTATGCCTAATTTTTTTAAGTGCAAATACAAATTTGTTTAGATTTTTGCTCACAGATTGTATATGGCACTTTCAGTTGCAGTGCTTATCTAATGTTAATCGTAGAAATTTTATTTCATCAACGTTTTCTATTATTTCATCTCTGCATGTCAAATTGAAATTAAAATTCATTTTGTCAAAATTATTATAATTAAGAAATGTAAGTAATTTCGTTTTTGTTAAATTTACTTGCCTTTTAAATCAAAGAATATATATAGCACTGATCTTACGGTCGAAAGCTCGTCAATATAAATGCACAGCCATTTTCATTGAGTATACTTTTACTTCCGTTCGGTCAGAGCCGCGTTCGGCACCAAAACGCTGTAAAAAGGAATACTTCAAAGGCGCGCATGTATCGATGTGACATTTTCAACGGTACTTTCGCAAACAATTTGCTCTGTTGATTTTTTCGGTGCTGTTGACGCGTTCATGACTCGCGTCAGTACTTTATAAAGGCGTTGCAAGCATGGGTCTTTAAACTACTGAATTTAATAAAATATTTTACGAATATCCGTACTATGATAAATAATAATAGTAATAATAATTCCGCTTTTCATCCATTGTTACCATTACACCGGTCCAACAAACAACCATCAAAAAACGGTAAAGGAAAACTTCGTGAGAAAATCTGCATGTCTCAGACATGTCATGACAGTTCTCCATAATGTTCTAGATGCTAGAGACAGTGCTAATCCGCACTGGTCCAGCGTGGTAGACTATGACCATCGAACCCGCGACCTCAGGCGTGGCAGTCGGTTACACTAAGCACTATGCCATCGAGTCGTCAATATTATTTATAAACACCCATCCCCATAGCCCATATATGTATATTTGAATCCATACGTAACCAATGATTCTACACCTGCTGCGGCTAGTGCCGCCGTAAATGTTCCATCCCACCTTAGATTTAAAACTCTCGAAAGTCACGTTGGACCTATACCCGTGTAAGCCTTCCAAAGGACCAGGTATTTTTCTAATGTAGTATATTAGAAAATACCTGTGATAAGAAAAACATAATAAAGTTTATTTATTTCCCACAAAAGTACTATGATACATACATACATACATAGATCCACGCCTGTTTCCCAGAGAGGTAGGCAGAGACTACGGATTTCCATTTGCTACGATCCTGACATACAAATATAATGCTTTTAGAATAAAGATACACCTGATTCCCAGATATAACCACAAAGGTTGTGTCCGTACATTAAAGATTTTTAAAAGAAACTAATTTAGATCATTTGACGGCTTATTCCCGTGCGCTCCAAATCTATTGTTCTCCAAACTTCATATATCCATACATTCATTACCAGGAGCTCCAAGGATTTTAATATTCAAATAATTAATAAAGCCACATTTACCAATTTCGTTCCCTACAGCTCCAAAACATTATCGAGGTACTTTGAGATTTTATTCCCAGCAGCTCCAAGAAAAAGTCAATACTTCAATATAAAAATCGTTACCACAAGTTGTCGGGAACACACTAGTAAGTAGGTCTTTATTTAATGTTGTAATATAATTTGGAGCTCCTGGGAATAAATGTATGGAGATCAGAGGTTTTAAATAAATAAATTAACATAAGCTTTTGGAGCCCTTGGTAATGATTTAAAAAATAATAATAATATTTAATTTTAGTTTTGGAGTGCTGGGGAACAAAATAGCGGAGCGGGCGGGAGTAAGCCCATTTAACTCTAGATTTCTAAAATCTATTTGTCTTTTCTTTATGTCTATTTCTGACGCGAAAATAAACAGATGTTTAAAACACGTTCAATGTGATTCTATTTGATATATATATTGATACAGAAACGAACATAGGCTACCTTTCATCCTGAAAAAAAATACTGTTTCCGAGGAAAACAATAATAACGTTCTTATGATAATAGTTGGCGCCACGTGTCTTTCGAATCATGATTGAATTATATTATTACAAGCAGAGTACGACCCGAATTGATTGTCAAATTCGAAATTAACGCGAGTGAAGCCTCGGGCAATAGCTAGTAAGAAAATAAACTGAAAGGAAATAACGGTAGCAGAAAAATATTAAGGCATTAGACTTGTGATCGAGAGGTCGTGGGTTCGAATCCCACCTATTGCATCATCAAAGTGTACTCATTACTAAGACAAGCATTTTAGCTTAGCTGCAGTGGTCTACAAGAATACTAGTAATTAATAACCCAAATTAATAAAAATAAGAATCTCTAATAAAAACAATAAAGTGCCTGCATAGGACTGCCTCGGTGGTGCAACGGTTTTGAATGCGACTGCTGTAGGTGAGTCTCGAGTTCGATTCCGGGTCAGACGAAGTGTTATTAGGTTTCTATGTAAGAACATTCTCAGCTGCACAGAATTCAGACTCTGTTCCAGAATTTCCAGAACAATGCCCAGTAGACGATAACAGGCTTGTCCACTATTACGTGAACTTACCATATAGGTACGGCGAAATGTTGGTGTAATACACCTTTGCCTTCCCCTTCGGGGATAATAAGACTATGTAGCAAAAGACAATATCAGAACGCTAATAAAAAATAATCTACTTTTAAAATATATGAACGCATCTTTCATAATGTGCACAGTAAAATATAAAATATTTTAATAAAATCCTGGCAACTTTACCTACCTAAATTTAAAAATAGAACGTTCTATCCTTTGACACATTATAACGAGAAAAGTAAAAAAAAGGGCGTTTACACACGAGCTTGTTACCACCCTGTATGCAGCAATAAGGCGGAGTGCATGCTGCTTTGTCTCGCATATGTACTGATACTTCATTTGTGTTTAATTACTAGGGATGTTTGTCAGACTAATGGGGTGGATGCAATGGATTTTCGCGTTATAATTGTAGACATCATTGTAATAGTTTTAGTGCAATAATGTATATTTTTCTTTGTTTTGCATGCAAGTGTTTAAGTTCTCACGCTGCTTAGTACCTACTATGTGACTTGACCGTTACGGCACATACCAGACACTTTATTATGGAAACATCGCGCTAATTATATCGTATGGTTGACTGGAACAAGGACAACGCTATACATAAGCAGCGTATACGTAGGTCTCATTCACACGCGAGTGGTTATAACTGAATGATGCAGGCACTGCAGTACTGCTAGACGTACTGCTACGTGAGTGAGGGTCGCTTTGCTTTGCGCAGTACTAATAGTTATAATTATTTTGTTTTGTATAGATTTAAATATTAGATAAATTAACGGTTTTCGATTCATCTACCAATATAATTCTTTATCTGCTACAGAAAATATTTCGACAGAAATACCAGACTTTGAACATTGCCTCTCTTATGTGGTGCGATTATACTATTATACCTACTAAACCCAAAATTTCGCCATCTTTTTTTTTAATAAAAGACAACACCGGTATTAGGATCAAATCCTGTGCCGTGGGCGCTTTATACATATATATTCAAACAATGAATGTAAAGAGCACTCAGATTCGAAACAACTATTTGTGGATTACATTTTTCCCGTTTGGGTTTCGAACCCACTAGTCTCGGCGCAGTGGCAAGGCGATCATTTAAATCACTTCGCCATCTGTGCAGTCACATCATCAAATCCATTATTTAATTTGATTATCACAGACGTAC
Source organism: Catocala sponsa (assembly GCA_963564715.1). NCBI lineage: Eukaryota > Metazoa > Arthropoda > Insecta > Lepidoptera > Erebidae > Catocala > Catocala sponsa. The sequence goes on from OY751352.1 coordinate 10,322,775, forward strand.
AATGGTATACGATTCGTAAGCTATTTTTCATGTCCCACCGAATCAAACTATTGCCGACTATCGAGAATTTCTTAATATAAAAGCACTATCCCAAAATCGATGTCCCATGAGCACATGTCCTAACGATTGACCTGATACGTATTTATTATTTAACTTCATAAAAGGAATACTCGTATCTTACCAAGATGCTTATGTCAATAACATAACACTGAACCATAAAATATATATCTATTATGCCACAGAATCGACAATACTTAAATAAAAACACATAAGTATCAAAATGCAACATTGAATACATTTCACTGCATCGCTTCGATTCAAATTATCCAGAAAAACATTAAAAGCAAATCCACCGTTCCGCTTTCTCCACAATCTTATTTTCTCCACATTAACGTAACAATCATTATAGCTAAACGCAATTTCATTTTAAACCGACACCATAACTACACATCCAGGCTATTTGAGTAACGAGCGGCTGGGGCATTCCCGGATAAGTGAAAACAAAGCCCCGGGTATCGGGTGGCCATTGTTATCCGGGAAATCCGCAAACAACTAACGCCCACCGCCGGCGAGGGGCACTTTCCGCGGGCACAGATTTCCCAGCGTTTGGTTTTGCGATATTTGTATATGGATTTCAATTTTTGCTTTTAATTGGTTTGATAATGTTTTGTTAAAGGAGTTTTGTGTATAAAGTACCTATTGCGTTTTAGACGATTATGATGATGGCTTAGTGATTTGAGTGGTCGCCATTTGCATTTTTGATTAGGTTTTTAACCTTTTGACCGCCACAGTACATGACAAAGCAAAATGTGTTCAGCACGCCACGGTCACGACTAAGTACATGACAGACTATTAAACGCTAATTAAATATTAAAATGTATTGTTCTTCTTATTTGTGTTGTTAATTATGTAAATAGACTCATCCCAATTAATATTATGTGAACTGCTTACTATTTATTTCATCCACAGCATAAGATCACAGAAACGATGTAGGTAATAAAGGATGAAATCGTAGCTAGGCGCAGAGAGCGCGCTTTTGCTTTTTGACGTGGCGGTCAAAGGGTTAAAGATGCACACATATTTTTGTATATGGCAACCTCACGTTTGCATATGGTAAGCATAGGTTACGATAACTTAAAGTTTGAGGTACTTGCGCGGGTTATATGTACATGTAAATGATCGAAGCCGTTGCCTCCACAAGTAACGCGCATGATTAAGTCATACATATATCCCGTAACAAATACATATAAGAACTGCCTCCGTGGCGCAGCGGTAATGAATGCGACTGCTGTGCATGAGATCTCGGGTTCGTAACTCGGGGGGAGGCCAACAAAAAAGGTTTTCCTGTTAATAATTTCAATAGTAGCCCGGAGTTCCTTACTCCGGGCTACTACGTTGGCGGTGTGGCACACCTCCTTGCCTTGGAAAGCATGTACAGCCGTTGGTCCTGCGCCTGATCTCTCTCCGGTCGTGTCAGCTTGTCGACTGGATCACGAGAGTTAGGGTACAGAGGGTGCACTTGTGTTTGCGCACACACTTGTGCACTATAATATTATGTTCTGCACAGATGGCCAGTATCCGTTAAGATTGGCCGTGACCGAAATTCAGACTGGAAGACATTATAAGCCTATAACTTCAATGCATGCAAACCTTATTTTTGTAGTTTAAGGCAGTATATGTGTCACTTTAAGGTACCAAAACGATCATTACTGCAACTGCATTACTCATCATCATCATTATCATCATCAGGCTATAATAGTCCACTGCTGGACATAGCCCTCCCCCAAAGAGCGCCATAGCGCCCTGTCTTCAGCTTGCCGCATCCAGCATCTGCCTGCAGTCTTTCGCAGATCGTCATCCTACCTGGTCGGAGAGCGTCCTATACTACGTTATTGCAATACCCAATCTGTTTTAAATTTGTCCTTTAAGGATAACCACATTTTTTTGTTACATAAAGTAAACACACCATAAGTCAATAATATAAAAGAAAAACATAAAATAATCCTTGTTAGCGTGCTAACGATACAGGCGACATTCAAATTAATCTAATAACACTCTCCTATAAGTAATGGCATTATTAAATATCATCGGCGTTCATTTTCCTTTCGATACGTGGAACTTCATATACCCTATATATTGCTTCTTACTCGTGAGTTTATTCTATTATATACTTAACCTTCTGAATATATCTCCGGAGGGGTAGGCAGACGTCTATTACACCTATATTTTGTTTGTTATGGTTTTGCTCAATCCTTTGCCTAATGCCAGCAACTAACCTAAATTTAGCTTCTGTAAACAATAGACTCTGACGCTCAGCCTGTTAATTTGTGACCTTAATAAATGAATGATTTTTGATTTAGACTTTTGACTATAAGGTATGGATTAGTCAAAAGTGTAAGTCAAAAATCATATATTCTGCCGTCATAAGGAAAAAGACGTCTATCATTTCTTTTTCGATATTAAGATTTTTACCTATTTGGAACCAGTAAAAAAAGTCGCATGTGCCAATATATTTAAAATAATTTTTTTTTGCTTGGCAGATAGTTCTGTCTTCCTTATTACGGCAGTATTGAAGTACGTGGGACTTAGTTATAGTCAAAGTAAAGTAGTAAGGGCAAACCTATTGTCGTGTCAAATCAATATCAGCCCATGTATGTTTCTACAGAATATACCACGGGGAGTGCTCTGAAGAGTTATTCCACCTTATCCCGCCCTCCCCTTTCCTATCCAGAACAACGCGTGCTGGGCTCAGATGCCATCCTTACACGGTAGAGTCGATTAGAGTGCGTACCAAAAAGTTTGGGTCCTCATATCTCTGCCGAACGACCAAGGCATGGAATTCTCTGCCAAGGCACGTGTTTCCTTCTTCCTTCAATCCTGGGTTCTTTAAGCGGGGCGTGAAAAAGCATCTTCTCAGGCCGTCAAAGTAGAGACCTCAACATCGCCTCGGCTACTGTGGGGGCGATGTGGAGGCCACTGCTCTTAGACCACACGACTGCTTACCATCAGGTGGAGTGTGGTCATTTTGACGAACAAAATAAAAAAATAAAAAAATGTATATAACTGTTCCATTGCTGGGCACGGGCCTCTTCTTAGTGTGAGATGGGTTAGGCCATAGTCCACCACAGTGGCCCAGTGTTGGTTAGTAGACTTCACATATATTTAAGAACATTATCTCTCAGACTTGCAGGTGTCCTCTGGATGTTTTCCTTGACCGTCAAAGCAAACGATAATTAACTATTTAATACGCACATCATTTCGAAAAGTCAGAGGTGCGTGCCCCAGGATCGAACTCGAGACCTCTGCTTCACAGTCTAACAGTCTCCCACTAGGATATCACTGCTTGCGGCTATTGCCGAGTACTGATTACAGTTCCAGACTATGCTGTTACTAAGAATATCTTGATAGAAAACACCATTTGCACGATCCGGCATTCAAACCCGAGACCTTACGTACATATAAATTGAAAGTTATGTATCCGTTTCTTACGATGCCTTCATAATTGAAACACATAGTGTATTGAAAAATTGTCCGGTATAACGACCGTCCGGCTGATTGGACAACATTGGACATGTTCGGCGTTTGTCTGCCATCGATCCAACTTGTACATTCGCACCAATACCGTCCATCATGTTTAAGTCAAATATATACATATAAACCGACTCACACCTTTTCGACGTACCTAATTGTTATTTATTTAATGTTTTTAAAAGTTAACTTCTGTTTTAGGAATCATTTTTGTGTCGCGGGAGACTTTACAAACATTCAAACAAAGGTATCAAAGAACATACAGATTTGGATTTACTACTTATACACAAAATGTTGTCCTGTATGTGTATCGAACCCAAAATACTAGGCGCGGCGCGGGGAGACGACCGCTTACGGTCACCGTTTTAATGCAGTAGCCTAGTTGGATTTTAACTTGCTAGCATGGCCTATTTGGATCATAACTTGCTGTGACCCTGGCATATCTTTTTTGGCTTTATTTACATCTCGTGCTTGCTAAGCGGTTTCAATAACCTACATTCCTCCAAAACGCCTCCGTACAGTTCATATAAAATGCTACCATTCAAAATTTCTTGATAAAACCCAATAATAATTTGATTAACCCTAAATCGAAGTAGGCACATAACAATCGACAGTTAGATAAGCGCTTACACTTATCCGATGACCAACAACCAATTACACATAAAATTAAATCCCAAAGGATATTTTTCTAATAGGTAATTCTATTTTATATTGCGGTTTCTCTTTGATTACCTTCATAATTAAGGTCTTAAGCACTCGTTTATATCCTTTGCTGGCCACAGCTGCGCCCATTATCCCTAAGGATAGGTAAGAGATACGGGTTTTTTTGTATAGGTTGAATAGCCTTAAAAATATTGAGTGTTTAAACGAACTAGTGATCGCCTAGTGGTCAAAATTCGACCAAAATTCCTAAGCTTGCTACTTAGTTTTCTGTTTTTCTCTATTACATATAAATAAGATATAGGTAACCATAGTAACAAAGAATTGTACGACATCAGACGAACAATGCCGAACTCGCGATAGTCGATCGCGAACGCGATTCGACTGCGTGTGTCAAATACATGGTGGTGTGTGTAGTGTTGTTTCATTAATTTAATGTATTACTAGTGCATATTTTATAAAAATATTAGGATTCACCCCTCCTTCTCCATATAAACTTTAACTGTGCCAAATGTCATACTCCTCCCTCCGCGCAATTTTCGTAAAAAGGGGTACAAAGTTTTTGCTTCACGTATTAATATATAGATTACGCTTTGATGGCACATTAATAGGATTTTCATTATACATATTGTGATCGATTAAGTTAATTACTTTTTGATTAATCTTCTGGTATTGCTCCTCCAGAAGATGTGAGAATTCAAAGACCTATTTCATTGTTACTTTAGCTTTTGGTTCCTGAAGTTTACTTGATATATATTTAACTACATAGTCGTTTATATAGCTAATAACAATCTATAATTCGAATTACTACCACGGAGGCACAGCGGTAGTGAATGCGACTGCTGTGCATGCGGTCCCGCCATCTATTCCCGGGTAAAGCTAATTTAACAAGTTGTTCTTGTGGTTTATCTCCATTTATGACTGATGCTCCCTCTATCTATATATATCCTATGTTACTTCTAGACAAAGTACCTTTCTAAAGATGAAATAATAATTAACTTACAACAACAAAATCTTGTAAACTTAATATATTGAAAATAATAACTGGAGCATCTTCGCTGGCGTGGCTGTGCGACCCGGCACTCTTAGGTAAATAACATCTTGAAAGCATTTTCTTATAATGGAATTTCTTCCAACAAACATCGACAAGATGCAATTAATTTTGTTTTCTTACAGGCAAATGCAAAAACTGAACATTCTATATAATATATGACCTGACGGGTAATTTTCCTGCTTGGTTTATGAAATTAAAAACCGATAAGTGTTGCTTGTTATTACGTAATCAGTGGCTTATTATTAATCTGAAAGACTTGATGTATGGTGTAGTGGTTTATGTGGTCGGCTCGCTAATGCCACTGCGCCGAGTGTAGTGGGTTTGATCCTCACACGAAAATTCGAGTCTGTGTGTTCCTTGTGTCTACTGTTTAATATAAATAATAATAATAATATTCTACCACATATACACAGCACCACCTAGCCCAAATTAAGCAGAGATTGTACATGGGTACTAGACAATGGATAAACATACATATATACTTTTTTATATATTATACATAGAAACACCTAGACCAAGACAAACATCCATATTCATGCACATAAATGTGTGAATTGTGCAGGAATCGAACCCGCGACCTCAGGCGTGGCAGTCGGTTACACTAACCACTACGCCATCGAAGTCGACAAAATTAATTTTATTACTATTCGTTTTAAGTTTTGAATGTTTTAAAGTCTGCCGCGACTCAGGAATAAGACCTAGGGCAAATACTTTAATGGTTTTTGGACGAAGTGTGTCCAATCAATTTAAGTAACTAGTCAGTAAGCCACATTGTATGAAAATTTATTCATACTCTTCTATCTACATATACTAATATTATAAAGCTGAAGAGTTTGTTTGTTTGTTTGGTTGAACACGCTAATCTCAGGAACTACTGGTTCGAATAGAAAAATTATTTTAGTGTTGGATAGCCTATTTATCGAGGAAGACTATATAACATCACGCTAGGACCCACGGGGGCGGCGCAGTAACGATAAACGCTGGTGAAACCGCGGGCACATCTAGTTATACTATAAATTGATTTCATAGTATATTTATTACAAAAGAAAATATGTCCATCCTACAAATTAACTGTAAAAGAGAAAATAGCCTAACTAATATACTAAAAAAAAACAAATTATAAAATAATGTGAATGTGAGTTTGTTTATTTCTAACGCTTTCACGCCGATCATCATGAAATTTTGCATACACCATGTCAGGGAATCAAAAAAGGACATAGGGTAACTTTTATTCAGAAAAAAGTAGTGTCACTAACCTAACCTACATTTACGCGAGCGAAGCCGCGGCTAAAATCTATATATTTTTTAACACAAACTTTTTATTATATTTCTAATTGGATTACAATATTTTTGAACGCAAAACTATAGAATTTTATACTTTTTCTGTCTATCCGTCTATTTACATGTTATTAGTTGCGGCATCACGCAAAACCACTGAATGAATTTGATGCGGTTTTAACAATTTAATAGCGTGGAGTTCAGCTTAAAATTTCAGCCACATTTCATTTGATTCCATTCAGTAAACTCGTACATAGTATACTGTGCACCGTGTAAATTAAATCGCAGGCGAAGTATAATTTTCACGGATAAAGTCTCAAACGAATTCTACTACTTATTCTTGGAAAAAGACATCTCTTGCACTAGAAATAATTCCTGTATTGCCTTTATAAACATTGAAATATCGCACAAAAAGAATACCTACACTTGAACTATTTGTGAATCGTAAAAATTTAGTCTCGAGCCATCGGACTCACAGCAAGACAATGCCGAGGTGACAAAACCTCAGCAGCTGGGCACTCACACTTAAATAGGTATAGTCTCATTCGTTTCACCAGGTATAGTTTAGGTCCTACGTAATAGGGGCCGAACCTATTGCCATTTACTTGGACACAATTCCAGGCTCTATGCTGCCAGTAAGAATTTCTTGACAAAAAAGCCGAAGGAAACTTTACCGGAATCAGTTTTGTTTTTTTTTAATTTATTTGTTTTATGCCAGTGTAGAGGACAAAATAAACTGTTTTCTTTCTTTCTTTCTTCAAATCTAATATAAGAACATACGTAGGTAGTAGTCACAATTACCACCGCAGTTCGCGCTACCGAGGCGTCCGTGCACTCAATAATAATATAATTAAGTAGTATTTATTCATAAAACACAACATTTACGTTCTTCACGCCATAAACATGCATCCCACCTCCACATTCGTGTTTATCGATAAAATGTATCACTCTTAACAAATTGACGAGTTGTAGAATGACCTGTAGTACCGCTTTTCACTCGAAACTATCCGCCGATAGTCTCATCGTGATCGGAATGTCAACTCAACGAGGCCGTGGGTAGAAAACGGTACTTATCTGGGAAATTTATGATATAGGCAATGAGTACATGTTGCTGTCCAACTAGTATGAAGTAATGTCACGCCTGTTTAACGCTGAAATTATAGGCAAAGTTGTGTATGCTAATTTCGCTAATTATGTTGTAGTTTAAAGTGAAATATTCTTATTTCCGTAATAATGTGGTAACACTTTGTAACGTAGAGCTTAGTCGGTCACGTTTTTAGAACGTGTTCGACCAGGAAGGTTTGGGTAGTGGAGTTAAAGTAACACTATAGTTTGCAATTACACGTTCTTTAATGAGAGTTTTACAATAGGAGAAAGTACGCGAATTATATTTATTATCCAATATGAAACAGGGCGTGGTTCTAGTGTAAAGGCTTCGGTACGAGGTCCAGCAGGAGCACAGTGGACCACTTGACTTTGAAACGGCGGCCGGCAGAAGAGCCACGATCCAGGCGTGGCTCTCCTTTTATTTGCCGCCGCTGGGGTAAGACTATAAGAGGCGTTCCCACTCCATCGCGAGTGCAGCCGCTGAGCACGACCGGTCTGCGTAACAACTTTTTGGACACGTGATAGCTATAATAAGTTATTAAAATAAAATGAAATAGAAATTTAGGATTTGAAAAAGCCTGTTCTGGTAGTAGGTCTCTTATTTGAAGAAACAGGCTGGACAAACGGTCATTCTCTTCAATCGCCAATTGTTTATAATATAAAGTGATTCGTAACTATAACATAAATTTATAAAATTGCCGCTCTAAATATTAACTGTCCAATTGCTTGGCACGGACCTCTTCTCAGCGTGAAAAGGGTTAGGCCATAGTCCAGCACGCTAATCCAGAACGGGCTAGCCAACTTCACACATCTTCGAGAATATTATAGAGAAGTCTCAGATATGCAGGTTTTCCTCACAATGTTTTCCTCACCGGTAAAGCGAACGATAATTAACTATATAATAATAATAAATATTTATTGCAGACCAGGGTCCATAAAGTGTTAGTAACAGACAAAATACTTAATCTAGTGTTAGTAACATATCAATTTTACACATAATATTATGAGACAGGCCCGGTTTTTGGACACAGTCTACGTCGTGTGTAGTCGTATCCAGCGTCCCAAAATCGGACTGTCCCACCGATCACACAATGTGCTTAAGAAGCTGTGTGAGCTACCACGCATTCTGCGTAGCAGGGAAGCACACCGTTTGCGGATAATGGCATGAAAACCATCTACTCTTGCCTCCGCAAACATCCCAGAAGCGCTGCAATAGCGGGGCAGCCCAGCCAGCATCCTGAACGCGTTATTATATTGAACACGCAGACCGCTGTAAGACCTCTGCGTATCGTGAACCCACAGACTGCACGTGTAGAATGTCTGACAGTAGGCTCTAAAAAGAGTTATTTTGACATCTTTGGTACACCGTGCAAACCTACGGATCAACATATTACACCGGACTGCCAGCGCCCTGCGCTCCCGTTCAATGTCCATGTTGTCATTAAGCTCTTCGGTGACCCAGTGACCCAGGTATTTAAACTCAGTGACTCTTTTTAGCGGAGTGTTATAAATTGAAACCTGTGGCACGTTCGAGTAACATTTGGTGCCCGCCTTGAACACAAGTAACTCACTCTTTTTGGCATTATACCTAAGCCCATGGGTCACCGCATAAGCTTCACACATCCTTAGGAGCCGTCTAAGCCGTCTAAATATAATACGCGCATGACTTCGTAAAGTCTGAGGTGCGTGCTTGGGGTTTAAGCTCGACACCTCTACGTGGCAGTTCAACGGTCTCCCACTACTCTATCGCTGCCATATTTACCTAATTTTTTCTATACGAGCTGCTGTGTGAGGTTGATTACAAGAAGAGTTTGTATTGGTGAAGCCCGCTGTTGCAAACTATTTGGGACAGTACGAATGAGTCCACCTGATGGAAAGTGGTAACCGCTGCTCATGGACTTCGGCAATGTCAGGACACAGCAAAGCCGCTGCCTACCGTGAAAGAAGACTGTCTTATAGTTAATCTGTATTAGGTTAAAGACAATATTAGTGTGTTCAGCCCGATAAGTAGAGCTTTGGAGGCTTTCTTTCCATTTTTCTCCCATTTCTTTCTTTGCATGGCATGTTAAATTTCTTTTACATAGAGTCAGTGGCCTACGAATGGTGTCTCTGGTATTGTAAACGATGATAGGCTATAATACCCGTACCCGTTTACCGTCAAGCGGGCAGTATACTCGTTTGCCACCTTTGTTTTAATAAAGTTCTACCTTAAAGAGGTGTCCTTGATGTTACTAATATAAATCTTCTGGACTATTTAATATTTCGTACGTTTAATGGCATAAGTCTTAGTGTTCATGTAAAATGTTGCGCAATCGACTCGGTGTGGAAAGTGGTCACCGTATCATTGCAATTACGTCAAGTATTGTAGATTTGAGCCCCACGTGGTACAAAAATAGTCATTTGTGTTATCTACGCATGGTTTAGAGTGTGGGTGTTCTTCGTGTCCCTTGGTTCAATGTCTTTGTTATGACCACTTTCTTATATTAATTATCTTCCGAAGTTTAATTTTCGAGTTAGATAAAAATATTTCTGTCGAAATATTCTCAGTTGGTAAGATGCAAATACATAACAAAATCTCCATGAACGTTCTTTAGTTTATTCCCGGGCGGTATATTCCAGATTTACATGGAGTCCCAGGCAGATTAAAGAAACAAACATTCTAAGCATACCTCAGTTACAAACCAGCTTGTAGCGTGTTCGACACCGAGGCGGTTGGAGTTCGTTCCATATTTAGGAAACCGCGGAGTAATAAAATGTTTTTAAAACGTCTTAAAACGCAAACTCATATTACAAAGAGAAACCCTGGGCTCATATTTAACACATTGTTGTTTTACACTCTTCATTGTTTCAAATTAGAATTTCAAACGAAATTGCTTTTTAAGATAGTTTAGAGTAACCCACTTTAGTTTTATTTTTGGTTAGTATCTTATTTAGTGTTAGAGATTCTCAAACGGTTTACAGACGAAACGGAAAATCTGATATTGGATACCAATGGTCTTTAAATGGAACTAGCTGGTCAGGAATCACAGTGCATTTATTTAATAATAATATAATTTTTGTAGTTACCTCTGCTTTGCGAGGCGCTATCAATTATTGAAGCGAAGAGCAACAAAAGAACACAGTTTGGGCCAATTTATATTAATTATAAGGAAAATTTCTATGTACTTTACAAGAGGTCAAAAAACGTACACAAAGAACCCTCAGACTTAAACCAACTATTGATGGACCACACAATTTTCTGGGTCGTGTGGGGATGACATTTAAGTGAAATTCACTGTACTCTGCAAAAAGGCGAAGCGTCAACATTAAACCACTACGCCAACCGTGCAGTACAACTATGTGGTAGTCGTATTGGAACCAAAAGTTGCCAGTGGCGACCCAACCACGGAAACAACTGACTCATTCGTTCAGTCACTTTTCTGCTACCTAGAAACAATTACAACCCGTTTATGATTTTCTCCATTTCCTAACTAAGACCGTTGGGTATGACCATGGCTATGAGGACAAAGTACTGTTCTCGAGGGATAGAAGTTTAATTACAAAATCTACATTATCGCGAGAGAGCCACGGGCAAAATTTACACACCTCAAAACAAATTTACCAAAGTGCATAAATCCAATAAATACTTTATCGTTTTTGCAAAAGGCATCAGGAGGTTTTATTTTAAAACCAATTTAGCTGGTGATTTGCAATACCGGCCGACAGAATTAGAAATGTAGCTGTTCTTATATTTCTATTTGTGAAATATCTATTGTAGTTACGTTTCCTGGGTAGACGATTTCAATTACAGCGCTGCGAGCCGAATGGACAACTGGGAGATCACTTTTTCTTCTTTATATTTATTTTTTAAGAATGTTTGCTGGTTTGAATTTTGTAACTGGCTATTTCTGCTTTTGTAAAACGACTGTGTTTATTAAAGATTTTGTATACAAAGTAGTTTGCGTTAACCCGCGGCTTTACGCACGTTTTTTGAAAATAAATATAGCCTATGTTATTCGGTGATAGTATAGCTTTATAATGGTGAAAGAATTTTCAAAATTGGTTAGGTCGTTTTTGAGTTAAACCCTTACAAACAAAAAATATTTCCTCTTTATAAGTATAGATTTAAACATTTTTTTATTCAATACTTTCCAATCAATGGCGAAGCGAATTCAATCAGATTAATTATAAATAATCAACGTTCATTAACCGTGATTAAACCGCGCAGATTTAATTAAATCTAGTAAATACAACACTGCGTTGTAACTCGTATCAATAATAACGTTTATCGTTATTAATTAATTTTTCAATTAATTGCATCATGTGTAATGTTTATATTATCATTGTATTCTAATGTAAAGGATCGGTGTATTTTGTTATTTTAGTTTGAAGCATAACTGCATATATGACTTTTCGAAATTATGTGCGTATTGATTGACAATTATCGCCTGCTCCGTGCCTCGGAGAGCACGTTAAGCCGACGGTTCCGGCTGCCATGAACATCTATGGCAGTCGTTATTGGGAAGTCAGTGCCCTCTAATATCCTGACACTGGTCTAGCCTTAGGGTATCGTTAGCCTTCGGGTTACGGAGGTCGGATGGCAGTCGCTCCGTGTAAAAACTGATATCCAGTCAAATCCGGTTAGACTAGAAAGCCGACCCCAAGTGACTTAGGAATAATAAAGGCTAGGGAGAAGAAGAAGTTTGAAGCATAACTGCACCTACGATACAATGGCTTAAGTTCATGGCTGCAGAAAAGCAACCGAAACATCTAGGAAATTGTAAATTTAAATCTATACTAATATTATAAAGCTGAAGAGTTTGTTTGTTTGTTTCGTTGGGCGCGTTAATCTCAGGAACTATTGGCTCCAATTAAAAATTATTTTAGTGTTGTATATCCCTCTTAACCAGGAAGGCTATAGGCTATATATAATCACGCTACGAATAATAGGAGCGGAACAGACAAAACTTACACTAACGCGAGCGGAGCCGCGGGCAAAATCTAGTAGTTTGATAATTTTAAATGATCTGAAAGTGCTATTCAAATAAACTGCAATAAAATCTGCAAAGTAGTTTAATTTCAATATTTAACATTTGTGTGAATGCTACAACACTGGGCCGCGATAGACAGTAGTTATTAAAAATGTCATCTTCAAAATCATATTTACAGAACAGAACCTTATTAATAAAGTAGAGCAACATTATCATTCTGACTTTTAAGGTAAGCGAAAACATAAAATTACACACCAATGCAATGATTTCTGGTTAACTAAAATTATTTACATTTGTCCCGGGATCATTTTCTACAGTTCATTTTTACCTTGAAAGTAGCCCAATGGATAAAGCAGCGGACTTACGATCTAGAACTTGTAGGTTCGAATGTCACCCATTACACTACCGATAAAAAAAAACCACCCAAAACACAAGCATTCTAGCTTACCTGGAGGGCTTAACATAAATACTAGTAATTTGCAAACAACAAACGCTTTCCTTTTCTACTTTACAAAAGGCAACTCTTGCTCTAGGAATAATTACTTTATCGCAGGGGACTTCTCAATCATTCAATCAACGTACTCATAGAATACCCAGACTCCTAACAACTATTTGTGGATCACACAAATGTTTGTGGATCACACAAATGTTTGTCCCGTTTGGGGATCGAACCCACGGCACTCGGCGCGGCGGCAGTGTCGAGGCGATCACTTAAACCACTACACCATCGGTGCACTGTTTAAATTGCAAGTAACCTTTAAAAATCCTAACTAATATTATAAAAGCGAAAATGAGTTTGTTTGTTTGTTTGTTACCTTTTCACGCCTAAACCACTGAACCGATCATCCTGAAATTTTGCATATACGTTGACAGGTTTACAGAAACGGACATAGGCTACAATACATCCCGAAAAAAATTACTGTTCCCGAGGAAAACAATAATAACGTTCTTATAGATAACGCCACGTGTCTTTCGAATCATGATTGAATTATATTATTACAAGCAGAGTACAACCCGAATTGATTGTCAAATTGTAAATTAACGCGAGCGAAGCCGCGGGCAAAAGCTAGTAAAGCAATATATTAGAGTCCCTCTCCATATAGTGTTAGCTGTAGCAAGCAGTGTCCGATATCGAATAAGATTCAGTAGCGCCGTGAGAGGTACGGCGTCAAATGATAAAGATTTCACTTATATTACTCCTGTTCACTTATTTGCTACAATTTATTATTTTGTTTCTTCTTTTTTGGACACAAAGTAGCGATGTTCGGAATTGCATTCGAATTTTATTCGAATCTTTTCATTACTAACGTAATGTCTACTGCTCCGTGGCGCAGCGGTAGTGAATGCGACTGCTGTGCATGAGGTTTCGGGTTCGAATCCCGGGTCGGGCCAACAAAAAATTAGTGGGTTTAAATCTCAATAGCAGCCCGGAGTTAGAAAGTTGGCGGTGTTAGACACCCCCGTGCCTCAGAAAGCACGTAAAGCTGTTGGTCCTGCGCTTGATCTCTCTCCCGTCGTGTCGGATTACTGTCCCATCGGATCTTGAGGGTTAGGGAACAGAGAGTGCACTTGTGTTTGCGCACACGCTTGTGCACTATAATATCTCCTGCAAAGATGGCCAGTCTCCGTTAAGATTGGCTGCTGTGACCGAAATTCGGTCTGGAGGACATTATTATTATTACTAGATGTTCCCGCGGTTTCACCCGCGTTTATCGTTACTGCGCCGCCCCAGTGGGCCGTACCGTGATGTTATATAGCCTATAGCCTTCCTCGATAAATAGGCTATCCAACACTAAAAGAATTTTTGAAATCGAACCATTAGTAATTACGCAGAATAAACCAGGAGAAACATCGTTTGTACTATGTCTGTAATGGGTAATTATTTTGCTGCGATGTTATTTTAAAACTGCGATATCTCCTAAGATAATCATTGAAATCGAATAATGTAAAGGGCAATTGTGTTTTAAATTAAATTATTGTGATGAATAACGTATTTATTTGGATAAGGATTAATATCATGTTTATAAAAATACCTTCGCAAATAATGCATTATTTTAGAACAAATTTGGTTAGCATAAAAATGGTTATAGTGAGCCAATCTTAAAAGATAGACATATGCTGCCGCGGACTTTTTTTAGACCTTTTAAAGGGAAAGAATTCTGTCATACATGATTTTTGCGAAACTTTAACTGTTTACGCAGCGCACGCAGCGGAAGCTCTCAAAAGGAAAAAATACCCTCCGATTTTGAAACATTCTTCATTGGTGATCCGCTCCTATTGATCTTAGCGTGATGATATATAGCCTATAGCCTTCCTCGATAAATGGGCTATCTAACGCTGAAATAATTTTTGAAGTCGAACCAGCAATTTCTGAGATTAGCGCGTTCAAGCAAACAAACAAACAAGCTCTTCAGCTTTATAATATTAGTATAGATTGGCCGAAAATCGAGAAAATAGCGTATACTCCACCGAGAAGAGTAAAGCTCTTACGTATAAAGAAGAACTAGGTGTTCTTTATACTAAACAATCCATGACAGACTTTTTCTACGTAGAAAAAGTCTGTCATAGATTGTTTTCTGTCACGAACAAACCTAATGTATACCTACTAACAAAAATATTTTATACACTCACACATTACTTACGCCTCTACCTAAATTTCGAAGTCAATGGTACTTTCACAGATATTGTTTATGATATTATTAGATTTCGCCTGCGGCTTCACTCGCGTAAATCTAGATTTTGTTAATAAATTGATATCCCTCCGGAATAGTACTTTTCCTGGGTGAAAATTACTCTATGCACTTTTCTGTACCCCTGACAATATATGTATGCGAAAATTTCATGATAATTGGTCGAATAGTTGAGGCGTAGAAGCGTAATAAACAAACGAACAGACTCCCATTGGCATTTATAATATTAGTAAGGATTCAAATAATAGTTGAGCGAAGAAAACATTTAGCAGGTGTCGACTCCTTAATGCAAAACTGAACACGTCGGGGTGACCATTTTTCTAAACTCATAATGATGTCCGAAGCGTGACGGTCATTTGCCGAGCATTCCAGGAATGCTGTTAAGAGAGCCCTACTGAATAGGTAACGAGGACACTTTTAATATCACCTGCCCTCTTGAAAATATTTGGAAATTAAAGCGATGACCTTGTTAGGGCGCCCCGCGTCCGTACGGTAAGGACGAGGAGGCCAGTAAAAATAATTATAACTATGGTGGTTTTATATACTACAAGTATACGTTACTTAAAGGTATTGTATCATTCTAATTTTTAATTTAATAGGCACGTATATATTTGAAAGCTGCATACATTAATTAATTTATTAAAGCGACTTTTAAAATACCAATCGAGGGTATCTATCAGTAGGGGGTTATCTCTGATACTAGTCAGAGACAACCCCTACGTACAAAGGTATTGCATCTCTTTATAATAATAGTAATTACATACATACTCTCATAACACGTCCACATTTTACTTTATTTTGTATTCCAAGTTAAAGTTGGCAAACCTATTAACGTAAACACGTTTCTAGGCTCCGTGCTGCTGATAAGACTTACAACAAAAAACTATAGATCTAAGAATTGACTTTCGGAACCCACGATCGTACGCAAATATAAATGCAAACTTACGATATGTCACCAACGAAGTGGTTGGATTTTTCAGTTGAGTCTTGAGAAAGATGCACATTCAACGCGAAAATCCTTAATCTTTTCCAACCTATAAGGAAAACAGGCGCCACCATACTTACGCACATTTAAGCATACGCACATAATTTAAGACCACTTAAAACATATTTTACAACTATAATTTATATATGTTATATAATTATAATATAAGTTCAATATAACAATATATAATGGCAGTTTTATGTGGCGATATAAATGTTGTAGTTAGAATAATCGCTCGGACAAATCGTGCTTATTTATTACGATTTTACAAGGAAATTACTTTTACAAAGAAGAGAACCTAAGGTGTTGGGCTAATAACTCAATTCAAGTGCTAGTGATGTAAACTGTGGTGTATAATATCGATACCATTTACTTATATTTTATTTAAAACCAGTCTGCTACAGACTCTTTGAGAGGGTATAGCAGCATCTTTACTTAATTTTTTTATGCTATATACGCAATATACGCAAACGAGCATACTCATCTGATGGTAAGTGGTCACCGTAGCCTATGGACGCCTGCAAAATCAGAGGCATCGCCTGCGCGTTGCCGACCCTTTAGGAAAGGAAGTGGGAAGGAGAAGGAGCGGGAAGAGGTAAAGGGGGTGATTGGGCCTCCGTTACTCTAACTCACCGAACGAAACACAACAGTAGCAATACTGCTATTTCACGTCGATATTCTGTGAGAGGGTAGTCCTTCCCCGGCCGAGCCGGCCCTTTCATGCTGAAATCAGTGAGGCTCTATTACTCTTAATGTCTCAGGCATCTCATCTGGCGAAATAACTTCGCGTTTTAGAAGATCGCAGCCAAATAACTTTGTGTTGTGCTCCTACAAGAAATAGAGTTGACGGGATCCGTCAGAAATTGGTGTACTATCAGCATGAGCTTTTAGTGTGATCTTTGCCCCTTGCGATACCTGAGTGATTTAATTGCTGTTAAAAGCAACCATAACCTACGGCAAACGCTTACCAACCAAAGCAAACACGTAGAGCTAGATGGATCTGTGTGTTTTAATGACATTCGTGTAATTTTCCGATATTTTTTTTAGAGATAACATGTAACAGCTAGCTAAACTAACAATTTAATCATTGTTTATACCTGTATTGATATCGAGAAAGATTTACAAACATGGTTAGGTACTTGAACATTTAAACAAGTAACTTATTTTTAATGTTTGAATTGCACCCTATCTAATCGTGAACAGTTTTTGTACCTACATCATGGCATGTGTGTATCTCAACAATAGAAAAAAAAATCCAAATACTAATGATAGCAGAATGAAGATATATACATTAAAATTGCGATGGTTAGAGCAACCGATCTTGCAAAATCCGAGTCAATTATTTATTTATATTTTAATTAAAACTGGCCAGTTTCCTATCAAGATAACCCTCTAACTTCGCTTCTCATCAAATTCTTTACACAAATTAATCGACTCAAAAGTAAACTTAATTTATTTTATCGACTATATCGACACTCGACACTATCACATCACCAGCCTGTAAAAATAAGGTTGTTAGTTTTAGGGTGGGTGTTTCGCAATCATAAAGCCTTCCACTCGAACGTGTCGGCGAAGCATTGCCTGGTTTAATGAGAACATACATTGTATGTAACGACCCTCTGTATTGTGTGCGGGAATACTGGGTTCAACACCGTGCAAGGTATTTTGTAAACTTTACTTATTTATTCTAACTGAGTAAGGTGGTTGGTTTTGTGAAAATAGGGTAATGTAGGGTCAATGAAAATTGGTTTTAAACGTCAATATTTCTTTAGATTTTTATATAAGGAGTCCGATGGTGCAGTGATTAAATCCCTGTCAGTGCGCTGAGTGTTGTAGGCTTCGATCCTTAGCCGGAACATTTCGAGCCCAGCCGTTTTTTCCATCCATTTGAATACTTATAAAGACTGCTATATCATAGGCGATATTGGAACTACCACAAAAAACAAATAACAAAAAACACATGTGTTTTAATCATAGTATATACTAGGGCTATCAGCAAAGTATTAATGCTTATTCTTACTTATCCTATCCTAATCCTAACTAATATTATAAAAGCGAAAATGAGTTTGTTTGTTTGTTACCTTTTCACGCCTAAACCACTAAACCGATCATTCTGAAATTTTGCATATACTTTGTCAAGTGTACAGAAACGGATATAGACTACCTTTCACCCCGAAAAAAATTACTGTTCCCGAGGGAAACAACAATAACGTTCTTATGATAATAGATGGCGCCACGTGTCTTTCGAATCATGATTGAATTATGTTATTACAAGCAGAGTACAACCCGAATTGATTGTCAAATTCTAAATTAACGAGAGCGAAGCCGCGGGGCAAAAGCTAGTAATATTATAAATGCGAATATTTGTTCGTTTGTCATTATTTCAAGCAAAAGCAGAGTAACAGATCAACGTGATATTTGCATAGAGATTTGAACCGGCGAGTGTCATGGTTTACTTTTTAATTCAAGAATATGGCACCTGTGAGATAACTATTTTTCCTTAGAACCACGACAGCGTTGTCACAGAGAAAAGCTAATCAATTATTTATTTATTATCTTACTTTAGGAAACAAACGACTTATTATATTGACTCTGCGCACGGGTAGCGTGGTGTATCTAGTCTCCTCACCATTGCCAATGCGCCCAATATTGTAGATTTAATCCCCACCCGCGACCAATATTACGTTTTTCATGTTTGTTAAGTCTCCCGCGACACAGGTATTGTTCCTAGTGTGAAATATCTCTTTAATAAAAATATTTTTAGCCGACTCTGTTTTTAAAGTGAGAAGAACTTCTAGACCAGAGGTGCCCAGACTTTTTTCTCATAGACCATTTTCAAAATGTTGCTGGTTCCTGTGGACCCCCTGCAGTTATTCTACGGACCTTTTTTTAAATTCTCGGGATTAAACCTGCCACGGTAGGCGGGCTGACCTTTTGAATATGGAATATGCAAGTTTTTACCAGTAACAATCGCTGAGCATCTTAAAAGAGTCAAGCTAACATTTTAGTTCTTCACTATCGAACGCTAATAAATTTTCCTGGACTTCCGCTTACGAATTGTGAACACTCATTTTTTTTCACGCCAACGTAGACCGCCGTCGAGTCTCCCGTGGACCCAAACCAACCGTGCAACCCGATTGCAGTCGGTGTGCAGTTCAAATGCAGTTCGACCAACTGCTATAGACTGCATTTGAACTGCACGTTGACCCTGAAGCTAGCTCTCAGTCAGCGTGCAGTCGTTGGAACTGCACACCGACTGCGATCGGGCTGCACGGTTGGTTTGTAGTTTTATTGCAGTCGGAATGCAGTTGAAATGCAGTCCGTCTGTTTAGAGCCTTAGCACCAGCAATTTTAACCGTCTTTTACTGAAGTGATGTAAGTTCACATAACCTGTTTTGATGTTTTCCACCCATCAGCACTAAAATACTACTTAGTACTAAACGCAGCCTTCCAAGAAAGCCTTCGCGTGGAACTTAACTTGAAGCTACAACAGTAAGCCTTATGGTAGAGCCACACGTCATATGTCGAAACAAATGCTGATCAAAATCAGTTTAGAATCAGGCAATCAGAATATAAAATCAGTATCAAATACAGTATCTTTCGGAATAAAATTTAAATTTCTTTAATAAAAACAATAGGCTGAAGTGGGACTGGGACGGATACATCTACCGCATGCACCCAGAGAGGAGAACTAATTGGTCACAAATTATACCTTTTCTGTACCCCGGACACGTTGTATGCGTTTCATGATAATCGCTCGAGTAGTTAATGTGTGAAAGCGACAAACAAACAAACTCACATTTGCATTTATAATATTAGTTAGGATGATATATGTATTATAATTAGATACAGAGTGTGTATTGTGTGTAACGTAATAGGCAGAGCCTATTACGTTCAATTATGTGGATATCATAGGCTCTGCCTATTACGGTTTTTGAGATACAGCCCTCTGAAAGACAGACAGCAGAGGCTTAATAGGGTCCCATTGGCGCCCTTTAGGAACAAAACCCTAAAAAAGTGCTGTTACAAGTTCATTGAAACTAATCATTTATTTACTATAGTATGTCGTGAGGAAATACAGATATTCGATTTAGCTGTAACCCAGTGTGGAGTGCATTCAGACCTAGTTAGGTAGCGCGCATTAAAAATACAATCATTCAATCGGTTTTCGAAGAAACAACTCCATTGGGGATTGGGGCCACTACTACTGGTGTTAAAGTGACATAAACACTTAATATATATTCATGTTGGCTTGTGGCATATATTTGTGTACGACCAGGAGGTCTCAGGTTCGGTTCACAATTCGAGAAATGGGTTAGTGGGATTTTCTATCACGAAATCCGCAGAAACAAGCAGGGATAGCTAAATGAGTACATCCGTATGATATAATTAAAGTATTTAAGTCGCTTAATTCAAAAAAATCAGCTGACTTCTGGGGTATTTCGGTAAAATTAGTTGAAAGTATTATTGTTAATATAGCGCCACACCTAGCCGCAATATTCAACGGATGCATTGATGTGGGCATTTTTCCAAACTTAATGAAATGTAGTAAAATAATACCTTTATTTAAAAATGGTTGCAAAAGTGACCCCAGTAATTTTAGGCCGATTTCAATATTACCTGCTATTAGTAAAATATTTGAGAAGATTATATTACAGCAATTAGAGAGCCACTTCAGTGTAAACAATTTATTTCATGCAGATCAATATGGTTTTAGGAAGGGCCGTTCTACGATAGATGCGGGTGTTACGCTTTTAAAATATATATTCAGTGCCTGGGAGAATTCGCATGATGTCATTGGCGTATTCTGTGATCTCTCTAAAGCCTTTGACTGCGTTGACCATCAAACGCTGTTGCGAAAACTCAGGCATTATGGCATCCGAGATACTGCACTTGACCTAGTTGATTCCTACCTAAGCGATAGACTACAACACGTTGATATCAACGGAAGTAGATCTTCTGGATTACCAGTCACAATGGGCGTGCCACAGGGCTCGATTTTGGGACCCTTTCTGTTTTTAGTATACGTAAATGATTTGCCGTTCTTTGTTCAGCATTTGTGTGACATTGTTTTATTCGCGGATGACACATCCCTTATTTTTAAGGTAGACCGAAAAGCACCAAATTTACGTGCTGTTAATGATTCACTCGCGGAAGTCCTGGACTGGTTTACGGCGAATAATTTACTACTTAACTCTACAAAAACTAAATGTATCAAGTTTACATTGCCAAACGTAAAGAGTCCTAACGTGAATATAATTTTAAATGATGAAATTATTACTTCAGTTCAATCAACAGTCTTTTTAGGATTAACTTTAGATCATAAAGTTCAGTGGGGCGCTCAAATATCGTGTCTTGTAGGGAAACTTAGCTCAGCCGCATACGCAATTCGGAAAGTAAGACAGCTTACTGATATAGATACTGCAAGACTAGTATATTTCAGTTACTTTCATAGTGTCATGTCCTACGGTATATTATTGTGGGGCAAGGCAGCTGATATTGAGACAATTTTTATTCTTCAAAAGCGTGCAGTACGTAGCATTTATAATTTAGGACCACGAGTTTCCCTGAAAGATCGATTTAAAGAAATTGGCATACTTACTGTTGCGTCGCAATATATATTTGCTAACATTATGTTTATTAAACATAACATTTACTTATATAATAAGAATAGTGATATCCATAACGTAAACACTAGAAATAAGCATAAGTTAGTAGGCCCATATCATTGTTTACATAAAGTTCACAATACATTTGCGGGACTCGGTATACGTTTTTTTAATAAATTACCTATTACTATAATTAATTTACCATTGTTTAAATTTAAAAACGCCGTTAAAAAACAACTTATTCGGAAGGGTTATTATTCAGTCAACGACTACTTAAATGACAAAAACTCATGGAGCTAGTTGCTTGTTGCATACAGGATTCAAAGATCTGTATTACTTATAAGTCAATTTAAGCCTTTGCATAGTCACAAAGTGTAAGTGTATGCGCCATCATGCCATCTTACTGTCTATTTTAGATTTATATTAAATAATATATCTTAGCTCAAATTATTTCCTCTCTATAATATTATTAAGTTATTATTGTTATTATCTTTAGTTTTTTATAGTCAGTAGTATATGGCATAATGGCTGTAACACCTTGTTAATCTGAGTTGTAAAATACTGAAATTATATTTAACTGGCGATTTAAAAGAGTGGCCGTGATTTTCTTGCAGGTTTCTTCTCATAGGCTCTACCCTTTGCCTGAACCTAGCAACTAACCTAAATGTAGCTTCAGTAACTTAGTAAACTCACTAACCTATATACTTTGACGTTCATAAGTGTTACTTTGTGACCTAAATGAATAAATGATTTTTGACTTTGACTTGACTTGACTTTGAGAAGAAAGTAAGTAGATAGTTAGACTGCCACGCTGAGACTGAAAGTTTGATCGAACTGTAGTCTTACTGCTATTTTATGAGTAGAAAGTAGAAACTCATGCTTGCTTTACAATTAAAGAAAATGTCATAAGCAAACCACCATGTCAAAGAGTCCTCTAAATTGTGTGAAATTTGCCAAACCGCAGTGACAGCATGGTCGGCTATGTCCTAGCCCTCCTCTCATTCAAAAGGTTTTCGGTCAAACAGTACTACAGCGTATACGTATACAAATAATATAAAGTTAATAGATACAGATAATATAGAGCAAATAATACAAGTTTTCAATAGAAGGGAGCCTGTGAGTTATGTCAACTCAAAAACTATACTATGCTAGGTGATTTAATTTACAGTTGCTAATTGAGTTATCTAATCCCAACAGTTAACAAATTTTTGTGATGATCTTTCCTCAGCCTTTCAGAAAACAGCGTATATCTTATCTTATCTTATGTGTGGGGGCCAGTCAGTGCAGACCGGTGACACTTAGACCCAGTGGGAAAACAGGGTATAGATATATTCAACTCCCATTTAATCATTATTGCCGTACTTATATGAAGCACGTTCTTAGAATATTGCCACTACAGAGTACCTCTTTATAAAAGAACTTAAAAGGATTTCGATAGACTCTAACGCATATGCCTCACGCCTTAACCTTTGTCCCAGGACGCAGACTTGCAGTAAACAAACACAATATTGTAGCAAATAATTCTATCTCGGCAGCCCACGATAATATCTACACTGCTTATTTATACTGTAGTTTGTGCTAACTAATTACCGTGTAACCTGGTAGCATGTTTTGTCTACAGCTGGTTCTATAAAGTAACGCGCCTACACGCGCTACGGCAGCGTAATGTGGTTGAACATTGGAGCATAATATAAATAATCTCATGCTTGTGTACTCTAGAAGTTCTGAAAGGGTAATTTGAGGTGTATTATGGCAATATATCGCTAGCTATGTTTTTAGGGTCTACGTAAAAGGAGCGAATGGTGTTGTAAAGATTTATTTTATACTAAATTTTGCCTGCGGCTTCGCTCGCGTAAATGTAGGCTAGGTTAGGTTCGGAGTCGTGGTCTGCTGGGTGGGTCGCCGTGAGTTGGCACACCGTGGGGTTTTGGTCCGTAGGGCCGAAGTATGGAGGAGCCAGATATAAGCCTCTCGCCTCCCCTTGTGTCGAGGAGGTATGCAATTCTCCAAGTAAAAAAAAAGATTATTTTAGTAACAGTATTTTTTTGAGGATGAAAGGTACCTTTAACCTTTATATATATATAACCTTTTTTGTTCTCCTGAAATTTCATGATGATCGGCTGAGTAGCGAAGGCGTGAAAGCGTAACAAACAAACTCATATACACAATTATAATATTAGTTAGGAAGAAGAAATTTCTAGTGCTAAGGTAGAATGTAAATTATATACTAGATATTAAGCCGCGTTCAGTTTTAACAGCAATTGTTACTGATTTTTTTTATGTTTTATAAAATGACTGCTGGAAATAAATTTTGTGTCGTGGGGGACTTTACAAACATTTAAACAACTGACACAATATATACTTTCTGATCACATAGTTCTATAACTTTTGGATAGATGACGCATAGTATCGCCTTAGAAGCAAAACACAGAGGCAAATTTTGTTGGCTGAGTTAGACCATGAATAGCTTAGTGGGAAAAGCGACGTTACTATTTGTCGAAGCCACACGTTCAAGTCATGCTCTATTAATTATATTGGAACATATAATTTATATTCGTGTTGATACTAGGAATTAATTAACAGAAAGACTGTATTACAATTTAAACTGATATCATGCTAAAATTATGGGTACTCTAATTGGATGAATGTCTCACACACACGCGCACAAACACACACATACGCGCGCACACACATACACACTCACCGACACCCACACACACGCACACACACAACTGTGCCTATATGCACATATTTTCATAGCTGCTCACACGAACACCTAATATATTTTGTAACTATTAACTAAATGTAATACTGTGAGAGACCTGGTACCCAAAACACAAGTTAAATCTTACATTGGGTAATTCTGTAGTAACTTGTCTCATGATATATTATGTACTGTGTTCATGCTATCTGTAACTTTTTCAAATCAATTCATATCAAACATTTATTTGCATAACTCAGGTATATAAAAGTTGTTACATAGTAGGTAGGTATATAATATAGAACATGCTGAATTATAGCCTCAAAAGAAGTGTGCAAATATTAGCCTCATATATTGGTAGTATCGTTGGTCTATATATATATATGTATCTGCGTGTGTGTGCCTGTGTCAAGCTCGTCGTGTGAGCGCGTGATATTAATCATAATCATAATCATAATCATAACTTTATTTGCAAGAATATGGTCAAGTATACAGGCTGGTCGTTTTATAAAAATGTACAGCATATTCTGCCACATGTGGCGTGCAAAATACATAATAATATACAATAAATGTTTGTTATATTATTACATGTCTAATATTATAATAAAAAACAAAAAGAAAGAAAATAGCTGGTCCATTAAATTAACAATACATGGAAATGTCAAGTAATGCTTCATGCTTATGCCCATATACCTTGAAAATGTCATTTATTTGATACCAATAAATAGTACTAATTATATAATTATAAAACATGTCATTTAGATTAAATGGATCCAGATAAGAATGTCGTACCTATTGTTAATATTACATACATAAGAAGTGTCACGATAATTGCAATAAATAAGATTAATATAAATTTAAATAAAAATAATGATCGAATTTAAGTAATTGAAATTAAATATTTTATAATTACATTGCAAATGTGATTTTGTCCTGAAAATATTTGTTTATAGAATAATGTTTCCCTATTAATATATTAAACAGTCTGCGTTGGAATACCGAAATAGGCAATGTCTTGAGGCCCTTTGGTAAATGATTAAAAATTCTTATTGCCATACAGAACACATTTCTCCTATATAGTTCTAATCTGATTTGGGGGAGCTTTAGTCTGTCCTTATGTCTACTTCTACTATTATAATTTATAAAATTATTTTATTATATGTCTTATTATTACTATTATTATTATATACATATAAAAAACAATCTTAATCTATTAATAATAATATTCTTGTATTAGGTACATTATTTGTGTCTGTGTGTAAAGTTGATATTATTTTGTTTATAGGTATATTATATACATTTTTTATATTTTCTTTGATTATATTATAGTTGGTTTGAGTATATCCGTGAGTCACTTAAGGACCCAGTTGAAAACCAGCGTCAGGCTTTCGTCTGACACATGCTGAACTGGGCCCTATTTGACACTACTGTTGACACTTTATATGTAGTTTGTTTATTTTTCTGTTTTGGTTTAGTTTCGCTAAGTTTATGTTTGTATCTAAGTATTTCTTTTTATTTTATACTTGTTATTATGTGTTTGTGGTATGTGTCAAATAAATAATTTTTCTTTCTTTCTTTCTTTCTTCTATATACTTTGGAAATAAATAAACATTATTATTTAAAAAAATTGCCTGACCTGAAAATCGAACCTGGGATATCACAATTGGCCGGCGCTTTTATCGCAAGACCAAAGAGGCAGTTGCATATTATTAAGCATTTATTATCAAGTTACATAATATTATACATTTCTCACATTACAGACATTTTATGACAATAGTAGTGGTTTGATAGCGTGACTGGCATTCGCCAATAGATGGCGTGACCTCTAATAGTTTGACACCATTGCATTCACCTTGCATTTGATTGCGCTCTCGAAGCACTCACTACTCTACTTACTTCCATTATGATTCAAATCTGTAATAATGTAGAACATCAGGTTCTTAGAAACACATACAAATGACCAGGAAAACGAATTATCCTATTAATATTATAAATGAAAAATTTGTGAAGTTGTTTGGAGTTTTGTTACCTAATCACACGTTAACAATTAAAATTAATAATGAGATCAAACTAAATTTTGCCCGTCAGTAAATTTTAGTCCCTCAGGAACAGTACTTTTTCTGGATGAAAGGTACACGCAGGGGAATAGAAAACTGTACCCCTGCCAACGTGTATGCCAAATTTCGTGATGATTCATCACATTCACACAACACCATCTAGCCCAAACTAAGCAGAGCTTGTACTATGGGTACTAGACAGTGGGTAAACATACATATATACTTTTTTTTTCGTAAATACATACATATTATACATAGAAACACCCAGACCAAGACAAACATCCATGTTCATGCACACAAATGTTTGACTTGTGCGGGAATCGAACCCGCGACCTCAGGCGTGGCAGTCGGTTACACTAACCACTATGATTGATAGAGTAGTTAAGACTGCGCCGAGCAAAATGTGCCAAAACAGGCGCTCACAGTTAAGTGAATAAAATCAACACTTCTTGTTTAATACAAATCATAAAATATACATTTACCATTAACAATGAATTTGTTAACAATTACTCCGTGTAAAAAACTTAAAATAATTAATATTTTCGCCTACAAAATTACGTAAATTTGCACGAAAAATGCAAAAACGTACGCTCGTGTTACGTGATTTTTAGAGTATAACAGTAGAAATCTATCAAATCAAATTAAATCAAATCAAAATCATTTATTCATAAAATTTTGGGTGTTACATGATGATATAATATAAATAAGTTTCACCAAAATTTACCTGAAGAGGTGTATGAATTAAGTTTGTTTTTAAGATAAATTGTATTACAAAGTCATCAAGATTACATTAATAAATTAAGATGCAACATTTCAAAGAGCGGAAAAAACACAAATATAGGTTAATGTCAAAGTAATATAAAATAGAGGTAAATTATAATCAATACATTAGCAAATACAGAAATTATTATCACAAAAAAAGTCATTCAAGCTATAATAACATTTTCTTAATAGATTATTTTTTACTTTATTTTTAAACAAATTAATATTTAAAGATTTTATGTCAACAGGTATTTTATTATAGATTTTAGGTGCTATACATAATAAACTTTTGCTCATAAGGCTGGTTTTTGCCTTTTGTAAACATAATTTATTATTGTTGCGCCTATTACGCTTCACAAAATCTGATAAGTGCGGGAATAATTGAGGATTGCTATGTACAAATACTGCAACTTCGAGAATATACAAACACGGTAGCGTTAGAATTTTGTGCTTGATGAAATATGGTTTACAGCTTTCATCTGTCTGAAGACCAAACATGGCTCGGATACACCTTTTTTGTGCTTTGAATACAATTTCCCTATTCGTTGAATTACCCCAAAAAATGATACCGTACCGTAGCAGAGATGCCGCAATACCATAGTAAGCAGTGAGTACGGCCTCAATACTTACGATTGAAGCTAATTTATACAATGCATATGCAGAGCTACTAATCCTTTTGCATAATTCTATTGTATGATCTTTCCAATTTAATTGTTTATCAATAGTTAAACCTAAAAATTTTGTCGTATGTGTATCTGTTATTGAATGATTGTTATAGAAAATATTTAAATTGTACGGACGTGGCCTTTGACTGAAGTGCATTACATATGTTTTTATTAAATTGATTTTCAAGTTATTATTATCTAACCAGTGGACAATGGAAGCTAAAGTTTCATTAATGTCGTTTTCATAATTTTCTTTATCTACACATGGAATAGATACTATTTTATAGCTTAAACGAAACATAAATAGTTATATTATAATTTGTCCGTCCCAAATATTTAAATTGTTTCTTGACAATAAAGATACATATTTATCAAAAAAGCACTTCAAATCCTCCATACAATTTTACTTTTGAATATGCGCCGCACGAGTTCTGTCATTATCTGCCTTACGCTCGGCGCAGTCTTAAGGCGTAAAAATGTAACAAAGAAACAAACTCACATTCACATTTATAATATTAGTTAGGATGTAAAGTTCGTGAAGATCTCACGTAAGCAGATAATTCCTGGATTAATATATACTTGAGATACCTTTTATCTAGATGGCGGTAAAACAGATGAAACCAATTTTTTATATTTTGTTGCTGTTTATTAAATTGTTAGGCTGGTTTAGAATAAAATGCCAGTTCCCCACCTGTGCAAGGTTATACCTACGTTCATATTATATACGTAATAAACATATATAATATACTTCTATGATAGGCTCCTGCCATGAGGAGGCTCTAGAAACTACTGGGCCATCAATATTAAGATTAGTGCTGTTTGCTTCTTCGGCTGAAAGCGTAGCTTTTACTTTATTAGAAGAGTTGTAAGCGTCCGTAGCGTATAGTGGTCACTTATCACTAAAGGCAACTTATCTATACTAATAATAATCTAATATTATACAGGGGAAAGATTTGATTGTTTGTCTGTTTGTTTGTAAGGCTTTAACTTAAAATCTACTCAGCCGGTTAAAAAAATATTTCACCATTAAAAAGCTACATGACCAAGTAACATAGGCTATATTTTGTTTAAAAATAGTGCTGTTACTTTTTTTTTGTACGTGTTTTGCATTGAAGCATACCTCTCAGCGGGGCGACGGAAAGGTTATGCCGGACTCACCGGGGAAAAGATGGTGAGTGACATCCCGGTAATACCGACTAGACCCACCATGGTCTTCCTCGACAAAACCGCAATCGGCGGGACCGGGCGAATCATTTTCACATGTAATCGTGACCCCGCCGAGGTTTCGGCGCGCGTTATGAAACAGCAGGCCACTACAATAAAGATCTACACTATGGTCACCTTTAGGTATAGCAAGAGCCAAATGCGCCTGCTCACAGGAGCGTTCACTGGCCATTTTGGCACCAACGACTTCCTGTGCAGATTGAGATTGACATACGATTCGATCTGCAGAGCCTGTGGTGAACAGGACGAGTCCATATCGTACCTACTGTGTGAATGCGACGGACTTAGGCTGGCTGGACTTAGGATTAGTCTGATAGGGTTGGCATATCCAAACCCTGAAGACTTCAGGCTTCTCCCTCTGAACTGTACACTGCGGTTAATGCAGTACATTCATAAGGAGATAGCTAAGGGATGAATCTTGGCGCTGACACAAAAGATTCCACTGGGTCGAAGTGTCGCCGGTCTGTACTGACTGGCCCCCCACATACAAGATGAGATAAGACGGTCACTTCTAAATTTTAAAATTTTTACTTTACTGTCCGCTTGAGTGGGGACGGATATACGACACAGAGGCGCGCGTGGGAACACGCACGCCGCCTCTCGGACTTGGTGCTGATCGGGTGGCAGGCAGGCCCACGGAGTCCATCACCCTCAGGTAAAAGCTCGCGAGTGAAGCCGTGGGCAACAGCTAGTATTACGTCTTACAAAGGGGCATTGGCCTTTTCAACTACGTCTAGAATTGACATGTGCCCAGTAGACCGCAAAGTGCTCTTTCCTTGAAATCAATAATTTTAGTAGCAGCGCCGAAACTGGAACTGTTCCTACTCGACGGCAATAGTCTCGGTTCTTGATGAACCAAAGCGAACCGTGAGCAGAACACCCTTCAGCATACCCTTTCGAAGATATAAACATAAAACTATATATATCATTTAATAACTTACCATTGTGTAAGTCACATGAATATTAACTGATAACGGAACATAATTTCCATTTAGGTATACTGCACCAAGTTGTGCATACTACGCATTATGTCCACGTTACGGCAGCAATTTCCATCAGAACTTCGCAACGTCAGATGTACCTGTTTATAAACTTTGTGTTTAGTTACACGAAAACACTTTAAATATTAATTAATTGTAAGTACCCTCTGTTGTCTTACACACAACTTTTTAAGCTTACGTTATAATATATAAAAGACATTAAAAGTATATGTTTAATGCCATCAAAAACATACTTGTAAAAAAAACCAAGTCTCGCAACTCAATTCTTCTACCATAAAAAGTTGTGAGATCCATGTAATACCAAGTCTGTTAATTTATTCAGTCCGTACTTAAGGAACCTTCTGTCTTAAGTTATTACGTAATTAGCTAACCTAACAACATCTTATAGTGACCATATCAATATTAAAAATCTTATAAGTTGATTGACTTGGCAATCGTTTGAAAGCACAATGTATCTCACAAGTAATACATATTACATTAAATTAGATTGTTTAGTGCTCTCTAGCAGCGATAGCTTAGTCGGAAACCGTTGGACTGCCACGCAGAGGTCTCGAGTTCGAACCCAAGGCGCGCATCTCTGACTTTTCGAAGTTATATGCGTATTAAATAGTTAATTATCGCTTGCTTTAACGGTGAAGGAAAACATCGTGAGGAAACCTGCATGTCTGAGAGTTCTCCATAATGTTCTCGAAGATATGTGAAGTCTGCCAAACCGCACTAGGCCAGCGTGGTGGAGTATGGCCTAACCCTTCTCACAGTGAGAAGAGGCCCGTGGCCAGCAGTGGGACAGTTTAATACAGGGCTTATATTATTAGTGCTCTCTTGTTTGAGTACTCTGGAAGCATGCCTTCCAGAGAAGGTATAAAAAAATGTCATAAAAGTAAATAAGATACAAGTTTCAAATCTGGTAGTGGGTGATACTACATAGACCGACAGGCGAGCATTGCAAATGTGATGAATACATACATTAAATAATACAATACAAGAGAAGTATGTCAGGGTTACAATCCAAGTAATCCAAACATATGACAATCCATAGTCTCTGCCTACCCCTCAAGAACATAGGCATTATTCCATGTATATCGTATTTTGGTCTCTGATACAAAAAAGACTACAATACGAACATAGTTCATCAAATAAATTTAACACTTACTCAATATAGATGTATTTTAATCTACCAATCGTCGTTGCTCTATTGACTAGTAAGTTTACAGAAGTGATTGCGATATTTACCATCAAACCCATTGTTTAAAATATACTGCGTCCTGTTTGTACGAGCATCGAAAAGACAAATGGTTAAACTCTTGTCTTAAATCATTACAACTGACAGTAGCAGGTCAGAATGCAATAATTATCCCAACAAAATTGATTCTACGAATATAACTGCAAGCCGCCTTTCATTTTCCTTATGTCGAGCACTTAAGGTTTAATTTTGCGTGACAGTTAACGCTTACAATGCCGCTGACAATAACCGATGAAGTCAGGAACAAAAGTTCTACGTAGCCAGCATAATTAGACCCATTACTAATGTTTGTGTAGCTGCAATTCGACCGCGATGTATTAACGGAAGAGGGGTGTGGGAGTTCAGGTAATTGTGGTCAAGTGACCACCCGCGGCGACCGCACAGCATGAGGACAGACTCACAGTCACCAACAACCCGAATGAGACATTTCGCCAATAAAAATAATCAAGTACTCATTGTGATTTTTTCTTCGAGAATCCGTTGCAAGTTCGGCGTATTATAACGGTTTGAAGCGCGTTATAATAACTGATTTTAGTAAGTACTTGTTTTCTATAATAGTATTCTTAAAGGAATTTTAACTTAGTTCGTAGTTTCATTGAGAATATAATTGCTCTGATTCGCGGAATAAGCTTACACCTATTTCTCGCCATGGCTGGTTACTAATGGATGTTAAGACGAAACCGTCGCGCTTTCTTGAACAAAATATATTCTTAGTAATCTGGAACAGTTTTCAATACTTTAAGCATTTTGTTTGGTAATTAATCTATACTAATATTATAAAGATGAAGAGTTTGTTTGTTTGTTTGTTTTTTTGTTTGCCGAACGCGCTAATCTCAGGAACTACAGGTCTGATTTGAAAAATTCTTTCAGTGTTTGATAGCCCATTTATCGAGGAAGGCTATAGGCTATATATCATTACGCTAAGATCAATAGGAGCGGAGCACCAATGAAGAATGTTTTAAAATCGGAGAGTTCTTTTTCCTTTTGAGAACTTCCGCTGCGTGCGCTGCGTAAACAGTTAAAGTTTCGCAAAAATTATGTATGAGAGAATTGTACCCCTTAAAAAGTTCTAAAAAAAAATCCGCGACAGCATATGTCTATCTTTTAAGGTTGGCTCACTATAACCTTTTTTATGCTAACCAAATTTGTTCTAAAATAATGCATTATTTGCGAAGGTATTTTTATAAACATGATATTAATCCTTATCCAAATAAATACGTTATTCATCACAAGTATTTAATTTAAAACAAAATTGCCCTTTACATCATTCGATTTCAATGAATATCTTAGGAAATATCGCAGTTTTAAAATAACATTGCAGCAAAATAATTACCCATTACAGACATAGTACAAACGATGTTTCTCCTGGTTTATTCTGCGTGATTACTACTGATTCGATTTGAAAAATTATTTTAGTGTTGGATAGCCTATTTATCGAGGAAGGCTATAGGCTATATAACATTACGCTACGACCCACGGGGGCGGCGCAGTAACGATAAACGCGGCTGAAACCGCGGGAACATCTAGTGTATATTATAAACGAAGAAAAGCAAGCAATCCATGAAGCAGGACTTGAAGCCGCTATCTAGATAATATGTGTCTTTGCTTAATCAACTAAGCTACATACAGTGATTAAATTTTGTTTCCGTATAAGCTTCAAAGGCAATGCTGAGCGTCATCTATTTCAAAGAACTTTTTCTTACTATTGAAACAGTAATTAATGATCTTGTTTTGAGTAGTTAAAGTAAACGTCACTTATTACAGCTACTCTTGGCAATTTAATATCGTAGGTTTGATTACCGAGTCTGATTAATGTTGTTTGAAATTTTAAGTTAAAACGTTCTCAGTATTACCGTGGGATCAGAAAATGTGCTAAATCTGTCGAAAATAAACAACAATATAATCATCTATTTTCTCTTTTATACATTCTAGAAATACGTCGTACAATGTGCTGTTAAGTAAATGTATTCCGCCTACAAACACTACTTCCTTCGAAGACGGCACAAAAGAGTGTTCCATTCATATTTGATAGTATTCCATCGTAAGTAGGTTGTACAATCGATACATCAACCGCCCTTATTTCTGTCATTGCATATCCAATGCATTCGTTTCTGTAAAGGGCTAGTTGCATTCTCAAGTAAGAATTCACGCAATATTTTCTTTGTATTTCAGTAGTAGCAAGGATTCTGGTACTGCGATTATGAAAATAATCATTATTCTCAATGTTATGTAGCAGTAATATATAATATCAGCTCTGTATAACTGTAAACTGTCCCACTGCTGGGCACGGCCTTCTTCTCAGTTTGAGAAGGGTATTAGTCCACTACGCTGGGCCAGTGCGGATTGGCAAACGTTACATGTCTTCGAGAACATTATGCAGAACTCTCAGACACGCAGGTATCCTCACGATGTTTTCGTTCACCGTTAAAGCAAGCGATATTAAGTCTTGGGATCGAACTCGAGATCTCTCAGTAATAGTTAAAGAAAATTTACTCCCTTACTACATATTGAATTATTGCCTCGATAGCGCAGCGGCAATGAATACGACTGTATGAGGGCTAGGATTCGAACGGGTCGCGCAATGTTGTTGGGTTTTCAATAAAGATATTCTAAGTAGCAGCACGAAAGCAAGAACTGTGGAGTGTGTTGCGTATTTGTATCAGGCAGTGCTTTTAGCTTTCTATATCAAATAATGTTGACACACGTACGAAGACAACACCTGCTTCACGGAGCACATAAAGCCATTCCAGCTCTTAAGACTGCGCCGAGCGAAATGTGCCTAAACAGGCGGTCACAGTTAAGTGAATAAAATCAACATTTTTTGTTTAATACAAATATAAAATATACATTTATCTTAACAATGAATATGTTTACAATTACTCCGTGTAAAAAACTTTAAATAATGAATATTTTTGCCTACAAAATTACGTAAATTTGCACGAAAAATGCAAAAACGTAAGCTCGTGTTACGTGATTTTTAGATTATAACAGTAGAAATCTATCCTATTTTACAGCTTAAACGAAATATAAATAGTTATATTACAATTTGTCCGTCCCTAATATTTAAGTTATTGGTTGACAATAAAGATACATATTTATCAAAAAAGCATTCCAAATCCTCCATACAATTTTACTATAGCGGCCGCGCGCCGATTTTAATATGCGCCGCACGAGCTCTGTCATTATCTGTCTTACGCTCGGCGCAGTCCATGGCATCGAACTGCCTGACAATCCAACTTTTTACCAATGGAGGCTATCGCTGTTCTATAGAGGCATATACCGTAAACTAGTACTGCGAATGTGATAAACATCATAAACAGATAATTAATATCTAAATATTAATACGTGAAGCAAAAACTTTGTACCCCTTTTTACGAAAATTGCGCGGACGGAGGAGTACGAAATTTGGCACAGTTAAAGTTTATATGGAGAAGGAGGGGCGAATGCTAATATTTATATAAAATATGCATTAGAAATACATTAAATTAATGAAAAAACACTACACGCACACAACCATGCATTTGATACACGCAGTCAAAGCGTGTAACTATGGTTACATATATCAATATAATATAATGACATATATCAGCAATATCTTACAGGTAAACTTTGGCCGAATTTCGAGCACTAGGCGACCGCTAGTATTTATGAATAAGGCAATGTATCACACCCTTTACCACAATACTATAATTAATATCGAAGTCAAAGACGAAGGCCTACAACAGTATGTAGTTGCACGCTATGCATCGTTTGTTTAATGGATAAATATTGACCGACTTTGTATTGAAATAAGGTAAGCTATTGCTTGTGGCGATTGCTTCGTTTTATGTATGAATTGCAATTCAAAACCAATATTCTCGAATTGTTACTTACTTCTAGATAAAAAAGATATTTAAGAATCGTATAGAATTTATATAATAATAATAATAATATCAGCCCTGTATTAAACTGTCCCACTGCTGGGCATGGGCCTCTTCTCACTATGAGAAGGGTTAGGCCATATTCCACCACGCTGGCCTAGTGCGGGTTGGCAGACTTCACATATTATCTTCGACTACATTATGGAGAACTCTCAGACATGCAGGTTTCCTCACGATGTTTTCCTTCACCGTTAAAGCAAGCGATAATCAACTATTTAATACGCATATAACTTCGAAAAGTCAGAGATGCGCGCCTTGGGTTCGAACTCGAGAGCTCTGCGTGGCAGTCCAACGGTTTCCCACAAGGCTATCAATTTGAGTGCCTTTTTTTTCTATACCTACAGGTATGCGAGCCTCCAGAACTTCTATTTATCAGGCAGAGAGTTGTTTTAGAGTTACGACGTCTTCTACGGCACATTTCTGTAACGGAATGGTACTTTACAGAACGGCTTATTCTTACCATCACCAATTAGTTGTTAAAAGCGGGCGCTTTCCCTTAACATTATCTATTTTGTCGGCCTCGGTGGCGTAGTGGTTAGTGTAACCGACTGCCACGCCTGAGGTCGCGGGTTCGATTCCCGCACAAGTCAAACATTTGTGTGCATGAACATGGATGTTTGTCTTGGTCTGGGTGTTTCTATGTATAATATGTATATATTTACAAAAAAAAGTATATATGTATGTTTATCCATTGTCTAGTACCCATAATACAAGCTCTGCTTAGTTTAGGCTAGATGGTGTTGTGTGTATGTGGTAGAATATTATTAATATTATTATTTATTATTAATATTATATTGTTAACTAGCTAACCCGCGAAACCTCGTCTGCTTCACATAAGAGAATTTTCCACGTCTTTACAATATTTTTCATTGATGCTCC
Organism: Catocala sponsa; assembly: GCA_963564715.1. Taxonomy (NCBI): domain Eukaryota; kingdom Metazoa; phylum Arthropoda; class Insecta; order Lepidoptera; family Erebidae; genus Catocala; species Catocala sponsa. The sequence goes on from OY751352.1 coordinate 10,359,108, forward strand.
GCACCTATTGTTCGTAGCGTGATGTTATATAGCCTATAGCCTACCTCGATAAATGGGCTATCCAATACTAAAATAATTTTTCAATTCATACCAGTAGTGCCTGATATTAGCGCGATCAACCAAACAAACAAACTCTTCAGTTTTATAATATTAGTATAGATAGATTTGTCCGTGAACCGACGGGTAAAATGTTTTAAGTAACCAAAAAAAGTGAATAGTCTTTTAAATGGGAACTTATTTAAATTCCGCAGCTGTTTGTCGAATTTGCGATTACTAAATAATGACGTCACATTCGTCATTTCGTATCAGGATATGAGTACTGTAGTATGTAGTCATGTAATAAAAATATTTTTATATTTGCCATTGTTAATTTAAAATAGACCTGGTTTTATAGCAGAGACAGTTGGAATACCAATTCAGAGGACTCAGATCCGAATGTTATTGCTAAAGCTGCGTATACGCTAGACAAGCCGAGCACGAGCGGAGCCGAAATTCGTGTAGTGTGGACCGGCTTACGAGCCTCGAACGAGCGCGCTTCGAGCGTTCGGCTCGTGCTCGACCGTGCTCCGCCCGTTGTCGGTTTTTTGACGAACACAAAGGGATTTGCATCGCGCTCACTACGTTCGAGGACAGTGATTGTTGTAGGCTCGTTACACGTCCACACTTGACACTGCGAGCGAGCAGCTCGGCTTGCGCTCCGCTCGTGCTCGGCTCGTCTAGCGTATACGCAGCTTAGCAATTTACCTTTTCGAATTCAGGTCAATACTAGTCTATAACCGCAGTTTCACGAGTACGCATACAGGGATAAAAAGTATTCTATGTGTTTATCTATACAAATAAATAAAATTGAAGTGTCTGTTTGTAATGTCAGAATAACAGCTTTTTATCTAATGTATATGACAGTATATAAGGTACCTATACGAAAACATTTCTTTTTTAATTTTTGTCTGTCTGTCTGTCTGTTTGTTCCGGATAATCTCTGAAACGGCTGAACCGACTTTGACGGGACTTTCACTGGCAGATAGCTGATGTTATAAGGAGTATCATAGGCTACTTTGATTTTAGAAGAAAATAGGGTTCCGCGGAGACCAACACTTTGTAGTTAAAATCTACGCGGACGAAGTCGCAGGTAACTGCTAGTTTAGAATTATAATAAAATAATAATAACCTCTGTGGGACAGTCGTTATCTCGTCATGAGAATAATGCGATATCGGAGTGCTCTGCTGCTGGCTTGTATGCCTATGGTCGCTATTCATGGGGCCCATTCAGTGAGTAGGCTAGTCACCGTCTGCTCATCCGATTTATGCTATTAGAGTATTCAGGGCAGACGGCGTTTTCCATCCATAGTTTCCAATATACCGGTCCATCAAATACCCATCCCCAGACGTATTAGAGTAGGTATGCACATATGTGGCAATTGTCCTACGCCTGCTGCGGATAGTGCCACCGTAGAGCCTCTTCACGTTGGACCCATGTCTCCGTGTAAGCCTCCTAAAGGGCCAGATATTCTTATGTTATATAAATATCTGTATAAAGAGAAACATAATAATAACTAGCTTTTGCCCGCGGCTTCGCTCGCGTTAATTTAGAATTTGACAATCAATTCGGGTTGTACTTTGCTTGTAATAATATAATTCAATCATGATTCGAAAGACACGTCGCGCTATCTATTATCATAAGAACGTTATTGTTGGTTTCCTCGGGCACAGTAATTTTTGTCGGGATGAAAGGTAGCATATGTCCGTTTCTGTACACCTGACAACGTATATGCAAAATTTCAGGATGATCGGTTTAGTGGTTTAGGCCTGAAAAGGTAACAAACAAACAAACTCATTTTCGCTTTTATAATATTAGTTAGGAAGTTAGGATTACTTTATTACCAGTCATACAATTATAAGGAAGTTCTTACAATTAATACAAGTTCATAATTAGACAGTAGGTACATATAAAATGAAGAACCTGCTATTTTTGTCGGAATTAACAAAGCTTCCTACACTACCCGTGTACCAAGTTTTCTGCAAATTCATGAAACGGTTTACACGTTATTAAGTTAGTTACTCAATAACGTGTAAACTGCCCCCGTGGGTCGTAGCGTGATGTTATATAACCTATAGCCTTCCTCGATAAACAGGCTATCCAACACTAAAATAAATTTTCAAATCGAACCAGTAGTTCCTGAGATTAGCGCGTTCAAACAAACAAACAAACTCATCAGCTTTATAATATTAGTATAGACTTTACACTATTGTTCTGTATCTAATTATGTTAGCTTACTTTTCTTAGTAAATACAGTTTACATTAGATATGATGTAAATCTTTGATATCGTGACCTTTGATTGAGACACCAACAAATCAAATAGTACAGATACTCACAAATATCTTAACAAAAAAAGTGCGCATCTACTTAATATACAATGAAGATTCTCGGTCATAATAACTAAGTTTCGTGAAAGGTTTTCACGAGGCCCATTACCCCTCGACCTTGAGGCCTCAGCGCTTTGGCCTGTGAATGATTTACTGGCCTGTTTCTTCATAGAAACGACGAGAGTGTATTCATTGTGTGGGAGAATCCACTGATTGAGTTAAGAGTTTGGGTTTTACGTTAATATTTGTGTTACGAGACTTTTGTAGACTGAATCTGCGGCAGAAACTTAAAAGCGAATACTATGTTTACTAATCGTGATTTTTGTAGGTGAATTTCACACTAATTTATATATAACAAAGGACTTTATAGACAGATCGTAAGTCAGACAGGAATTTATTATAAAAATAACTGTTTCGATTTCAAACCTATTAAATAGACGATGTTTAATAGTATTTTTTTAAATAAGTACCTACATTGTACAGACACCATCTTGTCACAGGTCTAAAATTGTATAAGTCTATTTCTATCGGTTCTTGAGATAAAGTCTTGTCTGGTCAAAAGAAGAGACCCATATGAGCTCTAATTTTTGCTTATGAGGCACGTAACCCTAAAACGGCACAACTCTCTTTTGCTCGAATTTTTAATATCCTATTAAGAACCTACACCACACAACACTGAAACTAAAACCACTTCACTAGTCAGACAATCTAAATAATTACATTTATTAATCAATTGACCTTCATCCATAAAATACGTAGCAGTATTCCACAAAAACTTTCGCTCTATCTCTACGCAACAAACCCGAACTCCTGACATCAATCGGTGCTAGCTAGGGGTTTGAACTAAGGGCACAAGTGTGCTCGACAGCTTTACAACCCCAAAGTAAAGAATTGCGCATTTATTATTTTTATTTGCCATTGTAGGCCGGGCATTTTTTTCGCTCAGTTGAAATCTTGTATTGAATGCCCGGGCCTTGCGCCGAATATATGTATATAGTAATAGGTGTATTTGTCAGCAACTACACTGGCATGCTCGGTTAAATTTAACGGTAATGTGGGGTTGTGTTAAAATTATTTTGTTTATTCGCTGATCGTATTTTCCGTGTAATCCGGTGGGTCATTTGTTACTGGGGTAATAGAAAGGTGTGGTGATATTTAAGGGTTGATATGAAGAATAGTAATCTTAGGAATTTACTTGTATCGCTACATATTATAAAAAACAGCTGCCCACCGCGTCTGTCTGTCTGATCGCGATAAACTGAAAAACTACTAAACGAATTTTCATGCGGATTTCACCAATAGAGAGAGTGATTCATGAGGTAGATTTAGGTGTATAATTTGGTAAGGTTTTGTACTACCTGTGCGAAGCCAGGGCGGGTCACTAGGTTTACATAAACATTAATATGTCTGTGAGCTGGTCCTCGGCCACTTATTAGTAGGTTGGCTTCGTATTACTTAGCATATATATAACTTTACAATTATCAATATATTTTTAACAATTTTGTTGCATTGAAAATATTCTAAACTAGTTTTCACCCGCGGCTTCGCTCGCGTAAATGTAGGTTAGGTTAGGTTAGGTTTGCAACAGTTCTTTTTTTTGGATGAAAGGTACCTTATGTCCTATCCTGTACCCCTGACAACGTGTATGCAAAATTTCATGTTGATCGGTTGAGTAGTTAAGGCGTGAAAGCGTAACAAACAAACAAAATAATTTTCGTATTTATAATTGTCGTGCGGTTGCCTTGATGCTGCCGAACGACACACTTGATATATCTTGCTAAATGAAAAATCCTTGAAGATTGGAATATATTTATTTTCTTGATACACGAGTTTATCTTGCTAAAGACTTATTGTAAAGTAACTAATTAAAACAAATAAATGTATAAGTATTGTAATGCGCTGACGCAGTCAAGTGCGCGGTATGTCCCTGACGCGGTAACTTGTGAGGTTAATAAACCGAACGAATATTAGTTAGGATTATTTGCAATCGTAACTGTATCGCAGGTTATTTAAGGTACGACAAGGAACAGCTATTAGTGGACCAAATTTTTTTATCTAGTCTAGATCGAACCAACTATACTCAGCATACTGGCAATGGCGAAACGACCATTTTACAAAAAGTACTCATTTTCATCTTGTCTGCATAGTTAACAGGGTCATAAACACTGGTCAAATTTACAGATTATGTCGAAAATATTTGGGCTTGCCATGTCGGTAACCAATTTCAAGGGAATAGAATAACTGTGAGCAAGGAAAATCTTTACATTATTTTCTAATGGCCAGTACAGCCCACCTCATGTTAGAGGCACCAAAACCGCATTTAATGCAAGAATACAAATATTTTAGCCTTTGCTATTACACAAAATAGAGGATAAAATATGTAGGTCTAGTTATAATTTTCTTACTAAGCTTAGTAAACAAACACTTAATTATAAAAAACATTATATTACTGCTTGCAAACTACATTCAACAATAAATAGGGTCGATGAAAAAAAAATACAATATATAAAGATAGGTCTCTAGATTATAGCTATGTACCAGTACGCCATATTTTCTTTAGTAATAGGACAAGCAGACAACAAAAAAACTTGAATTATAAATCAAGTTTTGTTTCGACTTTCACAGCATCAACTTTACCGTTCAAAATCAATTTTTAATTCCAAAGTATCCTGCAGAAATAATCTGCGTCCCTCGGGATTCGAACTTGGGAACTTTGAAACGAGGTGCGTTGCTGAACACGTCTAAGTGTATGAATAGGACGGGGTCTATCAGTCAATTTGTTTAGGATTTAGATTTGACACTTCATGTTTGGTTTTGGGACGATTTGGGCCTCAACTAAACTAATAGGGTGTAAGCACATTTACAAGTTCTTATTAAAACTAAACTCCGGAATTTAATCATTGTTTTAGTGTGGAATAATTAGAATAACATTGACGTTGTTCAGTTTATTTTAATTAATGGACACTTTGTTAGTCGTTGAATGAGTGAGTGCTTGAGAAATTATCGATTCTGAGGTTCTTTGCTTGATTTTCTTGTTGGGCAAATAGTTTTTGTGTTTTGCTTTGAGGTAATTCTGCTATCATCAACACTTGCGTAAAAATATTATAGATAAAAAATAAACTGCCGATTATCATCTAAAAACGTAATAATCAATACGTGGCTTCGTAAACAGAGCAAAGTATCAGACGTTGTAAAAAGGGTAGCAAAGTTGAAGTGGGGGGGGGGGCTGGTCATGTAGCCAGAAAGCAAAACTCTTGATATAAAAGAGTGTTAGAATGGAGACCATGGGACCAGAAAAGACCTCGAGGACGATCGCAGATGAGATGGAAGGATGACATCAAAAAAGTGGCGGGCAACAACTGGACCCTAATTGCTCAAGACAGAGGAAAGTGGAGAGGATTGAAGAAGGCCTACACCAAATATTTGGTGGATTAAGGCTAAAGAAGAAGAAGAAGATCATCTAAAAATATTACACTTCTAACTTTAAGACCCTACGTGTTATCGTAAACCATGACCTATATACTATTGTCTGTCAATCATAACACGTAGGTATAAACTGATGTTTCACGCTACGCCGGCCACTGAAACCTTTTCAAGCGACTGTCAGCATGCCGTATGACGTCAGAGGCTGTGTGTGACAGCCGCGTAATTGTCACAAACGTTTGTAACAAAAATACACTCATTTACATATCCTCTTGTGTATAGCTGGCGTGATGTTATGTAACATTATTGTACGGTCCGCACACCCTGGGTAATAAGATATAGATCTATAGATCAGTAAAACTCGGTAATAAATTTAATTGATTATATTGATAGATAAAAAGATGATATAAATGGTAATGATATGCGTTAACAGATTATCGAACGCGGAATGATATGTGAGACGCGGTACGTCCTTTGATAGTCGAACGTGGACGCGAGCTAATTTAAATTACATATGTTTAATTAAAGTAATGAATGAAGTAAGTTACTGACATGGCACAAGAGTAATAAGTTCAATGTACGCTACGTGTAACGTGGCTCGTACAATTATAAAAAAACATGTCTCCTAAGGGGTAGGAAGAGGTCTATAACATCCACATTTTAACTATGTTTTAGGGCCCGCGCAATAGAAGCCCACCCATTACTGTCTAGAGGGCATACATTCAAACTTTTTTTTATACATCTTATATGGCGAACAAGCATACGGCCCACCTGATGGTAAGTGGTCACCGTAGCCTATGGACGCCTGCAACACCAGAAGCATCACTTGCGCGTTGCCGACTTTTTAGGAAAGGAAAAAGAGAAAAAGGAAATGGGAAGGAGAAGGAGCGGGAAGGGGGAAAGAGGTTGATTGGGCCTTCGACACTCTCACTCGCCGAACGAAATACAACAGTAGGAATACTGCTATTTCACGTCGATATTCTGTGAGAAGGTAGTCCTTCCCCGGTCGAGCCGGCCCATTCATGCTGAAATCAGCGAGGCTCTACTACTCATAAAACTTCTTGTTGCCGTTAAAAAGATTCGGTCAGAATATCCACCCCTCCAAAATGTAAGTACTACGCACTTATGGGTGTAGACATCCATAATAATATAGTTTAATAATATAATATCTATCTTTATGGATCCATTGCCAAATACTTCAATCCTCGATATGTTTCTAAACTTATTGTTTCGTTCAGCTGATCTGTATACTTCGTTGTTTCTCTATTTCTCTTAGCCTTTAATTGTGCCGTGAGTTTCTTGCAGGTTTCTTCTCATAGGCTCTACCCTTTGCCTAAACCTAGCAACTAACCTAAATGTAGCATCAGGAACTTAGTAAACTCACTAACCTATATACTTTGACGTTCATAAGTGTTACTTTGTGACCAATCATGTTTTCTCTTTTAAATTAAATTACTTATCTTGTTGTTTATATAAAAGTTTTTTTTTTTAAATAAATGAATTAAAGTCCAGCACTAGGAATAATTCCTGTATCGCGGAGGACATTACAATAATTCAAATAACGGACACAAACAACACCCTGGATAAACCTAAAGACTCAGAATAACTAGTTGTGAATCACACAAATTTTTGCCCCGTATGGGAATCGAACCCACAACACTCGACGCGGCGGCAATGGCAAGGCGAATACTTTAACTATTACACCTTACTTACTTACTTTAATTATTAACCTCTAGAATTTCTATTTGTCAGGCAAAGCGTTGTTTTAGAGTTACGACGTCTTCTACGGCACGTTTCTGTAACGGAGTGGTACTTTACAGAACGGCTTATTCTTACCATCACCAATTAGTTGTTAAAAGCGGGCGCTTTCCCCTTAACATTATCTATTAATATTATATTGATAACTAGCTAACCCGCGAAACCTCGTCTGCTTCACATAAGAGAATTTACCCCGTTTTTGCAACATTTTACATTGATGCTCCACTCCTATTGGTCGTAGCGTGATGTTATATATAATAAGCCTATAGCCTTCCTCGATAAATAGGCTATCCAACACTAAAATAATTTTTCAAATCGAACCAGTAGTTCCTGAGATTAGCGCGTTCAAACAAACAAACTCTTCAGCTTTATAATATTAGTATAGATTATATACAGTTATTAAAATTAACGGAAATGCCTAGTCTCTGTCAACCCCTCTAAGCAAAAGGCATATCTATGTATTAAAAGCTCCAGCCCGCGACTTCGCCCGCGTGAATCCCTTGATAACGCATACCGAGATAATACATTTTCAGGGCATCGTCCGTTTGTGTTAAGATTTTCCAAATCCGTCAAGAGGTTTAGGAGTGACTAAGTAACAAACATCTGAATATATTTTAAACTATAGGCATAGGTGTAAAATATGAACAAATATATCACAGGTTCCAGTACCTATGTCCTGGGATTAAGTAGAAAATGTAGTAGAGAAAATGCAAACATAGAATTTAAATAAAAAAGAAGAAAGACATGCTCATATTATATAGTTAACATGTTCAATAATAAATGTTTTCATTAAGGAAATCTTGCATCGTGTAATACGCTTTGTCAATCAACCAGTTATGTAATATGATTTTAATTATTTATAATGTTAAATTCAAAATCTGGATTACTAATAACTTTATTGAATATCTTTGACGGCATACCAAAAAACCTTTGTATTTATTATAACTTTAGCTCGCGGCTTCGCTCGCATAAAATAAGGTTAGGTCATGTTAGTAACAATACTTTTTTTCAATAAAATATAGTCTATGTTGCTTGGTGAAAATATAACTTTCTGATGGTGAAAGAATTTTTGAAATCGGTTGAGTAGTTTTTCAGTTAAACCCTTACAAACAAACAAACAAAAAATCAAATCTTTTCTCTTTATAATATCAGTATAGATTATCAGTAGCCTTACAACGCACGTCTGACTAAGCACTAAAATCATTAGAAACTACCACACAAAATACTGCAATAAAACTACCTAAACTTACTTCCATAGTTTTCCATAACAATTTTCAACAAGCCAACGTCTAGGCGTTAGGTTAGTAGGGCAAGACCATAAACTGTAATAAATCCAGCACTTGACACTGACAAATGATTGTAAAAATAGCACCAGCCATGGCGGAAACCGCACAGAAGTCACAATGGAAAAACAAAATTATTGTAACTGTTGAGATTTTATGATTAAGCAACGAAAATAATGATTGGGGCGAAATTAAATAAACTAGCGGTCGCCTAGTGCTCGAAATTTGACCAAAGTTTGCCTGTAAGATATTGCTGATATAATTATGTCATTATAATATATTGATAAGTATATGTAACCATAGTTACGCGCTTTGACTGCGTGTGTCAAATGCATGGTTGTGTGCGTGTAGTGTTTTTTCATTAATTTATTGTATTTTTAATGCACATTTTATAAAAAATGTTAGGATTCGCCCCTCCTTCTCGATATAAACGTTAACTGTGCCAAATTTCATACTCCTCCATCCGCGCAATTTTCGTAAAAAGGGGTACAAAGTTTTTGCTTCACGTACAAATATATAGATTAGGGTAGACTGCGTCTAAGACTGCTGTGTATTAGGTCGATAGCTGCATCGGACAAATGTTATTGATTATTTCTGTCCATAAAATTCTTAGTAACACCACGCTGCATGGCATTTGGAACTGAGTTTGACTGAATGGTTGTTGCCTCGGCATTGCCACTGCGCCGAATGTTGTCGGTTCAATCCCCACACGCGACTTAAAGTTATGTTATCCACAAATAATTATTCCGAGTCTGGATGCTCTTTATGTTCGTTATTTGAATGTGTGTAAAGGTCCCCGCGACACAGGATTTATGCTTTGTGCAGGAGCGGTATTAAGAAAAGAAAATAAAAGAAAGAAATATTGTCTTCTGTTTACGCGAATGTTATTCATTGAAATTAAACTACTATATACCCGTCTCCCCGTGACCATGGCTGCTGAAAAGCAACCGAAACGTCGGGGAAAGTGTAAAAATAAATCTAAATAGTATAATAGTATAGTAATAGTATAAATAGTTTTAATAGTTTCAATAATTTAATTAGCTTAAAAATTTGTAAAGTTTAATAGTGATTATAGTAGTGTAACAGTTTTTCAAAAAATTTTGTAACAGTGTCAAATAAACAACGCGATAAAATCCGTATATAGTAGTTTAATTTCAAAAAAAAGAAAGAAAGTTCAGTAGACAGCAATAGACTCACCCTCTACGACATCTAATATAATAGCTCGCGAAAAATGTGTGTTATATACTTCTACCCTACCCTTCAAGATAATTTATTAATGATTTTTTCTGTCAAGCAATTCTTAGTAGTAGCACGATATCTGGCACTGTGCCCGGTAAACAGTAATATTATTATGGTCGCCTCCAAATTACGTGGACCATAAAAACATAGCTGGTAATATATACGTGTAATACCCCTTGTGGATATGGATGTATCTTATCTTATCTTATGTGGGGGCCAGTCAGTGCAGACCGTCGACACTTCACACTTCGACCCAGTGGGATCTTTTGTGTCGACACTCTCCCAATAACGACTGCCATAGATGTTCATGGCAGCCGGGACTAACGGCTTAACGTGATCGCCGAGGCACGGAGCAGTCGATAATTGTCAATCAATACGCACATAATTTCGAAAAGTCATATAACTTTCGAAAGTCAGAGGTGCGCGACGTGGGTTCGAACCCGAGACCTTCTGCATTGCAGTCTGTTGGTCTCCCCACTGGGCTATCGCTGCTCTTGGATATTTACGTAACTATATATAATAATAATATCAGCTCTGTTTATAACTGGACCATTGCTGAACATGAGCCCCTTCTCTGTGTGAGAAGTGTTAGGCTATGTGTCTTGACCACCGCACTGGCCCAGTGGAGGCCGGCAAACTTGACCCATCTTCAAGAACATTATATATAAGTCTCAGACAAACTGGTGTCTTTACGATGTTTTCCTTTAGTATTAAAGCGAGCGATAATAAGCTACTTTATACGCCTACTAATGACTTCGAAAAAAAGAGGTGCGTAGGTACTTCAAGCTTAAACTCGAAGCGTATCTAGACGCTTCACCGCAGTCTAACGATCTCCCACTTGGCTATCGGATATACATACGAGTATGTATGTATTTAATACGAAAGGTAGAAAATCTGCGCAATACTCGTAGAGACACCTAATAGCTTTTAATCAGCGTTGGTTTTAATTACTTTTATGAATAGCTCTATTTAGGAACGTCTGTTTCGCCGCCATTAATTAGCTTTCATTTGTGATTCAACAATGTCGCCTGAATTTTAATTACTATACAATATCTGAAAAAGTGAAAGTACTAATGAGAATCGTTTAGATCCATGTCACGTTTTAATGCACGGATGGCGTAGTGGTTTAAATGGTCAAGACTGAACTACTGGTACCAATATTTTTTTATTTCTGCTCATGGCTGATTATACTTCAGCCCGCCTGGCGGTTTACGGTGACTGACGAACATAAAAATGGCTGTGTCTTCTTGACTTCATGCAAGAAATTCTAAGGAAATACAAGCACGCCGTTGCCTATTAAAAACTATATAGGTGATAAACAAGCATACTCTCTGCTACTAGTAAGCAGTTACCGTAGAGCATGTCAAAGAGATGGCTAAGAGAAGAAAAGAAACGAAGATATACCAAACTCGAATAGGTCACCAGCGCACTCACACGCCGAACGAAACCCAACAGCACGTACGAAGCTATATTACGTCGATATTTTGTGTGAAGTTAGTACTTCCCCGTTTAACTGGCCTTATTCATGTCAAAATCAGGAAGACTCTACTCCTCAATTCTTTAAAAATAAGGTAAAATGTCACTTATGTCACCTTCCTTGGTTAAATATGTTTGTAATAGTAAACGAAAATATCGCAAGAATACTTGCATACAAAAAAACTTTCCATAATGTCCTTAAGTATGTAAAACCAACCAGCACTAAGCGTTGGAGACTATACACTTCCATCTCTCATCATGTGGAGAGGTGCCTACAGAGCACAGAAATTGCTTCTAAATATCTCTATACAAACATATACTATAACCTACTATATAAGTAGTCTTACGCCTGAGAAAAATGCCTATGTGGGTTCAAGTTAATCCTGCAATAGGTGGAAATATAAAATTACCCAAATCCCCAATCTCACGAACGTTGACTGCACGGATGGCACAGTGGTTGAAGCGGTCTCATCGCCACTGCCACCGCGCGCAGTGTTGTAAGTTCGATCCACATACGGGACAAACATTTGTGTGATCCACAAATAGTTGCGCCGAATCTAAGTATCCTTTCTGTCCTTTGTCCTTTGCTCTCGGGCACTGGAAGGTACAGCGGCTCCGCCTAATAAAACCTTTAAGGTTGGTGTAGGTAGAACGCTATATCATAAACTGGACTAGTCGTAGAGAAAGGGGGATGTCCTTTGTTTGAATATTTGTAAAGTGCCCCACGACACAGGAATTATTCCTAGAGCGCAAGATGCCTTTAAAAAATATTTTAAAACGTAAGTACGTAAGTATGGGCTGCCGCGGCCGCCGCATGAAGTGGCATTAAAACAGCAAAATTACCTGCAATTTAAACAAGTTACCAAACGATACATTGATCTCCCAAACCGAGATAACAATCATGGCATTTTCCATATCAACCTCGAAGTATAATATTATTGTTATAGTTATTAGAATTCGCTTGCCACTTAGGACAACCCGCATTTGATAGCGATCTAATAAAAAAGGCGTTTATCTCCTATCTAGATTTAAAAAAGGCCCTCCAATTTAATCCGTTTTATATTTTGCGAAAGGCGAAAATAATTAGAACCCTTTCGGTCCCTTCGTTGTCCTATTTTTGAAGCGAACACGCATTTTTAATAATGTGTGTAGGTAGTTAAGATTAATCTGGGAAATTGGATTTGATATATTATTTATTTCCTTATATTACATTTAGAAAAGGAGTCCTAATTAAACTATTATATACGACTTTTAACGAAGTTTATTAAAAATAGGTACACAGCTATTAGATATTTTCAAAACTATTAAATCATATAAATTTACACTTGCCCTGACGTTTCGGTTGCTTTTCAGCTGCGATGGGCATGGGTCACGGATATAGTGATCGTTTTATTGTCTTGAAATCCTAACTAATATTATTAATTTGAATGTAAAGAATTTTTTTGTTTGTATGGTAGGCTTTTACTCGACCGACAATCATGAACATTTGCATACACGTTATCATAGAGTAAATAATAAATAGTAAGACATATTTTCATCCAGAAAAAGAACTATTCCCGAGGTATAAAAGTTTATTAACAAAATCTACACTAACGCAAGCGAAGACGCGGGCAAAATCTAGTATACTAATAAAAAAACATTTTGTTCCACCCGGGAATCGAACTCGGACTAAAAATATATGCGCAAACTTACGCTATGGAACCAACGAATCAGTTATAATACGAAATATCGTATTATCCCTTTGACTAACCCTTAGAGATTACCTACCTACATACGGGTGATATGATAAAAGAATTTTAATTCGTACCAATTTTTCGTTAAAACCTCCTTTTACACACCAATTTTCCATTTGACCAGATTAGTCCGTAAAAAGCTCGCGTTGATTCAGTTCCATCAAAGCTGTCAAACGAACTTAACGCCGAATAAACACGAATTAACTGACAAATGAGTGAAAACAACGACTGATTGAACTGACATAGTTTTCCATTTGTAAGTTACATATAAATATTGGATGTGTCACTTCATTTAATATATACTTGACCTTTACCCAAGACTTCGTTTGCGTCGCCACGATTTACAATAACGCCATGATCACTTGTATAAAATAATATCAGCACTGTATTAAACTGTTCCTCTGCTGGGCACGGGCCTCTTCTCTTTGTGAGAAGGGTTAGGCCATAGTCCACCACGCTGTCCCATTTCGGATTGGCAGACTTCACATATATTCGAGAAAATTATGGAGAACTCTCAGACATGCAGATTTCCATTACTTTACCGTTAAGCTAGCGATTATTAACTATTTAATACGCACATAATTGCGTTGTAATAATATAATAATAATAATAAATCTTTATTTCAGAAATTTTGGCACCCATGTTTTTTTTTTTAAAGAGAACAAACTTTCAATTATATAAACTTAAATTAAAACTTAAATAACTTATGCAGCTATTAATAGCCATTTTTCATACATGGAACTACTACACAATCTGTCAGAAAGATCCTTAATTATCGCATTACTACACGCACCGACCCGAGCCATGAACCCAGCGATTCGGCTTCTTTGGATGGCATTAAACGTGTCCAGTCTTGCCTCTGTAAACATCCCCGAGGCACTACAATATGGTGCTAAACCCATGAGGTGTCTGTAGATGTTATTGTACTGACCACGAATGCCATCCAAAGACCTCTTCGTATATCTAGTCCAGAGTTGGCACGTGTAGAAACTCTGACAGTATGCTCTAAACAAGTGTGCTTTAGTTTCCGCATTTATCCTGTAGAAGCGCCTCGCTAACATGTTGCCTACAACTGAGAGTGCTCTGCGTTGACGATCTATATCCGCATCATCTTTCATGTCAGATGTCAATATGTGACCAAGGTACTTGAACTTCCCCACCACCTTAACTACTTGACCTCCTACCCACACAGGTGGTCCAACGGTCTTTCACTAGTGCTGTGCTCAACTTAAAAATAAATTATTTCTATTACTATTATTATTATTCGTGTATGTAATTTGATATCTATAGTTGTGCCTATTTAATAAATAAATTATCAGTGCTCTCGATATATATGATCGGTTTTATGATTGCGAATATCTGTCTTAGATTCTAGCTTGCCTGACATTGATGGTGTAGGTCACTGCTGTGCGTCAGGTTTCCAATTCGATTTCGGATTCACACAAAAAGTGTTTTTTGACATTACTGTAAATAAATGTTCAGTGGCAGCATAGAATCTGGTACTGTGCCCGTTAAAGCTCTCCTACTATTACGTGGGACATAGCTGGTAAAAATTATATGTAATCGAGGTGGATTACTCTTAAGAGATAGAGACTATTATGTACCTAGTCCAAAAATTCGGTTCTTTGTAATCATCCTAGGATTTATGCATGGAATTCATTTTTAACCTTTTGACCGCCACGGACGTGCATTCACGTCAAATTAAACCGTGCTCACGACGCCATTGACGGCATAGCACGTCGAAAATACGACTATATTACAGTTCAAAATAAACATAAAAAAATATGTTTGTTGTGTTCCTTTTACCTATTATTTAAAACTACATTAATCATCGCTTGGCGTAGGGGGCACGACGCTACTTTTATGCTGTGGCGGTCAAAAGGTTAAATACATACGTACATCATATAATATTGTTCACTGTGCAGTGGATTTAAGGTTATCTCACCACTGCACTGACTGCACGGATGGCGTAGTTGTTTAAATGATTGCCACGTCACTGCTTTTGCGCCGAGCACCGTTGTGGCTTCGATCCCCACAGGGGACAAAAATTTGTGTGATCCACATTTGGTTGTTCCGAGTTTAGGTGTTCTTGTGTCCGTTGTTTGTAAAGTCCTCCGCGACACAGGACTTATGCCTAGTGCGAGGGTTGGATTTATGAAAAAAAGAAAACTGCCCATACGCCTAGTGTTATAGATTTCATTTCCGCACAGAACAAACAATTTTGTGATCCACAAATACAACTATCGAGACTAGGAAAACACAGTTTATTTTAAACCCCCAACGCAAAAACGACGGGGTGTTATAAGTTTGACGTGTAGAGTGTGTGGGTGTGTATGTGTGTCTGGCATCGTAGCTCCCGAACGGATGAACCGATTTTGATTTTGTTTTTTTTGTTTGAAATGTAAATTAGTCGGGAGTGTTCTTAGCTATGTTTGATGAAAATCGGTCCAAGATGGCCGCCGCCACAAAACAGCGGATTATATATTTTTCCGCAACCCCCTTAATATGGGTATCAAATGAAAGGGCTTGACTAGTAGAATACGTATACCAAGATGGCTGCCACCGCAAAATGACGGGTTACTAGCTTTAATATTTCGTGTCGGGGGTTTTTTAAATTTTTATTATAATGTTTGTAGAGTCTCCCGCGTAATGCAGATTATAACTAGTAAAGCAATCATATTTACAATTCTATCCAGTTGTTTCATCAACATTCCAACTATCTTACTCATGGTATTATGGTAATAACCATAGCCAATAAAACTCAACGTAGTTTATTACATATGTTTAATACCAGCCATAAGTAATATATTATCTTTAGACAGAACAGCTGACCTATATTCATATTTTAGCTGAATACAGCGATATTGGATGAATCTGTAAAGTCGGTGTAATTAACTGCTAACTAATTAAGAAATATAAATTAGTTGAATGTAGTTGCAAATTATTTGCCAACTAGCTTTTGCCCGCGACTTCGACGTAACTATTTTAACTATTTATATTTTTCTTTCTTTGCAGGTAAGAACAAGCTGATCTACATACATAATAAGGTAAATATAGCTTATGCCTTTCTCTTCAACACTGCAACTATTTCTTGGTAAAGGCAC
The DNA here is from genome assembly GCA_963564715.1 of Catocala sponsa. Taxonomy (NCBI): domain Eukaryota; kingdom Metazoa; phylum Arthropoda; class Insecta; order Lepidoptera; family Erebidae; genus Catocala; species Catocala sponsa. Next base: position 10,375,489 of record OY751352.1, read on the forward strand.
CATATCAAAATTTCGGCGTTTCACGATGAAAAAATGACTAAATTGTAAATTAGATCACCAGCAATATTTTAGGATTATTCTTAAATATCTCCTGTGTACATACAGTTACAATTTTATTATATATATAGATAATACGAAAGAACCGGCTCTGCTAGTGAAGTATCTCTCACACGAAACCAGCGTAAGTGAAGTTATCCTGGTAATTACTGCGTTTCGTCCGGCGTGAAGATTTAATCACCTAATACAGTATAGTGTAGTATTAATATAACATCAACCCTGTATTTGAACAGGCCCGTTGCTGGGCATGGGCCTTATTTCAGTATGCGGAGGGTTGAGCCATCGTCCATCACACGAGCCCATTGCAGGTTGGAAGACTACACATAATATCTTCAAAAACATTATGGAGAACCCTAAGATATGCACGTTTCATCACGATGTTTTCCTTCACCGTTTAAGCAAGCAATCATAACTAATAAAACGGATATAATTTCGAAAAGTCCGAGGTAGAGCCTTGCGATAGAACAATTGGCTAAGAAAACCACTTACCATAGGTTGTATGCATGTTTGCCACCTTTATTGTATAGTGAAGCCATGGACTCTAGGGCGAACTTTATCTAAATCTCCCGTTACGTCATCAACTGTACTGTACTCCTTTGACTATTGGCTAACATGTTTTGATTGAAGCCATTGACCTACATTCTAACGGAGAAGACATATACATTTTATGTCTCCAATAAAAGCGCAATTTTAACCGTTATTATGCTACTACCATATTTTATGATCCCAGTTTACGTTTTATTTATTATTATTCTAGATTTTTGTGACTGTTTGCGCAAATGTACTATTTCCGTTTGTTAACGCATGTTGTGTTACGATTTCTTTTATACACTTTTATTGTAAGAATGCAGAAGGCATTCTTAGAATAATCGTCGTTGGTTGATTTATTGAGGCATTTTATTAGGGAATTTATATTAAGGCATTGGCCTTATGGTAAATAGTTACAGATATGGATGACCACTAAGATCTTTAAAATATAAATTTATTGTCAGTGGAAAGAGTCCATGTTTCGCTAATTGCGATAGCTCTAGAAACTCTATTCACAGTAATAAGACAATACTAAGTTATTTGTTTGGCATCTCCAATAGAACGATGGAGTTTGTCAGAATTATTTTAGCTTAAGCGAGATCCCTCTGGTTATAAAGCTGTGTCCTAAATCTCATGGTCCGTCATACATTTAGATGGGTGACCATTTTACATAATGTAAGCAAAGCCATTGATACGATGTCTTGATTAACTGAAACAGTCAATTCGAAAAAACCTATTTAGGTACTAAATATATAAGTAAGATTGAAATAGTGGTTATGCTGAACTAAAATTGACAAAACGAAGCCGGTTTAGTTTTACGTCGTACAAAATTTTAATCAAATATATCGTTAAAATATCGTTCGTACGTTTGGAATCGCACTGCTAGTTTGACAATATAGTGGATCCCAATGGAATGGTTGGATAATAACGATCAGCAACATTGCCATTAAACACTACGTGATACTACTCGGTGGTGTAAGCGGCTACTGTGCGAGTTGAAGCGAGATGAGACCTCAGGTTTGAATCCCGAGTCGAGTAAATTGTTGTTAAGGTTTTCTGGAACATTTTCTTTTACTTGTCTTTTTTATGTTAGCTGTGCCCGATTAACGGCCATAGGCGCGCTCCCTATTCCATGGGACCTTAAAATATTGATGTTAAAATTTGAGTGTAAGACATCTATACCTACTTTCGGACAAATAGGCGTGAGGCTATGTATGTATTTCCAATAAAACAATCACTTAAGCTCCTTAAGAGTAGACTTAAGTAAATAGGTAGCTTGAGTACTCAAGTATTAGTAATTCAGGTCGCTTATTTTAAATATCGTCTTAAAAAAGCGTTTGCGTATTTTTCAAAGCCCCTAACAATCTTTCTTTGTCTCGACTATCTGGGACGCTCTCTAACAACTAAAAAGATATTCCACTAAGGGTAGTCACACTTTAAATGGTTTTAAGTGATGCGAAGAGCGGTAATACAAGTTAGTAGTCTAAAGTTAAGTATTAATATTCTACCTCATACACACAACACCATCTAGCCCAAACTAAGCAGAGCTTGTACTATGGGCACTAGACAATGGATAAACATACATATATACTTTTGTTTTTGTAAATACATACATATTATACATAGAAACACCCAGACCAAGACAAACATCAATGTTAATGCACACAAATGTTTGACTTCGGCGGGAATCGAACCCGCGACCTCAGGCGTGGCAGTCGGTTACACTAACCACTACGCCATCGAGGCCGACTAATGACTAGTAGGATGACCAGGCATTGTAAATTTGTAACGTAAATGGTAGGGGATTATGTCCAGCAGTGGACTGCGATAGGTTGGTTGATTGATTAAGCCGTCTAGCAGCGATAGCTCTGTGGGGAGACCAACAGACTGCAATGCAGAGGGTCTCGGGTTGGAACCCACGTCGCGCACCTCTGACTTTCGGAAGTTATATGACTTTTCGAAATTATGTTCGTATTGATTGACAATTATCGCCTGCTCCGTGCCTCGGAGAGCACGTTAAGCCGTTGATCCCGGCTGCCATGAACATCTATGGCAGTCGTTATTGGGAGAGTGTCGACACAAAAGATCCCACTGGGTTGACATGTCGCCGGTCTGCACTGACTGGCTCCCACATAAGATAAGATAAGATAAGCCGTCTATTTGTTTGCTTCTTTAACAGTTAAAAATGTAATCCGCCCCGCTCACACTCCGCCTATCTCAGCACTAAGTCCGCACGTCAGGTCGCAGACACATAGCTCGGGGATATTTTACTTTCGATTAAACAAAGACATTATCATTCTGTAAAAATACATAATTTATGTTAGCTCATTGGCAATAACGGAGATTTTTCTTTAAAATGTCTCAATAACTGATTTGAATTTGATTTTATCTCTCGAATTTCGCACTTATTTAAAATCTTCAATTTATTTTTATGATTGTAAAACTGAAAGGAGACTCCACCTGTACATTAGAGAATTTCTTTAAAATATTACTTAAAATTAATTTGAGAGGTATGGATCCGAATTAATAGTTTTTTAAATTGTTGTCCATCTGTCTCTTTGTTTCAGTGTTCCTTTAAAACCGCTGAACGCTTGCTTATCTGATTTTCACAATACGAAAGCTCTGGATTTAACTTGAAAGCTAAGTTAAGTTTCTTATTTCGGTCAGTAGAACACATATAGTCGCATGGGACTGATCCCACCTAGGTTCAACAGTAGTGGACAAGGAATACGCCGAGTTTTGCCATTAGTGAAGTCTTGGTAGTGAAAAGTTAAACAGTCTTAGAACTTGCAACGAATTCAACAGATATATAGGAGGAGTTTCAAGATAATTTCATCATGGTAATTGCCAGATAGGTATAGTGCATACTGCATAATAAGAGTAGGTGTACACGACATATTCGCCTAACTTATACTTCAAGTGCACGAAGTTGAGAGAAAAGGCTAGAGAATAGCTCAGTTGTCAGAACGACGACACGATTTCCCAAGTTGCAGGTTCAAGTCGAGTCGTGCATCATGAATTATGATTGTCCTTTTCCTCTTCGTAATTTACATTCTACTTTAGCATAAAAAATGCTTATAAAATAAATCTTATTATACTAAATATTTCAAAATTTGTCAGTCCTCTGTTTAATCAGAATGTTTCATGGGAAAGAGCCACCTGTAACAGTCAATGCATTGGTTGCCACATAAACTACAAAGCCATTCAAACCTAATTGAAATTTAATATAGATAAGGTACAGCTATATTTACTTTTATCGGCAACTATTTATAGTAAAAATAAATACATTTAATCTATATAAGATAAATTACAATAAGTGCTCTAAGTAATATTTATTGGGAACTCCTGACCTTACAATAGACTAAACTTGGAATCTATTTCTATACGTTTATAACAGACGAGGGCTTTTATTAGATACATCACTTATTAGTTCAAAAGGTCTTGTAAGCTTTGATTGAAGTGAGCTATATTTAATACTAGCTTTTGCCCGCGGCTCCGCTCGCGTTAATTTAGAATTTGACAATCAATTCGGCTTGTACTCTGCTTGTAATAATATAATTCAATCATGATTCGAAAGACACGTGGCGCCATCTATTATCATAAGAACGTTATTGTTGTTTTCCTCGGGAACAGTAATTTTTTTCGGGTTGAAAGGTAGCATATGTCCGTTTCTGTACACTTGAAAACGTATATGCAAGATTTCAGGATGCTCGGTTCAGTGGTTTAGGCGCGAAAAGGTAACAAACAAACAAACTCATTTTCGCTTTTATCATATTAGTTAGGATACACATAGTCTCATGCCTATGTCTATCCCCGATCGGCATCCGTGGCACAGCGTTAGTGAATGTGACTGCTGTGCATGAGGTCTCGGGTTTGAATCCCGGGTGGAGCTAACAAAAAGTTATTGGGTTTTTCAGTTAAGAAATCTCAATAGCAACTTGGAGTTAGGAAGTTGGCGGTTTTAGACATGTGACACCCCCGTGCCTCGGAAAGCACGTGAAGCCGTTGGTCCTGCGCCTGATCTCCCTCCGGTAGTGTCAGATTACCGTCCCATCGGATCATGAAAGTGTAGGAACAGAGAATGCACTTGTGTTTGCGCACATGCTTGTGCACTATAATATCTCCTGCGCAGATGGCCAGTCTACATTAAGATTGGCCGCCGTGACCGAAATTCGGTCTGAAGGACATTAGTATATCCCCGAAGTATAAGTTGTTGAAATTCATAATAATAATATAAATATAAACATAGCCTGTTGTGATTACAGGTCCCACGTAATAGGGGGTATTGCCATTGTCTTGGCACAGTTCCATTCTTCGTGCTGCTAATGAGAGTCTTGACAGGAAAACTAGATAACAATGTTTGCGAATTCCAAAAGGTCATATACTCTAAAATATAAATCATTTTATGAAAACTAAATTGAAATTAAACTACTTTATACGGATTTTGTCGCGTTGTTTAATTTAAAACCCTTTTATTACATAATTTTTAACTATAGCACTACTAGATATTATTAAACTTTACTACAATTTAAGCTATTTAAATTAATTAAAACTATTTATATTTAAGTTTACACTTTTTCCCGACGTTTCGTTTGCTTTACAGCAGCCATGGGCACGGGGAGACTAAGATGGTAGTTGTCTCAATGTTCTGAAGCGTGAATATTATGTAAATCTTTTTACTTTTATTTAATTTCTAATTCATTTTCCTTAGTGTCGGCAACGCGGCATTGTGCCGTATTACCTATTCACCTACTATCTCTAGTATGATAGGCTCCTGCACCATATTTACATACATTTAAACAACACACACAAAGAACACCGAAATACGGCAGAATAGCTAAATCACACAAATTTGCCTTAGTAGAAGTGACGAGACCACTCTATGCCATCAATAGAGTCGTTTTCCCTTAGATTTTATTCTGGTATTATATTAATATTGTACAGTCACCTTGGCTATGTAAAACATAATTTCGTATTCAAATTGATGATATAAATAATCAATTAATGAGATCGGAATAATGGAAATATACCATCGTTCTACGCAAAACCGAGATTAACATATAATTAAACCGATAATTGTGCAATTCACCAAGAAATAGGGCAGGCTCATTAATTCCCCTTATTATTAATTTGATAAAGGTCCGTGTTCGATCCTATTTGGATTTTCTCTTTTTAATATTATGGTCTAGTTAATTTTATTGGTATATATAACTAGATTTTTCCCGCGGCTTCGCTTGCGTTAATGTAGGTTATGTCAAAAAATGTCCATTCTTCGTGAACAGATTTTCTTATTTTTTTTGGATGAAAGAAACAAACAAACTCACACTCGCATTTATAATATCCTAACTAATATTATAAAGGCTTTTATTTATTTATTATATTAACTAATTTGTGTGAGTTTCTTAGTTAGTTTACGCTTTCACGCCTTAACTTCATGACCGATTCTCATGGAATTTCGCCTACACGTTGTCATAAGTAGAGAAGAGGACATAGAGTAGGTACTTTTCATCCAGAAAAAGAGCTGATCCCGACCAAAGCCGCGGGTAAAGGCTAGTTTTATGCTAGTTTGAGCCGTCCTCCGCGTTTCACTCATGTTTATGATTACTGCTACGCGGCCGTGAATTGGAGCGTGATGTTATATCTATACTAATATTATAAAGCTGAAGAGTTTGTTTGTTTGAACGAGCTAATCTCAGGTACTGGTTTGAATTAAAAAATTCTTTTAGCTTTGGATAGCCTATTTATCGAAGAAGGCTTTAGGCTGTATACAATCACGCTACGACCCCTGGGGACGGCGCAGTAACTATAAACGCGGGTAAAACCGCGGACACATCTAGTAGTAAATAATTCTAAAGAATCAAATGCAAAAGAATGTTTACAAATCCAACTGGTAGCCCCAGAGATTTTCGCGTTGTGGAATTCGTATTGCGTGTTAGTTTACTAAACTAACTTTGCATTGTAAAGCATAGCTCTTGTATTTCTCAAACATTTACACAGTGCTACTATTTACAATAATGTATTACGGCCTCTATGGCGTAGTGGTAAGTGTAACCGACTGCCACGCCTGAGGTCGCGGGTTCGATTCCTGCACAAGTCAAACATTTGTGTGCATGAACATGGATGTTTGTCTTGGTCTGGGTGTTTCTATGTAAAATATGTATGTATTTACAAAAAAAAGTATAATATATGTTTATCCATTGTCTAGTACCTACCCATAATACAAGCTCTGCTTAGTTTGGGCTAGATGTTGTTGTGTGTATGTGATAGAATATTATTATATTATTATTATTATTTAGTGTGTCACACGATTGGCTTTGGAATTACAAGATCATTATTCAATTTTCTACGAGCACATGCTCGTTTTGGGGTTGACTCCTAAAGCCTACCAACAAAGCTTTTTGTAGCGACAAGTGAAAGCTTAAGCGAGGAATTTTCCAGACTGGTACTACTTTTCCGACCCAGGAATCGAACCCGCAACAATATGATCAGCTACAGCCTTTTGCCCCAGGCCAGCAAGTCACATATGAGATAATCATTTTAATTTCGAATTATTGTTTAAATAATCTGAAGTCCCTTTCTTTCCCGATACCAAAATTAACTGGCTTGAAGATAAAAAGTGAGTCAAACTACGGACCCTTTAAGATTGAACATTACTTTTTAGGGTCCATCTTCATTACTAAAATGTCGACGTAAAAAATATGTCTCTTTAGGAATGTACTATCCCACAATGTTCAAATTACGATTTCGTTTAAATAAGGCTTATAACATTTTTTGAATAACTTGAGGCTAACTTTCGTTGGCAAATGTTCTTGACTCAATTTTAAACTCTTTGTAATCTGTATTCTAGCTTATTTTTTATGTTGCTCGTCAAAATGACCACACTCCGCCTGATGGTAAGCAGTCATGTGGTCTAAGAGCAGTGGCCTCCACACCGCCATCATACACTCGATATTTTATTATTAAAAAGTCTACCAAAAATAAGTCTTGTATCACATGGGATTTTATAAACATTGAAATAACGGATACAAAGAATTTTTGAACAATTGCAAATAGTTATTTTTTATATTTGTGTCAATGTTTGTTTATCTGATGTTTTATTTTGGTTGTTTGTTTTTATGTTTTGTTTGAGTATTTAAAATGTTGTTAGTAGTGTAGTTTTTTTTTAGCCTTTATCTCGTGCACTAAAATATATTTAATTAATTATTTTAAGTTGGCTGTCTCGTGCATAAAAATAATTATTTTATATATAATTAATCTAGTAATAAGTTTAATAACGTTTAATTTCTAGTTTCTTTGATGTCTTGTGCATTCAAATATAATTTTTGTACGCCACAAGTGGCCAAACATGCAGATCTTTATTTTAAAACTGACCACCATGTACCTACTAAATTGTTACTCATGTTTTTCAAAATAAATATCTTTATCTTTATCTTATCTTTATCTTTAAAGAACAGTCAAACTCGAAATAAGCATTTGTGGAACACATAAATAATACCGTGTAAGGATCAAATCTAGAACTCCCTCTACGATGTATTGGTGAGGTGACTATTTAAACCATACGTATACCATACCATTACAAGAACGTAACAGTTGTTACTCGCATTGTACAGTGGTAAAAGGTAACATGCTGATCATAAGGTCTCAGATTTAATTCCTTGTCTTGGATTTTTCTGTAAGGCAATTTTCTCTAGAATTATGTTTCAATAGTAAATCCAATGAAAGCATTGAAATATAATAATAATATAATATTCTATCACATACACACAACACCATCTAGCCCAAACTAAGCAGAGCTTGTACTATGGGTATTAGACAATAGATAAATATACATATATACTATTTTTTTGTAAATATATTAATATAATACATAGAAACTCCTAGACCAAGACAAACATCCATGTTCATGCACACAAATGTTTGACTTGTGCGGGAATCGAACCCGCGAACTCAGGCGTGGCAGTCGGTTACACTAACCACTACGCCATCGAGGTGGTCAAGTCCCTCTTTGTTGCGTGTGACCTAGATATAGCTAGCGAAATGTGCGTGAATAATCTTTTGCCGTACCGTTGGCTTGACAACCTCGTTAGTCCACGCATAACTTATTAGAATTCGATTCCTGAGTCAAGTTATGTGTTATTGGGTTAATATCCTAAAGGTCTTAAGGATATTCTACGTAGTAACACGAAGTTAAAAATAATAAAATTTATAATTATTATATTTATTCTCGTCGAGAATATTGAATATTGAATACTTTGATACATACATAGTCTCACGCCTTAGCTTCCGGCTCGAGAATTAAACCCGAGACCTCATGCAAAATAGTCATACCATTTATTGCTGCTCCAGCATAGCAGTCTATTCTGGTCTTTATATATTATTCCTCAGGAGAGAGAAGCCGAATTATTTCTCCAAATCCTCCTACACACTTCTAAATAAATTCGTTCCGGTTGAGTGTTCCGAGAAACTCTTCAGTGTAGGCATAACAGTTAGATACTTATATTCTGAAAATAAACTGGCGATTACGGGCGGCATGAAAATCTCTGACCCTATAATAATAAGAAGCTAAGTGGAAGCAAGAATAGTTCAGCAATGTTTCTGACCAGTTTCACAACTATCCAGTAAATTTTATCCCAAAACTAAATCGCTTGCTGTCTCACTCTCATAAGATTAAAGAAGAGAGATGGCGAGACTTCTATCTTATAGATAAATGCCATTCGGAGGTGGTGGAACAGGTCTTTAGACACATGAGCGGCGCAAATCGTGTTTATAAGACAACGGTGACAATCAATCAAAATAATGATTTAACGTGTTGGGAAGGGGACCTCTCTCATAGGGGACATGTTCCTTAAATACCTTGACCTCGGTCACAATGATAGCAATATGTATAATATGAGGTATTTTACACTGATGATCTTCTAGAGATAAAGACAAGCGATGTATATACGAATTTCTAACGCAATCGTTATCCTATCCTATCCTAATCCTAATCCTAACTAATATTATAAAAGCGAAAATGAGTTTGTTTGTTTGTTTGTTTGTTACCTTTTCACGCCTAAACCACTGAACCGATCATACTGAAAGTTTGCATATACGTTGTCAGGTGTACAGTAACGAACATAGACTACCTTTCATCCCGAAAAAAATTACTGTTCCCGAGGAAAACAACAAAAACCTTCTTATGATAATAGATAGCGCCACGTTTCTTTCGAATCATGATTGAGTTATATTATTACAAGCAGAGTACAACGCGAATTGATTGTCAAATTCTAAATTAACGCGAGCGAAGCCGCGGGCAAACGCTAGTAAAAAAATAAATTCGATTATTTGATACTTGCATTCGAATTTTGATCAATTCATCGACACTAATTACTATTCGAATAAAATTGAATTAATCGATTCGAAACTTGGTATGATAAATACATATATTTGTGTCAATCTGAAGTACGGATCGACTGAAACATTATGTTATTAATCAAAGGAGTCCTTAGCGGGAGACAAAATAATTAGACGTAATAGGAAGTCCACTTTATTATATTGAAAAGTTGTGCTACCAGCTCAGTACAACTTCTATTAACAAAATTAATAAAGATTCATGAACCGAACCCGGACCCTCACGTTCGACCGTAAGCTGATGTCACTCAACCACAGAGGCAGTGTTTTTCACAACAACAGTGTTGATATAAAACACCGTACATATTAAACTAATTAGCAATTAGTAAAACTAATTTAGTAATTAGTGTACCTACCTCCTAAACGACGCTCATTTGACCCTGGGGAGTGTGTTTGACGATCAGATTACTGTGATCATTAGACGATTGTAATAAACCTATAGGCTTTATTATCCGTGGACAAAAACTATGACCTTTTATAAGGCATCCTAACTTAATATCATAAATTGAAATGTGATTATGTTTGTTACGTTTCACGGCTTAGCAACTCGAGTTTATGATGATCGCATCATAAAGTTTCGCATATACATTGTCAGAGGAATAAAGAAGGAGATCGCGCGAAGCCGCGGCCAATATCTAGTAAAAATATGTATAAGAGAATGTTATTTTATATATACGTTACCTACTTATCCTCAAAACCGAAGACAAAGGTGTATTATACCCCCACATTTTGAAAGCTATGCTTGAAGTTCTACTCTTCCAGTCGCTACTGAATGCCCCGACCAGAAAACCTCACGATCAACCGCATACATACATAAGTATCTATGCCTTCTAAATTAAGCAAACATTTCTAAAATAATATTATACTGTTAGTTGCGGAATGCGACGTAAACAAGTAACGTCACGAATCATCCGATCGAGCGTGCTATAAAAGCGCGCTCGGCGCGCAATGACTCACTTTGATATCGAGCGGCGGACGGAACGGACGTGCTGTGTGATCGCTGTTGGGTGATATCAATTATTTCTTACTTTATTTGTTAATGCATTTCCTGAATAAGTCAATGATTATTTAAAGGTTAAAGTGCGTCTGTTATTTTTTTAAGCTGTTTCACATCCGAGTCCTAACAATACATATTCATCATTAATGTTTTAGCTGGATGAAATAGGAACAGTTGCATTAAACCCGTATTTTGACTTCGTTTTAGGGCCTATGTTATGGGATGCGTGCCTATTACAGACAACAAGGTATACATACGGCCGTCGGCCTCGATGGCCTAGTGGTTAGTGTAACTGACTGCCACGCCTAAGGTCGCGGGTTCGATTCCCACACAAGTCAAACATTTGCGTGCATAGACATGGATGTTTGTTTGTCTTGGTCTGGGTGTTTCTATGTACAATACATACCTATATATTTACAAAAAAAAGTATATATGTATGTTTATCCATTGTTTAGTACCCATAATACAAGCTCTGTTTAGTTTGGGCTAGATGGTGTTGTGTGTATGTGATAGAATATTATTATACGTCCACCGCTACTTAAAGATTTCAACAGAAAAAATTACAATCACTTGGGTTAGTACATACTAGATTGCTTCTAGAATAAGGTACGAAGGGATTAACATTGTCATTGTTTTATAAAAGACTAGCTTTTGGCCGCGGCTTCACTCGCGTTAATTTAGAATTTGACAATCAATTCGGGTTGTACTCTGCTGGTAATAATATAATTCAATTATGATTCGAAAGACACGTGGCGCCGTCTATTATCATAAGAACGTTATTATTGTTTTCCTCGGGAACAGCTATTTTTTTCGGGATGAAAGGTAACCTATGTCCGTTTCTGTACATCTGACAACGTATATGCAAAATTTCAGAATGATCGGTTCAGTGGTTTAGGCGTGAAAAGGTAACAAACAAACAAACAAACTCATTTTCGCTTTTATAATAATAGTTAGGATTGAAAACCTCGTCCTTTTTTGAAGTCGGTTAACAAAATCCCTTTATGTAATAAATAAAGGAGAGATAAACACTTAGCCTGACCATAATATGGAAGCCATGAACTCATGCTTGGCGCCATACATAAAAGCAAATTTATAACCCGGTATCACCACCAAATTAATATCTTGAAACGGGTAAGCTTCTGCCTACGCTTCTGCGTATTATGGCTACATGTCATTATTTTGGTACCATTTCATAGATGGACCCTATTGCCGTCTATCGAGCATTGTCAGACCTCAAATTACTGCAGAGAATTTGCTTACTAAAACAATCAATGAAATCTTATAACCTGGGATTCGAACCCAGTAACTCACGATTGGAGATGATCCTGATCTTATAACATGAGATCAACGATTCAGTCTATTATACGCTTATTTATTATTGACTCTGTGGTTCGTTTGTTATTAATTATTATTGTTTGCTCATGTTTGTGATTTATACATTATTCATATATAAACAATGTATCTCATTGTTTTATATCTTTTTTTGTCCGGTAGAGTGCGAATACAATAGAAGAAAAATAGTAACTGCTGTTTTATTGGTAAACAAATACATATCTTTGTAAAAGGAAATACCAGCATCGAAGCATTTAAAGAAAGTGTTTTATCTGATCTATTGCTGTCTCGCTGGGTACGAACGAAATATCATTGTGCAAAAGAGATAACTACCTATAGCTTGGGCTGATTGTACCTCTAAAATAATTATCTCGTATTCTATTTTCTGCTCCATAACTAAATAAATTTTAATATTTTGTCGTAAAATATATCCTCACACAGCTCGCGAAAAAACATTTAAATTTTGGCTATGTTTATTATATGTTTTTATTTATTAGTTTTGGGAGTTTGAAAGCAGCAGTAAAGTTTTTAATATATATATTTTTAATAATAATAAAATGTATTTGCCAAAACAATACATAATATCTGAAACAGTAAAAAATAACATAGTTCCATTGTTTGTTTATATGAGCAATGTCCCCGAAGCTAGGTAAATCCTGTGTTATCAGGGTCATCCATTCGTCCGAAATTATGTTGCAAGCTTTGTTGAGCTAAGGACTTAATTAACAAAACGTTTCATATAAGTTAAATAAAAAATAAAAAAAACCAATTAGTCTTTGTTTTAAACTTTGTATTTGTATGTGTGTGTGTGTGTGTGTGAGAGGGTGTGAGGGTGTGTGTATGTATGTCAGATTAGAGTGTGTGTGTGTACCTGTGTATGTGTGGTTATGTCTGTGTGTGTAAGTCTGTATATATGATTGTATATGTGTGTGTATGTATACGACTGTGTGAGTGTATTTATATGTATGGGGGTTTAACTAGTGCTTCAGTTTCATCGTAATCTAAGGTAAGTAGAAATTGTTTAACTTTTCCCTTGCATCTGTGAGCGTTCAATTTGTGTGTGTTTAGTTGTTGGTTTAACTTATTGTATATGAGCGTGCTTAGGTAGAGATTGTGTCGTTGGGCAAAAGATGTGGTTGTGTATAATTTGGGGCAAGCTGGTTTAGGTCTTCTTCTAATTGTCGGACTAACATTTGAAGTGTATGGGAGTTTTGCATGTTTTCTCGTAACTGTGCGAAAAGTATATAGTTGACGGACTGTTAATGTTTTAAATTCATTGTAAAGTTGTCGTGTTGGAAATTTGAAGGGCTTTTTCAGTAAAACTTTTATAACCGCTCTTTGACCCCATTCTATGAGTATCATGGTCATATTTAACGGTTCATTTTACGTTTAATAATTCAATAATGATAAGATATAGCAAATTTTCGATGCTTCTTTGCTCTAGTAATTTTACTCAAGGAGACGAATACGTTTGACTGGAAGAAACGCTGCCCGTATTTCTTCTTAAGGAATTCTAAAAACTGTCTTATTGATTAAATTGATAAAATGTACATTTGTCAAAATATAAAAATAATATATATGCAATTAATAAAAGACATACATAGTCTATCATTGTAGTTCTGGATGCGGAAGGCGGCAGACCGGATGTTGTGGCGTAAAATGAGAGAGGCCTATGTCCAACAGTGGACTGCGGTGGGCTGATTGATTGATTTATTGATACATAGACTTGTTGCATATAGTATCATGATAGTAATAATTTGAGTATTGATAAGATACGTGTCTATAGTAATATACACATACTGTCTAGAAATATACACACACATACACACACGCACACGCACACCCACATGCACACACACTTTACTTTATTTTGTAATATTTCATTTTTTATTTCATCTTTCTTTTATAGATATACTTACCTGTCTAGTTGTGTAATTGTGTAATATGAAGAGCGGGGGCTCCTAACACAAGTATTTCTCTTACTTAAAAGGAGTACCTCATTAACTGATGTTAACTAGTTCGTAAGAAAATGAAAATAAACAATATTTTTTTTTTATAGTCCCTCGTATAAGGAAAGACTGACTAAGAAAGTTTATAAGGCTAGTTTGAATGGAAACGTCGCAAGAGGAAAACCTAGGCGAACGTTTCTCGATCAGATCGGAGGCCTTCTGGACAAAGGCCAGGTTAAGAGCTCCTTGAAACGACGGGCATGTATGGGGAATGTGATGAAAGTGAATGAAGCCAGAGAAGTGTGTCAGGATCGTAGCAAATGGAAATCCGTAGTCTTTGCCTACCCCTCTGGGAAACAGGCGTGAATCTATCTATGTATGTATGTATAGTCCCACGTGTATACTGCCGTCAAAAGGGAAAAATAACACATATCTAAATTTTTTTTCGACATCTAAGATTTTTACATATTTGGAATTAGTAAAAAAAGACGCATCTGCAAGTATACTAAAAAAAACTTTTTTATATATCCCCATAGCAGTACTGTAGGCAGAAATGTATTACACTCACATTTCACTAACCATGTCTTTAGGTTCCACATAATTGGGCTACTATCACATGAGACCCAAAAACATATCAAATATACCTATTGCTGTTTACTGGGCACAGTTTCAAAATCCATGCTGCTGTGAGCATTTATTGACATTTATTCGACCTGGGAATCGAGTCAAAGACCATATACATAACAGTCCTAAAAAAAATAACGAAATAAAGATACTTAATGTAATTTTGTTAGCACTGTTAGATGTCTATTAGGAGTATATTAATTGATCGTGTAGGTGATAGACGGTACATTGTAAAAGGTACCTACAAAAATAGGGTGTATAATATTTTAGTTGCCCAAGGTTTTGAGCTAAACGTTGAGGAGTCAATCAGTGTGTCAGGACTTCTTTTTTTGTAAATATTGACATGTTAACATTCTTAGTTACAGCCAGATTATTACGCTACAATGTCCTCAAAGCTAAAGATACTTCTCCCCTCGGAGTACTCCAAGAAATTCCACTACGCCTTACATCCCTTACGAACCAAATTCCCCTCTATAAAAAAACAAGTACGCCAAACTCGCTAAGTCGTCCCTAAACATAATTACTTTGAACTTTTACCTTAAATACCTTAAAAATATATTAAAAACGGCACTTGAACACGATTTTATTGTAGTAAAACGTCTACAAGATGATATCTTAGCTGGCAGTATTATGAGAGTCATCCAGTAAACCCTCCGAGCCCTCGAGGGCTATTGTCATAAAAAAGATCAGTCAAATAAATGTATATATAATAGGGCTTTATCAAGATTTTGTATTACGTTTATACTAGAATTTTTTGAGGAAGATTGTCTTGTTGGCGTAGCGTTCTTGTAACTGGTGTAAATAAGATCTTTAAATTTTGTGTATGCGAAAGGTTGTAGGTTCAAATTCCATTTTTTTATTTTTTATTTAATTTAAATTAGTTGGCAAACAAGCATACGGCCCACCTGATGATAAGTGGTCACCGTAACCTATGGACGCCTGCAATACCAGAGGCATCACTTGCGCGTTGCCAACCCTTTAGGAAAGGAAGTGGAAAGGAGATGGAGCGGGAAGGTGGAAAGAGGGTGATTGGGCCTCCGGCACTCTCACTCGCCGAACGAAACACAACGGTAGGAATACTGCTATTTCACGTCGATATTCTGTGAGAGGGTAGTCCTTCTCCGGTCGAGCCGGCCCATTCAAGCTGAAATCAGCGAGGCTCTACTACCTATAAAACTTTATTGCTCTACCAAAGTGAACTCTTATATACAATGATAATAGTATTCTAGCTTAGCTGGAGAATAATTTAAAGTAATCTTAATTACAAGATTTTATTTGCATATCCTCACCGTTTAATAAATGTAAGAGTAGTAACAACTTAATGAAAATTAATTGACACTCGTTGAGGCAGCCAAGATAAAAGCCGAAACCTCGGCAGGGTCGCGACTGCATGTGAAAATGATTCGCGCGGCCCCGCCGATTGCGGTTTTGTCGAGGAACACCGTGGTAGGTTTAGTCAGTATTACCGAGAGGCCCATCATCATTACCATCTCTACAACCCCGGTTTTAGCCCCTTCGCCCGCCCCCGCGGAGGTGTATGCGTCAATGCATTCCCCACGTAAAAAAAGACAAGATATCACCCAATCTAACATCAAGATATCAATCAATGCCAAATGCAGCAGCTGTTATTATTTACTATTATACATACATAATATATGTACATACAGCCAAGCATGGCGATATAGCGCTAAACAAACTGCGTCTCAAGTAGATTTACTTCGGGTTAAAGATTCATTTATTCTCAAAAAGAACAGCTACAGTTCACTTATATTGAGATTCTATATAATTTTAGTGTGTTCTATAAAATACAGTCTGAGTACGTTAAGGTAAGAGATGATAGATTAATAATTTTTTGTGACAAAATCCAGTAAAAGTTTTTTATACAATGATAGGGTTTTAGTGTTTCTTATTTCATCTGGTAATTTGTTGTACAGTTGTGCTTTTTCGTATAATATGTTATTTTTCCATAGTCAGTTCTACTTTTAGGGGTTAAAGAAATAATAACTCGAATATATATTCTCAAAATCAAAAATCTTTAGGGATGCACGATACAAACTGTGACGTATTTAACCTCAGTTATGCGAGAGAGATAGATAGACATCGCCACACACACTTTTTTCTTATATTAAAATTTTATTAAGTACCTTATTCCTTATTCCTTATTTTGCAACCAATTTTGATATTGTTTGCTCAAAAAGCTTTGCTATTTGCTCTTATGAGTTAAATGATGTTCAAAATCAAATATAGACAACTACCCTGTTGTTTAAGCATCATTCTTAACAATAGAATGCAAATCAATTTATTTACTTACTAGCTGTTACCTGCGACTTCGTCGGCGTAGATTTTAACTAAAAAGTGTTTGTCTCCGCGGAACCCTATTTTTTTTCTAAAATCAAAGTAGGCTAAGTTACTCCTTATAACATCAGCTATCTGCCAGTGAAAGTCCCGTCAACATCGGTTCAGCCTTTTCGGAAATTAGCCGGAACAAACAGACAGACAGACAAAAATTTTTAAAATAGATGTTTTAGTATAGGTACCTTATATACTTTCATATGCATTAGGTAAAAACCTGTTATTTTGACATTACAAACAGACACTTCAATTTTATTTATTTGTAATAGATATTTCTTATATAAACTGTTGTGTGTGATTATTGCTTAAAAAGTTAAAAATAAGAACGCTCTCGCATTAGGAATAATTTCTGAGTCGCGGTGGACTTTACAAACATTCAAACAACGGACACAAAGAACACCTAGACTCGAAACAACCAATCAAGGAAGACACAAAAAAAAAACACACAAATGTTTGTCCCGTGTGGGGATCGAATGCACAACACTCGGCGCGGCGGAAGTGACGAGGCGTACACTTAAACCACCAGTTGCGGTTATTACATACAGTAAATTACATTACGGATTAAATATAATGATCATCAAAAATACTAATTGGTCAGCAAATATTGCACAGCACACGACTCGATGGCGTAGTGGTTAGTGTAACCGACTGCCACGCCTGAGGTCGCGGGTTCGATTCCCGCACAAGTCAAACACTTGTGTGCATGAACGTGGGTGTTTGTCTTGGTCTGGGTGTTTCTATGTATAATATGTATGTATTTACAAAAAAATAAGTATATATGTATGTTTATCCATTGTCTAGTACCCATAGTACAAGCTCTGCTTAGTTTGGGCTAGATGGTGTTGTGTGTATGTGGTAGAATATTATTATTATTATTATAACGAGCATCTATACGCCTCAAATCACTGCATTCCGTCTCGGAAGTGTTAGGTTATGTTAGGTTCCTTTTTTTAAACTAACCCAAAAATAGGAGCCCCGCTTCGCGGGGCTCCGTCGACTTAGTTTGAACTCTTTAAAGTTTGCTGGCCATGAGTTGCTGATCAACTAGCTATTTCTGCTCACAGATTATATTTTTTTGCTCACAAAAATACCAATACTATGCTAACCATTTAAATAACACCCATTACATTATTATCACAAGTGTTTTCTAAATTTAAACCCGACCCTCCTAACCTTGCAGTTCAACCATCTATCTACTATATTATAATAACTAAAAATAAGTGTTAACAAAATCCCTTTATTAACAGCTCAATGGCCGCCCTTGGTCTAAAGGTCAACATACAAGTTAATTTTAATAAATCTTTGCTTTCAACACTACTATACATATTTGTATGTTGAGTATACAATATACATGGATATGAATAGTGCCACCATAGGGATGGGACATCGCACAATATATTAAAATATTATTTATATCGTATGTGTTGAGATCTTTAAAAATATTATATACTAGCTTTTGCCCGTGGCTCCGCTCGCGTTAATTTTGAATTTGACAATCAATTCGGGTTGTACTCTGCTTGTAATAATATAAATCAATAATGATTCAAAAGACACGTGGCGCCATCTAATATCGTGAGAACGTTATTGTTGTTTTCCTCGGGAACAGTAATTTTTGTCGGGATGAAAGGTAGCCTATGTCCGTTTCTGAACACCTGACAACGTATTTGCAAAATTTCAGGATGATCGGTTCAGTGGTTTAGGCGTGAAAAAGTAACAAACAAACAAACTCATTTTCGCTTTTATAATATTAGTTAGGATTTGTTTTTTATATTGCGTGTACGATTTGTGTTTTATGAGCTATGTGTTTATGTGCTTGTTTTTTAACATACCACAGTTCCAGACTCTTAAACCGGAAAACATTAATAATGTCTTTGCAACCAACAAATTAGAAATCTTAAATGTAGGAATACCGCTGAAATGTCAAATCTGACGTTTCGAGTACGTTCCAGGGTTTTTGCCATACCTCTCACCTAATTATTTTATATATATGTAATACCTAAAGGAAAGCACGTTGAGGAGAACAATCTCTGATAGTTTAACATAAAACTTTTAAAGTGTGGAATCTTTGAACCCACACTTGATCAGTAATAAGACTGTTTAAAAACCATCTTAGTGCAATATAGCTATGTGCACATTGATTAAAATTTGAAATATTTAAGACATTAATTAATTGTGATCATAGATAGGCTAGCTAATAACATGGTTTATTGACTTTTATCCCCACACGAGACAAAAATGAATCTACAAACAGGTAGTTGTGCCGACATTAGATATAATTTGTATCCGTTATCTGATTAAACAGCGCGACGCTGGATTAACAAAACAAGCAAAGAATAGGTACATTATTTAATTTTATCGATAAGCAATACACACATCACTATTCGAAATAAAATATTTATCGTAGGTAAATATTATTGGAAATTTTGTGTTAGTCAGCGTGCAAATTGAATTGTAAGCCTTAGGACTAGGGATGGAAAACAGCCGAATCACTTTATACCAATATCTTACTAGGATTTTGTTTAAATTTTTAATCCCAGAGGGTTGCCGGCTTCCATTTATATCAGTTTAGCTAGCATTAAAGTTGGTGGGGCAACGCAAGGATGAAAAATGGCGCTAAGCTATTTAGTGTTATATTACAATGTTACATAGGGATTTGAGTATTTAATTATTTGACTTTATATATATTTAGATTATATAGTCTCACGGGAGTATTCCGCTTTCGGCACCCATTTTTTGGGCACCTATGGTTTCGGCACCTAAGCTATTCCACTTTCAGCACCAATAGGTATTTTATTCCACATTCGGCATCAAGCAAAAATACCTATTGGTGCTGAAAGTGGACTAGCTTAGATGCCGAAACCATAGGTGCCGGAAAATTGGTGCCGAAAGCGGAATACTCCGTCTCACGCCTATATTTCCCAAGTGTAGATATTACTCGTATATTTAGCTAACTATGGTTGTAGTCAGTATCACGTAAGAGGATGTGAGCTTACTGCCGTCTATCGTTCATATGTAGTTCTAGACACCCTACTTATCATTTCTTGATAGAAAACTCCCTAAGTCGAACCCAGGACTAAATGCACAGTCAAAGCAGTCAACTAATTATATGCTTACGATATGTATAGTTAAATTTGAGGCGACTGGGCGGATCCAATGGTTTAAGTGGAAAATCAGGAGTCTGAAACAGTGGCTCTGAGTCTGGATTCTAATGCTTGTAAAGACTCGAAAGAATTATAAAGTTATTTACCATAAACCTTTCGGTTATCTCGTTGGTCTAATGGTGAGAGAGGCTAGTAGGTACACTGGTGAGGTCCTGAGTTCAATAAACAAATATACTAACATAACATTACTACTGAATATTCCTGCAGATAGATTAATATTATAATACTATTTTACTTACAACATAATTTACTTAAAATTTACTTAATAAATACCGACCAGTAATTATTGCCGTATATAGGGCATAGTTTTAGAAATCAATCATACTGCTTGACCAGGGAACAAAACCCAGCACTGCACTATTAAAAATTTACACAAGTGCTCCAATAACAACAATCAACATGACTTAATTACTAATAATTAAAACTGTCACCAATATAAATTCACGCTATAATAAATCTTAAAAAAGTAATCAACTTATAATGACGATAATCATTAGGCACCTGGATAATCAAAGAACATCTTATAATGTTCCCTGATTGCAGAGAATATGAATGAAAATGGAATATCTTTCACAATCAACCTCCACAATGGTCCTGTAATCTCATAAAAACTCACTGTCCGTTTCTGCGACGTTATTGCGTAAGTAGCAACCAGTTGCTTCGTGTAAATTGCTTCATTTTGTCAATAGTAATGGGTAAACGATTACAACTGTCGCGCTATAGTACAATTCATTGGCGTTGATATAGATCCTTGTTTATTTATCAGTGGTCCAAAGGGAGAGGTTATTTTATTTTATTGTGGAAATTTAAACTTGTTTTATATGCTGTTAAAGTAAAATATCTGTGGTAAGTATTTTGCACGTATAACATGGTGGTTTATGCGGTCGCCTTACTACTAAAACACCGCCAAATGTTGTGCATTCGAACCCTATCCGATATTCCCATATTAGTATTCTAAGGTCGATGTTCAATTTTTTTAAAGTCTTCATCGTCGCTCGGATTCTCACTAATAGATGAATATTTTTTATTAAGATTATCTTCTTTTTATTACAAACATTGCGATGGTATTCATTACACTATTTAAAACAAGCCAAATCCACTCTGATTTAAACAATTTTATACCATTCATCAGTTCTATAATACAACAGAAATTGCAGCCGACAAATATCACCTAAACTAATAAACTGCAACTGCCAAACAACCAGTAGCAATCGCAAATTACATTACACAACCCCGGTAAAACAATGAGTCAACCGTCGAAAATTTAATTCGTTTCAAAGTTGCCAGCCTAATTCGTTTACCCATTCGGGAAATTAAATAGATGGGTAATATAGCTACCCCATTAGGGGTACCGGGCTTAAATCGAGGACCTAGGGCGCAACTACCCCCAGATTTATGCGAGGGACGCAAATTTATTTGGAGTGATGCTAGTTTGGCGGGCAGTTCGATTATAGGTGTCATGGCGAACATATTTATGTAATTGTTTTACTACGGAACGGCTACAGAATGGATATTGTCTCACTCTTCGGCTTTAGACCTGTTTGTAAATGTTCGAACGAGAGAAAAAACGACATTGAGTATTTATTTGGATTACAAGAGAAACAGACATAGAACGTGAACTATCAGTGCTGTTGTATAACATCTTTGACAAGTTTTCATGATTCAACTAGAGGTTTCAACCGCGTTAAAAGTCGTTTACAGTCAATATTTCTTAAGTTCAAACGTAATTCATACTCAATAACTTTAGTCAATAAATGGGCAATCTAACACAAAAAAAAAATCAGGTCAGCATGGTAGCTTTTAAGATTAGTGCATACATAACTTCAGCTGTATAATATTGGTAATAATCGGTTTAGGAAACCTTTAGACTTATATGATTTTATTTGGTGGACTTATTTCGGACATCATCGGGATCATTGCTTACGAGGATGAATCCCTTAAAAGATGAAAACAATAGCTGAACTTGTTCTTGACTGTATGAATATTATAAACATTTAAGATGTTTCGATATTTGTTACTCAATGAAACTTGAAACCGTTGAAACTCGTAAACCGTTAAACGAATTTGAAAGAAAATTAGCACACAAGAAGAACATATATCCTGGAATAACACATAGGATTGTTATCCCGGTGTGCGTTCCCGTGGGATTCCTGCGGACAAAGCCGGGGGGAGAAACTAGTGATCTATAATCGTTAGGTCAAAGAATCCCCTCAAGCCTTGTGCCAGACTGAGCAAGTAACTTCGTTAAACACGAAAATGCAGCCAAATAACTTTGAGTTGTGTTCTTTTACTGACCTCAGATGTCCTAAGGAGGCCTTGAGCTACTACTTCGTCTCTTCAAGGTGGACCTTCGTTTCGAATATACCGATACCTATGTATACAGTAGTTTCCAATTGAAAGGCATACGCAGTAAAATGGCAATTCTCGCGATTGACATCAAACCAGGAGAGGTTATATTGTCAACTAATTCTCTAAATATTTATGCCCTGTTAGCTATAGTGTTCTATAACGTATGATTTAAATACAGCTAGCCAAATATACTCATGATTCACCCCTGTCTGTGAATTTTGGGATATACCAACGCAATGCCATGCCAACTCTTCTTAACATAAAAACATTTCACACCATACATCCACACATTTAATCTGTTAATAACAAATAATTCAATAATAACACCAATATATCAGGGTCCAATTTCACAGAGTACTATAAAGTGAATTTACTCTCCCCTACAACCATGGGATAATGCGTTTTAACTCATGTTTTAAATACATTGAAAATAAAGTTTTTGCGTCGCTCGCATTCATTTGGAGCGGTAATGGTGATGAATAGACTTTGGCTATAAGCCAGTCTTGTTGTTGTACTTACTATTGGTTCTCGAATGGAATTCGAATCACCGATGCGCTATATTGCATTCGAATCGATCCATTCAAATATTATTGTTATAAGCACTGTTTATTCTTAGGTGCACACGCTCCGTCTTCCACTATGTAAAGATGAAATCGCGTTGCATCGCTTTCGAATAATAATTATTCGAATGTATCGACAACTCTTCACATTGGTAGTATTTATTTAAAATAAGTAAGGCATACGTGCCTTATTTTTTAAATATACAGTAATAATAATAAATATTTTTATAATAATATTATTAATAAGTATTGCTAATTATTTAATTATGTCACTAAAAATATATTATTTCCCCCTTATAAAGGATGTAATTTTATGTTTCCTTTACTGCTTAAATTAAATCCCCCAGTCTTATACACTCCAATATTAAAAATAATTACAAGAAACAACAATCCGGACTTTACTTAGATACTTAAATGGTAAAAAATTTGTGTCGAAGTGGTTAGTTATATTTTCTTTTTTTTTTATTAGTCGTTTTATTTTTCAATAGTCAAAGTCAAATATAATTTAACCATTTAGGTAACTAAAAATGTAATTAGGTTACTTCCTATGTTTTGGCAAAGAATTGAGCCTATGAGAAGATACTTGCAAAAAACTCACAGCCGTTAATTTAAAATAAAAGGTACGCCCTTGCGTGGAGTACTGTTCTCATCTTTGGGATGGCTCCGCGCAGTACTTGCTGGACGCTCTCGACCGGTTACAGCGGCGGGCTGTCCGTATCATCGGAGATCCAGAGGTCACGAGTTCACTGGAACCTCTGCAACTCCGTAGAGACATTGCCTCATTGGCATGTTTCTACAGAATATACCACGGGGAGTGCTCTGAAGAGTTATTCCACCTTATCCCGCCCTCCCCTTTCCTATCTAGAACAACGCGTGCTGGGCTCAGATGCCATCCTTACACGGTAGAGTCGATTAGAGCGCGTACCAAAAAGTTTGGGTCCTCATATCTCTGCCGAACGACCAAGGCATGGAATTCTCTGCCAAGGCACGTGTTTCCTTCTTCCTTCAATCCTGGGTTCTTTAAGCGGGGCGTGAAAAAGCATCTTCTCAGGCCGTCAATGTAGAGACCTCAACATCGCCTCGGCTACTGTGGGGGCGATGTGGAGGCCACTGCTCTTAGACCACACGACTGCTTACCATCAGGTGGAGTGTGGTCATTTTGACGAGCAAAATAAAAAAAAATAAAAAAAAATCCAATCCATGAGTATTTGGACGCGCACCGCATGCATGCAAAATAGCCATCTATCAAATATTATTTATAGCATCGCTCCACATTTTCCACAAATCTTATACTTTTTATTCCAATTTAAAATGTGGTATATACATATATATCACAACCTTAATATTTTTTTATATTTAAAGGACGTAGAAATTTTGTTTAATATAAATATCGTTGTCGTTTCTATTTGAACATTAGATAAAGATGTTTAAAATAATATTTAATTCACAAATGTAAAAGGGTACGATGGGGTTGACGTGTCTAGATTACGTAAAACCTCTAAGAAAAAATATATGGTGTAGCAGCGATTGGCTCGGTTGTGCAGTAGTAGTAAATACGCAAACTGTACATGAGTACCTAGGTACGATTGCAGAGTCGGGCTACTTAGCCCGACTCTATCATCAGGCTATAATAGTCCACTGCTGGACATAGCCTTCCTCTAAAGAGCGCCATAGCGCCCTGTCTTATTATTGTTAGTTAAATTAGTGTTAGTTTTATTATTCTACTTTTATTTTTTATTTTCTTTTATTTTGTAATTTGTATACTTTTTGTTTTTCTTTTATATTTCTTCATGTTTTGCGTGTGCCGTTGTGTGCCAAAATAAATATTTTTCTTTCTTTCTTTCTCTTTCTTTATTAAATCCAAATATAAATATAGATTATTTATAGAGTCCGACTCTGCAATCGGCAAATTCCACTTAATAGAAAGCTAGTAATACTTATTACTAGCTCCCTATTAAGTGGAAAATAAAAACCAATGCTTGCGAAACGGGCAAAGTGTTTCCTGATTAGAAATTGTTAGTATTGTTAATTGTTGGCAGCACGGAGTCTGAAACTGTGCCCGGAAGACAGCAAAACGCCCGCCATGAGACTTGAAACTAAAACTAATGGAATCTAGGCATTATAATACACCTATGTTTTTCTGATACAGACGTATGACTACTTTCGTATAGTATTGTCGCCCATTGTGTAGCTTAGGGGCCAAAACACGCACAATTCGGACAGACATCACACAAGAATGACAGCACGGCCATTCCTACGTCAGAATCAAAGCGGCTGACAACCGCCCCATGGGAGGTGCTTCCTCAAACGAGATACACCGCACGGGAATAAGGTTGAATAAATGATAGCGGTCACGTATTACCCATGAATGCGTTGATGGTGACCACTGAGAGCGGTGCTACATGACACGAGACCCCATCATCCCCTAGGGCGATAGGAATCTTTTAAAGGGTTATTCACTAAAAATCATTTAGATGTTGTATAAAAACATGACAATGATTTCAATCGTAACCCCATTGAATATAACACAAAATTCCCTTGGGATACGTAGAAAAATGAAGATTTGGAAATAACATCAATTTTTAGTTAACTAACTATATCCATTTGCCAATGGGTCCAGTGCGATAAAGAGGTGCGGATGCCAGCAATTAGGTCCTAAATTCGTTGTTCAGTTTGAGCTAATAAGCAAACATAATTATCATACATACATGCTTAGTCTCATGTTAGAACCGAACGAGTAGATGAATATGATCCACCTACCCATATCCATGATTTCTAAAACTGGAAAATGTGTTTTAGAATTCATGGGTCTATTGTTGTCTAGCGGGCACGTTTTCTCAATTTCTTAACAGGAAAATCCCAATAATACTTTACCCGACTTTGGATTCAAACCCGGTATCTCAGGATCGTACTCAAAGTTAGTACAAACGATTGATAAATATACAATGCAAATATCTAAACAAACGTATGTACATATTAAAATCTTGATAGGATAAAATGTCTAGCACACAGTACTCGCATACCAGATGACTGTCCTGTAGACATACCATCACAAGTATTTCCGATCGTTAAAATACATCTACCCCCTTAAGAACGTAAATACTAGTTCTCTGTGACCATTATAACTGTAAACGGTTGTAATGGCTAAACCACATACAATTGCATCAGTTAAACAGCCGACTTGGTAAGCAAAACTACAAGCTTAGTTTATTTTTATTACAAATAAAATTGGTACTTTAAAATTTTATTGAGACTTACAAACTTGCGTGCGAGATTATTACTATTGAGTCAAAAAAACTACCGTGCCAAATAAGTAGGATGCAGCAATAGCACAATGGTTAAGATATTGGTCGTCATTAAGAGATCGTCGGTTTGATACCAACTGTTATATTAGCGATGTGCAAAACCTTATTAAAATATTTTCGAATGTTTTATCTATCTACTATCAACATTTCATTTTCATTCATTTATTTATTCATTTTTAAACTTACAACTATCATTACAGGTAACCCCAATTCGATAGTGCGCTACATCTTAATTATATACATGAAAAAATAAACATAAAACTCAACTAAGTAACTAAAAAAAAAAATAGAACTAAAGTAAAAACATACAAAATTACAAATAAACTTTTAACTTATAACTACTTACAATACTAGGAACATAAATAGGACACTGTGTAAATAGTAATTTTTGTCAACTCACTAATGTGACAGCAAAATATATCAACATTCTTGCTTATCATATTAATTACTTTAATAGACCTGGATATGGGACACTTTGCCAGTAAGTTGGTCCTGGCGTTTGGTACGACTAAGAGTGGTGGACGTCGCCGCCGCCATATGTATCGATCTGGTACACAGAGACTAAGGCATCGCAGTACTCCAGGATTGTATTCAATTCCACGCAACAGCCTAACTAAATATATTACAAGATGGAATTCCCTAGGTACTTTCAGTTCGTTATATCCTACCATGCCCAGGACAAACAGTGTAGGGTACATAAGGGGGTAAAAAGGGTATACTCCATAATACTTATGATACAAATGTCTTGTGAACTTGTTCTGGACACGCTCCATCAATGAACATACATAATGACATACAGTTCTTGCAACTCACGAAAGCGAGCGGGATTTACTTGTAGTTGAACGTGTACATGCATAGTGCGGTAGTGTGCGTGTTTGACAGAGCGGTCATCCCCCTCTCTCTACGTAGTCGTACGGATGACCGGATCTCTGAGGACGCTATATCATAAACTTCTTCTTCCTTCAATCCTGGGTTCTTTAAGCGGGGCGTGAAAAAGCATCTTCTCAGGCCGTCAAAGTAGAGACCTCAACATCGCCTCGGCTACTGTGGGTGCGATGTGGAGGCCACTGCTCTTAGACCACACGACTGCTTAACATCAGGTGAAGTGTGGTCATTTTGAAGAGCAAAATAAAAAAAAATAAAAAAAACTGGAGTAGTATCCAGTTTATGATATAGCGTTCCCCTACACCAACCTTCAAGGTTTTATTAGGGGAGCCGCTGTACCTTCCAGTGCCCGAGAGCACCTTCCGGGACCAGTTGTAGACAGGTCTTGTCCCCAAATTTCGATTCTCCATCCTAACCTCAGAGATCCGGTTCTCGTAAGCGATCGAGATGACAGACCGGTCAGTTGCGAGCGACACTTATACACACACATATCTTTATATAATCCTAATCCTAAATAATATTATAAAAGCGAAAATTAGTTTGTTTGTTTGTTACCTTTTCACGCCTAAACCACTGAATCGATCATCCTAATATTTTGCATATACGTTGTCAGGTATACAGAAACGGACATAGGCTACCTTTAATCCCGAACAAATTACTGTTCCCGAGGAACACAACAATAACGTTCTTATGATAATAGACGGCGCCACGTGTTTCGAATCATGATTGAATTATATTATTACAAGCAGAGTACAACCCGAATTGATTGTCAAATTCTAAATTAACGCGAGCGAAGCCGCGGGCAAAGACTAGTAATATATAAATCTTCTGTGCGTGTGTTTGTAATTAAACTCCTCCTAAACGGCTGGACCGATTTTGATGAAATTTTTTGTGTATGTTCAAGTGGATTCAAGAATGGTTTAGGTTTTCTTTTTCCTGTGTACAGGACAACATCTGTCGGAACAGCTAGTGTACATATACGCGTTTACCACAAATAAAGCCCGCTCGCCTTCGTGAGTTGCAAGAACTGTACCTATTGATCTACGAAGGGGTACGCAGAGGTTTACTATAGCTACTTTTCACCAGCTATGGTTTTAGATCCTACGTAATAGGGTGCGAGCTTATATAAATACTAACAGAAATTGTATGTATGTTATTTAGTTATATAAATACTAACAGAAATTGTATGTATGTTATTCTATCTATGCGTTTATGGCATGTGAAATAAAATGGTTATTATTATTGTTTTACGGATATAGTTTTAGACTCCGTGGCGACTACTGAAAATATCTTGTTAAATAAAAATCAACGGGTTGCACTCCGGGAGTGCCGGCAGAAGTGAAAACTTGAATATTTTTGATATTTTGGAATGGTTAGGGAATAATTTTGCACGAATTGCTTTAATTATCAGTATAAAAGTACTATAATTTATGTTGTAAAATACAATATTAATTTATTGCGCTATCGTACTCAAACATGACAATTCTTCCTCCGTCTTACGAATTTTCGATCAGGTCACGTGTCCTGACGCGAGTTTGACAATTCTCCCTCCGTCTTACGAATTTTCGATCAGGTCACGTGTCCTGACGCGAGTTTAACATTTTTTACCCATCACAAAAAAGTGCACAACGCCGCTAAAGGAGTTTTCACTTTAAAAATCCCAATAACACTCTTTCCTAACCAGATTCCGATCCCGAGTTTCTGACACGTAAGCTTTAATAATAACAAAAGTTTAATCTTAAACTATGACCGATTCCTTCAGTCCGTAGTAAATTCATAGGCTTAACATATTTTTCTGAGAACGCGAACAAATAGTAAGGGCAGATTTCTTAATGCTTTTGTTGGAGAGAAAGCTTGTTAAATAATTTTTATGTTCTGGTACTCACATCCTGTAAAATGGACCTTTGTAAAATGGGCGATTAAATCAAATTGTGTCTAGACAACAGCGGCCATTTTGCCCTGAGTTTCACTTGTTTAATAACTAAGTTATATACCTTAGTGTCTATTTATGTTCTGTTCTATTGCTTTTGTGTACGATTAGATTTCGTTTCTAGATTTACTCAAAGCTGTTTTATTGGTGTAGTGCCATGTTATTTCTTTTTATTTAGGAATTTAAATTAAAGAAAATTATTATCCACTATTTTGAAAGGGTAACTGTAGTTTATGGATGCTGGCAACATTAGAGGTCGTGTGTTGCTAGCCTTTTCAAAATGTCGTCGACCACTACTCATATCATAAAATCCTTTTAAGAAGCCTGAAAAGTTATTTACTATAACATAAGCACAACACGGCGTTGGTTAGTATACGTATTAGATTTAATTAGGTAAGAGAGTTCGCTGCAATAATAATAATAATTAATTGATCTCAAAGAAACCTTATACATTAGCCTGCAGAAAGCTGCAATTTTGAACACGTGCAGAATAGTCACGAAATTCATGTCCCTTGATGAAAACGACACAACACAAACAACACCTCCAACATAATCTTTACACACTACATTTTACTTGGTTTTGGCCCATAAATGTAGATAAAACCAGCAACGAGCTGTGAAAAAAAAGAAAACAGGAAAATAATAATATATTTATTTGCCAAAAAACACGGTATACAATGATCTTATAATTCAATAAAGCACATACATGTTTTGCCACGGTTACATAGCATGCAAATGTTAGATAATTATGCAACTATTACAATTTAAAATCAAAAAAATCTTTAAGACTGTAGAAATTATTTTCAGTTAGCCATTTGTATAACTGAATACCAAATTGTCTTGTATTTAACAGTTTAAAGTAATTAGGAATCTTACTAAAAATTCGGAAACACATCGCGATACAATTGTTGTTCAATTTTCATAAATAGTTCATAAAAAAAAATATTTCATGTCGGCCTCGTTGGCGTAGTGGTTAGTGTAACCGACTGCCACGCCTGAGGTCGCGGGGTCGATTCCCGCACAAGTCAAACATTTGTGTGTATGAACATGGATGTTTGTCTTGGTCTGGGTGTTTCTATGTATATAATATGTATGTATTTACAAAAAAAAAGTATATATGTATGTTTATCCATTGTCTAGTAACCATAGTACAAGCTCTGCTTAGTTTGGGCTAGATGGTGAGATCGTGCATAAGTATTACTTTGTGAACCTTGTAACCAAAAAATGATTTTTGACTTATTCTGATTAAACTTATTTAAGAATTATCGTCATTATTTGTATTAACTTTGCCAAGGTTAATATGTTGGCGTTTCACAGCCCTGGTTATGGGGCGACGAAGGTGATGTCTTAATGTTGATGTATGAAGTAGCACTTTGGAATGGTGCCCAGTAACCTGTTATAAGCTCACCATAAAGATATCTCACTAAGATTTGCACTTAGTGAGATATCTGTATAATCTTGAGATTAACGACACAATTTGAAGATTAAAAAGATTGAAATTCTTTCAACATTCCGAGTGTTATACCCATAATCAAATTTCATTATTTCCACTACATCATTGAAAAATCAACGTGTTGTTAGAGGAACAGAAGAGTACTGCTACTAAAATAACATAACCTACGTACACGCGAGCGCAGCTGAGGGCACAACCTATTTTATTGTAAAGGGCACGACATTAAATTATCAATAGAGATCAACGCTACTAAGCCGTCAGACCTAAATTTATCATTCTAAAAATCTTTATATATTAAAGAGTTCGAAGGACTCGTCTCCAAGAGTGACGCTGACATAATACCCTCCACCATCTATCTAAAGCTCTCAAGAGATAAATAGCTTACACAGAATCCACAAGTCCTAATCTCAGAGAAAATTACTTCAGTCAAAATTTCTAAATTGATGAATGGCAAAATTCTGTGATTCCAGTAAAAATATACAATTTTGCGGTTTCAATTTAATTTTACACTGCCAATAAAGAAGCTTTTATATTTTATCTAGAATTTTAAGTATTTGTAAGTGATTTAAATTACTTTAAATGATAAAACTAATCTTGAAAACAAGGTCTTAAATATTTGTATTAAATAGACGCACGATAGCTTATATCAAACATCTTTATAGTTTACAAAAGTCGTCATTTAAATTAAATAAATTTTAAGCATTTCATTTAGTAAATCAATTCACCATTTTTATAGAAACATTTATTTACTAAGACTTTAATGGCCAGTCCCACAACTAACAAGTAACAGTTATCCGAAAGATAGATCGCATGCTGTCTCACTCTTGTTAGGTTAAAGAAGAAAGATGGCGAGACTTTTATCTTATAGATAAATGCTATATAAAGGTGGTGGGACAGGCCCTTAGTCTTTTACATATACGCTGCATGCTAGAGTTATAATATACAGATGAAATATAATTTGGTTTCTAAAGTAAATATTATTAAAAAGCAACAAGCTAGATAGATTATAAATATAATTATTTTAACATATTGTGTGGATGGAGGAGTGTGCCATAGTTGAAATATATGACGTAGGTTGTACATAAAGCTATTTTTACAAATAATAATTATGTAGCCTTTTAAACTGTGGCTGCACACCGGTGGCCAGACACAAATTATTTTCAATTATGTGTGTTTAAGACTTGACAGATTTATAAATTACGGTCTAATTTCGATCTCGAGACACTCTTATATACATTTTTTTTATTTCTTATATATAGAGCAAACTTTTTGAAATGTTGAGTTATTAATTTTTTTTCTCTGCCAACCCTTCTGGGGAACAGGCGTGAATCTATGTATGTATGTATGTAATTTTTTAAATACTTACCAAATTATTAATTCAAGAATGTTTATATAGAAAGACAACTGCCCCATTAAGATTAAAGTCTGTGTCGCGGAGGGGAATCTTAGCAAATACTCAAACGACGGCCATGACGGCCATACAGATTACCCAAACTCGAAACAACTATTTGGGTGTCCTCGATGGCGTAGTGGTTAGTGTAACCGACTGCCACGCCTGAGGTCGCGGGTTCGATTCCCACACAAGTCAAACATTTGTGTGCATGAACATGGATGTTTGTCTTGGTCTAGTTGTTTCTATGTATAATATGTACGTGTTTACAAAAAAAAAAGTATATATTATGTATGTTTATCCATTGTCTAGTACCCATAGCACAAGCTTTGCTTATTTTGGGCTATATATGTGTCTATGTGGTAGAATATTATATTGTTATTATATTATTTGTGTTGACTACTGGTCAAATCCCGTGTTTGGATCGAACCTACAATACCTACTCGGTGTAGTGACAATGTAGAAGTAACCACAAAAGTATTGATGATTCTAGTGTAATTTACAGCCTTATAGAACTACTAGTTTTCACCTGCGGTTTTACTCGCGTAAATGTAGGTTAGGTCGGTTTGCAACAGTTATTTTTTCTGGATGAAAGGTACCCTATGTCCTAATCTGTACCCCAGACAACGTGTATGCAAAATTTCACGTTGATCGGTTGTGTAGTTAAGGCGTGAAAGCGTAACAAACAAACAAGCAAACAAACTCATTTTCGCATTTATAATATTAGTTAGGATTATAGGCGATATGTCAATATTATTATAAGCCCAATTGCTGTCCCACGGCTGGACAAAGGTCTTCCAAGAAGTAGTAGAGCCTTGCTGATTTCAGCATGAATGGGCCGGCTCGACCGGGGAAAGGCTACCCTCTCACAGAATATCGACGTAAAATAGCAGTATTCTTACTGTTGTGTTTCGTTCGGTGAGTGAGAGTACCGGAGGCCCAATCACCTGCTTTCCCCTTCCCGCTCTTTATCCTTCCCACTTCCTTTCGTAAAGAGTCGGCAACGCGCAAGTGATGCCTCTGGTGTTGCAGGCGTCCATAGGCTACGGTGACCACTTACCATCAGATGGGCCGTATGTTTGTTTGCCACTTAAGAAGTATAAAAAAATCCGCCATACACATTATCCTTTACAATTTGCAGCCAATATCTTCTATAAGTATGTCTTAAAACTACCGTTTAACTCGCCATTTCCTATTGGCTTTTCCTGTTGTCACTTCTCCTACTGTATACCGAACAAAATATAAAAACAATTTTAACAGAGAATAATTACAAACTCAATCAACGAAACAATGGTTGTTAATAAACACCTGTCTATATTCAAATTTAAATCAACATCGACATTAAATATTTAATGTGTAACTGAAATCGACAACTCCTGACATTGCAATAGTATCCCCATCAAATACTATCACACCGCCAATTTAATATTTCATACAATATTC
Organism: Catocala sponsa; assembly: GCA_963564715.1. Lineage (NCBI taxonomy): Eukaryota > Metazoa > Arthropoda > Insecta > Lepidoptera > Erebidae > Catocala > Catocala sponsa. The sequence goes on from OY751352.1 coordinate 10,409,194, forward strand.
AAAATTCAGTCAGCCATGTCAGAGGCCAACGGCGATTCATCAGAATTAGTGCTGATTGGCCGGGAGAGTGATGACGTCATCAATATGCAACCAACCGGCTGCGAGAGTTTATCGAGTCGCTAAACGATTCCAATTTTAAAACGCGAGTTCTTTTTAAATGTAATGTAGGTATTATATTGTTTATTTCTTTATCTGTGTCTTTTGTGTCTTATGAACTAAGTAGATACTTACATAATTACTTTTTAATTAGATCACAAATATTTATTTGCTTGTGTGCACAAACGTAATAGTAGTCTAAGTTCACGTAATAACTCTATTAGAATAAGATATAGAGACGACATCTGAAGTATTTTTTTGTTGCATGCTCTCTAACTCGCTCAATATGAGCCAGGCGATTATGCATTTGAGTGCAATATTCATTAAGCACTAGTATAATACCCATGATGACATGATTTAAATATTAAATTTCTGCAATCAAACGTGTCGTGGTCATAAAACGCTCAGTGAGTTAGAAAGCATGCAGTCTAACTCGTGTTACACAATATTTACTTAAGACGTGTCCTCTAATACATAGTGCATATAAACTCAATGTTTATAGCACAAAAAACATCAAAATTTGTAGCATATGCTACTAAGATACAAACTAAATGGTCAACGGTTACCCTAGCCTAAAGAGCAGCGATAGCTCAGTGGGGAGACTAACAGACTGCAATGCCCTCTGCATTTAATTTAGTTAATTTTAATTTAGTTTTTAGTTTGTTAATAACAGTCAGTAGAGGGAAAAAGACATTAAATTTTTTAATTATTTTTTACTAAATATACTGGCTGATGCATCATTTTTTACTGATTCCAAATAGGTAAAATCTTAATTTCATAAAGAAATTTTTATACATCTTTATCCTTATTATGGCATTATAGCAACTCTTTTGTGACTATTACCAATTAACCACCACTTACCTTTTCTCTGTTCCATGTTAGAGACAATGGAAAACCTATTGTTATGTATCATACATGATTCATTAGACAGCAAACCTGTTAACAAATCTTAAAGATTGATAATGTACCTAGTACTAAGAGTTAAGCTGGGGAGACCAACAGACTGCAAATGACCAACCACGTCGCGCACCTCTGATTTTCGGAAGTTATATGACTTTTCGAAATTATGTGCGTATTGATTGACAATTATCGCCTGCTCCGTGCCTCGGAGAGCACGTTAAGCCGTCGGTCCCGGCTGCCATGAACGTCTATGGCAGTCGTTATTGGGAGAGTGTCGACACAAAAGATCCCACTGGGTCGAAGTGTCGCCGGTCTGCACTGACTGGCCCCCACATAAGATAAGATAAGATAAGATACCCTAGCCTATGCGCACTTGCAACATCAAGATGGACAACCGCGCGTTGCCGATCCTTAAAAATATAAGAAAGTTTGCTACCGTCGTAAGGGACGGCGCTTAATTAAGAGTCTAGTAATCCTGTTTATTGCTAGCATACAAAACTAACTTGTTGGCATGTTCTGCAGTATTGAGGTATTTTTTCAGCTAAGCTGGTTCGGTTTGAGCGAAATGCCGCACTTAAATGAAGTGCCAAATTGGTTTAATCTTTTAAAAAATTGGAGATTTGTGATTTTAATTTGTCCATCGGCGTACGGATGCCAACGTACAGACACAATGCTTTTACGATTATGTATCAATATTGTTAAGCTGACAGTTTATAATAAACTAGTTTTCAACTGCGGCTTCGCTCGCGTAATTGTAGGTTAGGTTAGGTTAGGCTTGCAACTTTTATTTTTCTGGATGAAAGGTACCCTATGTTCTATTCTGTACCCCTGACAACGTGTATGCAAAATTTCATGTTGATCGGTTGAGTAGTTAAGGCGTGAAAGCGTAACAAACAAACTCATTTTCGCATTTATAATATTAGTTAGGATTAGGATTGTATTAAAATGTTGTACATTTTTTTTATAATAAATTGTATTAAAAGGTTTCAGGTTCGATTCAAAGGTCAGGCAAATTGTAATTTTAAAAAGAAAATTGTAAAAAGTTTTCTGTTACGAATTTTTCAGTAGCAGCACTGAGCCTGAAACTTGGCCTGTAGACCGCATTAGGTTTGACCCTGATTGCTTGCGACCTACACATACCACATACTGACATAGCTAGCGTTATGCAGGTGGGATACAATTCTGATTCGATGGCGTAGTGGTTAGTGTAACCGACTGCCACGCCTGAGGTCGCGGGTTCGATTCCCGCACAAGTCAAACATTTGTGTGCATGAACATGGATGTTTGTCTTGGTCTGGGTGTTTCTATGTATAATATGTATGTATTTACAAAAAAAAAAAAAAGTATATATGTATGTTTATCCATTGTCTAGTACCCATAGTACAAGCTCTGCTTAGTTTGGGCTAGATGGTGTTGTGTGTATGTGATAGAATAGAATATGAATATGACTACCCCTTCGTGGATATAGCGTGAGGCTATGTATGTACATACAGTTCGATGGCCAATAAAAATGGCTACAATAAACGAGAAATACGATCGTCTCTTACTTTTCAATTAGCTCAACGAACGCCGGCCCGGATGAACACCCGGAGTTAAATCTCTAATTCCCAAAAGCTATCACTTTTGTTCCAACATTTTATTTTATTTCCAAAATTTTATTTATTTTTAGTATTTTTGCATTTACTAACTAGCTGTATCCTAGTGGTAGACTGTTGTACTGCTACGCAAAGGTCTCAAGTTCGATCCTACGGTTGCAACTCTGAATTTTCAAAGTTATATACGTAATATATAGTTATGTATGCCTTATTTTAGTGTCAGACATCGTAAGGGAACGTATATGTTTAAAACTTTATATGATGTTCTTGAAGATGTATAATGTTGCTGATAAGTATAAATCAAATAAGTATAAGTCTTCCGGTTATATAAGTCATCTTCGGGCGCATCAGCGTCGTCAAGCCGTCTAGGAGTCGAAGCAGTCGCCATGGCCGAAAACGGTCGGATCGATCATCATCATCAATGTTGCTGATTCGTATTTGGCCAGCGTGGTAGACTATGACATATCCCTTCTCATACTAAGAAGAAACCCGTGCCCAGCAGTGAGACAGAATACAAAACAGATAGTTATTTATGGTAAAATGGTACAGCGTATCCAACTTACATTATTTATGTGAAATTTTGGATAAATGTTTGTATGTTTGTTACTTCATTACGGTTAAACCGCTGAACGGATTTGGATGAAATTTTGCACACAGATAGACCATATCCTGGATTAACACATAATTGTAATATTTTTCATCCCGGTAATGCTGTCCCATTAAAATAGTGTAACCATAATATTAATAGATGCCGCTGACCAAGAAAGTCACAACTCCTCCACGCGGGTGAAGCCGTGAGCATTATTTAGTTACAAATAAATTTACTTTTTCTATTTTAGCGCAACGCTTTAACAAATCTTCTACTTTATATTTAAAATACCCTCAGAAAAAGGAATCCTTTAATTGAATGCTTCTTGGGGTCCCTTAGAAACACAGTTTACCAAATAAAGGTCAAATCTGTTTCTATTTTAGACCCGGAACCAACCTTTTCGTGGTTCGCTCTGCAAATATATAATTTGGGTGTAATTGAAATCGACTCCCTTCGTTCTTAAGGTTTCTAGTGTAGTGTCTAGAAATGTAAATAGTTTAGGAATCGCAAGTTAATTAAATTTAGGAATACTGTTAGATTTCATATATTCTAGATATCCTTTATATGTCTAAGAAGGTAGGCGGAAGTGAATTATACAAATACATTTTGCCAGATCTATATCTATATCATCATCGTCAAGATTATAAAGAGAAATGATTTGATTTTTTGTTTGTATTGATTTAACTTAAAATCTATTCATCATGTCAGCCAAAAGACGTCCACTGCTTTTTAATTTTTTATTTATCCTATGTCCATTGAATAAATAAAAAATTAAAAAAATCAACGGGTTGCACTCCGGGAGTGCCGGCAGAAGTGAAAACTTGAATATTAACGTGGTGCATTTTTGATATTTTGGAATGGTTAGGGAATAATTTTGCACGAATTGCTTTAATTGTCAGTATAAAAGTACTATCATTTATGTGGTAAAATACAATATTCATTTATTGCGCTTTCGTACACAAACATGACAATTCACCCTCCATCTTACGAATTTTCAATCAGGTCACGTGTCCTGACGCAAGTTTGACAATTCTCCCTCCGTCTTACGAATTTTCGATTAGGTCACGTGTCCTGACGCGAGTTTAACATTTTTTACCCATAACCAAAATGTGCACAACGCCGCTAAAGAAGTTTTCACTTAAAAAATTGTAAAATCTACCCAGTCGATTTTAAAATTATTTCACGATTAGAAATCTATACTATCACCAAATGGCATAGGCTGTATTTTATTTTAAAAGAGTACTGTCACTATCATAACCTAGCCTACTTTTACGCGAGCGAAGACGCAGGCAAAAGTTAGTTAGTAATAGTAGGGTCGTTAACAATGTTTGATTTATACGTTATTTTATATTTATAAAAGGGTAGTCAGATGTGTACTATACAAATACATTATGCCAGCTATGTTTTCACATATAATAATTATAATGGGGGGTGAATTTAAAGCCGCTGCCGGTCGTAACATGTTTAGACTCCGTGCTGCAGATACTCTTCGCTTCTTCTAGACCTGAGAACTAAGCTTGTGACCTCACAGCTGGCAACTTCACCAATGTACCTACTCAAATATGAGCATAATTGAAGTTACATAATATTGTCTTACGTTTACGCGAAAGTTAATGTATTACGGGGTAATAATCACCCCGTATTATACTACTGGAAGGCAACCGAAACGTCGAGGAAAGTGTAAATTTAAATTTTAATACTTAATCTAATAGTCTTGAAAATATCTTAAAATAAGGTTTTAAAAATAATCCGTTCATAATAGTTTAATTTAATATAAGTTAAATTAGCATACCAATCTTATAACGAAGAAATAAATCGTTAGTCGAGTTATAGAATAAGTAAATAGGTAGTTTCGAAACTCGCCTAACCAGACAGTCGGTAGATGGCAGTAGCTACGAACTAATCCCGGTCTCCATTACCATGTCGTTCCAACACTCCCGTTTAGAACACTGGCCGACAATCACAAATTCGAATTTGGAACTAATCTAAAACTGAAATCAGTTTAGCGGGCCCGGATTGGCGGGCTGAATGATGACGTCATCAATACCCGTCGTTCGACCAACCGCAGCCTCGCGTGCTCATAGAGGCTTTAACTATCATGAGTTATTTCGCAATAATCTCTCGTTCAAATGAACTAACTTTCATGAGCAAGGGTAACGCGTGTTACAATCTGTTGTTAATTAGATGTACTTATAGATAATTGCAGTGATTGATTCGTGGTTGAACAGATGGGTTAAGCAAGCTTTGATTAGGATCGTATTTAGATGGGTGACCATTAGTAATAATATGGTATGGTGTTTGATTTTGTACTCGTACGTTACTTCATACGCAACATAGCAAATAGCACACAAAACATTTTTTGTAACATCTATACTTATATTACAAAGCTGAAGAGTTTGTTTGTTTGTTTGAAGGCGCTAATCTCAGGAACTACTGGTTCGATTTGAAAAATTATTATAGCGTTAGATAGCCTATTTATCGAGGAAGGCTATAGGCTATATAACATCACGCTACGACCCACGGGGGCGGCGCAGTAATGATAAATGCGAATGAAACCGCAGGAACATCTAGTATTTATTAAGATTGTTGCAAAATTAAGGAAAAATTATAAATAATATTTTGTTTTGAGGAAAAGTAGAGGCAAAGTGTAGGTATATAACTATTTCCCTCGCATCGCCTCATATCGTGCGTCTTTTTTGCTAAATGCAACCGTAATGCAACGTCGTTACCTCTTCTATCAGATTAAAAATTCTTCTACTTTATTTGTTTTTGAGCGGAATTAAAACTACATTGTATTTAAAATTTTGGGGATCGTAATATTTTGACAAAAGTAAGATAATAAGAAATTGCTTCTTGTTTCTGCATTATGTTAATGTTACTTTACTGCGATACAATATCACAACAAAAAAGAACTCAGAAATAATTATACGTAACATAAAGCGTGGCAGTTTGTTTGCATCTTCATCGTTTACTAAATAAAATACTACTTAAAACAGCGAAGGAAGTCAAAGGCCACAGCTAGTGAACAAGGATGGCCATATATTACATTAAGTTTTTAGCTAATTAAATCTCATTATAAAGGTACCTCTCCACCAAACATGTGCGAGTATACGTAACTAGAAACAAGTAGTAGAGCCTCGCTGATTTCAGCATGAATGGGCCGGCTCGACCGGGGAAGTACTACCCTCTCACAGAATATCGACATGGAATAGCAGTAGTCCTACTGTTGTGTTTCGTTCGGTGAGTGAGAGTACCGGAGGTCCAATCACCCCCTTTCCCCCATCCCGATCCCTTTCCTTCCCACGTCCTTTCTTAAAGGGTCGGCAACGCGCAAGTGATGCCTCCGGGCGTCCATAGGCTACCGTGACCACTTACCATCAGGTGGGCTGTATGCTTGTTTGCCACCTTAGACGCATAAAAAAAAATGATACCCATCAATAGAAGCTTCAAATGCCATAGTAATGTTTATGCCATGCCAAAATTTTGTCTGATCCACGTATTGTTCTTTCGAGTCTGGGTTTGAATATTTGTAAGGTCCCTCACAAAACACAAATTATTCCTACTGCGAGATATGTCTTTAAAAAAACAAATGAATTTTCAAATTAGTACTGGAAGAAAAAGCTCAAATGAAATGAACCATTACTGTTTGGAGAACTACTCGCGCGAGCAGTGAAACCGGCACTCGTGGTCGGCCGATTCAATCCGAATGAAAATGAAAAATGAAAATGAAAAATGAAAATGAAAAATGAAAATGAAAAATGAAAATGAAAAATGAAAATGAAAAATGAAAATGAAAAATGAAAAATGAAAATGAAAAATGAAAATGAAAATGAAAAATGAAAATGAAAAATGAAAATGAAAAATGAAAATGAAAAATGAAAATGAAAAATGAAAATGAAAAATGAAAATGAAAGATGAAAATGAAAAATGAAAATGAAAAATGAAAATGAAAAATGAAAATGAAAATGACAAATGAAAATGAAAAATGAAAAATGAAAATGAAAATGAAAAATGAAAATGAAAAATGAAAATGAAAATGATATTTATTTCTGGCTTATTTTAGGTACAAGATTGTTACACTGTTTCCCACATTAGGTTTCCCTGTGTCGTGGAAAACAGGCTCAGTACAAACGAGTATTAAGTATCAACCACAAATAACAATAAAATAAATAAAAAAATAAAAAAGGTTTGTGTGTGTGTGTGTGTGTTTATGCATGCGTGTGTGGATCTTTATACCACTTAGCTTTGGTGCTTAAATGAGATATAGTTTCGTAGCTTAGTATTTGTATATGCTTAAATATATGTATATGTGTCATACAATAACCCCCAAAATACAAACTATAAAGTTTTAAATCAGGTTTGTCTAAAATTATTGTGTACTTTGTTTGAAATAAAAGTGTACATGTTCTTGTCTTATGTCATGGGAGGTACTAACCTCTAAGATACAGGCTCGACCTAGTTTAAACGTTAGTGTTCACATCGATTTATTCTTTTGGAACTGCTTCATTAGTTGTAAGACATATTGTTGTGTGAACTTGTTTCAATAAAATTATTAATTTAGTTAGTCTTATCTGCTTATCGCTTGACTACCTGACAGGTGAAAAGGCTCCTTTATCCTCCCTCATTGTAGGTATCCAAACGTGTGAACGCAACTTAAATATATAGCACGGCTATCGTCTTGAATACACTGTGAAAAATAAAACATAAAATTATTCAACCTATTGTAATAAATCTACAGATATATATCAAGTATGATAGAAAAATAAATATATGCTAGTCGGTTTTTGATCGGGACTGAATTTCGATTTTATTTAATGCCTATTTTATGCGAGACTTATAACTTGATGCAGACAAAAGAAAAGCATATTTCAAATATTAAATATAAGTCTTTGATCTGAATGTAATAATATTCTATAAATGTACGTTTTCTATTAACAATATCTTCTTTACAAAGCATACAGAAACTAAAAATAAATGTGAAGTACCTTTGTACTTTTTAAAGATAAATTTAGTCCAATTCTCTGTTTCGCGGGGTCAACAAGTGATATTAAAAATAAGTAGGCTCAGAATAACTGATTCTGGTACATAATATGTGTCCCACGCTGGCTTCGAACTCACATTTCACAACATAACATTTTACCATTCAAACCCATTGTGCCATAAAAAAGTATCTTTACCTTCTAGCCACATATTTACGGCGAAAACGTTAATGCGATGTAAATGAGCGCACCAAGAAGTTTAGGTCCTCATACCTCTGCCGAACGATCAAGGCATGGAATTCTCTACCAAGGCACGTGTTTCCTTCTTCCTTTAATCCTGAGTCCTTTAAGCAGGGCGTAAAAAGTTCATTCTCAGGGCATCAACATAACGTCGCCTCAGCTGCTATGAGGATGGTGTGGAGGCTACTGCTCTTGGACTACATGATCGCTTACCATCAGGCGGAGTGTGGTCATTAAAGCCAAAAAAAAACATGTTTTGAAATGCTCTAACTACTAAAAAGGACATGCTACTTTTCAAAACAGACAGGACAGATACAGGCTTGTAAAAGAAAGTAACATTTTCTATGCCATTAGTTATCTTATCAATAGAAAAGAAAGTGCTCTAAACAAGCACCACAAATTCCATCGATATATATTACAAAATGAGGCCATCCAGACTCGGACTTGGCCGCTAATCTCAACAGACACTGACCAGCAACGCAGGAGATATTATAGCGTACAATTATGGTCGCAAACACAAGTGGACTCTTTTCACCACCTCTCATGTGGTGGATTGACAAATCCAACACGACCGAAGGGAGATCAGGTGCAGGACCACCGGCTATATAATACGTGTTTTCTAAAGCAGGAGGGTGAACAATACTACCAACTTCCTAACTCAGGGTTGCTATTAAGAAGAATTTGGCAAACAAAGTATTGGTCTTACCCAGGATTTGAACCCAAAAATCTTATGCAGAGCAGTCACACTCACTACCGTTATTGTGAAGTTAAATTATTATTCGAATCCAAGTTCGAACTATTATGAAATCATATAGTATTTTAGGTAAAATCGTTCCAATTTTAGAATATGTACCGCCGAAGCAAGTACAAGAGCAGCAATAGCTCAGTGGGGAGACCAACAGTCTGCAATGCAGAGGGTCTCGGGTTCAAACCCACGTCGCGCACCTCTGACTTTCGGAAGTTATATGACTTTTCGAAATCATGTACGTATTGATTGACAATTATCGCCTGCTCCGTGCTTCGGAAAGCACGTTAAGCCGTTGGTCCCGGCTGCCATGATCATCTATGGCAGTCGTTATTGGGAGAGTGTCGACACAAAAGATCCCACTGGGTCGAAGTGTCGTCGGTCTACACTGACTGGCCCCCACATAAGATAAGATAAGATAGGTAAAATCACGCACTGCTCATCTAAAGTAAACAAATACTAAAATAAATCTTAACAACCTATCATATTTTAAACTAATTACAACAACCTTAAGATTATTCTAGAAGCTTCGTTGACATAACCTATTTATAGTACAAGGCTGTCCTTGTAGTCTAGACGGGTTGATAAGATATGATAACCAAAAATTATATGAGATCTGCTAATGAAACGTATCTAAGGAAAATGTTGTTTTGGAGACGTTAATCGAGCTTAATATTTATCTATACATTATTTAATACTAATGTGATAGTAATCTGGTTTGTTTGCTCTGGGAGATAACTAATAATAATGTCCTCCAAAGCGAATTTTGATCACAGCTGCCAATCTTTTTTTTTCTTTTTTTTTTTAAATCTAAGTGAGACTATCTAATTACGCAGAGGGCATCTGCATGTTGGGCCTATGTCCTCGTCTAAGCCTCCTAAAGAGCTGAGTATTTTCCTAACGTACTAGAAAAAATCCTGTAGAAGAATAACAAATAAGACTGTCGTCCAGACCGAATTTCGGTCACGGAGACCAATGTTAATAGAGATTGGCCATCTACGCAGGACATACTATAGTACACAATTAGTGTATGTGCAAACACAAGTGCAGTCTCTATTCCCTAACTCTCATGATTCGATGGGACGGCAATCGGACACGACCGGAAAAAGACCAGGCACAGGACCTACGGTTTCACATAACAGTTTTGAGAGGCAAAAGAATCTTTATCCGTCACACATTTTGCAAATTTTTATTTGGACATGTACCATCACAAAACCACTATACGTATCCCTATTACGTAAGCCAGCCGACGTGTCCGTATTCTACGATTTACCCCACTGCAAAAGAGCAAATATGTGTAGTGTTATTCACCGGCATCCACGTTAAAACAATTTAAAAGTTATTATGAGAGAGATGTAGAAAGAATGGACGAGGAAAGACTGACTAAGAAAGTTTATAAGGCTAGTGTGAATGGAACAGTCGCAAGAGGAAAACCTAGGCGAAGGTTTCTCGACCAGATCGGAGGCGTTCTGGACAAAGGCCAGGTTAAGAGCTCCTTGAACCGACGGGCGTGTATGAGGAATGTGATGAAAGTGAATGAAGCCAGAGAAGTGTGTCAGGATCGTAGCAAATGGAAATCCGTAGTCTCTGCCTACCCCTCTGGGAAACAGGCGTGAATCTATGTATGTATGTATGTATGAGAGAGATATATTATGTTTAAAATACCACTTACCTACCTCTTAAATCAAAATAAAGGCCTGTTCAAACCTAAGTGGTATTCGCTACCGTCTGCAGTAGAGAAAACCGAGTGGGTATACGGTAATATTACTGTTCACACCAAAGCGGATTTCGCTATCTTGTGAGTAGAGTTGATACTAAATACCTGAACGAAACCTGCGCGGCAGGCATGTCTACCCACAGCGGCAGCGAATACCGCTCAGGTCGCTGTAGCCGCGGAACTTGATACTAAATATCTAAGCGAAACCCGCGCGGTATATACCTCTACCCACAGCGGCTGTGAATACCGCTCAGGTTTGAATAGGTCTTAACTCCCCAAATTTCCCGTAGACGTGAGGAATACATTGTAAACGTGTTTAATGCCGTGGGAAGGGCGATAGATGTCGCCACCTGGAACGGTAAGCTGGAATAAATGTAAAGGGGGTACAACCCATCTAAACACAACATATTTATACTGACGACGTGCATACGATTTGCACTTACAATACTATAAACCTAGAATTAAGCGGGACTTTCCAAATATATATTCAATAAGAATATTATACACTAGTTTTCGCCCGCGGCTTCGCTCGCGTAAACGTAGGTCATGTTAGAATCATTACATAAAAAAATATATAGCCTATGTTACTTAGTGATAATAAAGCTGTCTAATGGTGAAAAATGATTGAAATCGGTTGAGCCGTTTTCGAGTCAAATCCTTACAAACAAACAAAAACTCAAATCTTTCCTCTTTAAAATTTTAGTATACCTAGATTGTCAATTATGAACTAAAGTAATTAAGGCATATAATGTGTATAGGTATCTACTAAGAAAGATGTAAATCATTACATAATATATATGTATATGATATTAGACTTAATTATTGGTATAAATTGGGTTGGATTCCCGCACAAGTCAAACATTTGTGTGCATGAACATGGATGTTTGTCTTGGTCTGGGTGTTTCTATGTATAATATGTATGTATTTACAAAAAAAACAGTATATATGTATGTTTATCCATTGTCTAGTACCCATAGTACAAGCTCTGCTTAGTTTGGGCTAGATGGTGTTGTGTGTATGTGGTAGAATATTATTATTATATTTAAAAATGCATGCTAATTATGAAGATTGTTTTAATTATATATCGTCACTATTATAGATATTGGTAATTTGTATTTAAAAACTTTCCACAGGACAGGCTTAGCCTAGTGTAGGAGGTTTTTGGAAACATAAAAGCGAGTTCTAGTATTGTATAGTATTATTTAATCCAAATTATGTTATTGTGTAATGAACTGTAATCTGTTAGTGATAAATAAATTATTAGAATATGTGACCGCAAATCTCGAAAAGAAGTCGATGAATTAACTTGAAAATTTTACACATTGTTTCATTTCTAAATAAGAGTGTATTTTTAATTATATACATTTTTTTGCTTATTTAATTTATAATTTACACGTTTAGCAGCAGGAAGGACCACCTAAATCCCATGAGAGCACACATCGAGATTAATAGTATCTATCAATTTCTTTTTCCAGTCATCTATCTATCTTTGTCCAAATCCAAGTTTTTTGCCAATCCATTCAATGTACATATGATGCCGCACGGAAAACATCATAAGGAAACCTGTATGTCTGAGAGTTCTCCATTATGTTCTCGAAGATATGTGAAGTCTGCCAACCCGCACTAGGCGAGCGTGCTGTCCACCACGCTGGTCTAGTCATTCTCACAATGCCTCATAGCCTAAGCCTTCTCACAATGAGGAGAGGCCTGTGCCCAGCAGTGGAACAGTTTAATACAGGGCTGATATTATTATTTTAAAATAACGCCGCAAATGACATAATTTTTGTGTTGCAGAGTAATTTACCAATATTCAAGTAACGGGCACAAAGAAAACCCAGAGACTTTATTTTTTTTAAGGTGGCAAACAAGCATACGGCCCCACCAGATGGTAAGTGGTCCCCGTAGCCTATGGACCCCTGCAACACCAGAGGCATCACTTGCACGTTGTCGACCCCTTAGGAAAGGAAGTAGGAAGGAGAAGGAGCGGGAAGGAGGAAAGAGGGTGATTGGGCCTCCGTTACACTCACTCACCGAACGAAACACAACAGTAAGAATACTCTATTTCACGTCGATATTCTGTGAGAGGGTAGTCCTTCTCCGGTCGAGCCGGTCCATTCATGCTGAAATCAACGAGGCTCTACTACCCAAAAATATTTGTCCCGTGTAGGAAAGGAACCAATAACACTTACCTCAGTGGCAATGGTGAGGCGACCACTTACACCACTATGCCTCACGTCACACATTTATGATACTAGTAGCATTAGTAGGATATAGTAAATTAGTATGATAAGCGAGTATGTAAGTACCGTAGATATCAATGTGAATGATCTCACTCAGTACATAATACGATAGTTGAAATGGTTAGAATTCCGTCAACGCTGCGGTGACGCGACGATCGCTTGCGGTCGTATACCGCCCGCGGTCGCCACACGCCTCGTCACTGCTGATTGATATCCTATATTATCTTATATACATTCACATAACATCACGCCAGCTATTCCCAGTGGGTAAAACTCCCACTTGTAAAATTTTGGGACTATTTTACAAGTGGGAGTTTTACCCTCTAAATAAACGCGCACTGCGTGCGCGTTGAATAAAATACAAATGGCTAATCCTAAGTCCTTGACACTTCAAATGTATCATTTCTTAACTTTAAGCGTCAAGTTTGTCTTAATATATTAAATAACTGCAATAAAATTATTGGGAAGAGAGGAACCCGCCACGCATTATTGCAATAGAAAAAGGTTGGTAATGCCGAACTTCTCTGGATAGGGACAGTCACGTCGTGGGATCCAGCCATACTCCAACTCGCAGTTTTCCACTTCGAACACAAAATATGCGTCGACACGTGTTTTGCCTCAGCGTGACGCAATAACTGCAACCATCACAATATGATTATGGCAAATTGAAGTTACGAATCTCGTTCAACGTTAAATCGTTTAGTGTAAAACGATTTAACGTTGAACAGAAATTGAATAACAATGAATTCATGTTAGGCTATTAGTCAAAATAATGTTTGATGACTTAGTTGAAATCAAAATAAAAAAAGTAATTATTGTTTTTGAAGTGAAAACTTCTTTAGCGGCGTTGTGCACTTTTTTTGTGATGGGTAAAAAATGTTAAACTCGCGTCAGGACACGTAACCTGATCGAAAATTCGTAAGACGGAGGGGAATTGTCATGTTTGTGTACGATAGCACAATAAATGAATATTGTATTTTACCACATAAATGATAGTACTTCTATACTGATAATTAAAGCAATTCGTGCAAAATTATTCCCTAACCATTCCAAAATATCAAAAATGCACAACGTTAATATTCAAGCTTTCACTTCTGCCGGCACTCCTGAAGTGCAACCCGTTGATTTTTTTGATTGATTATCACGAAATTATATGTAGGCAAAGAAGACAGGTAAAAATCAAACATGAAGATCTTGTCCGAGAGTTCCGCTTGCAGTATACCAACTCATATTGTGAAGGACGCGTTAGGGATACTTCTGGTGTTACGACCAGTCATAAACTATGCAGAGACCGCTCACCATTATAAAAGCTTTACATTTGCTTGCTACATTTATTATACAAAAATATACCACAAATTATTTAAAACAGCAGTCGACCCAGTCTACCTAGTTTACTTCTTATCCCGAAGGTACAGTCAAACTATGACAAAAAGAATAGCTTATTATAAAGTTAAAGCTTCAAATGTCTACATTGGAAGGAGTTCAACTTTATAATAAGCTTAACATTAGCCTTTATATAAAAATGGAATGTAAAACAATATAGTAAAATATATATAACTGATTTTTATATACTTTATGAGAGCAATCTATGTACAAACAACAGATGCACCACGTAGTTATATAATTATGACACTAGATTGCACTCATTTATATAAAATACCAGCGATCCCGAAAGACGATGTCCTGTCCGAACGTCACCAGCGCCACCTACCTAATTGTGAATCTAAGCCACCTAGGAGGTTAGATTGGATGGTTTAGATTCAAAACAAATCACAAGAATCAACACACTCAAAAAGTCATCAATATCGGATCAGCCCTTTGAGAGGAGTTCAGTGACATACACATAAGTAACTTTGTCTGTTTATGTAATTTGTTACATACTCGCCTGTATATTCTAGAGATTTAAATCATAAATACCCCTCTACGTCAAAAAATGGTCACCTTTCTGGGCGTTAAGTAGTCATCTGATACGCAATGCCAACATAAACTCTGAATTATAAATATATGTAGTTATAGTATTATCACGCCCATTCAACTTTCTCTAGAACGAGAGTGTACAAATTTCTTGTATTTTTCTTGCCAAGAAAAGTGAGTTCACACTAAATACATAGAACTAATGTGTGAACACACTATTCTTAATAAGAAAAATAATTGGTAGTTTTGTGGAATCTAAGTACGGTACTGCCACATCTATTATTAAAATTTTCAGTTGTATCCAATATCATACGAAAACACTACCTTAACTCAAATAAGTACATCCGATGTCATAATTCATTTCAAACCCCAATTCCCTGAACATTTCCCGTCATTTTCACTCCCCAAAAAGAAAGAAAATTTAATGTATCGTAAAAAATATATTTCTGTAGCACCTTAAACGCAAACAAGGCATTACCAGCAGCCGGCTCTCAATGGGGATTAATCGGATCGGCGCGCGCGCTTAATGATCTACTACATCGAGTAATTACCGGAAATAATCAGAAAAATATGCTGTTTATTATATTTTGTAATTAATTACAACATTCGGTCCTGTGTAACGATGTATACTATTGCATCCGAATTGTATTCGAATATGTTGGATACCCATTCGAAACTTCAGTCGATCGTGCTTACGGTGATATATTATGTGGGATTTGAACCCACATTACTTGGGACCGGCGCAGCGGCAGCAGCAAGGCGGCTGTTCGACCAACCGCTGCTATTTACCAATAGACTCAAATACTATATGATACATTACGTACAAGTGTGTATTTTGTGTTCAAAGCAGAATACTGCAAGTTCAGTACGCTGGTTTCGCTCGTTTCACTTTACACCAAGACATTTTTCTTTAGTAAAATGTGGCAATCGGAGTAAGCGTGGCAGAGTTGTTTTAAAATACCTTCGAATTAATGTTTGCTTCTAAGCAATGTCTTTAAAGCGAGGGTCTACACAAGCATTCAAGCAACGGGCACAAGAACACCCTATCCCGGAACAATTATTTGTGGATTCCACAGTTTTGCCCGTCTATGGACCGGATTGACAGCTCTTACATAGCATTACAGCAACTTGACTACTTAAGCTATTGCGCCATTCATTTAAACCTATTATGGGATGCCCCAGTCTGAGCGAAATTACAGGTTTAATTAGAAATCTTGATATGCGCTATTTCTTCACCAAAACAACCCAAACATATTATTTTAACACCAGAACAGATAGACAAAACACGGAACTAAAGATCTAAGTCACAGTACGAACAAAATTGTACGGCATATTTCACTCTACATCAAAACAGCCATTTAAATAAATTATATCTCGATTCTAGTTCAATATATTCGTCAAATTAGATCATGTCCGATAAAACTTACAGTGGGGTTGGTATCGTGTGAAAATTGAACATTTTCTTGGAAAGTTAACTGCCTTACAAAAAGGATCTTGGAGAAAACGTGAATTCGTCTTTTCTAATGCCCTATAAATAAACATACGGTACAGAGGTAAGGGGACGTACACACTGGCGGGTTCGTGATTTATCGCAAATGGTATTAGCTGAAGCACTTTTGGTGTAAGAAATTATAGACAAGGTTAAGCAATGTTAACAAGGTTCCAATTTGCGTTTGCTGTCAATCGATCAAAATTAAAAATGTTAACACGTTGCTCAATTTAAGCATAGGACCATTAGACCTTCGCTCTACTAGAAAATGGGATCATCTGAACCGAATCTCAAATTTGGCAAGTGTTATTGGTTTTATATAAGTATATGTATAATTCTTAACGAGTATTAACGCGATTAAGCATATTGTTTACCTTTTTTATGCTTGACATTTCAACTAAGTTACACCAGCCGTGGTCACAAGCTGACTCCTGACTGAGTTACGAATCAATATATTATGCAACGCGAAAGATTAAAAGTTATGATGTGTAATTAATTTTTCTGTTAAGAACTTCTTCAGGACCAGCACTTAGCTTAAAAGTAAACCCGGTTTCTTGAAAGCACTTTCCTTCCCTAATCCACGAAGGGCGGGTAAGGAGTTGTTCGCAAAATCTTACAACTGAAGAATGCTGTCACATTTTAGAAGCGATCTTTCATAGGCAATAAGCAGCAATGTCCCAATGGATATGACGTTGGACGACCAATCAAGAGGTCCTAGTTTCAACCTCACATATTGAACTATCGAAGTTTACTTCTATCACAAGCATTCTTACTTAGCTGGATGGGTAGCTCATGCATAACCAGAAATTTTTTATAAAATTTTATTTATTAAGGATATTCTACAAAGAATATACACAACATTGCACAAACATATAAACGTAAGTTTTGTGAAGTGTAATCCTTCAATTATAGGAGATCACAGCATGCATTTTAACAAAACAGCTTATAATATAATATATAAAATTAATTCATTAAAATAAGCCACACATTGGGAATGTATGTAGCAAGACAAATAAACAATATAAAATTTAATAGAAAGCTTTAATGACTTGATGTCAAAGTATTGTGGCTTGGCC
Source organism: Catocala sponsa (assembly GCA_963564715.1). NCBI lineage: Eukaryota > Metazoa > Arthropoda > Insecta > Lepidoptera > Erebidae > Catocala > Catocala sponsa. The sequence goes on from OY751352.1 coordinate 10,426,774, forward strand.
AAGGCTCAACCTCCGAATCGAAGTGGCTGAAAATATTCTTCAAAAATAGTCTCAAACAACTGTAAATTTATTCTAAACGACTCTATCAAATACAAATACACATGCAGTGTGAGCATCCCCTTACGGCCGTCTCCCAGAATGGCTTATTGATGTTGTGAGCCCTTAACAATGGCGCAGCTGTGGGAACGAACGTTGGAGATAGAAAAAAGTACCGACTACCCTCACGTCCACATTCTTTGATATAGAGTGGCGAAATCATTACTTATGAGTGATATATGTAACCTAGTTATGATTTGTAGAGTTCTACAGGTGATATGCATCATGTAAAGAAGCTTTCAAGCTTCTTTACATGATGCATATCACCTGTAGAACGCGATCTACAGATCTCTGAAGGGGATGGGCAGACGTGTATTGTAATCTGCTGTGACTTCAAGCCTATGGCTGCCTACCGGAAACTTCTAGACTAGGTATATGCAGTTACTGAGAATTTCTTCTAAGATAAGCCAAGTAAAACTACGTGACTCGGGACATTATAATAAAAACTCGATAACAAAAACACTGAAATTTATAGATTACTAGATTTTGCCCGCGGCTCCGCTCACGTTAATGTGACAATTTTTTATCCTTCAGAAACAGTACTTTTTGTTGGATGAAAGGTACCCTATATGTTTTTTTGTACCCCTGACAACGTGTATGTTAAATTTCATTATGATCGGTCGAGTAGTTCAAGTGTGAAAGCGTAACAAACAAACTCACATACGTATTATATTAATATAAGTTAGGATTTAGAAATAAATATTGCACTCAAATGTGTCGTTGCAAGCAAATATTTAAATTATAAATGTGACCTAACATTAAATATCACCTTTCTGGTGTTTTCGAAATGCCAAAGGTGCGCGCTTTAGGATCGAACTCAAGACCTCTGCGTGGCAGTCCTACTGTAACTCACTAAGCTATCACTCCTGCATAGATCGTATAAAAACCTGTCCTTTTCTGTTTACTTGACAACGTGTATGCGAAACTTCATGATAATCGTAGAGTAGTTAAGGCGTGAAAACGTAACAAACAAACTCATATTCGCATTAATAATATTAGTTAGGATTTAATACGCACATATACTTAAAAAAATCCAAGGTGCAAGCCTTCGGATCTAACTCGAGACCTCAGCGTGGCATTCCAACGGTGTCTTATTGGCTATGCTGACTTGATAATATAAAAAATAACCAAATATCAAACTATTATGTAACATAGTAACACCATGGAATCCTGTTTGTAGGCGATATTGTATAGTTCTAAGTAATTGGTAGCGTTGAAGGTTAAGCTTACATAGACGCGTATAACATCAATAAGGAAAACTATTGTATTGTAGAGTAATACGCAATTGCCTTGTTTGAATTTTGGAACTTTGTTTAAGGACTAGAGGATGCCCGCAGCTTCGCCCGCACGTCTTTTTTTTTTATTTATCCATTTCTTCCTAATCCCGTGGGAATTTCGGAAAATCCCTTTTTAGTGCACCCCTACAGTACCCAAGGAACATACATGTCAAATTTCAGATTCTTGCGACCAATAGTTTCGTCTGTGCGTTGTCTGTCAGTCAACCAGTAATGGAAGAGTTTTATATATATAGATTGGCGTATATGAGAAAAGATACCTAGGTTAAGAGTATTTTAAACCGACTGGTGTGTATGAAGAATGTAATGAGAGTGGATGAAGCAAAAGAAGCCAGGGTCGTAGCTAGTAAAAAACCGTTCTCACTGCCTATCCTTCTGAGAATGAAAGGGGAGTATATACATCTGTGGGAGGATATAAGTATTTTTGTTTGTATCTTCTTAAGCTATTTCTCTCACTGCTTTATGTATCTATGCTCCTGATATTGCCTCGGAGGCGCAGCAGCCGTGAACTTGAATGTTGACAGTGAGGTAGAGGATTGGATTCTTGGCCCAGGAAAAGTATTCAAGAGTTTCTGTCAAGAAATTGTTAGTAGCAACACTGCAACTTTTCCTGGCAGCTAGCAAACTTACCCCACAGGATTTAACCATAGCTGATGAAATATACCTAAATGACTCTTTTAAGGCGAGTATTCTAAGATCAAACTCGAGAACTCCAAGATAGCCACCCTATAGGGTTCCTTCTAGATTATCGCTACTCTATTTATAATATTTACATTTACAACAAGTCTAGTAAAAACTAATAGAACCTACGCATAAATACAAATTATTTACATGACGTCTAAACCAACAGATTTTCAAGAAAGTCTGGCACAAGGGAAACATGTCAATTATTTCGATGACACTTCACCGCCTCGTCATTAATTCGAGCGCGTTCGAAGCGAAGCGCAGCGAAGTGTAGCGAAGCACGCCGAAGCACTACGTACTAGCACTCAAGTTGGTAACAATCCGCTCAACTTTTTTGTTACTTTTTTTTAAGGATTTATTAGAATTGGTTGCCCTTGCCTGTCTGGGCTCAAGTGCATAAACGATACTGTAGTAAAGATATTTTAAATCATAATTTTATAATTTACTTGCTTTTGCCCGCGGCTTCGCTCGCGAAAAGTAGGCTAGGTTATGTTATGTTAGTACGGGCACGCCACGATAGTGGCGGTAAGTCCCGTTTTTGAGGAGAGGCGGCATGGCGCCTTCACTGTCCGGCTGATACAGGTAATGACTGGCCACGGTTGCTTCGGCCAGTTCATGCCGACTATGGTTATGTCGAGGAACACCGTGGTAAGTTTAGTCGGTATTCCGGGAGGTCCATTTTCATCGATACAATATCTTTCTTTTGCCCCGGTGAGTCCGACATAACCGCTCCGCCCGCCCCCGCGGAGGGGTATGCGTCAATGCATTCCACCACGTAAAAATCTGTATCGCAACATAGTATTAACCTACACAACACACAGATTCAGAACAATCGTTTGTGACACAAAAATAACTGACACGTGTGGGTTTCGAACCCACAATACTTAGCCCGGCGGCAATGGAGAGTCGACCGCTTATCCACAAAGCGATTTTCAATATTATAACCTTCAAAAGTAAGGTTAATTAAGTGATAGTAAAATTTTGTTCAATATTAAAGTATTCTTTCTTACTATGTTTATTATTTCAATTATCAACCAGTTAAATTAAGTATGTAGTTCACTACTGTCCATACTATCCAGTCAAATCCGGTTAGACTAGAAAGCCGACCCCAAGTGACTTGGGAATAATAAAGGCTAAGACGAAGGGAGAAGAGAGTTCACTACTGTAACCTATTTACAGCTAAATAAAATGTATTTATTTATAAAACAGATTTATTTCATTCATCATCATCATCAGGCTATAATAGTCCACTACTGGACATAGCCCTCCCTCCCCCAAAGAGCGCCATAGCCTCCTGTCTTCAGCTTGCTGCATCCAGCATCTGCCTGCAGTCTTTTACAGATCGTCATCCCACCTGGTCGGAGGGCATCCTACACTACGTTTGCCGAGTCGCGGTCTCCATTTAATTCCTAATACTTAATTTAGTAGTTAAATATATTTAATGCACATAAAACACAGCAACTTTATAGTATACATAATCAACTTTATAGTATACATTTGCCAAATAACTTACACTCTCCAAATCTTGAACATTTTGGGCCGACCGGAACTGGACTTGAGCCTCCATTTAGATGAACAGATTACATGGCAAGGGTCACAAGTACCAGTAATATGCAAGCCACGTTTGTTTTGAAGGTCTTCCTCTAAACATCGTATTGTGATATGAGTTAGAGAGATGTTCGGATTGAGCTAAAATATGTTTCTGTTTTGTGTCAACTAGGAATCATTATGTGTATAACCTTTATATACCATGGACACAAAGATAACTTAGACTAGTAACAATAATATGTGGATCACACAGAGTTTTGCTTCGTATGGGATTCGAACCTACAACCCTCTGTGTAGGGGCGAAGCAACCACTTAAACACTATCCATTCGCAAAGTCAAACCAGTTGCCTTGTTTTCCCTGCGTATATTCTATGACCTGACTCTGGGTAGCTTATAATGTATACATCTATTAATAACATTTTATTTTTTTAAAGATTACTGACAATTTCGTTTGCTTATTAATAGTAGGTATTCTTGGTTGGTTGATTGATTTATATACCAATGCTAACGAGGCCCATCTCCCTCGTTAGCATTGGTTTGCAACCTGTCTAGGAGAAGGAAAACTCCGAAGTCAAACCAATTTTCAGGGAGCAGACCCGAGAATAAACCCCGATCCAAGGTGTTAACCGACCCGTGCTGATGGATTCGTGGCCAGAGGGAAAGCTGGTCGTGAACGGAGGGTGCCTGTGTTGGTGGTCACAGGGCACAGGATGGATCCACCTTACCTCTGTAAAGGGCTCTGCGGAGGTGGACAGTATTTTCCCTAACAATCGTGGGAACGCATATGGACTTTGATTTTATTAATAATCCGCATGGCGGCGACGCGGTCCGCCACCCGTCACGTCTCGTTTCTCGCTAGGGCGAAAAGTGGCCTACGGAAAGCCGTTTTGCTACATTGAATGTTGGAGGAGGGATGGATGGAAAATTTAATGAAGTATGTCAGATGATGAATGAGAGAAAGATTGATGTTCTGTGCGTGAATGAGACGAAAAGGAAAGGCTGTAACACCACTAGGCATGGACCCTACACGGCGTATTGGTCCGGCGTGCCTAGCAATACCAGAGCCTGTCAGGGAGTTGGTGTTATTCTGTCTGCTAGAATGAATGAGTGTGTAAAAGAATTCGAATATGTGAATGCTAGGTTACTATGGATGAGAATGAAAGTAGGGATTACTCGTGTGTTTATGGTAGGGGTCTATGCACCCGTAAACATAGCAACGGGTATGTCTCAGAGTGCACGGGAAGAAAGAGAAGATTTTTGGGAGTGTTTAAGAGATGTCTTGAGGAAATGCAAGAAACACGAGAGGTTGATAATGTTAGGGGATTTTAATGGTTGGGTGGGAGTAAAGCGTGAAGGATACGAAAGGGTTTTAGGCAAGTATGGGGATGAAAGCGTGAATGAGAATGGAAAAAGGTTGCTTGAGCTATGTTTGGAGTGGAATCTCTGTGTGACAAACACTATGTTTGCCCACAAAAGAATCCACCAGTATACAAGAGAAGCAAAGAATGTAAGAAGTAGTATGATTGACTTTGTTGTAGTGGATGAAAGATTGAGAAAGAATGTCCTAGACACTCGGGTATATAGAGGTATTGGTGTCCATACCGACCATTGTTTGATTATGAGCCGGATACGTGGCCTCTTCAAAGGATGGCGACACCGTATACCTACCCGAACAAGTGTCCAAGAACAGGTGTCCAAGGTTTAGCATCGATAAAGGTGTTAGATAAGGATGTGTAGCGTCACCTTGGCTGTTTAACCTATACATGGACAATTGTTTGAAAGATTTAAAAGATTGTGAATGGGGATTAAGAATGAATGAGTTACTTGTCAAATGTCTTCTTTATGCCGATGACCAAGTAATACTTGCGTCATCGGCGGAAGAGTTGCAGGCGATGGTAACTATTATGCATGGTGCTTTTAAGAGTAAAGGAATGAAAATAAATGTAAGCAAGACGAAAGTAATGGTATTTGAAAAGGAAGAGTGCGTGACGATGTGTAATATTATGATTGATGGAGAAAAACTGGAGCAAGTGAAAGAGTTTGTATATTTGGGTACTTTGTTTACAAGGGATGGTAAACATGACGGAGATATTGAAAGGAGAACGATTGCTGGCAACAAAGTGAATGGAGCTCTACGCGCTTTTATGAACAGTCGAAATGTATCCGAAAAGGCACGTTTGGCTGTTCATAGAGAACTATTAGTGCCCACACTTATGTATGGAAGGGAAAGTTGGGTATGGCAAAAGAAGCATGAGAGCAGAATAAATGCTGTAGAAATGAGAGCATTGAGAAGCATATGTGGTGTGACTCTGAAAGATAGAATAAGAAATAGTGTGATTAGAGAGAGATGCGGCATGAAAGTGGATATAGTTACAAGAATAGAAAAGGGTATGTTAAGCTGGTTTGGACATGTAGAAAGAATGGACGAGGAAAGACTGACTAAGAAAGTTTATAAGGCTAGTGTGAATGGAACAGTCGCAAGAGGAAAACCTAGGCGAACGTTTCTCGACCAGATCGGAGGCGTCCTGGACAAAGGCCAGGTTAAGAACTCCTTGAACCGACGGGCGTGTATGAGGAATGTGATGAAAGTGAATGAAGCCAGAGAAGTGTGTCAGGATCGTAGCAAATGGAAATCCGTAGTCTCTGCCTACACCTCTGGGACACAGGCGTGAATCTATGTATGTATGTATGTTTTCTTGGTAAGCCCTCTAAGTAAATTAAATGCTTGTCTTCAAAATGAGTTCAACACGATAGTGGAATAGGTGAGAATCAAAGCCATGGCATCCCAATCGCTAGTTCATTACCTCATCTGATTACATTTTCCCCTAATATTCCCCTGATAACATTTCTCGTTATGCCTCTTGGATTTCGTGACATAAGCTTGCTTTGTTTTAGCAGACGATTGTGATGTCCAGAGGTTTTTTCTTAAATACGTATTCTTAAAGTGTTATAGAAGTCTTTTTTGGGTAATTCTAAGTAACAGCTTGTATGTAGTCTGTACATGTGCATTATAAATCTAATTTATAATGTGGACTTTGTATTCCTCTGCATATCCTCTTGCTCATTGTAGGCTGTGGCATATTTTAGGCTAAAAAAGACTGTTATTTATATACACTAGGAAAAATAACAATATTTTACAAACCTCAAGACATTAAGAAAGACAAATGTCTTTTTAGCAACGACAATCAGACATCCATTTAAAAATCAAGCTAACAGAATTATCCCTTCACGAAATACCCTTTCTACAACATTAAGAAACAACAGAGAAACATCTGCTACACGTTTAAGAACAATGTATGACATCAATAACATAGTCACTACAAGCTTGGCCCTTTATTCACCGACACACTAACAAAAGTACACCTATCTCCCTCCAACTTACCACAAATCCTATTGCCGTTTCGCTCTAAGGTCGGGTAAAAGTTTTTCCGAGCCGTTAGCTGGGTCTCTGTGAAAATGAGTGGAATATATTCAGCATCAAATGAAATCATTTGTTTTGATCTACTTATTATAAGGTACTGTTTCGGAGCGAAATATTGTGTGTGCCATGGACTGCTGACGATGTGTGTGGGGAATGGGTACAGCTGTATAAATAAGCTTTGGAATATTATAAGGAAAAACTTGTGAGGGATTGATGCAAATCTTATATTCTGGTTTGAATGGATAGCTTTTGATTTGGCCAACGGCTTTTGTAGGAAGTATATAGTTTTATATCTTCTCTATGAAAATGAAACTCTGTAAATACTCGAAACTCGAATTATAAGACTCGAATGACCTCATAATGTATAAGAAATTATTTAACATTTAACCAAATCAAAAAGATCTATATAAAGTAAAACCTGTTTACAACCATTTATACAAAAAATAACTTGCTAAAAAGAATAGCTTTAAAAATAATTATTTTTGTATTTAACTCAATTATTTGATGATTTTGAAATAAACAATCACGTTTCTCTTTCACTCTAAAAATTATTATTGCTATTATTTTAGTCATCATAATGAGTCGCAACTTTTATCGGTGTACATTAACATCTCCCTTCGCCTTCTTTTTATCCCTTATCCGTATTAAATCTTAACCAAGTCGACAACGTCACGGCAAACTCACTTTATCTGTCCACCTAACACGTCTCCAATTAAACTGAGTGAGAATTCCACCTCGTGGCATCCAGAGTCAGACAGTGTCATGGAGACGTTCAGACAGTTGCAAATATTTGATTAATCCGTACATTAAGTAAAAGTTAGCACAGCGCAAGTACTGTCCGAACTGCACTGAATAACTGATCATCTACTTGGTAACTTCATCTAGTGGCACATGGAGCCTAGAAAATATAGATATAGGACGTGGCTTTGACTTAATAGAGGTGTTCGGATATCTGCAAAAAAATTGGTTGTCTGTAAAGTCGGTTTACGGACGATAGTTTAACGTGACAACGTCATACAAGCCGATCGTGCCTTTTGCTCGCTCGTGTAGCGCTTTCGCTCCTATCGTAACGTTACAATGAGCGTAACGGGACAATGAGCGTAATGGGACAATGAGCGTAACGGGACAATGAGCGTAACGGGACAATGAGCGTAACGGGACAAAGAGTCATCCTTTTTCGTGCGTGTAGCCGGCGTTCATCGATTTATTAGACGTTGTCACGTCAAAAAACATTCACAAGTAGGCACTCGCTCTGCTTGGTGTAGTGACTGCAGTGTCGTGATCGATATCCACACGAGCGAAAAATTTGTGTGTTCCACAAATAGTTGGTCCGAGTCTGGGTATATTTTGTGTCCATTTTATAAATGTTTGTAAATTCCCCGACACATGCATTATTCTTATAAGGTGAGTTGCCTTTTTAAAGCGAAAAGCAAAGCAGTTCAAATGGGAATTCAGAAAATATTTCGCAGTTAAAGATTTATGGAGATTTTAAAGTTACTTATGGAGACCCTGTCAGGTTAGGGACCAGTGATCTTTGTTCTCTATCTGCCGCTTTGCAGCAAAGTTAAACCAGATTCTTACCTGGTCGTTAACGTCCTTAACATACCCTGCTACTGCTATCTAAGTGTTCTTAAATTGTGGTAACCTCTTACCATCAGGCAGGTAAACCGTTTGGGATTACTCCCATAGTGATACAAAATAAACATAAATTCAGGCCTTACATTATTGACACAATAGACACTGAACAAACAGATTCGGCATAATTCGTGGATCACTCGTTTCATTTTCACATACAGGCATACGAATGCGCAACACTCACATTTTAGTGCAATCACTTAAATAAATAACAATCGGTACAATCTTATCAAAGGATTTTTACCTGCCTTTATAACAAATCGAATCTCTGAAAAAGCAATTCAATTGACGATAATTCCTTTAGTACTAATGAATATCGTTCATTTTAAAGCACGCCAGCATTTGTATTTAAGCCGCTTTCTGTGATCTAGCAGTTGACTCTAAAGTCACCTTGAATCATTATTTGAATAATAATAATAATAATATAATATAATATTCTACCACATACACACAACACCATCTAGCCCAAACTAAGCAGAGCTTGTAATATGGGTACTAGACTATGGATAAACATACATAATTATATAGCTTTTTTTTGTAAAAACATACATATTATACATAGAAACACCCAGACCAAGACAAACATCCATGTTCATGCACACAATTGTTTGACTTGTGCGGGAATCGAACCCGCGACCTCAGGCGTGGCAGTCGGTTACACTAACCACTACGCCATCGAGGCCAAGGAGAAAATAAATACATATTAAATTACATTAATTAATTGTTTACATTTAGTAATCAAAAGCAGCGATACGTCAATGCTTAAATTTATTGACTTGCTATGCATGACAGGTCGTGCGTTTGATCTCAGCATTCCACCACCGACGTAAACTTATTCTAAGCACAAGCAGCTTAGATTGAGGAATAACCGAAATTGCTAGCAAACCATAAAAATCGATGGTAAGATAAGCAGAAGTAGGTCACCAACACCGCAATCAGATGAGGGAGTGTAGCATTTATAGAAGCCGGAATCGCATACTCCAGTCATCTATATCTCTGACTATTTTAGACTCTATTACTGATTCTGAACAAACTTTAACATATTCAGGTTGATAGTTTTAGGTATATTATACTTACTTCTCCCAACAGAGTTGCCTACGAGTAACCTACTGGATCGAGAAACGAGAACATACTGAGTTTAAAAATATCCTTTGGTGGTCTATATGTTAAATTTTCTTTAAATCCGATCTATAGTTTACAAGCTTTTTGGCTAATATCTGTATAAATACGAATCGAAAATCATAAATATAAAAGCTGCCTTATGCGTTTCCGTGAGCAAAATCGTGATTTTGCAAAACGCATACTGGGACAAAAAGTGACGTTTTATTTTATATTATTCAAATCCATTCTGCAGTTTACGTGTAAAAGACATCAAACATTAAAGATGTGGGGTATTCACATTTATAATATTAACTAGCTTTTGCCCGCGGCTTCGCTCGCGTTAATTTAGAATTTGACAATCAATTCGGGTTGTACTCTGCTTGTGTAATAATATAATTTAATCATGATTCGAAAGACACGTGGCGCCATCTATTATAATAAGAATGTTTTTGTTGTTTTCCTCGGGAACAGTAACTTTTTTCGGGATAAAAGGTAGCCTATATCCGTTTCTGTACACTTGAAAAAGTATATGCAAAATTTCAGGATGATCGGTTCAGTGGTATAGGCGTGAAAAGGTAACAAACAAACAAACAAACTCATTTTCGCTTTTATAATATTAGTTAGGAGTTAGGATAATAGAATTATGAATTATGTTGCATTTTCTAGTACGACATTTATCAATTTTAACAAAGAAGAAAACTATTTAGCAGGTAGTATAATAATCCCCTATTCACCAGAATAACAGTAACAATTTCTGCTTAGAAGGAAATCAACTTCAATTATCTGCCTTAAGAAACGCTTGACTGCGCCTCAATTAAATACTTACGGTTTTCTTGCAGTAATTAGAGTGAATTAGCCGTAATCTGTTACTTTTTATGTTCTGCGAAGACTGTGGGGAATAAAAAAGATGAATGACGTCACAACATAGCATTGTTTATTATCGTAGCTTGCTTTATTATCTTGCGATTCTACGAAGATTCGTTTAAACAAAAGTTTTTGCGTAATGACTGGCATCTACTCATATGTAATAATATCATCATTTTGTATAATCAACTAGATTTGGCCCGCGACTTCACTCGTGTAAATGTAGGTTGTAAAAAAAAAGTTCATTAATAGTAATTATTCTGGATGAAAGGTACTTTATGTCCTTGTCTTGACAACGTGTATACAAATTTCATAATGATCGGCCGAGTAATTAGGGCGTGGAATCGTAACAAGCAAACTCATATTCGCATTTATAATATTAGTTAGGATCCCATGACTAGATACAGGCCTCTTCTCAATACGAGATACGTTAGGCTGTAATCCACTAAAGTAAAGGGTATATTTTATTTAAAAAATAAGTACTGTTACAAACCTCACCAAGTTTTATGCGAGCGAAGCAACGAGCAAAAACTAAACTTAGGTACATAAAACGCTTATTTGTAAAGATTTACCAAACATTTATTTGTACTTATTCCCGTATTAATTACCCGCCATTTTCTCGAGAGAACTCCGCTGATCTTCATAATCCACGGACACACTCGGCGTTTCCCAAAGTTCTCACTGTAATAGAAACGTTTATAAGTGTTCTGCGACTCGTGAAATAAACAACAGTTTCATGATCTGAATAAAAGTAAGCCTTGCGAAGGTTTTTGGAAGGGTATAGCTACACTGTGAAGGTTTGAACTTGACGTTCGATAAGTAAACCTGTTGTACTAGGCATTAGTGTAGGTACTATACTGCATACTACTTATACATACATACATACATAGATTCACGCCTGTTTCCCAGAGGGGTAGGCAGATACTACGGATTTCCATTTGCTACGATCCTGACACACTTCTCTGGCTTCATTCACTTTCATCACATTCCTCATACACGCTCGTCGGTTCAAGGAGCTCTTAACCTGGCCTTTGTCGAGAACGCCTCCGATCTGATCGAGAAACGTTCGCCTAGGTCTTCCTCTTGCGACTGTTCCATTCACACTAGCCTACTACTTATAAACCTCCTTTACAAAATATCGTCTATAGATCTTAGAAATTGTAAGTGATCGATGTCTGTACATGGAATTCTCTGCCAAGGCACGTGTTTCCTTCTTCCTTCAATCCTGGGTTCTTTAAGCGGGGCGTGAAAAAGCATCTTCTCAGGCCGTCAAAGTAGAGACCTCAACATCGCCTCGGCTACTGTGGGGGCGATGTGGAGGCCACTGCTTTTAGACCATACGACTGCTTACCATCAGGTGGAGTGTGGTAATTTTGACGAGCAAAATAAAAAATAATAAGATGGCGTAGTGGTTAGTGTAACCGACTGCCACGCCTGAGGTCGCGGGTTCGATTCCCGCACAAGTCAAACATTTGTGTGCATGTACATTTATGTTTGTCTTGGTCTGGGTGTTTCTATATATAATATGTATGTATTTACAAAAAAAAAAGTATGTAAGTATGTTTACCCATTGTCTAGTACCCATAGTACAAGCTCTGCTTAGTTTGGGCTAGATGGTGTTGTGTGTATGTGGTAGAATATTATTATTATTATTATTATTATTATTTTTTTTTTTAAATTCTGTCTGGCTTTATTTTTGTAGGCGCACCACGCAAAAACTACTGTACAAAATTTAATGCAGTTTTCACAGTAGTATAGTTCATAGTCTAACTTAAAATCTGGTATATTGAACTTGGTGCACTACCTAGAAGACGTATCAACAAGAAATGGTTGGAGGGTCGGAGAGAGCGACTTAAACTATTGTTACCTTATTCGTAATTCCACGCATACGAAGTCGCGGGTAAAAGCTAGTTTATAGATAAAATAAATCAATAAATAATTCGCTTGTGCGTAAATTCCATTGAGATAGTATTACTGTAGATATCGATCAGGTTCGATTTCAGAGTCAGGTGTTATTGACTTTAAATATATTCTTATTAGCACCACGTTGTCTAGAAGGTTCGATCCTTACGCAAGAGCTAAAATATTTCTAAGCCTTATTTAGTGAACTTAATTTAAAAGTAAAAATAAATGCATACTAATATTGTAAATGCGAAAGTAAACTTGTCTGATTGTAAAATAAATGAAACGTTAGCTTTTAATTAACTACACCTAAGGCTGCTTGTCCATTGACGCGGAGTGAGGCTGCAGAGCGAAGAAACGAAGAATTACTGGAGCGGAGCGGAGATTTTATGCAATCCTATTGGTTAATATTTATCCGTTTCTTCGCTCCGCAGCCTCGCTCCGCTTCAATGGACAGGCAGCCTAAACTGCCAAACAAACTAAAAATGTATTATTTCCATCTTTTATAAAAAAACTGCCGTATAAAGAAAAATCAATGGACTTAAAAAACATTCAACGATGGTCTCGGAAATCTATTTTAAAATCACACGATTTTTTATTTTGTTGAAATATCGAACCTACAACACCAAGCGCGCTGTCAGTGAAAGGCAATCATTAAACCAATGCTCTATGCATGCAGTCAAAAAAGTTGTAAGGCCAAATAGTTTAAGCGCTAAATACATTCAAGTCAATTTAAAAAATAAACATATATGTGTCAGGTGCCTACCCCTTAGGGGATGCGAAATCTCGAATCATGTATGTATGTATCACTGCCCTTATTAAAGTCTTTTTTCATGTTTAAAAGAGCTTCAAATTTTATAAATTCAAATATACTTAAAGATTTTTTATCGGGAAATCTTTATTGCATATGGATATGAATAACAAAGTTATGTAAATATAAAAGCAGCTAGATTTTCATAATAACGCAATATGGACGAAAAGCAAGTCGAAACTTAGTGGAGGTCTTATATTCGTAAAAAGATTCACAATTCGGCGCGGCTTACTGGAGTAATGTCGTCTTACATAATATATGTATACGTAAGCTTAAGTTATGTTTAAGAGAATAAATTCTAATAACGCAGAGTAAACTGCTAAATGAGAGTGTTTGGTTTCGAACCTACGTATATAAATCTGAGTTTTAACAATTTGCAAAGGAGTCAAATCATGCGATTGCGATTGATGCGATGCTTACTATAATATTATAAATGCGAATGTGATTTTGTGTGTTTGTTACGCTTTCACGCCTTAATTACTCGACCGATTATCATAACATTTTGCATACAAGTTGTCAGGGGCACACGTACCTCCACTCAAGAATTATCATTTGATACAAAACGGCAAATATGTGATACACATTGAACATTTCCAGATTAAAGGAAGCTTATAAAAAGAGCCTTTCATTCAGTATTAAGCCTTGAAAAGCCTTTACGCTCCCAGTACATTGTATAATATAATTTATTAGGAAGGCTAATGTTCCACTAATGTTTTTATATCACATACGTGAAGTCTAGGCAAGACCTTGATTTTATACGTTTACGGCTGGCTCAGCTGGCAAAGGTCAAACGTCAGCCGTTTTACGTAAATAACACCTACATTATGATGGTCTGTATGTAGTAATTAGTCGTGGCTAGACGAAAAGTGTCGCTCACACACTAAGAAAACCTTACGTAATTGTTATAATGGTACCTATTTGGGGAGAAAATAATGCTTTTCTAAGGACTACTCCTTACTAACAAGCTACAGAAAACCTATCAAGGTAATAATTATAATAATTTAAAGAGCCGAGTATTTTCCTACCGTTCTAGGAAAATACCCCTGAAGGAAAAGCTAATAATAATCGTTATTTACTCAATAAAAACACAGTCCATGTTAAATTTAAAGGTGGGTTGGTACAATCAGAAACGTACCTTAGTACACACTTCACGCAAGATTTCAGTTGTCTCTATCTTTCAAAATTATATGTTAAATTTAATTTCAAATATTAGTTTTGAATAGCAGTTATAATTAAAATATAGTATTTCAATTATAGTTCAAAAATAAAGAAGAAAATCAGGATTATTAATTCATAAAATACTTTTCACATTTGAAGGGCACAGAAAAAAAAGGAGCTCATTGACATTTTACCTTTTTTGAATTAACTGTACCATTTACTTCGTTTTTCTATGGCCAATCATAGCACGATATTTTAAACGTGATAAAAGGGACTGATTTTGTGTAAAGCCAATTGAAAAAAATCCTACTTTAGAATAAGACGCGCTCATCGCATTCCATACCAAGTAAAAAGGTGCTCATTATCTATGAAACCACGCTAGAACGAGCTGATCGCAGAGGTTGTAACAGAGAACGCGCTCATAGTCGGCCATTTTAATTTTTTTGCCATATAAGTGACAGCTGTCAGATAAGATTCCTTGCAGAAATTTACTGTTTCGACGCGTACATTGTGCAATAAGTTTTTGCTTGTTTCTATCAAAATGGACAATAATAGTAGTGATTGTGATAAAAATTATGTTTATAGGAATACAATAAAGAGGAAATCACACGGTCGGATGTCATACCATTACCATTTTTGTTCCCCTGAAAGTATGTATTATAATTATATTACACGAATTTACCCCATAAATAAAATTTCATGCTATGTTATTAATATGTGTTTTATTTAATTAGTGTAAATATAATAAACGTAATATAGGTATATTAGACATTGTTTAAGATCACCATTTTAGTTGTAAAATGTAAAAACAAGATCATTGTGACAATGAGCACCTTCTTGCCAGTTAAATTTGGGAGTTAGGCAATTAAAGGTCAAACTATTATTTATTTACCAACCTAATGTTATAAAATAATAATCTTTTATGTTAAATATACACTGTTTCTTTCAATTCAATTTTCAATTTCATTTATTTCGTGAACACAGGGTACATAAAGTAGATGTTATGATGATAAATAAGATCCAAGCTGAGTTCCGCCAAAAAGCATACAAAATATTAAAAAAAAATCTTCAAAACTAGGCAATCACAATAATTATTAATTTAGATAACATGTCAAATTATAATAGAGTAAAATGAGAAAGAAGAGAATACAAAATAAAAACAATAATGTCACCAATTCAACAATACAGCAATAATCAAATTCATTCAGTAGGCATGTCACATAAGATAACGAAAAACGATTCTATTTAGTTAATGCATGAATAAAAACAATCAAAATTTCTCATTTAAATATTCGTCAACAGAATAATACACCTTGTTAACTAATAATTTGAATAAATTCCTTTTAAATTCGTTAATGTTCTTACATGAGATGACTTCTCCTGGTAACTTATTGTAAAGTTTTTGAGCCATTGCATAAAAGCTTTTACTATGAAAGTTTGTTTTTGTTGCCAACACCTGTAACTTATTCGAGCGCCGTTTACTTTCTACAAATCTATATAAATTCATGTTTTGCTTTATAAAAATACAGGCTTCATAAATATAAAGTGACGGTAAGGTTAATATATTTAGTTTTTGAAAATGTGGCTTGCATGATTCTCTTTGTTTTATTTTAGAAATAGCTCGGATACATTTTTTCTGTGCAACAAGTACTTCTTGAACCTTAGGTGCATTACCCCAAAATATGAGGCCATACCGCAAAGTTGAGGCGACATAACCATGATATGCTTCTAGTAGGGCGGTCTTATTGGCAATTTTACCCAGCATATAGAGAGCATATGAAAATCTACTAAGTTTTCCACAAACACTTTCAATTTGAGTTCTCCATGTCATGTCGTTGTCTATATGTAGTCCAAGAAATTTCGTTACACTAGCTTCAAGTATTTCATTCCCCTTATAGTGAAATTGAAACTGTGATTGTTCTTTGTGCCTAATTTTAAAATTCATAACTTTAGTTTTGGTTAGATTTATTTTAAGGTTATTTGCATTTAACCAATCGATAATAGGAATAAGGCTATTGTTTATTTTCGCTTCTATTTCTTTTGTAGTGCCAGAGTCATAAATAACAGTGCTGTCGTCGGCAAATAGTGACATTTGATGTTCGATAACTTGAGGAAAGTCATTAATATAGCAAATAAAAAGTAACGGTCCCAACACAGAACCCTGCGGCACACCACATGGCAGTATTCTAGAGCTAGAGCAGTAAACTAGCTCGGTTTTGATCTTTATATTAACTCTGTTAATTTGTGTAATTTGACTTCTATTTTCCAAATATGATTTTATCAGATTAAGCACATTGCCTCTGATACCATATCTTTCGAGCTTAGTTAATAGTATTTTATGGTCTACATAGTCAAATGCCCTAGTCATGTCCATAAACATCGCCATCACCGGTCTTCTGTTATCCATATTATGATGAATTTTTTCCAAAAAGTTATAAATAGCCATATTAATGGTTCTATTTTTTCTGAAGCCCATCTGTTCCTTGCAAAAAACATTATTATTTTCTAAATAGCTGTTAATACTATTGTATAAGATCTTCTCAAAAATTTTAGAAAATATTGGTATAAGTGCAACTGGCCTATAATTGGTAACTTGTGTATTGTCGTCTTTTTTGTGTAATGGCTTTATTATTGAAATCTTTAACTTATCGGGAAAAATGCCTTTCTGAATACATTTGTTTATAATGTCACTTAATATGGGTGCTATGATATGAGCAACTGACTTGACTACTCCTGTGCTAATATCATCATAGCCTGTACTGTTGGTGTTTTTAAGAGAATTTATTATTGTAATTATATCTTTAGGTACGGTTGGTGACATAAACATGGATTTATACGATCCTGACATGCCAAAAATGTTCGACTTTGAATAATTAGCATTCATTTGAACTGAAGATATGAAATAGTCATTAAATTGTTGTGCTATCTCTTTGGGTTCCGTTATACAATTGCCATTTACATTAATCGCATTTATATTAGATTTAGGAATGTTTGACTTTATAGATTTAATAACTTTCCAAGTTGCCTTCGACTTGTTGGAGCTTGTTCCAATAAAATAAGAATTCTGTGCTTTCTGTGTTAGTTTGATAACATTTTGATATCTTTTCGAGAAAGTTTTGAATGCCACTTTAGAGTCATTGTCTCGAGTTAATCTATATTTCCACAATAAAGATCGTTTGGTTCTACTGCAACGCTTAATTCCGCGTGTTATCCACTTAGGTTTAGTAACTGTAGAAATTTTGCGTTTGACAAGTGGAAAACATAAATCATATATTAATTTAAATAGTTCAAAAAATGAATTGAACCCTTCGTTTACGTCTTCAGATTCATAAACTTCGGAGAAACTGAGGCTGGCGATATATTTCTTAAAAAGGTTAATATTTTCTTTGCTATAATCCCGTTTATAAATATAATAAAATGGTAGAATACACTTTTGTTGTACCGGGAACTTCATAAGTTGGGCTGTGTGATCAGACACACCCAGCTCCAAAATCTCACTTTTGCTTCCACTTATGTTGTGGAGAAAATTATCTAGACATGTACCACACTTTTTTATATAGGTACAAATCAAATACCAGTAGAGTTGTAAGTGTAGAAATTGACTTTTTAGGTTTAATCCTTTGATTACTCGAAACAATGAGAATGTTAATGAGCTCCTTCTTTTCCTGTGCCCTTCATTTGTTAAATGCTTTGCGACTTACCAGCCGATATTCCAGCATTATGTTGCTAACTGTATCAGAAAATCAAAAAATATCCACTTGATACTCTCTATTATAAAAATCATATTGCATTATTCACTGTTCTCGCATCAACCCAATTTTTGAAGTGAAAACATCTTTAGGGACGTTGTGCACTTTTTTGTGATGGGTAAAAAATGTTAGACTCGCGTCAGGATACGTGACCTGATCGAAAATTCGTAAGATGGAGGGAGAATTGTCAAACTCGCGTCAGGACACGTAAGGTTACGTGTCCTGACGCGAGTTTGACAATTCTCAGGTGATCGAAAATTCGTAAGACGGAGGGAGAATTGTCATGTTTGTGTACGATAGCGCAATATATGAATTTTTGTATTTTACCACATAAATGATAGTACTTTTATACTGATAATTAAAGCAATTCGTGCAAAATTATTCCCTAACCATTCCAAAATATAAAAAATGCACAACGTTAATATTCAAGTTTTCACTTCTGCCGGCACTCCCGGAGTACAACCCGTTGAGCTTTTAATTTATAATCACATACTATACTCAGGATCGCGTTTATACGTCGCCATTAAGTAACAATTATTTTAGTAAGAATAAAACTGACTCATATCTTCAATTTGTTGCAATTACTACGCCTTATATTATCTCCTAGCGGTCGCCTAGAGGTCAAAATTCGACCAAAATTCCTAAGCTTGCTACTTTGTTTTCTGTTTTTCTCTATTACATATAAATAAGGTATAGGTAACCATAGTTACAAAGAATTGTACGACGTCAGACGAACAATGTCGAAATACTACGAACGCGATTCGACTGCGTGTATCAAATGCATGATTGTGTGCGTGTAGTGTTTTTTCATTAATTTAATGTATTTCTAATGCATATTTTATAAAACTATTAGGATTCGCCCCTCTTTCCCTATATAAACTATAATAATAATATCAGCCCTGTATTAAACTGTCCCACTGCTGGGCTCGGGCCTCTTCTCAATGTGAAAAGGGTTAGGCCATAGTCCACCACGCTGACCTAGTGCAGGTTGGCAGACTTCACATATCTTAAGAGAATACCTATCTGTGCCATTTATTGTGATATGACACAAGCATTTGATTACGTAGATCATAATATTTTACTAAAAAAGCTTGACGCCTATGGCCTAAGAGGTAATGTTTATAATTTGATAAAATCTTATTTATCAAATAGAAAACAGGTAATTGCAATAAAAAAGCTAAATCTCAAGACAAAAAGGGAAGATATATACCTATCTAGACAGCGTAGAATATCATTCGGTATGCCCCAGGGCAGTGTATTAGGGCCTTTGTTGTTTATATTATATATAAACGACTTACCCAAAGCAATAAAACATCCCTTAACACTATTCGCTGATGACAGTACTGTAACTATAGCTTGTAATAAACCCGACTCATACGAATCTGACATTAATAACACACTCAGCTCAATAATTTTATGGTTAAATAATAATAATTTGAAAATAAATCTCAACAAAACTCAAATAATGCACTTTTGTCAAAGACAACCTACTTGTTATAAAATTAATATTAAATATCAGAATAGTAATATATGTGCTACAAATAATGCAAAATTCTTAGGATTGACGATTGATAACCAGCTAAATTGGAAAGATCATATAGAGGCTCTTTGCAAAAATATCAGTAGTTCGTCCTATGCTCTTCATAAACTGAAACATATAGTCAACATAGAATCTCTACTAACTGCTTATCATGGCATTGTTGCATCCGTACTCAGATACGGAATCATTTTTTGGGGCAACTCTACACATAAGGAGATCGCATTTAAATTACAAAAGAGATGCATAAGGGCTATGTTTGGGCTTCAAGTAACTGACAGTTGTAATCCTCACTTTATCAAACATAAAATTCTAACGCTTCCGTCTTTATATATATTTGAAGTCGCAATATTTGTTAAAACAAATCCTCATTTGTTTCCTAGTCAATCCGATGTTGTTCTACGTAATAGGCGCAAAAATAATTTATGCATAAGAAGAGCTAAAACTACCCTTATGTGGAACAGTATATTCTGTTTAGCTCCAAAACTCTATAATAAGCTACCGGAGGAATATAAACAATTAAATTTAAAACACTTTAGAAAAAAGCTAAATATTTTTTTATATAATAAATGCTACTACTCTATCAAAGATTTTCTAAATGACACGTTTTGTTAAATTTTATACTTTGATTTTGTTTTTGTGTTTTTGTTTTTCTTATAATATTTTTGTACGCCGATTGTATTGGCAAGACACAGTTTGTACTTTCATTTGTTTTTTGTAAGATCTTTTTTATAAACCTGTGTCTAACAAATAAAAATAATTTGAATTTGAAATATCTTCGAGAACATTATGAAGAACTCTCAGACATACAGGTTTCCTCACGATTTTTCCTTCACCGTTAAAGCAAACGATAATTAATTACTTAATACGCATATAAATTCGAAAAGTCAGAGATGCGCGTCTTGGGATCGAACTCGAGACCTCTGCGTGGCAATCCAACAGTTTCCCACTAGGCTATCGCTGGGTATATAAACTATAACTGTGCCAAATTTCATACGCCTCCGTCCGCGCAATTTTCGTAAAAAGGGGTACAAAGTTATTGCTTCGCGTATTAATGTATTGATACATCTGATTCTTGAAAGACTAATCAATAACACGTCAAAATCATCTCATACCCATATTAAGTGATATGATTGGCTGTTGCTAAACCAGTCAGCCAATATCAACAGATGATATGTATTCAAACTTCTGGTAACAATTTTTTGTCCTGGTCTGCCTTTCGAAACGGGTGTCAAACTGAATACAAGCACAAGATTGACAATAAACCAAACGAATCTATTTAAAATCCAATAGATATTTACAGCAGTAGCATACATGCACCAATCATGATTCTATTTCACCTATTGAATTGCAGCGGCACACTGGCGGCCAGACATAATACGATTTCAAATGTCTGGAATACCAGGAAATGACAGGTTAAAAGTAAAACAGCTGTAATTAACAAAGAATTAATTATCAACGCCACTATACGCTATGTGTATGTTTCGCGGACGTTTTAAAAAGCACTCGAAGCAAACAGTTTCCTGAGTCAGTCGCAATTTATCACGTGATAATAGTTGTCTAGCTTTTATCTTCTTTCTGTTTACGGCAGCCATGATGCAGGCAAGTAGCAGAAGGTGAATTGGATTTTTCTTTTTTGGTCGCGCTAACTACTTGTAATTTAAGAATTCATTAGATTACTGGGACTTGCTGGTTTTGACATGTATGGACCGGCTGAAACAAGAAAGTAGAAATAAAATAAATACTGTAATGTCTTATGATGAATGAAAACGCCGTATGTCGTGTCACCTCTGCGTTTCCTTGTACTACCCCGTTCCATCCAGGCAATATAAACTAACTGCCATCAGACAGGCCGTATGCTTGTTTGCTGGTTTACTTTAGGAATCGGTTCGGGGATGATGAATCTACTCCTCAATTAAACTGGAACAAAAGCGTCACGATCTTCTATAGGAAATAGAAGATCTCAGAAATATAACTTCACTAGATTTTGCCTGCCGCTTCCCTCGCGATAATGTAGATTTTCACAAATAAATTTCTATCCCTTGAGAAAAGTTTTTCCTGGATGAAAGATATCCAATCTCCTTTTCTGTAACAAAGTATTAGTGTAATTGCATAATGATCGGCCAAGTAAGGCGTGAAAGCGTAACAAACAAACAAACTTACAATCGCATTTATAATATTAGTTAGGATGTTATGTATCACCTACTTATCTAGCTACGACGAGTACAGCTTTTCACTTTCCAGAGATCCTTAAGAAGTCACTGAGAAAACGTATCTACCGAAAACTTTTAATATAGACAGGCTTGATCGTGTATTGTTCTGTTATTGTGCAATAGTGGTCTGCAAGTACCAGCAATATACCTGCAAGTAAGAAAAATTATACCTACCTATGTTAGATTCATAAACATTACTATATATTGCCCGTGGCTTCGCTCACGTAATTGTAGGTTAGGTTAGGTTAGCTTAGTAACATAATTTTTTTTATTATAGGGACCCGATATTCTATTCTATACCCCTGACAACGTGTATGCAAAATTTCATGACGATTGGTCAAGCGGTTAAGACGTGAAAGCGTAACAAACAAATAAACAAACTCATGTTCGCATTTATTATATTAGTTAGAATTAGAATGACGTTTTACCACTTATTCTCAAATAGCAAGAACAAAAACTGTCATCAAAGAATGTTTGCCATAATTCAGTACTTGACTTCTGCATTTTGCCTGTGTAGCAACATCTCTGTGTAACGTCTCCCGGTTTCCTAGGAACTGTGTCTGGAGCAGCTGATTAACTGCATAAAGCCCGAGCTATACCCTCTATATTATTTAAACAGTAAAGCCACTAGACATCGGCGGAAGCCTTCGAGGACTCATTAGTTAAAAGGGTAATTAGACGACATGCCAATGTCACGCTTACTGCTAAGTTTCAGAGATAATGACAAAGAATCTATTGGAAAACTATTATTTCTAACTACTATTATATACTTGTAATTTTAGAACATTTTGAAGAGACATGAGTCACGCTTTTAGTTGGAATAATTATTTGGTGACTTTAAGAATAAATCGGTTCGCCTGGAGAGACAAGAGACAACCCTCTCACAGGTAACCGGTGTAAAAGTAACAACACTGTAACTTCTAGTGCATCTCGAATGCTTATTCACATAAATGAATCAAACTACATCCTAACTATCCTAACTCCTAACTAATATTATAAAAGCGAAAATGAGTTTTTTTGTTTGTTTGTCACCTTTTCACGCCTAAACCACTGAACCGATCATCCTGAAATCTTGCATATACGTTGACAGGTGTACAGAAACGGACATAGGCTACTATCATCCCGAAAAAAATTACTGTTCCCTAGGAAAACAATAATAACGTTCTTATGATAATAGATGGCGCCACGTGTCTTTCGAATCATGATTGAATTATATTATTACAAGCAGAGTACAACACGAATTGATTGTCAAATTCTAAATTAGCGCGAGCGAAGCCGCGGGCAAAAGCTAGTAGTTAGATAAATGTGGGCGTTGTGATGTACACCCATCGAGCAAATACCGACCAGCTCAATGTTATCAAGAATTATTATTGTCTTTATAGGTAAGCACTTTAGAGTTATCACTCTAAAGTACTTACCTATAAAGATATCTTATGTCTATGTTTTTGAATTTATTACAAGCAGAGTACAATCCGAATTAATTGTCAATTCTAAATTAACGCGAGCGAAGCCGCGGGCAAAAGCTAGTAGTTAATAAGATCTTTTATAGAACTTAGGTAATATTGTCTTACGTTTACGCGAATGAACTTAGGTGGCAAACAATCCTACGTTCAGCCTCATGATGTACTAACAATGTAATAAATTGCTTACAATACACAGGGCATCTCTTACGCATTTCCAATGTTAAGAAAAAGAATAAAGAATGGGATGAAAAGAATGAAAGAGGGGAACATATATGCGGATCTCTTACCCACCAGGAGACCTAGATATAAAAGTAGTAAAAATAGATATTTTATATCTTCTTTTACTATTTTTATATCTAGGTACGTTCACAAGGGTGTCGCCACATTTGTACTGTGACCAAATAATTGAAATGATAGATGCTCCACCCATAAACTTGTGGTATTTTAAAAAGACTAAAATAAGGATAATAAAGACTACTTTTTCGAACAGTGACCTGTACTTAAAAACCAAATATATGCTAATTTATATCATTTTAATTAAATTTGAATCATCATTTTACTCACTGGGTGGCCCATTGAATTACATTTTATTGTCATTTGGCTACCATATTACTAAAATTATAAAAAATAAACTGTTTCATTCACCTTATGCGTATTTTTACGACAATATGATCTGAATTAAATTTATGTCTTATGGTAGTGATCTAATTAATTTTAATTTATGAGTCAACATTTCTATATATGAAACTTATTGTTTTGGATCTATATGACCAAAGAGTCGTAATCAATCAATTAATATGCATCTATGAGTTATCTAAGGTAGCTAAAGGCTATACGGTTTAAAAAAATATAAAACAAAACATAAAAACTAAATTAAGGATTCTAGTTTCAAAGACAATGTTTTATGTAGGTATTTATGATAGACGTAAATATTTTAAAATGGGAATGTCATATTATGCTTGACTGACTGTGCTCTTGACTTTAAAGTTTCAAGGTTTATTTAAAACTAGCTTTTGTCCTCGGGTTCTACTGAATGGAGCCTATGAGAAAGAATACCTGGATATCCTATGTGTTTAATCCAGGACATTATCTGTCTTTGTGCCAAGTTTCATACAAA
Source organism: Catocala sponsa (assembly GCA_963564715.1). Classification (NCBI taxonomy): domain Eukaryota; kingdom Metazoa; phylum Arthropoda; class Insecta; order Lepidoptera; family Erebidae; genus Catocala; species Catocala sponsa. The sequence goes on from OY751352.1 coordinate 10,451,368, forward strand.
TTAGTTTCATTGTTTCGCATGATCGAGTAACAAACGTCCAGACATCTTCACAAATATTTACATTTATAATATTAGTACAATAATATTAGTACAATAATAAATAATTTATAATATTAGTACAATAATAAATAATTTTCAATATCGAAATTGTAACTGCATGATAGGCTTATATCACCTTGTCAATGCCAATCATTGGTGATTGACGGCACATATTCTATTCTCGTAAGCATCAAAAAAATATTCCCACTACCGTTCACCCTGTCATTGTCTACGTCTAATATACGCAACAAAAGTCGATATATACTAGATGAATCATTCCCAGTCACATAATACATTACATAATTTATCAACAACTAACCTACAAACAGAAAACTTTCCAACAACACGAAATCGAACTTAAAAATAAAAATAATTCATAATTTTCTTTTTGTTTTCCAAGCATAAACCGTGGGGCTTTTTCTAATTCCCGAAATGTACAAAAATTCTCGCGAACACATTCGGTATTGGCTGAGATGGAGCCTTTCCCTCGAGAATATGAGATATTGATTGGACTTTTCCCGCTCTTTTCAATACTTTATTATCTGCCCCTGTTGGCTGTATACCTATTGTCTTTGCCGAGATTGAGGCTCGATAGATGATAAACTTTGTGTTTATTTCTCTTATATTTTTCGACAAATATTCTCCATTTCAAATGGAAATGTGTACGTAATGAAGGATTGGTGCGTTGGGACGCACTTTTGAGTATTTTGTTTTCGTAAACATTGCCTGTCAACAACTATACATTTGCATAGAGAATATCTATAGGAAAAATATTTTGCTGATGTACTTTCGTCTATATATCCCTGATGAGGTAAATAGTAGTAATACTTTTAAATGCAATGGAGGCAAGAATACGTATATAAAATCACCGGTCTACGTAATTTTTAAAGATAGCATACCGATTTGGATTGCAAATTACTAACTTGTTCTTGTTAAGCGTTCTAGTAGAGCTTAATACTTGTGTTAGGCATTCTTAATTCCTAAACTTGCGTCTGTAGTGGCATGAGTAGAAGTCGTTCTTCCGACAGCAAGTGACCTGCCAATAACTGTAATTGCTTATAACTACAATCTTACTGCCTGAGTACCCTATTACCAATCAGCTATAAGTGCAACCTTCTGCCATGCAGCCGAAGGTAAAAAGACATTTAATGAGCTACCAAAACAACAACAATATAAAAAAGGTACTTAAGAAGCTTCCACAAATTAGTACCGACCACCCAACCAAAACCCGTCTGCCGTCCATCACGCAGCACGAACCGCTTAGTCCAACCCCTCATAAAATATTCGGTGAAACAAAACATGAAGTTTTACTGCTAGCAATTAGTTAATCACATCCCTGAATAGTTGACATATGGGCAAGGGGGTCGGTGGTGATGGCACATTGGTGGCATGCCATTCCTCCGGGGGTTGCAGGTACAATAATAATAATTAGCGCGCTAGGGTTGCGCGCTAATTTCGCGGTCTAATGGCCGACATACCGAAGCACAGGGTCGTAGTTAGGTTATGTTTAATTACTTAGACGCTTTGCTTGTGATTGGTTTGTCTTTATTATTAACGATGATGTCAATGTTTGACATATTTTTTATTTGTTACTCGCTTTTTTAACATTGCCGTTTTCCAACATGTTATGGATAAGTGTAATGAAAACTTTTTATTTTCCTTACACCTATTGCCTGAAAGCAGTATAATCTATAATGTTTCACACATATTATTAATCAAAAATAAGAAATTAATAAAGTTATTACTTTCTTATTTTTGATTAACAATATACGTGAAACTTTACAGATTACTGCTTATAGATAATTAATTTTACAAAGATCTTTGAGTACATTGTTTTAAATAGATTTTTATATCAAAAGAACCGTTTTGATGAACTAAAAATATTACTATTAAATATAACTTGGATTTATGTTTACGTGTTTTCTGTAACATAAGGGTCTGTGAAAAACTTCGATCAACAATACAACTAGATATCGGGTCGGCGCAAAAAATACGTCTCGGTAAATAACAGCTCACTTGAAATGTGAGCTCTTATTTTATTTAGTTCGCTTGAAACACAGCTAATGTAAACACGTCTCACAATGCCGCAGTGTGTATTCAAAAGTTGGAAAATTAATGCCCGAAAAAGCAATTTAACGGCCAGAGTATTTTACTTTCGGTAAGTTCATGAAGAATCAGTTATATTTTAAGCTTTAAACTAACAAATAGTATCAAATTTTGAACAAAATTACCGATTTTAAACCACCGCTACAAATGTATGGCCAACACACGCACAAAATTTTATAACAAAAATAAACGAAACAAAACGTTGTAGGTCTCAAGGCAATAACGGGTAAAAGTACTTTATTTGTTGCCACTTAAGGTTGATTTCACACTAAATGTTGTTGTATGTGACGAATGATCGTAAGTATTAGATAATATTTTGAAGATTTGTGACTTTATTACTAGGTGCCATGATTGTAATTAGGTTGAACTTAAAACTGTTTTAAACTTTTCTCTCCGTTTGTTAGTAAAAAAATATAGTTGTACATACGTATTGTCACGCGGACAGCATTTAGCTTTGATTTTGTACGTGACCCGATATCTAGTTTTTTCGTTGTTGATCGAAGGTGACAACACCAATATCCATATTCAGATGCTATTAAGAAGTTCTAGACAATATAATCGGGAATCGAAACCGAGATGTGCATGAGCACAGCAGTCACTACCGCTGCGCAATCGAAGTAGATAAGTGCAATATAGCAAAAGATATATGTATATCCCAAATTCAATCATCCAATAAAATCTCTATCAAAGACTACAGTTTAGTTGCCCCAATGCTAGAAAAATACAAAGATAGTTAGTTAGTTGTTTATCCTAGTATCCAGGATCCCGCACAAGTTAAAATTGAAATAGTTTTAGTTTGGAGATAGGCAGTTTATCACTACTTATGAATTGCTTTGTGGACTTCGGAGTGGCCAATGTACTGGCTAAAATCTTCTAACTTTCATAAACTTTCAGGCTTGGTCGGATTTTTAAATCAAAGTTTTTCCATTAGCCAAATATTCGTGTTTCTTGTCGAACTGCGTTCCATTCCGTTACCCAACTGCTAAGCCACTAGTTTAACTATCAAATTCTAGTTTATGTGCTTTTATTACTGCTGATATAAGAAGCATATAGTGCGCCTGCTGGTAAGCGATTCTTATGAGAACCGCTTACCAGCACTTAACCTATGGGGTATGGACTCTTCTTGGCATGGATATCACACTAAAAAGTCTCAGTGTGCTGCTAGTTAAGCTAACCTGTTAAGTCTTGGAATGTTAGACATAATTATGTTTGTATTAAATACCTAATTTGTCTAGCCGCCGGAGTGCTTCTGCTACTCGAAAGGTTAGATTAGTCATACTTTTGACAATACAGTGCTTTCTTAAACTGTTCTGAAGATCTATGCACGTTAAGAAGGTTTTGTTGGTTGTCATCTATTGTAGTACGTAGGTGCTCCAGTAGTTAGGCTGGGGCTGGAGTGACATATATTATGGCTAATGACACAATAAAAATAGAAAACAAATATGTAACAAGTTGATTCTGTTTGTATTGTAAATATATTATTATATTAGGTAATGATAGTATGGATGGCGCGATGGTTTAAGTAGTTATATCGCTACTATGCCGCGGCGAGTTTGTAAGTTCGATCCCCACAAGAGACAATAAATTTTTTACATTCAATTGTCTCATTCCAGAATAGAGTTTGATTTTTATAAACAAGGAGACATACTGTAGGAAGCCACCACAGATTGTGTTCTACAGAAGACCACAACCATCAGGACCTTCTTCAGTCGGGCTGCGCCAGGTTGAGCGATATCCCAGGTTTAAATGAAAATGTCGGATGTAGCTTACTTCACATGCATTAATACCGACCAAGTTATTTAGGAGGTTGACTCACTATGCCAAGTCACCTCAAATGCCAGTGATATTAAATCATAAGTATCATATCATTTTCAAAGAAAATACTGTTCGCCAGCAATAACAGATTACAAATTCGCAACACAAGATACCCACATGCTTCAATCACGCTTGTCCGATGATCGTCCGTATCGAATGCGGGCGATGAGTCGTCAGTTTTGCACTACGAATCAACACATTAGATGCCGAATGGCGAATGGTTGACCCATTTACATGTTTGCACATCTATGACTAGTGATTCGTGGAGTACCGTTGTTGGATTTCATCGACCGTTGCTATTCTGACGATATGAAGTTAAACTGATTGATTTGATTGGTGGGCAAAAGTAAACGATTTGGAAATTTACTCTTAGCTTGTTGGAGAGAATTTGGTGCAAATTTGTGTTACATACCTCTGTTCCTTATAAACAAGAAATAAATATTTTTTATCAGAAAGCATTTTCTTTGGGTTTACTTTATGGAATATTTCGTATTCTGATTATTACTTTGTTTCTTCTATCTTGCTTATCGTAATAGGAACAGTATATCGCTTCTGAAAGCTCAGGTAAGCAAAGGACCAGATTTTAACACGCGAGAAAATGTTGGTTATTCTTAATTACTGATGTGATGTTGTCATAGTTCATCAACTTTATATATGTAGTTTTGATGTTATAATATAACAAAGTATAAATTAGTTCAGTTTTTGAAACAATATTGGAAATGTGTTTATATATATAGGTTGCTGTGTCTCATGAAACTTTTGTGTAAATCGCCTAAAGAAACTAATAAACATCGACGTTAATTTTAGATTGAAACGATAACCCGTTTGTTTCACAAAAGCCTAAATATTAGAACTTTAACATTTTCAAAATAGAACAGTTTAAAACCCTTATTATAATATTTTATTTGAGTTCAGATATACCCATGATGGTTGTTTCTAATATTAAAATGAATAAATAATAAATATTTTATATTTTATACATGATATTATAATAAATATTTTTCTGTAAATTAATTAAAGATGGCATGATGTTTTTAATCCTTTTTCCTAGGGTTTCCAACGCATGATTGATACCTCTATTATGGTAAAAGAACTTAGAATTACTGTAACAGTTTAGAATCAGGCGGGCTTTATACTGGTTTACCAAAATTACATTATAAAAGTCCTAATATATACAATTTAGTAATATATTTTCGAAATAATTTAAGTATCAAATTGCGATGAAATTGTTGTACCCAAATGACAAAGCGCTCTCCAATAAAGTCATAAAAATCCTTCGCGACGCATAAAAACCTAGTAATCCTTTTATCCCACACACATAAGCTTTAGAAAACAATACCAATATAAAGCATTATCACGAATCGTTACCTTTAAAAATTTTAAAGCCTATTTTAAAAGGGACGCGTCAATTATTCCAATAAAACGTATAAAATTGTGTCTTCAAGTGATAAACGACGTGTACGTAGCTTCTAGAATGAATAGAGGTCTATCACAGACAACAAGTTCTTGTGTGAAATGAAAGACATTTTTTACGTTAGTGTTGTTAAAAAGCTGAGTAATAAGTTAGAAAGAAACGTGGTGATGAAGCAAGATTGGATAAACGTGAGGAGCAAAGATAGGTGTTATTGTAACGGCTAAGTAAATGCTTTTAGGTGGATATAGAATATTATTTTATGATATTTTTCGATAGAAAATTTTAGTAAAGGAATGTTATTGAAGGTTAAGTGGTCAAATGAATTCTTATTATTGATAAATTCTAAAATTGCAATATTCACAGATGTCTAAATGTTATCTGTGTACTTCTATTAACGATTTTAAGTTAGTACGCTCATACGCTCACAAGAATAACATAGTATATTACATACGATGTTACTAAAGAAATTAAGTAAATTGGTAAAATCTTCTAACTAATTAAAAACCTTATAACCGTAAAATATATGTCACAAGAACTTCAAATACCAAAATTCTGAAATAAATATCTCATGTTCCTATGATCTTGAATGCTTAAAAATAAACAAAATGTTGCGATACATATAAATAAAATAAAAAAATTCTAACATAGGTATCGCAACACTTCAATCAATTTTTTATTTAATTTACTTTATCTCTAACTCCGGCCCTGCTAATCATCGGCGCGCAGGGCTGCCACCTACATACGTTTAATTAATTTTAAAACATATAAGGGTTCAAAAAGATATAAATGGAAGTTTCAGTGTCGAGAGGCTCTTTATTTAATTATCCAATCTGCCTGAAGGGCCAACGCTGATTACATTTACATTGTGAAAAATGGCTTTAAGATGAAGGTGTGACGTCACACATTTGTAGGCCAAGTTCAGGACAATTGGACTTACTTTAGCAGGTGTAAGTATAAATATGCGGTTTAAATTAACGCTGGCGATAGGCACGACAAATAGTCACTAAATAAATGTTAAATTTATAAAATTATATTTTGGATTTTTCCCTTAAAATAATTTAATTTAACCTAAATTGCTTCTTATGTAAGGATTTATCTAATAAGATTTTACTTAGTTTCTATTAACACATTGACTGACATGTAACAGACACAATAGACAATGTATTGTTCGCGGCTATTTATGACCGGCACGGCGTTCAATGTGTTAACGGGAAGATACTTCCCTGATGTATTCTTTGCACAAGCCCACTTTTTCCTGCACTAACACACACAAACCGTTTTATTTATATATGAATATTTTTTTCAATAATCAGCTTCTCATCTCGTAAAACGCATGAACCAGCAAGTACGGGTCAAGAACCTTGATTCGATTTCAAGGATCAGTATTATATTTTCTGTCATAGGACCAAGTCAGGCAATTTGTCCGCTATACGAAAATAGAGTAACACCTTGTTAGCTGGGATCTAAGATAATGGTGAAATACACGTGTATATCTGCTTACCTTTTCGGATATCTAAAGGTATTAGTTCTCGTGTGTCTATTCTTTTACAGTACATTAGTGTATACCTGTCGTGTACACAAACACGCGCAGCGCATTATAACTGAGTTTCGTTTACATGATGATAGATAAACATGCTTCTATATGACTTTTAGTATACAGTAGTTATTTCTTGCTTTAGTACCAAGACAACACATTAAACCAAAACAACCATGTTTATACGCGTCGGTAACTTATCTATCAGGTGGGCCATTGACTCGTCGATTTGATTTTCCTTAGCCTTTTGTTATGTCCCACTGCTGGGCAAAAGCCTCTCCCTTAGACATCCAAACCACTCTGTTCGAAGACATTTCCGCCAGTCCCTTTCGAAGATATCTGCCACGTCATCGTCAGCTGTCGTTTGGCACCCAATTGGTCAGAACTTTTGCCCGCTCGTATATTACTGAAGCCAATGAAAATACATAATTTCAGTAACACGTGTTCAACAAATATTTATTCAGACAAAAAAAGTGTTATTTATCATTGAATAAGTTTCTTGGAAACCATATACCACCTATTGTGAACTATCGTCCTCTTTCAGGACATTAAGCATTTTGTTCCTCCATGACAATGTCATTTAGTTTTCCAAATCGACACGTTTATTATCATGGGGAGCCATGACCCGGATGTGACGTGTGTCGACGGAAATATAGTATAAGAATCCTGTAACGTGTACCAGGAAGATGTGGTCATACACTAGCTAGCGCTTGGGTTTGTTCTTACTCGCAGCAGTGGAGTAAAGGATTGACGCATTTTTTTAATTATGACTAGATTTTGACCGCGACTTTGCTCGCTTTAATCTGTATTTTGTCAATAACATTTAGTCCCCAAGCAACAGTACTTCTTCTAGATGAAAGTTACCCCATGTCCTTTTCTGTACCCATGAAACTTGGCATTCGCGTTTTAAGGCGTGAAAGCGTAACAAACAAGCTCACATTCAAATTTAATATTATAATCTTTTTTATTGTAACAGTATTTATGGTCAGACTAAGTATACATATATATGTATTCAATCACTATTCATAACACATTTCCGTTATATAATACCTAATTGCATTTACATATTTATATAGTATTCATACGTTGAGCGTGTCCTGAATCGTCGCACGCACAAAGTTCATACGTTGCATCCTAATATTGTAAGTATTTGTAAAAAAAGTTTAGATGTGTTTGTTACTCGATCACGCAAAACTATTTATTTATTTATTAAGCTGTTGAATAGCAGCGGCACACCAGCAGCACACCAGCGGCCAGACACAATAGGTTTTCAATCATATCTGGCATTCCACCTACTGACAGGACAAAACATGGCACATAGGTGCTGCTAGACTACTACCCAGTTTCTAAAAAACTAATACAACAACGTGTCAAAATTAAACTCATGTCAAGTGATTTGATTGGCTGTTGATAATTCAGTTAGCCAATCACAGTAGCTGACATGTGTCTAACTATCTGTTAACAAATTTATGTGCTGATCTGATTTTTAAACCTGGATTAGCGCATCAGATATCTACAGTTTTTTTATCTTAGTTTGCAATGCTGTGGTATTCAAGCGGACAAAACCTAACTAATATTATAAATGTTTTGTTTTTTTATTTGTTTGTAACGCTTACACGCCTTAACTACTCAACCAATTATCATAAAATTTCGCATAGGTACACGTTGTCAGGGGACAGAAAAGGACATAGAGTACCATTCATCCAGTAAAAGTACTGTTCCTAATCTAACCTAACCAAAATTTTCGCGAGCAAAGTCAAGGAAAAAGCTATTATAAGATACATTTCAAAGCACCATATGATGTAATATGTCGTTTTAACACATGCCAAATACGAACATTAATATCGTATGTTCAACTGACATACATATATGATGATATGAGTGCGCCATGCATGCTTATCATTCATTTTCCCTGTACGAGTTCCCATCGTACATGAGTCTTGACGTCTCTGCGATTGTGGAATATTTAACCTTGTGCATGGATTTATGGAAGAAAAGATGTTCGTCTTTTTGCAAATGTTTTCATTTTGGTAAGATATATGTTGTTGAGTTGTAACAGTTATAACTTTGTTAGTTAATTTGAAAGCTTTATTGACATATGGTATATAAATTAGCGCATATTTTTGTGACCGATAAACTTAGGTATCGTAAGTGTATCTCTGTTTATTTATTAACAAATTCTAAATCAAATCAAGTGTAGCTGTTACAGTTTTAATTTAAAAACTGTTACAGTACAATGTACTTGTAAAATTACAATTATATTATACGTAAATATAGAGCAGCGATAGCTCAGTGGGGAGACCAACAGACTGCAATGCAGAGAGTCTCGGGTTCGAACCCACGTCGCGCACCTCTGACTTTCGGTAGTTATATGACTTTTCGAAATCATGTGCGTATTGATCGACAATTATCGCCTGCTCCGTGCTTCGGAAAGCACGTTAAGCCGTTGGTCCCGGCTGCCATGAACATCTATGGCAGTCGTTATTGGGAGAGTGTCGACACAAAAGATGCCACTGGGTCGAAGTGTCGCCGGTCTACACTGACTGGCCCCCACATAAGATAAGATAAGATAAGATACGTAAATATAAGTAGCTACGTTATAATATAATTGTAATTCATCATCATCATCATCATCATCAGGCTATAATAGTCCACTGCTGGATATAGCCCTCCCCCAAAGAGCGCCATAGCGCCCTGTTAATTTAGAGCCGCACAAAATACACTCGTTAGACGGCAAAAGATTTGCCTCTATTTCATTGAACCTGAAATATGCTGAACTGTGGGTGCTGTTGAAATATGCTAACAATTGATAGCATATTGCTGTTCTCTTCTTCTAGAATGGTAATAATATAGTTTTACGAATATAATGCTGTCAGTCTTTGTGGTATGCATTACTTTTAGCTAGCAAAATGTATGTATCTTTAAGACATAACCTCAAGGCTACTTCTTTTGTTCTCACACTGTTTGACGGCGAGGGGAAAGGCGATACGGTGACGATCCCTTTCCCTGTTGATATGTGTGCTATGACCTTTACTCGTACATCAATTTACGTGTACACGTACGAAAACAGAGATGGTGTAATATACCTACTCCTAATTCGCCAGCTATAGGTTTAGGACCCACGTAGTCTAGGTATATCTATACAAATAAATAAAATTGAAGTGTTTGTTTGTAATGTCAAAATAACAGCTTTTTATCTAATGCATATGAAAGTATATAAGGCACCTATACGAAAACATCCGTTTTTAAAATTTTTGTCTGTCTGTTTGTTCCGGGTAATCTCCGAAACGGCTGAACCGATTTTGACGGGACTTTCACTGGCAGATAGCTGATGTTATAAGGAGTAACATAGGCTACTTTGAGTTTAGAAAAAACAGAGTTCCGCGGAGACAAACACTTTTTAGTTGAAATCTACGCGGACTAAGTTGCAGGTAACAGCTAGTACTTAATAAGGCGTTAGCCCATTGCCGTTTAGCTCCAAACTCCGTACTGCTACTGAAAATATACTGACTCTTATTTTGAAGTAATTTCTTTGTAACCGTCCATAGGCTACAATTACCGCATAAGACTGTAAGCGTGTTTCCCACCTTAATTGTATAAAAATGTAATGATACCCATACTAGTCTAAACTAAGGACCCAAATATCATGAATACGACCTTTATTTATCTTTAGTACCATTATAGTCGAATGTCAATTAACTTGCCTAATTTTCTACGATCATATACTTAAAATTGTAGTATAACGTATGGGCTCGGCGCCATAAATTAATGTAAACAACACATAAAACTCGATCACTTTTATTGTTCAAGGGGTGTCAAGTGCAATGACCCCTGACGTCGAACAGTTAACTCAGTGCAGGAATAGGGGACACCTATGTTTAGGTATCTGCTTATTGGCTGATGTACACAATGGGAAACAGTTCAATATCTACTTCAATATGACCAAGAGAAATTAGGCTTTTTACTAACATAAACAACAGCATATCTATACAAATAAATAAAATTGAAGTGTCTGTTTGTAATGTCAAAATAACAGCTTTTTATCTAATGCATATAAAAGTATATAAGGTACCTATACGAAAACATCTATTTTAAAAATGTTTGTCTGTCTGTCTGTTTGTTCCGGCTAATCTCCGAAACGGCTGAACCGATTTTAACGGGACTTTCACTGGCAGATAACTGATGTTATAAGGAGTAACTTAGGCTACTTTGATTTTAGAAAAAAAATTGTGTTCCGCGGAGACAAACACACAGCTAGTGAAGTATAAATTTGGTATTTAGGAACGATTTTTTGGTTGGGCAAAGTATTACTAAGGTTTTCCATCAGGAAGTTTTCAGGAACAGCATGGAGTCCAACGATGTGCCCATTTAAGGGTATAAGGCTTACCCCTTATTACGTAGGACTCATAATTACTCAATAGAGTCCACAACTTGCCGATCTCAAGTATTAATATTTTAACCATTACAGTTTAGACTACTATAACCGTCGTAATTCTTTTTCGATTTCCTTCCACTCTTTGACATCTGAATGATGTCAAAGAGTGGAAGGAAGTCAAAAAGTGAAGGGTAGATGGAAATTGAAGGTCAAAGATGTAAATGGACTTCAGAGTCCATTTACATCTTTGACCTTCAATTTCCGTCTACTTTTGTGGTTTATGATTGCTATTAGTATTTTTACTGTTTTAGCAGATGTGTATTCCATCCATATTAATACAGCAATCCTTTAAATTCTACATAATAGAATGCAATCATATAGTATCCTAAAAGTTATTGCTGATAAATATCACCTATAGCCCAGTCATATTAGGTAAAAAAGGGGGTCAACCTCGGAATGAAAGATAATAAGCTGTAAATTGGTATAAACCTTTGTTTTGTCGTTCTAAATGTTGTCTCAAAAGTCACAAGTGCTATCGTGTCCGCGTCTTAAGATATTGAAGGTCAAAGGCCGTAAAAATCGGTTTTTCGTGAATATCTCGCTTTCTATTGCTTAAATGAGATTTGCACCTATTATAAAAGTTGTAGATTATAAAATTATCTACAACTTATGTTGAACCTTTGTTTTCATACGGTCAACCGTTTTTGCGGTAGACCGCGAAGAGTGCGCCGCGTGCAGTCATATATGGCCTAATGCAAGGTCAAGCGTGAGTTTTTTCGTTTTCAAATTCTAGAAGGTTTGGAGATGAATATGACCGATAATGAGGATGATGACAATGAATTGAACATTTCCGAGCGACAACAAGAAGAAGACGACGAAGAAGAAGAAGATAACTAGCTTCCATTTACAATTTTATTATAATTAAAATCAACAAAAATTCTTTTAATATTTGAACTCACATTTCAATAAATGTATAATATGCTATATTTAATGATAAATAAATATATGTATAAAATATATTCCCTTACTGTCTTTTTAACTTAAAATATATAATCCAAAATTAATAATATACTATAGTTAAATATAAATAATTAAGTCACTTATTTTAATTAAATATAAATAATTAATAATTAGTACATAAATAATGGGCATTGTTTAATAATTATATTTTTTTTGTAAATATTTAACTTTATACAACGTACTGATAACCGTAACTCACTGACTGTACTGAACGGATTTTCATGCGGTTTTCACATTGGTGAAATCCGCATGAAAATCCGTTCAGTAGTTTTTTAGTTTACCGCGTACAAACGCAGCGTGAGACTTTGTTTTATATGTAACTAGCTGTCCCGACAGACGTTGTCATGTACAAAAGAGAAAAAAAAAAGCATATCTAAACCATCCTCGAATCCACTTGAACACACACAAAAAGTTTCATTCAAATCGGTCCAGCCGTTTAGGAGGAGTTCACTGTCAACACACGTACAGAAGAATTATATACATATATATATATAAAGATAGTGTAACACAACAATGGACATAGTCTGAAAAAAAATAATATTATCTATACTAATATTATAATGCTAAAGAGTTTGTTTGTTTGGTTGAACGCGCTAATCTCAGGAACTACTGGTCCGAATTGAAAAATTCTTTTAATGTTGGATAGCTCATTTATCGAGGAAGGCTATAGGCTATAGCATCACGCTACGACCCACGGGGGCGGCGCAGTAAGCATAGACGCGGGTGAAACCGCGAAACACATCTAGTTATATATATATTTCTAGACTCCGTAGTGGTACTATTAATTTGTTCCGCCTGTAAAGTTACTAGGAATTTCACTGCAGGTCGTCACTGAATTTAAATACCTTGGTCATGGGTTACGGATTTTCTTACAGATGGTCAGGATATCGATAGGGAGCGCAGAGCGTTGGCTGCTCGATGTAATATGCTTGCTCGCAGGTTTGCAAAGTGCTCTAAACGGGTTAAACTGACTCTTTTTCGGGCTTATTGCCAGTCGTTTTACTCGTGCAGCCTGTGGGTGAGTTATACGCAGAAGGCTTACAACGCTCTGCGCGTCCAGTATAATAACGCGCTAAGGATGTTGTTGGGACTACCTCGATTCTGTAGCGCTTCGGGTATGTTTGCGGACGAAAGGCTAGATGACTTTTATGCCATTATGCGCAAACGATGTGCGTCAATGCTTCGGCGAGTCAGGGATAGTTCCAACAATATCCTGGCAACTCTGGCGGAAAAAAATGATGGCCCGTTTATACAGCACTGGGTGCTTAGACATGTGCGTGCAGATGTACATGTCTTTAATTAGTTTATTTTATTTATTATTTAATACTAACAATAGGCTAAGGTGATACTAACACTATATAGATCATTGGTCTGAAATAAAAATATTATTATTATTAATCTTCTGACAACAAAACTCAACAACACTTTGTATGACATGAATCGATGCCAGGAGCACAGAACCAGATGCTAACTTATGCCATAAGACCAACATCAGTGAACAATTTACAAATGCCAAAAAATGATTTTTCTTGCTTCAGTTACGCTACTATATAACACTGATCAAAAATTCATGAAACAATACCAATTTCAGTAACATCAATATCGGCTTTTCTTATTATTATGTTTTGATATAAAAATTGCTTATTTACGACTTGTAGGCGGTGGTACACTTAATCTAGCATGAAGTTCAACATCCTAACTAATGTTATAAATGCGAATGTGAGTTTGTTTGTTTGTTACGCTTTCACGCCTTAACTGCTCGACCTATCATCATTAAATTTGTCATTTTCACACGCTGTCAGGGGTACAGAAAAGAAAATAGGGTACCTTTCATCCAGAAAAAAGTACTGAACCTAACCTAGATTTATCCAAGCGAAGCAGCGGTCAAAATCTAGTAATATTTAAATGCGAATGTGAGTTTGTTTATTACGCGTTAACTACTCGGCCCATCATCATAAAACTTCGCATATTACATACACGTTGTCAGGGGTACAGAAAAGGACATAGGGTACCTTTTGTGAGGTTTTGGAATGAAACACTTTCTGTTTTGTAACGCTGTCTGGAGCTAGAGGTTAACACGTCCGTATCGCTCGGCGGTTAGTCGACGATCCACTACCCGCCATCGCGCGCCACTGTAGCACACCGGTACATGCAACCTATAGCTGCATACTCTTTATTTGTATACATCACACCTTTCATCCAGAAAAAATATACTGTTCCCAAGGGATAGAAACTTATTGATACAACCTATATTAACGTGAGCGTAGCCGCGGGCAAAATCTAGTTTATACTAATATTATAAAGAGGAAAGATATGATTTTTTGTATGTTTGCTTGTAAGGATTTAACTCAAAAACTACTCAACCGATTTTAAAAATTCTTTCACCATTGGAAAGCTATATTATTACTGAGTAACATGGGCTGTATTTTATTTAAAAAGAAAGTACTTTTAATAATATAACCTAACTTATTTCGAAGCGAGCGAAGCCGCGGCAAAAATCAAGTTGTTTTATATTTTCGTAACTACCAATCCAAAAATACAATGTTAATTAAGTTTTTACTAATTGATACACGCACTGGTTGCTCATAAAACGATATTGAACTATAAAATAGGTAATTTAAAGACTCACCCCAAATTAAACGTGTCGTTTCGAGTAGTAACGTGGGGTAATGTGGAGTAAAATGTAGTAAAACTTAGCAAGGCGTAGTAATTGTTGAGTTACTTCGGTTTATTTTTTGAACTACAAGTTTATCTATATATTAATACGTGAAGCGAAAACTTTGGATCCCTTTTTGCGAAAATTGGGCGGACGGAGGAGTATGAAATTTCGCACACTTATAGTTTATATAGAGAAGAAGTGACGAATGCTAATATTTTTTTAAATTATGCGTAAAAATACATTAAATTAATGAAAAAACAGTACACGCACACAACCATGCATTTGACACACGCAATGGAAGCGCGTTACTATGGTTACATATATCAATATATAATGACATATATCAGCAATATCTTACAGGCAAACTTTGGTTGAATTTCGAGCACTAGGCGACCGCTAGTTATAATAATATCTTATGGGTGGTCGTTTTACCATCAAGGTGTGTAATGTTATACTTAGTCAAGCACATCTTAGGGACGTGGTTGGTTAGGGAAACTATTCAAATAAAAAATATAAACAACACGATTAAAACGTTTCTATTTCCATTTACAACTTGGTGTAGAACAATAGAATTTCTAGATAAAAATATCAAAACGGCGTGGTTCTTGTAGGCTCGCTACGTGGTCTTGAGGCTTGAAAGACCACTTATCTTAGTCGTCAGCACGGCAGGTAGAAGGCTTGCAACAGGGCGACATCGGCTTATATATCGGTCGGTCACCACTCGGAAGGAGGGGTCGAGAGAGGGGACACCACCACTTCCGCACGAACGCAGCCGCTAGCACGACCGGTCCACGTGACAGGTGTACTGTGAAGTATAGTATAATAGTAGGTTCAATTGAGCAGCATAGTCATATAATTGACAAAGCTCCTAAAATAAATTTAAAAAACATCAGGGTGGTAAAATTTTTGGCCTTGTTAACAGCACATCCTTACTAATATTATAATACGAATGTGAGTTTGTTTGTCCCGTTTTCACGCTTTAAATTCTGGACTGATTATCCTGAAATTTTGTATACACGTTGTCAGGGGTCACACAGAAAAGGACATTTATCCAGGAAAAAGTACTATGCTCGAGCAACAGAAGCTATCGGCAAAAGGTACTACATACATACATTATTTTGTTATCGTGTTAGTATTTTCTGGTTTAGACGCATTTCTGTAGTCTTTTAACCTCAGACCTGGACGAGGATGTCGTATGCTATACCTACCTGTATTATCCCACTTACATATAAAAAATATGTTCAGCTCGGCTGTGGATAAATGACGTTTGCGTAGTTATTAACACAAGTTTTAAAAGTTTTAAGTGTCATGTTTATATGAACTATGTAATTATTGCTGACACGCTTGGATTCTATTAGAATTTGATAAGCTTTTAAAAGTCTTCAGTAGACAGCTAGCGGGTTCCGTGCTCTGTGACCTCGGTGATGGATTTTGCATCCATTCCAACATGAATCCCGTAAAACAAAGATATTCCTGATCATAATCTTCAAATTTTTCAGCAGTCATTGTCTTCACAAAACACCTTTAAAACTGGAGCTACGTTAACAAAATGGCGTCTAAATGAAGCTAATCCTATAATCGTTTGTAAAGACTAGATTAACCTTATTACACTTGTTCGTCTTCGATATCATTACAATACACGACGGCTTAGCAACAAAATGGAGCTCGTTTCTAAATAACAAATCGATATACGCCTTTATACCCTCGAAAGGGTAGGCAAATATATACAATACCCACATTTCGTAAATAATAATACCAGCCCTGTATATAATCTGACCCACTGGTGGGCACGGGTCTCTTCTCAGTGTAGGAGGTTTATGCCATCTTAGTCCACCACGCTGCTGATTCAGTGCGGGTTGGCAGACTTCACATATCTTCGAGAACATTATTGAGAGCTCTCAGATATACAGGATACGATGTTTTCTTTACCATTAAAGCAAGCGATAATAAAATATTTAATACGCACATAACTTCGAAAAATCTGAGATCTACCTTGGAATCAACCACAAATCTTATGCGTGGTAGTCCAAATGTTTTCCACTAGGCCATCGCTGCTTAGCAATATTTTGATTCCTCTGAAATAGAGGCAAGCATTATGTTGTACCGCAGTTTACCAAGCTGCACTTGTCTAGCGTGGTAGATTATGAATTAAATCTTGTAATTTTGAAAGTAAACCTGAAACACCAATCAATATGTTGGGTCTGCCAACCCGCACTGAGCCAGCGTGGTGGACTATGGCCTTACCACGTTGAGACGAGGCCTGTACCTAGCAGTGGGACATTAATACAGTAATAACAACACAGCCCTGATATTAATATGTCGGGTGTGTCACAAATCTTTTAGTAGACAGACACAAGGAGATATTAGGTACAGTGAGCTGCAAAAATGCATATCCATTACAAAACTAAAATGGCATAAGCCAGTAGTTAACGCCATCTAACGTCAATATTAACAAGAACTGTTAAGTAGTTTATTTATATCGTAATAAATGGCGGTGCACTACTATAAAATAAAAAGTAGATTTCTTAATAACTCAATTTTCATAAATTTACTTAAAACTGTTTTTTTAATCTCTATTGACAATAGTTGATTTTAAAAAAGAACCCATTTCAGGGTAAAGTAACAAGCAAAGATATACAAATAAATGTATAAATGTATAGGGGGTAGTTTATTATAGGTACTAGCTGTCCCGACAGACGTTGTCCTGTACAAAAGAGAAAAAAAAAGAAAAAAAAAGCATATCTAAACCATCCTCGAATCCACTTGAACACACAAAAAGTTTCATTCAAATCGGTCCAGCCGTTTAGGAGGAGTTCACTATCAACACATGTACAGAAGAATTATATATACATATAAAGATATACTTTTGATGACTCGCTATTCTGTTCGTACGCAAACATTATTCTGTCCCTGTGTTCGAGTTTATTTTCGGTTGAGATTATAATTTCTTAAACACCTATATGCTAAAATGAGTACCTACGCGTTGCAATATTTATAAAACAATAATAATAATAAGCATTAAAACAACGCCATCGAGTTCTTTCATATTCATTCTAATTCGTGTGTTCACAGGATTTTGGACCTTAAGGTATCCATGCATTATTACAGGTGACTGTACATACAGGGATTTAACTATAAACTTGTTTTTGGAAGGACGCCTCACCATTATCATTGCCACTGCGCCAAGAGTTAAGGGTTCGCTCCGCAATAGTAGTTCCGAATCTGGGAGTTCTTTGTGTCCGTTCCTTGAAAATGTCAGCCGTGACATACGACACATTACTAAGGCGGGTGAAGTACTTATATTTTAAATGTTTTTTAAGAATGTTTTTGCTCCAAGCCCAAGAACGTGGGTATCGTTACTCTACATCGCTTACCATCAGACGGACCGCTAGCTCATCTGTCACCAGTAGCAACAGAAATGCATATAATATGCTGTATTTAACTCTACTTACTCTTTAAAACATACAAGCGTGATGTTATCCTTATATCATAAGCCACACCTGTCGGTATCGCGTGGCGTCGCTGACGGTACAGAGAAAACATCACATGTTTGTCGAGTACTGAAAGCTTAAGTGAATAGAGTTAGGTGTCCAATATAATAATACAAGCTGTTTGTTATACCAAAGAAGCATGAGAGCAGAATAAATGCTGTAGAAATGAGAGCGTTGTTCTCAACGCTCTCATTTGTGGTGTGACTTGTCATCATATGTGGTGTGACTCTGAAAGATAGAATAAGAAATAGTGTGATTAGAGAGAGATGCGGCATGAAAGTGGATATAGTTACAAGAATAGAAAAAGGTATGTTAAGCTGGTTTGGACATGTAGAAAGAATGGACGAGGAAAGACTGACTAAGAAAGTTTATAAGGCTAGTGTGAATGGAACAGTCGCAAGAGGAAAACCTAGGCGAACGTTTCTCGATCAGATCGGAGGCGTTCTGGACAAAGGCCAGGTTAAGAGCTCCTAGAACCGACGGGCGTGTATGAGGAATGTGATGAAAGTGAATGAAGCCAGAGAAGTGTGTCAGGATCGTAGCAAATGGAAATCCGTAGTCTCTGCCTACCCCTCTGGGAAACAGGCGTGAATCTATGTATGTTATACCAATATGAAATGTTGTTTAATATAATAATAATAATGTTTATTTCTCACCACAGTATTTCAGGTATTTACAAATATTATGCTTAGTAAGTAATACTATTTCTCAAGACATATTAAAATTATACAAATACAAAATTTTGCTCTCGGATCCGCTTGCGTAAATGTTGGTCATGTCAATTTTCTGGATAAAAGGTACCCTATGTCCGTTTCTGGACCCCTGACAACGTGAATGCGAAATTTTATGGTGATCGGTCAAGTAGTTAAGGTGTGAAGGCGTAACAAACAAACTCACATTCGCGTTTATAATGAAACTAGCTGTGCCCGCGGTCTTATCCGCGTCAGTGGTATTTGTGGTTACTGCGCCTCTCCCGTAAGCCGTAGCGTGATGTTATATAGCCTATGTCCTTCCCAACGCCTCAGGCTATCTCCATTCCAAATTTCATCTAAATCGGTTCAGCGGATTTAGCGTAAAAAGGTAACAGACAGACAGACAGAGTTACTTTCGCATTTATAATATTAAGTAAGGATTAGGAGTAGCTGCCTCGTCGGGCTGGCGGCCAGTGTATCTGGGTCCCAGATTGGTCTATATACAGTTCTTTGCTTTGTCTATCGTAAACATCAGATCCCTGGATGCTTCTTGTCAAAATAATGAAGGCGCAACCAAAATACACACCACAATATTGTACTTTGTTAAAATATTTGGCAAAAGTATTGTGCTTCGTAAACAGTACTAGAACAAAAGTAGTTATCGAGTCAAGTGTGGAGCGGACATGCGTTTGTCTGTTTTTTTTTTTTAGTGACTCATTTTTTGCGGACAAACGTATGACCGCTCGACAGTTGACGGGTTAATCCAAAAATATGTCTGATATAAAAATTACCTTTTGTGCATATGTATTATAATATAAGTTTGTTTTTCGCTAAAAGGGTAGCCCATCTGTCTTGCCCTTCAGAATTTAGACAGTTTTGAAATGTTATTAATGGATACGAAAATAGGGTAGTTGTCTATGTATGATTTTTCACGTTATAATATACGCAAAAGTAAATATGAACATGCAAATGCAAAAATAAGTTTTTTTTTGAAACCGCTCGAAAATTTATTGCAAAATACTTCCTTAGTAAGGTGTGGAAGTTGTAGGCATATATCGCCATCTCTCTCACACGCCTGCACTTAAATAGCGATTGCGTCATAATAATCTTTTATATTATCGGGCTAGCTATCCCTCGAGAAAAGTACTTTTTTCAAAATGAAAGGTACCTCAACGTGTATGCGTTTTCATGATAATCGATCGAATAAACAAACTCACATTCGCATTTATAAAATTACGTAGGATATTAAAGTCTACTACTAGAATATAAATTATTTCATTATTATAATAATATAACGTTTTATTTTATTTTAAAATAAAAACGTATAAGTGGTAAATAGTAGTACTAAGGTATTTGAATGTTAATCAAATTTGGGAGATCAGGCACTCAGTATATTCTACTCACTGCAAGAGCAACATTCTGGAAGACTGGAAACACATATACCTATTTTAATTTCTTTATATCTCATCCAATTCCTTTTCTCTAGGTTAATACCCCTGACGACCAACCACAGGATATGGTAATTGCATACCATCCACCTGTTAAATAATAAAAAAAGAAACAATAAGAAAATATAATATAATATTCTATCATATACACACAACACCATCTAGCCCAAACTAAGCAGAACTTGTACTTTGAGTACTAGTCAATGGATAAACATACATATATACTTTTTTTTGTAAATACATATTATACATAGAAACACCCAGACCAAGACAAACATCCATGTTCATGCACACAAATGTTTGACTTGTGCGGGAATCGAACGCGCGCCCTCAGGCGTGGCAGTCGGTTACACTCACCACTACGCCATCGAGGCCGACAATTTGTTTAAGTATAATCTTTTGGAAGCTACAGTAAAGGCCCATTTAACTCCTAACTATTATTATAAATGGAATATGGTAGTTGATTCACAATTTCTAATTATATAAGTCAAATAATTACTTCACCCAAACTCTAAATTACATTTTATACAATACATACAATTTTTAAAATCTATTCCTAAGTGAATAAGAAGCAACTGTTTTTAAATCTGGTAATAGTGATAATTATCAAATGACAGGTAAAGAATGCATGATTCAAACTGTGACGTATATCTCAATACATCCCACTATTTCTTATACCCAGATTTAAAATATGAATTACACCCCTAATCTGCAACCAATTTTGATAGCTTCTGTTTGCACAAAAAGAGATCTTTTTGTGCAAACAGAAGCTATCAAAATCTGCTCTTGAATGTAATAAGCGTGTAATCCTAACTAATATTATAAAAGCGAAAATGAGTTTGTTTGTTTGTTACCTTTTCACGCCTAAACCACTGAACCGATCATCCTGAAATTTTGCATATACGTTGTCAGGTGTACAGAAACAGACATAGGCTACCTTTCATCCCGAAAAAAATTACTGTTCCCGAGGAAAACAATAATAACGTTCTTATGATAATAGATGGCGTCACGTGTCTTTCGAATCATGATTGAATTATATTATTACAAGCAGAGTACAACCCGAATTGATGTCAAATTCTAAATTAACGCGAGTGAAGCCGCAGGCAAAAGCTAGTAACTAATAATGTACAAATTATTCAAATGAAACTGTTCTATTTAGAATAGAACTCCAGAAGTCACGGTCGCCACGTGCCCCCTCGTTTGCTACTGTATTAACGAGACACTAAAATATTCAAGAAAATGTATGATCGTTAAAAAACCTTCAACTTATTTACTTAACAAAATTTAAAGCGCTATTAAATTTCAACTATTAATGTATCAAGCTGTTTCCCCACTGAAAGCTATAGATATAATAAGCGAGATAATAAGGCGCAAAATATGCGGAGTGCGTCCCCGAAGTAAATATTGTGACCACGTGTGCTCACGTGCCGGCATTATTAGGCTTGTGTACACTGGAAGCTACGTTTCTTTTATAATAAGCTAATAACTGAAATAGGAATATATTATGTTATAATTTCATGAAAATATAAATTAGGAATTCTCATGAAAAAGTGTGAGCGGATGAAGCGTATTTTGAGTATATCCGACCTAATAGAAAATCTTTAATATCCTAACTAATATTATAAATGCGAATGTGAGTTTGTTTGTTTGTTTGTTTGTTTCACGCCTCAATTACTAGACCAATAATCATGAAATTTCGCATACACGTTGTCAGGGGAATATAAAAGGAGATAGGGTACCTTTCATCCAGAAAAGGTACTGTTACTTAAATAAGCTAACCTAATCCACATTCGCGCGAGCAAAGCCGCGGGCAAAATCTGGTAATAAATATAAGGCACTACTATTTTTTTAAACATACTGCTGTTTTATTGACCGATTTCAAAAACGAAGACCTATCAATAAAATAATTGTTCGTCTTTTTAAACCTGTCCCTGTGCCCCCAATGCTGAGTGTAGGCTCTTACAATACATGCCATCTTAAGGTTGTCCAATTTCTTTCTGCGACTTTTACATGTCATTAGCTTACTATCTCGAGTAGGCAGGTCCTACAATTAAGCGTTCTGATTAACTGGTAAGATCAATCAACAAACACACTGGTTTCATAAAATATCACCTTTGACTATCGCCACTTATGGCATTGAACTATTAAAATCAAAGTCTTAACTACCCTATCTTATGAAGCTATAATTAAGCTATAAAGCTACATAGCCAACATATCGCATCTTTCACTGTGTACCAACGCTAACAAAATAATAAAGTGGGCCTGTCACGCACACACGGCCCCATCTCATTACGTTAAACTGTTTCTGTTAGCTTTAAATAGCCGACTTCATTGGACCGTGGGCTTTACGTGCCCACTGATGGACTACGCCTATAAATATTTAGGTTCAGCACTTGAATTACCATTGTATAGCTAATGGCGTAGAAGTAGGCTTTTTAGAATTCTTGCTGAGATTCTCTCAGCTATTCTGTTAAGTTAGGTTTTGCGTGATTTGTTGTGTTGCTAATAAGGATTACGGTTTGTACCCACGATGGTTTTTGTTTACGTAGAACACGCGCGTTTTAAAACGCGTTTTGTTCGCTGCTTCATTGCAAAAGCAATCCACAGTTACGATAACAATTATTTTGATCGATTGCTAGAATGTATCTGTTACTATATTGTTTACGGTCATGATAGTCTTAACTTTTCTTTCATCTATACATATGTATAATAAAATCGTAGGCAAGTCAAAACTGTACTTGAAATATTTTTTTAAAAGAATACTTGGGGCGTGATCTACAATCGATATCGAATATAGTTTCTAGAATTTTTGTCTGTTTGTCTGTATGTATGTCCGGGCTAAACTCAAAAAGTACTGCATGGATTTACTTCAAATTTTGCATGAATATTACTATCATGTCGGGTCAACATATACATATTATCACGCTATCACCTAAGGGGGAGGAGCTGTGAATCTTTATTTTTCTTACGCATTCTGTGACATCGTGTAATCTAACGACGCATATTTAAATGTTGTTTTTGAGTAAGCCATGCTATTATCTAGCTTTACACTATAAAAACTACGCCATTCAAGTAACTTGGGCAGAGAAATATAGTTGGGTTCCGCGGCGACAAACACTTTTTAGTTAAAATCTACGCGGACGAAGTCGCAGGTAACAGCTAGTATGGAATAAACAGGCAATATTTATTATGAATGAATTTATCCCTCGTGAAGTTTGTTACCAGGTAGGACCAATATGAAATTGAGTGCAGTGATGGCGTTGTGGTTTAAGTGGTCATCTCGCTACTGCCACAGTGCCGAGTGTTGTGGGTTGAAATCCCACACGGTACAAAAATTTGTGTGATCCAATAATAGTTGTTTCGAGTCTGGTTGCTTTTTGTGTCCGTTGTTTGAATGTTCGTAAAGTCCTCGCGACACAGGAATTATTTTTAGTGCGGCAGTTGTCTCATTTAAACAAAAAAATAACTGCAAGAATGGCCCAACAGTTTAAGTTATCACGGTAACGTGTATTGTGGGTTTGATCTCCACACGAGGGAATAATGTGAAATCATCAACTAGTTTTTCCAAGTCCAGGCATTTTTTTATGTTTGTACGTTTGTCTGCGAAAGACTGCAGGCAGATGCTGGATGCGGCAAGCTGAAGACAGGGCGCTATGGCGCTCTTTGGGGGAGGGCTATGTCCAGCAGTGGACTATTATAGCCTGATGATGATGATGATGATGATGATGTACGTTTGTAAGCCACTGCGGCATAGATAGTAATCATACAGCAAGAAGATATTTACGAAAAAAATACTGTATTTTTGGACTGGTAAGTTTTTTTCGATAGCGAACTCATGATTGATATACAGTGCTCCTATGGCAGACGACGTTTAAGTATATTATATACTATCAGCTCTATACGGAATAAAATTACTGGTTCATGAATATACAGCACAGTGTCTCCTGAAGAAGCTACGGCAACCAAACCCCCCGATTTGGTTATAGGGACACAAAACTATTATATCATATTCTGAAGAGAGTTTTATCCAACTTCCCCACTTATAGTCCATTGACTACCTTGCTTTGCTTTCCTTTTTTAACAATCTGCGTCGAAGTACCTTTCGGAAAAACGCACCTTTTGCAATCAACCCTTATAAATTGCTTTTTTATGTTGCTCCGATTGTTACGCAAATTAAATTAATAAGAAAATACATGTTCTATGTACATATACTAGTGGTCACTAAACGAGACTGCAATCATATTCCATTTATTATTTTTTTCGGCTGTTCTGCTGCACAGAAACTAACTATGCCTAACTACTCCCTACATGCAATTTGTTTAACGAGGAGTACAACGTTTTCCCATAATACATAAGTTCGTATACCTCTTAAAATAGAGGTAATACGCCTCCTAACGTAAGAATTTGTATATATGTAACATCCATCATGAAAATGGAGTCGGATCAATCGGATTTAATTTGCAGTGCAGTCTTTTAATATTGAAGTGCACTGATGTATTAATATCGACTCTCAGGGATGATTGCATGACAACCAGCAACAACAGCATTAAGTCTTCTTTGTTTGAGGCATGGGCAATTGCTTTTTTATAACAACGTCCAATCTAAATAATTAATTTTGCGGATCATTCAAACTGCGCAGATGCCATTACTTCATAGATTTACAAGTATATATACACATAATCACTATTTCTAAATGGTAGATATACCTATACAAAAATTTGTTAAAGTGAGACGGTCAAACACTTGTCAACTGCTATGATTAATTGACTAAATTAGCAATGGCCAATCAAATTACTTGACTTGAGTTTCATTTTCACACGTCGTTGATTAGTCCTTCGGTAACCGGGTAAAATCTCGTAGGAACCGGACGCGGGACGGTTGAAAGTCTTAATTCTTATTCTAGCAAATACCTTTCTAGAATCGAAAATTAAATAAATAAAATAAAAATAATAGGTTTTCCTTTTGGAAAATTCAGTATCCCTTTTTCTCTAATAATAATTGAGTTCACAGGTCGCAGTATAGGAAAGTGTTCACAAGAGGGCGATACATAAATACTATGTAACCTGAAATCAAAACCATATCTAGCGATATGTGGCTGTAATACACTGTTTACTTGGTCTTCAGACCAATTCGTACGTATAAGATTTCTTAAAAGTACGATACACATGTAGCGAAGCGCTCCGCATCCAGCATTAGCACAGCTGGAAGCGGAACAGAACAGATGCGCGCCCATTCCGTGGAAACCAATCGAAGCTGAGCTTCCGCACATCCCACCGTATGCGCAAACATCCACAAAGATTTTTAGATGTACAAACAAAAATAAAATTAATTTATTAAACAAACAAACGCATTACAAAAAGCGTTGCGCTGCGCTTTAACGCGCATCTTCAGTTATGAATCACACATAAACCAAACGTTCATCAAAATAATTTGTTTTTCAACTATTCGATCCCATTACTTGTATACGTTTTAGTATCTATTACTGCCCACCCCAATGAAATCAAGACAGTGCCAGGGGCGATCGTGTTGAGCTCAATATTGTTAATGATAATGATAGGTACCGTAACTGGATACTACAATAATACGAAGACATCCCCCAGTGGAAACTGAACCCGGCTGACGGCGCCGGGCCGTAGGAACAGCGGGCGAGCGGATTATCTTCCGGCTAACATTGTAGTTTCACACTTATGTTCTCGATGGCGAAGGCAGAAGTGTATTACAGCCATATTACCCTAGATTAGGTTTAGGAGAATTTTGCCTTTTATCTTCTTAATTTAAGATTCCATGATGCTAATAAGAACTTTATGTAAGAAAAAAACTAATAACACTGCCCACTTAGAAATCTACCCCGAGACGTCATGCACAGCAGTCATATCCACCACTAGTGTGCCATCGAGGCAGACACTTCGTATTACTGCTGATGGAGGGTTTATTGAAAATATAAATTGTAGTAATAACATTTTAAACATTATATAATAGATTATTATACATTATTTTATTATTATATTATATTATTACATAACAGTGGATTTATTGTTTAAATTATATAATTTAAATAATAAATCTATCATTTCACATAATCACTGTTATTTACTCTAAACTGTAAACTACAACAAATAATATTTAGTTGTAAAAGTAATATTACTTCTACAACTAAATATATTATATTTTTGGAGTTTGGTACCTCAGGCGGTCTTCGCAAATACATTTACAAAGTACTCAAAGAACCACTAGACTCAGAACTGTGGCAAATATTTTTTTCTTAAAGTATTTGAGCACACTACGCTCAATATATGTATGTCATAACACCTACATGGTCAGTTATTAAGACTGCGCCGAGCGTAAGACAGATAATGACAGAGCTCGTGCGGCGCATATTTAAATCGGCGCACGGTCGCCAATAGTAAAATTCTATGGAGGATTTGAAGTACTTGTTTGATAAATATGTATCTTTATTGTCAACCAATAACTTAAATATTTGGGACGGACAAATTGTAATATAAGTATTTATGTTTCGTTTAAGCTGTAAAATAGGATAGATTTCTACTGTTATAAACTAAAAATCACGTAACGTTTACGTTTTTGCATTTTTCGTCCAAATTTACGTAATTATTTTAAGTTTTTTACACGGAGTAATTGTAAACACATTCATTGTTATGGTAAATATATATTTTATATTTATATAAACAAAAAGTGTTAATTTAATTCACTAAACTGTGACCGCCTGTTTTGGCACATTTCGCTCGGCGCAGTTCGGCAGTTTTTCATCATCAAAACCCCATAGTACGTTACTTAACACATCTAAACCGGGATGTCATCATCGCACACAAATAAAAATGTCACAAGAAACTTATGACATGAGTTTAACAAGACAGCTTGTAGCCACGACCGGTGTAACCTGGTCGAAACCTCTAGCATCAATAACGTAAACAATACATAATTTTCGCATTAATACCCGCTACGCATTATATATCATGCAAAGCAAAAGATTCAAAGTTATTAAAGAAGTTATTATTATTATTATTAAGTAAGGATCGTATCTATGGTTATGATTACCATTCTAGATTTACACCTGACTATCTGAATCCGATGATTTTTATTGGCTCTCAACCCTTTGTCTTAAATAACCGTAGAACCGCCCATTTCTCGGCCCCACTATCACTATATAATACAGTAATGACCACTCAAAGGTCGACGGCCATGCGACAAACATTTTGTTCCTGAATTATTGACTACAAAGACGCTAACACTAACTACCGTACTTACACAATGTCCAGTTTAGGTTATCCTTAAGTTTATGACAAAGTAGGATTAGAGCACAGCTGTGAACCTCATTTAAACTTAGGACTCCTCTTAAAGTAAAGCAGTTCGTCGATACAGAAGATCTTAATTTTTTTTTTTATTTCTCTGTATGACATATATTTTGTGTTCGAAGCGGAATACTGCAAGCAAGGGTACACCAACTTGTAGTATTCTGCTTCTCCTCTGCATATGTATAGGGACAGTCGAATAGTGATTCGACTGTTCCTATGCATATGCAGAGGAGTTCGGCATTGTCAATCTTTTTCTATTGCAGCATTTGGAGTTGGAAATCCGAGGGTGCGTGACGGCTTCCTCTCTTCCCAGTCGTTTTATTAGAAGATCGTAGACCAACAATCTTGAGTTGTAATAACTTCGTAGAGCCTAGGTGTGAAAATGGCTTTATCAATAGGATTGAGCCTCTCCTATATATTTTTCTATACCCCGGCAAATTTACAGTAACTGTATGGCCAGAGGCGAAAGGAAATACTCGTCGGGTAACGTTTACTATTCCATGAAAATTACCAAATAGCAGTTGTTCAGTCCATTATTTTACTAATTAAACATAGCCTAGGCTTTAGGAGTGCCAGGCAGAGACCTCGAGTTCAAAACCACTTCTGAAATATCGAATTTTATAATTAGTAAATTATTGCTTGCTTTAACGGTGAAGAAGAACATCATGAGGAAACCTGCATATTTGTGAGTTCTCCATAATGTTCTCGAATATAAGTCTCTCATCCCGCACTTGGTCATCAGCGTGGAGAACTATAGCCTAACTTATCACACTAAAAAGACGCCCGTGCCAGTAGTGGGAAAGATTATATATATGGGTGATATCATTACCTATTATTAAACACAGTTTATCAAAATATCTGCTATTGTCCTCTTAGTCGCACGTGTACATTTTAAGTGTCATTAGAATACTTATAAAACATTTCTACGAATCTGTATGTTTAATAAACAAGTACATGATAATGATATTATTATCAATAGTTTCTGCCCGTGGCATAGCTCTCGCTAATAACATGGCGTCTTAAACCGAGTCTTACCACATGTGGTATACATAGGATACTTTTTGATATTCAGTATATAGTTTATCTATGTGCAAAATTTCACCAAAATCTGTGATGATGAAATCGTGTAATTTAGAAACAAACAAATACACACTTTTATATCCTAATCCTAATCCTAACTAATATTATAAAAGCGAGAATGAGTTTGTTTGCTTGTTATCTTTTTACGCCTAAACCACTGAACCGATCATCCTGAAATTTTGCAGATACTTTGTCAGGTGTACAGAAACGGACATAGGCTACCTTTCATCCCGGAAAAAATTATTGTTCCCGAGGAAAACAAATATTAAGGTTCTTATGATAAATAGATGGCGCCATGTGTCTTTCGAATCATGATTGACTTATATTATTACAAACAGAGTGCAACCCGAATTGATTGTCAAATTCTAAATTAACGCCAGCGAAGCCGCGGGCAATAGCTAGTTTACAATATTTAGAAGGACAGATATATTTTGGATAGGTTTTTATGTTTGTTAAGAATAATTAATGACACCACTTGTTTAAAAGTCAACTCCCTCTCTCAGAATAATTTCTGTATCGCGGTCTTTACAAATATAGTCCAGGAATATTAGGGGTTTCACCTCGGAATGAGAGATAGTCAGCTACAAACTTGTATAAACCTTTATTTTGACACCCTGAAACTTGTCTCAAAACCTACTTATCGTAGGGTGTCCGCGTCTACAGATATTCCAAGGTCAAAGGTCAAAAAATCGATTTTTTACACATTTATTGCAAATATCTCGTTTTCTATGGCTTTTATGCTATTTGTATATACTATAAATATTGTAGAGGATTAAATTCTCTACAACTTTTGTTTAAACATTTTTTTTATATCTTGAACCATTTTCGAGATAGAGGGCAAAGCACGCGTAGTGTTTTACTATTTAGAGTAAATAGTAAAAAGGGATCCAAAGTTTTCGCTTCACGTATTATACCTCAGGCGTGGCAGTCGGTTACACCTAGCATCACGCCATAGATTCATGCCTGTTTCCCAGAGGGGTAGGCAAAGATTACGGATTTCCATTTGCTACGATCCTGACACACTTCTCTGGCTTCATTCACTTTCATCACATTCCTCATACACGCCCGTCGGTTCAAGGAGCTCTTAACCTGACCTTTGTCCAGAATCCGATCTGATCGAGAAATGTTCGCTTAGGTTTTCCTCTTGCGACTGTTCCATTCACGTACATATGTACATTATGTATATACACGTGTACATAAATAATGTACATGTGTACGTATATATCTATGAATACATCCTACTAATAACAGTAGGACTCCGTGGCGCAGCGGTAGTCAATGCGACTGCTGTGCATGAGGTCTCGGGTTCAAATCCCGGGTCGGGCCAACAAAAAGGTATTGGGTTTTTCTGTTAAGAAAACTCAATAGCAGCCCGGAGTTAGGAAGTTAGCGGTGTTAGACACCCCCGTGCCTCGGCCGTAGGTCCTGCGCCTGATCTCTCTCCGGTCGTGTCGGATTACCGCCCCATCGGATCATGAGAGTTAGGGAACAGAGAGTGTACTTGTGTTTGCTCACACACTTGCACTATAATATCTCCTGTGCAGATGGCCAGCCTCCGTTAAGACTGGCCGCTGTGACCGAAATTCGGTCTGGAGGACATTATTATTATCTATGAATACATCCTACTAATATCAGTAGCACTAGTCGCGTTCTCACTATTTTATCCTAACATAACAAGTACTTAAGTGAAGTTCGAAAGATAAATATAATTAGGAGTAACAACATTAGCAGTATCATTAACGCGGAGATGTCAATCCCGCCCACAGACGCCCACGTAGCCCAGCAACGTGGCACTTGCTTCAGAAAGAGGGCGATCCCAACATTAGTAACAGATCATTGTATTATTACACCAGCTTTTGCCCATGGCTTCGCTCGAATCAGTACTTTTCTCGGTAAAAGGTACCCTATATCCTTTTTCAGTAACCCTGACAATGTGTATACGAAATTTCATTTATTTTTATTTATTTATTTATTTATTTGGATCGCCAACAAATGATACACATTTCTTACTTGGATGCGGGTGGCCCAAGACCGGTCTGTGTGGAAAACCTTGGAGGAGGCCTATGTCCAGCAGTGGACGTCTTTTGGCTGACATGAGGATGATGATGATGATGATGAAATAATAATTTACAGACATGCCTTGCTCATTCACTTACAGCCAACCAAATCTAACAAAAATAACATTTTTCGCCACAAAAACTAAGTAAAAACTCTAAATACATTAACATAATATTAAAATTAAAATTATATTGATGATGATGATCAATGGAGTATTTAAGGCGTGAAAGCCTACCAAATAAATGAACAAACTTATAATCGCATTTCTAATATTAGTTAGGATTTATCCTATTACTAATATTGTAAATACAAATGTAAGTTTGTTTATTTCGCTTTCAAACGTTAACTGCTTGATCGATCGTCACGAAATTTTGCATACACAAGGGCTGTTCCCGACAGTTCTGTTTCCGAGCAAACGAAGCCAGGGGCAAAACCTAGTACAGAATAATGGTGAAATCGATATCAAAAATACGTTTATACATGTAGGTGAAAAAGTAACACTTATGAATGTCAAAGTTACACTTATTAATGTGAGTTTACATTTACCCATTGCCATTGTCATGTGTTTGTAAATTTCCTTGCGGTCGTAGAACTAATGAGAAGAATTGGCAAGAAACTCACATCTAGTCATCTTAATCGCCAAGTTTACAATATTATTTTTTACAAATCCATGCTGTAAGGAGCCGCATCCATTAAACCACTTACGAGTCATACCACTCGAGCAAAATCCTAATCCTAATCCTAACTAGTAATATTATAAAAGCGAAAATGAGTTTGTTTGTTTGTTTGTTACCTTTGCACGCCTAAACCAATGACCCGATCATCCTGACATTTTGCATATACGTCGTCAGGTGTACAGAAACGGACATAGGCTACCTTTCATCCCGAAAGAAATTACTGTTCCCGAGGAAAACAATAATAATGTTCTTATGATAATAGATGGCGCCACGTGTCTTTCGAATCATGATTGAATTATATTATTACAAGCAGAGTACAACCCGAATTGATTGTCAAATTCTAAATTAACGCGAGCGAAGCCGCGGGCAAAAGCTAAAAGTTAGCCTCTAACGGTAGTTTATGGTAGAATACGAGCTTCCACTTACATGTACACTGGATATATTTACATATATGTATGTCAAAATATTTCATACATGATATATTATGTCATCTACGACCACAACTTCTGTCCACTTCCTGATGTCATCCAGCCAAGCCTTACAATCCACTTTCCTTTTCCTATCAACTTTTTCTTTCATGACCATGTGTGGTATGTTGTATCTATCACGAGTAATGACATGCCTTATTTGAGAGTCTACCTGCTTTGCGTATAAAGTGATCGAAAGTTTAGAATCTACATACTGCTGAGACTTAATGATACAACAAGTAAAACTTCAGCATTCGATCAACATATTCAAGTCAAAATTGTCACAAAATATGTATATGAATACTATACAGCCTCAGTGGCGCAAAAGTAGTGTATGGGAGATCCCTTGGCTTTTAGAGTTCGAAAAACTCTTATACAACAACTTTGTCCGTCCGTCCGTCTGTCTGTTATACAACTTTCAACTCAAAAACCATAAAAGCTAGAGACTCACAGTCAACGCCATTCGACTCAGTATAGTCGATATACACCGAAATGGCTATGACCTTTGACCTCTGACCTCGTGACCTCTGATCACGTGATACAATTTTTTCAAACTCTAAGATTTACGGCAATTCATTGCCGTTTCTCACTTGTTTTTTCCTAATATACTTTGCCATAATTGTTTTTGGCATACAGTTTATGTTAACATAATTATCTTTTTTTTATACAATTTAGGTGGCAAACAAGCATACGGCCCACCTGATGGTAAGTGGTCACCGTAGCCTATGGACGCCTGCAACACTAGAGGCAACACTTGCGCGTTGCCGACCCTTTAGGAAAGGAAGAAGAGGAAAAGGATGTGGGAAGGAAAAGGAGCGACAAGAGGGAAAGAGGGTGATTGGGCCTCCGGCACTCTTACTCACCAAACGAAACACAACAGTAGAAATACTATTACTTCACGTCGATATTCTGGGAGAGGGTAGTCGTTCCCCGGTCGAGCCGGCCCATTTATGTTGAAATCAGCGAGGCTCTACTACTCAAAAATCTTAGTGACAACCCGAAAAATAAGCTTATGTTGCTGCTAGGTGGCCTTTGGGCCACTCCTATCGGCCAGTTGTGATAATATACAATTCAAATTTATTATTATGCTTTAAAAAATTACGCGTAAGCCGTTATGCTTAAATAATGTTATGTGTATTATTAAAAGGAAAAGGTATGTCATGTTATATTATTTCTTAAAATTTTAGGCAAATGGATAGGGAACCATATGGTATATGGTATATGCATGAGGTATCGGGTTCGATTCCCGGGTCGAGCCAACAGAAAGCTATACGGTTTTTCTAACAAGAAATATCAGACCGAAGTTAGGAAGTTGGCGATGCTACACACCTCCGTGCCACCGAAAGCACGTAAAGCCGTTGGTCCTACGCCTCTTTGTGGTCGTGTCGGATTGCCGTCCCATCACATTATAAAAATAAGGAAATAGAATGGACACTTGTGTCTGCGCACACACATGACCACAATTATATCTCCTGCGCAGATGGCCCTGGCCGCCGTGACAGCAATTTCAGAGTGCCTTATTTTACATACGACATTTGTAATCAATGTTATAATAATATTCTATCACATACACACAATACCATCTAGCCCAAACTAAGCAGAGCTTGTACTATGGGTACTAGACAAGGATAAACATACATATATACTTTTTGTTCGTAAATACATACATATTACACATAGAAACACCCAGACCAAGACAAACATCCATATTCATGCACACAAATGTTTGACTTGTGTGGGAATCGAACCCGCGAGCTCAGGCGTGGCAGTCGGTTACACTAACCACTACGCCATCGAGGCTGGCAATTTATCTTTCATTATTATTCCCATGTAACTAATTTTGTCTTTTTTAACCTGTCAATGCTTGTTGTTTGGCCACCGGTGTGCCGCCCGCGCCGTGACTCAATAGGTTAAGAACAACATTATTTAACCTGATATGGCATATAAATTCTGAACATTAATTTTACCGTTTAAATGACAGTAACATATACTTTCTACAAGATTACGAGCGAATAGACCCAACCCTTAACGCTTAACCTGTAACAAGCTGAGCTAGAGGAGGATTTGTTAGCGCAAGTACTTAATATCTTTGGCATAAGGATACTGGGACAGTGACAGCTTGATGGGTTAGATTTGCAATCACCTTTCATTGCATACGTTTTATAATCTAGCGGCTTTAATAAGGCACTATAGAAGACGAGCCTACAGGCAGGAAATAGACTTTTATATTTTACTAGATATTTCCACGGTTTCACCTGCGTTTATCGTTACTGCGCCGCCCTCGTGGGTCGTAGCGTGATGTTATACATACATACTGAATCACGACTTTCATAGGCGTATGGATTAAATTAGAAGTGTGTTACACTCACACGATAGCCGTATTTAGGTAACATTTTGTTTCAACTAAGTTATTTGGATTTTGCTTGCTTTTGTACTGTTTTATAAGTGACTAGCTGACCCACGCAACTTCGTCTACTTCATATAAGAGAATTTCTCCGTTTTTGCAACATATTTCATTGCTGCTCCGCTCCTATTGGTCGTACCGTGATGTTATATAGCCTATAGCCTTTCTCAATAAATAGGCTATCCAACACTAAAAGAATTTTTCAAATCGAACTAGTAGTTCCTGAGATTAGCGCGTTTAAACAAACAATCAAACTCTTCAGATTGATAATATTAGTACAGAAGTATAGATTTCAATAAGCCTACTATGGCCACGAATATTAGAATTATGAATATTTATATGTTTGTTACCTAATTACCCGAATTAATTTATAGCCCGAAGATAAACGGATTGTCATAACATTTGATACTTATGATAACTTACGCTACGAGATACAATCTAGGATTTTTTGACCACAAGCTAAATAAAGAGGGTAACTTATTTTAGGCGAATATTCAGATAGATTTGGTAGCTGTAGGAATACCGGTCTACACGGGATAGTATCACTTTTTAACACTCGTTGCTGTACAAAGAGTGTTACTGCATTTTACAAGGTTAGTGCTAGAGACAAATACACCTACTTTTCCCATTTCTTGCCATAGGCATGAGAACCTCCTGTAAGAGGTTCAGATACCTTTGCATTAGACTTTGTTTTAGGTGCTTGTAATACTCATGTATCTTGAACTTTCATATAGGTTACGATACCTGTTTACCATCAGAAGCGTATGCTTGTTTGCCACCAATTTAGAACATAAGTCCTTAAACTCCATAGCTTATAATTCAATTGCTAGAACTTAAATAAAACAATCAATTTTTAACAAGAAATATCTCCAATAAATATCAGCACACAAGCTTTAAAAGCTAGTCATACTTCAGTTTTAAAATAATAGAGGCCAATAGAGAAACAATTATCCGCCAAGCTCCCAACAATGCGGTCGTGATCGTCGACAAATAATTAAAAAGTATAGCGAGCTGACTCCCACGTGGCGCGTGAGCGGATCATGATCGCGCGGAGGCTTTAGAGACGAGCGGACCGCCGTGAGACAACCTGATAAATCATCTTTGGAGATATCGGCTAGAACTTACACTTACCACGCTTGCTATGGATGCGGCTCTTGCGTTATTACTTTGGCGTATGTATCCAGCGTTAAATGAAAAATACTAATAACTCTCTATTTGTTTTTTTATATCATGCTAAACAACTTTAGTTCTACCACTTTTTAAAAAACTTAATACTTTTGCCAAAAAAATATTTCAAAAGTTTACAATTGCATACTTTGTGGCGTTGTGTTTGTTTGCACCGCTGCTTTCTTTTACGACCACGTCTAGTCTTAATGCGATTGGAACAACAAATTTAAATCATTGTATTTTTTTAATTATTAGGTAATGCATTAAAGTCAAATAAATT
Source organism: Catocala sponsa (assembly GCA_963564715.1). Classification (NCBI taxonomy): domain Eukaryota; kingdom Metazoa; phylum Arthropoda; class Insecta; order Lepidoptera; family Erebidae; genus Catocala; species Catocala sponsa. The sequence goes on from OY751352.1 coordinate 10,487,407, forward strand.
CGGGTTGTACTCTGCTTGTAATAATATAATTCAATCGTGATTCGAAAAGAACGTGGCGCCATCTATTATCATAAGAACATTTTTGTTGTTTTTCTCGGGAACAGTAATTTTTTTCGGGATGAAAGGTAGCCGGTATGTCCTTTTCTGTACACCTGACAACGTATATGCAACATTTCAGGATGATCGGTTCAATGGTTTAGGCGTGAAAAGGTAACAAACAAACAAACTCATTTTCGCTTTTATAACATTAGTTAGGATAGGATGTTTAATTTAGCACTAGACGGCAAATAAATATACGGTGCACCCATAAGCAGTAATTATAGCCTATGCTCTCTTATAATACTACAGATGCCACGTATTTAATACAAAGGAAAAAATTTGTGGAATGTTAAGAAAAAGCAATTAAATATAGCATAAAAAGTAAACAATAAAATTTGTTAGTATATGAGTCTCCAGCAGACTAACCGAATGGCGCTCTTTGGGGGAGGGCTATGTCCAGCAGTAGACTATTATAGCCTGATGATGATGATGATGATGAACCGAATGTTACTATATTTTAGCTAGTTCCCTATAAGAAGTGGTACTTTTAATATCTTATCCATCTGTCCAACATTAGCCTGTCATATCCATTGAATATTCATTCGTACATCCACGTCCATAACCGCAAGACAGGAATGACATCACAGTGATACAAATGACCTGCAGAAATTAGTCGAATAGCAATCTATCGGCATAGCATTCATCTAAGTTATTAATAATGTTGTTTTTAATCAATGAGCACTTATTAGACGTTATTGACAGTTGACTTGAAGGTTACTGACCTCTTTGAAAAGATTGTTAAGTAACTAAGTGTACGATATGTTACTACTCACCTATATGTAAAAGCGATTTTTATTAACTACTAACTTTTGCCCGCGGTTTCGTTCGCGTAAAAGTAGGTTATATTTTTTTTTCTCGTTGTAATCTTCTGTATCAGTAAACATAACATTATAAGTCAACATGTAATGTGGGAAGGAACTGTCTCCTGAGATACAGGTTAATAACTTAGTTCAGGGGACAGTGCTTCTATATAATAGTGTTATTGATGGCTTCAATAAAGATTATTATTATTATTATTATATAAGTAACACTACTTATTTTTTAATAGTATAGCCTGTGTTACTCGGTAATAATATAACTTTTTAATGAGTAGCTTTTTAATTAAATCCTTACAAACAAAGAAACAACAAATCAAATCTTTTCTCTTTATGATATTAGTATAAATTTTTAGACACATACTTTACTATCATCAAGTATAATTAATGTAATTCGTTCATTAAATATTACATAGTCATAGCTCATAGATAAGAAGATTTTATATCTACTCTCAGAGTAGGATCTAGTTCGTTTTGCTATTTATTTTTATCTTACACATTATCCTTCTTAAATCGTTATTGGTAAGCAGATAGCAATAACCGTTCTAAAATATCGACAGACAGGATAAACCAATCTACAAAAATAACCTCTTAGTCTAGCCTGATACTTCGAAACGAACGTAAATACATCAGTTCCGCGCAATGAAGCAAACTCAAGCCTTCAACTAAAATCACAAAAGAAGAATGCTAAAAGGAATTTCGACTTCCATTATGCGATAACAGCATCCGTCATGAGACTTCACAAGTCGCCACGTTTTTTCCAATTCCTTGCTCGCTACAGCCTCAAGACAAACACTGGACCACTTTTATCTAGAAATGTAGGTCGTAGGAAACAGACTGGAACTATGTACCTAAAACTCAGAATACTCCCTTAACATCCCATAAAGAAAAACCACTCTTATCTACCAAAGAGTAAGATACAAAATAGCACAGACGAGACACTTCAGTGTGATGTGTAAAACTGATAATATATTGAAATGGATAAATAAAAATAAGTGGACTAGAAATACTCTTTTGTGTTTCATTTATATAATATTTGGAGCATTTCTGATTTAGTTACTGTATTTGATATTGTTATGTAAATGTGTTTAGGTACTGGTATTGTTATAATAGAGAACGTGTTGAAGTTAGGCAATATTAAAACGAATACAATGCATGGTTTATTGTACTAACATGTTCTGTCAAATGACAAAATATTTCAACACCATTTTTGTATACAAGTTGTTGTGTTCGACATAAGCCTCGTATTAGTATGAGTAGGCCCGATGAATGATGAATGTACTGGGTTAATGCGATATATAAAAGTTTTAGGCATTCCTATTGGCCTCCTTGGCCTCGATGGCGTAGTGGTTAGTGTAACCGATTGCCACGCCTGAGATTGTGGGTTCGATTCCCGCACAAGTCAAACATTTGTGTGCATGAACATGGATGTCTTGGTCTGGGTGTTTCTATGTATAATATGTATGTATTTACAAAAAAAAAGTATATATGTATGTTTATCCATTGTCTAGTAACCATAGTACAAGCTCTGCTTAGTTTGGGCTAGATGGTGTTGTGTGTATTTGGTAGAATATTATTATTCCTATAGTTTGTTGTGATTAAAAATATAGTTTCTAAATGTTGTTATGTTTTGAGCCTTTTTTCACGGCAAACTTTATAAACATATAATTAACGGACATAAAGTACATTGCATAGAGCTCCTTGAACCGACGGGCGTGTATGAGGAATGTTATGAAAGTGAATGAAGCCAGAGAAGAGTGTCAGGATCGTAGCAAATGGAAATCCGTAGTCTCTGCCTACCCCTCTGAGAAACAGGCGTGAATCTGTGTATGTATGTATAAAGTACATTCAAGCCCTAGCCTTTCTCACACTGAGTAGAGGCTCGCCCAGCAGTGGGACACGCGAATGCAGGGCTGATATTATATGTGTCATACATAAAGTACATTCAAACTGAGATCAATCAGTCGTGGTTTACACAAATAATAATCGTCTCATATGGTGATATAGGACATGCTCACTTCAGAGTAGTATTACCCACAAATTCGTCGTCTCTGTTTTTTAGGCTAACGAAAATAGAAACAGGCCATTGCGATATGCAAGCCACATTTTTAAACACGAAACAAAATTTTCCGACGAAAAAGAATTAATAACTCTTTGTCCGACCCGGGAATAATACGACATCACAAATATTAACGCAAACCAATACCAAATGACCAACAAGGCAGTCAATTATAATTATATAATGTGATTAATTTTATGTTACACATATTTGCGTTATCTAATCCTGTAATTCAATATAGGCTAAGAAAATTGAGTAACATTTTACTCAATTTCTGCCTCACTGAAAGCTGGAATAGCTCGAAGCAGCTGTAGAGATCAAATAAGCTTACACTGCGGTGAGTAAAGTGGTCAAAGCTTATTAGTAACTTGGAGGCATTGTAGTTAATGTCAAAGCCAAAACACACATTGTTTTCATAAAAATATGTGAACAATTCTTAGACATGTCAATTAACTGATATATTAATAAAAATATAATTTTGAAAAATATATATACGCCACGCATTCTAAATCTTTTTTTTATTGGAATTATTTTCTTGGAAAATTGAATGTAGCGTTTTTTGAAATGGTTTCAGATAGCCATATGTTAACCACCCGAGGCAATTTTAATTATTTACTAATTTAAAAAAAATAACATTTTATAATTTGTTATTGGAGAGCGGGGCCTCCTAGCACAAGTATATCTTTTACTTAAAAGGAGGTCCCTATGTAAGATTATGTAAAAGTTGTAAAAGTTTCTGCAATAAACCTTTTTTTGTTTTTTTTTTTTTATAATGTCGTAAATTATAACGGGCGGTACTTTTTTTTGTCCCTTATTATTTACGACATCAGTTATTGTTATGTTATTTTTTTAAATTAGTAAAATATTAAGATTGTTTCGGGTGGTTAACATATGACTATCTGAAACCATTTCACGAAAAAATCAGTACATTAATTTCTTCAAAAATATAATTCTAAAAAAGAAAAAATGGTCAGAGTTATTCTATATCACCAGTAAAATGCGTGGTTAAAAGGAATTACACGATTTCAAAATCACTCTGTATAATACGAAATAAAAATTAAGCTTGAATATAGTCTGTTCGTGGAGTAGAGCTTTCATGAGAAGAAGCAAGCAAGAAACTCATAGCCACTCTTTTTAATCTTCAAATGTTTATTAACAATACAAATCAATTTTATATTCTTTTTCTTATATAAGCTGCTGTGTGTACTTGTAAAAATAGTATTTTTTCGCATAGCAACTCTATTCAAGCTCTGTTGGCAGTTTGGGGACCAATGATATTTGTTCCTTGTGCCTGATCCTGCTATTTTTATAGGATTGGCAATGTTTGGAGTAATCGCTTACCCCCAGGCGAGTCGTGTGTAAGAATCAAAGATAAGGCTATCGTGTTAAAAAAATCCGCATATTAATCAGTTTGATCATTAATAAATTAACTCCTCTCATTATACATGAAGACTTGTATGAAGTGTTGACGATAAAAAAATAATAGTGCCTTTCTTATAGATACTATCTATAGAACTCACAACTAAAATCTCTTAAGTATCAGTAATTATACAAATTTATAGATAGCGAATTCAATACAGTTGATGCGGCGAAGTGGTTATATAAAAGTTAAAAAAAAACATAACAATATTATAAATGAGAATGTGAGTTTAAAAAATAACGAGTTAATATTATAATATTCTGGTCGAATGTTACGCTTTGCGCCTTAAGTATTCGACCGATCATAATAAAATTTCATCATCACGTTATCAGAGGTACAGAAAAGGATATAGGAGTACCTAATCATCTTTGAGTAGTAGAGCCTCGCTGATTTCAGCATGAATGGACCGGCTCGACCGGGGAAGGACTACCCTCTCACAGAATATCGACGTGGAATAGCAGTAGTCCTACTGTTGTATTTCGTTCGGTGATCTCACTCAGGAGGACCGGACCGTACCGGAGGCCCAATCACCCCCTTTCCCCCATCCCGCTCCCTTTCCTTCCCACGTCCTTTCCTAAAGGGTCGGCAACGCGCAAGTGATGCCTCTGGTGTTGCAGGCGTCCATAGGCTACGGTGACCACTTACCATCAGGTGGGCCGCCGTATGCTTGTTGCCACCTTAGTTGTATAAGAAAAAACCTTTTATCCAGAAAAAGTACTGCTGGGGATAGAAACTTATTCACAAAATATAGATTTTAGCGAACGAAGACGCGGACAAAATCTAGAATTATCCTTACTAATATTATAAATTCGAAAGTAACTCTGTCTGTCTGTCTGTCTGTCTGTTACCTTCTCACGGCTAAACCACTCAACCGATTTAGATGAAATTTGGCACAGATATAGTTTAAAACATGGGGAAGGACATATGCTACTTTTGATTGATGTAGGTACCACGCGGGTGGAGCTGCGCGCAAAAGCTAGTATTATATAAATGCTGAAAATAGTTTGACAAACAGAGGAGAAAAGCTACTGCTCTTTTTGTAACTTGTTTATATAAACTAACTGTTTCCAATTTTTACTTACTGATAGCACTCTCTAATAGCAAGCTCTTTAAGAGCCACGAAACAAAATAAAGACAAAGCGGTTTGACAAACAGAGGAGAAAAAGGTACTGAACTGTTTTGACTTTACCTATCTATATATAGAAAATCTAATTGTTTCCAATATTTGTTTATCAACACTAAAATTCGATAAGAGTCACGAAACAAAATTTAAAAAAATATCGGTTAACAAACAGAGGACAGAAATAAATACTTAACTTCTTTATACGGATTATTAACACTTTTATTACATAATTTTGTAGATATTACACTACTATTTAATCTATAATACTATTTCTGCTATTTAAAATTATTAAAACTATTTTGATTTCATGCTTAATAGAATTTAAATTTTGCCTAACATTTCAGTTGCTTTTCAGCAGCTTTATATTTTTTTATTTATTTGGTTCACCAACAACTGTATACACAATAACTTACACTTAATACAAACTTATAGACAATAACATTGTGTAACAATTGCTTATAGGTAAACACCACATGAGTTATTTAAATGTTAACAAAATAAAGTTATAATTTAAACACAGTTGCTAATATAATACAAGAATAAGAATAACAAAACTATGCATGGTAAAAACTAGTGTCCGACCGAACTTTCGGTTTCGGTTTCGGTTTCGGCAAAAAAACGAGTTTCTGCTTAGTTTCGGTTTCGGCTGTTATTCAGCCGAAACTATGGCCGATTATTCACGTGAACATGGCTGAAAATATTTGTGAACGCGACAAAATCCGTATACATACATACATACATAGATTCACGCCTGTTTCCCAGAGGGGTAGGCAGAGACTACGGATAAAGTAAAATCCGTATAAAGTAGTTTAATTTCAATGTATAACATTCGCGTAAACGTAAGACAATGTTAGATACTTATCTGTTTAGTCTTTGCCTATTTAATACATACATCGTTATATATACCTACGCAGTGACATTCGTTCATCGTCTGTACCTATTGATCATATTATTTTAATATTTCCCGATAAACTTGTTACTTGCACGTCTCAGCTCTCGGTAATCATGTTTGGGCCGGATGCAAGGTAAAGGCCCGGATGTTACGACAAAAATAGGTACATGCTTTTACCTACGAGAAAATTACGACAGGCTGACTAAATTATATTGGACGGGACATGGAATTTTCCAAGGAATATTTTAAAGTGATATATGTATAGCATAACTAATATTATAAATGCAAATGTGAGTTTGTTACACTTTCACGCGTTAACTACACGGCCAAACATCATGAAATTTTTACATATAGTAGTACTTTTTATCCAGTTAAATGTGCTACTTATCTAACCTAGATTTAACCTACATTTATTATTTACTAGCTTTTGCCCGCGGCTTCGCTGGCGTTAATTTAGAATTTAACAATCAATTCGGGTTGAACTCTGCTTGTAATAACAGATATATAATAATATAATTCAATCATGATTCGAAAGACACGTGGCGCCATCTATTATCATAAGAACGTTATTATTGTTTTCCTCGGAAACAGTAATTTCTTTCGGGATGAAAGGTAGCCGATGTCCATTTCTGTACACCTGACAACGTATATTATAACGTTGTCGGCCTCGATGGCGTAGTGGTTGGTGTAACCGACTGCCGCGCCTGAGGTCGCGGGTTTGATTCCCGCACAAGTCAAACATTTGTGTGCATGAACATGGATGTTTGTCTTGGTCTGGGTGTTTCTATGTATAATATGTACGTATTTACAAAAAAAGTATATACGTATGTTTATCCATTGTCTAGTACCCATAGTACAAGCTCTGCTAAATTTGAGCTAGATGGTGTTGTGTGTATGTGGTAGAATATTATTATTATATGCAAAATTTCAGGATGATCGGTTCAGTGGTTTAGGCGTGAAAAGGTAACAAACAAACAAACAAACTCATTTTCACTTTTATAATATTAGTTAGGATTTCATAAAAGATATAAATAACAAAATTATGATAAAAAATTTCTTAAATAGAATAGTGTATATTAAATATATTTGACATTATACTGAAACACGTTTCATTTTTGTATCGCGTTGTACCTATATTTCAAGTACTTTAGCTGAGCTTCGATTTAGTATTCACCTGAAAAAAAAAATTGAATTTATCCAATTATAGTTTTAACACACCAATGAATGTTTGAAAAGCTAGCCGACTCGTCCAGTTAAAACTACGGTACAGTACGGTAGTACTATACCGTAGTTTCAACTGGACGAGTCGGGTAGCGTACGACATATCTACTAAATTGTAATCCTAACTAATATTATAAAAGCAAATGTAAGTGTGAAAGCGTAAAAGCGTGAAAGCGTATCACGCCTAACTACTCGACCGATCATCATGAAATTTCACATATATGTTGGGGGATATAGAAAAAGACAGAGGATACCTTTCAACCAGAAAAAGTACTGTTAACTGTAAGTAAAAGCGAGCAAAGCCGCGGACAAACGTTAGTCAAATACTAAAACATAAATTCTATATTGCGAAAATACATATGTAGGCATAAAACTAACAGCATATAACCGTATACTTGTGACTTGTGATAATCTATGACAAATCGACCAAATTTTTTGTGTCATCGAGAAGTACCAAGTGTATTTTTTGCTGACGTCATTAGGAATTGTGGCAGCCTTAATTATCGTACATTCATGATTTATATCTAGCGATTCTTACATTGTTAGTCTCATACCGAACTGTATTTTTAACTGAAGCACGATTTTATAATTTTGTGAACGTTTTTGCGATACGTAGGTAGGTTATTAAATTATACCCAAGTCGGGTTTAAACTTATTAGGTGCCCCATATGAAATTGTTTTAACACTTTTTTTACAGTGCAAAAAGTAACATACTCGCACATGCTGACGCCGCAAAAAGTGTTTGTATATATATTTTTTGTAGACTGGTCTAGACTACATAGGCGGAGTAATCTGATGAATGAGTGTCGTAAATGGTAGTGAATATTGTTCTTGTTATTGGGAACTGGTTTTTGTATGGTTATGGAACTTATTAGGTATTTTGTCTTTTGAAATGATTACCTACAAGCTGTCTGCCGCGGTTTTACTCACGTTTATGGTTACTGCTCCGCTCCCATCGCTATTAGCGTGATTTCATATAGCCTATGTTAATTCTGAATAAAGTAGCTTTCTAATAGTGAAAGAATGATTAAAATTGGTTGAGTAGTTTTTGAGTTTGTTCATTACAAATAAAACAACGAATCTTTTCTCATTGTTGAGTATATTAGTGCAGATATACGACACACTTTCAATATAGATTATCTGATGAACGCAAAACTGGCACGTAGCAAATATTTCTGTCAGACTCGGACGTCTCATTCATAATAGTAAGAAGATTATAAGCTACTGAGCCACTCAGGAGAATCATAAAAATGTGCAAACATATATCACTCATGTGTACCGTTAGAGGTATGGTGCTTTAGAATACTAATAACAGTCTTTATTCATCCAAAAAAACGAGCTTGAGCTGATCTATCCTTATCTAACAAGTAATCGAAAATATTTGGTTTCGTCTCCACATTCACATTTCGCCAGCCATTGTTTCAGGTCCCACATAAAAAGAGGCGAGCCTTATGCCGATTACTGAGCACAGTAACAGACACCGCACTGCTACTCAAAATTTCTTAACAGGAAACCCAATAACACTTATAACCTGACCCGGTAATCAAACCCTAGACCTCATGCACAGCAATCGCATACTCTACCGCACAACAAGTCTTTACGTTTTCACATCTATAACATTAGTAAGTATTACAAAAGCGAAACAGACACATACATGCACGCACATATTATGTAAAAATGAAAAACCTGCATAAATAGCTAAGATATAATTTCAAAAGCGTATATTTAAAACTTTCCCACAGACAGCGAGCGAGTATGAATTAAAGGAATATATTGAATGTATCGGTCGCTTATCTTTTGCATAAGTTACAAGTGTCAAGTAAAGGAAATGGGTCGTTACGATAGCTCCGGAGTAGGCCATTAGATACCGAACATAGCGTTAAACAGAACGTAAGGATCTACATATTTTAAACTAGCATATGGGTATATATTTACTGCTACATATTCGGGTGGGTAGGCAGACATTGCAGTCAATTATGCAACACAATTTTCTGAATACCAATTATTAGGAGACAATTTTTTTTATACTTGGTTCTAAGGTGGCAAACAAGCATGGCCCACCTGATGGTAAGTGGTCACCGTAACCTATGGGCGCCTGCAACTTCAGAGGCATCACTTGCGCGCTGCCGACCCATTAGGAAAGGAGCCTACGGCACTCTCACTCACCGAACGAGACACAACAGTAGGAATGCTGCTATTTCACGTTAATATTCTGTGAGAGGGTAGTCCTTCCCCGGTCGAGCCGGCCCGTTCATGCTGAAATCAGCGAGGCTCTTTTTAGTTAAAAGATTACTTGCAGTGTTGGATTACTCAACTTTCGACTTTATTAAATTAAGGTTACTGGCAATTTGATTAACATATTATTAGTATTTATTTACCAATAAACAATGCTTGAGTTAGGAATAGTTCACGTTAGTAGTTGAATAGGTGGGGATCGAACCCAAGACCTCTTGAGTCGCAAATCCGAGACCTACTTTATCTTATCTTATATGGGGGCCAGTTAGTGCAGACCGGCGACACTTCGACCCAGTGGGATCTTTTGTGTCGACACTCTCCCAATAACGACTGCCATAGATGTTCATGGCAGCCGGGACCAACGGCTTAACGTGCTCTCCGAGGCACGGAGCAGGCGATAATTGTCAATCAATACGCACATAATTTCGAAAATTCATATAACTTCCGAAAGTCAGCGGTGCGCGACGTGGGTTCGAACCCGAGACCCTCTGCATTGCAGTCTGTTGGTTTCCCCACTGAGCTATCGCTGCTCTTGAGACCTATTAGATACCACCTATATTACTAGATCACATGCTGCTAGTAAGAATATCTTGATTAAACTAAAACCTAATAGTTTTACGCCCGGCGCGTGCACCGCACTCCAGTCATAAGAGCAAACGAATTAACGGCCTAGCCTTAAATACAATAAGTAGTTTGACCATTTAGAAAAAATTTAAGTACACTCACATAAAGTTAAGAAATTGTAGAATTTAACAAAAACGTAAAATACCTACCCTCAGGACAATATTTTTCAGGGGTAGGTGGTGTTGTTTATCGCCTGCTATGGTATTGGGTGCCATGGGATCTAAAAGCATAACTAAAATCACCATCATCAGTGACTCCACGATGCTACAGAAAATTTCGGTAATTAAAAAATGCAATAACATTTGTTTAATCAGGGCATCGAACTCGCGACCTCATGCAAAACAGCGATATGACCACCGCTACGTTGAGAAAATATTTGTAACATTCAATTAAACACATCATAAACATCAGCATCAAAACCAAATAAAAATGATTATTCTTTAAAGCCTGAACATTACAAGCAACTCAAATTCGATTTGCTATACACATATTCAAGAAGTTACCATATTAATATTCAAATTCTAGTAATAATTCTTCCATTATGTCATAAAAGTAGAAAAAATATAAATTTAACAAACTCTTATACTTTTTTAGAGTAATAAATCATTTTATTATCTAGCTGTTATAATGAACGGATTAGGTTTCTAGACAAAACAGTAATTATAATTTTACGTGAATAATATTTTACGCAGCGTAAAGGTTAACTGAAGTACATCAAAATTACAAAAGCCTGGAAATATTATAAATTTTTTAAAAGATTTGGTTGAAAATTGGCACGCCATTAATTATGTCCTGGATAAGTACATAAGATACTTTTTATGCGTTCTCGTGGCGAGAAACATATAAATGACTAGATTTTGTCCACGGCTTTACTTGTGTAAATGTAGGTTAAGTTAGTAAAAGTACTTCTTTCTAGATGAAAGGTCCTTTTCTGCTCCCCTGACTAAGTGTACGCGAAATTTCAATTTTGATGACCGGTCGAGTAGTAAAAGAGTGAAAGCATAACAAACAAACTTACATACGCATTTTTTATATTATTGATTCTGATTCTCATAACTACACCTCTTCCTAAGCTGCCAGCGATATACAGTAAATAGTTTGAATTTCAAACCTTATTAAATGAAAATGTACTGAAACATACATACGTATATAGTCGTCTATATTTATTTATTTATTTACATCAAATAGAACGACTTGCGCCAATTACACTATTTAATAATATCTTTATATATATAATTCTTCTGTACGTGTGTTGACAGTGAACTCCTCCTAAACGGCTGGACCGATTTGAATGAAACTTTTTGTGTGTGTTCAAGTGGATTCGAGGATGGTTCAGATATGCTTTTTTTTTTATTTTTCTCCTCTTTTGTACAGGTAAACGTCTGTAAAAAAAAAACGGTAGAGGTCTACTACACCCAGCCAGTCGATCTTTTTTTTTAAATCTCACATAATACATGGCAAATCTATAAAGTCTTCTACAGACCACATTTTGATACTGCATATTGCTACTAAGAATTGCTCGACAGAAAAACTTAAATCGTACCAGGGTTCAAACCACGGTCACACACAAACATAAGGGCAAACCTATGCCACAGCCCTAAATAGCACTCTTAAAAACACAAGCCTAGCCTCGCTGATTTCAGCATGAATGGGGCCGGCTCGACCGGGGAAGGACTACCCTCTCACAGAATATTGACGTGAAATAGCAGTGTTCCTACTGTTGTTTCGTTCGGTGAGTGAGAGTGCCGTAGGCCCAATCACCCTCTTTCCCCTTACCCGCTCCTTCTCCTTCCCACTTCCTTTCCTAAACGGTCGGCAACGCGCAAGTGATGCCTCTGGTGTTGCAGGCATCCAAAGGCTACGGTGACCACTTACCATCAGGTGGGCCGGGCCGTATGCTTGTTTGCCACCGTAGAAGATAAAAAAACATGATGTTTTTTTATCTTCTACGGTGGCAAACAAGCATACGGCCGTACAGTCAGCGGCTTCACATTAAACACATTTCTAACGCTATTTTATGAATTAAAATGTATAAATTTATTGTTTTTTAGTAATTAATTGTGATTAAAATTATATAGATATAAATTACTGCAGTAAAAGATGAAGAAATACCATTATTATCCTAACTATAATATTATTAATGCGAATGAGTTCGTTGGTTTGTTACGCTTTAACGCTTCAACTACTCGACCGATTATCATGAAATACCATATACCATTTGCATACATGTTTTCAAGGGTCCAGAACGATATAGAGTAATTTTATCCAGAAAAAAGTTATATTCTAATGACATCTATATATTAGTACGTGAAGCGAAAACTTTGGATCCCTTTTTACGAACATTGGGCGGACAGAGGAGTATGAAATTTCGCACACTTATAGTTTATACAGAGAAGAAGTGACGAATGCTAATTTTTTTTTTAAATATGTATTAGAAATACATAAAATTAATGAAAAAACACTACACGCACACAGCCATGCATTTGACACACGCAGTCGAAACGCGTAACTATGGTTACATATATCAATATATAATGACATAATATGTCAGCAATATCTTACAGCCAAACTTTGGTCGAATTTCGAGCACTAGGCGACCGCTAGTATAAATAAATATATACATATAACTCGACCACCAACATAGAAACAATTGGTAATTATCCTCAAACATATACGTCACCACATCATTCAAGATATTAATAAATCACTCATTGACTCTTCCATCGTCCATATTAAAAGGTTGATTCGAAGATAAACAATATTCAGAGTGGGGACAAATATGACCCAGTTGTTATCATTTGTTGACGCGTATCATATTTGGACAGTCCGTGGGAATCACGATAATGATACAATCTATTATTAGGATGATAAACTGACAACAAGGATACTTTATTTAATACGGAGAATTGAATTTTGCGGTCGATTCGTTTGAAGTTTTGCCGCGAGTTTTATGTAATATATATTATATACTAGCTGTCCCGACAGACGTTGTCCTATACACACGAAAAAAAAAACCTTATCTAAACCATTCTCGAATCCACATGAACACACACAAAAAGATTCATCAAAATCGGTCCAGCCGTTTAGGAGGAGTTCAGTGTCATACACACGTACAGTAGAATTATATATAATATATATATGTGTGTTTCGATTGATACAGTAAGCGACATAAGTTGATAAACAGTTGTACGATTTTGAATTGCTTTATAATAGACTAGTCTGTGCACGCGACTTCGCTCGCGTTGATGTAGATTTTGTTAATTTCTATCGCTCGGGACCTGTAATTTTATCTGGATGAAAGGTACCCTGTATCCTTTTCTGTGCCCTTACAACGACTAGGAAGTACCCCTTGCGTATCACCGACGGAGGAAAATTAATTAAAGATGGATGAAAGGAGAATAATATAAAATGTCAGGTGGGAGAGCCACGCTTCAGCACGAATGGGCCGGCTCAACCGGAGTGAACCACGGCCTCACAGAAAACCAGCGTGAAATAGCGCTTGCGTTGTTTCGTCGAGTGAGTGAGGGTACCAGAGGCCCAACCTTTCCCCCTCTTGGGATCTTTACCTGCGCATGTAATAATAGCCGTAACCTGTGCAAAATAGCTTTTGCACAGAATACAGATTTAGTGCACGGCAGCAGTTTTGGTAAAAAATATTTTAGAATATAAATCAATTATGAATTGATTTATATTGAAAACAAGCTGTTACATGCGACTTCGTCCGCGTAGATTTGAACTAAAAAGTGTTTGTCTCTGCGGAACCCTATTTTTTTCTAAGATCAAAGTAGTCTATGTTAATCCTTATAACATCAGGTATCTGCCAGTGAAAGTCCCGTCAAAATCAGTTCAGCCGTTTCGGAGATTAGCCGGAACAAACAGACAGACAGACAATTTTATTTTTTTTTAAATAGCTGTTTTTATATAGGTACCTTATATACTTTCATATGCCTTAGATAAAAAGCTGTTATTTTGACATTACAAACAGACACTTCAATTTTATTTATTTGTATAGATGTATAGATGATATATTATAATAGTACTTGAAACTGATAAAAATAAATACTTAGAAACTTAGTTAACGAACACTTATTAGGTTATCTATGAATATTATAATTTATACGTTATCTGTCGTACAATTATACCATACCTATATTATAGGTTATTTATTGACACACATGCCGTTAATTTGATATATTTGAATGCAAACAGCCTTTGGCCCAGTATGTTGACTGTTGATAGCACGGTTTTGGGTTAAATTCTCAGATCTGTCAAATCGTTATCGAGTTTTTTTGACAGGTAGCCGGTAGCCCAATGAATAAGGCACCGGACTTGCGATCAAGAGGTCGCGGGTTCGAATCCAGCATTCTAGCTTAATTGGAGGGGTTAACAAGAATACTATTAATTTCACTTATGGTGTACATAACATTTGAACTGCCTACGTGGCGCAGCGGTAGTGAATGGGACTGCTGTGCTTGAGGTCACGGGTTCGAAGCTCGGGTCGGGCCAAAAATAAAGTTATTGAGTTTTCTGAATAGCAGCCCGGATTTGGGAAATTAGCGGTTTTAGACACCTCCGTGCGTCGGAAAGCACGTAAATCCGTTGGTCCTGTGCCTGATCTCTCTCCGGTCATGTCGAATTATCCGTCCCATCCGATCATGAGAGTTAGGGAACAGAGAGTGCACTTGTGTTCGTGCACACACTTTTGCACTATAATATCTTTGGCGCAGATGGCAGTCTCCGTTAAGATTGGCCGCCGTGAGTGAAATTCGATCTGGAGGAAAATAATTATTACATAACATTGGCTGGATAGCGAAGTTAGTTTACTTTTTTACATTACTATTATAACTTAATCTCATTTTATTTATCTTAAAAAGTTTATGCAATACTAGAGTTAGAATAGTATTGTGTTCAGTATGTGTACAAATTGCTAAAGTCTAAAAACGTTTATAATAAACATGGATGATGAAATTAAGGTGATCTACACTAACTTAGCATCTTTAGGCGAGATATTAAATTATGTTTGGATGTTACAATATTTTTTTTTAAGTGAAATCTTCTTTAGCGGCTATGTACACTTTTTTGTGATGGGTAAAAAATGTTAAACTCACGTCAGGACACGTGACCTGATCAAAAATTCGTAAGACGGAGCGAGAATTGTCAAACTCGCGTCAGGACACGTGACCTGATCGATAATTCGTAAGACGGAGGGAGAATTGTCATGTTTGTAGTATAGTATAGGCAAAATTATTTTCATAATCTTGACATTGAATTTAATAAACAAAAAATTTCTGGAGTAGAAAATACAAAATTTTTAGGTATTTATGTTGGCTGTAATCTCAATTGGAAAACCCAAGTGGAAAATATTTGTACCAAGCTAAACCAGTACTGTTATGCACTCTATATGTTAGGTAGAGTTGTAAGTCAGGATGTTGTCATTATGGCTTATCATGCATATGTTGAGTCAACTCTTTTGGGGCAACTCTGTAGAAAATGATATTGTCTTCAAAGCTCAAAAACGATATACCAGAGCAATTTGTAAAATTAAATCAACAGAGTCCTGTAAGCCTCACTTTATCGATCTGAAGCTAATGACATTCCCATGTATATATATTTTTGAAGTTGCCGTATTTGTTCATTCACATAAAACTCTATTTGAACAATATAAGAGCAAGAGGTGTGAAAACAAAATATGTTTTCCACATAATAAAACAACACAAACTAATATACGTATTCTATGTATGGCACCACGAGTATACAACCACTTACCAAGAAATATAACAGACTGTAATAATATTAATTCATTTAAATACAAATTAAACCAATTCTTGTATACCAATGCATATTACAATGTAACAGAATATTTAGATAGCAAAATGGATAAATTATTACAATAATTTAGAATTTATAAGTTCCTATAGCTTATAAGTATCCAGAATGATCATATTTTTAATTTGTATTTATATTTCTTATATCTGACATTTATTATTTTTTATGATACCAATATTGTAATTTCATGACATTTATAAATTTGTGTGACATTTAGTTAACTTTTATGTCAGTATTAAACAACTTTGCACAAAACAATGGTAAAATATGGCATAAGCAACTATATAATACACATGTATCATCTTAAAATGTACCCACATTTGCAATAATAAATTTATTTGATTTGTGTACGATAGCGCAAATAAATGAATATTATATTTTACCACATAAATGATAGTACTTTTATACTGATAATTAAAGCAATTCGTGCAAAATTATTCCCTAACCATTCCAAAATATCAAAAATGCACAACGTTAATATTCAAGTTTTCACTTCTGCTGGCACTCCCGGAGTGCAACCCGTTATTTTTTTCTTTAGAAAAATTACTAGCAGTTTGTCTTTCAAATGACTAGTATTCTTATTAACCCCTCCAGCTAAGCTAGAATGCTTGTGTTAGGAGTGGGTTCACGTCAGTAGTGCAATGGGTGGGATTCGAACCCGCGACCTCTCGATCACAAGTAATGTTTTATCCAATGTGTAACGCAGTAGTCGGTAGTATTAGAGACAGTGGCGTAGCGTAGTGGGGCGGCAGTGGCCCGCCCCGGGCAGCACTTTTAGGGGGCGGCAAAATTTCACAATACATAATAATAATATCTTGTAAATATTAGAACTGAACACAAAATTGATAACTGGTCTTGCAGGAAAAATCTTTGGAAGCACTGAAAATATAGTCTTTTATATTGAAATCCCTAAATAAGAGGTAGGCAAAAAAAATACGCCCCGGGCGGCTGACACCCACGATACGCCACTGATTAGAGAAGATAATTTGATATAATTTCGATTTGAGGTGTTTTTGTTCATTGTTTTAACGTATGAAGCACCACACGCGATACTGAAATAATCCTCAGTACGAGAGTTATCTAAAATATATATATTTACAGAGCCGGAATTAACTAAAGCGTCCTTGAGACACGTGTCGAAGATATTCGGACGTAGGAGTAAAATACCTTTTGATATTAGTTATTGCTTCCAATTCTTATATCATTAGCGTATCTATATTACATTTAATACACCTACAACGTTCTACGAAAATATAGCAAAATATTAAACACGTGTCAATAAAAATAAAAGTAAGTTATGTAATAGCCAAAATTTTACACAAACTTCAGGTATATCTACAAGGATCAGGTAAAACTTTTCAAAATACTTGTTTATTTGTTAAGTGAAAGAAAAACGCCGATCTTGAAAAGAAACAAGAATCAACATTTTACATAAACCTATAACATAGTTGACACGTGTCTAAAGAAACATATATTTTAATTATATTATATATATTTCGCCAGGTCTAGTTTCAAATCCCAACTAAAAAGGACGAGATTACCTCTCACCAGGCAACGGTTCCAGATGCCGTGCTGTAACTGTAAATCTCTTGACAGAAATACACGATAACCGTTTCCCGACACTGAAATTAAATCTTAGAACAGAAGCAGAGTGTATTTATATAAGGTAACATTATATAATAGACTTGTCAGACACGTGTAAAATTAATTAGAAAGCAGTTAGCACAAGCTCAAGCTTCTATAATTGGACCGTGCTGTGCAGAAACGATCCAGAGGTTCTTCTTTAATTTATCTATGAGTATGAAGTTCTTGTGAATAAACATCAAGTAATGCAAAAATCTATATTGAATTCTTTATAAAACTATATGCATAACATGATGTAGTAGGATAACAGCCACATAAATGAACTTATGTTTCAAATCAGCATAACTTTTATTTATCTTTTTTTGGATTGGATCAATTTTCTGCACTGTTGTGTCTGGTCGAATTGATATCCACACTTAATAGGTACGTCTAAACAATAAATTACTAAAAAGAAAACTCTCTAAGCACATATCAAGTCATTTCAACGCAGTTCTAGATACTTTTATAATACTTTTGTTATTTTCCAACTTGAAGTACACTTACCAAGTTCGACTACGAAGCATTCTTGAGACACGAGTCTAAGAAACTCAAAAGCACTCGCTAATATTATACCAAAACCTTTAGCATATTAAATACACGTACCAGGATTTTAATTACAAAAGTCTACGACATTATTTACATGTTGTTAAAGACTATAAATTAATTAATACTCTGCCCGTCGCCTGGCTGGGGCAGTAATGTGCATAATTTATAATACTTACAACAAAGTTTATGAAAGTATTCGGACTATCGATGTTGAGGACGAA
Source organism: Catocala sponsa (assembly GCA_963564715.1). Taxonomy (NCBI): domain Eukaryota; kingdom Metazoa; phylum Arthropoda; class Insecta; order Lepidoptera; family Erebidae; genus Catocala; species Catocala sponsa. The sequence continues at coordinate 10,506,111 of OY751352.1, forward strand.
CAATTTTACGCAGGTGGTACTTTTACATATTTTATAATTAAGGTGTTATGTTGATGGTTTTAATTTGCTCTTGACTCTTCGTGTGAGGTACGTGAATGTATGTAATATTATTTTAAGCAATTTGGCATAAACTATTTTAACATGAGCCAGGAAGAGAGTTAGTTTAAACATTTTTGAAATGCTTTATTGTTCCCGCGGTATTAGTTTGTGGTTATTTTTAGTGTTGGACGGGAAATCTTTGGTACGATTCCCTGTTAGATAAAATGTTATTTGAATTTCTATCAGAAAATTGTCAGCAGCAACACAGAATCTGGATTTGTGCGCTCGCTTCCTAGTCCAAGATTCTAAATACAGGTGCTTCATTTTTACACTTTTGCCTTCTCTTTCTAGAATAATGTTGTACTGTAGAAATTTTACTGCACAGATGGTGAAATGGTTTAAGTAATCGCCTCGCCAAGTGTTTTGAATTTGGTCCCACACGGGACAAAAATTTGTGTCCACAAATAGTTCTTCCGAGTCGGGGCGTTCTTTGTGTCTGTTGTTTAAATGTTTGTAAAGTTGCCTACAACACAGGAATAATTCCTAGTGTAGGTGTCTAGAAACAATATAGGCGTAAGTCTGTATACATCCTAATCCTATCCTAATATAAAAGCGAAAATGAGTTTGTTTGTTACCTTTTTACGCCTAAACCACTGACCCGATCAGTCTGAAATTTTGCATATACGTTGTCAGAAACGGACATAGGCTATCTTTCATCCCGAAAAAAATTACTGTTCCCGAGGAAAACAACAATAACGTTCTTATGATAATAGATGGCGCCACATGTCTTTCGAATCATGATTGAATTATATTATTACAAGCAGAGTACAACCCGAATTGATTGTCAAATTCTAAATTAACGCGAGCGAAACCGCGGGCAAAAGCTAGTATGTAATAAAAAGAAAGCATACCATCTATAAAATAGAGTGATCGGTAATAGTATTTCAATAATCTCTCTCTGCGTATCAAGGTGTTCGTCAATGCCCACGCGGCCATTAGACCGATGTCAATATGTCTGCAATGTCCATAAATATGTAACTATTTTTATGTAAGTCAAAGGCATTCAGTATTTTCCAATATTATAGAGATTATAGTAATTGAGTAACATATATTCTAAAGCGTAGAATTTAATATCCACGCCCATATCGGCATGTTTGTTGTAGGTAGTCTATGTGACATTATAGCACTTGTCATGTTGATTCCTCACCTGTTGACTACAGTAGTCAATGTTGTGACCTATTATTCACTAGATTTTGCCCGCGATTTCGCTCACATAAATGTAGGCCAGATTAGATTAATAACAGTACTTTTAATGGATTAAAGGTATCCTATGTCCTTTTCTGTTTTTAATTGCATGATTATAAGTCAAATTGTTAAGGCGTGAAAGCGTAACAAACAAATAAACAAACTCACATTCTCATTCATAATATTAGTTAGGATTTCCTCGATGCTAAACGGTAGAAAATTTTACTGCTGTGCATGTGTACTCAGGTTGGATGACAGGGACAGTCTAAGATTTTCTGTCAAAAAGTTTTCAGTACTAACATGCAATCTATCTAGAACTGAGAAAGCAATAGGCCCGCCACTGTTAAGAAAAAAGAAAGAAATAAATTTTTGTTGCTTTACAGCTTTGCTTTAAAAAAACAAACAAAAACACAGTAAAGAAAAATAAGAAACATTTAGTGACACATGCGTCCACAACTGCAGCAATCAGGACCCGAGTTCAGCATTTGTCTGGTCCTAGGAACCAGGTATTAGTCTTCCACTGGAGTCTAAAGCATAGCTGGCGACATATGGGTGTAATACGACTGCCTACTCCTTAAGAGCGACATACGTGAGATCATCATCATCATCATCATCAGGCTATAATAGAGTATACGTGAGATACTGTGTATAAATGTTTAACCGATAAACTACAATGATTGAAATAAACCACGGCTACACAGACTTAAGTATTTCAAGCATGAACAATAAAAATAAAAATTCAGACCTTTGAACTAAGCAACATTATAATTTATCATGCAGACTACCGCTTCTTAGATTGCAAACGTTTATAAAACTACACAGGGGTATATCGTTTCATTCTCGTGTTACTATCATTCTCCGAATAGGACACACGCATGCATCAATTCAATTGCAGTTGGCACGACTGCGGCCCGGTCGTATCTTGTTGCAAAATGGAGGTGCGTAATCAAACGGTTTTAATTGAGCAGAAATTATTTTGACGCGTGTGATTCGAATCTCAAGATCTTACCCAAGACTCTCACACAGATAATACAGGTTGTTACAGTTAGGTTTGGTCTTATTTTAGGTTAGTAAATTATTAGTTGTAAGCATAATCTTAAATTCTCCATCCATTTTCGTATGTTCTAAACACAGTATATAATATTTTTATGTCCGCTTCATTCATTTCTAGACGAATTTGGACATATATAATATCATCGGCTAATGTAATATTATATAGTTTATGCAAAACAGCTCATCTATCTGATGAGAAATTTCATTTGGACATTGCCGTACAAATTCGGGCTTGCCATCTATGCTCTTGAGAGTCATTACCTAAAACTTATATAGGTAAATCAGCTCATCTCTCTGATAAGAAACTTTATTCGGACATTTCCAGACAATTTCAGACATGTCATCAACGCTCTTGAGAGTTATCATACACTTTATACAATGCTCATCAATCTGATAAAATAATGTAATAAGACATTCTCGGACAAAGTTGAACATGCCATCCCGCGATTAAAAGTCCTTCCAAGTCCTACTTACAGCTTATAGGTACAAATTAGCTCATCTATCTAAATATGAAATTCGCTGTATCAACATCTGAAATCCATTTTCCTTCCAATTTCTTTTTCTTTAGAAGTCCTGTTTAATATGAAAGTTTAAGAGTTTTACGGCACAAGGTTACCTTACTACATACCTTGCTTTAAAATATGACCGTACCTTTCTGCTGCACACTGTATACAAACCGCTGTAACATTCTCGAAGTATAATTTATGTCGATATCATTTCGTTTGCAGATAAAGTCAGTTAGAACATTTTATTTCTTATATCAATACTTTGATATTGATATTTTAGCGCTGCGAATAATAATGGCTGCTGGTTAAGTATTTAATATGTACGACTTGTATTAAACTTGTGTTTTATCGTGTGTTTGTTTGTGGTAGATTATTGTGTAATATTATTAAACATTAAAATCTAGTTCTTGTAACATAATATTATATTTAATTTGTGAGTAAGTTTGTGGATGGTATGGATTGAATTGTAATTTAGTTTGCTACGGTGCAGCGGCAGTAATGTGATTTCTGTGTGAGGTCTCGGGTTCGATTTCCTGGTCGGGTACAATGTTATTGAGTTTTTTGTTTGTCAAGTTACTCTACGTAGCAGCACGGACTGTAATACTTTGCCCAGAAGACGGTAATAAGCACGGAACCTATACCCACCGTCTACGTAAACACGACAACTAAGATTTTTGTTTGGCGAAATATAGGGTATCTCTGTCTAGCCGAAGGAAATATAAGCGTCTATTTAAATTATTCCACATTTTCGAAGGGAAAGCCTGAGATATAGCACATTCATATTTTAACCCATTCAATGCGGCAACAAATTTTGCTTTCACTAGCCAGAATCGGCTCATATTTAACGTTAACGCCGATCGGCGTCAGCCGCACTTGATGAAATATAAAAAACCAAAATATCTATAAACTACTTATATCAGGCATTTCATTAGTAAATTCCAAACACATTTGTTGTTTTATTAATATAATATCTTTAAATGTGGGTAAAATATAAAACAACTATACATGACGCCGATCGGCGTCCTCCGAATGTGAGTATGAAAAAATAAGACGCCGATTGGCGTCCGCCGCATTGAATGGGTTAATTAACTATGGTTTCAGGTTCCACGTAACAGAAGGCACAGTTTCAATCTCTTTGCAGCTACTAAGAATTTCTGGACAAGTAAACCCAATAATACCTTTATCAACACGGGTATTAAAACCGAAACTCACAGCAGTCACATTAAATTCACAGCGCAACCGACTTTTTAGAAATTTTAAATACCGAGTGTTTTATTAAAGTATCAATTTAAAATATCTGGAATACTAAGAAGTAATAAATTTAAAACGATATCTACATTAATCGTTCAGTTATAAAATAAAATAGAAGCCTAAAATATACGTAAAGAAACTTATTTTTCTGGAGTGTTTCTAGGAAACTATAACACTTACGGTTCGCCGATAGTTTTTCGATAAATTTTGACCAACTTTCTTCTAACCTTGTTTAGAACAACTTCACTAGAAAACACAATCAGAAAAAATATAGTGATTCCCAGAACTTTGTCCTATAATATTTTTCTGAACACTTAACTTTTAGTATTAAAGCCTATTTACTTTCTGTCTTAGAGTTTTTCGTGTTCTCTGCAGACAAATGTAAAAGTCAAAAATGTTCTGTATTTGTATCAAGTCAGATTTTTACAATGTGTTCTTCTGCCGCTTGACTGTTTTTTTGGCAACAGGGCATAAGTTTACGTTTACAATGATCATGAAGTCTTTTAATTCCCAGGTGAAATAGTTTTATTGAATTTTGTTATTACGAAATTTTTTGCAATAGGGTAAATGCCATTCCACGGTATATGTATATCAAAAGCAATCTTACAATTACACCTATGACGCTGCGGGACAACTGTACTATGTAGACTGCAACTGCTGCTTCAAGACTAAGTCTGGATTCGCTAATCACATCCGGGCACATGGCAGAAGATAGCCAGGGTGTCGCTGTCGATGGATACGTCGAGGAGGACATCATCATCATCATCATATCAAAAGCTCGCTATAAAGTAAAACTTAAACATATGTACCTAGCATAATGTTAATCAGGTGGAGTGTGGTAATTTTGACGAGCAAAAAAATAAAATATGTTGATGTGAGACACCTCTGTCTACCTGTTCAAGGATAGACAGGAATGAGTTTATGCATGATTAAAGTCAAGTCTGATACATATATACGTACTTTAGAAATGTATAGTGCTTGTATACAACGCATGTAACGGATTCATGCGCAAACTAGTCACTAGAGTTACATGCGCGAGACAATCATACGGGTTACTTGCGCGGTTGGTTTGCGCTGATATTTACATGATGCATACATTTCATGCAAGTGCCTTATTTTGCGCCCAAGAGCCATGGGAACAATTGTTTTTTGTTAATGCTTCGATCCCCTTTAGTAACAACATACAAACTGGATAGTGTCGACATTCTAACTGTCGTTTTTAGATATAAGTACATCGGGATGTATATTGTGGTAAAAAACCACATCAGTAGCGTTATACGGATTCAGTTCCTCTGTGGTGTACGGGAATCCTTAGAAATGACTCCTAATAAGCTGGCACCCAAGTTCTGTTATTTTAAGTATTGACATGAAATTAATTTAAATTTACGCGTAAAAGAATGGTGCGGTTCATCAAAATGAACCTAAGTTAATTAAAAAATGACTAGAGAAGATACTAATCGTATTATTAATCCCAAAGTTTTCTCTAACTTAAAAAGCATCTGGGTATTATTTGTATCTGTTCTTTGAATGTTTGTAAAATGTCCTGCAGCATAGAATATCTTTAAAATGAGAGAGCTGTGTAAAAAATATGTAACTGGCTATGTTAACCAATCTATGATCGCCATTGACTCTAAAATAGTTTTAATTTTGTTACTGTATTATGAATAATATGTACTTGCGTAGTGGGAGACTTTCATTCAAATAATGGACACAAAGTACATCAAGAAGCAGAACATATAATTTCACTAGCTGTCCCGACAGACGTTTTCCTGTACACAAGAGAAAAAAAAAGAAAATTTATCTAAACCATTCTCGAATCCACTTAAACACACAAAAAGTTTCTTCAAAATCGGTCCAGCCGTTTAGGAGGACTTCAGTGACATACACACGTCCATTAGAATTATATATATAAAGATTAATGTGAAAGATCGAATAACTAGAACAACACTGACAATAGCGAGGCGATCACTTACGCCACTGCTCCATTCGTACTTGCAATCAGTAAATTTTTCAATGTTATAATTTATAATAATACATTTTTTTATTCAATAAATAAATAAAAGTCTTTACAAAACACATTACAGGCTACTTATTGTATTAAATTCACATTAAAACTACATTTAATCTAAAGGAAAACGTTTTACAATTTATAAATTGGACACAAAAAGTCTTGTTTATAAAGTCTGTTTTTACATTTCATTACCTGAACTAGGTCAGAGACCTGTGTTTCAGGCTGTTTCTAAATAACTAGCTTATTAGCAAACTCCTTATATAATAACATTTAGTAGTAGTAGGCAATAAGCTCATTCCCCATTTTGTGGGACGTCAACATAGACCAATGCAAAAATTAAACTTCTACCTGAATGTATAAAAATAAAATATTATTATATTAACCTTATTGATATAAAATTAAAGTACAAGTTTGTTTGGCGCCGTTCCTATTTATCTTGCTTAGGCAGTAAAGGGCAAGTCGCCCGCGCATTTTGCGACCAGTTAGCCAATAGCACCACAGGATTCTAATTCCTCAATGTAGGCAGGCCATAACCAAATACCTAATTATAATAGTGGACCACTTTAAATATATCCACGTCTTGTAACTTGTAGCTTAACTATATATCTATATGGTTTATAACCATATAACCACTAGATTTGGACCGCGACTTCGTTCACTTAAATGAAAGTTAGATTTGGATAGGTTGATAACGGTCCTTTTCTGTTCCCCTGACAAAGTGTTTGCGAAATTTCATGATGATCGGTCGAGTAGTTAAGGGGTGAAAGTCTAACAAACAAACTCACATTCGCATTTATAATATTCATACTTAGGAGTAGTAGAGCTTCGCTGATTTCAGCATGAATGGGCCGGCTCGACCGCAGAAAGACTACCCTCTCACAGAATATCGACGTGAATTACGCGTATTCCTACGGTTGTGTTTCGTTCACTAAGTAAGAGTGGCGGAGGTCCAATCACACTATTTCCCCCTTCCCGCTCCTTTTCCTTCCCACTTCCTTTTTCTCTTCTTCCTTTCCTAAAGGATCGGCAACGCGCAAGTGATACCTCTGGTGTTGCAGGCGTCCATAGGCTACGGTGGCCACTTACCCTCAGGTGGGCCGTATGCTTGTTTGCCACCATAGTAGTTTAAAAAAAAAAGTTAATTTATTATTTACCTTATTTAGTAAACAAATGATGCGTACTGGTAGCTATATTGTTTGTCGGCCTCGATGGCGTAGCGGCTAGTGTAACCGACTGCCACGCCTGAGGTCGCGGGTTCGATTCCCGCACAAGTCAAACATTTGTGTGCATGAACATGGATGTTTGTCTTGGTCTGGGTGTTTCTATGTATAATATGTATGTATTTACAAAAAAAAAAAGTATATATGTATGTTTATCCATTGTCTAGTACCCATAGTACAAGCTCTGCTTAGTTTGGGCTAGATGGTGTTGTGTGTATGTGATAGAATATTATTATTATTATTATTATAGACAATACATCGACATCTCTATGTATTGTGTTTCGTTTTTGGTATCCCTATTTATTAGAAAAAGGATATAGTGTGAACAAATTAACTGAATGATTTTTAATGGTTTGTTTGTTTACCAATTAATACAAGTAAGAAAAAAAATCCTATATTTTGTGCCATTTTATTTTATTTTACTTATAAGTAGTTAGGTATTTTAATATTAGTTAATTAGTAAATTATGATTGTTGCTTTTGTTCTTGTAAATAATATTAAAATTATTATATAATTAAAGTTTCAGACTTGGGAATAAAAGTGAGAAAACCATTTTCATGATAGTCATAGTTCTGAAGGACAGTCAAAGGTTGGTTGTAGCCATATTGCGACATAAATGGATATTTTACTTTCCGTTGCTGAATTAAGGTGAATCAGTTGGTAGTGGTATACGAAGGCACAGAGTCTGCCTCGGTGCCCAGTATACGGTAATAAGCTTGCCCCAGTTCCACTCTCCTTACTTCTACTGAAAATTCCTTAACATAAAAACCTAAAAACAGTATCCCCGACCCGGGCATCGTGCACGAGACATCAAACATTGCAGTTGCATTCACTATCGCCGCGCCAACGAGGCAGAAACAGCCAAAAAAAATAAGGACCCAAATAATTCTCAGAAACAATCTAGGTCCTATAAAATCTACTATATATGTTTAATATAATCTAAAGCATTCAATTTACGAGCACAAGTCATAAGTCCTGTGCGTACGTGACACTATGCCCGCTCACAACTTGAGACACCTATTTTAACTCACGCTGTATACAGCAATAGTGAATTACTGCTGAACTTGTTTATTCAAGTAACATTTAGAACAATATAGATCCCTTCTAATTCGTTCTGAGGAATTTAGTATACTTCCACGCTGGGCTAACTATATGTAGTAATCGGGCTGACGGTTTGTGGCAAATTGTTTCCGTCGAACATTCGTATATACATAATTACATATCCACAAAACGGATCACGCTTGTATATTGGTGAAGTTTTTGGATAACAGTCAAACAGAAACGTGCTTCTATAAAAAAAATACGACGTGTATACCCGTCTAAACAAAATACTTGACTTCGTGGCAAGTAACACTAGTAGCGTTTTACAATATAATATGGCAGCTTAGTACCGCGATTCTGTCTATGCCGAGTTTAGAGTCCACAAGAAGATTTCTGTTGCTGCAAGGGTTGATAAGCTGTTCCTGTACTATTTATTCCCTTTACGGTGCGCAATTGTAGCAGGCTGGTTCCTTTTAACAACACAATTTCAAGACACATCAAAGAATAAAACCCCTTTACTCAAATTCGTAGTAGCATCCGCTTGTTCCTTTGGAACATCGAAGCAAAACAAATACTTATTTAAAACATCCTTCAAAATAGTTTAAGTATTTGTATTTAAAGGGTACACACTCATCCACAAACTGTTAGCTGAATACAAACGTGTACTTAAGATTAAATACCGCTTTAAATAAAATGTTTCTTCTAACGAGGCATTTAGAATGCAATTTATGTCAAATAAACAAACACGTGGTACGACAATAAATAGATCTTTGTCGGCGACTGTACCGCGCGCTCTGTCACGACAGCAGCGGGAGCGATTCACCTAAAATATACTCCAAACCAGAAAAAAGTTGTGCTACTAAGGTTAGTAGGTAAATACATTTTCGCAAGTGAACCCGCGGGCCAAATCTAGTCAAAATATAAAAACGAAAAGAAATAAGGTATATATTAAATGACAGATTTGACTATTTTTATAATAAACCAGTTTTGCGTTTTGCGCGGTTTGCTTAACAGTTCTTTTTCTGGATGTTAGGTAATTTATGTGCTTTTACCCCTAATAACTATTAGTGTAGATGAAGTTTTAGCAAAATGCTACTAGAATTTTCTTTAAGAAATTCTCAGTAACAGTTTAAATTATATAGATGTGCTAAATCTATACTAATATTATAAAGCTGAAGAGTTTGTTTGTTTGAACGCGCTAATCTCAGGAACTACTGGTTCGATTTGAAAAATTCCTTTAGTGTTGGGTAGCCTATTTATCGAGGAAGGCTATACATAGTCTAGCCTTCCTCGATAAATAGGCTAACTAACATCACGCTACGACCCACGGGCGCGGCGCAGTAACGATAAACGCGGGTGAAACCGCGGGAACATCTAGTAAATGATAATAGGCCTTTATTTCGTGAATCCTAATAACAAAGCTATGAAAAGTACGTGTATAGATTGACGTCGGCGTCAGTATCTGTAAGTACTTATTTATCGTACCTGGTTTATTAGTTTTTATCTTAAAGTCGCATCGCTACCCGCTTCGCTCGCCACAATGTCCGCAACACGCGAAGAGCGAGCGGTCAACAGCTGCCTTCACAAGTGGATTAAAACAATTGATTAATTCAAGTGCTACTGCTGAATGGGATGCTGGAATACTTCCAGATGTCTACATGCAAGCACAGTGCACTTGCACGACTATTATCACTAGTTCAGGTCACTTTTGTGATACTTAATTTTATATATATAGTCTCATGATTCTGTCATTGAAGTTGATAGTTAAAGTTTGATACGCTGATATTTCGGCAGCTATGGTTTAGGACCCACCATATTATGGAGAAGCCTTTTGTCGTATACCAGTTACAGTTTCAAGCTCCGGGCTGCGACTGAAAATTTCTTAAAAGTTTTCAAGTTGGCGGCACCGAGCATCGAACGCGCGGCATAATGGTCGAAAGAAACACAATAGCACTTTGGCGAAATCGAGAATCGAACCCGCGGCATGATAGCCGAGAAAACGACAATAGGTAGCTACCCTCTCACAGAATATCGACGTGAAATAGCAGTATTCCTACTGTTGTGTTTCGTTCGGTGAGTGAGAGTGCCGGAGGCTCAATCAACCCCTTTCCCCAATCCCGCTCCTTCTCCTTCCCACTTCCTTTCCTAAAGGTTCAGCAACGCGTAAGTGATGCCTCTGGTGTCGCAGGCGTCCATAGGCTACGGTGACCACTTACCATCAGGTGGGCCGTATGCTCGTTTGCCACCTTAGTTGTATAAAAAAAATTAAAAAAACTACACTAAACCATCGAGGTAGTTATTTAATCACAATTCACTACTTCACTGATATGCATAATAAAATGAAGTTTAAATTTATAAAAACACTAGATGTTCCCGCGGTTTCACCCGCGTTTATCGTTACTGCACCGCCCCCGTGGGTCGTAGCGTGATTTTATATAGCCTATAGCCTTCCTTGACAAATAGGCTATCCAACACTAAAAGAATTTTTCGAATCGAACCAGTAGTAATCACGCAGAATAAACCAGGAGAAACATCGTTTGTACTATGTCTGTAATGGGTAATTATTTTGCTGCGATGTTATTTTAAAACTGCTATACCTCCTAAGATATTCATTGAAATCGAATGATGTAAAGGGCAATTTTGTTTTAAATTAAATACTTGTGATGAATAACGTATTTATTTGGATAAGGATTAATATCATGTTTATAAAAATACCTTCGCAAATAATGCATTATTTTAGAACAAATTTCGTTAGCATAAAAATGGTTATAGTGAGCCAACCTTAAAAGATAGACATATGCTGTCACGGACTTTTTTTTAGAACTTTTAAAGGGGAACAATTCTGTCATACATGATTTTTGCGAAACTTTAACTGTTTACGCAGCGCACGCAGCGGAAGCTCTCAAAAGGAAAAAATACTCTCCGATTTTGAAACATTCTTCATTGGTGCTCCGCTCCTATTGATCTTAGCGTGATGATATATAGCCTATAGCCTTCCTCGATAAATGGGCTATCTAACACTGAAAGAATTTTTCAAATCGGGCCAGTAGTTCCTGAGATTAGCGCGTTCAAGTAAACAAACAAACAAACAAACAAACTCTTCAGCTTTATAATATTAGTATAGATATTAAAATGTAATGTGTAGGTACGTCTGCCAGTAACAGTACTTTATTATTTTAATGCTTATATATATTTAAAATACTTTGTTGGGCACATCTTCTTATTTGGAGAATACCTCAAAATCTTATCTTGCTGGCAATTTAAAACTTTGGCCAAGCGTTCCTGCCAACGCTTTCCTTATAAAGATGGCAACTTAGTAAGTTGACATTCAGAAGTGGTAATTTGTAATCTAAACGATTTGAATCTTGTCCTTCGCGAGCAGTGGAATGCATCACTATCCAGTCTTGGCATCGCTGGCTCACTCAGGCTTATCGTACAATCGCGTGTTTAAGTCGTGTATAAATAAAGCGAAGGATTTTGTATGACTAAAATTACAACTGGACAGATGGCAATTTAAGTTAGCGTTAGGGTAGTGGGAGACCTTTGGTCTGTCACGCAAAGGTTGCTAGTTCAATCCTAAGTTGCGCATCTCCGACTATTCAAAGTTATGTGCGTATTAAATAGTTAATTTGCTCGCTTTAACGGTAAAGGAAAACACACAGAATATCGACGTAAAATAGTAGTATTCCTACTGTTGTGTTTCGTTCGGTGAGTGAGAGTACCGGAGGCCCAATCACTCTCTTTCTCCCTTCCCGGTCCTTATCCTTCCCACTTGCTTTCCTAAAGGGTCGGCAACGGGCAAGTGATACCTCTGGTGTTGCAGGCGTCCATAGGCTACGGTGACCACTTACCATCAGGTGGGCCGTATGCTTGTTTGCCACCTAAGTAGTATAAAAAAAAATCGTGAGGAAACCTGCATATCCAAGAGTTCTCCATAATGTTCTCGAAAACACGTGAAATCTGCTAACAGTGCTAACCCGCACTGGGCCAACGTGTTGGACTATGGCCTAACCCTTCACACACTGATAAGAGACCCTTGCCCAGTAGCATGATAGTTTAATGCAGAGCTGATATTATTATTATATATTATTATAAGCCATATATCAGTCAATCAGCTTATCGCAGTCCACTTCTGGACATAAGCGTTGTCCTTACTAGTGACTAGATTTTTCCCGCGGCTTCGCTAGCGTAAACGTAGGATAGGTTCGGTTATGTAAGTAACAGGACTTTATTCTGGATGAAAGGTACCCTATGTCCTTTGCTGTTCCTCTGACAACGTGTATACTTACGCAATTTCATGATGATGGGTCGTGTGGTTTAGGCGTGAAAGCGTAACAAACAAACTCACATTTGCATTTATAATATTAGTTAAGATTAGGATATGGTATAACTACACTCTTCAGACCGGTAGGGCCATTAGTTGGTTAGTCAGGTTGGTTGTGTTTCCTTGGAATTGCTTTTGTGTTCCTGTGATGGTGTGGGACGATTGCTCGTCTAAAACAAGCAGCAGTAAAAAAGACAGACAAACAACTTTGTGTTCTGTTTTCGCGTTGAATGCAAATGTGATTCTAGTTTTAAGAAATTACTATTTTAACTTAAGCTTAGTTTTATCGTGATAGAAAATATATGTAGGTATTGGCACTTATGATCTTTAAACAAAATTTTGCCTCTTATAAAATGTCTATCCCTCAGGAACAGTCCACTTTTCTGAATGGAAAAAGGACATAGGGTACATTCCTATGTACTTTTCAGTACCCTTGACAACATATATGCGAAGTTTCAGAGTAGTAGAGCCTCGCTGATTTCAGCATGAATGGGTCGGCTCGACCGGGAAAGGACTACCCTCTCACAGAATATCAATGTGAAATAGCAGTATTCCTATTGTTGTGTTTCGTTCGGTGAGTGAGAGTACCGGAGGCCCAATGACCCTCTTACCCCCTTCTCGCTTCTTCTCCTTCCCACTTCCTTTCCTAAAGGGTCGGCAAGGCGCTAGTGATGCCTCTGTTGTTGCAGGCGTCCATAGGCTACGGTGACTACTTACCATCAGGTGGGCCGTATGCTTGTGTGCCAACTAAGTTGTATAAAATTAAATGTTCACCGGTCGACTAGTTGGACGTGAAAGCGTAACAAAGACTATAACATTCCCATTTTTAATATTAGGATTGGACGTGGAAGCTGTAATTATATTTGTTGATCCAGAACTTAGATATGTCACAAAATGTAATCGTTTCGCGTAGCTTAACTGAAAACCAAAATAATTATTTCAAATAGTTTTCACAAATTTTAGCAGTCGTTTAACTAAGTCATCAATTTAATTAATTGATAGTCAGTGTCGTAAGTAGCTTTGACATTAAGATATTCAAACCGAATGAAGCACCGATCTCAGAGGTCACATCTATTAAATCTGACTGCACCGATGGCGGAGTGCTTTAAGCGGGTGCTACTTCACTGCTATTTCGACGAGTCAAGTTGATTCACTTGACGAAATATTGTAAAATCCTTAAAGAATTGTTTTCAGTGAAAGTGCTTTTTGAGTAAATGTGAATTTCCAACAAATATATATACTGTTAAGTTACGATTATTATAGCTACATACATAGATCTACTCTTTAATTATGAACGATTTTGCCTGCGGCATCGCTCGTATTAACGGAGGTTATTTAAAAAAATAATCAACGGGTTGCACTCCGGGAGTGCCGGCAGAAGTGAAAACTTGAATATTAACGTTGTGCATTTTTGATATTTTGGAATGGTTAGGGAATAATTTTGCACGAATTGCTTTAATTATCAGTATAAAAGTACTATCATTTATGTGGTAAAATACAATATTCATTTATTGCGCTATCGTACACAAACATGACAATTCTCCCTCCGTCTTACGAATTTTCGATCAGGTCACGTGTCCTGACGCTAGTTTAACATTTTTTACCCATCACAAAAAAGTGCACAACGCCGCTAAAGAAGCTTTCTCTTCAAAAATACGTCCTTCTTAAACAGTACTTTTTCTGGATGAAAGTTACTCTCTGTCCTTTTCTGTACTCCTGGCAATGTGTATGCAAAATTTCATAATGATCGGTCAAGTAGCGTAACTAACAAACAAACTCACATTCGCATTTATAATATCAGTTATGATTAAAAGAGTGTCGATGAGTATCAAAGAGAAGGGAGGCAACCTGTTTCTTACGGATGGATGGCAACCGGCGCACTTTGCATGCATCGCACCCGCGTGACTCAGGCGATGTGTCATTGTAATCGTAACACGGTGTGCGACCTTTCCGTGCAGGCTCTTCAAAGGGGAGGATATTCCATTACTGCATGGAATAGCGAGAATAACGGATCGATGAGACAACAACAAAAAAGATAATATATGTTTACCATTATTATTGTCTTACGTTTACGCGAATGTTCAACTGATTTATATGAAACTAGATGTGCCCGCGGTTTCACCCGCGTTTATGATTACTGCGCCGCCCCCGTGGATCGTAGTGTGATGTTATGTAGCCTATAACCTTCTTCGGTAAATAGGCTAACTAACACAAACATTTTTCAAATCGAACCTGTAGGTAGTTCCTGAGATTAGCGCGTTCAAACAAACAAACAAACTCTTCAGCTTTATAATATTAGTAGATATAGATTAAACACTTTATACAGATTTGGTCGCATTATTTATTTTACTTTAAAACACTTTTATTATATAATTTTGCAACTCTAACACTACTATTCTTGAACTTTACTACTATTTAAACTATTGAATTAAAACTAAAACTATTTATATTTAAGTTTACCTACACTTTGCCCCGATGTTTCGGTTGCTTTACAGCACCCATGTTCACAGGGAGACTAAGATGTTGGTTGTATCAAGGTCTTAAGGTGACCATTTTAAGACATTTAAGTAGAAGTAATGCATGTAAAAGTAAAATATGTATAATATCAAGTACTTAGTACTTAATATTTTACATCTTTTATACCTGCTCTGAAGAACTGTTTGATTTGGTACCAGCGGCCCCTTTCTATCACCGTACCACTTGACAACGAAGCAGGGTTCATCCACATCACCTGGAAGCGTTCAATTCTAAGACGGTACGCTTTCAGCGATCATTTCTCCCACGTACGTGCAAGCTCTGGAATGAACTGCCAGCTTCGGTGTTTCCCGAGCGCTATGATATGTCCTTCTTCAAACGAGGTTTAAAGAGAGTTCTTCTTTCACGGTAGGCAGCGGCTTTGCTGTGTCCTTACATTGCTGAAGTCCATGAGCAGCGGTTACCACTTTCCATCAGGTGGGCCACTTGCTCGTCTGCCATCAATGGCAATAAAAAAAAATAAAAAAAACCTGTATTTGCAGCCATTATACCATATTTTACTCATTGTAAAAATTTATCAAGACTCCCAATAAGTACTAAATCTGCATGTCTTCATCCAAATCCATTCAGTGAATTACATATTGTGATTAAGTAACTAACATCCAGACCTGTTCACTTACTTTCATATTAATAATAAGGGCCCGGCTTTTGTCCAGCAATGGACTTCTATAGTTGGTTTGCTCCAGTTTGATCGAAATACCAGATTTAATGGAAATTTCACACATTGTCCCATATTTAGACTTAAACCATAGCCAGTAAAACGTGAATATTACACACCTACATGTAACCTTTGACATAAACCTATATGTAACTATAGTCATTATAAATAATTATCTTCTATCACAAGGTCACCACATCCCAGTCTATTTCCTTTATAGATAACATTCCTCACAGTAAAACACAATAACTACTGTTCATTGAATAGAAACACTTTGTTTATTAGGTGCCTACTTAGAATATACGATCCAATTGACATTCCAGTCGATACAGATAGTGGTGCTTTATTGACAGTGAAGATTTCCTGCCAGGACTTGCTTAACTGTATCCGTAATGGACGATATGGCATTGGAATACTTTAGTGTTGGGTCAATGTCTGTGAAGACATGATTAGACTGATAGACTACTATATAGCCAATTGATATGCCATGACAATAACTATAAATATCGACGTGATATTAATGAATGATATCAATATATCGATAGGTAATTGTCGGGTACAGTGAAGGTGAACATGTAATATGTAAAAGCTGCGTGATTAAATAGACTTTATAATGTTTCCGAAGATGTGTGCGGTCTACCAATTTGGACTAGACTAGGGTAGTGTAGGTACTATTGTATTTGATACTAGATTTTGACCGCTCCGCTCGCTTAAATGTAGGGTAGGTTAGTTTAGATTAGTAACAGGACTTTTTTCTGGATGAAAGATACCCTATATCCTATTCTCTTCCCCTTACAACGTGTATGCAAAATTTTATAATAATCTGTGGAATAGTTAAGGCGTGAAAGCTTAACAAACAAACATACATTTGCATTTATAATATTAGTATGGACTAGGATTAGAATTCTCTATTTTTAGAAAGGCAACTTTCGCTCAATTAGTAAAACCGCGAGAAACTTTACAAGCATTAAGCAACGGACACAAATAACATCCAAACTGGGCACAATGATTATGTACAAATGTTTATCCCGTATGAGAATCGAACCCACAACATTTGGCGCAGTGGAATTGCCCAAAAAAAACATTACAAATGCTTTCTAATTTACTCGTCGCCGTCGTTTCATAAAACACAGAAAATATACCTAAACACAAAAAGTGTTTAATATGTATTCTAAATTCTAATACCGTTGTGCCTGCGTTCTTACTGAGTAGAATATTGAGTTTTCGTCGAGGAAAACTAATTTTCTGCCTATATTTCAATTAAGATCCCCCAAAAGGGAATGGTAATGAATCCTTAAAGTCAATAGAAGCTTCCAGTCTAGACGATACTCGCTGGTATGGAATATGGCTTTTTATTACGTCATAGTTAGGCAGAATCGGTCCCTTGTATTATACTTACCTAAAATGTTTGAGGCCGTGGTGATAATCTCTTTTAATAAGCTAAGCGTCTATATGGTGTGTTGCTGTAGGAAAACACGTGACTATTTCTGAGTAAATTTGATTGGTATATCCATCGATCAAATATACCATAGATGCACGATCGTCGCTCGAAATAACGGCCCCAACAAAACTGTGCATAAATCAGTCGTATGCGCTATATTATGCACCTGTCCCACTCACTCTTGCGTGCGCTGCCCGTAAGCGAGAGCGAATCGACACCACTACTACGGTGGAGACCGTACCATATACTTAGTACGCTTGCGTATCGCGAGTAACACACTTAGGACGCTTTACACTGACGCGTTTTAACTAAACTATTACAAAATGTTTCTCAATAGGCGTTCAATGGTTATTCCGCTTTATTTCCCGGATTGCATAATAAATGCAGACACTTATAAGTAAGTAGTATTGGTCAGTGCCACATATTGACGCGGTTTTTGTATGAGAATGTGCATCTATGGTATATTTGATCGAAGGGTATATCATTCTAATTAATAAGTGTATTTTAGTAATCATGTCCACAATATAATAACTTACTAAATCCAATTCTTTGATTCTTACCAGAGAATATTATAACAATCATATATATTATTCTACTATTTATATTATTAATTTTCAAATTATTTAAATTATAACACAATAATATATTAATTATATGTGATTAATAGCAATATTCACGTATTTTTTTGTCGTAGGTTGCTATCAGACACTAAAATAAAATAAATACACAAAACTATTTGTCGTGAGGGTAACTACCATTATCAATATAAATATAATTTTTATGTAATCATAATTCGAATATTATCCGCGTAGTATAATATTCGAACTATTCGATATTTTTCGACAATAATCGCGCTTTACAAAGGATATGTGTAAGTCTTTGGAGGAAACATTTTGTACTGAATGTGAAATGTATATATAATATTAACTTCAGTATAAGCTTACAGTATTAATCATCCAAATCAATTAACAATTGGCGAAGTCATTGCATAACAAAGATAAAAAACATACAATCTAATTCAGAACCTCCTCCATTTTTTTAAGTACCTATGTAAAAATAAATATCGTTTTCTCAGTCATTCTTACTTTAACCTATTCTACTAAATTTAAATGGCTTATATCTTAATAGAGTACGAGTGTATTTAAAAAAAATAATAAAATAGACCCTGGATATTGTACCACTGTTATTAAAATAATAAATGAAGTATATTACAGAAGGAATTCAGTAGTCTATTGCTTGCTACCAATAGTCCAACGGTCACTATTGGTAGAATACTGTGGTGGAATATCCAAAACAACGCTTATCATTATGAGTCACGCCACGAGACTCCATAATCTTACCTTAATTGAATCAAGATCCTGCATTTAAATGAGGAGTAAGCAGTACTATCCTTATACGAACTACTGCCAGTAGCTTATACAACATCAATGAGACAATTTTTCATTTAAAATTGGATCAGCATACGTAAACAAAGAGTTCTAATTTTTATTGTCTGGTAACTGCCAGTACAGAGTCTAGAAGACCTTTGCTGTACCTTGGAACGAAGACACGCCGTGTTTACTGACCACACTCAGTCAGTAGGCAACTGGAAGGATACCTTTGAATAGCCTAAAGCCACCAAATCTATCAATTAGACCGTTAACACAATAACTTAAATGTATTTCGTACAAACTTGACATTGCGCTCCGCCTACTTTATGATTGACCGGGCAGTAAAAGTTGCAGTAACTCATATTTACTGCTAGAAATGTGCCAAAAACTGGCAAATGGTCTTTCTTAGTACGACTTATCTGTTCAAGGCCAGATAGCGACAAAAATACAGCGTAGCGTGCCAACTCTCATATTGAAACGACTAACATATGGCCATGTTGGCATTAAGCAAACATATCGCTACAAAATATTTGCTTAGAATAGAAATGTTTATTCGCTTGAGACATGTTATACAAAAAAAGGTGTTACAAGTTATTAAGGTTTAAACACATCTCACCCTCAGTGGATCAGAGATAAGATCAGACTTTTTCTGAATACATACATACATACATAGATTCACGCCTGTTTCCCAGAGGGGTAGGCAGAGACTACGGATTTCCATTTGCTACGATCCTGACACACTTCTCTGGCTTCATTCACTTTCATCACATTCCTCATACACGCCCGTCGGTTCAAGGAGCTCTTAACCTGGCCTTTGTCCAGAACGCCTCCGATCTGGTCGAGAAACGTTCGCCTAGGTGTTCCTCTTGCGACAGTTCCATTCACACTAGCCTTTTAAACTTTCTTAGTCAGTATTTCCTCGTCCATTCTTTCTACATGTCCAAACCAGCTTAACATACCCTTTTCTATTCTTGTAACTATATCCACTTTCATGCCGCATCTCTCTCTAATCACACTATTTCTTATTCTATCTTTCAGAGTCACACCACATATGCTTCTCAACGCTCTCATTTCTACAGCATTTATTCTGCTCTCATGCTTCTTTTGCCATACCCAACTTTCACTTCCATACATAAGTGTGGGCACTAATAGTCCTCTATGAACAGCCAAACGTGCCTTTTCGGATACATTTCGACTGTTCATTTTTTTCTGAATAAGTAGGTTAAAAGCTGTTACGTGTAATAATAAATATAGATAATAGTGCCGTGGTTAAAGAAGTGGCCTTGCTACTGTTGTGGGTTCGATTACCACGCCGAATTTACCAAGTTAATAATCAACGCATAGTTTTTCGGCGTCTGAGATTTCTTTGCGTCCGTTGTTTGAATGTTCGTAAGATCCTCTGTAGTTACCCCAAATGAGGCACATGACATTTTTATAAATTTTATGACCGCTACAAGCATCGCTTGCCAGACTCGCAGGATAATCCTAAACGATCACATGTTTAGCTCAGACCAGTAAATAATCAGCTATTTTACTTCTGCATTTTTCATTACTTCTGTTTAGTTTCATTGTGTCTCTATCTACCACAAAGGTTTTAGACTAATCGTGATGTTCACGATATTCCGATTCTTTTGTTAGGCAATTTTCAAGAAAAACATAACTAAGTAAGAGTAGACCATATCCTGCCCTCTGTAATCGGACTCCAAGGGTCATACCTAGAGACATGCAGGCATAATACACCACATCTACCCCTTCAGAGATATCTTGTTGCCTATGACGTTATCGATTATGTTATGCCGTTGAAGTGTATCTACTAATAATTTATTTTTACTTTTTCTTTTAATTGATTAGCCAGAACTCTTGAAATTAAAGTACTTTATAAACTAGTTATATTATTTCAATCTGTAACATTCGCGTTAACATAAGACAATATTAGCCAGAAGTATAATTATGATATCCGATTTAGATCACAGAGCATACATAGATTCACGCCTGTTTCCCAGAGGGGTAGGCAGAGACTACGGATTTCCATTTGCTACGATCCTGACACACTTCTCTGGCTTCATTCACTTTCATCACATTCCTCATATACGCCCGTTGGTTCAAGGAGCTCTTAACCTGGCCTTTGTCCAGAACGCCTCCGATCTCGTCGAGAAACGTTCGTCTAGGTTTTCCTCTTGCGACTGTTCCATTCACACTAGCCTTATAAACTTTCTTAGTCAGTCTTTCCTCGTCCATTCTTTCTACATGTCCAAACCAGCTTAACATACCCTTTTCTATTCTTATTATTCACAGAGCAATGCCGTTAATACGCTGCGTTAATCGAATGACAAACAAACTATCAATGGCAAACTCTCGGTTTACTGTGGAAATGTCCTTACTGTAACAATAGAACCTTCTATAGTAATTTTTCAGACTAGAACTAGTCGTACAAATATCGAACATTTTATGATCTTGTATAGATTTTTGATTGAGTACCTAAGGGTTATTTCTTTTACACGAAACGTCTGAAATGGGTCTCGGTACTTATAGCAATATGTTAAGAAAAAAAGATGGATGGTGAAATCGTTATAACCCAATGTAATTTAGATTTTAGTACTTTCGACTGTTGATATATCATTATTTGTTTTTGCGAACTAAATATTATAAGTAACTTTAGAGATCAATTTATATGTTACATTGCTAGAAAGGTTTTTAGGTCATTTAAACTTTTATGGTTTTTGAACCAACTCAAAGACTACGCTTCCTTGTTTTTTTATGTTCTGCTTATACAACTTCTAAGTAAACTGGCATCCTGCTGGATGCGGGCTCGTACTTAGCAAAGTTATAGTTGGCCTATGACCTAACGTTTCTCATGCTAAGACACCGCACTTGACTAGCATGGTAGAGCGTGATCCACCATAAGGCCGGTTCGATGGCTTTAAATATCTTCGGTAAAAAAAGGTATATATGTATGTTTATCCACAGTCTAGTACCCATATTACAAGCTCTGCTTAGTTTGGGCTAGATGGTGTTGTGTGTATGTCGTAGAATATTATTATTATTATTATTATTGTCTGTAGCTAACGTTACGCCATATTTGCTTAGGTACTAAATAAGACAAGTAAAAATAAACTAATATAACACTAAATGACGGACGGTATTTAATTTACCAGTGGAAACTGTTTTTTACTGGTGAATCAAATTCCGTCAGCTCATACCTTACTCCAACATTTCTTCTTTTCATCCCATTTTTTATTTCTTATTCTCGGTAAAGCGCGAGTGATACCTGAAGTCTTCGATCAAATATACCATAGATGCACATTCTCATACAAAAACCGCGTCAATATGTGGCACTGACCAATACTACTTACTTATAAGTGTCTGCATTTATTATGCAATCCGGGAAATAAAGCGGAATAACCATTGAACGCCTATTGAGAAACATTTTGTAATAGTTTAGTTAAAACGCGTCAGTGTAAAGCGTCCTAAGTGTGTTACTCGCGATACGCAAGCGTACTAAGTATATGGTACGGTCTCCACCGTAGTAGTGGTGTCGATTCGCTCTCGCTTACGGGCAGCGCACGCAAGAGTGAGTGGGATAGATGCATGATATAGCGCATACGACTGATTTATGCACAGTTTTGTTGGGGCCGTTTTTCGAGTGACGATCGTGCATCTATGGTATATTTGATCGATGTCTGAAGTAGTTTAAGCGATAATAGGCTACCATAATAGCTTACTATAAGATGGACTGTTAGTTTATGTGCAACCTTTGTCAAAGGTAAAAACTCATTAATAATATACTCCATAATCTTCATAGCTCACATACCAAACTCCAATAATTCTTAATCAGTTAACTCTAATTGTTCTCCGAACTTGGATATCAATATTCTATAAACAATATACTGCCGACTGATGCAAATGCTCTGACTGACTGACCTAACTAGCGATAAACCTAGCCATTGTTGTGGAGTGAGCACAACTTCAAGGTTGTCTGAAGGACATAGAGTTCATAGTATAACATAGCAGCTAGCATCACGCTAGCTACCCGGAAGATAAGCAGAACTGTAGACCACTCGCCTTACATATTGAATCGAATTAGGCGTTACGTGGCAAAAATCCATTGTAATCAAATTATTGGGAAGAGAGGAAACCGTCACGCACCCTTAGATTGTCCAACTATTGCAATAAAAAAGGTTGACAATACCGAACTCCTCTGGATAGGGACAGTCGCGTCCTGGGATCCTCCCACTCGCAGTATTAAGCTTCGAACGCAAAATTTGCGTCGACACGTGATCCGCCTCAGCGCGAGGCATCTTTAAAATCTTTATATTGTCAAAACATTATTATGTTGCAGACTAAAACCACACCATCTATATATATTAATACGTGAAGCAAAAACTTTGTACCCCTTTTTACGAAAATTGCGCGGACGGAGGAGTATGAAATTTGGCACAGTTAAAGTTTATACGAAGAAGGAGTGACGAATCCTAATATTTTTATAAAATATGCATTAGAAATACATTAAATTAATGAAAAAAGACTACACGCACACAACCATGAATTTGACACACGCAGTCGAAACGCGTAACTATGGTTACATATATCAATATATAATGACATAATATATCAGTACCTACAATATCTTACAGGCAAACTTTGGTCGAATTTCGAGCACTAGGCGACCGCTAGTACAGATAATACGTCAATATATACTTCGTACACATACATAGGTCTGTATACACACATTATGCACGCGTAAGCACGCACACACAGTAACGTTTATTTTATGGCTACTCGATTTTTACTAGCAGCCTGTAACGTCATTCATTATTAATATTAAGCTTTATTACCTCGGCGAAAGCACCGCACCTGAGATACAAATGGCACCTATAATATATTAGATAGCCTCCCTTCCCTCCCTAGGAAATTGACGCCATTTCTAGACCTAAGTACTTAGTGCCTCGTTTGTAGTAATAAACAAATATTATTGCCGAATCGGACTAGCCGGCGAAGCTTAAGTCATAGATTTCAGCTACTTAAACTTCGGAACTTTGTCAAACGCTTATTAAATATTCATTCAGTTGTTGAGTAAAGAGCCAGATTCATAATCGCAATTGTGATAATAATTTTCAATATTAATTTGAATTTAGAACAATCCCTAAGTCCGCCATAATACTGACTAACGGCCTAACTGCTTCTGCTTCGCCCATGTTGTTTTTTTATCCAAAAAAGAGTGGAGAAAGTGCAAGAATGTTACGTACATGAGAATAGAACTCATATATTTTTGACTTCATGAACAGCGCAGTGGTTAAAGAAGTTGGTCGCCTCGCCAATGCCACTGTGCCGCACGTTGTGGATCAATCCACACGGGATACAAAGGAGCATGCCAAGACGGGCCCACAGTGCACACCTATAAAGGCTAATGATATAAAATAAGGTATAAAGGTATAAAATAATATAGCACATATTTAATATAAATTGTATTGATAATATATAAGAAGATTTGATAACTTGTAATTATTGGCATTGCTTACTATTATTAATAATATTAATAATAGTAAGCAATGCCAATAATTAATTAGCAAAAGAAGTGATTTATAAAAAACTTGGCATTTTAAAGTTATCAAATTTTCTTATATCTCAACAATACAATTTATATTACATATGTGCTATATCATTTTATATATTATTTTAATTTATTTATGAGTACAATCAATTAGGAATAAAATAAAATAGAATATATTGCAGTTTTATAGCTTATAGGTAAAAGTCGTCGATATTAACCGCAATAAAAAACTTTTTAATAAAAAAGAAACCAACTTCCAAAAACTCCCTATTAGCCCTAAAAAGTATAAAATAATACTATATCGAATCTACTTAATCTTGAAAATCTAACATAATATATATAACCTACCTAACCTATAACAAAATTTAACAATTTTTGGAGTAAATTTTTGGAGTCATAAAAAAATACAAACATCCGAATTAAGAACCTCCTCCTTTTTTGGAAGTCGGTTAATAAAAAAACACTAACCGTCACAATAGTGTTGCTATAATAAACACAAAAATTCGATACATTGAAAATAAACATTAATCAATGTAATCTTGAAAGGATAAAAATAATAATTATTATTACTTTTTGTATTAGTTTTGTATAAAAGTGAAATGAACAAATAAAATAATAATTATATAATATAGCAATGGTAAATTACTATTTCGATTAATTACCTGTCAACATATTTTGTGTAAAGGCAACATTTTTACGTTAATATACTTGCTTGCAAGTTCCATAACATAGTTTAGTCGTTTTCTTGCTTAATATTTTTAGAAAATATTACCGATTTGTACAGAATAATAAATACAAGGAAGATGTAGGATAAATATTAATATATTTTTTTAGTATATCCAATTTCTTGTGCACCTCCGGGCCTAATACTGGCATGCCCCTTTGCGTGATCCACAAATAATTGCGTCGAATAGGTGTTCTTCGTGTCTGTTGTTTGAATGTTTGTAAAGTACCCTACGACACAGAAATTAATCCTAGTCCGAGAGCTATCTTCAAAAAATTCATTAATATAGTTTCCTTACATATTAAATGACTTATTACAGAATCTCACCAACCATCACATCTCACATCACCCAGCTACAGCAGCAGTCAGAGAGTCTACGTGACTGACCTGGAACCGTTCGCCAACGACATGCCTTGACAGACCTCCAACCAGAAGGCCCACCTGATAGTAAGTACCACCCTTCTTAACCTATTATCGCTAGCAATACCATAGGTATCACTCGCGTATCGCCGACTACAAGGGAAACGAAAAGATACATGAAAGGAATGTAACGTCTTTACCAGTAAAGGCATATTGTTTTTTCATCGACGTCATCATCGACGCTGCAGAAACTGCTTCAAGCAGAAACAATTGGACGTACTTTCTGAAAAACGTTCCAACCCACAAAGTTAACATTTTGAATCATGACTTAGTAGCCCAAACCCACATGTATGAAGAAGCAATACGGGATTAAAGTTCAGTCCCGTATTGCTTCTTCATACATGTGGGTTGGGCTACTAAGTCATGATTTCATATTTAGAGTGATAGTAGAGCTACCAAATTTTTTCAGCTAGTAAATAGTAACCCTGTGACTAATTTGCTAATAACTCGATTTTGACCCGAGTATGGGTTGGAACGTTTTTCAGAAAGTACGTCCAATTATGACCTGTCATATCTGTTTCTACATTATTTTAGTTTTATTTCGTTAATATAAACATGTAACAAAATTATAGAACGAGTGCTTAGTATCAATATCCGGCGTCGGATATCAGTCAAAGATATCGGAGTTAGAATGATGAGACTCAAATGCTCTCAACCTAGTTGAGAGCACCACGATTAAATGATGTTGAGTTAGACGAAGGCAAACTTCGAACGAATGAACGAAATGAATAGTATGGAATTCAAAATTAATTTAAACCTACCTTATACGCGATGGAGCAACTATATAAGATGTTAGTAGTGTTTTAGAAAAATAAATTATTCCTATGTTGCCAAAATTTCCTGAGGACGCCTCGCATAGATGCGTAACATGCAACGAGGCATAATTTTTGCCTGGATTTTGGATTACATGACACGGTTAACCACCAAGAGAGGAGTTTGGTATTGTCTACCATGTTTTATTGCAATATTTGGCGTGGGCAATCTCAGGGTACTTGGTTCTCTTTCCAATTAGTAATTTCTGATGGATTGTCTCCAACTAATTCGATTAAAAATAGATGGATATAGTGATCCATCTCTCGCCACCCATATTTTAGGTTCTGCGTGATAGTGGAGTAGAGCACATATCCTTAAAATCCCTCACGCTGCTATTGAAAATACAAAAACACTATGCCCGGCAACGGAATCAAACTCTAAATCACATAAGCAAAAACTTACACTACAGGACCTGTGAGGCCTTATTGTAAACATATTTCATTTAACTTAAGATTAAACGGTGACATTCATAAGCGTTACAATTTGCTTTGAGTTACAAATTGCATGGAAACCAACCACATTCAATTATATTAATTTCTATGAGGCACAGAGCTATAGAATATTAACAACAACTCAATTAATTGATCGATTGATAGATTGTACTCAATGGGCCCGTGTGTTGATAGTTACTGCATTATTTATAGCAAACATAGATTGTGATTGTAGTATCGCACGCATTTATCGCGTGGTGGGACTTCACCTTGCGATTATTCAATATGTTATTTGCTTGTACTTGAATGTGATACCGATAATTAAAGTGCTTTGAATAATTGACTTATTCACTCTTGTTTCCTGTAGTAGGCAGGGTTCACGGATTACCGATTGTTAGGTAAGATCTTAGTTTATCTATCTCTCTTGCCTCATTCATTCTTATTTAATTCTTCTACACTGGTGGATTAGGATACTCTTAAACTGGAATTTTCCAGATTTTCAAGACGTCTCTGATCCAGTTAAACGTTCGTCTAAGTCGTATCCTTATTAGTATCCTATCTTCCATGAAAATATCTATCCGAAACTTTGGGCGAACGAAATCTGTAGAATGTAGTTACCATAAAGTTTTCTTTGGATTTCTTTCTTTCAAAGTGACATAGCTCCATTGTTCGGATAACTTTACTGTAGGGTTTAGGATGATCAAAGCGTTACTTCATGTGTTTCATCGTACTAATAGTACCAACAATAGACCTGAAACTAAAGCAATAACGTTTTATGGTAAGCGTTCAGATTGGACTTATATAATATATACTTATTCAATATTTTGTCGTTCATTCTTTCGACGCACCCAAACAATAATTACCCATGGTTTATTCATTGATTAGGTATCAGTCTATAAAGTTTTTGTTTGATTTAGAATGTCAGACCTAGGTAGGAACCAAATTTACTTTAAACATTTACTCGAGCTTGTTTCTCGGAGGGCTAGGCAGAAACTAAAGATTTCCACTTGCTCGGGTCCTGGCAAAATATTAAATATTTTTTTGTGTTTGAGTTACTCGGATAACATTTAAGTATGCATCTGTGAGTGTTGAGTCTGTTTTCTGCCTCTTTAAATGGATTTTTCGCGTTGTTTATTTTAAAACACTATTATTATCACTATATTATCTATTATTAAGCTATTTTTAAATTATTGATCTATTTAGATTTAGGTTGCCTTTCAGCAGCCATGTTCACGGAGATACTCCAGCTGCTTTTTATTAGGTAAAGGCTCCAACAAAGTAGTGGAGCGAATTTCGCTACAAGCGAATTTACACAACTATCGGCTAATATGTAAATAACGCCTAATGACATTAAGTCCGCCTATGTATTTGTATAATGCATAAAGGTAAATAAGTAAAATAAATATGACCAGCGTTTTCCTGATGTATTTAGTTTGATTATATACTTTCACGTAAACATATTTCTCGACCAGATCGGAGGCGTCCTGGACAAAGGCCAGGTTAAGAGCTCCTTGAACCGACGGGCGTGTATGAGGAATGTGATGAAAGTGAATGAAGCCAGAGAAGTGTGTCAGGATCGTAGCAAATGGAAATCCGTAGTCTCTGCCTACCCCTCTGGGAAACAGGCGTGAATCTATGTATGTATGTACGTAAACATATCCCCATTGAAGCGTTAATTTGCTAAACATGTCAAATTTCTCAATTTATAAACACTTCATCGAGAAATTTATGCCATTTTTAAAAATGTATTGGGATATGTAAACAACGTTTTTTGGTGAAATATGTACACTCACTCGTTGTACAACACGCTTATATTGTAGAAGATACTGTAGAAAACTAAAATATTCTTTGCCTTTTAGTATTAAAAGACATCCATTTATTTCTGATGCTCAACGTTCAGCCATGCCGCGCTGAGCGTATTAGCTTGGAGCGTCTATTTCGTGACCCAGTGGTCAGCCAATTAAAGCTTTAGGCGGGGCAATAACTTCGCAACTTGACTTGGACAGCATGAATGGCGTAGTGGTTTAAGTGGTTGACTCACCACTACTACTGCGCTAAGTGTTGTGGGTTCGAATCCACACGGTACAAAAATTTGTGTGATCCGCAAATGGTTGTTCCAATTTTGGATGTTCGTTGTATCCGTTGGTTGAATGTTTGTGAAGTCTCCCGCGATACAGGAATTATTCCCAGTGTGTGAGTTGTCTTTTTCAAAATGAAGAAAAAGGTAAAGAAGAGAATATTTTCGAAACTGTAAGAATATAAGAGAATATAAGATAAGTTGCTTGGAACATTATCAGCTTATCTATTATAACTAATATTATGAATGCGAAAGTTAGTTTGTTTGTTAGTTTGTTACGCTTTCACGATTGAACTACTCGACCGATCATTATGAAATTTCGCATACACATTGTCAAGGGAACATAAAAGGACATTGGGTACCTCTTATCCAGAAAAAAAGTAGTGTTACTAAAACAAAAAAGAAGTGTTAATAAAAAACCTGACCTACATCTAGTAGACTTATAAAGGTGTCGACACTGGATTGGACATAACTTGATACAATTTTCGGATGGCATAGAGTTATTGGTTTTCAGGTAATTCTCCGTACTGGCACAAAGGCTAGTTTCTCGGAAATACGTTTGGCAGTATGCTCGTTCGTTACATAGTGGGACTAATCCTTCGTAAAGATGCTGGTTTGTAGTTTATCTCTGGCCCGAAGATAGAACTCGATACCTGACGGCCGTCAATCATCCAAGCGCTACTAATAACAGACTGAGGTACCTACTGAATCTAACCACAAAAGACTATCAGCATAATTCTAATAGTTGATCTCGTTCACTTGTATTAAATTTTTTCATCATGATGTCTACTCAGCGGCAAAATTAAATCGTAATAAAAATAAGATGACTTTAACAATATAATTTTATTTGATTATCTACTACATTTTTGTAAAGGTTTTGCCGCAAGTGTCACTCGTTTATATCAGCTTAATTTCCTTTTAATATATTTTTTAATTTTTTTTTATACAACTAATGTGGCAAACAAGCATACGGCCCTCCTGATAGTAAGTGGTCACCGTAGCCTATGGACGCCTGCAACACCAGAGGCATCACTTGCGCGTTGCCGACCCTTTGGAAAGGACGTGGGAAGAAAAGGGAGCGGGATGGAGGAAAGGGGGTGATTGGGCCTCCGGTACTCTCACTCACCGAACGAAACACAACAGTAGGACTACTGCTATTCCACATCGATATTCTGTGAGAGGGTAGTCCTTCCCCGGTCGAGCCGGCCCATTCATGCTGAAATCAACGAAATCAATGAAACCAACGTTTATTTAGTTTTAAATGGCTGAGGCTCTAACTTAACAATTAATACACTTAATGAACTAAGATAATTTTTAAGCAATTTCCCTGCTTTGCTAGAATCCCAGTTGTATCCACGTTTGACGTTAGAATGTTAGTTACGAAATAAACAAATTTCTTTCTTTCTTTTTTTCTTATTGTCTCACCATTGCCACTACGAGAATTGTGGATGCCCACACGGGACTAAATTTGTGTAATTTACGATTAGTTAGTCCAAGTCTGGGTATTCTATGTGTCCGAATTTCCCTACGAGACAGGCATTATTCCTCGCGCATGAGTTTTTAATAAATGAATGTATGATCTAGTTCATAGTTAGAAGAGAAATCCTCCAATGCCTACTCCATAATTGCTTCAGCACACGCCAGCTCTAAATAGAAACATAAATATTTACCTATAGATTTGAAGCAACAAGGTTACATTTTGCCACGGCGCCAGTTATCAGTTTTCCGTGTCACCGGCTCTAGGTCCAAATTATATTAAACTTATATACGTTTTACGATTTATTTATTGAATAATATTGACATATATTTTGGTATACGCCAAAATATTCCGCGATTAAGATAAGATCAGTTTCCTTTCGTTTCCTTAGTCAGTTTCTCGTTAATTCTATTCATAATATTTTTTCTTACAAGTTGTAGTATTCTCTTACACTCTCTAGGGTTGCCAAAAGAAATGCCTGTTGTAATTTACCCGCGATAAGGTCTGTAAAGTTCATTAGAAGAAGACATGCTGTCAGAAGCAGGATAAGGGCAAGTAATAACATTTTTGGAGTGGCCGTATTAAATAACGACACAACTGATATTGCAAGCGTTCTTAACATATTGAAGGCCATGTCAGTCATAAATGACCACGAACAATACATTTTCTATTATGTCTGCTACATGCCATTCATTGTGTGTAAGCTACTGTTACTTCTTATCATCAATGTAATTTTAAAATTAACTACTTAATTAATATTCATTATTTGCGATAGTCTTGTGAGAAAATGTTAGGTGGCCTAAAGTTGTCGATTTCGATCCTTCTGACAGTTAAAATAATCATTTAAGTACATATAATATCAGCTCTGCATATGAACTAGCTTTGGCCTCTTCTCATAGTGAGAATGGTTAGTCCATAGTTTTACATGTTGGCTAAGTGCGGATTAGAGAACAATAAAAAGAACTCACAGACATGCAGGATTCCTTACTATATTTTCCTCCACCTTTAAAGCGAGCGATAATTAACTATATAATACGCACATAACTTCAAAAATTCGGAGGTGCGTGCCTTGAGATCTAACTCGAGACCTCAACATGGCAGTCCAACGGTCTCCCATTAGGCTATCGCTGCTATCTTAAGTTTAGTTTAAATGGAATGGCTTACTATCGTCGTGAGGTATCTGATTCGGCCACTTCACCAACGGGACGATCAGAGAAAGTAACTCTTTAAAAAAGGCGAGAGAAGTCGCAGTCATAGCTAGTAAACTGTTATTTCCCATGCAAACGCTACCAGCTCAAATTAGGCAGAAAATGCAAATATGCAAACGAATAATCCTCGTTCAGCAAATATTCGACGTCGAATGACTTAAACCAAAATACAGACATGATAAAATGCTCAAATGCATTTAGCACATTTATAAAATGTCGGCCACTGAATATTTACTTTATGTTAACTTATTCATTGGGAACATAATATTAATAATATAATATCGGCCCTGTATATAAACTTTTCCACTGCTGGGCACGGGCCTCTTCTCAGTATCAGAAAAGTTAGGCTATAGTTCACTCCGCTGGCCCAATACCGGTTGGCAGACTTCACATATCTTCGAGAACATTGTGGAGAACTCTCAGACATGCAGATTTCCTCATGATGTTTTCCTTCACCGTTAAAGCAAGCGATAATTCATTCATTTTTACGCACATAGTTTAATAACTCAGATCGAACTCGAGACCTCTGCGTGGCAGTTCGACGGTATGCCACTAGGCCATTGCAGGGTATACTTTATGAAAGGCGTCTCGGAACCGATTTTGATAAAAGCTAGAACGGTATCATTACATTACATTATATAACATCATAGCTTGTGTTAAGAAAATATTCTAGTAGGTATTATGACTACTCTCTTAATTAGTACATTCTGTTCACACAAAGTAAGAGCTACAATCTGGATTTATACTGAATACTCTATTTTCTACTTCGCTCTATGAGCCAAATATATAAATAACAAGATTTCGCCCGCGGCTTCGCTCGCGTAAATTTAGGTTAGTAACAGTATCTTTTCTGGATGTGTGGTACCCTATGTCCTATTCTGTATCCCTGGCAAAATGCATAAGAAATTGCACGATGATGCAAATCTAATATATAATATAAAGATTCACATTTTTATATTCCCAAAAGAGAACTCCGTGCGCCTACTAAGATTTACGCTACAGAAAACCTAGAACGGTCACATTTTTGGAGCACTGAATGAAAATTTCCTAACGGAATATCTAATAACGTTTTGCCCGCTTCCATAATCGAACTTTGTGAACTAAACACTTGCACAACTAGCTTTTTGGGATTTATGATGAACATATTGATGGTTATTTTAAACATTAAAATAATTCCTGTATGACAGGGTCTTTAAAAGTATTCCATCAAATAATATTCAGACTCGAAACAATCATTTGTGGATCACATTAATTTTAGCACCGTGTGGGATTCGAACCTTCAATACTCAGTGCAGTAGCAGTGGCAAAACTACTTAAACCAGTACGCCATCGGTGCAGTCAATATTTATTAAATTGATCAATATTATATCTTACATAGAAGAAAAGCAAACGTGTCAACCATAATTATAATAATAGATGAGTAGAAACCCGTTACACACCTACACTACATTATATGCCCCTGCCGTGCAGCAAAACATGGCAATCGTGTAGATCACAAGACCCTTCACTAGAGAATAATCTTTATATCACAGATAAATAGATCATAGAAACAAAATAACTTTTAGAATATAATATTCATACATAGATTTCACGTTTTGAAGTGTAAACTCACTAACCCATTTGACGTTCATAAGTGTTACTTTGTGATCTAAATGAATAAATTATTTTTGACTTTGACTTTGGAGGGTGTGCCTTTAATCGTCGACCAGACACAGTTCAAGATTTCTTGTTGTCACTGAGGAGTTCTAGACAGTAAAACTCAAGAATACTTTCTCAAACCTGGCATCAAACTTAAGACTAGACGCACAACAGACATATTAACTACCATTACCGCAACGCAGTCAGCTATAAATACAACAAGGAAATATCTAAGTACGTTTTACTGCGCCAGGACCTATTGGCGAAAACTCTTTCCTTAAGTTTTAACAGAATGTTTTACTTTATAATTAATAATGAAGATGCTCGAGTTTAGGTACAAATATTTTGCTAATTTTTGTTAATTTAAATAAAGACTCGCTAGGAATAAATCTTGTGTCGTGAGAGACTTTACAAACATTCAAACATCGTGATCTTGCACTATTACAGCGAGGAATAATTAACCGGTCAAAACACGTATATTTTAATCAGAGATACGTACCCTGGCATCAAAGTCGAGACCTCCGCATGGTACTATGAAGCTCTTACTCCCAAGCTATGTCTAATATTTCTGATACTTAAACGAATTTACACATTTAATCTTAGCTTAATCCGTACCTACTTCCTGATAAATAAAATACAACGTATATTATAGAAAAAATATTAAACGTATGGATATAAAAATGTTCTCCCTTATCCTAAAACTGGCATCATCATCCCGTATCTTCAAGGGAAAAGGTTGTCAAAATATGTAGCTACATGTTTCCTTTGTTGTTAAATAACATTGTATGGCATTTTTTACGATATCTTTCGGTCCACAACGTACTTTACGACGAACCAAACGCCCAAAGTTTTAATTTCTGAATAAAGAATTTGAACACTAAAATGAAATTGACTTTTCCAAGTGAAATTATATTAAATCCCTATTTTATGATGCCTGGATGAGTTTTGTGCGAACTTAATTTTTGGGCACGTAGAGCAGAAAATACGTTGGATTTATCCAATTATATTTCTAAGGTCTTATATTTTATAGGCAAGAACATTACGAAGTTGGTCTTTGATAAAATCAACAGCCAATACAGTATCAAGTTATACAAGACTTTCGAAGCGATCGGCTAGTAAATAAATTTCAACGTTTTAGATGTAACCTTAAACCTCTGGCTAAAATTAACCGCGATGCAACATTGCGAATAACTTATATCAACAATGTATCACATTGGCGGTAAGCGTACTGTACAAAAACGTGTAAAAGTACCCACATCGTGCGTATGCAATAACGAACAAAACTAATAACGAACGAACCAATTCGATTTTCGAATTTTTGACGACCACTCGACGTCGTCTCAACGCCTCGACGTCACTCGAACCTCGCCGATTGTAATTACATGCCAGTCCGAGCGGCGGCGCTAGTGGCGCGACAACACACCCCGCAGCCAACGCTACCTGACCCGCCGACCCCTCACACACACCGACGCATAGAGCTCTAAGTAATCCAGCCGAGAAAGTACGCTCAAATTGTTCACGGTAAACATTTACATACAAACACACTCCGAACGCGAGGAGGTATCTCCTGTAACGGTGAACCCAAATCCAGGGATTAACTTCAAAGGGCCACACGGCGATTCTGAAAATGCGTTTTTATAGAAATACCGGCTTTGACTACAAAGATTTTGTCAGCGGATTGCGGAGCTGAATTTCAGCGGATCAGTCGATCTTGTTTCGGAAGGTAGGTCATTTTGAGAAATTCATGGGATAAACGACGTAAGACGGTTGAAGGCACGTCATTATTGAAAATTGCTTGAAATGGTTTCGTAAGCAGGTGCGCGTGTAGACATTCCAAATCTTGTAATTGTCTGAAGTCGTTTTCATAGCAAATTGCGATTTGAAATCCTTATCTTGACGAAATGATTCTATCAACTGCAAAGTTTAAACATTTTCTGGCATGATAAAAACAACAGTGAAACATTCATAAAGAAGTCGAAACACAAAACAAAATATCGCAGGCACGAAACAAAAACCCTTTACAATACATAATCACAATTCAATTCAATATTTTAATTTAACAACATCTACAGTGCACCTGTCAGTGGGGCTTGTAATAAACGGCGTACATGTGCAATGTGCATTATTTAAATATTTTACGTCCATACACAACACCACAAAGGTGAAACATGAAATAAGGCTTATATCGCAATAATACTGTATGAATATAACCTCGATAAATGCCTCACGTTTCAATCATGACCCAACGTAGCTATTGTTAATATTTTATCCATAAATTACGTATTTTTAACCGTATCCAGTGTCAATAAAGAAACTTTATTTCCAACTTCCATTAGCCGACATCGAAACGTGGACGTATATAAACTGATGCAGTTATTGTATGCTAACAGCTTTTGCATTTATGCATCCATTTGAAGGATTTGATCCGGTGCAGCCCTACATTTTTTTTCTATTTTCCGATACGAACCTAT
Organism: Catocala sponsa; assembly: GCA_963564715.1. Classification (NCBI taxonomy): domain Eukaryota; kingdom Metazoa; phylum Arthropoda; class Insecta; order Lepidoptera; family Erebidae; genus Catocala; species Catocala sponsa. Next base: position 10,541,615 of record OY751352.1, read on the forward strand.
CGGCGGCAATTTAAAATGTCGGTTGTCCGCTAGTCCATAATTCAGAATTACCGGCAAGCCATCTTCGTTGCTAATAGAGGTTTATTAATATCGTAAAACTCCTGGCTTGCCCCTTAAGCGGGCATTTTGCTTTTAAATTAACGTCCAATGTGTATAGGGTTTAAGCCAGGCTTGTCCGCCGGTGGAAATCTGCCGTGAATGAGGATCTATGTCTGCCGTGCCTTTTTTATTGGACGTCTTGTCAGAGTTGTTTAGGCCGTTCGAAATTCTCTGACTTACTTAATAAATGCTTTCTATTTGGTATTTCCACCTGGATATAATTACGCCTGTTATTCCTTCACACCTGTAGCAGATCTACATTTCACTAGTCCTATGATGTAGGGAGTGAGTTTATTTTAACGCTTTATACCATGGATTTGAGTTGTTATTGAAAATGTCCTGACTCCTGATATATAAACTCAACGACTCTTTGTGAAGCTAAATATTTTTCATATTATGTTGTTATTTCAAAGATTCCTACCGATTGTATGTAAATGGTACCTGTCATAGGGACGTATTGAATCTACCCACACATGAGGTGCGAAATGGATTCCAATCTATCTCTTTTTAATTTGTTTCTTATGAGCAATTTATATGAGCATAAATGTATCGTTAATGAGTGGGTGTGAGATTCAATGGATATTCTAATAACGCTTATAAGCTATACAGTAATTATAATATTGAAGCATTATTTGCTACACGCGAATTCGTTCCCGCTTATAAATAAGCCCTAACTCCTTAACCTTGATTCAAGCTATCTCCATGCGAAATTTCATCAAAATCCGTTCGGCGGTTGTGCTTGCTTAGTGGGTAACACTAACAAACAAACAGCGAAACTTTAAATCCATAATATTAGAAGCACTGTACTTAGTAAGTTTATATTTGGTAAAGTACGGCAGGTTTGCCTCGAAAGTAGACTAGCTAACTAAATAACGCTGGCAAGGCTAAAGAACCGTCGCACCAGGACATGGCATCTTACAGACAAATTCAACAAATCGCCTTCTGATAAATCTGGCGAAATATTTCATGCTAGTACAATCTATTAACATTTACAACTCCAACGAACGGACACCTGTCACCTTTATACACCTATATAAAACCCTGTTTTATAATCTATTTATAATATGTAGATATATACTGTTCGTGTTTCTTAATAAATAAACTCTTGGTTCAACGTCGGAAACAAGCAGGATGCCCGAATCCATTATGTCCATTACAGAACAATTACGATGACAATTCTGAACGGCTGTCGAGTTCTTCGATAAAACGGAATTGTAAATAGTCTAACAAACAAGGCCTAAACCGACCTGCCGACCTAGGGCAATGCTCTCAACTGAATTATAGATGCAATATCCTTCGAAAGATAGGTACAATAATCATACAAATGTAATATCGAACGAGTAGCAATCCGTTGTAAATTTGATTGTAGATAGAAATGTATGAAGTAAGGCCCTGGTTGCATTTATCGAATGGAAAACGTAGGAGACAAAGACTCGGTGGGAAATTTGTTACTGTGGTCAGTACGACACGTTAGTCATTTTTACTACCTTAATCTACACGCTGCACTTCAATCAAAGAGCCGAGGCCGTCCTAGGCCGACGCACTCGCCGACATAACACGTGCATGTGGCATTACTCACGAAATATTTTCATAAAAGCGAACCAAACGCACCCGTCCACCTCCCCCCGCGACCCCGCCCGCATACCCAGTAAAACCAGTTCAGTTCGTGCCCGGCCACCGTGCGCGTCGGTTGTCTCGCGGAGGGAGTGTTTCGCCGCGCTGTGTTACGAAAAAACATCTTTTGTACCAAAACCAAACCAGTGCTGTGGATTCCTATTATTATAGTGCCCGTGTGAGATTGTGCCATTTCATATTGTGATGTTGTTACGAGATGTTATAGTGGAGGATTTCTCTTGAAACTGTGGAACGGGTTCCGCCTGCCGCCGCCGGACGCCTTTTCTCTCCGATCTCGGGATATCATTAAGGTATTTATTGTTACACCGGCTCATTGTTGTAAGGAATTCTTTCTACGACCCTTGTGTAAGTTAAATCGATAGTCTTGATTCGGTTTCGTATGCGAGCGAACCTCAGCGGGTTGTAATGCGTCGATATTGAATCGCAGATTGTGGATGGTGTTTGTGGATTTGCATTGTAGATGCGCGCGGCTTGCAATGTGCAGTAAACATTGCGGCCCTGGGAACGGGTTCGAACCCGGCCGACGTGCGAGTGGGCGAGTATTAATTAGGCGAGTTGCTGTAACGGTACCGCTTGATGGTACGACTCCAACTTAACGATCATTTGTTAACTTTTGTTGTAGGATTTTCGTCGATTCCATTATAATTGTGTTAATAACATTTTTTGATGGTCGACTGAACATTATGAATAGTTACACCGACAGATTACTTTGATAAGATTACTTATGGTCACCGAGCTTTTAAGTTTTAAACGAAATAATAAAGCTTAATGTCATAATGATCTGATTCGGTAGCTCTTTCATGATCGTGTGTTGTGTGGCATTAAACTTTTTTCTACCTTGACAGAGGTCAGATATAAAAGCACGATAAGCTGTTATCTGTATGTACAGATGTTTTATATCTAAACCATTACACGTACCGGTAGAGCATAACAAAACAACAGTAAACACGCAACATAAAACTAAAACAACTTCGTCAAAATAATATTTTGTGTGTAAGCTCTTACTTACTCATCGGGGCCGGTAGATGGCGAGACTTGTCTCAAAACAATGAGCTTTCTCCACTGTAGGCACAATGTAACGTTTCGGGGCGAATCTTTACTGCTAATTATACGAAACAACATAATAGATAGCTTTGTTAACCCGATTTCACCGAAACAGCAATCACAAACATTTTGTACACTAATTTTACGTTTCGACATTAAAACGGCACGCAATTTACATTACAAACAACCCATTAAACTTCCCGTGAGCATTTATTGTTTAAATAAATATGTATTGGCAAAATACAATTTAAATCACAGATTTATTATTTTAATCAATGAATCTATTATACGCCACACTCTACAGCAAAATAACAAAAGTCAACATTGATTGTTCCACTTTCAAAAGCTTGGCGGCAAAAAGACTTTAGCAGGTAAAATCTGTACAGACTAAAAAAGGTACATAATAGGTAGCTCTATTTTAACGACGGTAAAGAGTAACACAGTAACTTATATTATAAAAATGAATAAAGAAGTCCAAGTAACTTCCATGTTATTACGAAAATAACAATGCTGGTTTCAGATTCAGTTTTATTATCCAAATTTGAATACCTACATCGGATAACATAATTTTATATACAATTTAAGGGTTACATTTACAAGATGAAACCGTTGATTTAGTCGTAAACCGAGTCGTAAAGGCTGTATTGATGGCGGTCGTGTGTAAGATAAAGTTGTGGATTTTGAATAATAATAAATAAAGCCATTCAGAGAAACAAAAGTTTGGAATTTGAATAAACGTGGAGTAGTATTCTTTGAGTAAATCGTTACGAATTTGACAAAATAGTGTTGGCAGGTAATAAATTCTTAGTATTTTGATTGGTTTACTTGATTAATGTGTTTATCTATTATTGAGTTGGTGTCGGCAGATAGTTTTGTTTGAATTATAAGTTAAAATTGATTGCATGATCGATAGGACCTATATTTTAGCAATTCAATTGTTAATTCTAATGCACCGTACCGTTTAATCAACAAACCAAAGTAGCAGTTACAATAAAACTAATGCGCTAAAGAGGATTAGCAGTGAACCGTGTAAAGTAATAAAATTAAATCATTAAGTACGAATCAAAAATTCATAATGCTAAAATTACATTTAATAATAGGGTTAACAATTTAGTAAATACAACAATCGATTCCTACTGAATAGGTACATATCTAACATAATAAGCTTACTGAAATGCATGGCGAAACAACATTGATCATAAAAAAGCGCCATTGGTGTATACAATTATTACTTATGGTCATTTAGTTAAGTAATTAAGCGATAACTACCCCAATATTTTTTATCCACACAAAGCACTCGTAATCAAAAACAATACATCTGGATTTATTACTTTTTCATTTGGGGTGCTTGAACGCACGTGTCGCAGTGGTTTTTACTTTTTTGAGTATGCCTCCGAGCGTTAATTTACTGCTAAAGATCCGAATCCGGAAACGTGCATGTCGCATCACTAGTTATAGAGTGTGGAACAGATGTTGACATGTGTCGCCTGGCTGTATAGTGCACTGCCGTGAGCTAATTGACTAGGGAAAAAACGTAAGCTGCGTTCCGTTCGGCCCTACGGTTGTCGTTTACGCGGGAAACGAAATGTACGATTGATGCGTTTTGGGAGTTGACTTTTTTGTGTTCTCTCTTTGATTTATTCGGATTTATTTTTGGAAAAGAGAGAACTGTGGATTATGGAAAATGGCCTTTAATTATTATAGATGGCGTATGTCACATGCATGTCACATTTGGCACGACTCTTAATTAAGAGTTTTGATTATCATTGTATAGTACATACATAGTTAATCCTGCATCACTGCAACTTCAAATAATGATAATAATTCGTATATTAATAGCAAAAGTAACGGAAGCAATAATCAGTAATTATATTTTCTATTATGTACTACGTATGATAATTTCTAGCATTACATTAATAAGTGCCAGCCAATGTTACAGCAAAAATAAGCGGACATTATTTTAAGTTCTTTTTCAAATGGAAGCGATCTGGTATAAAAAGCGAAATATATTTTTGTGATCATTCTAAACTAAATCACTTTCTTTTTTTAATCTAATAACACGATGGTGTTAAAATTTACGGCTGCTCAATTGGGGTGCGTTTTTGATTTATAAGAATTTTCTTTTCTAAGTTTGGCTGAATGTAAATTAGACCGTACCTACTTACTTTGGCGTCTAGCGGTCAAAAGGACGAAAATAAATGTTCGTTTAATCTGTGGTATGTTTAAGAGTCATGCAGGGGGGTTTTGCCGCAAAAATTCTAGTTGCCTATTGTATTAAATTAGTCATTTTCTGTTACTGTCTGTCTTTTGTCTGTTTTGTAGTAATAACAGCGAAAAAGATAATAGGTGTGGATTTTTTAATTTTAATTATTCATATTCGTATTACCTACATTATGTTACATTTTACGTCAGATTTTGATGAAATTGAAAGCATATTAAAGTAATTAGTTAAAGAATAGAAGATTATACATTTGAATGGTATTAAAAATTGCTGAAGTACTTATAGTGTTTTTCAAAATAATCCGCACTGAAATTTAATATAGATATTCAATAACAAAATAATGCTTAGACTGTCAGTAACACAATGATTACGGAAACGTTTGTGATTTGTCGTATGATAGGTATTGAAAAGCAAAGCAGGTAAGTAATAATATGTTGATAGATAAATAACACTCCATATACATGTAAATAATTGAATAATCAAGTGTTAATTTAGCGAGAAGCTAGGTACCTACTGATAGTTATAATTTACAGGCCAATTCCGATTGAGGAAAATATCGTAAGGAAAATCTGTTTGTTAAAATAATCTTCACAAGAAATACTTTCGAAGGTGTGATGACGGCTTTACTCCCACTTATTACATACATAGATTCACGCCTGTTTCGCAGAGGGGTAAGCAGAGATTACGGATTTCCATTTGCTACGACTGACACACTTATTGTGAGAAGTAAAACGCGCCCATAGAGAACGACTATTAAAAATATATATCGTAAATTATGATTTAATTGTTTGGTTACAAGTTCTGTTACTTAAAGGTGTCAAAGTCAAACCCATGTTAAGATTTTTTTTTTCAAAGTAGGCTAACTCCCTCCCTAGGAATTAAACTTGTGTCGTGGGGGACTTTACAAACATTCAAACAACGGACACAAAGAACACCCAGACTGAATAATCATTTGTAGATCGCATAATTTTTTGCCCCGTGTAGGATTTGAACCCACAACATTCGGCATAATGGCAGTGACGAAGCGGTCACTTAAACCACGCCATCTGTGCAGTCAATAGTAAAGGTATTTGGTTGTTGCTAATTTAGTCAGCCGATAGCGGTTGACATGCGTTGGGTCTTAGATAGTTAATGTTAGTCTAGTTGTTTAATTTTTCCAACGAGGATCTATTCTGAAGCCTTTCAAGAATAGCTCTAAGAAAGGGGAAAAACTCAAATTTATAGTTTAACAATTATCACACTTGCAATGTTCATGATCAAGCAGCAAAAAAATATAAATTAACTATTGCATAACTAATTGAAAATTGTGATAAAAAATAAACCAGTGGATTATTGTTCATTTATTTATTTTATTTCTTATATTTTATATGTTTAAATAATTTTTATTGATAAAGTGTCCGAAGTAGGCGTGGCGTGGCTTGCGCAAGTCAGAGTACCCGTTTTTGGCCGTATTTTCATCCCTCTGGGAAAACTATAAATATTAGTCCTACAATACCGGGAGCCAAAACTTTTTTAGGCAATTTCCTCCTCTTTTTTAATCTTTATTTACATTTGAAAAATCTCAATTAGTTTTTGAGATATTTGCAAAATACTAAACCCTCATTTTTTTGTTTATTGTATATAACTTTTGCAATTTTTGCAAGCGGAACTTGAATTTTTCAAAAATCACATACATGCCATTCCGAATCGAATGACACCTCGTTCATATTTTTCCGAAACTGCTGAAAAAAGTTGACCAAAAAGCACTTGTTGACTAGACTATGTCTGCCTGTCAAAAACCAGGGATTAATTTAGTTTTTAATCATCTTAGGTACATTTTAGGGTCATTAATCCATCGAAATACAATCTGCTATTATGGTGTCATTGTCTGCTATTATGGCGTATAATTAACTCTGGAACTCGATATGTGATCAGGATAATTACGAGTTCTAAAAACTTTATTGACTGTCTAAGGCTTAGCAGCGTGATATTTTGTATATGGTCACCCACTCAGAAAATTGACTTCTTCTTTTTTTAACCTCATCAATTAGTTACTATAACGGTTAGGCCTTATTAAAATACATAATGTATATTTGTCTAATTATAAATGATATCTACTTACTTATGTAATAATGTTTATTTTACATTAGGTATATCTTATTATCTGTGACAAAGTTCAATGTCAATTAAATATAACATAAATAATCTATACTAATATTATAAAGCTGAAGAGTTTGTTTGTTTGGTTGAACGCGATAATCTCAGGAACTACTGGTTCGTTTTAAAAATTATTTTCGTGTTGGATAGCCTATTTATCGAGGAAGGCTATAAGCTATATAACATCATGCGACGATCCACGGGGGCGGCGCAGTAACCATAAACGCGGGTGAAACCGCGGGCGTAGCTAATTATCTATACGCACTACACACGCACACTTAGTTTCACGCCTCTAGCCTAAAAAGGGTAAAAAGCTATGCACATTTCGCCATTACATCTCCATTTCACCAACTTTAATTTTAGGTACTATGTAACAGAGGAACGACCCTATTGCCCTATACCGGGAACAGATTCAGACTCCGTGCTGCTACTAAGAATTTCTTGACAGAAACATCTAATAACACTTTGCCCGACTATGGACTCTAAACCAAGACCCCAAGCACTGTAGTGCTAAATGGTCACCCATCTACGACCATGACGGTGGAAACTTGTGTATAATTTGCGCTGAAATATTTCCAAGTGGCTGCCGCTGCGTTACGCGCACATCTTTGTAAATTAATTTTATCATGACTAAGTCACTTCTAAATATTATAAATGTCTTCCCCTAAGCATTAAGTTCCATTTAAAAACAACGCATAATCTGGCTATTTAAAGCACAAGAGTGACGACATATCGCTTTAAACGCAAAACAATTAAAAATAATATTGAACTCCAAGAAGCAAGTGTCATAGAAACAAAAATAACTAATGCGCACAAGCACTTACTTAGATCTAAATATTCCATCGACTTATCTTTAAAGTTTAACAGTAAAAAAATACTGGACCATAGATTACCGTTAGCCGACGGTCAGTTATGGTAAGTGCGGCCACAGATAATAAAGCACTGTATGTCTCAGTCGCCATGTTTCATCTTGAACGGATTAATTAAATTTGACAAGGCATTGTGACGTCACGAAATTACTGTTATATTATGCGCTTGCGCTGATCTTGACCCCTTAAAAGATTATTTTAAAATTAACAAGCAATTAGTAAATGCTAATATTTAACTACATTGTTGGTTAAGTGGTGTAATCTTGACCGTATATTTTTCATAAAGTCAAGACTTCGATTCGCTAATAACGGATTTTGATTGCGCCTGATAAAAGTCTCGAATATCTCTAAAACAACAAAATATGGATACAATAATTACCTAACTTTTAATAATAAGCATCCGTCAAGTTATGTATGTTATACAACTGGCAAAGAATATAGATATGATTATATTACCGAAGATTGCCGAAGTGCATTATGAATTTCGTACGACTTCGGTTTGTGTACATATCAATCACCCAAAATCAATACGACTGTCAGCTTATTGATAGATATCTATTGACAGTATTGGAACTTTGATATGATGGTATGTAACTTGTACTTTTATATTTCACTTTGTGAAGGCTGACACTAGTCAGATCTTATTTGCTTCCAACGTACGGACGGAATGAAATGATTACACCTATTGTGTTGAAGCTTGTAGATTAAATCATCGAGATAAACATGTCATGATGTAAAGTGTGACACATGTCAATGATTTCATTAGTTAATAACCAACGTCCGTTAAAAACCATTAATCTGCTTTCTGCTATTAAGCTATTCCGTTTTTAAAGCATGTTCTAAATATGAATGCTTTTAAAAACAAAAGTTAAAACAGCCATAACTCCGACTCAGGTCAAAAGAATCGTTAAGCGCAGAACGGTCGTACTAATCGACGTCTATTATTGGAGTAAAATCTGTTTTTCATACATTTACTGACACAATATTGTAGACTTCTTACTCAGAAACATGTATTATGAAAAATTACGGTAATATGTAGAAACTGAATAGAGTTATAGTCTTAACAGATTATAATCTCGCTTAAGACTGCTATTACAGACACAAAAACCACTTTAAGTGCAGTTCATGTAGTTCTGATAAAGCAAACAAACTTAAGTAATTTAGACATCAACGAAAACTTAAGTTTGGTATGTGGCATGTTAAATAAAGAACCTTTTAGTACTTAATTATATTTATTCTGTGTACAACAAGTAAACCGACCTAACTTTGTTTCGCTTAATAACATTAATAATAAAGCTATAATATGTTATCTACTAGATATTACTCTCCATTTTATTCGCGCATTTTCAAGATCACGGGGCTTAAACTATCTTCATTGTAAATTTCATAATTATCTGTTCAGCGGTTTGTCCGTAAAAGCATTGCAAGTAGTCTTTGACGGTTATAATAATATACATTAGTTTTTAACTGATTTTCTGATATTACCATCCCAGTCGCGCTATACGATATATAGCGCGACTGGGTCAAATAACTCGTGGGTAGTTACATTAACTTTCTAATAGTAAAATAATATTTAAAGTCAGACCCTCAATTCTTAGATTAGTTCGAATGAATTCATAATATTTATATATTAACATTAGATATTAAAATTCAAATGACTTAACATTAATCACATAAATATTGACATATCTACTCCACGTTTATATGTGTGTTCAAGATGTTTGTGTGTCAAAACAGCCATAAAAATAAACGCTTGTAAGTAAACCATTGAAGAAAAAGCTTTTAGTTTTTAGTAGAAGATGCGTTTTGATGTCCACTTGAGTCATTATTTTTTAGAATGTGTTAGACTTCAGAAGTGTGTGTAAAACCGCGGTATTTATGCTTAATCTTGAATATAAATACCGTTGATTTAAAAATAAAGTACTTATTTTAACCATCCATTAAATATTCTCTTTATAGATGTTTCATAATAGCATTTAAATACTAATGCCCAGTCAAAAAGGTTGAAACTATTTTAGAGTGAACTATTGAAATAGTTTTGCATCACCATTAAATAATCTAGACTCATTAGTTCGGCCTAGATGGTTTCTTCGGCCTACCATTACTGAACCATTTACGATATTACCTCCGATTATAGCAACAATCAATATTATAATAGTATGGTCATTATATTATCACTTGGATGTCCCTCGAAGCGACGCGCAAAGTTGTTCTAAGACCCTTTAACTATGCTTAACTGCATTACCTAGACTTGACTTGAAGTTATAGCAGTCTGAGCGACTGTTTAATTTTTTTCCCCACGTTGAGATGTTAAGAACAGTAATCCTGGGAGTTGTGCAACACTTTATTGTTTTATTACACCCGGGTTCTGTCGGAGTGCGTAAGGAAGTTACGTACATTACTGGATAGCCCCAAGGCGGAATGGTTATAAGAAAGCTATTTTATTGTCTCGAAGGCTCGCCTTGGAAATAATTTCGGTTGCCGTTAGGATCTCAAGTTGAAAGTTTATTGTAGACGGAAATTGTTTCAGAATTATAGACTTCGGTCGTTCGGTCTATTGTCAATCAAACTAGCTAACACAGTATCGCACGATAAAGCGGACTCATGAAAAAGTTTGCGGAAATTGCTAGAATTCGGTTGTGTAAGGCTATGAGTTGATGAGATTACAAAGCAAAAAGCGAGGTTTTCAATCTAGCAATCAGCTACATAGACGATCGATTTATATAACATTGGTTTACGAGTGCCTTCATACCAAAATTCTGTAGTAACAAGCCGACGATTTCGCGCACCCCGAAAGCTGCAACGTACTGAGTTTTCCCTTTATAAATTCGGACGGATTTGCGTGTAGAAGGAGAAATGTAACGATAACAGCGACAGGATCGTTCATTTATGTTAGATTACAGAATGGTGGTGAGTCAAGTCTCGCGAGGGTTTTACGAGTTTCGTATGACTCCGAAATCGGCTCTGAGGCCGTTTTCCAGAACTCATTTGAGAAGTTTGGTGTCATCAAAAGTGGAAATCCGTGCGTCATAAGCCTCTGATTCCTTTGCTACTCGTATTAAACCAATAAAAACTACATGTAGAATCTATTCTTATTACTCGTCAAAGTCGAATAAGCTACTTTGATATGTAATTTGTTATAATAAAAAGTCTAAATATTGACGCGGCGCTTTATTTTATAGAATTACGACCCCATATTTTCACATGTGAAAGTATTTGACGTCATTCATAAAATCCTATTAAGCGCCATCCCAGCATAATAACATTAGGATATTTCAAAAGTGTCGTACACATTTGCGACCCTTGTAATACCACTGTCAACGCTAGTAATAACATCAGGTAAAAATTGGAGCCCAAACTTGTCCCTCGGATCGGAAAGGGGATATCGGTTCTCTCTTTCATTAATTGGTTCGAGAGGACGGAATAACTCGGGCCCGAGAAAGCCGAAACAGATGGATCACGCAGCATTTGTCATTTAAAAACGTTCGACTGGAATCCAAACGTTCGGCCCAACGATAAAAATTAGGCGCGCCTAAAATAATTGAACTCTTTTATTTGGGTCGTAACTCGGAACGTTTCGGATACTTTGAACGCAATCAAGTTCGCCTCCACTGCTTCGGAGTTAAATTGAGACATTGAATGTTTGCCATTTTCTTTTCCCTCCAATTTCGCGCCAATAGCAAAAGTAAAAAGGCTAGCCGATACCACCAACATGGAAAGCGATATACGACCTCGCCGGAGAGAACCATTTCCTTTAATGTTTTCATGAGTCTCGAGAACTAAAGAGCGTGTAACAACGTATCTGTTCGTTGCCTTTTAATAGCCCAAGAGCGAACAAACTGCCAAGTATTAAGTTTTATCAACCATCTGCACGAATGTCACGTCTTTATTACTACTTATTCTTTGTCCTCATGAATGCAGCGGCCGTGGAAGTAGGAAAGGACGATATGTGGGTCCCGCTCCGGTCTTGTGGTTTTTGCCGCGCATGAAAAGGTAGGGAAACGAGCGTCCCTTTCGGGCATAGGTGTTCAATTCAATAAAAAATGGCGTACCTGAACCGGTCCCCTGACATGTTTATACATTTTTCTTACTGTTGTGTAGAGGATTTTTTTGTTACGTATTTTCGATTGAGATTGAATCCAGAGCGTTATTAAAAAAGTTTTTGGCGTAATTCTCGCGGTGATTTTTACTCTGTGCTCGCGAAATTTAGCGAATTTTCATTTTGTTTTATGCTTATCGCTGTGTGACGTTGATTTATTAGCCAAATGTGTATAGAGCACACGCATGACTGGATTTCAAATGTAAAGTAATTAATATTCAAATTAAATATTAATATACAACTAAGAAAGCGAAGTCGACATTGTTTTAACATAGAAATTACGTTGTTATGAATAACAAATGTTATACATATAGGTGGTTTTGTTAAAAGTAAAACGGGCTATTTAAGTGGCTTCACTTATAGAGATTTGACGTAAACAGTATTTTAAACGGTGCCTACGTTTAATATTACTCTACATTACTTTTGTGAAGGTTTGTTATTAAATAATTAGTTTGGGAGAACTTTAGTTCGACTCAAATGTGACTATTATTATTCAGATTTTAAATAAAGGATTTTAAATTATGGTTAGTAATTCATTTGATTATTGGGCTTGAAATGAATGGAAATAAAAAAATAATACAGTATCATACTGTATCACGCTATTAAATAAAACTTAAGTATTAATTTATACATTACACATTTTTATAATTGGAAGCCGCTGCCAATTATAAAAATGTGTAATGTAGTAAATAGATAAATAAATAAATAAATAATTTAAGTTATCATTTCCTACTACTAACACTCTCTGGACCGAATTAGTCTGATAATAAATGTTTTGAATTGACATTACAATAATTTATGAAAACGACTTCAAACTCGCTATGATAGCATTACCGATTGTACGAAAAATATTTACCTACTATTCACCTAAAGACATTTCCAAACTCAAACAGCGCAAGCTAATGCAATAAAAACAAATTGTATTCGAACTCAATCGAATCGCTTGTCTATGTTCGCAGTTTAAAAAATAAAAATCCAATATGGTGGGTGGTAGCACTCACAGCTGACTCAGCGGCACCTTACGATGGCGTCCGTCGCTTTGTCCCGATGCCTTTTGCTAAGCGTTATGTACGTTTGTTACGGGCATTTTATCTTTTGGAAAGCATTGGCGCCAACGTATTGCTGCGAAATTGCTATTTCGAGTAAAAAAATCTTGTGCTGTCACAATGAAAGGTAATACGAGAACGTCGCGCTGGGCTTGGTTCGCTGACACGAAGATTGACGAATAAGTAGAATTACATACTCTCTGTTGTGTGTAGGAACTTGGGTGTCAGTAAAAGTAGATGAAAATATGATGACTTTGTGATATGAACGTGTAAGCGTGCCTGTCAATCATATTTTCTACCCAGATATGATATAAATGTCGGGCCTAGGCTAAGGAATCTAAGTATTAACAGTAACTCGTCTCATGCTTAGTAGTCGATAATAGGTTTTTAAACATTACGTGTAATGTAACTATCCTAACTATCCTAACTAATATTATAAAAGCGAAAATGAGTTTGTTGTTACCTTTTCACACCTAAACCACTGAACCGATCATCCTGAAATTTAGCATATACGTTGTTAAGTGTACAGAAACGGAAATAGGCTACCTTTCATCCCGAAAAAAATTACTGTTCCCGAGGAAAACAACAATAACGTTCTTATGATAATAGATGGCGCCACGTGTCTTTCGAATCATGATTGAATTATATTATTACAAGCAGAGTACAACACGAATTGATTGTCAAATTCTAAATTAGCGCGAGCGAAGCCGCGGGCAAAAGCTAGTAGTTAGATAAATGTGGGCGTAGTGATGTACACCCATCGAGCAAATACCGACCAGCTCAATGTTATCAAGAATTATTATTGTCTTTATAGGTAAGCACTTTAGAGTTATCACTCTAAAGTACTTACCTATAAAGATATCTTATGTCTATGTTTTTGAATTTATTATTTCTATTTAGGTTATACTGTATATAATAAAGATTGTGCCTATTAAAATAATTATAAATAAATCTTTTTTGAGCTAGCAATATAAAGATGTCAGTCTTTCCACCTAATGACAAGAATTGAAAGAAAGAAAAGAAGCCCGCCTTGCATTTACTGTAGAGAATTTGTTACAAACGATTTAAATAGTCGTCCGGCCTTCTCCGGCCGTATGCATATGGAACAATTGCGCAACACAAAGTATTCTTCGATTCATACAAAAGATCCAGGGTTCAATTCTTAGATAAGATGTTTTCTGTTCTATTATTATCGAGTTTCGTAACGACGTTTAACGTTGAGTAATGTGTGTATTGAACATCTATATTCGACATAACTTTCTATGTTTCTCAAGTGATATTTTATGGCATTTAAAATAAGTAATTAGACAGGCTTAATAGTTCAGTGGCGTAAGCGTGAGTTTGTACGCAACTGTTAATCGTGAGGGCATAGATACAATTTATGGCTGAAATAAAATGTTACTACACTTTATCCGTCTACAAAACCAGACTAATTTACATAGGTTTTGTCAACTCTCGGAATTAAAAGACCTTTAGTCTGTAGATTCATTCTCAACTAGCTGTTACCTGCGACTTCGTCCGCGTAGATTTTAACTAAAAAGTGTTTGTCTCCGCGGAACCCTATTTTTTTCTAAAATCAAAGTAGCCTAAGTTTCTCCTTATAACATCAGCTATCTGCCAGTGAAAGTCCCGTCAAAATCGGTTTAGCCGTTTCGCTGATAAGCCGGAACAAACAGACAGACAGACAAAAATTTTAAAAATAGATGTTTTCGTATAGGTACCTTATAGACTTTCATATGCATTAGATAAAAAGCTGTTATTTTGCCATTACAGACAGACACTTCAATTTTATTTATTTGTATAGATTAATTATTCGGCATTACAGGTCATGGAATTTGGTTATAATACAATAGTATTACTTACATCATTTATATCATAATATTTATCCAATAATTCATAACCTAATTATATTAATCCTTTAATAAATACATAATTTTAATCAAATTAACAACAAAATAAGATATTATAATACTTAATTCAAATAGCTTATTTAGCCCACTCAGATGCTTAATACATATTTAATTATTCAATAAATTTGTTTATCCGAACTATTTTTCATACTTAATATTATATTCGCTACAATATAACAAGGCCATTTTTTATATATAGGTACTTAAGTATCACATAAATTGAACATATAATTTTTGATTGCGTCGAACTGTGACCCGTAAATGGGTATTAACATTTAGAAGCTTTTCTAAGCCGTTATTAAATATTTAGCTATTAAATTATATGCTACATAGCAGATGCTATTATGTCAACGATTTAAATTATTAGTTATTAGCGCAGTATGTAAACTATACTTTACGGTTTACATGTTTTACATTTTATTGTACTTTACACTTGATAATTTTGTAATTTAAAGTAATTATAGATTGGTTATGCTATTGGTGTACATAATATTAAAACATATTTCAATGTTTCGAGCATGTGTGAGGGAATTTCAAGACTGTTGGTAGTTTTGTCTATGGGTATGATTGTAATGACATAATATATTTTTATTTTGCTTTAGTGTGAAGCTATTTATATAGTATGACAGTATTTTACTCTTGTTTATTTGAATATTTATTTATTTAAACACATTTATAAGATCTTTACAGGATATCCTAAAACGATATTATAAGCTAAGTTTACATAAGTAATCCTTACTAATATTATAATTTCGAAAGTAACTCTGTCTGTCTGTCTGTTACCTTTTCACGGCTGAACCACTCAACCGATTTAGATGAAATTTGGTACAGATATAGTTTAAAACCTGGGGAAGGACATAGGCTACTTTTTATTGATGCAGGTACCACGCGGGCGGAGCCGCGTGCAAAAGCTAGTATAACATAAATAAAACAATAAATAAAATACTCTTTAAATACTATGCATTTTGCCGCAATTTCTTGGAATTTCGGCAGGCTACAGTAATAAAATATCAACGTCATTGGCAATTATACATAAGTTATATAGTGTATGGCAACGGGGCAAACTATAGTAAATTTGTCCTCGCTGCTGGCACAAACAACAATAATATGTTATTGAAATACGGATTTTATCGCGTTGTTTATTTGACACTATTATAAAATTTTGAAAAACTGTTACACTACTATAATCACTATTAAACTTTACAAATTTTTAAGCTAATTAAATTATTGAAACTATTAAAACTATTTATACTATTACTATACTATTTAGATTTATTTTTACACTTTCCCCGACGTTTCGGTTGCTTTTCAGCAGCCATGGTCACGGGGCTGAAAAGCAACCGAAACGTCGTCGAAAGTTTAATAGTGATTATAGTAGTGTAACAGTTTTTCAAAATTTTGTAATAGTGTCAAATAAACAACGCGATAAAATCCGTATATAGTAGTTTAATTTCAATGAATAACATTCGCGTAAACAGAAGACAATATTAAATAATATGTTACATTTTTAATCTGAGATATTAAACTCATAGATCTTTCCTTTTTCATTTTCATACGAATTAATAAATACTTATCTATTTTGGTAGTGCAGATGTGTCAATGTTTGCATATTTGTTATGTCTGTAAACTGTGTTGCGCAGCGGTAGTGAATGCGACTGCTATGCATAAGATCTCGGGTTTGAATCCCGGGTCGGGCTAACAAAAAGCTATTGGGTTTTTCTGTTAAGAAATCTCAATACGAGCTCGGAATTAGGAAGTTAGCGGTGTTAGATACCTCCATGCCTCTGAAAGCACTTAAAGCCTAGTCCTGCGCCTGATCTCTCTCCGGTCGTGTCGGATTATCCGTCCCATCGGATCATGAGGCTTAGGGCACAGAGAGTGCACTTGTGTTTGCGCACACGCTAATCACGCAGGAGATATTATAGTGCACAAGGCACTTTAATATCTCCTGCGCCGATGGCCAGTCTCTGTTAAGTTTGGCCGCCGTAACCGAAATTCTGTCTGAAGGACATTATTATTATTATGTCTGTAAAGTGTTCAGCGACATAGCTAATTATCTCAGCTACAAAAGAACAGACATAAAAAACGATTCCGTAGTTTCTTGTAGTACTTACGTAGGTAGATTTCATAATCATTACAATAAAGCTATAATACTTAATTGAAATTAAAGTAAATAATTAACTTTTTTATTGCAGTGAAGCTTGTAGCATGTGACATTGGCATTGTCCTTGTTACATGACACACCAACGAAGTAGGTATTACTAGTATACTTATTATTAGAAAATTTGATTAAAACATACCCTAATTAATATTATAAATGCGAATGTGTGTTTGTTCGTTACACTCTCACGCCTTAACTACTCAACCGATCATCATAACATTTTGTATACACATTGTCATGGGTACAATAAAGTACCTTTCGACCAGAAATAAAGTACTATTCTAGAATAATAGAAATTTATGGACGAAATCTACATTAATGCAAACTAAGCCGCGGGCAAAATCTAGTCGACCAGAAAAAAATTACTATTTCAAATAAAAAATTGGTAATACTAAAGCTCTTCAATAGCTAAACAAAACAAAAAAGAAGGAATGTTGGTGGATAAACAGAGAGGAAAAAGTGAACTGTTTCGTCTTTACTATGTTTTTTTTTATACAACTATAGTGGCATACCCACCATGGCCCACCTGATGGTAAGTGGTCACCGTAGCCTATAGACGCCTGCAACACCAGAAGTATCACATGCGTGTTGCCGACCCTTTAGGAAAGAAAGTGGGAAGGAGAGGGAACGGGAAAGGGGAAAGGGGTGATTGGGTGTCCGGCTCTCTCACTCACCGAACGAAACACAACAATAGGAATAGGTACTGCTATTTCACGTCGATATTCTGTGAGAGGGTAGTCGTTCCCCGGTCGAGCCGGCCCATTCATGCTGAAATCAGCGAAGCTCTATTACTAATCAGCGAGGCTCTACTACTATTACTATGCCTATTGAAATTAAACTACTATATACGGATTTTATCGCGTTGTTTATTTGACACTTTATTACAAAATTATGACAATGAATAACCTTCGCGTAAACAGAAGACAATATTATATTACTATATCTATATATAAATATACTAATTTGTCGTAAATATCCTTAATATGACGTCATTACCAGTCAATTGAAATATAATCATGTGAGTACTTGATATTGCCGACGTCATAGCACGTGTGAATGTAGGTTAGGTTTAACAATATTTTTGAAGTGACAACTTCTTTAGGCGCGTTGAGCACTTCTTGGGTGATCAAAATTCACTCGAACTCGCGTCATCGTCGCGCTTCGTCGTCGTCACGCTTCCACGCTTTCCATTTTTGAATTATTTTAGAATATATACATATTAACAATATTTCAGAAATGGTGCGTCCGACGTAAAAAATAACGAAATTTTTACCCCCTTAATAACCTCTAAGAGAGTATCAGGAATGCGTTGTTTATAAAGAAGTATTTATGATCAAGGATTAAAGTTTTCACTTCTATCGGCAGTCCCCAAAGATTGCCCCAATATTTATTTTTCTGGTTTAAAGGTACCCTTTGTGCTTTTCTGTGCGAAATTCGGGATATTTTTGGTCTACATAATCGTCCTTCTGAGACCGCTATTAAGGATTTGGTCAATAAATTTGAGTCAACAGGCTCGGTACATAATGTACCAACACTAACGCGTGTTCGACCGGGTCGTTTAAGTGAGAACATCGTTGCCGTGAGCCACAGTGTTGAAGAAGATCCGAATTTGTCAATTCCTCGACGTTCTCAACAATTGAGGTTATCCACAACAACCACATGGCCAATTATGGCCTTACAAGGTGCAACTGGTGCAAGAATTGTAGCCAGCCGATAATTCATATCGCCGTAGATTTGCTCAATTCATTCAAGAACAACCCGTTGGTTTTTCTGAAAAAATCTTTATTTCAGACGAAGCCCATTTTCATTTGTCAGGCTGAATGATGATCGGGAGAAGTTAGGCGTGAAAGCGTAACAAACAAACTTACATTCGCATTTGTAATTTTAGTTAGGATACACTTATTAGTCGTAAGTGTCCTTAATAATTATGACGTCACAACTATCAATTGAAATAGAATTATGTATGTATGTCTTACGGTTTCATAATGTTCCTGTCAGATCGCATGCGTAGGTGACAATAAAACTGAGGTATTAAGTTCGGTTGCCGAGTTAGATAATGATATTGAGTTTTTCCGTTATAAAATTTCTGTGGCAGTATTTATAATTCAATTTAGTATATCACAAAGGTTAATGGCGGAATGTGGGTGTAATAGACTGCTTACCCGTGTGTGGTATGAAGGCATAAGGTTACATTATTTTATGTAACATAATAGCATATTATAAACATGATATATTAGAACAGAATTAATTCCTAATTTCTGTGAAGGCTTCCACATATTATATTATTATTCTATGAAGTACTTATTTAAATCCAGTAAACCTTTCACATCATGACGCACAAAAAAAAAGTCTTGCTTGACAAACATTGATAGAATGGACAAAAAAAACGCTTGGGTCCAGAACACTCATTTAAAAATCACATATAATTGCCCCGTTTGGGATTCGAACACACAACATTTCGACTATTTGCACCCTATATCATCAGCATTTTTCATTTAATTTAAATTCCGGGCTAGGATATGGTCATAGAGGACTGTATAAACATTGAAACAACTGACTTAGGGACTATTATTAAACTTATTCAGCTCCATTCGCGTTTTGCTGAACGATTTTGGTCACACTTATGCAGTTCTGCTTCTATCAGCCGCGTACAGCATCGTAACAATGAGAAAAGCCGTCATACATAGCGTGTTATCTCCGCTGAAACGCTTCTAGCGACTGCGGACGGCGCTGAATATGCTGCGAAGACGGTAAGCTACTCATTTAGTATTGGAACCATGACCAGTGCCGTACAACCCTGAACGCGACAGAACAGCACTGAATGCTGCGGAACAGCGCTGAATGCTGCGGAACAGCGCTGAACTATGTCTGTAGCATTCGCATGATAAAAACACACTTGTCCTCATTTTATGCCTATTTGCCGCGAAAGCTGAATAAACGCGGAAAGCTGAACGGATGCGTACGCATCTCCATACAAAATCGTTGTTTTCTATGGACAAAAGCTGAACAGAGTTGAATAAGAGACCACCCAAACTAGTAACAACAATTAACCTATTGAGTCGCAGCAGCACACCGGTGGCCAGGCACAATATATTTTTAATGATGTCTTGTATTCTAAGACTTGACAAATTAGTGAAACACACAATATTTAAATATCTGGGAATGGAAGTCTTAGCGCGACGGCAACGAAGTGACTTTAACTACTGAGCCATCCATACAGACAGTATCTCGCTTTGTGACAAAAATATAAATTGTAGTTGTGTGTATTTTAATGGCGGCATTGTTTTTATTATAACATGTTTATTATCATAAAGTACAATACTTGATTGTGTTAACATGAGTCACTTTGATACGAGTGAGGTGAATTATAATAAATAAATAATCAATGAACAAGGTGATGTTTATCTATTTTTAGTATTTAAGTACTTGTTTTGCCAGCGGTGACGCTCGCGTTTTCTGGATGAATAAAACGGGTAGGTACTCCCTTTTTCTCTTCTGGACCCCTGCGATGTACCGCAGTCTACGATCACTGAGTGCCTAGTGCGAATTTGTTTTACGTTAACGCGATGTCGATCGCGTTATCGGTTTATATTATGTTCGGCGCTCCGATTGGCTCGCCCCAAGCTCTTAACCAATCAGAGAGCCAAACGACAACTCGCACTCGGCATTCTGATTGCCAGGAATATCATTATCGCTACCGATCCTTAGAGAAGGAATTAAAAGTGGATGTTTGAGCTTTAAGAGTTCTAAGTCAGTGCAAATGACAGTGGTCAACAGTATTCAGAAATCTTAGCCTTTTGGCAGCAAACCCACGGCAACGTGCGAAACCTCTTTACTACAGTAACTGCTTACCGTCATCCAGGCTGTATGTTCGTTTGCTATCTTATCTATACTAATATTATAAAGCTGAAGAGTTTGTTTGTTTGCTTGAACGCCTTAATCTCAGGAACTACTGGTTTGAATTGAAAAATTCTTTTAGTATTGGATAGACCATTTATCGAGGAAGGCTATAGGCTATATAACATCAGGCTACGACCAATAGGAGCGGAGCAGCAATAAAATATGTTGCAAAAACGGGGAAATTCTCTTATATGAAGTAGACGAAGTTGCGTGGGTCAGCTAGTCAGTTATAAAACAGTACAAAAGCAAGCAAAATCCAAATAACTTAGTTGAAACAAAATTTTACCTAAATACGGCTATCGTGTGAGTGTAACACACTTCTAATTTAATCCATACGCCTATGAAAGTCGTGATTCTGTATGTATGTATGTGTAACAAAACACTCCTAATTCCTTGACCACAAACGCCTTTGTTTGACTCGAATGAGATTGATCCATTGTTCAATAAGTCATTAAAATGTTTGCATTTTCCTTATGGCTGCGGAAAAGTAACTATTAGGTTCGAACTTCGAGTAAAAAACAAATTAAAACAATACTTAGAAAGTGTAACGATAGCTAAGTCATACAGCTTGCTAGCGAGCAATGTACCGAGTAAACTGTTGTAGAACCGGTACATTGTCGCTTTTCCAGGCTCTCCACGATCGTTGACAGTACTAGCATTAGCTATATATATATTATCGGCCTCGACAGCGCAGTGGTTAGTGTAACCGACTGCTACGCCTGAGGTCGCGGGTTCGATTTCCGCACAAGTCAAATATTTGTGTGCATGAACATGGATGTTTGTCTTGGTCTGGGTGTTTTTATGTATAATACATACAATATGTATGTATTTACAAAAAAAGTATGCATATATGTATGTTTATCCATTGTCTAATACCCATAGTACAAGCTCTGCTTAGTTTGGGCCAGATGGTGAGTGTATGTAGTAGAATAATATTATTATTATTATACTGTAGAAGTAGGTGTTATAGTAGTAGACTCTCGTGTCATAAATTGGCGCTTGGGTTCGATTCTCGTTCCAGATAAAGTGCTATTGGGTTATCTGTTAGTACATTTTCAGTAGCAGCACGATAAAAAAGATGTCCAGTAGACGTCAATAAACTCGTTTCCCTATCGACTAATTAATAAACGTTCTAGTGATGTTTATCGATATCTTTCATTTAATAACTTCCTGTAAAACAAATATATCACAGCACTAGGCTGCTGAGTCGTAGGTTCACAACGAGAACAAAAATTTTAAAAATAAATTTGAATCCACGAAGAGCACCTGCTAAAAATATTGATGGATGACTTTCGTGGACTTGGCTAGGTTCTATTCGCGCAGGTGCTATTCGGATGGGTGCTCTAAGTGGACTACCTCTCCCTATCTCATAGGACCTAAAACACAGCTAGTAATTAAAATTAAATTAAATTTAGGTATAATACTTCATCATCAGGCTATAATAGTCCACTGTTTGGACATAGAATTAGCTGAAGACAGGGCGCTATGGCGCTCTTTAGGGGAAGGCTATTTCCAGCAGGTATAATACACCTCTGCCTAATGTTTTGAGTGTTTACAGGTGTAAGGATATGCATGTACTGTTTTAATACCGGATTTTATGTGAAACTAGCTTTTTCTCGCGGCTTTACTTGCGTAAAAGTAGGATAGGTTGTGGTAGTAAGAGTACTTTAAAAAAAATATATAGCTTACATGTTACTCGCTGATAATATAGCTTTCTAACGGTGGAAGAATTTTTAAAATCGGTTGTGTACTTTTTGAGTAATATCCTTACCAACAAACAAATAAAATTTTTACTCTTTATAAAATATATTAGTATAGATAACATGTCTAAAGTAATTACAATGTCCACTAAAGCTGTATATAAACATATTTCGCAATCCGCCATTGATAAATAAATGAGTTCGAACTATTTATTACTACAAATGTTAAAATTCCAATCCGAGCTTCGTAAAATTCTTTGAACTTTCACAAGGTTCAACTAAAGTACCTATTACTAAACACGAATGCCGTCTCGCTCACACTGCACGAGGTAGAGAGAGATAGCAATATCGGGATATAATTCACGCAGCTTTTAGTGGAGTTGCCGTAAATCTTTTGTAGTCGATTCGCATTGGTTGCGCCGGCGCACAAAGATGCGCCGCTGTCTTTTAGATTAAGTAAAAGAATTTAATTTAATCTAATGCGAAAGTGAAGTACGTTTGTGCTCTAACCATTTTCAATTACTTATTAGTAAAGGAAACTATTCGACATGCTATTTTATCTTGATTAGCAACCCAACCGTGGTTTGCTGTGGCTCCGTTTGATAATAATCAATATGGAATTAAAAGTATTATATATAATTTTCCCGTGGACTAAAAAGCTTCTGTATACAAAAGTATATAAAAGCACTCTTCATCATCATCATCATCATCATCATCATCATCAGGCTATAATAGTCCACTGCTGGACATAGCCCTCCCCCAAAGAGCGCCATAGCGCCCTGTCTTCAGCTTGCCGCATCCAGCATCTGCCTGCAGTCTTTGGCAGATCGTCATCCCACCTGGTAGGAGGGCGTCCTACACTACGTTTGCCGAGTCGCGGTCTCCACTCAAGAACACGCTTACCCCACCGGTTGTCGGTTCTTCGCGCGATATGGCCAGCCCACTGCCACTTCAGCTTGCTAATTCTCTGAGCTAAAGCATTCTTATATGTATAGAAATGCAACTTTGTGTAAAAATTGTATTGTGTATGCCTGACGCCCTTAGTAGCACAGCGGTATTAAATGTGACTGAGTTTGAGGTTTCGAGTTCAATACTTGGTGCTATTAGATTTTTCTGTCAAGGAATTCTCAGAAGCAACACGTACCCTGGAACTTAGCCTAATGTCTACCTGTCTAATTTAAGTTAAGGACCCTCGTAATACGTAATAATCTAAACCTGAGACCTTATAATATACTTGGCAAAATGTAGATTTAGTACTTTTCTGCCTGCCCCTACGGGGATAGAGACGAGATTGTTTATCTTGCCTTCTCTTCTATTCCTTTTTTTTTAATGACCTGTCCCGCACAAGTATAATTCCTGTGTCGCGAAGGCTTTACAAACATTCTAACAACGAACATAAGAAACACCCAGACTCGGAACACCTATTTGTGGATCAAACAAATTTTTACCCATATCGGGATCGAATCCACAATACTCGGCGTGGCAACAGTGGCGAGGCGACCACTTAAACCACCAAGCCATCCGTGCAGTCAAAAGTATGTATTTGTATGTTTATATAAAACATATTCTTTATTTCTATGTGTGCCCATGATGTTCAGACATGACAATATAACGAGCAACGGCTTAAAAACTTAAGCTATACCATAACAACGTTGAATTTGTATATTTTATTTCAGTTTACACATACATAAATGGATTTTTTTATCCAAAATAATCTGTTGTGAAAACATTCCGATTTATGTTGCCATATAAAAATAACTTAGTTTTATTTTTAAATCCAGATTACGCTTTTTTATTTCTATTGATGTGTCAACACTGTGTTGGAACTCGGACTTTTGGCTGTATGTCGCAATGGTTTAAGTGATGTTGTTACTACCAATGCATAATATATAGTGATTCGAGTCCGGATTGAGTTTAGACTTGTGTGGTTCACAGAAAGTTGTTTTAGTTTCGGATGCACTATTTCCATAAATCCTGCGCAGCACAAAACGAACTCAGTTACTTTGATGTTAGTAATATGCTTATGTCCGCTCCTGGGACCGATTCCTGAATTGGTCGATGATATTAATTCATAAGTTGAAATTCGTGCATGCGCGGCCGGGTACAATCCTTATTTTATTGTTCCTAGATATGGTTCAAATTATAATATTAATCATGTAACAATTATTCAAACAAGCTCTTAAAGTTTTTGACATTTGCTCGCCCCTGTCTATCCCTTAAAGAATATAGGCGTGATGCTAAAATCATTGGATTAACAAATATGCAGAATGCTATCGATGTCGTAATCCCAGCCCAGCGGTGGGCAGTGGGCAGATATAGAAATTGGGTCGAACGTGTCGTTCCGGCCTCTCTCGTCCGCCTCAATCTGACTAACATGCCAATAGATCTGATAACAATAACTTGTTCTATTTTGCTTGATATTTGAACCAAGATGGCGGATAATACCCGTATTTCTCTAGTTATTATGGTAATATGATTTTGAATGCATTGAATTATAGTTTATCCTAAACTTAAAAACATGTTCACTGCGCTCAGATATTTTATTTTGGTTATGGAACAGTTGCAGCGACAATTATAGAAGTGACAGCTGTCAGTTATGTCAAAACATAGACGGTATGTGTGAAACTACTTTTAACAAAATATGTCGCTCTTTTTTAATATAATATAATAATATAATAATAATAATAATATTTTATCACATACACACAACACCATCTAGCCCAAACTAAGCAGAGCTTGTACTATGAGTACTAGACAATGGATAAACATACATATATACTTTTTTTTTTTGTAAATACATACATAGAAATACCCAGACCAAGACAAACATCCATGTTCATGCACACAAATGTTTGACTTGTGCGGGAATCGAACCCGCGACCTCATGCGTGGCAGTTCGTTACACTAACCACTACGCCATCGAGGCCGACGAATATATTATCGAATAATTTATGCAGTAGTAAATTAGTTTACGATAAGTGAATATTTTTTTACTAGTATAACAGCTATTGTACCAATCAATAGACAAATATAAAAAGAGCCCAAAATGCCATATTTTAAGATTGACAAAAGAAGGAAGTCAGGTAGGTAGAAGTTTTCTGTCAAGGAAACTCCTTAGTATAACTGTTGAAATAAGGGTACCATTTAACCAATAATATTTTAAACTAGATTAGTACTTTCATAGTAAGTAATGGATGTCAAAAATCTGGTGCTTAGATTTTTGACATTATTTACTGCACAAATATTGATAAATTGAACTAATAATAGCACAATTAGTATGCTTACGCAAAAGGGATAGCTATAGTTCTAATATAGCACTTTTGTGATGAATAGCTATTAAGATTAGCCTTTGTAGAGGTTTTTTTAATAGGGTACGATGGGATTGACATTGTCATTATTTTTTACGAAAATCCCTTATCTATTATAAATTCGAAAGTAACTCTGTCTGTCTATCTGTCTGTTATCTTTTCACGGCTAAACCACTCAACCGATTTGGATGAAATTTTGTACAGATATAGTTTAAAACCTGGGGAAGAACATAGGTAACTTTTTATTGATGTAGGTACCATGCGGGCGGAGCCGCGCGCAAAAGCTAGTAATAAATAAAGACAAAAAACAATAGCGCTTTAAATGTTTTGTAAGGAATTTTGTAGAATCGACTTTGTTTCGTTTTCTAGATGCTTGGATTGCATTGATAGTAACGGTTCTGCTTCTTTTGTTCATATAATCATTACTCATGCTACTTCGAAAACTTCAACGAAATTTACCTTTATATACACAAAACATTCTACAAACATATATTTAAAGGGTATTTAGAAACCACTTTATAATTAAAGTTACTTAACGTAGTTAGTTTGGCTCCGCAGCTCCTGTCCCTGTCAAAGCTTAGGAAGATACTTCCCAACTAGGTCACGCGAAAGCATCACTAGAACAGTTACATCTTAAAATTGCATTCACACAAACATTCCTTAACTCACCGACTAAGATTAATGACTGTTAAGTTAATTATGCAACTAAATAACGAGTACAACACTAGTCGCGTAATCATAGGGATGTGCAAAAGTTCACGATAACTTATCCGTAGATCGCTTGCATAATTCTTGTGTGTAATAGTGAGGTGTGTTGTAAGCGAAGAGCGGGGAAATATAGCAGATGCTGTAGCATGTTATTTTTTAATCACAAATGGTGTTAGCGGATTATTGTTGCTTTCAGTTTTAGAGGGATTTCCTTCTACGGACGCTTCGGTTATGGCTACGTTACCTGCTATTGTTTTCATACGAGATTACAATATGGATTTGTTCAAGAAGGGTATAAAGGTTTTTAATTGGCAGCGTGCGAGTGATTCTTCTGGTAGGCAATCACTTTTTAATTTTGGTTACCATAAGGCGAAACTAATACAATTTTTTTCTACAGACGCTTCTAGCAGACTCCGTTTTGTTAGTGAGAGTTTAAACACTGTTCGACCGAGGCCTACTCATAGGCCACAAACTTAAGCGCTGTGTCCGGTGATATCGGTCCCGGTCGTATGTTATAAAAGTTTCTCAAAATAATATTTTATGTTAAATCAAATATAATTTAATCCCTTGGATCACTTGATTACACTAATGAACGTCAAGTGGTTAGTTTATTAGTCCGAAACCCGATATTCGATCGTAATTCAATACATGACAAAAAAGTAATCCTATTTTTATTAATATTAACTCTGTGCCCACAATATACTAAAAAGATGTTAACATTTTTTAACTTATTAATAATAGCTTAATTAATAAAGTTTGCATCTTACACCACACAACAAAAATACCGAGTAGGCAAGAACAGGCTCATCCAACGCCTCAATGTTTCGGATCATTAATTTGACACTCGGAATATCTCAGAAGTGTTACAATGGCCGTACGGACCCGCCCACAAAGCGTTTACGGGTTAAAGGTTGCTTCTTTTTAAATGTAGCTCGGGTTAGGCAACCCTGCTTTTGTTAATGGAATTGTAATGAGCACGCTGGTCGAAAAGGCCCCTTCTAATTTGTATGCTCGCGTAGAATAGTTCTGCCGTGGTATACTATAGAGGTAAAAATAATTTAGCTGTCTCTGTCTGATTTCTTAGTGATTATAGGACCTCTCGGTCGAGCATGAGGCAAAATGCGCGGCATTCTTTGATACAGTTTGAGCTTTGTCTGGACACTTGAATATCAGTAAGTAAAATTCAAAACAGTATTGGAATAATAAAAAGGTATAGTTAGACAAAAGTATCTATAGATAATTCAAGGGAAATATAATAATACCATAGTCAGTATACAGAAAGTTTAAATATAACGCTAACGATTTTACTAGACCAAACGTTGGTTGCAGGCTCAACGGATGAAACAAATACTAGCAAATTATATGAGAAGCCCATGTTTTTAACTTCGCTGACAGTCTGATTGTCGACAATCGCTATCAGACTATATTTACTAATACTAGCTTAGCTAGTATAAATAAATATAAAACCCAATGTTACTTTGTCTGTTAGATTTTGAAGTGAAAACTTCTTTAGCGGCGTTGTGCACTTTTTTTGTGATGGGTAAAAAATGTTAAACTCGCGTCAGGACACGTCACCTGATCGAAAATTCGTAAGACGGAGGGAGAATTGTCAAACTCGCGTCAGGACACGTGACCTGATCGAAAATTCGTAAGACGGAGGGAGAATTGTTAAACTCGCGTCAGGACACGTGACTTGATCGAAAATTCGTAAGATGGAGGGAGAATTGTCAAACTCGCGTCAGGACACGTGACCTGATCGAAAATTCGTAAGACGGAGGGAGAATTGTCATGTTTGTGTACGATAGCGCAGCGCAATAAATGAATATTGTATTTTACTACATAAATGATAGTACTTTTATACTGATAATTAAAGCAATTCGTGCAAAATGATTCCCTAACCATTCCAAAATATCAAAAATGCACAACGTTAATATTCAAGTTTCATTTCTGCCGGCACTCCCGGAGTGCAACTCGTTGGTTTTTTACGGCTAATGTACTACACGGGTAAACACATAGGTTTCTTTAAAAATATAACACGGTCTACAACGTGTCTAGTAGTAAAAAGACTATATTAACGGATGTTTTTACTGAAATGAACATAATATGGTGACAAATAAATCGTTACATGAATCTCGGTTCAGAAATAAACAAAGAATATGGTCCAAATAGACGATGTTAGGAGCCGTAACTGGATATAGTATTGTTTAATCTAATCCGTCAAATAAATTGGAGGGAGACAAAAAATCTGTTCATTTCCTTGTCTTTGATCTTTGATCATTTTGCGGTTTGATACATGTTATTTATTTATAAGATGTTTTTAAGTTGTTTAGTCTAGTGTTGTTGATTAAATTGATGTCCGGCGATTGACATATTAATAGTAAGTAATATCATTAGTGAGTCTTTGATTTCGTTTTCATAGTGATGTATCCTGTTCGTCTTAATTAGACTTTTAACTTAACTAAAAAATATATATTTTATAATTCGTTTGCTTTCTGGATGTATTTCTTTTGATGGCAATAATTATTTTGTCTTTTAATGTTAAAAGTTTCGAAAGGAATTCTGGAAGATATTTAGTTTTGAGTCCAAATAATTTCAGAATCTAGGCTTGCATTACTTAATAGTTGTATTGAGCATACATAATATAGTTCATTATATTTAATCTAACACTAGCTTGCCTTCAGTCTCTTACAGTAAACTTTTCAGTGTGCTTTAAAAAATTCTGAGTTCCGTGTAATATTGAAAAATAAAGAGAAACAAGATGGATTTTATTTTCTTAACTGTTAGAAAATCTTATAATTTTCGTGCTTGTTTTCCCGAAACTCTAAACACGCCTCTCTTTCAACTAAAAGTAATATTACTTACAGATAGTAATAACCTATGCCATCCAGAGAAGAGACCCATACCCAGTTAATAAACAGAACAGATAATAATAAGTCTATTATAGAAATCAAAACAGCTAGTAAAATAACACGTGACATATAGTGATAAGGACGCCATCTTTGTTACGACCACTCATAAAATGGCGAACACACTGGCCAGTAATAAAATCACATTGAATATTGCCATTGCCGTTAAATAACTGATAAAAGTGAAACGAGCGTTTAATATGGTGTGTGATTAAGTGTTACGTAAAGATACAATAGGAAGATCTATCGGAGTTGTGGTCTATTGGTTTGCGGTTATCGAAGTCTATTGAAGCTAGCAAGGCTGGGGTATAGATCCAAATTTTCCTACACGTATTTAGAAAAATACCCCACATAAAAAAAGCCTTATTTTCATTCAGTATAGTACTAAGGTGTAGCAGCGATAGCTCAGTGGGGAGACCAACAAACTGCAATGCAGAGGGTCTCGGGTTCGAATCCACGTCGCGCACCTCTGACGTTCGGAAGTTATATGACTTTTCGAAATTATGTGCGTATTGATTGACAATTATGGCCTGCTCCGTGCCTCGGAGAGCACGTTAAGCCGTCGGTCCCGGCTGCCATGAACATCTATGGCAGTCGTTATTGGGAAGTCAGTGCCCTCTAATATCTTGACACTGGTCTAGCCTTAGGGTATCGTTAGCCTTCGGTTTGCGGAGGTCAGATGGCAGTCGCTCCGTGTAAAAACTGATATCCAGTTAAATTCGGTTAGACTAGAAAACCGACCCCAAGTGCCTTGGGAATAATAAAGGCTAGGGAGAAGATAGTACTAGGGTTTCATGTCAAAGGTTCTGTCACATGATAGTTCTAAACACAACGTGCATAGGTTAATTTTTATTCGAACTTAAATTGTCCTTTTAAGTACAAAATTAGGTGTAATTTAATGTTTAAATCGTATTTGACGAGGTAAATGGCGCGGCGATCCTGCTTTGGTGCTAAAGGATCGTTCCCGGTGGAACAAATGTTTGTCGAGCCCACAAATATGTGTTCCAAGCCTGGCTGTATGTGTACTTGTGATTTGTGTATTTAACGAGTTGATACCGGGAATTGTAGTAGGCTTTGAGAACTGTTACTGTTTGGTTTTAATCTATTAGAGTAGTATAGAACTAGCGGTATGCGCAATTGGAAGTTCAATTACTAGTAAATTCGGAAATAGTTTTATGAATTAATGTTTTGTAATAGCCTTTCATTACTGAAAGCAACTATGTCATGTGGTTACATGACATGATGATTGATTAATCAGTATTCAATATTTAACACTTATATATAAACTAGATTTTGCCCGCGGCTTCGCTCGCGTTAATTTAGAATTTGACAATCAATTCGGATTGTACTCTGCTTGTAATAATATAATTCAATCATGATTCGAAAGGCACGTGGCGCCATATATTATCATAAGAATTTTATTGTAGTTTTCCTCGGGAACAGTAATTTTTTCGGGATGAAAAGTAGCCTATGTCCGTTTCTGTATACCCGACAACGTATATGCAAATTTTCAGAATAATCGGTTCTGTGGTTTAGGCGTGAAAGATAACAAACAAACTCATTTTCGTTTTTATAATATTAGTTAGGATTCTCTGTGTACTTCCCAAAATGGTAGACAGTCGTGTACCTATGTATAATTTGGCCTCTGCTATTTACCTACTGGAAACATTTTTAGATACCATACTGTTACTGAGAAATGCCTGGCGAAAAAAAACGTATGCTGTGTTCTTTTTGCAAACAGTACTGGTGATGTTATTATTTCTCAAACATTCCTTATAACAACTAATGCATTTTACGCAGCAGCGTAAAAGTACGGATCAAAACAACGTCATTATAATTACTCATTATTATTAGCATCGAATGTTTTATTTTATTTCTCTTTCTATAGTAATCCGCCCACGGTTCCCTGTGGTTCGGTCTGATATTAATTATTAGGGAAGTAAAGAAAAGTTGCCGTTCCCGTGGGAATATTACGATAAAAAGTATGTAAAAACACTGTTATATTGAAATGCAACGTTGTGTTAGAATTTCAAGTCAATCCATCGACTACTCTTCGAGTTTTGCAGACACAAACATACGAAATAACATTTTTATATAATTAATACTACATTTATAATTTTTTTATCATGTCTAAATGAGATATTTAGCATTGAACTTGTCCGTATGTCTGTCTGTTTCTTCTTATTCAAGTTGTACCTATACTTCATAGGATAATAAAGGTAACTTAGGAATTTTCCAATGATCCTAAAAATACAATGGTTGCCAAAATCTGCCTTAGATTCCAATAAGCACTCTCAATTGTCCTGTATTCACAGCATTTTTGATATTTGTCGATTATTCTTTTATATAATTTGTTTCAATGCCATCTATAATTGAAAACCTGTTGTGTCTGGCCGCCGGTGTGCCGCTGGGACTCAATAGGTTAAATATAATAGTGAAGTGTTAATTAAATATTGTTTAATGAATAATACTTCACAAACATAATATACTGGTTTATTCCTCCAAGTGATTCATTGCCTAGTCCCAACGTCAGAGGTCATGAATGAATAGTACCACTGAGTCACACATACGTACTAACTCTTGTCCGTTTATTCACAGGTTTGATTTGTGACAGACTAACTATAAATTTTCCTTTGTCTATTCAGAATAGAAAATAAAGGAAACATAAATGTCTGGTCAGTAATTAGTTGTGTTGAGATTTATAAACATCGCCGCGAGCTAGAACATATTTCTACGTATGTCTCTCTATCAAACAAAATAATAAAAGAAACGAGAAGATAGAAAAAGTGTTTATTATTAATAAAAAATAGATTTTGCCCGCGGCTTCGCACGCATAAGTGTAGACAGTAACAGTGCTACTCTTTGGATAAAAGGTAGCCTATGTCTTATCCGATTCTCCGGAAAACGTGTACCTATGTGAAGTTGCATGATAATTAAGGCGTGAACGTGTAACAAACGAACTCACTTTTGCATGTATATATAATATATAATACTAGCTTATGCCCGCGGCTTCGCTCGCGTTAATTTAGAATTTGACATTCAATTCGGGTTTTACTCTGCTTGTAATTATATAATTCAATCATGATTCGAAAGACACGTGGCGCCATCTATTATCATAAGAACGTTATTATTGTTTTCCTCGGGAACAGTAATTTTTTTCGGGATGAAAGATAGCCTATGTCCGTTTCTGTACACCTGTCAACGTATATGCAAAATTTCAGGATGATCAGTTCAGTGGTTTAGGCGTGAAAAGGTAACAAACAAACAAACTTATTTTCGCTTTTATAATATTAGTTAGGATTAGGATATGATTAGGATTAGTTAGGATTAAATGATTAATACTTCTGCCAAATTGCCCAACAGTTTGTTGTTAGACGTAGACAACGTACGACAACGTAGAAGTTCAGCATATAAACTGCCAGTCAGTGAGACTCCGAGGTCTCATATCAGCATGAGAAGGGTTAGACCAATGCGTACTGAAAATGTTTACATAATATAATATAATATAATATTCTACCACATACACACAATCTAGCCCAAACTAAGCAGAGCTTGTACTATGGGTACTAGACAATGGATAAACATACTTACATACTTTTTTTTTTTCGTAAATACATACATATTATACATAGAAACACCGAGAGCAAGACAAACATCCATGTTCATGCACACAAATGTTTGACTTGTGCGGGAATCGAACCCGCGACCTCAGGCGCTGCAGTCGGTTACACCAACCACTACGCCATCGAGGCCGTTCTTTGAAAATATTATGAGGCACGCTTAAACATGCAGGTTTCGTCATTATGATTGCCATGACTAGTAAAGCAATAAACTATTTAATAGGTGTATGACTCCAATTAGGAATATGCACGTGCCGTGGGATCATACTCGAGACCAGTATGGCAGTTCAACGGTCTACCACAACAAGGAAATCGCTACTTGGTGTTGTAAAAACAGCAAAAATGTTATATAATAATGTATTAAGACCCTTCTCTTACTTTTATAGTCTCTTTTAAATACGAAGTCTCTTTTGACACTTCATAGCACGTAATTCTGCACATTTCATACCTATAAATTTAAAAAAATAAACAATGCTTACTTATGATACTTACTATAGACTATTTGAAAAAAGAAATGGAATTCGATTATCTTGTGTTTGTAATGGTAATTGGTAATCGATATTATGCACTAAGGCAATAGTGCGTGAAGAGTGGCGACGGATTGTCAAGCATGCTACACAACCTTAAAGATGAACACGACCACTCTGTCACGAGTGAAACGACGTAGAAGAAGAATTATGCAGTGCCGATTAAAATGGCCCCTCCGCTATTGCTGTTCAACGATTATCTGTCAAATGGGACTTTGTATTTGAAACAGACTATAATTAAATTATAATGAGCACTGACTTTATGTTAGCCATGTTCACCCATCTAAAATTTGACCTTGGCAACGTTGCTGTCGCTCACAAAACTACGCCATTACGTCACAGGTCACGAGTACGGTTATAACTATGATAATTCTGCAATAAAAAAGAAACGAACGAACTTCTCATGTTCAGAATAACAAGTTAACCCACCACTTCTAATGAAAGGCCGTTTCGTCCGAAATGTACGTAACCCTGCAAAACTAAGGGTATAAGCTTCAAGGACTTGGGAAGTCGATCAAAGTGGGATTTGCGTCGCGATCCGCGCGGCACACAGAGGGTTGCTTCTCAAATTGAAATTTTGTTTTTGTTTATTCAAATTGTCAGGTGAGATTTGCCGGGTCGGAATTGTATTGTATCGGAAATTAATTGAAAATAAATATACTATATATGGATTTCAAACAAACAAAATATATTTATTTTAACCAGAAAGTTACGAATACCAATAACTACATACATACATTCATTCCTGCCTGTTTCTTAGAAGGGTAGGCAGAGACTACGGATTTTCATTTGCTACGATCCTGACACACTTCTCTGGCTTCATTCACTTTCATCACATTCCTCATACGCGCTCGCCGGTTTAAGTTGCTCTTAACCTGGCCTTTGTCCAGAACGTCTCCGATCTGATCAAAAAACGTTCGCCTAGGTCTGCCTCTTGCGACTGTTCCATTCACACTAGCATTATAAACTTTCTTAGTCCAATATTAACTGTGGAATTTTATTAACAGTTAACCTGTTCCCTGTAAATATAATTTAATATTACATATAAATGTAATATTAAATGTTCTTTAGTTGGTATTGAAATAAAATGCTTCATGGTAGAAAAAGATACTGTACCTTTTTCTTGAGGTACCCTATGTCCTTTGCTGTGCGCCTGACAGCGTGTATGCGAAATTTCATGACGATCGGCCGAGTAATTAAGTCCTAAAAGCGTAACAAACTAACATTCGCATTTATAATATTAGTTCGGATGATATAAGGAGTTTATAACATTCAAACAATAGACAAAGAACATCCAGACTTTTACCAACTATTTGTGGATCCCACGAATGTTTGTCTTGTGTCGAACTTACAGTCAAGGCGTAGCAAGTGGCGAGACGTCCACTTATGTCCCTATTCTATTCGTGCAGTCCACAATTTTACCTGATGTTAAGCGACGTAAAATAAAATAAAGACTTCTTAAGAATCGTTTTCTATGTGCAATAGTGCGCGCG
The DNA here is from genome assembly GCA_963564715.1 of Catocala sponsa. Lineage (NCBI taxonomy): Eukaryota > Metazoa > Arthropoda > Insecta > Lepidoptera > Erebidae > Catocala > Catocala sponsa. Next base: position 10,576,997 of record OY751352.1, read on the forward strand.
ATACTTCGCCCCTATGCGGCACTCATTTAGTTATAGAAACCCAGCCCCCTCAGGAAACGAGGCTATTATTCCTCAATGTCAAGTAGACTCTATTGCAAAAGCTACACCACCTAAATGTATTTATATTAACAATATGAAGCGTAGAAGGACACGATGTACTCAGTGATATTTTAAACTAAATCCTAACTAATATTATGAATGCGAATGTGAGTTTGTTTGTTACGCTTTCACGCCGTAACTACTTGACCGATCATCAATAAATTTCACATACAAATTGTTAAGAAACAGAAAATGACAGCTTTCATCCAGAAAACAAACTGTTAATAATTTAACTTAACCTGCATTGGCGCGAGCGAAGTCGCGGGCCAAATTTAGTAAATGACTTTTTCATAGTAATTGAGTTTGTTTGGTGCTCAGACTAATCTGTTAATACACTTCTGTTGACAATTGAAACTAACAAGTAGTACAATAGATATGGAAAGAGCGTACGTGAAAGACATAGCTGTCATTCGAACGATTGCGCTTTAAATGTTCTGCAGGGTTTTTTGTTATGAAACCGATAGAAAAACTACGTGTGCTACTAAAATATCTGCTTCTTTGTGTAAGTATATAATATATTTACTAACAGTTAAATCCTAATTTCCTAACTAATATTATAAATGCGAAAATGAGTTTGTTTGTTACCTTTTCACGCCTAAACCACTGAAGCGATAATTCTGAAATTTTGCATATACATTGTCAGGTGTACAGAAACGGACATAGGCTAGCTTTCATCCCGAAAAAAATTACTGTTCCCGAGGAAAACAACAATAACGTTCTTATGATAATAGATGGCGCCACGTGTCTTTCGAATCATGATTGAATTATATTATTACAAGCAGAGTACAACCCAAATTGATTGTCAAATTCTAAATTAACGCGAGAGAAGCCGCGGGCAAAAGCTAGTAATAAAATAAATACGATTTTCACAAAATATTTTACCTGTAATGTCCTCCAGACAGAACTTTGTCAAATAGTACATAACAGTTACGTAAAGCTTCGAGACAATAAATACTACTGGGAAAATTTTTATTTCATTTAAATATTGGTTTTACACATACTCAACAGTTACATAATATGTAATGGTACAAAGGCCGCAATTCAGAAGGATAAATAAAGAAAATACAAGCTATTCATGAACATGAGTAAATATGGACTTTTAGTCATATTTAGAACTATTGCAAATTAAATATAATAAATTAAACAAATTATCGTCCGTTTTCAATAAGAATGTGTTGTACAGACTATTAAGTTTATGAAATATTTTTTTTGCTTGCCGCTTATTTTTGAATTTCGAACAGCGCCATTTTGTATCGGAATGTCATTGGTGTCACTGTCATTTGTTTATCTATTGCGTCTAGTACTGTATACCGCGCCTGGCAGCGGTGTATTAGTTTATTTCAACAGCAATTTATTATGAACTCATAAATAACAAACTATAGGTTATTTTCATCGCCTACAACTATGATTATTTTCTCAGTTTCTGTCAATTAGTATACAAAGTGTGTGGGTGGCCAATACTATCGTCGATAGCTCTGTGCCGTCACCGAAGTCAGTATTTAACATATTTTTAATAATAACTACTTCGGATTTCGCATTAACATTGTCGAATGGCCTATAAAGTGATCGTTATTATTGTGTAATGTCTGTTATTAGCGATTTTATTACTTGTTTTTAATTTACACTTAATAATAATATACATAATAATATAGGCATCTTATGCTTCTATACAAATCTTCTGAATCTTGATTATCAACATCAACATCAAAAAGGATTTGGTAATGTTTTTGGGCTGTTCCTAGCGATGTGTTTAGTTATCATATAGGATAAAAAATTGTGTGATCCACTGATGCTTGTTTCGAATCAGGATGCCCTCTTTGTTCCGCGTTCGTAAATCCCACTGTGGACGAGAAACGATGACGTAATAAAAAGTAAAATAGAACAAAGCCACTCCAACTCGTCCTACTTTTCCCTTTAAAATTCTGTTTCTATTCCTCAAGTTACAAAATTCAACCAGGTTCCCCTCAACAGTATTAATTTATAACAATATTAACAAGTTATTTGAACACTTAAATCTCAAAACAACGCTCGAGTCTACCACAAAACAAAATTATAATTCCTTATATTCTAGGAGCAAGTTAAAGCGGCAACCTTGTCAGCTTAATACACCTCATCTTAGAACTTAAATCCTTCAGTTGCAGCCCTAATCTTTGCATGTAGGGATACCAAACCACCAATTGTGCCGAGACAGTATTATAAATACTAATAAACAAAGCTATTCGATTATTCGTATTTATAATATTGTCTAATTCGAATATAGAATGTTGTTAATCGATTGAGTTCCAGCTACTTAGAAATCGTTTTTTTTATTTTATTTTTATTTCTTTTATACAACTAAGGTGGCAAACCAGAGGCATCACTTGCGCGTTGCCGACCCTTTAGGAAAGGGAGTGCGAAGGAGAAGGAGCGGGATGGGGGAAAAGGTGTGATTGGTCCTCCGGATACAGATGTACAGATGTTAGCCCGAAACGCGCGAAAACGTGATGCAAGCATACGAATCTTATATACGCCATTGCCTCAGCGCTGAGTCTTTTTTGTATCCCACAGCGGAGCAAGTTATCCATAGTAAATAGTAGTTTTTGAGAATAGGTGTTCTTTATGTCTGCTAGTTGTTTAAATTCACACATCAACTTATTGTAGTACTTAAATTAATATTGTAATGTTAAGAGCGTGGTCTTTTAACACAGGCAAATTGATTTAAACCGTCAACTGTCGAGCGGACATACGTCTTTCCGCAAAATAAGTCATCAAAAACAAAAAAAAACGACAAACGTATGTCCGCTGCACACTTGACTCGGTAAAAGAGGTAGAAGTGAAATTACTTATCAAATAGCATGTAAGAAAATGATAACAGAATTTTTTTTTGTTGTTTATATGTTTGTTATGTCACCCGTTGTATAATTACTCTTAGTGCGGGCGTTGTCGTTTTAAATATTTGAATGTATTACAACACTATATATACATATGTAAGTGCGGTAGTTCAATGACCATACAAAGTAGATACCATAGTGCACAACTATATTCGGACACCATTCGAATGCAATTATGCGTTTCACACATGAGCCCGCGCGTAAACCGATTTCGGATCAAGTTGTGTTAATGGAGTATGTGACTTTCGGTCGACTAGATCTAAAATCGCTGTACGTTTTCATCTATGTGGGAGTAAGACTGTTTTCCTTGCGTTTATCTAATTTGGCGATAACGTTGTGCAAGACTGATATTATATTAGATTTAAAAGACCAGGGGCTTTCTACCATCACAAAACTATACACTGTGTAATGCGCTGTTCCATTCTCTCGCGTGCTCTGATAATGCTTTGAGAGGTTGTGGTAAGAGTCCAGGTAAATGTAGGTAGTAGAAAGCTATAGAATTGTTGACATGGCAAATTAAATAGCTCCTACATTAGAACAGCTCCCTGCTATTTCACTAAACTGTTTTGTATATCCTATAGCAACAATTATTTAACTAAATACTGTTTATGTGCCTAGACTTTAGTGTGTATCTAGATTAATATTTTAGGAATAATTTACATAATATACTCGAAAAGACATGTAGTATAGGTATAATTTTTAGAATTGGATATTACTAAAATATTGTCCGGACATTCCAATTTGACGTTTGGCAACCCTATCCACGTCGATGTCTCTACAAGAGACTTTAGCGTTTTGCTAGTGTTGCCAATTTACATAAGTATTCTGTCTAACTAGAAGCCCAGTTCATGAAACTGCTTAGCGGTTGAAATGCATTATAATTAGATGTATGTATACTTGAGAATATTAATCTTATGTAGGGTTTCAATAGAAGTGGGTTTAGTAAGAGGATTCCGTGACAAGTGAGCGTCTGTTTGTGTACTTGCTGTATTAATCCGTCTGCTATAATGTTATGTTTGTAATATATTAGGCGTATGTACGGATAAATACGCTAGCGTCTTGAGTTGCATAATCTATGATTTACGATTAATATTGTGGTTTTGTTGTCAAATAAGGCTGCAATTGTAGTTGCAGGTAATCATAAATTCCAAGTAATCATAAATCATTTATTTTGATCTGACAATAAAACGAGGGGTAAAATGATTACGGGTAAAAGATGGATCCAATATAATTTAAATCATATTTTGGATTTCAGAAGAGAGCTTAAACAACTTAGATGTCAAGATTGGTGTATTTTAAATGGGAGATGACAGAAGTTACTCTTTTCATGTCTTAAATATGAATGTTAATATTGGTTTTTAAAAGTTCATTACTTAAATCTGAAGATTCTGAAGTCCACAACTTATAAAAGAGCTCTTTAAGTTATAAATACTGTTTTAATATATAAATAATTCTTTGTATAAACAAATTAAGATACTTCTCATTAAAAAATCTTTTAACAAAGTCTCCATTGCCGTTTTAGAGATTTCAACCAAGAACGTTTACTAAGCCATGCCATCGCAAAATCTTTATTATCAAATTGTCTCACGCCAATTCTAATTAAGAATATTTGCTTAAACTTTTTTTCGGGTAACAGGAAAAAACAATTTTGTGCGAGCTCGCTAATTTGGGACCCAAAATGTTTAGTGGAATAATAAAATCGGAGGAATTTATGTGGAGTTTGATATCTTGATTAAGAAAACATTCGAGCTTTATTTAGGTTTTAGGTTGGTCCAAACTATAGTGCTCGTATGCTTGTCAAAAACTACTTAATAAGTTTATGCTGGCCACGCGGATAGCGAATTAGTTTAAGGTTTAATTTTGCTAGTAGCACTAATGTAGGCGGTGTGTCCGATAATCGTAAGTCATAAAAAATGTGCCTTTACCGTCTTGGGAGTATTGGTACGATGACAATCGTCGAAAGTCTAGTATTTTCTTTATAAGTGGATTATGACGCTAAGAGACAAACCTACGCTATTCTGTCACAAATACCGTCACTCTAACAACCTATATACAATAATCCTACTCAAAATATAAGCTAATTATACCATTCCGCTGTCACCAATAAGTTTCTTTCCGAGAGGATTAAAGCCGCGTCAAATAATGCGTTAGCAAACTTCACACATTCGAACGTTATGGAAATCTCAGACACGGCTCACAATGCTTTCATCGCGCAAAGGTTAAATATTTGACCTGTATGTAACGAGCACTATAGTGTAGCGCAGGCCGTATTCTGAGTCCAATTAGCAAGAGCAATATGCAGAAATTACTGCATATTTAGTAGGCACGAATCGGACAAAGGTTGTAAATAAATCACGAGTGCTTAAGTAGGTGTTTCGACACTTGTAGGTCCAATTAAACGGTTTAAATCTGATGTTGTGTTTTGTACATTTTACTCTTAAATTCTGGAGATAATGGTTTTGAACAGCCTTTGGTTGCCAGGTGATTTTAACTAAACATTCGTAACCCATAAACTGGTTTGTAAGTTGACGTAATTGTGGGTATATGTGCATCTGCCGATTGTCGCTTTCGATTGCAGACTCGGTTAAAACATTTAATTGAATTATTCTGTCAAGAGGCGGCTGGAAATACGCTAAGTAGACGGCAAAGGCATTTTATTTCATGGGAAATACATATAATTAGCACAAATTGGGTGTAATATACTTTTGTTTAATCCGTCGGACAGATTCTTGCTGTGTGATGTCACTATCGTAACTTTATCTTAGAGGTTACTACCAGATCACGGTTGTTCGTTCTCTTTTGTACATTTATTTATGCTTTTTGACGCAGGTAGCATCGGTATGGCGAGATACTTGGCGGGTTGTATGCGTTGTGTAAACTACAGACACGAATCAGCCGCGCAAGTAGCCTGTATGAACTTGCGCATGTAGTCCACGCCAGCTTCTTGCGTACTGTATTCCCTATATTAAGCACGCCAGAAATGTCTACAAACGACAAACTTTTTAAGAACTATCTCTCAGCAGCGCTTTTACTCCTAAACTTGACTTGTTATAGCAACATCCCGTTTTGAGACAAAACCTCTTAATGTCCATCAGCAGGATGTGATAAACAATTCTCTTCATATATTTTGTTAACTAGACTACCATGTGGTCACCATCTTCAATATTAACGATCGAAATTGACGTTTACGACGTTTGCATAAAGTTCCAAATTGTTTGTTCCTTCTTGTCAAATTGAATTGTGTTGTTTGACAAAGTTTGTTTTACCTTCCATTTGATATTATAACCTTCAAATTTGAGCCTTGCGCTGTTGTAATAAGACGCATTGCTTATTTTGGAAGCTGTTCTGGTAAGTTTGTAATAGCTGTGTTGTTTGCATACTGACAGACAAGGAACAACTGAACAAAATTGTTGGGGTGTAAGATTTTTTTAAATTTTCGTTAGTTAATCTATCAGCATGTTTAAGTAACAGGGTTCGTGACAGTTGTTTTCGATAGCATTTGTTTATCCCAAGTGGATGGATACTTAAATAGTGTGTGTAATGTCTTTCTGATGTACTCCAGCATTTGCGGGTTAATAAACATTTTAGGGTTGAATTATTAATTCAAACAGGCTACTGATTTAAAGGCTCTACTACATACGTAGTAGAGCCTCGCTGATTTCAGCATGAATGGGCCGGTTCGACTGGGAAAGCACTACCCTCTCGCAGAATATCGACTTGGAATAGCAGTATTCCTACTGTTGTATTTCGTATACATCTTAGGTGGCAAAAAAAAATGTTATAAGAAGGTGGTAAAAATCCATTCATACTGAAACTAGCAACGTTTTATTATTAAAATAGATTTTGCCACCGGTTTTGCTTGCATAAATTCAGGTTAGGTTAGTAACAGTCGTGCTACAACCACGAGTGACTGGTTACTGGCTTATTTCCGCGGAGCCTTTTTAAATATCCAGAAATGCAAGTTTAAAAAGACAATAGGATTTAAAATAATGTTATATGCATATTAAAAAAAAAATTGCTAGTAAATCTGATGGTTTAGCAGATACACGATTCAAGAACCGTCAGACCTACGTTATTTTGCATTAAAGCAATGTTATGTTTTGTGTGCGGGCTTGCAATTTCACTAAACTTTGATATACAAAGGTGTTATTTAGTGGTTTGATTATATTACTTACTTATCGTGTCGATGGCAACACATTTTATAAAATTTTGGACCAGTTTTCGGCAACGCGGATTGCATTTGGTTTAGCCTGATACAGGTCATCCAGGGTGCACGATTCTGGGCTAACGGGGCACGACAGCAGATGGCCTATTCTGTGGTGATACTCCGCAGTCACATTTTTTTTTATAATCAAATCATCCACCACTATGGATAGATAGATAATAAAAAAAATTTGGGCAGTCTTTGGGGACTGCCGATAGAAGTGAAAACTTCAATCTTTGATCATAAACACTTCTTTATAAAACAAAAAAAAAAGAAGTGGCGGGTCGGATGCTAGTTCTTGATACTCTCTTGGTTGTTATTAAGGGGGTCAAAATTTCGTTATTTTTTGCGAAGGACGCACCATTTCTGAGATATTGTTAATATTCTAAAAAAAAAATAGTGAAGCGTGGAAGCGTGACGATGACGCGAGTTCCATGATTTTTGTTCACCCAAGAAGTGCTCAACGCGCCTAAAGAAGCTTTTACTTCAAAAATAAACTCCTTTACCTTTACGAAATATTGTTTTACGTTTACGCGAATGTTAGTCAAAGTCAAGTCAAAGTCAAAAATCATTTATTCATTTAGGTCACAAAATAACACTTACATATTGATTAGACTACTTCACACGGATTTTGGTGCGGATTTTTGACATTACCATTGAGACGAACATCACAATGTCGAAACGTCGGGGAAAATGTAAATATAAATTGTATTAAAATAATAATATACATTTGTAATTTTATAACCCGCGGTAAAAGCCATATGTAGTAGTTAAATTTCAGTTTACTTCTGGTATTCAACATAACGACGGTAAAATATCAATATCCAATAACTAACATATTAGCAATTTTCACTTTATTGCATTTTGTCTACATTTATATCCCTAAATTGAAATATTAGATTGATATCCTTATCGCCATTACAAGCGTTTCCTACAACTTTTTGAATACAAGTAACTTTTTATTTCAATTATTAAAAACTATAGAAACTAACCTTTCTTTTCGCGTCTTGTAACATCATAGTTTTGTTATAAGATATTGATACTACACCGTGGATATTCCTTTTCATTCCAGCATCATACTGAACATGTTTGCTCATCAGCCAAGCAAGACGACTGCAGGTTTATCATATATCAGTTTTATAGCCTTTCTAAACTTGCGTATAATATTAGATGAGAGGCTCCTAACAATGTAGTTCTCATAAGTGAGAGTACAGGTTTTCACTTATCTATAACCGGATAGCAATAACCCTATCTCTCAGTTGACTTTTACGACTCGCATGGTATTTCATACGATAGACATTAAAATGGCGACTAACATATTTGTCTAATGGTTAGTGCACACGGGATATATTGGCTGTACCTACTTATTTTTATCTACCGTGTATAATTTTTGTACTAGGTAGTTTGTCAATGTTCAATTCAAATAGAAAATCGGTTGGAGAATATGGCAGTCAAAATATAATATAATATTTATAATATTTTCTACCACATACACACAACACCATCTAGCCCAAACTAAGCAGAACTTGTACTATGGGTACTAGACAATGGATAAACATACATGAATACTTTTTTTTTGTAAATAAATTCATATTATACATAGAAACACCTAGATTCATTCACACAAATGTTTGACTTGTGCGGGAATCGAACCCGCGACCTCAGGCGTGGCATTCGGTTACACTAACGACTACGCCATCGTGGTTTATTAATCTCTCAATTATTGAAATTGATTGTTATTTTCTTTATTTATAACCTTAGTATATTTTGCCCGCGGCTTCGCTCGCGTTTGTGTAGGTTAGATTAGTAGATGAAAGGTACCCTATTCTTTACCCCTGACAACGTGTATGCGAAATTTCATGATTATCGGTCGAGTAGTTAAGGCGTAAAAGCGTAACAAACAAAGAAACTCACTTTCGTATTTATAATATAAGTTAGGATGTTTTGTTAATATATTAAACTAAATATTACCATTACCGATATTATCATTATATAGTTTAGAGACTTTGCAACGCATAGAGTATTTCAGACCATCCATCCTAAAAATATACATTACCCAACAGTTATATTCTATGTGCTTTATTTTTATTTTATGCAATTTGTATCTTTTGTCATCATTGTAAATATTGTGGAGAGAAAATTAACATTATTATTATTAGTCCAGGTAAAAAAAAAATGTGACTCAAAGAAACCTTAATGTTAAACAACCCAGCGGTCCTAGAAACACAACAGTTTAAAAACACTTATTCCACGATAACAGACCCTTTGGACCTTACAAATATAAAACACACATAAAGAAACCAGATATAAATTAAAGACCCTTCTTGTTTACAAAACTCCACGTCTATTTATAATACTTGTTCCTTTACATAAATAAGACGACGTCATAAAATACCTATGTAATGTACATTTTTTACAACATTCGCTTTTGGCTGAAAAAAGAGAGCTTTATTTCATGACAAAAAACGAGGGTACTTGGAAAAAAGTACGAAAACGCGCGGTATCCTACCGGAAGTCGGGCGGCGGAAGTCGCTAGGCTTCCCGGAAGTGCTAGAGGGCACTCGTGAGCCCCCAAATTGTATTTAATCACAGTATATTGCAGCCGCAGTGGGTGAAAATCGGCACGTGTTTATGGCAGAACATCAAATTATTAAAAATTTAAATGCTAACCCTTTACTTGGGCATCCGATGAAGGTAGCCCTTTATATTCAGTTGTGTTTTAAACCTTTGTTGGTTTAATAGCTAATAGGTAAATGAGATAAACAGTAAAATTGTAAGTAACACTGCTTTTAATATTTAATACGTAATTGTTTCCAATTATGGAGTAGGTAGATACTGCCTTTTGTAAGTAATGGCCCTTTGCACTGTGTAGTATTTTTGCTTTTATCTATACTAATATTATAAAGCTGAAGTTTATTTCGAACGCGCTAATCTCAGGAACTAGTAGTTCGAATTGAAAATTCTTTGATGTTGGATAGCCTATTTATCGAGGAAGGCTATAGGCTATATAACATCACGCTACGACCCACAACACTCGGCGCAGTTCCAATGCCGAAGCGATCATTTAAACCACTACGCAATCTGCTCAGTCTAAGTAAAATATGCTTTGGCTAAACAGTACAGTCATTATACCATCTAACCACAATTTATGCTATAAGTTTCATGGATGGGTGCTTACCAATGATATTATTACTTCGACAAGTTTTTGTGAATTAATTTGACGCTATATAAAATGTTTGCATGAATTCCAAGAAAATCTTTTCTTTTCTATTTTCCTGTTGTAATTTAACTAAATATGAACCATATTCCCCAAAACGTAAAATTAATAATACTAATATAATATTCTACCACTTAAACACAACACCATCTACCCCAAACTAAGCAGGGCTTGTACTATGGGTACTAGACAATGGATAAACATACATAATTATATACTATTTTTTTTTTTGTAAATATATACGTATTATACATAGAAACACCCAGACCAAGACAAACAACCATGTTCATCCACACAAATGTTTGACTTGTGCGGGAATCGAACCCGCGACCTCAGGAGTTGCAGTCGGTTACACCAACCACTACGCCATCGGAACCGACTTGTACTTATATTGTTCCTATTTTTTTCTGCAGATATCTTTTTAAGAGCCATATGAAATATTGCCATTGGCATGCCAATATTGCACCGAAATTTATATTAAACCGACCTCTTATAATAAATTCCATGAACAATAAAACATACACAACAAAACTTTACATTATTCTAGAACAGACAATTATCTATTCACCCTTCAAACGTGACATAGACACGAGACAATTTAGAACTAAACCCAAGCACACACTAAATATGACCCTAGTTATTTACGTTAAACGTTCCTACCCTTGGACCCTATATAATTATCACTAAGACCTTACTCACCACTGACCCGCTTAACTAGCATTCATTAAACTAGTTTTTCCCTTAGGACTTCTTGCAAAGAATATGTCTAAGGCTATTTTCGTACCAGGCAAATAATTATGCTACTTTATATAAGCGTATATTGCGCTGCATTGGCAAGCCAAATAACTAGCAGTAAAACGCGCTACGCGAGGAGTTAAATCACAACATAGACTCACGCATAAATGTTTTCAAAAGAGAAGGCAGAAACGTATTAGTTCCTAGTTCCCGACGTCTACAAGGCACATTTTTTTATTCTAACCTACTTATTTCCTAATAATAAAATCCAAGAAACCATTTCTGTTTAACGCTTAGTAACTTATAGTTAGTAACCACAGCTTGAGTCGGTCAACAAACAATCTGCCACAAACCATATGCGTAGCGTGAGTGAGTACTAAATAGTCTGCCAAATAAAGCTGAGTACGTACTGAGTCTTTATAAGTACTTGTCTCAACTAAAGTTGTAAATTCAGAACTTTGTGGACGTTTATGTACGTTGAGTTTCTTGCGTTTATAATACTTGATGAGCGTTTTAATTTTCAAAGTAAATCTTTTGGCAAAGAAATTAGTTTTGGAAGTTTTGCTATTTAGTTTTTTGTTTGGCATTTTGGTTAAGTTTAAAAAAGTTAAACTAAGACGTATACTTTTAGTTTTAAAGAGAATAGATTTTCCCCGTTTTATACGATATAAAGTCTACCTAAATTAAATAATTATTCTGTCAATCTCCCGAGATTACATACTAAAAAATCAGCCCAGATATTGGCAATCAACATAAACGTCGACCCCGTCACCCATAAAACAGTCACTTCTAATCTTACGGTGAAACCAATAAAACTGGTGAACGCTATAAACCAAAACGAAATCCACATATATCAAAACATGTTGGTGTATGTTCTTATTTATTATTTTTGTTTACAACCATGTCAAATGCAAGGCGACTCGATCTATCACTACGAGCGCCTGGCGGAACGCCAAGGAAACTATTTCGAACTATTCGGACAAACCCGTTAATAGTTTTACAGTTGTTGGCCCGCGCGTGTACGCTAAGCTTTGTAATTAATACCCGACTAGGATATGAAGTTCATTTTTCGAATGACAGTTTCGAATTTTTATAAATGGAACATCTAAACATTTGAATGATTTTCTGTTTGTGTTGTAACCGATTTTGTTCTTTTTTTTAAATGTTTATGTCGTAACAGATTTTGTTTTTAATAGATCTGCTAACGTAATTTATGATTTAGTGATTTTAAAATTATTTGTATTTAATGTTGAATGTGTAGCATTAATTTATGGCCGTCAGTAGCGTTCTTAAATGCTTGAATGTAATAACATACCTATTAATTTAACGAAGATGCTTTGTTGTAAGTTCGTTTTTATGGATTTTTTTTATTGCGGATTATGTAAACGAAAATTGCGATGATTTCATGATTCCGCCTTGATGTTGGATTTATATTTAATGTTATATCACAAAATTATGTAGTTGTGATTAGAATTTGTGAGAATCTTTTTATAACCCTGTCTGTTTCAGTAATTTCGGGTTAGAATCGAGCAATGTTCATTTCAACTATTCTGACTCACCATAATTATGTATGACGTCATTTGGTCACGTGGTCACATTACCAATTAAAGGTGCTTCATTGCTTTTTTTAGCTAGAAGGGGGTCTGTAACTTGCATTAGTATAAATAGTGCTAGCACAAATGCTAAGCAATTAAACTAAGATATATCAGGATAGTAACAGGCCAAAATCTGCATATGCTTATGTTCATATTATTCATGTACTGGCAACCGGATAATACTGCTCAAACCTTAAAACCAACGGTTTACAGTGCCGTATGAAAACCTACAGGAATTATCACTCGCATCATATGTTTAAACCGAATCTAGCACGCTTTTATTTTTCTTCGAGGAATCGTTACAGAAAATCGTTGTTACGATTTTCTGACACTGTTGTGTCATGATACATCACACATTAGACGATTCTATTCGAGTAAGGGTTCCGATAAAGCCATGCACAATTGGTCTTACCTACAAAATTGGATATTATTGTGTACGTGCCTAAACCGAACTAAATAAGACACTTCATTAGCAAACTTTATTTTTTATACAGCATGTTATAAGTTCGTTGTGTGACGTCATGTGGCATTAGCGCCTAATGAGTGGAGGTGAATGAACTTTGAAGAGTGAATTCTGCAACCGCAGAGGGCGAGCCCTCTTGTGCGAGGGCTGGCTGGCTATAAACTCTTTAGTTTAAGCCGATTTCGTAATATACTAGTGTTTTTGTTAGATTCGGCAATTGCATACATTCCCATTGCACTTGTCTGTTCAGGACTGCCATAGGACTTTCGAGACTTCTTATTGGACGCGTTCTCCATTCCTGTACTCAGGTGTTGTTTTGTAAGATTCGAGATAACAGTCTCTTTCTGTCTATCATATATCTTCTCTCCAGTTCCTTTTTTGACCTATTTTCATATTTTGGAGGGACATTATATGCTATAGATTATTTTAAAAATTTAGACTGTGCTAGTATTACATTGTGTCAACTACGTTTGTAGTATTTCTGATGACTTAAATAAGCCTGACAGAAGACAGAAAAGATACGAAGGCTCAAATAACCTTTTGCCTCACAAAACACCTAAAGCAGTACGATTCTATTTTTAGCGCAAACCCAACAGAGAAACGCAAAATTAATACAACCATAACATTATTCACCTCCCACACGTTCACTCACTCACTCATTCGTTCAAAACCACAGACTAAATTAATATCCAGTGAGGTACGAAAGATTGATTAGTTGAAACGTTGCCTTGACCTAAATAATCCGTTCGTGCCATGACAGGTTGAGAATCTATTCGGATATACAGTTAATTAAGTAAGCTGTTCATTAATGTTAGTAATACTACGTTCACTTGTATTGTTAATACCAACCTTGGATAGAAAATGGAATTCCTGAAAAATAACTGCTGTTAAAAATAAAAGGGTCAGTATCTTTGTACCACAAATCTGTACGACTGTGCTGAAATTATTTAGATAGTATCTTTTACTCAAAAAATACTAAGTCTGGTTTTAATAATACAAATTAAGATTGACAGTCAAATTGGCAATGCGAATGTTGTCTAAAAACTGACATTAATCTATTTGAGTGTTGGATTAAATTAGATTTCATTGACCTGCACCGAGTAGTGCATGCAAGGAGGAAAGAAAATCAGGGGCCTTTATATTATCACCAGCAGAAGCTTTATTTTAGGAACATATTTGACCTTTATTATCAGCCTAACATACAGATCCCCACACAATCTTGCCATGGCACCCTCAAATCTCACTCTCCTTACAAATGCTGAAATAATCCGATGTTTAGATTTACTTGTACAAACGAGTGTCCCATCAAACAGGATCAAGTTACAATCAACACAGATAGAATCAATTATCCGTTTTGATCCAAAACAAACTGGTTTGCACACGCACCGTAGCGGCGAAAAAAGCGCCTAATCCACTTCACTTAACCACTAAGCCGATGGGTGTAAAAATATTACGGTCAAATTTTGGTTAGATGACATCGTCAAAATTTATCTTTGTCTTTTGTCTTTAAAGCCCTTATAGCTACGCAGCAATTTTAAAGATCATTCCGTTGTGACGTGACAGCCAGTACTTCATAGGTCAATAACAGCATAAGGTTTGCACGTGATAGAGCAAGGCAGAAAGACAAATAATAAGTGTATTTGTCTAACAATCATGTTTTCTTGTGTGCACATCTCGACGGAAAGATTCAGGATTCAGGTACGCTTGAAGAACCACACTTATAATTGCAAATAAAGCAATTCATCTGATGTCTCATGTCTTCGTCTCTTGACTGTTTTGAGTGCCCACCTTCTAAAACGCTTTCATAAAAAAGCCAATCAAACTTTCATTAGAGGAACTTTTTTAAGAGCCTCATAACTCCGGAAATGTTGAGTTTAATTACGTCCACATTGAAACTAAAAATAAAACACTGTTATATCCATTAGTCGCGTTGACAGCCCTGTCGTCCAATATCTGGAGAGCTTTCATCGGTTCTTACAAATCGCTTACGGCCCTCTTCGCCCCTCCATCTTTCCCCGCCATCCCTTCATGTTGAGAACCGCTGCCAACGCGGCTCTTATTTTAAGGCAAAAATTATGGCTTGTAGTGTCGTCCCGGACGCTTTTTATTTGGCATCCTGTACACCCGTTTTCGGCCTCAGAAATTTTTCAGACACTTGTATTGCTCAATTCACCGCCGCAACTTTTGGGCCGGAATGTTTATTGTAATATGTTCACCAAATTTTAAGTGACAATTTCTGAAGTTTGGGAACCGTTGCTGTTAATATATTTTTTGCTTCAACACAGTAAATGTAAAGAGGTATCAACTATATTGCCTCAGTACAAAGATAGATTCTGTATAGGTGAGGATATTGTTTGATAAAATCGAATTCTGAACAAAGCTGGGTATTCTGTAGGGACAAAGTAATTTGCTAAAGTGGTAATACCTCCGTCTCGCTCACACCCTTCAATAGGCGTATGGTCTCTATCTACAGGGCTTAGGTACTTAGTGGTATGTTTTTCCTATCTTTTCATTTTTCCCTTTTCATATTTATTTATGAATTATCTACACGTTGTCCCCTATTCGTGATGGCAGGAGTGTTTATTTGCTATTTTATTTGTGATTGAAGAAAAATAACGAACATAAATGTTGCCACATAACTTTAGTAGATAGTTCATTTACTCACGTTTCAAATTAAGTAAGATTGCCGAATTTTCAACGTATGCTTTCAAGATGTACCTCTCAATTTTGAAGCACAAAATAGACGCTATATATCTTAAAAATGCCAAATTTTATAATCACTAGTTAGAAAGCGCGTCGGGAGACGGGACGTCGCGTCGTCGGGACGTGAAATTCCTTAAAATTTCTATCTGATATTAACGTCGAAATATGTCGTAATTCATCTGGGGCTTTTAGCGAACGACAGTGGCCTGTTGGAAATAACAAACTGCACGAGATAATAATATTTGTGTGTTTAGTAAAAATACATTCTATGATGCAGGAACAACATAGTTGTTTCAAGATCTTGTGTATCTGTAGATTTAACTCTGTGGCGTGCCGATGTTACATTTGTTTAAATGCAAAACAAACGCAGTTATTAAATAATTATCTATTTAAACAAAATTAATTGACACTGACAAGTGTTTTAACAAATTAGGTAGCTAAATTTGGAATTTATTTGATTAGTATTTGTTTAAATATCTTTAGGCTAAGAATTGCTTTATTAGATTGATTGCTTTCGTCTCAGATTACTCATTTAAAAGTTTAATCATACACGTATTGACTACATTATGTAATACATATTGTATCTTGTTCCTGCATTCTGATTGATTGATTAATTAATTATATCGGTTAATTACTATGAAATATAGACTTCAGATGACATCTTAAGGTCAAATTTCTACTCGTATATACTGGTCAACTGTGGGTTGGAATATTGCTGGCACCTTAATTTTAGCTACATCGTTAATCAAATTTTATTGCTAGTAAATTAAGTTGGATTATGTTGGGAGAGCGGTTTCTGCCTAAGCAGAAACCGCTAAATCAGAGTGGACCTATTCCCATGAGTGGCAATAAAACGTTTCTTATATCGAGGGTGAGCACAAGTAACATAAAGGGAGTACCTGTGTTCTTTTATGTTACAATGGTTGCGATTCTGTTATGGATCACAATAACAAGAAGGAGAGTGTCTCTCTGCTATCTAAAAACATTAATATCATCAATGTAATTCAAAATCTAAGGTGTAATAGTATTTATGTTACTATTAAATGCATTGATTGTAGAAAAGTAAAGTAATACCTACTCAAGATATCCTATTTCGAGTTTGTATTAACAAATGATTTTATTGTTCGTTAGATTGAAGATTGCTTAGTTAAAACAATTTTACTATTGACAGTATTGTTTGCACAAGAATAAGTCTTTGTTGGTGATAATAACTATTTTATAGGTAATATAATCTTCAAAGGAATACACAATTCAAAGCAAGACAGCTTGTAAAATATGCTTTTACTATCACGTGTATTACGTGTTAGGTTAGTACGATGCTAAACTGTAAACAAAATAAATTGTTCATCACTACTACGGCCACACAAAATACGCTAAGATAAACTAACAAAAACTACTCGCTCACAGCGTTAATCTAAACACATTTACGAAATTCGTCGAATCTAACCTCATGATCTTATACACCTGTACACAAACAAACAGACAATTTTATTACTTTTTTAAGCGTTCACGAATAAATCGTGGAAACCGTAAAACCGAATCGGCCGTGACCGATATTTTAGTTTTTCAAGTCATTGTTTAGTGTTGTCATTCGTTCATGGAACTGTTATATGCATTTGATCAATTAGATTCAATTACTAGGCAGTTTATTTCAACAAGGGACTATGAGAACGTGCCATTTATTTAATAAAGTTATGAATTATGTGTCATGTTCGTCATGTCATGTCACGTAAACATTGAAATGTCCTTGAGGCGTTTCTCAAGGACCTGTGATGGTACCAGTTTTTTGTTTGTTTTTGAATAAGGGATTTTATCCACAAGGATACGCCAACCTCATCGTACTATATCATACACAACACAACATTATATTAATATTTTATATTTACCAGATAAGAGAATGATTGACGAAAAATTGCGGCAGACTTCAACCAAAGCACACAACCCCATTGCAATTTCCGACTTCGGATTTGCCAAAATTCTTTAACTAAGCTCAACATCCAAAATATTCAATTTGAGTTTTCTGTTTCTGTTTTCATTCCTGTTCCTGACACAATCCATCAGCAAATGCTGCACGTCTCCAATTTTGCCACACATGTGTGATGGTACCAGTTCTTGGTTGATAATCAAGTTGAACTTAAATTTTGCATAGTTTGCCTTTACTATAACAATACTAATAAATGAATCACAACAATATCAAACTCGGATGCAAGGCTGAAAGGGTAAGACATTTCATACATACATACATAGATTCACGCCTGTTTCCCAGAGGGGTAGGCAGAGACTACGGATTTCCATTTGCTATGATCCTGACACACTTCTCTGGCTTCATTCACTTTCATCACATTCCTCATACACGCCCGTCGGTTCAAGGAGCTCTTAACCTGGCCTTTGTCCAAAACGCCTCCGATCTGATCGAGAAACGTTCGCCTAGGTTTTCCTCTTGCGACTGTTCCATTCACACTAGCCTTATAAACTTTCTTAGTCAGTCTTTCCTCGTCCATTCTTTCTACATGTCCAAACCAGCTTAACATACCCTTCTCTATTCTTGTAACATTTCAAATTATTATTATAATAAATACCAACCTAATAATAGTCCAATTTCAAAGTTCATTTACTTATTGCGTATCTCTCAGGTCAAAACAGTGCCCTCGCGGACTAGGGTTACCATATTAAGGGAACACTGATTTTCTAAATTTCTTTTGCCTTCCATTTTTGTCTTGTCTTTTCTGACGAAATTATTTTTAAATAATTGATGTTCCAGACAAAAATAGCATATGTAGTTATTTATTCACGAGAGAAATCTTAATCTACAGTATTAAGTTGCGCACTAATTGTGTGTCTCGAATAACGTATATAATCCAGCTAATTTGTCAAGAAGCAGTAAGAGGAAAGAGACATGAGAACTGTACAAGGGTACTCTGCGAGCACTTATTTGATGCATATATATGCCTATTTAATACCTGCATATTTAATATACAAGAAACTCTATTTGATTTTACTAGCAGTATATCCGTGAAATCGGTTCAAGTAGTTACTCTATTTCTAACGGTTAGTTCCGAGATGAGCCGAAATCCGGTCACGTCCTTCCAAATCCGGACGTTTGGCTATCCCAACAAGGACTCATTCCTCAAAATTGGGTTAAGGCTTCCTTCTGAAATTCCGTAATAAATTCTTCATATTTCGAGTGCCTCCTAAGTGAGGGCGATGAATAATAATTATGAAAATTTTGTAATACCTTCATAATTACGTTTAAATCGCTATGTACATCGACACGAAAGATGCTACGAAGGTCCTATCGATTTTAGCATGGCGTGAATTTTTTTCTATCTATTCTGATCGGTTCAAATCCATCTGTGTATGAATTATTTAGGAAGACTTATCTGACTTGGAATCTCAGACAGACATATCTATGTGTAGAACAGGATACTAATTAAATTACTCATATCAGCATGAATTTTATATATTAACATACTAATTTGTTTGATCAGTCCATTAATTTATGTAACGAAATTAATTTTGTAGAATAGAACATTAGTCTCAAATAATATAATGTTACATATGAAATTTACATTTTGATACGAATAACATGTATAAGGAATTTGCTTTTATTATTGGCTTAACCACCATTTTTATTTATCATCTGCAGTAATCTTTGCTATTTGTTTAAGAAATCTACATTTTTCTTTCATTAATCCTTATAGCCACGAGGCAAACGTAGAAAATATTAAAATAAGTATATTCTTTTTGTACTTCTTCTTTCCTTCGAAATAATTCTCAACCGATCAATTGCTAGACTGCCAGACTAAATTAAAAAACAATTGTATGCGACTGCCAAGAAACATACCGTTTCTTTTTAAAGTCACAAACAACTGCGTCTTTAATCTTCTGTTCTCATTTACCATTTTTAACACATCCTCATACCAATTCAGATTCTTTTATCAACTTGAATCTAGAATACTATCACATAGTTTTATAAAATATTCGATTGATAACGCTGCCTTTGAAGCTTACATCGAACCAAAATTTTAATTCTTGACGTAGAAACATTAATAGCCTTAGTAGGTAAAGCAACACGGCTTACAATAATAATTGTCGCTACTTTAAGTCCCGTGCGATAAAGCCTTTACGTTGTTTTTAAGTTATAACATGGGATGGTTTTAAAAAAGGCCAGATAGCTTTACAAACGCCGTTAATTTCTATCAATCGATTATTATTATCTATATTGATAGAAAACTAATGTATCAAGTAGCCGCCTGGATTATCCACCTTTTCCGAGTACTCCGTAAACTGAAATAGGTGTTCTCATGAAGTTATTGTAGTAAAAATAAAGGGGAATTAGGGGAGATTCCCGGGTCAGGTGGAGCGCTGAGTGGTGGGTAAACAAGCATGTTTGCGCAGTAAATTGGGAGATTATAGAACGAGCGAGTGTCACGTGGAACTGGGGAAAATGTAGTGAAGAAAAAGTGGGGGAAAGTCATAGAACAAGTGTGTAATAAAACATTTATAAAAGATCTTAGTGATGGTGTTGTGTGATGGTTCGGTAGGATGTTATTTAATTTAAACTAAATGGATCATTATGTATGTTTACCTTTGATAGTACAGACATCAACGAAAAATTTTATAACCAAATTCTTTTTAATACCTGCCTCTGCTGGTCTTGTAATACATAACCCCCTTCAAGTGAAATTTGGATTTATTCCTAATTAACTTCTTGAACGTCTAGGGGAAATACGGGAAAAATAATTAAAAATTCATTGTGCAACCAATACACAAACGGACAAATGTATGTCCGCTCGACACTTGGCTCATTAACGAGTCAAGTGTGCAGCGGACATACGTTCTATCTGACCGATTATTATGAAATTTTGCATACACATTGTCAGGAGAACAGAAAAGGACATAGGACACCTTTCAACCAGAAAAGCAGTACTGTTTCTGAGCGAAGCCGCAGGCAAAAGCTAGAATGTTATAAAGAATCCTAATCCTAACTAATATTATAAAAGCGAAAATGAGTTTGTTTGTTTGTTACCATTTCACGCCTAAACCACTGAACCGATCATCCTGAAATTTTGCATACACGTTGCCAGGTGTACAGAAACGGACATAGGCTACCTTTCATCCCAAAAAAAATTACTGTTCCCGAGGAAAACAACAATAACGTTCTTATGATAATAGATGGTGCCACGTGTATTTCGAATCATGATTGAATTATATTATTACAAGCAGAGTACAGCCCGAATTGATTGTCAAATTCTAAATTACCACGGGCAAAAGCTAGTAAAAAATAAATGTATAAAATCGGTACTACGTCATTCTACCAGCATAAGGCGTTCGCTTATTTGATAATGTCAATAATACCTAACTATTAATCGTAACACATACATGTGAAAATAACAAAGTGTACTAGCAATAAAGAGTTCTGCTTACCCATATAACTCGACACTTACTTTATATATTATCGTTTCTATGCATGGCGATATTACGATACAATGTTTCTTAGAACATTACCTACTTAGCGGCCATATTGAGCTGACAGTATAGTCGACAATGCGTGTCGATAAAATATAATCATCATGTTTTATTATCACTATATAAATAAATAGCTATTAGTTTTTGGAATAATACGTGTTTAAAATGATGTACGGGTGTTGTGGTTGTGAGTTCGACTGCTGTGTTCGAGGTGTTGGGTTCAATTTCTATTGGTCGTTTTACACGGGAGGATCAATTTTATTGGGATTTTTGTCAGTAAATGTGTAATTTTTTTTCGGGTGTGACCTAGGTCATATGGACAAACAATTGGTAGGAAGTTAATAAAAGTTAGGCGTAATAGACTTCTATTAAACCTTCAGAAAAATACTAGTTAGTTCCGTGGCAAATTAGCGATTATGATTGGGAGCTTGGTTTTGAGTCTACAGTAGGCTAAAGTTGCTAAAAGCTTTTTCTGTTATGGACTTGTTAGTAGTACGGAGTCTGAAAACCACAAATCAGTTATCCAAATTAAAATTACAATAGATAAAGTCTGTATGTCCTTACATGACAACGATCCAATAATTTTGAGGAAATGTCGTTAATTTCCTCTAGTAGAATAATATTCTTTATTCAAGTTTCGTAAAAAACCTACAGCTTACATGAAAGTATTGGCCTAGACGATGCTACGTTTTATTTAAACGTTAGAGAAACAAAAGCGTCGTCTACTAAGCCAAATAAACAAATGCAAACACCCCTACAAACCTAGATCACTACTGTCGAGATTTCTGAATACCTAGCCCATTTCTTTCTAGGGTCGGAGAAAATATCTAAGGAAATTCCTTTCTGCCTTCACAATAAATCAAACGAAAGAGCGTTGTCAGAGGTCCCGGGACCTCTATAAACTATTTGATATGCAATGTGTGTGGTCACATTTAATCCCGTACAGTTGGACTATCTTATCTTTATTCTTAGCTATGTTTCCTAAGGTCCTAAGGATGGTCAAAGGCGGGTTTATCGCGTATAAACTTGTGACATGTTTGTTTAGAAAGGTATCTTTTTAATACATTCTTGTTTGAAGGAGTTTGTTTCGTTTGAAAATGGAATAACGGTAAATAATGTTTCTTTTGTTTTTTATCTGAGTTGTTCTAAGGCTGGCTGGTAGGAAATGTCTATGGTTAAGTTGACCATGTAGGTAGGATATAATGATATTAACCGTCTGCCTTCCAATATTGCTTTCTGAAATTCTTAAAGGTATCTTTTGAACGTAAAATATGGCGTTTTTATTTGTATGTAAGTTTTCCTCGTGATTGTATACTAAGTCACTTTATTGACGTTTACTTTTTTATTTACTTTTTTCATTCGAGGGCCATGTTTTTCCTTGATTATCCTACAGATACCAATATACTTATAACAAAGAAGATTAAAAAAAATATGTAAAACTTAAGCTTTTATGGCCTATCACCGTCACTACTAACCACAAACAATAGAAATTCTATCCTAAATCTGCTGCACTTCAGTCAATGTATTAAAAATGCCACACAAAGCGACATTTTTCCTAGCCGTTTTCTAATTCTTCTACGAAACTTCAACACAAGAAAACAGATATCAAACATGACAAATCAAAATATATTCTCAGTTCGCTGGTCGTCTTACCTACATATGCTCACGTATCTAAACCACCATGTAGGTAAAGTGCAACATGTCGTGAAGTTCCAATGTAACTAATCAATTGATAGCCAACTCAGCAACATGTCCTGCGACGGACAATCAGCTCAATCGAGAACTAAATTGGTTGTACACACGATCAACTGCACCATTGACGCGATTTAATTGAATTCCAGGATTATTATGCAACCTGAGGTTAGTAATCAATCGGATATTTTGAGATCGGTAATAATTCTTATCTTATCTTATGTGGAGGCCAGTCAGTGCAGACCGGCGACACTTGGACCCAGTGGGATCTTTTGTGTCGAGACTCTCCCAATAACGACTGCCATAGACGTCCATGGCAGCCGGGACCAACGGCTTAACGTGCTCTCCGAGGCACGGAGCAGGCGATAATTGTCAATCAATACGCACATAATTTCGAAAAGTCATATAACTTCCGAAAGTCAGAGGTGCGCGACGTGGGTTCGAACCGGAGACCCTCTGCATTGCAGTCTGTTGGTCTCCCCACTGAGCTATCGCTGCTCTCGGTAATAATTACTCGTAAATAATTTTTCGAGTGCCTTGTTGGTCCTATAAATGCTTATACTAGATTTTGCTTCTTCGCTCGCGTAAATGAAGGTTAGGTTAAATTAGTACAGTTCTTGCAACTCAGGAAGGCGAGCGGGCTTTATTTGTGGTAAACGCGTATATGCATGTGTGTGTGTGTGTGTAAGTGTCACTCGCAACTGACCGCTCCGCTCTGTCAAACACGCACACTACCGCACTGTGCATGTACACGTTCAACTACAAGTAAAGCCCGCTCGCCTTCGTGAGTTGCAAGAACTGTAACAGATTTTTTGCAGGATCAAAGGTATATTAATTATGTCCTTTTCTGTTCCTCTGACAACGTGTATCTATGCGTAATTTCATGGGGATTGGTCTAGGAGTTAAGACTTGAAAGCGTAACAAATAATCAAACAAATTGCATAGGTAATTATAATATAAGTTAAGATTTGCCATCGCGATCGGTCTCGGGTTCGATTCTCGGGTCGCATAAATGAACAGTAGTAGTATTTCTATTAGGAAATTATCAACAGCACTATTGTACCAGGTAGATGTGACTATTCACATATTTAAGGTGCCATGAAACAGGGCTCCAGTGTATACTTGCATAATATAAAATACTTACTTTTGGCGGGGCATCACTTGCGTTAATGTTGATTTAGTCAATAAATTTCTATCTCTCGGGAACATTACGTTTTTCTTAGGTGAAAGGTAACCTATGTCCTTTTCTGTATCCCTGACAACGTGTATGCGAAATGGATATGGCGTAAAGTGCAATACACACCAAAGCCGCCGACCCGCCGACACAACCCGGCGGCCTATATGAAAAGAATAATGTCGGCAACATGCGCCCGCGCGTGTCTGCGGGCTACGCAAGCGCTCAGTTGGCCAGCGACATTCGAGCAATAGTGACGTGCTAGTATTTTTGTTGCCAAATAAATTCCTCATGACGGGCCACCGACATGCCGCCGACAAAGTTTTCCGACTTGCAATGAGTGAAGCCGCCGACAAAAAGTTCCCGACATATGACGGCGGGTCGGCGACTTTGGTGTGTATTGCGCTTAAAAGTGTAATAAACAAACACATTCGAATTTATAAAATTGATTTAAAATACACCTCTGCCTACCCCTTGAAATTGAAGTTATATATATATTGGCGTCAGACTATGTACCTATGTATTGTTATTATTCTGAATGAAAATTTAATCGAACTTCAAAATAATTGTTATAGTACCTAGTCTTCTGCATAACCTGGATAACGTTCGTAGAATTTTTATATTAATTGAACAAAATCCATTTCATTTCCCTCAAATATTGATTACTTCGCAAAGAGAGCACTCGTTTTAATTTTAAAATAGGTTTTTTTGTAAGTATAGAAAATCTGGGTCGTCGACTAATCATAGTGTTTGAAAGAATTTAATCCTCCACGGCATCCGTTGAGGATTTGTATGAGATGAGTTCGTGAGCTTCCTTCGTACTTACTATGTTACACTTTTATTAATGTTACGTTGACTATAATTTATTTTTAAGAATATTCTAGATTTTAAAATATTTGAATGGCTTTATTATTTTGTACATACAAAGACTCTAACTTTGAAGGTAAGTAATTGAATACGTTTTTTTACAAATGGCGTCAAACAATGGCATACCTTAGTAGTGTATTGCGAATATTGCGATGTATGCCTTTTTGAAATAAATGAATAATGATATTATCTAAAAATATTACTTCTCAATTAAAAAGAGATAAAAATTGTCTTCGTCAAACAAGACAATGCCGAAAAAAATACAATTTAAATATTCAAAAAGTTTTTTGAAATAATTGGAACTCCTTGCGTTCTAAATTCAATTGAAGTTTTGTAAGTTGAATGTAGGAGAGAGAATAATATTACCAATAAAATTTAAAAAAATTATTGTGTAGCCTATTGGCAGCAACGGATTTAAATTAAGAATCATTTTATAATCATCTCATGTATTAACTGATCTCCGAGTTATTTTCAAGATTCAATTATATCAAAGTCTAGATTTGATACTTTGTTCTTGCTGTGAGTAATCAACTTTGTTTACAATTCTACAATACAAAGCTAATTGACAGCTAAACATTAATATTATATTGTATAGTGGTCCAAAACATTTTGTAAACATTTAGCCACAAGGATACTATTCCTCGTATATCACTATTTCTTCGTTTAAGAATACTAAACTAAAAGGATTTTAGTAGGGTACTTTAAGACTTAAAGGTCCTAATGCTAGTTCCAAATCGACTTGTTTAACGTTTTACTCAAATATTTATGAGGGGACGTGTATTTCTTTAGTTTACTAAAGATTACATAGGCTTCATTTGAATTTATTGTTTTTTACTTATTGTCCTTCTCTTTTTGTTTGCAGGTAAAGTTCCTACACACATTTGCAACTGTTTGGGTCCGGGCAGAGGGGTGTCGTTATAAGGTAATACAACTTAGCTCTTCTAGTGAACATTTTATAAAAATTTTTTGTTACTCAATCACGCCGAGATAGCTTAACAGAATTTGATTAAATTCGGCATCAATGACAGAACGCGGTTGGCATGTATTCAATTGTCTATGAATTTTATTAATCTATACTAATATTATAAAGATGAAGAGTTTGTTTGTTTATTTGTTTGTTTGAACGCGCTAATCTCAGGAACTACTGGTTCGATTTGAAAAATTATTTTTGTGTTAGATAGCCTATTTATCGAGGAAGGCTATAGGCTAACATAACGCTACGACCCACGGGGGCGGCGCAGTAACGATAAACGCGGGTGAAACCGCGGGAACATCTAGTAGTATAATAATATCAGGCCTGTTTTAAAATGTTCCACTGCTGGGCAAGGGGTTCTTCTGTGTATCAAAAGGCATACTCCACCACGCTGACCCAATGCGGGCTGACTACACACGTCTTCGACAACATTATGTAAAACTCTCAGAGTTTCCTCACGATACCTAAGTTTCCTCACGATGTTTTTCTTCACCGTTAAAGTGAGCGATCATTATCTATTTAACCCTAAGGATATTGATGATCCCTGATTTTCTTGACGTACGTTAAAAATTACTTCACCCAACCTTTCGTGCGTTTGCGCATCATATTAACTCATAATTAACAGCGCGACAGTCACACTAGGTGAGAATCAAAACACGTAACATCACAATAATGTGTCTATTAGTGCGCAGGAGTTCACACGAGAGCCGAATTAAAAACGCATCAGAAACGTATTACACTAACTCTGCCACCCGCGCGGTATACTTTCAACACGACTAACCATTCGAAAATAGACCTTATTTCTTAAGCAATAAGGATTCAGGAATAAGCGGGAATAAAGGTAATGTTGCGTTGGATTTTGGACTTAATGTAAAGTGATGTATGGTTGCTTTTTGTTTGGAAGCGTGTCCCGGAAATGTAGGGAACTGAAAGCCTCCAAGAACAGGTTTCGCGTTTGTTTTTTTCTGTAGAGTTCAAAAGTAGAATTAAGGCTGTGGAGGCACACAACGATTCCGGGAAGGGCAGTGGACTGATTAAAACGGACTGTTGGAAGTTTTTTGTTTTCTCTCCCTGGTCCCGTTTGTTTGGGAAGAGTATTTGATTGTTTTTAATTTTAACTTAGATTTATTTTTAAATGATTGTCCAGTTTCATTGTTATGACGATAAAAGTGTTTGGCAGTATGTGTCGTTTTAATTGCGAAACTGCCGTATTTGGGGCATATTAATTATGTGTTTTTTTTAGAGTGATATCTGTTATTAATTATAGTAAAAGTACAAATTCTATTGGAATAAATATTTTAAAGTTCAGCTTTTTTCAGTTATAAATCCATAACTTGTTTTCCTTGTAATTTTAATATGTAAAATGGATATTGAAAATGAATAACCTAGATTTTTCACCGAATTCAATATTAAATTGAAAGCTTATATCGTACTTTTCTGAGAACATTGCTTAACACCGGGCTTTTTACTCAGAATGCGTCGAACAGCTCATTCCTGGTCATGAATAAATGCTTTTGTATTTTAACTAGTTACTGCCCGCGGTTTTGTCTGTATTAACGTATACAATATAATGGACGTGACTTATTTATGTGCTTAGGTTCATCCAAATACCTCAACTGTTTACGCGTGAATGAATAACAAACACCTTTACAAACAATACCATTTATAATATTAGTAAGATATTACTACTATTTAATTACTTATATTCAAATTAACAATAAAGATAAAATCGTTACTCAAACGGACAAAATCCCATGCTGCTGCGGAGAATTTCCTGACAGTAAAATCCAATAACATTCCTGACCCGAGGATCAAAATCAGTTCTTCAAGATCGGTCGCAAACATACACCTATACCTTCCTTTCGTAAAGTAATATTATAATAATAATGCTATAAGATCTGAGTAAGCATATATTTGCAAGTCGAGTAATTCTCAGAAGCAGCTCAAAGGAATGAGCGGCAGAGGGTGTTAGTCTCGCCCTCTATTACAAGGAACATATTATATCTACAGTAGAGCATTGTTACTAGCTTCAGTGCTAATCTGTTTGTGTGTTCGTCTTCTCCGAATTGCTGAACCAGTTTCTATAGGACTAGCACGAGGGCCCTTAGGACAAATTTCATATGGGACTAGGTCATACTGACAAACATACCTATTTACTATAGATAGCCTGTAGGACGGTCATGGCCAGTTGCATTCACTGATCGGTAAACGATTAGCGAGGTTAAGCAACGTTGAGTGCGGCCAGTCTATAGATGGGTGACCGCTTAGTGATATTTCATCTGAGCGTCTCCGTGCTTCGGAGGACACGTAAAATGTCGGTCCGGGTTGTTGTCAAATTGATACCAGTCGTTAAGCCATGTCAGAGGCCTACGGGCGGCTTGAACAACTCTTGATAACAGGTTGACCACTAACCACACGAAAAGAAGAAAGAAGAACAAGAATTTCACACGGATACCAGATATTAGGTAGATATACAGTTTATGAAAGCGAAGTTCTAGGAATAAGACAGTCTATAGACAAAATACTACCTCAGTGCCGCAGCAGTTGTGAATGCTATTGTTGTTTCTGTGAACGATTTTTTATACCGTGTGGAGATCGAACCTACGACACTCAAAGCATTGTCAGTGCATAAACTATCAGGGCAGTATTTTCTCTTTGCAACACCAGAGGCATCGCTTGCGCGTTGCCGACCCTTTAGGAAAGGAAGTGGGAAGGAGAAGGAGCGGGAAAGGGGTAAGGGGGTGATTGGGCTTCCGGTACTCTCACTCATCGAACGAAACACAACAATAGGAATACTGCTATTTCACGTCGATATTCTGTGAGACGGTAGTCCTTCCCCGGTCGAGCCGACCCATTCATGCTGAAATCAGCTAGGCTCTACTACTCTATAAAAATACTAGTCTCTTTAACAGCGTATGTTGTTTGACTATTCGTAAAGCGTAATGCTTTACGAATAGAGTGTGATTCACTAATCACACAAGTTGTTATCCCGTTTGGGATTTGAACCCACAGCACTGTGCATATGCAGTGGTGATGCCCACTAAAACGACTTCACCATACAGTCAATCAAAAATAAAATAATGTAACCCCTACTTTTTAATTTTAATGCCTTCTAAAGACGTCTATTTTGATATAGTATTTTTAAATTCGTTACACGATAAAGATAGTTAAACATTTTGATAAATTAAGTAGGAAATAGTGGCTGA
The DNA here is from genome assembly GCA_963564715.1 of Catocala sponsa. Classification (NCBI taxonomy): domain Eukaryota; kingdom Metazoa; phylum Arthropoda; class Insecta; order Lepidoptera; family Erebidae; genus Catocala; species Catocala sponsa. The sequence goes on from OY751352.1 coordinate 10,606,264, forward strand.
TATACGTGTCGAATTTATAATTTTATGAGGTCCGTTGACTAGGGGTACTTGTATGGAATACAGTTGTTTCTTTGTCTTCCAAAATAGACAACGATGGTGTAAAGACCTCATGAATAGTGTAGAAAAATATATATATAATGTTATGTTCCATGTAATAGTTAATGAAGTTACCGGGCACATATTGAGACTTCGTCAAGATTTGAAAATACTTTATCGATCTTGGAATCAAACTTGTGACCTCTAAATCTTCACAAAATCTAGCGAACAAATTTAAAAACTAGGTATTTCACGACATTGAGAATTTCTAAGAAAATTTACTAGACTTTACCCAAACTAGAATCGAACTTGTGACCTAACAACAAAGCCAAACCCTTCAAAATGAAGTTCCCGGTATATTAATAAAGATAACAAATCAATTACTCGGCAGCCTACCTGCGCAAACTAAACTAAAACTTCTGAACATCAAACTAAGTTACAGTACATGAATAATCCTTCCCTCTGTGTAGATGTTTAGTAAAGTGCAGACTAGAAGTGTTCCAGCCAAATACATAAGAGTTATTAAGTAATACCTACTAGAGGAGACATCTTAATAAAAAAGTTTGTAACACGAGTTGCAGTGCGTGCACTCAAACTCATTTAGTCTGAGTCAGGCGATCACTGGGATGACACGTCTGAGAATTGAGCAGCACCGCACGGATGGCTCGCGGTTCAAATCGCCTCACCACTCGCCACATTTGTGTCATCCACAAATAATTGTTCCGAGTCTAGGTGTCTTTTGTGTCCGTTGTTTAAATGTTTGTTAAGTCCCCCGTGACACAGGAATTATGCATAGTGCGGTTCTTATAAGTCTTGAATATTATATTATACTAGCTGTCCCGACAGACGTTGTCCTGAACACAAGAAAAAGAAAAAAACCCAAATCTAAACCATTCTCGAATCCACTTGAACACACACAAAAAATTTCATCAAAATCGGTCCAGCCGTTTAGGAGGAGTTCAGTAACATACACACGTACAGTAGAATTATATATATAAAGATATTATTAAATGGCATATCTAAATATTTTTACTGAAATGTGTCGCTGTAATAATTGGCACAGCGAGTTCGAGAACACTCGTGTTAAAATAAATTTTCTTGAGATGTATCCTTAGGTACGTAGAACTTAGCGTTATACACTTAATGCCATGTTTGGAATTTTAAATATTCGCATTTAAACGTGTCATTGCAGTAATCGTTAGCCGGCCATGTTCCTATATACCTGAACGCGAATGAAGCGTAATCTGTGAGAAATATGTCAAAATTTAACTTTCCGTAGATAAAACGTAAAGCAGCGATAGCCTAGTAGGAGACCATTGGACAGCTACGCAGAGGTCTCGAGTTCGATCCCAGGGCGCGCATCTCTGACTTTTCGAAGTTAGGTGCGTATTATATAGTTAACTAGCTGACCCGCGCAACTTTGTCTGCTTCATATAAGAGAATTTTCCCCGTTTTTGCAACATTTTCCGTTGCTGCTCCGCTCCTATTGATCGTAGCGTGACTTTATATAGCCTATAGCCTTCCTCGATAAATGGGCTATCCAACACTAAAATAATTTTTCAATTCGAACCAGTAGTTCCTGAGATTAGCGCGTTCAAACAAACAAACTCTTCTGCTTTATAATATTAGTATAGATTATCGCTCGCTTCAACGGTGAAGGAAAACATCGTGAGGAAACCTGCATGTCTAAGAGTTCGACATAAAACTGGGCCAGCGTGGTGGCCTATGGCCTAACCCTTCTCACATTGAGAAGAGGCCCCTGCCCAGCAGTAGGACAGTTTAATACAGGGCTGATAAAATGACTCTGAATATAGGCACCGGGGTTAACTGAGTTAGAGAACATGCACTAACTCGTGTTATAAAGAATTTACTGTATATATCTTCTATAGTGCCAAGTATATATAAACTCAATGACCAAACATTTGTTTTTCGTTGACGACAAGTTTGATGGGTCGAGATACACCGGCAACTTCGCTCATGACGACATCCCTGGCTCTTCTTTGTACTCCTGTAACCATTGTTTCTGAAATAGACGGATAGTACTAGGACTACGTTTGAAATGTGTTGTTATGGAGATATGAGGCGTAGTGGTTTGATTTTGATGTATATATTTAGAAGGAAGGCAATTGTTATTAGAAACAAACAGATGTAAAATGATAACTAAAGACGTAAAGAAAAAATCAATATTAAACCAAATATTGTTATAGGGTAACATTTTATGATGAAGTTTGAGGCATTCTGGAGAATGACCACGTGAAAAGACAAGCGTACATATGCGTTAATGAAGCAAGAAAGATATGCCAGAATCGAAGAAAGTGAAACTCTATAGCCTCTACTTATCACGCCGGGAAATAGGCGTGAATCTTTACAAGCTGACATCCTGTTTATCAATTTACTTGCATATTCTAATATTTTTGTTAACATTATCTTATCTTATGTGGGGGCCAGTCAGTGCAGACCGGCGACACTTGGACCCAGTGGAATCTTTTGTGTCGACACTCTCCCAATAACGACTGCCATAGATGTTCATGGCAGCCGGGACCAACGGCTTAACGTGCTCTCCGAGGCACGGAGCAGGCGATAATTGTCAATCAATACGCACATAATTTCGAAAAGTCATATAACTTCCGAAAATCAGATGTGCGCGACGTGGGTTCGAACCTGAGACCTTCTGCATTGCAGTCTGTTTGTCTCCCCACTAAGCTATTGTTAACAGTATCTTTTAAGTTCAATGAAATATAAGAATCACGTTAGAATTTGTCTTGTCTTAGTCTGATGGCTTAACGTTCGTTTCGCATCGCCTAAAATTTAATTTTTGTTCATAGAAAAATACATAGTTGAATACTGATGCTGGTCTAGATGAAACTATTATAAATATAGTTGGCTACGTCAGCAATATTTAAAATATACGCTTCCTGGTCAACAAAGTTGTAAAACATATACCAACTAATTTAGTTTTGACCAAAAGCGATTGCTCCGCCAATTCTAGAGTTAGCAAAGCGAAATATTTTTGGTATATATTCCGAACTTTGTGAATAAAAACTAGTTCAGATTTATTAGAACTTTTCCGTTTTCGCTTACTGAGGTCCACGACCTTTGGTGCATTTCATTTTAGTTTTCAACTTCAGAAACTAGTATTTGGTTCGTGGTAAATATTCAACCCTACAATAACACGCCGTGAAGGTGAACGAACGGTAACAAACGGAAATAATTAAGTAACGAGATACATATAAAAACATTAGTGCCAATTCAATAGGTTTCGATTTGATGTTTATAAAAAACATACCTGTTTGAGCTTTATAACATAAAAGCGCGTTCTTTTTTATTCAAATTATGTTGTAACCTAATATCTTTGGCCTCGATGCGAATTGACTATATATAAATGCGTTTTAATATAACAAATCAAAGCGGCCCACGCGTTTTTACCGTCTTAACATAACGACTGTATACCGGAGGGTTAAGTAGAGATGTGTTACACCCACAATACGCTTGTTAAGTTTAGGTAACATGGGAGGCAAGGACCTGAATCATGTTCTCACTAAATATTTACAAAAAAAACCTTGTAAGATTGTTATAGTGACTGTATTAGAAGGCGATTATGCCTGTGTATTAATAAGTTTATTACTTCATAAGAAAAACATAATCTAGGTACAAAACTTAGGGCTTAAGGAATACATAACAAACTGGAGACCCTGACTTCTAAACTAGGTACCTGTATCTTAGAAGCCAGTGCTACCTTCTGAAGTTAGACTACCTATACAACTAATTCTATATACTCGCATTAAGCAGGAGAGGACTTGAATTTGTAACACAACAAAATTCAGTAAAGTATTGTTTCCTATTTAAATCAAATACTTAAAATTCGTTTCTTTTTGCATCTTATATTTATTTGGTCCCTAAAAAAAAGATTTTAACATTATTTAAACATATAGACTAATTAAAACATTAATTTTAGTGATGGGCATTATAAAATTTTGATACATATTAAATACTATATTAGAATATCCATATAATGAAAGCACGACTCGGAATGGTCAGCCTTCTAATATGTTTTTTGTCGCTATACCAATTTCAGCTGCATTTAAAAGTAATAAATTTGAGTTTCAATCGCAATAGTCACCATCCAATATCGAATTATCCACATTATTCGCGAAAATCGGTACAAGGTAAATGGCTCGCAATAACGATGATGACAAAAACTGCACTAGAAATTAAATACACTAATTTCACAGTTTAAAACCCCCCTATCTATTCTCTGTACTTATTATTTAAAAGAGTTTAAGTTACATTTTTTGTCGTGCCCGTGCGCCAAAGTTTGTGGTATCGATGCCCACAGGACAATAATCCTTGTGATCTTCAATACGATGTTCTGCGTCTGGTTGTTCTTGTCTGTCTGAGTATTTGTTAAGTTTACGCGTGACATGACCTATTGTTCATCCTTAGTGCTAAAAAAATAAATGCTACCAACAATCTATACAAATAAATAAAATTGAAGTGTCTGTTTGTAATGTCAAAATAACAGCTTTTTATCTAATGCATATGAAAGTATATAAGGTACCTATACGAAAACATCTATTTTTTAAATTTTTGTCTGTCTGTCTGTTCGTTCCGGGTAATCTCCGTAACCGTTGAACCGATTTTGACGGGACTTTCACTGGCAGATAGCTAATGTTATAAGGAGTAACATAGGCTACTTTGATTTTAGAAAAAAATAGAGTTCTGCGGAGACAAACACTTTTTAGTTAAAATCTACGCAGACGAAGTCGCAGGTAACAGCTAGTCTATACTAATATTATAAAGCTGAAGACTTTGTTTGTTTGTTTGCGCTAATCTCAGGAACTTACTGGTTCGATTTGAAAAATTATTTTAGTGTTGATAGCCTATTTATCGAGAAAGGCTATAGGCTATATAACATCTCGCTACGACCCACGGGGGCGGCGCAGTAACGATAAATGCAGGTGAACCGCGGAAACATGTAGTTTATAATAAGTTTACACTTATGTTGTCAATTATGCGACCTCACTTTCGTTTTCCTAGTTGGGTGAAGTCATTTGGTTTTTCTGTTTGGAAATTGGCCTAATGCGTACCTGGTGAAATGAAGGTGAAATATGCATTTGGCTTGGTGGGTAAGTATATAGTTGTGGGTCTATAAATATAAGCTTAGTCAGTGACAACAGAACGGGTATTGTCCACGAAACTACAGCACGCAAGGTCACCTCAGTGTCCAGATCCACACGGTACAGACTTTGAATTTATACGACCTACTTTAGCAGACTTTACTTTGTATTGTCGCCGATGTCTTCAGGATTCCGAGGAGCTATGCTCATCATTATTTCGTGTTTTATGTTGGCAGCGTTATAGATTGCTCGCCGTGTGAAACTTTGTAGTTTTGTTCTACGATTTGGTACAGTAATGGTTTGCGTTTTACATGTGTGTATTTGAACTGTCGTAAATGTCATAGTGAAGACAGGATTTTGCAATGAACATTTATTTTCGTGAACTCACCTATAGGATAAATTCTTAAGCGTAGATTATTCAGTTGTGTAGTTTATTCGTATTTGATAAACTGTCCGAGTAACTTCTCTTTGTTAAGCGAGCTGTGTGAAAATGTTTTAGTTAGGTTCACGTCGGTAGTGCAATAGGTAGAATTCGAACCCACTACCTTTCTACCTTAAGGTCGATACCTTATCCATCAGGCTACCGTATTTAAAAGCCACTGAGGTCAATGTAGCGACACTGCTGACGCGTTAGTTTTGTGTAGTAAGGCGCAAGTATACAGTAGCGCCGCGCGGCAGTCGTCTCCCCGCAACCACTCAGTTATGACGTAGTCCAATATGTAAGTACCTATTTATATTATTTATAACTGGTACCAGTAAATATATATCCATATCTACATTATCTACCATGAAGTATTTTATTTGGACACTCACAAAAAGATCCCCTACAGTCAATAATAACCGCGCAATACATTTTCTACCGTGACTGCTACATGGCAATCAATGTGTTTAGAAATCAAAAGCTTTGCATTCCGTCCATATTCATATGTACTCCTTCTTTGATTTGCTAACAAGTTAAGATAGGCAGTACTAATAATTGCGATACATGCTTTTTCACACTTATGCAAGCTCCTTATTAAGTTGCACGTCTTAAAAGCACGAAGCAATAATTAACAATGCTCTCGTGATTATGAAAGTGGTCTTAAACTGGGTCTGTGAGTTACTCGTATAAAGACTCTGGTATCTGCCTTGGTATTGATCTATCGTTCACGGGGTAAGATAAGTATGGATGGATATTAAATTTGCCTAGAATACTATATTCCAATTTTAGATCTTCAGAAAACAGTGTAATGCCTGTTGCCTAGAGGTATGGGCAATGGGGATCTAGGAACTTTGGATAGCTAATATCTTGGAAACTTATTCTAATAGAGAAGCTGTTTTGTTCGTTAGACCTATGGCGAAATAAATTGACGGATTTCCTTAAAATTAAATAATTTAAATAATATATTTATATTTACTAACGAATTCTCATAAAGTAAACATTTTTGTCTATTGGATCTTATTAATTGCTTGAGAATTTTATAGAGAATTTCTCGTGTCAAGCAAAGGTATTCTTGGTTTTCTATTAAGAAATTAACGATAGCTTGTAACTATTTAACAAGAGAAAACTTAATCTTATCTTAGGATAGAGATGACATTAATACTCATTTGCGCAACCGTTTAATAAAATACAACCGTGATGTAATATTTACCAAAAAAACTGACCTAAGAATCGAACATGGAACATAAGCCTAATCTACTCCATCAGTCATCTTGGCTTTTTAACACGGATTTCTATCATATACCTATTGCGTAAACCAATGTAAATGTTGTTATACCATACGTTACATTTACACACAAATTAGTAGATATATTAGCATTTATTCGTCATTTTTTATTCTCCGCCATTGATGCATAACAATGATTATAAATAATACGAAACGAGCGGCCTACAAAATGGTTTTTTATGCAAAATATTGAGTAACTAATTCTACACTCGCAACTCGCGTGTATACATTAGCCGTGTCTTATTTTGTTAGAATACCAAATTAAGTTTTAGACGTTACTAAGACACGAATATTGTGAGGTACAAGAATGTTTTGGGTATATCTAATGTTGACTTTGTACGGAGAAATGATTTCTGTACGGCGGGGAAACAGGGATATAGTAATTACGGAACTACTCGCGAAATTATATCAAAGTGTTACACATATTATTATATGGGTACAGCACATCCGTCTTAATTAGCCTGGATATCGGAAACCCTACTTACTTACACTTACACAGGAACACAGCACTAGAATGTTCGGTTGCCATCTTCTGCAGAGTGGAGATACTTTCAATCAAGCTGCCTCAAAGAAATTCCAACTTAAAACAGGAATCACATTGCGACATGCCTGTCTTTTCTTGTTAAAAAGATCGCTATCCTTGTGTTCTTTTTGTCTTTAATCAAATAAATTACTAGTCTTGGCAAGAAGATCTCACTTGCAACTTGAACACCGGGCGCGGTGAGATCTTATTATAGCGCAAACAATATTGAACATTATGTTTTACTTTGTACGGTTTAAATTACATTGTAGGCCTCTTTAGTAATATCTACTAAAATATATGTAAATTGTGGACACATCTTTTATGAATTTTATACTACACCCAGAGTATTATAAAATTTTGTCAGCAAGAAAATCAGTAGTTTCTGTACTTTCTAGAACTATGTCGAAACGCTACGAATTCTCGGAGGATTAATAATTCTGGTGTTATAAGCGTCCAAACGCTGCGCTAACTATTGACCATTAGGCAGGCCAATAACAAATACTAATAGGTATATAGCCATGTTACATAAAATACACCAAACTCCATTGACCTTGTATATTAATTTCTTTGTCCAATTCACATCCACTTAAGAATTCCTCGCGAACATTATGCAAGTTTCTTATCATATTGAGAACAAATAATGGCCATTATGGCTAGCTATCATATAATTTATATGCCTTTATCTTTATATGTATTAACATACATAGTGAAGTCCCCTCGTAATGCGTTTGGACATTACCATACTCCCAAATATGTTATTAAGAGATATGGTCAGACTAATTGTGTTTTTTGGGGTCCCTCATAAACGGGTTCCTTATAAACGGATCCCTTGTAAACGGGTCCCTTGTTAGCCATGTTTGTATAATGTGGAGTAAAGTAAAATCTCCTGTACTAGCTTTATTAAAAGAGGCTATAACCAGATCCTTAAACTGAGATATTACATATTGAATGCTCTATCATAGATGCAAGATGAAATGTACTGTTCGTGGTAATTTATGACCGGCATGGTATTTAATATGTTAAATGTTCAGAGGTTGACTGGGGAAGTAACTTCCTCCTACAGAAAAACAAAGGCAAATCATCTTGTATTGTGTTTCTGTTGAGTTGATTTGCTAGGATCCTTAGGAGGTGCTGTGTTGTCGGCAGGGGTATCTCCGTTACTAAAGCTAGCAACATGGCAACCATGTTTGAATGCTGCGCTGCAGTCAGTACTCCAGTGGCTATGGCAAGACGACCACGTAAACCAATGATTACGTGGTCGCCTTGTCGTAGCCACTGCGCCGAATGTAGTGAGTTTGATACCAGCACCAGACAAAACGAAAAATCCTCTCCACAAAAAAAATAAATGTAAAATCCTCTCCACAAAGAAATCAGTACAGCGGGCAGTCTTTAAAAAACCGTTATTGTCGGTAGGTAACGCACTATTGATACTCTGATGTTGCAAGCATGCCTTGGCTATCGTGGTCTAGGACTCTAGGCATGCTTGCAACACGAGATAATGCTTTACCGTTAAGAAGGCCGCTGGTTACACATCTAAGTAGTTCAAAAAATCTACAAACGTAGTGAACAGGAAATAATAAATACAATACTACGGAATCCTTAACACACAACCCGTCCAAGTGTGTACCGGTACACACTTGGATGGTATTTTTAATATAAAGGCAGGACACGTACGGTTGTTTGTTTTTTAAATCGTATGTTACGTGGACGTTTCCATTTTTTATGTGCCACGAATTAAAAAGGTCTGAAGGCTAAGTGTTTAATTACTAAGTAATGAAAAGCTAGACTTCTGTGTAATATTTTTGCCATTTAAACATTGTAACGTAATATAATGGCTGTGGTCTCCCTGAATGATAAATGAAAAGGATCAAGCTACATTTCTGTAGTTTTATTTAGGGACTAGCTATGTCCCGCAGTTTGAACAACGTTTATGATTGCTACTTAGCTGCTGTGGCTCGAAGCGTGATGTAATAGTCTATAATTTTCCTCAATAATAATATCAAATGCAATCATAATTGTTCAATTCCAAGTGGAACTTACTGAGATTAATGCATTTTACAGAGATTGACGTGTTCAAACGTAACGACACGCATATTCTTCTTTTTTTTAAATTTAATAAATATGTTACGAACATATTGCCTTAATCGGAGATAGTTGCAGAATCCGTATTTGAATTTTATTTGGTACTTTTGCCTGACTTTGTCCGCTAGGAAATAGTTATTTTCTGGATAAAAAGTACCCTATATTATTATATCCTTGACGTGTATGCAAAATATCATGATGATCAGTCGAGAAGTTGAGGCGTGAAGGCGTAACAAAGAAACTCACAGTCAGATTTGTAGTATTAGTTAGGATACAATAAAGAGTAGGTATTCTATCTCTCCTTCTATCTAGTTTCTGTCTATCTATCAGTTCAAACCGAATTTTAGCAGATTTCGAAACACAAGAGATTTAAATCCCGGATTCTCCAAAACCATTCGGGTCTATTAGCAGTTTCGTATGTGATGCTTTTGGAGCTACATAAACAAATTGATAGATTTATCTTGTACCTTTACATAGGTCTGTCTTGATTGCAATTGGAATGTTAGTCTCGAATCCGTATGCGACAAAGACTGTTCCGTCCCGTATTCTTTTATGTGACTTTCGTATGTACATGCTGCTCAACGATGCTCTGTTGTACTGAAAGTAGTATATGACCGTTCCTAGGGAATATATCTCCAGAGCAAAATTGGTAGAACGGTTTAGAACTTAAAACATAGAGAGAATACACCTAAATTCAACAACTTTATACGGCTTTTATCGCGTTGTTTATTTTAAAAACATTTTTATCGCATAACTTTGAAGCTATTATTTAACTATTACCGTTAAAAACTTTACTACTACTGCATAAATAGGAACACCGATAATTAAATGATGTTCGGGTACTTTGAAATAATTACATTTCAAGACATTGAGACAACCACCATCGTAATCCTGTGTCCGTCATGGCTGCTTAAAAGCAACTGAAACGTCCGCGTCGGGGAAAGAGTAAATCTAAAAATAAAATAATTTAAATAGCTGAAAGTTTAATTATAGTAGTAACTCTAAAATTATGTAACGAGTGTTTTAAAATAAATAACGCGATAAAATCCGTATAAAATAGTTTAATATTTCAATGTAGAACTTTCGCGTAAATGTAAGACAATATAAAAAAACAACATTATCATATGAGGCTACTGGTTATATGTAATATACACTTCACTCAATAATTACTCAACCGAGGCCAATCTCCGTCTCTCCTTAAATTTGAATCGTTATCGTTGACTCAAAAGAGCTTTAAGTGATTTGCAACAAATTTACGTATCGTTGACACGGACTAATACATTTAGATCAACGACAGATTATCAAATATATGTTTATTGAATTCTGCCATTATTGAATACAATTTATTCATGACCTTTTTTGGTGGAGATAAGATTTGAGTCTGCGTTTAAGTGGATAATGGTTTCTTGTTATTAATATCTACACATGATTTTATGTGTGTTTTAATTCACTTTTTTTGGTGTTGTGTGCTTATTAAGAAGTGGTTTTTATAAAACACTGCATCATAAGCAAATGAATGGCGGCACATGAGTTGCAATGATATGGTCAATACGATCCTAATACAGCTTTTTATCAATATACGGTCTCAACCTTATTTCATGCCTTTTTTATTAGCTTATAATTCTACTTTGCACCTGTGAGAAATATATTTGTGTAGGTCAAATAATCTTGACGCACTAAGTTTTCTGTTAAGAAAATTTTCAAGAGCGACACGAAGTCCGGCAGTATGCAATGACAATAGAGCCGCTCTAATTTAGGTGTGATCTAAAAATAGCTAGCGAAGTGTAGGTGTAATATGCTTCTGCCTACCGTGTCAGGAGTATACACAAGACAATATAATAATAACTTTATTACTATTCAATAATAAACCAGTTCTTACAGTACGGTGTATCAGAGGAACCTGTTATTGTCAGGATTCACAAAGCTTCCTAAACTAGGCTTGGATCCTCTGTTTAAGTATATTGTGCACCAAAATTATTTATGACAAACTTAATTAACATCCTGTGCTCTAAAATGCTTGCAGCTCGCGGTAAAGAACGTTATTACTAGAGGGCACGATGTCCCACCTACTTTTAATTGCAAAAATCACTGGCAGCCAACAAAAGAAAGTCCAAACTACGCCTTGTCTACTAAACTATCTCAAAAAGAAGAAAATAAAAAGCATGGCGACTGGACAGAACAAAAGGTAATCTTAGATGCTATAAAAAGACAATGGTAAAAAGAAGTGAACTCCCTTCGCGAGATTTAAATTAATTAAGTACCTGAGAAGCAAGTTGAATTTAGCTTAAATTCTTTTGAAACAACAACTTGTGTTAACTGAACTGAGGTTATTGTGGTTCGTCACTGTTGCAATGTAGGTATTTGTAAAGAAGTAGATATGTACGTTGTTACTGATTCGTATGTAGGTTATAATGATTATTAAACATATATCCATACAGATATTGTATGCATGTCACTTTTTCAATTTGTGTTGTATCCACGTCTATCCTGCTCAATATTTTATTATGTAATTTGGTATGAAGATAGCTTGAATACCGAAGGACATAATTATGTAGATAAAGGCTTTACAAAAATTCAAGGGTAGTAGGTAAGGTGTAAATTACTTAACATGTTTGTAGAGTTTAACGCTATACTGTGTAACCGATTTTGATTAAATTTGTAGTGATACATACATACATACATAGATTCACGCCTGTTTCCCAGAGGGGTAGGCAGAGACTACGGATTTCCATTTGCTACGATCCTGACACACTTCTCTGGCTTCATTCACTTTCATCACATTCCTCATACACGCCCGTCGGTTCAAGGAGCTCTTAACCTGGCCTTTGTCCAGGACGCCTCCGATCTGGTCGAGAAACGTTCGCCTAGGTTTTCCTCTTGCGACTGTTCCATTCACACTAGCCTTATAAACTTTCTTAGTCAGTCTTTCCTCGTCCATTCTTTCTACATGTCCAAACCAGCTTAACATACCCTTTTCTATTCTTGTAACTATATCAACTTTCATGCCGCATCTCTCTCTAATCACACTATTTCTTATTCTATCTTTCAGAGTCACACCACATATGCTTCTCAACGCTCTCATTTCTACAGCATTTATTCTGCTCTCATGCTTCTTTTGCCATACCCAACTTTCACTTCCATACATAAGTGTGGGCACTAATAGTCCTCTATGAACAGCCAAACGTGCCTTTTCGGATACATTTCGACTGTTCATAAAAGCGCGTAGGGCTCCATTCACTTTGTTGCCAGCAATCGTTCTCCTTTCAATATCTCCGTCATGTTTACCATCCCTTGTAAACAAAGTACCCAAATATACAAACTCTTTCACTTGCTCCACTTTTTCTCCATCAATCATAATATTACACATCGTCACGCACTCTTCCTTTTCAAATACCATTACTTTCGTCTTGCTTACATTTATTTTCATTCCTTTACTCTCAAAAGCACCATGCATAATAGTTACCATCGCCTGCAACTCTTCCGCCGATGACGCAAGTATTACTTGGTCATCGGCATAAAGAAGACATTTGACAAGTAGCTCATTCATTCTTAATCCCCATTCACAATCTTTTAAATCTTTCAAACAATAGTCCATGTATAGGTTAAACAGCCAAGGTGACGCTACACATCCTTGTCTAACACCTTTATCGATGCTAAACCACTCTGTGTAGGTTCCATTTATCCTAACACAAGCTCTGGAATCATCATAAAGAGATTTCAGAGCTCGCGTGAGGTTGCTATTCACTCCATACATGGACAATGCCGACCAAAGTTCATTCCTCACCACTTTATCATAAGCCTTTTCCAGATCCACGAATGCGCAATAGACCTTTTGACCTTTGGCCAAAACTTTTTCGGTAAATTTGTAGTGATAAATCGGCATTGTTATTATGGCAGCTTTTCAGGCAGAATATTGGTTACTTTTTTAAATAAAATTTAAATATCATATTAGTATTACATAAAACCAAAACTATACATACCTTTTATTTGACACTAGATGTGCACGCGGTGTCACCCGCATTCATCATTACTGCACAGTCCCCGTGGCTTGTAGCGTGATGTTATATAGCCTATAGCCTTCCTCGATAAATAGGCTAGCCAACACTAAAATAATTTTTCAACTCGAACCAATAGTTCCTGAGATTAGCGTGTTCTAACAAACAAACAAACTCTTCAGCTTTATAATATTAGTATAGATTATTTCGTATTGCACTAAAACAGAATTATACCTTTCGTTTGACATTACCAGCCGTTCCCAAGACAATCAAACCCACAGACAAAAGATTTTACCGTTTGTTTTTTAATGTTTTTATAGTTAAGTAGTTGTTTATCTGTTTATAAGTGTGAAGCCTTTAGTCTTTATTTACACTTTGGTTGGTACTGTTCTATAAGTAATGGAAAGATTTTTAAGTGTTTGCCGGGAAGTGGTAAGTGGCGCCATAAATTGTGAGCACAAAAACAACTTTGGCTAACTTAGCTGGTTTTCATTTGATGCGGAACTTCGCACAACTTTCTTTATAAAAACGTATATTTATATCCCATCGTCTTTCATTTTATAGACACGATAATATAATAATATTATAATACTATATAATAATATTCTACCACATACACACAACACCATCTAGCCCAAACTAAGCAGAGCTTGTATATGGGTACTAGACAATGAATAAACATACATACATACTTTTTTTTTGTAAATACATACAAATTATACATAGAAATACCTAGACCAAGACAAACATCAATGTTCATGCACACAAATGTTTGACTTGTGCGGTAATCGAACCCGCGACCTCAGGCGTGGCAGTCGGTTACACTAATCACTACGCCATCGAGACATATATATCTATTGTTATGTATCTCCTGGAGATTGAGTAACGGTTAAGCTATTAGACATGGATAGATCCGTGATTGTTTGTCTCTGGAGGGGTAGGCAGAGACTTATTTGGTACACATGAATGTATTTTTTGTCAGTGAAGTTTTAGGTCTTACGATATACCTTACGTATTTGCAGCGTCTATTATATTTTTTTATTGTTATCAATAATTTAGCTAAGCATACAAAATATATCATATAATTATAAGCATGTAGTGTTTGTATCTAGTAGGATACATCTTAATGTAAGTGTATTAATTAAGCTATCATAAATACTAATGTACTATCGTTAGATTGTATCCAGATTTGCAAAGCAATAATAAAAAAAAATATATTAGATATACAGACATATACATATTATGTATATATTAGACTCAAGGCGGTATCTCCTTAAAGGAGCGGACAGCGATGTATGACACTTAAGATTTGTCAGTTAAATACTACATTAGTCGAATTAAATGCCGTTAAACGATAAAATTTTCAGCCATTTGCTGTTACTGAAAATTTCCCAGCAGAAAAAGCTGATAACATTTTCACTGAATCTAACGCGAAGATGCATATTGCGCATGAGAGCACAGATTTACGCCTTGAGATCAACGAGACTTAAGCGTATGTTTTAAAAATTTACGTGTATGGTAAATATTGCATGATACATATAGTAATAGCAATAGTAGTGTAACAGTTTTCAAAATTTTGTAATAAAGTGACAAATAAACAACGCGATAAAATCCGTATATAGTAGTTTAATTTCAATGATAAATATAGTATTCTTATATAATATATAAATAAAAAATAAATATATAATTAAAAAAGATGGCTGCTAACCCGCTACAAGGGTCCCTGCACAATAAAACCCGCTCATAAACCAAGCTCGTAACCTCGGTGCTCAATAAGAATTGATATTAACGTCTAACGGACCCTTAACGTGATTGAATTTCAATTTATGACCTCCTACTGTCACACGTTTAAAAATTATGTTATTTATATCTTCACGCATGTATTCTTCTGAAGGATAATGCAGTAATATGCGCCAGGGATTACCAGTCAGTACTTTACCCTGTGAAATTGAAAGAGCAAATAATCATATTTTGTTTGTATTTATTTTCAACATTATTAAGATCATTTAAATACGTAGACTCACGCCTTATATTTGTTACAGGTAGGCAAAGTCCCTCTTGACAAATGGCCAGCAAAATTAGTGGAATGTAAATAAATTCTGCCGATTACCGGACTCCATGTCTCAATTGAAAATGACTCAAAGGCAAACTAAATAATACTGCCTGACCCGTGAATCGGACCCCGTACCCCACGACTGTTAATATAAACACAACTGAACCAACCAAGCTATACATTTATCAAATTAAGATACTAAAAACTTCAGCACTTCAATAACCTCACAAATAATTTAAATACAATAAAATGTCAATTACAGTTACCGTTCCATAATGTTAAATTTATACCGTATCATTCAATTCGAATTTTATTACTTAGTTGTGTTGCCAACGATTCGTACTGGAGCTGAATTGCTTAATACAATGACATCAACAGTCACTAGCCAACTAAAGCTTGATACATACTATTGGCTAGATTTTAAATAAACTCACTAAATTGTATCATTAACCAGGGTTTCGGTCACAAGACCTGACCATGCACAGCAGTCGCACTTAATATGGCTGTGCAACCGAGATAGTAAATATTAGTTTTATACTGTCTTGTCAACGCATGACGTGTCGATATAACGTTATTACCTATTATTAAGATTTCGTACGGTTACAGCAAACATTCCTATCGAAAGTCCATAGCACTGGAGTAAGACATACGTTTGTATTTAAGTTATTGTTTTAAAAGTTTGGATACTAAAATGTTTGCTTATCTTATCTTATGTGGGGGCCACTTCGACCCAGTGGGATCTTTTGTGTCGACACTCTCCCAATAACGACTGCCATAGATGTTCATCGCAGCCGGGACCGACGACTTAACGTGCTCTCTGAGGCACGGAGCGGGCGATAATTGTCAATCAATAGGCACATAATTTCGAAAAGTCATATAAATTCCGAAAGTCAGAGGTGCGCGACGTGGGTTCGAACCCGAGACCCTCTGCATTGCAGTCTGTTGGTCTCCCCACTGAGCTATCGCTGCTCAAATGTTTGCTTAACAAGTATTACATATTTTAAACAGGCTGGTACAGCCTGTTTAAAGATATGTCAAGGAAAACATTTTCCCTCAAAACATAACCATTCAAACAGTATTTTTCTAAAGATAATATTCTCAGTACTTCCTAGCCTAGTGACACTTATAATCAGCACCATAACTATTAGGTCACAAAAGCTTACCGTTTTGCGGTCCAGTGACTATTAAATCAAACACAGGAAACAACGGGTATAACTCATCGATTTAAGCCCGATATAAAAAAAAAACGATTTCAAATTTATATCTTTGTGACTGAGTTTTCACCGTGACCGACGCTACAGTGTAGATCTGGCCTTAAAATTACTATGTACTGCTTTAGAATAAATAATAGTAGAAATATACATTGTTATAATATTATAGTTGATGATGGTTAGGTATTCAAGCAATTGTTGACTCGTTGCACGCTAAAAGCATAGCGGATCGACATCAATACGGAATTTTACGATTCCATGTCGCATTGCATTTAGTTACATCACTAACTTGTCAGTTTGTTTTATTTATAGAAAGCTAGTTCTGTTTTGACCGTGGTTTTGCCTAATGTTTTTAGCGGCGCCATTTTTTCATAAGTTTGGAACTAAAGCGTTGCTAAAACACATGAAAGGAATTATCATTCCATCCATTACCGGCATAAAAAGCATCCTTTGTGTTGATTCGGTATACGATCTATCTATGTGGCAAAGTACTTCTAAATCTGTACAGCGGTTTACGCGTGATTAAATAACATACATCCAAATATATTTATAGAGTAGTAGAGCCTCGCTGACTTCAGCATGAATGAGCCAGCTCGACCGGCTCACAGAATACCGACCTGAAATAGCAGTATTCCTACTATTGTGTTTCGTTCAGTGAGTGAGAGTGTCGGAGGCCCAATCAACCCCTTTCCCCTTTCCCGCTCCTTCTCCTTCCCACTTCCTTTTCTAAAGGGTCACCAACGCGCAAGTGATGCCTCTGGTGTTGCAGGCGTCCATAGGCTACGGTGACCACTTACCATCAGGTCGGGCCGTATGCTTGTTTGCCACATTAGTTTTATAAAAAAAAACATTTTTACAAACTTTAATATTTATAATATTCCGCCCGCGGTTTCGCCCTCGTGAGTCCTATGGGAATGAGTCGGTATATTATCTAGGGCATGATCTATCTGTGTGCCCAGTTTCATCCAAATCTGTTCCACAGTTTACGAGTGCTTGCGTAACAAACATACGAATATCGTCACAAACTCGTACTTATAATATTAGTAAGATTCTAGTAAACAACTTCAATGCACGAATGAATAAATTTGTACGCTTCTTATAAGTAAAACCTATTACAGGTTTCATTCGCCCTCATTTAAAAGTAATTTAAGTCCTGTCCAACCTCAAATTGCTAAAACTACTTTCGAAATTTATGTGTTAGGTATGTTTGATACATTCCTGGTAACTCGTGTCATAAATTTGAAATCAATAGATTCTGCGGTATTCGAGCCTATAAGTTATATAAGCCGTTTTATAAATACAGATGTTGAATATAACTATATATAAATAATTCATAATTGCTAAAATCAAGATAAAAAATCGTTGATTTATTAATTAGGCCACATGATATCATATTTCAAACAATAATTAAAAATGATATATTGTTAATTATTATTATTTTATTTTTTATTTTTATTATTGCCATTGGTGGCAGACGAGCAAGTGACCCACCTGATGGAAAGTGGTAACCGCTGCTCATGGACTTCAGCAATGTCAGGACTCAGCAAAGCCGCTACCTACCGTGAAAGAAGAACTCTCTTTAAACCTCGTTTGAAGAAGGACATATCATAGCGCTCGGGAAACACCGAAATTATAAATATTAATTTTAAATTATAATAATATTCCGTACATAAACTCTCTTACAGTTGGAGATGAGAAAGGGCGTAGTCCACCACGTTCGCCAAGAACATCGTGTTGAATTTTCAGACATGTAGGTTTCCTTGCAATGTTTTCTGTAGCCGTTATTGCGAGCGACAATTTTATTCTGCTTTTTTGCGCATATAAGTTCGAAAAATCACAGGTGCGCCTTGGATTCGAAATCGACGGCTCTATGTTGCAGTCCAACAGTCTCGAACTAAGCTATCAATAAATAATAATAACGATAAATTACTTCCGATAATATAGTCATTGAAACAATAGAAACATTAACACTTTAAACAACCATTAACTTTTAAAACTATTCAACTATAAAATTACTTCGTCACAACAAAACAATACCGGCCCGGTTACCGATATTAACATTATCATGAGTTTAATTTATCAAATTCAATATGAATTATGAATCCGATTCGTCGTGTATCTATTAAATTGGTATTTAATATCGTCCCAATCTCATGGGAAATCATCGTTACCATAATAAATGGAATATATTACCGGAAAAATATTTTATTAGGGATATTTTTTTGGTGATTGTACTTTTTTGTTCCCGCTGATTGCTTCGCGTGAGATTTTATGTTGGAGGCTGCTAGATATTACATGTTGTCTGTGGTTTTTATGTGTGTATGTTTCATCAAGGTCACAAGTAGCTATGCATATTAAACTTTCGAAATAATAACACAATTTAAATACGATTTGGTATGTTATGTAATAGTGCAATCTTTAAATACCGTCAGACATTTTGTTAGTCTTATTTTGTTGTATTTAATTTGGAATATGAACTGACTTTTAAAACTGTGTCCATTAATTTGTCATTTTTATTGTTTGGGTTTGGATTTGTCTAAGGCAGAAAATATGGATTGCCACTTCCAACCTATCCCTTGTTATATGCACTCTTTCGAGGTTTAACGTAAGTACATAATTTGTATAGAACACATCAAATTTATATTTCTAGTACGAAAAACCACAAATACCGCGGTCATTGGCAACCGCCATCACAAAATGCCCCACTTACTTCGCAAACAGAAAAATATCAAACGGTCCATTTATATTGTTCAATCTGTTGCATCAATAACTAAATAAAATAAATCTGCATGAGAATAGCCAGATAAAATTGCGGTTCGCTCTGAATGAAATATATTTATAAGAAAACTAACCAATTGGTGGAAGGATTTAGATTTCCACACAAAAAAGTCGTTTATTGGAAAACTTTTGAGTAAGGAATAATAGTTGCCAGCGTTATGTGGAGCACTGAAAACGGCGGGAACGTAGATTAAAAAGAAATTCTTTTTCAGTACCTCTTTGGTTACTTACGGACGACGACTTGGGTGGCTCTTTTTGTTTGTACGAGGTCCCAAGGCTTGGCCATTATGCTTATCTCTCGTTGTGGATAAAGCCAGGATGTGGATGATATTGACGAAAGATTTGGAAGACACATCTTTAATTCACACGAAATCATTTGGCGACATACACCCCTTGCGGAGCAAAACACTTACATTTATGACGATTACGAATACCGAGATTCAGAATAGGAGTCTGTGGATATATCTCTCACGTGTTAGTATCAAATACGCAATACAGGTAGTGTGTCAACCACTTAAATCATTGCGCCATCGTTGCAAAGACCCATCCATTAAATAATTTAATCTTTTGATATATTGATATTGCCTACGACCGCGCAAATTTTCATCATGTTTATGTAATAACCATGTATATTGCTATCGAATAGAGATTATTAATATCATATTCTGTTAAGATGAGATCATATCACAAAAAATATGATGATATCGATACACGTAATTTGATACCCTTTGCATAGTAGTTTGATGTAGCCAAATATAGAATAAGATGTTATTAAATCTAGAGAATAAATATTGAATTAAATGCTTCAAACAGCCTTCGCTTACGATTATTTAATGATCAAGACAGATAATAAACTAATCCAAGCTTCTTTATAATGAATTAAATTAAATATAAATTAGTGGCAAACCATTATATAAGACAAGAAGCGGGCTTAATGTAACTTGGTTTTATTATAAGCTAGATATATAGAATATACAAACGTGTCAAGGACTATCGAATGCCTTTTTTGTAGGCACTACCGCACTAGGCTTAATTCCTGTATCACGAGGGACTTTTAAATACCATGAATATTCAGACTTGGGACAATCATTACACAGTTTATACCGTGGTGGGAGATCCAAGCTTCGGCACGAATGGGCCGGCGCGGGCGCGACCGAAGTGATGCCACAGCCTCACAGAAAACCGATGTGAAATAGCGCTTGCGTTGTGTTTCGTCGAGTGAGTGAGGGTACCGGAGGCCAAATTTAAAAGGCCGGCAACGCACTAGTAGTAGTATTTTGTAATTTGTATACATTTTGTGTACTGGATGCGGCAAGCTGAAGACAGGGCGCTATGGGCTATATCTTTGGGGGAGGGCTGTGTTTAGCAGTGGACTATTATAGCCTGATGATGATGATGATGATGATGATACTTTTTGTTTTATTTTTTTTATTTCTTCGTGTTTTGCGTGTGCCCTTGTGTGCCAAAATAAATATTGTTCTTTTCTTCTTTCTTTGCTTCTTTCTTTATACCATAAACAATAAACAGATTGTCGTGCCATGTAGGATTCGAGGCGACTGCTAGAAAGGTACAAAATCCTTGAAGACAGATTAGTTCGGCGAAGTTTCTGCTAGAGGCGCTGGATACTGCTTGATAGGTATGCCATTGATCTAATTTATCAAGGTGTGTTGAGTGCTGTTTCGTATTGACTCACTCATAGTAAATATCAACGATAGCCTAGTGGAAGACCGTTAGACTGCCAAGCAGAGGTTTTGAGTTGATCCTAAGGCACGCACCTTTTGGTTTTCGAACTAATGAGCGTACTAATTAGCTATCGCTCGATTTGACGGTAAAGAAAAACATCGTGAATAAATCTCCATGTCTGGGTGTTCATAATGTTTAAGAAGATATATGAACTCCGCTAACGCGCAATGGGTCTGCGTGATGAACTCGGACCTAACTCTTCCTATACCGAGAAGAGACCCGTACCTGGCCGTGGGACGGTTTAAAATTAACCCGCCTCAGCTTAGCTGATTCCCCGCTGGTTTTGTAGCCCAACAGTGCGCTAGAAAACATTCAAGCGAGCTAACAGCGTTGGGCAACTTTTACGGCGACTATTCCCAATGGGTGTCGTCTTCGGCCTACACCCCATATCCGTTTCCGGACATTCGGCTAATCGTTTATTATTGTCAACGGAATGTTTTTGTGATATATTTGTGGCGGAATGGCGGTATTCGTGGTCGAATAACTTTTTTAAATGGCTTTTTGCGTGTTTTTATCTGCCATCTAAGGGCTAAGTTTAACGCGGCATAAGTTATGTCTGAAATCTTCAGGCCGCCTAAAACGCTTTACCTAAGACTAGCTACTGCCCACGGCTTCGCTTACTCGAGCATATTACTTTTTGCTGGACAAAAGGTTTCCTATGTCCTTTTCTGTATACCTGACAACGTTTATGCAAAATTTCATATTAATCAGCCAAATAGTTATGGCGTGAAAGCGTAACAAACAATTTCACATTCCCATTAATAATATTAGTTAGGTTTTAATTATCTAGAAGTGAGAGTACGAGCTTTCACACAAAATACCGAATACATGTGTTGACAGTGCTAAGCTTTCTCAAATTCTTATAATTATCCTTTTAGTTAAAATTTACTCTAAGTATTGCCGAATTTTAGCTTAGTTGGCAAGGTTAACATGAATACTACTTTAAAACAAACAAAGCATAAGTATAAATCGTTTCTAAAATTTGAACTGAGAACAAATTAATATTTAATTATAAAATGGCATATGCGACGATGGGCTAAGATTACACATACTAAAGCATGTTCAAGTTTATCGTACTCATAGTTCAACAGCAAAATTGCAGCAGTTTAAATTTATTTTAACACCTTTGTCACCTTTAAAGATAGGTACTAATCATCTTTGTGATTAAAATTTATTATATTAGGTATTACGGATAGGCATTTCAAACAAACTATTTATCTATGAGTGTTATCTATGAACGTTCTAATTTCAGATCCGAACCATATTCAAAATGAAAAAGCTAGGATTAGTACGAAATCGCGTACTTTAAAAAAAGAAGAAAAACGTAATTCGAAATTTGAAAATAACAAAATACAGATAATGTGAAATAGTAAAAACAGTTTCTTAGTCGATTCACAGCTTATATTTACAAACTGTGTAAGCAAAATTATACCATAGGTGCATATTATGTAGTAGTACATAATAATGCAATAATTATTATTGTATTATTACCAGTGAGTAATGTTTCTTTAGCTTATCAGTGCTATACTGACCTATATTATTTATAGTTGGCAAAACCAAAACATTTCCTTATCTTAAATGAACTTATTCACTCTAGGCGTTAATCATTAGTTGCATTGCCGTTATTTACTGTTATTAGTTGGTAAATATCAACACATATTTTATAAGACGCCATTGCATTATACGTATTCCGTTTGATTCCAGTAAGAAGTGAAATATTATTGTCATCATCAGTACTTACTTTGTATGTTGCAAGTTGCAAGCGTCCTTCAGCAACGGTAATTATCCTAATCGTAACTAATATCATAAATGCAAATGGGAGTTTCTTATACGCTTTTCTTCTCAACTACTCGACCGATCATCATGAAATTTCGCATACACGTTGTTAAGGATACACAAGAGCACATACGGTACCTTTCATCTCGAAAAAACTTTTGTTCCCGAGCGAGCGAAGCCGTAGGCAAAAAATTGTTTACCATAAAGAAAGTTAATAATTTAAAAAAAGAAAGCTATCTGTGAAAATCAGATGTTTTATCCTAATTTGATTTACGAACACTTGATGAAATGAAACCGTTTAATAAATAGTGCTGTACTCATATTATTTGCTACTGTACTAGAATTAAGAACAGTAGCTGCAATGAGACCGTTTAAAGCATAGTGCTGTAGTCACACAATTCGCTGCTAGTATTGGACGTGCAAAACATAAATAAAAACATAGCATAGCAATTAAGCTGTTTACAAAGTACATACCAGCATCCGTTTATAAGCAAAACAGTTGCCGTTTGCACAAAAACCGTACGAAACTGTGTGTCTACACTAGTTGAAAGCTGTTTACAGTGCCCACCATCTCGGTCGAAATCCAACAACTAATCGGGCAAAACTTTCTCAAATACTCTCCCGTGTGTAGCGACCAACTCCTGTTTAAACTCACCATTGAGTATCGATCTCTCGATTTCGTTATTTTGGTGGTGAACATTGAAAACACTCGGTATTTCACTTTTGTGCATCGATGTTAATCGCTTATAATTTTATTCGGTGCATCGATGGACTTTTTATTCAATGAATCGATAAGCTTGAGTAGTTAATTCAAGCGTTCCTTTGGGAGAGTATTGGAACTGTACTATCGACTCAAGAGAAAAACTGGGAGGCTAGTTGACTTATTAAACAAAGTTATGTTTTAATTTCTAAATTTACTGCATGGTTAGTGTTGGTGTTTAAGTAGTCGTTAGTCAGTTCCCACAACACTCTGTGCATTGGCAGGGTTCGACACGCACACAAAATGTGTGTGATCTACGAATAGTTGGTCCAAGTCTGGTATACTTTGTGCCCGTTTTTAGGTGTTTGTAAAGTCCACCGCGATACAGGAGCTATTAATAGAGCAGGAGTTGTCTTATTAAAAAACAAAAATAAGTATGAACAATAAAATATTTTTTCGTTACCGGGTTTCAGAAACTAAAGCACTAATAAGATTTATTATGTGGTGATAGTATCTTATACATACCTATACATTTTTCTTTGATCTGATAAGACATTAATTTCTTATAGAATAATTTATTTCTTCATGTTTGGACTCCTATACATATAATACGCTATAATAAATAAATGCTATTATATATGAATATGTTAATTCCAAAACATTTTTGATTTTGATTATTTAATTTATTTTCACAAAACTTTTACCACCTGTGTGTAGAGAAATACAAGTTCTGTAATCTAATATTATTATGTAAGAAGTATTCGATATTTCTGAATAAGTATTCGACGTATAAATCGACTAAGTAACCTATTTGATGCATCATAAACATCAATAGGCTTGTGATTATCGATAAAAGCCTCGAAATTTCACATCAAGTGGACGCTCCCTAGCGTGGCGTTTGTTTCGGAAATCAAATTTCGGTACAGACTAATACAACGATTAGGAATATAGGCTTCAATCTAGTTCGTGAACATATCTATTAGATGCTAGAGGTATTTGTGACGCAGTTTATAGAAGGGCAAAAAAATACGCTTTATGAAAACCTATTACCCCCGTTTAAAGTTCACCTCTACGAAATTTCGGCAACATTTAAATGCTTTTTCAAATTTAGAAGCTTATGACATTTCTTTTTTTATGTACCTATGTGTCAAAATAAACTTTTAAATTAAAAAAATGGTTTTAAAACGTGCATGAGACATGGCATTCGCGCCACGCACCTCTACGTGGTAGCGCGTAATTTGGTTTCGTGCACTGTGGTTTAACTCTAATCACAATTACAGCCAATATTATAATCAAATCATAAACTAATTAACATTACATCGATTCGTATCTCCCCAATGAGTTAAGTACCTAGTAACTAGGATGAATACATTTCGCCAATTATACTATTCTGGTTATGTGTGAGTTTGTGAATAGATCTGAGATGTCTAAAAGTAAACAAACTTTCGATTTAAATACTAGACCTCACAGTCAGTTACAGACACATTACAGGCATGCTACTGCACCAACAGGAAGTAAAAGGGCCGGTCTAGTAGTTTACAGTCTGCTAAACGATTTGACAACACTTTTATACCTAGGGGTAGCATGATTTATATGACGGAAAACGAGTATTAACTTGATTATGCTGTTTTGTCTGCTTGTGACCACGGCTAGTGCAACTTAGCCGAAACGTCAAGCCTTTAAAAAGCATATAAATGCATGGTCGCACTAATACACGATACCCGTTATTTAAAAGATTTGATAACATTCCAAATTTAAAACAAGAGCCTGTAAATGTTATTTTCAATCTGCAAAATTCGCCATTAATTCTGGCCGAAACGGTAATTTAATATACTCTACGTAATGAAACATCAACTAGTTTCATAGTACTAAACACCGATGGACTATAGACTTAACCCAAAAGGGGGTAAGGGAGGTTCATCCCCTCCCGTCAAAATGAAAGATTAATCCCAAACTTGCTACTTCAAAATGTTTACCATTCGAATACCGAAGCCAGTGAAACGGCAAAAGAGAAAACGAAACGTTAAACTAGGTTTAACGAGAGTTTAATGTTGTCACACCAAGAGGAGGTCTTTGAAGCGGAATAGATTAGACGTTTATGAGATCTAAACTCGGTTTAAAGAACTAGAGGCAAGGTGTTTATGGTATAGTTGTCGCTAGTGTTGGTATAAGTTATCTGTGGTGGCAAGGATGAGTTGTAATGAGCGGGAAAACGGACCGTTATGGCAGGCGGTTTTTGTATTTTTAACGGCTTTAAACACTTTAATAGTAGTATTTTTAGTTATTATGCATTTAAGTTAGGTAGATGCGTTCTTGAAAGTAGATTTAGTGCTTTTGTTTTAGAATTTATGACTGTAGATCGCATTGTTGTGTTTATGCTTAGGTATTTCTGATTGATCTACCAACTTGATCGATTTACTAACGCCGCGCCATTTTGAATCTTTTAAAGGAAGAAAAAAGGAATTGATGATGCGACGTTTACATACCAAAATAAATAAGCATTTTTTGTTACAGTACGTTATCTATTGTGGTATTATGGATACAAATCGCGAAAGTCTAGAAGTTTAATATCAAACATATACTTTTGGATAATTTTCAATTAACAAAAAACTTGTCTCGAAGATAGATCACGATCTGTCCGTAATGAGTACAGAAAATGTCCAAAACTCCATAGTAATGGTAAGTAAAAGTAAATCACTTTGGTAATTACTTTGAATTCGAAGAGAATAATTAAATTACGACACTCGAAAGAGCTCGGAACTCTTCGGGAATTCTCGACACCAGCACTGAAGTTAATGGTTTCCTTAATTTAGAAGCAATTTTGGACAGCTTTTTTACTATATTTAAATAAAATTACTATACGTCAGATGAAAATATCCTTTTTACCCTACATATTACATAATAATAATCATTAGTGTTATATTATCCTTCCTTACTAATATTATAAATGCGAAAATGTGTTTGTTTGTTTGTTTGTTACGCTTTCACGCCTTAACTACTCAACCGATCAATATGAAATTTTACATACACGTTGTCAGGGGTACAGAATAGGACATAGGGCACCTTTCATCCAGAAAAAAGAACTGTTGCAAACCTAACCTAACCTAACCTACATTTACGCGAGTGAAGCCGCGGGTGAAAACTAGTATGATATAACGGGAAAGAAGGCTTTCCTGCAATTACTGAATTGTATATTTAAGTTTACACTTTTCTTCGACGTTTCGGTTACTTTACAGCAGACATGTTTACGGGAAGACTAAGTCTTTCTGTGAACATGGCTGTGAACATAAATATAAATAGTTTTAATTAATTTAAATAGCTTAAATTGTAGTAAAGTTCAATAATAGTAGGGTTATAGTTCAAAATCATGTAATAAAAGTGTTTTAAAATAAACAACGCGACAAAATCCATATAAAGTAGTTTAATTTTTATGTATAAATATTCGCGGAAACGTAAGACAATACCGTGTTATAAATCTATACTAATTATTATATAGCTGAAGAGTTTGTTTGTTTATTTGTTTGGTTGAACGCGCTAATCTCGGAAACTACTGGATCGAATTGAAAAATGATTTTAGTGCTGCCCTTTTATCGTGGAAGACTAGGCTATATAACATCACGCTACGACCAATAGGAGCGGAGCATTAATGAAAAATGTTGCAAGAACTGAGAAAATTCTCATATGTGAAGCAGACGAAGTTGCGCGGGTCAGCTTGTTTATTTATATCCCCCAAAGTCGTAGACACAGGTGTAGATAGGTCTCGGTTTCACCAGCTGTTTTAGATCCCCATGAGCGACTCAACGAGCGACTCTATTGCCCTCTACTGGGCACATTGTAAGACTGTTACTCAGAATTTTCTATTACAAAACTCCAATTTCTTTTTGGCCGGACTAAGAATGCTGCACACTCCACAATCGGCCGTATAAATGCCACCGCATACTACGAGACCACCGCTAGTTATGATTGTATTTTGTGACAATTGTATTCAAAACTGAAGTTCCTAGATATTTACACAATTAATGAGTTTTCATTCTTTCTTACGATATAGCGTCAACAAATAAAACGAGAATCCAAAACTTAAAAATAAAAAATCTATATTTATTTAAAAAGTTACAGATACACATTATGCTTATCGGTAAATGCTAGAGGAGTTACATTAAAAAAGATTAACATAACAATTTTGAAGATCCATTATTGCAGAAATCTATATACAATTATCTTGAAACCCTGTCTCTTAAACTAGGATAGGACCTGTATTATAAGAGACAGTGTTCGGCTGTTATTTTTTACTTAAAGTAGATTTGTAAAACTTACAGACTGTGTCTATTGTAATTCTATCAATTAACTACAGGTATGCGTATAAAATATAAATTTATTAATATGATTGAAAATAATTATTTGATGTATTTCTCTTTAGCCTGTTGATATATTTTAATGCTGAACAAAGGCCTCTTTCTAAGTTTTCTTAATTACTATGTTGTAAGATACCTGCAAGTCCCTTTCAAAGGCGTAATAGTTTCATTAATTAGGTATATTCACCGAAATATTGACATCAAAATGGCTCCCTTTATTCACATAATACATAGTTAGTAAACCCCCGTTGCACGTAGGTTCTGTAATGAATAATGAGCTTAAAGAAAATCCTATTATTTAAGGCTATGTTTACACGGGGATTCGTTCGCAGAAACGCAAATACGGATGTCGCTTTATGCATTCCGTTCGTGTGTGTACTTGGTTTATATATAAGTTTTAAATAATAACGAGATACCAAGTTTTCTTTGAATGCTTGCTGAGATTTTTAAAGCAGTTTCTTGTTATTTGGTAACGTGGTTTGTTCCATTCTCAGGTCGACTAGTGTTTTTTGGACGTTGTGCAAAATTTCTTTACTCAGTAACATTATATACAAACATACATATCTCCGTAGGTATCGGCCAGATCAGAAGAATAGTATTGTTTAATATGTACATTTCACCAGCCAGGGTTTTTAGGTACCACATTATAAGGGCCACTGGCAATTTCTTGTCAGAAATCCTATTCTCGATTTGCCTGACCTGGGCATCGGCACCAAAACCTTTTGCACATTAATCGTATTCATTACCGCTGCGCCACCGAGATAACCTTTAGTGATGCAGCAAAAATATAAACAAAATTATATAAGGTGATTGAGTCATCCCTATAGCGCGTAATACAATTAATAGGTATTTTGGAACATTATCTAATAGGTATATTATGATGTCTCATAATAACATTTCTAAAATCACAGACAATACACGAGAAAAAACATTCACATACACTAACTAAGTAATACTTGTGTTACAGTAAAAAGGATGTAATAAAAATGAAATATTGTATGTGGGCGGACTCTTAATATGAGCGCTATCTGATCTTATATGACAAAACTCAGACGTGAACTCTTATATGTACTCGTATGAGTTGGAATAGTGGTTTGATTTATTTGTAATGATTTATTCCACTTAGAGACCGATATTGTTCATGTGATTGGCATTGATGGACATTAAATACAAAATAATTTCAGTCTATGTGGGTTAATTTGATCGTTCGGCTAACTGTGTGGCACGGCCCATTTGTGTGGTAAAAGTCTATAGGTAGAAAAGTTCTAAAATATATTTTTTCGTAATATGAGTTTTCGATCATATAGATTTCAAACCAAATCATTTGAAAGACAATTGTCTATACTTAAAATTGCGAACGTTACCTAAGCTTAAAATATTATATAGATTAATCATTAAAAATACAATGTTTCCCCATTGCACCTTATATATTTCTCTTTGTTGTTCTCTTCTAACAAGTTCTCGCCTAGCAACTGTAAACTTTGACGTCCATAAAAGTAACTAAATATAAAATTGAGATTGAGTTTCAAAATGACATTCTCGTATTGACATTCAATAATAATTAATTAACTTAATCCCGGTAAATAAATTATAAAATCGAACGATCTGACAGTTCATCTCATAACTTAGAATTATGACGTTTTGCGCTCACAACAATACAATATTGATGAGTATAGTCGATGGTCACTTCATAAAGTACCATAGATTAGTCAAGCAAACAGTCTATACAGCAAAAGATGCCAATTTGTTCCTATCAATGCAAATCAAGTTTCATTCAAAGCCATTCAAATATTTTACTACATTTATAAACACGCTATAACATTATTTATGTACTGTCATCAAATAATTTAGAAAAATAACTTGGAATTTGTTTTTTATAATGTCGTTTCATCGTAAATAAAGTCTTTGGTAGATTTTTTGATTAAAATGTCATCTATAATTTACGAGTTCGGTATATATTAGAGTATTATAATTAATAATTAATTTAGTGACCTTTTGAATGTATATTTTTGAATGCGTAGCTTGTTTTTTAATAATTTTAGTGTTACTATTGACGTAATTCAAAACATTTATGACTAGAATCATTTAAATTTAATGTATGCATATTTAAATATGTTACGTTTATTATTGAATGATCTTCAAATATCCTTGGATACTTGGCTACTACTGGACACCCTCTGATGGCAGGAGTAAGGCCCTGGTCCACGTTTAACAATTTCGAGCTGGGCTAAATCTCCATCTCACCTTGATAAGAGACCAGAGTCCAGTAGTGGGATAGAGTATAAACTGTGCTTATATTAATAAATCTACTAGCCGTCACCTGCGACTATAATTTTCAAAAGTTTTCTTATGTCTCGAGCTATTTCCAGAACTAAATTTCATTTAAAGAAGACAACAAATAAAGCTAACTTAAGTTGTTTTTATGTATGTGTGGATATTAGCGACCACCCGCGACGTTCTGAAGTCAATACTACGTTCTAAAACACAATTTATGCTGTTGCAGTTTTTTATTAAATTTACCGCGGTAAACAGCAACCTTTTGCTAGTTTCCGTTTCTTCTGCTATCGCCATTAAAATCTCGTATTTTTCTACATAAAAAAAAACAAATAAGCACTCACATGTAACACTATTTTTGTATAAGTAACAGTAATAACATAACTAAGAAGTATTTTAAACTCAGTTGGAGTCCAGCCAATGGCAGGTAAAACAGAAAATAGCCTTTTAATACAAGGTAGTTAACATGAATACCGTAATGTACGACATGTGAATAATTAAATACCCTTTGTTCAACGTTTTTGAGGAAATTTCCTTTTAGTACGGAGGTTATTAAATTACATTATAAATGATGTATGTAAGTGATTCTATGTGAAAACGCTGTTTTAGTTACTTTTGATGTGTTCACAAAATGTTGATTGCTAGTATTATGTTTATGGGCAGCATAATTTTTGTTACCAGGCAAAAGTTCAATCATCGGGTAGGTTTTTTAATAGGAGTTTCTAATCTACAGCTGGTCTATACGTATAGTCTTTGTTTAGAGCAGTATGCCCAGGGTCTCTTAGTAGCTACACTTATTTTGTGATATGATGTAATGTATCTTTTGTATAATATCTGTTCTGAGCAGATGCTGCGTTTTAGTTTTATGATTGAGTGACTCAGTGCAATTATTACTAATACAAGTATTGTAAACTCCAGTGCTTCTAAGAAACGCAGAATCGTTCATTAAAATTTCAAATTTAGAATACTAAAACGCGAAACAGTTACACATTTAAAGTACCAACATCATAAACATTAAAAGAAAACATAAAGAGCATAGACAGCATTCCACCAAAAGCATTCGAACTTCAAACGAATATGACTTGGCACTGGCGAGTGATACTAGGCTTTTCATCTAAAAGGATCGCATAGACCTGACTCAATGGGTAGTCATAATGAAACTTCTTACCAAGTTTTTAATGAATAGTTTTTCAAACGAAAAAGCGAGATACGGTATTCTTCCATTGTGCCATCGTCTTTTAAGATTCCCTTTGTTGGCTTCTTATTGGAAATTATTTAGAAAATGGATCGTACACCTATTAAGCGGAACTTGTTAATGGTACTGTAACAACGGTTACTTGGACTGCACATTTAAGCTGTTTTTACGAAGTTATTCATCCTCTGCTGAATGTATTATGAGATTATAAAATTTATTTTTTGAGTTCAACATCTTAAAAGAAATATAATAGTGACGAATAACAACTATTCATTGATAGTAATTTGTTTGTCAAATTACTGTCCATCAAAATTCGCTCGCTACTTTTATCAATGAACTTTTTTTCCTAATAAAGCATCAATGAAGCAATCACAAGCATTATACGTCCAATAATTCCGAATCTATTTCAAACCTATCATAAAACATTTGCGGTTAACCGAAACGATTTTCTCTAATTCCGTTTTAATTTCAATAAAAACGTAGCGTGCCTTTTTTATAAAATGGCCTCCACCTGTTACAACAAATTATATGTTTGGGACGCAACAAATAAAAAAATCTTCTACTTTGACCATAGAGTAAAATGGCCGTCGTTTGATTCTAATTTTTAAATTATTTTACATTGATAACAGAGTTTTATTTTAATATTTGTACATTTGAATGTGCTGTTTTTTTAATGGAATATCTTTGAAGGAAACTGTAGTATTACCATTAAAATAATTATTGTTTTGTCATCGAGTTGACAACATTTTTTCGTAAAGTAAATTAATTACGACATCAAATATTGTACCTACTTTAAAATCTGTTGAAAAACCATCAGATAAGTAATAACGTTTACTTTAGCCCAACTCTTAAAAAGAGACTTGTTTAAAAAACGTAGTCTTCGGTAACTTGTTTGCGCTTTTCGTTTGGGAAACGGTGCCCAGTGGTCCAATGTGTTTACAAGTTTGTACCACGAATTTTGGTTTAATCTTTTGGCTTTTTCGCGTGCATGCAGTATCCGGACGCAAGGGTTTTTTGTCCCCGTTTTAAGTGCAACTCAAACATTGGCCGACTGTGTTTTCGCAGCCACGTGTTTATTTTTTTTACACCAATTTTGTTATTTGGGTATAATTCTGTCACTTTAACCATATGGTTGGGTAAACTGTTTTAATGATAGTGAGTTTGCGCTGTGGGAATTTTAGACTTGCGTTAGCTTTTTAGTTGTTTCTAAAATGGTTACTCCTATTTATATATTTTTCATTTTGTAATTAACTGTTAGGGGTAAATGTTAAGTGGATAGGTACACCTTTGTTCATTGTGGGACAACTGTAAAGATCAAAAATAAAATTAGTTAAATAGATAAAGTTTACACTACGTGTTTGTAATCTTTGTATCCCAGGATATTTAACCAGTTTTGATATAAAAATAACGCTAAGAAACCTAGATTCGGTACAGCTGTTTGAGAATGACATAAATATTTGCCTAGTGAGGTTATTAAAGCGGATTCACTTGGTGTATTGGTAGTGAAGATACGATCATATAAACTACTGGGCCATTTTGTATTTAATAGGTAGTTTTGGTACAGAATATCATTATTATTTTAAATGTTTTTCAATAGCAACCACAAGTACATTGTGTGTTTGTGTATGTGAGCTTTTTCTTTTATCAGGTCGCCTTTCTATATTTATGTTTTGTGCCTTAAATCATAAAAACTAACAGTAAAAAGTCTATCAATGTTTTATATAACATCAATTAGATGCAGGTGAAGTAAAATGTTTCGAAACGTTGTAATAACTCGCTCCCAGTGGTCCGAATCGCGGTTTTTGTGGACAAAAACTAATTCGCGTTTTTTTATACTATAGACTGTAATGGCAATCGTGCACCTATTTCATTTCACCTCAATCGATGTTCTTTGTTGATAAATTGAGGTTTCCCGCGACCTTGTGACGTAAAAAAAGGTTAAGACTAAAGTTGATTACTTTCCCTTTGAAGTTTTAAGTGTCTGTTTTACAACTTGGAGCTATTTAGATTTGTGATTAAAATTAGAAACTTTTTCTTAGCAATGACTTTTGACTTTTTGTTTTAAATGAATATTATGTCTTCGAATGTTAGCTGTCTCGTTTGTTCATTGGCGTAAATTGGCATGCACTCTTGCTTGTAAAGTTTCAGGTTCAATAATCGAAATTGCTAAATGAGCATACCACCTGTATGCTGTATGCCAATATCTTGTGCTATGTGTACATACATATTTTGTCTTGAAATAAACTAGTTGTACAAAATTAACAAATCAGTTTTACTCTTCCTTATATTTGAATCGCTTAATTTCCACAAAAGTGAACTCTAAATGAACTGATCCAAGTTTATTCTAACTAGAACTTCGTTCTCAAATGAAGTTGATTACCACACACGGCACGATGCATTCTTCTCGATCTGAATCATTCCACAATACTACCTAAATGCTTCATTACAGTATCTTCTAAATACCTCAGGAATAACGGAAAACGTTGGTCACGTTTTTTATCTCATTAATGGTGGATGGCTATTTATCTCTTCGTGTTGGTTGTAGCTATCATTAATACATGTCAAAACGAGTGTCGTCGACTCACAAGGGACTTTTGTATTACGTTTTGTCCAGCGACGTTTCGATTTCGAAACACTGTGTATTGTCTTTTTGTAAGGGTTACCTCTGTGCTTTTGTTGATATGTGGAGATGTGTTTTTGTTTGGAGTAATTGGTTTTTATGGGGGGTGATAATTAAAAATGTCCACGAATTTTTTACATTGAAATGTCACCATTTAGTCGTTGACTGATGAAAACTTTATGAGCCTGATAATGTGTAGCTTGATGTCCGTGAAAAATGAAGAAACTTATAGAACTAAAACAAGTGTGTTTACATCACATTAAGCCTGATGATCAATGTGTTAGACACACATTGATCATTATGTGTGATATCACACACTTCTCCGAATGTGTGATATCACACACTTCTCCAAATGTGTGATAGGTATTCACATAATGCTAGTTAGTGTATGAGAATGACAGAACAACAATGATTATAGTAATAGGAGATGATGCTTTATAGCTGCCACAAAGCGTCTGTCAAGCTGGTGTCTATTGACAGAAAAGCCTATAACTTTTTGTTTGACCAGGAACTTAATTGTTAATATAGTTTGACGACTGGACATTTGCGAAATTCATTGACGGCTTGCTCTATTGTGGAAGGTTAAGAATTTCAATAAAACGTTCACCATTAAAAAGCATTTCTGTGAAAACAAAATATATTTTGTATTTATCGTTCAATACTTCCAACAAAATGTTTTTCACAAGAGTTTTATATATCGATTCCAGTAAAAGTAGTGATCCCATAGATACAAAAAGCGGGATATCGGATTCTAGGTAAAATATTGCAATCGGATATCCACTGGTATTCAAAATGATTATTGCTACAGCGCTTATAACGTTGTAGCGAACCTGTACTATGTATTAATCTACTAGTTATCACCCGCAGCTTCGCTCGCATAAATGTAGGTTAGGTTAGGTTTGCAAAAGTTATTTTTTCTGGATGAAAGGTACCCTATGTCCTATTCTGTACCCCTGACAACGTGTATGCAAAATTTCATGTTGATCGGTTGAATATTTAAGGCGTGAAAGCGTAACAAACAAACAAACAAACTCATTTACGCATTTATAATATTAGTTAGGATTATTAAAATAATCAGCTGTTGCCCAATGAATGATAGATGTTTCGCCACATTATAAGACATGACGACTACGTAAAAAAGACCATAGAGAGAGAAGTGGAATGAAAGAGAGGAAGGGCAGACCCACAAGGGCATTCACTGACCAAATAAAAAGAAAAGTCGTAGGTCATCTATACTAATATTATAATAAACTGACACTTTTAAATTTTTTTTAATTTAGGTTTTTATTCATTTGGATTGATTACCAGTATTCTACTGGTAATATGGAAACCAAATATCTGGTAATGTTATTTAACTATTAACATATTGTAGAATCGTGCTTCAATAGATAAATTCTCCGAAAATATACATACACATGAATGAAATTATTGCCTGACTTGACGGCGTGGTGATTTCAATTCCTGGCTTCTACAAAGTGTATTCGAGTTTTTAATGAGGAAACCTTTAGTAAGATGTCATTATATACTAGGCAGCGGTATTTTTAATATTTCGTTCGTTCAGAAATTTCGTCTAGACTTTTTCTCGTTTGGCGTTTTCAAAACAAGGACAGTGTGGGCGTGAAAATGCATAAGTCTAAATATAATATTTTATCCAACTGGTTTAAACGGCCTAAGGGTAGCAATTAAAGCAATGAAGTCTTTATTAGAAGTACGTGGGTTGGCGCCGCGTTGTATAACGGTTTCTTATCTGATCTTAGCATCTAAACTGGACTTATAACAAGACAAGCATATCTATATTTTAATCCGTACTAATATTATGAACTAGGTGTACCCGCGGTTTCACCCGCGTTTATCATTACTGCGCCGCACCCGTGGGTCCTAGCGTGATGTTATATAGCCTATAGCCTTCCTCGATATATCTATCCAACACTAAAATAATTTGCAATTCGAACCAGTAGTTCCTGAGATTAGCGCGTTCAACCAAACAAACAAACACTTCAGCTTTATAATATTAGTATAGATTCGAAAGCAACTCTGTCTGTCTGTTACCTCTTCACGGCTAAAATATTCAACCGATTTGGATAAAATTTGGTAAGGAGATAGTTTAAAATCTGGGGATGGACATAGACATACCTTTATTGACGTAGGTTGCACGCGGGCGGCGCCGCGCATATATGTAACCTAGTTGTGTACATACTAATGTATATGTTCTATTTGTTACAGGTACTTGTGAACTGTTATTATGAGCTATTAAGACATCTTGGACACATCTGACATACTCACGACTATGACTGTGGGGTAAGCAGAGACAACAACGTTATAATCTTGGATTATGACTATCTAGGTAAGGTTTAAAATTTGTTAATTTAATCCATCGAGATTATTTCGCTATGTGTTGATTTTAAAGTCTCAGGTACTTGCCTTATCATGCTAAATTCTGTTGGCTGACTTAGTGCTCTAAATTTAGTTGTACGTATATGAGTAGTTTAGTTTCAAAATACTTTGCACCAATTAATGGTAAATCTCAACAAAACCATTTAAAGACATAATATAAATGGACTATTTTAGCGGTGTTTGCAATAAACTGCTACTTTTGTGAGCTGATTTAATAGAATTTTTTTGGGTTTTCTTGAAAACTATCAGTGCAATGTCATTGCAATATCAGTGCAAAAACAATTTTAATATGTGGTAAATGTCACTGGTGTCAGTTACGCTATATTTATTTGGTACAAATTATTGAAAACCATATATTGCGTCATTGTTTGTTTACTACAATAAATGAAAAAAAAAATGCGATAGAAGCAACGAAGGAGCTTCATATTCAATCGGAACATTATTTTTGTTCTGATATCGTTTTGGCGGGTTTTGAAACTATACTTATTCCTCATATCACGTTATCCGCGTAGCGATAGAAACATGTATACCTACATATTATTATAAGCATATTTTAGGTATAATACATAGGTACTTACATAATATATGTATGTAGGGTAAAGTTGCAGATTGATCGACCTTTATGATCTCCTCCTTCAGATGAACAATATCAACATAGAAAAAAACATCTACACACAGTCGTAAACAGATTTTGTTTAGTAATTTTATGGCCCCTAATCTCGACAATGGCAGAATCAATATTTTATAGTTTTTAGCAATGGATTAATAACTTTAATGTCTTTGTTTATTGAGATAATCTTGGGCTAATACTAAGGTATACTGAGGGCAAAGCATTTAAATTATTTACTAGATTTTTCTAAATTATCTAGAATTTAAACAATTAATTTCTATCTCTCAGGAACAGTACTTTTTTCTGAATAAAGGTACCACATATCTATTTCTTTACCTTGACAACGCGTATGCAAAATTTCCTGATGACCGGTCAAGTAGTTAAGGCGTGAAAGCGTAACAAACAATCTCACATATGCATGTATAATATTAGTTAGGATTATAATTTTAAAATATGGTATACAGATAGACCACATCCTGAATTAACATACAGGATATATACCCTTTTAATGCGTTCCTGTGGGATACCCGCGGGAACAATACGACTGTTAAGTCTTTTCATTAGAGGATGCTCTTCATATGCAATATTCATCTCTTAACCTTTGACTGTCATCTGCCATGCATTATAAATTTCTTATTTATGTCGCAGCGAAAAAAGGCCGTAAAATTATGCATACGGCACGTCATACAATAGATGAACAATAAAACTATTAAAATATATATATTTTTTTATTTGAAATGATCGTATGGTAATTGTTGGGGAGGTAAGCGGGCACACGGGCGTGCGTGGTACTGAATTTTTAATCATATCTTCTTGATATATATAGTCTTGTATCCCAGAATGGGTAGGCAGAGGCGGATTGCTTATTTCGGTAACTATGCTGATTGGATGCGGGTGGCCCAAGACGGGCCTGTGTGGAAAACCTAGACCAATGTTTTTTTTTTATTGCCATTGGTGGCAGATGAGCAAGTGGCCCACCTGATGGAAAGTGGTAACCGCTGCTCATGGACTTCAGCAATGTCAGGACACAGCAAAGCCGCTGCCTACCGTGAAAGAAGAATCTCTTTAAACCTCGATTGAAGAAGGACATATCATAACGCTCGGGAAACACCGAAGCTGGCAGTTCATTCCAGAGCTTGCACGTGGGAGAAATGATCCAGCAGTGGACGTCTTTCGGCTGATATTATCATGCTTTTATTGCCCACGTAATAGAGCGCTTTTTACAGCCACTCTTTAAGGTTGGTAAGTTTTAAGCTACACGAAAATAGGACGACTTTTTTAAATCATAGCATTAACTTTTTTGTCTGTTGTTGTGACCAATATTGTTAGTATGAGGCAAAAAACAATTTTTATCCGAAAACTTTACCAATGCGTATTAACTACTAACATAACAGAAGCATTTTACTAACATAAATTGTGAAATGACTGAATTTCTCTATATCGTCGTTCTAGATGTGACCCCTCGTATATGCAAACTAAGCAACTTTCCAGGAGAGACAAATAACTGCTTTGTTAACAAAGTATATTAGATATATTTTATTTGTTTACAAATTTGTACTGAAAATGAAATGAATTATAATGCAGAAGGCATTTACAAGGTAACACCAGAAATATTTTTCAGATCTCTCTGCATAAAAATCTCATTTTACCAAAAAAAATTAGTTACGAGGGGTCACATCTAGAACGACGATATGTCTGTTACATACTCAAAGTGTCTAAACAATAAAAATATTGGTAGATTTTGAATATTGCAGAAAAGACAGGATAACGGCGGCTTGCCTATAAATTAATAAACACCCAAAAATTATTCACAAAAGATAATCTTTAGCATAACACTTCCACCTAACAAATCACGTACTTAAAGTTTTTTAACCACCGCAAGCTAAGCTGACGTGAAGAGCGATAAAATATAGCGTCATTAAACACAGAAATCGTCTATCTATGCACAATGGTCCGCCAGGTGTCAGCACCACCCCCACTGAATCTATCATAGCGCTATCAACGCGAAGCCATTGGTTCAGTAAAAAATTAAGTATGCACTCCATCGATCAAGACATGGTTCTGTATATAAGAAGTTTATCAATGTGAAGGTACCAAGCCATTGAGATCGTATAAGTTCATGCTCTATAATAAAGCATGTGTATCTTATATTTTCGTCAACTAAAACTGATTTCAGTATGTCTTTGTCGTGTGCATAGTAGTGTTTGCGGCTACTATGCTAAGCGTGTGGTGCTGGGTTCAAATCT
The DNA here is from genome assembly GCA_963564715.1 of Catocala sponsa. Classification (NCBI taxonomy): domain Eukaryota; kingdom Metazoa; phylum Arthropoda; class Insecta; order Lepidoptera; family Erebidae; genus Catocala; species Catocala sponsa. The sequence goes on from OY751352.1 coordinate 10,645,675, forward strand.
GTTGAAAAATTATTGAAATTCTTTCACGGATTTTTTGAATCTTTTACTGTAAAAAGCTTATGTTTGGATCTGTGCTGAAGTCTATAACGTAGTACTTAAAGAAATTTTAAGAGGAAGCTTGATGCTTAGAACTGTGATGATGCTTATTATGTATGACCATGTAAATATCTGGAAAATATGGGCGTGATACACCTGTTTGCTTCTAAAATACACAAGTATAATACTATGTTCACCGTTTGGAAAATAGGTAGCTGTATAAGCAGGGGGCAATTCCGAATTAAGTATCTATCGGAAATCACCCTATCCTACACTACAAAAAATACCATTCCATAAATACCTGACAATAAAAAAATCCGCTATAAGGGTTCTCCGTGTTACGGTACCTTAAAAAACCCCTCCTGCGCTATTATAGATAAGAAGATGTAAATTACACTGGGAGGGTGTTTAAACGAATTTACTGAACGGTGCTCTCGAACAAAATTGATGTTCCAGTGCCTTGATCGAAGATCAGGCCACTCAGGGCACCAGGTGATTTAGCCATCAACTGTTTAGGTGTCGATAAGACGACGGAATTGCTTAATTTTCAAGTAATACGATCCGAGACTGATGTTGATAGAAGTTGTTTTTTAAAAGTGGATTTTATTCGGTGGATTTTCGGGTGCCACGACTTTACATAGCTTTTGGGGGCTTGTAACTCTTGCTACCTCACGGATATATTGGATGATATGTAGGTAAATGTTTACGAAGGCAGACGGTCCAAAGTCGTGGCTTCGATTCTAATATAACCTATTAAATGCAGATGCACTTAGGCCTGTATATTTCTACAATGGTAAGTAAAGAAATATAACGTCCACATTTCGCCAGCACTCACATTCCGGTCTTGGGATCAATAGCAACTCTCGTGCTGCAAATAAGAATTTCTTAACAAAGAAACTGAATAACGCGTTGCGTGACCCGGCAATCGAACCTCACGATCGACCAAAAAAAGTTGGCCGTGGTTATGCCACATGACCAACAAAGGTGTCACTGTACAAATTATTATGAGATTCTGCTGACAGGAACACCTGAAGCTCAAAGTTTAAAACTGTGCTTAAAATGGGACATTCGGCTTTACTATGTATTTTATATTACAGTATAGACGATATGCATACGATACACTTCTGCCTAACCTCTCGACGATATACAGCCGTAATGCTACTTAAAACTACGTCTTAAACAACTTTTTGCCAGTGAACGTTTCGTTGTAGGACTGTAGGTACAATCTATTTAATGATATTGCTTCATTTAAAGCACTCTCTGATTTTATCTACAAGCTCGCTTTATTTCACCGCCGTTTTTACGCCAAAATAAATTAGTTTTCAAGCTATTCTGGACAAATCGTTTAGAGTTCAAACGCCAAATGACTTAGTTTTTTAAATAAGAAATCCTTTACTTTGCCTGACTCGGGAATCAAATACTCACGAACTCACGCAAATATAAGTACAAACTTATGCCGAGGTATTTACGACTTGCAAACACGCAAGAGCATACAGAACACATAATTATCATCATCTACATATCGCTGGTCCAATATTACAAGGTTCTGTGTTACATTTTTGAAAAAAATGAGTTATGTGTATTGCATGGTCTATATGTCATTCCCTTTCGTTTAAATTAATATAGTAATAGATGGAAGCACTTACCACCTCACAATATTAAATCGCAAATAGTTCTAAGTTACTTTTTAAGTTATTTTTACTGATATGCAAATTTTAAACCTCATTTCCATAAAGTTAAAAAAAATAACATAGAACCTTGTAATAGTGAGCCAGCGCTATTATATAGTCTTAATATATAGTTACTATTAAGTAGCATAATATCCTAATCCTAACTAATATTATAAAAGCGAAAATGAGTTTGTTTGTTGCCTTTTCACGCCTAAACCACTGAACCGATCATCTTAAAATTTTGCATATACGTTGTCAAGTGTACAGAAACGGACATAGGCTACCTTTCATTCCGAAAAAAATTACTGTTCCCGAGGAAAACAACAATAACGTTCTTATGATAATAGATGGCACCACGTGTCTTTCGAATCATGATTGAATTATATTATTACAAGCAGAGTACAACCCGAATTAATTGTCAAATTCTAAATTAACGCGAGCGAAGCCGCGGCCAAAAGCTAGTATTTGTATAAGTAGCATTATTATAATAACTGTTTCGATCTGTAAGAATATCAGTCGAAAGAGACTGGATCCCGCAACACAGGGTGTCCAGTGCGGGATTCAGTGTCACATCTACTTTTGTGTACTTGTATCTTTTTTATTAATATTATTAACTAATAGCCTAGTGGGAAACCGTTGGACTACCACGCAGAGATCTCGAGTTCGAACCCAAGGCGCGCATCTCTGACTTTTTGAAGTTATGTGCGTATTAAATAGTTGATTATCGCTTGTTTTAACGGTGAAGGAAAACATCGTGAGGAAACCTGCATGTCTGAGAGTTCTCCATAATGTTCTCGAAGATATGTGAAGTCTGCCAACCCGCACTAGGCCAGCGTGGTGGACTATGGCCTAACCCTTCTCATAGTGAGAAGAGGCCCGTGCCCAGCAGTGGGACAGTTTAATACAGGGCTGATATTATTAAATAAACTTACTTATAAAGATCTAAAACATAGCACATGTCCTGTTTCGGAATAAACAGGCCTTATGTAAGACAGAAAGAATTATCTGCACAGATGACGCAGTGGTTTAAGTGGTCGTCTCGCCACTGCACCGAGTGTTGTAGGTTCGAACTCCACGTGGGAGAAACATTTATGTGATCCACAAATGATTGTTTCGCGTCTGACTATTCTTTGTGACCGTTATATTAATACGTTACCTATATATTAATACGTGAAGCGAAAACTTTGGATCCCTTTTTACGAAAACTGGGCGGACGGAGGAGTATGAAATTTCGCACACTTATAGTTTATACAGAGAAGAAGTGACGAATGCTAATATTTATATAAAATATGCATTAGAAACACATTAAATTAATGAAAAAACAGTACACGCACACAACCATGCATTTGACACACGCAGTCGAAGCGCGTTACTATGGTTACATATATCAATATATAATGACATAATATATCAGTACCTACAATATCTTACAGGCAAACTTTGGTCGAATTTCGAGCACTAGGCGAACGCTAGTATTAATTAAAAGTACAACGTGCCATATCAATGTGTACGATACGATGGTATAGAACTCTTTGTGTACGAGTCCGAGTACCTCTTGACAGATTTGAGGGTTTTAACTCCATATTGCGTAAATAAATTTAGTCTTAGTCTATGGTGCCTATAACAAAGGATATTTCACGGTAGGCATGGTTCTGTTCTGACCTACATAAGAGGGGCTTTATTCAGGTCATACCTAAATAGAACAGTTCGTATTTAGGTTGGCTAGTGCATACATCGTGCTAAGACCTAGCTCAGATGCTTAGCGCTGTAATGTCGAAACAAAAGGCCTCTTAAGCATATGCTACGTTGTTCCTAGATAGTGTAAGGAATAAAAAGTAGGAGACGAGGTTCTTGATTTGAATTAGATTTATACAGGTGGCTGTTGGATTATGGTTATTTCAGTTTGGGCTTATGTGTTCGAAATGGTAACGCGTTCGATTCCTCAGTCAAGCAAGGAAAGAATCATTTATTCGCACAAAATAAATTTAAAATAAATTGACAGCAGAACATTACGCCTTTTCTAGGCATGCAACTCAGAATATGCTTCAACTTCCATCATAAGTATTATTTATTGGCTTTGTCTATTGGTTCTGGTAGATGTACGGTTTGCTTTTATGTTTGCCACTGATCGTGGAGTCTTGAATTAGATTCCCGAGTGATGCATAGTTTATTAGATTTCTTTTGATGTGAAACATCTATAGCCGCACATAAAACCGATTGCTGGCGTGGCGACGCATGCCGTGGCGACGCTATATGATAGTATTTTACATTATGCCATATTAGTTCCTGTCGTAATCTGTTCTTTTATGCATATTACTTGTACAAAATAATTTCGATGTTTCACATCTGCCAGGCGTCCCGTGACGGCTCATAATTTTTTATATGATTTTTTTGATAACAGTACGTTGTATGGTAATATGTTCATAAGGCTCGCTCTTAATTATATGGGACAAAACATACTTGATGAAATAGAATATGTATACACTACTACCCACCCCATGAGGAACACATAAGCGTGAGTGCAAGCATGCAATGGAATGTACAATATCCGCATATATCGAAATGTTATAACACTATCTATACTAATATTATAAAGCTGAAGAGTTTGTTTGTTTGTTTGAACGCGCTAATCTCAGGAACTACTGGTTCGAATTGAAAATTTATTTTAGTGTTGGATAGCCTATTTATCGAGGAAGGCTATGGCTATATAACATGACGCTACTCTACGACCCACGGGGGCGGCGCAGTAACGATAAACGCGGGTGAAACCGCGGGCACATCTAGTCTTCAATAAATACAGCCTCTCTAAAGCCCTATCTATGCGACATGCGACGTTGTCCACTAAAATCGTTTTCTAAGCATTGGGGTGTAAGCCGCACAAAGCCTACATATCGATACACTAACAATAGTGACATTGTTCGTTTATCGACCCAACACAGAGGGCCACAATGCGCCACCGGTGGACAAAATACACGATTGTGTGCACAAGATCGTTTTATACGAAGTTACAACAGCGTTTTTGTATTACAGTGTTAATGTATTTGTAAAAATAGAATAAATGTTTTTATTGGTTGGTATTATCGTGCGTTATTCTTGGAAGATCGCAGGTAATTAACCTTATGTGGTCCGACTGTCCGACCGAAGGTTGCTAACCTGAAAGGAATCCTGCAGCCCTGGAATGTACAGGGCAAGGGATGAAACATAAGTTAGGTTTAAAGAGGATCATGTGATCATGAATGACTAAATACCCTAAAACAATATGGTTGCTAGTTTCTTAGGAGACAAAATCTCTATGCTTACTGGACTGGTCTTTGTTTGCCTATCCCTTCGAGGATATCAGTGTTAACTTCTCCACGGACCATCATGAAATTTTGCATACACGTTGTCAGGGGTACAGAAAAGGTCATAGGGGACTCATACTTAGGTATAGAAAATTAATATAACCTAAATATACGTGAGCGGAGCCACGGTCAAAAGCTGGTGTAAAATATTTCAGATTTGTTCAGGCGAAAATAATTTTCCATTTGATGAAAATGAATAAAATTTTATATATAAAAAGAGTTTTTTAAAAGACGAGGATGCCATAAATATTTCATTTCGTTACACAAAACTATTGAACGGTTTATAATGGAGCTTTCATCGTAGATTTACGATCACTTTCGAACAAAAATAACTCGATTTATATATGAAAGATATCGATTTTAGTAACGATTAAATGTATTGCTTTATAACTTATTTTTTATAAGATTAAACCTTTGATTTGCGTTATATCGCTATCTTTATATATTTATATACTAGATGTTCCCGCGGTTTCACCCGCGTTTATCGTTACTGCGCCGCCCCCGTGGGTCGTAGCGTGATGTTATATAGCCTATAGCCTTCCTCGATAAATAGGCTATCCAACACTAAAAGAATTTTTCAAATCGAACCAGTAGTAATCACGCAGAATAAACCAGGAGAAACATCGTTTGTACTATGTCTGTAATGGGTAATTATTTTGCTGCGATGTTATTTTAAAACTGCTATATCTCCTAAGATATTCATTGAAATCGAATGATGTAAAGGGCAATTTTGCTTTAAATTAAATACTTGTGATGAATAACATATTTATTTGGATAAGGGTTAATATCATGTTTATAAAAATACCTTCGCAAATAATGCATTATTTTAGAACAAATTTCGTTAGCATAAAAATGGTTATAGTGAGCCAACCTTAAAAGATAGACATATGCTGTCGCGGACTTTTTTTTAGAACTTTTAAAGGGGAACAATTCTCTCCTACATGATTTTTGCGAAATTTTAACTGTTTACGCAGCGCACGCAGCGGAAGCTCTCAAAAGGAAAAAATACTCTCCGATTTTGAAACATTCTGCATTGGTGCTCCGCTCCTATTGATCTTAGCGTGATGATATATAGCCTATAGCCTTCCTCGATAAATAGGCTATCTAACACTGAAAGAATTTTTCAAATCGGACCAGTAGTTCCTGAGATTAGCGCGTTCAAGTAAACAAACAAACAAACAAACAAACAAACTCTTCAGCTTTATAATATTAGTATAGATTAAGATAGCGGCTACTTACAAAATAACTAGATGTTCCCGGGGTTTCACCCGCGTTTATCGTTACTGCGCCGCCCCCGTGGGTCGTAGCGTGATGTTATATAGCCTATAGCCTTCCTCGATAAATAGGCTATCCAACACTAAAATATTTTTTTAATTCGAACTAGTAGTTCCTGAGATTAGCACGTTCAAACAAACAAACAAACTCTTCAGCTTTATATATGTCTGCATCCGAATATCAGACATAATCAAATACTCAATACTAACCATAGGAAGTAAAACTCGAAACTCACAATCAGTACTCGCAAAGGCCACACGGCTATTGTAAATCGATACGTAATTAAGTTATTACAATACTGAAATTACTAATGACGTACCGTCATGATCTACCTACTAATTTGTGGAAACTACACACTCTCTAATTTGGTCTACAAATTCTTGGATATCATTATTGATTCGAGTTTGACTATTCAGTTACAAGTTACATATATCAGGACGTATATAGATCTACTATACCTATAACCTAACTAATATTATAAGTATCAATGTGAGTTTGTCTTGCCTGAACTACTCAACAGATCGTCATGAAATTTTGGACGGTTGGCCCAACCACCCTCTTTCCCCCCTTCCTGCTCCTTCTCTTTCCTACTTCTTTTTCTATTCTTCCTTGCCTAAAGGGTCGGCAACGCGCAAGTGATGCCTCTGGTGTTGCAGTCATCCATTGGCTACGGTGACCACTTACCATCAGGTTGGCCGTATGCTTGTTTGCCACCTTATTGTATAAAAAAAATCATGTTGTTAGGGGTACAGAAAAGGGCATAGGCTTTCAAACATCCAAAAAAAGTACTGTTGCCGCGGTATAGAAATTTATAAGTGAACTACATTTACGCGAGCGAAACCGAAGAACCAAAATAAAATGAATAAAAGCATCGGAAGCCAAGAAAAATAAGGTATATTGTCTCAGCGGTGATGAATACTATTTCTGTGCATGACGTCTCCAGTTGATCAAATTGGGATCAAATTGAGTATCCCTGTCAAGAAATTCTTAATGGCAATTGACTACACAGAGTCAAGAACTTTGTCTGGTAGACGGTAATATGCTCATCCATTATTACGAGGGAACTAAAATCCATACACTATTACCCTCCCTTTTGGGAATAAAGGTGTGAGATTTACCCATTAAGTCGCAGCGGTACACCGGTGGCCTACACAATAGATTTTTAATGATGTCTGGTATTCTAAGACTTTACAGATTAAGTATATTAGGCAGTGTAAAAACATGATTGACAATTATCGCCTGCTCCGTGCCTCGGAGAGCACGTTAAGCCGTCGGTCCCGGCTGCCATGAACATCTATGGCAGTCGTTATTGGGCAGTCAGTGCCCTCTAATATCCTGACACTGGTCTAGCCTTCGGGTTGCGGAGGTCAGATGGCAGTCGCTCCATGTAAAAACTGATATCCAGTCAAATCCGGTTAGACTAGAAAACCGACCCCAAGTGACTTGGGAATAATAAAGGCTAGGGAGAAGAAGGCAGTATAAAAACATAAAAAAATAACTTTATTTTCAACTATTACAAGGTAAAATATAGATAAGGTTTGGGAACTCTTCTGTTAAGTTAAAAAACTTGTGTTAAAAAAGTCCCCTCTTGTCCATGGCATGCATTAAAACAATGTAATAGCATAACTAAGATCAGGTAACATGTGTACATTTCATAGTATTTTTAATAAAGAGTTAGAAAAAAAAAAAAAATTATGCCGATATTTTACCATCGTTAGGGCGTTTGTGCACTACAAGGAATTTTACTGTCCGGCAGTCCGATTTTTTGCATGCCATAAATGTATATAGTAGTTTGTGCACTATACGTAAGTTTACCGTCCGACATTTTACTTTTGCCCATTCCGGGCCGTTTTTTCCCGATCCAAGATAACAGCAATGAAAAACGTGCTTACGCTTGTGCACTGCGTGTAGTTTCAAAGAGAGCTACCGTAAACTACGTCGCACCGATCCGAGTAAAGACGGACAAGTGCACAAGCCAATCATCCGTTTTTTCCATGCCACATCGGACCGTAAAAAATCGGAGTGGCGGACAGTAAAATTCCTTGTAGTGCACAAACGCCCTAACGATAGTCCCAGTCCACAGCTACTGAACACCTATAGGTATTTAGCCAGAACAACCGCGTGTAGTGTTGTTAATTTCGCCTCGAACTCAACTCCAGGTTAGCCACGCCACCTACGGCACTCTAAGTAAATTACTTTGGCTACTTCGTACAGAATTTATTTGGAAACTTGCTACACGTTACACGGTGAATGATTAAAGAAGTGAACAAGTTACGTTAATAAAACTCTTGTTCCAAATTGTTCCGACCAACTTTGTAAAGTATCCAACGTCTTAAGGCGGCTGTACACATTGGGCCAAGGTAGTGGGCCAGCGTGTTGGGCCAACGTGTAGAGATCTACTTAGCGGTATGTTGATACCGCCAAGTAGATCTCTACATGTTGGCCCAACACGCTGGCCCACTACCTTGGTCAATGTGTACAGCCGCCTTTAGTATCAAGTGTAGCTTACATGCTCGTCAATGTAACTTGAGCTTTAATTATGTTTATTTTTTATTTATTTGCTGGTTTCTGCCTGTGGTTTCGCCCGTGTAAAGATGGTAACACACATCGAAGAAAGTATAAAGTAATGTATCGATGTGCGTAAGGTGTGCATTATACGGTTGCAACAAGCATTTTAATTCAAAAACTTTTCAAAGACTAGGTTTTACCCGTGGATTCGCTCGTTTAGATTTTTTAAATAATATCTGTCCTTCGGGCACAGTACATTTTTGTGGATGAAAGTGACTGTGTGTATGCGAAATTTCATTATGATCGGTGGAATAGTTACGTGTTAGCGTAACAAACAAATTTATAAGATAAGATTGTATTAGTATGATTTACTAGTTCTGCCTCTTGTTAACTCAAGATTGCTGCTACGCTATAGAACGTAGCATGATGTTATTACATGTAAAACATTTTGCAAAATTGATTAATTAATACTTATCCTACGCACAAAATATTTCTTAAATCAGACTCGTAGTTTCATAGTTAGGCGATTATCACATGGCACCGCGCCCCGCCGCGGATGGCGGTGGCGGTAAAGCGGATTTTGTAGCGGTGCACCGCGCGGTAAGGCAGTTTACACCCCTGTCCGCGCGGATGGATTTACGCGGTTATGACCAGTTTGATATTTTTAAATTGCAACACGTCTTGCAGCAACGATGATCCACACGGTTATGCGGCATCCCGTGTGTGAGGCGCCGCCCGCCGCTCCGCGCGGACCGCAGCGCGGAGGGGCGCGCGGTGGCGGTGAGAGCACCGCTCGACCGCGCGGTCGGGCGGTGTACGTGTGTTAGGCATCAACGGATTTAGTAGAGGCCAATGCGACATGAGATCCGCTTCACCGCCTACCGCCGCGGTGCGCGGTGCCGTATGTTAATCGCCTTAATCGTGCAAACTTTTCCGCTTATATTCATGGGTCGTTGTGGTAGACAAGCCAGGACCTATCAAAACAAGAGTCATTAAAGACAACCCAGACAATAATTTTTGTGCCATGTTGGAATTGAATCAACTTAATTTTCAATTCACACTATAAAACTAAGAAACCACGGCGCATTAGCAGTAAGTAGGTGACCACACCGCCGACTACGATCACTATAATTCTTCTTCTAGATTGTTCTAAACATACTTAGCAAGAAAACGGCAGCTTAGTAATAAGTGAAGGCTATGCGCTTGTCAATGTAAGGGGAGCTTTAATTATGTACACAAAAATGACAAGAACACGGCATAACAAAGGTACACCTGACTAACAAAGCGTCTTCAAATTGAGTTAAACACTTTTATTATGGAGGGAAAATTTATAGCTCAGTATAAATGGCTGCGGAATCTTATTTAGGTGTGTAGCTGCAGTGGTTTGCGCTTTATTAATATACTAGTTCTTGCCCGCGATGTCGTCTACGTGGTCTTTATTCCAATCCCATTTTACACCTTTTGGGGTTTAATAGTGGTATGATGATCCGCACGGTTAATATTCCTTAACCGTAAAATTTTAATTCCATATACTAGCCCTAGACTTGAGCTTGGGTATGCGACAATTTCTGTGGTCGATAGTTGTGTCGAGATCGGATGATTTTTTGGATTGCCGCTTGAATAAAAAAAAAAGAAAAACGTTTTAATGAACATAAACTTCTGTCTATTAGTTTAAGAAAGTTATTACGAAATATTTTCCTAAATGTGGCAAACCATTTTGCAGCCTACCTTAAAATATATTTCACGAAAAATTCAAAAGTCAATAAACGACAAGTGGGACTTTCGTCTAAATATATGTCTCCTAGCACGGTGGGTGCAAACAGCCGATAGCGCGGACAAAAAGATTCCTCCGCATTGTGGTCCGAACACAATGGCACGCTAGAAAGAACTTGTAATTACTATTTTCCTATGGCGCCTTTCAGGGGTTTATATTTCAGAAAAATGGAATATACGTGAGGCTCGCCATTTCTTTGTTGAGCCTTCATATCTTCGGCATACATCACGGACAGATGCAGTGAGAAATATGGCTAAAAGCTAATCTCACTAATGTACTTTACACTTTTATTTTCCTCTTTTCCTTCCTTCAACAAGATTTATTTTCACTGAAACATAATCTAACTAAGAGCAAACACTCAAAACGTTGATGTGACATTTACTGCCTAATTATGTAGCATAACGATCTACCTGACAAATAACTATTATGTGTTGTCAACCAATAACGTTTTGTTAAACAAATACTTTTGATTTCCAGATATGCTAATCATTATTTATTAACGGATCAAACTATGTAGATTCGCACGATAGAGACATTAAATTACATAAGAATCCAATCAAATGTTCGACGAAGCCATATTATTATAGAAATTGCTAGGTATAAGCTATTAGCATCGAATATAATGGTCATTGGTCGGAGTAATCTCATAAAAGGATCTACCACAAATGTAGCTGGCCCCTCAATATTTGCTGGAATAGAGTGTTCTTCAAAGAGCAAATGACAGGAATGAGACGATCTAAGGAGCGAGTGAGAGGCAACTCAGGCTATTTACCTCGATGGCACATCTGTAATTATTGTATAGCGTATACGAGAGTTAAAATATACCGTCGCTTTACTTGGAATTTTGCCCGCGCGACTCGGGCGTAAGTGCCACTGGGCGGCGAGCGATTATCAACTGTATTCACTTTAATGAACCGCGTCTAAAAGTTTTCATTCTCGCTCACGAGTTTAAAGAGAAAATTAAATACGAAAGGAAACCTTTCGAGAGCTTTTGTTTCTATGAATGAGGGGTCAATACACAGTACTGCGAGCCTACACCCGCCGGCCAAAAAAAAACACGGACAGACTACTTATTACCAATAAAATTTTGAGAGGAGTTCTAAGTGGCATTTAAGTGTCAGTCAACTGGTGTTTAGGCCGTTTTGCGTCTGAGACGTGCGACCGGCCCGCGGCAGACTGGTTCCGAAGCCGGTTGGACAAAGTGTAGCGGCTAAGTAAGTCGGTATAGATACTCCTTTGTAGCGCATTCCGATAGATGCGGCCCCGTCCCAGTGAAACGTGGATAATGAACAGCGCTTATTGTGATTTGTGAACCATCCCACTTGGAACTAGATATGCACTCGCTAGTATCATGAGATCGCTAGATTTATGCTCTTATACAACGTATTCAAATAAATATTTTTACAAGTCAAAAGTAAATCGCGAAGATATATACTTTTTGCTTTTTTGTGTAGACGTGAATCTCAAGTTATACCGGCTTTAACCAAAGCCCGGAGCACGCGAGGGTTACGCCCAAATTCGGCGGTTTTACGAGCGACAGATAGGGTTATTTATACCGGGAGTCTTATTTAATAACGTTATCGGAATCGTTGTGTCGTTAAATCCATTAATGCTTGTCTTACCGGTATATTTCGGATGTTTTATAAGATATATGCGATGGATTTTGTTTTATATGCCTCTTTAAGTGCTTTAATGGTTTAATATGCCCACGCTTAAGCATAAATTTGAAAAATTGTGTACAATAAAGACAAAAGAATTTACGAGTGTGGGGAATCCAATAAAGTTTTATAAGGACTGTTTAAAATGACTGTAATTTTGATGTAAACATATTTTATAACATATGTTATAAATTTCTTGTGGATTTACGAAGAATAGTTAAGAAACGTTTTTCAAAACATATAAATACTGCGTTTCGATAAACTGTGACATTCTGTGACACATGTTTTTGATGGACTTTATGCATATATTATATTACTATTGATATATGCATACATATTATGCCATTGTTTTATTATCAATAGGATTAAACTTGAATACATTGCTTCTTTAGCCCAATAGCGTAATGTTGCGCTTATGTTCACTGTTGAGTATTAGACTGCAAATTTAATTCTGGGTCGGATAAAATGTTAATGGGTCCTCTAGAAGCAACTTTTTAGTAGCAGATAGAACAGGATATGAAAATGGAGAGGGCAATTATGAACAGTCCTTGTTAAGTAGGCTGTAAATATAGCTGTAAATATAGCTGTAAATATAGCTGACAATATGTTAGCATTTGACTTTTCTGTATACACTTATTTGTATTTAAAATGGAAACTCCCACGCTAGGGTTCATGTCCTGTGTCATGGTCCTGAGTCACAGAGAATTTTAAAATTACAACTAGACTCTGAGGCAAGTTTCTGTCCCGTGTGGAGATCGAACCCACAACACTCAGCGCACTGCAGTTGTGAAGCGAACACTTTAACTACTGGTTAAAGTGTTCGCCACTCGTTTAATCTTTCAGGATATATATTCGTATTATGACGCCTTTATTCTCGTAGGATACGGCAGAGAGATATCCGCATTTAGGCATGTTTCGACGATTTCTTGATGAGTGAGTTAGCTACAGCTATATTCCTCACATATCGCCGTAATATCTCGTACTGTTATCCTGTTGCCCCGACTTCCTGTGTCGTAATACAATTTACTATAATCGCATTAGCAGTAATGACATCAGCAGTGATCCCGTTTGCACATACACACGTTGTTTTGTTCATTCTGTGTGGTTTGTTTTGTAATCAGATATAATAAAATATTAAATATATATATAGTCTTGCGCTTATATCTCCAATGGAATAGGCAGGAGGGTATTACAACCACATTTTGCCATTAGTTTTAACTTTTAAGTCCCACGTAATAATGCCTATTGTCGTCTACTAGGCACAAACGCCATAGCGGAGAGCAGGAGAAGAAACCTTGACTCCGTAGTACTACTGAAAATTTATTGACAGCGGCACTGAATTACTTTTTGCCCGGGATATGAGCTCGAGTCCTTATGCACATAAGTCCGATTGGCTACCGCTTCGCCACCGAGGCAGACATTAAATAATAATCTTAATTTAAGTAACTGCCTGTAATGCGATGTGTAGCAACCAGTATACCTACCTGCTGTTGGATGCTAGAGGCCTTACCCCAATTTCTTAAAGTAGGTATTGTTATAACATGCGCAATAATGAGACGGCGTGTTCCAGACTTTATAGCTGTGTCTCTATCGTGAGATTGTTGGCGATGACTCTTGTACCTATACGAATCAGGTACCATGTGCGAATTGAGGTTCTTATGACTGTTGTATTTATTATGTAAATCACTGATACCTCGCGCATGTAACTTGCGCATGTTACCAATGCCAGTTTCTTGCACTGTATGCAAATCATCAAGTAAGTATGCGTAGTCAAAACTACGAGTACGATGTACGACCAGACAAAAATAATAAAACATCATTAATAAACAATATTAAAAACAAAACGAGTTTGCAAACAAAAAATAAACGATAGACAACCCAATCGATTATTATCTACTCGATTTAAAGTTGGCTACACAATTATATTTGCCACTTTAGAGATACAAAAGACACAACGCCAACGTCATGTTGGCATTGTTTGTCTTCATTCATATTAATTATAAATATAGTATTATCACGCTTATTTATATTGAACATTGAACACTATCGTTCTATATCTAATGTGTGAACTCACTTTTCTTATTCTACACACTTCTTAGGTACGATCGACCACATTTATGTTTTAAAATTTAACAGTCTTACTACAAAAGACATAAACACGTGTTAAACTCATATCTAAAAAATACCATACCACAAATCAGTGGTTAACCGTTGTTTAGCGTTAAACATCCCTTATGCTAGTTTAACAGATGTCTAACCCCATGTAGCTGTCACAGTTGTCAAAAGTTACACATTGATGCGTAACCGGTCGAACGCGATCGATCGCGAGCAAGGTGTACTTGTGTGTGGCAGTTAGCGCTTAGTGGGTTTGAAAAATGGCTCTTTTCAGGATTACATCAACCAGATTAATAGAAGCAGGTAAATATATTAACGTTTAAGTTACCTTTAATTTATGATAGCATTTATAGTGTACTACCAGCATTTTGTATTGTTTGTGACGTTTTTATAACCTAGCTCACATTATGAGTTCGAAGTTATGTAATGCGAATAAAAATTATTTTGAGTATTATTGAAGTTAATATGTAGTGCATTGGCTTGAAGTATTTGATAATGATAAGCTATCGCATTATTAGATCAATAACTATAACCGAATTTTGTTATTTGCTTCTCGCTGCCCAGTTGTTTCCTTACTTTTTGATGAAGTATCCATTCTATTTTCAAATAAAGCACCACACTTTATTTAGAAAGAAGTTTTAAAAATAACAAACTAACTTTGACAATGTCACATCTGTTAGCATAAACACTTTCCTTAGCACATTATTTCACTATAATTATTTCAACAATGTTAAATGAAAATTATTAAAGTTTAATTAAATATGTATTAACAATTATATTGAAAACAATAATTATTCAATAACAATACTCGTATTTACATATAAGTAGTATAGATTTAATACAAGATATCCTTAGATTACATTAAAATTGTATTAAAATATCTGCATGCTAAGGAACGCGTCAAATACTACCATGAACCGTAAAATCCTGCCATGTTTAGTTAAACACGTGATAAATACCGTTTTGTAGTAAAGAAACCTAAACAAAGGTTTAAGGGGTGTCCAAATCGTTAAACACTGTCTAGCTAAACACATGTTAAAATGGTGTTTAGTATAACTTTAGAGCAGCGATAGCTCAGTGGGGAGACCAACAGACTGCAATGCAGAGGGTCTCGAGTTCAAACCCACGTCGCGCACCTCTGATTTTCGGAAGTTATATGACTTTTCGAAATTATGTGCGTATTGATTGACAATTATCGCCTGCTCCGTGCCTCGGAAAGCACGTTAAGCCGTTGGTCCCGGCTGCCATGAACATCTATGGCAGTCGTTATTGGGAGAGTGTCGACACAAAAGATCCCACTGGGTCGAAGTGTCGCCGGTCTGCACTGACTGGCCCCCACATAGGATAAGGATAAGGATAGTATAACTTTTGTAGTAAGACTGTAAATCTTTAGCCATATTAATTGATGAGACTTCATGAAATGTGTCATCTTCTAAATATTATTATGTAATTATTGTTATTCTTTTTAGATTTATATATTCTAATTATATGGTACAATGGATGCAACACCTGGCTGATATAAGTTGGAAGTACTGAAATTATATTTAATTGGCGGTTTAAAAGAGTGTCCGTGAGATTCTTGCTTGGTTTCTTCTCATAGGCTAAACTTTTTACCTGAACGTAGCAACTAACCTAAATATAGCTTCAGTAACTTACTAAACTCACCAACCAATAGATTTTCATGTCCATGAGTTACTTTATGAGCCAAATAAATGATTTTTGACTTCGGAATATTTCTTTTCCCTTCAAGTTATTCCTGGCATGGAAGGAGAAACAAATAAATATTACAAAACAAAGCTTACCGGCGTGAATGAATAGTTCTTAGTTCTATGGAAGTCGTAAAATGTGCGGGTAATGCAACTTTGTCCCTTTAATATGATTTATGTTGGACATAACACAAACAAACTGACGAGATTTGTCCTGACGGACATGTTTTATTAGGCACAAGCTTTTATTTAATTTTTTCTTGTTGGACTAGTGAATGATGCTTGTGCGATTTTCAGTCTACCGTTTGATCTGTGGTTTCGGTAGTGTTTTATTAAGACTTTTACCAAGGTCTATAGAAATGGTTATGCTTTAAAATTTCTACATAAATTTGCATTAGCTGCAGTGCGGAGAGCTGTATGTTACCTTCCATCGGCCATTTTAACCGCCATATTGGTGTGAGGTAAACCTATTGGAATATACATACATAGATTCACGCCTGTTTCCCAGAGGGGTAGGCAGAGACTACGGATTTCCATTTGCTACGACCCTGACACACTTATCTGGCTTCATTCACTTTCATCACATTGGAAATTATATGCATTACTAAAGTAATATATTTTCTGTAGGGATCATTACAGCCGACAGTTTAGTGGGAGACCGTTGGACTGCCACGCAGAGTTCCAGGTTCGATCCCAAGGCGAGCATCTATGACTTTTTGAAGTTATATGCGTATTAAATAGTTAATTATCGCTCGCATTAACAGTGAAATAAAAAACATCGTAAGGAAACCTGCATGTCTGGGAGTTCTTCATACTGTACTCGAAGATACGAGGGTGCGTTTTTAAGTTCGCGGAATGGAGGGTATGGAAGGTGGTGGGGGTGCTTGTTTAGTCACTAACGTGTTTAGCAACTAATAATTAGTATATATACCGAGTATTATCATAATGAGGTCATTAGTCTTTGAACTATCGTCCCTCAAGCAACTCAATCTGGAAGAAATTGTGAAGTATGGAGAAAATCGAGTTCCGCGCCGTTATAAAGTTTCTTACCAAGCAAGGAAAAAATGTTCAAACCATTTTGGAAGAGATGTCATCTGTATACGGGGACTCTTGTCCAGGAAAAACCATGGTATACAAGTGGCACAACCTCTTTAAGCAAGGCAGGGAATCAATTGAAGACGATTCCCGGCCTGGGCGGTCTGTTGAGGTCACCACTCCAGATCTTATCGAAAAAATCGAAAAATTAATATTGGAGGATGCACGTTTGAAGAAAAAACAAATCGCAGAGATGGTTGGAGTATCTGAAACGACCATTTTCAAGGTTCTCCATGATCATCTCGGCATGACAAAAGTCAGTGCAAGATGGGTGCCTAGAATGCTCACACCGCCTCAAAAACAGAAGCGCGTCGAGTGTTCGCGTGCGTTTTTGAGCCAGTGTAATGAAGACAAGGATGGTTTTTTGGAGCGAATTGTTACTGGGGATGAAACTTGGGTTCATCACTATGAACCTGAGTGTAAACAAGATTCCATGCAGTGGCATAAAAAGGGTACACCACCGCCTAAGAAATTCAAGGTGTCGCAATCGGCGGGAAAGCTCATGGCGACAGTTTTTTGGGACACAGAAGGAATTTTGTTGATTGATTACAAAGAAAAAGGTGTTTCCATAACCGGAGAACACTACGCTTCAATTTTAGAGCAGTTAAAAGAGGCAATCAGAGAAAAAAGAAGAGGAAAATTGACCAAAGGTGTCCTGCTCTTGCACGACAATGCTCCTGTTCACAAGAGTCGAGTTGCGTTGGCTGCTTTGCACAAGGTGGGCTTCGATATCATTGATCACCCACCTTATAGCCCAGACTTGGCTCCCAGCGACTATTATCTCTTTCCAAATCTGAAAAAGAGCTTCGAGGAAAGAAATTTTCAACCGATGAAGAAGTGAAGGATGCAGTTTCGGCGTATTTTTCAGAGAAAGACAAAACATTTTTTTATGAAGGTATTCATAAGTTAATTCATAGATCTGAGAAATGTATTAGGGTTTCAGGTGAATATATTGAAAAGGAAAAATAATTTTGTAATATTATTTCATCCCCTTCTATTCCATTCCGCGAACTTAAAAACGCACCCTCGTATGTGAAGTCTGCCAACCCACACTGGGCCAGCGTGGTGGACAATGGTCTTACCCTTCTGAGAATGAGATGATGACCCGTGTCAAGCAATTGGACAGTTCAATAAAGGGCTGATATTATTATTATCTATATTAATTATTATTAAGAAACTGTGATCGGTAGACAATATTAGGTGCGCTTCGTATTATGTAGGATCGAAGCGGATTGTGAAATCTGAGTGTTGCCTTTGACAAACCCTTTGGAAATATTCCAAGCATGATCCTGTGTTAAATTGTCTTGTGACTCTCAGCCAGGTCTCGGGTTCAAAACTCTGTCTTTATAAGCAATGTTTATTAAAATGTAAGTTATTGTCAAGTAAACGGTGAAGGAAAATATTCAGAAAATTTGCATACAACTGCCGCGCTTGGCCTTCGGTTATAACAATGGTATGGTAATATTGTACCACCCTGGCCAAGTGGAAGCTAGCAGACAGACAGTATTTCGAGAACATGATCGAAATCCTAACATCCTCACAACTCATACTTAAGCATTTTATTAAATTTGTATTTGTTTGGGACACTTTTTGAAGCCGCACTACATATGTGCTGCACGAAATGAAATAATTTTGTCGAGATTTTAGTAAAGATTAGTCTTATACATTATATTAAATCCTAACTAATATTATAAAAGCAAAAATGAGTTTGTTTGTTTGTTAACTTTTCACGCCTAAACCACTGAACCGATCATCCTGAAATTTTGCATATACGTTGTCAGGTATACAGAAACGGACATAGGCTACCTTTCATCCCGAAAAAAATTACTGTTCCCGAGGAAAACAACAATAACGTTCTTATGATAATAGATGGCGCCACGTGTCTTTCGAATCATGATTGAATTATATTATTACAAGCAGAGTACAACCCGAATTGATTGTCAAATTTTAAATTAACACGAGCGAAGCGAAATTTAAGTATAGACAGAGTTGTATTATTTAAATCGTCTACATGACTAAATTTCGTTTTGCTGCCGGGAATTTGCGAACAGAACTCTGCAAATGTGTATTTATACTTATGCTACTAGTTAATATGACGTTATAATATAATATAATATTCTATCATAATATACACACACCATCTAGCCCAAACTAAGCAGAGCTTGTACTATGGATACTAGACAAGGGATAAACATACACATATACTTCTTTTTTTGTAATTACATACATCTTATATATAGAAATACCCAGACCAAGACAAACATCCATGTTCATGCACACAAATGTTTGACTTGTGACCACTACGCCATCGAGGCCGACAATATATTTATATATCTTAAAATAATAATATGATTCTTATTCGACTTTAAAACATACAGCTGCGTCTCGACTCAATTTGATCACAGCATTACTCGAAACAACAAGCAGTTATAGATAAAAAGGCTTTATCTAAATAATTTGATATGCAAACACATCCATAAATCTATGGGGACATCCTTTTTAACGCTTATCTTGTATCTTAATAGCATTTATCTCAGAGAAGCAGGCCAAATCTACACAAATATAGTGCAAAGAACTGCTTTACATTCTAAGCGGCGAAATGCTGAATTTTTTCACCCACCAGCTTAAGACAAGATCTCATTAGGCAACCGGTTTGTGACTCATTGTATAACTGCAAAGAGTCAGCGGCCAACTCGCTGTGGTGTGTTGTTTTGCCAGTTAATTAGTGAGAATGAAAACTACGTGTGAATTTTTATTTAAGATACAATAAGAAGATACTGTCTAAATTAGATTTAGGATTGGGAATC
Organism: Catocala sponsa; assembly: GCA_963564715.1. Lineage (NCBI taxonomy): Eukaryota > Metazoa > Arthropoda > Insecta > Lepidoptera > Erebidae > Catocala > Catocala sponsa. The sequence continues at coordinate 10,665,660 of OY751352.1, forward strand.
TTTTGAATAGTTTTCTTCCGTTAAAATAAGGTTTAGTGTGGAGTATATCTCAATTAAGTTTTGGTATAGCAGACTGGTAATTTGGTATAGAAAGACCGTCTTTCTTCAGAATCTGTGGTTATAAATTAGCTAATGATTAAAATAAAAACATATCTTTCCGTAGATGCTTCCGCAAATATTTACGCCTGTTTTCCAGAAGGATAGCCAGAAATTACTAAATTTTTCACGTGTTTATCGGTTTAGAGAATTATTAACCTGATCTTATTCCAGAATGTATCCGACCTATTTAGAGTACATTCGCTTAGATCTACCCATTCCAACATAGTTGCTTTACCATTTCAGTCTTCGCAATTTTTAGCAAGTTGATGTTTTTACTTTATACGACCTTCTAGGTGTAAAGTGTGCCACAATCCTTCTGCCTCATGAGAACACATCCTAAAACATGGTGTTTAAAAGCAGTACACGTCAAACCATTGTTATTTTGTTTAAAATTCATGAGGCGCGATATTATTTTGTACATAAAATTATAATTTGGCCACATTATGCCCGTGCATCGTTGATTTGAGTTAGTGGCGGATCGTGGAGCTTCAATATTGTCTCCTTTACGTATATTTTTGGATATGATGTTATTACTTTGAAGCTTTGAGAATGATACTTCGTGTAATATTACAGAGAATATTACTAAAATTAAAGAACGCTGAAGTATTATATTATCTTCTTAACGAGTTACCCAGATGGGGTAGACATTTTAGTTCCGTCTTAGCTATTGAAGCAACTTAGTATACTCGTTCATGTCACATACATAGCTTCACGCATCTCACCGAAGGAGTAAGCAGTAAAGAAATAGAACATATTTCCGCAGCTATGGATACAGGTCTTACATAATACGAAGCGAGACTGTTGCCGTCTATCCGACACAGTATCAGACTCCGTGCTACTACTGTAAAGTTTTTGGCATAAATTGGACGTAGTTATGCAAAAAGGATCCAACCCACAAAACACTTTGTTTGTAGGTATAGTTATAAATGGCATTAAAATATATATATATATATACATATAAAAAAAAAATAATAAATTATTATTGGGTATGCCAAAAACTCTTCTTCGATCTGAGCTTGCCTCGGAAATTGAACTCGAAAAATACACATAATAACTCTTCTTCGATCCGATCTTGACTCGGACATTGAACTCGAAAACTGCACATAAGTTGCATTCATTACCGCTGCACCATAAGACAGTCACCCTCTAAATTCTCACTAAGAACGACAATAACCTCTACTAAATCTATTAATAACCAACACAAGTCTATACTGCATTCGAAACATTGTAAACAGATTTTAATACGCCATTCCGACATTTTGTTTCAACTCGGTTAGTTAAAATTATGACGTTACTAAACAATAAATAATCCCACAAACAGTTAATATACAGTTTAACTGTCTGTGACGACTGCGTATTAGTTTTAATGTGGACATAACTCGTGTTCTGTTACACTCGGAAGAAATACGCAGCCATCGTTATTGTAAACCTATCGAGATAGTGGCAGGGTCATTTTTATTAGAATCACATAAGCATGGAGCACAGATCGGTATCGATACTATCGGATCGGTCTTTCTGTGCACGAGCACAAATACTTCTGTTCGATAGTTTGATTCAAAGAGAACAATATTGATCTTTATGCGTATTATAGTAAAAGGTTATTGAGGCAAGAGTAAATATTGTTGTTTTGGTGACGCATAACAATATGCATACTAATATTTAAGAGGTAAAGTTTTGGATGTATGAGATAATCTCTGCAACTTCTATTACGATTTGATAGATTCTTTTTCCTAAGGGAGTATGTTTATTGTAGATGAATATAGGAAATATAATATCACGCTATGAGACACGGGAGCGTTGCAGTAATCATAAAGGTCCGTGTAACCGCGGAGATAGCTGCAACACAATACTAGTTCTAAGTGTTAACAGTGGCGACGATGGTTACTATTAACATAATTTCTGTTTGAGGATCGAATCTGATACACTTTTTTGCATTAATAGTTGCAGATTACTCAATGTTAGGGAGGAAGGCGGCTTAAAATTACCTTGAGTTTCTTATTGAGAATATTACAGAAACTCAGCACTTACTTGAACCTAGCTATTAGCCTAGATTTAATATTCATTAGTGTTACATTGTGATCTTATGCAGAGGGTCTCGGGTTCGAACCCACGTCGCGCACCTCTGACTTTCGAAAGTTATATGACTTTTCGAAATTATGTGCGTACTGATTGACAATTATCGCCTGCTCCGTGCCTCGGAGAGCACGTTAAGCCGTTGGTCCCGGCTGCCATGAACATCTATGGTAGTCGTTATTGGGAGAGTGTCGACACAAAAGATCTCACTGGGTCGAAGTGTCGCTGGTCTGCACTGACTGGCCCCCACATAAGATAAGATAAGATACATTGTGATCTTAATTTATTCATTATTATTTTTGAACTTATTTCGGCTGCTATAATGGCCATTTCGTGGTAAATCTCGGCTAAATAAATATTTATTCTGAATTCAACGTACCTAGAGAAATCTGCGTTTAAAACACTTCTGCTTATACTATTTCGGATATATTTACGCGTGAATATTTACATATATGTAATTATATCTAGCGTATTCTTTATTCTATCCTTCTTAGCCGAAATGTACACCGTCTAACCGAAACGCTCTGCAGTAGCCGCCATTTCGGTAAAGCCGCACAATGGTCATTTTATTCAAGACGCAGCCGTAATCAGAACCCTGGCTGTGTGATATTATTATTATTAATATAAAGGTGTGCTCTCGGCCAGTCGTGGCCATTGTCTTGACATTCGCAGTTATCTCTTATGAGCTTCATGAGAAGATGTGACCACTGCAGCAATTTTGAGGCTCATATTTCTCTGTATTTGCAAACCCTTTTGGAATGCCTCCTGTAATAGGCATTTTATCGAATATAGTAGACTGTGTTATTGACTTCAGACCGCGGCTTCGCCCGTGTGAATCCTTCAACAAATAACGGGATAAAAGTGTTTGGTGTCAATCTAGGTTATGGTCTAAGTTTCGTTTAAATCCGTTTAACGGTTTAAGCGTGATTAAGAAGCAAGCGTCCTTAGCCTTGCATATGCTGATCTAGGTCCCATTTGGCAAAATTTAATTATATTTACCTTGATAACATTATTTCTTTTTTTTTTGTCAAATAAATTAATTTTCTTTCTTTCTTTCACATATATTCACAAACTTTTATCTTACTTACTTTTATCACATTAGCAGCATTTGGCAAAATAGTTTATAACAATAAACTTTTAGACTGCATGCCTAGTGTAGTCAAGTTAGCAGTCATCCATACCTTGTCGATATAGCGAGAGTTGCGAGTTCGAACATAATAAGTATAGGACCCAAATAATCGTGTAGTCCTTATTACGTAGCTAAAACCACAAATAACAATACGATAGCGCCATATATGTCTCACCCTTTGAAAAGTTGTTCGTGTAGGGCTTAACAGATATTGACAAAACGAACACAAAGACTCGAAAAGATTTTGTGTCATACTAGAATCAAACTTGTTTCACCGCATTGGTAATGATGAAGCTACCATTTAAACATGACCAAATTTATAACATCCTTACTATCCTTACTAATATTATAAATTCGAAAGTAACTCTGTCTGTCTATCTGTCTGTCTGTCTGTTACCTTTTCACGACTAAACCACTCAACCGATTTAGATGAAATTTGGTATAGATATACCTAGTTTAAAACCTGGGGAAGGACATAGGCTACTTTTTATTCAAGTAGGTACCACGCGGGCGGAGCCGCGCGCAAAAGCTAGTCTTTTATAAATGTTTAGCAACAGTCAGAATATTATAACCAACAACTATTAACATATTTTAGCAGCGATAGCTCAATGGGGAAACCAACAGACTGCAATGCAGAGGGTCTCGGTTTCGAACCCACGTCGCTCACCTCTGACTTTCGGAAGTTATATGACTTTTCGAAATTATGTGCGTATTGATTGACAATTATCGCCTGCTTCGTGCCTCGAAGAGCACGTTAAGCCGTCGGTCTCGGCTGCCATGAACATCTATGGCGGTCGTTATTAGGAAATCAGTGCCCTCTAATATCCTGACACTGGTCAAAAAATTGATATCCAGTCAAATCCGGTTAGACTAGAAAGCCGACCCCAAGTGACTTGGGAATAATAAAGGCTAGGATATTTTAGGTAAGTACTAATATATGTAGCTACAGTAAATTATGTTATAGTTTAATAGAACCTGAGACCACACGGGGATACAGCTCGCAGTCACGCACGCACATAAACCCTAAAGTTAAGTGTTAAACTAACGCATAAGTTACCAGACAGATATTATATTAGCCGTTATGAACACTGTTCCACGGAATCCTTAACTTATGTGTGTTATCTCAACTGATGTCTGGAACAAACGACTGTTTTATTTTAATACTAGTTGTGACTTGCGACTACGTCCGCATAGATTTTAACTAAAAAGTCTTTGTCTCCGCGGAACCCTATTTTTTTCTCAAATCAAAGTAGCCTATGTTACTTCTTATAACATCAGCTATCTGCCAGTGAAAGTCCCGTCAAAATCGGTTCAGCCGTTTCGGAGATTACCCGGAACAAACAGACAGACAAAAATTTAAAAAATAGATGTTTTCGTATAGGTACCTTATATACATTCATATGCATTAGATAAAAAGCTGTTATTTTTACATTACAAACAGACACTTCAATTTTATTTATTTGTATAGAGTATAGATTTTGCTTAAATGTAAATTCACCGTCTCACAAATATAGGCATAATTATTCCAATGGGGTAGGAAGAGATGTATTTCAGCTAAATTTTGCCAGATATTGTTATAGGTCATATTTATGTAATATTGCAAGCTTATCGCCGTCTACTGAAGACAGTTCCAGGCTCCGTGCTTTTACTATGACATGAAATGAAAAAATGAAAAAGTGTTTATTTAATGTTTAAAACATGTTACAATAATTTAATACTTCTGCCAAATTGCACAGCAGTTTGTTGGCAGTTGCAGCTCGCAGATCCTTAAATTATTTATCTTAAAATTATTGATGTTACACTTTCTCATAAGTAAATGAAAATAAAAAAAATCGTTTCGACTTTTAGATTAAACAAAAAAATAATTAACAATAACACAAACAAAAAGGCAGTATAACATAATTAACATCCATAATTACTATAATGATCACATACATATTACAAAGTATTCTCGGTACCTATCATGTTTGCACTTATAGGAATATGCACTAAGAATTCCTTGACAGAAAACGCAATAATGATCTGCCCGACTTGGGAGTCGAACACGAGATCTCATGTTCAACAGTCGCATTTACTACCAATGTGCCAACAAGGCAGTCTTTAATCTATACTAATATTATAAAGCTGAAGAGTTTGTTTGTTTGGTTGAACGCGCTAATCTCAGGAACTACTGGTTCGAATTGAAAAATTATTTTAGTGTTGGATAGCCTATTTATCAAGGTAGGCTATAGGCTATATAACATCACGCTACGACCCACGGGGACGGCGCAGTAACCATAAACGCGAGTGAATCCGCGGGCACATCTAATATAAGTATAAAGAACTAGCTGACCCGTCTGTGTCACATAAAAGAACTTTCCCCGCTTTTGCAACATTTTTCATTGATGCTCCGCTCCTATTGGTCATAGCGTGATGTTATATAGCTTATAGCCTTCCTCGATAACTGGGCTATCCAACTCTAAAATAATTTTTCAATTCGACTCAGTAGTTCCAGAGAGTAGCGCGTTCAACCAAACAAACAAACTCTAGCTTTATAATAATTATATTAGTATAGATAAAAAATACTAGTAGGTGTTCTAGTTTTGGAGCAGGGTTCACATCAATATTGCAGTCTGCATAATCGAACGATTTCAAATGACATCCACCATTTTATTTTAAGGTAGGTAGGTATTTAGAGAAAAATTTCTGAATCGTGAGAAATTCACATATTAAACAGGTTCATATTGAAACGATAAAAATATCAGCATAATCTCAGCATGAAATATTTATATTTAATATTACTGTAATTTATTTGAGAATATTATTAATCACTATTTCAATTTTTAAATCAATATTAACACAGTGTGTTGAAAAGGCAAATTTAAACGAAAAAAAATAATATCAGTCCTTTTAAAAAATAAATTTTAAAGAAAAGTATTTGAGATAAGTATATTATGTAGATCTAAAATCAATTTATTAAGTTTGTATCTTTTATTTGTTTTCAATTTGGGAATATTGGTAAATATTTATGCACCTAAATTACATTTATACTTGATATGGCAGAGTGGGTTCAATTAGGACCCTGTCGTTTAATTTTCAATGATTCTTATGTGGGAAGTAAAATACGATTGTTTTTCATCCTTCACATATTTGGAATAATGATCATCCTTATTTAATTAGGAATATGTGGGCAATTTGTAAAGAATATCTCATTATACCTTTCCTTTTTTTTTAATACAACGAATTGTACACCAAATAAAATTTTAACATAATAATGTAGCTAAATGAAACTAAGTGACCGTTCTGAATTGGCGTAATTTATTAAACCGACTGTGAAAGCACGTACAAATATTATTGACATCATTTTATACAAAAACTGAACGAGCTGTAGTATATGAGCTTCGAGGTACATTATAACTACATATTTAAAAAAAAAATCTTCCGCCTAGTCTATTTGTACGCAAAAACTCAAAAATTACTAAACGGATTTTCATGTGGTTTTCACCAATAGACAAAGTGATTCATGAGAAAGGTTTAGGTGTATTCATTGAAGTATAGTTTTATACCACGAAAGCGAAGCCGGGGTGGGTCGCTGGTTATTCTATATGTCATAAAGAACTAATCGGAAGAACGCATGTGGCTATCTCACCTCGTATCTAAACAACTTCAGACAACCATCTAATACAATTATATCGCTATACGCACAAACCACAAACATACACACACGTCGTTTTCAACAACTGTATTTTATTACTCCTTCCTTTTATTGAACACGCCATAATACAAATCGACATGGGTATTAAAATTGTAAGAAACAATCAAAGTCATATAACTCCGTCCCTCTCAAACGCACGCAATAAAAACGAGATTGCAATACTTTATGGCCCAGTGGTCGCAGACAAGATCGGTGCAGTCAAAAAACATTTATTACAAGCCATCAATTTTTAAAAACCCGTGTAAGGTGACACCGGTGGACGTACGAATGTGTTCAAGACAACTGTAATACTGTTCGGCTAACTCTGACACAGTGGGTCGAATAGTGTTGTTACACGACCATAACATTATTTCACTGCCGAAACAGGATTTATTTATTACGTTTATTTTTTATGCCCAAAATAAACATTCAATCGGGCAAATTACGAGGTATTAATTAATATCTAGTCATAACAAGCGCAAAATAGTGACTGATAAGCGCAACAGTTATTTTCACCTTTCATGGTAGTTAACGTGAAAAATTTAATGAGAAACTATATAATAATAAAGTTATATTATAATAATTTTCTGTAGTAACGGAGGCGGGCGAATGAAAGGTTTTAAGAAAAGCTTAAAAGTGACTGCGCCGACAGAAAATCGTACATGCATAATAGAAATTGAGTAATTTGAAATAGCGATGTAAATTGAGTATTTTCCCTTATTTATTATAGAGCTTTATGAAAATTGCAAAAGTTAATATGCTGTTACATGTTAGTTCGTAACTGTTTATGTTAAACGCGAATCGGTTGAATAGCATTTATTGAGTTGTCGTTCAGATCGTAAATATTTTCCGACGGATTGTTCAAAGAAACATTTTAAAGGGCCAATAAAGTTACCATGTAATAACTGCATTATTCAAAATTCCCACAAAGCTTTCACATCCTTACAATTAGGTAGTGGTGTGGCAGTGAGGCCGCAACTCGGTCACTCATAAAATTTAAGCGTAAAAGCGTAATAGCGCAATTACAGGCTTAATTAGCAAGGCTGAGGCGTTTGTCAGCCGGAGTTTTACGATATACGTGACAAAATTCGATCGGCAAAAACTGTCCGTGGCGTATTTTCGGTCACGTGATGTATTTATATTTGCGAACGTAAGAATTCATTACACACGAGATTAAATGACTAGGGAGACGTTTTCCTCCTTCGACGTATCAAGTAAAACAGATGGGAAAGGTCAATGGACTTGAACACCTTTGTTGTTTCGCTGATTTTACTTTTAGTTTGAAAACGTGAAAGTAAGTTGAGGACTAAGTCAGTCATTTAGCATATCAGGCTGTTATTACCGACAGCTAATGGAAGGCTCCTTTTGCTTAAATTATTTACATACAGAAGAAATTTTCTAAGTGTTAATATTTTAATATATAATTTACTTATTTAGTTATTGACTCATTTGTTTAACGTAGTGGTCTATCGCGTGATCGTGAGCTCTATTGTCAACTAGGACTTAGTAGCAGCATAAAGTCTGGAAAGAGGCTTATCACTATTCGTGCCGCAATACGTCCATATAAGCATTAGCTGATTTCAGAATATAGACTATTTTATATTATTAAACTATAAATATAGATAGTTTCACGCCTGTGTCCCTGGACGGGTAGGTAGAAGTATTTATAATCTACAATTCGCTAGTTACAGTTTTAGCTCCCACGTCATAGTTTATAGAAGTCTATTAATGTCGTTGTGCTACTAAAAATTTCATGTCTAAAAACCCCAGTAACACTTCGCTTTACCTTGGAATCGAACCGGATACCTCAAGCTCAGTAGTAGCATACGTAAGCTAGAACTAATTAATTTTCGCAAGCTTCACTTGATTAGACATAGTTACGTACGTACTAACATTCTCCAGTAAACTTACAACACTGTCAGTTAATAATTCTTAAAAAAGTCGCGCACTTACTTTTAATTAACTTGAGTAGCTAGAGAAAAGATGTGAGAAGAGTCATTTCTTCACGTTATGAGAGACGTGAGCACATGTGAAGGACTAGAAAACGCCTTTTTGCTGTTTACTCGTAATATGAGCTTTTAAATTTTGTTAAGTTGGAAATCTCGTAATTTTTGCTTGTTAGTAATATTTTTTGTCCAGTAACTTGTATAAATTGAACACTGTGCGTTGGGATAATGTAAAAATTAATTAAAATATGTAAAGTTGAATCATTATATTTTTGTTAATATTGAATTTATTTTGGATGTTTTAGCAAAAAATCTGATTAGTTTTCATTTTTATGTTAATCATATTTTACCCCTTGCGGTGAGAGCACAACTGCTTTAAACAACTCTGGTGTTGCAAACATACATCTTACCATCCATTACAATAAATTCTTACCATCAAGGGAGCCTTATGGTTGTTTGCCACTTAATATGCATTTTAATTAATCTTTTGTAAATATATTTAAGATTAATTAGTTTTTTAAATTAATAATGTAAATATATTGTAAATGTTATATTAATAACAAAATAAATATATTTTCTTTGAAAAGACAACTCTCTCTGAACATTCTTTTGTCGAATAAGATTTTACAGACATTTTAACAAAGAATATCTATATTCGGAACGCATATTTGGGATCATAGGTGTTTGTCCCGTGTTGAGAATCGAACTCAAGACACTCGATGTATTAGCAGTGGTGAGATTCCACTACGTCATCCGTACATTGCAGCTATTTGTCCTCGACATGATAGACAGATTCGTTTGGGACCTCAGAACTACTAAAATATCCTAACGCAACGAGGTAGTTGAACCAATCCAGAACTTTAATGCGGCTCGGATACCCCTGGCAGTGATACTAATAACTTAACCTATCAATTGCTGAAATGCCAGACATAATTGAAAACCTAATGTCTGGTCGCCGGTGTAATGCTGCCACTCAATAAGTTAAACTTATTGTAAAGTTAAATTTAACTACTACACGCCATCTTAAATATATCGTCTAATAGCCCGTTCTGATAGTACATTAACCTGCTTATGACAAAGTAACGTAATATCAGCGAGTTTTTATGACTACAGATAAATATTAAATGTAGATTGGACTACGGCGACTTACTAAGTAAAATATCTAGGTATAAAGTTATTTTACTTGTTTTATTACCTGCGTTTTTCTTCTGTATTTTCTGTAGTCTGACTTACTATATACTTACTTATGTTAACTAATATAATCGGAATGTGATTTTGTTTGTTTGTTGCGCTTTCATGCCTTAACTACTTGACTAATCATCATGAAATTACGCATACACCTTTTCAGAGGTACAGAAAAGGACATAAGATATCTTTTATCCAGAAAAAGTTCTGTTCCCGAGGGATAAAAAATTTACATAACTTACAATTTACGAGAGCGAAGCCGCGGGCAAACCCTAGTAAATAATATTACAAATGTAAAAGTTTGTGAAAGTGTTTGTATGTTTGTTATTCAACCACGCGTAAACCCCTGGACGGATTTTAATGAAACTTTGCACATAGATAGACTAAGTCCTGGATTAACACATATGATACCTTTTACCCCGGTATTACGTTCTTGTAGTATCCACAGGGACTAGTTAGCGCGATAACTATGTACCACCATGAAATACACTATGTAATTCCAGAATGTCAATTTTGATGCAATTTTATTTGATTTTCTGCTATGAAACTAAATATCAGATAAGTCACAATTACTAAAAAGCTCTTCAAGTCAATATTTAAATTAACTGCACAAATACTGCTATGTTGAAAACGTAATCAGACACTTCAAACATTTGAATCTAACACGTAACTAAATAAAAAATATCTCAAATTTGGAATGAATCTTGTTCTAAAACTGAGTTTGATACCCACATTTCATACAAGAATCATATTTCAAAGTATGATTGTAACGCGTAGCTTAGTAGACTTCTGCTTACCCTTTTTTTCCGTAAGTTTCAGATTAAAGCTGTACCTCTACACACCCATAAACCGAGCTCGTAAACAAACTGGCGATGGCACAGAGCGCATATCGATTATTCACAGCGATAAAACTTAGCACAATTTGTTGCAATCGATTATCTACGCTTTGGATACGGTGCGGGCATTCTGCGTTCGGTATGACGTCACAACTTGAAAGTGCACTTCGAAATATAAACCCGAGATTGGCTGTTAAAGAATGGAATGCGAAGTTCGAATTTTAAATTTTAAGATTTGTAAATGTATTTTTGTTACCAAAACGGTAGAATTGTCACTAAATCTTGTCAATCCATAGGTAATGGCATAACTATTTTCCATTCTAATACATTTCGTATCAAATCTATTCAACCGCTCGTTGTTCAAGTTACAAGCTTCTATATAATATAAATATAATACCAGCCCTGTACTAAACTGTACCACTGCTGGGCACGAGATTTCTCTCAGCCTGAGAAGGGTTAGGCCATAGTCCACCACGCTTCCCCATTGTAGGTTGGCAGACTTTACATATCCTTGAGACCATTATTTAAAACTCATAGACATGTAGCTTACCTCACGATGATTTTCCTACACCGTTAGGGAGAACGATAATTAACTAAGTATCTAATACGCATATTACTTCGAAAAGTCAGAAGTTCCTTGGGCTCGAACTTGAGATCCGCTGCGTTGCAGTCCAAAGGTCTCCCAACTACAAGCTTAGGGTATTCAATATTACTTATTTAGACCTTAAAGACAAAAGTAGAAGGTATAGATTTGGTAATCATTATCATATTATACATATGACAATTATTTGAAATTTTGTAACGGTCTTGGGTATAATTATATGCGCTTTTTAAATCCCACCCTGTCATTTACTCCATAATAATAGGCATTAGTTTAGCATTTTCATACCGACTCGAGTAATTTGACGATTAAAATCGATTACAGAGTTAAACCGATCATTATCGATTAAACTGAGCGTAACGTTCGAAATTTAATTACGTCGCGTAGAACCGCCATTGTTAACTGTAGTTTTACTGTTAGAGCTTAATTTTAACCTAAATTGATTATGATAATTACATATATACGTAGTTATGGCTATACCCCAGAGGGGTAGGCAAAAGTGTTTTTACATTTCTTTCTTTTTCATTTTACCAGCTATGGTTTTAGAGTACACATAATAGTGAGCAGACCTATTGCCGTCTACCATGCACAGTTGCAGGCACCACGAAAGGTAAAACAATCCCAATAACTAATACTTTGCCTGATCGTTGCCTCGCTGATTTCAGCATGTCGGCAACGCGCAAGTGATGCCTCTGGTGTTGCAGGCGTCCATAGGCTACGGTGACCACTTACCATCAAGTGGGCTGTATGCTTGTTTGTCACCGTAGTTGTATAATAAAAAATAATTGGGCCAGTCTTTGAGGACTGCCGATAAATGTGACAACTTTAATCCTTGATCATAAACACTTCTTTATAAACCAAAAATTATTCAAAAATGGAAAGCGTTCGGTGACGATGACGCGAGTTCCATGATTTTTGTTCACCCAAGAAGTGCTCAACGCGCCTAAAGAAGTTTTCACTTCAAAAAAATAATCTAGAAATCGAACCGGAGACCTCGTGCACACGGAGCTGCAATTATACACACATTAAGACAGTAATGTTTGAAGACACGTCATAGTGCAACCTATAAGCCCAAAATGCAATACGTCATACTGTTACTGCGGATTGCCAGAACTCCTATTACTTTGCGTTTTTACCCGGTCTAGGCATTGAACCCGTGACTTCAAAACAGTCTCAAACTTAAGCACGTATTAATTTCTTTAAAAAGATATACAGCTGTATGATTTTTCGTATACACAACATTGAAATTCGTAAGATTCTCGACTTACCAAGCTAGCTTAGCAAAATAATCCATTGTTTAGTTCTTATTCAATAATCCCAGCGCAAACATGAAGATTTAGCGCAAGCTAACTAATCATTAAGATATGAATCTGAGAGTTGTTTAATTAAAATTTTAATTATTTTTAAATCGCTATACGAGATATGTTCAGTTTAATGAATGGATGAGGTACAAAATGTTTTCGTGTAAAGCATGGGATTAACATTGAAATCATATATCCGTGACTTATTTGTGTTTCCTTTGAACATTAATACAATATATCGAACGATGATATTCTTTATATGGATCTGTATATCGTGCTTTTTTTTTGAAGGCAGATCTTTGACAGTCATATTACTAGATGTTCCCGCGGTTTCACCCGCGTTTATCGTTACTGCGCCGCCCCCGTGGGTCGTAGCGTGATGTTATATAGCCTATAGTTCCTGAGATTAGCGCGTTCAAACAAACAAACTCTTTAGCATTATAATATTAGTATAGTTGCCATCTACCGTGCACATTACTGGATTCCGTGCTGGTACTGCTACCATCAATATTAAGTTACACGTGCGAACTTGAATGTATCAATGTATAATGAAACTCAATTGTCTAAAATATTATGTGACTATATTACCAATCTCACAGCAATTACACGGACTATTGAGAACGTCTTACTCAGTTGAATGCTAGTTCCTTACTTCTGAGCGATCTTTCGCCGAGAGAACGAGTTATTTTTCCCCTCCACAATAACCCCACTATTTAAAAATGATAGTTGGCTGTGTTGCCAATTGAATAAATAAAAACTCCCGAACAGAATTATTAACAAAAATAAGAAATCATGACAAATGGCTTAGTGGTTCAAGTGATCGCCTCGCAGTTACCACTGCGCTGTCTGTTGTGGGTTCGATCATGGGACAAAATTTGTGCGATCCACAAATAGTTGTTTCGCGTCTGGGTTTTCTTTGTATCCATTGTTTGAATGTTTCTATAGAAACATTTAACTTCTGCTTTTTTTGTAAATGTTTGGTACATATAGTAGGTATGTAAACGACCTCTGTTGTAGTCTGAAATGCCTTCATCCCGCAACACAGCTCCAACGTATTAATTACTCCTATCAGGCTGGCCATGTACAGCCAATTGCATCAATTAGACCTCGAATACGGTGCCGTTGAGGATGTGCAGGATTTCAACAGGATTATGGACAGCTTGGAGGGCTTCTTGATTTAGACGGGTTATGATGCCAGCTTAATACGGAGGTGTAGATTGAGTGGGTGAAGATGGGTGTATTCTCATCTGCAGTTTAGCGTTAAGATGAATGGGTTTGTGATTGGGATTTGAATGGGGTTATGGCTTTTATTACATATTGTTGCTTCGCGTTTATAATAATGGCTGTGGAAATGAGTTATTTTTAGATTTTACGAACGACGTGGTAGATGGAATGATCGCGGTGTAGACTTCGTAGCTTGTCCTAACTAATATTATAAAAGCGAGAATGAGTTTGTTTGTTTGTTTGTTACCTTTTCACGCCTAAACCACTGAACCAATCATCCTGAAATTTTGCATATATGTTGTCAAGTGTACAGAAACGGATATAGGCTACCTTTCATCCCGAAAAAGAATACTGTTCCCGAGGAAAACAACAATAACGTTCTTATGATAATAGATTGCGCCACGTATCTTTCGAATCATGATTGAATTATATTATTACAAGCAGAGTACAACCCGAATTGATTGTCAAATTCTAAATTAACGCGGGCGAAGCCGCGGGCAAAAGCTAGTAGTATATATATCTACAGCTGTACCAAGTTTATGTGTTCTTCGTGTCAATTGTTATGATATCTAAGGTCGGGAAAGTATTGTCTATAGTGCGGTAATAGAGAAAATATAATTAAATGTGAGATACTTTTTTTAATTAAACATCTACTGAGCCTTTCAGGGACTTTACAAACGTAAACACCTGTCACAGCGGCAGCGGCAAGGCGACCACGCGGTGGCGATAGGCAAGTGCCGGCTCCGTCATTGGTGCATTTCATGCATAGCAATAAACTCCATGATACTTTTGTAACAAAACAGGGGAAATGTATAACACATCTGCCTGCACCATAGAGAGGAAACAAGTTTGACGACATGTTTTATTTTTTGATATATCAGTAGACCTTGATGTAACTTTTTACCCCTGACATTGCGCAAATGCATGAGTGGCAGTTATCACTTACCACCAGGTGAGTCTAACACATCTACCACAATAAACAATAAACAGCCAGCACATTACTCTAAAAAGAAACGAAAGAACACAATCATATGTATCAAAAAGCACGAGAAAACATAAACAATTCAAAGCAATTGAATAGAAATAGTCCCAATAGTGACTTCCCACGAGATTTATCACTGATAGCTCCCTCCAAGTTATGATGACAAGCTGCTAACATACGCAGTCTCCAACGACACTGGTTTATAGCGCAGGTGGAACAATGCCGCGATTTATTCCTGCACACTGAGACAAACAGTGGACAAAAAACTGTAGCATCGTTTTGTTACAGTCGCTTTAAGTTATGATGCGATTAGAATAATATTTTATGACGTCGTTTACGTATGCAAAGTTTGGTTGTAATGTTACGGTAATGTGGTGTCGACAAATGTTTTGATAAATCAAGGAACGCTTGCTTGAAGTGTCGTGTTCATCTACTGAGTCAGACGAAGTGTTTTACAGATTTTTGACTTGTGTCTAGTTAACACCAATTATAATATGTTGGATTTTAGTAATACTTAGGAGCAGCACGTAGTTTGGAACTGGCTTTTGTAAACACTAATATTTTGGACGTAATAGGTGATAAAATGTGTGTATTACACTTCTGCCTTCCCTGTCAGGGATATTGGCATGAGGAGGGTATGTTTTAAGAAACATGTTAATGCTAAATCTTTACTGAGACAATATTTGAGGATTACAATTTGGTTGTAAGTGAATCTGATTTCTGTTTTTATACAGATAATGTGCAGTTCCTTGCAAATTATGTCAACCTCTATAATTTAGGGAATGAATATAAATACATATGTATACAAAATCATAACCTTAGCCGTGTGAAGAACACTAGAAAATTCCTCCCAAACTACTTCTTAGAGCGATGTTGTAGTATTTGCATCCTAACGCTTACCGCGGTTTCGACTAAAACATTCACGTTCATGCATCCAGTAGAACAGACTTCCATATTGCATATGCCTATCCCTGATCTAATTGCTTTCCGTTCAATTTTCTTCACACCACAAATGTGTGGGTACAATGTATCATTGTAGTAGCCACGCCAAAACAGTAGATACAGCCGAGTAATTTTTTTATGAACTCCGTAGTTAATAAATGTAAGTTTAATACCAACTTGCTTCTATAAGTTTGATAGTTAACCAATCAATCAATTCGGATAATATTAATCATGTTGCGGCCCAACGTAAACCATTCGTATTATATATAGCTTCATTAATGATCAAGAGCCTTATAACGACGCATTCGCACTGGGGCTATAAATTATTTAATATGTGTAGACAAACACACGATTTCTGAAGTATTCTGGCGAGCACATAGATTGAATGTTTTAGAATCAACGAATGCGTCGTGAGGTCAGTGGCACAGGCTTGCCATTAAGTTTACTGGTAAGGTCCCCAGAGATTCGAATTTTTGTTGCAAAAGTCTGTACTGCAAAGGATTTTGTGTTTGATATTTTGCAAAGAGCTCGGTGTGTTGCAAAGGTTTTACTGCCTTATCATCTTATCTCAGCCCTTTACATCCTAATAAGATTATTTGTGGGTGTAGAGTCCGATGCATGAGCAGTAGTAACCCACACGATGTACAATTTAGCTGAGAATCGTTTGCAGTTTGAGTTGATGAGATGATCCTCACGTCAGCTATTAGATGGCCCTTAAATATAGCTAACGACATGTGAGTACAATACCTCTCCACTAAACCTTTTGGAGATAGACAGACGTGATATCATAAATAACTGAGAACATATGATAAATCTCATGAAAGTCAATGAAGCATAATCTCTGTTTGCTTAGTCTAGTAGTGTACCTATGTGTCATTTCTAGCAACCTACCCACCATTCAAGGCAGCGAGTTGGCACACCGTGTTAGGTTAAGTCCTAGTAGTACCTGGAACGTTCAATCTCATTCCCGGGTGAGCCCGACGTTACCTCATCGCTCCCCTTTTCCCGCAGAGCGGCGTGAGACATTACATTCCCACACGTTAAAAAAGAGGTGTGTATGTGTCATACAAATGTCACAATATGTCTGCAGTGTTTGATAACTCACAAATATTTAAAAATATTAATATTTTTAACTGAAATGTGTTCGTCGAAACGTGACTATGTACCTACACAAACGAAACGAGTAAACAAATTCATTGAAAACAACATTACCATCGAAATATTGAATAAGTTTCAAATATCGGGAACATCGACAACTTAAATCACTTGTCCAACAATACCCAATTACAAATTGATTCAAATTCAAAACCCCTTCAAAATAACGATTTAATTTATATTCAAAACATTGTCCGGAAACGTTTAGAGTTTTTGTTGGAAGCCATTTTTCATTATAATTACTTGTAAAATATTTATAGGCTATTGTGAACAGTTTTTTATGGGGCTCCCGAGGCAGTACTATGTACTGTCTTAAAAAATAATTGTATAATTTATATCTTGTAATTTTGTCCAGAGGTAGTGGAGATTTGAAGCACTGTGCGGTGAACGCATGATTTGTGGTTGTATTTGAAGGCTGTTTAAACTAACGGTTTGAATGAGTCGTGTCGTTGTCGTGTCGTGCTCGTGCGTGATTTAGTGTTTAATTGTTTGGTGCTTGTATTAATAGAATTTTGTTCGCTATGTGTAATTTATTTGAACGTTTTAAAGGCTCGGCTTTGTGGGAAAGATAACGTAGTTACTCACTACTTTCAATGGAAGGAAACCGCGATTTTCTATATCTCCACGTCGATACCGCCGAAGGGGTAGATAGAAATGTATTTACACCCACATATCGCCAGTATTTGAGTAGTAGAGCCTCGCAGCATGAATGGGCCGGCTCGACCGGGGAAGGACTACCCTCTCACAGAATATCGACGTGAAATAGCAGTATTCCTACTGTTGTGTTTCGTTCGGTGAGTGAGAGTGCCGGAGGCCCAATCACCCCCTTTACCCCATACCGCTCCTTCTTCCCACTTCCTTTCCTCCTAAAGGGTAGGCAATGCGCAAGTGATGCCTCTGGTATCACAGGCGTCCATAGGCTACGGTGACCACTTACCATCAGGAGGGCCGTATGCTTGTTTGCCACCTTAGTTGAATAAAAAAAAGCTCAAGTTTTAGCCCTTGTGTTAGAAAGCGAAGCAAAGAACGAAGCGGCTTTTGGCGTTTATTTGGCTTAGTCACAGACGCCATGCTGTTACTACGATAGAAAAGCCCTATAACACTTTACCTTATCCGAGAATCGAATCCGAGGTCTCACGTATAGCAGTCACATACATTACTACTGCTACTAAGAAAGAGTATAATATCATAGAAATTTTATAATACCTACATATTTAAATTTAAATAAAGGACTACGCAGACAGGCAGAGTGACTACGAAGCGTATATATACTTCGATAATAATTGAAACTGAACTTTATTCATGTGGCATATGGTTGAATCTACACTGTTGTTATTCCGTTCGTATTAGAGTCAGCAGAGACGCACCTCGACGTTGATGTTTAGACGTAGAATTGAAGACTACCAAATAGCCAACAAAAAGATAGAAAGCATTTTAAAATTAATTATCTGCAAGACAAAACTATGATGATGAAATATTCTTTAATCAACCATGTATTTTTATTTTAAATTGAACATAGTGTAATACCTTCTTTCATTGGGTAATTTCGAGAACACGTCATCGCTAAAGATTTTTGTGCTTACCCACTTTTGTTTATGTTCGATTTATGTTACTGCTTCCTATGTTAATCTACTTATCTGACCTCTCACTTATAAATAAACCTCTAATTAAGCGCGTGTTTTTTTAACTAAACACTGACTTCTACTAAAATATAATCCGCGATAATAACCTCCACAGATTACATACAGATTAAAAATAACTTACTTTATAAACCGAGTGTAATTAGTTCATTTGTAAAAAACGTCAAAGAGTAACAATTAGGTATAATATAAATAATGGAATTTCCTTTACATTTGTTGTTTTGTGCCTACACACGCGACAAAATGTCACGCCAGTGTTATTAATTGTATTCTTAGTCAATCTGTTAAATTAACATCAAGATTATAATATAAAAGGTTTGTTTGTTTTATTTGCAATCAATGTTATACCTGTTCTTAATTGGTTTGGAGGAAATATGGCCAGACTAAGCCAAATCTAATGCTCAAATCAGTTCAGAATTATTTTGAGGGGACTGACTTATAATGATGTAGAAGTTCAAGACTGCCAGGCTAGACGGGGTGATAAAACCTATTCTTCTAACACCCTCCCTTGCTCAACGACAGAAAAATCCAATTACCTTTGCCCGTTTTATGAATTGGCACCGAATTCGTGATATGACGGTAGCTGCGTAAACATTTTCGCTCACAGACAACACATAGATAGGGATGAGCTTTATCTGTTTCTTATTTTTTTTATGCTATAGGGGGCAAACGAACAGACGGATCGCCTGATGGTAAGCGATTACCCACGCCCGTGGACACCCGCAACACCAGAGGAGTTACAAATGCGTTGCCGGTCTTTTAAAAAGGAGTATTTTAATTTAACAGCAGTGATAGCCTAGTGCAGAGGTCTCGAGTTCGACCCCAAGACGCGCACCTCTGACTTTTAGGAGTTATGTGCGTATTAAATAGTTAATTATTATCGCTCGCTTTAACGGTGAAGCAAAATATCGTGTGGAAATCTGCATGTCATTCTCCATAATGTTCTCGAAGATATGTGAAGTCTGCCAACCCGCATTCGGCCAGCGTGGTGGACTATGGCCTAACCTTTCTCACATTGAGAAGAGGCCTATGACCACCAGTGGGACAGTTTAATATAGGGCTGATATTATTATTATTTATCGAATTCATGTTATGACGGTAGATGCGTAAACATTTCACGACAGACAACACATAGATAGGCTTTGAGCTGTATCTGTTTCTAAACAGATTTTCTCTCAAATGTTTTTCAATATAATTCTTGTCACTCCTTGATATTATTGAAGCTTGTTGAGCTCACTATAAATTTGTCATGTCACGGTGAAATGACGTAGCTCAACGGCTGCCGAGCAATGGAACGAATTATGTCGTTGAATAATGTAAACCATTGATTTGCAGACATAATACAATATTATTTAAGTAGGCCCAACTTGGTACTGTTTAGTTGCTGTGTCATTTAAATTGTTGTTTATATTTATTGAGATTACTTGTCTTAATTTAATCTTTAGGGTCCAATTTTGTGCAAGTAAGATGTCTATTTATCCTAAAAGCGATTTGGCTTGTTGTGACATAAATATAGATAATGCGTAAGGAAAATTGAATGAGCTGCCGTGCAGCAGTTATGATCACCGGCTTAAATGTTAGAACGTCAGTTTGCATAAATCATGCAACGTAAAAGTATTACAGTTATTATAGTAGATACAGGTAGGTATATGTCGCAGCAGGGGTAGGCCTCCCACAAGGTGGTACGACGACCTGGTAAAGGTCGCGGGAAGGGGTTGGATGCGGGTGGCCCAAGACCGGTCTGTGTGGAAAACCTTGGGGGAGGCCTATGTCCAGCAGTGGACGTCTTTTGGCTGAGATGATATGTCTTTCAAGAATCAGGTGTGGACGTAGGACAATAGACTAGTCTGGTGAGATTCGTTCATTAATCTTTGACATCATAAAGATCTTTGACTATATATAAAATATACGAATGTGAGTTTGTTTGTTAAGCTTTCACGACTTAACTCCTCAAACGATCATCGTGAAATTTCGCAGACACTTTGTCAGGAATACGAAAGAGGATAGAGGGTTCCTTTCATCTAAAAAAAAGTACTGTTCACGAGAAATAGAAGTTGATTTATAAAATCCAGATTAATGCAAAATCTAGACTTAATATATTTATATGATCTTATCTTTACACATTATAATTAAAGTACTTTAAATTTATTTAAATCACGACAAAATTCGTATAACGCAGTTTGATTTCAATCATATGGGATTAATAATATTCGTAAACTGTCAAGACCTGGCTATGAGTCTTCTATGAGAACATAAAGGATAGACTATGGTACACCATGCCAAGAAACAGTTGGCAGACTTTACACATCTTCAAGAACATTATATATAACCCCCAACCTTTTAGAGTTCCTCACAACATTTTCCTTGATCGTTACAGGGATAATTAACTTTTTAATACGCACATAAATTTGAAAAGTCGGAGTTTCACGCTGTGCCTTAAAACATGAGACCCGTGAGTTATATCTAACGGTATCTGTACTAGGCTGTTGTTTAGTATGTACTTGATACTAACTGTAATAATTATTGAAGGGTCTAAGATACAATCCTAACGTAATGGAGACATCAATGTAATGACATAAGATGTCATTAACCTTAACTTTATTGCCGTTACTATTATGGCTATTGTAGATAAATTTATGATCAACGAAAGCGTAGTGGAGGCCTTTCCACTTGCTACGCTACCAGTGAAATTTGAAAATTATGAAATATTCACAAATTCTTGAACCGGCTTTGTATTTTTAAATATAAATAAAATTGATTTCTAGGGTAATTATATTGTTGGTTCTGTAACATTAGTGTTATGGTGCGATCATGAGAGAGCTTGGCTTCGATATCTGGATCACAACCCTTTCCTAACACAAGCATTTTGGAGAACAGTTAACAAGATCTTTTCGAAGTAATTTTTTTAATTCGACGCTTATTACATATCATTATGTCTAGAAAATATGTAAACTTTAAAAACTTTTAGCAGTGGACAAGCTAAGAAAACATACAAGAGGCGAGTCTAGTCCGTTAAATAAACCACCAAAACAACCTACCAACAACTGTTACTATGGTGTATTACGTCTTACATGTAGAGGAGGCCCGAGTGATTGTATTAGTGAAGTTATATTGGGTATTCTAATTTGAACAACAGCGACATTGGCCAAAACGCTAAGAATAGTTCATTACACAAGTATTACAGAAGCAATGTATTTTTACCTATCTGACTTAATGTGATCTAAATAACGAGACATGTGATCTTGAGACGGTTTTAGCGGGATTTTAGAGACACAACATAAAACTGATGTTTTTTACGCAATGGGGTTTATTTTTTATTATTATCTATTATCCCATCGTCTGTCATTTTATAGACACAATAAAAAATCTATTGTTATGTATCTCCTGGAGATTGAGTAACGGTTAAGCTAACATTCGATCTGCAATCAAACCTAAAATAAAAGTAGAAAATCCACTAGATTATTATCTTTATTATTCAAAATTTATATGACACAATACAATCAATAAATAAGGCTTAAGAATATGTACTTGAAAGAAACTCTGACCCCTGAACTAGGTATATATACCTGTATTTCAAAGGTTCACTGAAAATCCATTTTAAATACCTATGTTAAAAGATTTAACTGTGTAAAATGAATACAAGGACGTAAGATGCTATTATGTGTCGTAACTGCTATTTAAGTGCAAGCGTGCGAGGGAAATAGCGAGATATCGTTACTACTATTTCTTATCATACGAATTTAAAATATGAATAGATACTTTATTGTCAATAAATTTTGATGCGGTTTTTTGCTTGAGTATCAACGCGCTAAGCTTTTCTTAGAATATTAACAATAGTTATAATAATAATATAATTTATTTTTCTCCCATATCACAATTATACACAAAAGTACAATGTTGTCAATAAAAGGTATTGGGAGACTGGTTTCCAAGCTAGGTAAAAACCTGTTTTATGGACAACCAGGCTTCCATTCCACGAAAGAGTCGAAAAAGTTATATACTCGTGCAAGTAAGCAGGGGAAAATGCGCGGCCTTTGCCTACCCTTCCGAGAAATGCACTTGCCTATCTCTCGTACTTTATTAATTCTCATCACATTCTGTACTCCAATCTGACCTCTCTTTAAAGCGTCTCTGATCTAGCCAAAGAACTCTTAAAATACAATTAAACTACACATTCAAGCCCAATTCCTAACAACATATTACCACAAATTATATATAATTTACTCTTTTCTATTAGCTAGCCTATCTATTTATATCGGCTCCGCAAAGTAAAAGTAATTTCATAATGCTTATAACAGTGTGCAGCAGGCGTAAAGTGCGTACGAAGGCCGACATCAAAGTGAACGAACGAATGACTGAGCTGTGAACGAGACCGGGTGAATGATTCCGCACGCCCCGATGAAACTGACCGGGATAAGGGCGGTCATTCGAACTTACGTTATTTAAACATGGCCGAGATTAGATATAGGATGTTGCTGAGTTAGCCGACGTTGAAAGGACTAGGTATAATGAGCCGTGTTGACGTAACGCTTTTGTACAATGTGTCTTCGTTCCATGCAAGAAAGAACTCATCAACTGTCTTAAAGAAATGTCTGAGAATAGCGACTATAGCATTACATTTATGAACTATCGGTGCCTTCATTTGTAAAGTTTTCACGGTTAAATTGTTGATCTGATTTTGATGTAATTTGATATGGAGATAGTTTGTGTAGGACCCTGAGTAAGAACATAAATAGAAGCGAATTAGGTTTAATGTCTCCATTACTATTTTATATTTGGTTTAATTAGCAAAATTTGCGTGATCCCTTTTATTATTACAGTTCCGATGGTGAGCGTTAACCGTCGCTCATGGGCATAATGGCTGTTTGTTTCTATGACAAATTAAAATACCAATGTAATAGTCAGACCATTACCCATTATTAAAGAACAGTTAGTCTGTCCTTCATTCCGACCACAAACCTGCATACCAACATGCTTGGGGTCAGCATTCAATAAGGCATACCGATTAATACATAATCCTGCAACCAGTGATAACTAAGATTATAATAACAGTCGGCCTCGATGCCGTAGTGGTTAGTGTAACCGACTGCCACGCCTGAGGTCGCGGGTTCGATTCCCGCACAAGTCAAACATTTGTGTGCATGAACATGGATGTTTGTCTTAGTCTGGGTGTTTCTATGTATAATATATATGTATTTCAAAAAAAAATGTATATAATATGTATGTTTATCCATTGTCTAGTACCCATAGTACAAGCTCTGCTTACTTTAGACTAGATGGTGTTGTATGTATATGGTAGAATATTATTCCTATTATAATAACAACAGACTACCCTTCTGCAAATAACATACATATTCTCACGCTTATATCTTCCAAGAGTAAACACGGCTATATTACACCCACATTTCCTTTCATATTTAATGTCTTATGTAAAAATGGGGCGGGTAAAGTCTCTGCTGCTAGTGTTTTAGTGATAGGAAATCTCAATAACTCTTCGCCCGGCTATCAAACCCGGGACATCATACACAGCAATCGTGTCCACTACTGTTGCAGAGGCAGCCTAATAATAAGTACCTATATATTGCACTTTATACTCCGGGGAATCAAACTAAACTTTGCTCATCAGTTATCACAAATTGACCAATTAAACACGGCTTTATCATATATGTTTCTACATACTACAAAGAGTACAATTCATTTGTCAGTATAATACAGGTACAAAAAGTATACACACGCAAATCCGAAAGTTTTTTGTGAAAAATAAAATAAATCCAACCAGCGTTTTTATCGCCGTAATTTAATTCGCCAGAACAGTAAATTTGCATAAAGCACTGCAACTGTAGTTTATGTTATATTACTTTTAAACTATAAGTAGAAAATTCAAAGAAATCTTTGCAGTAGAAAAATAAATGTATTTAAAATCTTTGTGCATTTTTGTTGGTGTACGTTCGCTAATACCTTATTCGTGAGTCGTTGAATTACGTAAAATATTGAGTTATAATAATAATAATGTCTATTTGCAAAAAAAGATTTTACAATATTATGTACACTGTTTTCTTAAATAATAATAAGAATTACATGAACTAAAAAGTGTTATGTTGAACTCTGGTACCCATGGTAAGATTTAACTTGTGTTATGGGTACCAGTGCCCTCACACGTAATTACTAAATTAAATTAAATTAAGGAGCAGTAAGCATGTAGTGGAACAATTGGGTCTGTAATTAGCTAACTTTTACCCGCTACTTCGTCCATATTTCTTAATTAAATTAGGCTAATTAAGTATCAAGTAAGTATACCACTAATGTTTTTTTTTAATGACATCTTCCGCCCTTGGAATAATTCCTGTGTCGCGGGGGACTCTACAAACATTTAAAGAACGGGCACAAAGGACACCCAGAGTCGGAACAACTATTTGTGGTTCACACAAATTTTTGTCCCGTGTGGGGATCGAACCCACAACACTCGGCGCAGTGGAAGTGACGAGGCGACCACTTAAACCACTACGCCATCCGTGCAGTCAAACCTCTAATTAAGTATTTACTTATACTAGCGGTCGCCTAGTGCTCGAAATTCGACCAAAGTTTGCCTGTAAGATATTGCTGATATATGTCATTATATATTGATATATGTAACCATAGTAACGAGCTTCCACTGCGTGTGTCAAATGCATGGTTGTGTGCGTGTAGTGTTTTTTCATTAATTTAATGTATTTCTAATGCATATTTTATATAAATATTAGCATTCGTCACTCCTTCTCCATGTACACTTTAACTGTGCCAAATTTCATACTCCTTCGTTCGCGCAATTTTCCAAAAAAGGGGTACAAAGTTTTTGCTTCATGTATTAATATAAGATATCTTTATTGAATTAATTGTAAATGCCTTGCACCTTTGAGGCTACGATGGGGCTAACATACTATTTTGTAATAAAAGCCTTTAAATAAAAAAAGATAAAAAAAACCTTTTAGTTTGTAATATAATATTTTCTGTCTTTCTTTACTAGGTCCTTCTCCAGTTGTCGAGCTACTAATCAAATTTAAGGTTTTTGTGGCTAAAGTGATAAATCGATATTTGATCAATTCTGCGATTTAACAGTAAAACATAATAAACAGACAGTCATTTTTGTATTTAAAATATTTTTACTTACGGATAAATTAATAAATTTATATTTGATCAATATTGTTTCAGCATTTTACCTGTGAAATAGTAATAAACGGAAAATTACTTCTACATTTACATAATACTAGTTTTCACCCGCGGCTTCGCTTGCGTAAATGTAGGTTAAGTTAGGTTTGCAACAGTTATTTTTCTTGATGAAAGGTACCCTATGTCCTATTCTGTACCCCTGACAACGTGTATGCAAAATTTCATGTTGATCGGTTGAGTAGTTAAGGCGTGAAAGCGTAACTAACAAACATACAAACTCATTTTCGCATTTATAATATTAGTTAGGATAATTTTGCCCGCGGTTTCGCTTACGTAAATGTAGGTTAACTTATGTTAGTAACAGTGATTTTTCTTAATAATAGGTAACCCTATGTCCTATTTTTACCCCTGACAATATGTATGTGAAATTTCATGATTATTGGTCGAGTAGTTAGGCGTGAAAACGTAAAAAATAGACCTACTGTCGTATTTACAGATAATATTAGTTACGATTTGTATAGATTAATTATCGTTGTTATGAATTCATCTGTTTGTCCTACTGCGTGTCAAAGGGCTGTAGTGTCATTCATTTCCTCTGTTATCCCTCTCTCCAGCAGCTTGACTAATTGAACTTTCGTTTTGTATCATGCTCATTACGCTATTTTTAACTGACATTTGGGATCTACTGTTACTTTTATTCCGTTTAAAACAACAAAAGTTGCTTTTATTTAGTAATTAGTTCTGAAGATGTTTATGGTGTCGGCTATTTTGCTCGGAATTATCTATTTTTTTCATGGGGTTTCTTCAAAATAGTTATTGTCTTATTACGTTTTATTATTTAGTTAATAAAATGATATGGCCTCGTTGTCAGTTGTATTTCAATAGCACGCCAACCCACCACTCGTGACACAAGATTTTTATTTATTCAATAACCCAGTTACTGAAAATTCGGAGTCAAATATTTTCTCTGATATACTTGTTAGGCTTTTTTTTAGGTTTAAGATATTTATTTTCTCAAAAGATTTACAAATCACTTACAGAGAAAATACATTATAATTAAATATACATTAAGCCGATTGGCGTAGTGAGTAGGTACCTAATTATAATACTTCACTAAAACTTATTTGCTAATTACGTATTCACGTTTTTACGTATCATGTTAACACTAGTTACCTATATCTACCATCACAAACCAAGTCAACTAAATAAACATTTAGATAGTACATGTATATATAATATATATATTTTTTTTTTGCACACCTATAATTATTATTCTCTATATACCTACATATATATAAGTAATTTTTTTTTATACTTGCTGTAATATAATATATCAGATTTCTTTTAACTAATGTTCTATCACTTTAATGACCTATTGAATTTCTACGACACCCATATTAGTGATATGTCATGAAGACTACCCCATTCTTCTCACTTATATTGTAAAAATGTTATCAAAACTAATAAGAACGTAACGATTACACACAGTAGTGCTTTTCTATCTCCATAGAATTCACCTGCTATAGAGAGAGACAATAACAATCATACTTCAAGAATTAATTACAAGTGAGGGTATAACTTAAACTAATGCTAATTTACAAATAAAACGCCGTAACAGGTCAGTGTCCACAAGCAAGTAATCCGTGAATGAATGAACGAGTGAGTGAATGAGTGAACGGCTGATTTATTTGTTCGAGCCGATCCCGGCGGAATGGAAACCAATTGAGGGTACAAAGCTTTGACAGACTACTTATTTGGAATGGTTAAATGAACGTGAGGAGTAGTTCAGTGTTAATATGACTTTCAGAAAGGCTTTGTGAGTTCACCGCGCTGATTTTTTAGTCCTGTATTGACATGGCGACTAATCTTGTTAGATGGATTTCATTGGTTTATTGACAAGATATTTTTAGGTTGTTTTTCTTAGTGTTACCGCTTATGAGAATGTTGTATTTTACTGCTTAATAGGATGCGCCTCGGAAAATATTGACGAAATACTTTGTTTTAAGAGACGAATATTATACCTAAGCCTAGTTGAAATAGTATTTATTAAAACGCCTTATTACACGACAAAAGTAAAATTTATCTCGATATTATTATGGTTAAATAAAAGTTTATGTTTCCTATTCCCTTGTGGTATTCATTTTAATTTATATAGACTATTTGATATTTCAACAACAATACAAAACAGACAATTGTTTGTTTGCCGATCATCTAAAATTATTTTAAACATAGTTCTATTATTAGAATCGGCACCCAAAACATAAAATTCGTAGTATTACTTATTGCTATGTATTATTACGTAATAGTCCATTTGACTGCACGGATGGCGTAGTGGTTTAAATGGTCGCCACGCTATTGACACAACGTCGAGTGTTGTGGGTTCGAATCCAACAAAGCGGACCAAAATTTGTGTGATCTACAAATGGTTGTTCCGAGTCTAGCTGTTTTTTGTGTCTGTTGTATAAATGATTATAAAATACCTCGCGACACTGGTATTATACCTAGCGCGGGAGGTGTCTTAAAATTAACGGTATTTGTTTAGTCTGCCATAAACTTTCAATAGTAGTTTGTACATAATTAAAGAGCAGCGATAGCTCAGTGGGGAGACCAACAGACTGCAATGCAGAGCGTCTCGGGTTCGATCCCACGTCGCGCACCTCTGACTTTCGGAAGTTATATGAGTTTTCGAAATTATGTGCGTATTGATTGACAATTATCGCCTGCTCCGTGCCTCGGAAAGCACGTTAAGCCGTCGGTCCCGGCTGCCATGAACATCTATGGTAGTCGTTATTGGGAGAGTGTCGACACAAAAGATCCCACTGGGTCGAAGTGTCGCCGGTCTGCACTGACTGGCCCTCACATAAGATAAGATTGTACATAATTACACAGTTCACTTTCATTCTAAAAGCCATAATTTTATTATTTTCTATTATGTAGATCGCAAAAACCATAAGATGAAAATCTTTTAAACCACATTGATTAGAATAACGGTGTCGATCTTAAACTCACTCGTTACTACAAAAAGTTGAGGGCTCGCTTACTCGTAAGGCTGTGGCCCAAGTGTGAGCGAGAGAGATTAACTGAAAGACATATTTTGACTTATTACATTGGTAGAGAATCGTTGGGAATGGCAAAACAAAGGTCTATTACCAGCAATGGTAAAAATCAGGGTGCGGATGATTGATAAAAAAATTAAGAGACATTGTGTTTGGTTTCCTACCCGAAATCTAACAGCTGTAAAGCTATGCCATTGGTCCAGCCAGGCAGTTGTCTTTTTGTATGTAACTTCGTGATTATTGAAAGCTACTTTAAAACTTAAACTTTTATAGCATTTGCATATTTTGTAAATAGAGACGTAACTACCAAAAGCAGCGTGCAGAGCGGTTGCGAGAGGTTCTCGCCTCCAGCCACAATCCAAAATCACTAACTACATAAAATCGTAAATTGTTCAATTGATGGTAACCTTCTTCAAAATTTATACATTAAAATACCTACGCGATCTGTGCGTATTCCACAATTGTTTAGTGTTTCTACAAGCAACAACAATGTACTCGTATCTCAGAATAACCCATTGTACAGAATGTGTAAAAACTATAATTCTATCTGCTCTCAAACAGATATTTTTCACGTTTAATTCAGCACATTTAAATTTTTTCTGTTGAACTATAACAAACCGTGACTTTTAGTGTACCCAATCTTGTATATCTTTTGTTTCTATTTTTAAATTTATCATGTATCCTTTTTTTTAACTCGTGTGTTAGTTATTTAAAAGTTTAAGCTTATGTAAACTTACACGTGTGTACTGTATATTGCAAATGTTGTGTACAAATGTAACAGAATGTCAGATTTACTCATTGTGTACTATTAAGACTGATATTTGTAATATGCTAATCTGTTGTCTGTTTTTGTACCTAAATAAAATAAAATAACCAAAAATAAGTTAAAATCATTGGATTTCGTGATAATAAATAATTATGTTAATTTAATTTCACCTTTATTTATACATAGCTAGGTTATACTATAGTATAATTTATTTAGATATTGTATATACTACTTGAAAACCGCTTTCCGCTTCCCTACACGCGACCGCTTGTACGCGTACCACAATAAAAGATTGTATAAGTACAGTGCACAAAAAAGGTATATTTACCCCGAGAACGCGTCTCAATAGGTATTACACTTGATGTTCACAAAAGATTCTTTTTCTGTTCCATGCTAAGTAGACGACACGCGACGGCTTTAGATTTGTACAGTTAGCAAATTATTGCGTTCTCTTTTTTAATTTCTATACAACTACGTACTTTTTCAACAGTATTTTCGCTTTTATTCATGTTTTCAATTTTTGTTTCAGGTATGGACAAATAATTTGCAGACGCTATTTCTTTTGTTAGCTGCAAATTAATGACCACGTAAGTCCTTTAAACGTATTTTGTATATAAAAGAAAACATTCTTATTTTATAAGACAAAAAGGTTAATATTTTTGTATATTAAAATTTATTTGCTGTCGGTACTCCCATTCGTCTCACCAAGGGCCTGGGTCGAACAAAGGTAGCAGAAACCAATTTGTTACGTGATAATATGCCCCCTCCCGGTTCTAAATGAGACTTGAAGGCCCGACTCACGGATCGATTCTCCCGCCGATCCATCGGGACTATCTATGGAGTTCTGACGAGATTGTCACTTTTGACTTCCTCATGTCTTTAAGGCTTCTGCGAATTGACCTGACTGGTCATCCTAGTTTAGACGGTATAGTAGCTCTCTCTTTCGACCTAATGGGCGGACGCTATATTTTATTTCATTTTTTGATATAATACAAGGATTGGGTCATCCTATTCTTATGTATATTGCTTAAAAAACGACTCGCAGTATGGAATCAACAATGATGAAGGGGTTTTTACATTCATATAATTAACGGATAGAAAGTACATTCAGGGTCAGAATAATTATTTGTGGACAACATAATTTTTTGTCCTGGGTGGGATTCGTACCCGCAACACTCCACGTCAATACTTACGTCATGTGCTATTACTATTCCTAAACATATATGCCTATGCTTAAGTTCTAGCAGACGTTTAAACAAGTGTACAGATGGTCCATATACTTTATTACTTTACCAGGACTCACATGAACGGATCAGTGTAGCTTTACCAGGACTCACATACACGGATCAGTGTAGTTTTAAGCGGTCAGCCATCCAAAAGCCGACCGCGGCAACACAACTTAACCTTGCGAATCAATCTTCATGACAACAGATCCCTCGTATACATCACTATCGACATTTATATTAAATCCGAATTCATGATATTACTCCTTTGAAGCGTCCCCTTATGCAAAACCGAGGCATAATGTAAAACGCCTTTTACAATAGTCGAGGCAGTATTACTTTGAAATTACGCCTTTACTTGTGGTTCGAACCCCATCCCTATAGAACTGATTCCTTCATTCACAAATATTGGCTCAATGTTATATTGGTAATATCGAGGGATTTCACCTTTATTGGAAAGTGAGAATCCCCGTTTGAGCAGCTGTGAAGTCTGAAGGAATTTATTCAAGCACCATGTATTCAAAGGTACATATATGAATTTTGTCACAGGTGCCTGTAATACCTAGATGGGTGGTATGAAAATAAATAATTTGACATAATGGTGACGACTAATATATGAATCGTAAGCTATATTTACAGACATATTTTTTTTAAATAATGTTCATTAAAGTGAAAACTTCTTAGCGGCGTCGTGCAATTTTTTTGTGATGGGTAAAAAATGTTAAACTCGCTTCAGGACACGTGACCTGATCGAAAATTCGTAAGACGCAGGGAGAATTGTCAAACTCGCGTCAGGACACGTGACCTGATCGAAAATTCGTAAGACGGAAGGAGAATTGTCATATTTGTGTACGATGCGCAATAAATGAATATTGTATTTTACCACATAAATGATAGTACTTTTATACTGGTAATTAAAGCAATTCGTGCAAAATTATTCCCTAACCATTCCAAAATATCAAAAATGCACAACGTTAATATTCAAGTTTTCACTTCTGCCGGCACTCCCGGAGTGCAACCCGTTGATTTTTTGTAAATAATATTTATTTTAATCTAACCGCTTTACTTATGGCCAGTCCCACAACTAACAAGTAAAAGTTATCCGAAAGATAAATCGCATGCTGTCTCACTCTCGTTAGGTTAAAGAAGAGAGATGGCGAGACTTTTATCTTATAGATAAATGCTATTTGGATGAGGTGGAACAAACCCTTACTCTGCCGAGTCTTAGCATACGAGATATAATTTAAAAAAAATTGTATCTGGTCAACGGTGTGTCGCTGTGACTCGACAATAATAAAATTATTATTATTATTTACTAGGTTTTGCCCGCGGCTTCGCTCACGTTAATTTAGAATTTGACAATCAATTCGGGTTGTACTCTGCTTGTAATAATATAATTCAATCATGATTCGAAAGACACGTGGCGCCATCTATTATAATAAGAACGTTTTTGTTGTTTTCCTCGGGAACAGTAATTTTTTTCGGGATGAAAGGTAGCCTATGTCCGTTTCTGTACACTTGACAACGTATATGCAAAATTTCAGGATGATCGGTTCAGTGGTTAGGCGTGAAAAGGTAACAAACAAACATACACACAAATTTTTACTTTTATTATAGTAGTTAGGACTAACTCCAACACTATAAAATCTTAAGCTGGAGATACATAATCAATTACTCAATATTACAGTGATTTTTGGTTTTATTCAATCAAAATGGACATAGGTTGTATGTGTATAACTAGCTTGCGCCCGTGGCTTTGCTTGTATGAAATCACTTGCGCATTGCCGACCCTTTAGGAAAAGGAGGAAAAAAGGAAGCAGGAAGGAGAAGGAGCGTGAAAGGGGAAAAGGGGTGATTGGGCCTCCAGCACTCACGAATAGGAAGGAGGAATACTGTTATTTCACGTCGATATTCTGTGAGAGGGTAGTCCTTCCCCGGTCGAGCCGGCCCATTCATGCTGAAATCAGCGAGGCTCTAGTAGAGAGAGAACAAGAAAATCGTATTAAGGTTCTCTGTTTACAAAGTATTGCTAGTTTTCGTAGGAAATTCTCAGTAGTACGTAGCACTAAGTTTGGCAAAGTGCCCGGTAGACAGTATAGGGTCATAACCCATATTACTTGGGACCTAATACATGTATGACAAAATGTATGTATTATACAGTCCTGCCAACCCCTTCAGGAATATACAGTCGTTAATCTATTCACGGTATTATATAAATATATAGCCTTATAATATTATCCTACTAATCCTTACTATTATTATAAAAGCGAAAATGAGTTTGTTTGTTACCTTTTCACGCCTAAACCACTGAACCGATCATCCTAAAATTTTGCATTTACGTTGTCAGGTGTACAGAAACGGACATAGGCTACCTTTCATCCCGAAAGAAATTACTGTTCCCGAGGTTCTGGTTTCTGATTTCTAAATTAACGCGAGCGAAGCCACGGGCAAAAACTAGTAATAAATAAATATTAAAGTTTGTGAGGATGGATGGATGTTTGATACTCTTCACGCAAAAACTACTGAACGGATTTTGATGAAACTTTACAGTATTTTTGTTTATACATCAGAATAACATATAGGCTACTAAACAATCTATCTAAACATAAATCTACATTAACTCGAGCGTAGCCGCGGACAAAATCTAGTATTATTTAAGTTTATGTACGGTAGACTCCTCAGCACATCGATCAACTAATGAAACAAAACAATAAAAAAAATTACTCGCATTAACTGATTTCCCTCTAAATTGTTTATTAAACCCCAAAAAGGGGTTGTAATAGCCAGCAATTATTAAATAAAAGAATATATAAATTATAAACGGTTTACGTTAAAAATAAGCCTAAATTAATGCGCGGAGGGTCCCGTCAATAAGTGGCGGGTCCTGTATGGAATTTATTTTGAAATTTCTCGCCTCACCCGCCCCTGTAATCTGTTATGAACGTAGATGTTAAACGACTGGATAGGATAGTCAGTTGGAGAAAATATTTTCTGTGAATTCTCTATGAAATATTGGCAAATATGGGTAGGTACATGTATATTTTTAAAAAACAATATTTTTGGACCACAGGGCGACGACTGTGTATTGTATTAAATATTGTACTGAGCCTAAATGTTCTTTGTGTCCGTTATTTACATGTTCCCCGCGATCTAAGATTTATCCATAGTGTGGGAGATGACTTTAAAAAACCTTTATAACAAAACATTGCATCCGATCGTTCGTGACACATCACAGAGAAACATCAAAGCTATTAATACAACATAACTTACATATTCCTACTTAAAGCTCGTGGTTCAAACTTAACTCACGTATCATACAAAAACTAAAAATACCCACGACTTAGCAAATCCCACGTGACTACAACTGCGATTCTCAATCTAGAGCTCCGATGACAAAACGCAGATAAAAAGACAATTAAAAATATTTTTAGCGCGAGTTTTATTTCTGCATTAATTAAAGTCTTAAATATAGTGTAAAACTTAATAGATGTAGGTTTGTTTCACACCCTAAGGTGTAAGAGATATGAGACAGGAGACATGCTCTGGTAAGCACCCATGATGACTATCGTATGATGATGTATAGCCACGTAATATGATTTATACACCATTATATATTTTAATACATAATGTTTAAAACCTCTTTATTATCTAATCTTGGATACTATCGACGGGTTTCTGTTTTAGTATATGAACGGACAGAAACGTTTTAGCTTACTCATGTCAGAAGTCAATTATTATTGCACTCACATTTGGATAGCTACAATCAAGACTAGTAGTGACGTCATTAATAATAATATAATGACGTCACTACTAGCCCTGATTGTGCAAATAATGAATGTGCAAAAATAATAATTTAAATAAGATTTTCAGGATTATGATAATTCTTAAAACCCAATTTAAATTATTTATTATAAATTTTATATTATTATTTGGTACAACGTGTTTCTGTTTTACTACTAATAATTATGTAATTCACTAATATTATTAATTACATTTCTGAAACCATATACATGCAATATAACTTTAACTACATAAGTTATAAATTACATGCCATTATAAAGTATTAACGAAAACAATACACACCTAGTTTAGTAAAAGACATTATCAGTAGTAGTTATTATCTAGTTATACCTAAATATAGTTTCGATTTTGATGATAAAATTTATATGAAGACCTTGAAAATTTAGAAAGAACTAGCCGTAGTTCTTTCTAAATGTTTAAGTTCATCTTCATATCTAGACTATCTCTTTAAACTATTGAGTGCAGCGGCACACTGGTGACCAGAGACTATAGATTTTTAGTTATATCAGATCTGGTATTCTTGACAAAGTCGCTGAAAAAAGCTAGTTAACTCACAATACTTCGTTATAGGTACTTATAAAATGAAACTGCCGTATCTAGTAGTGGCACATTATCCGAACTGTATTGGAAAATATATTAAATTCAGCGTAAGCACCCTTTCCGGGACATAACGATGGGTCTGCCTGTCTCCGGGACTTTGCCTAAACTTGTTAGGATTACGTGTCCAATTTGGACAGACGTATTTACCTATATATTTTTTTATATAAGTATTTATTTTTGTTTCGCTCTGTAATGTAAATATGGCTTATGTCTGAATGTGACGAGGTGTCACGATTTGTCTTCATATTATTTAGTTGATAAATATTTGATTGTACGTATAGCGTAGTGGCTAAACGATGACATTGCTGCTGCCACCGCGATCAGTGTTTTGAGTTCGATTCCCTTATTTGTGTAATCCATAAATTTTATTGCTTTGATGCTAAGTGAACTTTATGTCCGTTAATTGTATGTTTTTATAGCCACACAGTTTGAATCTTAATGTAGTTGCAAAGAAGTATGGTGTCTTGGGTTCAATTGCCGGTGCGGACAATGATTAGTAGCGATATGGCTGCAAATATGCTCGCCGATAAATGACAATGCTGTAAGGCTGTACCTTGATTAACAGGACATAAAACAGCTAGCGAATTTCAACTCAGAATACCCTTTCGGGGTATTTGGGCTATAGGACTGTTGATGTTCTTACAATACCTATTATGTGAGTTTAATAAATATAAAGATAAATAAATAAATATATAATTGGGAAGTTGTCTATACTGGATTGTGTACATTATTCTATACACAAGAACAAATAGAAATCAAAAGAATTCTTTTACTGCAAACAGCATCAAAATTGGTTGCAAAAAGACACGCATTAAATAATACTAGCGGTCGTCTAGTGGTCAAAATTCGACCAAAATTCCTAAGCCTGCTACTTTGTTTTCTGTTTTGCTCTATTACATATTAATAAGGTATAGGTAACCAAAGGTACAAAGAATTGTACGACGTCAGTCGAATAATGTCGAAATACTATGAACGCAATTCGACTGCGTGTGTCAAATGCATGGTTGTGTGCGTGTAGTGTGGTTTCTTTAATTTAATGTATTTTTAATGCATATTTTATAAAAATATTAGGATTCGCCCTTCCTTCTCCATATAATCTTTAACTGTGCCTCATACTCTTCCGTCCGCGCAGTTTTCGTAAAAAGGGGTACAAAGTTTTTGCTTCGTGTATTAATATATAGATTTGCTATCTTCCTCGAACAACTGCATTTAAATAGCGGTTACGTTAGTTTCTATCGTGCATTCTTTTTCCGTCATTGACAATTACCCCTACTACATTTCAACACATGTATCTTATTTACTTTAGAGTAGACTTAAATAACTTTTAGTATTTTAGAGTTTGAGTCATGTAACTATTACTATATGACTTAAGTAATAAAATATTGTGAGTCAACTAACCTATTATAGACGGACACGAATACTTTTGTAGTATTACAAAAGTGGTTCACTATTAAAATAACTTTTGAAACAACCTATCATTAGGGACGTCAACACCGGCTTGTTACAAAGCTATCACGTTTAAAGGGCAATTTCCACTGAATTTCACATTTAATTATTGTTTTTGTATTCACATTTTGCTTTCCCTGTCTGTAATTATGTATTTTTTCTGAATTGCTTTCTGTAACTTACACTAGTGATTGTTAGATTATTAGTTGTATCACGAATTATTTTTTGGTATATACATACATACATAGGCAATCGTACTTGTGTAGGCTAGCTTTAAAACGTGTTTGGTAAATAATAATATTCTATCACATAAACACTACACCATCTATCCCAAACTAAGCAGAGCTTGTACTATGGGTACTAGACAATGTATGAATGGCCGTAAGCTTGCTCTCTTAAAAATTGTAATTAAAAATAGCTTGCGAAATATACGTGTAATTCACAGTTTCAATTTGTTTACGTCATACATATACACTAGCAGACCCGCGCAACTTCGTCTGCTTCGTATAAGAGAATTTACCCCGTTTTTGCAACATTTTTCATTCCTGCTTCGCTCCTATTGGTCGTAGCGTGATGTTATATAGCTTTCTTCAATAAATGGGCTATCCAACACTAAAATAATTTTTCAATTCGAACCAGTAGTTCCTGAGATTAGCGCGTTCAACCAAACAAACAAACTCTTCAGCTTTATTATATTAGTATAGATATGTCGGCATTCATTAATATCAGCCTTATTTATAAACTACTCTTAAGTATTTAGTAGGAAGCTCAGTATTAGCTAGAAAAAAAAAACATCAATTAACATGGAGTTTTAGTTCAATAATAGTTAAGTAACAGACAGTGATTAGTCATTGATCAAGGATTCGAGAAATCTCTTTAGTTGAGAGGTTGCTAAGTATTAGTTAGCGATATTTTAAAAGTAAGGCTGTATATTATTAAATGAGTTACAAAAACAGTTCTTTACAACTGCGTTACAATTCTCTTTCAATTCAACGGTCGAAAACAATACCACAATCTATCCTTAATATCAGATGATGGCGCCGCAACAGTCCTTAAAACACGCAATAGGAGAAGCCAAACTCTATTTAAAGTTCGCCTCATAACTGACTAGATCGTAGTCTACGTATACTCAAAGATAACGATAACTAGCAAAGATAACCGAGTAAAACAGATAGCACAATAGAAAAACACACAATCCGCCAAGAGTCCCTAAGTTCTGACTAAACAATGGTCTATCCACAAAAGGGGGTTGGCGCAAAAGGGCACAGCACACGTGTTAATATTTGTTTTAGTATAGGGTTGCCACACATCCGAGCTTTGGCGGACATAGTACTGTTTTATTTTCTATTTTTTTGCTGTACATGTCACAGGGAAAACGTTTTAATACATTGTAATGTTTGTGTTGCACTCGATGATATAGCATGCAAAGTTATATGACATAATCAAGCAGTTCATCGCGATCATTGACGTGCAAGCGGTAATAACAATAAGTCGACAACTAAGTAGGTATGTTAAATGATTTACTAGAGATAGAATACAGACACCTTTTAACCTATCGTCACTGGACGGGCTTGATTATGGGCAATGGTTCAATGTTGTAAAGCTATTTGACAATAAATTATATTTAATTTAATTTAGTCCGCACACTATCGACCGATGTCTGGTATTCTAACAATTGACAGGTTAATACTAAATATTGTATTAAACATATAATATTCATTATTAATATAAAAACAGCTTTAAACAGCAGGTTTCATTAGACTATGACGTTACCACTTCCCATCAGTGGCGTATTCTGCTCGCCTGCCTATAATCAAATTTAACACCAGATTGATTTCGATTCTGGTGTATGAGGAATGTGATGAAAGTGAATGAAGCCAGAGAAGTGTGTCAGGATCGTAGCAAATGGAAATCCGTAGTCTCTGCCTACCCCTCTGGGAAACAGGCGTGAATCTATGTATGTATGTATGTATGCTTTCGATTCAGAAAACCAGAGCACAGACAACGGATAAACACAGCATTTTTGCGTTTGTAGGACAAATCCCGCATTATTATTTCTGGTGACAACCCTATTCCGGGTACACTGCGGTTTATCCAACGAGGGTAGAAAATAAACCCGTTTCGGACTCCCATTTTCATTAACAGAGGGAGCTGTTATAAAGTACCAAGTACCCAGAGACAGTTACTTACCTTTTTAAGTTGTGTACCACAATGTTTTCATGAATATTTTAATTTTCAGCCAAAATTTCACGTTGAAGGCTCTATAATATGTTGGGAACATCACTTGTTTCAATTTTGTTTATGCTAATTTTGGGATTCAATTGTATGAGTACCTGTAACATTTGCGGTGGTAATGGAGATCAGACTTGGTCCTCTCATGCTTGGAATTTATATAGCGACGTTGAAAGAAAGGCCTTTTTATTTAAAAAGCTTTTCAGTTGCTTGTGTGTTTATAGTTTAGATTAATTGATTAACATAATTATGTAGATAGGCTTTCGATGCTTTTTTTTGAAGTGAAAAATGTTAAACTCTCGTCAGGACACGTGACCTGATCGAAAATTCGTTAGACGGAGGGAGAATTGTCATGTTTGTGTACGATAGCGTAATAAATGAATATTGTATTTTACCACATAAATGATAGTACTTTTATACTGATAATTAAAGCAATTCGTGCAAAATTATTCCCTAACCATTCCAAAATATCAAAAATGCACAAATTTAATATTCAAGTTTTCACTTCTGCCGGCACTACAACCCGTTTTTTTTGTTACAATATAGTATTAGATTACTAGTAGTGTTCAACTGTCTTACTGAGCTAAATGCTTATGTCAGCACTAAATGTATATTGCTAATGCATTGATTAGACATCGGACTTACTTCTCCATTGAAAGCACCTACAGCCGTCCGTTTGCCTATTCAGCTCTTATTATTGTATACGCGATAAAATCCGTATATAGTAGTTTAATTTCAATGAATAACATTCGCGTAAACAGAAGACAACATCAGCTCTTATTGTTACTAAAACAACTTTTAGTAAAGTAAACTTGGCAATAATTTTATTAAGCCTCCAGTACAATGTATGCATATCGATTTATAAAACGCAGCATTTTATTGACCTCACTTTAAGCCATTAAATACAGATCGAGTCGAAATATTACAATAAATATCGACAGTATTACATTTCATATAAGCCAATTACGCTTTAAAAGTATTTATTTATAAGAAAGTATTCGAACCCATAACCCAGTATGGTCAAGTTAAGCCTATTGTTCTATGGTTTATTATTCTTTTATTCTAAACGAGGTTATTCCAACAGTTACCTGTTGTTTTAGCGAACATTTCTCGTGATTTACGAGCGCTTCGGGGAACAACTGCATTGTACAACTAATGCTAATGTAAATAATAAATATGTTTAGTAAATTATATTAACGTTGTAAGCTTTGTACGATTTTAGCTGAACGCGTATTTGCGAGTAACTGATGTGCCTGCGTGGTGTGTATGATAAGCAGTTTCTGTAAGTCGGGAGTTTTATCAATTTCGGGTTGTTTTCTGTGCTGTGAAGTTGTCGCATAAATTGTCGACAGTCAACTAAAACCAGTATATCTATCCGTGGATCAGTCAAATATGATGCGCGTCGGTTATGATATGACATCAGGGAGACGCCAATGGCCCTCGTTAGCCTTAATAAAAAAATATAATGTATAAAATTAAGCT
The DNA here is from genome assembly GCA_963564715.1 of Catocala sponsa. Classification (NCBI taxonomy): domain Eukaryota; kingdom Metazoa; phylum Arthropoda; class Insecta; order Lepidoptera; family Erebidae; genus Catocala; species Catocala sponsa. The sequence goes on from OY751352.1 coordinate 10,706,198, forward strand.
GCACGCATTTCTGTATATTTCAAAGTTTTTTTAATAATCGTGATGGTATGCAAGTATTTTAGTAGATTGTACACCAACCTTTTATCTGAGGTAGGCTTTGCATGTTATTCAGCTCTGCCAGGTATCCAGTCAAAAAACTGGCCCAACTGCTGATCTGAGCACAACGCCTAGATCCTTAAGTACCTTCAAAGATTACTCATCGAAGGTAGACAATAAACACAAGATTACTATAGCTGCGATCTAAAACACTTACTTCAGGCTGATTTCAATCATATTAAAAGACCAGAGTAAACCTGTAAGTGTTAACTTGTCGTAGAAAAATAAAATCAGTAAGAAATGTAACGAAACGAAGATATTAATATCAAGTCGAGGAAATCAAACAAGAGTTTTTGTTATTAATACAGAATACAATGAAGTCAATTGCTTTGATTTAATTTTAGAACTTGAATGGAATCACAATACGAAATTCATTTTGTAAATGAAATGCAGAATAATATTAAATATCTTTCTGCAGGACTTCTTTGATTGTTAGGAGTATTACACACTTGCAGGTGGCGATCCTGACATTCCGGTTCGATTCTCGATCAGTGTGAACCGGCCGTTCGTGGTTAAACTCCGTGTCAATTGTCCGTCTAATTTGTTTACTGGTTGTCTGCGGGCTGTGCGGATTCGAAACCAGTGGTAGTCATGATGACGTGACAAGATTAAAGATGAGACATAGTCTATTGCCATTGGTAGAAAAGACAGTACTGGCATTTTTTGGTAATTTTTCCGAACGACAAATATTTCTGTTGTCAACTTACGCAATGTCTCCTAGTACATATATTGATGATAAAATTAATACAAATTTATTAGGATGTAGCATTTACCCGGATTAATCCGGACCGGATAATGTGCTCGCTATAAGCAACAATTCATTGTAAGCTCCTTGAACCGACGAGCGTGTATGAGGAATGTGATGAAAGTGAATAAAGCCAGAGAAGTGTGTCAGGATCGTAGCAAATGGAAATCCGTAGTCTCTGCCTACCCCTCTGGGAAACAGGCGTGAATCTATGTATGTATGTATGTCATTGTAAGGCCAATTAACGAAAATATATTTCGAAATCTATTATCCTTGGATTAAATGAAAATTGAATCGTAAAGAGATCTCCTATCTTAGGGAATACAATTCTCTCAGCTCTAATGGGTTGAGTGCTCAGGATTGAGGTCTCAAAATTCCAGTCACAGTCTCAATTCGAAGTAAGTTTTCTTAGAAAATCGAGCAGAAATATTTCGATTGTTTCAAATTTGTAAAAACCGTCTGTAAAGTTATAAAATTTAAGTTTTCGTAGACTTTACGACTCCATTTAGCATTATACAATAGTTATCAAATTATTTTAAAGTTTTAATTATAAGTTTGAATCAGATAGTTTTGCGCATACCTTTCTTTCTTCGAGATACTCTACAAATGAGAATTTAATCCATTTGATCGCTATTAACAAAAGATTCTTAAAACATCTTTACCTTTTGGCATACATATATGTAGCTAATTAAAAGCATGTAAGTCACCCCTACTTACATATTAAGGATAAAGACTTAGTAATGTAGTTCCTGTATAAGTCTAAATTAATTACCAAGTAGCAATAGTATAAATAACACTATCTATTTGGCCAAGTTTCCAAAAAATCGCAATCTTCACAACCTTCCAAAGTAAGCAAAATACTAGCAAAACATTACGTCAAGCATTTCTAAGATGTCTTCAAATAAAATGGGGGAAAGGTCGTAAAGTGAAATAAGCTTCATTCAGAGTCAGGTGCTTGCTCACAGAAACAAGTTTATGAGAGCCATGAGTGATTTAGATAGCATGCCCTTTGTAACCTCCTTTAATGTAAAATATTTGGCAAACAGCACCCAGGATTTCGCTTTTGTATTTTGAAGCAACTCCATCAAAAAAGTCTTAAACTTTTAAGGAGAAATGTCTCTTGGATTGCTTTTTTAGTGCAATCGGTGTTGACCTTTCTTCGCGTAAATAATCAGCAGTGTCATATGGTGTCGTAATGTTGCCAACTGTATGGGCATTTTAGCATTCGATGGCGATGTTGAGGAATTTTACAATGGTAACACACAGAGCAAGAAATACTGCGCGCCGCGGTTCTACTTGAGACCAAAGTAAAAATAATAATCGTGTCAAGTGTTCGAAAGTTCGAAATAGCCACTATTGTGATAATTCGGTATAGAATACTATATTTTGCCTGCGACTTGCTCGCTCGGGAACAGTAGATACATTTTTCTATTTCAAAGTTACCCTATGTCCTATTCTGTACCACTAACAACGTGTAAGTATATAAAATATCATGATAGAAGAAGTATTTAAGGCGTGAAAGCGTAGCAAACAAACTCACATTAGCATTTACAATATGAATTAGTATGACAAGCGAGGAGTCTGAAGTAGAATGCTATGTTTAGGTTCCTTGCTTAGTGCCTAAATCGGTTATGATCGTAATTTTTCTGGGAATACCCACTATCAGCTTTTAACTATTTTATTGTTAATTATAAAAGTGTTCATTACAGTATTACTTAATCAACACTATCTTGCAAAAGAACGATCCAAAGAGAGGATCCTGTTACCAGGCTGCATAATTTTGCTTGTCGCTGCAGTCAGATGATTGATATCAGGAAGTAGTTCATCGTGTAAACTTCGTTAGCGCTATTCACGTCATTAATGTCATGTTTAGTTCTAAATTCGAGCGTGTAGCTACTGACGTCACTATTCAGTGTTGCCAGAATTTAAAGTTGCAAATTAATATTACTACACAATGTTATTTCCTTAACCAAAATACGTTTAAACGTAGGGAACGGTACGCAACGTTGTCCCAGCCAATAGACGAGGACGCTATAAAAAGTTAAATTGTCTTGCCAGCAGACCACAAAAAAACGTAAAGGTAAAAATAACAGAAAAGAAAAATTAAGTACAAAACGTGCAATGTTTCGGTCAAATTTACTTTTGTTATCTGTTTAAATGAAGACGGAAAATCAAGTAAAGCTAATAAGATTAACAAGTCATCGCTGTAGGCAAGAATTCCGATGAAAATGATTTGGAGCAAATTAAAATATGAGGAGAGTTTTTACTCGGTCACTTAGAGCTGTAATGGCTAAATTATTGATGATATGAACTATATAATTATATTAGTAATTACTTTGTCTTGTCGATATTTAGTTGGAATATAACAAATGTACCTTTAAAACAACTCTTATGGTACAATTATACCAGAACCTGTTGATTATATAATTATTTATTATATACTTGACTTGTAATGTAGGTAAACTTCTGTATCGTAAATAATAATATAAGCTACGCTCGCATTGCAAATGATTATCCAGACGATAGAATCCTATATTAAGCTATGCATTACTGTGAATAGGCTGATCAGTTCATTGATTGATATAGGTATCCACACTTAGTATACACATCTTAGGAACACCTCGTTTGGAATAGACATTTCCACTAATTAACATATAGAGCGGCAGCAGCACACCAGCAGCCAGACACCATAGGTTTTTAATTATATCTGGAATTCCAACAATTGACAGGTTAAACCAATTCGCTATCTGAACTATAAATGTTGACAGGCATCACTGTCCATCCCTGACAGGCCCATGTCAATAACCAGAGCGAATCCCAGTCATTATTTTCAGCATACGCTAATTAGAAGATGTTCTTATGCCCCTTCGGCACCATGTACTTCAGAAGTGCTGAAAACCACATGTTGCAATAATAGCAGCTTCCAATTTACTAAACAACATACTTCCTTCTTCCATCCCTTGGAACATTATCTCCAACCAGCGCCATACACGTGTCCAGACACGTGTTTACTTTATTAGCCTGAAGTGCTGACCAGATCATTAAGAGCCCCCGGTTTTGATAGCGTAATGACTTTTTTCCTTCGTTAACTAAACAAAGGAAGGAAGGGGAGGTCCAACTACGCTGGTACTACACCCTTCGCGTTTTGGTGTCATATGTGACGGGTCGTGACAAGGTTTTTGTCATGGTGTTAATAAAAACGCGCGGTGTAATGATCTTGTGGTAATATCGTGTTTTTATACACTTGGGGTTTACTGTATTGATTTCTTACGTGACTGCTGTCCGACAAAATTAATGAATAGGGTAATTATAGTTGTTTTAGTACACTATTTTATAAGCTGGAACTTTCTGAATTACATGTTGTCCGATAGGGGTGCGTTAACACTCGTATGCTTTGCTGGGAAATTTACTCCTATATATTTCTCAGCGGAATTAAAGACTTGCAATAATGCACCTTGTATACTAAGATTTATAGTCGAAAGTGTTTTTGTAACCTCAGCCTTGAATGCGTCGCAGGTATAAGGTAGCTTTATTAGGCAAATACACGAATGCGTGATCCTGTGGTATGTTGTAAATATAGAATAACAGAATATTTATTAAAACTAAAATCGTGATGTTTGATTCTTAGCTACTAGTAGCATTTACAAATAATCACGATAGATGTTTATAAATGTAACTAAATCTGACACCTGTATTTTAACTACAGACCAATGAGTTACGTACAATATCATGCCTTATTTATTCATTAAGTACACCACTCAAGAATATCAAAGTGTAGTAGTAAAAGAATTTATTAAATGACATCTGCTTCTTTAAATTGTATAAACCAATCGCGATGTCACATATCTCCACACGCTCAACATATATACTTGCTGCTGCCTGCTTTCTTAAAAAACTCGAACCTAACCTTCCAAAGCTACCGCCAATCCAAATCCGATCAAATCTGGCCGAGTCGGCCCGCGTGTTCTTCAAAAACATTCAAAGCTTTGACCTGAATAGCCTATGTGAAACTGTAAAAGCGAGTTTCAGGAGTCAGCAACGTTGGCCATGGGCGTGTCGGATGTGGAAATTGCATTTCGCCAGTCTTTTGTTACGCGAGTTTTTTGTTTACCCGGCTAGGTGTTGATTCGACTCTCAACCCGACTGTGAAGTTGGTATTACCGGGTGATATTCATTTGAGGGTTAATTGTCCCGATGTTTAATGAGGCCGTGATTGGTGGGTTGATATGGAGCTGATAGTTGTTTGTAAACAAATTTGTTGAGTCAAAACATTTCCAACGAAAGAGAGAAAAACGTAGGAACAGAATATCGTCTAAAAATCATTTTGGGGACATTTATATACTTAGGCAAAAGAAATACCAAGTCAATAAGGTCGATTATACTTCTACACTAAGCGCCTGTATGCCCAAAACTTGTATCACATTTTTCTTTTTAATTGTTCCCTAAGACAAGTTTGATGATTTTACAATCATCTATTGTTTCTGGGAGATACAGGTGCGAGATTTTGTGAAAGTATATGTACAACAAAATATATCTGCCAAAATGTCGACACAAACTCACATGTACGTCAAAGGATGGAGACAAATGTAATACATTTCGTGAAACGTATCCTAATAAAAATGTTTATTACAAATAAGTACAATTACACAATCATTAAACCAAATAAGCGAAACTTATCTTCAAACCATCTTCACTTCAGTGCAAAATAAAATGAAACCCGGTGCTCCCTCTATTCGGTTCAGTATGCAATAGAGCGTGGTTCGTGGACGCCAATTATTGACCGCTGGATTTACGTCGCGTCACTTTCCTGGCTTGTGATTGACTGACGGCGGACATTTTCTGTTGTTCCTTTTTTAAACAACTAGCACTCGCAATGTGTAGAGGGTAACTAGCTTTATACTATAAAATGGCTTTGAGGTTATTGTTTATAGTTATTTAAGTTTTTTGTTTTGCATTTGATGTCAGAAAATTATGTTTGTGGACTGGGCAACAGTATTGTACACAACATCTTGGGATTATCATACTATTGACTTATATTTAGTGATGAATCAAAGATTTTTTTGCATTAGTGTGATATTAAAGTCAGTTTTACAGGATTTAAACACATACTTAATTATGCTGAACAGTAGAAATATTTGAGTGTTCATATCGAAATTCCAATATCTTGAAGAAAGGAATATAAAGCATCTGTGGGCCAAGGGAATTAGTCATGGGGTCGATCCCCACTCCCTGCATTACTGACGTGAACCCTTTATTAACATGATCATTAACCTTAGCGAATAGGTTATCGAGAATAATAGTGAAATGTTATTCAACTTGCTAGTAGCCTTGATGAAATTAAAGTTCTTTGTGCTATAAAATATGAAGGTAAATTGTAGCAATGGACACAAATTAAACCTTGATTCCCTCTTTATCGTTTGATCACATAAAGTTTGATCCCAAGCGAATTGAAACTGCATTGATTGTCACGAATTTATCAGTATAACTATAGCGCAATACATTTATGCAGTGCAGTAAAACCTCAACGAAGACTAATGTAACAGTGTCATTATAAAGAAATTCACGAATCATTTCCTTGTCCCAAAAATATATCTTCACCATCAAACGAAGGGATTCTATTTTACATAACTTACTTTTATCTCAATCTTGCTAACCGATTGTCAAAGAAACCTTTCCTAATAGGGTTTCCGTTAACCCTAAAAGAATGCCTATCCTCGAAATGCCGTGAATATATTCGAAGGCGCTAGTGAAGAAGTCTACAGTCGACACGTCTCTATCGGCTCTTAAGACGGAAATCATTTACGCCAATAACGTCTCACCCCTCACCCTCCACTGAGGGTGATTTAGAGCGCCCCTCTACTTGAGTAAATATCGATTTTCGTAGGTAAATATTGGCGACGTTTATTCCTTTTTTGCTGTCGTTATGGAATTGTTATTCGAAGATTAAGAGGGCCCTTAATCGGGAATAGATAAAATAAAAATTGGTAGATTTTACGTTGTTTGGTGGAAAATGGTTATGGTTATGTCTTAATTAGGAGAGATTATCAACTACAATGCTCTGTTGAATGAGGTAAATATTCTTTATGTTGCAATAAATTAAAGTGTATTGAAAACAGGAGTTTCGTAAAAAGTCAGTTGAAGTTACATTTATCGGACTAAGTATATGTATAGAAATATAATATATATTGAAAACTACATATTATTTTTCTGTTTACACTTAGGTTTATAATGCAGAATAGATTGAAAGTTAATAGCTATTATTATTTGAAATATAATAAATTTAAGATGCAACATCTTTCGTATATTTGATACTACTAAACGATAAATCTCGGTAAAAATACTTGATAAATGATATGACATAAATCATTAATCGAGTATTTTTACCGAGTATCTTTTGATCAGTGGATCAAATATCGAACATTTTTCATCCTTGCCGAACATTTTTCATCCTCGTCTGTGCCATATTTAGATCTTGTGTAACAAAATACCTTTCGGTGTTGAACATAACTAGAACACACGGGCATGAAAAGCCTTCAACGTTCACATTTAAAACGATCGTGTCTTTAACTTGTTAACACCAAAGTACTTGGTGAAAAATTTTTCATCAAACGCTTACTCTTGGGATATTTTTGGAGAAAAAACGATCACAAAGGACATGGATCCGGAAATAGCCGAACAAAAAGACGACGAAACGAGTGCTGGCACTCATTACGGTTGGCTACAAAGATGTACAATTTTGGACGGATACGAACGAGAGGTTTTCCCTTAGATGTATAAATGGGGGTTGGAGGAGGCTAGTCAGAGAATGTAGGAATAAAGCGAGATCGGATGGAAATAAAAGCTACTGATTGTAACGTTGCCGTGATTCTGTGCTGATCCTAAGCTTTAGTATGTTGGGTTCGTTTTTGATACTGCTATGAAGCTATAGTTCTGTGAACTTTGACAGTTGTAACAAAGCATTAAAGCTTCGTTTCAGTCATCAGATAAAAGTTATTCACTGTTTAAGTTAACAATGAATATAAATAAAATGTTATAGTTTTTAATTACTACATAATTTTAACGACGGATTATACATGTCTTTTTGTCAGATTTTGTATAGGAAGTTCGTCTAAATAATTTCTTAGGTATGGTAACTGAATTATAGCATAATTGGCCCTTGGTGAAACAGTTCATTTGATTTCATTGTATATTATGGTTAGTTATAATAATGTAAGTACTTGATTGATAGTATATTGTGTCCTTATTTTTATAGCTCTTGATTACGCTAAGTTGTGTGCTACTTGGGTTAAAATTAATAGGATTGTTACTGCCTAAGTTCCAATCCAACTGCGGTATGTTGTTGAGTACTAAAGTAAGGATATATTTTTGAATGTGGTTTTTGTATTATATTAACAATAACATTTTTGACAAACAGACAATAGCAATACAGAAGATTTAATCTCTTATTTAACTATTTGCTCAACAATACGATGCAATCCACTACACTGGGCTATTTAAAACTTAACAAAAGTAAAATCCGGTTATGCAACCCTTTTGATTCAAACCTGTAACCCTTGAACAAGTCTCGAGTGTGTAATATTCATGAGAACGGAGACATGGGGTAGGCAGCGGTACATTAAATGTACTTTTTATTGGTATACCCTGCATATATACATAGTATCGCTTATATACGCTTATATATCCACAGAGGAACGCATAGGTGTGTGTGTTTACAACTAAATTTCGCTACTAGCTATAGTTTTTGGTACCACGTAATAGGGGACGAGCCTATTGGGATCAACAAAGATAGCTACAGACTCCATGCTGCTTCTGAGAGTTTCTTGACTGAAGAACCAACCACCATCTTTGTGTCCCCGTGAACAAGGCTGTTCAAAAGCAACCGAAACGTCGGGATAGCCGTAAACTAAAATATAAATAAGTTTTAATAATTTATATAGTAACTAGGTTTAGCGCGCGGGTCAACCCGCGTGCTATTTATTTCAATAAAAAACAGCCTATAGTCTTCCCTAGGGTTTAAACTATATCTATACCAAATTTCACCTAAATCGGTTTAGTGGTTTAGTCGTGAAGAGGTAACAGAGAGACAGACAGACAGAGTTACTTTTGAATTTATAATACATAATATTATATTAGTAAGGATAAAGTTTCACAATAGTAGACTATTAGTTTCAAAATGATGTAATAAAAGTCTTTTCAAATAAACAACACGATAAAATCAGTATAAAGTTGTTTAATTTCAATGTAACATCTGCGTAAACGGAACACAATATTGACAGAAGAACTCAAAAACAATTTGCCCGAGTCGGTGATTGAACCTGAGACTCGCAATCACATTCAGTACCGCTACGCCACCTAGAGAAACACACAACCTTTATTTACATAAGCTTGTATTACATTTATATATTACAAACTACAAACCACATAAGACGTACCAAAATAAACTAAGATATACATATCTCAAAACACACAATTTACTCTGAATACATACATCTATCTGACTGCTCACGGATTAATCAAATACAGCATGTACTTATATTTATGATTATTGTGTAATGTTTGTCGTATTCAATATGGCATACGTATGTATGTATGTGTAAATATCTTACAGAATGTACCACGAACATGTCTTGCCAATCGTGAAACGGCACACCTGTCGCCACAAAGCCTGCATATCGGTGTAATATCTGCTTATAAAGGTTACTCGGTTCGATAAAGATAATGCCTTATGTTAATGTACTAAGTTTACAAGGTACTAGTGTGTTCAAATGACAATAGAATTGATTAGAACATTAGTTTTAGAAGTCACACGTAATGAGTGTTGAGGATTTCAGAAAATGTTTGGTTCACAAATAATAATTCCGAGTGTGTGCCAATGTGCTTTGTGTCCAAAGTTGTGATGCAGAGATTATTACCAGTTCGAGAAATGCGTTTTTTAATTAGATCAAAAGATAATAGGAGTGATGGCGATATTTTTACAGAGATCCGTTAGCCCAGTAGGAAGACAGTTGAAGTGTTAAGTTGAGATTTTAATGCCACACGTCTTTAGTGAGTCTTGAGTTGTTCACGTATTACTTAAAAGCTTAGTAATTTTGTTATGCTTTAATTGGGACAAAAATATTATGATTAAATCTGCATGGTTGACACATGTGACTGTTTTGGTAGCTGTATAAAATGTATCAACCCGCGGGTCAATGTGATTGACTATGGTCAAATCTTTTTGTTGGGAAGATCTTGCTCGGTGCTGGGACAGTTTATAAAAGGGCTAATATTTTTAATTAAGCAAGTTGTTGTTGTTGCAATTAAAGGATATTCGTAGCTATTTAGTTTTTACATATTATCTATATCTAACCTTGCATATCTAACTATGTAAAAGAAAACATAGATGCTAGACCCACACAAGTAAGCTCGATTTACATTTATAAATAGTAAAAATAAAAATAATTTATGTCTTAGTTTACACAATAACTTCTTAAGCTCACGCGAATATTGCACGTTCAAATGAAGCTACGTTAAAGATTTTATCGCGGTTCTTTTTGCTTACAACTTTTTAGTCTCGTCCCGACATTGTAAACAAAATAAAGCAAGCATGACAAATCCGTAACGGTAACACGTAACAGTAGTTTAATTTTGTATCTTAAGTTAAATTTTCATCGTGTTATTAGTTACGCAGTAGGTTACACTTCACTGCCTATTCTCCGTTGATGTACGAAGATACATATTAAACAATAAACGCAATGGAATTTGTCCTTTAGAGTTATCATCTCCAATCCTACGACGAAGCCTCAGTCAGATAGACACTTCACTACCTGGTCTCCATTAGTGTTCGAAGACAAATATTAAACAATAAATGCAATGGAATTTATCCCTTTGGTTATCATATGACTAGTTGAAGCTTCGTCGTAGGATTAGTGAAATATAGGTTTAATCGAACGCTTTGCAACGTATCTCCTGAAACTGTGTAGAGCTTTCAGTCATGCAGCTTTCCGCACGATTCCTCGGTACAATGATATTGTGGGGCTTAGAGCTGAAATACAAAACGACAACTCTGACTGGATAATGTCAGATTTATTCAAGCCAAGCCAGTTTTATGTAACTGAAGATTACGAACAATGTTCGATATACGCAACATTTTAACTTTATTTTGGAAGCAAGTTGTATTTTAAACAAATCTATCGAAGATACTTAGTACACTGTATTTAAAAGTCTGTATAGTAGTGAATAAACGTATTGACAAAACAATAAAATCAACATCACATTGTCACTAATTCATTTAGTTCACAGGGTAAAACTTATGAATGTCAAAATTATATAACAGAAAGTGAATTTACGGTTTAAGGAGTTGCCTAGAAAAAGATCTTTGCGAGAAACTTACGGCCATTCGAATTTAAATCTCAGACATTTTAGTTACAACTAAGTAGCAGTCCTTATTACTGCGACAAGACTAGAGTGGCAGTATTCTCGAGTCCTGTCAAAGAAGTCCTTAACATGACTTATTTTTTTTTGTTCCAGCGCGATAGTCCATTGTTCAGAAAACGAAATGTCAGCTCGGTAGTATGTTTCTAAAGGACACTGCAAATTGGTCAGATTTTATACTGACTTGTTGTGTTGAAGCATCGATTAAACAAAACCATTTCGAAAGTGAGCAGAAACTAGGACTTAATTGATAGGAAATAGATTGTTTGTAAACATCGAAGTACGGAATTGGTAACGTAATTGACACCAATTACAATTTTGATTGTGCCGTCGTGAAAATTGGTAAATAGAAGTAAAAACCATTGCACTAATGATCCTCTTATAGCACAACTGGCAAGTTGAAGAATTTGGAGTGTTTATTTCGCTAATATACATTTAAAAAGATATATTGCGTCACGTATGTTGCCCGAAATGAATATTGGATAGGTAGAAAATATGAATTACTAGCAAGGCTACATTAAAATTTTTACTATATTCTCTATAATCCGTTTGATCTGTGTATTTAAAGATAAGAAAAAAATATGTATTGCAGATAAACAACTGAATTTCTAATCATGATTTTTTAAATAGAAATAAAATAAAGCATAAGCTCTATTTCATTTCGTTTACTACAAATCGATGATGATTCTAGCTCACCGAACAGAAATACATGGAAAAGGAGGAATAAACCACAAAATAAATACTTGACATACGAAAACTCTAGTTCAAATAACGAACAATTTTCCCGACACCGAAATGGAATTTTCTCGAATAGTTATAAACAAGAGAGAAATAAAATAAATGGATACATGGAAAACCTATCACGCTGTCCAGATATACATACATATATGTAATGTAAAAATATTTATGATACACGTAGCTAAGTACTTACTAGTTTTTGTTCGTCAAAATTTTCGCCAGAAGTTTTGGGTTTTTCGGGATTAAATTAGGAAAGTTTGCCGAGTCACTCCGAACGTAGGTACATACCTGCCTTAGTTTCCAATTGATGTTATGTTTCTTATGAAACAAAATTTTTGGGTAGAAAAAGCTTTTTCGTGTGGTTTTAATCATGGTATATCTGCGTCGATACCATGTCATTTCTTAGGTGCTTTGTGCTAAAGTTACGAGTTCTGCGTTTGTCGGTAGTGTGATCTCACTCTTTTCTATGTTGTCCTCTCTTTTCTGACTTCCTAAGTGGACTTTATCGATTGATTAGAACTAAAACTTCCATCGATGCCTGCCTATTTTATGTTGTACTCATTATCACCATAATTGGTTTTCGTGTCATATTAAGATATAGCGCATAAATAAGTAATTTCTATTTATAGTAAACTAGCTTTTGCGCGCGGCTCCGCCCGCGTAGTACCTACATCAATAAAAAGTAGCCTATGTCCTTCCCCAGGTTTTAAACTATATCTGTACCAAATTTCATATAAATCGGTTGAGTGGCTTAGCCGTGAAAAGGTAACAGACAGACAGACAAACAGATATACAGACAGAGTTACTTTAGAACTTATAATATTAGTAAGGATGTTTTAAAAACAAGCATCTGGGCTGCGGTAGAAAATGTGACGGCTGTGTATGAAGTCTCGAGTTTAATGTGTGTGGCAAAGTAACATGGTGGGTTTTGCACGGAGTCTGAAATTGTGTCTGATAGACGGTCACTTATATAAAGAGGAAATATTTTATTTTTTTTTGTTCGTTTGTAAGGATTTAATAAAGAAACTACTCAATCGCTTTAAAATAATAATTCACCATATAAAGCTATATTATCACCGAGTAAAATAGACAAAAATTTTTGAAGTGGAAACTTCTGTATATTGTATTTTACCACATAAATGATAGTACTTTTATATTGATAATTAAAGCAATTCGTGCAAAATTATTCCCTAACCATTCCAAAATATCAAAAATGCACAACGTTAATATATTCAAGCTTTCACTTCTGCCGGCACTCCCGGAGTGCAACCCGTTGATTTTTTTTAAAGTTCTTTTACTTAACCTTACCTAACTGAACCTACTTTTACGCAAGTGAAGCCGCAAGCAAAACCTAATAGGTCATAAAAACGTAGCTTGCAAAATGTGGGTGCAATACAGCTCTGCCTATCCCTTTGGTAGTATAGGCATGAGACTATGTATGTGATATTTTCATTTCTGACTTGTGTCCGTCATTCGTAAATCGCTCGCAATACATTTAATTACTATCACACAACTCCCGCCATTGTGCGGCACGGAAACTGTTCCTATTAGAAAATACATGTACACGTTTCACTAATTAATAGGTCGTTTTGCTAATTATACCAACTGAGACCAGCTATCATCTGTTGATTGTACATGGACTTCTAAACAGACATTATTTTTAGTGCAATGGTTAGCTGCAATATACTGGCCAGTAATAACAGCCATATTACAGAATAGGATTAAATATAATGACCACCAAAAATAGTAATTGCGCAGCAAAATATGCTTACTAAAATATATCATAACGAGCACCTATACGCCTCAAATCACTGTATTCCGTCTCGGAAGATTTAGGTTATGTTTGGTTCCTTCTTAAACCCGCCCAAAAATAGGAGCCCCGCCTCGCGGGGCCTTTTAAATGCTAATGACATATGCACGCCTGTGGGTGGAATGTGGCAGAACCTACATATAATCTGTAACAACTAAAATGTAAACTCATGTTCGCATTAATAAATGAATTTGATTTTGAATTGCATGATCTGTTGTAAGCTATACATCCAAAAATAATTCACAAAATCGAGTGTTTTTCCGGCTTTTGGATTCCATTAGTTGTTGTTGTCGAACGATGTTCCTTATTAAAGTAATGTATGAGATTGTTGATTGATCTGGTGTATGCCGGGCTCAAAATGATCACGAGATGCGAGTAAACACGCGCTATAGGCATATGTCGCGCTGAGCACGTCTCGGTTCTCAGCCGGTCGCATAGATTGAGCAATAGGGCTGTCTCTTGTTGTAAGCTACTTCCATTTTTAATATTTATATGTATTAAATAGTTATTATCGCTCGCTTTAATGGAAATTTCGTAACGAAACCTGTGTGTCTAAGTAAATCCGCCCATACTCAGCAGAGGTCCGTGCTCGGCAGTGAGATAGTTTATATGTAGCGCTGATATTATTATGATATGTTTACTAACACGAATTTTGTGACTCTGTCTGTTTAATCAACGTGTTACATTTTATTTGAAAATATACTTTTGTAGTTTCATCTCATTCTATTCTATTGTCGAACTATTGTTATTGAACGAAAGAGACTAGATCCCGCAACACAGGGAACCCTAGTGTGGGTCTAGGGCCTCAATCCATGTATTGCTTGTTTATTATGAGACAATAAACTATTATTATTAAACTATTATTATACTAGCATCGGTTTAATCTTACTGTTTTGGACACATAAAGGGACTAAATCTATCGGAAATATTTTTTAATTAGTCGCATCTCTATAGAAAGTTTGTTAAAAAGTAAATTATCTTTGGGCAATAACAAATAACTTTGATACTAATACTATACTTTGACCACAGATTGGTCACTAATCACACGAAAAGAGAGAAAGACTTTGATACTAATTTTACATGCAGAAATAACTGCAACGCGGCCTAAAACTATTATTAATGTTGCTTTATTTTCTAATAAAAATTAGACAAAGCTTTTACTCGCGTGTGTTAGAAGCAGATTTATAAAAAAAATAAAAAAAATACAACATTGTAGCTAGACAAGCCTTTTAATATCGAAATATTTAAATATACACATTTTATCAGGAATGGTAAACATTCAAATACAATATAGGAAACATATTTTAATTTAATCACATTATTCTAACAAATATTTTAAATGTAATTAACAAAGTATACTTATCTGAAATATTCTAGGTACTCAGAGTCAGATAGCACTGACGGGAGGCAGTGTAACGTTGTGATCGGCGTCTCGAACAAAAGTGGACGCTGCGCCCGGCGCTCGCTTCTTTTATACTCGATAGTAAACAACTTCACTCTGCCCCGCCTCTGACTACCGGCTGTGACGTTTACGTTTATAACATTTTATTTTGATTTAAATACACATTAAATAGAAATAACATTCTTTACATGTTTTTTATTATGTAATTATTTATAGAAATTAAATAATCACTTTATATTTATATAATTAAAATAATAAAATAATTGCAACATCTCACACGTGCATGTTATAAAAATTAAATTCTATTAGTAAAAGATTTTTTACACACAAACCAACAAATTTTACAGCTTCGTATAGATAAGTTTATTGACCTATCCGAATTGGAACTAAGCTTTTGCTACACAAAAAAATGTATGTTGATTTTAAACAAAGCTATTCCGTTTGATATTTTAAAACATTCGTTTTACGGTGGTACCAATATTTATTTCTGTATCCAAATTTACAGCAAATATTTTTTTTACAAAACTGCCATAGAATGATTCAATTTTCTGTACCTACCTCGCCGTATAAGTATGTTTCGATATTCCACGCGATTTTAAAACTGAATTTTGTACAAGTTGTTGGCTTTTTGCAACAACGCGTGTTATTTATTAAAAACTTTACGTAATCTGGTAAATGGTTTTCACTTTATGCCTTATATCATAATATATAAATCCATGTTTACAAAAATGGTTTTCTCAAAATTGTCTGTAGACACCGGAGTTTTGTCAAAAGTCGTAAAATAATTTTATTAATGGACAAGTGATTTTGTTTAATATTTTTTTGCTTTAAGAGTGGAAAATACCTTGCCTGTCCTTTTGTCATGTGTTTACTCATCATGTTTACTTTATCAACTCGAGGTAAAATATTGCCTATATCTATGGCTATAAATAGAAGAAAACTAAATAACTCTTGGTTCGCACAAATCGATTGGAATCGAAATCGAATCCAAAGTTTGCACGTATTGCGTGTGATCGCATCGAATTCACACGCGAATATAACATATTATAAATTACACGTAACTGACGCAGGATGTCGTTGCGAACTTTAAAATATACATTTTGTAATACGAAGGCAATAAGTCTTAGTATTACAAATCAAGTGATTTAAGGTCTTGATTGCTAAAAAAATACTTTTAGTGGCAACCCTAGGAGCATCTTATCTCGACGACAGGTACGCTTGACGGGACTGCGTCAATAGACGGGGGACTATAGTTCACTGTATGTGTGTTTGTGTGTGTGTGTTTGTGTGTTAGTACAAGTGTGTGTGTGAGAGCGAGGCAATCCGCGTGTGATACTGCATAGTAATCGAATTAGTGACGATTATTAGTTTCTTTTGTATCGATTGAAAAGGTTTTTGTATCTTTTAAAAACGTTTTGTAATTTGTGTTTTAAATTGCATACGTGTATAAAGTTGTTGTCTCTATTTGCTGCGGTCGTGCAACCTTTTGGTAATGTTTTGCCGTTCATAAAATGTAGACAAACTATACAAAGGTCTAATTGGCTCTGTATTGGGTCCCTTGACTTCTATGGTTCTTGATGAGGAAGTGTCTTTAGTTAGAAATGGCAGAAAAGTTATTCTAAAACAATAAATAAAAAAAGCTTTGTTGATTTTTTATGTCTGCGTACACCTCGAGTCATACGTAGTATGACATAGTATCATTCAGAATGTTACTTTATTAACAGAGCGTGAGAAGTGGAAATTACCACCTCTGTCTACCACTTTAGAGATATATGCGTAAACGGAGAGATATTTAGTCATTCATAATGCGCGATGATTTGCAGTTTTCGGCTGACGGATTTAAACGGAGTCACACTATGCAGAATTCTGGCTTTACAATCATCGATCAAAAACATTAACAGTGTCAGCGATGCTTAACAGTTTAGAATCTCAGACTTCCAACACAATTAGCAATTACATTACCGAATGTATGAAGTCATAAGCCCCAACGCTAACCACGGCATCGTATCATTAACCCTCCAAGCGCTCTTACAAGCCAGACTTACTACCACTGAAATTGCGCCGAGATTATCATGAATAAGAATAAAAAAAAGTCTTTACAAAAAGCCAAACAGAGCATACTCCTACCGTTCCAGATTAATCGCACATTCTGCAATATTTTCCACAAAAGGATACCTTAATCCTAACAAGTAGGGGGTAAGCCCCCGTACTGCGATTTTCATAATCGCTCGTCTTTGAAACGAGTGCAATTTGGATGTAAAAAGAAAAGAATTGTTTTATTTTTTGTGCGTGCCGAGATTTACATTGTTTTGTTGTAATGTTTTTATACAATATGTTTACAAGTCGTTAGTGTCCAAATATTGTTTCAACTAAAACTGTTTTGCGTAATTTATTCTTAGTATTTATACATACATATTTTCACGCCTGCTTCCCAGAGGGGTAGGCAGAGACTACGAATTTCCATTTGCTACGATCCTGACACACTTCTCTGGCTTCATTCAATTTCATCACTTTCCTCATACACGCCCGTCGGTTCAAGGTGCTTACTGTTTATAGTTTGTTAAAATGTACTGAAATTAAAATTTGTACAAAGTCAAGCATAATTCGATGTTAGATTCTTATTTTCTTATGAAGTCTGGCATTAGGGGAAAGTTTGCAGCTTTTAATAGCAGACGTAGCTAAGTTATATAGGTACACTTGGAGTTGCTCGATCAGAGAAATACTTTTACATTACAGAAAAATACAGTTAAGTAACTGTGTGTCATTTCATCGGTGATTTGGCTTACTGTAGCATTTAACGAAGCACTGAGCTGTCGGAGTATGATGATTTCAAATCGTTGGCAAAGTTTACAGTGTGCCAAGTACTCTTAAAAATGGCAACCATTTGTCATTAAATAGAATGTTTGTTAACCCAACTTCGTGATTAAAATAGATTACATTATACTTATCTATCTCGGAAAGATAAGCCCGAAGTATACCACTCCTATATTTCACCATTATTGTTAAAATCCCACGTAATAGGAAGCGATTGTAACACATCGAATCGATATAATCTAGATGCTATAAACTTAAAAGGGAAAGTTTCATTTCAATCGGATAAGCAACACTGAATACCACAACCAAAAGTTTATTTAAATTTTGTTTAACAAAACCTATAGAATATCCGCATTTAAACGCCTACTCTCAATATTTACCTCGAAAAGGGTTTACAAAAAATCTCAACAGACCATGTGGACACAACCGTTCGCGAAGTTTCGCGCGCGATAAGATATCGTGCGGTACAACAATAGGGCGCGTAAGCTTTCATTCCAATATTAATATTGCCGGTTTTTCAAAACGCCGATGAGTTTTATCCTGCCGTCAGTGGCGGTTTTTTTTTATTAAAAACTTTTTTCCGGCTTCAATGGTGTCTGGTCAACGAACCTCGATTAAACGTTACAGGGAATAATTAAAATAGACTACGTTGTAATTTTTGTACGAATGCTGAGGAATATTAATTTCGTTACACTCACCGGGCTGCCACCCCACGGTGTAATTTGATTTGAAGAGGTTCATCAACCCTTCACTACGTCAAGTAGTTTGTACTACTACAATTTACAACACTCTGAATAAGTACTGTTGTTTAATTATTTCCTTCTAACAGTCATTTACCCTGGTAAGGGTTATAACAACAATTGTGGTGACTAATCATCGGCAAGATAATACTCACACTTATCCTACTAATATCTATACTAATATTATAAAGCTGAAGAATTTGTTTGTTTGTTTATTTGCTTGAACGCGCTAATCTCAGGAACTATTGAAAAATTCTTTCATTGTTAGATAGCCCATTTATCGAGGATGGCTATAGGCTATATATCATGACGCTAAGATCAATAGGAGCGGAGCACCAATGAACAATGTTTCAAAATCGGAGGGTTTTTTTCCTTTTGAGAGCTTCCGCTGCGTGCGCTGCGTAAACAGTTAAAGTTTCGCAAAAATCATGTATGAGAGAATTGTTTCCCTTTTAAAGTTCTAAAAAAAGCCCGCGATAGCATATGTTTATCTTTTAAGGTTGGTTCACTATAACCTTTTTTATGCTAATCAAATTTGTTCTAAAATAATGCATTATTTGTTATGTTGTGTGTATGTGATAGAATAGAATATTATTATTATATCTAAGGGAAAGCTTGAGCGAGCATATAAAGCCTTAATTCTGTAACAGACAACACGAGGCATCAGTATTCTCAGTTACTTTACAGAAATAAGGTTTAGACAATGCTAAAAGAATATTTGTAATTCAATGTGTGTGTATTGACACTGATCCCGATACAGAATGGGAATAGTAAGAATTTGCGTCGTTGTATGTCAGTAAACACGTGTGAGAGGACCTTCTCAAAAACGTATTAACTTTTTAAAATATAACCAAACGACGTAGGTACAATTTTGAAAAATAACACAAAATAATTTGTCCTCTCGCTAAGTGCCGGGGGTCGAAAGTGATTATTCCCCGACACCATAATTCAGGAAAGTTAGAAAAGATTCCGGACCAAAGAATTAAGGACAAAGGACCTTTTTCGGCCGGTTTACATAATAAAACAATGGGAACGGAACCCTGGATAGCTAGGGTTGCCTGTCTAGAACAAAGAAGCCAGGCTTGCGAAACTTTGCCTTTAAAAATCGAGAGATAAATATTTTTTTGGGGTTTTAAAAACTTGTCAGTAGGTAGCCCGGTTTACTAATGAGGTATTCATATTATGATGAGAATGTGTTCCCATTATGCGTACAGTTTGCAACTGATTGGTTGTGTTGTTTTGTGAGTCATCGAAGCTTGCTTATCGTGTGAACGGTTATTGACGACGGGTGATTCGAGTGTTCCACACCCCTATACAGAATTTACCCTTGAGTATGTGATACGTGACTTAGGAAGAAGAAAAAATGTTTGCATCCGTGAGAGACTATAGTAAGTACTTGTAGAAGGTAAATAATTATTTCTGTAAGTTGTAATATAAATGCGATTATTCTTGTAAATATTTTTAGATGTCTTCTTCTCCCTAGCCTTTATTATTCCCCAGTCTCTTGGGGTCGGCTTTCTAGTCTAACCGGATTTGACTGGATATCAGTTTTTACACGGAGCGACTGCCATCTGATCTCCGCAACCCGAAAGCTAACGATACCCTAAGGCTAGACCCGTGTCAGGATATTAGAGGGCACTGACTTCCCAATAACGACTGCCATACATGTTCCTGGCAGCCGGGACCGACGGCTTAATGTGCTCTCCGAGGCACGGAGCAGGCAACAATTAATTATCAATCAATACGCACAAAATTTCGAAGTCATATAACTTCCGAAAGTCAGAGGTGCGCGACGTGGGTTCGAACCCAAGACCTTCGGCATTGCAGTCTGTTGGTCTCCCCACTGAGCTATCGCTGCTAATATATATATGATAGATATATGATCTTTATTATCCAACATATCTCGCGTCAGTGCCTCTCATTAAAAAATTCCATCGGCGGAGATTTTGTAACATTAAAATAACAAAAGTTTATGGATTACATACATTTTTGTAACTTTTGGCAATGGAACATACAACACTACGGCATAATGTTAAGTTAACCACATACTAATTCACTCATAGGGATCGTATTGTTAAACGTTGTCTGACTAGATTGTCTCTTCCTTTTTACAAATAATCTATGTTACCACAAATATTATCACAATGCCACCCAGGAAAGGATTTGCAAGATAATAATAAAATAATAATAATATAATATTCTACCACATTCACACAACACCATCTAGCCCAAACTAAGCAGAGCTTGTACTATGGGTACTAGACAACTGATAAACATACATATATTACTTTTTTTTTTGTAAATACATACATATTATAGATAGAAACACGCAGACCAAGACAAACATCCATGTTCATGCACACAAATGTTTGACTTGTGCGGGAATCGAACCCGCGACCTCAGGCGTGGCAGTCGGTTACACTAACCACTACGCCATCAAGGCCGACACTTAAGATACTTTAAGCCTCGTGGCAACGCATCTTAAATAAGACATATTATCCATATATTGCAAGATGATCGCAGGTAAATGTGACGTGGGGGTCATTAACAATCAGACACAGTCCCTCTCTGAGCGAGGACCTCAAACTGGTTCGCGATAATCACCAGTTTTGGCGGGAACCGTAAATAATTATTCTAAATTAGCTTTTATGCATTTTTATAACATGTTTCATGAGAATGGTGATCATGGTATCCTTATTAAAATATGGTTTTAAAGGCGATAAAGTATATAATTTTAAAAGCTGTTATTTTTAGTACTGATAGTATCTTTTAACTAGAGTTTTTAAGTATAACTGCTGGTAATTCTTATACATGTTAATAGACTCGCGTCAATCTTCTCGCTTGAATCACAGGTTATAACCCAGTTGGGGCAATCTTTACTAATATTATAAATGCGAATACGATTTTGTTTGTTATGTTTTCTCACCTTAACTACTCGACCGATCATCATGGAATTTTGTATAAGTACACGTTGTCAGAAGTACAGAAAAGGACAGAGGGTAATATTATCTTCTGTTTACGCGAATGTTATTCATTGAAATTAAACTACTACAATTATACGGATTTTATCGCGTTTATTTCACACTTTATTACGAAATTTAAAAACTGTTACACTACTATTACTATTAAACTTTACTAATTTTTAAACTAATTAAATTATTGAAACTATTAAAACTATTTATACTATTATCACGAAAGATCCTATAGTGTTGGTCATCATCTTGTAATACGAGGGGTATCATACAAGATTAATTTTATACGAATTCAAATATTTTATTTCCATAAAATATTTGAATTCTACTTATACTTAAATATTATTTTGACACATCAAACATTTTACAATTATAATAAAGTTATACAGGATTTATATATTGAAACTGTTATGAACCTTAGGTTATAGAAATGAAATAAAGGGAATACAATTTAGATGTATGAGTTTCCGGCACCCTTATTTAATAAAGTACCGTTACTTCTCGCGAGGACCAGATATAAATGTCACATATTCTCACACATTTTTTTATGTTGTGGTAAACGAGCAGCGATAGCTCAGTGGGGAGACCAACAGACTGCAATGCAGAGTGTCTCGGGTTCGAACCCACGTCGCGCACCTCTGACTTTCGGAAGTTATATGACTTTTAGAAATTATGTGCGTATTGATTGACAATCATCGCCTGCTCCGTGCCTCGGAGAGCACGTTAAGCCGTCGTCGGTCCCGGCTGCCATGAACATCTATGGCAGTCGTTATTGGGAGTGTCGACACAAAAGATTCCACCGGGTCGAAGTGTCGCCGGTCTGCACTGACTGGCCCCTACATAAGATAAGATAAGATAAGATAAGATATGTTGTGGTAAAATCGAACCTATTACACTTGACGCAATGACAGAGGCAAGGCTACCACTTAACCTAAGTCATCTGCGCAGTAACACAACCTTCAAGTATCAGCCCTACAGCATACACCCGGGTAATAATACGTTGTTTGACGTGAATGTCGTGAATTATTCCGTTAAAGCGACTCCGGCCGCGAAATTTTAATAATGAATTAAAACATGCTTTTCTGAATATTAATTTTTAATCAGTGTTACTACCCACCCTCTTACTTTGCTTCTTTGTCGTTATAGTACTTCAGTTGTGTTATTTGCTAATTACCTCGCTGTTTTTAGATAACTGTCCTTTCTATAGATTGTGATGTATGTTAGTCAAACCTATTTTAGGAGTGACATTTTAATAATAATAATAATATACCATACCATACCCATAGCCCATAGATTAGAATCCATACGTAGCAATAGTCCTACCTGCCTGCTGCGGCTAGTGCCGCTGTAGGTGTTCCATCCGACCTTTGATTAAAACTCTCGAAGGGCCTCTTCACGTTGGACCCATGTCTCCGTGTAAGCCTCCCAAAGGGCCGGGTATTTTCCTAACGTATTAGGAATATACCCGTGAAAGAGAAACAAATAATAATAATATAGCTTTATTTCGGACCAATGAATCCATAGACTGTTAGTAATACAATTTAACTTATTTCCTAGTGTTAGTATAAATTAACCTAGAGACAAACCTTTTTAAAAGTGGAGAATGGAAATTCTCAGCAACAGTTCTCAGGATGCTGTTAGGACTGTCTCTCACTCTCCTCAGTAGCGAGGCCGTTTTTTTGCGCACAATTGCGTAAAAGCCATCCGTTCGTGCTTGCGCGAACATTTCCGACGCACTGCAGTAACGAGACAATCCCAGCAACATCCTTTAATCAATTTACAATAGAAACTACTCGTAGATTAAGAAATTAAAAAGTAACAATGTTAGTAACTTATATTAAAAAGTGCAACATATGCTTATAACTTACATTATCGCCTTAAGTTAAGATGTATTTCATATAAAATATCATAACGATTTATTAAAGAAATAAAGGTTTAAGAAAGAATTTATTGAAAAACTTCTCCTCCAGTCATGTTCCTTTTAAAAGTATGATAAAACTAACTAATATTATAAATACGAATGTGGTTTGTTTGATTGTTTAGTCTGTTCTGTTCCCGGAGGATAAAAACGCGAGCGACGCCGAAGGCAAAAGTAATAGGTACGGTATAAAGCCCAATAGCTTTTTACTGCAATTTAATAATCGAACCTCAGAAACAATTTGACTGTATATAAACGTTCTTCACCAATAAATACCACAAAGTGATACTTCAAAACAGACTGAGCTCCAATCGTTCCGTTCAAACAATTCTTTGATCATTTCCAATCCGGAATCTTTCAACATTAAAATTTTAATAATCAACACAACAGCGTAACGTGTCAACAGAGGCAATCCTCAAACAAACAAGTTAAAAGCAAATTTTAAAGCTCTCCATCGTGTCTTTGTCTACCGGGGATCGATTCCCCGTCATTTAATAATATTTCTATAAGAAAATCACCCCTTTCCACGGTCTAAAGGCTTTAAGCTCTTTGTCCTTTAAGGACACTGATTCTCAAAGTTTTCGTAATTAAATTTTTACATCCTTTGTTTCAAAGGCTTGAATATTATTTTAATACCTAAGTGGTTCGAAAGACTACAGATTCAGAGCTTGAGTTACGAGTTCTTGAGAGTTGGAATAGAGCTAGGACTGTAGCTAAAGTAAAGTAAAAAGAAAATTATCTAAGTCTAAAAAAGCTTATACTTTAACTGATGTATACCTCAATTAAAGTATAAGCTTTTTAGACTTAAAAGAGTACTTTCTGTAAGAAATCCACGAAGCATCTATATGTATATCGGCCTCGTTGGCGTAGTGGTTAGTGTAACCGACTGTCACGCCTGCGTCGCGGGTTCGATTCCCGCACAAGTCAAATATTTGTGTGCATGAACATGGATGTTTGTCTTGGTCTGGATGTTTCTATGTATAATAATAATATGTATTTACAAAAAAAAGTATATATGTATGTTTATCCATTGTCTAGTACCCATAGTACAAGCTCTGCTTAGTTTGGGCTAGATGGTGTTGTGTGTATGTGGTAGAATATTATTATTATTATTAATACTACGTAGAACCTAAAGCATAGCTGGCAGAATGTTGGTGTAAGATACTGCCTATTTTTTCGGAGACGTAGGCGTGTGACTATGTATTGTATATAAAACATATATATTTATGTATTATATTCGTATGAAATGAATAAAGTATGAACCCATTATTAGGTATGCATAATTTTGCGCGAGCTTGTTTTTTACAAAGCATGTCGTCTATTTTTCATTCCGTTACCTCCTTCAGTAATTAAACTTAGTAATATGACATTATTTTACAGTAGAATTACATACATACATAGATTCACGCCTATTTCCCAGAGGGGTAGGCACTCCTCTGGCTTCATTCGCTTTAATCACATTCCTCATACAGTAGAATTATGACTAAATAACATTTAAAAAAAAGATGGAGTAGCGCTGACTCATAATATCACAGGTCGCATAAAGCCTCGTTGTCTATTATTTTTAATACAGATTAAAAAATATTTTAAATAATTTACCTAGACGTTTATGTTAATGTAATTAGCTCATAATGGCTGGCTGTGGAATTTTATTCTGAATTATTTTACAACTTACATATTATATGACTATTTTGTGTAAAATCATTCTAAAATAATGCAAATTTTGATGTAAAATGTCGTGTAATGTGCATGTTTGAATATTTTACATTTTTATATTCTGCTACCAATATTTTAGCGTGGCAACATTGATGTATCAAAAGAAAGAAGATTCAATTTAGGGACACGGGGATTATTCGATACAGCCTCCCGCTTAAGCGGCATAATCCCTATATCGAGGGGAGTTCAAGGACCTATAAGTCACAGACACAACACCCAAACTCCGTAAAATTATCTGCAGATTTTTCAGTTAATGCAGTTTTTGCACAATGTTTCTCTTATCAGATTTTCTGCGTGTTTTAAAGTTTCAGTCACCACAATCTTTTGTATAAATGTCTGCCAGAGGGCGTTAGTACATTTTATATTCATACCTGATAAAGTTTATTTATTACAACAAATGCACATATCGCGTGATTTCCAAAAATAAAATTCGCAGGCATGGTTGATGGCAGTTTCAAACAACATGGATTTTGTATTATTGTTCCAAAATGTTCCAATGTTGTATAGGTAAATTCAACAAATGACGTTCGTACAAAAAACAGTATCAAATACTCTTGAATCCTAATCCTAACTAATATTATAAAAGCGAAAATGAGTTTGTTTGTTTGTTACCTTTTCACGTTTAAATCACTGAACCGATCATCTTGAAATTTTGCATATATGTTGACAGGTGTACAGAAAGGGACATAGGCTACCTTTTATCCCCAAAAAAAATTACGGTTCCCGAGGAAAACGATAATAACGATAATAGATGGCGCCACGTGTCTTTCGAATCATGATTGAATTATATTATTACAAGCAGGGTACAACCCGAATTGATTGTCAAATTCTAAATTAACGCGAGCGAAGCAGCGGGCAAAAGCTAGTTGTTAAATAAATATAAGTTTTCGTTGCCTTAATGTTAATTGTATGCTACTATGCTATACTTATATTGCCAACTAGCCTACAGGTGCAACCATTTTGTTTTTAGGTTATGCTAGCATGCTGGCTAAGTTTGATTTGATTTCACATATCTTCGAGAACATTACAACGATCGTTCACTCGTTAAATTTGTTCATGAAGAATTCTTTGCACACGAAAGAACCTATTAAATTTAAAATCTTTAAAATGTCTCATAAAAATCTTGTCAAAACTTCAACGGTCCATCCCCCTCACAATTATTGGTATAATGAAACATTATTCCAAACTTTCGAGATAAGGGGTGCTACACACCAAGCATAAATATATTATTCCCACTCAAAACTGTCTTCCCAATGGGAAAGTTCTTTAAATATTGCAGATTTATGCTAAACGTTAACGTGGACTTTGGCTTTTTTATTGCCGCATAAAAACTTAATTCAAATTAACTCCCAGTGTACGGCGACTTTACTTCTACCCTTCTGGGCAAGTCTTAAGAATGTCCCCACTTTTATATCGTTAATGTAAATCTTTTAAACCTAATTAAAGTTAACTTCAACATGAAACCATAAATCGTATTATAACATCACGCTATATTCTTGAAGGTAGTATAGATGTGTGAGTTTGTTATATACAGATTTTGTTAGTTGTATTTAGAACCCATGTTGGACGTTTACCTGTCATGTCCTGACAGGAATTGTAATAACACTCGAAACGCCGGATATCACTTTTAAGCACACTGCACTAGAAAATACCTAGAACATAAATTCGTCATATAAAACTTAAAGAGCAATGATTACTCTAACATTTTTTTATCTAAAAAATATCATATCATCGAGTAAATTTTCATCAAAACAACGGCTCAATATTTCAATTCTTTAATTTATTTACTTTGAGTTACATAAATAAATATATTTCAAATTTATTTAATCAC
Source organism: Catocala sponsa (assembly GCA_963564715.1). Classification (NCBI taxonomy): domain Eukaryota; kingdom Metazoa; phylum Arthropoda; class Insecta; order Lepidoptera; family Erebidae; genus Catocala; species Catocala sponsa. Next base: position 10,733,393 of record OY751352.1, read on the forward strand.
TTAACAAGTTTTTTGCACACCTAGACGGTACACTAGAGATAATTTTTCTTTAAAACAGACTTACATTTATTCTTTTGTACATTTTTAGTTAAATATTGGAATTATTAAAATCTCGATTTAATTACGAAATGGTTTTAGAAAAACCTTTGAAAGGGCAAAATTAATAGCTTTAGTAACTAAACCATTTTTTTTAATGTTGAGAATAATGTGCGATCGTTTTTGTAATTATTAGTGAAAGGGTTAAAAATAATTTTGAGATAAGTTTAATACTTGTTCATTTTTTATACTTTTTTTACTTTGGGGAATGCTGTGACGCATATCCCTCCGCGGGAGCGGGCAGAGGGGTTATGATGGGCTTACCCGGGGATAGGTAGAAAGTGCCGGGTCCTACTACTGAACCTACCACAGTGTTCCTTCACACGGTCTATGGCCAGGGCGCAGGGATCGCTTGCGCATTCATCCTGCAGCTCCGGCAGAAGCATTTCAATCAAAACTCGTGTAGTCTAAGTCTAGGTTATGAAGAGAGCAATATTGTCACAGCAAAGTCTCATATATTCTGTTAAGGTTATTGATGTCCATGATCGGTGACTGTGACTTTCCATCAGTTAGATCCTTGGCTTGTGGCCAAAAAATCCTAGTTGAAATGAAAACCTCTATGAAAATATTTAGATGCTTGTTACCAATTTACGCGTAAACCATTGAATAGATTATGGTGGAACTTGGCACACAGGTAGGCCTGGAGTTATGGTCTGGAGTAACACATTTATACTATTAGTCGTGTTCTCGCTACATTATCCTAAATCCTGGACATGTTCCTCTGAGATATTTGAATCGTTTTTTTGTTGATATCGTTTATCACGGGCTTTACCTTAAAGTCTAATTGTTTTATTGTTTGCAAAGTCTTCTTACTGCTTTTACTATTTCCAAAGCCAAAGGCAGGTTAATATTTAGAAAAAAAAGGTTAATACATAACAAGAAATACATATTGATATTACCGCAGTAATTCTACTATCATGTCACACCAACAAACAAAGCTATATTGAAAGTTTCTCCAAACAATATCACAGCATCATAAACATTATTCGCCACGGCAACATGTCTCCTACCTCCATAAATTTTCTACCTACCTTCCTCCCCTCGTGGTTGTCACAAAAATCGGGAATCAAAGGCCCAAGTGTAACTCTTTGACAGTACCCACACACAAAAAGCAATAGTCTTTACTAAGATCCCGACTCTGTTTAACTGTCTTGATTGAAATTCGAAGATTGAACACTCGGACTACATTACCACTCTAAATTGACCTTAATTCTTTGTGGCATAAAGTTGAAAGTTGCTATTAAAAGTTAAGATTTCGGTCTACCCTCTGGTATGAATAATTCAAGTGGTGTCTAATAACTAGTACAGTGAACGTATGGATTTTGTCCCTTTCATTTTTATTAGGATTTAGTGAACAAGAATGATCGATGACTATAGGCTGTGTTCGTACGTTTGTTTTGTTGGGAAAGGTTCGTTTTTGTAGATATAATATCGGAACAAAGTCTAAAGTACAGTTTTATATATAAGATTATTTTGTTAGTGTTACTATTAATGTGTGCACATTCTCCAATTAAGTTGACATGCACACACGCACACATTGTAAAGTAAACTATTTATAGACACAAATCAAATAAATTCGTATGTCCATCAGCAAAATTTGCGAAAACACCTTTTATGTACGTGTACCACTCCATTTAGAATATTTTTAGTAAACTAGAATTTGAATTTACGAGATGCGAAAAAGGGTTATGTTAATTAAGATAGCTTTGATTATGATGTATATTGTTTAATTTGTGTGCCGACGTCGCTTAGTTTTTGTCTAATATAACTTATCAAATATACCTACTCTAGTCTACAATATAACGAAAACTTTATTTCTTTTCAGGTACGTACTGAAGTGGTAATCAACACGAAGTTCTCGCTTCCATGCAGTAAATTTAACAATTGCAACAAAGAGAAGTTCATGAGCGCCATCTCGCGGTGGATTCCGGAAGTTTGCTAGTTGTTCCGCGGACTGTCCGACGACGAAGTTTTGAGGTTCGTTTTTATGTAGTTTCATAGAAATTTTCGTCTCAATAGGAAATGGAATGCAAGCAATAGGACTGGTAATATGATTCTTAGATATTACAGTCTGCCTCGGCAGTAAATGCAATTGCTGTGTATAATAATATCATCCCTGTATTAAACTGTTCATTTGCTAGGCGCAGGCTTCTTCTCAGTGTAAGGAGGATTAGGTCATAGTCCATCACGCACGGCCCTGCGCAGGTTGGCATCTTCGAGAACATGTTGGAGAACTCTCAGTCATGCATGTTCCCTTCAAATAAATTAACAAATATACACAAAAATAATCTTAAAAATCAGTTGAACCACGAGATTTTTGTATAGATTTAATACGTACATCGAAAGACTCAGACGGCGCCTTGGTATGGAACCCGAGATCTTTCCGTCTAACGGTCCCCTACTAGGCTATTGCTGCTACTGCTACTGACTACTTTAAATACCGGGTCCAGTAAAGTCTTATCGAATTATATTATCCATTTTTTTTTTCTTCGCCAAAATGACCACACTCCCGCCTGATGGTAAGCGATGATGTGGTCTAAGAGCAATGAGTGGCCTCCACACCATCGTCATAGCAGCTGAGGCTATGTTGAGGTCCATCAATTCAAACACATCAAAAATTCTCTGTAGCAGAACGGAGTCTGGAACTGTGCCTGTTAACCCTTTGACCGCCACGTAAAAAAGCAAAAGCTTGCTCTCGGCGCCAAGCTACGATTTCATCCTTTAATTTGTCATGTATACATGACTGTAGCGGTCAAAAGATTAATCAGCAATTGGATCACTCTATTATGTAGGATCTAAAACTATAGCTGGATCCCAAATTTGTGTGTATAACATACCAGCTTTTGCCCGCGGCTTTGCTCGCGTTAATTTAGAATTTGACAATCAATTCAAGTTGTACTCTGCTTGCCATTATATAATTCAATTATGATTCGAAAGACACGTGGCGCCATCTATTATCATAAGAAAGTTATTATTGTTTTCCTCTGGAACAGTAATTTTTTTCGGGATGAAAGGTAGCCTATGTCCGTTTCTGTACATCTGTCAACGTATATGCAAAATTTCAGGATGATCAGTTCAGCGGTTTAGGAAAAGGTAACAAACAAACAAACTCATTTTCGCTTTTATAATATTAAAGGTGTATTCGAGTGAGACTATGTATGTAGGTATATTGCAATAAGGTAGGTTAACTTTTAGTGATTCTAGGGATAAACGTACTTTAATAAAGCTGGCAACACTGTATAACATTTTACTCCACATAGTTGTAAGCATAGTAGGGAAGCTATATTTTTGAACGGAATAGCTAATAAAAACTAGTAATAAAAAAGTTAATGTTTATAAAGGTTATTCAACTGTGCATAATGTTTACTGCCGATCGTTTGGCCCTGGTTCGATTACTGTGTCGAGCAAATGTGATGTTAGATCATCAAGTTCACGTATACGTGCTGTAATAACTCGAAATATTCTGAGAAGGCGGTTAGAAAAACTCTGACACTAATCAAATTAAAATGCACATACAATGCATTAAAATGCAAATGAAAGTGTATGGATATACATTCATGCCTGTATAGTGTATATTTTATAAATAGAAGTTATACGTATTATCCACCCCATATTTCGCTAGCTGTATATTTAACGTGTAATGGGGGACGAGCCTAATTGCCATCTACCCGACATATTACCAAATTCTGTGCTGCCACTGAGAGTTTCAAACCCAATTAAAGTTTACCCGACAGGGAATCGAACCAGGAACCTTAAGAAAAGCCGTAAGCGTAAGTGCAAACTAACGATAGGGTGCAGAAGAAATGAAGTTACGAATAAAGCTTTTTAGCACAGCAACATTACATTCAACTTGTTTCGTTTGTTACGCTTTCACGCCTAACTACTGAACCGATCATGAAATTTCGCATACATATTGTCAGGGTTACAGAAAAGAACATAATTATAGTACTTTTCATCCAGAAAAAAATTGAGCTTACACAGTAAGTCGAGCGAAGCCGCGGGCAAAATCTAGTAATAAATAATTTTATATTTACTTGAACGTGAATGTTTTGTAGATTTTAGTTAAAATATTGTAACTGCGGTTACGTTTTTATTGCCGTTGATATCGGTCGAAATATTTATTAGTTAAGAACTCGGTGCGCAAAATATCTATATTGTAAGAAAGTATTATTCGTTTTAGTTACGAATGCGAACTACGATAAATTAGGATTGGTTTTAGTTAAATTTAATATAAACTGGGCACTGATTAACTAAACACATAACTAGTCAAGTGGGAGGTTACTGGTCACGCAGAGGTTTCTAGTTCAATCTCTTAGCACATACTTCTAACTGTTTTGACTACTTGGTCTGGGTGTTTCTATGTAGGTATAATATGTATGTATTTATAAAACAATAAAAAAAGTATTTATGTAATGTTTATCCATTGTCTAGTACCCATAGTACAAGCTCTGCTTAGTTTGGGCTAGATGGTGTTGTATGTATTATAAAATTATATAATATGTAAATTTAGGTTAAGGTATTTATCTATGGGCCTATGCAGCCCGAAATAAATGTTTTTATTTTTTATTTTGTACGAAGTTGTGTGCGTATTTATTAAATAATTATCGTTCGTTTTAACGGTGATGAAAAAACATTGTAACGATACGTAAACAGGATGATTTTGAAATCGTGTAATTCCTTTTAACTACGAATTCTACTGGTGGTACAGAATATAACTCTGACCATATTTTTTTATAAGAATTATTTTTTTTGGAAAAATTAATGCACCGTTTTTTTCGTGAAATGTTTTCAGATAGTCATAATTAAGTTAACCATCCGAGGCAATTTTAATTTTTTACTAATTAAAAAAAACATATTATTATCTATAATGGATGTCGTAAATAATAACGGGCGGTCCTTTTTATTGCCCCTTATTATTTACGACATCAGTTATTATGTTATTTTTTTTTAATTAGTAATATATTAAGATTGTGTCGGGTGGTTAACATATCGTCGGTCCAGTGGTAAAGTAGCCAATCTGCCATTTTGGCGTTTTTGAGTTAAATATATCAATATTAATGTCTTAATAATAATAAATGAATATTTATTATAACACATACATTAAGACATTTATTTTTTAATACTAAATCTATAACTTCAGAAAGATACGTTAGGATTCAGATTTACAGGACCAATTTCAATCTTCTTTTTGCTCTCCTCAAAAAAATGGTTTTTGCAGATTGGCTACTTGACCATTGGACCGACGATATGACTACTCTCAGTCATGCAGGTGCATGACTGAGAGTACTTCTTCCTATTCACCAAGGTATGTGAAGTCTGCCGACACGCACTGTACCAGCGTGGTGGACTAAAGGATAACTCTTCTCATACTAAGAACACGCCCGTGCCATGACGTATAAACAAAGATGATAATTATCCATACTAATATTATAAAGCTGAGACGAGTTTGTTTGTTTGTTTGAACGCGCTAATCTCAGGAACTACTGGTACGAAGTGAAAAATTATTATAGTGTTGAATAGCTCATTTATCGAGGAAGGCTATGGGCTATATAACATCACGCTACGACCCACGGGGAAAGCACAGTAATCATAAACGTGGGTGAAACCGCGGGCACATCTAGTATTAATATAAAATACAAACTGGTAACAAAATTTCATTAATTAAACTAGGCTAAATAATTTTCTCTCTCTCTCTCTCCTCTAATTAAATATAGATAAAATAAATTGCCATTGGTTACACCAAAATTTCTAAACAGCAAATACTTTGCTATGTTTTTGTTTTGCAATGTATAGATATTTATTAATAGAATCTTGTTTTCTTAAATCTTCATTCCATTAAAATTATATCGACATGTTGTGAATCATAAGAGCTAAGCTGAGTCGTAACACTTTCATAGTAGTGATGATTTCATAATGAATCTTAAAATTTGATGTGTTGAAACTTTACCTAATTGTCTCTTTAACTACTCTAAGTTATAGTACCACAAATAACTCTTGTCTATTAAACAATTATGAGTTTATTATGGACTAGCTTTTGCCCGCAGTTTCGCTCGCGTTAATTTGGAATTTGACAATCAATTCGGGTCGTACTTTGCTTGTAATAATATAATTCAATCATGATTCGAAAGACACGTGGCGCCATCTATTATCATAAGAACGTTATTGTTGTTTTCCTCGGAAACAGTAATTTTTTTTTTGATGAAAGGTAGTCTATGTCCGTTTCTGTGCACCTGACAACGTATATGCAAAAATTCAGGATGATCGGTTCAGTGGTTTAGGCGTGAAAAGGTAACAAACAAACAAACTCATTTTCGCTTTTATAATATTAGTTAAATTAAGTTATAGTTAAGTTATTAAGTTATTATGGATAAGGTATATTATGTCGTCAAAAATCAAGTGGTAAGTTAAATTAAACTTTCGAATAAGAAAATTGGTAATACAGAGATGTAGGCATAACGGAATTCTTACTTTTATCTGAGTCTTTGCTAAAGCTGGGGAAGCATGTCTGCCCTACGCGCGACTTTCGCCAAAAGCCGTATAATATTCTACTACTACTACATACACACAACACCATCTAGCCCAAACTAAGCAGAGCTTGTAATATGGGTACTAGACTGTGGATAAAAATACATATATACCTATTTTTTTTGTAAATACATACATATTATATATAGAAACACCCAGACTAAGACAAACATCCAAGTTCATGCACACAAATGTTTGACTTGTGCGGGAATCGAACCTGCGACCTCAGGCGTGGCAGTCGGTTACACTAACCACTACGCCATCGAGGCCGTCATTTATGTATGTTATGTTACTGCTATGACTAAACTAGTTTACAGGCTCCTTAAAGAGACTGTGTGCCTTAACTTATTGAGTCGCAGTGGCACTCCGGCACCGTACACAATGGACTTTAAATTGGGTCTGGTATTCTAATATTTGATAGATTATGCATGAGGGCCGGAGTGGTATTTTTCCTTGCGCTGGCTACAAAGCAACAATTTTTTAAGGATAGTCACCCATTTAAGATATACTGCCTCCGTCTGCCAATAGACTACCATCTTATCTTATGTGGGGGCCAGACAGAGCAGACCGGCGACACTTCGACCCAGTGGGATCTTTTGTGTCGACACTCTCCCAATAATGACTGCCATAGACGTTCATGGCAGCCGGGACCAACGGCTTAACGTGCTCTCCGAGGCACGGAGCAGGCGATAATTGTCAATCAATACGCACATAATTTCGAAAAGTCATATAACTTCCGAAAGTCAGAAGTGCACGACGTGGGTTCGAACCCGAGACCCTCTGCATTGCAGTCTATTGGTCTCCCCACTGAGCTATCGCTGCTAATAGGCTACCATAATCGCTTCGCAACGAGAAGCATGCCTATTTACCACCTTATTAGAATAAAAAAGCGTATAAGAAAATAGCACGGTTTCTCAAAGCAGAACGGATATTATTGCTAAGATTGTTTACAGTCAATAGTATTGTAACTAATACATTGGTCACGTTGCGCGAGTTTTTTGTTTATATTACGACGAATGAGCCCGTAACTTATCGCATTCGTGTTTAAAAACAAAAGGCCACCGTCCCATGATTTATGGTTGTATGTGCCTTTGACAGCTTCATGTTGCCAGCTCAAAAAATATATTTTTGTTAGTTTTATAGCGTAATAATTCGTAGGAATAGTCGTAAAATCGCCTTTTGGAGTTTAGCTTTATTTGTGAGTGTGAATTTAACTGGATTAGTTATTTTGTACTGTGTTTGTAAAATGGCTGTAGCACCTGCTTTTCGAACGAAATATGTTATGTTTATTGCTATTTTTATTACGCTTGTCATAATTATGCAAGTTATCTTTTCGTTTATTAAGAACTAGGTTTTGCCCGCGGATTCACTCGCATAAACGTAGGTTTGGTTAAATAATTAACAGTATTTTTTTCCTGGATAAAAGGTATCCTATGTCCGTTTCTGTTCCCCTGACAACCTGTATGCCAATTTTTATGGTGATCGATCGATTAGTTAAGGCGTGAAAGCGTAACAAACATACTCACTTTCGCATTTATAATATTTGGTAGGATGTTTTAAGCATGACGGGGAAGAATTAAGACTATCAAGGGTATCTCATATTTTTATATATTTTCCATCTATTTACTTAGGAGCTCAAGCAAAGCAAGTTAATATCAAAAGGAAAATGAACAAACTATTCATAAAATTATACGGCTTGATGGCGTAGTGTAACCGACTACCACGCCTGAGGTCGCGGGTTTGATTCCCGCACAAGTCAAACATTTATGTGCATGAACATGGATGTTTGTCTTGGTCTGGGTGTTTCTATGTATAATATGTATGTATTTACAAAAAAAAAAGTATATATGTATGATTATCCATTGTCTAGTACCCATAGTACAAGCTCTGCTTAGTTTGGGCTAGATGGTGTTGTGTGTATGTGATAGAATATTATTATTATTATTTGTTTCTCTTTCACGGGTATATTCCTAATACGTTAGGAAAATACCCGGCCCTTTGGGAGGCTTACATGGAGACATGGGTCCAACGTGAAGAGGCCCTTCGAGAGTTTTAATCAAAGGTGGGATGGAACACCTACATTGGCACTAGCCGCAGCAGGCGTAGGACTATTGCTACGTATGGATTCTAACATATGGGCTATGGGTATGGGTGTTTGATGGACTGGTATATTGGTAACTATGGATGATAAAACGGATGATGATTATTATTATTATTATATGATATCATTTGACAAAAGCAAGATTTTGAATAGAATTCGCTGGCTCACTATTACAAGGTTCTATGTTATTTTTTAACTTTGGGGAAATGAGGTTTAAAATTTGCATATTAGTAAAAATAACTTAAAAAGTAACTTAGAACTATTTGCGATTTAATATTGTGAGGTGGTAAGTGCTTCCATCTATTACCATATTAGTCTAAACAAAAAGGAATGACATATAAAACCATGCAATATCCATAAGTCTTTTTTATCAAAAATGTGACATAGAACCTTGTAATATTGGACCAGTGAATTGTTACCTTGTATCACTTTTTATTGTTATCTGAATATAACTATTTATTTCGATGATTGAAATGACTTATAGTGAGTTCCTTGCCTTTTTCAGTTGACTTACACAGTATTCTTTTAGATGTATGGCGTAATGGTTTAAGTAATCGCCTCGCGCCGATTGTTGTGGGTTTGAAAATTCATGGATCACACAAATGGTTGTTTCAAGTCTGGGTTTTCTTTATGTCCGTTTGTATGTTTGTAAAGTCCCCGCGATACACGAATTATTTCTAAAGCGGGAGGAATCTTTGTAATAACACTTTTATGAAAGAAACATATTTTTATAGTATTCAAGCGAGGCTATTTCAAAGCTTATATAATGTTAGTGGTTTTACGAACTTCATACAGCTTACAATTACCGCACAATACACAAAATCTCTCACACCAAGCTAATAACTATGACCTGAAAACTGCAACTGTGAATAAAACCGAAATAAACAAAATTAGTGCAACAAACATACAAGTAATAAAGATATACCTTCTCAGTAAATGGGATTGTATTGTTTCGTTCATTCATTCATACATTCATTTCATTCGCGAAGTAGGTCATAGCGCGGATGTAACTGCGTTTACTGTAGCAAATTAATGTTTGTAATTGACTTTGCTGCTAACTATTAGATTAATTTCATTATTTTCTACTCTACTAGCTTTTGCCCGCGGCTTTGCTCGCGTAAAACAAAGTTAGGTTATGTGTAAGGCTATTGAAAAAAAAATATAGCCCCTGTTACTCGGTGATTGTATAGCGTTCAAATAGCGAAAGAATTTTTAAAATCGGTCAATTAGTTTTTATTTAAATCATTACAAACAAACAAAAAATCAAATCTTTCCGCTTTATAGTATTTGTATAGATGGGTTTCGTTTTAAGATGTTAGCTTGACAACTTGGATTTTGTACTTTGCATAGAAATATTGATATAGGAAGTAAAAGATTGTTGTCAAATCAAAATATACTCTGTGTCGACAAATTAGGTGATAATATCAACCCTGTATTAAACTGTCCCACTGCTGGGCTCGGGCCTATTCTCACTGTTAGAAGATTCAGTAGTCTACCATGCTGGTCGGTCGATGATCGGTTGAGCAGTTTAGGCGTGAAAGCGTAACAAACATACTCACTTTCGCATTTATAATATTTGGTGGGATTATGGAATTTTGTTATTACAAGTTTACAAATGCTGAGCCGAATATTAATGTAAATACAAGTAATTTGGAACACACTATTTCAATATTCATAAATGAATCTACTTTTGTTATGCAGTATGTAAACTGTGCGGTGTGTAGATGAAAATTATTCCTACGAGCATACAGGCAGTATACTTGTAGGTGTATTGCCTATCTTGTAAGTGGAACATTAAAAGTAGTTACTTATATTAAAGCTATCATGATTTCATACTAATGTTATTAGTAAGTGATAAAAATATTTATGTCACTCCAAAAATTTAAGTTTCTTCTGTAATACTAGATACGAGTATGTTTATATCACATGACCTACTTGTATTCAAGTTTTCTTTATCTAGGTAAATTAAAAAATATTAGCTAGTTATTTTCCAAATAGACAACGAAGTGAATATGAATTAGGACTTACGTATGGATGGCTGTCGTCTGTAAGGTATTCGAATCATCGATGATATCTACATAGATAGATATCTAAATATCAGAAGGTTATCATAGATAAAAAAGCAACGGGTTGCAATCCGGGAGTGCCGGCAGAAGTGAAAACTTGAATATTAACGTTGTGCATTTTTTATATTTTGGAATGGTTAGGGAATAATTTTGCACGAATTGCTTTAATTATCAGTATAAAAGTACTATCATTTATGTGGTAAAATACAATATTCATTTATTGCGCTATCGTACACAAAAATGACAATTCTCCCTCCGTCTTACGAATTTTCGATAAGGTCACGTGTCCTGACGCGAGTTTAACATTATTTACCCATCACAAAAAAAAGTGCACAACGTCGCTAAAGAAGTTTTCACTTCAAAATTTTTGACAAATAATCTAGCTTTAGTCCTTGGACATGTAATCAAATCTGCTGTCTGTCCATGCTTAATGGACAATGAACAACGTGCTAATTAAAAATGAGTACTGGATTTACACGGCAACTATTTGGCGCAGAGTGTATTATGTAATTCTGATAGCTAGTGTCTAAACATTACGTTTGGCTATAGGTTAAATATTTACTAACCTACATCGATTCTAACTCAAAAACAGAAGGTAATTTTACCGCGGAATAAAACTCGCGGGTGTAACCTTAGCTTTAAAAATAGCTGCAAATTTAATGAAAAGTGACGAGTAAACAAAATCCTGTAGGTTTAAAAACCATTGTGGAGAAACTCGACGTGTGCAATGACAGAGGTGCTTCAGAAAATATGACTCCTCTCAGCAGCCACACAATGGGTGGAACTGGGTCAGGAACGAATGCTACACCATAGGCTGATGTTTTATAACAGCGAAGAGCGAATGGCGCAATCTTACTAGCGAGCTAAGCCCACTAACTTCGGTTCTTCACGCGTGTCTGTCGTCGACTTGTCGTGAGACTAAAGTTATTTCGCCAGCGTGTCGTCATGAATCGTAACGATTCGGAAATTGAAGCAAGCACACGTCGGCATCGCGAGGCGACGCTGTGACGTTTTCATTCGTAAATGTTTCTCTTTCTTCGTAATATCAGTTGCTTTATTTAGTTATCTTGTACAATATCTTGTTTAAACTTATGTGCGTACGTTCTTGTAAGCTCAACATATTCAACTGTTTAGGGATTGGATTTGAAGACATGCTTTCTGCGTTGTATTAGAATTTAATTTTAGGTAGAAATTAGTTTTTTTGGGTATTATATCTATTTACAAACAGTCAAACAACAGATGCAAAGAATACACAAACGGGGATCAACTATTTATGGATGACACAATATTTTTGTTCCGTGGACCTACAACACTACATCTTTATTAATATTATAAATGCGAATGTGAGTTTGTTTGTAACGCTTTCACGCCTTAACTACTCGACCAATTATCATGAAATTCACATACACGTTGTCAGATGTGCCTACAGAAAAGAAGATAGGTTACCTGTACCATTCAGTGCTAAGACCTGCTAGGAATTTGTTGTTTCTGTGGAATAGCTATCTTCTAGCCCGATCTAGCAACAACGTTGAATGTACTCAGCCACGATACATGGCGTTAACATTACAAATATAAAAAACATGTGGTTACAACAAAACTCACCTCAAAATGTCCTTCAGTCGCCGGGCTGTAAGTCAAGTTAGGTTAGCATAATTGAACAATAAAACGGATCTAACACGTGGATAACGTTGTGAGGTACATACTTACCACCATCTTTTTTTGTAAGTTATTTGATTTAAGAATAGTATGTATCTGTTTGTTTTCCCAAATAAATAAATAAATAAATCCCATTATAGTCAATAAGCTTACCCCAACCGAGAAAAGCTTCTTCGCAGGCGGGCGCCTTCAGCACGCCGGCAAGGTCACACGTGTTTTTCACGATCTTCGCTGGTGTATACCATATGAAACACGTGGACAATGCACACCAGAGACACGACAATATTATGTGTGGTGCATGATTACACTGTCCAAAATATTTAAATTCCAAGATTCAAGCAAAATAAGACGCAATCATCCCAAGCGGTCTCGTGTTCAAAAAAGATTCGGTGATCCGTCTAACTATTTTTATTCAAGTGACATTTTTGACGTTTCGTTTTACAAAGACTGCCGCGCTCGAGACAACGGGAATTGCGGCTAAAAGGTTGCCAGTGGCGAAATTATGTTGGGTACAACTACTGTTAGAAAATTGACATAACCTACATTTACGAGGACGAAGCCGGGGGCAAAATCTAGTAGATTTACAATTAATTATAGTCAGGTTAAATGAATTTGAAGTTTCTACCTATTCTTTACCGTACTACAAGATATGTCTAATCGCCCCGCTAAACGCTCAGCTTCTCTGATTGGTCGGCCATTCCATGTATACAGATGCAACTTTGTAACTTTATGATCGCAACTGTTTTACCTCTTTCATTTTTAGGTTAATTGCAATTTGTTAGACGCTGCTTTGTAGGTGAACCTTGAATTGGTATAGAAATTACAATTGTAAACAAACGTTTTGTGTATTGTTCCAACTTCCTTTTAAGAAAATTTTAAACAGAATTTGAGTAAGGTTTACAGCCGTTTGTATTTAAAACAATATTATTTTCAAGTGGATATAGTGACAAGAATAGAAAAGGGTATATTAAGCTGGTTTGGACATGTAGAAAAAAAGAAAGTTTATAAGGTTAGTGTGAATGGAACAGTCGCAAGAGGAAAACCTAAGCGAACGTTTCTCGATCAGATCGGAGGCGTTCTGGACAAAGGCCAGGTTAAGAGCTCCTTGAACCGACGGGCGTGTATGAGATATGTGATGAAATTGAATGAAGCCAGAGAAGTGTGTCAGGATCGTAACAAATGGAAATCCGTAGTCTCTGTCTAGCCCTCTGGGAAACAGGCGTGAATTTATGTATGTATGTAGTTTCATATGAGAAGCAAACTAAATATAATAATATTAACCTTGTATATAAAGTGTGTCACTGCTGGGCACGAGCTTCCCAATGTGAGATGGTTTACGTTATAGTCCATCACAGGCTGGCCCAGTGCGGGTTGTCAGATTTGACATATCTTTGTGAACTTTATGGAGAACTCGCAGACATACCTACAGTTTTCCCCACAATGATTTCCATGGCCGTTCAAGCGAGCCATAAATTAAATCTTTAATACGCACATAAACTGAAAAGTGATAGGCCTTGGGATTGGAGTCAAGACCTCTGCGTGACAGCCTTAACGGTCTCCCACTAAGCTGTCGCTGCTAACCTAAAATGTATATCAGGGCATATGTTTTCATAGCTCGATGGTATCTAACAAAGTCGTACGGCAGACGCATTTTACAATATAATAAAATGGCTTCCCTGTTTGTGACGTGTCAAACAATATAATCAGACGAATAAATGTTAGTATTTCCATGTGAGCGAAAGTAATAAAGTTCTCTACATCCCGTGACACAAGTCAAATGTGATTTCTGCTCACAGTTTTTGACTCGATCGCGTTCATATATTTCTATTAGATGAAATGAAACGGCTGCATTACTTTGAATCTTTTGCATGAAATGGATAAAATATGTTTACTTTTTTATTAATTTCAGTATTTCATATAATAATAGCTGCCGCTCATGTCTTGTACCTATAGCATATTATTTTTAAACGTAGTTTATATACTGATCTAGTGTAGTGTAGCTCGCTAGAATTTCAAAAGGGTTTTGTGGTTTTTAGTATTAGTAACCACAACTTAACCTGATCAAAATATAAAAAAAAATACTTTCGCGGTTTTTTCGTCATTCAAGTAGAGGCAGTTTTCATCATCCTACTCCGTGAGACCTGATTAATATTCTATGTAAATTCTTTGTCCAGAACACTAATACGACTTATATTTTATTGACAATCTTTATTTCAATAAACGACATTGTGAAAGTGTTTGGAGACCCAATACAATAGTTATTTATTTGTTATAGATGCATCCTCCTAAAATATAATGTGTATTTTCGCACTAGAATAGACTAGAACTCATATATTCCTTTATAGCACCATTCACAATAGAAATATCGGCAATACATCAGATATAGAGCACTTTTAATACACAGTTTTTATGCGACTCTGCCCTTTATTCTGCCACCCGTTGTGCCATTAATAGCTTGATATTAATCCGTTTAATCACAAAAGTGGGTACTTTTTTATTTAATGCCACGTTGCGAAGGTATTAGCTGATTTAATTACGGACTCTTTGATTGTTAATTACGGTTTTGAGTTATGGAGTACATTTTAGTGTCGAACATTGTGTTTATTTGCGCTTAAGATATATAGATGTAATAAAAAGTTATGGTCATTGTGTAGGTTGTATAGAACTATTAGTAAGTTTGTATTTATAAACAACTAGATTTTTGCTTGTGTTTTAGCCCGCGGGCAGACTTAGCGTGATAAAAAGAACATAATCTATCCATGTGCTAAGTTTCATTCAAATTCGTTTAACAGTTTACGCATAACTGAGTAAAAAACATCACAACTCAAACACGAATCTCTCACATTTATATTACTAGTAGGATAACTTTCATGAACAATAAAATCAGGTTAAGAAACTTGAATTCAGTTGTACTTTTAAATTTATTTGTCAACGTTAAAATGGATTGGCAATTACATTTATTTCGTAACTACTGAACTACCTATCTAAAGTAACTGTTTGAGCTAGTATGTCTGTAAAGCTCGCTCAATACATAAAATATTCTTCAAACATTATCTTCTGCATCAGACATGTAATAGTTTTAACAAAAGAGAGATTGACGCGTGTTTTAAATTACCAATGTTTGTGATGATACTTCTCACAGACCAGACGTATCAGCTTAACTATAAGCTCTCCAGATCATGCCAGGGAAGCAGTCACCATTGTGACCCTATTCCTGCATAATATTGTATTTGAACTATCGAAAAAATGCATTGAATGGTGTATGGCATACATGGTGTGGCAGACGGTTAATGGGGCAGTGGCAGCAGCACTAACTGCTAACACGCGACACCACTCATAATGTGCGCCCCTCCGATTTATAATACACTGAAATAAAATGCCTATCGATCGCCTAGGGGACTATAACTGCAAGGGATGTCACAAAAATTCTTTAAGTAAAATAAATGGTATATCATCCTAGATAATGTTATAAATGCGTATGTGAGTTTGTTTGTTTGTCACGCCGACGAATCATCATTCAATTATGCATGCATGCATGTTGTCAAAAAATAAATCTTAAAAGTGGACAAATAAATGGTAGGTATATTAGCCTAACTAATAGGTATTATAAATGCGAATGTGAGTTTGTTTGTTTGTTACTTGACGAATCATCGTGAAATTGAATTGAGAGCTCATAGCCAGTTGTACTCACTGATCGGTAAACGATTAGCGAGGTTAAGCAACGTTGGGTGCGGTCCGTCTATAGATGGGTGACCGCTTAGTGGTATTTCATCTGATCGTCTCTGTGCTTCGGAGGGCACGTAAAAAGTCAGTCCCGGTTGTTGTCAAATTGACAACAGTCGTTAAGCCATGTCAGAGGCCTTCGGGCGGCTTGAACAACTCTTGACAACAGGTTGGCCACTAACCACACGAAAAAAAAAGAAGAATATAATGAAATTTGGTATACACGTTCTCCGAGACAGAATGGGACTTCCATCCAAGAAAAGATCTATTTTCGAGGAATTCAAAATTGACATAACCTTACCTTAACATAAAATTTACGCGAGCAAAGCCGCGGGCGTAATCTAGTTTATTAAATAAAACTCGTTTATTTCAATATAAATTTATTGTAGTAGCATTATAATATTGCCCGGCAAATTTATTTGTTGCTTGCTAGTTTTGGTATGCCATCTGATAAATAATATCAACCACAATTAGCATAATTAAGAATAATTTTAATAGTATAAAAAAGACATAACAATATATTCCGTCTGCCGGATAATACAGCTATTATTCAGAATTATGTTGGTTGTCATCAATTAACATAAACAGAAGTCGTAAGTTCAAAATCTTGTATGTGTACACACTTCTACATGATATTACAAATTCATCTCTCTCTGCTATCAGATATATTCTATTTCGCAAGCTTTTCTTTATAAAATTATATAAAAGATGGTAATAAATGCTAATAAATTACTAGAGAGATGGTACAAATAAATTACAGTACAGATTTATACTTTTAAATGTTATTATGTTTTCTTCTAAGTATTTAAATTAAACTATTTTATTCGGATCATATCGCGTTGTTTATTTATTTCAAAACACTAATAATACTTGGACGTACTTTCTGAAAAACGTCGCAAATTAGTCACGGGGTTACTATTTACTAGCTGGAAAAATTTGGTAGCTCTACTATCACTCTAAATATGAAATCATGACTTAGTAGCCCAACCCACATGTATGAAGAAGCACTACGGGATTGAACTTCAATCACGATTATCTCAAAATGTTAACTTTGTGGGTTGGAACGTTTTTCAGAAAGTACGTCCACTTAATTTTGATACAGTTAAACACTGTTAATAGTTGTTTACTACTATTGAAATTAAAAACTTTGTAGATTTCAGTTTACACTGTCCTCGACGTTCCGATGCTTTTCAGCAGTCATGTTCACGGGTTGGAGGGAAACGTAAAAATAGCTTAAATAGAAGTACCAATTAAAAGTGGTTTAAAAACATAAACATCGCAATAAAACCTTTATAAAGTAGTTTAACTTCAATGTATAACATTCGCTTAAACGTAAGACAATATGTTCTTTTAAGTATGTATTTATATTTCACAGTAATATTGAAGTGGCAGCCCTAGCTCTCTAACTGTTCATGAACACGCGGTTCGCACGCGCTGTTTGTACTAGTGCCAACCATTACCATTTTTTTTGCCGTTAGACCCTTTGAGACAAACAGCTACTATAATGCGAGTAATCGACTGGAGCGATTTTATATCAATTCGATTATTTATATCGAGATGAGAATTGAATTATGTGTGAAGATGTTATATTAAGCTGAAGTTTTTATTATGTATCTGGGGCAGATGAATGGGCACTCGTACTTATGCAATTTTTGTAACATTATCAATACGACGTATGCTAAAAGGACAAGATAGAACTGGAAAATGTCCAAATTAGATCTGACTTAGCAGATGTTTTGATTACTAAAATTGTCAGAAACACGTGTGATTGTTAAAGATCGGTGCATCTACAATTTTGCATTATGGTAAGAGGCAACACATATCACTAATTCAACTAGATAAAAACAATATCACACGATGCCTGTTTTTCCGGAGGGTTACAAAGAAATTTTCCCTAGTCTTATATAAATAGGACCCGCTAACTACTGTCTGTCAACTAGATAAATACAAAGAATTTAGTAACATAAATATACTTAAAAAAATTTTTTTACTTACTAGGCATGTAATCGATTGGTATAATATTTTTGCTTAAGTCATTACACTAGACAAAATAAAAAATCTAGTATACCAAAGAGAAAGCGTTTCATATTCTTTGCCAAATCAAATAGTAGCAAAACGTGTACAGATGCGACCATATCATACACGTCTTCCAAAGGGGAGCATAGCTTAATAAAGGGCCTATTGTCCTCACCCTGTATTTATTCCAGGGATAGATAATCTTTTATTATTCGTACAATTTATGGGCAGACGTCGAATTTCATTTGTCATTGTACGAGCGCTTTTGTCCTGTGTTGTCGGTAATAGAATCGATACACGACTATTTCGATGCGATTCATCGACTTTGTGATTTTGGTCGAACATTCTGGTTTGGATGCTATTTTCCGTAGTAATGGTTTTACAAAACGAGAGATGTTTTCGACTGTACAACTGAAATCCTAGTCACAGAGGCTGTGTGGATAAAGACCATTTCAGGTTTCATGTCGGATTAATCATATATATTACGTGACAATAGATATACTATTCTGTTTATGACTGGACAACGAATAGGTTCAAGTCTTCATTCCTCTCGCTTACAAAACTAAACTACCCTTATAAAAATAAACTTCTAGGTAATATCTGCCAAGACCGAAATGTCTAGTCATATTATTTAAAGTGCAATTGTTTAAATGGTGGAGGTATATTCACATTTTGGTAGCTATGTTTTGGGATCCTACGTAATACAAGACAAGCCGGGGGGCTCTAATATTCAGGTTGTTAATAAAAAAATCCTAACGGAATATTATATTTTGTGTAGTAGATTTCTGATTTCAGCATGAAGGGTCGGCTTGACCGGTAAAGTACTACCCTCTCACACTATATCGACGTGAAATAGCAGTATTCCTACTGTTGTGTTTCCTTCGGTGAGTGAGAGTGCCAGAGGCCCAATCACCCTCTTTCCCACTTCCTATTTTTCCTTAAGGGTCGGCAACGCGCAAGTGATGCCTCTGGTGTTGCAGGCGTCCATAGGCTACGGTGACCACTTACCATCAGGTGGGCCATATGCTTGTTTGCCACCTTAGAGGTATAAAAAAAAAAATTCCAATGGACAAATTTGTGTAATCAACAAATTATTATTCCGAGTCTGCGTGTTCTTTGTGTCCATTGTTTAAATGTTTGTAAAGTTTCCGCGACACAGGATTTATTCCTAGTGTGAGAGAAACCATAAAACATACACTGTTTCGTATCTGGACATCAAAACTAGGACCTCACACAGACTTACTATGTAGTTTCAATAATAGTACAAAAACTATTTCCACAAATCCGACTACATCTTTAACTTACGTTATATTTACATAGACTATTACCAGATTACACCCTATAGGTAAAGGTTTAATCATAATTCAAATACAAATTCAAGTAGGTAATACAGATTCTTTTTGATCAAAATATGTCCATGGAGATTCAGTTTAGTTCTCTTTGATAAGGAACTTCAACACAAGCCTATGGGAATAAGTGATCTTAGATTTGTTCCTTTATATCTTAATGTGATTTATAACAGTACTAGCTTTTGCCCGCGACTTCTCTCGCTCGGAAACAGTATTTTTTTCTAGATGATAAGTACCCTATAATTTCGCATATAAGTTGTCATAGGCGACGCAATACATCCTGTATTGCGTCTCCTATAAGTAGAGACGTAGTACAAGGTCGTTTGGCTGTGATCTTCTGCGGTTGGTTTGGGGGTACTTTAATGACCTGGTTGCTTCTGTTAGAAACATATCTACTATACTGTATGCGAATTTTATCGCGCCTCACTTGAAAACACAACTTTAAAATAATTTTTGTAACGATTAAACTATTTAAATTCACTATTTATAAAGTAGTTAAATAACAATGTATGTATAGCATTCGTATAAACGTAATATTATATGAAAATATGTTACAACTATACAAAACAGAACATCGTATCATCGAACCCGGGACAAATAAAACACCAGCGTTTGATAACCCTACGTAAACAGTTTTACGGGCATTACGTAGTTCCCTGGTAGCTGTCAATAGTAATTTAACTTCGATACCAAATCAACTGTTATGCTTAAGTGTACTTCTCGTTTTAATTCCCAGTTTACGACTTAAAAACGTTTATCGATAACCAGTTGTTTTCGATGTATCGATACTGTACAGTCGTAAACAGAAGCGAATTGGATGTGAAGAAATTTATGATCTACGTTTAGATTAAAGTCAGTTACGATTTTGATGTGCGAATGTTGTTGCTAAGAAAGCAATTCTAAGTTTCCAAATGTAATATTTATATTAATATGTATTGCATGTAGTAGCTAGTAATGTCTCTGTACATCATTTAAAAAAACAATTAATACCTTTATTAAGTAAGAAGTTGATTTATTGTATCGTAGCTTGTGATACTAGCATATCATATGTAGTCTAAGATCAACTCTGCAAGTACCCGAAAGGTTAAGCAAAGTTTGTATTACAGGCCAATTTCGCACGATATATTTTAAAGCCATTGAGAATTAATGGTAAAGTATAAAATGTAACAAACAAAAGGCAATCTTTTTCTAACCAAGAAGTCAGTCCTGAATTAAATTTTTAGGATAGACGTGTGACATTCAAGACTCAACGAAGCGAGCTTTTTGACATTAGGTAATATTCGGATTTCTGTTCATATTTTATTATTCAAAAGTCTTCGATATTTCAATTACAACTCTAAACTTGTGCCACCGATTGTACCGTTTTACGATTTATAAGTCTTTAATTGATTTCGCAATCTTACCGAGTTATGCTTATTGTGTACCATAAACAATTTAACTGATATCCTAGTGTTTCTTTATGGGTTTAGTCTCGAAGTAATTATGTGAGGAAGAGGCCTTAGTGGGCACACACCGCGGGTGCCTGCCATTACAGAAGTTGTGTGATGTTGTGCATGTGTGGGTGGGCTGTGTAAATGTGTGCGTACATTATTGTTATAGTGAAGATAACTTGTGTTAGTGTGTGTTTATTATAATTGAATCTAACTTCAATTCCGTCTTCAGCTATCAAGGTGTTTAATACAGATATTAATCTTATAGTTGAAGCAATATTTTCTTTGTATTATATGGAGAGCTATAAATATTTTGATTGAAAAAGACAAAAGCTTGTAAAGGTATCATTTATCTAAGTCTTGCGTATCCGTTTTCCATCTTCACCTTGGTTCCATGTAAAAATATTGTATAATTATCTAGCGGACTCGAAAGACAATAAACCCGAACGTTGGATTAAAATAAAAAATAAATCCTAGACACGATCACAGTGCCACCTACCGGGTCCAATTGTGAATCTAAACCCTTTATGGACACTCACACACCAAAAATGTCATCAAAATCGGTTCAGCCATTTAAAAGGAGTTCAGTGGCATACACATATATCTTGTGAGATACAAATTAGGAACACCAGTATATTTCCAAATCGAACGAAAATGATGTTTTGACGAAACAGTGCCATTCTGCGAATAAGTTTCCGAAGAAACAAAAATACACATATAATAAATGACAACATTGATATATTAACAATTCCTAAAATAAATACCGATACGAACAAAAATTTACCAAATTAAATCGCAAAACAAGACTATTAAATACTAAAACCCAGTAATCCTACACTCAATGTCTGTATATAAAATGAATATGTAATTTAGATTATACAATGTATTGAATATAAATCTCTAGTTCATTAAATCATATAATGTAAAATACACCGCATTGTACTTTTTTTCTGATGCTAATAAATTATTATTATTATTAAATAGAAATCACGATCGGATAAAAATTAATATTTTCTTTCTTGATGAAACGCAGAGTTGGCTTCGTAAGTAGGCAATTCAAGTTCTTTATTTGTGGAATGAGAGCTCAATTAGACATTGGTCTGGAATATTACGGTGGTCGTAGTTATTTTGTAGCCGCCAGATTTTATTTCAATTGAAAAAGTATGTTCATAATTCTTGTGGATATTATTTATGTTGTGGTAGCTTTTATTCAGGATTTCATTCGTATGAACTACAATTTGCCAAACATATTAATTTACGTATATAAGAATACATCATATCTCCAGGTTTACTCATCGCAATCAGATTAAAGGTATTAGGTTCTATAAGATCTTGGTCCATTTCTCCAACAAACCTCTCATGATTTTTCGTCTTCCATAAAAAGCTTCACTATTTCCAGACTAATAGAGGCGACGGTATGCTTTTAGCAGCCGGCTCATTGTAATCTTTGCAAAACCTTGTGTTCGCAAGTTATATTCTGGCGCCCGTAGACTTTATTAGCCGCTTATAAGGCAAGTCGGATGCCTTTTGCCATGTTGATAGTATATAAAGATAAAATGAATGCTATACAAAAACATAAGAAATGTATTTTATTGGGCTAATCCAACCTGCACTCCCACTGCTCGAACACTTGTGTAGCCAGAGTCAGCAGTTGTGTCCATGGACAACATCGAACTTGGGCAAATTTTAATTGTTTTGAAACCCGCAACAATATTAATCAGAATTGTAAAAGAGTGTTTAATTACATCCCAATATCCGTTACTATTTTCTTGTACATATAGGTTATAACCGGGTTATCGGTTCAATTCAGCCGAGCTTAACCCGAATTTATATTAAACCATTAGTGGCAACTATAATTAGACTACAAAATAATGTGAGTACAATCTATTCGGCAAACAAAACCGATTCGTTATGAGGAATGACATTCGGTGTGTGTCAAACAATCCAGTGGCGTTGTGCTCGCCTGTTCGATACAGGAATAAACACCGGGTACCCGAAATCACAGGCGTTTGTGTGATTTTGGATATTTCAGTACAAGTGAACTGGTTCTACAATATCATGTTGTTTATGTAGGTCATCGCTGTCCAGGTGTAACTGTTTGTTTGCTCTTTCTTTATATAGTGTCGAAGAAAAATGCACTGTTTAAAAAAAGTCTAATGTTTGTTCAAATTTTCATTGTTTGTATATTTTATCTAACAATTGTATAACAACAAACGTGTCTTGCAGTGACTGCAGCATCGAATTGAGATAATACTGATTAAAATAAAACATGTTGAGCCTTTAAAATGGCGCTAAACATTAACAATTGATTTATGTTTATAATCCAATTAACCAGTCTATTGTTGGAATACCAGACAATTGTGATTCGCTGCCGGTGGGCCGCTGTCGCTCAATAGGTTAAAGTGTAAAGAAAAGAAAGAATATAGGGTGAAATTCCCTATCCAGCCAGCTACGTCTGCACTGAAAAATCTCATAATCATCTTGGTTAAAGACCCAAACTCGATATCATAATCTTTAGATCACATATTATTTTTACTGTGCTATAAGCAAAGCCTGTTATGCTCAACACTAGTTTCAACAGATAATTGTGTTTATTCAAAACTGGTTGTTTAGGTATAATTAGATTTCAGACAGATTCTTCTCGGAATGAAATAGCAACATAGCGATGCATCTGACAAGGTTAACGACGCGCGAATTGAGGGTTAATTTATTGCAGTTTCGTGTTATTGTGCACAGTTGTATGAGATAGCAATATGCTGGTGTTGTTCTTCTTTTGTGATCGTTAAACCTTTGATAAGCTTGAAAATAAAATTTGAAAGTTACATGGATGGTGGGTGGGTTGGCCATTAGATGTTCAGGCAATTGTTACGTTTTTAAAGTTGTGTTTGCCTGGATTTTTGTGTTATTGTCTTTGGTACTATGTGCGACGGTGGTCATAGTAATATCATTAGTGGAAATTTTTCCAAAGTTGAAGTTAATGTAAAAGCTTTCTTACTAAACTCTTTAAACACATATAAATAATTTTGAGAAGTACATTCCACATTCTCATAAAGTCGTTAGTAACTTATCATAAAGTTATTGTTGATAAAGTTTATGTAACTTACTCTGACTAACATAATATTGTCTTCTGTTTACGCGAATGTTATTCATTGAAATTAAACTACTATATACGGATTTTATCGCGTTGTTTATTTGACACTTTATTGCAAAATTTTGAAAACTGTTACACTACTATTACTATTAAACTTTACTAATTTTTAAGCTAATTAAATTATTGAAACTATTAAAACTATTTATACTATCACTATACTATTATACTATTTATATTCATTTTTACACTTTCCTCGACGTTTCGGTTGCTTTTCAGCAGCCATGGTCACGGGGAGACTCTGACTATATAAATTATATAAAATGTTTGACTTTATAGCAGCACTTTCTTTGTGAAAAATATTACGAAGTATATAAAATAGTATTTAAAGCCGATAATTTGTTGCTATTTAGACTTTATTACGTATACATATATCAATCAAACATTTTAGGCCATAGTAAGACTGACGATAACATGTACTTGTGTTTATAGGTAATCCAAAATTGTCGCGCTCGTAGGCGTTTTCTTCACAATGGTGACGAAGTAGGTGCTATTCACGGCCCTAGTCCAATTACTGATTGGTAAAACTTAGCCTGCGTTAAAACCAATCACCAGTTTCCAAGCAAATCAACGAGTTCTTTGTCCTTTTTTTTGGCACCTTTATTATGTCTAGCGATGAAGGTTTTTAATTGTTTGATTCTTTCCACTGGCCCATACAACCTCGCAGGCTGTAATTTTCACGTATTTCAATTAGTATTTAAAGTCAAAATAAACGAATGAAAACAATGGGGGTTAATCAAGAATTGTTATTAGGAATTTATTGCTCATTAAATGCTTACGAGGTATGGAGTATTCGCAGGCCATCGTAAATGAACTCGTTAAGTAATTAGACTGAAACGGATCCTATTACAGCTCGCGATAAATATAATGTGTGAAACTTTATGTTATAGCTTCAGCTTAAAGCTATAATTGAACTGCATTTTTGCAATTTTTAATTGCTTTAATGGTTTCTCAGCTTTGGCCAATCCGCGGTGAGATTGCTGGCCCTTTATGGCGCTTGGATAGATCGCTCTTAACGATAACGCCTTCTATTGTGAATTTACTTTCATTATACTGCATGCACAGCAATATGTGCATAAGATTTAGAATTTCAAATGAGCGGCCATCTTTGATTTAATGTTCAGTTTTAGATTTAAATTTCGAATCGCCAGCCATCTTTGATTTCTTGGTCGAAGGATAAAGGTAGGCCTATATTACGTTAAGTGAAGTTCTAGCATTATTAGTGTACTTGCGTAATTAGTATTGCACGTTGATAAGTCTAACTATATGTAGGAATAAAATATGAAAGTTAAAGCGACAGTAACCCTGTCAACACCTTAAAATGCAATTTACGTCGCTGTTTTAAAGAGCATTTTTAACATCCATTTTGATATTTAAACAGTTTAAATAGCGTATGGTTTGTAAACTGTTAAATTTGAAATGACATTACGAATTGTAATTGAATATCATTTTAACTTAAGATTCATCACACAGTTCTATCAAACAGGCGGACTTAAATAAGGAAAAGCTTTTCTTAAAGGCGTAAAAGCCTTCTACATATGATAGGTGTAGCGATATATCACAATATTATCGCTAATGTGAGCGGCGTATTCGTTTGGTCGTGCCCTCCTTACTTCCGTGTTTGCATTGTGTAGACGTTACACTTCACTGCCTTCGCGTCTATAAGCTGCGTATGCGGTAGGGCTGCCACTAGCAAGAAATTATAAGAAAAATGTGGTGTCATGAAACTGATTTATTGTTCCCTAGATTCTGCTCGCGGCTTCGCTCGCGTGAATTTAGGTTATGTCAATTTTTGAATCAGATATTGAAACTAAAACATTATTGAGATTTATTTAAGACTAGATTTTGCCCTCGGCTTCACTCGCGTAAATGTAGGTTAGGTTAGTAACAATAGTTTTTCTGGATGAAAGGTACCCTTGTCCTTTTTTGTATCCTTGATAAGGTGTATGTGAAATTTCATGATGATTGATCAAGTAGTTAAGGAGTGAAAGTGTAACAAACGAACAAACTCACTTTCGCATTTATAATATTTAAGTTTTTATTTTAAGTTAGGATGTCTCGATGAGAATGTAGATTTTATTTACAAAGCCGTGACGTTTCGGAGCGTTTGATTTAGGCTATGAACTGCTAATAAACGAGCTAACCAACATAAGCAGAAATTAAAAAGACATTTGATTATCTCATTCAAATACACTAAGTATTCAACTTTATAATTGCGTTATTATCTACACACGATATATCAAATATTAATGAAGTAATACAACACCTAAATAACAGAATCTCACCATTACACTACTATTCATACGGACGTATGAAAAAAGAGCACAAAATAGAAATAAAATAATCTGAACCGCGTCCCGCCGCGGGCCGGCGACAGCCCTACATATACGTATGTTATTTCACACATAAATCCGGCGGCATACAGGTCGGCAAGGTGTTTGATTTAGTATGCCGCGAGAATAATATTGCATTCCCCTGTTTTACCCATATTCTGCTTATTCGTGATTTATACAAACGTTTTTTGGGCGCGAGTGTGCCTCGTACATAAATATGGTTTTAGGCTCGGGCTAGACTTGCGTAAGTTTATGTACCTGTATATTACGAGTTCTCTGTGTGTAATGATATTTAGCATTAGAACTGCTTTTTATGTGCTGGGTGGATTCAGATATTGTTTATTTTAGCTCGGTTTTCTTAGACGTGTCAATGATCTAGACTTAAAATGTAGGTAATTATTAGCATGGTACTTAATGGATTTGCGCCTTAGTGTACTCAAAGGTATAGGCAGAGATACACCTTACACAGCAGAAACAAAAAAGTATGTGTAACATATCACATCTCCTTTTTCTTGCTATATGAGGTCCTGGGTAATAGGAGCTTGCCACCTGTTAGGTGGACTTATAAATTTATCTATACCTATTTGAATACCTATAATAATCATATTAGACCCACGGCACTTCTGATTTTTAGATGTTATACCTATGCGTACCTATTCAATACTTAATTATTGCTCACCTTGACGGTCAAGAAAACATCGTGAGGAAAACTGTATAATATCAGTCTGTTTTTCAGCACTGGGCCGGGTAGTAAACTATGACCTTACCTTTTTCATACTGAGGACAAGTCTTACAGTGGAACAGTTAAACAGAACTGATATTGTTATATAAAATGTCATACGGTATTCAAAATAATGCATAAAATAAAGTCAAAAACCAATATTCAAATTTGATAATAACTGGAATTAAATCCGGACTATTGAAATAGAACATAATAATGGTCGATAAGCCGTTTTAGCTCCCACTCTACAAGCACAAAGGCTTTTTGAGTAATATTTACTATTCATCTATCAAGCGCATTAACTGAAAATTCAACAGAGATTTTATAATTATAAATTTTATGAAATGGTCAATTACTTGGTGAAGGTAGAGTTTGACTGAAGCGGACATGAGCGGAGCGAATACGAGTATAGTGGAGAGGACTTAGGTCCTGCCGAAATGTCTGAGCTTGAGCATTAAGAGGCTGAAGTATAAGTTAGTAAAGCTAAAGTATGGAGCTTTGGCCGAGCGTAATGACAAACGCTTACAGGATCCAATTTAAATTATTTTTAACTATTTATTTGTGCATGTTATAGCAATATAATAATACCTGCTCTGTGAGTAGGATAATAAAATTACGAATTCAGCTGACGCGAACACACATTAACACTCCGTGTTAGGTCTTATGTAAAACACATATTACGACGAGCCTACCGTCCACATCCAGACTACTAAGAACTGCTTAATGGACAGAATTCAATAACACTTTATATACGGTTGCATTCATTTGCGAGGCATCATCACAATGCCTCGCAATCGAATGCAACCGTATGCTTCTGTGCGAGGTTATACCTAGAAATAAAGAATTCCGGGATCTATAGATGACATACGATTTTTTAGCAATCGACTCGTAACTTATAACACCGCTCATCTTATCTACAAACAACCTCACCTTTATCGATCTCCCGTAATATCGTCAGTATTTTATACGCATATTACGAACAAAATTAAACCCGCCGTATTTATCTTTTAGTTATTACATAAACGATTATATTTAAATAATAAATTGTAATTACGTCCGTTTATTTCATGAAATGCAAATATGAACGTGATTCCTGTTTGTTAAAATAAGGATTAAAGCTCGGTGTAATTTTAATTTATGCGTTCGTGATGGTTGTACTAATTCCGTTCGACTGGCCCTGTCCTGAACGATTACCGTGAATTAAATATTGGTGATCGATGTTACGTGTTATGAGAACTGGGTACCTTTTTATGTGGAAAATGGAGGATATTTTTAGAGGCTTTTTAAAATGCTACGTTGTTTTTTTGCGGTTGAATTTGCCTTATCGCTTTGGGTTGTTTATTTATTTATGCGTTCTCATCATCGTACGACGACGGTATGTGGTTATCGCAGCATGTGAGCGTTTCGAAGACTCGTTATCTAGCCTAAAAAATAACAGTACTACCGTGTCACCGAAAAGAACAAAGTTGCCTACCGGTACAATGTAACATATTTCATTAGCGCTTGGTCGCTTGTGGTTTAAATCCCACGTCTTAGGGACATGCCTATTGGCATCTAACGGACTAAATTCTGAACACTGTGCTGCTACTGAAAATTTTCTAATTGAAAGCTCTAAAAACACGGCTTTATCCGTGAATAAAATTGTACTTGGGAAATTACCGATGCAAACTTTTGCAATGGCAGCAGTCCACATATGTATATGTGAACGTCTAATAACATACATTGCAAATTCCTTTCTCATAATCAGATTAATTAAATTATTGCGAAAGCAATCAAGCATATTGTTCTTAATACAATGGGTGGTCCATCAGATTGCGTTTGTTTTTAATTTTGTAATACCGAGCTAATGATTCTCGGTAGCTTTGACTTGGATTTTATGAAGAGAAACGTAATGTAATTTATTTCTTAGTATTGTGTTGACTAAGTGGATTCTTTTGTACGGATAAACATGTATCAGATGTCTTGGCTTTATACAGACGTACCTACTTTGAGAGCTGTATGTTTTATGGCTTAAGAAAAATGGCGTCTGTCAATGATATTATTAATTTAAAATTGGAATTGACTGATTACCTTTTTAAATACATATATTATTTTAACGGTTTTAGTCAATCCTGGCCGTAGATAAACCGAAACGAAATTCAAATCTAATTCTATGTTCGAATTGTATGAATACAAAAGTTGCAGAAAAAGCTGCCTAATAAGTAGTTACCGCAGTCTAGGATCATTTGCAATACCAAAAGAATCAGTCTCACGTTGCTGACCTTAAAGAAAAAGGTAAGAAATGGATCAGGTAGTTATTATATTTAAGAACTCTTTATTATTAGGCAAAACGCAGTATTTGTGTTACTACTCTTCCGCTGGTTGCCTGTAAGAGAGTAGTCCTCTAGGGGAGTCAGCTTATTCGTTCATATAATTACCTAAGGCAAGCACTCCCACAAAAACAGAAAATTCCGTAGCTGCGCAAAATCAAAAACACTGCACTAAAACTGAGATAAGTTTGTTGTTTAAATATAATGTTATAAATGTCTAATAACTTGTCGGCTTTTATGTCACTATTTTCACGTAATCACACTGAAAATTTACAACACAATTATGACTGCAAATAAACAGCACGTATAACAAACTAGCGATAAAATATTTGATGAACAGTTAACAAGTTTTGATACCAGAACTAGTGACAATCCAATTATGCTTTACGCCTTTTGTTTTATTATAAATAACCGTTAAATTTGAATTTGTTTTCCCTCGTAGATGAGCGATTTGGTTTAAGTTGCCAACTTAAAATAACTTGTGCTATGAAATGTTCTAGCCGTTGTTGACAAAGATTATGGAATTGTTGAGAATATACTGCGTAGGCAATAAATGAATCCGTGTTAGTTCTTATTGATATCCTTGATTTGAGTATGAAAGCTACCGTGCTTCATTTAAGTCTATTGTTTTCTTCTTTTTTTAAAAAGGTTGCTCCCGCATTAGCCATAATTGCTGTATCGTGGGGGACTTTCAAACCTTGAATGGTATGAAACAACAGACACAAAGAACAAACATTTGTAAAAAAAATAATATGTCGTGTGGCGATCGAACCCGCAACACTCAGCGCGGCGGCAGTGGCGAGGCGAACTTAAACCATTACGCCATCCGTACACCTCGAAGTAAACACAATTACTAAGCTTTGTATAGTTATCCTAACTAATATTATAAAAGCGAAAATGAGTTTGTTTGTTTGTTACCTTTCACGCCTAAACCACTGAACCGATCATCCTGAAATTTTGCATATACGTTGTCAGGTGTATAGAAACGGATATATAGGCTTACCTTTCATTCCGAATAAAATTACTGTTCCCGAGGAAAACAACAATAACGTTCTTATGATAATAGATGGCGCCACGTGTCTTTCGAATCATGATTGAATTATATTATTACAAGCTGAGTACAACCAGAATTGATTGTCAAATTCTAAATTAACGCGAGCGAAGCTGCGGGCAAGAGCTAGTATATGTATATGTCTTGTTTAGTTGATAAAATCTGTATATCGAAACTAAATTACAACTTAATAAAACCAAACTTTAATAACAAAGTTATGATATCTACATAGAAAACACGATATCATTAATAAAGTTGAACATATCAGAAATATCTAGTGTTCATTTAGAGTTCATCTGATCAAAGTTGAAACTTAATTTAACTTTGATTAGTAGAGCCTCGCTGATTTCAGCATGAAATCAGTCGGGCCGGCTCGACCGGGGAAGGACTACCCTCTCACAGAATATCGACGTGGAATAGCAGTAGTCCTACTGTTGTGTTTCGTTCGGTGAGTGAGAATACCGGAGGCCCGATCACCCCCTTTCCCCAATCCCGCTCCCTTTCCTTCCCACGTCCTTTCCTAAAGGGTCGGCAACGCGCAAGTAATGCCTCTGGTGTTACAGGCGTCCATAGGCTACGGTGACCACTTTACCATCAGGTGGCCCGTATGCTTGTTTGCCACCTTAGTTGCATAAAAAATATATATATGTATATATATATATATATAAATCAAGACTAATCAAGGCTGTTATCATTACATTGAACTAGTTCACACTAAGACTAATTAGTAAGAAAAAACCGCAATAAACAATATTCTAGCGCCAATAAAGTTCGAAACCAGAGTAGGAGATTTATGGTCTTCTATTTGGCAAACGTTAATAAAAATTGAAAACGAGCAGGCGTTAAAACACTAATTTAATTGGGTGA
This sequence comes from Catocala sponsa, assembly GCA_963564715.1. Lineage (NCBI taxonomy): Eukaryota > Metazoa > Arthropoda > Insecta > Lepidoptera > Erebidae > Catocala > Catocala sponsa. Next base: position 10,764,784 of record OY751352.1, read on the forward strand.
GAGAATGGTAGAGTATTTGCGTATAAAAGTATGTGTAGGTAGGCATTAAGCTTATGTAGAATGGAAATTAACTGTAGATAATTACATACTCAATTCAGTTCAATTCGTTTATTGCACTCTATAATGTATATACAGGTCTTATAAATGTAGAGAGAACAATAATGGACCCCGTCGTGCACGGCAAAATTAGGAGAGAAGAACGAACATTCTATTATCTTATATCATACTAGCTTCTGCTCGCGGCTTCGCTCGCGTAAAAGTAGGTAACGGCACTATTTATTAAATAAAATATAGCTATGTTACTCGGTGATAATGTAGCTTACTAATGGTGAAATAATTTTTATAACACAGATATTCTTCAATTGTAATCGAAAACTTATGTACTTACCAATTTTCATACGGCTAAGCCCAGAAATGAGAAAATTTCGTTACAAACTTTATCCCCCATTTTACCCCTCTAGGGGGGCGTTTTGTCCATTCCACTTACATAGATCATTTTTGTTTGTAATCAGGATCAAATATACCAATTTTCATACTTCTATATCCAGAAATGAGAAAATTTTCATACAAACTTTACCCCTCCATTTTACCTTTTTAGGGGGAGTTTTGTTCATTTTACCTACATAGGTCATTTTCAATTATAATCAATAACTTGTATACCTATTTTTATACTCATAAGTCCAGAAATTAGCAAATTCCATATAAACTTCACCCCCCTATTTCACCTCCTTAAGGGTGGAATTTCAAAAAATCCTTTCTTAGTACACCCCTACAAATTAAAACACACATGCTCTCCAAATTTCAAATTCCTACGAGCAGCGGTTTAGGCTGTGCGTTGTCTCTAAGTCAGTCAGTCAGGACATCTTCCTTTATATATATAGATTGAAATAAATTTTAGAGCTTAGTAGATATTTATTTAATTACTCATACTCTTTGGACCTTTAGTATTTTAAGTGTTGTTGATTTCAAACGCTTCAAGGCTCCATGAAAATAGTCTTTTTTGATTTTAGTAATTAACTTTTATAGGATTTCGGACTGTTACCTGAACGTTTAACGCTTGAAAAGAAAAGACTAAAGGTCGAGATGTCAAGCTTTTATGGCTATACAATAGCCATAAAAGCTAAGAATAAACGTAGATAAAATATACTGAATTGAACTTTTGTTTGGCAACTTAAGTATATTCTATTATCTTATGTTCATACTATACAAAAGCCATCCATTATGAGAACTATAGGCGAATAAACCTTCCAGTGCTCTTGTAAGTTCTCCTGTAAAGTCAAGCAGCTATATATTTTCAGCTCTAAGTAACTAATAGTCAGTCTGTTATTACAAACCTCTTGGCCTAGACACAATGCTTTTTCATTACGGTTAGATTTCGGCTAATGAAGCATTAATCACAGCGTTTATTGTAAAAGAATGTAAACGTTACAAACTAGGTGTTAAGGTTGCATATTCCGCTTAACCTCTTACGTTTAGTCAAAACGCTCACATACACAAAATATCCATTAAAGTTGGTTCCAGTAAGTTGTCGGCTCTGATCGCATACTCTATGTCGTCTGTCGGCCAAACTATCGCTGGTTCGTTACAGAGCAGATTAATATTTCGCAGCAGTAAATACGTTATGCGCCGGACACCGACGCAACTTGTACTGCCAAATTGTCGAAGTTGCCAACCCTAGGGACTCGTAACACAGGGTTGCCAATTAAAAAATTAATTAATTCGATTCGATTAAGTAGTTCACCATAATTGGTTGAGTGGTTTTATAAATGATAACCTTAATTTGGTTGTAGTTTTATGATTCTTGTTTTAATTTAGCGGAGGTGATAAAAATTTGCTGTACTTTTTTATGTCAAGTGTATCTACGCTTAATCAAGTTTATGATATGGTTGATTATATGGTTATTCTTCGAGGTTTTGTATAGTACACAGCTAACTGAGTGCGATAGAGATCTCAATCTGTTCGAAAGCTTCTGAGCCACTAGGATATTTTGGTAACACCTACCTCTTTGCGTATGAGAGGTCATCAGTATTCATTCCCGGATTGAATGATGGAATGAAAAGGATTGAGAGTTTTACATGCTCTCGGTGAACGTTTGTTGTGCTCGAGAATTGTTTAACCAAAGCAATAGTTTCTGGAAATCAAACCCCTAACACTATAACTTATAGTGTTAGGGGTTTGATTGGAGACCGCATGTACAGGAGGCTCGACATACTACTTTGAAGTCAAAGTGATGATATAGCACGTAGTAGGCGTGTAACAGTACGTGCTTAAGTAACTAAGTTAAAAGCAAACTTTAAAGTAACAACATCCATTTATCATGCAAATTCTCGCTTAAACTAAAATGGACACATCTTTGAAGAGGAAACAAGATTGTAATGTAGGTCACCACTTATGTACTGGTTATGTGGAAATTATAATAATGTGCAATATTATTAAATTACAGGCTCCTATTGATATTATTATTTATTTGAAGTTAGAGGCTGATACTGTAACGTCGTCATTTCGCTGGCAACACAGCAAACATTGTTGCTAGCGAAATGACTAAAAGCTACGATATCGTTCTTCTTGCTGGCAATAAGTTGTTCTGGTTATAGATCTCAGTGTCGTAGTCAGTTTAAGTAAACAACACCAGGTTATTAAGAAGTGGTTTTCGGTAGGGTCGAGATTCCTTGTAATATATTTAAAACGTATGCGCCATAGAAAATGCCAGAGATTCTTTAGATAACTAGCCTAAATCAGGAACAGTAAACGTAACAGAATGGTCTTATAATTATTATAATATTTATTTATTTTAAACACAAATTTCGCTTTTTTTCAAACCGAACTTTGACATGATCGAGCTTTAGCAGCTAGCAAACTATTTAAGCCATTACAAAAGCCATAAGACCATCCGTGCCGGCTCAAGACAACCAGAATATTGGTACGCACACATTTTGTCAAGTCTAGCGGAAGAAGACAATAAACCCGACTTTGCAAGACATGTTTTAGATCCCATTAAATTAGCCTATTGCTAAATTACTAGACTCAGTGCTGCTCCTGAAAATTACCTAGTAGTAGAGCCTCATAATAGTTCAGTATAACTGCTATGAGGCTTTACTGCACTACAAAGTATCAAATAAATAATAATAAATAGACAAACTTATACCACGGGACAAGAAAGGCAGTTTAAAGCAAATATAAAATAAATCACTATAATTATTTGTCGACAACCCTACGATGAAGGACAGGCTAGGGTTGTGCGCGTCGCGCAACACGTCGAAGCCGATACCAAATTAATTTACCTGTAAATCGCCACTCCGATCGTCAACAATGTACGAAATTTAATTAATAAACAACGCTGCAGGATGACGGTAGTCGAATATTTTGACAACAGCTCGTTCTGTGCTATTTTAATGATTTTAGGAATCCATGTTTAAAATGTGATCTGATAGAGTTTTAGCTTATTAGACTACGTGTGGAGATATGCATGACTTGAATGCTTTGCAAGGCTTGTTATAGCGTGTGGTGTCTGGCAATTTATGCTTAGTGTATTGGCTTTTCAACTTTATAGTATTTATACGTGAAGTGTTCGAATCGCACTGCAAATTTATGTTTACGCTTTTAAACGATCGTGCTATCCCGGATTTGATTGCGCAGTCAGATAAAAACGTATACAGTTTTTATCAGGTGTTTCTTAGTAACTCCAATGTCCAAGAATGTGCCGGGTAGACGTTAATAAGATCGCATTGTATTACGTGGAATTTTAATTACAGCTGGCGAAATGGTTATGTATATTATTACACCTCTGCTTAACCCTTCTTGGGATACTTGCAACTGAAGGGTTTGTGTTACTATAGGCTTAGCAAACTATTAGATAATAGAAAGAGAAAGAAAGAAAAGAAAGAAAGAAAAATATTTATTCTGGCACACAAGGGCACACGCAAAACACGAAGAAATAAAAAAAACAACAAAAAATATACAAATTACAAAATAAAAATAAAATGAAAATAAAAAAACAAAACAATAAAAAAACTAGACTAATAAAAACTAACACTGTAATTTAATTTAAGTTTCTGCTCACTGGCAACACCACACCTTCCATCCATTCAGGTCAAGGCTAGTATTGTCAGTGAGCAGCGATAAAAAACAATAATATAATATTCAATTATATATATAAAACTTAACTTTAAAAAGTAATGTGAAAGTGTGTGTCCCATCAGTGCCAAAATTTGGACATCGCTCAGCGTATGTTGCGATTGTTAAATTGCAACACTGGTATTCTGCGAAATCTAATTTGGTGACGCCGGCGCCTAGTGTCTAAATATATAAAAATAAAATATACTTAAATATGTAAATATGTGTGTAAATAAGATATAAATAATATTACACAACTTCAAATTTTTATTCTTTGAAGGACGTTATATTACCAGATGAAATTAATTAATGCGCCGAAGAGAAAGACTTTTATTTTTAAAGACTATTCCCGTACTAGGCATAATACTTGTCTAGTAGCATTAAGTTAATATGAACTACGCTGTACTATCGACTCCAGCGACGGATGACCACTCCTAAGGTTAAAATCGCATAGCAGGCCAACACTTGGTACCCGTACCCGTGACACGCCCCTTTCTTTGTTTGAGTTTTTTACACTTTACATTTGTTTACTGATTCTAAGGCGATACAAACTCAACTGGTCAACATGTGCAAGCGAAATTTTTTCTGAAATGGTCATCCGTCGCTGGAGCCGATAGTACATGATTATATTAAAGACTCAATGTATCGCGGAGAACTTTACAAACATTCATACAACTATACGAAGAATACCCACCCACCTTCGAATAACTATATTTTATTATTCCCATATGGGTATCGAATCACAACTCTCGGCCAAATGACACCGTCCAGGCGACAACTTAAACCACTGCACCATTTAATAAATCACCATTTAGTTCTTAATACCATTGATCTACTTTCAATGGGAACTCATGACATACTGGTTTTTGGCACACGGCCATTCCAAAGCTAACATTAATTAAACCAAATATGCTATAGTCAATAAACTGTGTTTTATCACCATAACTATGGTGTTCACACAGAACTTTGGTACGGGCCATTATGGGGCTAACTAACTAAGCTTTTACACGTTCGTTCCCATAAACCATGAGGTAGGACACGTATACCTTATGCGTAGAGTCGGTAGCTTACTGAATGTTGGTCAGTTTATCGACGCTAGCAAATTAGATTAAAGTCATACTAGTATGTGTTTTTCCTGTTTTGTTACTAAGGTGGCAATCAGGCTGCCTGGTTGTATGTGGTTATCTGTTAATGTGTGCAATTTATGAAAATCGCGGATAAGCGTAAGTCGCGCTCTCTTTTCATAAGGAGTGAGAGACTGGAGAGAATGATTGCTCCTCTGTTGATAGTACAGCACTTTTTTAAAGAGCCTAAAAGCACATGGTCGTTTTGTCACAATCTTCAATAGGGTTGGTTCCTAGCTGACTCTAATTTCAGCGTAATTCCTAAATTAAATAATAATTCTTTTGGTCTATATCACTTTTAATTTACTTTTTATTTAAGTAGGGAGCGATTTTACGTTATTACATCTCTAGAGAGATTTGTCAATAGTCTATCTCTCTTTTTGTTCTTTTCTATATCGTATATATGAAATCAGGCAGAGCTGTCAGATCTAGCCATCAAGAAAACGTCACCAGTAGGAAGGTAGATATATTCAGAATATCCTGACCATTGCTTAAGAGAAAGACTGAGGTCGTTCCTGAGTAGCAAACTTTTCCCACAACCAACTTGTACCTATTGCCTGATTGATCTATTAAGTAGGTATATTTTATTTTATTTATTTATTTTAAAACTGAATGCTCAAAATAGTACAATGGTGGACTTAATAAGGGCATTATCTACCAGTCGACCTTAGGGTGATGCAGAGATAAAAAGAAGTAGCACCATACAGTAACGCGAAACATACATGTAAATATATTATGTACCAATAAACATATTATATTATCTAAATAAAATATATACAAATATGTATATATGTATCTATATATATATATAAAGACATACATATATACATTTAACCTATAGCCTATTAGCTATAAGACAATACAAAGCTATATGTATAGGTACACCAGCGTCTAACAAAAGAAACTTTAAAAAATATGCTGCCGGCATATATGTACGTCAAATATGGCTACAGCCTTACAAGACGAGACACATACAATCATACATATTTTTACGTACGTAATAGCCTGTGGAAGTCGAACAACTCATAACAGTCGTAACTCAACAACTCGAATACAGTAATTTCTGTACGAACATGTATTTTATTGTGTACGAAGATGTTTGTATGATGCTGGATGTGACGTCACACACAATATATATTAGGTACGAGTAGTAACCTATGAAAATGCCATTTTCTTCTACTTCGACTTTCCAGATACATATACAAAATACAATGGTTCTATTTCGAGAATAAATATTCAAAGGTGGGTCGTTTAATTTATTCATGGATTCGCTGAAGATGTTGGTTGCTGATTTTAATTATTTAAGTTAAGTGATAGTTGTACTAAAGTTAAGCAACTATACATGCAAAATATCATGTAAATTGAATATGCCATTAAAATATTGATAAAATAGCTTGTTCGAAAAAAAAAACCTTACTAATTTTCTTAATACAAAATCGCGTACTACGTTCTAAGTTCAATAATAATAACATCAGCCCTATTTCTGCTAATGCTAGACCTGGGACTTCTCAGTATAGTGTTAAGCGATAGTCAACCACGCTGACCAAGTTCGAGCTAATCACTTCACACAACTTTAAAACATGATGAAGGACTTTAAGTCGTTTCAGCATCAATCATGTTTTCTTTTATTTTAAGCGAGCGATAATAACTTATTTAATATGCAAATACTTCGTAAAAAGCAAGTGCGTGCTTTGATATTGAATTAAAGACCGCTATGTGGTAATACAACGATCACCCGACTTTGCTAACACTGCTCGACACCTGAAGAAAATCAATACATTCCTTGACATTTCCAGCACAGTTATTTCCATATTCTAAGTTATTTCTAAGTTATTGTTGTAGATGTTTTGCTTCGTCAAGCCAATCTAAGTTGCGTTGACAGCAATTATAAGTTTATCCTATTGTTGTCATTTTGTTTTAATGTTACCGTTCCTGTTAACTTAGTATTAACTTTGATATTTTGAGTATACTAATGTTTGTGTATGAGTGTTTCGAGTCAATGACTTTTATAAATAGTATACACCAGTTTCAACTGTGGCTTCATCACGAGGTAAGGATTCAAAAGCTTATGTTACTGAATGAATCTGCTGAAGCTTTCTATTGGTAAAACATTTGGAATACGTTTAGTCTTTCCAGAGAGAAAGAGAGAGTTTCTCGATTAGAGCGGAGGCGTTCTGGACAAAGGCCAGGTTAAGAGCTCCTTGAACCGACGGGCGTGTATGAGGAATGTGATGAAAGTGAATGAAGCCAGAGAAGTGTGTCAGGATCGTATCAAATGGAAATCCGTAGTCTCTGCCTACCCCTCTGGGAAACACAGGCGTGAACCTATTTATGTATGTTTCCAGAGATTACCGTCTCCAGAGACTGCAATGATTTTATCGCCCTTGTAGTTAGCATACCCTTTATTGCGTAGCGGACACTATAAACATTGATGATATACACAACGACGACTCTGATAAGCGCATTTGTATTTAAACTGCAATAAAACCCATAATACTTACTGTATTAAGAGTAACAAAGTGCCTACTTTAACCACTGCACAATCCGTGCTAAATAAAAATCTGAAACATTGAACTAGGAGACGTAGCTTTCGACCAATGACTAGATCGTTTTCGTCAGTCATGCCAGTTCTGTGCCAATATTTCCTAAGGCTTTTCGTAGCTGTATCAGATAGCCATAGTCCATTGTGAGATGATTAGGCTGTTTCGCTGCCAAATCGTATTGAAAGAGCCTCGTGTAGAAATGAAACACGTGTCTTAAAGGAAATTAGTATTACCATCCCTTTTTTTCGGTTTATTTGTTATGCATGTGCTTCATAACTAGGTATGTGCTACATGTTTTTGTAACGGTGCTTTACTAAAAACATATAATTACAATGTTTTTAATTAAAAAGTTACCTGTACTAGAAAAGTCTCAATCTAAAGTATTCCCGTCTAAACGTGAAGCGAACAACACGTACCTAAAACTGCAAAGTGGTCCGAACGAATAACGACTCTCGCCAAAGTTCAAACTAAAGAAATCACGTACCTTACCAGAAGAGCATTTTCAAGAAAACGCCCCTCTGTGCACCCGACGACTGAGTTTTTATTTTATTTGGGGCATTACACCACCGCCGCAGCAACAAATACAAACCAACTGTAAAAACTAAATTAAATGGCGCTTCAAAACTTCATACAGTTCAACTATAACTTCAATTTATATTATACTCACATCCCTGTTTATAATTTATATTATACTCACATCCCTGTTTATAATTGTTTCCAAAATTTATATTATACTCACATCCCTGTTTATAATTTATATTATACTCACATCCCTGTTTATAATTTATATTATACTCACATCCCTGTTTATAATTTATATTATACTCACATCCCTGTTTATAATTTATATTATACTCACATCCCTGTTTATAATTGTTTCCAAAATTTTCTAACTGCGCACTGTTTCAATGTCCAAACCTTTTTATAATGCCGAATGCAGCTTAGCTTGTAACTACTCAGCGTTTTCTCCACGAGAAAAACTTGTAAGAGACGGAATTATAGATCGGTACAGTCGGACAGAGACAGCAGATGTCCGGAATAGAACAAGTTCGAAAATTTACGGTCTGACTGGACCGTCAGTTTTTTGGCCAACTACTATAGTGCTTCGCCACACTGGTTGTGTACAATTCGTGTAATTTAAAAGTTTTGTTGAATTAGTGAGTTTTTGTACGTGTGATTAATGTTACCTTTATACGTAGGGGAGGGGTTGATGGGGGTTAAAAGTGGGAGATGGAAACTTTTGCTATTACTTTGAATGGGTGTTTAAATTTCTCAATAAAACTTCCTTGGAGGTGGTTTGCTCTCGTATTGTGTGTTTGATATTTTGACAGAGAGCTTTTGGATCGAAGTTTGAGTTGTGAAGTTGATGGAGACCGCTTAATAAACGTCTTTTAAGCACCTTTGAATATGTACGTGCAAAGTTTGTGTAATGCGTCGAACTTTAATATTGCGTGGCAATGAATGGCTTCCATTTTGTTGAGGCAGCGATGTGCACTACGAAATATCAAATCGATTATTCTATGATTTTGCATTCGAATTTTGATTCATTCGTTGCTATTGATTATAATTCGAATAATCGAAACATGATTCAAAGATGGCGGATCGTGTCGATCGTATGCGTTGGACGAATATTCGAATTACAAATATCTTTTTTTGTTCGGTTTATTTTAAACCATTCATTTTACTTTAAAATTCGAATGATAAAATTTTTATTATACGTCTTTCCATGGAGAATATGTATGTACCTAGTCTTTACGGTGGTGAACCGTGATCAGAGTTCCTGTGGGTGTAAAGGTCGCGTGTCTGTTTGTAATGTCTGTGTACTAAGTCATTATTGCTCAGCTAAATTTAGAACGGAGTACTCGTCGAACATATGAATATTAAGTAGAAATCGTAAGATTCATGAATAGATTTTCATTCATGAGCCCGGGCGAACAGAAATTTCGATGTGGTATTTCTCCATATTTTGGTCGACAGAAGTTTTATTTAGGTTTTCAGCCAGGAAATTTGTAGTAGCAGAATATAAGAATATCAGCTCTGTATTTAACTGTCCCACGGTTGGGCACGGGTCTCTTCTTAGTGTGAGAAGGATTAGGTAGTCCACCTAACTGGCCCAGTGCGTGTTGGCAGACTTCACATATCTTCGAGAATATGATGAAGAACTCTCAGATATGCAGGTTTCCTCACGATGTTTCAGTAGTAGTCTAAAAATATACACGGTAGACAGGTATAGGTTTGCCGTTCAATACTCTAGGAGCTAACCATACCATAGCTCTAACATAGGCAGCCTGAATCAGCTTATTAAAAAAATATTTTCTGTCAAATAACCTAATACCTATTGAGTCTGGCTTGGCCATCGAACTCGGTATTGGCAGGCAGTATCAAAATGAATACACTCTAGTACGCTACATGTGTATACCGCCTACAGTTTACATAAGCGTATAACAACAATATATAAACACCAAAGTACGCCCACATAGTCGGAACATTTACAAACACTATTATAGTGCGTGGGTATATCGGTTTACTTCCATGTTTAGGAGGAAATATAACATTTATACAAAATACCACGTCGTATTTATAGATCTTGAGGTCATCAATACAAAAATACAATTTATTTTTAAATTGCCATTACGTACAAAATGCCCTACAATAATAGCATATTTCTACATCGTGTAATAGTCATACCTGTATATTGGCCTATAGGCCATAGTCCACCACACTGGCCCAGTGTGGGTTGGCAGACTTTACATATCTTCGAGAACATTATGGAGAACTATTAGCCATGCAGGTTTCCTCACGATGTTTTCCTTCACCGTTAAAGCAAGCGATAATTAACTGTTTAATCCGCACATAACTTCGAAAAGTTACAGATGCGTGCCTTAGGATCGAACTCGAGACCTCTGCGTGGCATTCCAACGGTTTCCCACTGGGCTATCGCTCCTATATAGCCAATATAACACTCAATTGTTATGTACCTTATACTTTTGTTGCTGTCCCTCGTAGCTATCGAACTTCTAACTCGTAGAATCAGTAGCGATATAAACACTGCAACCAGTCAGCTATTCCAGTATTCATATAAAACTTTTAAACACAACAAAATTATCAAAATATCCTTCTGTTCTGTTAGTCCGGAATTTTAGAAATCCACCTTTATCCAGTAGATAAATAGCATGCAGGCTACCTCGGCATTGCAGTTTTATCTGACACAAGGAGACAGATCCTCTGGCCATTTGTCATTTGTCAACTTGACAGGTAGCACATAATCATTATTAATGAAAATGCGGACATGCATACTATATTGTAGCTACTGAAAATGTACTAGTTTTAGTGGCAAATCTAGCTTAAGCCTCTAAGGAGTGGTAGGTTTAATTACTTTTATACTAGACTAGAATGCAAAACAGGACTGTATAGTATGTATGTATTTACAAAAAAGGTATATAATATGTATGTTTATTCATTGTCTAGTAGCCATAGTACAAGTTCTGCTTAGTTTGGGCTAGATGGTGTTGTGTATATGTGATAGAATATAGTTATGTGAATCAATAAAATTTTATAATTTGCTGATTATTGTTTTAAATATGGGTGTTGTCAATATTTGTAAAGAACCTAGCTATACTTGGTTGCCACAATGGTAGGTACGGCTTTAAGAAAATTTCTGCTTGTCTTTGGATCATTAAGTACTTCTGAATATTTGAAATAGTTCTTTAGTAAAGGTAATATCAACATCACTGATTTGTCAAGAATTTCCTATCGTAAAATATTTAAATTCTTAGAACAAAATTCCAAGGTTTCGTCTTTTAGTTACTGTAAAATATTGAATATAAATTATGATTATTAGTTATGTTTTTAATAGCTAAAGTTTTAGACTAAGCAATTTGTCAACTTCACTGACATTTTAATAGAATAATAATTGCATAAATCCAATTCCAGTGAATTAATTCCCAACTATGATTATAAATTCGTAGAAATTTAAATACATAAATCACTTTATGAATAGTTAAAATAAAGAGCCAAGTTGTCAAACTCAAGTGAAAATATACATCAGAATGTATAATCATTTATAATCTATGTCAAAATATTCGCCTGCCATATCTCGAAGGCATGTTGTCACCCCCATCATTTCAGAGTAATCATGTTTTACATACCTTATCTATACCCCATAAGACAGGCAGGGGATAATTTAAACCTTAATTAACCCGTGAAATGCTTAGAGATTTAATCCCCTCTTCTGAGCAAGGAAACTATGAAGATAGCTTAAGATTTTAATTTATTAAGTTGTTATATTTAGCTCTTTCTGTATAATATTAGACTGAGTCTTCCCTCTTTAAATCTCCCTCTGATTTTAATAAAACGATGTATATGAAAAGCTTAGCCAAGCAAAGCACGTATATTTCCTAAGTCCTATAATAAATACTTTTGTAAGAAATAATTTGTATTTTATAATATAGCAGAAGCTCTAAATTTGGCCGTGATTATTTATACTTTATTGGTTTTCCAATAAAGTATAAATAATAACGTATGTACGTGTAAAAATTATATTAATTTATTTGAATTTATTTATTGCTGTAAAAAAAGACACAAAATAAAAGCTATTTTTACATTATTATTTTGCCGACATGCTTGTCAGACCTAGACTATTTATGGGATATACTCGAATAGCCACAAGATTTTTTGAATATAGTGTATACAAAAGGTTAAAAAAGTCATCTAGCATAATGCCTGTGGTCTATTAGTGATATATAGCATAATAAATAAAAGAATTGCACCAATAAATGCCATTGTTATTAGATAGCTATGTTCCAAGGATTCCCAAGGACGTCTAGGCTAATAAGAAACTTTTCTATCGAACTTTATTCAAAACTTAGGCTTGCCTGACTACCAACTTTAGTAATAAATACTAAAATAAAGTTACACAACTAATGCGGTCAGAAACAGAGACAAAACATGTTTCGTTTTCTTTGTAAAACTTTTGCATATGTGAAAATAATATTATTTGATAAAAAAACTAATTCATATAATTTTGCTTAATTTCTTAGCTTTTCACAGTTTCAGAAAGTCTTTTTTAAATTAACGTAATGTTGATTTTCAATAAATTGTGTCTATCAAATTGACTTTTAACCGTCTGAAACCATTCTAAGACGAATATTTTGTTGTGAATATACGCTGACATTTTTTCCTCGATTTCACTGTAGATTTTTTAATAGTTTGATAACAAACCCGTGTTTTTATTCAAACAATTTATAACGCGTTCGTACAAGCTTTACTCTTCACGATAGTCCATGAACTTGGCTTAATTTTTACAATAGTTATAAATTTTCATATTAATGTTCCGTGCAAAAGTTAAATAACTAAATCGAATGCAACATTTTATGAAGATTCTGTTGATTTTATTACCATAACTGATGCACACACCATTTCTCACGATACGCAAGCAGTACTCCAACTGACTGTTCCACTTGTGAGATGGCTGTTACTTTCTTTAATCAAACGTATATAAAACTTGCATGGAAGTAATCAATATAATTCTTTCGATATGCTGTAAAGCACCCAAAATATCGAGATAAAAGTTGAAAATGAAGTAGTATAGCTGTTTTGATATTGTGAGACGAGCTGTGTCGTGGTTCGACCCACAATCGGCATATAAACTGATTTATCTCTAAGTAGGTTTCTGATATGCATATCAAATACATACAACTATAGGATTTACACCAGCATATAACCTACAAAAAGCACGAGACGATATAAGCCTATTCACATGCCTTTACTCTCCACAAATTACAGACAGAATACATTTCTCTGGCGAGCGGGTGATACTTTAAACGAACAAGCAAGAAAGTTAGACATTGACGTTTTTAATACTTAACCGGATGCAGTGAAGCGCATGCTGAGTCTTGATTTTTTTACAAGATTTAATGCTGATTTATTTTACTTTATTTGTTATATGTTAGATGTTTAAGTGATAAAATAGTTGCTGTCCACGCATTGTTATTTAAGAGTTAGTCGTGGAGACCTATCATTGGCTCTCTGTTGCATATTTATTTTCACTACTATGTATTTCAAAGCTGTTGGTCTTCCTAATACATAAATAAATAAATAAATATGTCAAAAATCGGGTAGATAGAGTATATTTGTTCTTAGTTCAAAGTTTTACATGCCGTTCCTATTGCTATTTAGCGGGTAGTTTGTAAAACTCCGTGCTGAATATGAAGAATCTAAACCAAGATATTGTTATTAAATTTTTGACAGTGCTTAATAACATTAGTAAATGTGTAACATTGGTGTTATTGCGTTTTTTCGCCAGGAAAGCCTCAGTAACAGTACGGTGTTTGCAACTGTGTGGCAACTGGCTCGCCTACCTATTACATGTAACCTAAAACCATAGCTGATGAATGAGGATGTGATACACCTCTCTGCCTACCCTATCATGGATAAAGGATAAAGTAAATTGAAAAAACACAGGAGTGGTTTTAATACTCACGCCCTTTTCCCTGAGGGTTAAGCAGAGATTACGGATTTCCACTTTACGAACCTGACACATTTGTTTTGCTTTTCTCCATTCTATCATATTCTTTGCTTGATAAGGTTTGACTTAAAGATTGCTTTTACCCATAACGACTTTGTATTTACTTACGGTAAAAAGAATTACCTATTTTTACCATATCAAAAGTCCAACCATCTCTTAAATTTTCGTCACTCAATGAATTTTCAATCAAGACAAACAAGCATACCTTCTGCCACATAGTCAGAAGTTGCACTCGCATGTTGCTAAACCTTGACTAAATCTCAAACAAAGGAGTCACGGTGCTGTCGGAGAATTGCTAAAAATTCACATCGTTGTTTTTCATACTTTTCAACTTATACTATCCCAAAAGTTGATGATGAGAGGACGATAGTCAAGATACCATAATCTTCTTAACAAAGATGTGCCGTGCCATCTTTGTTAAATCTATTTTATCAGACAAGCAGGTTTTTAATTGAGATTACTAGATAAAAAGCTACATAACCTTGATTTCTCACAGTTTATTTGAGTTAATAATACTTTATATTGTTATTGAAGTGAAAACTTCTTTAGGCGCGTTGAGCACTTCTTGGGTGAACAAAAATCATAGAACTCGCGTCATAGTCACACTTCCACGCTTTCCATTTCTGAATTCTTTTAGAATACTAGCGATCGCCTAGTGCTCGAAATTCGACCAATAATATTGCTGTTATATGTCATTATATATTGATAGATGTAACCATAGTTACGCGCTTCGACTGCATGTGTCAAATACACGCTTTCCATTTTTTAATTATTTTTTGTTTATAAAGAAGTGTTTATGATTAAGGATTAAAGTTTTCACTTCTATCGACAGTCCCCAAAGACGGCCCCAAGATTGTTTTTTAATAACTTACTTTCATGATCAATCTTAATACGTACAAGACTAAAATTGAAACTATCGAAAAATAAGTACGATAACTAAAGTTTGCGTCGAACTTGGCTGTACAAAACTATGTTGCCCAATTCTGTGCATACATATAAAACGTATTAGGGTATAACAGGTGAACTCGACGCTAAGTGCGGTCGGTCCCCTCACCTGGGACCCCGCTCACTTTATAGTAGCCAAATAACCGCTGCATACTGTTCATATTTTATTATAGCTTATAGCAGTTTAATTTGTCCGAGAAATAGTTTGACCTTAACACCTGACGGCTAGTGCAGCTATCAGCTAGTATATTTAAATATTTTGTGGGTTTATTTTTTAATATTTGTGGGTAGTTTTGAATGTAACAAAGCTAGCAAAGAAACCAACTGCTCCTCTGATGGTAAACGGGTATGGTAGCCTACGATGACTTCCAATATCAATGTTATAATCGATTGCAAAATCGTTATTTGAAACATGGAACACTAATATCCAGCCAAAACAGATTAGAAAACGGACACCAATAGGTGAAGAATAAACGGCGATGGAAGGTCTTGAAATTAAATGACTATTTACGGGTTTTTATTTCAATGTTTAAAATTCGCGTACACGTAAGCCAATATTACGAAAGATGCATTTTCCGGAAAACTAAACCATTGCTATGAACTTATTCGTATTATTATTCTAAACTAACGTCTACTAGAACGGTCTAAAAACTGATCTCTTGAATGTTTCGTCGGTCTAGTTCCAGCGTTTCAGTGCTGATCAGTGACGTAACGACTCATTGAACATCTCAATCTAGTCACATTTTTTTATCTCGTTTCTGTTATGGCGCTAGCACGCGACTGTGTAGTGGCCAGTTTAAAACTACGTGCCGTTTCGAATAGAGAACACCTGTTTTGCTAAGTTCAAGCTATTTCGTGCGAGATTTACGTCACCTGCGCTCGCTACTCCTGTCCTCTCCTTAATGGGTACAATACCAAAATATACCTACTGCGAGTTTTCTACCGACTTAGCGCATCGTTGAGTGTTTAGTTTGCTTTTAATGTTTTTTTTTGGCGCTTAATTTGATTCTTTGGAGGAATTTGATTCTCATTTTTTTGTCACTTGTTGCTTACAATTTGATTATTAAGCTTTTGATTGTTAAAGTATTGACTTTTGACAAGTCTTACGCCATATTTTTGTGTATCTGTCACACATGAACATGAAAACATATGTTTTAGTTTTTAGGTATTATTGCTGTTCAAATATTTACAATAAAACTACCTTAACGCCTAATAAATGTAAAAGTTTGTGAAAATGTTTGAAGTTAATGGATAGTATGCTTGTTACTCAATCACGCGTAAGCCATTGAAAGGATTTTTATGAGACTTAGGACACAGATAGGCCATGAGCTACAGAACAGATAAGGTACTACTTTTTATTTTGGTATGCATACCCATGGGATTGAGCATGCGAAGCCGTGGACAGCACCTAGTACCTATAAAGAATAGTGATCAGTCTCTATTGGTACCTATAGTGTTTTTTCGCCCCAGGTGTCGTCCACTACAAGTCTCATACCTCCCAAATACAGCTAAATTGTCTCCTTACCATAATACTGTCCCGAAAGTGGGTAGTTATTAAATATTCTTATTTGTCGCCTAAGTGACGGACACACTAACATTTACATAATTAAGCGATGACGTCATCTTACTGTGTTCATGTGTGTGTGTGAGTGGCTTAATTTTTATGTCTTTGTTAATATTGAGGTCGAGATGGAGTGTTTATATGACGCGATGAAACGTCGCTTGTAGGTGTACACACCTGTATACAGATGAAGCTTATATACTTATGTGCGCATCTGTATACGAGGGTTGTAAATGAACAGCTTATTAATTCATCCTGGTGATTGAGCTTATTTTCGCGTACGATCGTGAAGTGGCAGGTCCAATTTCCACATTGGAGGATGTTTTTGTAGTAGCTCGAAAGCTGGAATCAGACGCCAATAACCTCGCCTCCTGTTACCGTGTCTACTAAGCTCATCTTCAAAGTCCGTAGGCTTACCTCTGATTACGTGACCCCACAACCCAGCTGGTGGCAAAATATGTGGACTATACCTAATACACCTCTGCTTACCCCATTTTTGCTAGCATACCTAATCGTCTGATTACCTACACTTATCAGACAGCTTAGCATCCAAACTAGACAGTTCTTAAAACATGATACCCGGCAATTTAGAATAAGATTGCTTATTAATTCCATTCGTAAATCGCCGCCGTATAATTATTATTCTGTTTACTAATTCGCTTATTAATACAACCTGAACATTGTAACATGAGCTTAATAACCCAGTTGACAAGCTACTTTACCTCGCACATACTAACCCATTTCCTATGGTTGACGTTTATGAGTTTACGACACAAGAGATGATGGGAAGAATTTATATGATACCTACCATCCGTTTATGAGTTGGCTGATGACAACTCATGTTTTAATGTTAAGGCATAATATTTATGTGTAAGTAATGATGTAGCTGAGATATTCTTGTGATCAATTTTGGATGAGACTATGAGAGTAATAACTGTACAGTGTACGGGCTGTCTAGTGGTTTATGTGGTTGCCTTGCTACTGCCATTGTGCTGAGTGATGTGGGTTCGAATCTCATACAAAAATTTGTGTGATCCATAAATATAATTGTTCAGTCTTGATATTCTTTGTGTCTGTTGTTTGAATGTTTTTTTTTTTTATTTTTTTTTTATTTTGCTCGTCAAAATGACCACACTCCACCTGATGATAAGCAGTCGTGTGGTCTAAGAGCAGTGGCCTCCACATCGCCCCCACAGTAGCCGAGGCGATGTTGAGGTCTCTACTTTGACGGCCTGAGAAGATGCTTTTTCACGCCCCGCTTAAAGAACCCAGGATTGAAGGAAGAAGGAAACACGTGCCTTGGCAGAGAATTCCATGCCTTGGTCGTTCGGCAGAGGTATGAGGACCCAAACTTTTTGGTACGCGCTCTAATCGACTCTACCGTGTAAGGATGGCATCTGAGCTCAGCACGCGTTGTTGTTGTTTGTAACACAGAGATTATTTCTAGAGCAGATGATATCTTTTTAAAGAAAACAGAAAAAACTTCTGTCATTGCATGGTGATGCGTGAACCACAAATCATTGTAACGGCCTGGATGTTTTTTTGTCCGTCGTTTTAATGGTTTAAAAGTCCGCTGCGAAACGTCATGTATTCCTAGTGTGCCCCCTTTGTATATAAACGAAAATCTTGATGGCGACTCGGGTTTAAGTGGCCGTAGTCTGATTACTTTTTGTGAGATCAGTATATTTGTGTCAGGTTTATTTCTGCAAATGTTTAGAGACAACTAATACAAGTGTTTCATAGGAGATATCTTTTGAAAACTATACTTAATTATGACAAATAATGACGATTCTATTTGTGTAGCCTTAGATCTGAAAGCTCATCTTTAAAACACACGATATAGAAAATATTATAATAAATTAATTCAAGCAAGGTTAGTAATCTTTTTATATTATTCAGATATTGGTATCAATATCGTAGCGATACAAGTCTTGCGAAAATAGACTTCAAAGGTTTCATATATGAAACGTGATTCGGTTTAATACGAACTACCTTTAGAAAGTCTGTGGTAATAACTATCTAGAATCGATATAGAATATAAACGTAAGATATATTTACTGTTTTTTTTTATGTTCTTTATAAGGAGCTTTGTCACAATATGACTTTGTCGCTCCATCATAGCCACCGCATGTATGATTACATATTATTTACTGGATTGATATCATGTTTTTTATATCAAAGATGAAAGACAGGCTTACTGCTCGTCTAATAGTAAGCGGTGGCTATGACGTATAATCTCTTGCATTACATGATAAGACAAGAGTGCTGGGAGACTCACATAGTCTCCCAGCACTCTTGTCTATCCACTAGCTTTTGTCCGCGGCTTCACTCGCGTAAAGTAGGTTAGGTTAGGTTAAGTTAGTAACAGTGCATTTAAAAAAATAAAATATAGCCTATGTTACTCGGTGATAATATGGCTTTCTAAAGGTAAAATAATTTTTGAAATGATTTTTAAGTTAAATCCTTACAAACAAACAAAATATCTAATCTTTCCTCTTCATAATATGTATTATAAGCATAGATAGAAGCATGTTTAGATTATAGAATCAAAACAAAATTGTATACTTTTCTCTAAGAACGACTCCACATTAAAATATTTGCAAGAGGTAACAGAAACGGATAAAATGAATTGCCCATCACTTACTATAACTGTTATCATCATATACCTATTAGCGTCCCACTGCTGGGCACGAGGCTCCTCTCATATACGACCGATAGAAACCACTAACTGGCACTACTATTGATGGACCTTATACGGACCTGCAATTAACACTCGAGGAAGAACATCATCCTATACTTATCAGCTAATATTATAACCCTTTCATGTAATTATGAAGGAAAATTCCTTTTCTGTACACTAAAGAAAATTGCTTATACTGCTATTATTCTGTCGAGTACACGTCGGTGTTAGGGTTGACACACCATAGGGATTAGCATAGATTCTATTGAGGTTTCGTATGGTCTTATTCTCTTAATATATAGAAATAAAACATGCTGATACATAATTAAATGTTATGTTATGTATGTTACCTTTTTTAATACGTTTGTAAATATATATTAGGTTAATTCCTTTTAAAATTAATAATGTAAATATTTGTGGCATAAAAAAAATTAAATGTTTATATTAAAATGTTTCGAAACATGGATCTCCAAAAGCACGAGTTTCTTGGGAAAACTAATCCAAAGGCTTAACCAGATAAAGAAAAAGTGGACAAGAAGTCATATCAGAATTATTTTTCTGATTATTGTGGTTGTGTCTAATGATATTTTTTAAAGGATTACTATTTATTTAGTTTACAAATTACTAATATTATCCGTAAGCCTTCTAGCTAAGTCTTTAAGTAATACTGAAGTTAGAAGTATCTTTACCTCGGCAATATAATGGGTTAGTTAAACACACGACCTCTCGTTCCCCTATGCTTTAACCATTAAGCTAAAGTCACTTTCTTATTTTTAATATACAAATACCACCATGTTTTAAACCACTAAGCTCTAAGACATAAATATTATTCTGAATACTCTATTTTGACAGCCCTAGCAGTTATAGCGTTAGAATAGCCACGTCATTGACATCTTATATATGAATGCCACATGTTAATAATTGTCAATTATAGTATAGTTGGTTGTAATGAGACATAATTATGATAAAATCCTTTAATATTCACAGCTGTACGTTTGTAATTATAGCAAATCATCCACGGATAACGTTTAAGGGTATGATGTATTAAAGAAAATAATTTATTATTCCGTATTCTTTAATACAATTCCACATTGTTTAACAGGTGTATAACAAATTTAAATATGTACTATCGGCTCCAGCGACGGATGACCATTTCAGAATTTTCGCTTGCACATGTTGACCAGTTGAGTTTGTATCGCCTTAGAATCAGTAAACAAATGTAAAGTGTAAAAAAACTCAAACAAAGAAAGGGGCGTGTCACGGGTACGGGTACCAAGTGTTGGTCTGCTATGCGATTTTAACCTTAGGAGTGGTCATCCGTCGCTGGAGTCAATAGTACACTAAAGTAGTATCTATTGCTTCATTGAGCCCGAAGCACACGACATTTTTTACTTTAATGACTACTGCGTCCAAGTGCGGGAGCAGCAGTTAAAAAAAAAAAACATCGTCGGCTCTTGATATAATTCCTGTGTCACGGGGTCTTTACAAACATTCAAACAATGGAGACAAAGAACACCTAGACTTGGAACAACTATTTGTGGACCACATAAATTTTTGTCGCGTGTGGGATTCGAACCCACAACATTCAACGTAGTGGCAACGGCGATGCGACCACTTAAATCACTACGCCATCCGTGCAGTCGAATTCAAACATAATGACACGATGCAAACATGACCGATAATATGATATATACCGGGTTTGACTCATGTGTCAAAGAAAGTGTAATTAAGTTTCTTTGTTAGGAAATTCTCATTAGTAAACCCAGGTATTCATGACATACGCTATGAAGTATGTGTATTTGAAAATGTAACCTAGCCCATTCGCTGTCCTGTGATAGACACAATAGAAAATCTATTGTTATGTATCATATGTGATTCATCGGACCGGGAACCTGCTAGGTTAGGATTAAATAGGTACTCAAGATATTTTTATATTTATGGATAGCTTGTCTATATTACCATTATTCATGTATACGTATGTCTGTTTTCCGAAAAATGTATTACACAAATAAGTCCCACTTAATAAGCAGCGAGCTTATCGCCGAGCTATTACTCAGAATTTTTTGATAGAAAATGCAATAACACTTCGTCCGTCCCGAATCTACATAATTACAGAATCGAGGGCATAATTCACTGATTTATATTGCCTGCCGAAATATTTGATTGAACACAAGTGACGCCGCGGGTAGAAGTTATAGTATATTACAAAAATAACGAACAATCATCGCCTTAACAATATGAAAATGCAAGGTAACGCATCATTGTGGAAAGAATTAGTTATCTATACAATGACGGTTTGTATAGAGATGGTCATAGGCCCGTTCTCACGATACTTGTATCAATAGCCAAATCATTATATTACAACTAATTATTTTAATTATTATTATTTATTTAGTTTTTGTTAATAAAAAAGTTAATAATGTATGTATGTTACCGCTATCGATCGGTATGTCAAATGTAGTAAGTTTTTTATAATTCGCAATTTGAATTGCTTTCGTTACTTTTCTAGCTCTAAGATTAGGCGGCGATATCTCAATGGATATGACATTGGACTTGCGATCCAGAAGTTGTGGGTTTGAATCCTACCCCAATGGGTAGGATTGTAATCACTATCGACGTGAGTCCCAACACAAGTATTCTGGCTTAGTACGTTAACAGGGAAACTAGTAATAAAAAGTAACACACCTATTACAGACTGCTATTAGTTATAGAATCAAAACTAATATATCAATCAGAAAATGATGCTCTTGTTTCTCACTCAATTTTCTTCTTACTGTCTTATTGTATCCAATTCCATTGGTATCAATTCCAAAGTAACTACACACATACAATAATCTCCAAAAAACTACTTGCTTCCAACAAACATTACCGCTCGCATTTACAAAATACATGGATATGAAAAACGTCAATACTCCGAGACGGGGTCGTATTTTAAATGCGTTCAAACAAAGAGCTATAGCAATAGACAGTAATGTTTGAGCACCGGTGAGTTCCGGCTATTCATCATGGCTACGGTTCCTGTACGTAATCGGGGAAGGTAATGCGCTGTAGCGAAGCACGGTCTACACTATGTATCGAAGGTTTCTCATTCCATTTTGAATTATTATGTACCTCAGCTCTTTGAATTTTATTTCTTATAGCCGCTACAAATACTAGAAATAAATCGGTTGCTTTGATATTTATTGCCTTGTATTCATAAGTGTATTTTTGTAGAAGGAATGTTTTGTAATGTTTTGTAAAGATTTCTAGTTCAATGACAATTTCTATTTTCTTTGAGATTTAGTATTTATAAATTTTCTTTTGATTGAAGAGGTTTATCGGAAACTTGTGGTACCTATCACAAATTGGTTACATTTCTATTGATTTTAAGGTCACTTCTGTAGTGTAGACAGCCGTTCAGCTTATTTCTATCAGAAATTTTTGTTATCATATAGTTGTGAAATCAAGTCAGAACCTATCACACGGACAAATAATTGACATAAATTTGACCGTGAATCTTTTGATATAGCACATAGTACGTTATCGTCTTTATGATAACGTACTTTGTGCTATCAAAAACTGCTGTCTCGTTATATATTGTATAGTGGCATATCTTTCTATACAGCCTTAAGTTTGATTACCAATTTGGAAATGTACTCGATTGCCATTAATATTAATAGCTTGCCTTTACTACTTTACGTGGTCATGTTTAAAATACTCATCTACCTAACCTCGAGATCATTAAAGCATGGTAATACATATATTAAGTTAAAGCTACAGGAATAACAGCTACGACTATAAAACTACTAAACACAAACATATACGACATAAATCCCTCTTAACAGCATTACTTTAATAACAAAACGAACCATATTTCAACGTTGTATTCCGCAAACCGTACAAGGTAATTCCCTAAGATTTATACTGGCAGCATCCGCTCTCAGATACAAATTAACATATAATTATTGCCTTTGTTTGGCATGCTGACTGTACTATGACGTCATGATTGATGATCTTTGCTGACTGTACCGGTAAACTGATTGAGGTTTAGTAATTGAAAGTTTGTTTTAGAAAGGGGTTAATTATGAACTTAACGCTGTTATTAATAGTGTCAAATATTAATTAAGAGTGATGTAAGTAGATTTTTTTGGGCAAGAAAGCTTACTTCCATTCTGTTGGTTTTCGGTGACTAGGGTAATCGCTTACCAACTTAGCTTATGATTGCTTGTATAAGGATATTGCTTGCGTGTTGCTGACACTAAGAAAAGTAATATAAAGGTGAGATGAACAGCAATGAAGTAGTGGTCGCTTCGCTATTGCCTCTATGCCGAGTGTTGTGGGTTCGATGGCGAAACAAAAATGTGTGTGAGCCACACATATCTATGTGTGGCTCACACACATTTTTCAAATCTGGGTGATCTTTGTGTCCGTTTTTCGAATATTTGTAAAGTCCCTCGCGATACAGCAATAATTCCAAGTGACGTAGAATTTTAAAAACGAAAAATAGTTATCAACGGCATGCTTTTCATGTCTTCAAACAAAATGGTTTTAAATCAAAATTTCGGACTATAAATTCGTCCTTTATTTATATAAACCGAAGGTCGACCAAAAATGCGTAGCATTGGTTTCTCAGTGTTTCTATAATAGCCACAAATGTTTAATGAAACTTGGTATTGAGTTAAAAGCCAAGTTTAAGTAAACCCGGCCTGTGTAAGAGGATCATAATGTTAAACTTTGTGGTTTTCATAAATAACTCAATAGTTGGCATTGAATTGTGAGGCTTTAAATGTTTTCTCTCTGTGTGTCTGTGTTTGTAGTTTCTATGTTTGTGTGTGTGTAGGTGTAAGCTACTAGTTTCTATTTGTTTTTTTTTGTGAGGAATAAGGCGTACAGAGAATATAGCGTAAACGTCAGCGGCACAGGTCCTCCTCCTTAGTCGTTCACTCTTGACTGAGTGGTCATGGTTGATGACGCTGCATTTTCATTGGCTAAAACAGCCCATGCGATGCGCCTCCATTTGTTGCGGCCTTCAGCGTCTCTGGAACTTTGGACCATGGAGGTTTGTGTCGCAGCTTTGATAAGGTCTGTCCAACGCGTAGGTGATCGACCGCGTGACCGTTTGCCCTCAACCTGTCCTTGGACAACGAGTCGTTCTATGGAGTGTTCCTTTCGAACAACGTGTCCAAAATATTTGAGGATTCGTATTTGCACAGTCGACGATAATATCTGCTTGACTTGTGCGGCACAGGTACAAATAACATATACCTATGCGAGAGTCCATTTGTTTGTTGTAGTTGCTCTGCTTAACCGCTGAACTGATTTTGATGAAATTTATAAGATTAAACCTAGGCGGAAATCAGAGTGATTTGATGCGAAATTACATCTGTAAAGAAATTATTTTTCTGTCTATAAGTACCTCGTTGCCTTCGTAGCACCAGATAGCGCTTATATTTGATTATAGTGTGGTTTCCAATTCAGTTTTCGGATCGGAAAATAAATTACATGTTTTTATTAGAAAATTCATATTAATTGTGCCCGGTAAACGTTCCACTAACCCATTCGGGGATAAAGGCTTGAGCCGATACATGTAAACCATTTAAGCGAGCCGAAATCGCTGTACAAACACATCTTAGTGTGCGAGTTATTCTATATCTGTCTGTTTTGTGGCCCTATGTCCGGTATGTTCGTCATTCAAGAATTCAGAAATCGCTGTACAAACGCATATGTTTAAGAGCATCGGTTATTGTGCTTCGATCTATTCTGTGGCACTGTCCGCTGTGGCCTTTACCCAACTATGTAGTTGTATATAACATCGCAGGTGTGCCATTTGCGTTTCCTTAGCAGTCGGCTAACAGTTTCTTATCTGATCCGAAGCGACCATGTACTCTGGAGTCACAGTTTGAAACTGTACATTGTTTACTAAGTTCTCTATGCCTTGGGATTACACAGGGCATAAGCAGTACTCGACTAAGCTTTACTATTCCACAGCTAATAAATAATTTGGTTATTACACTGCTGGCTGTCTCGATGGCGCAGTTTATGTGGTGCTGTGGTTTATGTGGTCAAAAATCATTTATTCATTTAGATCACAATGTAACACTTATGAACGTAAAATTTTATGAGTTAGTGAGTTTAATAAAGTTACTGAATTTATATTTAGGCTAGTTGCTAGGTTTGGAAAAGGTCCATCCCCAGGTTGAGCAATAATTCTCAGAATGAGAACGGTGTCTAGACCTGTGTCATACGGCAATAGACTTTATCTTTAATGGGATCTGAAATGGTAGACGTTATGTAGGTGTTAGGCACCTCTACCTACCCTTTAACATACAGGCATGAAACTATGTCATGTTATGTACAAAGGGTGGGATTATCGCTAAAAGCAGCTGTCTGGTATTCAGTACTGCCAACCTTCTTCTTCTTCTTCTTTAGCCTTAATCGACCAAATATTTGGTGTAAGCCTCCTTCAATCCTCTTCACTTTACTCTGTCTTGGGCAATTAGGGTTCAGTTGCTGCCCGCCACTTTTTTAATGTCATCCTTCCATCTCATCTGTGGTCGCCCTCGAGGTCTTTTCTGGTCCCATAGTCTCCATTCTAACACTCTTTTACACCAAGAGTTTTGCTGCCAACCAATGCTGCCATTATTGTACATAATAATATTGTATTATAATGCGAATGTCAGTTTGTTTGTTACGCTTTCTCACCTTAACTACTCGACCGGTCATCACGAAATTTTGCATACACGTCACG
The DNA here is from genome assembly GCA_963564715.1 of Catocala sponsa. Taxonomy (NCBI): domain Eukaryota; kingdom Metazoa; phylum Arthropoda; class Insecta; order Lepidoptera; family Erebidae; genus Catocala; species Catocala sponsa. The sequence continues at coordinate 10,791,003 of OY751352.1, forward strand.
GATATAGAAAAGGACACAAGGTATCTATCACCCAGAAATAAGTACCGTTTCCGAGAGATAGAAATTTATTGACAAAAGCGAGCGGGAGAAAATCTAGTTATATATAATAATCATGTTAATGTAAATAGAATTCATCTATCTATCCTAATCCTAACTAATATTATAAAAGGGAAAATGAGTTTGTTTGTTTGTTTGTTATCTTTTCACGCCTAAACCACTGAACCGATCATTCTGAAATTTTGCATATACATTTTCAGGTGTACAGAATCGGACATAGGTTACCTTTCATCCCGAAAAAAATTACTGTTCCCGAGGAAAACAACAATATCGTTCTTATGATAATAGATGGCGCCACGTGTCTTTAGAATCATGATTGAATTATATTATTACAAGCAGAGTACGACCCGAATCGATTGTCAAATTCTAAATTAACGCGAGCAAAGCCGCGGGCAAAAGCTAGTAATATTATATTATAATGCGAATGTCAGTTTGTTTGTTACGCTTTCTCACCTTAACTACTCGACCGGTCATCACGAAATTTCGCATACACGTCACGGAAAAAGACACGGGGTTATCTATCACTCAGAAAAAAGTACTGTTTCCGAAAGATAGAAATTTATTGACAAAAGCGAGCGAAGCCGGGGAAAAAATCTAGTTATATATAATAATTATGTTAATGTAAATATAATTCATCTATGTACAATAAATAAAGCTTCTATTATACATCTAACCATGATTATTATCCAGAGTGCCATTATAATGCATTATACTTGAATCGTTGAAAAATTACACAACGCACTTGTAACTCCTCTGGTGTTGCGGGTGTCCATGGATGGCGGTAATCGCTTACCATCAGGCGATCCGTCTATTCGTTTGCCCCCTAATCCATAAAAAAAAAAAGAAAAAAATCCATGTCCTATTAATACTGTAATTATACTGACATTTTCTAATTGCTTACATGAAGGGTAAATTGTTACGTGTATAGATAATAAAGGAATATCTTACGATAAAATTATATTTATAATTTATTTTTCTAATTGCAGGTATGTGCAAGTATAACGTCGCTTCTCATGCAAATTGAAAAGTAAGTGTTTTTTTTTAAATCTCTGTGTCACTGGAGACTTTAAAACCTTAAAGGGCACAAAGGACCTTTAAACCCTGACAACTATTTGTGGTTCACACCAAATTTGGCAAATGGGATCGAATCCATAGCACTTTGCTTTCTGGCAATGGTAAGGCGATTACTAAAAACTGCAATTCAATTCATTTTAAGGTCAGGTTAAGTTGACTTATTAAGAAACTCAACCAAACGCGACTAGAAATCAGACATGCAATTCCTTTACGTAACGATCGCCCATCAAAAGGCAAACCTCGATAAAGATCGCTTCACGCCAACATACCAAGCACAACCAACTATAAACGTCAACATATCCACGATATAACTCAATAGCGTCCAACAAAATATCAAAAATGTATTTCAACGCACAAAATGTCCAGCCTTACACACTATTAAATTAATATAATAAACTTTAATTTGGGAGCTGTCAATCTGTCTTGCTTCGCAAACGATGCCGAAATGCTTCGATTTCCGGTAGCATTTTACAAAACTGTCCATTGCTCTCAAATTGATGTTTTAAAATTGTTTTTCGAGTGTACACTCTTCAATGGAATGTGTTATTCGTTTTATGTCGGGAAATTGATTTTCAGCAGAGATTTTTTTAATACAATGCTTGCAAATAATTACAATAGCCATTGAATTCGAGATAAACACACACTCACTTGCATATTTCCGACGGGTAAACAATGGTGTATTTCACCTGAATTTAGTCAGCTATATTTTATCTTATTTTATATTATCTTATGTGTGCCAGTCAGTGCAGACCGGCGACACTTCGACCCAATGGGATCTTTTGTGTCGACACTCTCCCAATAACGACTGCCATAGATGTTCATGGCAGCCGGGACCAACGGCTTAACGTGCTTTCCGAGGCACGGAGCAGGCGATAATTGTTAATCAATACGCACATAGTTTCGAAAAGTCATATAACAAGTCTTACTTATTATAATAGAGTGGGACTATTACTGTCTACAGGACACATATTTAAACAGCTACAATTAAGATTTACCTAATAACTTAGGTAAATAAAACAGCAAAACCCGGGCACCAAACCCGCACAGATCAGACGCAAACTTATGCCATGAGTCGACGATGTACTACTTTTTCGATTGTGTTTATATAGAAATTACGCAGCACTTAGAAGAATCCCTTTATTGTGGGGACTTGTCAAAAATTTATTTATTGGACACAAAGAACTTTTTGTGCTTCAACATTTTTGTCTGGCATCAAACTCATAACGTTTGAGGCACTGACAATGGTGAGGTGAGTACTTAACAGCTATATATAAATTCTTGGATTATAATACAATGTTTTGACTCTCAACATCGCCTCGGCTACTGTCGGGGCGATGTGGAGGCCACTGCTCTTAGACCACACGACTGCTTGCCATCAGGTTGAGTGTGGTCATTTTGACAAGCAAGAAAAAAAAAATACCACCCGCGCAGAGTATGCAAACATTTGTGACAACTAGAATAAACTTTCCATAAACAACACTAGATCTATGGGAGTCCAAAAAGGCATAGTGTCATTTGTAACAATTATGCTCATCGATCCTAAGGCTATATTTCTCAATCACGACCCCATTCATCGCACGATATTCGAAGGCCAACTGCCACAATAGTGCGTTAATGTTATGGTTTCCAAATCGTTATAATAGATTAGTTTTAGGGATTATTATCTTGATCTTGTATGGGATAGAGGATTATTTTCGTGTCTTTGTTGAGACCTTTGACTTTGTGGGTACGAAATCAAAATAAAAATATGTTTATTCATGTAGGTCACAAAGTAACACTCATGAACGTCAAAATTACAGTTCATAAAGTGGATTTACATTTATCTGTTGTCATGCTCAGCATATACAGCAATGCCTTAAAACTAACGAGAAGAACTGGCAAGAAACGTTTGTTAAGACTGTCATCTATCTATACTAAAATATTATAAAGGGGAAAGATTTGATTTTTTGTTTGTTTGTAAGGATTTATCTTAAAAACTAAGGATTCGATGTTAATAATGATTTTACCGTTAGGAAGCTATATAATACTATCACTGAGTAACATAAGCTATATTTAATTTTTAAAAAGTATGTTACTAACGTGACCTAATTTACTTTTACGCAAGCGAAACCGCGTGCAAAAGTTAGTATATAATAAAAACAGCTGGCTAAAGATGAAAAGCATATAATACACGTGTATTAGACCCATCTTTAGCCAGTGTAAGGTCACTCGTAATAGGTGTTAAACAGATTACCGCACGTCGAATACATTCCTCGAAGCTGAGCTGCTACTGAAAATTTTGCTGACTAATAAATCCAATTACAGCAAGACCAGGGAATCGAATTCTGGATTAGGGTCTGCTCTAAGCGTAAGTGTGAACTTCTGTCGTGGCTTGGACCACAAGGCGAGGTGTATAATACAGATTGAAAAGGGTCAAAAGTTATAAAAAGCTCAAGCGTATTATTATTATATCTTTTTTTTAAATGAATCCGATCATTAGTTACCAAATATCCTTGTAAATTTTTCTTACACTAAATAAGTGCCTCGTACATGACAAAGAAAATTCAAAACCGAGTGCGCAAAAATTAAATTAAGATTGAAAAGATCAGCGGTTCAAATTAAGTTAAAATATTCGAGATATCAACAATAAGATGACAGCTGTCCTTTACGTCATAATCCACGTTATAAAGAGCTCTTAACCAATTAGTTCTGCCATACCCAATTTTGTCATGGTCGTGAAAATACGGTTATACGCCCCCATGTCAAAATTAATCTCAATCTGGAGTATGACATGTATTTTTTTTATTAATTACGTCGTTAAGGCCCGCATCAAGCGAAACGAACTTGTTTAAACAGCCTAATTATATCAATAATACTAAATTATAAAATAATACATTGCTGTTAATACTAATTTCACACTTAAAATACATGATTTAATTCATATAAAAAAGGCAGTACCATACTTTATTACTGTGAATTTTAACTATCGCTCGATGTAAATAAAAAATCATCAAGTCAAAATCACAAAATTATTAATTTAGAAGTAAGACTTATGAACGTGTAAGTTAGTGAATTAGTGAGTTTAGTAAAGTTACTGAATTCATATTTAGGTTCAGGCAAGGATTGAGCCTATAAAAAGATATCTGCAAGGAACACATGGCCGCTCTTTTAAATCGCCATTTAATCATCCTCTTTAGAAAGCATGATTAAATCATTACATACATCGAAATATGTTCATTGTATTCAAAACCCAGCAATCTGTCTTACGACATTTTATTCCCCTCATTACCCGGGCAAAATATAGATTGCCTGGAAAATGACCGCAAAAAAACAAACCACCGCCATATGTCAATCTTTTTGTAACGTCACGAGAGCAAAAAGTAGCTTTACCGTCTTTGGTATAGGGTTGTCAATCGTTTGAATGAGAATATGTACGGTAAAAGTAAGTTTGTGTGTACGTCAGGCGACGTCGCGGCCAATTTAAACGGGACAGACGACTAAATAAAGAAAAAACAAGGTTTAATAGCTAGGACATGAGTCCTTTTAAGACGGATATTTTTAAACAAAACAGATGTAAAAAGGTCATCATTGTCAGCTTTGATTATGTTATTAGTGAGGATGCTGCTGTAGGATTTTGATTTCTATCGGTATAATCAAAAGTACTGCTTTCCCTTAATTTTTTGGTTAGGTTGTTTTAATTTTCATGGGAACGTTTATTTTTATATGCTTTTTGTTATGACGCGTCCCATATACAAATTAGATTAATGATAGAAACATTAGTTAGTCATGCAGAACATTATAAGTCGACGTTGTCATAATATTTTATATTAGTTTTAATAATATAATTAAATCTTTATTTTAGAACATTAGTTATCAATTTGGATAACATAAAGATTTAATTTTGTTTTACAGATTTCTACTATAATCTATTACATATTTATTTGCTTGACACTGGGACGCCATTGATGGTACAAATCTTTTCGACGATACGAACTTACAATCACCCTCCAATCAATTGAACGCGAGCAAATCAACGCATTTGAATATATAACCATATGGGGCAGCCCTAGCTCTTGCAATTGGCGTCAAATTCACCGCGCGGTGAAACATCAAAGTCCGCCGCAATGTCATTAGGGTTGTTGCTAAGTTGGTAGCAAAAACTAGTTTTTTTTTTAAGTTATTTGGTGAATGCTTTTGTTACATATTTTAGGTAAAGAATGTTTTAGATTTTAAACTTGGCTAAGTCATGCATAGTATTTTTAATTTTTTGGTATTCTTAAATGAAATTATGATCGGTATGCAATACTTTTAAAATGAAGGTAGACAGAAATATGACTAACATTCTATCGGTTATTTTAAAACATTCACGAAAAAATACGACAGATCAGACACTAATTTATGCCTATCAGAACATAAGATTTATGCTATAATCATATTGATAACCCAGCATTCAAAGCCCAATAAAATACCGTCTAATGAACTACGAAACCCTGTAGTCAATAAACCATAACATCAATATAGCCTAAGGCTCTATAGTAAGCAATGATATACCGTACAGTAGCCAGTTCGATGCCCGCCGGGTGCAATTATGTGTATCAACAGGCAAATTTCCTCTAATACCGACCGGTGCGCCATTGAGTTAGATGTTAATAATCTGAACTTATGGATACGGCATTCTCTCACGAAGTGTATTGTTCTGAATTATTATTACTTAAGTATATTAGAGTATTTTGGTTTGACCTTAGGGAATATGATAGCTACCTTGTAACAGTGTTGGATAAGATTATCGAATGTATTTTGATTTGAACTATCCTAGCTGTAATACGATTCGTTGTTTGTTCGTCTATTACATCAAAAAAATTGAAATTGTATTGAGTTGTTTTTTTAAGGAGATTGCTTAAAAATCGGTGAGTGAATAATGTTAATTAATAATTAACACTTCAACTAACAAACTTTAGAAACATGATACCAAAGGTTCCAAGGTTTTCTTTAGCTATTGTTGCAATATTATATATGGACATACGTAGCGTATGTCCATATATAATAACAATAAGCAACTTCGTTCCAATAATAACATAGTTAAGAGAAACTGTTCGGACTTTGCATGTCTCCCTTGTATTTGTCAGTTCGTTACTAATAATTTTTTCTAAGTTTATAGGTATTACCAGGTAGGACATGCTATTGATTTTTCTGTTACGTGTTTGGCAATATAATCATGTAGTCTGGTAATATACTAAATAGAAGACGGACAAGATAGGCTCACTCTCAATGATATTGGAGCTAAAACGTAGTTAAAGTGGGTGTAATACATCTCTACTAACTCATTCATAGTTACTCAGAGTAAGTTTATGTATCTTTCACATTGATTACATTACTAATGTAATCAATGTGAAAGATTGCAAGTTTTTGGTAGTTTATTATACAATCACGGTTAACCGTTTGGACATATTTGGATGTAACTTATACCGTGTCTTGTATTAAGCTATACAAGTATAACTTACGTATCCTAACTAATCTTATAAATGCGAATGTGAGTTTCTTTGTTTGTACGCTTTCACGACTTAAATGCTCCACCGCTCATAAATAAAAAAAATAAAACAGTCTTTGGGGACTGCCGATAGAAGTGAAAACTTTAATCCTTGATCATAAACACTTCTTTATAAACCAAAAATAATTCAATAATGGAAAGCGTTCGGTGACGTTGACGCGAGTTCCATGATTTTTGTTCACCCAAGAAGTGATCAACGCGCCTAAAGAAGTTTTCACTTCAAAAATATAGAAATACCGCACAAACGTTGTCAGAGGTACAGAAAAGGATATAGGGTACCTTTTCATCCATAAAAAAGTACTGTTTTAGTAAAAGTATTTTTTTTGTATGTATTAGTAATGTAACCTTTTTTTACCTGTTTACTCTCAGTGGAGAAGAGGAGCGGAGAGGTTATATCGAGCTCACCCGGAAAAAGATGGAACGTCCCGGGTACTACCGACTAAACCTACTATGGTGTGACAACTCGCTGCCTTGAATGGTGGGTGGGTCGCTGGAACTGAAACTAAGTACAACATACGTAACTAATATTCTTTTGTTTATTTGTTTGTTTGTTACGCTTTCACGTCTAAATTACTCCACCGACCATATTGAAATGCCGCAAATACGTGGTCAGGGGTACAGAAAAGGACATAGCTCCCGTTATGTATGGAATTATGTTTTTTGAAATAGCGCGTCCATATTGTCGTAAATCCCGATACTGGTATTCAATTGCACATCGGATATGGCGGCGCCGGACACGAGGAATTTGGCAAAATATTTTGTGACAAATATGTATCACGTATACACTCCATAGATTGAATACTCCAACACTATTGCACGCCTTCCACAAAGGAATCTCATCATTTATTTGACTTAATAAAGACATTCCTGCTTGAATATAAATTGTCTCGTTTGTTGTTTAAAGGGATAATTCGAATAAGTTTCATTGGTTTATTCGAATTTTCCTCTATTATAAAAGTGAACTGATTGTTTGTTTGCTTGAACGCGCTAATTTTAGTTACTACCAATCCGATATGAAAAAATAATAATTCCATTAAGTATTCCATTTATTAAGGAAGGTTATAGGATTGTTAATTTTAGGCTACGAGCCACTGATGTGGAGTAGTAATCATAAAAGTAGGTAAAATCGCTAGAGAAAGCTCGTTACTGTATATTTAAAATACGAATATAAATAGAACGATTCACTGCTTTATTGTTCCCGCAGTATTAAGTTAGATTCTTAGACCGGGCTAAGTGCTATTTCGTTTTTCAGTTATAACATCCCCAGTAGGCCTGACATGTCCCCGGTAGATTACAATAAGCTTGTTTTTTATTAAGTGGGACGTAAAATCACAATTGGCGAAATGGTGTAATTCACCTATGTAGACTCCTTCCATGATATGCACGCAAACATTTGTGTACCAACGTATATTTGACTTCTTGTCGAAGAAATCAGATACGATTCTACCAACATTCAAAATTCGGAACTTTCTTATACAGATGAAGTTACAGAAAAAGGCAATATTAACGAATAGCATAATATTCATTAGGAGTAACAATTTACATATATTACCAATCAGTCTTCATTCAGAAGTCGAGCCTGTATACTTTATGTGTTATTGTAAATGTATATTCGAAAATCTTTTACTTGGTACACGTGTATCTTCACGCGTATTTATCACCGAAGGATAAGCAGAGATTACAGCTAAATTTTGCAAATTATGTTATAGATTCCACATACCCGGGAGAGAGTCTATTGTCTTCTATTAAGCAGATTTCCATATACTATACTGCTTCAAACGAATAACTATTATAATAACAGTAACTGTAACTGCTCGGATGATAACTGTATCTAGATTGATGATGTCTGTTTCCGTGGCGCAGCGGTAGTGAATGCGACTGCTGTGCATGAGGTCTCGGGTTCGAATCCCGGGTCGGGCCAACAAAAAGTTATTGGGTTTTTCAGTTAAGAAATCTCAATAGCAGCCCGGAGTTAGGATGTTGGCGGTGTAAGTCACACCCGTGCCTCGGAAAGCAGGTAAAGCCGTTTGTTCTGCACCTGATCTCTCTCCGGTCGTGTCGGATTACCGTCCCATCGGATCATGAGAGTTAGGGAACAGAGAGTACATTTGTGTTTGCGCACACACTTGTGCACTATAATATCTCCTGCGTAGTTGGCCAGTCTCCGTTAAGACTGGCCGCCGTGGTCGAAATTCGTTCTGGAGGAACTGTATCATCCGTGCAGTTACTACAGTGAAAGGCGACCATTTAAACCACTGGGTTTAAATGGTTGCCCGTCAATGTCAGTGCGGATTCGATCTCCAAACGGAACTGTCAATGCGCCGAATGTTGTAGGTTTAATCTAATACAAAAAATAATATGTGATTCTGAAATAGTTGCTTTAAGTGTTATTTATTATCTCCATTGCTTGTATGTGTGTAAAATCACCACTACAAAAAATAACTTCTAGTAAAGATGTGGCATTTATAGTAAAGTAAAATATTTGTCGGCCTCGATGGCGTAGTGGTCAGTGTAACCGACTGCCACGTGTGGGGTCGCGGGTTCGATTCCCGCACAAGTCAAACATTTGTGTGCGTGAACATGGATGTTTGTCTTGGTCTGGATGTTTCTATGTATAATATGTATGTATTTACAAAAAAGAAAGTATATATGTATGTTTATCCATTGTCACTAGGCAATGGATAAACATACATATACAAGACAACTAAATATACAAGACAACTGGATAAATATACAAGACAACTAAGAAAAGCTTGTACTATGGGTACTAACCCATAGTACAAGCTTTGCTTAGTTTGGGCTAGATGGTGTTGTGTGTATGTGGTAGAATATTATTAATTCGGTAATCGAACCTAATTCGATCTTGATATCCTAAAGCACACATTATGGTGCGATAAATGCTTGAATCGCATTTTGTGGTTATACACACTGTCGTCATTATAAAAACTGACAATTCTGGCCTCCATTGATGACTACAACACTCGGAAGAGTCTACGTTTTACAAGCACAGGATATTTCAATTCAGGAGCTTAATAGAGAACAATGTCGTTGACCTCAGTTGTAAATCAAAAATGTTATACAAGTGTTTGTCTTACTAACAAATAAGTATGTATTATATTATTATATAATACTGTTAATAAGAGGAAAGTTGTTCGGTACGTTCGTCACGTTTTGACTACTTCAGAGCTAAACCGATTATGATGAACTTTCGGATGAATAACATGTTTTTAAACATTTGAAATTTCCGTTTAAATCCTGAAAAAGAAACTATAATATAATAATAATATTCTACGACATACACACAACACCATCTAGCCCAAACTAAGCAGAGCTTGTAATATGGGTACTAGACTGTGGATAAACATACATATATACTTTTTTTTTTTTGTAAATACGTACATATTATACATAGAAACACCCAGACCAAGACAAACATCCATGTTCATGCACACAAATGTTTGACTTGTGCGGGAATCGAACCCGCGACCTCAGGCGTGGCAGTCGGTTACACTAACCACTACGCCATCGAGGCCGTCAAACTCAACCAAAAGTACCAAATGCGAATATTATAAAAAAGTAACTGCTACATCATACAGTGCTACATCAGGGGCAATAAGCAGTGAAGGTCTAAGGTTCGGATTTCAGGTTGGGCAATCTAATAAGTTCACCGCTTCCATACATGTTTACCTACTTAACAAAGTTGCTTACTTAAAATATGATGGTTACTTAAAAAATTGGTTGTCTGTAAAGTCGGTTTACGGACGATAGATTAACGTGATAACGTCATATTAACAAAATTTCTTTTCCGTAACGTTATAATGAGCATAACGGGACAATGAGTGTAACGGGACAATGAGCGTAACGGGACAATGATCGTAACGGGACAATGAGTCATCCTTTTTCGTGCGTGCAGAGGCGTTCATCGATTTATTAGACGTTGTCACGTCAATAGTTAGTCAATTCACTAACCAGTTACTTTACATCACTGCTCACCTTTCAACAACGTAAAGCCATAATCTTATGTTACAAAATACATCGAACAAGAAAATAAAGATAATAATTCTACATACCTATGAATGAGTTGTCGTAAATTTCTCCATAACTATTAAAACCCACAAATTATACATCGTGTTTAGTGTAAAATCTAATCAATACATGAAACTATCTCCATGTAATATAATTTTAACACCAATAGATAATCTACGAAACAATAGATTCACACCCCTGCACAGGGCGAGGGTTCATTGAACCTTTCCACATAAATAAGCCAAACAAAACTCAACTTTATCATCGTAATACAAAGTTGAAAATTAATTGTTCTTTGCACCCATTTTGATTATCATTTCAAATAGCACTCATTGGTTGAGGTGTAACTAATATTTGAAATTTATTGTCCCGATTCTTTAGTACCTATTTATTTTACGGGAATGAACCTTAGACCGTGTTTTGTTGTAGTGATTTATTGAGTATCGTGAATAGTTATTTAATTTTGGGCCTTGAGGTGTTGAACTATATTTTTGTTGTTATGAATAGGTGATTGTGCAATTCTGGTTGATTATATACAGTGTGACTGGTTAAACATTGTACATACTTAAGGACATGATGCAGAGCAGCGATAGCTCAGTGGGGAGACCAACAGACTGCAGTGCAGAGGGTCTCGGGTTCGAACCCACGTCGCGCGCGCACCTCTTACTTTCGGAAGTTATATGACTTTTCGAAATTATGTGCGTATTGATTGACAATTATCGCCTGCTCCGTGCCTCGAAAAGCACGTTAAGCCGTCGGTCCCGGCTGCGATGAATATCTATGGCAGTCGTTATTGGGAGAGTGTAGACACAAAAGATCCCACTGGGTCGAAGTGTCGCCGGTCTGCACTGACTGGTCCCCACATAAGATAAGATAAGAACATGATAATTTATGGTCAGACGTAACGTATAAAAAGAAATAAAAATAAAATCTGTATAACCTGCAAAGAAAACCTTTATGAAAATAAACATAAAGGCACAGTGCTATTTAATTATTATTATACATTCATGCCTATATTCCTGAAGGGGTAGTTAAAGGTATATTATTGCACCATTATATTCCTGAAGGGGTAGTTAAAGGTATATTATTGCACCATTATATTCCTGAAGGGGTAGTTAAAGGTATATTTTGCACCATTATATTACCTACATCATCAATGTAAATTTGAAATCGGGCCATAAGGCCTGTGTGATGGATAACCATCACACAGGTTTTAACCTAGTTTGGAAACCAGTCTCCCACTGCTATGTCATCAAAACAAAAATAAGTATACACTTATTTTTGTCAATTTTTGTTTTTTATTGGCTCATCAAAATGATCACACTCCGCGTGATGGTAAGCAGTCGTGTGGTCTAAGAGCAGTGGCCTCCACACCGCCCTCATAGCAGCCGAGGCGATGTTGAGGTCTCTACTTTGACGGCCTGAGGATGTGCTGAACTGGGAGAAATAAGTAAATAAATATTATTATTATTTTATTTTGTTGGGAAAACATACAGTGTATATAACAGAAAATACAACATATATTAAAACTAAGCACCATTTACATGATTTCGCAGATACACAACTAAAAAGCTTGTTATACAATAATAATAGTTTTAGAAAATGGTAATGAGAGGAAAACTAAAGAAAACAAAAATTAACAAAACAAATGTAAGTTACAAATTATGAACGAATCAGCTTGAGAACCATGCCTTTGTTAATATTTTATTAAAAAGATGTGATTATACCCACATTTCGCCTACTAAGGTTTTAGGACTTATGTAATAGGGGCAAGCCTGTTTACCGTTTACCGGGCATATCTCCAGACTCCGTGCTGCAACTTAGAATTTCTTGACAGAAAACCCTATAACACATTGTCCGACCCCAAAATCGACACCGAGATCTCATGTGTAGTAGTAGCATTTACTTCCGCTGCGCCACCGCGTCTAATATCTTATCGATGGTCAAGTGACGTAACTTAGCAGTTAAGTTTATTGCCGATAGTTTGATCCCCGGTTGTCTATATCCATTTACTTATACTTATAAACAGAACGAAAAACAAAATGGGTAATTTCTTTCTAAAATTCAAACATTGTCGGCCTCTATGGCGTAGTGGTTAGTGTAACCGACTGCTACGCCTGAGGTCGCGGGTTCGATTCCCGCACAAGTCAAACATTTGTGTGCATGAACATGAATGTTTGTCTTGGTCCGGGTGTTTCTATGTATAATATGTATGTATTTACAAAAAAAAAAGTATATATGTATGTTTATCCATTGTCTAGTATCCATAGTACAAGCTCTGCTTATTTGGGCTAGATGGTGTTGTGTGTATGTGGTAGAATATTATTATATTATATTATTTATTTTAAAGAAGACTATTCTCACACTAAGTAGCAATACCTGTGTTTTTAGAAAACATAAGTACAATTAACAGATGCAAAATACTTCCAGACTCAAAACAACTCTTTGTATAACACAAATAATTGTCCTGTGTCAGTTCGAACTCACAGCACCCAGCGATGCAGTGGCATATCGACCACTTATCCATTCGTCTCTATCTTTTAAACGTAAAATAAAACAGGACGCTGATTAATCAACCATTAAACAAAGCTTTAAGTGGGACCATTAAATAACAACTATTCTCATATAGAACACCGCAAATGAGAATGGCACTCGCCGCGCCATTTATCTCTACTTATCTCGAAAGTAACAAATGTTGTAAAGATAGACTGAAACGTAGAAATTCTAGCACTAGCTGCTATCGGAGTCTATGCTAATACTGAGATCAATCTTAAATTTCTAGACATTGTAGCTAGAGAACTGACTGCAACAAATGGATGTGGTGAATGAGGATTTTATACAGCCAAAGTGGAGTATTACTCTTTTGCGCGCTTATTATGTAATGTTGGTGATATGAGATTGTAGATGATAGCTCCAATATTAGATACATATATGTATATAGATATAAAGTAATGCATTTATATTTCCGAAGAGTAGGCAGAGATATGAGACCCACATACATCTTGCTAAGTTTAGGTAAGTTAATTTGAATGTCATTGGTTTTCAAGTCACACCGTATTGCCGTCTACCTACTTACAGATTTTGCTGTTCCTGATTATTAACCCAATAACGCTTTGTCTGGCTTTAGAATCGTACCCTGAATCTCAATCCCATAGTATCAACTTAAAAGCAGAGGCGAAATCATAAAAGTAGCATACATTTTCTTATAGAAGCTATTAAATTGTCGAAGTTGGAAGAGAACGTTCTCACAATAGATTAGAATCCTTCAAAGAAAGGCTTAGTTAAGGATACTCTCGACGGACAAAATGCGGATGGGATGACATTGAATAAGCAAGAAAAATACTCGTAGATCATAGAAATTGGAGTTCAGAGACTGCTTACCTGTTTGAAAAACAAGTGTGAGTCTATTCATGAACGTATATCGAATAAAATTAAATCATATATTCACCATACCACAACAAACATATATTTAACAAGTAGAATACGTTTATTCAGTGAACATAAAAACAAAACATTTGACAGGTATCCGCTTCGGAGGGTAGATATCAAATATAATCCGCGGGCTCTGGCCGCCGCCATCTTGGATAATAAAAACATAACCCTCATACATAAAACTATAACACGGTTACATTGTCGGTTACACGCGGAGGTGACGCTCTGGAAATATTCTTTACTCAAGTGGAATAGTGTTAAAAAGTTGCAGATATGTCTTTAGAATCCTTTTTACTTGTGGCAACTTTGCAATATTATAGTTATAGTTACTGTTTACCCAAAGATTACCCAAAATACAGAGTTACATTGATTTCAAACTATGCAAGCCTGATGTAACGGAAAATCTTTTGTTGTAAGAGGGTAGTCATAATTATATTGACGGCAGCCATCTTTAAAAAGTATTCCTTTACAGGCACGAGTCCTAATAGATTCAGCCTGTTTAGAGACATGGTGAATCATATTCCTTTAAGAATATTATGGTGGATTATTCTGATTTTACGTGCATAAATAATGTTTTAAGAGAGAATGGCACAAAAAAATCTTCTCTATGTCTCTGTCTGCTTTCAAGGGAAAATTAAGTGTATGTTCCCCAGAAATATTACGATTACTAATATTTATCAATATTCCTACTAGATTTCTCTCATTAGAATTAATACACATGTATCTATTACTTTTACACAGTGTAAAGAAGTCTCTTCAGTCTTAAACTGATATGAAACATTTACTCACTAAGCTTTATTTATGTTTGTTTTTAATTACTCTACTACTAAAGGATTAATTGTACGACAATTAAAAAGCAAACAAAGAATCAGCTTGCCTTTAACCCTCCGACATATTTTTAATGAGGTACAAATTAATCTAATTAGCAATTAGTGTTATCAAATTGGACAATAAGTAATCAGTATTAGCTGCAATAATATTAATTACATTGATCCTTTGGGAATGATATTATAGCAACGCAATGTGATTCTAAAAACTATTCGAAGTATTATTTCGTTTCTAAATAAACCGATGCTATAACCGTTACTTTTAGAATAGAACCCAATTTACGAAACAATATCAGAAACAAAACCCAATCACCGTTGGCGCATTCAAAATAATTTTTACGGCCGCCATCTTACCTTCCTGTCAAATTCGGTGCCGCCATTGGACTGTACAATTTATAACGGTTCGGAAACGGATTCAACTGAATTCACGTGCGTAGTTTAACGGTTGAAACATGGCATCCGGAAAGGACTGCTATAGGAGGGTTAAACGAAACCTTTGTAGGCTGTAAGGTGCTCCTATTATGTGCGAAATTCAAAAACGTATAATACAATGAATGATGTATGTAAAATTAGGGGTAAATGGAAATCGTGGTGAGGTTAATGTGAAACATCCTTTGTTTCAAACTGTATTGTATGATTTTCAGTGTAGTTCGCACAATTCGCGAACGGAATAAGCTCTTGTATGTGATTAAACACATTCCAATTTTACAAGCACTCACATATACAGGTATCGAGATAGCTGTTTATTTGTTTATATGTGTGTGTGCTATAAAATCGGGATGTTCGAAATTTAAAAGCTTTTATAAATTCGAACATAGTCGATTTTATAAGCACGCAGCACGCGCAAGCGTGGCGGACATTTCGAAATTTAAATAGTACTGTGACGTTATTTGTCAATGATGTACTTTAGCCATTGTATTTCTTGGAAATTCAATTGTAAAAATAAACAGGCATAAGATCTTACCGTAGCTCTCCAGTGTTCTAGTGCTACAGCAATCGCTTACCGTACCAAACACATATCTTGGGTTTCGTAGCTGTCCCCCGCGGTTTCATACACGTTGGTAATTATTGCTCCGCTCTCGTGGCGCGTAGCGTGATGTTATATAGCCTTTGTTGCTTTTAGATAAAGCAGCTTTCTACTAAAGAAAGAATTTTAAAATCGTTCCAGCAGCTTTACAAACAGAAAAACAAATCTTTTCTCTTAACAATATTAGTGTAGAAAAATCGGTAAAGTAGGCTGCTTTACATTATCCTTAAAATTTCTGAAAACCCTATTAACCGTAACGCAACATTCAAAGACCTTCACAAACGTTCTATATTTAAGAGGGATGGATGATACTTTGATTTCTAGATTTCTCCATTGAGATAGCTTTATCCGATAGTGGTCTCAATTGTTTTATTACCTCGAATGTTCTCGAAGCAGCATAAATATTCACGCTGTATCTTAAAGGGACTAAACTGTAAACATTTTCAAATCCCAAATGTCACGAGAACTTCACTGCTTATATTATTCCTAATCTATGCGTTTGTTTTGAATCAAAAGCCAAGCGAATTTGCACCTTAATGCAAACTAAATAAAGGTGATGTAGACAGTAAATGTAGTTTGTGCTGAATTAGTATGCGCGCGTTGTGCTGTACCTCTGATTGGCTCACACCCCCTAAGGGGGAACTTGAGATTTTCCCTTTATCATTTCACTCAAATGACTGAGTTTAAATTTCCTATTATTTAAAATATAAATAAGATATCGATTAAGTATTCAATGGAATATCGTTAAATGACTGAAAAGATAAGTTATGTTTTGATGAAGGGGTCTTAAATGATGTGCGATGAATGAGGTTTTATACTTCAACTAGATTTTTCCCGCGGTTTCACTCGCAGAAATGTACTTTCGGTTAGTAACAGTACTTTTTGAAGGTGGTGAGATGTCCTTTTCTGTTCCACTAACATATATGCAGAATTTCATGATGATCGGTCGTGTAGTTAAGGCGTGAAACCGTAACAAACAAACAAATAAATTCACATTCGCTTTTATAATATTAGTTAGGATGTAATACCATCATGGATTTTCTCTAAGGGATAAGCAGAGGTATATTAAATCTCCATTTCAGGTATAAATAAAGGTTCCAGACAAAAAGGATACAAGTCACCCAATAATATAATATTAATTGTAGTAGATGCTGGCTATCTATTGTATGGAACATATATCCTTACTAATATTATAAATTCGAAAGGAACACTGTCTGTCTATCTGTCTATGTGTTACCTTTTCACGGCTAAACCACTCAACCGATTTAGATGATATTTGGTACAGATATAGTTAAAACCTGGGGAAGGACATAGGCTTGTTACTGATGTAGGTACCACGCGGGCGGAGCCGCGCGCCAAAGCTAGTTACATATATAACAAATGTGTGTTAAAACGGCCTCATTGATTTGGTGACCTGGATTCGATTTCCAAGTTGAGTAACTTATTCAGTTATTTTGTACGGATGTTGTAGTGGTTTAAAATGTCGCCTTGTCGCTGCCACTGCTCCGAGTGTTGTGGGTTCGAATCCCAAGACAGGTCTGGATATTCAATGTATCCGTTGTTTGAAAGTTTGTAAAGTCTTCCGTGACACAGGAATTAGAGCCTAGAGCGGGAGTGGACTTTAAAACAGAAAAAGAAACCTAGTGTTTGCCGGGTTGATGGGTATTAAGACATAGGAATCGAAATATTGGTGTGATAAAATTCTTTCCGCCTACCCTTTCGAGTATACAAGCGTGATCTTATAACATTACCCTATTTAAAGTAGGTAATGTTGCCATTTCAATGTTGTTATTACCTATTCAGATCACAAGGATATATTCCGTTGAAACTAATTTCACATACTATCTAGTATTCTATTCGCTGCTATCGAATTATCAGTTTTAATTACTTTAGTAAACTCTCTTGAGACAGACAGACAGAAATTATATTATATGTATGTGTCTTGCCTACGTATCTTGTGTTTATTTAATTCTGAGAGGTCTAGGTGCTGTCAAATTGAATAAAGGTGTTAGTAGGAAGAATTTATGGTAGAGAAATTTGTATAAAGATATTGCCTAATTAATTGTACTGTTTACGTACACTTAGGTATAATATTTACTTTAACTGGTAATCAGCAAATCGGTCGATTATTTTCCGTCACTATAATTAATTTGATTCAGTGTGCACTTTAACTACCTGACGAACGTACCTACGTGAGAATCACTGTATATCGTATTATATTGTATTTACGTCTTCTTCTCCCTAGCCTTTATTATTCCCAAGTCACTTGGGGTCGGCTTTCTAGTCTAACCGGATTTGACTGGATATCAGTTTTTACACGGAGCGACTGCCATCTGACCTCCGCAACCCGAAGGCTAACGATACCCTAAGGCTAGACCAGTGTCAGGATATTAGAGGGCACTGACTTCCCAATAACGACTGCCATAGATGTTCATGACAGCCGAGACCGACGGCTTAACATGCTCTCCGAGGCACGGAGCAGGCGATAATTGTCCATCAATACGCACATAATTTCGAAAAGTCATATAACTTCCGAAAGTCAGAGGTGCGCGACGTGGGTTCGAACCCGAGACCCTCTGCATTGCACAGTTTACTACACAACTGTACAATCATAATGTTAAAATTTGCGTAAACTCACGCTTGTATTGCCGCAGGTGTAAGCATAGATTATTACAGACATACATATCGACAAACACGTTAAAAAAAAGGTAGGTTATATTGTTATCTATAGCTCAAACTAGCCGTCATTGTCTAGAGTTCGATTCTCAAGTCGAGCAAAGAGTTATAGCGTTTTCCTGTCGAGAGAGTTTCAGTAGGACTACGAATTCTAAAGCTGTGCCCAGTGGACTATAATATATACAATATAATATCAGCCTTTTATTAAACTGTTCTACTACTGGGCACGGGCCTCTTCTCAGTGTGAGAAGGGTTAAGCCATAGTATACCGCTGGCCCAGTACGGGTTGGCAGACTTCACATATCTTCGAGAACACTGTTGAGAAATTTTGGACATGCAGGATTCCTCACGATGTTTTCCTTCACCGCTAAAGCAAGCGATAATTAACTATTTAATACGCACATAACTTCGAAAAGTCAGAGATGCGAACCTTGGGATCGATCTCGAGACCTCTGCGTGGCAGTCTAACGGTTTCCCACTAGGCTATCGCTGCTTATGCTGCCATTAGACTGCAATAGCCTAAATTTCTATTACGTGGGGTCTAAAAGCATAGCTTTCACAATATAGTTCTAATACACTGTCTACGACTTTGGGTGATAAGCATTAGACTATATGAGTATTTCGCTACATATTATGAAACAATGTCTACCGCCGCGTCTGTCTGTCTATTCGCGATAATCTCGAAAACTACTAAACAGATTTTCATGCTGTTTTCACCAATAGACAGAGTGATTCATGAGGAAGGTTTAGGTGTATAATTTGTTAAGGTTTTGTACTATCCGTGCGAAGTCGGGGCGTGTCGCTAGTATACATATAATCAGAACTTTGGGTTGTCAATAGTTTTCTAATTCTAGATTTAAGAGTCAAGGTATGTTATAGAAGTATAAGCTTATTAAATAATAATGGTTTTACGTCTGTACTTTCTAGAAGGGTTATTAGGTATTAGACACGTTACGCAGTTATGTAATAAGCCCACGATTCAGAATTCCACTCGTATCATACTAAGGCTTTCTTGACAGAAAATCTAATAACACTGTCCGACCCGAGAAACATACTTGAAACCTAGCACTTGAACACTCCTGTTTTCATAACAAGAAACGAACCAAAAAGTTAGCCAAAAAAGCAAGCTAGCAAATTCGTTATTAGTATTTTAAACTGCCAATCTTTGTAATGTTTAGAGTCATAATTGAAAAGCTATCGTGTTTAGCCGCCGGTGTGCCGCTGTCACTCAATAGGATAATGATTATTTTGAGTTGCAAATTACTAATAAATTATTGTTTATGTCTCATCCTCCACAGCTAACCTAGAATGCATATGTTAGGAGTGGGTTCACAATAGGTGCAATAGGTAGAATTCAAACCGCTACTCATCTTTTTGCATATCCAATGCGTACATTTGGCGACCGCTGCTTTTATTAATAATAATAATAATAATTTAAATAGCTGCATAGCTGGGTCAAGTCCTCGATTCAGAAGGCAGTATTGCTCGACACGGCGCGCATAGTGCGGAGGTTCGTTTCTCTGGAGCCCTAACCACCGATACCGGTGGCTCATTTCAGTTTTTAAATATGTATAGATTTATATTTATATTTAAAAATGTAATTATTAGAAAAAAAGTAATAAAGAAATAATAATAATTTTATTTACATAAAAATAATTATAGGGTTTTTACAACAGCAGGTTACATCAATAGTGGAGATACAATTACGTGCGAGGAGTAGATATGCTACAGGATAACCTGTTTAGGAGACGCAGTTTCTTATTATTATTCACAAAATTGTATTCCTTACAATACGAAGCAGCAAGAATCATTATTTTAATTACAAAACCAAAGAAAACAAGGACGGAATCGTATAAATCATATCTCAACAACTAATTTTGAAAAGGCCGAAATATTCATTCATTGGCAAATTCAAAGTCTATTCATTTGGAGTGCCACCCTACTATTAATCACCACCTACCACTAATTTGAATGGGACAAGTTTAGAAACCCCATGAATACCCACTATGCCTATGGTATTGATTAAATTACTGAAATTTCTATAAAAGGGTATATATGTCTATAGATAACTGACTGGAAGGGGTTTTGTTTTATATGTAGTTCGAATGAGCAGTTAGTTTCCAAGGTAAAAAGTTTTACCCAACAGTCCCGCGGTGTTTGATTCGAAATTTTGAGCTTTCTATAAGTATGAATGGCATTAATAATATAGTGTAATTATGTACTGACATCGTTTTATTCAAGAATTAAATAAAGGTGTATTACACCCATATTTCATAATTTTTTTTACGTACACATTACACCATCTAGCCCAAACTAAGCAAAGCTTGTACTATGGGTACTAGACAATGGATAAACATACATACATATATACTTTTGTAAATATATACATATAATACATACATAGAAACATCCAAACTAAGACACACAGTCCATGCACACGAATGTTTGACTTGTGTCGGAATCGAACCCGTGACCTCAGGCGTGGCAGTCGGTTACTAACCACTACGCCATCGAAGCCGACATATGTTTTAGGTCTAGGTCCCACGCAATAAGGGCTCAGTGAGGTAGTCTTCTTAGTGCACTCAATGTAGTGTTTAAAATATTTACTTGAGAGTAAACTCAAAGAATCTGTTTTACAGACTCTTTTTACTAAAGTACTAAGAACATTTATTTTTATATGAGAAAAATAAATACTTTAATTTCTCATGTTCCTTTGTAACTTGTTTTTCCTTAAATGGAGAAAATACACTAAGGGTTTTTAACGTTTATAGAAACAGTATTATAGTTCAAGCATTCAGACGTATTTTATTTAGTTCAAAATATTAATTAAATAAATTCCAATATTTGTTGCTGTCGTTGAAAACATTTTTGTTACGTTTACTGAAGTTACAAATTTTCAAAACAATATTAAATTTAAACTAGTTTGAAAGCAATTAATTAATTTTGTTATAAACTTTTTGTAACTAACAGAATATTGCCTAATAAATGTAGGCTAATAAAACAAACAAATAGGTGTGTCCTGTCGCGCGATATTTTTTAGATTCTCAATCATCTTACTATGTATTTTTCTATACCATAGATTCGGTTCTAGATCCCGAAATGAGTTACAGCATGGCTTGGATTTTATGTTCAACCCTAAGCTACCAAACTGTGAAAAACGCATCAAATTTGTTCTGTATTTTGTACGTGATATCGGAACACAAAGATACACAGAATTCTAATAACCATTGTTTTAGGCTTAAAGCCTATTTTTTTTACAAAGGTTACTCCACTCCCGCCCTTGACATAAATCCTGTGATGCAGGCTTTACAAATATTGAAACAGCGGACAGAAAGTACACCTAGACTCGGCACAACTATTTGTAGATGACAGTCTTTTTCCAATATTTTTTTTTAAATGAGCTATATGGCGGCCATTACAGTGTAGAAGACCTTCTGAAACGAAAACAATGTATCCAAACATTCTATATTTCTATCATCGTGAATTATAAGCTCAGGAACAGCGCTATGTACACAGGTAGAACTGTCCTTGCCTTTACATTTTCGTACACCTTAAATGGTGCAGAAATAATTACATTACAGACATTAATAGCTACGGGACAAACGTATCTGGTACTGTCAAGCAGCTCGTCAAATTAATGAATGTCAAGCTACCTAAGGTAATGACATCGAGGGGCAGTCGTTTGGAACTGATAGTAGTTAGCTGAACAAAGTGGGAGCTTTTAAACTAGCGGGAGAATGGACAAAGAAATCAATGGTTTTGGGGATCTTTGTATGTTGTTATATTATGACGATTGGATATTAGTATATTGTGGTGTTTTTGTAGTTTCTGGTAAATGTTTCGAATCATTTTTTGTTACAATACACAAACACAGCGCGATCATTTACTTCGGTCATATTACATAGAGGCACTTATATTATTGTCAATTCAATTAAGTAAGTGTCAAGGTAAGGCAAATTAATAATAATATTCTTTTTCTACCACATACACACAACACCATCTAGCCCAAACTAAGCAGAGCTTGTAATATGGTTACTAGACAATGGATAAACATACATATATACCTTTTCTTTTTGTAAATACATACATATTATACATAGAAACACCCAGACCAAGACAAACATCCATGTTCACGCACACAAATGTTTGACTTGTGCGGGAATCGAACCCGCGACCTCAGGCGTGACAGTCGGTTACACTAACCACTACGCCATCCAGGCCGTCAAAACTTTAACTTTACTCTGCTATTATTTTAGTATTCAACAACTGTCCAAACAGCGATAATAACTGCAACACATAAAACAACACAGCGAAGTCCACTATCACTTCATTGACATAATCATAATGTTTATTTATTTATTATAAGCCTAATTGGCGTCCCACTGCTGGGCAAAGGCCTTCCCTTCCGACTTCCATCTATCTCGATCGCTTGTTCTGAGTTGCCAATCCCTTTTAAAGGCATCGAGCTCGTCTTGCCATCTCCTACTGGGCCGGCCCCCCCTTTCACAAAAATCATAATGTAAATAAATATAACTTATCATAAATCTAAAATAACCTGTTCCATATATAGAAAAAGAAAATCATAGGTACATATGTATGTACTTTAATTACTGGCAGATTCAAAATGTGCCCTTTATACGATCTTTTATATTTAGACTTTTATTTACAAGATTTAATATGTTATGTTTGCAGATAAAGCAATCAAACCGTTGTGCCTAAGTATATTTATGATCTCTAGTAATTGCATCTCTTTTACACCTACGCAAATCTCTTTGTTCAGGGTCGTTGGCTGTATTTGACTCTTTCTTAGAAGGCAATAGATTTAATAAATAGACCAATAACCGTTAAATGAAGGTGAATGAAGATTAGGCGCCAAAGGTTAATTCTCAGATTCTGGACTGTTTTAATAATAAGGTTCAATAGATGCATAAGTTTTAAAAAGTACCTTGGTCGTCATTATCTGTCTCGAAATAGTAGGAACGTCATACATACATAGATTCACGCCTGTTTCCCAGAGGGGTAGGCGGAGACTACGGATTTCCATTTGCTACGATCCTGACACACTTCTCTGGCTTCATTCACTTTCATCACATTCCTCTACACGCCCGTCGATTAAAGGACTAACCTGGACTTTGTCCAGAACGCCTCCGATCTGATCGAGAAACGTTCGCCTAGGTTTTCCTCTTGCGACTGTTCGTCGTAGGAACGTCATAATATTTGCTATTAGCAAGTTTGGTTCAAATGTAGCTCTTTGGAATACCTCACTAATGACATAGACCAAAAGAACTTGAACCAGGTACCAGAGCCTTTCGGTTTAAACAGCACTAAGTCAGTTAACTGCATTTCCCAGAAATGGTAGGCAGGGGAATATTACACCTACATGGCGTTGGTTATGTTTTAGATGGGACTTAGTAAAAGGCAAGCTTGCTGCTGTTTACCAGACACAATTGCATACGCCGCGCTGCAATTTAGAATTTATTTAAGTACAGAAAAACTCCAATAGCACATTATACGACTCGACTATTAAACCCAAACTCATGATGGCCTGCAAATATAAGACGAAGATACGTTACTTATATCTCTTCCTTTTCCGAATGGTTACAGCATCAGATATATAGCTATATGAATATGTATTGTATAAAGTGGTGGTTTCAGTTAAATAATCTTCCGGTTTTGCCTCACAAATGCCGGTTCCTGCGGTTTCTGCGAGTGGCTTAGCAGGGGCTTAGAATAATGTTGTTTTAAGATGACGGTTTTAATGGGAGAGGTGCTGTGTTGATAAAATAAATTTGTGAATTAGTTGGTTGAAGGAAAATATTGTGCAGAAGCTTGTGAAATGTTCTTGAAGATATGTGACGTCTTCGATGTTGCTTTGATATGAATTGTGGCGGTAAGGGGTGTTAAAAATCAGTAAATGATCTAGTTCTCTCAAAGTAAGTTTGTCAAAATTGCCGCTATATATTTATACTTTTAGTACGTGTCCTAACATTGCCCTGACTTATGTTTGATGCCAGGATCTGTCAAATTATTGTTTTTCTTTTTTGAAAATCACGAAATATTTCAAATTCACTTTTTGTCGGCCTCGATGGAGTAGTGGTTAGTGTAAGCGACTGCCACACCTGAGGTCGCGAATTCGATTCCCGCACAAGTCAAACATTTGTGTGCATGAACATGGCTGTTTGTCTTGGTCTGGGTGTTTCTATGTATAATATGTATGTATTTACAAAAAAAAAGAAGTATGATATATGTATGTTTATCCATTGTCTAGTATCCATATTACCAGCTCTGCTTAGTTTGGGCTAGATGGTGTTGTGTGTATGTGATAGAATATATAATATTATTATTATATGAGAAATGGCGCACGGATGATAGGTTAAATCTCTGTTACATAGCATCTCTCTCTATTACATTTTGAGATAATTCAATATGAGAAAGGAAAAAGGTGTGAAGTGACCTTTGCATATCCCTCCAAATATTATGTTATGTTTAATACGTCACTAAACGCTATCTTCAAGGCCCAACAATATATTCACACCACATCCACCTTTCTCCCTCTGTGATAAAGTTCATATTCCTTTGTACTTCTTGAGGTAGTTTACAGTGGCTTTCAATTGATTTGGCCAGAAGCAATCTCTTCAGATTCTTTGAGAATACATTTCTTTCCCCGTCCAAGTATTTGCATTTACTTGAGTATATACAAAAGGGGAATTTGCTTGCGTTTGCAAGAATTTGAATAAGATAGTCTACGGGATAAAAACATATTGTTTTCTTTCTTCCTCCTTTTTTGTTTAATGAGTGACTTCAATTGATTTTTAAGTAGGGCAATTGGGTCTTTTTTATTTTAGGGACGAAATTAACAAATTATGTTATTCGACTTTGATTTTGTTCTTTGTGTTGCCTGTGCACGACGCAAGTAGCTAATGCGGGCTGCTTGCGTATGCTATTCGATTACTTAATCATACTTGCTCGATCGTTTACATGATATATGAAACCCCTGTAAGTGGCTAAGATTGAGCTAGTGATGCGCGTAATAGTTTCAAATAATGTTCGAATACATTTACAGGGTACAACGGGATATTTTCTTTGCATAGTTGAGAACACAGCGCACCTACTTATGCGTAGTGCTGTTGATACATTCTAAAATAAATGCACAATGTACATAGCTAGTTTCCATAACTAATACCTTGCGTACAAGTGATATTAGCCATGATATATATTCAATTTGAAAGATTTATAATAAGATATTTGGCTAGTTGTAGTATAATACAGGCTCGGCCTAGTTTAGACGTTAGGGTTCATTGAATATTGTATACATACAGTTATTGTATTGTAGGTTAAGAAGTTGTATATATGTATGGATTATCATCTATTTGGTATCAATAAAGAAATTATAATTATAAATAAAGAAATTATAATTATAAAAAAAAAGAAAGTTAATAAGCCAAGTGTTTCACCACTGTCACAGTGCCGAGTCGTAGGTTCAGACCCATCAAGAACAAAAATTTGTCTGGTTAACAAATGGTTGTTCCCAGTTTGAGAATTCTCTATGTGCGTTTTTTGAGTATTAGTAAAGTCTGCTACAACACAGTAATAATTCTAAAGCGGAAGTTGCCTTTAAAAAAGAAAGAATAGATGAAACTCTAGTATTTATGTACAAATGAAGATTCCCTTTTACGTATTAAGTTATCTCATTGCCCGATATTGGTACCCTTTCTAAATAAAAGGGATGGACCCTAATTACGCTCCGCTGCCCAAATGTGTATTAACCGACCTAATATACATATGAGGAAATTATCTGTCCCGTGTTTGTCTTTCCTCACTTAACTACGGTAAAGGAATACACTTATATTCATATTAAAATATTATTATTCGTTTATTTTACGAGTAATTCTTCTGTCACTCAAAACGATTCGGCTACAATAGACATTGGGAAATGTGAGTGCTGGAAATGTATGTAATGGTAAATTCTTAGCAGATCATCGTGGTGTAACTAACATGCATTAAAGTATAATATGTAATAGCGTTTGTTCGCGGTTTTTCTCAGGCGTAAAACGTTTTTATGGATATAGAGTACTCTTTGTCCTTTTCTGTTCCTACCCCTGACAAAATGTATACGAAATTTTATGATGATCTGTCGAGTTGTTAAGGCGCGAAAGCGTAACAAACTAACTCACATTCGGATTTATAATATTAGTCAAAATATTTACGCTTGTTACTTTGAAGAGTAGATAGAGACAAAATATCCTCTTGCTATTCTGATATAGGTACATATTTTGTAGCGTTAATTGACATCGCATTCTTTTTTTTAATTTCTTCGTAGTGAGCTTTGAATTAAGTTTATTCCTAATATTTAGACTACCTCAGAAGAGCGATATTGATTACGATTGCTGTAGGTGAAGTCTCGGGTTCGATACCAAAGTTAAGAAAAGTGTAATCTTTTTGTCCAACAGTCATATCTCTCTAACTTCGTTCCACATCACTGTCTTCATGATACAAAAGATTTATGATCCAAAAGATAACTATTGAACTACAAAATGTTAATCTATCCATTGCTGTTAATTGATATTATAATTAAAACATGTAACCGTCGACAGCAGAGCACAGGCTCGACTTTTATTAATAAAGTCGCGTGAAATCGATAGGCCCGCAGTAATTGACGTGGCCAAACATTACGTGAGAGGGCCATGCATGCTAATGAACGAATGACGATGACGTTTAATCATTACGAGCTTCCTGTGGGCTTTCATTCGAAAGGATATTAAATCGGGGTGATCTGATGATGGGCTTTCGATGGATAGCTGGATAATGATCTTAGTGGAGTGAACTATTGTTATTGCATGCGTTAAAATAAAGCAACGGATTATAGTGTAAAGCGTTGTTTAGTTGTAGTGCATGGAGTTTTGGTTTCGGTTGCCGGTTCATACCAAGTTTTTTTTTATACCTCTCAGGTGGCAAACAAGCATACGGCCCACCTGATGGTAAGTGGTCACCGTAGCCTATGGACACCTGCAACACCAATGGCATCACTTGCGCGTTGCCGACCCTTTAGGAATAAAAGGAAGTGGGAAGGAGAAAGAATGAAAGCAATAGAAAGAGTGTGATTGGGCCTCCGGCACTTTCACTCACCGAACGAAACACAACAGTAGGAATACTGGTATTTCACGTCGATATTCTGTGAGAGGGTAGTCCTTCCCCGGTCGAGCCGGCCCGTTCATGCTGAAATCAGCGAGGCTCTACTTGTTATTCAAGAAGTTGTCAGTAAGACGGTGTATAGAACTGTGTTCGGTAGACGCCAATATACTCTCCTCTTATTACGTGGATCTTAAAACCATAGCTGGCTAAAAACGTTGTACTTAATATACTTCCGTCTACGCTGTTGAAGATCTTATATCTTGGGAAGCGTGAAAGTATGTATGTAATATATGGTGGTATAGCATCTAGAATAAGTTAAGTTTCTGAGAGAACTGGTTTTGTTGCGTGTCTTTAGAGGATAAGATTTTTTAATAGCTTTCTTTAGAGGCCCTATAATAACTGTTATAGTTTTTGTACTCATTACTGCATGAATACGTTGTTTATATCAATCAATCAATCAATCTGTTGCAGCCCACCGTTGGACATAGGCCTCCGCCATTGTACATCACACCATCCACTTGTTTATGTGATCCGTTTTATTATTAGTCGGATATAATAGCATATATGATTTTTTATATTCTGCCCATGCAGGAAAATAATTAATTCATACGAAAATAAAACTCAACATCCCACCTATGCAATCTTCAACTTAATAAAAATATCCTCAAACAAAAACAGACATCATTAAAAGTTTGAATTCAATCTGACTATACTTAAACATTTTTTATTAAAAGGGAAAGCTTACACAAACGCTGACGCGTGACAAAATCGCACTGGTAATAACCCTCCAATGCATTATCATTATATTCATGGGGCCTTTAATCCAAAAAGAAATCCACCAGAATCCCAAATCGTGGGTCTTTTGAACTACTTCAAAGTTAAATAACCCCTACGTTAGGTCGCCATGAATCGACACAAGTGACAACCTATTTCAAACTTTAATATCCCGATCTAAGGTGCATTTTTCGTCACAATATCTACAATTGAAGAAACAAATGTTCAGCCGTGCAATTTAGACTGTATTTCCGGTAACATGGGTTACATTTTAAGTTAACAAATATTTAAATTTATTCATTGTTTCTCACATTTAAGAATGGACCTTAAATACATTATTTTAAAGTTGGTATTGTTTTGTTTGCTATTTGTATCGGTTAGGGGTGGCACACGCCGCGATTTTTCACCGTGGAGCTGAATGACGTCTGTATATTTTACTAGTTAAGTGACAGATGTGTTAGGGCTGCGAACTATTTATTGTGCGATTACAGTCGGTTGCCAAATGGGAAGTTTGCGACTGACAGATCAGAGTAGCTAGAGCTAGAGATCATTCTGTAACTGATCATCATACAATAGTTCTATGTGTGTGTAAGTGCTGGGTGATGCTATTGCACTGTTATTTGCTGCGTATTGACGGACCGAAAAGCAATTTATTTTTATTGTTCGTATTCGTACCCATATAAAAATCAATCAGTTTATGATGAACGTAATCGTGAAAAGTTTGTGACGTTATTGGGTAAGTTGAGTTTTTCGTGTGTCTTCAAGATATAAAATCATATATTACAATATCAAAAAGATATGTTAATATTATAGCAGTATAAAGTTTTTTTTTTGGGATTTACACGGAAAGTAATAAATTTATATGCAAAATGTACTATCGGTCTAGGGAATTTTCCTGTGAGGTTTTCTAATATCAATTATAGTTTGAACAACAGCGAAAGATAAAATTTCTGTGTGTTTAGACTGGGTTTAGTTTTACAGACTTTTGTGATACATAACAATTATAATGTGAACATACGACCGACGTCTTTTTGAGCGAAGAGTAATAATATTATTTTTAAAATATGTATTTAGGTTCAGAAATATTATATTTATTGGTTTAGTGTGATCACAGGTTAACATTTATGTAGTTTTGTAAAAGACATAATGCTTATAGCAATGACTTAAAAATGAATTTTGGGTTTTTCTAAATGTTACAGGGAAATATTCAATAGTATTACATACGTCATATTTTTTGCGATAGATAAGGCTTACAACATATATCTTGAGCGTTTAATTCAAGTATTATATAGTATTTTTCATGGCTCCGTAAAATAAGATAGATTTGTTTCCTCCAAATAGATAGCGCTACCATCAAGCAATGTAAATTAAGACATCTCTACACAAATAAATAAACGAAAATAAAAAGCATTCAAAATAAATTGTCACTCATTTTACGTCCCATCACTATCAAAATATGATTCATACTGAATAATCTTGCAAAAAATATATTACAATGCAACATCTTTTTACTATCGGTAAATACTTAAGGTTGCCATTCATAATTTATGAAAAGCTTGTGAAGGGATAGTTAATAGTGTTTGTTGAAAGCAAAAAAGAGTTTTAATTGCATGTGTGATCAAATGTTTGATGGTAGTCAATATTTGTGTTTATGGTCGATCAGTGTGTTTATACAAAACTTGCTGTTTATTTATGTTTGTGTGTTCTTTTGTTCCAGGTATTTGGATTGATATCTATTCGAGGATACAACGTTTTACTGCGACACCGTTGTTAAGTAAATGGTACGATTGCTTTATTATTTACTTTTGTGGATAATGACGCAAGTGAGGGCACAAGTTCAGCTGCTTTTTGAGTGTTTCGGTTCGATGCCTAGCTCGGACAAAGTGCGATTAAATAATATTGTTTTAAATTTTCAATAGATACAGGGGTATCTGACACTAAGTCTAGTAAATGGCAGTTAACATTCTATTCCCTTATCCCCGAAATCCTGTTAGGATACTACATTCACCTCACCGTAAAACAGTTTTAGGCTTTAATTCTCCAATTCCCAGACTTTGCAGGCTTCATAACCTATTTGCCCACCAGAGTCATATATTTGGCACTTCTCTTTCTGGATTCAAGCACCAAGTCCATCAAATAACTAACTGAATTTCTATAATTACCATTATAATAATAAAGTAGCTGTTAATGTTGGCTTGTATGCAATATTGGATGTACTTACTTACGAGACATTGTTTCTTACCTATCCGTTTTTAGTTTGTGAATGTTGTGTTTACCGCTTGATCCAGTATGCTCAGATAGTATATAGCATATAGTTTTGAACATGTATAAGTGTAACAAATGTTGGTAAACCAATAAATAAATTACGTAGGTCAAAACCTAATTAATAAAATCTAGGTGACAATCATCTTTGCTTGACCCTCACATCCAATTCAGGGGTGATTTTATCTATATGTAAAACTATTTAAAATGCCGCCTTAATTACGCGAATCACGTGACTCACTCCTGCTTACCCCTTTGAAACGATACAGGCGTAGTATTACCGACTTTTAACTACCAAAAACATTTAAAGATCACCCTCAAAAACAAAGGCCTTTCGTTCGCAGTAGTATTCCCCTCCGACCACAATTCAACTATTTTGACCGAACCTCTGGGGTGATTTAAATGTAAAATTTATGTTAATCACCTTACACCTTGAGTGTATCGTGTGAACGGTGTTTCGTGGAGGGTACACGCACAGAACTGTGAAGATTAAGTATGTGGCATATTGTTGCTGTGCGTGTCAACATTCTGGCTAAATAACCATGACCTATAGCCGGACTGCACACACATACCGTCAGTGGCAGTAAAGGAATAGAGTACAATTTTGAGTTATATTATATACTAGTTTTCACCCGCGGCTTCGCTCGTGTAAATGTAGGTTAGGTTAGGTTAGGTTTGCAACAGTTCTTTTTTCTGGATGAAAGGTACCCTATGTCCTATTCTGTACCCCTGACAACGTGTATGCAAAATTATATGTTAATCGGTTGAGTAGTTAAGGCGTGAAAGCATAACAAACAAACAAACTCATTTTCGCATTTATAATATTAGTAAGGATAGTGTTTTCTAATGATGTAACACAGAAAGGATATGGTAAATCGCTTAAATTAATTGAAATGTTACAATATCATTATTGCATATGTAGAAAAAAACTTATATATGTGGAAAGTACAAGGAAATAAGTATCTAAAAAGCAAGATACTGTCAACCTGTCGAGTGAAAGTTAATCCTGTGATTATTGCCAAAGATTTATTTTGCTTATCGAATTCTGCACCGACTAAAATACACGAGATAAAGATCAATGACTATTATAAATAAATTGTGTAATAATACAATGAAAGAACCTACATATTAATACGTGGACGTATCACTACTGTCAAAGCAAGGCTAGAGAGTGCATAAAATATGGTACCAAAAAAAAATATTTGCAGATATTTAGGGTATGTAAAAGGTTGTTAAGGCCTGAGCCAGCCTGAGGCCATTCCTAAAGAATTTCTAACTTTAGATAAAGAATAATAAAAACAACAAAATAACTAGAATATCAGCATATACGGATTACATCACAAATCATTTTTAGCAACAGATATTTCCTATACAAATGTAATTAAAAGCCATATCTATAAAACATCTCTATAACTCCATGGTAACCTCATTCTGATTGACACTGACTTAGCCTGAACACAGTGAACACGTCTAGCCTTATATTATGAAAAGGAATGATAAATTAGTTCTGCGTTCAGGTAAAAGCCTCGGTTTCCAAGCTTGTCGACGATTTTCCTGTGCAAAATTGGTTGGTTGGATCCGGTTTCAGTTAATATGAATAATAACACACGTTATCGGGCCTTCCTGGCGTAGCTAACTGCTATTTATATATCGGTTCTTAATAAACCAGTTTATTTATAACTTTATAAGTAAGCCTGTGGCTGCTGATTTTATAGACTATAGGGCAGGTCTTGCTTGCTTCCTTTGTGTTTTCAAGATGGCAAACAGGTATATGGTTTGCCTGATAGTAAGTAGTTCCTTTAGCCTGCAATAAATACCAGGTGTTCGTGACTGATAGGATAAGATAAAGATGGGATGAATGGAAATGTAGATATGTATGTGAGTAATGTAACTTCTTACTCACCCGAAGAAATGCTTTTTAGTGTTACTTCTCTTATACCGGTGTCCTATCCAACAGGACACCTTATACCGGTGTCCTGATTAGTCACCAACATTTTTTTTTATACTTCTTGTTTGGCAAACAAGCATACGGCCCACCTGATGGTAAGCGGTCACCGTAGCCTATAGACGCCTGCAACACCAGAGGCATCACTTGCGCGTTGCCGACCCTTTAGGAAAGGAAATGGGAAGGAGAAGGAGCGGGAAGGGCGAAAGAGGGTGATTGGGCCTCCGGCACTTTCACTCACCGAACGAAACACGACAGTAGGAATACTGCTATTTCACGTCGATATTCTGTCATAGGGTAGTCCTTCTCCGATCGAGCTGGCCCATTCTTGCTGAAATCAGCGAGGCTCTACTACTCTAATATAGCCAGATACTTATCTCTACCATTACAATTAGAATGTACTCGTCGTTGTTATAAGAATTAATGTTGTAGACAGCATCCATATACCGTTACAAAATATTTCTGCTCGTCACAAGCGCAATTTTTGTTAATAATTTAAGTTGGTCCTATGAAAATCTGTCCTATACATACGATCAGCAACTATAACCAATGTTATATAAATATTTGTCTCATGTGAAGATCTGATCCGTAATACAACGCATTAACTGTGGCGAAATGACCAAAATAGCCACCGCGGTATTCAGATAATTGAACATTTTTATCAGCGTCGATAAAATTTAAACACCACATTTCGAGCTAAAAGGCTAGATAGCCCGCCATTGTATCCGATTATCTTATCTCTAAATATTTATAGTCGTAACCTTACTGTAGGTCGATCCAGGTTACCTAGATTTTAGTCTAGAAAGGCTTTCGTTGTATGCCAAACATTATGACCCTCGGTCGGGTCTTTCAGAGAATTTATAAATGGTTTCTGTTTATGTAGACAGATTTATTTTGTATGTAGATGTTACTGGGGGTAGGTCTAGACAGGTAGATCTTTTTATCGTGCTATCAATAATTTGTGTAGGCCGGTTTCCAGACTAATAATTCTGAAATATCGATAGCTACTCAACTTCATAATCCAATTGGAAAAGTTAAGAACGTAGATGTTTCTCTTTTGAAATAAATATTATACACAGGTACGATTCATCTGTTTAATATTAGAAATCCGTTCAGGTAATATAAGTGGTAGAACTTTTAATAAACCGTAAGTTGTAGCAGCAGGCGGGACACAACTGCTATGAGCACATATGACACCCGAATTAATAAAGATCTAAAAAGAAATCAACGGGTTGCACTCCGGGAGTGCCGGTAGAAGTAAAAACTTGAATATTAACGTTGTGCATTATTGATATTTTGGAATGGTTAGGGAATAATTTTGCACGAATTGCTTTAATTATCAGTTTAAAAGTACTATCATTTATGTGGTAAAATACAATATTCATTTATTGCGCTATCGTACACAAACATGACAATTCTCCCTCCGTTTTACGAATTTTCGATCAGGTCACTTGTCCTGACGCGAGTTTAACATTTTTTACCCATCACAAAAAAGTGCACAACGCCGCTAAAGAAGTTTTCACTTCAAAAAAATGAAATTTTAAAAGTCCTGCCCTTGTTTACTGACCTAGCAAGACAAATTAGATATGAAATCAGACTCAATCTATACGATCAGAAATATTAAAATACTGCCATGACTTGTGCATACAGGCAAACTAGCTGTAACTCGACACAGTTTTTACTTCCTCTGAGTTTAAACTACCTCCATTATGAATTTAATTACACTGGGTTCAGCGGTTTAGTCTCTCTCACTTCCTTGCTATTTATCTCACATACTAGTAGGGTTCTATTCTTTATTTTCTTCTTCCACTTCGCCCTATCCTTAACGTCTTCTTTAGAAGCATTGCATGCCTTTGTCTCTGAATCTAAGCCCGTGCTCGTGACAAAAATCACTCATAATCCAAGTATTGCTGCATAACTCTAGCTGTCTCTTTAAGAATAAATTATTGTATAAGTCAAAACTAGTCCTATATATTAACAATCGAATAGATTATAACACTGATTACTTTACATTTCAACAATTAAACCAACTACCAACTAAACACGCCTACCCCAGAACATTTGTCAATAACTCATGACGGGAGACAACTAAACGAATTTATTACTATAACATCGACTGAACTGTCTGTTGGTTTGTCCGGTATTGGTCGTCGATAATGTTGAACTGAATAAATATAAACGAGATTGCAATTAAGTGTTGTTGTAATTTGAATATATTAGATATAAACTAAGTTTGGAGGACAATTTAATTGGTTGCGGCGTTGACATACGATCAAATGATACGGTATTGAAATACGTTTGAAATGTTTCTGTAGATAATGAGGTCAATAGATTAAATGCTTAGGAAAACACTGACTTTAAAATTAGTCCAATTGTGTAAGTAGGTTTATATAATTACTAGATGTTCCCGCGGTTTCACCCGCGTTTATCGTTACTGCGCCGCCCCCGTGGGTTGTAGCGTGATGCTATATAGCATATAGCCTTCCTAGATAAATAGGCTATCCAACACTAAAGGAATTTTTCAATTCGAACCAGTAGTTCCTGAGATTAGCGCGTTCCAACAAACAAACAAACTCTTCAGCTTTATAATATTAGTATATAGATAATGATTGTATGATTAAGAATTGGTTTCTATATATATATTTAGGTGACTTTGAGTTGTTCTGTCACGCTTTTCTCCGTAGCAATACGGTTTGTGACGTAAGTTATCTTAAAAGAGAATGAAACATAAAAAAAAAAATAGTCACAATACCTTGTCTTGTTTCCTTCTGTGAGGTCGAATAGATTGCAACAAACGCATTCTATACGCGAGGCAAGCTATGTTTATTAATAATATTACAGAGTTATTTAGTATTAGTTATTATTATTATCATAAGTAGGGTATGGCAAAAGAAGCATGAGAGCAGAATAAATGCTGTAGAAATGAGAGCGCTGAGAAGCATATGTGGTGTAACTCTGAAAGATAGAATAAGGAATAGTGTGATTAGAGAGATATGCGGCATGAAAGTGGATATAGTGACAAGAATCGAAAAGGGTATGTTAAGCTGGTTTGGACATGTAGAAAGAATGGACGAGGAAAGACTGACTAAGAAAGTTTATAAGGCTAATATGAATGAATCAGTCGCAAGAGGAAAACCTAGGCCAACGTTTCTCGATCAGATCGGAGGCGTTCTGGCCAAAGGCCAGGTTAAGAGCTCCTTGAACCGACGGGCGTGTATGAGAAATGTGATGATTTGATGAAAGTGTATAAAGCCAGAGAAGTGTGTCAGGATCGTAGCAAATGGAAATCCGTAGTTTGTGCCTACCCCTCTGGGAAACAGGCGTGAACTTATGGACGTATGTATATATTATCATTAGTTCTTATCGATACTCAGTTAATATTCTCACAATTCTTTAACACGTTGTAATCAATTTCAGTCAAACAGAAGTTAAATATATGTGAGAAATATCTTATTAAAAGTGATTTAAAAATAATCCGTATTAAGTGATTTCATTTCTTTGTATAACATAGTATTAATATTAGTTTAGTTGTATATATTTAATGAATATTAACATTCGCGCAACCGTAACACAATAATTATGAAATAACACCATATATTTTCGTAACTAGAACACAACCACTAAATCACAGTATAACAAACGATTGCAACAAAGTTCTCATACTCAAATAGTCTGTAATACCCACGATATAAACTTTACCTTGCTATCAACGCACGGGATAAGTAAATCTTGTATGCAAATTTGGGAAACTTACACTGGGGTACAAGGAATGACGGATTAGCGGGATTTCAAGGTTTAAGCCGAGGTTTTGGGTGATGTAAGTAACGATAAGTTTTCAAGATAATGCCGGTATTATATTTCGCTGAAACGTTGGCGGTTGCTGTCTTTATTTGTGATATGATGTGTGGGTATAAACCATTTATTTATAAGTTTAAATTAAATATTTTTGTTGTTATTTTATTATTTATGTTGAATTTCCTTTGAGGATCCTTTTGTGGTTGTACAAAAGGCTCCATAAAGGAACTAAATTGATCATCGGATCAATGTGATTTTTCAGTGTAGGCCAATGAGTCTGGTGACCCTGGGTATCCATATTTTCCGGCACAAGACGTGGCGTAGTCTTGCAAATAGAAGGTAGTTTTTATATGTTTTGTATGTGTGTTTATACATAAAGTTTGAAGGCTGGATAGACTGTGTAGACAGGCTTTACTACTAAATATATAGTAATACTAGCTTCTGCCCGCGGCTCCGCCCGCGTGGGTGTCTTTTATTTTTGTAATTTATAGCCTATTTTCATCTATAAAGTTATACATAAATATTATATTTACCAACACACGTAATTTTATAATAACTTGTATACCTATTTTTATACTTATAAGTCCAGAAATGAGCAAATTCCATATAAACTTCACCCCCCTATTTCACCCCCTTAGGGGTGCAATTTCAAAAAATCCTTTCTTAGTACACCCCTACAAATTAAAACACACATGCTCTCCAAATTTCAAGTTCCTACGACCAGCGGTTTAGGCTGTGCGTTGTCTCTAAGTCAGTCAGTCAGGACATCTTTGTTTATGTATATAGATAATAATAGATTCCATGCTACTACTGAGATTAGCAAGGCAGGAAACCCCAATGTCTGACCCAACGAATGTCCTATTAAACACGCGACCTCTGACACAGCAGGCCGTATAAAAAACCGCTGCGCCAACGAGACACATACATTGTACAAAACGGGTAACATTATGATCTTGGGATGATATCTATCAATAAGTAGTTTTAATCTTTAAATAAATGAGAGTTAAAACGCTATTCGCTCCTACATTGTCCCTATCCCCCGCTACTTTCTCCACCGTGCACCACAGAACCTCTTGGAACCGCACACTGATGATTATGCATATTAGTTGTCAAGTGCGGTCGAGCCTGACAACTCAACGTTTTTGACCCAACCAAGTGTATGCCCAGCGTTGAGTAAATTTGCTCAATATATTCACAATAAAATAAATATTTTTTAAAGACTTGTGTTGTGAGAAATTGATATTATACGAGTTGA
Organism: Catocala sponsa; assembly: GCA_963564715.1. Lineage (NCBI taxonomy): Eukaryota > Metazoa > Arthropoda > Insecta > Lepidoptera > Erebidae > Catocala > Catocala sponsa. The sequence goes on from OY751352.1 coordinate 10,828,812, forward strand.
AGATCGGGTCAGTGGTATTTGATGAGATACTTACGTTGAAATTGTGAATTAAATACTATTTTATCAACCTTAAGTTTGGTACATTATGCAAATATTAAGTATTTATAACTAATATAGAAAGTTTACTCGAATGTAAGTTTGTGTGTTATGTTTTCACGCGTTAACTAAATCTGATCATCAAGAAATTTCACATACACGTCAAGGGTACAGAAACGGACAAATCCAGAAAAATGTACTGTTTTCGAGGGATAGAAGTTTATTGACAAAATTATCTATATCGTTAATCTACGCGAGTGAAGCCACGGGCAAAATCTAGTAACTAATATAGAAAGTTTAAATCGCCACACAATATGCTTTATTCACTTGGAAACAAAACTACAGTTTAATTTATCAAACCCATTCTAATATTCATTACCTTTAATTATATCTCTTTTAATCAATCATAATTGACTTGGAATTAAACTTTGACCTAAATTATAAGCAAGATCACATCAAAAGTTGGAAGTCAAATCAATCAAAATTTTAAACAAATTAGGTACCAACTTGTATGGAGTTCACCTTGGTGTCTCAACTTTTTCCAATAACAACCCCTAGGTAATTAACTACGAGTTTAAAATTTAACTTTCCACTTTAACTTAGTTTTGGACACCCCTAATTACTTATATCAAGTAACTGAAGTAAGGGTACTTACTCACCGGAGTGAGATTCTTTCGCTAAAACGCGCGTACTGAAACATCGTAGGCTTTTATTTTGGTATTTTAATTACGTTCTTAGAATATCCTGCATTTTATCTGTGGCAGAGCGTGGTAAGATGTCGAAGAATTATTTCAGCCATTCCTGTAAGCGTTTTGACGACTTTTAGTAATATTAATTGCAATGTATTGTTATTTTTGTGACGATAACTTAAAAATATTAATTATAGTACACATATTAAAACTACAAACAAAAATTGAGTTCAAACTAATTGAGTTAAAACTAAACAGAGTCAGAGTTCAGTTCTGAGTGTCTAATTTTTTTACTAATAGCAGATTATAAATCAACACGTAGAGATTATAGATATTACTAAAAAAGTACATTTGATATTAATACAACTGTTTGTTGCTTTCTGAAAATAAATAAGTACTACTTTATTGTGAATCCACAATGCAAAGCATTGATCCAAAGTAAAAAAACACTAATATAAATTGTTTTCTGAAATTGTTTTACAATAGCAAATCTGCAATCTTTATACCATTGGGAAAATTGTAAATAGTTGATTATACATCGTAAACCAGTTGTACTCACCAAACCAAATTACGAAATTGATTCCAATAATACAAAAACACTTGTAACGACCTAAATGTATAAAAAATGAATTCGATATCGAAACGCTTTTATTCAAATAGACTTTTTGAGTACTCTCCAATCGTCAGATGCCAGAAGCTGCGGTTTGGCATGACAATACTGTGGAGAGAGACCAAATTGAATTACGTTGTCGCTTTTTAAAAATATTTTATCATCGACACTGCGGATTGGTAAAGGTTTTACAGTAAATTAATAATATAGCTTCGGGATAGGTATCGCAAAGCTACAATTCAAGGCTACAATGGATTTAACCAACTTTATGAATGGCAGACCTCGATATTACCAATTATTTTGAACTTTAGAATAAGCTGATTGAGAGAATCTGGTTTTTATTTTTGGATCAATACTAGAAAAGATAGTGTTTGATGGTTACATACATGTATACTTTGTCTTACGCCCATATACCCAAAGGTACGGTAACGTACTCAAAAACATAGCTGGGAAATTGTTAGTGTAATACGTTATACTTACATTTCACCCATTATGGTTATAGATTCCACATAATTGAGAGTGAGCCTATTGGTATTTAGCGGGCACAGATCCAGACACCGTGCTGCTAATAAGAAATTTTGCTGGATTTTTAGTAGTACCACTGAGTCTGAAAATTAGCCCAATAAACGACAAAAGGCTCGCTCCCTATTACGTGCGACTTAAAGCATAACTGGCAAAATGTTGATGAACTACATCTCGGCCTACACATTTCAAGAATTACAGGCGCAACTGTATGATATCTATCTCTTAAATTTATCGGAACACAAACTCGAAGAAGAAGGTAGTTAATTGCGAACGACACAGTCAAATTATCCATTTAATATCGATTGTGATCTGATAGTAAATATGACTAGTAATCCAAATGACATTACATGACTCATGTGTTTGTTAGTACCTAGACGTATTTACTTGAACGAATCAATAAATAACTGTTTATTTAAGCAGCTGTTCTATAAAGCTATCGACCTATATTTGTATACTCACGTTTATATATCCCTGAAAGAGTAAGCAGAGGTGTGTAGCACCTATATTTTATTTCTATATTTTTAAATTCCTTTAATATGAGGTTTGCCTATTGTGTACTGGAAATATTTCCACGAGCCCTGCTCCTACTGTAACTTGCCTGATAGAAAAACCGAATAAATAACGTACTAGCATATAAAAAGAAATAAAATCACGCCTATTTTCTAGAGGGGTAGTCAAAGACTACGGGTTTACATTTACCAGGATTCTGGTATATGTATAATTATGTACATCTCTAATAATAATAATAATAATAATAATAATCCATTTATTTGCATTGAATATAGGTACATACATTAGATGTTACATACATTAGTGATCTGCTACATTCTGCCTTCAGTAAGCATGCAAATTTTATACATTAATAGATTTTATTAGATTGCAAATGAATTAAATGGTACAAATAGTTCATGTCATAATTAATGATTTAAAATAATGTCATAATATAAAAGTGTCAGGAGAGAACAAAGAAGAAAATGAAATTAATATCAATGTAATATATAATAATAATGATTACAATAATAAATTATTAATTATTTAAACAATGACAAAAGGTAATTATTATATTTGATCGTCCCCTAGAAAGTCTGTAAGTGTATAATAACATTTTGTAATTAAAAGTTCTGACAGTTTCTTTTTAAAAATATGTATTCTCTCATCCTTTAGAGCATCGGGTATTTTATTATAAATTACTGTAGCCATACCTAAAACATTTTTCTTTAACAAAGTTGTGTTATAAGGTACATTATATAATTTATTCTTATACTGGCTTCTTAAAGGACCTTTTCTTAGTTGTGAAACATGAGTAAATAAGTGTTTGTTGCATTTTACAAAAACAGCCATTTCATAAATGTACAAGCATGGGAAAGTTAGTACTTTTAGTGACTTAAATTTAGGAACACAACTATCTGTAGACTTAATGCCACATATTGCTCGCACACATCGTTTCTGAGCTCTGAACACGTCCCCTCTAAGGCTACAATTGCCCCAAAATATAACACCGTATCGCAACACGGATGCCACCAGACCATGATAGGCTACCAATGCAGTATTAATGTTTACTTTGTTATGAAGACTATGTAAAACATACGCTGATGAACTTAATTTTTTGCACACATGTTCTGCATGAGCTTTCCAAGTTAACTGACTATCCACTATTATGCCCAAGAATTTTGCCATTTGTGTCTGTCCTATAGTGGTACCGTTATATTGTATTGTCAGGTTCTGTGGTGTCAAACGTTGGTAAAATTGGATTATGTTTGTTTTCCCCAAATTAATAACTAAATTATTATTCATAAGCCATTGTACGATGTCAGAAATTGTATTATTTATGTCATTTTCATAGTTAGTAATATTAGAACATTTTATTATAGCCGTGCTATCGTCGGCAAACAGAACCATTGGGTGCTTAACATGTTTGGGCAGGTCGTTAATGTATAGTAGAAATAAAAGTGGGCCGAGCACACTACCTTGTGGTACACCATACTTAATTATTCTACCATCGGATACGTATGTCACCTCACGTTTAGTTTTCTGACATATGCTAGAGATCTCAGTATACTGTACACGATTACTAAGGTATGATTCTATTAGTTTCAGCACATTTCCCCTGATACCATAAACGTTTAGTTTGTGTAGTAATGTATTATGTCGGACACAGTCAAAAGCTTTTGACATATCAGTTAGCAAAGCACAGACTGGTGTCTTTTTATCCACACATTTCAACAAATTTGTCAATAAATCAAAAATCGCCAAATTAATACCTTTGTTTTTTCTAAAACCCTTCTGTTCGTTACATAGAATACTATATTTAGACAAAAAATGATTAATTGATTCATAGATAACCTTTTCTACAACTTTGGAAAATACTGGAAGTAATGCAATCGGCCTATAATTGGTTATATTTTCCCTATTGTTTTGTTTGAAAAGTGGTTTTATTATAACCGTCTTCAATTTTTCCGGAAATATGCCTGAGCTAATAGATAAATTTATAACTCTGCTTAGATGAGTAGCAACTTTATCCGATACAAATTTGACAACCCTCGTCGCTATGCCATCATATCCGACGCTACGTGTATTTTTTAATGACCTAATTACTCTACAGACGTCTTGTGGTAGTACCGGGTACATAAACATCGTGTGAGGGCTGTAAGTTAAATCAGCTGTAGGCGTTACCAAATTTGACTCCTTAATCCGATCAATAAAATGATTATTGAAGGCATTGGCAATCTCTAATGGGCTTGTAATGATTGTATTTTCGACTTTGAGAATGGAAATAGATTCTTTAAGTTTTGTTTCATTATTTATTACTCGCCAAGACGCCCTGCATTTATTTTTCGAGCTGTTGATAAAATAGTTATTTTGCACTTTTTGAGTTAATTTGATTATTTTACGGAATGTTTTAGAATATTTTTTAAAGGTTGTTTTGTTGTCTGAGGAAGGATTACGTCTGTATTGCCATAATAAATTTCGTTGGTTTCTACTACAGACACGTATGCCTTTGGAGACCCATTTTATTTTTTTATTAGCTTTGATAGTAATTAACTTATAAGGAAAGCAAAGTTTGTATAATAAAAGAAAGTGTTCTAAGAAAGTATCATATGCATCGCTGGCATTATCTGTACTATATAAATCTGAGAAAGTTAGACGTTCAAGATAACCTTTAAATTTAATTAAATTTTCTCTGGATATATCACGTCTTTGTACACAAAAATATTTCATTTTAGTTGTGACATTAACTTTTACAGGCAGAATTTGTGCGGTATGGTCTGAAAGGGCAAGATCTAAGATTTCACTGTTACATTTTAAATTAGAGCTTAGAATAAAATTATCTATACAACTGTTACCGCATAATCTTGTTGGTTGTCTTAAGTTTAAATGAAGATTATAGCCCAAGAAAAAGTGCTCAAAGTCCATAGAAACTCTGTTTCTTTTTAGAATATCTACGTTAAAATCTCCGCAAAGAATAATACGCTTATTAGTTTTTATACATAAAGCTTTCAAAATAATATGTAAATTTTCATAAAACACAGACAAAGTACTTAGTTTAGGCGGCCTGTAGATACATAAGATAATTAACTGTTGTTTTGGAAGCTCAATACCACAACATTCAACAGTTCCGGCTATTGAACGATTTTTTATCTGTTTTAGTTCTATGAATTCCAGATCATTCTTCACTAAAATACAAGCTCCTCCTCGCTTTGAATCTTTTCTTGCGTAACATGCTGCAAGTTTGTAGTTTGGAATATTCAGAAATTGTTCCTGTCCTAGCATAATAAAATGTTCCGTTATACATAAAATGCTTACAGGTTTCTGTTTCGCAGACAACTCTTCAAGGTGAACAGTCAAAATATCTGATTTGTTTAGGAGTCCAGCAATGTTCTGATGGAGAATATATAAACTATTCTGCACGAAAAAGATCTGAAGTTGCCGTTTCTTTATTAGTATTATTTGTTATTGTTTCTACCTTTCCTTCACACACGCTATAGTGCCCTTCATTCGAAAATTCATTCACTAAAGTACGTAATTGATGGTATATATTCTTCATTCCATTGTTGTTTAACCGGCCAGTGCTTTTAAGAAACATGCTACTATCATATGTCAGGTTCATATTTGAATCTAAAAGTACAGCATAGTTGTGCGTAAGGTTGTCTAAATATAGCATATTATTTAACATCTCAATTCGGCAGTTAAACATCATTGTATAATGGGTAAATTTAAACGTTGGCAGACATAAAGTGACGTTGGTATGTTGGACGGTTTTTAAGTTTTGTCTAAGTTGCATAATTATATCACAGTAATTATTAGTTGATCGAAAATCCTCTTCTCCTATATGAATTATGCAATAGTCCTCCGCGGTGTAGTTGATAAGTTTTGCCTGAATGCCTTCTGTAAGCTTTTCTATACCGCAGTATGGAGTAAGGTAATGACATATTTGAAACATGTTGAACTTATCTTGTGCTATGGAAAGGATATTGTTATACTTATTGCTGCTTATAATACATAACTTACGTGTCTGCGTTTTGTTTATTTTGTTGTTAATAGGTGTTGATTTTGAAAGCGGTTTGTTATTTTGTGCCTTAGGTGTAGTGATATTATTCTCTTGTGTTATCTTTGTCATTTGATGTTTGTTCTTTAGTGGTGTACGAGAATTCTTAGCCATTTTGTTCGGTGTGCATCTCTCACTAGTAAGTTTTTTGGTCGCACATTTCAACATTTCGTATTTTGTATTTATATCCTTTATTGTTTTCTTAAGTTCCATATTTTCTAACGAAAGATTATTAACTTCACAGTGTGCTGCGTTTAGCTCAGTTTTAAGGTTTTCGATCACACTGCGTAGTTTCTTTATTTGTATATCATTTTCGTCGTCCGATAAACTCGCTAGGCTGGTAGTGGTGCCATCTAGTGTTGAATTATTGTAAGCAGTATGGTTGTCGTCAATCGATATATTTGTCATAGATGTCGAGCGTAATGCTTTTCGGAACGTAATATTATTTGAAAAATCCATTTTGATAAATATCCAAAAAGTCAAGTCTGTAGTGAGGCTCGAACCCGAGTACCCTTACAGCGTCGCACGCAGCCACAAGCTTTGTAACACACGCTACCGAGTATTGTTACGGGGTCGTCGAAATAGGTGTTCTTAATCGTCTCGTGTTAATAAAATACCAAAGAGTGACTCATGCTGCAAAAATTTATTAGAAGTTTGCAAATCACTGTTCACTTTTGTACGTAATTGTTTATTTCACTTTTTTGATCATTTATTTTTATTATATTGTTGATAGATCACTGTTTTAAGAGTTACTAATTATTAGGTCTTGTTAATTTAATGTTTTTAGCACTTCACTTTTGTTTATTCAATAGTTCACAGATATGTATATATATATATTCTTTTTGTAACTTTATTTATATAAGTTTTTACACTGAGATAACACTATCGATGATGAACTGTGATATAAATTACAAATTAACACGGCGTTTATCGTTATTTACATACTTTAACTATTTTAAATTTTATTTAAATACGGAGCGCAATGTTGACGTCGGGGACGGCGGGCGTAATAATTTCTTTAAATCTTATAACATCACAATAATACTGATACCTAATAGAATTTAAACTGGGTTAGCACGATGGCTGTAAGCCTAAACGCAATCTTAGGTATAATAAGAAACAAGGCAGTCTATAAAATGGCAATCGATACCAGTTTGAAATGTAAGTATTACAGTCTAGTGAATGACAACCCGAATAGCACTTTAAAGACCTTTGCCTTTAACGATTTCAAATTTAATTACAGAGGTTTAATTTTCAAATTGAAATTCATAATCTATCGGTAAACAGAAAACAGTTTTCAGATTCGTTGAATGAAATTTGTGTTGCTTCAACGGTCTTCCCGTTTATGAATAACTATTTTATTTATTTTGAATGGAACTAAAATGTTGTTTAAGTTTGCTGCAGGTTATAAATTATATTTCTTGGTTTCTGTTTGTGGGCTACCCTACAGCTGGACCCAGGCGTCTTCTTATTGTGTAAAGGATTAGGCCATAGCCTACCACGCTGGCCTAATACGGGTTATCAAACTTGATATATCTTCGAGAAGCTTATGTACAATTACAGACATGCAGGTTTTTCACAATGTTTTCCTTTGTCGTAAAAGCGAGACTAATTAACTATTTAATAGTACACATATAACTTAGGCTGTCAGAGATGTGTGCCTACGAATCGTACTCGACACCTCTTTCTAATGAAGCATCGGACACAGAGCTAGCAATAAAGCCCTTTGTTCCTAGAGATAATTGTATACCTTTAGTTTACGATAAAACTGCCTTGCCTTTTAGAATAGACGCGATTCTATATAAATATGAAAATTACATTACTATTATACAAATTTCATATAGTAGGTACCTTTTATTGACGTTTTATTTATCGTAAATTTGCTTATTTTCAAGTCCCTACCCGGTTCGACAAACTAAAGAACGGTTTAATACTCAAATTACAGTAATATATTTTCAACTTTGGCTATCTTGCCTACCCATAATGCTTTGGCTATTTCGCCACAACAATAAATATATGTAAAAAAGCAATAAATCCACAGTAATAACACGGGTAACAATACAACTGAAAGTCCATAATTCTACTACATTCGTTATACAGTCCTAATTTTCTTCTTTGATTCTTTCGTCTATATTCACCCTTGACCCATCATTCGGTACTATTAGCTATGCCATCACCATAATGAAAGACAACCCTAACTTACATGGTAACTGCAAAGAAACTTCAACCGTATCGTCTGCAAAATAGAGCGTTTATTCGTGTAGCTTGCACGAGGTCTATGGGACTTATTGTTCGAAGGCTCGGTGTTTCCAGCCTTATATAAATGCTAACAAAATGTCGGGTTCGCGTGATATAGTCTACTTATCGTACTTTTACTATTTTGCATACATTACCGCGGTATGCATATTCTGTAGCCGGTGACTTTACCAATTTTATGTTTTCGCTCGTTCTACTAACGTAATCAATGTTAAGCTTTCATCGATGCCTACATTATGGAAAATGTGTTTTCCCTCGGCAGATAAACATCGACTTCCATGGCTTTGTTTCTATGTAATTTTAGTCAATATTTTTATAGATATTAATTCAAATATGATATTGTGACAGTCTACGCTTAAGTTTGCAGAGGATTGTCAAGTTCGAAGATCAAATTCAGGTTTTGAGAAAGTATAATTGGGTTAATATTAGGAAATTGTCAGGTTAGCGCAGGCCTTGGAATTGTATATCCCGGTAGACTGAATCTACTTTATTCTCTATCAAATGGCAAGAAAAATCAACGGGTTGCACTCCGGGAATGCCGGCAGAAGTGAAAACTTGAATATTAACATTGTGCATTTTTGATATTTTGGAATGGTTAGGGAATAATTTTGCACGAATTGCTTTAATTATCAGTATAAAAGTACTATCATTTATGTGGTAAAATACAATATTCATTTATTGCGCTATCGTACACAAACATGACAATTCTCCCTCCGTCTTACGAATTTTCGATCAGGTCACGTGTCCTGACGTGAGTTTAACATTTTTTACCCATCACAAAAAAAGTGCACAACACCGCTAAAGAAGTTTTCACTTCAAAAACTTAGTTGGCGAGTTCGATGTAAAACATCGCTGCCTACTCTTTGAGATTATATTAAAACGTATATATCACGTATATATCTTATGTTTAAACATTACACAATGTACAGATAAGTAGAAGCATACTTCTTCTTAACCTTTTAGACATTTACACGCGTGATACTGTTATGTAAGAAATTTGCGAGGGAAATAAAGGAGGAAGGATGTGAGTCTGTCAGACTCCGTCTAGGATAATACCTACGTTAATGGTGAGTTCTTTTATGTGCGGAGCATGTGTTAGATTCTTAAAGGCTTTGTCCAAAGATGATTCAGGAAAACTCTGCGTTGCTCCTGAAAAACATAAAGCGTTTTAGGATGGATTATACGTTACAGCTTATAATCGGGAGTGAAAACATTATCTTCTTTGTAAAGTTAATGGGAATACAGTTCCGTAGAAGCCCTTTTGTTTTACGACCTGTGAATACTGGTTTGCATTTTTAAAACGGGTATGACAAGTATTGTTTTTTAATTATTTTTAAAATGTATTATGAAGAGGTTTTATTATAGTTTAAAGATTTATTTTAAGGTTCATGTTATCACGTTTTCAGTAATAAGTGTGAGAAAGGAAATTATATTATATTGCTTTTGTGCATACAAAATTGTATTCCCTAAGAAATTAACAAAAGGTGTATCACACAAAATATTTGTTAGTTATTTAGGTCTTGCGTAAGGCACACAGCAAATATATTGGAATATATATTTACAGAAAATCACAAGTTATTCACAATATCAACAAGTTTTTAGTATCAATAAAACCAATTTAATGTTCCGTTCGTCCATCACTACTCCAATCCGTCATGTTCCGCCTAAACAGAACATTTCAAAACAATAGTGCACCGTACTTTAAAGCTTAATCAAGTTCACCCAAAAGTTATAACTCCACCCAACTCGCTACCTGGCTTGAGCAAATCCAAGATCACGCTTAAAGCAGCGTGGAGCCTTCAAGGGTCCACATTATCATAAGTTTGATCCGCCTGAGCCGCTAATCCCTGGTCTAATCCTAGATCAACGGCCGGCACTCCCTCGCTTTACTTTGAGGACGCCATTTCAATAATCGATCTTTTGTAAACAAGCTTGGTGCTTCTTTTTTTGAAATGTGACTAAGTATTCGAAATTTGAAACCATGTTTAGGGATGTGTCGTAGCTAAAAATACTATCGATTAGAAAATAGATAGTTTGTGGAACAATTTATTTTCAATATGGTTTAGTGTTATTGTGTTAATCTGTCAATTCTGCCGTTCACTAACTAAAAAGACGTTTAGTGGTATGGAATGCATATGGATAAACGTCTTTTTAGTTAGCAAACGGCAGAGTTTTTGGAACACCTGATATAATTGAAAACATTGTGTCTGGCCGCCGGTGTACTCCTGCGACTCAATAGGTTAATAGTTATTATTAAATTGGCATAAAGCAAATACTTCCTCTTATTTGAATGCAGCGCTATTTATTACTGTGTCCCTAAACCGGCGCAGCACAGGAAATAGAAGATACGTTTCAAATAAAAACGGCAACTACATAAACCTTATATGTATGCGAAACAGCTTACAAACTGTTGTCGCATCTGATTATTAGAGACATGAAAACGTAGATAAAAGTAATTATACTTTAATAAAATGAATCACAAGTGCGCTGTCTAATGAAAGGACTATATAAACGAGAAGCTATTATAAATTTCAGTCGCATATTAATGTTTATGGTTCAATTTGAACTTCAAATGGTAGACTCAAAGTTATTATTTTTAAATCCTAGGTTTCTACCTTAATTACAAATTGTTATTAATTCGGCCCCACGTACTTTAATCTCGGCGAAAATCTCAGATTTATCTGCGAGGGCTTTCATTTAGATTTATTATAATTTCGCTCCTAACTTATAAAACTGTTTTACATAACATTTCTATTCGGCAAAAAGTCTACTTGGAAACATTTTTTTTTCTAAATTTCTTTCGCTACGGCAAATCTCGAATGGAGTTCATGGCTCAAAATTCAGTATAAAGTCAAGAAAAGCTCCATTGTTCAAGCACCAGTATCCGAATCTACTTAGGGGCCCCGAGACGAGTTGAAGGCATCCAATGCAATCACTCCGGACCTCCCTGGGCTCCCTCGCTTCGCTCAAGAGAAGGGACATTAGCATTTTTATCGATAGCGAAATTGTAAGACGCTATTGACTGATGATTATTGATATTACGATTATATTCAATGAGAATCTTTAAGAATTTATTTCGTGAGTTATTCTTAAGACTTTTACGGGTTTTATGAGAAAAGAAAAACGTGAAATGTAATTCCTGTTGGTTTAAGGATTCCTATTTAAATTAGCTGCGTGTATCTAATGAATTTAATTACGCTCTTACCTGTTCCACCAACCCTTTGGACAGAAATAACGTACAACTGCAGTAACAAAGAAACTATTTCTCTATCACAAAAACGTTGTTCTAATTAAAAAGAGCAATATTTACGTCCGTTCTACTTCGATTGATAGTTAGGGATGGCACTAAAAATATCGATATCCGTCCAACGGACCGGGATCCGTCTAAACGCACCCGGTGCGGGGAATTTCCATACGTACACAGAGCCAAATCCAACCGGAGTTATTGGCCATCCCGCGGGACTTCAATATATTCGACTATTTTTATTTACTTGAAAGGAAAAGCTTTCGCGCGTTGACTGCAGTCTACCGTCTCGCGGAAGCAAAACGGCTGTAGAATACCGAATACGTTATTTTTGGTCACATCTCTTCATTATTTTTTTGAATATTTCATGTTTTTTAAGGCTCCACATAGTATGAATTCTCGCCTATTTAAAAATTCAATCGTAACGGTTTTATCTAGAGGTTTCAAAAAAAAATTTCGTTATTTAAATTGTAATTCCGAACGTCTAGCTAATCGTAATATGACAGTTGTATTGTTATGGCGGCTATGGCTTATTATTATGATTTATGACTACAATAAAATCTGTTTGAAAATATTAATGTTTTTAAAGAGAGGAGTTTCTATTGAGATGGAGTTTTCAATTTGAAAGATATTGTACTAAAGCATTCTAGTTTTATTTGTTTTATTTAACGCTTTGCCATGTCACAATTAAATATGTAATTAAAAGTAACCGTCATAAAATCCGTATAAAGTAGTTTAATTTCAATGTATATTTTCGCTTAAATATCATATAAAATAACTTCGGATACGTGCCATTTAGTCAACGGCTGTATCAAAAAAGTCATCACAATAATTGACAGCCCATCAAATCTACGCAGGGAACATATAGATAACTTTCAGAACAATTACAATAGCACAAGAGAAAAACGCGGGAGTTTTAATTAATAAAAATGGCGGCATTTCTGCAGTTCAAACATGGCGTCCTAGCCAATGAGCGTCTCTCTTTATGTACATATGCTAATGAATGACAGCCCTGTGCGAATGGAATTGTCGTGTAAGAGTTGTCATTACGCTATTCGAGGTTACAGGAGACGAGAATGTTATTTTTGCATTTGAATATACTTATACACACGGCTTTATGATACGCGCCATTTTTCATTATGGCTGTGTTATTTGATAGTGATGTGACTAATCGTAACTGACTAAGCATTTGATTTGTTTATACAAATTTGGATATTTTGTTGGTTTAGAGGTAAATTTGTGTGCTTAATTTAAATCATGGTGTTTCGAAGCCAATTTCCAGATTAGAAAACTGTTTTAGGATAATTTATTCGTTTTCAATGTTAGTCTATTACATGTGTCCGAAAATATATACCTGTCAAAGAGTAAGTGTTGTTCACTCTGCCAAATATGCTGGCGCGATACTATGGTAAGGTTGCAAAGGTCAAATGTCTACCTGTTCACAAAACAGTTCAACGCTTCTAGCGTTGAACTGATTAGGAAAACGCTTTCATAATTGAAAACTTTTCCTCAGAAGTTAACAACAATAAAACGCACGTTACTGAAGAAACAACGTACGCTCAAGTTTAGTTCCGAAAACGTTTTATGAAGTATTTCAAAGAATTAATTAATTTTGTTTACAGATATTTTCCATGTTAACATGCAAGAAGTTTGTTATGTACCATAAAAAAATTTACTTGTTACATGTGTGTCTAATAATAATGACGATTGCCACAAGAACACATTTTAGATATTCATAATTGGAATAGATTCCTTTTTTAAATATTGCAGAATCGAGCTACTCGACTAACAATAGTACTAATTCACAACTACCCGCACCTCTAATACGCGAATGATTACATAAAGACTACAATTCAAAAGGCGGGAATTGTGTTTGCATTTTAAACGTCCTATTTACAGCACAAAATGTTTTTACTCAGAGTAACGACCGAACTTTTATATTCGCGTAAAAATTTTTTCGAAGACGCTCGAGGGCATAGCAAATCGTTTATTTTACCTTTTTTTATATAAAGCAACGGTTGCTTACGGTGAACGTGAGGCGTTAACAGAAAATTTATAGCCCTACGCCTGCTCTTAAAGGTGATTTTTGCTTGAAAACTAAGATGGTTTTGTTGGTACTTACCGTTCTAATTTACAGTACGTTGCGGGACACTTTATCCCTTATTTGACTTTCTTTGTGAGTTAAATCGTGATGTGTGAAGATTGCCTTTTACTTTGATAATTCTTGTGTGACTCAAATTGCGTTAAAAAGGGTGTTAGATTACACGTATATTGCCTAACTTTGGAGACAAACATCAAATTGTGTTATGGTTCCAACTTACTTATACTCGAGAGCTGACGATGTCTTGTTTGAGAAGTTCGTCATATTTACTTCTTTATTCGACGTACTTGTGTTTGCGTATATATTACGTCAACTTTCATGTTGCTTTTAGATGAGAACATAATTAGTCTTGCAACTGTCATTCTTGGAGTTCCAACTGCGATTATCTAGTTGTGGATAGCTTTTGTGTTCTTTTAGGAAATTTTCTCCAGCAGCCGACAAATTCCATTAAATGGTGTTTAACCTCACTGTGTCAAATGGATAACACGTAAAGTCCTTAATTTCGACTGCCAGAATTGCGAATGACAATTTTCTCTCAATCGGGTCGCCTTAACATTAGACCATAACGCCCTCCGTGTAAGGCCATCTGACTGATTGAGATTTTAGAAGAATCTAGAACCTCTAAAAAAGGGTTACTAAATTCCAACACTATCTCTTAAAATAATAATAATAATAATAATATAATATTCTACCACATACACACAACACCATCTAGCCCAAACTAAGCAGAGCTTGTACTATGGGTACTAGACAATGGATAAACATACATATATACTTATTTTTTTGTAAATACATACATATTATACATAGAAACACCCAGACCAAGACAAACACCCATGTTCATGCACACAAATGTTTGACTTGTGCGGGAATCGAGCCCGCGACCTCAGGCGTGGCAGTCGGTTACACTAACCACTATGCCATCGAGTCGTCAATGAATAATTTGTCTTATTTTACACTTCTTCTTTTCGTGTGGTTAGTGGCCAACCTGTTGTCAAGAGTTGATCAAGCCGCCCGTAGGCCTCTGACATGGGTTAACGACTGTTGTCAATTAGGCAACAATCGGGAATCGACTTTTTACGTACCCTCCGAAGCACGGAGACGCTCAGATGAAATACCACTAAGCGGTCACCCATCTATAGACTGACCGCATCCAACGTTGCTTAACCTCGCTAATCGTTTATCGATCAGTTGCAGCTACACTAAAATCCTATCTACTTTAAAACTAACAACATTTTACTGTACTCATTTTGTTTCAATAATGTTGTGTCCTATTTCAATACAAGTATATCACAATATCAAAATGCAGCCGCTTATTTCGAAGCCACAATTGAAAATTGAAATTCCCTCTAAACTTTTCTACTATTTCTTGAAAACTGAATGTATCTCCGCTATCGGAAAGTAATGTATACGCATCTCACTTCCACCTGAATTTATTCCTTTTATTTATTACTGCTGTAGGAATTGCAGGTGAAATTGTGTATCTAATGCCGGGAATTTGTAGCTCCATGTAAATTACGTTCACTATTCATTACATTTGTTAAACGATTGTTTGCAGTTTAATTAAATTGCGTTTTTTTGCTTTTAAAAGTACACCAGTTGTTTATTTATTGACCTTATTTAAGGACAGTTTCTTTAAATACTTTAAAAGCTGCTTAAACCAAATGTTAGTTGTCATTGTAAATCAAGTATTAAAATCTATGAATGTTACATTTACATGATAATAATCTTTAGCTATTCAAATGTTATAAGCTCAAGGCGCAGTCGTTTGCGTAGGTGAAATAAAAATAAGAAACTTAATATCTAAGTAAAGATTTAGATTCAAAACATGCAATTAATATGTATGTCATTCATATAAAATGCAGACTTACAAATTATATAATTTTTTACCATCTGTTTTTCTTAATAAAATTATTTGTCTCAGAAACGTGTTTAATCAAATAAATTGTGAGTGCGCCTTATTATCTCACTGTTTTTTTGACTTATATTGAATATGTCCTTTTCTAAGGACAATTTGGTCGTTGGTCTTTATGCGATCTCGTCAAGCCTTAGTACTTCATTGAATTAATTTTCTATGTTACCTATCTTCAAGTGCCTTGGCATAATTTATTAGGTCTTAAACGTTTCTATTAATAAAATATTTGTTGACTAAATTAGTCTTGTCTGGAGTATTCAATTAACTGGTCGAATAACTTAGATGGAAACAAGATACATATTATTAAGCTAGCCTTTTGTATTTTACCTAAGTTATTATACTCTTAATTTATATTCGTGTTACTGTGTTTCGTCATTTATATATAAAGCCTTGACAACAAAAGTGACAATCCAGACATACAAAAATATTTAAATTTCCGACTTTTGTAAGTACTAATATTTTTGGCAATAATTTTTTTTTTTAACTAGTCTCATCACTATTGTGAACGAGGGTCAAATAATTTGCGATTATTCATTCTCCACAACAAAATTTCACTGTTTGTGCGCGTGTAAGATAGCTTAAATAATCCGTATCGAACATTGACTCGTACATTGATTTTATTCACACTAGACTCCGTGCATGACCACGGCAAACATTGGTTTTCTAAGTGAACAAACATCGACTACATACATAAACCGAGTTAAATTTTTCTTGTTTGTCACCAAAAGCACAAACATTGATGTTATTTCAGATCAACAAATATGGCCGCCGCGCCGTCCGGGGAACTGTTTGATATTACTACTTTACATTCGCGGATGGTGATGCTGGATTTTGTTTGAGTCGTTCATGTTGTTGACTTAGCAATCTTCAAAATGGACAGATTATTGCATATTACAGT
Source organism: Catocala sponsa (assembly GCA_963564715.1). Taxonomy (NCBI): domain Eukaryota; kingdom Metazoa; phylum Arthropoda; class Insecta; order Lepidoptera; family Erebidae; genus Catocala; species Catocala sponsa. The sequence goes on from OY751352.1 coordinate 10,845,632, forward strand.
ATTCCGAGTCAGTTCTTCTGCAAATATTTCGTTTTCGTTTAATGGATACTGGTTACAGTTGCCAATGAATGATTGCAAATCTAGAGGAGCATTGCCCCCTTTCTCCCTTCTGACAGCGCTAGGAAACTACGCATTGTAAAGGATACTTGCTACAGAATGGCCATGGAAACGGTAATGTGCCGCGATCGTATTTAGCTACTTCCAATGAATATCAAAAAAGTTTGTGCAAAGAGTGGGTTTACATTAATATTAATATGAATGTGATTCAAATTCGATGTGCTTTGTGTTATTATATAAACTCAAAAGTTAATAGTGTCTCGGTATTCTCATTATTACTATCAACGACGACATATAACAACGACTTAACAACTGAGATAAGGATGATTATCATCCTCATTTCAGTTGCAAGTCAAAACGAATATAGGTAGATTTTGTAAAACATTGCCATATTTTTGGTAGTCACTCATATCTCGGTGCTTTTTAAGTAATTTTGCTATTTCGATTTCCGTTCACGTTTTTTTCTTTTTGCTGTCTCTTCTTATATTCTCTATGATTCGTTAATGGACCTAAGTATAAGGTTTCAATACTCATCAGACTTCTAGATCAGTAATTACAAAAGTAACATTTATTACCCAAAACTAGATGCGAATATCTGAAACTACCCGCAATCAAAAAAACTAGATGCGAATTTCTAAAACTACCCGCAATCAACAAGTCGCGCAATCAGCCATCAATAGTGATGACGTCACAAAACCAACTTTTATGACGAGCCTACAAGAAACAAGCTTATGTAGTCATCAAAAGGATTTTCTCGAGACGACGGCATTCGCGAACAATTCCATTCTATTTCCTTCGGATAAAAGAAATCATTTAGGTACATTATTTTTTTTCGCAACGTACAAAATGCTCGGTAATGCCTTCCCTCCATTTATTGGTTTTGAAGAATTTTGTTAAGGAAAATGTTTAAACACATCCCTATTTGTTTCTTTTTATGGATCGTTTATGAATTGATAACGGTGGCAAGCACGGAGCAGAAAAACAATGAAAAGTGATGGATAATTTTTCGAAGGAATTTTTTATGTAAAGCAACTGAAGCGACGAAAGCTCAGAATATGAAATATATATTTTCGTAAAATTTGGCGTAATACAAATAAGTAATATTCATAACTTCACACCTGTTTCTCCATAGAAGTATAAACCAGGGTTATATTCTACGCCTAGACTTCTTTAACTACATTTAAGTTCTAAGTAATATATGCTGCTATTTAGAATTGCCCGATACAGAAACTCATTACAAAAAGACCACCACAACGATGGCATCTGCTGCGTTACATTATGACGTTTACGCATACGCCATTTTGCTAGCTAGTCAGAAATCGGAAATAACCGAGAAAATTCGATATATCGAAACCTTTCCTAAATAAAATGATTTATAAGACGTCCACATAATATCGAGTGTGGCCGCGTAATGCCTCCAAACCTCCGATCCTGAAATGATATCCTTTGATGTGAGCTTTATACATATTTAAATGAATCAAATATTTCGAGACTACCGTGCTCGTTTTACATCAGACGACACGATGTCACGTGTCACATTGGTATAAGCTTTGGATAGATAACGAGATTATACGTAGTCCTGTCAACGTGTATGCAAAATTTCACGATGATCGCTCGAGTAGTTAAGGCGTGAAAGCGTAACAAACAAACAATCAAACTCACATTCGCATTTACAATATTAGTTAGGACTAGCGACACGCCCCGGCTTCACAAGGGTAGTACAAAATCTTAACAAATTATACACCTAAACCTTCCTCATGAATCACTGTCTGTTGGTGAAAACCGCATGCAATTCCGTTCAGTAGTTTTTGAGTTTATCGCGAACAGACAGACAGACGCGGCGGGGGACTTTGTTTTATAATATGTATGTAGTGATGAGAATTATTTTCGTAAACGAATATATGTATATACGCCAAACATTGACTGGCTATCTAATAATCGTGTCGTAACCGTACCGGTATATTAAAAGGCATATTTCCTATTTTTTGTTTGTCATATATTTTCTTCGGAACAGGTGAAGTTTTACGATGTAAGAAGATTTTCGGCTCCTTTATTTCGCGATCTTATTAAGTTTCTAAGTGGTTTTCTTTTTTCTATTTGAGGGTAGTTACGCAATTCACTTACCAACCGAAATTGTTTTAGTGACTACAGAAATAATTGTTTTTAATTGAATTAAAAACAATTATTTCTCCGTCGCTGTTGTAATAGACATTTTAAAATTTAATATTTGCGTATGTTATGAGAAACTAGATTCTTTTTTAAATTTTTGTGTATATATGGATGTTATTTTAAAGACATATCTAAGAATCTTAAACAAACTGAATTACAATTTCATAGCGACGCAGTTACTCTATCAAAAGCAAAAATATTATTTCACTGGTATTGAAACTTTCAAGTCCACATATAAAGGTTAACAATTACGTATACAGCTTGCCATTTAGTTAATCTAAAGAAATAAAACAAAGCCTGTATTCCAGATTGCCAAAATTAGCCACAACGAATTACAGGGTTCTCCAACTAGCCTACAAAATAGGCTATAAACTTGTTCTTTCAACCCCTAGACTTAACGAAGATAACCTATTAACCCTGCGTCTGCCGCTGACTATATTTCATTACAGTACCTAATACATACATTGATTAATGAATCAACTAAATTAATTTTCGCAGAAATTCACGAACAAAATAGGCTATGTCTCCTAACTGATATGATGAAGCCTATTTCGTTGTGAAAAAAGAAAACTAACTGATGTTATGATGAGATGTTTTCTTTCATGTTTATAAACATGAAAGAATGTTGGGGATATTACATTCAGATAGACTGACTGCTGAAATGACAAATATTATTTTTAATATTCGTGACACTTTCTTTATAGTAATACCTATATTTGAGTTATAAAATTTATAACCTTCACTGTATGACCTTCAGATATTCTTTTTAAATAAAGTATTTGCTTATTATATTAGCAAAAACTTTTTTTTTATCCAACTAAGGTGGCAAACAAGTATACGGCTCACCTGATGGTAAGTGGTCACCGTAGCCTATGGACGCCTGCGTCACCAGAGGCATCACTTGCGCGTTGCCGACCCTTTAGGAAAGGAAGCGGGAAGGAGAAGGAGCGGGAATGGGAAAGAGGGTGATTGGGCCTCCAGCACTCTCACTCACCGAATTGAAACACAACAGTAGGAATACTGCTATTTCACGTCGATATTCTGAGAGAGGGTAGTCCTTCCCCGGTCGAGCCGGCCCATTCATGCTGAAATCAACGAGGCTCTACTACTCTTAAAAACTTATTGTACAGAACCTGTAGTCTATCTAACTCGTCGTCTAAAAACTTGAGCAATATTAGTAGTTGTTACCGTTAAAGTAAAATACTAAACTTGTAACAGTTTTGCCGTAGTGAATTGTTTATAAATGACGAATAGTAAAAATAAATTTTTGTCGCGATATTTTGATCGTGAACCTGAATTGCGAAATTTTATTGAACGTTACCCTGTATTACATATGGTGTAATAAAATGCAGGATTTTTATTGACTTCACCTATATGTATATATATACCTGTATTGATGGCTCTACATCGAAATAGGTCGTGCTAAATATATTGATATATTTTAAGCGTTGTTGTCTTTGCCGATATCGGCTATGTTTATGTTTATCATATAAAAGGTTATTTTAGATCTTCTTCTCCCTAGCCTTTATTATTCCCAAGTCAATTGGGGTCGGCGTTTCTGGTCTCACCGGATTTGACTGGATATCAGTTTTTACACGGAGCGGCTGCCACCTGACCTCCGCAACCGAAAGGCTAACGATACCCTAAGGCTAGACCAGTGTCAGGATATTATCACTGACTTCCCAATAACGACTGCCATAGATGTTCATGGCAGCCAGGACTGACGGCTTAACGTGCTCTCCGAGGCACGGAGCAGGCAATAATTGTCAATCAATACGCACATAATTTCGAAAAGTCATATAATTTCCGAAAGAGGTGCGCGACGTGGGTTCGTACCCGAGACTGCATTGCAGTCTGTTAAAAGTTATTATTATTATAAGCCTAATTGGCGTCCCACTTCTGGGCATAGGCCTCCCCTTCCGACTTCCATCTGTCTCGATCGCTTGTTCTGAGTTGCCAATCCCTTTTAAATGCATCGAGCTCGTCTCGCCATCTCCTCCTGGGCTGGCCTCGTTGTCGCTTCCCGTTACTTGGCATCCACTGTGTGATTGTTCCCGCCCATAACTCTCCTGGCATACGACAAACATGGCCTGCCCAATTCCACTTTAATTTGGCAGCTGAGTGGCCTACATCAGCAATTTGAGTTTTGGAACGTAGTATTGAATTTCTGATGCGGTCTGTAAGTCTGACTCCTAAAATACTACGTTCCATTGCTCTTTGACAGACTCCGAAAGCGGACTTTTGATTTTTTGTCAATGACCAAGTCTGTGCTCCATAAGTAAGAGTGGGAAGAATGCACATGTCCATGAGTTTTCTCTTCAGGGTTAATGGAAGAGATCCTTTCATTAGTGATTTCATCGACCAAAAGCTCTTCCAGGCATTTTCGGTGCATCGTGCGACTTCTTTATCTGGTCTTGCCTGGAAGGAGACAATTTGGCCGAGATATATGTACTCATGGACATATTCAATCCTCACACCCCCAACCATTATATTGTGCACCCTGGTGTTGGTCATGACCTTGCTTTTCTCCATGTTCATGCTGAGTCCGACTTCGATGCTGGTTTTGCTCAGTTGGTCGAGCATGAGGCCTAACTCAGCTGCCGAATTAGAGAAGATGACAATGTCATCAGCAAATCGGAGATTAGTCAGTCTTCTATCGGCAATGGTAATGCCTTTATCATTATCATTGGCATATATTAAAAGTTAAAAGTTAATATAGATGAAGTAAAAAAGACTATACTATTATTTTACAAATGTGATCAGTTCTTTTTTTACTTAAAATAACCTTTGTTTGATAAATATCTATTGCTAGTAAACATTACTGGTGCATTATATTCTACTAGCTGTGCCCGCGGTCTCACCCGCGTCGTTGGTATTTGTGGTTACTGCACCGCTCCCGTGAGCTGTAGCGTGATGTTATATAGCCTATGTCCTTCCCAGGGTCTCAGGCTATCTTCATTCCAAATTTCATCTAAATCGGTTCAGCGGATTGAGCGTGAAAAGGTAACAGACAGACAGACAGACAGAGTTACTTTCGCATTTATAATATTAGTAAGGATTAGTAAGGATTGATCCCGAACTAGGCTTAGGCTTGGCAGCTGTTATATAATTATTATTCATGTCGGTAACAACTTAATATGTATCATAGCATAGTTTATAGGACATTCATAACTGTTAGCCAAGAAAAATAAAAATGTTCATTAGATTAATTTTATAAGCATTTCCTATGCTAAAGTAGAAAGTAAATTATAATAGAGGAAAAAAACAATCCATGAACCAAGCTAGTGTCAAAAATAAATTAAATGGTTTAGAACAAAAAGGTTACGAGTCCCAGTAGTCGCCTACTAAGTCGATTATATTTTCACAAATCCCATTTCCGTCAATGTCCGCAAATGACCAAGGGAGGTAAGGTAAACGTTACAATTGTTGTCCGACAGGCCCCAGGTGTTTCACCCGACTCGTATTACTACGTCATTCCACTTTTGACTATATACAAACGTGTGTTTGTCGTTACGTATGTTTCAACATAAAGTTTTAGTGCAACAACGGTACAGTGTGAGGCAAAAATATGAATTTTAGTTTTTATAATAGCAATTTGAAATTTTTCGCGGTTTATGCTTTGCCTGCGCCGGAATGTGATGCATATTTTCGTTTGTTTTACTTTGTTTTATGTATATTTCTTGTGTTGGATGCTTTGTTACTCAATGTTTTTAGTTATTTTAATGTTTTTTTTTATTATTATACAGTTCTAAACTAAGTTGAGTTGTGGTGAATATTTTATGGGTGGTAAACTGCAGGCACTCACTGGCATCTCTGCTAGTGCTCGTTATATAATGTGGATGTGTAGACACACATACACATTATATAAGTTATCTTAGAACATGTTTATGTGGATATGATTTCTATTTCATTCATCATTCTTACGAGTTACGTGACTTGTCTTACTAATAATGTGTCGGCCTCGGTGGCGTAGTGGTTAGTGTAACCGACTGCCACGCCTGAGGTCGCGGGTTCGATTCCCGCACAAGTCAAACATTTGTGTGCATGAACATGGATGTTTGTCTTAGTCTGGGTGTTTCTATGTATAATATGTATATATTTACAAAAAAAAAAAGTATATATGTATGTTTATCCATTGTCTAGTACCCATAGTACAAGCTCTGCTTAGTTTGGGCTAGATGGTGTTGTGTGTATGTGGTAGAATATTATTATTATTATTATTATAATGCATAACAAATCGAAATCCGCATTCTCTTCCTGTTTTCCTAAAAGTGTCTGCGAGCAACAAATCATGTAAATTATACTTATAGAACTATATATTTAATACAATGTAAAATTATCAGTGATTTTGCATTTCACCATTTTTTATATTTCACCTATTCTTTTCATATTAAATCTATTCTATCTTTGTATCTTTCTTTGTTATTTTTGTATATTTTGTTTTTACCATGCATAGTTTTCTTATTCTTGTGTTATATTAGCAACCGTGTTTAAATTATAACTTTATTTTGTTAACAATTAAATAACTCATGTGGTGTTTACCTATAAGCAATTGTTACACAATGTTATTGTCTATAAGTTTGTATTAAGTGTAAGTAATTGTGTATACAGTTGTTGGTGCCAAATAAATAAAATAAAAGATAAATACTATATTCTCACTTTTAAATCGCAGATAAGATACATATGACAGATATAGCAAAAAGATCTTAATATTCTGATAGACAATTTTCTTTGTCTTCATTTTTCTTAAGTGATATCTCTTTTATATGTAGATTTATTAGATCTCTATCCATTTTATCTCAATTTGTCACAGTTACTTGATTTATCTGCTCCATATTTATGATCATTTACTGAGCTTCGCCAATTCAGGTTAGCTAGAAAATTGCCAATAATCCCTAAACCCCTATTTGCATCAGCAAAATTAATCATCAATTGTCATCAGCCAGTTCAGGTGGTACTATAACAATTCACTCTAGCGACCACAAGCCTATATAAATCATCCTTAACCGTGCCTTAGGGATCGGCGGCTTTTTGCCCACATTCCCCATCAAATCCCATTAGTTTTGCCGCAGTTAATGAGACCGAGTTTCTTTTATTATTTTTTGCGATACTGTTCATAAATAATTAATGCTTAGTCAGATACGTTAAATTTGTATTTAGAGTTTATGATTAAAATTAAATGATCCATATTTATATTTTCATTATTTGTGCTGCGTTTGAGATTTTTTTTTATAGAGGCTGGATTTCATGAACGATAGGGGATAGATAGCAAATAAGTAAAATAAGACTGAAAAATGATATTGCGTCGTAGTCCAGGAATGTTGTCAGGAGATCCTTACGTGTTATAATCTAATCTTGGTGATTTAAAATGTTCGGATACGGGTTTGTTATCGCAAGCTTGTTAATAGTTGATCCAGAAATTTAATATTGAATCTTGGTGACTGAGACTTTCTATTTAGTTCCTTTTTCATGGACTCTTAGTCATCTCATGTTATCATTTCTTAAGTGAACGTTGTGAACATGGCACATATATGTGCATAGAATTAGAGGAGAAAACATAGCGTGATATGAGTTTGTCACATGTCTGCCATAACCAACTGGGATTACAAGCGATATTAGTAAATGAATGGCGTATCCTACTTATGTACATTATGAAGCACAGCTTCCAATGTCATTAATCTACGCGAGTGTCCCATTCATTCGATTTTAATCTCAATAATGTCGCGGGAAAATTATTTTTTGTGAGGAAATATAATTTATGGCATTGTTCACATTGCCTTTACTTTAAATGTCGCCTTTAAAAAGATTAATTTGGTGACTGTTAATTATGAAATATTGGTCTTCTGTGTATATCTTTAGTTATTAACAGTTTATTCTTCATTTAGTTTTACTGTTGGAAGTTTAATGGATGTCTTCTTTACGGGATTTTATCTTGCGTATTTCAAATTGCATTGTAATGTAATGATGGGCTAGCATAATCTTTATTTAGATTTTAAGCCTCTAAATTTCAATTAGGAGAAATTAAAAACATAATTGTAATCTATTAAAGTGCGCGCGTATGTAATAGGCAACTATAACCTCTCTGGTTCGATTGTGGGGTTAGACAATATATTGTTATGTGCAAGAAAATTCTTAAGCAGCATAGAAAAACCTTATTTACTTAGAAAAAAAGCCCCTGCAATAGTTTTAATCGCTGAATCGTGGAGGAATTTGCAAACATTGAACCAGACAAAAATACAATCAGGGCTCGCAACTACTAATAAAATTGTGAATCGTATATAATTTTGTCTCGTGTGAGGTAACTTACATTATTCGGCGGTTATTTAAACCACTTCACCATCAAAAATATATGCAACTAACTTGTCAGTTTGTCAAAACTCTTAGACTGTCATCCACTTTCCACTAAGCTCCAATCAATAACTTACAAACTTCAAACTACACATACTTAAACTCAACTTGTGACCTTTTACATCGCTATAAGAGGAGATTTGAGGGCAACACGCTCCAGAGTATTTCCTTAAAGAGACAACACTTGAATAAGCACTTAGGGTATGAAAATTTCACGGCGCACTCAATAGCCGAGCGGCAATTTAGTGGGAATGCATTCGCCAAATTGCAGCCGTAGCGAAGTTACGACAATTGGGCTTTTCACCTCTCTGGACAATACATTTTATATATTTAGTAATAGTGCTCAAATTGACCGTCATTTTGCTACCGTGGCATAAGTGAATGAGGTCTCAGATTTGGTTCCCAGATGGCGCAAGTTTTAAAAACATATAAAGGCGGACATACTCATATTTTGATCTTTTCACCTCTCTGGACAATACATTTTATATATTTAGTAATAGTGCTCAAATTGTCCGTCATTTTGCTACCGTGGCATAAGTGAATGAGGACTCAGATTTGGTTCCCAGATGGCGCAAGTTTTAAAAACATACAAAGGCGGACATTCTCATATTTTGATAGCTACGTTTTACGTTCTTATTTAACGGCCTCAGTGGCGTAGCGGTAGTGAATACGACTGCTGTGCATGAGGTCTCGGGTTCGAATCCCTGGTCGGGCCAACAAAAAGGTATTGGGTTTTACGAGCCCGGCGTTAGGAAGTTGGCGGTATTAGGCACCCCCGTGCTTCGGAAAGCACGTAAAGCCGTTGGTCCTGCGCATGATCTCTTTCCGGTCGTGTTGGATTATCCGTCCTATCAGATCATGAGGGTTTGGGAACAGAGAGTGCACTTATGTTTGCGCACATACTTGTGCACTATAATATCTCCTGCGCAAATTGCCGGTCTCCGTTAAGATTGGCCGCCGTAACCGAAAATCGGTCTGGAGGACATTTAAGTTCTTCGTAAGAGGGGGCAAGCCTGTTGTCAGCGGTTATATGTAAGAATAATCTCCCAGAATCTGTAAACGGATCCAGTAAATATTGCGTGTCTTCGGCGTTAAGTATATAGGTTGACTATAACATATTCTATGACAACTAAACTACATAAGAAATAGTAACGTTAATTCTTTAAATAACTTACGGTTTAAAAGCTACGTGATTTTTTTTCAAGATATTATGAAACAAATAAGCGGATGCACTATTGTACTGTATTACCCGAAAGATTCAATAGAATAATAAACGACTTTAAACCTAGAATAGGTTACAAAAATAATAAATATCGATAATAACTATGCTTTTTGGATGATAATTACCAAGTGTCATATTCGCATTGACAATTTATTTGTTTCTCGTAAATAAAAGTAGCTAGTAAAAATATAACTTTAAATTTGTTATATAGTTGGCTTTCATACTGCGGCATAAGCAATAAAAACAAAATGGCATAACAAAGAAAAAGCATACATACATACATTTTTCGTCAAACAACAAACAGCCTCGTAACTATAGTCATAAATGGCTAATACTCTGGTCAAATCCAAACAATTATGGCGAAGAGCCAAGGAGTGGAATCTGATGATTTATCATCGTTAATGTGATGGGAGAGAATCAAGTAAACGTGGACTGCATGCATGGACGGTGCAATAGTTGACTTAAACATCTTTCCATTGTCAATGCGCTAAATGTTGTTGGTTTGAATCCCTCATGATTATTTTTTGTACAAGTTTGATAACAATCTGGTATATGGCCGGCCTAATGGTAAGCATGTTTGCTAGCATTATAATAATAGTGTCCTCCAGACCGAATTTCCGTCACGGCGGCTAGTCTTAACGGACTGGCCATCTGCGCAGGAGATATTATAGTGCACAGGTGTGTGCGTAAACACAATTGTACTCTTTGTTCTTCAACTCTCATGATCCGAGGGGACGGTAATCCGACACGACCGGATAGAGATCAGGCGTAGGACCAACGGCTTTACATGCTTTCCGAGGCACGGGGGTGTCTAACATCGCCAACTTCCTAACTCCGGGCTGCTATTGAGATTTCTTAATAGAAAAACCCAATAACTTTTTCTTGGTCCGACCCGGGATTCGAACCCGAGACCTTATACACAGCAGTCGCATTCACTACCGCTGCGCCACGGAGCTAGCATTACAACGGGTATCAATCTCGCATTGTCATTTGTTGTGTGATTAAATATAGTATGAAGAGAATCGCATGTCATTATTTAAATCTTTGCGAAGGTCAATGAGACTAAGACAAAGATTACCTTAGGCGATCACTCTTTTTAAAAAAAGAACATCGGTCAAGTGCGATCTGTTTTTATTATTTGTTGTTATAGCGTCAATGGAAATACAGACTAAAATTTCAACTCTCAACCTAATAATACGGTTTAAGAGATATAGCTCGCTGACAGACTAACGAGCAGACGGACAGCGGAGGCTTAGTAATAGGTCAATCACACTAAGACAGAAATTATGTCTTGCGAAAAAAGTGCGAGTCGGTCTCTTGTATGATACAAAAGTCCGAACCCATTGGCATCCTACGGGTACGGGACCTTTAAATAAGTATATATCCTAATCCTAACTAATATTATAAAAGCGAAAATGAGTTTGTTTGTTTGTTACCTTTTCACGGCCAAACTATTGAACCGATCATCCTGAAATTTTGCATATACGTTGACAGGTGTACAGAAACAGACATAGGCTACGTTTCATCCCGAAAAAAAATACTGTTTCCGAGGAAAACAACGATAACGTTCTTATGATAAATAGATGGCGCCACGTGTCTTTCGAATCATGATTGAATTATTTCAAGCAGAGTACGGCCCGAATTGATTGTCAAATTCTAAATTAACGCGAGCGACAATAAGATAGAGAAAACTTCTATTAACTCCTACCAGAAACTGGTTTAACTAAGGATATTTAACCAACATTTTGATTACAGACTATATTCTACAAACGAACAGTAGTACATTTAAACAGCAGAGAAACAATTCACATCCATAAATCAAACGCTGCTATATCAAAACGTAATATTGTAAGGCCACACCGTCTATGCATTTCGTAGTTATATGCTAACCAGTGCAGACGGAAACAGGCTATCTAGCCTAGATTCTAGATGCTTATCGTACTTAGGGAAATCGGGAACTATGCCACTGTAATGCTCTCGAATATGGCCATGCCACCGCCTGTATTATTGTACGACATTGTTCTGTGTAGATATGAGTTTAATCAATAGTTAGGTTGCTTCGTATTTGGTTCACTGATTGATTGCTTTTGTAAAGCCATTTTGTACGTAAAATCTTTTTGTGTTTTATAATTATTTCCTACGATGTAAATGAATTAATTATTTAATTTATTAAATAGGCACAACTACATATATCAAATTACATATACGAGTAATAATAATAGTAATAGAAATAATTTATGTCTATTTGAGATCCGATTAAGGTTGAAAACAGCATTTGATTAAAAAAATATATAGGTACAATTAGGCGGCTAGGTAAAGAAGAGAAAATATTATTCTTATCCTAACTAATATTATAAAAGCGAAAATGAGTTTGTTTGTTTGTTTGTTACCTTTTCACGCCTAAACCACTAACCCGATCATTCTGATATTTTGCATATACGTTGTCAGGTGTACAGAAAAGGACGGACATAGGCTACTTTTCATCCCGAAAAAAATCACTGTTCCCGAGGAAAACAACAATAACGTTCTTATGATAATAGATGACGTCACGTGTATTTCGAATCATGATTGAATTATATTATTACAAGCAGAGTATAACCCGAATTGATTGTCAAATTCTAAATTAACGCGAGCGAAGCCGCGGGCAAAAGCTAATATAAGATAAATGTCAAAAAAATAAAAAGAATAAATTAAATATTTTATATAAATTACAATTAAAGTTATGGAAATCAATTAAAAAATAAACAATAGTTCAATTAAATTACGTTAAAATTAGGTACTTAATAATAATAATGTTAAATGTTGTATGCTTAACCGCAGGACATATTGGCACCTATGTTTTTAAAAAAGGTGTACATATCACCTTTTTCTACTTATGCGCACAATAAATGGATTTAATTAGATTTCCTTTTTATGTATTTCTTACTTCGTATAATTAGCTTGCCGATCTGACCGCATATGTTGGCTCTCGGATCTGACTGAACTGGATTTTTTGTTGAAAATATCTAAGTAGCAGTGCGGAATCTGCAACTGTGGGCGATAAACGGATTTAGGCCCAATCTTTATTACGTGGGACCTATCCAAACCTATCATAGCTAGTGAAATGTAGGTAAAACAGGTGTATTACACCCCATTTAATATAAGCGTAAGACTAAGTATATGTATACAAATATATAAGGAGGAAATATTTGTATTTTTATTTGTAGCTAAAAACTACAGGACCGATTAAAAAAATATATTGGTTGTCTGTAAAGCCAGTTTACGGACGATAGTTTAACGTGACAACGTCATAACAAAATTTCTTTTCCGTAACGTTACAATGAGCGTAACGGGACAATGAGTCAACCTTTTTCGTGCGTGCAGCCGGCGTTCATCGATTTTTTAGACGTTGTCACGTCAAACTTCTTTCGCCATTATGATGCTTATTTATTCAAAAGTATCATAAGCTCATATCACGTCTCAAGCCACAGAAGCGAAGCAGTAATTATAAACGTGCGTTAAACAGTGAATGTATTTACCGTGGTATTTACAAATTATAAAATACTAGCTTTTGCCCGCGGCTTCGCTCGCGTAAATTTTTTTTTTTTTGCTCGTCAATATGACCACACTCCACCTGATGGTAAGCAGTCGTGTGGTCTAAGAGCAGTGGCCTCCACACCGCCCTCATAGCAGCCGAGGCGACGTTGAGGTCTCTACTTTGACGGCCTGAGAAGGTGCTTTTTCACGCCCCAATTTGGAATTTGACAATCAATTCGGGTACTCTGCTTGTAATAATATAATTCAATCATGATTCGAAAAACACGTGGCGCCATCTATTATCATAAGAACGTTATTATTGTTTTCCTCGGGAACAGAATTTTTTTTCGGGATGAAATGTAATCTATGTCCGTTTCTATACACCTGACAACGTATATGCAAAATTTCAGGATGATCGGTTCAGTGGTTTAGGCGTGAAAAGGTAACAAACAAACAAACTAATTTTCGCTTTTATAATATTAGTTAGGATTCCAGCTGCGTTATACCTACACCTCTGCCAACTCCCTCATTGATATCCAAGCTAGATGATACGATGCCTAAATACGGTGAGCACTGCCATATCAGCTAACAGAACTCATAAATAATCCTCCACGCGATACATTAAAAAGCACGACTATAACAGGCCCGGATGCAAAAACGTCTTCCTGAGCGTTAAGTGGAAAAATTCCTTTAAGTACGGTACTTGTTCCTTCTGTCCCGAACAGGGTGGGACTTACCGACCTGTTTAAGGCCATGAAATTTTAACCCCGCCTGCCGCCGTAACCGGACTAGGGCATGGTACAAATATTAAACTTGAAACGGAATATTGTATTTTTATTTATAAGTGGATAGTTACAGAATACTTACTAATAATATAATTGAAAAAAGAAAGAAAAGATTATTTTATTGAAGTGAAAACTTCTTTAGCGGCGTTGTGCACTTTTTTTGTGATGGGTAAAAAATGTTAAACTCGCGTCAGGACACGTGACCTGATCGATAATTCGTAAGACGGAGGGAGATTTGTCTAACTCGTGTCAGGACACGTGACCTGATCGAAAATTCGTAAGACGGAGGTAGAATTGTCATGTTTGTGTACGATGCGCAATAAATGAATATTGTATTTTACTACATGAATGATAGTACTTTTATACTGATAATTAAAGCAATTCGTGCAAAATTATTCTCTAACCATTCCAAAATATCAAAAATGCACAACGTCAAGTTTTCACTTCTGCCGGCACTCCCGGAGTGCTACCCGTTGTTTATTTTTTTTGCATACAATACATGCTATGAATAATTGCGAATGTGAGTTTGTTTGGTACGCTTTCACGACTTAACACTCGATTGATCATTACAAAATTTCGCATACACATTGTCAGGTGTACAGAAAAAGACATAGGATACCTTTCATCCAGGAAACTGTTTCTGACAGATTCTAATTAATTGACAAATTCTTTGTTATTGCGAACGAAACCACGGGCAAAAATAAAGTGTATTTATAAAATTTACATATGGTTGAGATATGCTTACTAAACACTACTACAAATGTTTACATCTTCTATAACTGACATAGACGCTAAGGAAAATTAAACAATATTGCACAGCAAACTTATTACATCAAAGTCACATCACAAGATAGTTAAATAATCTTCAGAACATCGATAATCTCGCTATCCGTAGTTACCTTGCGCCGTTCCCATTAGGAATGCACTGACCATTCCGCTCTGGCCATTTCTAAATTTAGATTGGACATAACTAGCGTTCCCTTTTAAAGAATAACCAGCCATCTTGACTGTTATTACATTCGTTTAATTGTATATGTGAAAAATGAACGCCATTTTCTTCTAGCCCTGTTACGTGTACAATATTCATTTATAGATACATGAATAGCTTTTTCTTAACTTTCCTTTTTAAGTTTTATTCGCTGTTATTTGTCATAATTTATTAATAAAAGCTTACACAAAATAAATGCACACTACAAACATACTAATATTTGTTTTGTGCATTTATTTTCTGTAAGTACAGAGATTGGACTTGGTAGATATGGATGGTTTTGTAGCTATGGATCAAGTAAAATATTCATTGCATACACGTGTTAGGCATTGCACCTTCACGTAACTATTAGTAGTATCCAAAACATAACTATCCACAGTATTAGTAGAGATAAAGTTTGTAAAATAGCCCCATTACCTTTATATAAGTTCCAAGTAAAAAGTATACGACAAACGACCAGAGAGCTCCAAATTTAATGCTGTTACTTAGAATTCTAAACGTAATCCTTTACTTTGTCTAAATATTCTAAATAAACCATGTATTTATATATTAAATAACATGTATGTAATATAACGTAAACACAAGAAAATATTATATACAAACAAAATACCACCGACAATTGTTTTAAGACTTACAAACAGAACCAAAACCCCGACAATCCTCTAAAACTAACTGAGACATTTCAACACTAAACACCAAAATTGATGACCCCAATGAGTTTTTAGCCCGCTGCAACTGCAAATTCCTTGCAAAACAAACTGTGAAACCGGGAATGGCAAAACAAACAATCAGTCAAGGCAACAAGGGGGTAGTGTGCGCCCCGGCACCTGTGCCCGGCGCTCCCCAGCCCCCCTAGAGGGCTAAAGAGGAATGGACCTCAGGATTGTAACGATAAATGACTGTTTATATTTCTCCTCAGCATTTCACAGAGCTGTCTACAGCCACTTATTCAAATTTAATTCGATCCACAGCAACGTTGTGTTGGATTTAAAATATTTGCATTGTATTTTAATTTAATTAAAGTTGGACAAAAAATTGCGATGATTTTAAATTCAAACGAGTTAGGACAAATCCAGATGGTGGCGAGTGGGTGTTATGGAATGATATTTACTTCACTTGATAAGGGGACAATAAGTGACATGGTATTAAGGATACAACAATAAATTGTGTTTTTGAAATAATAAAAAAAACAAATTATTAACACAAAATATTCTGTACTAAAACCTAGTTTCTTAATACTACCTTTTTCCGAATGAAAAAGCTGCCATGTTTAGGAATAAGAGCCTTAAAATTTATATTATATTGAAATAAGACAGTAAAATTAGTTTATTTTTGATAAAAGTATCAAGGTATTCATTCATATTCCATAAAGGGAACCTATTTTGAAATAATCTTCTGTATACAACAAAATACAATTAAGTTAACAAAGAAAGCACGCTATAGAATTCCAATCAGCATCGAGACAAACAAAAATGTCCACTCAAACTTACAGAAGCGTCTGTAATACTTGAGTACAATTGGACAATAACTCATGATAGCACCTGTGAAAGATCTCAGGACGGTACCCACCTGAACTTTCGTGTCCCGGGGGGCTGAAACAATTTTCAGTTACGATCTACGGACCCCTCTGTCCGACTAAAAGTCCGAACGAATTTCCTCCTGTCGTTAAACATAAAAATATCGTTGCGACGTGAGAATTATTCTTCGTACTCATTGATCCCGTTATCGGCTATTCCCTTTTATTTTTCTGTAATGGTATGTAATGATGACATTTACCCTAATTCAACCCTTTTTATGCTTACCTTTTTATTAAGGAACCTGTTGCCGGTATTGGTTCTTAGTTCGATTATGTGTAATTATAGTTTTGTCTGTAATTAGTGTTCGTTAAGGAACCCTGTTTTAAATTAGTATAATTATTCCATAACACTATACAATTCTGATAGAAAAATTCTTATTACGCTTAAAACAAGCAATGGATTTTAATAATTCCGTTTGTTTATCTCGAAAACTCTATTGAAAAGATGTTTTATTACACAACATTTCTTTCCATGAATTTTGCCGACTGCGGCGTGATAATATAAAATAAATTCCTATAATTTCATATTCACCCGTGGACATGAAACAAACAAATATAACATACCTATATGACAAACAAAGGTTCTACCAAGCTACACCTTACAAAATATAAGCATAATACCTTATACCTGATTATGGTGTAAATAATTATTATTTTACATATACACACAAAAACATTAACATAAAACACATAAAACAATATAATATTAACATTAAACAGTTACGAACACCGATACCTAATATCAAAAATTCCGGTACAGCATTTCTATTCTAGCAACGGTACAGCGGCTAGCGGTAAGGACGACAAGATTAATGAGGCAGCTTTGAGCTGGATTGGTACACCTGAGCCTGCACTTGCATTGTTCTATGTGTAAACAACACCGTTTTATACCGCTTTCTGGACATCGCCCACTCGTATTTGACGGTTAGACGAAATGAAGCTTTTGTTCAACACTTTTCGGTAATTTGAAAATGAGAGATTCATGCAGATGGTGCGAAATTGTATGCACTTACTTGTGTGGAACAAAATTTATTTTTGAAGTTTGTATTGCAGCGAAATTTCAGCTGTAGTGTTTAATATGGACGATTATTACATACATACAGGATGATTTTGACATTGTGTAATTACTTTTAACCACGCATTCTACTGGTGGTATAGAATAACCCTGACCATATTTTTTATTATCTGAATTATTTTTTTGGAAAATTTAATGTATCGTTTTTTTTTCGTGAAATGGTTTCAGATAGTCATATGTGTAGTACACCCGAGGCAATTTTATTTTCTTACTAATTAAAAAAAAATAACACGTCAATAATTAATGTCGTAAATAATAACGGGCGGTCCTTTTTATTGCCGCTTATTATTTACGACATCAGTTATTTCAAAATCAGCCTGTATAGGTCTCACGTCTATATCGACGAAAAGTTTGGTAAGAGTATATTATACACCCTTATTTTGCCAGCTATAGTTTTATATACCTTAAGGACTAAGCCTATTGTCGTATACCGATTGAGATTGAGATTGAGTTCATTGAGAACTTATTAACGCTTTGCCGACCCGGGAATCGAACCCGAGATCTTATGCACAGCAGTCGCATTCACTTCCGCTACGCTACCGAAGTGGTTCTTACTATTATTTAAAAAAAATCCCCGTTAAAATTCAAACAAAGACTATAAAGAACATCCAGTCTCTGAAGAAATATAGAATCCACAATACTAGGCACTCACATCAATCAGTACAGACAAGTGTGCGGCGGTATACTTAAATTGGTCAATATGTCTCTTATACCATAGAGCAACATGGCGTCTCTTTTTTACTAGTTCGTAACGAAAAGGATAGATCAACGTAAACTTTAGAATTAGTACTTAACCGTTGATGTAAAATTGGAGAGGTTTATAAAGACGATCATAAAATTTCGTATATCTATGATCTTCGTAAACTTTAGAAATTGAGTCAGTTAGTTAGTTAGTTGGACGTGTGTTATCCGCACTTAGCCCCACAATTGGGCTATTGTGCGTAAGTAACCGACGCGAAATACTGTTCGGCTACTCATACCACCCCAGCTCCATCCAGAAAGACAATAGGGGACCGATGTTGCGCAGTACCTCCTTCATCGTTTCTGGACTATTTAGAAATTGAGTTATGTATTCAGTTCAGAATTAATATGCCTAAGAGACGATGAAACTCGATTATATGGCCTCTAATATTAAGCGGTTAGAAAAGCCTAGAAGCTCACATTGTCAAAAAATGCTTGACAACATCATTTATGTTTGGATGAAAACACAGTGCTCTAAAAACTGTTAGAAAAACAAAAAAATATTGCGATTTTCTGTAGGTCACCCTGTACTCTACCTATCCTGGAAGCCAATAATCATTAAATATAAGTATTTCAAGTAATAAAAGAGGGCAAAATCTTCAGGTTTCAAAAACGAAGTAGGTTTTCAATTTGATGGTACATAATTATACTTTTTTGTGTATGTTCGGGCTTTCTTTATTTACGAGCCGATTATTTGTATATGATTCTTAAGACGTAATTAATTAATAACGCGACCACAATGCCACCTGTCGCATACTAATTTGACAATAAACCAGTGTCTCTACAAAGAAAATATATGACGTGTATATGATCTCAATCGACTATATCGTTCAAATTTCAAATGATCACTAAAATATAGCAGACAATTATGTATAAGAATTGTTTATATAAATAGTCTTTCCGAAATCCCCAACAAAGGTGCTAACCCGTTAAACTCATTTTCTTATCCAGCAAATCGTCGTGTATTTCCCGCGTTAACAAACGTGTTCGGGACTCGATAATATCGCTTATAAGAACCCTCTCGTTATCCAAAACTCTGAGTAACAAAACCGCCTCATTAGGAGTCTGGTCTAGCTCGTTTAATCCGGCTTTAAGAAACAAGTTCATCTCGTCTTTATCTCCGTCAGTAGGACGCAGGTGTCCTATCCAACCCCGCTACCCTTCCGTACCCCTCTCACACCGTGCGATAACACATACTGTCACATCCCTTGATGAATTGCTTATTAGATTGTCGGCAACATACGCGCGTTTTTCGCTTATTTTCGTTCCAATAATTCTGTTTTTATTTTCCGTAAGAAATTTATGGACGGCCGATTGTTGGTGCGTTTACCCTATTAAGTTGTTAGAGTTTTTGTTCGAGAATGTCTGTGTGTGTGTGTGTGTGTGTGTGTTGACTGAACATAGAGATGCGCGTTGAATAGTGAATACCGGACGAATGGTGGAGCAAAACGCTTAGATAAATCTTTGTGTCTCAAGTAATAGAGTAAATTATGGCCTTATTTGGTAGTAAATTACTGCAGTTATGTACTACATCAAATTAAAATGATGGTAAGAAAGTTTTTAGTTTAATTCTACTGATTTAATATAAAAGAAAATACTATCTTGTTCGTATATGAATCAAGATTTGGTTCTCCACCGCTTATGACAAAAAAGGAAAGGATCTTGATGATCAGATAAAGAGACAGAATTACAACACATGTCATTTATCGCATATGTGTTTTGAGGTAACCCTAAAAAAATATGGTAATTAAAATTTTAAGTGCTTTCGCACATCTATAAAATCTATTTTGTTTTAAAATTACGTCTTAAAGTTTTGCATATATGTTTAATTAGCACCTTCTATGTAAACATATTAATAGTTTATTTTGTTAGTCATGTTGAATATTTCGTTGGACAAATTGCGTAGACACAAGCACACAATGGCTTCCTGGATTTGATGCCCCGGTTGTGCGGAATGCTTGAGCGTTTGTTTTGTAGGCAACCTTACTCATTACCGGTAAGGCGTTTGACAGGAGGGGTTGTGCGTGCTTAGTGAAATTTCACATTATGAACTGTCAAAATATTACAAAAGTTAGTTTTTGAGTAAATTAAGCTTAAATTATTATTCTATTTGATACGGCACCAATCGCCATTATTCTTTATTAATAATTATTTGTTTTACTTAAACGTTTTTGAATACAAATACAATTAAAAAATGGAGGCAGTCTTTGGGGACTGCCGATAGAAGTGAAAACTTTAATCCTAGATCATAAACACTTCTTTATAAACCAAAAATAATTTAAAAATGGAAAGCGTTCGGTAACGATCACGCGAGTTCCATGAGTTTTGTTCGCCCAGGAAGTGCTCAACGCGCCTAAAGAAGTTTTCACTTCAAAAACGGAAAAGAAACATTTTATTTTGTGAATATAACATGTTACTTACTGTATATTTGTATATAATAACTTAGTTAAATTCTTTTAAAATGTTTACCATTGAACCACTCTTATTTCTTTTTGTAAAAGTTGTAGGTATACCTGTTAAAACAAAACATGGTATTTAGTAAAAAATCACCACGCTTTGCGAACTCCGGTTCGTAATGTATACTCACGTTTTATAAATATACAATCTAATGTTATCTCAACTAAATGAGAGTAATTTGAATGGTTGTTAATTTTATTTTGTATTGTTACAGATGCAAGCCCAAGATGAACCCGGGATTTGACCTCGAACACTATCATCTCTAACAACCAACCGGCTCCAACCATGACTGGGCCTAACCCGGTCTTACAACCACTAGGAAAGACAATTACCACCAAGAAAAAGAGTTTGCAAGACCTCAAATATTTACTAGAAGACAGAGGAGTGAGACAGAGATGGGTGGTAGACAGAGATAGCAATAATAGTTATGACAATAATTGTTGTAGTGTAGTGTTGTTCAGACGGTGGTGCTTTAATAGATTTAAAACAATCATGTTTTTGTTGTTAGTGTTTGTGCTTGTTGATTGTGTGACCGCGAGGAGTTCAGGTGAGTCTAACATTCTTGTTGTATTCTTACTTTAAGATTGTGTCTGCCACATATAGCTTTGTAATTGCGCAGTTGTGGATAACTCATATAGTAATGCGGTACAATTTGTTTTTGAAGTTCGAATTTTAAACATGATGTTCGAATTTTAAACGTGGGGTTCGAACGTTATGGGGATTGCTTATGCACATGTTTCTTCGCGTTTTAAGTGAGTGATAATGACGCACATAACTTAAAAGAGTTTAAAGTGCGTGTGGGTTTGAACTTAAGATCTCTGTGTGGAATCTAAAAGTCTCCTCCTAGAGTTAGGGAGCCTGCATAGTTAAGATTTTTAAACTAGTCTAATTACGCCGATACAGACATTCAACATCTAAAGATTGACTACAGAAATGGCGCTGGCGCAGTGGTTGTATGGGGTCATTTCACTATTGGCGCCGTACCGAATGTTGTAAGATCAAACCCAACATGACGAGAAATCAGTGTGACATCTAAATAGATATAAAGATTTATATTGTTGCCTTTCTGTAAAGTTGAAAATATCTTACGATTCAGATATGTCCTAAAATTATTACTTTTTATTATATTCTGCCCGCATGGCGTGTTGGTTTAAGTGAATTACTGGGTTCGATCTCCACACATGACAAAAATATGTGGCATCTTTAAGCAGTGTTCTCAAGTCTTGGTGCTATTTGTATCCATTTCTTTAACGTTATTAAAGTCGTACTCAGGTACAAGAGATAACTTCAAATAAGAAAATTCGAATATCAATAAAAACGGCTTATGCTTAACTTATCACCAGATATAGTAAAATATAACAGTCAAAAATAGTAAATGATCACCAAAATTAAAGCCGCATTTTAATACCAAAAATATTAATTGCACAGCAAAGAGATCAAAATAAGTTGACGGAGCCCCGCTTCGCGGGGCTCCTATTTTGGGTGAGTTTAAGAAGGAACTTAACATAACCTAACCCTTCCGAGACGGAATGCAGTGATTTGAGGCGTATAGGTGCTCGTTATGATATCTTTTAGTAAGCATATTTTGGTGTGCAATTACTATTTTTGGTGGTCATTATATTTAATCCCAATAAAAACTAACACAACAAATATAAACACTAAAGTGTCAAAACTACACACGATCTATTCTGAAATATCATCCTCCTTCATTAGCCAGACTACAGGCGTCGCCTGTCGAATATTAAGTTGCACTCTCTCGTAATTGACATATCGTAGAGGTTCAGACAGTTTCAATCAATCAGCCTATTATGGAGGGCGTCTCCTGTAATACTACTAGACGTAGAAATTGCTCTACTATTAGCTTCTCCTTTGGAGCTATCAGTCTAATTCTATTTCAGTGCAGACGATTTACGTAATAATTTATCTAATATGCTCTGACACCTATCTGAGAATAAGTAGACTTCGATATAGCCACATTTTCCCAGTTATGTGTGTTGGTCTTATATAGTAGAGTCCACACCTATCCGGTTTGGAAATCTGTTCTAATACTCTTGACAGAAAAATCCTTTAACCTGTCCGTTGTTTGAATGCCAGACATTTTTATTAGGTATATTAATTAAATTAAAAACCTATTGTGTCTGGCCGCTGGTGTGCCGCTACCACTCAATAAGTACAGACAGGATAGCTGTCCTGTCTGTACTTATTGAGTGATAGCGGCACACCAGCGGCCAAATTCTAGAGTATATGTAGCTACATATACTCTAGAATTATTCACTCATACTACGAAAAGCATTTTGCAAGGATTTCTTTGAACCTCGCATAGCTATAATTTTTTTCTGAACTGGCATCGCATTATCCATGATTTCTCTTTCACTGCCAGTCAACGGCACACTACAAAGCGTATAAGAACCGTGTCAATCTTTAAATATCAATGACTATGTCGTGTTTAAACCGTGATGGACGCCCGCTGAGCGAACGATTACTTTGCCAAAATCTTTTATACAAACCTAATCGCTTTGATATCGTTGCCAATTTCTTTAAAATGATCCAACGTATTAGTGGAGTTTTTGATTTAGATTTTGTAATACGGGTATATTGTTTAGTTTGTTATATTTTTTGGATTCGGATTTGGGTTGCCACGCCATTGCTAGTGAAACTAGCGTTGGTTTGAGTCACATACGAGACAAAATATTATGTGATACTCAAATATTTGATTTAAGTTTGGGTGTTGTTTATTTTCGTTATTTGAAGCGGCAGTAGCTCATGAGATAAGGCATCAGACTTGCGTTTGTAAAGTCCTGGTTTCGAATTCCATCTATTGCACTATCGATGTGAATACAAGTATAGCTAGCTTAGCTGGAGTGTTTAGCAATAATCCTAGTATTTGCAACCCACATTACTAGTAATCTTTAAAATAAAATTATTGTGAAGTGGAAACATTTTTTTTAAAGATTGCACAAAGAATGAGTGTAGTAATGTAGGGGGTTTTTTCAAACATTAATGGGATAAATGGAAAGAAATAAATGAGGCCTGCCAAGATTCATACTTATCTAATGAAACATAGTAACTGTGTTGCCTCTCTTAAACCAGTATTCTATAAGGTAGTATTTCCTCGTATGATCTGGGACTTAAATACCATCATCAAACAATCGGCAACAATGACATCTTGCACTTCAAAATAAAAAAACCATTAGTAAAAGAATTACCTTCAAAGAAATATCATTCAATGTAATAATGACGGTCTTTCCGATCCTATTGTTCAAACAACTGTGGTTACCACAAACCAATTCTTAGTCTAAACGTTGACTAACTAACACAAGTGTGAATCAAATAAAGACCAACAATGAGTCGAAATGAGTAATCAGTACATTGTAGTAAGTAAAAATCCCCAATGTACGTTGAACGTTTACCTCGTATGAGTAAGATTGTTTTCATTAGCAAGTCAATACGAAATTAGGATGATTCTAGATAGATGTTGTGTTCTGAGAATTCGCGGTTTAGCATATTTTGCAAACTTTCTTTTGTTTTAGTAACTTTTGTTTAGAGTCATTACTCTCGCATCTAAAAAGAATTCTTTGTCGCGGGGATCTTTAGATGCAAAAAAACTTGAGAGGTGTCAAGGCACACCCGGATGGAATGAAATTCCTTTCGATTAATTAGTAAAGGAATTGTAATAAATTTTTATTTTTTTTAAGTTATAATAATATTTTTTTTATTTTTAACAAATATAATGTAATATAAACTTAATCAGTAGGCTCAATTTTAGTAATAATTGGCTTGTGGACATTAACAATACATACATATTAAGAAATAACCTTAAACTTACAACTATAGCAAAAAGTGTCGTTACAAAAAGTGTCGTTACATCTTTTGGTCTTAATTTTTTCCGTCCAGCCCCCTTTCGCAACGCGCGATAAGGAACTTCGTTCCAATAACAGACACAAAGAACACCTAGACTAGGAAATTTCTTATTTTTCATTTTTTTTGTACCACTAATTGGCCAAACAAGCATACGGCCCGATGGTAAGTGGTCACCGTAGCCTATGGACGCCTGCAACACCAGAGGCATCACTTGCACGTTACCGACCCTTTAGGAAAGGAAGTGAGAAGGAGCGGGAAAAGAGAAAGAGGGTGATTGGGCCTCCGGCACTCTCACTCACCGAACGAAAAACAGTAGGAATACTGCTATTTCACGTCGATATTCTGTGAAAGGGCAGTGCTTCCCCGGTCGAGCCGGCCCATTCATGCTGAAATCAGCGAGGCTCTACTACCTATATTGTGGAGGAACTGGCAATACTAGCTCACGCAGTAAGACGATCACAAACCGCTACGTCATTCGTGTAAGAGAGAGAAGATATAGAAGTTTATTGACAAAATCTACATTAACGCTAGCAAAGTCGCGGGCAAATTCTAGTACTTAAACAAAATAAACTACTTAGACGAAAACATGGAGCTAATTAATGCTGCCGAGCACCTTTACACGCAGCGTGAATATAGCCAAGTATAGAAACATTGGCCGTTTATAAATAGCGCCTGAAAGTTAAAAGTTAAGGACCTCTACACCCAAGTTGAAAAACTTCTCAACAATTTTGTGAAGAGTTCACAAATAAGTACAAGAATTCCCTTTCGTTTTCGTTTTCAGGATTAAATATGGGTCGGATTTTGTGGATTAAAATAAAGTTACTTATACATGTTAGCTTTGGGCTAAAATTAGCAAAGATTGGATTCCAAACAGTGCTAAGCGGCAACGTGGTAGACCAAAACGTCGATGGCAAGACGAATTAACTAACTACAGGAGAGACTGGTGCAAACTAGCGCATAATACGATGTGAAAAAACGGGAGGGAGGCCTTTGCCCTGCAGTGGGACAATACAGGCTAAAAATAAATAAATAAATACATGTTAGAGTAGTTGGACATAGTATTTCTTTTCTAATGGAATTTTTGCCTTTGAAGGTGTACCTACAAGTTATTTGTTTCGGAAAATGTACTTAATAGTTTGTACGTTATTGCATGGCATAGTTATCGTTGTCACTATCGATGTTCTGTGTTGCAAGTTCGACTCCCTCATCTCTCAGAAGATAGTCATGCATTAAAAAGACACAGCGGTATCCTCAGTTCTGGAATTTAGCCTAAATTGGGACAGCTAGATTGGCAAAGTAGCTCTACCGACATACAGAATATCACAGACAAGTTAATGTTGTGTTATATTTCTTTGGTAACTAGGGTATCGATGTTTCTTACGAAGGTTGTACTGTGAGTAGAACCAGTCTAGCCTTATGTTGGTATTATAGCTTTCTCTTTTAGGTGGTAAAGCGCAAATGATCCCGGGTAATGTAAGCGTCAATAGTCTACAATAAACGCTTACCATCAGGCAGGCCATATGCTTGGGGACTATCTAAAGACTAATATTTCAATCGTTAGGAAATATGTTTGACGTTTATATAGTTTTTGTATAGAAAATAGGAAAAGGTTATCTGACATTTGAAAATCAGTCCATAATCGAATATATCCCGCAATTTCACACACATACATAAGAAACTCATTAATATAATTAGCATCATTAACACGGTGTTGCCAGAAAATAAAACATTAACTGTATTTGAATGCCCCTTTTTTAAAACCTTATTTACACATTCGCACGTGTCCTAGTTTCGAGACGTGCGAATTCTCTTGCTCGGCTAAAAAGCTCCTTTTTAATTTTGTTTTCAAAGTGTAGGTTAGTGCTTTGAGTAAAATAACCGTTTTTCGTGTAACCTCTTTAGATTTATTACAGTACTAATGTATCAAGACATAAATTTAATGCACAACATTCTTGTGAACAGCAAGTTTAAGACGCTGCGTCTCAATGCAGGTTTAGAGACAGAATTCTCTAAATTATGGTATGGCAGCAATGTATTAGCGTATTTCTGAATGTTTACATCACCAGTTGCTAATGCACCAATGGCAAAACTTAGTATTTCATTGCAAAAAAAAAGTTTGAATTTTATATGAACTAAATATACCTACTAACATGTATCCTGAATTACATAATATTGTCTTCTGTTTACGCGAATGTTATTCATTGAAAGTCTCCCCGTGACCATGGCTGCTGAAAAGCAACCGAAACGTCGGGG
Organism: Catocala sponsa; assembly: GCA_963564715.1. Taxonomy (NCBI): domain Eukaryota; kingdom Metazoa; phylum Arthropoda; class Insecta; order Lepidoptera; family Erebidae; genus Catocala; species Catocala sponsa. The sequence continues at coordinate 10,872,680 of OY751352.1, forward strand.
AAAGTGTAAAAATAAATCTAAATAGTATAATAGCATAGTAATAGTATAAATAGTTTTAATAGTTTCAATAATTTAATTAGCTTAAAAATTTGTAAAGTTTAATAGTGATTATAGTAGTGTAACAGTTTTTCAAAATTTTGTAATAGTGTCAAATAAACAACGCGATAAAATCCGTATATAGTAGTTTAATTTCAATGTATCCTGAAGTAATCCATTAGTGAGTAATCGAATATTTCTGTTTTTCTAGCCTTCGCCCTTTAATATATTATAGTCAACTAATAACCAATACAGTATACAGTATTTATATAGTCAACTAATAAACTAAAAACCAATCATACAGTATTTTTAAAAACGGCGTTATCGTGAAAAGCGGATTAGTAGAAACAGAAGTCATTCAGACTTGATATAACTATCTGCCCATTTGCATTGGTTGCGACGCAGCTAGCACCAATCCAATGTAACATTACGTATTTTAAATGGTCGAGTAATAAAAAATCCTTTATTATACTTATATATTTTCGCGCTCGTTGTGTAAGCGCATGATTAAATTTAAATTAATTTTTCTCAGTCGTATAATTATTATTATTTCTTTTTATATAATTTTGTGTTGTGTAATCTGTGTATTATATTATCTGTGTCTGTGTGTAAAGTGGATATTATTCTGTTTTTATATATAGGTACTATATTTTATTTTTATTTTCTTTGTTTACTTATATGGTTTTATATCCGTGAGTCACTAAAGGACTCAGTTGAAAACCAGCGTCAGGCTTTTGTCTGACACCTGCTGAACTGGGCCTGCCTGCTGGATAAGTACTTTGATTTGTTTTTTTTTTATTTTGTCTCATTTCGCTATTTTTTTTTTATACTTGTTATTATGTGTTTGTGGTAGGTGTTAAATAAATAATTATTCTTTCTTTATTTTCTTTCTTCTTTATACATGTTAAATATAAAACTATAATTCAGACAATTGCATAAATAAAGCTACATCTATTTAATAGGTCAAAATAAAGTTAACTTAAACAATTAATTATATAAATATTAACTCTGGAAAATATCTGCAAATGGCGTACATAATTATGTCGATATTTTAAATCGCGGCTTTCACGAACAAATATAACCAACCCTTTAAAAATCGGCACATTCACCGGACTAATCGATCCGTTCGCAAAGCCGATACGATACGAAAAAACGTAGCCAATTGGATTAGCTGCAGACACCCGCCTGAAAAAAATTAAATTGTTATTTTCCCTAATTGCTCGGTACGATTCAAAGGGACGGATAAAAACGGTCCCGTTGCGTTTAATACTCTATAGAAACCAATCTACAACGGATTGTGAAAATAAAAACTCTTGCAAAATATCCGCAGGTAAGCCGAGTAGTCCAATCATACCATAATCCATTAAGATTTCGCTTCGCCTCGACGCACACACTTCCAAACTCCCGCGAGGTAAATATTTCAACCTTCTCCCCACCTTTCCCTAGTATAATGTATTCTACACCCCCCAGACCTCATCTTTCCGTCCCTATTTTGCATGAAGGGGGAATTTAAATTGTGTAATCTAACTTTCAATTCATTCATACATTCAACGCCATCTCTCGGTGATAAATTGAAACTCGGATGGATTCTAACAGTCATTTAGTGATTGGGCCGGTCGCGGGGCGGTCGTATCTCCGGTAGCGTGATGCTGGTGATAGTTTAAGTAGTTAAATAAGTTGAGTAGGTCAGTGGTGGTGCATATCTAGGGCACATAAAGCTCACCAACTTTGTTATGCCACTATACGTAACGAAATAGTTTTGTCAGGATGGCACTAAAGAGACTCCTCTTACATACATACACATGTCGAGTTAATTAAATGTAAAGTAATGTATTGACGTTTTCTTTTGAAAACTCTTACATAATAATTAGTGTAACTTGATAAACAAAGAAAGTAAATGTGAACTGGTTTAGAGTAATCCTAAAACTTCTTCTGGACTGCAGAATAAAGAAGAGATTTAAATATTCAACAGGAAACAGAAACTAACGAAATAGTATGCTTAACTAACATTACAACTTGAAAGTTGTGGTCTGTTTCATTATCAGATAATGTACAACTTTTACAGGCGCCACATCAAAGACAAAGAAATCTAATTGAAGCTGATGACCATAGAGATATGTATATAATTAATTTATGAGTTACTAGCGGTCCTCTGTAGTATTATCCACTTTTATGAATACTGCTTTGTGGCTATATCTCGTAGCGTGATGTTACATAATCGATATTACTTTTGGATAAAGAAGTTGTCTACTGGATGAAAAATTTCTGAAATCGGTCCAGCAGTTTTTGTATTTATTCATAATAAACAAAAATACAAATATATTATCTTTTTAATATTAGAGTCGTTTATAATATTGACCTATTAGTAGAGGCAGCATGTAATATTAATTTGTGTGCACAGAAATAGTTAGGAAGTAGGTAAAGGCAGATATTTTTTCCCATGTGAATTAAATATAGATAATAGCATTGTTAATTAAATATAGATAATAATATTGGCCTATTAATAGAGGCAGCATGTAATATTCATTTGTGTGCACAGAAATAGTTAGGAAGTAGGTAAAGGCAGATATTTTTTCCCATGTGAATTAAATATAGATAATAATATTGACCTATTAGTAGAGGCAGCATGTAATGTTAATTTGTGTGCACAGAAAGAAGAATTTACAATGTTAAGATTTGTGCAGCCCACGTAAAGCTTGACGCAGGTTAAAGCTTCGAATCCTAAAAAACGCTGGTAATAAGATGTGCTGAAATATTCTTCAGTATTTATTGCATTATGACTTGATATATGACTATGCTTTAGAGGCTACCATCAAATTTTATTAAATGCTTGAGTATGTTCAGTAGTAATTCATGGAGAAATGGTTGCAGCACCTTACAGTTATGATTTGTAAACAAAATTTTATTGTAAACTTGGCGATTAAAAAGAGTGACCATGAGTTTCTTACCCGTTCTTCTCATGAACCCTACACCCTTGCTTTGCTGAACATGGCAGTAAATGTAAATTCACAGTAAATTTTTTGTGTAACTTTGACATTCGTAAGTGTTACCTTGTAACCTAACTTGAATAAATTTATTTTTATTTTGATTTTAATTTGACTTAATCTGCGTTAAACTGTTAATACTAGATGCGTGGCATACAAAATTTGCTTAAGTTATTAATCTATGCAAGAGTGCAATATCAGAAAGACAACAAGATTTGACGTATTCCAGTTTTTTATGGTAAGAAAGGACAATAATGAAATTTATTTTATGCTCTACCTCTCCAATAAAATTAAAAATTAACATATGGTGCGATCAAATGCATGTTTGAACAATACAGAAAATAAACGGTGTAGGTAAACCTTCTTATTAGGGTCTTAAGATTTTATATATAGCTTAGCCCCGCGATGTCATGCACTATTAAAAATGTTTGTGGTTACTGCTACTCTCCTATCGGTCTTAGCGTGATGTTATATAACCTAATACTCCTAAACAAACTGACTATCTTACAGGAAAAAAATATATCTAACAGATAGTTTTTAAGATTAGCCCGTTAAAACACACAAACTTTTAAGCTTTATAATATTCTCTAAGTATCACTAAATTGTTCTATTATACTACACGATTGTATAGCTTTAATCTGAAAATCTTATATATCAAATTACTTTTCTTATAATACAGAGCATTTTTTAGAATACCGAGCGACATTATTTTCAGATGATAACAAAACTAGTGTTGATATCACTGTCTTTACACTTTAGTATCTTAGGCTTCTAAAAAGGTTCTTTCATCCAACCTAATAACCATTCAAGTCTACACTCCTGAATAAGACAGACCTTTCTGGAGCTAGATCTGTTTTATTACAAAAAAAAATAGTCAAGCACGAATAAGCTTCGTTTCTGTAACGTTCAGTATATTATGTAAATCTTTGAGGGTAGTAATATTTGAAAATGGAACGCCGTTCAATTGTTCAGTTCGGTATAAAAGAGACGGTATGCTAGAAAAAAATCCATCCTCATAAGGAACCAGTGTAAGAGTATATAAGTAATGCGGTTTCTGAGTTTTATCCGTTGGGTAACAGTTTAGGAGGCTTTCATATCTACAACTCCCGTTCCTTTTTATACCAGCTAAGTCTTTCCCCTAGACACTAAAAAAAGAGTGTGAAAGAAAAAACTTAGATGACGACGTATGTGCCATATCGTTGGTATTGCAAGTGATCACGTAAACGTTTTCAATTGGGTGGCCCATATATCCTTGCTACCTTTATCGTATAAAAACTTAAACTGTCAAACTGTGAAAACTACATCAAAATCCGTTTAGTAGTTTTTGCTTTAATATAATAATAAGAAATATCATATAATGTTTTTGTGTCAGAAAAATTGAGTACATTGTGTGAAACTTATTCTATGACTGGGAGTTAGTACAATACTTACTTACTTTAACAAGTAGACATGAAGAAATAAAAATAAATTTTCATGTTCAGAAATCTTTATATTACTTGATTAGAGTAAGTTCTTTTGAATATCTTTAAGGTACAGACTCAGCTTTTGTCAAATTTTATAAAAGTATAGTTTTTCATTTAATAAGTCTGCTGTCAAAGTGTAAGCTTATACAAGTCTATATATAGTTTGACAGCTAGCAGTAACAATACATCGCTAGACACAAACATTTAAGTGATCCACATAGCTATTTTATATCGGGTTAATGTTTGTGCATATTGTTTTAAGGATAGTTAGCAGACAGAGGGATGATCCCTAATGTGGAAATTATATTTTTTTAAAGCATACAATAAGAACAATAGACTGACTAACGATATGGACACAAAAGTAACCCTATTTTAGTATAGTTTCAGTTTTAGGAGGGAACCCTAAAATGTTATGAACCAAATCCCGAGTTCCGTTGTCAAATATCATTTTTGTCACTTTTCATGGCGTCCCCCGCTTTTATACGTTTCGTGTTGAATCCTCTTTGTCTTCATTTAGGAAACCATTTTTCTTGTTTACCAGTTATTCGTTTAGACAAAAAAAGCAATGCCCTGTTTTTATAAACTAAGTTCTCATTTTCCAAATGTATCTTAACAAGATTATGCATCAATGAGACGAGTGCTTTTTGTCTCCCTCTAATTGGATGTTCTTCTCTTTCTAATGGGATGTTTTTTGCCACTTTTCCTTAAGATATATTGATTGTGAAATCTCGTCTTGCAAATTTTTTTGATAGGACTAATTCTTACATTTTTCCTTTTTGTAATTTGCACGGATTTTCGTAATGTCGGATGAACACTTTGGAAAGGTGAAAGTTCTTTGTTTTGTTGTTTAGGAGATATAATATAGAATAAGCATTACATAAAATGATTTAATATTATGAAGACTGTAATACAAACATTAAATCATATTAATAAAAACCTTTTCATCACAGAATTAAAATAGAAAAAAGAAATAATTACGGAATTATTATTATTTCATATCGACAAAACAGCAAATCTGAATCTATTCCACTATACTATCAAAAGCTCCTAAGATATTTAAAAATCCTACTATGTTCAATTAAAATTTACCGTCTTTTGTGTTAGAGGTCAATTTACGAGTCATTTGTGCTTCAAAAGTTTCTGCCATTAGATTAGGTTTACATAACATAAAACTAAGTATATATAAGTACTTCGAGCATTATGACGAATACACACGTAATATGTTATTTAAACTGAAACTAATGTTTTCTACAATAGATCCAGGATTAGATCAGATAATATTCTTATCTGTTATACAATACATACCCTAATCAACAAATTTTATAGTAAAAGACACCAAAATTGGCGATTTGTATAATATAAACAATTGGCTTACGTAGCAAATATTGAATCCTGAATAGAAATGAGATGAAAACCAATCTCGATAGTAAAACTGGGATGAAAACATGTTTGCGTACATCCAAAAATCGATTCGAATACATCTCGAGAGTCCATACGCTAAATTAAGTCGCTTTTCGTTTTTGCAATCAGTCTTAATGAAGGCGGACCCTCTGTCTAGCGACGAGTTATCTCCACCATCTCAATCTATCTGACAGTGTTCACCTCCTAAATTACTGAAGCGTTAGACAGGTGTTCAGACAGTCTGATTTCAAATGCAGATTTCTTTGTGAATAAAGAATAACCCGAGTAAGCTGTAAAAGTTTATGACAAAGTTTTTATTCGCTAGATCTGGTAGGGTTTTTGTGACACTATGTTTGTCGTCTAGGATTCGTCTCGAATATCATTCGAATGAAATTAAGCGCATTACTATTTTGACAGTTATATAATAGTATGAATAGCTTTTCTACTGTTTATAGAACATTCTTGTATAGTATGCAATCCCATATCACAGTTTCCCCTTGTCGTATTTCGAAATTCATTTGTGAAACCATTTTAGCAGCGTCAGAACAGCTGGTGAATAGCCTGTGCGATCTCGCATAGTGACCCCGATCTTTGTTTTACACCATTTTTGTTTTTATTTTTGTATTTGTATAACAATAGTGATGTTGACAATATGCTTTATAAGCTATATAGGTCGCCGTGCAAACATTGCATTGTGAAATGTCGGTGACGTGTTTGAGATATTGTAACTTGTCAAATTACTCTATTTTCTATTGTGTTGGTATGAATGCTTGGTGCAGATGTAAGTTGTGACGTTATCGTTTTTGTGCCTAAGCCGGATTTTTTTTGTATTTACCGCGAGCTTACTTCTGATGTAAGCCGTTCCCTACGGTGGTGGTGGAATGTATAGAGGATGGAACCCACTGTAGCGATGCTGCTGCCGCTTTTGTAATGAATAATTAAACGCAAGTATGTGACAGCTCTGCGCGGCAATTGTCTTCCTGTATCCATTTAGTTAGGTTTTATATTCCTTTTTTAATATTTTGATTGTAGGTAATCGAAAGTATATTGTAGCAAGTCCTTCCAGACCACGTCCTCGTTACAGCTAAAGATCGAATTATAATATGTATTATAATTATGTAATTGCCACCAATCTATGTAATACCTAAAACCTTGTATCAAGAGGTTATTTGGCTATATACAAGAATACATAATAGTTAACCTCAATATCTTGATCGCAAGTCTTTATTTTTACCATTATTAGAGTACCATCGCTTCCTATACAGACTTACATAGGTACCTTATTACTAAGAACACATACGTCTTCGCGTATGGTAAGCGGTTACTTTAGCCTATGTACGCTCGTAACGTAGATCTTTTAATATTGTAGTACTTCGTAATTCTGTTTATTTTCTAAAAAAAGTACCTATACATACAAATGTAAAAAGTAACTAATTAGATGCGTAGGAGTAACGTCTAATAAAGCCAGCTTACACTGAATTAACAAAAATAACAAATCCAATTATAGAGATCTCTTTGAAAGCTGAAAGAATTAATTAAGAAGCTATTTTTGTTCTTCTGTCAAGGCTATATAAGATTTAATGACAGATGTGTGAATGACTATAAACAATCATTGGCTGGTCAAAAGTATCATAATTAAGCGATAGCTGGTATTTTCCACGCTCATCTTTACACGCATAATTGAATTATTTCGAGCAGGATCTATGTATAACCTAGGTTTAGCTAGACCATGCTACCAAGAGCATACTAGGTACCTAGTACTTGATGTTTAGTTTGAACCCGAGAAATTGAGCCAAGGCTAATTATGATTAACTAGTACAAAATGCAGAGGTGGTAGCGTGTTTATTACACGAACGTTGATTTACTTGAAATCTTATGGATAGTAAACCTTATAATTGATTACTAATGTATGTATTTTGGAAAAATAACTACCTATATATTTAAGCCAAGTATACCGAGTAAAATGCTAGTTACTGTGCATTCGAGCATGATATCATAGATTCCTAATATATAAATATTTGTCTAGCTATCTATTTGCCAAAATATTATCGCACTTCCTTTTGCAAGTTCGAATCTCGATCTTATCAAACTATGGATGCATCGTAGTACCTACTTATCTCCTCAGAAACCCCTCGGGGTCCCCTCCGAAGACAACAGACGTGTCAAGACTCACAATTGTCAACCACAAACCCAAGCCCTTGAAGCTTTCATAATTGAGTGGCCCTGATAAACATCGGCTGATAATCCACTTTCCACTTTATTATATATACGATAAGGTGCACTTTTGAATGACAAACAAAGAAATGATTGGAAATAAAATGTTATGAAATGCAACACAATAGGATTTTAGTTTCAATGTTAGGCGGTTTTCTAGATTAAAGGGGAGATACTATAGGTATAACAATGGGTGACGTATCGGGTGAAAACATTACTGAAATAACGTGTTTGTTAGTATTGTCACGGGTTTTGGTAATGTGTCCCTTTTGTTGAATAATATTTGCTTTATAGAAATACGTGTAATTGTTCTGACTTCTTTTTGCATTTATAGAATAACTTGCTATGCAAATTTCTTGGTACGATATAAGTATGTTTACTCAGCTAAGCAAGTTTGAATTGAAATGGAATAATCGAAAAAAAACTAAAAAATAAATTGTTGCGAAGATACACTTTACAAATCTATATAGTATGCTCTTGTTAGAAGAATTTGCCGAAGGTTGGCATGACAGTTTTCCGTCTCTGAGATAAGTAAAGTTCACCAATCCACACTTGATCTGTGTAGTAGCCTAAAGTCTAGAAAACCATTTCTTTGGGGGAAAGTCTTGCTCTGGGAACAACAAACAAACATTTTTACCTCTAAGATTCAACACAATCGCACCAGCAAAATCTAAACTCGATTTTTACAGTCACTCTTACAAAAATTATGTAAATCTTACATTAAAACCAGCTTAAGCACAACCTCAACCGAAACCGCAGCGTAAAGCAATACCACTTAAGGGATTAATTTGCTTCTTATCTCCCTAAACGATGTAAATACTGGAGTGTAAAGTTACCAACAATACATCCTTACCTTTAGATCACGACGGAAACGTCACACCGAAGTATAATGAAAGATAATAAAAAATACTTTTCTCCATACAATCACATTAAAACGCGAATCACAAACGACTTTGAAACTTACCACCGCAGATTCTGAGCTCATTTTAACTTGTAACGTTTTACAAAACAAAATGTCGCCCGTTTAAGAGTAAGACTAGGACATAATTTTTTTGTGAAGAAACTCAGCGGGCATTCATTTTGATAACATTCAATTATGAAAATCGCAAATTAGGAACTCGGAGAGCAGTATATAGTAATGGGAATTTTCTTTTTTCCTTTTTCGCTAAAGTGAGTTCTCATTGTGAAATCTTTCTGGTACATTGAATATGAACGAATTTACTTCACGGCTCAATGGCTCTTATATATTAGTGGCCATTCGACGCCATTCAAAGGCTTTTTAATGAATTTTCCGATTTCACGGACGAATTAAATGTTTTTCTCCAAGTTTCACGGCCACAAAAATTTGTTAGTACTAACTCTATTAATTTTGGAAACTTATTTAATAGGATTAGGATATTGTCGAGAAAGTATTCGACTGCTTTTTAAGGTCCGGTCTTTATTTTTAGGACTCAAATCCATGTCTCTTGAAGTAGATAATTATAATTGTAAAAACTAGCCTAGTTTTTAGCCTGAAGGTAAGAAGCAATGTGAAGTTTGTAATGGAGAACGCGTGAATAACAGGTATCATACCTTTTTTTACTATAACTGCAAACTTAGGATTAAACCTGTGTCAGACTTACATGAAATACATATCTATATACCTATGTATGTATATAATATGAATTTTAGGTGAGTCTGACGAACAACTGCAAGAGTCCTGCATAATCCGGAATGTGTAGATAACGGTGATTTCGCTTGTTATGTTTATATGCTTAATATGCTAAAGAGAGCGAGCTTACTGCACTTATCCTGACATATTACTGAACTCCATGCTGCTCCTGTTGCCGAATAATAATAAGCTCGGACATACCTGAAAATCTAATCAGGGACCTAGCGATTGACTGCAAACTTATACAATGAGAGCTATAAACCAATCTAATTCTATCAAATCAGATTCAGATTAATTTGGCGATAATTTTCTATAATTATAAATTGCCTTCAGACACACATAATCCACGTCTAAAGGCTTAAGCCTAGCTTTTAATAGAAGGTTATAAAACTAGTATAATAACTCGATGGAAAAGCTCTGCAGTAAATAGTGTAAGGTGTTGCCTCTTAGGGTTACAAAAGATTTAATAGCCAACCAACAAGGTTTTACTTGTGGGCATAAAACGTCCCATCTATTACTGTACCGTTACTTGTTACGACAAATTTGTCTGAACCTTCCTGTAAGCAGTATGAGGAACTGTATTAAATCCATCTTTGGAGATCACGGGATGTATAGCTATACTTCCTTAACGTTTCATATTGAGTCTATGTTAAGTGATGATTAAGGCCGGCCACTTTGATCTGTGAATGATTTTCCTGGTCTTTTGGATAGTGTAATGGTTTATGACATCATTTGAGCGGGGATTGCATGTTAATGTGATCCCGGGATGTTGTTTGGTATTGGGTGTGTCTGTCATTTGTATGCATACTGTACTGCAAATAAGTGCAAGAATTGCTCATGTTATGAAGAGCTATTAGTTTGTTAATATGTAACTTTGAAACAAATGAACCGATTCTGAAAGTTAACTCAGAAAGGTACACTATCACTCTACTACATAGAAAAGTCCGAAGCGATAGCTTGGACTTTTATATTTGGCGAATTTGGCGAAATTTTGTGTTTTAGTATGACTGTGTTGGCAACTAACTTTTAAATAAGGTATACATGCGAAATTTTGTTAAAATGTATAGAGATATAATTAGTAAGAAAGAAAACCGTAATCTCTTCCTCCCCTTGGGGAAACTCGCGCAAATATATGTATAACCAAAATAAATATCACAAGCAATAGTCAGTTGATATTAGTAGTTCCACGTCTATACATAGCTCTCTCGAATAGGTGTGTTCCTATTTCGTACAATTCCCATTTCGGGCGTCGATACGGCAGCGTGTTTATTGCGATGGCCCCTGAGGGAGGGGCCGGTGCGCCTTTTTCTTCGGCTACAGTTTGCTAACCACTTCAGGCTGCAAGATGGTGCAGTGGGTTTTATTTTCTTGTAATGTTTTACCGTTTATTGTGTGTGGATAGGAGATAGGTTGTAGGTGATTGACGTTGATTTATTGAATGTATGTCGATAAGTAAAATAGAAATCGTCTGTAGCTAAAAATATATTTAGAATCACAGGTGGTTTCTTTTGTGTATAATCGGCTGTAATTTTTGATTTTTATATAGTCTATCAATAAATTGGTGCTCGTTCAACTTTTTTCGTAATATTCAAGATTATTATTATTATTTGTTGAATATGGCTAAAATTTTTATTAATAAACCTCCAGCCTTGTTAAGTGTCTGTTAGAGATCTCGAACGCTCAATCTTTCGTTCATAAATTCTAAACAGGATTATTGATCCGTTGCCCTTATCCATTACATTTGATATATTTATTCTCTCTCTCTCCTCAGATATCTCTAACCCTTCCGAAAACAAAAACCACGAACTCAATTAATATACAGAAACATCGATAATGTTAACGCCAAAAGTTCAGCCATAACCGTAAAAGTAAGTTGCCCTATACAATCAATGTTGCCCCTCACTCAGTTTGACCAAACCGATTTTCACTACACGAGAATTACCCTCAAGGGGTCACAGTAAATTTTTAACCAAGAGTATCTGCAAGTTTATGGGTTTTGGAAGTTCAAATAGTGGTTAAAACGCTAACAAAAACAGTAGAACACGTTTAAGTTAAACGTTCTGATCGATTTTATGTGAAAACTGTTTATGTGTATTTTCGTGATAAAACGTTGTTTATGTGATGAATAGTGTTGTTTTAAACATACGTTTAAGATAGATATCGATTTAAAAATACTCACGTAATATACTCTAACTGTGAAAGAATTATTATAAAAACAATAAGTAATTATTTGTCTAATAGTTAATTATCGCTTGCTTTTACGACGAAGGAAAACATCGTAGGGAAACCTGCATATCTGAGAATTGTTCATAATATTCTTGAAGATATGTAAAGTAACAATATATGTAAGAAGAATTTAGTCGCGTCAGGTACCCACAGGAAAGGCTCGCCTAGTGTGGGGCCACAGGATATGACATTAAACCTTGTAATTTTTTTTTTTATAGTTGAAGTCTGACATCCCGCACTAATAGCATAGTGTTTGTGTATGAAAAAGGGCAAGCTCTTTCTGTCATTCTTATCGCACACTTGTAGTTTGATAGGACGGCAATATATCTATTGGAGAGAGACCAAGCGCAGGAAAGACTTGTACAAACATGACGAGATGTGCTAACCCCTATAAAATCTGACAGTCCCGCTGTTTTCTAAGTCTCAAAGACATCATTGTTCGTTCCTCCATATAAAGAAAGCTTAGTACTACATAATTAAAATACCTACAGATTAACCATCAGGCTAATTCTACTATACATTGTTGAAACTATCAAATAAAGGTTTAATCTGTATTTCACTAAGTTCGCGCCGTGTGTTGGTTCACACGGGACTGTTATTAACATTATTGGTTTCTGCATTTTATTTGACACGCCATAGAGTAGGCTTGTGTAGAGACTACTTACATAGAATAGAATTAGAATTCGTAAATTTCGCAATCGACTCGTTAATTTTGGGTAGTATTTAACTGCACAGCAAAAAAAAAACTAATTGCACAGCAAAATATGCTTACCAAAAATACTAATTGCACACCAAAATATATTTAAAGAGATCAATCTAAGTCGACGGAGCCCCGCTTCGCGGGGCTCCTATTTTTGGGTGGGTTTATGAAGGAACCTAACATAACCTAACCTTTCCGAGACGGAATGCAGTGATTTGAGGCGTATACGTGCTCGTTATGATATATTTTATTAAGCATATTGCTGCGCAAGTAGTATTTTTGGTGGTCATTATATTTAATACCGTTAATTTTAAGTGTGTAATGTGCGTGGTATATTCTTGGAGTAATTTATTGATGAGAGATTACACTAGTATCTTCGCCTTACTTAGAATTAACTGGTAAACACATACAAATCTGAATAGTCCTCGTGAAATGTTTTTACACAATTCATTTAACGCTAATTATTATACTTTTTTATATGATGGTAGCGATTTCTTTCAGGTGTAAAAATCGCAACAATTTAAAGACGTCTGGCTAAACGCGATTTCGCTGAGTGCAATCAAACTCCATTAGCAATTCGTATATAACACAGAAAAATATCAGAATCTTTCGAAAAATGTTTTAGATATTTGTCGTATTTAGATAATATTTAAGTAAGTTCCAACATTCAAGTTTACCTGTGATACTTTACGTCTAAATTTCTTAAGTTCCCAAACAAAAATATGTATAAAATATAATTCTGTTTAGTGGCATTGCTCTGCACCCCGGGATAGAACGCGTTGGTACGAACGTAATGGACTCGCCCAAATCCGACCAAACTTTGACAATGTTCAGGCATTCGTTTAACTACCCCATTATTGTTACACCCAGTCTGTTATTGTCGATTAGTTTGTATGTGTCCGACCGTACTGTATTATTTTAACTTTTCTATGAATATGGTTTTGATTGTGTGTATATTGAATTAAATATAGAGTAGTGTGGGAGACTAGACAGTACTACCGAAGCAGACATACTGCTAGTAAAATACATAGTTTCATTTTACAAAGTGAGTTGTAGTACTAAGTAATGTAATACTGTTATCTCAGTATACGACATGTTGTACTGATCTTTATCTTATAATCATGATATATATATATAGGTATATATATTAGTTGAAATCATAGTTTAAAACAAAACTGTTAAATATTTTTATGCTTTATACATATTATTATACTATGTTTTAGCTTGTGTGCCTTCAATCACCCACTGACTGACTCATCAATGCCTAGTCCAAGCCTTCAGACCTTGAAATCAAAAATTTTTCAAGGAAGACGGGATAATGAATAAATTTTCCCTTAAAGTGTCTTTATTATTAGGTATGATACGTAAACGAAACAAACGTAGTGTAGGACGCCCTCCGACCAGGTGCGATGACGATCTGCGAAAGACTGCAGGCAGATGCTGGATGCGGCAAGCTGAAGACAGGGCGCTATGGCGCTCTTTGGGGGAGGGCTATGTCCAGCAGTGGACTATTATAGCCTGATGATGATTATGATAAATTATTACTAGACTCTTCAAATTTGGTTTGTAACTATGTGATTATAATCACAAATAAGTATACTTTATAAGTTTTTCCTCGGTTAGATCAAAATCACTTAACAACTAAAGTCTATGAAATTTGCAATAGCTAGTTACCGATACATTCGGTATTCTGAACATTCCTAACAATAGCAGAGTTCGTTAACTTTTAATATTGACATCCATATAGCGGTACACAGTTCAGCTTTTAAGCCTAATGCTTCATCTTAAGTTGGGACACAATTGGCAGACTGCATGTACGAATATAGAACCTTTTTGTCTGATATGTCGAAGCTACAAGTTTTAATTTTGTCATTCGACAGGTAAAGCGTTCGTGTAGCTATTTAGGTATCGCTATTAAAGATGGAAGATTGATTTTGTATATACATACATGTATAGCTCCAGGCTTATATCCCGAAGTGGTAGGCAGGAGGTGCTTTGCATCGATATATCGCCAACGTAATAGTAAAGAAGAGAGAAAGAAAAATCGATTATTTGCCACTCATACAGTACAAAAGAAAATAGCTTAAAATAAAATAGGTAAATACAACAAAAAATAGTAGTAGTAAGCAAGTCTAGTGTTTTATAGAATTAAAATTAAAAATGTATTTATTGCCAAAACAGTATTATTTTATAATATTGTCTTCTGTTTACGCGAATGTTATTCATTGAAATTAAACTACTATATACGGATTTTATCGCGTTGTTTAATTGACACTTTATAACAAAATTTTTATGAAAAACTGTTACACTACTATTACTATTAAACTTTACTAATTTTTAAGCTAATTAAATTATTGAAACTATTAAAACTATTTATACTATTATACTATATAAATTTGTGTTTACACTTTCCCCGACGTACATACAGTATTGTTTTGCCAATGACGTGTTGGTGGTACTCAGAATTTATTAACGCCAGCCCACATGTCGTGGCTGGTCCGACAATCAAACTCGTCACTTCGGGCTCTGTGGACACTTTTTCTACTTTAAAACAATCATAAGTAAGTGCATTAGTATTACTAGGTTATGCCTTTCAGCTCTTTAATTTATTAATTTATTAGACCAAGATATTGCTGGTTGTTTGGTGGTAATCGGCTACCGTAGCTTGCCAGACCCCGATATTCTAACGATAGTTTCCAATATTATAATCGTACTAAGTCTTTCCGAACTAAATAATTAAATTCCTATCGCTAGCTAGACCTCAGATAAATCCATTGTTGAGAACCGCCGTTATGAATGAGAAGGCTAGAATGATAAACAAGAGACATCAACAACTTCACAAAAAAAAAAAACTTTATAAAAAACAACAACACATCACTTCTCAAAGCCTCCCCGAAAGTACAAAAACGCTTTCCATTATGAATCAGAATGACTCAAACATATAAAAAATTTCGAACAATACAGAATGGTTTTAAATGAATGGTCTTAAATAAGTATTAATCAATATAGGACCACACACTAGGTTCGTTATACGGTTAGACTTACAAACGTATGTTATAATCTAACTCATTAGTGGTACATTTAATTCATATTTAACAGTGAGATTTGGGTTTGGAGCTCGTAAGGTGTGGATGCGGCGAGTTGCTTTTGGTGATACTCCTGCATAGTCGGAAATATACCTACATTTTTCTTCTCTATGTTATTGTTTTGCACTAAGACTGATTTTATACCGCGGGAAACTACAAACATACAAACAATGGACACAAAAAACAACCAGTCTTCAAAGAATAACACAATTTTTTGTCTCGTTTAGGATTCGTATTCACAACGGTCGGCCATGGCGACACAATCACATAAAATACTACGCCATCCGCGTGCAGTCGATAAATGATATGAAGATTTTGTTAAATTAGACTATACATAAAGTTTATACAATTTTTGTTTGTTCCTATCTTCAAGGCGTATTTAAATGTGTGTTACCGCATCGTACTAAATTAAACCTACAGCACTAGCATTTACGTTTCAAAATGTCTAGTATATTTGTTAACTGCTCCAGCTAATCAAAATAAGAGTTACTAAATGTCATGTAGACGGGATCGAACCAAACTTCACGATCGCAGCAAATTCAATGCCTTAACATTTAGACTACCATCGCTTCATGAAAAAGTGTCAGCTTGTGACCACGGCCGGTGTAATTTGTTCGAAACGTCAAGCGTTTAAAGTTACACAATATACGTGGTAAAAATTTGATAGAAGAAAGAAAGAATAATAATGTTATTTGTTCCACATTTTTATAAGATAACAGGAAACACAACCAATATAAAAAGAACAAATAAGAAGAACCGAAAATTACCGAAAATTAAAGTATTTTGTTTAGCTGGAGCAGTTAACAAGTATAATAGTAATTTTTAAACCAAATGTTAGTAAAATAGTAGAGGAGACAAATAAGGTCCTGCGTCAGCAATGTTGCAGTATAACCACAACGCTGGTGTTCTTGCAGAGCCTCCATGTTTTCGGTCCATGCAGGTAATAATATAAATACATAACTTAAAAAAAAAATCGACAATTTAGTAGAGCCTCGCTGATTTCAGCATGAATGGGCCGGCTCGACCGGGGAAGGACTACCCTCTCACAGAATATCGACGTGAAATAGCAGTATTCCTACTGTTGTGTTTCGTCGTGAGAGTGCCGGAGGCCCAATCACCCTTTTTCCCCCTTCCCGCTCGTTCTCCTTCTGACTTCCGTTCCTAAAGGGTCGGCAACGCGCAAGTGATGCCTCTGGTGTTGCAGGCGCCTATAGGCTACTGTGACCCTTTACCATCAGGTGGGCCGTATGCTTGTTTGCCACCTTAGATGTATAAAAAAAAATATATATAAATAAGGTAGACATTGGTCAGAGATGTCAAAAGTAAAATAATGACTGTATGTTTTTTATTAATATACCGCATCTAGCCTCACACAAGTCGACGTCCACACAGAATATTTCACATAGACAATCAATCTTCGCCCACACAAGTGCGCGCGATCATCCGACATCATTTCACGTTTTATTCAAATTTTAATAATTCCACCTGATGACTTTATTTTGTGATATATTGCACCGCTTAAGATATTAACGACAGCTTCATTACAGATTATGTGCTTCTATTTAATATCATATTTTGGCTTTAAATCTGTTCAATTATTTGAGGTTATGAAAGCTTTTCATTGTACTTTATGGTACTGACACTTTAGTGAGTTGTCTCTACCCTGGTGGTCAGGTTTGATCGGTGTTTCTGTTGAGCTTGAATTTGGATTTGAAGCTTCTGACATTTCAGAGTCGTGTGCGATTATCCTGTAAATATTATAAAGTAGATTTTGCTTACGACTTCACTAGCGTAAATGTAGGTTACGTTCGCAAAAGTACTTTTAAAAGGTACCGTTTATCCTTTTCCGTACCCCTGACAACGCATATGCAAAATTTCATGTTAACCAGTAGAGTAAAGGCGTGAAAGCTTAACAAACAAACTGACATACACATTTACAAAATTAGCAATAATGTGAAAATGTAGGATTATGTTGCAAACTCACATCGGAACTGTTGAATTAATTTTGATGAAATCTGGTATGTACATAGATGTCGGCCTCGATGGCGTAGTGGTTAGTGTAACCGACTGCCACGCCTGAGGTCGCGGGTTCGATTCCCGCACAAGTCAAACATTTGTGTGCATGAACATGGATGTTTATCTTGGTCTGGGTGTTTCTATGTATAATATGTATGTATTTACAAAAAAAAAGTATATATTATGTATGTATATCCATTGTCTAGTACCCATAGTACAAGCTCTGCTTAGTTTGGGCTAGATGGTGTTGTGTGTATGTGATAGAATATGTGATAGATAGCTTGAATCGAACGATAGGACAAAGACTACATTTAAAGGAAGGAAATTATGGTGTTTACAGTAACAGTTATAAACTCCGATATGCGAATGAGAATTTCTTTACAGAAAGCTCATTAACACTTGACGCGACCCGGGAATTGTACCCTAGATTAGCACCAATGGTAATAACTGCTCTGCGCCAACTCTAAATACCATCTCCAACACCAATTTCCTTACAAATCATGACGATTACTTCAAAAGCTTTTAAAGCTATACGGCTCACGTGTAATTTCACTAAAACTATTTAACCGTATTGAATAACTCTTAAAAATAATAGAAACCAATAATGATAAAATATATTTAACCATTAAATTAAATTACGTTCGAAACGAGATGGCTCCTTTAATTAACACTTTCAAGTTTATTGCATCTTTTATCATTAAATTATACGCATTAATTGTAATTTATTAAAACTTAAGTATCAATTAAGTTTCATTAGATTGTTTATTAAGTTCAATAAGCGTATGATAAATAATTAAAGATCAAAGGTAATTAATTAAGAGGCGTCTTTTTCAAGTGTCTGCGTAAGATTTGGGAAATATTGCTCTTTTAGGGAGAGTTGACTGACAACAATTTGTTGTAGTAAAAGCGACTGATGGTAGACAAAAATAAACTTTAGTTAAATGGTTTTTACTAACTATGGTTGGTAACTTTTCTAGATGTTCGGCTTCTAAGACGGGTACTTAATAAAGTTTAGGTGAAGGTAACACTGTAAGAAAGTCTATATGCACTTCATATTCTCAGCCATCATTTGCTAATTGCATTCCGGATTTAATGTGACGTGTAAAACTTTTAATACGTTTCAAAATTAACAGGACGGATGGTGTAATTGTTTAAAAGGACCTTACTTCTTCGCGTTTGTTGTGGGTTTGATGGACAAAGATTTATATGGTCCAGAAATAGTATGGTTATTCTTAGTATCCGTTGTTTAAATGTCACCCGCGATACAGGAAATATAGTATGAGATGATCTCTTAAAAGATGGAGGCACTAGCTACATAAACAATGAATTACAGTCTATTAGCATAAAACATTGGTAGTTCAGGCATTTAGTTGTCTGGCTATATTGTATAAAGCCTATACACTTGTAACAAAATGTGTTTAACAGACTTGCTGACTGAATGCTCTCAAAGTAGATACCTAACTGCTTGTAAAAAATACAAGCAAAGCTTCTATGCAGTTTTCGATTACAATGTGATGCAAAATTACTGTTGCAGCAACTCAATCGATCAGAACAGACGACAAAAAGTTGTCCGTTTATACAGCAGTTAGTTTTATAAAGAATCTCTTGTTATCTTGTAGACTCTTCTTTCTATCATAATGAAGCAGTTTAAGACAAGTATACAATTCCTACTTTAGATATTTCCTTTTCATACAAGAAAACAACACAAGATAGAATAGAATATGTTATAATTATTAATTAAATAATTTATTTTAATTACATTTTACAGAAAACTCGAACTTGATATCAAGATGTCGACAAAAGCAAGTAATAACACATTTATGTTTAATTAAACAGCGATATAATTACAAAAACGAAACGGATATTTGGCTAGATATTTATCAGATCAGGAAGCATAAAAAGAAATGATCATGATATAAAAATAAAGCGAATAGAATTAATATCCTAAAAATAGCATTCCGATGTCCACTTCTGGAGCAATTTTAATCGTCCCTCATTAAGCTCGCATAACCACCGGATTTAGCCGCCATATTGAATTAATAACGCGTCAACAAGATGGCGCCGGTGGCCTTTTATAAGGACAGTAAAATTTTTATTAATCTGCTGAGATCTGGCAAGTGCGAATTGTTTTACCACATGGTTATTATTGTTTTATTATTTTTTCTTGCATTTTATTTTTATTTCTACCCTCTCAGATTACGAGATTAATATTGGTAATTATTTTGGTATCTTTATGGTTTTATCGCTGGCATTTGCGGCTCGTATTAATATTTTTGTTAACGAGATTGAAAGTTTGGAAATTTAACCGTAATACTGTCGACATGGTGTATAATGGCTTAAACAATGTGAAAGTAATAATCTATACTATATAAAGCTGAAGAGTTTGTTTGTTTGTTTGTTTGAACGCGCTAATCTCAGGAACTACTAGTTCGAATTGAAAAAATAATTTTTTTGTTGGATAGCTTATTTATTGACCAAGGCTATGGCTATATAACATCACGCTACGACCCACGAGGGCGGCGCAGTAATCACAAACGCGGGTGAAACTGCGGGCACATTTAGTATTATATAAAAAAGAGTCAACGTGTTAAGTTTACCGTTGTACGGTACATAGATGTAACACACCAACTACTTTTTTATTCGATAAGTAATCACTGTCAAGTATCGACATTATTCCTGTTCTGTTACTTAATATTTCACTTGAAGTCTACGGATATTTTCCTGTTGGGCCCAATGTATATACGATACCACTAAGATGGGAAACGAACGCAGAATTCGCTATATGGTAAACATATACCGTAGTTGCTTGCAATACCAGACTATAAATGTGTAGGTACTGCACTATAAATTGACGCATACTTTCTTGAATTGATAGCCTATGTATTAAGCTCGTCCTGTTAATCTTTTTACTTTGACTTTGATTGCCAGGCTTAATTCAGAGTAGTAGAGCCTCGCTGATTTCAGCATGAATGGGCCGGCTCGACCGGGGAAGGACAGAATATCGACGTGAAATAACAGTATTCCTACTGTTGCGTTTCGTTCGGTTTCCCGCTCCTTCTCCTTCCCACTTCCTTTCCTAAAGGGTCGGCAACGCGCAAGTGATGCCTCTGGTGTTGCAGGCGTCTATAGGCTACGGTGACCACTTACCATCAGGTGGGCCGTATGCTTGCTTGCCACTCCAGTTGTATAAAAAAAAATTCATTGTTTTGTATCTAACATAGCAATGTCCGTAATATCAATTTAAGTTTTCCACATAAACAGTTTTCTTCTTTTCTTTTCGTGTGGTTAGTGGCCAACCTGTTGTCAAGAGTTGTTCAAGCCGCCCGTAGGCCTCTGACATGGCTTAACGACTGCTGTCAATTTGGCAACAACTGGGCATCGACTTTTTACGTGCCCTCCGAAGCACGGAGACGCTCAGATGAAATACTACTAAACGGTCACACATGTATAGACTGACCGCACCCAACGTTGCTTAACCTCGCTAATCGTTTACCGATCAGTGTGTGCAACTGACTATGAGCACGACAACTGACGATTAAACTTATATTCACATAGAAGAATTGCGAGTCAAAACGCTCCATGTTGATACATCACATAAATAAAAGTTATTCTTTTCGTGATTTTGATAAAATACGAAACGGCAATAAGTCCATGACTTACAGGGCGTAAGTCACCTATGTCGTACACCGTCCTTTATAAATGACACTAAGCGTATGACTTACGCCTGTCCTTTATAAAGCATTCATAAAACAACCGC
This sequence comes from Catocala sponsa, assembly GCA_963564715.1. NCBI lineage: Eukaryota > Metazoa > Arthropoda > Insecta > Lepidoptera > Erebidae > Catocala > Catocala sponsa. Next base: position 10,894,214 of record OY751352.1, read on the forward strand.
TAACACTACGACGGGCCTGGTATTAAACGTCTATGTTTTGATGTAAATACTTTCTTTTTATTATGTTTTATCATCGGCATTATTTATGAGCCGATACGTTTGAACTTTTACAATATTACCTTTTGTACTGTGGAGTTATTTTGGCTATTTCTTTTATATTTTATAAAAATTTTTTTGGGTACGTTTAAGGAATTTAGCTTTGGTGATGTTTATTGATTCATAGTGTCGTGTTTTGGTTGAGATTAAATAGTTGGGTTTTTATTAAACTGGTGAAAGCGATGGCATTATTTTTCTTTATACAATTTTGTTAGCTTGGAACTGTAATTCTATATTTAAGCAAGTGTAATGAAGCTGAAGCCAAAAAACAAATATGTGTATCTGGCTTTTAACCTGTCAATTATTGGCATACCAGACATAATAAAAAACCTATTGTATTTGGCCGCAAGTGTTCCGCTGCGACTCAATAGGCTATACATCATTCTCTTTTTTATTTAAAAAGACAACTCCCACACTAAGTTTGATTCTTATGTCGCAGGGGATTTTAGAAACAATCAAACAACGGACACAAAGAACAGACATGGACCAACTATCTGTGGATCACAATTTTTTGTCCCGTGTGGGGATCGAACCCACAATACTCAGCGCAGTGGATGTGGCGACCACTTAATCCATGTAGTCAAATCTGAACTAAATAAAATATTATTGAAAACCATAGAACCTGTTTGGTCGTATCCATCTGAAACTCCACATATCTAGATTACTAATGCCAATTGAATATTATGTTACCTATTGAATATTATATGTCAATTTGGTTTGTGAAGGTATAGGATAACATCTGGTAATGGCTACTTCGTAACAAACTAATTTGCCCATATTAGATTTCCTTTTCAAATCCTAACTATCCTAACTAATATTATAAATGCGGAGCTTGTTTGTTTGTTTGTTACGCTTTCACGCCTTAACTACTCAACCGATCAGCATGAAATTTTGCATACACGTTGTCAGGGGTACAGAATAGGACATAGGGTACCTTTTATCCAGAAAAAATATCTGTTGCAAACCTAACCTACATTTAAGCGAGCGAAGCCGCGGGTGAAATCTAGTAATATTATAAAAACGAAAATGGGTTTGTATGTTTGTTTGTTACCTTTTCATGCCTAAACCACTGAACCGATCATCCTGAAATTTTGCATATACGTTGTCAGGTGTACAGAAACGGACATAGGCTACCTTTCATCCCGAAAAAAATTACTGTTCCCGAGGAAAACAACAATAACGTTCTTATGATAATAGATGGCGCCACGTGTCTTTCGAATCATGATTGAATTCTATTAGTACAACCCGAATTGATTGTCAAATTCTAAATTAACGCGAGCGAAGCCGCAGGCAATAGTATTATATAAACTAGATTTTGATTCTAGAGAAAAAAAGAAAAGAATCCTAACTTAATATTATAAATGCAAGAATGTTTGTTTGTTTCTTTGTTACGCTTTCACACCTTAACTACTCGACCGATCATCATGAAATTTCGCATACACATTGTCAGAAGTACAGAAAAGGACATAGGGTACCTTTCATCCGAAAAAGTACTGTTACTTACCAAAACTTAACTACGTTTACACGAACGACGCTGCGCTAAAAACCTTAGCAAAACGTTTCCAGTAACCTCGGCATACTATGGCAGTACTTTCCTAAAGTGCCTTTTAAACCCCGTTTAAAATTTGATAATCCACGTTCTGTTACTTGCTAAGGCTTTTGGGTTACCTCGAAAGTTCCACCACAACCTAAGGTGGTAAATTCCTCTTATAATAATATCAGCCCTGTATTAAACTGTCCCACTGCTGGGCACGAGCCTCTTCTCAGCGTGAGAAGGGTTAGGTCATAGTCCACCACGCTGGCCCACTGCGGGTTGGTAGACTTCACATATCTTCGAGAGCATTCAGGAGAACTCTCAGACGTGCAGGTTTCCTCACGATAATTATTATTATCCTTGACCTTTAAGCCAGCGATAATTAACTATTTTAATACGCACATAACTTCGAAACTTCAGAGATGTGTGCCTTGGGATCGAACTTGACACCTCCGCGTGGCAGTCCAATGGTCTACTAGGCTATCGCTGCTCTTTATTTTTGAAGTGAAAACTTCTTTAGCGGCGTTGTGCACTTTTTTGTGATTGGTAAAAAATGTTAAACTCGCGTCAGGACACGTTACCTGATCGAAAATTCGTAAGACGGAGGGAGAATTGTCATGTTTGTGTACGATAGCGCAATAAATGAATATTGTATTTTACCACATAAATGATAGTACTTTTATACTGATAATTACAGCAATTCGTGCAAAATGATTCTCTAACCATTCCAAAATATCAAAAATGCACAACGTTAATATTCAAGTTTTTAGTTCTGCCGGCACTCCCGGAGCGCAACCCGTTTTTTATTAAAATTTTCCTAACAGTCCTTAATAATAATCGCACTCAAATAAAATATTATGTCAGCTGATAAGCTTCCCACGATGGGATACACATATTCGACGGCGACTAGCAATATGCTTCTAAGTACAGACTTATCGCCACCCTAGGATTTATATATGAAAGTGGAAGATTCATGCGCCAGTATTACCAGTTGGGATGATATTTAATACTAGGATATTGTACGATATACGCTGAAGGTTCTGAAATGTACGAGAATAATTTTATCTACATTTAAAAGAGGTACGGCATAGCGAGACCTCTTGTTAAGCCGATTGACAATGTATGTAAATGTAGGTTGGGTTATGTCGAGGAACACCGTGGTAGGTTTAGTCGGTATTACCGGGGTATCTTTTACCCAGTGAGCCCGACATAACCTCTCCGTCGCCGCGCTGAGAGGTATACGTCAAAGCATTCCCACCCGTAAAACAAAAGTAAAAGGATAGTAATAGTACTCTTTTCTGGATGCGAGGTACCCTATGTCTTATTCTGTAACCCTGAAAACGTGTGTGTGAAACTTTAGAATGATCGCTTGACTAGTTACGGCGTTACGGCGTGAAAGCGTAACAAACAAACAAACTCACATTCGCGTTTATAATATTAGTTAGGATAATATTGTAATACATAATATTAGTCGTGTTGTGAAGTTTCGGAACTCAATTAGAACCTGCGATAGCATCAGTAGGAGAAAAGTAGTGTTTTTTGGTACCGTATTTGTTTTAGGTCTTTTGTATACATGCTGACTCCAGGTCATAAGGTTGCCTTTTTATTTGCGTGTGATGGTGAGGTCTCAAGTTCGATTGCCGAGTCGGATTTTCTCTAAATAAATTCTCAATAGCAGCACTACGTTTGGGAATATAGACGGCAATATGTACCTTTTAAAATGTTGGTATAATATCCATCTTCCTTCGCGTTGATAATATGTATGGTATTAAAATGTATTATTACAGTCTTAAAACGTATACTTAACTAAGAAAATCACACAACTTTGAGTAACATACCAAAGGCGCCCCCTAACGACGAGAACTGCTCTAGGATGGCAAACTTAATCATTATTCCAATTAAAGGAGTCTGTCAGACTAGTTGTATCTGCAGTCGGCTCACGCTACTGTTATTAACCTTCAATATAATAGGGACAGTGGTAATGACGCATTCCATCCATCCATGGTTTTTTATTAACGTCTTATGGGATTTATACTGAGGACGGGCTCATAAAGCTGGCATAATTAAATTCTTTAGCAATGAATGATGTTTAGTGCAATTAACAATAGTAGATAATTCCTTTTTTTGGCTTTTTAATGACATTGTCTAACATCACAGTGGATAGTTTAGCAGTTTAATAATCGCAGATAGTATTGTGGTTTAAGTGGTCGACTCGCCACTGCCCTATGCCGATATGATATGGGTTCGAATCCCGGGAGAAAACTTTACTGACCCTCAAATAGTTGTTCTCTGTTTGGATGTACAGACAGCCTCATGAGTCGATTAACAGGCCCGAGATTTTGAAGTAATCTATCATTCACAATAGTGGTCATTTCTCATCTTTTACAGCAAAAACAGTTAAAGGATAGTTATTTTAGTCACAATTTATTACTATTCGAGTATAATAAGTACCTAGATTTTAATTCATAAAATACCGTTACAAAATTATGTAATGTTAAGCGACTCATGTAGCTGGCCGTATATAAGTTGTGTTTACAAATGTAATTACTAAAAGTTACAGGGCGATCATCGTATTGTTAGTAATAAAAATAATATGTATATGTGTTTGTGATATGATTGCTTGTAATGTTCCCGTGACATAGGAGTTATTCCTAGTGCAGGAGTTGTCGTTTTTAGAACGAATGTACTTTAATACATACATACATACATCCTAGTGTCCCAGGGAATCCTAGTGTGGGTCTAGGGTCTCAATCCATGTATTGCTTGTTTTTTATGAGACAATAAACTATTATTATTATTATACATACATGCGTACTTTCACGCCTATATATCCCCGATGAGGTAGGCAGAAGTGCATTGCACCTACATTTCGGCAACTATGGCGACACGTGATAGGGAGCGACTATTCTCGTCTAACGGGCGCAGGTCCAGACTCTATGCTGTTACGCTTTGCCCAACCCGAAAACCGAATCCGAAACCTCTCGCACAATAGTCCCATTTACAGCCGCTGCGACATTGAGACATATTGTAACTTTGGTAAAATTAGTCCCATTTATTTTGTCAAATACAAGCACAATAGCAAAAACGACAGTTCCTAATGGCTTATGTTTAACTTGTCACCAGATATAGTAAAATATAACAGTCAAAAATAGTAAATGATCACCAAAATTAAAACCGCATTTTAATACCAAAAATATTAATTGCACAGCAAAGAGATCAAAATAAGTTGACGAGCCCCGCTTCGCGGGGCTCCTATTTTTGGGTGAGTTTAAGAAGGAACTTAACATAACCTAACCCTTCCGAGACGGAATGCAGTGATTTGAGGCTCGTTATGATATATTTTAGTAAGCATATTTTGGTGTGCAATTACTATTTTTGGTGGTCATTATATTTAATCCCGATCCTAATTCGCACTAATGGCTTTAACTAAACTTGTAGTTGGCAAAATGTGAATAAAATACATCTATGCCTACCCCGTCGGGGATACAGTCATATGTACGTATATAATACAATTATGCTAATTCTACCATACAGACACTCCAAAGCAGATCCTCGTATACTCCACAAAGTATCCCTCGCACCATAAAATTTTAACATAACGCTCTTCTAACACAATTTACCAAGCCTTTTTACCTCTAAATCATCGTTATAATCTCAAGTACGTTCCCAGATCATTTCTTATGCGGTTTCTTTGTATTTCGCCTTGAGAGCCCCCTGCTTGGAGGTTATGTAAAATGTATAATGTAATATATTAAGTTATGTAGCTGATATACGAGGGCTGAATTAAAAATGGTTTCGGCAAAATTTTGGCAATGAATCAGTTGATAAACCAGAGTAACTTGGGCTGTGATTCGAATCATAGCGTATGATAGCTGGCAATGGCTGAACATGAGGTGTCGGGTTCTATATCTGGAACACGTAAATTGTTAATATAGGGCTTTTTCAGTTGAGACGTTTTCAGAAATAAAGCTGAAGGTAATTTGATGTTATGGGATTTTCCTGTTGAGAAGATTTTTCAAGCAACACGAGGTCTGGTAGACGGCTATAGCCTCGGTTTCTGAACTGACCAAAAAAAGCAAGCCATGAGACCGAAGAAATAATAAAAAAGAATTTTAATTCAGTTTTTAACTTAGTAAACAATGATTTAGCTCCTCAAATATTCAGTTAATACTATTCATGACCTGAAAATCTGCAAGGATAGTAATAAATTCAAAATGAAAACTTAGTCTAATATTCGCTTTTGTCTGAATTTAATATGTTATAACTTTGTAATATATGTAGGTGATCTATCATATCTTATTTAATAAATATTCGTATAGTAGTCATAAGATTTCTAATTAAATAAAAAATAAGTGATTTGTGAAACTTCTTTTTCGCTACTATTAGGTTCACTGGGTACCATTACGTAGTGCTAAGTGTTGCGGGTTCGATGTTCATACAGGACAATTGCGTGATCCATAAATAATTATTTTATCTCTGTGTTCTTTTTGTACGTTGTATCAGTGTGTGTGTCCCTCGCGATACAACTTTCCGCAATGCGCAAAATACCTTAAAATTGCATTATTTTAGCACAATTTAGGTTAGAACAACATTAATTTAGGTTAGATAAGATTGTCTGATGAAGTTTACTTCACCCAAAAAGCGAATCTGTCACCTCGCCATAATCTTATGTCACAAGAACATCTCAGATGATTTTCCAGGTTTTTATTTTCTTTATCTAATAATATACTTTTCTGTTACAGGTAAGCAAGCAGTACTTTTTTATCATTAAACATTGGGGTGAGTCGTTCATAAATATAATTATATATTATTATAACCTTCTAGATAATGTAAAATAATGGTTTTACATTGTAAATCTGCAAGGAAACCCAATTCGAGCGGCGATGATACCGCAGGAATTTCACTTAAACGGCCAGACAGAGTATCTCTTAATCAAATAACGCTAACATATGTGACATACCGACATTTTGTTCGACGTACATGCTCGCTAACAAACGGAAGAATTACGATACTTCTTGTATTACTTTTCAGTGTATATCATGGCGGAAAATGTTCTTTAAGTCGTCTTTAAGAACTAACATTTATATTAAGTAATTCTGATAAAAAGTTAGTGTAATTATTTCGAAAGTTTCTTGGAACTATTTACGATTCTTATCATCAAATAAGTCTACGCTAATAAAGACAAAATTAAGTAATTTATTTTAAACGCACTTTTCTATTGAAATAACAATTTACGTAAAATATATTTACGTAATTTAATTCTTTGAAGTAGCCTTTATTCAATTCTAATGATGTTATTATATATTTCAATTTGATATCAATGTTTTGACAATCAATTGATAAGTCTTTGAGAAATTCAATGTATAATGTAAATAATTTTAGTTTATATTCCCTTGGGTCGAAATAAAATACTTTATAAGATTTTAAAAATATATATACATAATTGTGCAAAGATCGAAACATAATATAAACATTATTCTTGTCAAGCGATTGAGAAGGGTAATTCTATATTCTAATATATTGCTGACGGCCGAATTCTTTTTCGTACTCTTTAAGTTGACAGGGTATTGTACCTCATAAATGTACCTAATACTTGAAGAACTTTTGCCTATTTTAAGACATTTTTTAAGTATGCTATAGTATATTGTCCAACTTAATGCTGGCCTTTGTACTTGCCATATCTGTATCCATATTTGCATACACAGTTTAGTTATGACTTAAATACGCATACAAGTTGACTGCACTAGATGGGTAATGTAGATATACTTCGCAGTGAATTGCAGTAGTATAATTATGAAATATATTTCTCTCGTTTTAAGTACTAGGTACAGGAATGATGTCTTTGACGCGTAACATTTATTTACTAGTCGAAATGAGTTACTATTTGCTCTGAGACTGTTTAAGTATAATATGCTTTTAAGCAATTTTTGGTCGACTCATTCCTTTTGCAATTTTCGTCAGTATAAGATTAATACAAGCATTTCTCCTTTGTATTAATAATATGCTTCTTGCCTTGCCGAATCGACGGTATAATTCACAATAACAGACTGATATTTATGGCAGAAATAAAAAGAATAATTGTATAGCCACGGCCACCTCATTATCAGTGGCATTCGTCCTTCCTGTAATTACATGAACATCTCGGACACCATAATAAAATATCTGGCATAATTTGATCAGGGCGGACATCAAGTGTAGATTATTCGTCATTAAAAATAAATACAAAAATTGAATTAATCGTATTCTAATTTCAGAATCTACACAAACTACCGTCCTTAATATGTTCGATATTACTTAAGCTTTTAATTTCAAATTTATTCGACAACAAGCTCTCTAACATTTCTGTCTATATGTCACAATGGCAAAACCACGCGTTCTAAGATTTTAATTTGGCCACGCCGACTGAAGCCTAGTCGTTTTAATCAGGGTAGAAGGCACCACGGGGCTTGTTTAAATTTTCTATTAAATCCGTGAGACGACGAGAGACAAAAGCGACGTATCTCCGATCTATTAATAAGGCAGTTTAATTTGGAAAGTGGTGAAAGTAGCGACAGCAGAAAAGGTTGCGAAATTATTTGTTTTGTTGTGAAAATGTTGTAGCTTCGTATTTTATTTAAAATATATGATACGGCTAGTATAATTACAAGGTTAATTTTATATGGCAGTATTTTCAGATAGTCAAAGAACAATACGAAATTCTTTGACATTGATCCCGTTGCGAGTTTAAGGCCAGTTTTACAGTGACGCTTACCGTCTGCGCGGGTGGTAAGCGCGGCCCGTACGCGCGCGGATGACCAGCTTGAAACAATAAAACGAGTTTAGTGCCGCGCGGTTTACCACCTCGAACAGTCGCGATGAGACTTCTCTTATTTGTTATATTATATTACCTATGGAAAAAAGGCAACGACGACGGCGTATATAAGTACATCCTTACAATGTCACTAGATTGCTGATATTGATTGAAACGCATGGCCGAGTTGCAGTCAGCGCGGGCCATCCGCGGGAATTTTTGAGATTCGTGGCCCGCGACGCTTACTAACCGCGCTAGCGAAAGCGGCACTGTAAAACCAGCCTAAATGCTTATTACCTAACATAGACTCATATTTATGTATCCCCGAAGAAAAATATAAAGGTATATTACACTCACATTTAGCCAGCAATATTTTAGAGTCACAGGTTTCTAGGCTATTGTCCATTGCTTTTTGGACACCGTGCTTAACATTTTTAAACTTAATTATATACAAAACGGAGCCTAGTTCATTATGAAAAATTATTCTAATCTGTCCCATTCCAAATAAAGTGTTTTGCAATTTACATGAAGCTAGAGGCTTTCAGGCTTGTTTATAAACTAGATGTGGCACCTTCAATGTGAAAAGATCACGCAATGTCAAACGTGTCTCAAATTGACAGCCAATGTCATAATGCTTTGATAGACAAAACATCAGAAATAACAAGTCTGAGTACTTTTATATAAAATATAACAAACATTTTATCACGAGGCGTAGCTCTCGAGGGTTTTTGAATCAACGAGCAATATGTAGGTTTTAGTTATGGTTTTATAAAAAATAATCACACCTAATAAGAAATGTTCGAAAGGTATATTTTTTTTATGTATTATATTACTTAGAATATATATTTTGCATACATTATCACACGTGAATGGTTATTTGTAATTATCCAATCTCTCGACAACCTTATGTACTCCATTTTGTTATGTTCAAAGTAACGAAAATATACTTAGAACGTACTTATTATTGACGAAAAGTTTTTACAGTTTAGTGGTTTTTCCAAACAATACAAGAATTTATTTCAATATATTGTTGGATAGAATATTATCAAATAAGGTTTTCCTCATTAGTTTGTCACTGATGAGAATCGCTACTTGTGAATATTTTTTATCGCGCTGTCATCTGCTGTAATATCAACTGATGCCGGATGACCGACTGCGTGAAAGGCGCAAGGCGATTGTCTTGTCGCTGTCGCCGTATTTACTGTTGTTAGTACGGCAATAGCGGCAGTATTCAGTAGCAGTCTAACTGTACTTTTTATTGTCTTAGAAAAGTACCTCGCGACACAGTACTAGATTCCTAATAAGATCATGCCTTTTTTATTGAAGATACTATTTATTCATATAAATGCTATCTTCAATTACGCATACGCATAGAAGGCAGCTTCTTTGCGTTTGCATTATCGTTTTTCTATTCGGTTGGCACACTGCCTTCGAGAGAGTGCTTCTTTGCTCTTTATAATGTTAAGTATATTAAAAAAACAAACTTGTTATTCCGAAAAAATCTTTGTTCTCACACTAGAAATTTGCCTCATAGGTATATTAGGCAGCTTTTAAGTTTTTTGACAATGTAGCGAACCTCGCCAGATCCTTCAAATGTTATATATACGTTATCTTCTTCTTCCAATTGATCTGTGCTTTTTCCTCTTGGCTTGCTTCACATTCTGATTAAATAAATAAATTATAGTATTAATGACGTCACAGAGGAAACAGCACAATATTCTCTGCTAGCATTACATCGTCCATCTACAAGCAATCACGTAACGCTACATTACGAAACAATTTAAAATCCTAAATTTTTTTTATACATTTTTAATTAAGATCTCCGTTTGTTCTGCTGACCGTACCGTTCGCTGTGACAGCACCGTACACGAGCCAGATTAATGGTTATATTTAAATTATTCCCGTATATTTTATGTTACTTTTTACTGTATTTCAGCCAATTTCTTTATTCAGCATTTACTGTATAGTACTATTTTTCTTTCTTTGCTATATGTTGCATTTGCTTTTCCAATTACAGTGCTTATTAGAATACGGGCCATTAAATGACTTTTTAAGCGCTGTCTCCTTGATTTTGAATGTGACGGTAGACAGCTAAGGACAGTGATCTTTGTACAGTGAGACAACCAAATAAATAGACACAAAATAATTACCAGAATATTTCTTATATGGGCAGAAAATCATTACTGCCAATAATCGTAATAAGAAGCGTATTTCGATTTTCGAACTCCCGCACTGAGGATTCCGAACCTACCCAGAAAAATTGTATGGAAAGTTGCATATGCACAATTGTTTCAAGTTTTAATTCCTGAAGAGGTAAGTCTGGTGTCTAAGAGTTAGGGTTTTGTTGTCAAGAAAGCACACACACTTTTATATTGGAGTTTTCCTACCTTTGGCAGTTGCGATAGCGCTGCCGTGCTGTGTCAATTGCTGTGCAAATGGTATAGTTGTTGGGTATTTCTGTAAAAAAATTCTCAGTAGCAGCACGGAGTCGGGAACTGTGCCCGGTAAACGACATAAGGCCAACCCCCTATTACATGAGACCTATAAACATAATTGGCGAAATGTGGATGTGGTATCTACCTATCCCTATGCCTAAACCACCTACATATAGATGTAAATCTATGTACGTTCTAGAAAATTCTAATCACATGTTAACATTGGTGTCGAAAGATACGAAAAGCCTTTCTAAAATTAAGGCTTCTTTGCATTCCCCTCCGATCACACCTTTCAATTGCTTGTGGTTCGAACAAAATTAATTTTAATTACTTATTCCCCTTCCCTTGGAAGACATTGTGGTGGCGAGTGCTCGTCGAGTGTTGGAGGCTGTGTTCAAGATAAGAGACGCTGTCTTTGTATCCAAATAGGCTTTTATATGACATCCTTTATTCATACTTTAATTATTTTGGTGTTTATTAAAAATCGTGCGATAAATCATTCATACTTTTGTTTACTGACTGTCTTGTTCGTCCCGCTGTGCAAGCCATTTTTGGGGTTCCAGAGGTCTTACTAATAATTTTTTTGTACCACTATAGTAACGTATATACTTAACAATGTTTGTGGTTTTAGGCCATCTTATTATTGACTTAAGCACGTCAGGGATATACAAAGCCAAGTCGCTGTCTATAGAGATAGTAGTAATCTATTGAAACTTCTTTTGAAGAAAGACAAGTCGTAGCTCTTAGCTCTCAGTTAGTTCATTCCAGTGCCTGTGTTCAGGTAATGTAACCCAACTTCTTATACATACATGCATGCATGCTTGTGTGTATATGCACTTAATACACAATTTTATATAATAATATTGACCTAGAAATTAGGTATTAATCAGTGCATCATTTACATTCGCGTACTTACAGCCTGTAGTTACGTGGGTAAAATGGTCGATGAAAACCTAATCCGAAGGAACGAGATCGTGTCCAGGTCAAAAGGATGAGAGACGCAGCGTTGTATGTGCCATCAAAATCTATACAAATAAATAAAATTGAAGTGTCTGTTTGTAATGTCAAAATAACAGCTTTTTATCTAATGCATATGACAGTATATAAGGTACCTATACGAAAACATCTATTTTAAAATTTTTGTGTCTGTCTATCTGTTTGTTCCGGGTAATCTCCGAAACGGCTGAACCGATTTTGACGGGACTTTCACTGGCAGATAGCTGATGTTATAAGGAGTAACATAGGCTACATTGATTTTAGAAAAAAAATAGGGTTCCGCGGAGACCAACACTTTTTAGTTAAAATTTACGCGGATGAAGTCGCAGGTAACAGCTAGTTACAACTAAAATCGTCCATCAAAATTAGTACAAATGTCACAATTTTTGATAGTTTTTCAGTAACAACATTAACCAACCAAAGCAAGGAACATTAATTCTTATTTACGAGTAACAATCGCCTGCTATAGGCAATCTTGTGAACCATAAATCACACTTTCTTATACTTTTATATATGCGCTATTTATACTTAAGTGTGTTAGTTGTACTTAATCTCTGTTTAAGCGGGGAAGGGAACACGCCAAAGGCGCATTAATATTAGAACTTAGTAAGCATAATTGTGCTTGGTGTGTTGGCGAAGCGGTAGCGAGAAGCGCACGCGATTAAGGAAATTAGCGCATAAGCGACTTGCCGCGATTGAAAACCCACCGTCCCAGCGTTATTTCAGACAAACTTCTTTCTTTCATAGTAAGTACGTCGCATAAAGCAAGCTTAACCTATTGAGTCGCAGTGGCATACTGGTGGCCGCAGACACAGTAAATTCCTTCTCCATTTGATGCATGTACAACATGTACCTATAACGAAAGACTTATCTATCTTTCAATGTATTTAACTCTAACTGAAATATTTCTTACTTTATATTATAAAATGAGTTTTTCGCTGGCGTTAATGTCAATTTTGTCAATAATTCTCCTTCGGGTATAGTCCGTTTTGCTGGATAGAAGGTATCGTAAGTCCGTTTCTGTACCTCTGACGAAATGTATGCGAAATCTCATGATGATTCGTTGTTTAAGGCTTGAAAGCGTAACAAACAAACTCACATTGTGATTTATAATATTAGGTAGTCTACATTTATAATACTAGCAACTTATCGCTTCTACTCATAACATAAAGCTTAGGCCTAATGATTATTACATTAAAATCTGCTGAAAAAAACCCCGAATCGATGTATAGGCGATAGTAAAACCTAATTTATGCAAAGTATAATTTGATTTCTTTCTCACCTGTATAACACGCATCATTGAAGCGAAAAACTAAAACGTAATAATCGTTAGAAGTTTATAAATTGTACTATATTTAGGAGCATTGTGAACTTTGCAGGTTCTAAAAATAATTTTCTATATTCGTTTTCTTTGAACCAGCATTAAATGATCATTTATACACATGGCAGTTTATTGAATCATCGCAGTTTATTGAATCATCGGCAAAAGGTCAGATCTTATTCTAGATGAATAAGATCTGACCTTTTGTCGATTATATATATTGATATTTTTACTCAACAATACGATCTTCATACCTTAAATAGGTCATTTTTGTTGTACGTACTGAGTGCTATTGACGAATAACAAAATAGAAAACAATAACAAAAACATTCCGATCTGAAAAATACTTTTTGCATTAGGTAGTTGCGTTTATTGTCAAAGAATATATAAGTAGGTTACATAGCATCACCCTATAAGCTAAGAGATAAGGGTAATCATTAACGTGGGTGAAACCACGGGGACAGCTAGTAGATAGGTATGTTCTCATAACACGCCACGCGAGTGAATCCGCGTGCAGCGGCTAGTTATACTTGAACTTCAATTCTGAAAAGGCTTTAGCTTTGAATTAGCGACTTCCGTAATAAAAAAATGCCTATTCTCTGATTGCAATTAATCCATAAAAAGATGACCATTCGCTCCAAGACACATTACCACGGACACTAGACTATCGACTTCATCTTTCAACGACGACAGCCATATGATACCACCTATTATTCGTTCCCGGATTAAGGTACAAATTCCCGAAATAACACACAAACCACAGTACTCACGGCCTGTTAAAATTGCCCTCGCATACGCGTACATACCCGGAAATTATGAATTCAAACCTTTTCCCCGGGATTCTAACTAAATACATTAACTATTTAGTACGCGACTTAACCCTTGCACTGGCGAGCTGTCTGCTTAATTTGCCATGAAAACACGCAAACAGTCCGCACACGGAGGGCTAATGACTAGATGAGATGTGAGCTTAGTAGGAACTTAGTTAAAAGCGTAGTTTAAATAAATAATTAATATAACGTAAGCGCCGATTATAGATGAAGACGTGGTAATATGATATGAAGTATTTAGGGATATTTTATGTGTTCCAAAGAGGTGTGATTTTTTTTTATTATTGGTGCGTTTAGGTATTTCTTAGGTAATCAGAGGCGTAGCATATTGCAATCTATTCGGCATGGGTTAAAACTTGTGACACCACCAACACTTTCTTAATATTTAACAGTCTTATTATACACTATTGATGTTTGATTAAAACTAAATGACATATCACTGGCTCACTATTACAAGGTTCTATGTTATTTTTTTTAACTTTGTGGAAATGTGGTTTGAAATTTGCATATCAGTAAAAGTAACTTAAAAAGTAACTTAGAACTATTTACGATTTAATATTGTGAGGTGGTAAGTGCTTCCATCCATTACTATATTAGTCTAAACAAAAAGGAATGACATATAGAACCATGCAATATTCATAACTAATTTTTTTCAAAAATGTAACTTAGGACCTTGTATTATTGGACCAGCGATATGTTATGTAATTATGTATCTAAATCAACGTCTGTATATCGCTAAAGAGTAGGCCAAATCTTTTCAGTTTTATTTCAGGTGTCACGTAATAAGAGGCGAACCTATTGTTATCTACCGTAATGGAGAATTTTCAAAAAGAAAAACTAAGCAACACTTTGCCCGACCTTTTTTTTTTTTTAATATTGTTTCTGCACTAGTTTTATTACCTAATTAGACACAAATAACACCTAGACTCAGAACAATTACTACGCGACCACAAGATACGTAGTCTGTGTTAAACCTTAGTGCGCAACAGTAGTGAACGCGACTAAAGTTTTTTTTATACACTCAACTCCATCTACCTCAAACTAAGCAGAGCTTGTACTATGGGTACTAGACAATGGATAAACATACATATATATACATAATATTGTCTTCTGTTTACCCGAATGTTATTAATTAAAATTAAACTACTATATACGTATTTTAAGCTTCAATATAAATAGTTTTAATAATTTAATTAGCTTAAAAATTAGTAAAGTTTAATAGTAGTAGTGTAACAGTTTCTAAATTCTAACTAATATTATAAATGCGAAAATGAGTTTGTTTGTTTGTTACGCTTTCACGCCGTAACTACTCAACCGATCAACATGAAATTTTGCATACACGTTGTCAGGGGTACAGAATAGGACATAGGGTATCTTTCATCCAGAAAAAATAACTGTTGCAAACCTAACCTTATCTAACCTACATTTACGCGAGCGAAGCCGCGGGTGAAAACTAGTTATGTAATAAAGTGTCAAATAAACAACGCAATAAAATTCGTATATAGTAGTTTAATTTTAATACATATATACTTTTTTCATATTATACATAGAATGTGCCTCAGGTATCGATTTCGATTCCTGGATCAGACAAGTTCATCTGCCAAATAATTCTCAGAAGCAATACGGCGTAAGCAACTATGCCCAATATAAGGCAATAAACGGTGGGACCTATATTTATTATTAATGAAATGTCCTTGTACACCTCTTCCTACCTTTTGAGACTAACGACTATGTATTTAAATAAACCAGTTTTCATCCTCATTGACGGCGCTCTTATCTCGATCACACGGCTTTCTCTTTTTTTCCTTTGTTCTATCCCTAACGCAACTTCGGTCGATGCCTTTGGCGTACCTTTGGTATAAGTCACGTGCGTTGTAGACAAGTCTGCAGTCGCTTTTAACAATGTGGATACACTCAGATCAATGACACAACTTAAACTTTCTCCGTCACAACATGTCATATTGCCATTGACAGTTGCTTTTAACCCTTCCAATGAATGACAGTTTTGTCCCGTGACTTTCGTTTGTCAATTCATTTATACTTGAACAGGTTTGTTTTGAATAATCGAGTCGTAATGTGATTGAGATTTTTGTTTGAAAAATATAATAGTGAGTCTTTTTGATGAGTTGTCAAAAAATATTTAGAATGCCTCGTTGGGCTTATGGTTTAGGTTTGCGAACGATCGCGATTGTCCGAATTCGATTCTAAGTTCAGGCAAAATGTTAATGCGGTTTTTGTTAGGATTTTGTTAGTGACTAGTAGACGGTAATAGACTCTTTAATACGTGGGAAATGTTATGTTTTTAGCTGGTGAAATGTAAGTATAATATATACATCTCTGCCTACTCCGTTAAGAATATACAGCCATAATCTAATAATGAGTTAAGATTTTATATTATATATAAAATGACTAAGAAAGATTATAAGACTAGTGTGAATGGAACAGTCGCAAGGGGAAGACCTAGGCGAACGTTTCTTGACCAGATCGGAGAGGTTCTGGATAAAGGCCAGGTTAAGAGCACCTTTTAAATAGGCGAGCGTGTAGGTATGAGGAATGTTATGAAAGTGAATGAAGCCAGAGAAGTGTGTCTGGATCGTAGCAAATGGAAATCCGCAGTCTCTGCCTACCCCTTTGGGAAACAAGTGCGAATCTATGTATGTAAATAAAATCCTAATTAATGAGTATATATTATATATTCGCATTTATAACATTTTATAAATGCGAATGTGAGTTTGTTTGTTACGCTTTCACGCCTAAACTACATGATCGATCATCATGTACCACATACACGTAATCAGGAGTACCTACAAAAGATGACATAATACCTTTCATCCCGAAAATAAACAGTTTTTCCCGAGCCAAGCCACGGGTAAAAACTAGTACACAAAGTAAAATATGTGTTTTACCAAATTACCAAAGAGCATTGAATTTACTATTTCTCATTTTCTCATACTATGAGAGCCTTAAAAATATACACAACGCAACTCCCAAAACACAAAGACCTTACTTAAAAAAAACAATTTACATAACTTTGAATTTATTCTTCCTCTTAAGGAAAAGAAAACACCCAAAGAAACTATCAGATAAGGCACAGTACATAAAGTACGTCACATATCTTACGTCGTCCCTGAACGCCGCTTCTAGTCGCACATAAATCTACGGCGCGCTAAATATGTAGATTTAGCTATTTATTCTCGGTGGCAAACCATCTGGTTTTGTTTAAACTTGTAGTTTCTTGTTTTGTTTGCGTAACGTATTGGTATTATTGACAATAAATATCGTAGTAATGATAGTCAAGGAGACCGATGAACTGCCACATAGAAGTCTCGAGTTCGATCTCAAGACATGCACCTCTGAGTCAATTAAGGGTAATGGAAAACATCGCAAAGAAATCTTGAAGCATGATTGCAAGTTCTTGAGGATGTGTAAAGTCTGCCCAGCAGTGCAGTGGACTAAGGACTAATCTTTCTTATACTCAGTAACATATGCAGAGGTCTTGAATTCGACCTAAGACCTTCTGACTTTTTATAAGTCTGAGTCATTTAACGGTGAAGCAATACATCGTGAAGAAACTTTGAAACATATCTGAGAGTTCTCAAAAATCTCAAGTCTTTTTACACTAGGTAATGTGGTGAACTATGATCTAACTTTTCATATACTGAAAATGAGCCTTTATCCAGCCTTTGATAAAACAAGGCTGATGACATTATTGTATAAGAGCATCATCACGCCAGTAGGATTCTTCATCATCATGCAGATGTGCATGATGATAAATGCACAGAAAACCCAGTTACACTTTGTCCGACCCAAAAATGGAAACCAAAAACGATGTGAGCGATAACTTTAGTCGTTGATTAGTAAGGCAATATAAAGTATTTTTTAGCCAGTCTATACCAGATGCCATGCATGCTCCAAAAAAGAAATACTGTATTCAAATGACTTGAGCTCTCACTAGTAAACATATTTATAGGATCCTGAGCTCTAGTTAAACTGGCACTTATTCAATATACTTATATGAATATATAGGCATATCTGTATGAGCGGTTAATGCAGATAATAACAGCAAACTCTAGCAATCACTCAGAATCGACGTATTAATTCATACCAACCATTTAGCCTCCATACGATTGAAACATGGTATATAATTAATATGAAATAGTTTTGATTCAGACATATTTTACATGTCGAACTTCGCGTATTGATAGCTGCCATTAATATTAAAATTTTGGTCACCACTCATGGTTGGAATCTGGTCTGCTCTGCAATAAATAATGTCGATATCATTCTGAGTGAGGTATCTGTTTTGTATTGCCTTGTACTTTTGTAATTAAATTATTGGACATATTTTTTTGGTAATATCACAAAGGTGAATGCTTATTATAAAGATGTTCGGATGTTTGTTAATCAATAACGTTTAAAACTTTGCACGGATTTGGATGAAATTTAGCATAAAGATAATGACTAGACCATGTCCTGGATGTATAAAGAGTATTTCTTGAATTGGTGATTTCGTGTCTCGGTAACAGATAATGATCTATCTCTGATTCCAATGAATCGATAATAAAACGATAACCATTCACTCAAAGCCACATATTACCATGGCCTCTAGACTAATGACATTCCTTGGCTCGGATTTGGATGAAAATTAGTATAAAGACAGGTTATGTCGTCGGTAGGTCAACATAGGACTTTTTATCCCGGTACGCATAGATCAAAAGTCCTATGTGATAGTATGCGTGAATCGCGAGTTTCACATAGACTTTTATAAGCTAATAATGTGAAGGCTTGAGTCCAAAAGTGCTTAAGGATATTGTACGTCGAAATAAATGGAAATAAAGTTTTAAAACACATGGGAAGCAAGTAACGCCTCTTTGGTCCCGTGGCATAAATTGCTAATTAATCCCAGGTCATGCGAAGAGCCAGGCTTTCCTATTTAGTAATTCTTTTATTTCCAGACTGAAAATGTATTCAGTATATGTCATAGTAGGACATATTATTATCTGCTCAGCTCTGCAAAGATATATAGGTGTTAAGCTGGTTGATATAATATCCACCTTCTCTTGTCTCTTAACTGGTATTATCAACTCTAGCATTTGCCAAAACCTATGAAACAGCGAAAAAAATAAAGCCCTTCGAAAAGCGTTACAATTTTTAATCTTTAAAAATGCTGCTGCTCTAGAAATTATTCCTGTGTCTTTACAAACACTCAAATAACTAACACAAAGAACCTAGACTCAGAACAACGATATGTTGACCACACATTTTTGTCCTGTTTAGGGATCGAACTATTCGGCGGAGCGGCAATGGTGTGGCGATAACTTAAATTACATGTGCAAACACTAATCTTACAATATCTTAATAGTAGGTTGTATTTTCTTCCACAACTCTACAAATGGAAAAACAATTCTAAAATTATCTCGTTCTACCTGCCAAAGAACGGAAATACTCACTTGAATTCCACTTATACTCTAAACATAGGTATAATATGATTATATTACCGATATCTAACTTTAGTTCTACTCTATATTTGCCAGTATTGAATTTACTTGCAATCCGTATGGCGGTAGTACCGCGTCAAGTGCACTCCGATCCAAGAAATATGGAGCTGGGTGTGTTTTTTCTTTTTAGAGGAAATAAATGAAATAGTACTGCAGTGAAGTGTTCATGCTTGACCTATGAGATTGTAGTATGCTCGAAAGGATTTTAATTTGAAATAAACCAATTGCTTGTGTTTACTTTATAATTATTTTCTTAGTTGCAACAAATATTGTGTTGTATTTTTCTTTTGAACGATTTTAATGCGTTTTGATATTACAAGGATCTTGTGTTTCTGGTGTTTTATTATGACTTGTATGGTCGTCTAGTTAGGATATTAGTTGCTATTTATTTGGTGTTTATATTTATAAGTCCTCGATATTCACATTTTGTGGTAATATAGACGATGCCTTTGGGGTCAACTTGTATGTATTGAAAATGCAAAAAAGAACCATAGTATAGAGATTTTGTACATGAAATCAGTGATACTAAGCCGTCGTTCGTTTGGATCGTTTGTTTTAACTAACATATAATACTTCTGTATACCTGTCAACTACATACCGTTTAGACTTGATGCTACAGAATTTTACAGTCAAACATTTTTACTTATGTCCTGATGAACTTGCTAAGAAAGTGCTCAATGTTGCTTCTAAGAATTTTCATGCCGTAAAACTTTAACTGCCTGTAGAACCGACCCTTCCTGATAAACAGCAGCACAATCACTTGACCCATAGACCAAAAGGCATTGGCAACTCGACATTACACTCCTATCTTAAACACCATCTGACCCTGTTACCTATTCTAAAACTACCCGCCATATCCATTTAGTCCCAGCTTAACGTCTCAAATGTCTTAGCTATTGATTTTGTGGAAATAGCAGCACGTCCCGACGATTCACCGGTGCCGCGGGAATAATATTTCCCTGCGAAGGAGACGTTACTCTGCTTGTCTTTTTAACATGTCGTCTGAATGCGTCTTTAGTTCACCATCTGGTACAACTTACTGTGCATTTTTACTGAGTGCGATTTGAGTAAAAGTGCGGTGGACAATTGAAGATCTGAGTTGAAAACTCAAGTTGATCAAAGTGTATGGGTATTTCCTTTTAAGGAATGCTACCAATTTGGGTTACAAATTACTAAACCTCTTGTTAACGTCTTCAGCTAAGCTGATATGCTTGTTAGGAGCTGGTTCACGTCGGTAGTGCAAAGGTCTGTCTTTCTCTTTATTGAAATTTGTAGGTTTAAAATCTAAACAAGATTATGCTAGCCTCATCGTAGCCTAAAATTCAAACGGCAAAGAAAGATAAATGTTACTTCAGAATTCGTTTCTGTTCAAATTACAAACAAATTTATAAATATAAATAGCCTAGCTCGAAGGTATCGACAGGATTGGTTAAACGATACCCAACTCTAGAAAGAAGTGGAATATGAAACCATAATCACTTGTATAATGCATACCGGCTCCCAAGCTTTTAAAACTTGGGCATGTTATAGTGTTTAATCAGATTTTCTTAGTAGTAAAATGAAATTTTGTATGGTAGTCAGCGGATGAAGTATCTTCGTTACTTCAATGCTAAACATAACGAGCTAAATTTGAATGTAACAAACTCCTACTTAGACTTTATTCATTTTTGCGCCATTTTATTATTATATCTGCTTTCCTATTGTGTAGTTTTTATCTGTTACTCTTGGTTTCAAGTCGCATTTTAATGTACCATATGTCATGTATTAATCTCGTAACGCCTAAAGAACTAAAAAAGTCCTTTTAAAAGAATGAAATTGATTTTCAAATACACCTCCTAAAATTACTGTCTATCTTAAATTTTACCAGAATCAGTTCAGTGATTTGGCCGTGAAAACAGAACAAACAGATTCACTATCGCATTACAATTATTTTGTACTAGTTTTCACCCGCGGCTTCGCTCGCGTAAATGTAGGTTAGGTTAGGTTTGCAACAGTTATTTTTTCTGGATGAAAGGTACCCTATGTCCTATTCTGTGCCCCTGGCAACGTGTATGCAAAATTTCATGTTGATCGCTTGAGTAGTTAAGGTGTGAAAGCGTAACAAACAAACAAACTCATTTTCGCATTTGTAATATTAGTTAGGATACAATGTAGCATATACAATGCAGCAGTGTTACTAATGTAGAAGATATTTCTAAAGGAAATCCATTACCACATTTGTCCTACTGGAGAATGAGACTTAGGACCGCGTGGACTAGTTCTGCAACTAATTGCAGTTACGCCAACGATGCGGTAACTCTATAAATAATGAATTTTCATTAGCTCTCTATTCTGCTACTATATGTGACTTATAAATAAAATCTATTTGATTCGCCTGAATGTTTCCAACTTACCAATTCAATACTAGATACACTTTAAATAGAAATAGAATCTCTATTTTATTCCTAAAGCCTCCTACATGGACTGTTGCTTTTGCTAGAAATGTACATTTAGAATTTCCCTATGTATGATCGCAAAGCGCATTTTGTAAAGGCTGAATATTAGATGGAATCGATTTCAGAAAAAGTGTCGTTTACATTTGATCTTTGACGTTTGCTGTAGACTTTCAGTCGTATATCTCTGAAGGGTTTTGTATAGGTACGTTACATCAAATGTTTCTAGCATTGCTTGCTAGGATTTTTCTAGAAGCAATAAGGAGACTGAATATTCCTGGTAGACGGAAAACATTTGTCTTTTTTATCGTTTACAATGGGGCTCCTAAACATCTTTTTTTTTATACGACTGGTGGCAAACAAGCATACGGCTCACCTGATGGTAAGTGGTCACCCTAGCCTATGGACGCTTCCAACACCAGAGGCATGACTTGCGCGTTGCCGACCCTTTGGAAGAAAAAGGAAGTGGGAAGGAGCGGGAAGGGGGAAAGAGGGTAATTGGGCCTCCGGCACTCTCACTCACCGAACGAAACACAACAGTAGGAATACTGCTATTTCACGTTGATATTCTGTGAGAGGGTAGTCCTTCCGCGGTGGAGCCAACCCATTCATGCTGAAATCAGCGAGGCTCTACTACACAAAAACTGGCGGAATGTGGCGGTATCCCAAAGGATAAGACCTGCCATATCTTACCATTGAGATAATCGTGGAGCCGTATCGCGCTACCGTCGTGAAACCTACTCCTAACCGAGGAATTTAGGCTTAGTTGGAAAAAAGTGGATGTTAGTAAACTTCTTGCAGACTACCCCTTTGGGTATATCCTTACAAGCCAGGCGTGAGTGTAAGGATGTGTAGGTATATCCTTACAGGCGTGTATGTAACTATAGAGAATAAATATTTTCAAAAACTTCTAGACTATAGGGTTAGGGTTATTCACACCCACGTAAAACAATATTAAAATGTTTCCAGCGAGATTGGATGAAACATTTGTATGTACGTAAAGTTTCAAGTTGTTCAGTGTAACTGGCGGACTACTGACCTAGTTGTGGAGTTTTTTCATTGCTGACGTCATGGGATGGGCTGTGCAATTGTTTTTCAGTGTTTCGACATGACAACGCTGCGAGCCGGTTTGTCGATAACGCCATCTATCGGATAGGAAAAAGGACTTGCGAATCTTTGGTCACTTTTTTGTTTGTTTTCGGCGCTGATTTCAAAAGTTTATCAAAGATTTTGTTGACCTGTTTCCTTTAATAATAGCATTTCTTATTTTACTGATGAGCCCTTACTGAGGATATGTTTGATGTATGTAGCTTCATATACTCCCAGAAGCCCGGCATGCCTGCCTATCTTTACGAATATGTTTGATCCGGAATATATATTATAATAGTTTATTACACTCAATACAAAATATGAACGTCATCCACGATATGCAAATGAAATTAAAAATAAAGAGGTCGACCACATCATTTATTGCTAAAAATACATACATCAGCCTGAAAACCTAGGCATGCTACGGACTATACCAACATAGAAATTAACAATAAGGCATGAAATAAGTTACCCATAATATTTGTCTCGTGTAAGCATCAAACCGGCTTCCTATCACGAGTTGATAGTAACGAGATGTCCATTCAAATCATTGCGCCATCCGTATATCGTACCTAATACATCAAAT
This sequence comes from Catocala sponsa, assembly GCA_963564715.1. NCBI lineage: Eukaryota > Metazoa > Arthropoda > Insecta > Lepidoptera > Erebidae > Catocala > Catocala sponsa. Next base: position 10,917,821 of record OY751352.1, read on the forward strand.
GACATTCCCAGTGCCCGGATCCTTAGTGTCACAGCTCGTGTAGCAACCACTCCAGAAATTAGCCGCTTTGTATGTGCCTGAATTAGATTGTATCTGCGACGGATGTGTGGCGTAGAGTATCTTGGTAACACCGTGAAGGATATTACACGAAATAAACTTGTATAAAATAAGACTTGATTTTCTAAGACTACTAGTGCTCTTTGTACCTTAATATAGAGTAAAAGAGTTTGTGAAATACACTTAAAACTACGTTATATAACAAAATAAGTTGTTTTTCGTTTTATTCCTTTTTTGAAGTCTTCTATTTTAAGGTCTATTGTTTATTTTTGACATGTCAGTCCCTTATGGCATAACATATAAATATAATACAAAAATAAATTCGCAACTGTTATCCATGTAAATAAAATAGGCAAAATGTTTCTGGAAATCTAGCCGTCAAAAAATGTTTACTAACTTGAGTTTCAGGGAGGTATGCTAGTTTGCAGATTCCTAGATAAGTTTAACTACCAGCCTTTTAAAATTCCAGATCAAAGGAAGTTTATAATGATCAGATAAAATACCACTTAGTATAAAAATGTATGAAAGTCTTATTTTTTTATTGACTCAATATTTTCTTATTGTTGCATGTTGTTGATATTAACCTCTTGACATAAACACAAGCGTATTTTTAAAGCTCTCGAGCGTTAAATATCGGCTGAACACATGGGTTTGCATAAGGTACGCGCTCCTATTTGTCACGGCCTTTTGACGAACGACCAATGAGTCAATCCACGCTGATTCTTGCTTGCTAATCTGACAAACGTACAGATAAACATCATAGTTATACTTAAAGGCATTCATAGGCACTGAACCCCAAAAAAGCAATTAATCCTATAGATGCTAATATCCCAGTCAAAATTTGCCTTCTGACTTGCGTTGATAAGTTAATAAACAGGATATAAATGATTGAATGCCCCATATCTGCATGACAATAAACACAGCGGGGTTCGAACCCGTTACCTTAAGCAGAGGAAATCCTATTGGTCCCCTTCATGCGGGTCGAACAAAACAAATGTAGAGAATCACCCACTGGACTATTGTCCACTAGTCTGCAAACATTCCCTCGGATTAAGTTTGGATAAGATTAGCACATTTGATTGATGTTTAATTGTGTCCAGTTTAAATATGTATACCTACGTAACTACACGCCCTTATCTTGTTGAAAGGTAGGCAGTATTATATGGCATATCCAAGCCCTGAAGACTTCAGGCTTCTCCCTCTGAATTGTACACTGCGGCCTATGCAATACATTCGTAAGGAGATAGCTAAGGGTTAAATCTTGGGGCCGACACGAAAGATCCTACTGGGTCGAAGTGTCGCCGGTCTGCACTGACTGGCCCCCATACATAAGATAAGATAAGATGGCATCCATATTATGGCGTTTATTTAGGACTAACTGTCAACTATTTAACATAGGTTTGTAACTGTTGCTAGACAGAAAATAATCTGCAGTCCTTCTTTTTTATAGAAGACAGATCCTTCTAGAAGGATGACTTGACTTAACAATCATTTAAACAACAGTGTCAAGAACAAATTGGATCAAACAAGTATTTGTGGATCATACAAAATATTGTCTTGTGTATGAAATGGCAGGAGAGACTATTACTTAAATCACTCGCACCTTCAATACTATCCGTGCAATTAAACTGTTTCTTGGTAATACAATTTAATCACTAGTTATTCGAACGTAGAACGTATGTACTCCACATAAAATTATCTGTGATTTTATGCTCTATTAATCTCTCTCTCGGTTTAAGCATAAGTGCAATCGCGATTGCCGATTTACTTCTGGCAAAGCGCTTATATTTTTCTATCAAGGCTTCAGAAGCGACGTGTCTTTTATATAAAAAAATATATATTTAATATTGTCTATTCTGTTAGGTAAGAAGATTTAACAGTTGTATTAGATCCCGCGATATCTGATAAATCAAATAACGCTACTGCTTATATTGATTTCCCTGATCTTAGAGGTAGATTAGAGTTGTTAGAGGAGTACCTCAAAAAAAAAACAGCCGTACGGATTGTCGAAGAACGATTTCATTAACTGAATAGTCGTAATATAAATCTGGCTTCAGAAAGCTAAAGAGACGCATGAAATAACTCTTAAACAGTTCATTTAAGGCATTAGAACTTGAGAATTTATGTAGCACAAAGGAATACTAACGGAAGTAAGTGTACTCGTATTTGGTTCTGTGATATTTGCACACACACACACACACACAGTTCGTACAGCGATGTACAGTCACTGAAACAAATACCTTACATGGATAAACACGTAATATTAAATCTTATGAAAATAATTTGCATGTGTTTGAGCATATATTTTAATAAGTTGAAAGTTATTAACGTCACGTTAATGAATGTCTAAAAATAGTTACGCGATATATAATGAAAAATCTCTTGAGATGTCTCAAGTATAACTTATATTGTTCGAGTTTGCTTGTAGCTTGTAGTGTGGGCGATACAGGTACTCCACATTATTATATTCCTCCAAAAGAAATTATTATTGCTCTATCTTTATTTTTATTTCATACTAGCTTTTGCGCGCGGCTCCGCCCGCGTGGTACCTACATCAATAAAAAGTAGCCTATGTCCTTCCCCAGGTTTTAAACTATATCTGTACCAAATTTCATCTAAATCGGTTGAGTGGTTTAGCCGTGAAAAGGTAACAGACAGACAGACAGATAGACAGAGTTACTTTCGAATTTATAATATTAAGTAAGGATTTGATAAACGAAAGTTCCTTATAAAATATTACTACTTTAAATGCCTTTTAAAATAAGTTTATACTATGTCTTTGTTCATAAATAATATAAAATAAACATTTTACTGTTCAAGCTCACGACGCTTCAACGAATAAATTAAACATCACAAAAGAAAATAAACGTTTCAGAACTACTAAAGTTGCTATAAACTTCCGTACGATTAAAAACTAGAACATTAGCACTAGAAAACACTCCAAATCACGCAATAATACCGACAGAAATAAACATAAAACACCAGTACATAGCCGCAAGGGGTGTCTGTTATAAAAATGCCTCTTTTATATTATAACGCCATATAAAATCTCAGGCGTGTTCCTTCTCAGCTATGGAAAAATATTTTATTGTGATCGGGATTGACTTATACTTGTGTAAGTCAACGTTGCAAAGATTTTGTAGTATTAAATAGCTAGAGCACATGAAAAGAACACATACAATAAAAGCCAGGCAACTGCAACATGGTTTCAAAGTAGATAAATATTAAATCAAGTAATGACGTTCTAATTATATCTCTATAAAAACGGACGTACCAATATGGCGGGTTGTTGCTGAGAAAGAAGTTACAGAAACACACACAATACGAAGGGAAAATTACACTCTTATAATTACCTACTGAAATATTTTAATTTAATATTGAGATTAAATATAATGAATTGTATTTTTTTGCTGTGCAGTTAAATACTACCCTTTAATATTGGATTCACATCACCCTTAAGAAACAAAAGATTCAATAAATAACATTCCATATTTAAATGTTAAATATTAATAACATAGAACAGACAGGCACATAATATTAATATTTAAATATGAATAGAAATTTAACTAAGATTCAAAAGCAAGTTAGGGTCGCAAGGCGCAAGATAGTCGGATAATTTCACTTGTTTATGTCGGCGACTGTACCTGCAAAGTCTTTTGAACTCCTTCTACGGATGTTTACTGTCCATTCGCTGGGAGATCCTGTTTTCAGAACAACTTTGTATATTCTATTTTATTTGGATATATTTCAGCATTTATATCTGAAACTTGTATGTTTGTGGTGAGCTGAATATGTGTTTTAGATTATTGGTAGGGGTTTACTGAAGACGGTTTTGCAGAAGTGATGTACGATATTTTATGGAGAGGTTACTGTAGCTGTATATACCCGAGGGTTAGCTTTGTCTGACCTTGGTGTTTACTGCTGCTGGTATAATACTCATTACTGAACAGGCGAAATGTTGAAATGTTTTAATTTACTTAGCATACAAGGGAAGATGCGAATTAAGGCTATATTATATCCATAAACTTAACTGTGCAAGTCGTAACAGCTCAAACAGAAATAACATGTTAAGATTATCCAAACTAAAATAGCTTGACTACTAAACTTGCATTGGGACTGGTCGAAAGGTCACAAGTTCAAATCTATCCCACTAAACCACCCACTCGGGATATATGTGGTGTATTTTAACTTCGCTGGAGGGACTAGTTAGATTAATTCTAACAGCCACAGTTTAAAATAGACCTAAAAGTCAGCACTGGAATTGTTGACAGGATATTTTATGGATAGGTGACCGCTCCTGTCTTGTTTATACTGCTTGTCTTTTATTTAAGAATGGTCGTAACATAGCGGTAAAAATGAGTTATTATTTAACAAGTGTCATGGTTTTGATATGATTGTCTTACAATTTCGTTAAAGCTCTAATGACAGCATTAAGAAAATACTCTAGATAAATACTGTTTCTTTTTAATACAGTGTTATTATAGTGTGTACATAAAGTGTTCTTTAAAAAGATTTTACCTACATCATAAGGAATTATTACACAGTTTCTGTAAAGATATAATAAATCAATTTATCATCACCTGAATGTAACGAGCATAAAGGTTTTGCTAGAAACCTACTTTACCAACCCATTACCGCTTGAACATTAGGAGACCCAGTTCAGTCAGTCATAATGATCAAAGTGAAAGGGTTCCAAGTAAATTAACCAAATATTTACCTACCGTCCATCTGATAAAACTAGATGATACAAAAGGCCGATGCTATCTAGAATTAGTTTCCATTAAACTTTAACAGAAACTGTATAGAAACCTCAAGAAACAAATAAGTTTCTAAATCAGCGTAACCATGCGAGGAACTTTGCTGGATTAATCTGGTTCCGACCAGTTCGTCCCGGTGTGATCCACTTCCAACCGAATCCAACTGGTTCCCGCCGGTTATATCTGATTTCAAATAGCTAAACATTTACGTAGGTGTAAACTAGCGACTTTTAGTTGCGCGATTTAATGAAGAATGGAGACATATTACTTAAAATTGTCATACGAAAAAGAGTAAGCATTTATGAATAGTATATATGGAATCTATTGATGTGGAAATCTAGCTATAATCGATATTATATTGGTAATAATTTAACTGGATTATGTATCGGCATCTTTGGTGCATAATTACGCAAAAAGTGCAATGTTGCTAATTAATTTATCATACAGTTATTGTTCTGCCACGTTTAAAGTCTCGTGTTCGACCAAGCGTTTGCACTACTATTGGAAATTAATCACTCATGTTAACGGTAATTGACACTATCATGTGAGTTAAAGTTAGAATACAAGAGAGCGCTTGATCATACGACGATACGAAAGTGAAAACTGCCAGCGCACATATTGCGTGGTGGAATATAATCTAACCTAAGCTTGAGGCCTGCTCGCTACAGTAGTCAGTTTTGTAGAAATAGATATTTTTAATAATTAAGCGACTTCGCTCGCGTAAATGTAGATTAGGTTAGGTTTGTAACAGTACTTTTTTCTGGATGAAAGGTATGTCCTTTCTTGATCCCCTGACAACGTGTACACGTTTGACAAATTTCATGATGATTGGTAGAGTAGTTACGGCGTAACGGCGTAACTATCAAACTTACATTCGCATTTGATGTTTCGTCCGTTCTATTTTTGAATTAGTATTATATGTTCTTTTCCCCAATATTATTATAATCGCAAAGAAAATTGCGACACAAATAATCGCTAGTCTACAAAGGGGTTTACTTGCGGCGCCCGCTTGTATCGGGAAACATTAAATTCTGATAAACGGTTTCATTTAACAGATGCTAATAGTTATTTATTAAGGCTCCCTCATTAAGGGATATTAAGGTGCTACTTACGTTTCGTTAAGTTTACGTCAAAAGTTTCACGTCGTATTGGGAAACTGCTCCCGTACTCATTGGCTCACCACTATCCGTACTGTGATCATATAATTATATGATCGGTTAGGTAGGTAGGTATAATTTTGAAATATACTTACATTTGTATTATTTACTATATTTTGCCCGTGGCTCGGTTCGCGTAAATTTAGGTTAGGTCAGCTGCAGTACTTTTATCTGGATGGTCCTTTTCAGTTCCCCTGACAACTTGTATGTGAAATTATATGATGATCAGTTGGCATGAAAGCGTAACAAACAAACTTAACTTCGCATTCATAATATTAGTAAGGATTTATTGGGAGCAGCGATAGCTCAGTGGGGAGACCAACAGACTGCAATGCAGAGGGTCTCGAGTTCGAACCCACGTCGCACACCTCTGACTTTCGGAAGTTATATGACTTTTCGAAATTATGTGCGTATTGATTGACAATTATCGCCTGCTCCGTGCCTCGGAGAGCACGTTAAGCCGTCGATCCCGGCTGCCATGAACATCTATGGCAGTCGTTATTGGGAGAGTGTCGACACAAAAGATCCCACTGGGTCGAAGTGTCGCCGGTCTGCACTGACTGGCCCCCACATAAGATAAGATAAGATAGGATTTATTGTGTAACATATATTTTTGTCATAAAGATTCCCTAAGCTCTTTCCAGTGAGTGTGTTGTCTTACATAGGCGAAGTCACAATTCGATATTATTATTTATTGACTAATATGGATTTTAATTTGTTGGTTCACTGTAGGTATGAGATATAATTTACGAGCTTTAAACACGGCCACACCTTCTTGTTACACGATTTAGATTGTTTGGTGTGTTAGGTGTAATGCATTTGGAAATTAATTTGTAGTACTGCACCTTAGACTACATAAATCAGCTTCCTTTAAACTAATATACATCTATAAAGTCAGGAGTTTATTACACACAAAATTTGCCAGCTATTCTGTTGTTACCAATCTAATAAATGTTGAACTTGTTGCTATTCATTCACATTTTCAACAACTGTGTGTTGCTATTAAGAATTTTAGAATACGCTAATGACATTTGGTCCGCTTTGGTATCGATATTATTATTCATAATTAGCCTTCATGATTCAAGGCCTCTGGGAATCTCTGTCTTAGCTTATCGTCTCTTGTTTAAGGCTTTTCAGTTATGATTATTTATTTATTTATTAAGTAATACTATAGTGTGACAATCAGCTATATCTAATACGAGATGTGCCCGCGGTTTCACCCGCGTTTATCGTTACTGCGTCGCCCCTGTGGGTTGTAGCGTGATGTTATATAGCCTATAGCCTTCCTCGATAAATAGGCTATCCATCACTAATATAATTTTTCAATTCGAACCAGTACTTCCTGAGATTAGCGCGTTCAACCAAACAAACAAACTCTTCAGCTTTATAATATTAGTATAGATTTATCTTTTATACACACCCAGTGCAAAAATTACATAAAAAAATAATTTTGCAAAACCGTCTATATTTGATGGAGTTATGCCCGAACATATATTAAAAAAAAATACAAACATCCGAATTGAGAACCTCCTCCTTTATTGGAAGTCGGTTAAAAATCTCATTAACACTTTCCGTAATATAGTTAGCATACCATAATTACTGTAGCAAATTTTCTGTATCGAACTAAGCAGTTTCAGTAGCTGTTAATATTAGTGTAATACCCGTCTTCAATAACCGCGTTGCTCGATACTTAAAGCTATTAACGCTGAGGTACAATCTCAACGAGTTCATGTACCAATGAGACCGGTCTAATTGGTCAGTGCCTTATAATTTTAGTTGCGAACCGGTTGCCCGCTGCGTTTAAAGTTGCCACGTCTGCACACGCGATGAGAATTTTCTTTCAATCTGAGCTTGTCTAATGTATTATGAATGAGTGCGGAATAAGCAAGATTACTTCTTGTAGTCTTGTAGAAGTAGTTTACTTCTATGAGTATTCTACTTATTACTTCTGCTTTACGTGTTGGTATTAAGTAATTGAGTTCAGAATTAGTTGGGTAAAATACGATTCTGTTTAGAAAATAGAACCTTATAGGATTATGTTGCTATCCGTTTGTTTGTGTGATGACATTTTCCTAAGTACCGGTGGGATATACTCGTATGTATCTATATCAAATGCTATGTTATAATTTCGTTAAAAGGAACTGCCTTTCATAAAGTTGTATCATAGTAATTAGCGCATGGACCGAATTAGCCCTAAGCATACCTGGTAGCTTATATTGAACGTTACTATATTAGTCTACTTTTATAGATCTACTTACAGCACGAAAACAGAAAATCTTCCAAAATTAGTTAAGTGCAGGCTGACCAGATGGATCAAACAAAAAAATAACAGATCCTTTGTGCTTTAGATAACAATCTTAACATCAGAGTGAATGTTTCCAAAATTAAAATTCTGCTTGTAATTCTAGTCCTTTCATTAAGATATATGAAGAAAACATTATTATATAATATTGAGTAGTTAAATACATTAAATTTTGACGCTTTGCCGTTACTCTCGGCATTCTGTGGCAAACGCAGGCATTAAATCAGAAACTTCAGACCAAAATAAATCATAGAGATACCTAACAATAGTGGTAACTCCAGAATGAAAATCCAGAATATATATATGATGATTAAGCATCAAGAAACAAACAAGTTATCCAGTCGGGTACACTCGGAGTTGCCCGCCCGTGAATTAATACATCACTGTGCTAATTAGCTGTATAATGCTCAAAGGGCTGTTTGTATAGACCCTGTGTTTGTAAACGAGAATTATTAGTAGAGGTTACTAAGTAAGAATTAATTTAGATGATGACGTACTATATTGGAGCGTGGGAGATGAATATATCGATAAATTAGGGACGAATATTTATCTGAAAAAAAAAAAAACGATTTGAACCTCTATATAGGACGGCCTAGCTGAAGCAGAAGCCATTTCGGTAATACCATTCTTTAAAGACGTTTGAAACATCATGGATTGTTGTGCAACATGGATTGTTGTGCAACATCGCTTACCTAAAATAATCCTTAACCTTACTAATATTATAAATGCGAAAATGAGTTTGTTTGTTGTTACGCTCTCACGCCTTAACTACTCAACCGATTAACATGAAATTTTGCATACACGTTGTCAAGGGTACAGAATAGGACATAGGGTACCTTTCATCCAGACAAAAGAACTGTTGCAAACCTAACCTAACCTACATTTACGCGAGCGAAGCCGCGGGTGAAAACTGGTAAAAAATAAATCCCTGCTAGACCACAGTACTTCTCTGTGTAGTAAAGTATTTTCTTAAGCTCTAGAAAGTTATTTTTAAATGCCCTTGAATTGTCTTAAGTTTTTACTTAAATTTTAGTAACTTCTTTCTGAATGGCTTTCAACGAATTTAAATATAGTGCTTTGCAAAAGAAAGACCTGCTATGACTGTAAGGTCTTTAACCATAATCCACTAATCCGCCAACGTTATGTTGTCAAACTATACTAATCTTTGCAAATATGATATACAAATGTTCAGCACGTAGGTTTCCTCAGGTCCTTACTATGAAAGCAAACTATAATTACCTAATTAAAAGAATTATTCCCAATTAGTGCTGGCAACCATAGACTTCGCAAACTAAGGTTGTCTGTAAATATATTTATACACTAGCTGTTACCTGCGACTTCGTCCGCATAGATTTTAATTAAAAAGTGTTTGTCTCCGCGGAACCCTATTTTTTTCTAAAATCAAAGTAGCCTAAGTTACTCCTTATAACATCAGCTATCTGCTAGTGAAAGTCCCGTCAAAATCGGTTCAGCCGTTAGCCGGAAAAAACAGACAGACAGACAGACAAAAATTTAAAAAATAGATGTTTTCGTATAGATACCTTATATACTTTCATATGCATTAGATCAAAAGCTGTTATTTTAACATTATAAACAAACACTTCAATTTTATTTATTTGTATAGATAACAACAGAAACGAACAGACAGAATTGCTCTGAAGTCCCTTCTCTCTTCCCTTCTTTTCTTTATAAATTGCCATTTCATAGAGAAAAGAAGAGCAGAGATATCTCGGCCATAAAGCACAGCATACAACACATAATACGCAAGTTACCTCGAAGGTCAGGAGTTCGTCCTTTAGTTAATAAGGTGTTTTTCGTCCTACGCAAGTATCATTAGTCAAACTGTCTTAACTAAGACATAAAGCTTAACTTACCCCATTGCCCCAGTTTTGAATGTCATGTTTTATTACCTGCGAAGGCAAAGGACTATATCTGTCCTTTGTTTCTGAATTATGTAGAATATATTAAAACTAGTTTCTATGTAGAAGCATAATGCCAGTGATTCAACACGAAACTATTAAATCTAGAAACTCCATTTTGCGCGCATTCTTGATTTGTGTTGAAGGTGACTGGTGTTGGTGAAGATTATTATGTATTGATTTGGAGGAAATTTTTATACAACAATTTACTAAATAGATTTCGTCCAAATCAATACAATTTCATAAAGTAAAATGTGTATTTTTAGGGAGTAATGAACATATTTAGATTCTATTCTAAAACTATTTAATTAATAGTAAGCTATACTATCCCTGAGTAATATATACTTTAATGACACAATACGTGAGCAAAGTCGCAAACAAGGACTAGTCATTCCATTTTTTGACTGAGTCGTTTGGTGGTATGCACGTAAAGCAAAATTCACTTACCCAAGTTGTGCCCCTTAAGGATGAAGTGTGTTAAGCAGGCCTCTAGTAATTGTCTTACCATTTAAGTTACCAGTATAGCAATTCCTTTTTCACTCTGTCAGCAATATGCGAGTTGCATTCCTGAAGTTGCAAATATCTAATAACTTCGGGAACCACTTACCATCTTCTTGGATTGTATGCTTATTCGACGCTTATGTAGTATAAAATGACTTAGTTTAGTCTGTCTTTAACTTAACTGTTATAGGTACTTTTGCCAATTTGTTATTACTCGTTCGCATTATTTACAGTACGAGTGATAAATAAGTTATCATTTCATCTTTGTAGTCACTAAAGCTATAATGGAATTGGCGACAAAAGTTTCGATGAATTTTCTGTTGTCATTATAACTAACTATTTTGGAGCAGAATTTCAATTATCATTTACCATACGCCTCTGAGTAATCATGGTTTACCATATTGTATTATTCAACACATTTTATACTACTTTCTGTCCTTGGTTTCGCTCGTGTAAATCCATCGGGTAAAAAGTATACTGTGTGTCAATTTTGGACATGTTTTATCCGAGTGCCAAGTTCAACGGATCCAAACATCTTGACAAAATTTCACATTTAAAATATTATAGTAAGATAGATTTACATAAGACTTTTAACAACTTTTAAGTACAAACTACAAGGTAAAAAACCACTTAGATACCACAGTACTTCAACTATAATATCAACCTACCAGCAAACTTATTAGGAATTTCAACAATTTTGACACACTAATTATATAAGCCTCCAAAAACAAACACGTGAAAATAAGCAGTTTTACGAACGACTAAAATAAATACAATAGGTAGATTAATTACATGTGCCATGAACCTAATTTCAGTTACGTAGAACTTCAGTAATGTGGGTATACAAATGGGGCTGATGTTAATTGTTGAAACCTAATTGGTTTAGGTAACAATGTTAAATTTGTTATATCTAATTTAGGTAAATGAGGATCCCATATCATGTAACAAAATATCCAGTAATAACTATATTATGTAAACAGCATGTATTTGTAGTTATCCTGAATCAAATCCATATTATTTGTTGTGTTCATTTTGCATGTTACTGTGACAGCAGCATATGATGAAACTAATATGATTATAAGAGCTTTTATACCTACTCATGTTCTAAAGAATAAAGTTTAAAAAAATATGTTCACCGAATATTACAAAGAGATTGTAAGTAGACAAAGTTAAGTTAATAACTGATTAGCAAAGACAAGACTTTCTGCCTTCCCTTTTAGTGGGAGATGAAACGTCCCAAGCCTTTGAAACTGTCTGATTTATACCACTACCATAACACGTCTCCATGGATACGTAAAATCGACCACTCGATATTTTCATAATACAAACACTCAAACTTTATTCCAATACAGCTTAGAACTATACAAATGTCGTACAAGACGAAGCAGTAATTTTAGTTTATTATATTTGTCTCTTTTTTAGTCATACAAACTATTTACATATACTAAAATATATTTGATACATTCTCAGAAATAGTTTTAGTGATTTTCAAGAACTTGTCACTGATTTGATCAAACCAGCTTTTCCTTTATTGACCTTTGACGATGACTTTGTGCACACTAAATGTAAAAGAGGTAGTAGTATTTTGAAACTAAAACATTTTACCGTACTGGTTTCTTGGTATATTATTTTATGTAAATGATTACGTAACATTATCAATTCTCTAGTTAAATAACCAATAAATATAGAACCGCAAGAAAAATCTATTGACTTATAAAATGCATATTACAGTGCACCTGTTTACATTTGCATTTGAAGCTTTAAATTAAACAAAATTATATATTACGTGACCCACGACGCCTCCCTGCGAGACACCCTCAAACCGCGGCTCTGTACTCGCCCCCCTGACTTCCGTTTCCACTGCGGTTGTAAGAAACATTCCCCTAGAATTGGATTACAGTCACCAGAGAAGAGTAGGTAGATCACTGTGTGAGTGTAAAGCCGGGATCGCTATAATGACTCTCTCGTTTGCATGTGTTGAAACCTTAACGAGATTATTTATACGTCGCATTCGATGTCGTCGGTGTATTTTTTGTTTCCGCTATTAACGGTTTACGAAATATAATGTATCATATTTAGTATAGAAAAACATTAATAAATTGTGGTACTGTGGTACTGTATTTATGGAACTATATGAAAGGTATTCAAATTATTCAAAGGTGCGGTTTAGTTGTGATATCTATATTAACGTAAGGCTAATCACAAACAAAGCTTAACCTTTGAAATTATCTATTCGCATTTAACGCACAAATTTTAGAGAGGCTTATGCGGTCGAATTATTAAATTTAACCAAGGCTAGGTCGGACGAGCGGATACGAATATCAAAAGTTTATAGACAACTTTCTTAGAAGTTCCAAAGTCTGAAACTTATCCGACCGCAGGGGTCCGCTATTTGAAAAATGAATTGTCTGCACTCCAAATATATGGTTTTAGTTTAGAGTTGTGCGAAATATGGAAAACTTAAGGAAATTCTGTTATTAAGTTTTTTGTTGGCTGTGAAGTGGTGTTTTTGAGGATTATTTATCGTCCTTACACCGTCGACATCTAAACCGATTTGCTTTCTAAAACTATTTATGTTATATATGTTGTTTATGAATCAGGAATAAATTATTGTTTGGTTATTAGAACAAAAATTGGTTCTTGATCGAAGATTTCTCGTAGAATATTTCCTTTTCATATTATCATAGGCAAGTCAAAAATTGGTAGACGAGAATGAACATGGAATCTTGTTACCAGCAAGGAAATTCTCTCAAAGCTTTCAGATGGTGTAGTCGATTTTTAGAACTGGATACGTTTTCTCCTTAATATTTTAATGTGGGTCATTTATCAAAACGTCCTAGAACGTCTCGGTCATTTTAGTAAGTTTTCCAATTACAAGTTTTCGTGTATTTAGTGGTACACCATTAAAATTTCTATTTAAACCTAACTTTGATGACTAAGTTGAATTAATAGATTTTAAGACACAAAGGGTCATACAAAAAGTGTAGTGAAACAAATCAATTTTGTGAAAGCCTTAAAACAATTATTTAACTTTGACGAACTGTGACCATTGAATTGTATATTCTTTTGTGTAAAAATTAATTAATAAAAAATATCTCTTAAACTTTCGATACCTTTATTGAAAATTATAAATAAGGTTTCCGTTTTCTCTGTTTAGCATATATGTGTTCTTTTCTTCAGATAACTTACAAATCTCAAAAGGACAAGCCTAGCCAAAGGCTTGTCAACTATTTAGTTGACAAGCCTTTTGAGATTTGCAATATTATTTATTTTTATAAATTAAACTGATTTTTGAGTTCTAATTAAATAAATAAAACTCAAAAATCAGTCTAATTTATAAAATAAATAATATTTTAGAATTATGTCTACTACATTTCAAAACGGTCCACTACTGATGGTGAGAAATTGTTCAAATTCGCTTTCTTCTTCACAGAAATTGTGATATGTCAAACATTCTTAACGGATTTGTCGTCGCAATTATTTAGATTAGATAATTTAATATAATGTCAGTTGCGATCTATCCAAAGAGAGATTTATTTCTTCATTTGACATCTGAATCTAAAATAAGAGCTATAGACAATACTTTACATGATGAAAGTTTTACGTGACGTACCATGTTCCATATTTCGTCATGTTTATGTTCAAGAAAACTTGAAGTAGCAATCGTACCTACGAATTGATATAGAGATGTAGATAGAATTTATTATCGGCGTAACATGTAACCTCATTCCTTACTCTCAACTTATGGACGATACGCATGCTAAGTTATATTACTATGTTACCCGTTCCGCGAATCATGTTATTGGATATTTTTACTGTATTTGTTTGATTCATGGAGTATGAAAGGAAAGATTCTATACTAGAATTTCTTTTGCCATCGATCAAATACACAAAGACCTGAATGGACGGAAAACCGGTGAGCGGTAAATCTTGTGTGAGATTAAATCTATGATCTACTGCAGATACGACCAGCGTCCCTGTGTTTATGTTGTCAAAATAACTATTGTCTTCTGTCTTTGAATTGTGTGCTCCTATTGTGTTGATATTTTCTTTTTAGCGACAACACTTGCACGGGGCAATGATTCTCGAAGGATTTTACAAACAATATACTGACTTTGGTTTGCACATGTCTTTAACTTTTCTTCTGTAAGATTTACAACGAAGTTTTCTGACAAACTTTTCAAGTCTGTATCAATAGTCGTCTTTGAAGTCGTTCTTCTGTCTTGTGTCAGATTTTTAAGTTCCTGTGGTTACTATTTATTGAACGGTACAGACATTCACACATACATAGTTTCACGCTTCTACCCTTGGAGGGTTAGGCAGAGAAATACTTTTTTTTTAAGTTCTTGAGAATTTCTTAAGAAAAACAGTAACATATTGCCCGCCACTGCAGATGATCTAAAACGGTCAAGCTTTTACTGATGCACTATCTTTTACAAATTGATAAGAGTCCTGCGGTGTATTTTCTATAGTGGTTATCCATCTAAATATTTTATCTCGCAACGTTACTTTACTCAACAAAGTGATCACTGAATATCATAGTTAAAATGGAACAATCTAAAGAAAATTGTCTTATGCATATTGAAATTACGTCGTTTGTCTTTCTGTCAGTAAGTAAATATCATTCATGTAGAACATTTCCAAGTTTGCATATACCGTCAGTTCGTATAAATCCTCTTGCATGTCTTTCCATATTATTGACCGGGTAATACTCGCAATAATCGCATGCAAACTAGGCATTAACTATGCAGACCGCATACAGTCCATATGTAAGTGTAGTTAGTACAGATATGTCATGTGAATGCTTTACTCCGTTACCATGTCCCTGGGTACAAGAACTGATGTTGTTTATAATGATTGTGCTATTCCAATTTACATATACACTAGTGCTACAGCGTTTTCCTCACAGGGGTAAGTAGAGATCAAGAATTTCTTGCAACGATCCTCAACTCTAACTTTCCTATTATGATTTATTCATTCTTAATCCTAATCCAAACTAATATTATAAATGTGAATGTGAGTTTATTGTTTGTTTGTTTGTTACGCTTTCACGCCTTAACTACTAGACCGATCATCATGAAATTTCGCATACAAGTTGTCAGGGGTACAGAAAAAGACATCCATCCAGAAAAAAGTACCTACTGTTACAAATCTAACCTAACTTACATTTATGCGAGCGAAGACGCGGGTAAAATCTAGTTAGCAATAATTATGAGACGTGCAAACACCTATATTTATTGAGGGATGAAAAGTTTTAATCAGTGTGGTTAATAGTTTCGTACTTGTTCTATTAGCTTTAAAAACAAATACTATTTTATTCATTGTAAAACTTTACTCCAACGTTAATAGGCGCTTTTAACGCCCAGGGGCATTCTCAGCTAATCGATGTTAGTTTGTATAAAACGTCAGAGTAAAAGTCTCCAATGAAAATTTGTTGTACTTTGAGATAAATAAATATGGGATTGCTATTATTAACTCAAATATGTTCTAGCTACGTGCGACTGCTTACAGTTATCAAGGAGCACAGAATTATATCAAAATTTTGACACGATGGCCAAATTGTTTATGCGTTATAAGAACATAATTATTATTTTATGTAACTATTACCTACATACATCACAAACTGTCAAAGTTAAGTTATTTAAGGGTGACAAAAAAGACGACACTACAATTCTGCTTTGTTATACATAAATTTATAAAAAGAAGTGTGGTATCAACATTTTGCTACCACTCTGATTATATCACTTACATAGTTGTGTGTAAACATAATACAAATACAACTATAGATGGACTCCATTGTTCTTTTGCCGACATTAGCACCGATCAACAGTCTACACATAAACTAATCAGAGTTCGTGTTATCAAATGTGCTGAGAAATCAAACTTCGAAAACATTTCCAAACAAAGGATGTAAAATCAAAAACACGAAATAGTACAGAGGCAAAAAGATCGACCTCTGTCCGGTGGTACGTATTAAACCGAGCGGGTGATCAATCATAGCCTCTGTCTCCCTACATTTATCTTCCAAACGTATATTAAAAGGAAAAACTGGATACATGGAAACGCCGAACCAGAATTATTCATGTTCCGATATGGTGGAATTACACCATGGATCGTGAGAGGAATTGCGGGTTCTGTCTCATATTTGATGAATGATTTCAATGGTAAAAGATGGCAGTGTTGTTTGCGATGCGTTTATTGAGATATATTGGTTAATTTAACGGATCTGACGGTTACTATAGGAATTTTGCAGCTGGTATACTGTTAAGTAATTAATTGATTTTAACATAATATTATGGCACCGCTACTAACTGCAAAAAGAAAACAGAGAACTTTTTGTTTGCAATTTCCTAAACCAACAGTAAAAATAAGCTCATCAACAATGACTCCCAACAACCGAACTACAATACTCTTCTTAAGCATTAGGTTACTCTCGGACTCACGGACAGAACTCTGCTGTAATCAGCAGAGAAACTTTTCACGCAATCGCACAGTACAAAGCTATGACTACAAAATGCAAGTATCTTTATATTCCAAAGGCCTACCTGACTGGGGAACTCTGATATATGAATTCATGCATGTCGACGTCATGGTCCATCGAGCAACAAATTCATGACGTTCATAGTGTCAAAATAAATATTACTTTTGTTACATACGTGTATTTTTTACGTCCAGACTCATCATGTGTCCGAAATAATGCATGTCATTCAGAAATTTCATACGTATGTTTATCATTTCATTTCTTTTTCTCGTATTAGCTGTAGATTAATATCAAAGTTATAGAACTAGTGTGTTTTTTACTCTGTCGTTTAATACTATAGAAAGAATCAAGATCAGATTTTTTTATATTGTCAATTTAGTTCGTTCTTTCAGTGTGATGGTGTATTTGATATGGTGACTAATTCAGCGATTTGACTACACAAGCAAATTTCATTTTGATCTAATGTCCTAACAAAGCACACAACACATCTCTATGTGTACAAATAAATATCCCACTTTAAGGAACATTTCTCTAAATATTCCTTAACAGATTCCCTGTTAGATGAATCACATATGATACATCAATAGATTTTCTATTGCGTCTATCAAGGGATTGCGAAAGAGTTCAAGTGGGATATTTATTTGTACACCAATAAATTGATGCCTGTATCGCTAATTAACACAAGTAATTAAATCACTGAAACAAGTAGATGTATTAACACTTATGCGTTCACAACAATCTATAGATACCAATGTCCTCTAGAGAAAATTGCAAACCGAAGGTGGATTTCTAAACCATTAACCTGCTTTACTTTCGTATTTAGAAACCCCTATTTAAGGTAACAGTGAGATTTAAAAAAAAGGTAATTTACGTATGTGAGCAAAAAAGATTGACATAAATAGGTGTACATGAGTATTTCTTTAAACAAATCCAATTAACATAACGTCTTTAAACGTAATAAGTACACTCAACGCCACAAATATCACAACATTGTGCGATTCACCTTTTCCCCAATTCGCTCAATTTATTTAGCGAAATAAAAACAGAAAATAAAAGAAATAAATTGGATTCATTTATGCGTCCTCTGTTCCCGCCATATCCGTTAAGGGGTAGACAGAAAAACGAAACAATGAAACACAAAATTGAACTTTGGTTTGTGACATGGCAGTTGCAGTTTTTAAAGGTTTCATTCGGCTATCAATCAAAATGCGTGCCTATTTACATTTTTATCTTTCCCTTAAATTTTGTAAACGGTTTTCAGGATTAGGCTTTTGGGCCTTTGTTTTTTATCTGAGCTGAGATTCAGTGGTAGGTATTTATGGCTTCATTTTCATCTTATAAATGAAAGAACTTGTAGTCTGTGTCTGACTTTTGACTGAAATAACGACTAATCCAACGGACATGCTCTTGTAATGGATCTAATTGGTTTAACGATGCGTTTTTATGTTTGTATACTGTTGTAAATTTATATATTTTTGCACATTTTAGCGATAAAAGAGTGTAGTCTAATAGGTAAGCATTTTAGTTTCTACTTGAAAATTGTATATTTGGTATTTTCTATGCGTAACTGCACGAAAAACTATCGTATATATTCTGCCTTTGAAAGGGTTTCTAAATTAATTACGAATAAAGTTTATTTCATACTCCATATTAATTACAATTTTATTACTGAACCGAATCAATCACCACCAAAATGCAATTAAGAAAAATATTTCTCGTGCCACTTATTATTAACAAGTTTACCAAGTAAAGTAAGAATTGATTACAAATGTTGTTTTAACAAAATATTTGGTATGCAAATTTGTAATTATTACACCATTAGTTTGATTTAGATTTATTAGTATTATTTGTTGCCATGTTTTATTTGACGCAATGCTTAAAACCACTAAGTAAATTGAAGGATTTTACATCAAATTAAATTATATTTTTTTTTGCCTCCTAAAGATTTTGGTGCGTTGGCCAGATCAGAACAGTTCTGAATAAAGGCCAGGTTCAAATACTCTGAACCGATAGAATATGATGAGGATGAGTAAAGGCACAGAGAACCAGAATCAGAAGTTGAAAGCCGTTGTTCCCGCCCACTCTCTTGTTACTGGCTATGTACAAATGTATAAGTCGACCATTTTGGATTACGTTAGGCTACAATACTACTAGTTCACTCGCACTAAGAGTGTAACTGACAGCTAGTTAAGCCAAATAGGCTTTTTTTATAGTGACACGGCAAAGTGATTGTAACGGACCTGATGGAAAGCCCAATTACAGTCCAGAGACAGTGACGACGAGGAGAAGATAGATGTCTTCTAGCTGTCGTCAGTGTCAAGCCGGTCTGACCAGATGCTTCTTCACACTGCTTTTTTATTTCAGACCCTTAGATGGAAGCCTTAGCAGTTTTGGTAGGGCTTTCTGGTCCAGCAAGCTTGTTTTTTGTTGTCTATTTGACGATCAAAGAATGTCTAATCATCGTTCTCAGGTGTAACCATGGTGATTAGACCACCCTGATCAGCGATTTCAGAGTCCTTAAACTTCAAAGTTAGAGCAACATCTCAATATTTAATTTTCTTTTTTACACCCTCTCACATTATGCTTATTTGTTCGTCTTTCTTAGTAAATTTGCATTCGGAATTACAGTGCGTCTCCTCGCTAATTTTGTGGGGTGAGTGAGGCTTTGTATCGCCGCCATTTTTGTGCAAGAATGAGGGTAGTTTTTGTATGATTGTTAAGAAGTCTTTGTTAGGTTGGTACTGGTATTTGTCGGGTTTGAATATAGCTATGATTGCTTTTGTAGCATCTTTAAAACCTGTAGCATAATGTATCCATAATAGTATCACAACTGCATAATATTAAACAGGTAGATTAAAGGGTTTAATGGTTTCTTCTTCATTACGGCAAATATCCTTAGTTTCCATGTTATTGGCAGCGCATATATCTAACTTCATCTGCCGGTAACTACTCCAGACTTCGTGCATCTGAATATTATGTGATAAACATCTAAAACCTTAAGACAGAATAGAACCAGGGCCACATCACCGGTCAGGCGCAGGTGACGCACATGTGCCAATTAAGCAGTCGATACATTTATTGACGTGACAACGTCTAATAAATCGATGAACGCCGGCTGCACGCACAAAAAAGGATGACTCATTGTCCAGTTACGCTCATTGTCCCGTTACGCTCATTGTAACGTTGCGGGAAAGAAATTTTGTTATGACGTTGTCACGTTAAACTATCGTCCGTAAACCAACTTTACAGACAACCAATTTCTTTTTTATGTCGATATGTAGCTTCTAAACGAGGTTAAATAATAACTACCAAATCTTTTCCACCAGAATCTTTGAATAGAATCGGCAATTGAGTATTTAATACTAACTTATAGAAAATTGTATAAACGAATATCCCAATCATTACTTCGAACAATAATGTCTACCAACAATACATGATTAATAATTATTATTATTAACTCACATCGAAATCAACATTACACAATGAGAAACGAAAGCTCATTATAATATCATGTATAAGTTTTAATTAAGTCTACAAATACGTTTTCAGTATATAAATATTTTATTTTATAACATTCCCTGTCTATCGAAGCCTCTTTGACATTCAATTTCCGGGAAAAACAAGTCTGTTGAATGAAAAACAGTTATGTTTGATAGAAATTTTAATAGCTATTTATTATAAATATTAATAGAATATTTTATTTATACAGCGCTATTTCATACTTATATTGAAAGGCAAAATGTCAATTCTTTTATAAATTGATGGTAAGATTAGTTCTGTAAATGGTATACTTAGGGAGTTGTATAGACATTTTGCATTTTAATTGGTCACTTCTAAACTTTTAATATATTGATTTTAGCTTAGATTCCGACATAGAGCAAACAATTGTATGACTTACGGAACAGTACCGAGACCTGTACGTAAAGTATTCCCGAAATAGGTGAGCTAGTGCAATTGTCTAATAAGAACTATTAAAATCATACATTGTTATTTAACAAGAAAACTTACCTCGTGATTACGGATGCTAAAACGTATTTTAAACGTTGCGGTAAATTTGGATTAATATAATTCATTAAAATAAAATACCAAACTTGAATTTCAATGTGTAGCCTGTGTACAAACTTTAGATAATAGCTCTATGAGATATAATTGTCCTTAAATATCACTTCGTAGATTTTGCCGTCATCTAAATTGCTCACGGAATACTTCATAATTTTGATAGATAAATTACCGCCAGACATTTTTATGCATATTTTAAAAGACCGGCAAATGACAACTGAAATTTCGCGCGCAATATGTAGGAATTGCAGTGTAAAAATACATAAAGTGCAGCCATGTTGCTGCTTTAACCGTACTCAAAATAGTTGGTGGCAGTGCTGTCAGATGAGAAATGTGATCAAAATTTCATCTGATTTATATTTTATATAAGGGCGGTCTGTTATGTTGTAGAGTTATGTTGTCTGTAAATTAATTGTACCTTAATGTTAGTTTATAGTTTGTAACTTCGTAAACGTAACCTTGATATTAATATATCGAACAATGTCAAAGTCAAAGTCAAAAATCATTTATTCATTTAGGTCACAAAGTAACACTTATGAACGTCAAAGTATATAGGTTAGTGAGTTTACTAAGTTACTGAAGCTACATTTAGGTTAGTTGCTAGGTTCAGGCAAAGGGTAGAGCCTATGAGAAGAAACCTGCAAGAAACTCACGGCCACTCTTTTAAATTGTCAGTTAAATATAATTTCAGTATTTTACATGTCATGTTAGGATATCTTTATAGAGTGACGTAGTTTCGTTACACAGCTATTTTAATATTTTAGGTATTTATTATTGTATCATTCGATGTAACACAGTAGGTACTAAAATGGAATTGATTGTATTCATTGCTTCATAGCTATCCGAAATTAAGTGCCTTAGCAGATAAAAATAAATTTTGTGAGGAGCGTTTAATTTGCAGTCTTATTCTTCGTTATCAAAGTTATCTATCTAGACTTAACTTTAAAAAAGGGTATATAAAACTTTAAAAATTATCAACACTTTTCTAAATGTGTTTCTATTCGTGCAAGCGCCGGGGAGCTGCCAGTACATACATAAAATATATGAAATTGTACGTGCTGTCATAAACGTCGGTGGGCGTTAAAAATTCAGGAGAAATGCAGCCCGAGACGGCTAATACAGAGCATGACGTAGTTAGTACTAAACTGGTGCAAATAATGCTTCGTTCTAAGCAGGCTAACAATTTGCTGCAACTGCAGGTTATGCTGCTCATTGTATGCGGCGTAGTGGCCGACTGGGAGCTAGGAGCGAGCTTACTGAACTTAATACAATTGATGAAAGACGCGAAGTAAAGATTCTTCGACCTGGCAAACTACGACCAGACTCTTGTTTTCAAGAAAATATTTACTGGTAATCCATTTGCATACTACGATAAGATCTATTGATCGATATTGTTGATAGCGCAATTCAGGATCTGTCATTATTTATAGTCAGCCTTAGTTCTTCTTTTGCCTACCGTGCCTACCGCTACCTTTGCTATCTAACCAAGTTAAGAAGGCAACGTTTTACATTTAAAAACATAGACAAACAATTAACTACCTTCCGTTTGCTTTTCGTGAACGATTCCTTATCGTTCATATAGACGTTATAAATTTCTGTGAAGAACATTTCGGTTCAATCGACCCTGTAACGTGTCATTATCGAATGAATTATCTATTTCTGACACTTTTTGATTGGCGTCCATTGTATTTGTAAGCTAGTATTACTGGAAAATGCCCGTGTATTTCGAAAAAGAAAAATAGGAGATTGAAAAAGTTTCCTATTTAAGTGGCTTAATTATTTGCTTTTAGTGTAAATAAAACTAAGAATTAAGTATGTTTAGAAACTTCTTTTTAGCTTTATAAGAAAGTGTGTATCAAGTAAATTATTTTATTGAATACTAGCTTTTGCCCGCGGCTTCGCTCGCGTTAATTTAGAATTTGACAAGCAATTCGGGTCGTACTCTGCTTGTAATAATATAATTCAATCATGATTCGAAAGACACTTGGCGCTATCTATTATCCTAAGAACTTTATTATTGTTTTCCTCGGGAACAGTAATTTTTTTCGGGATGGAAGGTAGTCTATATCCGTTTCTGTACACCTGTCAACGTATATACAAAATTTCAGGATGATCGGTGCAGTGGTTTAGGCGTGAAAAGGTAACAAACAAACAAACAAATTCATTTTCGCTTTTATAATATTAGTTAGGATTAGGATTTCCTCGGGAACAGTAATTTTTTTCGGAATGAAAGGTAGCCTATATCCGTTTCTGTACACCTGTCAACGTATATACAAAATTTCAGGATGATCGGTACAGTGGTTTAGGCGTGAAAAGGTAACAAACAAACAAACTCATTTTCGCTTTTATAATATTAGTTAGGATGTTACTTAAGGGCTTTTATGTATGCTTGGAATACGTAATTTGGTATCACATAAGCATATTAAGCAGTGGTATGAAATTGTAAGTGTATATTATCGGTGTTTCGATCAACTCCGTGATAAAATGCGTAATTCGGAGATTATGGAGGGCGCTCTTTGAAATATGTAATTTTGAGCAGCAATTAATGGGGCTTACTGTACGCCGATATGTTTTATTACACAACTTTATCGTAATTTGATCGCTTGTAATTTTAATGTCTGACTTCCCGTCTAGTTTCCAACATGGCCGTCGTAGTACTTATGTTTTGGGAGTAATAGATCCATTTTGACTTAAATGTAGTTGGAACTATTATTTCGTCTTTAATGCGTATTGCATGTGCCAAACACACAACATAGACTATTCTCTGAAAAATAGATTAAAATATCACTCTTCTCATCATCACCATTGACATTATTAAATCGTCAGCATTGATTAAAATTGTACACTTGATCTCGTCCCTTGTTCAAAACTAATTACAGAAACCAACAATCGTAATTATTATTCAATGTATATCATCATTCTAAACAGCGATTTGGTTACAGAAAATATTGAATTGAATTCATTAATTAACCAGCCAAGTTCTCAATAACATAAAACTAATGAATACAAAAAGCAACAACTATTTGAACATTATTCGAACGGCTTTACATTCGAAATTCGAATCACATTCTAAGTAGAATCTTCACTAGGCTTTTATAACCTGACACAGGCAGCCAGCTATACGAAAGGGCATTACAATTTCTAAACGGGGTTATAAATACGCAATATTATGTTAATGGACACAGATATTTTCCTTTTATTACACCAACTGTTTTACTCCATTAATAAAATTTATACTGCATCTAATTACACTAAGAATTGTTTACAATTTCAGCACCTTACAGCAATGGAACAAGGTTCACTTTCGTATAAACGGTGTGATATTTCGTGCGATTCGATCCGGGCATTACGCCGTAGGATTAGTGGCACATGTGTTTAGATTTTGTCAATTTTCGTCGCATATGTGTTAAAATCCAATATTATGGTGACTCATGCTAGTATTAAAGCGATATTACACGAAACTAGCTATTGCCTGAGGTTACGTCGTGTTTAATTTGTGCCTGACGATAGAATGAAACGAAATGTATTTAATGTCTTCACATGATTTCATAAAGGAATACTAGACTTGTATAATTACTACTTTAAAATGGTTGAAGAAGAACATATTTAGTACTATCTTTTGCCCGAGCCTGCGCTCGTGTAAATATAGGTGAGTTTAAGTCTGGTTGAAAGGTACCCTATTTTCTTTTTTTGAGAATAAAGCCTAGAGCGATGAACAAACCCTATGTCATGGGAAGCTGATAAAGTGTATGCGAAATTTCATGATAATCTGTCGAGTATTTGCAGCTTGAAAACGTAACAAACAAACTCACATTCGCATTTTATAATATTAGTTAGATTAGATAGATGTACATATTTATATAATTCTTATATGTAGCATTTATATTTGTCATTCTGTACACTTGCTTATGTAGTTTAAACATATCAAAATGTTATTGAAAATATTATATAAGTAATACTCTAAATTGCAATTTTAATAAAACATTTTGATTGCTAAGCCTGTAAATTGCTAGCACTATTGTATGCAAAAAACCTACATGTCGTTCGGATAATATTTCATACACAAAATAAAACGTGATCCGAAAGTAATCTAAAAATATGATGTGCAAAATGTTCACTCAGGCATTTTTAGAAGACTAAAATATGGTTGATCGCATTTTATATATTTTAGATGTATTATATTATTTATAGGAGAAAATATTTTTATTTTTAGGTAATGGTAATCTACATATAAGTAGGTTATTTTGATCGCATTTTATATATTTTAGATGTATTATATTATTGATAGGAGAAAATATTTTTATTTTTAGGTAATGGTAATCTACATATAAGTAGGTATACTTATATAAAAATATAGAATACGAACGAAATCTTGTTATTGTATGAATACTGTAATGAACATAATATGCTTTTCTTACTTAACCTACTGAGTCGTAGCGACACACCGGTAGCCAGACAATAGATTTTTTAATATGTCTGGTATTCTAAGACTTGACTGACAACTTAGAAAATGCATGGAATTGATTGCTGTACCTTCCAGTTTTATCTTATTTAATGTACAGTGAGCAGTGGATGGGTAAAAAAACGACATATCTTCAACTAAAAAAGTCCCTTTGAGTGTCAAACCTTAATAACAACACAGCTGATACCTATTTCGTGTAACTCTTCGAAACATATCCCTTTATTGTCTAAAACGGAACGGCTAGAAAAAAAATAATTTGTGTGAACACAAAACTTGGTTGTATTTTTACAACTTCATGATTCGAGCACATATCAAGTTGCCTCGTTTGTACGATTTCAGTTCATACCATATTATTTTTGATGAGTTTTTCATACTAAATTAACGTTTTTGTGAAGTAATTACTTATAGTAATTGGGGAAAAACGGACAGAACAGATATAATGGGGAAAATTTGGATCGTTTTCTTAAGAGGTACAGTAATATCGAGGGCGTTTCTATGGTAATACAATTATTAGCCAGTTATATTTTAAAAGTACTGCATATTTTCTTATTTATGGATCTTGCAATGGTTACTTTGTAATCTACAATACAGACAATAATCTATACAAATAAATAAAATTTAGGTGTCTGTTTGTAATATCAGAATAACAACTTTTTACTAAATGCACATGAAGGTATATACGGTACTTATATAAAAAAAAAATATTTTTTGTCTCTGTCTGTTTGTTCCGGCTAATCTCTGAAACGGCTGGACCGATTTTGAGGGGACTTTCACTGGCAGATAGTTGATGTTATAAGGAGGCTGACGTAGGCTACTTTTATTTTAGAAATAAATTAGGGTTCCGCGAGAAAACAATTCACGCGGACGAAGTCGCAGGTAACAGCTAATCTACGATACCTAACGGCGAGTTTTTTATGTTTAGTATGTAAAATGTATCCTGTAATTATCGGTACTTCAGCAGTTGTCTTCTAAAAAACGGTTGTTTTAATTAAATTCTTTAGTGTATAATAATAATAATAATATTTATTGTCACTCACAAAATTTTACAAAATGCTCTTATTTTAGATACGTGTGTGTTAGGAACATCGGAATGATCATTTAGATTTTTATTAGCAATAAACATAGTTACATGTTGTGAGTGGTATTTAAATCGCAATGGCGTGGGGCCGGTGGCGATAATTAAAATAGACATAAAAATACATAGTATACATTCGCTCCAATGTATGGATTCAAAGGATGCTTTTTATGTTATCATGTTGATTTTTATGATTGGCATTACGAGTTTTTTGCAGCTTATTTTAGTTTATCCACTTTTTATCACCACTTAGCCCATATTCTATATGCTTTTAGCAGTAATGATTTATTAGAATAAGTTATGAAAAATTTATGTACTAAGTAAGTAGAGTAAGTCAAAAATCAAACGCTAAAGAGTTTATCAGTGCTTAGTAAGTACCAGACGTATTTAAAATCATATTTGTGGCAATAATATGTCTAATGTTTTTTTTTATTTTTTCCAGGTACGTACCAGACTGACAACTAGCTTGTATGAAGCTAATTTAATTTTATAATCATAATGTTGAGCCATACGTCAGCAAGTAAGTTATTAAACTATTTCATTATAATAAATATTATGAATGGAGATCAACTTACATCAATAGTAGCTACTTCCGTTGTAACTTGATCTCTACTTAACTCTAAAGTAGGTACGTACTTAAGACAAATCAAAAGATGTTGGGGATTAATTCTGGTAAGATATTCCTGACAAATGCTCATATAGGGCCTACATATCCGAAAAAATCAAGCCTGTTATTAATAATTGGTAAAATATGTCATAAACAAGTCGGTCAATAATAATAACATCAGAACCTGGAAATAATAAAAATTCGGTCAAATTTGATTATATGCGCAGGCGCATGAATCATATATAATTTTGGGTGACAGGAGTGACTGTAATTGTGAATTAAGCAGGGATGGTAATTACTTGTTATTATGAGGGGCAGTATGTAATGCCCCTTCATAGAGTAAATTATGTTACAGTGCAAATGCAGTTCTTTTAATGTGATAGAGAGAGCAATGCGAGCGATAGAAATGAATTAACGAAATAAATATATTTCTATGTCATGTACTACAGCCATTATTTCTAGTAGGTAATTATTTTCTGGATCCTAAGAGAGGTCATAAATTTTGCGGCAAGTTACCTCTCTTAAAGATTTCAGCAATTAATATTGTGCTCCTTCCATTCAATGGCTCACAAACACATCGATCATGTCGTCTATCCATGCTACGTGTTACGTCACATGGTATGGACAAATGACATCATATGGCATTCTAAGCTTTACTTTCCTGCTTGTGATTGTAACCAAACTCACAACATTTGTTCATTCTTGTTTACCAGTTTGCTGTATGGCTTGCTCACTCTAACCGACTGTAATGACTGTGTCTGTTACTTTGATTCTTCTTCGTGCTTCGTCATGCAAAATTTATTCACCTCATTCTCAACCTTAGCTATACCCCAGGTAAGCAGCTCACCTTTTGAAATCAGTAGTTTAGCTAAGTTTAGGCAGCAAACAAGTGCTTAATGTACACTTAGCGAGATGGTAGTGTCAAACGAAGTTCAACAAAGTTATCTTGTACGTCAAAGACGGCAGTTGGTCCGTTCTATTACTATTAGGTTTCACTCTACGAAACTACACTCCATTTATAGTTACAGCTATATATAACTTAAACTTGTAACTTTAGTATCTAAATTTCACTCGAATCGTACGATATTATTACAAGTGTCTGCAACCAGCACTAATAACTTCGATCGCCGTCTTTCCCTTATAATTAAGGAAATTTGAAAACCGACATCAAAATGGGGCGCAATTTGAAAACGGGCTAACGTTTGAAAATGGGGTAAGATCTGATAACGGTGGGGTGTAGGGTGGCCATTAATCAACAAAGTGACAGATCGCTTGCCATGTGTTAAGCTTAGATTATGTCCCGCTGTTTCCACTCGTGTGGTTACCGTTTGTACAGATTTGTGTGCTTTTGATTGTCAGTAAATAAGTACCTACTTGTATGGTTTCGCTCGGGATTTATGTTAAGACTGTGTGAAATTGGTTAAACGAAGTATGTAGATCTTTACATTTTCATGAATCTTATCTTTGCCTCTTTCACTGACTGTTATTTACTTTTCACTTCGTCTCCCAGCCACCTAACGCGCAAGTGATACTTTCGCTAACATTTTACCATCAGAAATATACCTGCTGCAGATCAAAGTCGAGTAGTGAGTATATTCATCGAAGTGTTGTTTTTAAATGTGTATGCCTTTAAGAATATTCATTTCAGGGAGCATAAAGCAAGAGCGATATACCTTTGCATACCTATTAAAGAAACAGGTGCAGTGTATGTCTGAGCGTATGTTTGAGATAGTGATAGAGCAATATTGGTGAGCATAAGGAATTGCATATATACACTTCACTAATTATCATCGTATTCGTAAATGAATAC
Organism: Catocala sponsa; assembly: GCA_963564715.1. Lineage (NCBI taxonomy): Eukaryota > Metazoa > Arthropoda > Insecta > Lepidoptera > Erebidae > Catocala > Catocala sponsa. Next base: position 10,947,008 of record OY751352.1, read on the forward strand.
TGATTCTAATTAATGATTGAAATAATAAAGAATTAACTTCAACTAATTAAGTATACTAGAAATCACACTTAAAAGTTCAATAAAGTAGGAAATTTATTTGGTAAATTCGTCTGAGTAAGTAAGTACTTAAGACTTAAAGGTCCCGATTGGTCCCTCCGAAGATAAAAAGGTCTTCTAATTATAATACCGTGGTACGATTCTATTAGCGTCCTGTTTACTTAGGCCCATCGGCTTATTGGCGGAGGGACCTTGCTCTATATATCTTTTGATTGTTTTGCCTAACGCAATCTCACTCGTATGAGTAACCTTGGATCGAAATTGGTAGCGCCTTAGAACGTGTGAATTACCTGAAAAGGCGTATAGTTTTTTTTAAATTTTCTTTATATATTTACCGCATTTTTTATACACCTAAGATGGTAAACATGCTAATTGCCTGCCTAATGATAAGCGGTTCCTATAGTCTATGATGACTTGCAATACTAAAGGTATCGTTCATACACCATTGACCCCAAATAAATGAAAACAAAGATGGAAGAAAAAGGAATAGGTCAAATAAATAGGTGACTCTGGGAATCATTCTTACCAAACGAAACTCAGTAACAATGTTATTACTATTGCCCTGTTTTTTGTTTGAAGATGTTTAAAGGCTTTTTTAAGCGAGCCGGCCTATTTCTACCGTCAGAATATCATAAATTGGTGACAGTGGGCTCTGCCACTTAAGGGGACACCGCGAAAATTATTGTTTAGAACTGTATGTACTCATTGATACTCATTACTGATCAGATAGAATAAGAAATAGTGTGATTAGAAAGAGATGCGGCATGAAAGTGGATATAGTTACAAGAATAGAAAAGGGTATGTTAAGCTGGTTTGGACATGTAGAAAGAATGGACGAGGAAAGACTAAGAAAGTTTATAAGGCTAGTGTGAATGGAACAGTCGCAAGAGGAAAACCTAGGCGTACGTTTCTCGACCAGATCGGAGGCGTTCTGGACAAAGGCCAGGTTAAGAGCTCCTTGAACCGACGGGCGTGTATGAGGAATGTGATGAAAGTGAATGAAGCCAGAGAAGTGTGTCAGGATCGTAGCAAATGGAAATCCGTAGTCTCTGCCTACCCCTCTGGGAAACAGGCGTGAATCTATGTATGTATGTATGATACTCATTGTGTATCAATCGTTAAAGAGCGGTCATAAGGTCTAAAATTGCGATGCGCCCGCAATGATCGAGAGCGCTTAGAAATTGTTAAAATCTTAAAATATTATTTAAAAATGATTGGTTTTAGTTATGGAAATAATGAGCTAGCAAATTACTAATATTGATGTTACGAATATATTTGAGTAATTCCTAAGCATAATGATAGTGTAACTTTCTTGTAATTTCAAAAATAGTAATTTTTCAGAGGTGTTTTCGAAAATAATTATGATCGAGCCAAAATCACAATATCGAATTTTTTAGCTAGGACATTCTAGTTAAAGACATCAATTTACCTATATCAAAATTCTAGATTAATAATTGGTCTTCTCATAGTCCTATACTATTCGATGAAAGTTAGTGCATTTTTCAGTGTATCCTCTTAAAATCAATTATTCAATCATTATGGGTGTTCTGCGGAGATAAATATAAAAACTTGATGCATCTATGTTTATGACATAGAAGAATTTATGATGCCATTTTTTCCAAACGTTTTAGATTGGAAATTCAGATATTATTTAGCAATACACCAGCCTTTGTTCTGAACAGCTGTTGTATTACATATCCACGCTAAAAATATTTACGATCCTAAAAACTTGTCTCTGATTTATATATAATATATATATATATATATATATATATATATATATATATATATATATATATATATATATATATATATATATATATTGCGTATAAAAAACGTAATGTTTTCACACAATGTCTATTCAAAACGTTTATATGAATACATAGAAATATTTTTCTTAAACTCAAGTGCGAATGAACGGTACGACTTTGGCAAAGACATCCCAACAATAATTTACATTTTAGACTTAGATACTTTTGTATGAGAACTTAACTAATTACTCTTTGGCTTACCTACATTAAATGTGAATAATTATCCTATAAATCATTTAAATCCTTTGTCAAACGCGTATGACTGACAGCCAGTATTATAAATAACTTTTTAAGACTCGACATATCTAATCAAAGTAAGCTTTAGTATCTAACTCCTATAAAATCACGTGTCAGAATCGAATATGTCGAAATTTTATGGGTGTTATTTAAATGGTTAGCATAGTATTGGTATTTTTGTGAGCACAAAAATATAATCTGTGAGCAGAATTAGCTAATTGATCAGCAACTCATGGCCAGCAAAGTTTAAAGAGATTAAACTAAGTCGACGGGGCTCCTATTTTTGGGTGGGTTTAAAAAAAGGAACCTAACATAATCTAACACTTCCGAGACGGAATGCAGTGATTTGAGGCGTATAGATGCTCGTTATGCTATGCAATATTTGCCGACCAATTAGTATTTTTGATGATCATTATATTTAATCCCAAATTTTATTATGCTGGCTATTATTATAAAGAATAATCACAATATTTTATATATATGTAATACAAATAATAAATAATAAGGTTGAATACATTTTGGTGTTCAACAAAAACATGTTGCTGTACATTAATCTCTTGACCAACGCTCCGATCACGGGTCCAGACACAATGCTTTTTTTATTATGTCCGGATGCCGGCTAGTCAGCTGACTAATATGTGAAAGTTTTCTATAATATCCTCTATGGTGCATACTAACCATTCTAGTGGTAGACAGCGGTCATAATCATTTTAATCCTTACTAATATTATAAATTCGAAAGTAACTCTGTCTGTCTGTTACCTTTTCACGGCTAAACCACTCTACCGATTTAGATGAAATTTGGCACAGATATAGTTTAAAACCTGGGGAAGGATATAGGCTACTTTTTATTGATGTAGGTACCACGCGGGGGGAGCAGCGCGCAAAAGCTAGTTTGAAATAAAGATTCATAATTGACAATTGGAAGCTATATAACTAGATTCGATGTCTAAAAACCAAGACAGCCTCGGTGAGTAGCAATTAAATCCTTATAAACAGAAACCACGCCTAGCAATGGAAAGCTTTATAGGCAGTGCTAGTCTTTACCCACAATCAATCAGAATAAACGAAAAATCATAACACAAATCATAATCCACACACAAACAAACTCCCCTCGACATTCACACAATATTATCAAAAAAAAAAAATATTTAGAAAAAATATTTCATCACACGCCAATCGATCAACAGTACTGCCTCTCTGCGATTAAAACACATTACTGCTCTCAACACAAACGGTTATCATACCTTTTGTTCTCTTAGTATCGTGATTTGATATAATGATGGACGCTTTAAATGATAGCTTCCTAAATGCGTTTAATAAAGGGCGAGGGTGGTGTATAATGTGATTTTGTTTTTAAGTTTTCGCTAAACAAAAGAGAATGGGGCTAAAAACAGAGAAATGAGGGACGATTTTGTAAGGGAGGCGATTTAAGTGGAAGGTGAGCTCGTTTTTGAGGAACGTAATGTATCTATAAGAAATAAAATTGCTGTAAATATACGTGGAGATTTTAGCAATTTTTTGGAAAGAAAGTAGTAATATTAGTTGGTAATAATAAATAAGAGACTAATATAAAAAAAAGGTAGGTATAACCTTTTAAAATATTACTAACGTAATATATGTTAGTAATATTTTCGAATAAATCTGAAAATGGCTGTAGCCCTTGAGCACAAAAAGAGCATTTACGGCTTACCGTTAAAATCAAACCAAAAACAAAGTGACCATTAAAGCCACAACTAGAAACGGAACACATTCAGTATTTTCTTTCAATAACCACAAATCTCATTAGTATATGACACGACTTATCCCACACAAAGAATAAAAGAACAATCAGTATTCCTCCTTTCCTGACGACCACAGGCTCTCTGTAAAATAATAGAAGAAACGCCCCATCGGAATTGATCGCAAGTAATGACGAGACTCTTAAATAACGTAATACTTACGAAATCAATCCGTTTTCAACACAAAAGTAAACACATAACACATTTGAACAAATTTCCTAATAACCTCAAAGATAATTCATGACGTAACCAACCTTAACATCTAAGTCCTTAATATCTATTAGTCAACTCAGCGACATCTACCTCACCTTTGTAGTGATGAATGGTAAGTATTCATAGTTACAAAAGCCCGGTAGGTGGCGCTGCCGTGACAAAAGCAACCGTTACAGTTTCCCCTAAAATCTATGGCGAGCACTCGTCCCCTATAATTAGTCGTGAATATAAATGCATTGGTGCTAATGGATGTTTTATGCTTCCCCTCAACACGATTCGGTGACCCGGCCTTTCATTAGTACACTAAATAACTGTTTTAGTCGTTTCAATTGGTACTTGTAAGTGAATCTGATTTATATAGTGCGTTTGATTTATATGTGACTATGTTTTGTAAGTCAAACGGCTGAATTATATGCTCGCGTCGTTTTCATTAAGGCAAAGTTAAGAGCAATCCTAATCCTAACTAATAATATAAAAGCGAAAATTAGTTTGTTTGTTTGTTACTTTTTCACGCCTAAACCACTGAACCGATCATTCTGAAGTTTTGCATATACGTTGTCAGGTGTACAGAAACGGACATAGACTACTTTTCATCCCGAAAAAATTAATATTCCCGAGGAAAACAACAATAACGTTCTTATGATAATAGATGGCGCCACGTGTCTTTCGAATCATGATTGAATTATATTATTACAAGCAGAGTACAACCCGAATTGACTGTCAAACTCTAAATTAACGTGAGCGAAGCCGCGGGCAAAAGCTAGTAATTGAATAAATTATAGTTTGGACAAAGCTGGGTATAACTTATTTTTATACAACATAGGTGGAAAATAACTATAACGTTCGATTGTAATACATTGTTACCATAGCTTACGGTCTTTTGCTATACTGTATACTAGTGATATACGCCACGCGTAGCAGATCCTAAGACAATGATAAAATATAAAATGAAAAACAAATTGAATACATGATACATGTGAGCCTTCTATCATCTCTGCTATTAAAAGTTTTACTAAAATGTTGTCGATTGTCATGTTTATGACAATCGTGTATACATATTTTGTGTAATATTAAAGTATATGTAACACAGTCATAAACCAAAATTATATATCAATACAATCATAACAAAAGATAGATACGACTTCTGTCAAAATCGATAGGTATACAAAATATAACGAAGGCAGCGTTACGTATTCATTTGTAATCTCTCAAGCGTTAAACCAAAAACGTTATCAGTACCTTGCCACGGTTGCCACACAAGTAGTTTCCATATTGTACAGTAGGCGATCCCCTACTAGGCAGTAGGTAACATATTCCTAGAGGAAAATGTACGAGAACATGTTACTTTATACTGTAATCAATAACACACATGCCTGAGGGGCTCTCAATTGGAACGGAATGATATCTGATATGGAAAACCTATTTTGTTTCTTGTTTATTATCTTTGTTGTTTTATGTTTTGCCTAGTTTGATTTGAATAGGAGAAGTTTTAGTTTACTCACAGAGATCTGGTTGAAAATTGAAATTATTTTCAAGAGAAAATTGCTTTATGTGCGCTTTATTTGATGTATTTCATATTATGTTTTTCGAATACTGGTACTGTTGTGCATATCGTGATTCTTACATTACATAACCACGAACGCAACACACGCATGTATAGTATTGTCAATACATTCGAATTCAAATTGTACTCGTCGCTACAAAGACCTAATATCCCTAATCGATTTTTACACTTACACTTATTAATCTTTGTTTCTGATTTCACATTGCCTTTTTAAAACAACCTGTTCCGTGTTTATGCAGACGGATAATACAGTTCTGAAAACCCAAGGTGGCTTGTAAGAAGTATTTTGAGTCTTTAAATAATTAACTAATTGTTGGTAAAACAAAGAATGTCATAATAGCATGGTTTTTATAACAAACTGTTCAGATTATCTCCAACATTGGAGGTTTTTAATTGTTTTGTACGAAAACGCTTGAGAAGGCATCCTTCAGTCAAAAGTAAAGTGAACCTAATGATTATAAAGAACTGAAGAGTATGAAACTGGAATGTATAATTACCATGTTTAAATAGCGTATGCATAATATATTTTCATCGTATTAAAGATTTACGGTCAAATTAATGTAATCCAAATTCATAAATTATTGTATAAAACCTAAAACTTTTGAATAGGATTTATTATTAATTCAAACCATAGATTGTATCTATCCATGTTCAAAGCGTGTATTATTTTTAAGTTTTTAAATCATAGACACAACGTACACCCACATTTTGAAAAGATATTTGATTGTAAGCCTACTATACCTATATATTAGACAGTCTCTTTAATACAATTTGCTGATCACATAAAAATAAACCCAATATTATATCTTCCGGCATCCAAAATGCTTCCACTTTTCATGATTACATACGAGTAATGTATAGGTAGGGTTGTAATTTCACACCTCCGCAATTCACGCCCTTATACCTGTGATAAGTTGGAACAAAGGCCCAGAAAGAATAACTTTTTCTATTACCAGACACACTTGGGCGAAAAGTTGGAACGATGAGCACCATCGGATCTCATACATATTAATACGTTCTGACTCGCAATGACTCTCTGAGGACCTTCGGAGAACCTCTGTTTATTTAGCCGAGTCAATGCAGCCAGAGAATTATTGTTTTAATAATTGCGAGCAGTTTCTTTTAAGAAGACCCTAGGGATAACTGGACGCTGGAGCTTGATTAGAGGAGCAATTATTTGTTGACCATAAAATGTGCTCTGTTATAAAGATTTGATATATGCTTCAAAATAAGTTGCTTTTTTTGTTCAACTTTGCAATTGCGTTTTGTTCAGCTGCATCGTGACGAATATTTCTTACCTAAGTGCTAGGTGCTTTGAAAATGGATTCCGTTGAAACCATATTGGAAGCACCTGTATAGGTCTTTGTCACGACGCAGATTTTGCTTAATTAAATTTTGCCTTGATGCTACTTTCGTTGGCACGTACTTCAACTTGATCGAAGCATAGTCATCAGTTTGACAGCCAATATAAACATCTTAATTATCAGCAAAACAAAACGACTTTATTAAGACTACTTGTCCATATGTTAGTCAGACAATGAATGTTGATTATGATAAATATAATAAAAACTACATTTCAGCAGATTACTAACGATGTCTATCTCGAGTCGTCCTCGAATAACGTACGTGGAGCACACCTCCCTCTCATATGTTTACCCGTAGCGAAATCCTAATACGAAGCTCATATGAAGAGCTTATTATAATCCACAATAAACGAATGAACATCTCAAGCGAGTCTTGACACTAAACAATATTCTTGCAAAAAAATGGGAATTAATTTCCTGCAAACCTCTATATTTCCCGCGACTAAATATAAATAAGAGGCTCGAAGGCTTAGTGGCTGTCGGCAGCCGTGTCCTTGCTTCATAATGTGGCTACGTTGTTGACATCGCGGGATCCATTCGAGCGCCATTTTCGTCCGCCATTTTGGACGCGCCAAAAGCGCGGGAATCTTGCTGTCATGGCGGCAAAAATAATTAGATTTCGCCGGCACACTTCTTCTCGGTTCATTTCTGTATGTTTTGTTAATTATTTCTTCGTGAATGTCAAGCCGACGGGTCTTAGTGTCCTCTTTTTTGTTTTTGCAAGGTGCGCCTTTTGTCTCGCTAAATATCACTAAAAAGCGAGGTGTAGACGTTTCTTTTTAATATTTAAACGAACGCTTTCTTCGTCTTGAAACTTTATTTAACTTTTCGATGTAACATCGTATTCTTAAATTTAAATTAACTATTCTACGTCTGTATATTTTAGGCCCCTTCGAAAGTACAAATTGATATTAATTGTATTAGAAGCCCTAACGGCGTTACCCCATGTGTTTTTCTTAACAATCAAGCGGTTGCACAATCCTTTTGCTCTTAACGAACTGAAAAAATACGCGATACCCGACCTTATTGTGCAGATAATAGTAACGAAATCGAATCTATTCAAGCAGAAAATTAAGTTAGATAGTCTGTCGTGTCTCTCACTATTTCTAAATTCAATTTGTGTTCGAAATACAAACTGTGGCGGTTAAATCCCACGCGTCGGCCATATTTGAATTAATTTCGTTTTTAACTAACGCGGGAAAGCTCTTTATAGGGGCGACACCTTGTGAAAAGTGGTTTTATAGTGCATTTGGGATTTTAGCCATGTGAGAGCTGAGACGAATATTGCTGTGCTAAATTAGGTGTAATTACTGTGGGAATATTTTATAAGGGTAATGCGGTGTACAACACGTGCATTTTTAATGGCGATCGATACGACTTACATCATGAACTACTTAGTTTTACTAATGCGTGCGCCTACAAGACATTTCGCCTTTAATATTCTTTTATTATGCACTTTATAAGTTACGCCTTATTTTGACAAACATTTACCTCTTAAATACGAATATTACATTGATATGTATTAAAATCTAAATCTTATTTTCTTCACCGTTATAACACTAATCATCAAACGATAACTTTCAGCGGTTTAATGTTCTCACCTACCCTCATTTGTCAAAATATATTACTAGGGTAATAGTAATAAATTTAGGGTAAATATGAACATTTCGCCAGTTGTTCGGAATAACTCGAGTTCCTACGTACGGAACTTTGTTTCGTTTTTTTCTCCTCAACTATCATCAAACTATAATAATTGGGAAAGTTTGCTCATTATATTTTTCGGCTGACGTTTTTTTGGGTCGCGCGCTTGAGATATATTTATAGTGTAGCTCCGAGTTTATTAAGTGGGCATCTTGTTTTATGATACAATTTACCCTTGCTAGTTTTACTGTGTCAAATTAAGTAATGGGGTGGATTGTAGTACTTAAACGGTTTTATACTTTCTTTATAGTGGCTTTTAGTTCATTTTAAGACTTGAAATTGGTTCTCTACAAAAAAGATTTTATTCCTTAGTACCTAACCTGGTTCTTTAGCTATGTGACTGGTTGTTAGTGATGCAAAATCTTGGATGTTAGTACAACACTGTAGGTTTCTATGACTTAGAGTTACTAAACAACTAAAGAATTTGAATTAGATTCTGTTAGCATGCAACAGACTTAGAAAAAAAGCATTTAAGTCATGTCACATTTTCGCTAAGGTATTTGTAGAGTATTGTAGAGTAGTAAATAAACCTGAACGAGGCATAGGCAAATAAAAAAATTAAAAAAAAAAAAGGTTATAAAAGTTTATAAAAGTTTCTTTAATTATTTATTAAAACAAAATTAGTTATATAATATATTATATATATTATATTAATTCTACAAATCTCTGATACAAGATCGTAAGCTTAAGTTATTTAAATTTTTTTCCTTAGTCTTTTGACATGTCCCACTGCTGGGCAAAAGCCATTCATTCGTTGCCAGTCCCTTTCGAAGACGTCCAAGTTATCTCGCTTTCTCCGGTTAGGTCTGCCCCGTCGCCGTCGACTGTCTTTTGGCACCCAATTGGTCACAATTTGTGCCCATCTCTCTGGGTTCATGCGGCAGACGTGTCCGGCGCAGTCCTACTTTATAGTACATCCATTTTATAAATTATCGACGTCCAGACGTGAAAAAAGCTATTTAAATCCTTAAACATTTTATAAACTTAAGAAAAATTCTCGCTTATTCTTTTAAAAAAAGTCAACACTCACCCTCGAGAATAATCCCTTTATCGCAGGGGATTGTAAAATATGCAAATCACGTACATCAAATACACCCAGACCTTTATCTTTGTGGGGTAAGCAGACTAAGACCTAAACATAACTCGTTCATGGTAGGTTTGCTTGCAGGATATATTGTGGTCTCAATGATCAGTGTAAAATATTTCAGGAATATTCGTTTTAGCTACTTAGTTTAAGACCTTGATCATCGTCGCAGTCACTAGGTAGGTTCTACGAGTAATAGACTTTCTATTGTGTAGATGCTGCGTGTAAAGTGATGAAGAAGATAATTTTACAGATGTTTATTTTATCCGGACAGATCTCGGCGTTACAGCAGTAGTAAATGCAATTGTAGTACATGAGATTTCGAGTTCGATTCCCGGATCAAGCAAAGAGTCATTCGGTTTTCTGCAAAAACCTCTCAGTTGCATCACAAAATCTGTAACTGTGTCCGATAGACGACAATAGGTCCCACCCCGCCCTCCAATTACATAGGAGCTAAAACAATAGCTAGCGAAATTAAGATAGATATATCCAAATTATATAAATATTTATTTATGCAGAGAGCATTATGAGAGCTGTTAATACATCTCTGCATACATTTAAATTTATGAGGATATAAGCTTGAAACTTCATATGTATTCGTTCCACTAAAATGTAGCCTGGCTACTCAGTCAAAGAATCCACCTACAAGTCAACCGTATCATCAAAATCCTTACTACAATTCTGCTGATATCGCTTAGGATAAAAGAGAGATTTATAACACATAGTAAAATACACACCATCGATTGGTGCGACCCAAATATGTATTATGTAGCTTATGGAGGCTCTTTGCAAATACCATGGCATTTTTGGATTGCCATACATGTATGGCATTTTGTTAAAGGTTGCGATACGTAATAGACATGCTTTGTATGGTGATTTAGTGATGTTAAAACATATATTAGAATGTAAGCTACATTCTCGATCAAAGACAACTCTAATATAATATGTTTGCAATCGTTAAAGATTTTGGGTTTGGTTTTCGTTTAAGACAAAGTATTAATGGATTTTTAGGTAATTTTTGGTTTCGGGGTTTGGAGATGCTAAGTAGATGGCATAAGGTTAGGCCCTATTATGTGGAATTTAAAAACAGCTGGTGAAATTCTGACAATATTTTCCGACGACATACAGGCGTAAGACTGTGTATGTAGCTGAGAATGTATTGTATCTAACAAACATTTTTATATTGTAGGCAAAATGCTAATCTATAATAATATTATGAATGCAAGTTTACTTCTACCTGTCAATTTTTACACCGATTTTTTTATTTTCATTACTTAATAATTAAAATTTTTACTATTTTTATATTTTTATTGACATTGTTATTTTACAAAGTGCTTTTTTTGGATTATATTATTTTAGTTATAGACCACTGACTATTCTCTTGACATATATATTTAATGGTGTATGTGTAATGTTTAATGTCATGGAATTGGAATAATTATAATATGTTACTGCATAAATATTTTTATACTTAGCATTCAAACACAATGTGAAAATTGTTTATGAATAAAGTTTGAATTTGAATTTGAATTGGTTTTAGAAGAACATAACCTAATTAAAAATGCAATCAAAATGTCAGGTATCAGCTGTATATTATAAAGGTGCATACATCACATCATATCTGAAAATAACACACACATAAACATCAAACCCAATCGTAGATATATCTCAAATTAATTGATATACACACATACAACACACATATAACGAGATGGTTTCAAAACCTATTCGATTCGATAATCAAAGATCCTACCGACCAGTTCACCTGGGCCTCCCCTCTTCCCTCGCCGTCAAGGAGCACAGGTAATGAAGGGGCTGGATGAATGAGTAATCAGGGATCTAGTTTATTTGGACTGTTATATTTCTGTGTCGTCTAGTAGGGAGGTGATGCTGTTTGGGGCAAGTGATGAGAGTTATGAGATTATAGTAGCCTTCTATACTTTTTATTCACAGGTTAACAGCCTCCGTGGCGCAGCGGTAGTGAATGCGACTGCTATGCATGAGATCTCAGGTTCGAATGCCGGGTCGGGCCAACAAAAAGTTATTGGGTTTTTTCTATTAAGAAATCTCAATAGCAGCCCGGAGTTAGGAAGCTGCCGGTGTTAGTCACCCCCGCACCTCGGAAAGCACGTAAAGCCGTTGGTCCTGCGCCTAATTTCTCTCTGGTCGTGTCAGATTACCGTCCCATCGGATCTAGATAGGGAACAGAGAGTGCACTTGTGTTTGCGCACACGCTTGTGCACTATAATATCTCCTGCGCAGATGGCCAGTATCCGTTATTACGGTCCGGCGGACATTATTATTTTATTATTCACAGGTATTTGTTCTTAAAGAGTTTTTTTTATACGACTAAGGTGGCAAATGAGCCTACGGCCCACCTGATGGTACGTGGTCACCGTAGCCGTAACCGTAGCGTGGTTTAATTACAGTTTTTATTTCTTCGGCTATGTTTTGCTTCTGGATCATGTTAAAATTAGTAAATAAATAATAACACTACCCAAGCCGAGAATTTAATTATACATATAGAAAATATTACTTTGAACTTTAGGTTAATACTAAATCGTAGACACGTAAATCAGAGACTTTGTCAGACAATATAAAAATTTTGTCTGACAAAGTCTCTGATTTACGCTAAAGCGCATGGTGGTAAAAAGGGAAAAAGTTTAATTTTGCTTTTGTAGGCATAGGTCTTTAATACAAGCATGTCATTTTGGACATGCCCGTATTAAAGACCTGGATATAGTCCAATACCTTTGGCACTGTAGGTTCGAACCCGTTACACTACCGAAGTAAACCGACTCTTAACACTGCTGGCGATGCTAATAAGAATACTAGGAATTTGTAAAATAAATGGCTGGCTGCTTTTTAATAAAGGAAGCAATCAATACTGTTCCTTTCTTTGCTGTGACGCGGATCACCGATCCTTTTTGCTACGGCTGTGACGCGGATCACCGATCCTTTTTGCTACGGCTGTGTCACATGACTCTATCTTTGTATAAAGTATTTAGCAATGTTTTATTGTAGTTATGACGTGTAAACTATAATCGTTATCTCTTGTGACTTGAGTAGAGACACGGAGAGGCTAGTTGGCGCTGCGGCACAAGGCGGCGGTGGGTGATTGCGGGCAGAAACACTAATTAGTCGCCCGGAACTGGGTGAACTTACTAGTGTACCAACTCGAGTGATGTCACTACCGGATGATAGTAAATTTATAATTTCAAGTCAAATATATTGGTAGATATTTTTTTCAAATCAAATCAAATATTTTATTTCGTTTTAACCATACATATGCTTAAGTTAGTTTGTGGAGTCTCCTTTTAAGCATTTAATGCCTGTGTTAGGAGGCTCCGCTCTTCCATACCGTAAAATTACATAGCAAATAAAGTAAGTAGATACAAAACTGATTAAAAATTATTTTTTTACAATTTTATTACTATTGATATAAATATAAATGAATGCATGCAATCTTTGTGTGTTAGTGATATTGCGATTTGAGTTTGGCAAAATTCCGTTCAATTCTTGTACTGCGTTATTCGAAATTTATCTTCAGCCAAGATCGTAGTCATATACTTTGTTTTGTGATCCTGCAGAGTTTAATGGTTTTAGATATGGTTAAGGAGTCTCTATGCCGTCAACAGCCATCCAGGATCTGAATCTACCGCTTCTTTTTTATAATGACTACTGGTTTGGTTTCGGAGTAATTCGTGTTTTGGGAGGTTTTACACACGTCAATGCCGAACAAAAATGACCCAAACTGCCGACTCGAAACAACAATTATTTGAGCACTTTTTTCAGTTATAATAATATCAGCCCTGTATTAAACTGTCCCACTGCTGGGCACGGCCCCTTCTCAATCTGAGAAGGGTTAGGCCATAGGCCACCACGCTGGTCCAGTGCGTGTTGGCAGACTTCACATATCTTAGAGAACATTACGTAGAACTCTTAAACATGCAGGTTTCCTCACGATATTTTCTTTCACCGTTAAAACGAGCGATAATTATCTATACGCACATAACTTCGAAAAGTCAGAGATGCGCTCCTGCGGTCGGAATCGTGACGTCTGCGTAGCAGTCCAACTGTCTTTTTTTTCAGTTACCAACCTTAAAATAATGCGTGTTTATACAGACAAACAATTACGTGTAGTGCCAACATAACAATGTTTAATATAAAACGAACCATCCTTAATACTAAAAACACCATAATTTCTCCATAAAACACTATGTATGGCTCATACTCATCTAATTATTTCACACCCAAGCATAAAACTATGGTTTATCGTTTGCCATGAAATCATGTGTAGCGAGAATATCTATTACTAGCTTTTGCCCGCGGCTTCGCTCGCGTTAATTTAGAATTTGAAAATCAATTCAGGTTGTACTCTGTTTGTAATAATATAATTCAATCATGATTCGAAAGACACGTGGCGCCATCTATTATCATAAGAACGTTACTGTTGTTTTCCTCGGGAACAGTAGTTTTTTTCGGGATGAAAGGTAGCCTATGTCCGTTTCGGTACACTTGACAACGTATATGCAAAATTTCAGGATGATCGGTTCAGTGATTTAGGCGTGAAAAGGTAACAAACAAACAAACTCATTTTCGCTTTTATAATATTAGTTAGGATAGGATTAGGTAATATTAGTTAGCCTTAGAGACTAGTAGACAACGTCTTGAAGGGATAGGCAGAAGTATAGGTGAATATCTATTAATCACTGGTTTCACTTACATTTCTCTAGTTAGGTTAGTTTTAGGTTCAACGTAACAGGGAGCGAGGCTGTTACCGTCTTCCTGAGCAGTTTCCTGGGTACAATATCGGTGCTACTTTGGATTTCCGTACATATATACCCTCTCGCCTACACGTAGATATCTCTAAAAGGGTAGGCAAGAGTGTATCATCTTCACTTCGCGTAACAATACGTAATAGGAACCGAGCCTATTACCGCCCATGGATACAGTTCCAGTGCTGCTACCGAGATTTTTGACAGAAAATTACAACAACACTTAGATCGACCCGGGAAATTATTACAACAACACTTAGATCGACCCGGGAAATTACAACAACACTTAGATCGACCCGGGAAATTACAACAACACTTAGATCGACCCGGGAAATTACAGCAACACTTAGATCGACCCGGGAAATTAATCCAAAACCTCATGCACCTTCGCATTCACTAGGTACTGTTGCGCCACCGCACTCAATTAAAAAGACAAATTCCGCGCTAAGAATAATTCCTGTATTGCGGAAAACTTTACATACATTCAAAAAACGGACAAAAAGAACAGACAGACATAGCACAACCATTTGTGGATCACACAGTGTTTGAGAGTACTGAGCAATGTGTTCCTAAAACCTATGTGATAGATAGCTGAGCTCATTACCGTCTACCGAACATATACAGGTGTCCGGTAATTAATGGATAACCTTGAAATGTCTTATAGTAGAATTGATGGCCATCAGTTCTACTAGTTCAGAAAAATTTGAAAAAAGAATATTAAAAAGTACAATAGCTAGTCATACTTTGACTGTTTATCTATTAGCATAATTAGTGTTTAATAATAAAATATCAAAAAACCGATGGGATTCATTCATTTATGGTCTTAGTGTACAAGAAAGTTAAATATGATAATTTAAAAAAGAAACATATCTCAGGTAGTACTTAGGATAGATTTTTTCATATTTTTTTCTGAACGGCCATCAGTTCTACTATAAAACATTTCAAGGTTATCCATTAATTACCGGGTGTCCGGTAATTAATGGATAGCCTTGAAATGTATAGTTTTTATTGTTTTCAAAAAGACATCTCTCACTATAGGCATAATTCCTGTATCGCGGGGGACTTTACATACATTCAAAAAACGGTCACAGAGAACACTCTGCAAAACCATTTGTGGATTACACAAAGTTTTGTACCGTATGCACACACACACACACACTTAGCGCCATGACAGTGGCAATGTAACTAATTAAACCACTACAACATCCTTGCACGTGATATATAAAGTAAACTTTTTTTTTTTTTTACCCAGGAAAATCCTTTATGGATACCCCCTCCCCCGGGGGGGGGGGAGGGTGGTTATGTGAGAAGGTTAGGTTAGGCTATGTTAGTAACAGTACTTACGAATTATAGCCTATATTACTCCGTGATTATATAGCTTTTGTAATGGTGAAAGAATTATTTAAATCTGTCGAGTAGTTTTGAGTTATATCCTTACAAACAAACTATAAATCTTTCCTCTATAAAATATTAATATAATATCACTACATATTATAAAACAAAGTCCTCCGCCGCGTCTGTCTGTCTGTTCGCGATAAACTCAAAAACTACTGAAAGCATTTGCATGCATGGTTTTCACTGATAGACAGAGTGATTCATGAGAAAGGTTTAGGTGTATAATTTGTTGAGGTTTTGTACTGCCCGTCCGAAACCGGGGCGGATCGCTAGCGATATATAAACTTGTCCAGAATTTCAGTACATACATATATAGATTCACGCCTGTTTCCCAGAGGGGTAGGCAGAGACTACAGATTTCCATTTGCTACGATCCTGACACACTTCTCTGGCTTCATTTATTCATTTTCAAATCCCAGTAAAATATAACATGCCACCGATTTGGATTACTTTCAGCATAATTAGCATTGCGTACAGTAATTTAATCACATTGATTCAATTGTAGTGGAAATGCACCGCGCTCAGAGCATATTTGACCCATATTTGGATAATGCTTGTGACATAAAATGGTTCATTGGAATGTGAATGACAGACAAATGGATGACTATTCATTTTAGGATAATTATTTTATATATTAGATAGGAATATGATACAGGGTTATATTTCAAACACAAATGGCGTTGACTGCACGGATCGCGTAGCGGCTTAAATGCTATTGTAGGTTCGATCCCCACACTGGACAAAAATTTGTGTGATCAACAAATAGTTGTTTGGAGGTTGTATTCTTTGTGTCCGTCGTTTGAATGTTTGTAAAGTCTCTCGCGATACAAGACTCAAAACTAGTGCAAGACGAATTCTGAAGAAAAAAACAAAAATCAGTGCCAGTGTGAATGGGCCGGCTCGACCGGGGAAAGACTACCCTCTCACAGAATATCGACGTGAAATACCAGTATTCCTACTGTTGTTTTGCGTTCTATGAGTGAGAGTGCCGGAGGCCCAAGCACCCCATTTCCCCAATCCCACTCCTTCTCCTTCCCACTTCCTTTCCTAAAGGGTCGGCAAAGCGCAGGTGATGCCTCTGGTGTTGCAGGCGTCCGTAGGCTACGGTGACCACTTACCATCAGGTGGGCCGTATGCTTGTTTACCACCTTAGTAGTATAAAAAAGCACATTATTTTTAAAATCCTAACTGAAATTATAAACGCGAATGTAAGTTTGTTTGTTTGTTACGCTTTCACTACTCGACCGGTCATTACGATATTACGCATACTCGTTGTCAGGAGTACTGAAAAGGATATAAGAACTTTTATTCAGAAAAAGTACTGTTCTCGAAGGATACAACATTTTTATCAAAATCAACAATAATGCGAGCGAAGGCACGGGCAAAATCTAGTAACAAAATGTTTTTATAAAATATGACATATATTTTTTCGCCTGGTTTGTAAACAATGGCCTACCCCGTGCCCGGTCAATAGTCACTTGTAATAATTGGTTATCCGGCATAAAACCTTGCGACCACTTATGCCCGGCCCGGTTAAAAACCCGGCAAACTGATATACGAGATATGTTTTGTAGGCATCTGTCAACTGCATGGCTCTGTATTTTTTAACAAGCTTTTATTAATTAAATCAGAATGTTACTATGTATGAATTTTCAATCGAATTATCAACCAGTTTGACGAATAATTTGGAATTCAACATATATATCGATAACAAATGAAACTATGACAAAAAAGTACGAAAACAATTGATGAAAATTAAATCGGATACATAAAGTAATAATAATTTGTAATCCTATATTTTTGTTGTATAGTTTATTGTTGTTCTTTGTTTAAAACTTTAAAAACTTCACAGGATATATATATACTATGTGTATATATATAATTATACACATAATTATATAACGTAGGTACTAGTATCCCCCAAAATATATTACGAATAAATTTGCTATCATGAGGACTAAAAATCTAGCTTCCAAAAACCTAGTACTGACCCTTACATCAATTATGCTAACTGACGATATTTCATGCCAGTTCCGTTTCGCAACCACTAAAAATCTCTCAACAATGAAAAACGTCGGCCATTTTGCCTAACCTATGAAAATTAGCGGGCAACAAACTAATTGGTCAGTACATAATACATATAGGTATATATGTGTTGGCAGTAAATCTCGCGCACCTGGACATGCTACCTGGAACTTTTCCACCCCAGGAGATAAATCACTCCGGGCGGAGGGATGATTTCAGCACAGATAGTGGGGTAGATTAAAAATCTTTTTGTTTTACAAGGATCTTTTTTGCTGGTAGTACACTTAATATTGTAGTTTCTGAAAATGAGAGATTTTATGGACTTCGTTTAATGTAACGGTTGCGATGCCTAATATGTTTGTTATATATATATATATATATATATATATATATATATATATATATATATATACAGCTACTAAAATCTTTGTCTCATCATATCTATACATACGGGGATAAATTAAAATTATACTGAGTTAAGTTCTTATTAAGCAAAAAAAAAATTAATTAAAGTATATATATATATATACTATGTGTAGTTTCTGAAAATGAGAGATTTTATGGACTTCGTTTAATGTAACGGTTGCGATGCCTAATATGTTTGTTATATATATATATATAACAAATATATATATATAACAAACATATTAGGCATCGCAACCGTTACATTAAACGAAGTCCATAAAATCTCTCATTTTCAGAAACTACACATAGTATATATATATATATACTTTAATTAATTTTTTTTTTGCTTAATAAGAACTTAACTCAGTATAATTTTAATTTATCCCCGTATGTATAGATATGATGAGACAAAGATTTTAGTAGCTGTTACCCGAGACTTCCGCTTGGAATTGAACAAAAAAGTGTTTGTTCAGTTCGCAGAGATTTTTCTAAAATAAAAGTAGCCTAAGTTAGTTCTTATAACATCAGCTATCTGCCAGTGAGTCCCGATAGATAGACTGCTTTTCATTTAGAACTTTATCTCGTGGTAATTTACTATGTACTACAAACTTTTACGCTTAATATATACAAATTATGCTTAGAAAAGTTATAATTCTTGATATTAAAACAAATAAAATCCAGAATTTGTACAACTGATATTAACATAAGTATTGAAAATGCAAAATATTTTTGATGTACCTACCAGGCAAGTGACTTCTAAAGCACTACATTTTACTACGCGTAAATTATATAAATTGGTTCAACCCACGGGAACTAAACCCACAACACTTACCCCGCTGGCAGAGGTAACCACTTAATCCTTATTGCCATAAATACCGTCGAAAACCGCTAAACATAATACATGATATAAAAACAATATTTTTCATAGATACCATCTTTATTTTTAGATACACGTATTTCTATTTAGTAAATATCCTCTTTTGAGGAAAGCTCACCAACCATAAAAATAAGAGAAGCTTGTCTCTTGAACTTTAGTACAGCGTATACGCCTATAGAAAAAACAAATACTGTTACTATTTTTACCCATATTCAAGAAACTGGTACCGCGTCAGGGGAAATTTGTGAACACGATATGACGTCACTGGCATTATGACGCTTCAAGTAATCTTAGAAACATATACCTAACCCTATTAAGGGCTAAAACTAATAATCAATCAACGTAAAAGAGGGCATGTTTGTAATACAATGCTTCTTTTGTTTATGATTTAGTTTGATGACATTGTAAATGTAAATTAAACTTTGACATGTATTTGAAACTTGATATTTTCTAAAGGATTGATTTCATATTTTAATAATCTAGCTTAGGTTAACATCTCAGGCTTGGTATTGAAAAAAGATTAGGCACAGAAGCTAAAGTTATAATCGCTTTAGTTCATGTATAAAAACGTTTACTGTAATGAACTTTTTATATGATACAACTAACCTTAATGTAAATTCAGTACCTAATAAACTTTGACTTTCATGAGTATTACATAGTGACCTCAATGAATAAATAATTTTTGACTGACTTTAAATATCAGGGGCAGAGTTTACCCCGTACTTTAAATACTTTTAGTGGCAGTCAGTCTCCGTGCTTTTTACATAATGTAAAGCCGTTGATCCCGGCTATCGCAAAAGTCTATTAATATGTGGAGTCTTTTAGATAACCTGACTAGTCGTCAGAATATTAAGCCGACACCTCACCTTTAAATGCCTGGAAACACTAGTTTATATTACATTATAGATTTCCTATTTTATTTACATATTTTTACTCTTGCTATATTATTGAAATGAAAACTTCTTTAGCGGCGTTGTGCACTTTTTTTGTGATGGGTAAAAAATGTTAAACTCGCGTCAGGACACGTGACCTGATCGAAAATTAGTAGGACGGATGGAGAATTGTCAAACTCGCGTCAAGACACATGACCTGATCGAAAATTCGTAAGACGGAGGGAGAATTGTCATGTTTGTGTACGATAGCGCAATAAATGAATATTGTATTTTACCACATAAATGATAGTACTTTTATATTGATAATTAAAGCAATTCGTGCAAAATTATTCCCTAACCATTCTAAAATATCAAAAATGCACAACGTTAATATTCAAGTTTTCACTTCTGCCGGCACTCCCGGAGTGCAACCCGTTGATATTTTTATACTTTTATCTTCACGTAAGATAAAATAAGTTCCAATTCTTCCACTACTCTATCTCACCAGTACCTTGGCCAACGCCTATGGCCGTTCATAAGGACCCGGTATGAACAAAGGCTAGTTTGGCTAGTAGACAGAAAACGCTCGCTTCATATTACGTGGCACATAAACATTGCAACCAAAATGTGGACATAAGATACCTTTGTCTACCTTCTTAAAATATAGGCGTTCATCTATCACTTATCACAACTAAATACCAAACAAAACGGAAGAAGAATCTGTCCAATCACAAACGGTATAAGCCATTACGGCGACGCTTTCCCATCATCAGAAAGACAATGGCCCGAAGAAAATCCGATCGATCAATACCTTCGCGACATTCACTCGTTACCGAAGGGGAGTGAAACGAATTGCATTCAAGCGGTAATTAATCCTGAATCTGCGCAACCAACAAGTCTAGGGGTTAACGACCTCATTAAGGTTCCGTAGGGGTTCTTTGATTGATTGCAAGAAGTTTCTTCTCAATATTTGTCAAAATGTTTCATGGTTCGCCTGTTCTGTTTTAATGGTTTATTAATTAGTGAGTCATAAAAGTCGTTTAGAGGAAGGGTTGTCAAGTACTTGTTAGTTAAAATGGCAATGGATCAAGATTAATCGGGCTTCACTTTTTAAAGTAAAAATGTAGGCACTTTATATTAAAGACCTCTCTCGCGTTAAATTTTATTTTTATGTCACGGTAGACTTTAGAAACAATCAACAGCAGATATAAAAAGCACCTAGACTGGAAAAACTATTTGTAGAAGACGCAAATTTTTGTTAATGTTCATTCTGACTGAAATAGTTTGGATATAACTTCAACTGTCAATGATGGAAACATGGCGACTTCTAGTCAACACGCTAACTAAAACTCTCTCGCACTTTCACAAGATAACATTAAGCAAGCAAATCACTGACGTCTATAACTTGTTTAAGCTTCCTAGATTGTGAAATACGCTCTATAAACTGTCTACTGCCAAACATGAGAACGGACAAGTTACTGTTGACTAATAGCTAACACCATTTTAGACCTATTCTCAATCATTCAGTCTTGCTAAAAGTTGCAATAGTTCTACCAGTTTTTGGTTTTGGAAACATACTTGTATATAGGTGTGGTCATATTTTAGGGCTGTAATGATAAATGATAATATCATACAGGTCTACCTAGTACAAATACCAGTCTCTCACACAGATCTTAATAATAATGTAACACCTAGCTTAAGATCTGATTTTCTTTTTGTAACTATTTCTGTGTGAGAGAGAAACATAAATAAATGATTATTATTATAAATAACCTATGTGCCCTAAATACGGACGAAAAAAATTAAAAATACATACATAGATTCACGCCTGTTTCCCAGAGGGGTAGGCAGAGACTACGGATTTTCATGTGCTACGATCCTGACACACTGAAAAATTAAAATTCCAAACATTTTATTTATTTACTAGATGTTTACGCGGTTTTACCCGCATTTATTGTTACTGCGCCGCCCCCGTGGGTCGTAGAATGACGTAATATAGCCTATAGCCTTCCTCGATAAATAGGCTATCCAACTCTAAATGAATTTTTCAAATCGAACCAGTAGTTCTTGAGATTAGCGCGTTCAAACAAACAAACAAACTCTTCAGCTTTATAATATTAGTCGAGATTATTTAAACTTCGAAACAAACGTCACGCTGTTACAATTGCGTCTGAATGGATGGCGGAGTGTTTGCAGTGGTCGAGCGCCGAGTGTTATGGGTTCGATCCACACGAGACAAGAATTTGTGTGATCCACAAATAATTGTTCCGAGTCTGGGTACTCTTCGTGTCTTTCTGTCTGTTTGAATGCTTGTAAAGTCCCCCGTGATACAGGAATTATTCCTAGTGTGCGAGTTGACTTTTTTTTTCAAGAAAAGACAGAATGAAAGGAGTCAGGCCCAATTTTGATAGTGATGCAATGTGTTGCTTTAAATGTTTAAATCATAAAAAATAAAATGTTTAAAATTGTCATAAAATTTCAAATAATTTGGATTGATCTGGCTATAGGTTAATTAGATTTTAGATATACATTACGGTCCAAAAATATGACCACAACTTTCTTTTACACGCTGTGTATACTACAACATGTTATATTCAAGTCAAGTCTTAAGTCGTAATGGACATATCCTTAAATCTTTTACACAAGTAATATATGACTAAGGTCTAAAATGTCGTAAAGCCCAGATATACGCAGGATGTAGGCATTACAGTGAAACCTACTTCAGTCACAGATAGATAGCCTTGACATCCGACTAGATGTATCAAGCGATAACAGCGGCCAACAATACCTTTGTCTTGCTAACGTAATGTACAGGATATTAAGGAATCTCGTGTCCTCGTTCCTAGATGAGTATCAGGGGACTGTTTTACACTGCAGCAATTTTGTAAAGTGCACGAATGATGCAATGCTTTAAACGATCACCTCGACGTAGGTGGCAGGTTTAATGCCGGTGCTGATCAATTATTGTGATCCGCAGATGGATTTTTTAAGTTTAGGTGCACTCTGTTTTATGTCCGATCCAGTATTATTCCTGATGCTGAAAAAGCTTGTTGTAACAAAGACAGTAATATAATAATTCCAAATTCCGAACAATTTTTAATATTACGATGAAACCTTCAATAGTACTGGTAAAGCAACCCCGAACCACATTATTTCTTTGTAAAAAATTCTAAGGATAAAGAATGTGTTGCTCTTACTGCCAAGCAGATACAACAGAAAGCAACTCACTTAAAATGATATTAACCGAAACCTAGCTGCACCATAATCAATTTCTTCTGTAAAACCATGTTTCCATGCGTATCCTTCAATCTTTGTTGCTATAAGCCAGTAATTTTCATGCCAAGATATACGCTTTCAGAACGCTTGAACAACTCCGAATCAAGGTCACCTAACGCTCCCAGAAAATTGAGTAAAAAGTAAAATGTCTGGCCCACAGAAATGAATTTCTTGCTTCTTAACCATGAGCAGCAGACCAGAACATGATTTCGCGCACGAGTTCCATGTTTGGATGAGTGCCAAACGTGGATTTGTTACATATGTAAACAATTTCACCTAAAAGAAAGCAGAGGCTTTATATTGGATTTTGGCACGAAGCTAGGTGATGTAAGCGTTAAAGACTTTAAGGATCATTTAGGCAACACCTTGGACAAGATCTTTTGTCCGTAATACAAAATTCGGTTTACATGGTTCTTGTCAAGTGTCTTTGAACGTCAGAAGCATGTTTTCTTAGAATGAGGTACTCTTAGGCAACTTAGAATATTACTGCAAAGTGTTTATACTATCCACTATGGTAACGAAAGCTGGATATGTTTGAGACAGTTGATATAATTACAAGCGATACTTTCCAGGCAACTATTAGCATTATTTTCTTATGCCTTAAGACCAAAATTTCTAAATTACCATTCGATATCCTTATTTAGGTCAAATAGACAGAACAGATAGAAATTTGTCTTACAATTTCGTGATAGGTTATTAATTTTGGTCTACAGATGATTTAATACTTATTGTAAGCATGTGCTTAATCTAGGACTTAGTTTAATGTAGGCAGATGACATGTTTGTCGAGCAATTTGATCCGTGCATGGTCTAAAGCCTTATAATGCAGGGCATGTATGATGTATGGGCTGTATTCCCATCCTCACGCCAGCGTCTATAAATCATTGTATCTTTTACGCCCATACTGTTTAGACGCCTGGTTAATTTGCAACGCAAATATACGATCATGTTGACCAACTACCAATCATAATTGGCAGTCAAACTATGGATGAGAGAATTTAATATCTTTCTCAATTTTTTTTTAATTCTTTTTATTTTGCTCGTCAAAATGACCACACTCCACCTGATGGTAAGCAGTCGTGTGGTCTAAGAGCAGTGGCCTCCACACCATATTTCACATTTCATATCTTCATATATATTTCCAGAATGACAGATAAGGCAAATTTGTATAATACCCACATCATCAGCTATGCTGCCAACTATAATACTTAGCCATCCCAAATAAGCTTTAGGAGCTTAACATCTTCCTCAAATTCATATCACCATACACACGCAGTAGGCGCAGGTGTATGGCACCCACATTTTGACAGTAGCTTTTAACCAACTCCAAAATCGGAATTTCAACTTCAAAATCGACTCCAAACGTAAAGCACAGAATTCATATCAACAAGAAAATGTTATATTCTCTCTACACTAACTTTTTACGTAGCAATCGTTATTCGCACCTTTCTTGTACCTACTAGGTAACCGTAGGTAAGGTACTGAACGTCTTGGAACCTTTTCCTTTGTTAACCTCAATAAATTCCTGCCAGGCGCACCATTGTCGAAAACTTTCCTTCACAGAATCGAGATCTGATAGAAGCAGGTAATGAATGATACCTATTGTTGGATAATTAATTTCTTCATTAGTGTCCTTTACATAGGACGGGATGGAATTATAGTAGGTGTTATATTGCCCATTATGCGTAATTGCTCCCTTCGAATTGTTCTCTCTTGTTTGGATGGTAACGCCTATTTTCTGGAGCCGTTTAAGGTGCGGTTGTCGAATTATGTTTGGTTGGGTGAAGTTGAATGAGATTTTATAATTACGCGTATATTATTTTAAGGATACTAATGATCTTATGAGATATCTATTGGGAGTCAGGTTTGATGTATTTAATAGGGTAATTGCTACTGTTTGATCTTGCACGTTATTTTATACGTAAAGAGGCCCAATCGCCCTCTTTCCCACTTCCCGCTCCTTCTCGTTCTCACTTCCTTTCCTAAAGGGTCGGCAATGCGCAAGTGATGCCTCTGGTGTTGCAGGCGTCCATAGGCTACGGTGACCACTTACCATCAGGTGGGCCATATGTTTGTTTGCCACTATAGTAGTATAAAAAAAAATACATATTAGTGAAAACATACATGCATATCTACACAGTGTCCCTCCTATATGCCTGTAAGATTGGCTGAGGTGTATTGCACGCACAAATGCCAGCTATAGCCTTAGAGCCTTTAACCTTTTAACCGCTTACGTCGGATTAATCCGACAAATATTTTCGTGTCCATTTCGCCAGCGTCGTATATTTCCGACCAGATACCACAGCTCGTTTAATCTGCTTTTTTATTTAAATACGGTGTT
The DNA here is from genome assembly GCA_963564715.1 of Catocala sponsa. Lineage (NCBI taxonomy): Eukaryota > Metazoa > Arthropoda > Insecta > Lepidoptera > Erebidae > Catocala > Catocala sponsa. The sequence continues at coordinate 10,972,787 of OY751352.1, forward strand.
TTCTATCAAAAAAATGTTTATATTGTGTAAATGAATAATTAAGTAATCACTTACAATTTAATACACTTTAGTCTCATAATTAGAAGTCCTAAAATAAGTATTTATTTTTGTAAGTATTTATTTTCGATTCACTATGCCGAGCGCTGGGGGCACGACAACTGTTATGAAGTGGGGCGGTTAAAAGGTTAATTACAAAGCGCCAGGCTATTGCTGTCACAGATATATAAATACATGACAGACATTTTTGCGATTCAGAAATTGAACCCGAGGCCTCATGCACAGTAGTAGAATACACAACCGCTATTTCAATTGAACTTACAAAACTTGAAAACTTGTTGCATATTGAACGAGTCATTCAAATTTGGACTTACTTTCTGAAAAATGTTCCAACCCACAAAGTTAACATTTTGAGATAATCGTAATTGAAGTTCAGTCCCGTATTGCTTCTTCATACATGTGGGTTGGGCTACTAAGTCATGATTTCATATTTAGAGTGATAGTAGAGCTACCAAATTTTTTCAGCTAGTAAATAGTAACCCTGTGACTAATTTGCTAATAATAACTCGATTTTGACCCGAGTGTGGGTTGGAACGTTTTTCAGAAAGTACGTCCATTTTATCATTGAGAATAAGAAAAATAGGCACGCTATGGGGCAATCTCTCCTCTCTCTCTGAAAAGAGAATATAAAACCTTTAATAAGACTTAGGGTCTTTCCCTTGGAATTGATTATTTATTTCTACATTTACTATTTAGTTCTCAGTAACAAACAACACAAATCCATACATTCATCCTAACGGCCAGTTTCATAATCCAATAGAAACATTACCCAAACAACCGGCATTTGATCTAACTGCCTATCCATTATTGCAGCGGCGTTAACATACAATAGGCAAATAACAATGCAAGCGTTTCCAATACGTACAGTCACACAGATGTCATATTTAGATTTGACGATATTGTATTGTAATTATCTGTTTGTTTGTTTGTGTTTACCGGGACGTAGAATAAACTTAACTTGAATGAAATATGTTCAGGGTAAAATAATTTGTTATTGTTGGTGATATTATTGTAAATTTAAATAATCTCATCAAAATAATTTCAGCTATTTGGCCGGCACAAAACAGACATTATTACTTTCGGTTTAAAATTATAATTGCGAATAAATTTACGCTAGCAAATCAAAGTTAAAGTAAGTAACGAACCAGTGTGCGGATTCGACTTGCAGAAATATTATTATTATCATGAATCCTCTCCAAATATGTATAAGTATTAAGGGATTAACGCAACTAAAAAGGAAGCGACATTTCTGAAATAAAAGATTACATATATTTACTATCACAATTACAACTTTACAATTTTTATATGTACAATGGGTTTGATATGTTTTTTTTTAAAAAGAAAACCCTAAATAAAGTAAAATTAAAAAAAAAAAAAAAACTTTACAATTAAGGTATTGTATACTTACCAAAAATACATTCTATTTCTTTGGTCCATACATAAAAAAATAACTAGTTGAAAATGCTAACCCAGTAATGTCAAGCTCGGCCGCTAATATTATATTAGCCACAAAACTAGGTAACAACGATGCAGTCAAAGAGATTATTAAACTTACGAAATATATTTTCACACACCGCGGCTGTTTTCAGAAGTGTCAAAACGGCACTATATAAAATAACGGCACGGTTGCCACACTGCAAAAACGGTACTTTATTGTCAGGCGTCTTAAGTTGACATTCTTACCTGTGCTTAATCGTATATCTAATATATTTGGTGTCGACTGTACCGGCATCCATGAAGCTTAAAGGGGTCGTTAAACCGAGCTTAAATATCTGACACACGGCCATAAAGAACGTCAAGCGATATAATACTACATACTGCCAATAAAGAGTATTGTTCGAAATTTTATAGCGTACGGTGTAAAAATCCTAAACTACCACTTTAAATAGCAAGAATGTGAGTAAAACTATAATTAAGTACTTTATATTACGTGATTTGTGATTGATGTTTATTAGTAGGCGTAAAAATTATTAACATTAAAAATTGTAATCATTTTTTTACGGTTTTTCTTTACAATGCACACGACCTTATTTAATATTGATTATGAAAGTTATAATGCGCGTGTATTTAATCATTTTTTATTGAATTTTGATCATAAATCCGAGTGCAATCCGCATCCTTTTTATTGGATATAAATCGTGTCGAATCGTTTATACTGCCGTAATTTTATCGATAACCGTTAAAGTATGCGTCTAATATAAAATCTACTTTGCCTAAAGTAATAACTTCCAATTGAATGTGTCGAAAATAAACGTATTTTGCTATTCGTTTTATAAAAACGAATAACTTCCAATTGATTGTATCGAAAATAAACGAACTATTCGTTTAGTAAAAATGTACTATTGTAATGAAGTCAAGGTGGCGATTTTTTGCCAGATTGATAATACATACTCACGAGTCGTAAAACCAGCAAGTAAAGACCTTTCTAAGAAGTTAGTATGTACATAATTATGTACATACACGTCACGCATATGATCCTTGAGGGATGGTCAAATATGCGTTTTGCATTTTGCTCGCTATGATCTTAGATCTCACGTAACCTATACCAGACTTCGTACTGTACCAAAAATTACTGGACAGAAAAACTCAAATGCCAACGTGCCAAGTAATGTGGATTCGAACTCAATACAAGATAAAAAAAATTGTGATCCATAAATAGTTGCCCTGAGTCTAGATGTTCTTTGTGTCCGTTGGTTTGTAAAGTCCCCCGCAGCACAGGAATTACTCCTAGTGCGGTCCCATTCCAATTGCCTTATAGGCCAATTGTCATCGTAGAGATAATAACCCTTTTTTTTTAATTAAACTACTATATACGGATTTTATCGCGTTGTTTATTTGACACTTTATTACAAAATTTTGAAAAACTGTTACACTACTATAATTACTATTAAACTTTACAAATTTTTAAGCTAATTGAATTATTGAAACTATTAAGACTATTTATACTTTTACTATACTATTATACTATTTATATTTATGTTTACACTTTCCCCGACGTTTCGGTTGCTTTTCAGCAGCCATGGTCACGGGGAGACTAAGATGGTAGTTGTCTCAATGTTCCAGTGTGGTTATTTCAAAGTACCCGAACATAATTTAATCATGGGTGTTTCTATTTACGCAGAATGAGCTCAAAGTATCATGAAGTCTAGCTGTGGTTTGCTTCTTAGTAGTTTAATTTCAATGAATAACATTCGCGTAAACAGAAGACAATATTAGATAATAACCCTGTCATAAAATACATATATACCAACATGTCCCCCAGCTTGCTAGCGCCCCCTACCAGCAGTGATTACCACAAAACTATGCGATCCGGTTTAACAGTAGTAAATCAGTGCGGCGAACGGCCGCTCTAATACATATATACCAACATGTCCCCCAGCTTGCTAGCGCCCCCTACCAGCAGTGATTACCACAAAACTATGCGATCCGGTTTAACAGTAGTAAATCAGTGCGGCGAACGGCCGCTCTTTGTAACATCACTCATGCCTGAACACACACATTGTAACTTAGATATACATTACTTGGATTACTCAAACACTGATTTGTAACATCACTCATGCCTGAACACACACATTGTAACTTAGATATACATTACTTGGATTACTCAAACACTGATTTGTAACATCACTCATGCCTGAACACACACATTGTAACTTAGATATACATTACTTGGATTACTCAAACACTGATTTGTAACATCACTCATGCCTGAACACACACATTGTAACTTAGATATACATTACTTGGATTACTCAAACACTGATTTGTAACATCACTCATGCCTGAACACACACATTGTAACTTAGATATACATTACTTGGATTACTCAAACACTGATTTGTAACATCACTCATGCCTGAACACACACATTGTAACTTAGATATACATTACTTGGATTACTCAAACACTGATTTGTAACATCACTCATGCCTGAACACACACATTGTAACTTAGATATACATTACTTGGATTACTCAAACACTGATTTGTAACATCACTCATGCCTGAACACACACATTGTAACTTAGATATACATTACTTGGATTACTCAAACACTGATTTGTAACATCACTCATGCCTGAACACACACATTGTAACTTAGATATACATTACTTGGATTACTCAAACACTGATTTGTAACATCACTCATGCCTGAACACACACATTGTAACTTAGATATACATTACTTGGATTACTCAAACACTGATTTGTAACATCACTCATGCCTGAACACACACATTGTAACTTAGATATACATTACTTGGATTACTCAAACACTGATTTGTAACATCACTCATGCCTGAACACACACATTGTAACTTAGATATACATTACTTGGATTACTCAAACACTGATTTGTAACATCACTCATGCCTGAACACACACATTGTAACTTAGATATACATTACTTGGATTACTCAAACACTGATTTGTAACATCACTCATGCCTGAACACACACATTGTAACTTAGATATACATTACTTGGATTACTCAAACACTGATTTGTAACATCACTCATGCCTGAACACACACATTGTAACTTAGATATACATTACTTGGATTACTCAAACACTGATTTGTAACATCACTCATGCCTGAACACACACATTGTAACTTAGATATACATTACTTGGATTACTCAAACACTGATTTGTAACATCACTCATGCCTGAACACACACATTGTAACTTAGATATACATTACTTGGATTACTCAAACACTGATTTGTAACATCACTCATGCCTGAACACACACATTGTAACTTAGATATACATTACTTGGATTACTCAAACACTGATTTGTAACATCACTCATGCCTGAACACACACATTGTAACTTAGATATACATTACTTGGATTACTCAAACACTGATTTCGGTATAGTTGATACTGATTTAAGTGTTCTGGTGATGGGTTGTAATCGCTGTTTGTGCAATATTTGATGGATATGCGTAAGAAAAATAACTGTTAAGACGCAATATTACATTAATGAACATCAAAATATTAACAAATCCTAACTAATATAAATGCGAAAGTTAGTTTGTTTGTTTGATACCCTTTTACGCCCTAACTACTCGACCGATTCTAGTGAAATTTCGCATACATATTGTCAAGTGTACAGAAAACGACATGGGTTACTAATGCACAAAAAAGTACTAATAACAAGCGAGTAAAGCCACGGACAAAAGCTGGTGTTACATTAACGAAAATTAAAGAGTTGAATATAAAAGGGCCTTGGATAAGGTATTGGACTTGCGATAGAAAAGCCGTGGGTTTGAATCCCTCATTACACTATCAACGTGAACTTGTCACACAATCATTTATTTCAGGACCTACTGGGCAGTAAAATCATCTCGCCTGTTCTCCCTTCTACTTTAATGTGAAGCAGCGATTTGGTTGTGTTCTCTCTTTTTGAAATGTGGAGGTTAGAAGCTTAGCCGTATCCATGAACAACAGTTCCCTTTTCCCATCCGTAGGGTTGCTAATTCTATCCAATCCTATCCTATCATATTATATTTTATCGAATAAGGTCATTTTAATAGGCTCTAAAAAGTATAGCACGGTGATCTTTTTAAAATAAAGGTGATGATGCGACGGCCAGCTTATCGTCCAACACGTTGGCGCCACCTATCGGCGGTAGTGCCTTATCAACTATGTGAGCCAACGCTAGTAAATCAGCCGCGTAACACCACAGTTTTACCATCGCTCATGGTGAAACCGAACCGGCTTTATTCTACCATGATATATAGCACTCTAAACTTATTAGATGTTTATGCTAATTATGCGCAGGTTTAATAAGTTTATTCATATTGATGATGTTGGTTATCTCCTGCCGTAAACATGGTAGCTGTGATAGTATCGATGTGATTGATTGCAGTAGTCACTTCGCTTGACCAAGAATTTTCGGTTCGATTTCCACGTCGACAAAAATTTTGTCGAGATTGCGGGTACTTTGAGTCCATTGTTGCATGTTTGTAAAGTTGCCCATGATATGGGGATCAAATTTGTTGTGGAAGCTGTCTTTTCTAAGAAGAAGAAAAGGTAAAAGCAGTTACTTAAGTCGAATAAAACCAGCAAAATCATTTTTTGAAGTGAAATCTTCTTTAGCGGCGTTGTGCACTTTTTTGTGATGGGTAAAAAATGTTAAACTCGCGTCAGGACACGTGACCTGATCGAAAATTCGTAAGACGGAGAGAGAATTGTCAAACTCGCGTCAGAATACGTGACCTGATCGAAAATTCGTAAGACGGAGGGAGAATTGTCATGTTTGTGTACGATAAATGAATATTGTATTTTACCACATAAATGATAGTACTTTTATACTGATAATTAATTAAAGCAATTCGTGCAATATTATTCCCTAACCATTCTAAAATATCAAAAATGCACAACGTTAATGTTCAAGTTTTCACTTCTGCCGGCACTCCCGGAGTGCAACCCGTTGATATTTTAAAGCGTCTACCGTACTTAGTGTGATTGTTGTGTCGCGGGGAACTTTACAAACATTCAAACAATGGACACAAAGACCACCTAGACTCGGAACAACTATATTTTGGAGAGTAGTAGAGCCTCACTGATTTCAGCATGAATGGGCCGGCTCGACCGGGTAAGGACTACCCTCTCACAGAATATCAACGTGAAATACCAGTATTCCTACTGTTGTGTTTCGTTCAGTGAATGAGAGTGCCGGAAGCCTAATCACCGCCTTTCCCCTATCCCGCTCCTTCTCCTTCCCACTTCCTTTCTAAAGGGTCGGCAACACGCAAGTGATGCCTATGGTGTGGCAGGCGTCCATAGGCTACGGTGACCACTTACCATCAGGTGGGCCGTAAACTTGTTTGCCACCTTAGTTGTATAAAAAAAAATGATTTAACCAGTTTTTATCCCGTATGGGAATCGAACCCACAACTCGATGCAAAAGCAGCGGCAAGGCGACCGCTCAAACCCCAACGCCATGACCAGTCAACAGAATTATTGTAGATGATTAAATCGACAAGCGTAGTGAATTACGGTCTAACGCTTCTTATACTGAGAAGAGGCCCGTGCCCAACAGTGGGACAGATTAATACAGAGCTAATATAAAAAGTCAACAACGTATAGTGGCTACAGCCAAGACCTACTTAGCATTAGCAATAGGTAGACATGTCATGCCTTATCCCATTAATGAGGTGACGATTATATGTAAATATTTAATACTTGTAAGTCACGAGTACAGACAAAAAAGACAATACATCTACTTAATTATGATGAATAAGTACAGAAGCAGGGTTGCCAATCGATAGGCAGCGGCTTTGCTGTGTCCTGACATTGCTGAAGTCCATGAGCAGCGGTTACCACTTTCCATCAGGTGGGCCACTTGCTCGTCTGCCACAAATAACAATAAAAAAAAATACTATTGAATATGCTAATATGCAAGGCTTTAAATTAAAAATACACGGATGGGCGCAGTGGTTATGTGGTCACCTCATCTGTGTGCTAAATGTTATGGGTTTAAACTCCATACGAAACAAAAGTTTGTGTGTTATCGTTGTTACGAGTTTCGGTTTGCTTGTTTGAATGTTTATCAAGTCACCCGTAATATAGGAATTTTTATTTAACAAGAGAGTAGTCTTATAAAAAGAGAAATTTTAAAATATTTAAGACAATCCATAAGTACAATATTTTATATAAGCATAAGAAATAAGATTCAAAATTAAAAAGTACTTGAATGATTTATTGTTTCCTTCAAAACTAAAAGAAATCCACTTCAAATATACACTACAATTTCATATAGTTTTAAGCATCATATACACAATCGTGCCATATTTATTAAAGCATTTGGCAACCCTATACTCAAGTGTTTCAATTTAATAATATCGATAATATATACCACAGTATAAGATAAAATACACTATGGCCAGAGGTTCAATGTTCTTATTACATATATCTAATGAATCTAATCTATCATCTTATATTCTTTAAGCCATTGAAAGCTAATATTGTCACGTATATCTGCTCATATCAATCAACATCTATTCATAATTTTATTGGTAGGCGCACAGCTATCTAAATTCTTGTCATGCGAGTTCCAACTCCTGAAGATCTTGATGCTTTATCAGCTCTGTCACATCTAAAGATCATGTATGTTCTTTTAGGTATAGTATATAATGTCTATTCCTTTTCCTTTCTAAAATAGAGGCTGTTTTAAAAGCTTATTTGCTTCTAAAGCAGCCTCTTCTAAATAACAGAAAATAACTAAAACTAAAAAAAAATGAGTGCTACAAAAACATTTTTGTCCTATGTAGGACTCAGAACCTATAGCATTCGACACATTACCATTGTGCAATGTGGTTTTTATCTCCGTCCATCCTGGCAATTTAAATTATTGAAGATTATATGCAGAATATTGCCAGATCTAGCTCGCGTTGGCAAATAAAAGAAATACTCGTGTTTCTTAGCTTGAGCCTGAGTGTTCGGCGGACAAGAGATTAAATTAACTTTTCTCAAAATACATCACAATACTGGGTACAAAATTTAAACATAGCATCAAAATATACACTAATCTATTGTATTCAATAAGAACGAAATAGTATTATTTACAAAAGATACACCAGATATAGTAAATACATTATAGTATTAAGTAACCTAGTTCTATAAATCCTATATTCCCACGCCAATGATTTACATAAAAATGTGAACTAACCCGTTAGGCCTGTAGCACGCATGGCGTAACACAATTGTCTAAGGGAGGCAACGAGGGAGGCTGCCAATAATTTCCCGCTCTATTTCGCCCGGACATCGAACCGCCACTATGAAGGGTTCGACCAGGTCGGCTGTGAAATGTCCCTACCCTGCGTTTCATGTTATTCCTGTCGTATTTTTACTGAACAGGGTAAACAAGACTTTGATCAACAAAAATGTTGGATTCAGTGAGTTTAAAAATAAATTACGCGTTGGCGCAAGAAGTGCGACCTTTTTTCAACAAGATAGATAATTTTTTCTAGCTCATGGTTCGAAGTTATAACCGCTTCAGAATTGTTAGAGCCACTTGATTTGTTGTCTTAGTTACACAATTGATTTCCTGAGAATAAGCGGCGCCGATGAACCATTGTAGAATAGAAGCTGATGGAATCATGGAAACCAGTAGTATCTCTACCATTCCGGGAAATAGGCCTTAGGTAGTCTATTTATATATTATCTGTCAAATAGGCCAGCACAACTATTATAACTAACTTACTCACAAAAAGGTAAAGTATCACGCTTTACGGGTAGATAGACATTTAGGAATGCCACATATGGTTTTTGCTTCTTACTTAAAGTTGGATAGATGATTATACTTCAAGATCTTGCCCGAAGAGCAAGATATGGTGATCTTCTTCAAAAACTTAACTGGTTTCTGTCATCACTTCAAATCTGTCCTGACAATACTTGGACGAGTTTATCATCTGTTTATTAATACTATTTCAATAAAGAAGTAATATTGAGGCAGTAAGCAATATCGCATAAATTTTCCACAAATAAAACGAAGCCCAATCATAATTCGGCCAGCTTCCCGCAACGAGTAACGATCTTGACTAGCCGACGCTCCAATTTGGCTAAAAGCTAAAACATCCAAATACACAATTCATAGACGTATAGATGAAATAGAATTACTAGATGAGATATGGAAGTGTTCTTCTATTGCTGAAGCCTAAGCTATTGGAATGGAAAGGAAAGTAAGTAATATCAAAGCTGAAAACTTTTCTTCTTCTTGTAGTTTGTAGAACACAGAAGCATTGTGAGCAAAAGTAATTATTTATTATATTATAATATAATAATATAATATTCTACCACATACACACAACACTATCTAGCCCAAACTAAGCAGAGCTTGTACTATGGGTACTAGAATGATGGATAAACATACATATATACTTTTTTTTGTAAATAAATACATATTATACATAGAAACACCCAGATCAAGACAAACATCCATGTTCATGCACACAAATGTTTAACTTGTGCGAGAATCGAACCCGTGACCTCATGCGAGGCAGTTGGTAACACCAACCACTACGCCATCGAGGCCGACAATTAAAATTTATTTTATATGACATAAAATGTTAATAATACAGGGGAAAAAGAAAATCAATGAGGCCACAAAGTCACAAAGTACACTCAGAATCGAAACAACCCAGATTCCTTTTAGACTTCATGGCATAGAGTTGACAAGATGTTGAATCTCATGGGAAAACAGAAGACTATATGACCAAAACCAAAAGACCTAGCTGTAAATTTCGGCAAACTTTATTCTTAACAAAATAACTATTTACTTCATTGGAAATTATAATACTAGCCAAGGCCCACCGTTATATCCCGCCGACATTTAGTTTACAAAGTACAGCACTAATCTATATGAATAAATAAAATTGAAGTGTCTGTTTGTAATGTCAACAGCTTTTTATCTAATGCATATGAAAGTATATAAGGTACCTATACGAAAACATCTATTTTAAAATTTTTGTGTCTGTCTATCTGTTTGTTCCGGGTAATCTCCGAAACGGCTGAACCGATTTTGACGGGACTTTCACTGGCAGATAGCTGATGTTATAAGGAGTAACATAGGCTACATTGATTTTAGAAAAAAAAAATAGTTTTCCGTGGAGACAAACACTTTTTAGTTAAAATCTACGCGGGCGAAGTCGCAGGTAACAGCTAGTATACTGTAAATTATAAAAGTCTAAAAGGCTTTAGTCACTTCGAAAATAATTCCTGATTCTAAAGGTGAATTCCACTACAGGACACCCTCGTTCAAAAAATCACTTTTGCCATCACGTGAGTAACTATACCAAGATGAAGTCCAGATACACTAAACTAAACTACCCACCTAACGCTATATCACACCAGGTCATTCGAGGTTATAAACAGTAACTCAAGATTAAGTAATGCTTTAATATGTAATTAGGCACTGTGTGGACGTAAGTCAAACGCTAGGCATAAGTAAAACCTATGTATAATGTATGTACGCGTCAGTGTATATAACAAGGAATGTTGAAGGGTCAGTTTCGTGTGCCTACAGAAGCCTAGAAAAGCCTCATCTGTATTCTGACTAGGCCTAGAGCTTATTTATTTTCTCGTTTTCATTTCTACAAAAGGGCAGGGTTGTGTTATTTTCTTTATTATAATTGGTCGTGGGTTTCAGTTAGGTATGCTACTGGAAATGTTGACTGGTGTCATGTTATGTCATTTTAGTTTTAAAGCTGTATAAAGTGTTTAGTTTTGTTGTCACTTATGGCATTTATATACGAGGGTAGTAACATACAAATAGACTTAGGCTGCCTGTCCATTGAAGCGGTGCGAGGCTGCGAAGCGAAGAAACAAAGAAATATTGACCAATAGCATTGCATACTGGAGCGGAGCGGAGATTTTATGCAATCCTATTGGTTATTATTTCTCTGTTTCTTCGCTCCCCAGCCTCCCTTCGCTTCAATGGACAGACAGTCTTACGCTCGTAAACCGGTATGAGTAACCTGCGCTTGCGTCCTGTGCAAGTAGCTCGCATAATTATGTAGTCTTGCGTCTTGTTCAAGCACCATAATAAATATTATTATTATACAACATTTTTAGGCTTATATAACATTGAACTACGTCGTTATATACATTTAACCGTTTTCTACGTCACGAATTTTATTAAGTGTGAGCAAAAATGTCCGGCTTCATTTTATTTTTTCATGATGAAGACATCATAATGACATTTTTACGACAAAAGATAACTTCTTCACTAGAAATTATCTCCGCTAAGGACAATAAAATAAAGACCATATAGATTCATACGACAATTTTCGGAACTTGCTAGTGTTTGTACATCGAACCTGCGACACAACGCATTGGTAGTAGTGAGCTACCAAATTACACCAGTGCAGTTGACTTAGTGGTAACTTATCTAGTAATAACGATACTCTGTGCGGAACGTAATTCACAAACTAATATTGAAGCACCGTTTCGAAGGGAACGCCACAACGAACTTGGTTATGTTACTATGAATTTATATTAATAATATTGTCTTACGTTTATGCGAATGTTATTCATTGTAATTAAACTATTTTATATGGATTTTTTTCGACTTCAAAAAAGGAGGAGGTTCTTAATTCGACTGTATTTTCTTTTTTTTTATGTTTGTTACCTCATAACTTTTATCGCGTTGTTTATTTAACATTTTTATTACATAATTTTGAAACTGTTACACTACTACTCCCTACTACTATTTAGGCTATTCAAATTATTAAATTCAAATTACTAACATTCAAACAATGGTCACAAAGAACATCTAGACTCAGAACAATTATTTGTGGATGGCAAATACTTTTGTCCCGTGAGGGATTCGAACCCACAACATTCGTATCAGTAGCGTTGTCAGTAGCGAAGCGAGGCGACCACTTAAACCAATACGCCATCAGTGCAGTCATCTATACTAATATTATAAAGCTGAAGAGTTTGTTTGTTTGTTCGAACGCGCTGATCTCAGGAACTACTGGTTCGATTTGAAAAATTATTTTAGTGTTGGATAGCCGATATCGAGGAAGGCTATAGGCTATAATATAACATCACGCTACAACCCACGGCGGCGGCGCAGTAACAATAAACGCGGTTGAAACCGCGGGAACATCTAGTATTATATAAAGGTGTATTTTTAAAGTCTCGAATTCAGTAATAAACTGCTTTAGCCCCACTCATTATTACCTGGAATCTCTTCCCTAGTACCACGAAACTTAAACGGGCCTGTAAACATAGCGAACCAAATCTGTGTATAATATACATTTCTACCTAACAGATATCAACAGATGAAAACTAATACTAATTCAAATAACTAATTTGTAGTATCCGTACCAAAGTTTAGTATTGATTTGTAACGGGTACAAAATCAATACCCGTTTTAGGTACAATTAATTATGCAAAGTCAAAGTTCATCCCATTCAAACATACATGCGTCTACCCTCAAAACTCTAACTTCTACTCGAGTAGTCGTTTTGTCACCGTCACAGCCCTAGCTGTCCAAAACTTAGCGAAACTTGCGGTCTAGAGAAACAACTTGGTCAATCCCTAGTACGTCTATCTCCTTCCTCCTACATGCTTCATTATTTGTTGTCTCTGTCACTCGTTTGTAATTAATAATGTATGAAAGCTGTAGACGCCATGCATCATTATGATGTAGAGGCAACTCTTAGCCCTTTGTACCGTTGACAAAAAAGCATAAAAGTGAATATAATTAATTTTTACTTGATTTATTATGGCTACCTGCTGCTGCTCATTTAAGTGGTTGCCTTTGTGTATCATATTAATTATGTTATAATTTTATTTATATCTTTCGCTGGAGATTTTACACGTGTGCTCTATCATCACAAAATGGCGTAGTTAAATGTAAACAGGGATAGTGTATCAGTCAAATAATTTTTATAAATCAGTTCTATGTTGACATTTTTATGTACATTATCAAGTATATTTTCTCTTTATGATATTAAAATTGATAAAGGGTAAAAAAAGGTAATTAAATTACTACAACACTGGAGAAATGAATTATTAGTTTATTTATTTACTTTATCATACAAAGGCTTACGTATTGAACATAGTTTATTGCTGATTCTGTCTATATCTCCAACTGAAAAGGTGATTAGAATGTCTGTATGATTGCATTAACCACGCTATCCCTACCGAATTTGTCATCAGCATCATCAATAAAATCACATGAATATTTTTTAAGGCTGCCACCGTAAGAAAACAGAACACCGATAAAAAGGGACACAGTTTAGACGAAATGGGTTAACAATAAATGTCGACTTGCATACCTATTGAATTAAGACGAGTAATGCGTTATTATATTGCCTATTGTAATGATTAAAAACGATATTAAGTATCTATTAATATAGTGCAACATTTGCTGATGGAGTGTGTAAGGAACGAGGTGGAAAGGGAGTCGGTTCTGAAAACGCATGGACTGGAGCGGAATAACGTAGGACTTATTCAGAGTGTGCTAAGTGAGCCTGCATCAGAGTTAGCGCGGGCTTTCTATCGATTGGTACCGCAGACCCAGCACCGACCCCCTCTATAAAAATAAGTTTAAGGATTAGTTATATTATTAAGTTAAGCGAATTACTGTTTCGGGTACAATGGGTTTGATATGCTTCACATGAAGAAAAAACCCTTAATAAAATAAAATTAAAAAAAAAGTATCTATTAATATAGTACAACTAATTCAGTTAAATCTGTAGTACCAAAAATACCAAAAGCGCAATTTTGTCTGCGTTTTCGATTGCATTAAATTTGTTTCGAACTCAAACCCCAATATTCGCGGTAGGTCGATAGAATTTACAATAAATATATATTCCAATTTCTTATGTAAAATGTCCCATATTGTTATTTAATTCATCGCTAAAAGCAACAAAAAATATTGTCAGAACACCATGTACCTTGATATGAAAAATGCGCCCACCACCGTCCCGGTATACCGCCGTAGGTTTTAAGAAATCATTAATATGGATTAGAGGAGACAATTTATGGTGGCGTGTATGTTTTGTGACAGAAACTCAAGTGCTTTTTAATTAAAATTAACATGAAACGTAAATTGTTTAGAGAATATTTTGTTCTATTTACTTTTACGTAATACGATATGATTGTAGGTGCAGTCGAAGAAAATCTTTAGAGTAAACACAGTATGTGGTTATGGGATTGCCAAGTTTTGATTGACATTTCTTATTCATGCTGCAACGTAGACGGTTTCTGTAATAGTTTTAATAATATAGTCGATTTTGTAGAGTTATGCTGGTCTTAAGCCTACCTTAACCAGTTTTAGTAGACCTTCCAATAGTATTATCATGCCTATGTGTCCTGTTTACAAGATGCTAAAGTGTTTGTGGGGATCAATTTTATATAGGCCTTATATCTTTAAAGATTTTGTAATGAGTGAATGGTATTTCGTATTTGATGTTTGTGACTTTGTTTTATTAGCAAATTATTATTAAAATTAGACTACTATGTTTATGTCAGAACAGGTAATTTGGGGCACTTACTGTTAACTAACGAATTGCTTAATTAGTACTAACAGGATACATATAAGCTGTAAAAAGATTTTAAACCGCTTGCAAATTTATAGGCACTGTAGTTCCGGTGATTTGCTGATAGTTTATTTATTTTTTTATCTTGTGTACTAAATTTTATTGCCAATTAACTACATTAAAGAAGTAATAATTTCGATAAAATAGTAATTATGCTAAAACACATTCATTTCTATGTTACAAGATAACATTTTACGGGTTTATCAGTAGAATAGTGGTTCTATTAATATAATCTGAGATGCATGTTTTTGCTGACGGTACGCGAGTGTACGTGAAAGAGTTTGATGTTATTTATTCATTTCGTTATCTCACGCTAATATAATTATACGAAGCTCACTCTAAGTGGTTCAGCATCTAAATTACGTGCCTTAATACCAGTCATTTAGAGTTTCGAATACTTTATAGATTAATTTTAGCTTCTTTAATACCATAGACTTGGAATATTTGCATTAAATACATGAGGTAAAATATCAGCGAATTTTTTCTCACTTGTTCGAAATGAATGAGAAATAAATAATAAAATAAATAATCCTAATCCTAATCCTAATTAATATTCTAAAAGGGAAAATGAGTTTGTTTGTTTGTTTGTTACCTTTTCACGCCTAAACAACTGAACCGATCATCCTGAAATTTTGCATACACGTTGACAGGTGTGGTGTACAGAAACGGACATAGGCTACCTTTCATCCCGAAAAATTTACTGTTCCCGAGGAAAACAACAAAAACGTTCATATGATAATAGATGGCGCCACGTTTCTTTCGAATCATGATTGAATTATATTATTACATGCATAGTACAACCCGAATTGATTGTCAAATTCTAAATTAACGCGAGCGAAGCCACGGGCAAAAGCTAGTAATAATATAAATGAGAAATATGTCAGGATCGTAGCAAATGGAAATCCGTAGTCTCTGCCTACCCCTCTGGGAAACAGGCGTGAATCTATGCATGTATGTATGTATTGTTCGAAATGGAAAGACAACTCCCGCGCTAGGATTAATTCCTGTGTTATGAGGAACTTTACAAACATTCAAGCAACATAATATACAAATTCCACTCCCAGACTCAGAACAACCTTTTCTGGACGAATAGAAAGAACACCCAAACTCGAAGCAACCATTTTGGTTCACAATTTTTGAAGTGAAATCTTCTTTAGCGGCGTTGTGCACTTTTTTGTGATGGGTAAAAAATGTTAAGCTCGCGTCAGGACACGTGACCTGATCGAAAATTCGTAAGACGGAGGGAGAATTGTCATGTTTGTGTACGATAGCGCAATAAATGAATATTGTATTTTACAACATAAATGATAGTACTTTTATACTGATAATTAAAACAATTCGTGCAAAATTATTCCCTAACCATTCCAAAATATCAAAAATGCACAACGTTAATGTTCAAGTTTTCACGTCTGCCGGCACTCCCGAGTGCAACCCGTTGATTTTTTTCTTGTATTTTCTTTTTGTTTGTATGTTAATATGTTGTGTTTTTGGTGTGCCTAATAAATTACTTTTCTTTCTTTCTTTAAAAAACTAACAAATAAATAAATAAATTCACCTTCGCATTTATAATATTATTTAGGAAGTTAGGATAATATATTTAACTTAGGTATGATTTTATAACAATGTTCTAATTTCTATTGTTTTCTTGTTACAGGTAATACCACCATTATTGGAGAATACAGAAAATGAAGTTCAGTTATTCAGTAATTACTGAAAGTTGTTCGTTTTTATTACTTTACTTGTGTAATGTATTATAACAGTTTACAAGGCTTAGGAACTGTTCAACGACTGCCTAGTTAGTTTTATTTATCTGTGTACTTTAAAAAGTTTCCGTCATGCTTAATTTCAAATTAATATTTTTTACAAATACCTAGATAGGCGGATAAGATTGGCAGAAGATATTTATTATCAAGCATTTTAGTAGACGGTTGTGGGTTCGATCCCTATCTATTAAATTGTCATTTGTTTAAATGCCAGACATAATTGAAAACTTAATGTGTTTGGCCGCCGGTGTCCTGCTGCAACTCAATAGGCAAAGCTACTAATTTTAACACATTCGGATGACAAATATAACTAAAGAAGCAATAATACGTTTAGTCGAAAATCAAAGTTCAAGTTTCAGTGAAATTATTTAAAGGCATTCGAGATTCAAAACAGATCATGAAATGTATTTCAAACAACATTGATATTCTTTTTTTTATATAACACTGGCCTGTATATCGATTTTTTTTAATACTCGTATTTAAACCCATTTGCTGTCCCGTGATAGACACAATAGAAAATCTATTGTTATGTATCATATGTGATTCATCGGACAAAGAACCTCTTAATAGTGCTAATATGTCGCAGAGGAGCCACTTTTGTTTAAGCATAACTAGCAAATGTGTTACTTTTCACTTTAACTATACTAAATACTTACAAGCAGTCACTTCATTTCGCAAAAGATGAGGTTCTAATCCGTTACCTATAAACCTGATTACTTGTTGTAAGGTATTTAAAAGTCCATTACGTAACAGCGACCTATTTGCGTGTAAAATGACGAAGTTTATTGTAAAAGCCTAAAGTACAAACCTTACAACTAAAACATTACGTAAACATTTCCCAAAGGCGTCATTAACAGCTCTATATATATATATATATATACAAAACGTAATACGCTTTTCACTGAACACAAACACCACTTACTTTTACACAACCGTTCTCAAGTTTAGCCTTGAGCCACTAAAACAAAATTCCACTAAAAGATCATCCATAAACGCCCACCCATCTAATTCTTCTCCGTAGCAGCATTACTTAACCACAACAATCTACAGTGACATTACTAAGCCATCGGTAACACCTGATCTTGGGATATCAGCGGAGGAAATACGGCCTTAAAATTGAAGTTGTAAGGTTGAAATTTATTTGGAGGGTAGTTTGACAATATTAACATAGAGTAGTTAAACCCTGGTATTAAAATTCGATGGACCATACGTTATCCAAGTTGGTTACACGGGAATCGTTTTAACTGTACCACGGATGGTTTTCGATAGATTATTCAATATTTATTGATAGTAGACATTGGGATGAATCACTTTATGACGATATAAAAAATGAGAGTACGGTAGTTGAACTGAGGATGGCTTGTTTTTAAATATAGTGGTATGGCTTAGTGGCTTAACGCTTGACTGTTAAGCTAGAGGTTTCAGGTTCGCGTCTCTGATTATATGCTTTTGATTTTGATGATAGATTATTCTGCTGACTGGCTAACAGTGTAATGGATTATAGCTTTAGGTATAACTAGCAATTATGTATGTATGTATGTCCAGCAGTGGACTATTATAGCCTGGTGATGATGATGATGATGTATAACTAGCAATTCTATAAGTTCCATCAAATATGAATTATGGCAAATCTGAATGCGTGATGGTATGTAGGACTATAAGTCCATGAAGCTAGTCGATGTTTAAGTTCAGGCCAATTTAAAATCGAAACTAGTCCTGTTATGATATAACGTACCATATTCGAGCAAATAAATACATAGATTAAATTATTGTATGTAGCTCCTACTTGGAATTTTCTAACAGAAATACTTAATAACCCTCCTGAGAATCGAACAAGCATGTAGACTTAACAAGGTGGTCGTGTACACACATAAGTAATGAATCACTGTACTATTTATCTTGTAAAAACCTTCCATAATGTCATCGTAGTTCATAAAAGAACATATCTTTGAACGTAATCAATCTTATCTGTGGGTGGACATACAATTTACTTTTTATACACGGATGGCGTATTGGTTTAAGTAGCCGACTCGCCAGTAGCTGCACCGACTTTTAAGGTTCGATCCCCACACAATAAACATTTGTGTGTTCATTGAAATTAAACTACTTTATACGGATTTTATCGCGTTGTTTATTTAACACTTTGTTACATCATTATTATTTTGAAAACTTTTACACTACTACTACTACTATTACTTAGCTAGAGCAGCGATAGCTCAGTGGGGAGACCAACAGACTGCAATGCAGAGGGTCTCGGGTTCGAACCCG
Source organism: Catocala sponsa (assembly GCA_963564715.1). Classification (NCBI taxonomy): domain Eukaryota; kingdom Metazoa; phylum Arthropoda; class Insecta; order Lepidoptera; family Erebidae; genus Catocala; species Catocala sponsa. Next base: position 10,991,943 of record OY751352.1, read on the forward strand.
CGTCGCGCACCTCTGATTTTAGGAAGTTATATGACTTTTCGAAATTATGTGCGTATTGATTGACAATTATCGCCTGCTCCGTGCCTTGGAAAGCACGTTAAGCCGTTGGTCCCGGCTACCATGAACATCTATGGCAGTCGTTATTGGGAGAGTGTCGACACAAAAGATCCCACTGGGTCGAAGTGTCGCCGGTCTGCACTGACTGGCCCCCCACATAAGATAAGATAAGATTACTTAACTAATTTTTAAGCTAATTAAATTATTAAAACTAAAAATACAAATGTATTTAAGTTTACACTTTCCCCGACGTTTCGGTTGCTTTCCAGCAGCCATGGTCACGGTGAGACTAGGATGGTAGTTGTCTCAATGTTCCTGTGTAGTTATTTCAAAGTACCCGAACATAATTTAATTATTGGTGTTTCTATTTACGCAGAATATGCTCAAAGTATCATGAAGTCTAACTGTGGTTTGCTTCTTCTTGGATATGATTCACAAATAGTTCGTTCTTCGTTCATTCTGCCACGCTCAGGAGGTCGCGGGTTCGATTCCCGCACAAGTCAAACATTTGTGTGCATGAACATGGATGTTTGTCTTGGTCTGGGTGTTTCTATGTATAATATGTATGTATTTATAAAAAAAAATGTATATATGTATGTTTATCCATTGTCTAGAACCCATAGTACAAGCTCTGCTTAGTTTGGGCTAGATGGTGTTGTGTGTCGTGGTAGAATATTATTATTATTATTCTAGGAGTTTTTGTGTCCGTTGTTTAAAAAGTATTCTAAAGTTTGCGAGATATTGTATTTGTTCCTAATGCGTAATATCTTTTTTATTTATATATATTTAAAGACAAAGGTTCCTATTTGATAAATGGACTTACATAATACACGTTTTTAATACAATTAGAGGCTTAATAGCGATCATAATAGGATTAATTTAAGCTGCTTTGATGAAGGTAAAATTATATTACATTTTTCTGAGTGAAATTTTAAAGTGATATTGAATGACAGTGTTATGAAAGCTTTGCTGATATTTTAATACGTTGATAATACGATCTTAGAGATCGCAGGTTCAATTCCTGCTATAGAGATTGTCTTGTTTATTTTACAACATTCACAATCCTTTCCTAACTAATATTACTAGCGGTCGCCTAGTGCTCGAAATTCGACCAAAGTTTGCCTGTAAGATATTGCTGATATAATAATATATATTGACATTATTATGTCATATATGTAACCATAGTTACGGGCTTCGACTGCGTGTGTTGACACACGCAGTCGAAGCATGTTTTTGTGCGTGTAGTGGTTTTTCATTAATTTAATGTATTTCTAATGCATATTTTATATAAATATTAGCATTCGTCACTTCTTCTCTGTATAAACTATAAGTGTGCGAAATTTCATACTCCTTCGTCCGCCCAATTTTCGTAAAAAGGGATCCAAAGTTTTTGCTTCACGTATTAATATATAGATAAATGCGAATGTCAGTTTGTTTGTCACGCTTTCAAAGCTTACTACTCAACCGATCATCATGGACTTTGTACACGCGTTGTTAGGGTACAGAAAAGGACAGGGTACTTTAATTCCAGAAAAAGTACTGTTTCCCAGGAATAGAAATGAATTGACAAAATCTACATTAACGCAAGCGTAGCAGCGGGCATAATATAGTAATATATATTACTCTGTAAATGACGATCACTAATTATATTTGACTAGTTTTCACCCGCGGCTTCGCTCGCGTAAATGTAGGTTAGGTTAGGTTAGGTTTGCAACAGTTATTTTTTCTGGCTGAAAGGTACCCTATGTCCTATTCTGTACCCCTGACAACGTGTATGCAAAATTGCATGATGATCGGTTGAGTAGTTAAGGCGTGAAAGCGTAACAAACAAACAAACAAACAAACTCATTTTCGCATTTATAATATTAGTAAGGATTCATATTATCGAACCGGAAACTCGACGCAAAACGAAACTTAGATGATCTCACACATTAAATACTCGACCGGTTATCATGAACATTCGCATATGCGTTGTCAGGGGAACACATAGTTTCCAATCGCACTGTTATCAATCTAACCTAACCTAACTTATTTACGCGAGCAAAGCCGCGGGCGAAATCTAGTAAACAATATACTAAGTGAAGTAAGCTAGCATCGTATATAGCGAATGTTCGGTCAAAATGTTTGTTTGTTCGTAACACGTACAACATCAGTTTTCAGCAGGTTTTCAGCGGTTGCTGCCAGAGAATCCCGCCTGTCAGGCGCGTCTGAAAACTTCCCTTACGTACAAATTATTTCAGCAACCCCCAATTGTTGTACGAACCCCTACCATGGGATATAACTTGACGATAAAATAACACCTTAATGTTCAAAGGGTGATTTTGTTAAGATTTATTTTGCGTGCATGCGTTGTAATGTCTGTTTCAATTATCGGATTTTTTGGTAGGTAGCTTTGAGGTCATAATAACTTACTAATGTGCAATGTACCATCGCAATCAGATGTATGGTTTAGGAACGCATATGTTACATTCAAACAGACATTCGTTTTAAACAATAGGTACGTTTTCGGTTTTTAGAAATTCAGTTAGGATATGACATTTTTATAATAATGGTTCATATACTAGTTTTAGACCGCAACTTCGGTTTTTATAGTAGCTTTGCTCTTTTTCAACGTGGCAACAATCGCCACTAGAAACAAGAGCAACGTAAGCGAAAATGTAAATTGAAACAGTTTAATATTTATATAAACAGTTTATTATATAATATAATATTAATAATAATAATATTCTACCACATACACACAACACCATCTAGCCCAAACTAAGCAGAGCTTGTACTATGGGTACTAGACAATGGATAAACATACTTATATACTTTTTTTTTGTAAATACATACATTTTATACATAGAAATACCCAGACCAAGACAAACATCCATGTTCATGCACACAAAATGTTTGACTTGTGCGGGAATACTACCCGCGACCTCAGGCGTGGCAGTCGGTTACACTAACCACTACGCCATCGAGGCCATATATTATAAATATATTATATAAATATTTTGGAACTAGAGTTTGTATTAAACCGATATAAAATTCTATAGTTTCATTTCAATATGTAGTATTTATGTTACGTAAGACAATATTATGGATCTTATTATACCTAATGTCCTCCAGACCGAATTTTGGTCACGCCGGCCAATCTGCGCAGGAGATATTATAGTTTACAAGCGTGTGCGCAAACACAAGAGCACTCTCTATTCCCTAACTCTCATGATCCGATGGGACGGTAATCCAACACGACCGGAAAGAGATCAGGCGCAGGACCAACGACTTTAAGTGCTTTCCAAGGCACGGGGATGTCTTAACACCGTCAACTTCCTAACTCCGGGCTGCTATTGAGAATTCTTAACCGAAAACCCGATAACTTTTTTTAGCCCGACCCAGGATTCGAATCCGAGACCTCATGCACAGCATTTGCATTCACTACCGCTGCGCCACGGAGGCAGTATTATACATATTAATCTATCGAGTCAGTGGCTAGACACAATAGATTTTTAACTATATCTGGTATTCTAAGACTTTACAGATTATATACATACTTTACATTACTATCTTAACTAAAATCATAAATGCGTATATATGTTTGTTTGCTACGTTTTCACGCCTTAACTACTCGACTGATCATCTAAAATTTTGCATACAAGTTTTCGGGGTAAAGAAAAGGACATAGGCTACCTTGATCCAGGAAAAAGTACGTTTACAAACTTAACCTACATTTATAAACAGTAAATTAAAGCATTTTTTTTTATTTTTTTTATTCTTTTTTGTTTTTTGGAACTTTTACGTACAGCGTATGTCAGTTCCATCATAGCCTAAACCTAATACTAACCTCATATTTAACTTTTTTAATACATCCGACATGAAGTTGAACAAAACTTTCGCGTGGTCGCTATTAGGTTCCGATAAAATTTTGTGTAACATCCCTATGTCAGCTCTATTCAAATTCAAGTCGGACACTAATCTATTTCTGCTAGACTCAAATCTGACACACTCCATCAACAAATGGTGTAAGTCCTCCACAACTCCACATACCTCACAGTCAGGCGAACCAGTTTTATTCATCATGTGAAGAAATTTATTGCATGGAAAAACCATTTTTACTACACGAATGTCAGTTAAAGGCTGTACTTTAGAAATAATAATATTTACTCATAGTAGGGGTTTGGCACTTCGCACAACTCTATTTTAAGGTTTTGAGGGAAGACAACATGCGTTGTATGTAGAAGTTGTCACGAACAACTGTAGGTACTTCGTGAAATATGCATCACAACTTACGGTCATTTGCACTGTTAACGTGGATTTTATGTCTCTGCTTACCCCTTATGGGTATGGTCGTAATATTGCGGTCAAGTGCTAAAAGCTGCTATAGAAATTTACGTTTTAGTGTTTATGGTTTGTCCGTTGATGTACTGGTGCAAGTGTGTGCTCGAGCATCGTAAGGTTGAAGCTACGAGTCTAGATTGGGTGAATTGTTATTGGGCTTCTAGAAGTATTTTATTAGTAATATGGCGTCTATAATTGCGCGAACTGGGCGTCAAAGTTAAGAAAGCGGATCTCTTCTCATGTTATTGTATGAATGAAAGCGTTCTAATAAAAAAAAAACATCCTGAAATTCTTTGAGTCAAATAAGTAATGTTATTTTTCATATACACTACCACAATTCTCTTTAACATCATTAGTCCATCAGCTTATGTCCAAATGATAACATAACCAACCGTCCACCGCTCGTTATAAAGTCAATCCAAAATGCGGCCGACAAGCCAAAATATACCCGAAAACAGCCAAACACCGAGCTAACCCTTCAACGGCCGCCGTCCATCCCGGGGGCAGTTAAAATCACAGATTTCCTTTATGAAAAGCAAACACGACTGTGTTACCTCGCAATTTTAACTCAGGAGTTCAGATATTAGCAAAGAAAATTACATGAAATAAAAATATCGTGATATTTCCACCCAATGAACGTACAAAAATTGCCTGCTTTAAGCAATGTTTTTGTACTCGTTGATAAGGAAAACATTTTATTCGTACATTCGTGTAGGTTTTATTCAGTAAAATGTATTTGTGGGCGTCAAAAATTTACAGGAATTATATTTATACGTTGTTTTGATACTGATGAATAGCGTCGCCCACAAACGGCTTATTTCTACGCAATTCGCACCAACCCTATGTGTCAAACAAGTAAATAGAGAATCGTAAAGCCCCTTATTTTTCAACAGCGTCCAAAACCAACCGCATTAGTGCAAAGCCCTCGATAAATCAATTATCAGTGTGCCACGTTTGTCATTGTAACCCTAAAATGCCTTACGTAAGGTACACCTGGACGTCCCACCTGCAAATGTCGTCTAGAGTTAAGCCGATAATTACGGGATTATTCCCCCGTCTAGATCCCCCTTCCTGTCTCGTCCGCCCTCCACTTCATCGCGCCCCCACACTCCACTTTGCTTCAATGCACCGCAGTATGTGTGGTAATGGTTTTTAGGAGTATAATTTTTCGTCTGATGGGTTTTTTTCGTGAATAATTTCCAGCGAAATTATTTTCTAGTGCACTTGTATGTAAGTGTTTCTGTTTGTCGATTGTTTGATGTAAAAAGCTATGTAAAAACGCCTGAGGAGTACATACTTCTGTTTATAGGCTTTTGTGCGCATTTCACGTCGCCGGTTTTAATTATATACAAAGCTTTGTCGTGAATTTAGGTTGGCATAATTTTCACTGCCCATTATTTAACTGATGCTGTGATTTTTAATAATTTTCGATGCGATTTTCAACATTAACAAAACACAATTTTCGGAATCGTAATCCTAAATTCGAATAAAATAATACTCCGTCGAATTCTCAGAAAACTAAAATCAACATCCTTCGGGCATCGGTGAGTCAAACCTCAAAACCGGCGACATTATTTCAGCGCTAGTTTAATACAAAGTGTTTGGGAACTCAATTAAATTAATGATTATCTAACATTCTATACAAGCCGTAACCCTTGCCAATGAAATCCTCTCAAGACGTCTTATTAGACCAAGTTGGATTGGATTGTAATTTATTACGGTTATTGCAAGTTTTGGTAGACGGGACGTTACGACCCGTCGCGTCGGCAAAACAGGGTTGACCAAATCGGAAGGAAATTAATTTGGTATTTGTAGCTATTATTGTTTGTATTTCGTGTTAGCTAGTTTGTATAATTAATGGGTTATTAATGAAACTAATATTGGAGTATGTTGTATTATTGGTTGTATTGTGTTAATTAATGTGGTAAGGGTCGGGTTGTCTTTAGGCTTTAACCGTTGTAACAGCGCGCCTTTGTTCTTGAATTTCTTTGCGTCGAATCTTCTAGATATTAGATCTGAAGTAACGATCTTACGGTCATTAGTTACCTGGAGAAATTGCTATAAACGAGTAATAATATAAGAACATTTACTTCGTTTCTTTGGTTCTTCAACCTCGTTCTATTCAAATTTAATAAATAATAAGTTGTGGGCAACCTATTCTTTTAAGCGCATAAATTCTAAAAACCAGTTGAAGATCAATTAGTAATCGCTTTTACGTCTAAAGAATATGTATTCTTCAATATATAAGACATTGCTAGATGTAAGTCCTGAACATGTTTATAAAAGGCACAATATCAATATGTATATTGCTTACAATCTAAACGAAATTGATTTACGAAACTATTTATTCGGGCGTCCAAAACTCACAGCCACTAAGACACTAATATCCCACCCAATAACCGAAATCGATACAAATCTTTGGTTTTCAGGCTTTCCACGAATATTAGTAATCTCCACACCAAAAATTGATCACAATCGTAACTAATTTTAAACATTAAAGCGATGCCGTGCTTCCTCTAATATTGCGCGATTTGTATCAAGGCTAACATCACGCCTATAATGGCAGTGGTTCGGCACAAGTCCATCAAATCGGTGAAAAATACCGGTTTGGACGTAACGGCTTCCGAGGGTGTAGTTACGAGCACGGATATGGGGTTGAGAATAGGTGTAGTTTTAGCGGCGATCAAAATATTGGATTTATATACACCCTTAAAGTCATAAACCCTTGCCTTGTGTAGTAGTTCCTTAAATCGTGTAAAAGGTTCAGCTATAGGTTTATTTACTGGTACTTTATATACTTGTATTTTCATAGAAATGTTCGATCATTGTTAAAAGGCTAAACGGGTATTATTTTTAATCAAATGTGTGGCAACAATATACTGGAAGGCAATAACACAGCACCACAACTTTATTATAAAATACATGTTAATATTTCATATATAACTATCCAAAGAATTTTCTAAAAGCTAGATGCCTTCGCCAGATTCAGTTGCAGACCATGGTCTGCGGCAGACCGGATTTAATGCAGATACGGAAAAGTAAATTGTATAGGTACATACATACATACATAGATTCACGCCTGTTTCCCAGAGGGGTAGGCAGAGACTACGGATTTCCATTTGCTACGATCCTGACACACTTCTCTGGCTTCATTCACTTTCATCACATTCCTCATACACGCCCGTCGGTTCAAGGAGCTCTTAACCTGGCCTTTGTCCAGAACGCCTCCGATCTGATCGAGAAACGTTCACCTAGGTTTTCCTCTTGCGACTGTTCCATTCACACTAGCCTTATGAACTTTCTTAGTTAGTCTTTCCTAGTCCATTCTTTCTACATGTCCAAACCAGCTTAACATACCCTTTTCCATTCTTGTTACTATATCCACTTTCATGCCGCATCTCTCTCTCTAATCACACTATTTCTTATTCTATCTTTCAGAGTCACACCACATATGCTTCTCAACGCTCTCATTTCTACAGCAATTATTCTGCTCTCATGATTCTTTTGCCATACCCAACTTTCACTTCCATACATAAGTGTGGGCACTAATAGTCCTCTATGAACAGCCAAACGTGCCTTTTCGGATACATTTCGACTGTTCATAAAAGCGCGTAGGGCTCCATTCACTTTGTTGCCAGGAATCGTTCTCCTTTCAATATTGTATAGGTAATTTACTGAAAATTATTCAGAATTTGGAAATCCTTTTCTAATATTTGTTAAGTCTCCTTTGACATAGGATTATTCCTCATGCGTTGTATTAAACAAGAAATAAAATGTATATATGTCCACAGCAAGAGATAAACAAAAATATGTTAAATGACTTAGATAAGCATTCAATTCTTCGACCAAAGGTTAGCAATCTCCGTTTTTCTCGCTTTTAAACACAATTCTTTCGACATTTGTCTATTTTCGATTCGTCTAGGCACTAATCGATTAGCACATTAAACCTCATCGAAAACGATTAAACAAATGTTAATTATAACGTTCTTAAAGCTCGTATCGAAGTTTTGTAATCGGTATTAACCCATTACAAAACTTCTATCAAATCGACCAACTATGTTTACTGGAATCCAAAATAAAAAGTCTATTTCAGTTTATTTAACCTTAAAATCGAAGAACAAAGGGCATTTCCTACAAACAAACCGGAATACCTTCAGTTATATTAAACAGACGTAGTTCAATTTCAAGTAAACAGTACCGAAATAACTAGATGCATTTGTTGTTTGAGAACTTTAATGTTACGAACATCAATCTTGAGAATCGATAAAACGTTTCTCTCGATGTTATATCCCTCACTACCTTTCTGTTCTCGTGTTGTTAATAGCTAAGTTATTTTCTTAGAAAATATATCTGCTTGAGATGGTCTCGTGTTACAAAAGGCTTGACAAATATTAAATTCAAAACAACTACCTACTTGTCCTTTGCTTCCATACTTCTCTGTCACCCGTCATCTGATCATTTACCCCTTTCCCTTTCATATCCATCCTCACACAGTCCATCCATCTATTCCTTGGCCTTCCTCTCCCTTTTCGTCCCTCTACCCATGAGGGTATAGCAAGTGATAAATATGAGTTTATCACTTGCTTACCTACATACGTTTCCTCTCTTTGCATTACATGTCCATACCAAGCCAAACGATTTCCTTTGACCTTCTCGTCTATGGGCACCACTTTCAGACTACCTCTTACGTATTCATTCTTAATTCTGTCCATTCTCGTCACTCCACACATCCATCATAACATTCTCATCTCTGCTACATGCAATCGTTTCTCATCCATCTTAGTAGCCCAACACTCAGCTCTATACAGTACAACAGGTCTTATAACCGCCTTATACAAGGGACCCTTTAATTTCAAAGGCAGTTTAAGATCGCATATTATGCCCGAGATCTGTCGCCAGCGAAACAGCGCGTCGTTGAGTATACATTATATATGTATATTATTAGTAAGATAAAAAGTATGTACTAATCCATCTTAATATTATATATTCGAAACTGTCTGTCTGTTACCTCTTCACGGCTAAACGACTCAACCGATTTGAATGTAATTTAGTACAAAGATAGTTTAAAACTTGGGAAAGGATATAGGCTTATTTTTATTGATGTAGGTACCAGATGGGCGTAGGCACGCGCAAATGCTAGTAAGAAATAAAATTACTGTCTTAAAATCGTGCAAAATCCTCACATTTTGTGTGTATATGTTTTGTGTTAAAGATGATCGTCAATCACGAAGTTCTAAATAGTATAATAACGCGTATTATTTACCAAAATACCAACCAACTCTAGTTCAGTGTATTAAAATTCATCGTTATACGATACCTAATACAGTTTATGGACACTTTTATCATGTGACACTTTAACTCGGTACTAACAAGCTGAAGCCACAGTACGATAATCCCGCGAGGGACAGTACCGACCTACCTTACTTCCCTATCGGTTGGATCCAATGTCCATAGAGAATAATCCGCACCGAACTTAGACAATAACAGTAGAAATGCAACATCATTCAAAATACCTTCGAATTAATAATTTCTTCATTATGCAAACGATACTCAAGCTTCTGTTTCCAAGTTAATCGACTGACGTACAAGAGGGTAGGAAACACAATTATTTTTATGGCAACACAATTTTCCTCGGCTCATTACATACATGCCGTGGTTATACGTACTGGCAACATTAACATGCCGTTCGGGTGGGGCTGTTGTAATGCCCGGTGGGCACGCGAACCCGTTTTTGATTATTTCCCCAAAATTATATCCCATTTTCACACCAAAAGGACCTTTAGCGTGTGCACGACTTGAGGCGTTATGATGTTCGTGACCAGAGACAAAATGTTGAGAGTCACGGCTTCAATGGCAATCGACGCCATTTTGTTCTTTTTTCAATCTTCCCGCCTCGGGTTGTGGTAATTACGAAGCTGTACAATTCTTTTCGCGTGAACTGAGTTAAATTGATTTTTGTAAAAATAAATGCTCGTTTGTTGAAAACAAGTGTTATTTCGTTTAATGGGGTACGGGGGCATTAGGTAGTTTATGAAATAACTGCTATATTATGCACTAGAAGTGTTTAGGATTCAGATTGGAACGTTTCAAAATTAATACCTACGTTAAGGGCGTATGTTAAATTCTTAGAATTTTCAAAGGCCGAGTTTGAATAGAACTTTATTATGTAATTAATTGGTATCAAGCCAATCTATGTTCTTAGTAAACTATAATACTTTTTTCGTTAACCTTAAGGGGTAATGAAGATATCAGTCAAGAAATAAATCGCGCAAACGCTCTAAAAATACTTCATGATACGCTAACTGTTCTGAAATCGCAGATTGGCTTATCGGCGGCTTCAAATCGCGTCGCGGACGAAAACGCGCATTAACTTACATAATCTACCAAACGAGTTCAATAAAATTGGGAATTTACGTAAAAATAGCGGGCGAATCCAATAGAAGCAGTCGTCAGACGGATTGGACGTTTTTAGGTTAAGGCTTTCATTGGTAGCCTAACGTCGAGTTCGGTAGGTAATAGCTTGTTTCCATAATATATAGTTTTGTTTTCTCTCTTACAAAGATTTTTCAGCCTGAAGGTACATTTTCCTTTTTGTAAATCGAGTTAACCAAGCCTGTAATAGATGCGAGAACATCGTCAAAGTATACGACGCAACGTTTTATTGAAATTTAACTAACTTTCCGCATGATTAAATCATATAATAATCGCAAAGTATCCGGGATTTTAACATAAAATATATCTTAATATTTTTATCCCACGTATTGCGAATACAAATTTTGTAAGTACTGACTGCTGTGTAAACTATATATTGTTGATATTCGTAAAGTTAATCCTGAAAGCCGATTAAAAATAGTCATAATATTTGAGTTAAATAAGCCAACCATTTCTCATGTAGAAATACAGTAATAAAGATTACGTAACAAGCAGAAACATGAAACATTCAACAACCAACATTAGTGTTGCCGTGTCCGGATCCCCGTGAAAAAATTTGTCCTCCTTGTTTATGGTCCGATTTAGATAAAGATATTACGAGTTAAGTGCGCTACTGTATCAAATTCGCTCGCCGGTATACATTTTTTTATTTAGGCAAGTCACGCGACCGGTAACATGAACCAAGAATGCTCTTATCGCTCAGATTGCATAAAACTTTTTGACGACGTGATGTACGCATCTTTTTTATTTAACTTCCATTTTTAGTCACCTGATATGAAGCAATGAAGCCAAGTTTTAATGGTGCGTTTATGTCAAAATTAAGAACATGATTTATAGCGTTAGACATAAAAATTAAGTCATGATGAGCCTTCGGCATGTCGTATCGAATTTTAATGACATCTACAGATTTTTATCACATCAAAATCAATGTGTAATATATTTGTTTAAGTCACTAATTGGCCACATTGGATAGCATACAAATTGTTATATTTTCTTAGTCCGTCTTGGAATTCACATAAATTACGTATCAAATCGTTTCTATCGTTTAAAATGTTGTTACTAGATTTTACACAACCTGTCATTAAGTGCGAGAATAAGAAAATAAATAATGGAGCTATTCGTTATAATATAATAAACGTTTTTTTATTACCTATGTCGCAGCTCAATTATAAATGTTAGGAAACGAACGTGTACATTTCAAAAGTGACACATCCCTAGAGAGATGTTCGATTTCAAACGTTTTGGCGGGAATGCGATGTCAAGATGGCCGCCACTGCCGCCACAGGACGACAGCGCGCGATATCGCGCCAATTCTTTTGTGCAAACTCCGCGGATATATCTTCTTGAATTCGTATTCCGATCCGATTTGAAAGGACAAGCTAATCTTGCTATCATTGTACAGAATTGTACTATAAATTTTGCTCTCTACATTTACACTTGCCTTTTTAAATTTTTCGCAGCAAAAGTTGGAGATTTTCTTAGCTTTAAAAGTTGGCCCCTTTTTAGCCACAAGAACTTGAAGAAAAGATTGGCTATATTATATTAGCAGGCTTCAGGCAGATATTTATATAAAACTGTATTACATACAGAAAATATTATTATAAATTCATAGATACATTAAAAATGGTGCCCGTGCATCGTAATCGCAGCATTAATTTGTTTAGCTACTTATCTAATGATTGCAATTTTTTACTTTATAGACAGTAAGATTTTGTAAGATACCATAAAATATTTCTGGCGTGAAATAAACGTGTACGATTAATATAAAACCAAGTTAAAACTGCAATCCGATGTAAAAATAACTATAAAAATAGGGTTGTTTTTAGTATAACGGTCGGTCACGCCCCCACAGAGTAATATAGTGGTCACCATTAAAACGTAACGAGTTCTTTCACTATAAATAACCTACAGCCATTATAATTATAGCGAACGAAATTCCTCTTATCACGCTCATATTTCACCAAAGAGTCTAGCATTAGGCATAAACACAAAATGCCGCGGCCTCAAAAAAGTATTTTGGAGAACAACGCGACAAACAAATTACTTTCTTTCACCTCGATTAAGTGATCATTACAGGAGCAAATATCATTTATAATGGTGCTGGGACAGCGTCGGTGGGCTCGCGAAAAATAAAAGCCCAGGAAATTGCGTGTGCGGTTAAAAAAAGTAAGCTCCACGAAGTGGCGGGAACGACAACCGTTCTTTTGACATGACATGTCGCCATCTTGGAAATCATCTTTTGTCAAGTGTAACGAAACGTCGATCGAGTCACGTATTTCGGTTTCCTTAAACAAATCTTTGAGCGAATAAATTTCCCTTGAACATTTGATGTTTCAAGAGATTTCGTCGACAAATAATAACCACGTGTATGTTTGATGGAGGTGTGATTGAGATTTTAACCAAAACACATATTCACTTGAGGAATCAGATTTCTCATATCATTTCGTAACTGATTTTTGTCGACGGATTTGCTCGCTCCTATTTTATTTTTTTAAATGGTACGATCATTTATCTTATTACGTTCACATTTAGTTTTATCGTCTTGATCATTTAGCTCTTAAAACTACGACAGGCAAAACAATGAACTCTGAATCTGAAAATACTCTAGGAATACGGCTTCGATGGCGTAGTGGTTAGTGTAACCGACTGCCACGTCTGAGGTCGCGGGTTCGATTCCCGCACAAGTCAAACATTTTGTGTGCATGAACATGGATGTTTGTCTTGGTATGGGTGTTTCTATGTATAATATGTATGTTGTACGGGTTGTTTAGTTAGTAACTCCGCACACTATAATAAGATTTTGAAGTATGTAGTAGAGAAAAGAATTATAACGTAAATAATTTATTTAAGGTATTAGATAAGTTACAGTAAAAAATAGAGCAGCGATAGCTCAGTGGGGAGACCAACAGACTGCAATGCAGAGGGTCTCGGGTTCGAACCCACGACGCGCACCTCTGACTTACGGAAGTTATATAACTTTTCGAAATTATATGCGTATTGATTGACAATTATCGCCTGCTCCGTGCTTTGGAAAGCACGTTAAGCCGCTGGTCCCGGCTGCTATGAACATCTATGGCAGTCGTTATTGGGAGAGTGTCGACACAAAAGATCCCACTGGGTCGAAGTGTCGCCGGTCTGCACTGACTGGCCCCCACATAAGATAAGATACAGTAAAAATAAGACTAATGCACTCGTAAAGTTTTCTTATGTTTGGTTTACGTTCAACTGAGTCAATGTATTTTGTTGTATCGCTAATTTATAGTATGTAGCACATGATACATGCTGAGCGCGCAGCTACACGCGCTGTGCAACTTGTGGTGTAGGCAGCAATGTACGGTAGTGAGACCGTACATATGTATTCCAAAAAAAAGTATACATGTATGTTTATCCATTGTCTAGTACCTACCCATAGTACAAGCTCTGCTTAGTTTGAGTTAGATGGTGTTGTTTGTATGTGATAGAATATTAATTAAATCCAATTTCCTCCAAATCTTAAACAAAAATACTTGGTGATTTATAACATCAGTTAATTACGAACATTGAAGCCAAAACACCGGTTTTTATTACAGAGTCACTTCGTAATTCCATTTAACTATATGATTAAGCCACTGTTTTCATAAAAATAAAATCAACATCGCAATTGTTTGTTCTTTACAATTTCATTAGAGTCGCAATAATTGTTAAATGTGGAATGATTGGCGAAATAAAAGAAGATTCGCTTTATAACATTTAACTGAGTTACGATTCGAAAACAGCGGACGGTACAACACTAAATAGCGGAGAACCGGAACGAACCGATACGTAATCGAGTTTGTGGAGTATCGATTCACCGAAGAAACTTTTACGGTTCTTGTGGCAGGAAGACAATTATATGAAATTGCATTTAAAGCTGTGTTTTTTTAATAAAGTTTTTATTGACTGTAAAAGCAAATATTGCTTGCAGAACATAAAAGTGAAAACGATTACACTAATTCTATACTTCGGTTCCATTTCGTTAAGCGATAAGGACGAAGAATATGTGTCCAAATGTAATTTAATGAGACAAGAGATGTTACGAGCGGCAATGATTACTCTTAATAAATTCTTACATAAAATTTAATATTCTTCATTGTCATACAAGTCTTGAGTGGAGTCATTGCTCATATCAAAGCCGTATTTAACGTCACATCTAATAAACTGCGTCGCCGTCGTCGGTTTTAGATTATTCATTCCCGATATTTTTAGTACTGGTTTAAATACTTGTTTTCTTGTATGTGTGTTTGTATTTTGTTTCGAACAAATTTCGCAATTTGAAAGTAACTTCTGTGAAGAGCTAAAGATTTGAATCTTTTATTCTTTACTAGCTTTTTTCCGCGGCTTCGCTTGTAGGGGTTCTCTATGTTCTTGTTGTTACTCCTGACAACGTGTATACGAAATTTCATGATAATCTGTCGAGTACTTAAGGCGTAAAAGCGTAACAAACAAACAAGCAAACAAACTCATTTTCGATTTTATAATATGAGTTAGTATTAGGATTCTCATAAATTCCTTTTTCCCAACAAATAGAGTAATATTGAGTGGCAGCTATCGTTCGCGGCCTCAGCTTAACCGATCTCGAATAGCGACGATGGTTCAAATCCAATTTGAAAGGTGGCAATACTGATCGCCTCTCGGTCCCCGCGTTATACTATCATAGAAGTATATATTACAATAGTTTTTATGAACATAGTTATAACAGGTATTACAAATAAAAAAATCGATAATGATGCTGGCTTATAAGTTTCTTTAGATTGAACTGTGCTTTTAATAAAATTTCATCACTACGATCCAGTAGTTTCACCATCAAATCCTACCATTCTTACTTTATGACTAATATTATAAATGCGAAAGTAACTCTGTCTGTCTGTTTGTCTGTCTGTGTTACCTTTTCACGTTCAATCTGCTGAACCGATTTAGATGAAATTTGGAGTGGAGATAGCCTGAGACCCTGGGAACGACATAGGCTACAGCTCACTGGAGCAGCGCAGTAACCATAAATACCACTGACGTGGGTGAGACTGCGGGCACAGCTAGTATGATATAAAAATCTTTACTGTAATAAAAGACAATAATAATATTAATATCTTTATAAATTCTGGTAATAATAACCTATCATGATTAAGATTTTCATAAGGATACTTTACTAAAGAAAATTGCCAGTTGTAAAAAATACGAAATTTAATCTAGACTCTCAAGACACTAGTCTTGAGAGTCTAGTTTAAATTTCGTATTTTTTATCTCAACTCAAACGATACAGTGAGCCAAACTAATTTAAAATAAAATAAATGGCGCTGGACTTAATTAGTCCAGTAAAACTAAAAATAACGGGTTTCAGATTAAACAATTTGATTGAACGAAACCTTTTATATTTTTAGTTTCACAAGCATTTTAGTTTAAATAGAAAGACTTCTAATTTAAAATGTGTTATTTATGTATCACTGCGTAATCACTGCTCAGTGTTATCAGAAATGTAATTATCTTATTAAAATGTGCTTTAACTTTATATCGTCGCTATCTTCAAATAATTATGAATGATTTAAACCTGAAATAAAAATATGAAGGGTAAAGAATAAAAGTATCCCAATACTGCAGGTGGTATATCGGTTAGATTGTTACTCCGCCAATATGCCGTGCCGAGCTCTGTCAAACCTCACACGGGCGAAAATAATGTGCAATTTACCAATAATTGTCTCAAGTCTCGGCGTTCTTTTTATCCGTTGTTTGAATATTTGTAAAAATACAAACAATACAAGGGAACTTTTAAAAAAAGTATACTTCCGTTTCCGATAACTAAGAAAGCTAATGAATCCTTGTTCCAAATAACCTTCAGACAATGTCCATTGCCCGCCAACACATATTATCAAAACAGCAATCCTATCCTAACTAATATTATAAAAGCGAAAATGAGTTTGTTTGTTTGTTACCTTTTCACGCTTAAACCACTGAACCGATTATCCTGAAATTTTGCATATACGTTGACAGGTGTACAAAAACGGACATAGGCTACCATTCATCCCGAAAAAAAAAACTTTCCGAGGAAAACAATAATAACGTTCTTATGATAATAGATGGCGCCACGTGTCTTTCGAATCATGATTGAATTATATCATTACAAGCAGAGTACAACCCGAATTGATTATCAAATTCTAAATTAACGCGAGCGAAGCCGCGGGCAAAAGCTATTTATATCATAAATCGATAAACAAACCCTTCACAAACCCAAAAATAAACTAACAAAAATGTGAAAACATCGACGACATAAAATAATTTCACCGCAAGAAAATACCTTCACAATCTGTCAGTGTTGCCGCTTTATCGATCAACTATATATGTACTAAACATTGCTTAGTCGCCCGTGAATGTGGCTACACGAAAAATCCCTGAGGATTGCCAGAGAAAAAAAGAAATAATTCCCCTTTGTCGTTGCCTACGTCACGTCCTAATGTGTGAAATAATATTTCTCCTGTAATAAAAGCCTTGGGCGTTGTCGCAAATATTCTGACGTGCAGTACATAGCAATAGGTAGGTAATTCAATCCACAATGTCCTTAGGGTAGGACGGTAGGCTTTCTAGTGTACGAATAAGCCGGAATGTACATTGAAAAAGGTATAAAAGTTGTTAAACTTTTGTGTTGGAGGGTAGATCATGTGTTTGTGACTTAATAGCGACGTAATGGCTGAATGATTTTTTTTTTATACTACTTAGGTGGCAAACAAGCATACGGCCCACCTGATGGTAAGTGGTCACCGTAGCCTATGGACACCTGCACCACCAGAGGCATCACTTGCGCGTTGCCGACCCTTTAGGAAAGGACGTGGGAAGGAAAGGGAGCGGGATGGGGGAAAGGGGGTGATTAGGCCTCCGGTACTCTCACTCACCGAACGAAACACAACAGTAGGACTACTGCTATTCCACGTCGATATTCTGTGAGAGGGTAGTCCTTTCCTGGTCGAGCCGGCTCATTCATGCTGAAATCAGCGAGGCTCTACTACTCAAAATAGCTGCTTTTTAATATTGAATTACTAACTATTATATTAAATGCACTTATATAATAAAATACCACCCACAGTATCGCCACTATTACAATCTCGTTACCACATTTTTCAATAATCATTTTGTTGGTGTCAGATAGCTGCGGTCGAAACTTGATGCGAGCGGTCAGTGGGTACATGCCCCGGCCGGAATTATGTGGTTGTGTGTACCAGCAAAGGTTTCGGGATTATCATCACGCTACTGTTTGGAGGAAGGGCAGAGGTGTAGGCATTAAAGTCATATATTTACTTTTTGAGTTGATGGCTTTTAGACTCGACAGCTGAAAAGCTATCTAAATGTCGGGCATGTGTAAATTAACGTGGTTTTGCCCGCGTAAATTTAGGTTAAGTTAGATTAGTAACTTATTTTTATCAAAGGTACCCCTATGTCGTTGTCTGTTCCCCTGATAACATGTATGCGAAATTTCATGATGACCGTAGTAGTTAACGTGTGAAAGCGCAACAAACAAACAAACTAACATTCGCATTATAATATTATAGTTAAGAAAATAATAGCTTGAATAGTTGTATTTAAAATTGTGATGAATTCGCTACAAAGTACTTGAATATTAATGTGTAACATACTCGTGAACGTAATAGAAAAATATTACGTAAAATATTTTCGTGGTCTCGGGTTCAATTGTCTAGTCAGGTAACGTGTTGTTGGATTTTTCTGTCAAAATATTAATAGTAGCAGCAACAGCATGAACTGCACCCGATAGACGGAAAGATAGATGCTCGCTACCTATTACGTGGGACCAAGAAACATAGCCGGTGAATAAAAAAATAAATAAATAAATATAGTACCGAGTACCTTTATTTTTAACTCTCAGCACCAGCGTGCCATATAAAATTGGCTTAGAACATTTTACCCAGTTTTTCGAACTCCTATTCCAGGTATTCAGGTATTGGAAAAATGTTTGTACCTCTGCGAGGCCAAACTATATATAAACAAGGTAACAGAGAAGTAAATAAACTGTTGTTTTTTACGACATATGTATATATCACCACCTGTTGTATACTGGTGCCTAGTTTTACTGGAACTAAGAGTCTGTTATAGTATGTGCTCGACGTTCATAGCAAAAGTCTAAAGCAAAAAGGTATGTTCTTAGGATTTTTTCCGTAGATTTAGGAGCCTACTGGCTGTACCTCGGTCCCTTTATAATAATAATATATAATATAAAAACATTTATTTCGGACATAGTCCATATGAGTTAGTAACAATTTTCTTACAAACTATGTTAGTAAAAAGAAATAATGAAATAAATTAAGTACATATACATTACAGTTTTCCCGGAACGATGCCCACCCAGTGTGCCTGTATGGGATAATCGTTACGGGATGCAATCATTTGCAGAATGCTGTTGGTGCTACTACGCAATCTTTGAAAAAGTGACGCCGCTTTTTTCCGCATTATAGCGTGAAAGCCGTCAACACGCGCAACCGCAAACATCTGCGACTCCTGCCTGCATAATAACTTTATACATAAACCAGTCGTTTAACTTACAGATCGTTAATTTTTGACACAAATTATATAAAAATCATGACGAAATTTAATTGTCTGTAGCTAAAATGACTCGTTTCTGAATGTTTGAACTAGGCATGTATAAATATCGCTATGGTTGAAATTATCCCTCGCTACGTTATAGGGGTATAGTCGGTCTAATCTCATGTGGCAGTAGCCCAATGAACAAGAAAGTGGACTTGCGATCGAAAGGTCGTCGGTTAGAATCCTCCTAACACAATAATATTTACTTAGCTGGAAGTTAACAAAAATATCTACACAATAACTTAAATTTCTAGTAACCTTCATAAAAATCAAGATTGTGCTAATTACATCATATATGTTTGATCATTGATAATAGCTGTTATAAGTTTAGGTGCTTTTTTAACGTCATGTCTAAGTTCAGGTTGCGAGTTCGAATCGTAGAGGAAGTTTTATTAAATTTTACTGGAAATTCTAGCAGCATGGCGTTTGGATTGGATATTACGAACGGTAAATAGCCATAGTTATGTTTTAGATCGCACATGGGATCTAAAACATAACTATGGCTATAATTTCATCTTTACTTATCAATTTAAGCAAATTCATTATACAGGCGTAAACCTATGTATATATTATACACTAGATGTTCCCGCGGTTGTACCTGCGTTTATCGTTACTGCGCCGCCCCAGTGGGTCGTAGCGTGATGTTATATAACCTATAGCCTTCCTCGATAAATAGAATATCCAACACTAAAATAATTTTTCAAATTGAAGCATTAGTTCCTTAGATTAGCGCGTTCAAACAAACAAATTCTTCAGCTTTATAATATTAGTATAGATTTTATCTACGACTAACCTACGAAACCGACTTCAATAAAACTTTAAAATACCTCAATAGCAAGAAAATACAACAACATTTTATTCGGCGACTTCCCCTTTATACCGGTATTTCACCACTCTTGTGGGAATATTTTTAAACTAGCTTGTAAGAGATCGTATGCAATACGAGAATGGTGTAACGTTATACGACAACCGATCCCGACGGCTGTGGTGTGCCTTATTAGGCTTCTTGCATGCCTATGGACTGTTTGTGGCATTTTTTTTTATCGGAGTATAGGTTGGCTAAGGCATTCGAGTTCATATGAAGCAAATATTGAGATTCGTAGAATTATTTTAGATAAGTATAAGTACCGCATTCGAAGGATATTAGAATAATTTTGTAGTTATCGGCGTATAAGTTGCTGATGTATTCGAGTCCATTTGAAGCAAATATTGAGATTCGTAGTATTATTTTAGGCAGCTACCAGCATTCGTATCTTAGAATTCTTTAGTGTGTATTTTTTATGTTCATAGTTATTTAGGTTTGGAATAAATTGCGTAGCAGGCAAGCGGTCGACTCGCCGCTATCATCGCGACGAGTGTTGTGGGTTCGACACCCAATTGTTTTTTTATAAAACAGTGATTGAGTCGCAGCGGCACACCGGCGGCCAGGCACAATAGGTTTTTAATGATTTCTGGCATTTCTAGGCTATATTTGAAAAGTACCCGCGATTCAAAGCTTGATGCCTAAACTTTCTTTAAAAAAAGATTGGCTTGTATTATTGTTATATAGACCTCTAAAGCTACATTATATTTCACTTTAAAAGTGCATTCACGAAACAAATTCTAGCGAAATTCTTTAACAGGGTCCAAAGTGCCAAATGTAAGTTAACGGTAACATTTTTGCTGGCAATAGACTTGAGTCAAAGGGAGGAACCCTAAGCTCGGAACCCGCTTGAATTGACTACACCACATTGTATAATACGAAAAACGAATTATTTATTACTCTTATAGGGGAGCAGCGATAGCCTAGTGGCAGACTGTCGGACTGCCACGCAGAGGTCTCGAGTTCGAGACCAAGGCACGCACCTCTGACTTTTCGAAGTTATGTGCGTATTAAATAATAACGGCCTCAATGGCGTAGTGGTTACTGTAACCAACTGCCACGCTTGAGGTCGCGGGTTCGATTCCCGCACAAGTCGAAAATTTGTGTCCATGAACATGGATGTTTGTCTTGGCCTGGGTGTTTCTATATATAATATGTATGTATTTACAAAAAAAAAGTATATATGTATGTTTATCCATTGTCTAGTACCCATAGTACAAGCTTTGCTTAGTTTGGGCTAGATGGTGTTGTGTGTATGTGGTAGAATATTATTATATTATTATTATTAATTGTCATTCGCTTTAACGGTGAAGGCAACATCGTGAGGAAACCTACATGTCTGAGAATTCTTTATAATGTTTTCGAAAATATAAAAGACTGCTAACCTGCATTGGGCCAGCGTAGTGGACTATAGTCTAACCCTTCCCATAGTGAGAAGACGCCCGTGCCCAGCAGTGAAATAGTATAATACAGGCCTAATATTATTATTATGTCTTATAGTACCCTCGGTGGCACAGTGGTTTTAAATGCCATTGCTGTGCATATGGTCTCAGGTTTCCAGGTCGGGTAAGATGTTGTTAGGTTTTCCAGGCAAGGAAATTCGGTAGCATTACGGCGTCTGAGAATGTGTTCGGTAGACGGCAATAACCTAGTTTGATGTATACCTGTGACCTAAACATTTAGATGGCAAGATGTGGGTGTATTATACCTCTGATTAACCTTTCAGGGATATAATCATGCCTTTAAATAAAAAGAATAAGCAGAGGCTATAGACTATGTATACAGACATCCTAACTAATATTATAAAAGCGAAAATAATAATAATAAAAATAACGGTCCTTTAAGCGGGGCGTGAAAAAGCATCTTCTCAGGCCGTCAAAGTAGAGACCTCAACATCGCCTCGGCTACTGTGGGGGCGGTGTGGAGGCCACTGCTCTTAGATCACACGACTGCTTACCATCAGGTGGAGTGTGGTCATTTTGACGAGCAAAATAAAGACAAACAAACAAACAAACTCATTTTTTTTATTTTATATAAAAAAAATTAGTTTGTTTGTTTGTTACCTTTTCACGCCTAAACCACTCAACCGATCATTCTGAAATTTTGCATATACATAGTCAGGTGTACAGAAACGGATATAGGCTACCTTTAATCCCGAAAAAAAATACTGTTCCCGAGGAAAACAATAATAACGTTCTTATGATAATAGATGGCGCCACGTGTCTTTCGAATCATGATTGAATTATATTATTACAAGCAGAGTACAACCCGAATTGATTGTCAAATTCTAAATTAACGCGAGCGAAGCCGCGGGCAAAAGCTAGTTTACAATAAACTAAGACGGGATAAACATTTAGACACCCTAAGCATTAGGTGCATACGACTCATAACTCTCTTAGAGATTCTGCTAGTCTTGAAACATTGAGGATGGTCTGCACCAATCGGTTTTGGGGTATTGTATCTCTGTATGGGGAGGTGCAACAAAAATAGGTATGCTTAAGTTAGAGCAAGCACAGCGAGCCATACTCAAAGTTATCATGAACAAACCCTACAGGTATCCTACGGCAAATTACTACTCCGACACTTAAAAATAATTCACACCTACAAAGTCTACTAAAGTCTACCTGTAAATTATACGGTAGTTTTTACTGCGTGCCTGGTAGTTTTTAGTAGATTTTAGAAACGGGCTCTACTTTGTAATGTCTGAGGAAAATTTTTATGGTGCCGTTACAGTTTTGTTCCCGGACACGAATGTTAATGCGTTCCCTGAAATATACCTACATTGCAATTTTTTGTATGAAATGTTCAGCTTACATAAAGGTTAGTTTTTGGTTCTTTGTTACATTTCTCTTATTAATATGTTTTGCATTTGTAACTGAACGTAGTTATGCAAAATGGATCCAACTCACATAACACTTTTTTCTGAGTTATTATCATAAATGGTATTAAAAAAAAATTTGATGTATATAACATCAAATTTATTAAAACAATACAGAAACTAGATTACAATGTCCATTATTTAAAAGAAATTTGAAATCAAATCACAGTTTTGTTCTTTTTATATACACTCGCGTGCAAGTAAATCGACTCAAGGCTCAAGTGCGCATAAAAAGTGATATAACTTAAAAATGCCTTATTTTACCTCTATATAATGTTTTACATAATTATAGCCTAGTAATTAGGCTTTAAAATGGTAGCATAATTTCAGTAATTTAAATAAACACATGTCCTTAGAATGCAACTGAACGCAACCTCCCATAAACTGCTCTGCGCTCTATACACAACTTGCGCGACACAACCCGCTATAAAACCCCCTGTAATCGTTTTTTCTTATCAGTCGCTCACTAGACGTTGACCTGAACACATCTCTGCAAATTGAAGCCGTCATTTGAAGAAAATTATGGATACAACACCTGAAGAAGCCGCTCAAGTCGTTGCCCTGTTGCAAGAAGGGTTGAACCAGCGAGAAGTCGCTCGTCGGTTGAATATGAGTCAGTCTGCTGTTTTGAGAGTGTACAGGAGGTTTCAAGAGAGTGGTGCCTTCACTCGGCGGCCTAATACCAGCCGACGCCGGTGCACCTCGGAGCGTGACGACCGGTTTTTGGTCTCGACCTCTCTCCGAAATCGACACCTTACCGGCGTGGATGTGCAGCAGGAGCTACGTCAAGTTCGCGGAGTAACTGTCAGTCAGTGGACAGTTAGAAGAAGGTTGAAGGAAGCTAACCTTACTCCGAAAAGACCCGCTACAGGCCCGAAGTTGACCACAGCCCACCGTCAAGCACGCCTTCACTTTGCGCGAGAGCACTTGGATTGGAGCATAGAGCAATGGCAGTCGGTCCTGTTCACAGATGAGACGAGGATGTGTCTCCATGGCAGCGACAGGAGAGGTCGGGTGTACCGGCGTCCTGGTGAACGGTTTTCACAGTGCTGCTTTGTTGAAACCGTTGCATATGGTGGCGGTTCTTGCATGATGTGGGCTGGAATTTCCTTAGAAGCAAAAACGGACCTTGTTTTCGTTCCTGGGGGAGGCCGGAGAGGAGGTCTGACCAGTGATCGTTACATTGAAAATGTTCTACTGGATCAAGTTGTCCCTTATCAAGGCTTTATTGGGGATAATTTCATCTTGATGCATGACAATGCCCGATGTCACACTGCTCGGGCCACACGTGAGTTCCTGAGTGAAGTTGGAATTCACACTATGGATTGGCCAGCGCTCAGCCCCGATTTAAATCCCATTGAGCACATATGGGACGAGCTCAAAAGTAAAGTTAGGGCGAGGAATCCAGCTCCGACAAACATCAATGAGCTCAAGACTGCGTTGGTAGAAGAGTGGGGCCGAATACCACAATCATCAATTAAAAAGTTGATAAGGTCGATGAAGAATCGCTTGAGAGCAGTGATCAGGGCTAGAGGAGGGAACACCAAATATTGACACGAATAAATTTTTTATATTCATTTATACCCAGTAACCCCCATACTGTGAAATTGTATGAATTTTCAAAATTTTTTACAATATCTTTGACATTCACCTTTTTTACTAACCTACTGAATCGATTTTCATGCAACTTACATAATTTTAAAGCTCAATTACTAGGCTTTAATTATGTAAAACATTATATAGAGGTAAAATAAGGCATTTTTAAGTTATATCACTTTTTATGCGCACTTGAGGCTTGAGTCGATTTACTTGCACGCGAGTGTATAAAAGTTTACTGAAACTCAAATTGTCTTAAAAGTAATTTTGTATTACTGGATCCATTTTGCATAACTATGTCCAACTGATAAATGCGGCTTCTCTCGCTTTTTAGTAGGTTAGGCTAGGTGTAACAGTTTTTTATTAAAATAAAATATAGCCTATGTTACTCCGTGATAATTTAGCTTTCTAATGGAGAAAGAATTTTTAAAATCGGTTGGTGTGGTTTTTGAGATAAATGCTTACAAACAAAGAAAATATCAAGTTTGTCCTCTTTTTATTATTAGTAGATAGATATAGATTAGACCTTATAAGCTCGCATTTATAAGAACAGCAAAAAATACGATTTGCACAACAGATATTCTATGTATGTATGTATGGTATATTCCAACAGAAGGGTTCAAAAAACTTCATGCCTTATTGCCTATATGACTTTGCAAACTTTACAAATACATTTACAATCCCATTGAGACGGACAGACCCGCCACTGAATTACTATGCAGGGGATGAGAGATTCTACTAGTACATAATATATATAGTTATATATATACTTTAAATCGTTTTCTACATGTAGTGGAGTCGCAAATTGTATAAGCGGACGAACCCTAAGGGTTCTAGATTGAGGAAAAAATCTTATTTGACGCCCCTTGTGATTCTCACCTCCCTTTCAGATACGCGTGAAGTTTTCGCCAGAGTAAATCACGAGATGCAGTGTTGGATTAGAGTGGATACGGGGAGATATATTCGCAGTGGTTATTCGTGCGATAAAAAAATATAGGTTTTATATTGATAGGTATATCCTTACTGAAAGCCAGTTGCACTCACTGATCGCTAAACGATTAGCGAGGTTAAGCAACGTTGGGTGCGGTCAGCCTATAGATGGGTGACCGCTTAGTGGTATTTCATCTGAGCGTCTCCGTGCTTCGGAGGGCACGTAAAAAGTCGGTCCCGGTTGTTGTCAAATTGACATCAGTCGTTAAGCCATGTCAGAGGCCTACGGGCGGCTTGAACAACTCTTGACAACAGGTTGGCCACTAACCACACGAAAAGAAGAATAACTGATATTATAAATGCGAATATGAGTTTTTTGTTACGCTTTCACGAATTAACTACTCGACCGATCATCATGAAATTTCGTATACACGTTTTCAGGGGTACAAAAAAAGAATATAGGGTATCTTTTATCCAGAAAAATTACTGTTTCCGAGCAAGCGAAGCCATGGGCAAAAGTTAGTTTTATGTAAAATCGGATGCAGTTTTCATACCTATATTTTGACTGACTTGCTATTGATAAAAATTGCTTGAAATTTTCCTTTCTTTAAAAGACAAATCACACTTAGTGTATGAATAAATTCCAGACACATTTTCACAAACATTCAAACTCAGAACACAAAAAAACCTCAGAATCGTAGTAAATATTTGTGGACCACACAATATTTTTTTTATATGAGGATCGAAAGAAATTCGTATGGATTTGGATTAGCATACCTACTCGTCTCGTCATGATCTTATGGTTCACTAGCACAAAGAGCTTGGGACATTTTTGATCGTGAGGTTGCCACTTTAATTTTCTGAATTGGGTGAATTGTCATTAGACTTCTTCAATCAGAATTTTCTTAATAGCAGCTGCAATATTACTCCAACCAGAGAAAGAACTAGACTACTTATATAAAAAAAATAAGTTTCAGGATAACAGTTAGTAGACATATATAGGTATCAAATTATTTACCAAGATAAAAATAAGCTTACTTAACCTGTCAATTGTCGGGATGCCAGCATAATTGAAAACTTATTGCGTCTGGCCGCCGGTGTGCTGCTATCACTCAATAGGTTAAAATCTTGCGTTTCTTGTCTATATTAATTTTATAAAGCTGAAGAGTTTGTTTGTTTGGTTGAACGCGCTAATCTCAGAGACTACTGGTTCGAATTGAAAAAATATTTTAGTGTTGGATAGCCCTTTTATCGAGGAAGGCTATAGGCTATATAACATCACGCTACGACCAATAGCAGCGGAGCATCAATGAAAAATGTTGCGTAAACGGGGAAAATTCTCTTATGTGAAGCGCTATGATATGTCCTTCTTCAAACGAGGTGTAAAGAGAGTTCTTATTTCACGGTAGGCAGCGGCTTTGCTGTGTCCTGACATTGCTGAAGTCCATGAGCAGCGGTTACCACTTTCCATCAGGTGGACCACTTGCTCGTTTGCCACCAATGGCAAAAAAAAAAAAAGACGAAGTTGCGCCGGTCAGCTAGTTATTTTGTAAAGACACGGCAGAGCGTTATTTCAACTCAACGTAAAAAAGAAATAAGACGTACTTTGAGTGGTACTTAATTTTCTTCATTTATTTTATCCAATCTCACGTTTTTCCTTCAACAATAAGTAGAAAATAAGTCGTAGAAAAGCTTATTAAGATCTAACGAACAGATGTTCCTACTTTAAGCCCTATTAGAACAAAATAGCCTTCGTAATCTGTCTTAGGTAATAAATATACTTGTTACTTTTGTTTTTGGAGGTGTAGACTTTTTCAGTGGACTTAAATCTTACAAGCGTTTTCTAAGAAACATAACACGGATACATTCCAGTCTTGAAATTATGTTCTCTACCTGCAAACATAGTGTCACGCCGATATCCTAAAAGGGATAGGCAGAGTTAAATTTCTCGAAAATTTTGCAATCTATAAATTTAGATCCCATGTCGTATGCCTTTTGCCGTATACCAGGCACAGTTCCAGATTTGGTGCCGCGAGATAATTTTCCGACAGAAAATCCTAATAATACTTTGCCCGACCCTATAATCGAACCACAGACCCGTATGAACAGACCAACAGCTGTGACACCGAGGCTGTTATTAAAATATACTCGATTTTGCCCGCGGCTTCACTCGCGCAAATGTAGGTTAGGTCAATTTTCTATCCCTCGGGAACATGGACGAAAGGTACCCTATGTCCATACCTATGACAACGTGTATGCGATATCTCATGATAATTAGTCGAGTAGTTAAGGCGTGAAAGCGTAACAAACAAACAAATAGACAAACTCACAATCGCATTTATAATATTAGTAAGGAAATAAGGATGTATTGTAAATCGTAAAAAGAAAATTAATTTTTTTTTGATCTGGTAATATTATATCACCACAATTTTTTATATATGACCAAACCTTTCGCTGACGTAGTTTTCTATCTACCCGCACACCATCCACTTTTCTACGAAACCCAATCTCCTCTAAGCAAACTGCTAAAAAGAAAAATGAAACTGTTCATACAGGAAGCTACTTGTACGTGACCAGGGGTGCATATATCCACCGTTAAAAAAGCCCTGAGGGTCTACCGACCCCACTGTGTGCCATTGCAACTATAGCTCGCAAACGATTTACTTAAATCACATATAATTCCCCTGCCGTTCAAAATTCCACCTTAAATCCTAATGCAAAACGTTTTATTTGCAATATACGTTTTATTTTAAAGTGTCTTTCCAAGGGCATAGTTTTTATTACTTATAAAATAAAGGTGGTTTTACATTGAGTGCGGCCGTAAATATAAAAGGGGGTGTATGATATCTCAATTAGTTTATGATGTCCAGTCGAACGGTATGATCGTGTTTGACAATCGAAAAAATTGAAAATAAGCCGTTTAAGGGGTCAACTTTATGGAGTAATAACGGGGAGATTATTATAATATAAAGTTATCATACAATGTTTCTTTGTGGTCGTTATGAATACAGAAATACTGAGGTACGTGTCTTAAATTTCTCTAAAGAATTCGACTGGTACACTGCCTGATATTGAACTCATATTAAATTAAATCTCTACACATCTTAGAAAACCACTATAAATACTATTTTTTTTTTTATATTAGGAATAGTTATATAAATACATTTAGTCTTGACACAGTGGTCCAAAGCACGTCGTTGTAGCGACTAGACAAAAAAGCAAAATCGGTTGACAAACAGATGAGAAATCTACACTATATTGTCTTTGATGGCGTAATGGTCAGTATAACTGACTGCCACGCCTGAGGTCGCGAGTTCGATTCCCGCACAAGTCAAACATTTGTGTGCATGAAAAAGGATGTTTGTCTTGGTCTGGGTGTTTCTATGTATAATATGTATATATACAAAAAAAAGTATAGTATGTATGTTTATCCATTGTCTAGTACCCATAGTACAAGCTCTGCTTAGTTTGGTCTACTTGTCGTGTGTATGTGATAGAATATTATATTATATATATTTAGATATTTGTTCCTTGCAAAATTGCAATGCTCAGCACCTGCAATGCAATGCAGCAAACAACCTGCTTTATATTAAAGCACTAATGCTTTAATATAAAGCAGGTTGTTTCTACAATTTGAGATAAA
Source organism: Catocala sponsa (assembly GCA_963564715.1). NCBI lineage: Eukaryota > Metazoa > Arthropoda > Insecta > Lepidoptera > Erebidae > Catocala > Catocala sponsa. Next base: position 11,021,262 of record OY751352.1, read on the forward strand.
GTTATAGTAAATAGATTCTTAGTGTTTGTTGTTTAACGCCAAACCTCACGATCAAGTACTAAGTTGTTTCAATTCCTCTTAAACGAAATGTTGTATAGTATCGAATAATATTATTTAAAAATAAACAAGTTTGGAGGAGTAGATTCTATACAATCTTTAAGTAAATAATATATAATTGAATCTGCATACAAGTACTTTATTTAAGTCCTCAAATCGAAAGGTATTGGATGTCTATAATACTAAAACATGCAAGGAATCCTCATTCACTATGTGTTGTGCAGAGTACGATGTTCACTACAAATCTCACGGGCTTTATTTTTATCAGAGCCCGTTCCAATTTCCCTATGTTACCCAATGTTACCGATTTTACCGATGTTACCGCCAAATCGGGCCGCGATTTTGTAACTCGTAAAACAAGTAGTAAAACGTCTCCTTCGGTTTGAGAATCGATCGCCCGGGACGTCAGACAGGCTCAACGTGCCTCTCCCGTCCGCCATTTTACTGCCGAACGGTTAAATCTTTTAAATTTCGAATGGTGCCCGTTCGATTTTTGTTTTTACAACTTCAGTTCGTCTCGATATCTCCAGGTGAACGGTTGACTTTGAAGAATGGAATTATTTGATGTTTTCTTTTGTTTCATGTGTTTAATTTAACAGGGCATTTAAACTTTTATTTTGTACTGAAGTTGGTAAGTCGTAAGAGACAAGTTTGGACAAAAACATGCGATGCATTATTATTTTTGTTCCGTTAGCCATAATTCTTTGTGATGTAGGTAATTTATGTATTTTACCAAAACAATAACTCTTCCGTAACTCACAAAAATGGGTATTAACAAATCAAAAGGTGGGGTAAAGCGTCCAGTTACCGACCGTGCCCCGGGTTTGGTGGCAAATATGCAAATTCTCATAATTAAATCCGCGGACCGTATTTGACTGCCAGAACAGTTGACAATTTTATTTTTACTATGGATTGTTATGTTTTATGATGGTATGTAGACATGTAGAATATAAATAAGTATGTTTGGACTGTTGTGGTGAGATTTATGTATGTGTTAATACTTACGTATATTAATTGCATTAATGCAGTACAAATTAGTAAAGGCAGCACTAACTAGATAATTTGGTGGTATGCATTTGGAAGATGAATAGTCATTAATCTACTGGCTCAAGGCTACGTTTTCTGCTTCTCATAATATCGTAAGGACCATGCTTCGATTTCCGACCGACCGCTCCTAAGTTTTCTGTTAGGAGATTCACTGTAACGACTACCTAACTGTTGCGTGTTAATATGCAAATATGAGAGTACTAGGTACTTAATGCTTAAATCTTTGAGAACAGAGAAACAAAGATAAGATAGTGATTATACTTTGTTTACCTTTTCTCCTAGCCTTTAACATATCCTAAGCAAAGAATGCACGAATGTAATCACAAGGTAAACTTAGGCAATTATATAATAGTATATACTGCAAGTTAGAATCTGAAATCTCTTTCTACCCTTCAGAATAACAGCTTTGAAACTATATATGTATCGAATAATGTTGAGTTGTTACTGATTTCTCGCCCACCATCGAACGTGCGAAAACAACGTTTTGAATTCACAAACTACGAGACGAAAGTGTTGAAATTGCATCATAACTTAGAAGAAAGCTCGGCTTTCCCCTTACCTTATAAAAATACCTTCACGCTATCACCGAACAACGTAAGACAGGATACAAAATTCTCATACGATTGGCAATGTAAATAATATAGCGTGCTCGAAGCTCCCGTAGTCACCTGTTACTAAAATTGGAATATTCTCTCAAATATATGAACCGTAGCATCCTCCGGGAACTCGTAAAATGTACTATAAAAAGGCCTTTTCAATTTGTCACCCCGATACATACACGTATCACTTCATAAAATTATAATTTAGACATATTTAGGTGTTGTAAAAACATTGGAAAACGTTTGTGTATTAAAGCAACATTCTTTTTCCATCGAGAGCTTTTATAAAGCTATTTTGCACTGGAAATTTAGCAGATGAACTATTACGATGTAGTAGCTAACTATCGTAGATTTCTTCCGACTCTTGGCATATATTGACAGTTCTGTTGATTGTGAAGGCTATTGGGTTTTACGTTAAGACTTTTTATTAGTAGCACGGCGCATGTAACAGTGTCCAGTGGACGACAATAGGCTTAAAGCTTAGCTGACGCAATGTGAGTGTTATGCTCGTATGTACAGACAAGAATCATTCATATGTATGTATACAAAAAAGAATATCAAATATACAACTTCAGCGATTAAATACTATTGCTATAGAAAGAATAGTGCGGAATAGCTACACAGCCTACTTAGCGGTTGTAGTCATCATCTTACTTCTACCAGTGTCCAGGGTTGCGGTTTTAATTTTTTAGACAAAACTGTGTGGTCCGAATGTAGTTGAGTCAAGCCTGGGTGGCTATGTGAACAATCAAACCATCACTACCAATGAGTCAATACCATTCCATTTTCCATAGCCATTTAAAAATAGATGGCTTAAAATTTAGTTTGATTCCTTTTAGATATCTATTGGCGGTGGATAATTATAAGTGTGTTGTTTAAAGAATGGATTCTTTACTCTCTCTCACTAGTTTAAACTATTGTATGCATACTTAGTAAACCTATCATCTTATATCCATAAAATGGAGTTCAAATCTGCTAAATCCAAAAACAATGACAGTAAAATATAGTATCATAAATCTCCATAAAATTTTTCAAAGCTACCACTTCAAAATCATCCAAAGGCAATGCACATTGTGTATTTCGGTAGAATTTCTACTGCTAAATATAATTTCCGCCCCAAATACATTCACCACCCAGAAATTCTGTTAATAAAATTCCAAATAATCCCTCAGTGTAACCAACAACCAACGTTGATCTCGATTAATGAGAACCGAATTAAATTCACCGGGAAACCAATATTGTTGCATCCAACCCTGATATTAATTAACAAATAAACTTTCGACTCTATTGCTTTCAAAACAATGATTATTTTTGGTTATCCAGTGAGAATCATACGAACGTGCGCTCACTTCGGCAGTCAGATATCAAATGACAAGATAACAATGATAGTAATGGGAGACATGTAATCTTTGAATGCATTAATTTGGCTTTCAGTAGCACTCAAAGGGATTCGGAGAACGAAATTGATACTTTATATATTTTTCCCTGTACTGCTTTGACTTAATTTACTCTTAATCAAATTACGTAAGATGTTTTATGAACTAATGCAACGCAAGTTTAATAGGTGATAAGTTTAAAAAGTAATATGACTATCCGAATATGTTAACATACAAATGTATTTCATGTAAATTTTAACTAAGTAAACACGAATTTTATACACATTTCTATTTCTATGTTTGTCTATTCAAATACAAATTCAAGACCCATCACTATCAAATGACATTCACATGTGTTCCCTAACAAGGTCCCGTAACTAAACCATTTTAATCTTCCACTTTGTTACACAAAATCCAATCTTATGCCGAAAGAATAAGGTACATGTTAACAGCAATCCCAGCTTTGTATATGAGCCGAGGTAATTACAGCATTTGAAAAAGGAATTGTAATGTAGCAACGTAATTATAATATGTATGTGTGCGTGTCAATGTGTGCGTGTGTGGGAATAAAGGGTGTTTCTACAATAGAGACCTTCGTACAAAAGAGGTTGCATATTCATGTTGACAAACCTTAGTTAATTACAAGTTATTACAATTTTAATTTTGTAGTGCGTTCAAGTAAATAGTATGTTATGTGATTCTGCTTGTTTTATGAATCATTCGAAACGTCATCAGGTGTTACTTTTAGAATAATATTTTGCTTATCTGAATGTAATATTTAAGCAAACATTATTTGTAGAAAATGCAAAGTAGGTGCTACATTAGCGGAGGATACCTTTTAAGCTAACAAAACTTCATTAAAAGAGACACATTTTCATCCATTTACTTTTCTATTTCGCACCCCGAAAAACAGTTCGTCGGCCTTAACCGACACTTTTTTCTACTAAGCTTAGAAAATACACCATCATCCACCTAGGGATACTTGTAAATTGTTTTCAACCCCTAACGAGTGGGCACTGGACATCTCATATAAATCATTTTTATTATCCACCCTCGCGCCCCACGATTAAGGGGGTGACTAGCGATTTTGCCTACGATACACACCGTTATTTTCGAATGATTTAAAATAGTAGGTATGTATGTAGCGTATCCAGTTTCGTTGATAGCTTATAATTATTTCCTTCGTGCGTAGAAGATTAGTCGAATATACAGAGTCTAAGAAAAAAATCTGGTCGTATTCAATGGTCGTATCGTAAAAAGACTGAAATGCAAACATTTAAAAAAAATGCTATTATTATTGTTTTTGTCATTTATGTTCTCTCAATGAATAATTATATTAGAATAAAGTTCGCTGGTTTAGATAGACCGTTCAGACTTATTTGACAAAGTTATTAAAAATAATAAACACTTGAAATTATGAAAATTGATATGAAAAGTAAAGACGCTGTTGTAAATTATTGTGTAATTTATTTTAGATGTTTTAATTTGGAATAAAATGGCGAAATGCAAGAAAGAAAATATGATATGATTACAATTTAATTATAAATATTTTTAGCTGGCGTTTACGTTCTGATTTTGACTTTAATATTTGTCTATAATCTTCCGTGGAAAATTTGTCAAATAACGATCGACTCTAAATCAATACGTGATATACTTCAATATACTCTTTCCATATTACATTTTCCAATTGCAAGAGAAATTCTCGTTAGCCGTTTGTTATTATTAATAGACTCCAAAGGCCTTTGTTCATTTAAAATCACAATTTCAATATTAGATTGACGCCACGTGAATGCGTCTTGTCAACGTTAATGATTTTACAAACAGGGCGATTAATGAAATGTCACAGTATCAGCTATTAAAATGATCAAAGACTGCTACTATATAATTCTTAGAACCAACAATTATGTCCCCGTTCCCCTATTCCGTTATATATCAAAAAAAATTGTTTTGTCTATAATAAATGACGACTTTGTGACATTCAATTTCATATAGTAAATGATACGATTTTATAAAATAGATGAAAGGTGGTGTTATTAGACTATTCACATTACGACTATTATTAAAGTATCGATGAAATCAAAGTTACTTTTACTTAAAAAGGACGTAACCATTTTAAGTAAAATAACTTTGATTATATGAATTTTATATTGTAGATTGTGCTACATATTCGGCACAAAAAGTGTAAGTTTTTTACTTGGTTAATTGAGTTTTGTGGCAATTTAGTCGAATTGAATGCAGCCTGTAAAATTTTGTAAGCATACATAAAGCAACATTTAAGAACTCCGTTGATCCCATTATGTAATAAGAGGAACCCGTCAAGAAATAAATAAAAAGGACCATTACTTTTGACTTGATGCAAGTGGCGTGTTTCACTTCAAACTCGACTAATTTTCCACTAACTTTTTAAGAACGAGGCACTTGTTTAAATTTTGACAAGCTTTGAAATGAACGCCCGGAGCAACTGTTCGCTTTCGTCTTAGGACTTTTGTTTCGTTATATACATACATATAAGCAGCGATAGCTCAGTGGGGAGACCAACAGACTGCAATGCAGAGGGTCTCAGGTTCGAACCCACGTCGCGCACCTCTGACCTTTGGAAGTTAGGTATATGACTTTTCGCAATGATGTGCGTATTGATTGACAATTATCGCCTGCTCCGTGCCTCGGAGAGCACCTTAAGCCGTCGGTCCCGGCTGCCATGAACATCTATGGTAGTCGTTATTGGGAAGTCAGTGCCCTCTAATACCCTGACACTGGTCTAGTCATAGGGTATCGTTAGCCTTCAGGTTGCGGAGGTCAAGTGGCAGCCGCTGCGTGTAAAAACTGATATCCAGTCAAATCCGGTTAGACTAGAAAGTCGACCCCGAGTGACTTGGGAATAATAAAGGCTAGGGAGAAGATATACATACATATATGTAGAGACAGCTTAAAGACAGACTGTCATAAAAATAAATTGACGGTCTCATTGATCCACTGGCGTAACTGTAAACGCGAACAACAATCGCAAGGTTTTAGATGTGAATCCGGGTTGAGGCAAATTGTTGGAAAGAGAATTCTTGTAGGTAAGTATTTATAAAGCCTACATCCAGACGGTCACAAAGGGTTCTTTGTTTCATAATACCTGAACATTACTAGCATAAAAGATACCTTTACCTAGTCTATCGTTGAAATATATGATAAATTGGTAGGTAAGTATATCAGTCATAATCGCGTGTTAATAATCCCTAACATTGGCTTAAACCAAAACTGAAAAAAGCAGCCCTCACAAGGTTACTCCATCATACACAGCCGCTCATTTCGCGGTATGACTAGCGAAAACCAGTAAACGATCTGTCAGTACCGTCATTAATTTGGCCAGATTTATTATACACGATGCTTACAATATGCGCACCTACCCTATTCAGCAAGCGATAACATTTGTGCAACACCCATCGCTGTTTTATCTCAGAAGAAAATATTCGGCGAAAGGAGAAATTCGGCAATGGATTGTGAGGTAGCCGAGTTTGTTTTCAGTCGGATCGAGAAATTGATTATGAAATGTTGAGTAGACAGTTTTGTATTGTCTTGGAGGTGTTCCCTTTTAGATAAATGGTTTTGTTGCGTAACGATGCGATGCGATCAGATGCCTAATCCATTTAATTGGATTTATTTACCAAAGCTTTTTTGTTTTGTTTTTCCGGTTTGCTGTTTAGAAATGAAATACATTAAGTGTACTTTTCGTTTGGGAAAGTAATTGGGGGAATGAAATCCAAATCAGAGTTGTCTTAAAATATTTTGAAAGGAATTTACTAATGAGATTGTAGATCTAAATATGGATAGATTGTAGATATAAATATCTTGGATTCTGCCGTTGTTTTAAGAAGTTAAGTTAAACCACGAGAACTGTTTATACTATCAAGAAAATTAAAAGGTGGTCTCTGTCATTCTACCTATACAGATTGATTGTAAGTAGGATTGTTTGTTGTTTGTCAACGTTACCATCGTCACCGTTGACGGCCAACAATTTTTAATTAACCCCGTTTTTTTAAATGTGCATGTTTAGTCTTATGTGAAATAGATTTATAAAAGGACAGCAATCAGGCGTTTAATCTGTAAAATATAGTAGCTTGTTTGGAAAGGAAACTTTACCCATTCGGAAAATCAAATGTAGTGACTGGCAGTGGAAACCTAGAAACACCTTTTTTACTTTTGTAATTCAAGACATAACAAGCAACCAAAAGCTTTTAGTAGCTTTTGGTTGCCAATTGCCATCAAAATATTTTATTTCTACGTAGACTATTACTGCGATAAAGAAGCATGGTCGTCAAAGCTTCTGCTAAAAGACACACAAATATCGCTTTCTCGACAGAATCATCGGACAATGTCCACAAAACTATCCCACCTTTCAGAGGGTCACCCAAATACCAAATACCCAACATTAATACATCAACGTGGCGGCAATAATTGTACGAGTACGGGGCAATTAATCAAAAAAGTTGGCGCTACAATTTATTGTCGCTACAGCTACACGATAAGCTTCGTGTCCTCGCAATAAATATTCTTTCGACAAAATCGAATCGAACATAACCGCAGGATTACGGTATTAATAAAATAATATATAACCTAAATGAGCAGTTCTGTTATATGTTATATTATCTACCACTATATTGTATACTTTAACCTGCGACTTGGATCACTAGAAAATTGCTTGATGTGTTATGATAATCAGTAGAGGAGATTATTCCACGTGCAGTTATATGCTACGCTTATAAAGTTTCATTAAAATCCTTGTAGCCATTTAGTTGAAAAGTTCGGACAAACGAACCGCCAGATAAAACATTCATATTTTTGAGGTTTGAAAATAAATTTCTTAGCTAAATAACATGCATTTAACTCGTTTTTATAGATAGATACTTCGATTTTAGTTATATGTGTAAACAAATACATAAATTAATTCAACAATCATTAAATTCAGCTAACAAACAACGTAAAGACCGTACCTACACAAAAAAAGCTACCAATCCGAACCTAACCTACAATTCAATGAAATCTAATAAAAAAACTGAAATAATATATCGGTATTTTTGTCCGCAGAACCGCGATACGAAACAGCGTACGCGTGCGAAGGCAAGACCCTGAAGATCGGCTGCAGAGAAGGCTCAGTGATACATCTTATCAGAGCCAACTACGGCCGGTTCTCCATCACGATATGTAACGACCATGGCAACACTGACTGGAGTGTCAACTGCATGTCAACTAAGAGCTTACGAGTTCTACACAGCAGGTAAGGATATGCTAAGCCATTTACAAAAATATATATTTATATAAATAAAAATAAATTACCACATGTATGACGGAGCATCTAATCACTTGTTTCTTTTTGTTGTGTTTTTTGTAATTATCAGGACAAGGTTTGTATGAACGAAAGTTTGCGAGAAAGCCGCGGGTAATGTCAAAAACTTAAATGAAAAACGCCAAATAATTTTTTTCACAAAAAAGTACTTTTTATACAAAAAAATATTTGGCGTTTTGATATTGAATTTAATTACGTGGAGTGTGTTTTTGTATAGATTGATAGAACAACGGCTGTCGGGTCAGCTAGTAGGTATATACCTATATAATAATACTGTCCTCTGGACCGAATTTCGGTCACGGCGGCCAATTTTAACTAGGACTGGCCATTTGCTGATAGTGCACTAGTATGTTTACAAACACAATAGCACTCTCTGTTCCCTAACTCTTATAATACGATGGGACAGCAATTCGACACGACCAGCGAGAGAACCAGGCGCACGACCAACGACTTTGTGATTGACTTTTTAAATTTTCATTTGCACTGCAGTGGGACAATACAGGCTGAAAATATAATATATTAACTGCTTAAAATCTTTTATCGGTTTTGTTAATCCTGTGGCGTAAGATTGCGCTTACGCCTACAGCTGATCGTGAGGGCCTGAGGTCGATTACCATCGAGTATTATTAAATTCAAAGTTAAGAACCCGGTAGACTCAATAGATCTCATCTTTTACTTAGATTCTATGAACATTCTTAGTGAAACGTGAGATAGTTTTACCCCTTTGGAGATACACGGGCGAGTCAATGTACATAGATATATATAAAACTAGATATTGCCCGCGGCTTCACTCGCGTAAATGTACGTAAATTTTTATCCCTAGAACAGTACCTTTTCTGGATAAAAGGTACCCTATGTCCTTTTCTGTACCCCTGAAAACGTGAATGCGAAATTTTCATGATGGTCGGTTGAGTTGTTAATGCGTGAAAGCGTAACAAACGAACAAACTCATATCCTCATTTATAATACCTAATAATTAGGGCTTTACGATTGCCCCAGAATAGAAATGCCTCTTAAATGCAATTACGCTACAGCTTAGAATAAATAATAGTTATGCTAAGTACTCATTATCTAACTCACGTCTAAATTCACAGTGAAAAGTCTATTATTACCATTATCACTGTTTACGTGACGTTTAAGTACCTGATCGAAACTTTTAATCAATATTTTAGCGGCGTTTTTTTTCTACAGTAATACTGCATTGTCATGTTGTCTAAGCCCCAGATCCATTCCCAATCTGTTGGAAAAGCTGATTCCATATAAATCGCTTGCAAGCAAACATTTCTTCTTCCCCTTATGATATTAATATGCATCACTGCCTTAATCGATAGATGTCTCCCTTGTTAAAATCGAATTAAATCTGATAGATTGCGTCTGCAGGCAACCTTAGATGTATTCGATTCCTTTCGGGTTTTGTATACTGGCGACTTTTAGTTGCTATTATTTTAGCAACTATTTGTTGCCTAATTCTGAGATTTCGTTACCGTCTTATAATTTTTTTTTTAGTTATTTGCGTTATAATCTTGTTATGTTTAATATTGTATTTTAGGTACCTATTATGTCTTTTGTCATTAAGATATTACAATAGATTATTATTATTCAGATATGAGGTGCCATGCAATACCTATAAAAACGATTGCATCATTCGCATGTTTCGGTCTCCTGTACAATTGAAATTATTAAAATTACTATCGCTTGGTTGGCCTGCGGTCTACCCCACACTCTGCTACTGATCTCTGATCAAAGCGTCCAATACATCCAAACGGAATAAATACTTTTATTCTAGGTGTATCTTTTGTAGTGCTTTACGTTTTGGCCAGGTAATACATGGCTGTGATCACAATCAAACTAATAAATTATCTTAGGATTTGTATCTCCAAAAGTAGAACCAAAATCTTAATCGCAACTAATAGGTACCTATTATAAATGCGAAAGTGTGTTTGTTTATTTGTTTCATACACAAATATCGCATACACGTTGTCAGGGCTACAGAAAAGGACATACCGTACCTTTTATAAAAAGACAAATTTATTGATATAACCTCCATTAACACGAGCGAAGCCGCGGGCAAAAACTAGTATACTTGTAAAAATACAACTTTTCCGGCTCACTTATCTATTCATCAGCTTAATATATTCTTACTATACACGATTCGTATATCCATATTTAACCACTTAAACTAAAATTTCCAATTTACATGTTACATTATTAATTCCCGATAATGGTAAACGAAAATAGTTGCGGTACATCCATATAATCTGTTTAAAGATCAGCTTAAATCTGTTATGGCGGCGTAATTTGATTCTGCGGTTTTATATGAAACTGATATAGGTAAATAACTTGCATGATTTGAACGTTTGATAAAGATATTTTCTTCAGAAATTCGAACAAACCTGCGGTTACTTAAGCAAATATTTTACCACTTCAATCGCTTTAAAATATTTTAGTTATTTACAATACATATACTGTTTGATTACTTATTTAAATTAATTTAAAGCTTGGTTGGTAATCATTTACTGCGATGATGTGGTATTTTCTCAACCAATCACATACAAATAGAGTGAATATTTGTTGGTGAACGAAATGTTGAATATTTATATTTATACATTTATTAAGTCCGATAATAGAATAGTTATGACTACTGGAAACGATTGTAAAGCGCCAAGATATCGTGTGCATAACTAGTTAGTAGAGTTAGACTAGTATTATAAATAAAGAAGCGGTGTTTATTCAGTACCTCAAATAATAATGTCTTCCAAACCGAATTTCGGTCACGGCGGCCAATCTTAACGGAGACTGGCCATCGGCGCAGGAGATATTATAGTGCACAAGTGTGTGCGCAAACACGAGTGCACTCTCTGTTCCTTAACTCTCATGATCCAATGGGACGAATAATCCGACACGACCGGAGAGAGATCAAGCGCAGGACCAACGGCTTTTCGAGGCACGGGGGTGTCTAACACCGCCAACTTCCTAACTCCGGGCTCATATTGAGATTTCTTAAGAGAAAAACGCAATAACTTTTTGTTGGCCTGACCCGGGATTCGAAACAGAAACCTCATGCACAGCAATCGCATTCACTACCGCTGCGCCACGGAGGCAGTTACAGTGCCTCAAATAGGATCTAACCATAAGTAAAGAAAGTGAAAGTCTTAAATTACACCAAAATCGATAGTGTATTTCACGTTAAAAACAATTCGGGAACACAACAATAATAACATGACTTCAATATAAAACCAACAGAAAAACATATTACTTAAGAAACCCGACACTCAATTAGAAAACTGAAAATTAATTGCTCTGTAACACAATCCTAATTATATTTTTTTCTTAATGACCTTATAAATACGTACCGATTACCTCTTATATCAATTATATGACGTTTACGACACGAATACGACATTAATTACATTTTAAATATCAAATTAAGGTATTAAAACGTGTATTTTACTGCAATACGTTTATTTATTATGGTAAAATAACAGCTAACAGTAATAAAATAACTAATATAAACATTAAAATTTAATATGTGTAGTTAATTTCATAATCTTTTCGAGTTATCCATTTATAAATATTAAAATTACGTAATTCATTAGAAACCATAGACCTCCTTCATACATTGCTATAATATGCGACTTGGCTACAAAAAGTGGCAAGTATGCAAAACTCACCCTAACGTTTTGCATTTTAAAATATCTTCGTCTTAAAATTTGATATATATTTTTGAAAATAATATTCTCAGATACGTTCAAATCATCCCATAATCCAACAAGATTTTCCAAATACGCCGTTCAAAAATAACAAAAATCACTAAGCTTATTTTAACACAAATGTATTTAAATAAAATACATTTAGAACGTAATTTAACCGACGATACGTAACATAAACACGGCGATAATCACAAATCGTTATCCCGAGGCTCTCCGGAAAGTGCCGAAAATTGTCGAAAATTAAATATTCTCGCGAGTTGATCTCGTTACCCGTGAGATTGGCAATAAAGTGCACGGACCCCTCTAACTCGCGCAAATGATGGCGAAATTGATTGTAGCGTCATGTGTAAACTAAGTAAATGTATTAAAATATAAATAAGTTTTGTGTAGCTACGAGTTATTACGCTAATGGCAATATTATGCAGTTGGCTGTATGGTTGTATGCCTGTGCCTATGTTGTAAATCGCGTCGGGCGGGTAATCGAATATTTTAAATTTGAAACTACAGAATATAAAATACTTGATGTTCCCGCGGTTTCACCTGCGTTTATCGTTACTGCGCCGCTCCCGTGGGTCGTAGCGTGATGTTATATAGCCTATAGCCTTCCTCGATAAATAGGCTATCCAACACTAAAAGAACTTTTCAAATCGAACCAGTAGTTCCTGAGATTAGCGCGTTCAAACAAACAAACAAATTCTTCAGCTTTATAATATTAATATTAGTATAGATTACCTTCAGTTTAGAAAAAAGGTTCTAGTAACGCGGTCTATAGTAATTTTTTGTTATATTACCTTTAAGGCAAGTACAAGTGATCTAAGTTTCATCTACAAACAGTTAAGTTCTCATTGGTTCCACGGTGTTATACCCTTTCAATATAAATAAGGGCACTGTTTGTCAACATTAGCTAAGTGCAGGTAGGCAGAAGTACAAGAAGACATACGCCTTTGAAACATGGAGGCGCAATCTTTTTTATGTTTTATGTTTTCAATCTTTTTTATGTTGACATAAATCGTTAGCCTTACATACTTAGATATTTGTAACTAGCTGCTACCTGCGACTTCGTCCGCGTAGATTTTAACTATAAAGTGTTTGTCGCCGCGGAACCCAACTATATTTCTCTGCCCAAGTTACTTAAATGGCGTAGTTTTTATAGTGTAAAGCTGGATAATAGCATGGCTTACTCAAAAACAACATTTAAATATGCGTCGTTAGATTACATGCTGTCACAGAATGCGTAAGAAAAATAAAGATTCACAGCTCCGCCCCCGTAGGTGATAGCGTGATAATATGTAGCCTATATGTTGACCCGACCTGTTAGTAATATTCATGCAAAATTTGAAGTAAATCCATGCAGTACTTTTTGAGTTTAGCCCGGACATACATACAGACAAACAGACAAACAGACAACAATTTTTAAAATATATTCGATATCGATTGTAGATCACGCCCCAAGTATTCTTTTAAAAAAATATTCAATGTACAGTTTTGACTTTCCTACGATTTTATGTATAGATGATTAGAACGGCCAGCTAGGCAGCTTACTAACAAATTCAGAGATTTTGAATCCATATATTATATTATATTATAATATATATATATATGGATTCAAACTACGTAATCAAATAAGTACAGTATTCTTCCATATTACAGAAGGCTTGCGTTAGTGCCAATTCATGTGATGGATTACTAATGTTTTATTTCTCTATTCACAGATGTAGCATGCACCAAAACTGCAGTATACTAGCAAGCACGAATATGTTCGGAGACCCGTGTCCGAACACGCTGAAATATCTTGAAGCACATTACCAATGCGTGCCTGGTAAGTTAAGCATACAATTCTTTTATAATTAGAGAAATAGGATACATACATTTAGTTAAATCCTTTAATAGCCAATCGAGACAATGGAGAAAGCATTTCGTCTGGCTCCGGAGAGACGAGCTTTGGCCAAGTGGTTGATAATGTTCGGCTTATCACAACATTTTTAAAGTCTATTTTATTTCAATGTTTTCTATTTAGGTATATGGCAAACATGTTAATCATAATATGCTGAGGTGGTTGTGCAGTGTATTGGCCACATGTCACAGGCGTTTAAGTGATTTCGAGACAAAATGGTTATTGGGTCCGAGACTGGATGTTCTTTTTGTTCATTGTTTGAATGTTTGTAAAGTCCACCGCGATTAAAGAACAGTTCCTCGTGCGAGAATTGTCTTTTTAAAATAAAAGTGATGAAAGGCATACGGTCAAAACACTGAGCCTCGTGTGGAAATGGAATTTGTCACGAAATATAGCAGCCGAATGCTATGTACTTGCAATGACTAGACTTTACAAGGCTTATCAACCGGCCTTCAGAATTTCAAACATCAAGGCCGACTAATGAAGACCTGGGTGGAAGTCGATATAAACGATATAAGGCAGTAAACTTATCACCGGTAAAACATAACTCAGAGTGGAAGAGACTGCGTTGGAAAGTGGGATCTCACATGAACTAAGACGTTACGCTAAAGTTATAATTACGAATAAGACCAAATACGTTTAAGAGAAACCAGTACAAAGGTGTCCTAAACCAACGAGCGACCATGAAAAGTGCTATCGGTATAAATAAAAAGCATAAGAGGTAGGTGCTACCCAACTGGCACATTTTAAGCATTTTTATTGCACACATGGTAAGTGTGTAAGTATATAGAAATAAGATCTGGTATACTTGCTTTAAAACGCAAGATAACTAACTGGCAGTACACTACTGGACGCAGGTCTCCCTTGAAGTATCCTATTGAAGAATTTCGGATCTACTATGCCAGCAGCTGCCAATACTATACGTATATCATTATTTTTAACATACTTAGCCGAAAAGCATCCTACGCTAAGTTTGAAATTGTTTTTAAGGACCAAGTTTATGGTTAGACCATCTCACACTGAGCAGAGTCCCGTGCCGAGGAGTGGGACAGTTCCCCACAAACTTATAATAATAATATATAAATCTGTTATATTTATAAGTTTGTGGGAATCTGTGCTATCTCTAGTCCATATATACGCTTTTTCTAACCTCTTTTTTGAATCACACATCACTTTCATCATCATCTTAATCAAATAATCCTTGTAATTTCAGCATCAACAACAAGCACAACAAATCGGCCATCACCTCCATGGCTCATCACATCACAGCCGACCGTCTGGCGGTCCACGCAGCCACCAATCCCTAAAAACCCAGTGCAGACGCAACAAAACGAGAGGAAGAAGCCCACTGTAATTACGCCGCCGACCTTCAGGCCACACATCACCTTGCCACCGGAAGTCAAACTTGGGGATATTGGTACCAAGGTGAGTTAGCATCGACAAACACGTGTTCTGCTCCAATACAGGCTATGGGAGATATGAGTTACCATTTATAACACAAAGCTTAAAAATCAAAACTTTTTTAAATTTCCTTTGAAATTGTTCAGAAACTGTCTGGATTTTTGTTAATACTTTTCTGAATAACGAAATGAGTGCAGGAACTTTTAAGGAATTGGATGGAATTACACTATTAAAAGAATGCAGTACAAAAATAAAAAATATTGATTAATATTGTCGAGCAAGCCATGTAGTAGTACAGAATATGACTAATATTTATCACAACATTTTACTACTTCCGAATTTTGGATTCTTTCTAGAATTCAATCGTGTGTACACTAAGTTAGCCATATTCAAATTCGTTCTGAACTTAATCTATCTCAATAATTTATTGCAGTAACGTAAAAAAATAACAATATTTAAAATCAATACCTAACTCCAAACATAATATACAACAAGCAATATTTTATCATAACCATCTTTCAGAAGACCACAACTCGACAACCGGACTCGTCATCAGAACGCGAACCACCACAAAGTCCTCGAGAAAGTATACCTGAGGTCAAAGAAGAAACTCCTAAGGTTGTGGAGCCAGAACACACTCAGAAGAATGACAAACCCAAAGAAGACGAACCAGGTAAAATATTAAAGCTATTTTCAAACTGCCATACCTTCTCTTATCGGTAGATTGAGATCGCAAAAAATCAATCCGTCAGGATATTCTCAGTAGCAACAAGCAGTCTGGAATGCCACCAGGTAGATGGTAATTGGCTTGCTGCCTATTATGATGTTCGTGAAACAGGCAGAATCTCTGTGATAAAAGACTGACTATCCGTTTGAGAAGAACCAGGCATGATATAATTGAAGTTTATGATAAACGAGTAATAATTTTTTCAGTGGTAACAGAAGGAACTCTGGAGTGGCCAGCGAAGGATGAAGACATGGAGCCTACGCCATCAGTCCACCTGCCTCCAAAAGACATTAGACCAGACACTGATATCGTGGATGACTTTGACAGAACTTTCTGTAAGTAAACCGATCATATTGCTATGCTTTTTGCTACGGTGTACAAGTGGTTCAAAATCATTTTAAGTAAACTGTAGTAGATACAAAACTGTTGTAGTCTCCAAGACATTGGGTGTATTTTTCTGTCCGATACCGGCACCCGAGGACTTTTCTTTCCCTTCGCTGTCGGGTTGCAAGACTGTATAGTATCAATCAAAAGCTAATGTACCAACCTCCCATGCCATGCCGACCGAAATATAAGCCATATGGTATATATTCTTAAGTCTTAATTTTCAATGCACATACAATGTTGTACAACAAAGAATGATATTGTTCACTTTAGTTGCGGAATGAAAATAATTTTGAAAGCCTACCGTAACTTTCTATATACCTAAAAATAGTTCTTTTAACTTAATCGTAATTAAATATGTGATTAAATATGACCACCAAAAATAGTAATTGCGCAGCAAAATATGCTTACTAAAATATAACATAACGAGCACCTATACGCCTCAAATCACTGCATTCCGTCTCGGAAGGGTTAGGTTACCTTAGGTTCCTTCTTAAACCCACCCAAAAATAGGAGCCCAACGAAGCAGGGCTCCGTCGACTTATTTAGATCTCTTTAAATATATTTTGCTGTGCAACTTGGTGATCATTTACTATTTTTGACTGTTATATTTTACTTTATCTGGTGATAAGTTAAACATAAGCCTTAAAATATTCCATCTTTCTTCTAGCAACGAGCGCAACTCCAAACATCGGACGTCGCGCTTATTGTCCACAAGTGTCCGCGAGGGGACTCAATTGGAATTGGACGATGGCTAACACTTACGCGGTCCAGCCTTGTCCTGGAGGAGCCACTGGATTGGCTCGGTGGAAGTAAGTAGCTACATCTTTGTCTTTTACATAAAATAAGCATTATCCCATAGAATAAAGTTATTATAGACTGATTAAGCAGTATTATGGTGTTTGTATACTAATTAGGAACTTTTCAGCCGTACAACTTGCCTTCTCCTTCTTCTTCTCAACGCTGTCAGGCATTTTTTTCTAATTTATATACTTAGATATAATTTTGTTTAAATCCATATATGCAAAATCTATTTTCATTTACTCTCAAGAAGGCCTAGTTGTAGTACCGTCCAGACCGTATTCGGCCACGGCGACTTGGAACTCATTATTGAGAGCTTCGTTGATGTGCTCTCAGGTGACTGACATCCTATGTAAGATAGAAATAGACTAAAACCAAAACAAATAAATAGAAATTATTTTATTATCTTATATAAATTGATTTTGGTTTTGTCTTGTGGTGTCTCTGTTTAATTATATGTAGTTGTATAATTACGCTTTGTATTCGTGTTATGAACCTAATTGAGTTCAAAATTTCCAGATGTACTCTAACTGCTCACCAATACATAGAAGAAGAGCGTCCCAGAAGACGGGGTGCTGCAGGTCTACCATCAGGAGAGAACTACCACGACCTGGGGCTCGAACCACCGACTGACAGACAGATGCAACTTCTAAGAAGACTGGGTTCTGAAGCTTTACTTAAAGGTAAATTATAACGCATCAATAAACAATCATTAAAGCATTGTGTCTGGATGCCATCATTCTTACGCTGATGGATGAATTAAACCATGACGAGGTATAAAGTGGTCTGTCTCTTTAAAAACTAAAGTTTGTGATTGAGATGTCGTGAGTTCAATCCTCAGGCATTAAACTACCGATGCGAACCTACTTCTAATACAAAATATAACTTACAATAAAAAATTATTTGTAGATTTTAATATGTTTTATAAGCATTTGCCATGCTAAAGAAGCATTCATAAATATTTAATTTGTAACACAAATTGCTAGTAAATTTTATCAATTAAAAATATTTATATCGCGCAGGTCGTGAAGGTGACTCCCCCGAGCACATAATCGACTATCGAGGTTCAAGCATCGGCATGTCAGATTCGCAGACCAACCACAACCAACTCACTAGTGATTTTATTTACAGTGAGTACATAATTATCTACATACTTCACTCGACTAAACAATTCATGAACATGTGACAAAATTTACTTGATTGTTACACTTTACTATTTGCTCATTCGTTAAAGTAAATGTTATATTTGACGAACCATTCATTAATATGTGACAAAATTTCCATGAATGTTACACTTCATTGTGAGTTCATTTGGCGAACTATTTGTAAACATGTGACAATATTTTCGCGAATGTTACACTTTACTATTTATTCACTTGACAGACCATTCATAAATATGTGACAAAATTTTCGTAAATTTTGTTATACTTATATACTTACTTAGTGATTTTTTGTTCACTTACCATTCATTAGCATGTGACAAAATGTTCATGTATGGTTACACTTCACTATTAGTTTTCTGAACTTTTGTGTACATAATCCAAATGGATCATTTTTTGGAGTAAACACATGTCACAAGAACACAAGACAAGACACATATATGTATTACTAAGAAAATATATTTTTAAATTATATTTATAACGAGTCTGCTAACTATGACCGGTGACGTCATGTAAAAGCAAAATTCATTTTGGCATTTGCTCGGTAGGGGGCAATAGGCTCATTATTATGTGACACTGAAAACATAGCTATTGAAACGTATATTATACCTCTATCCTCCTCTCCGTATCCCGCAGCTATAACGTATTATATTTAAAAAAAAACATTTATAAGTGTACACGTTTTGTCTCATTTTCACAGCTGACTCAGTACCAGAGTGGCACGGTTCGACTCCCGACCTGAGCGAGTGTCGCTCCGTGTGGCTCAACAGCTTGGAGGCGAGGGTACGAGAAGGAGAGTCTTTGCTCAGCATCAGCAACGACTTGGCACAGGTGATATTAACATTTTGTTATCACCAGTGGATACATCGAGGATCACCAACCAATGGCGTACGGT
The DNA here is from genome assembly GCA_963564715.1 of Catocala sponsa. NCBI lineage: Eukaryota > Metazoa > Arthropoda > Insecta > Lepidoptera > Erebidae > Catocala > Catocala sponsa. Next base: position 11,040,645 of record OY751352.1, read on the forward strand.
TGAGACAAACTATGGTCCCGTATAGGGGACTGGAAGACAATATATGCCATAGAGAAACCTATAAAATACGTCTTCAACCACATCACCTATTTCTTTTAACGCTCCTTCAGCGTTCATCATACTTTGTGTCCCAGAATACTTAACAAACTCGGCACAAATATTTGTGGATCGCACTTATTTTGTCCAGTGTTAGAATGACAATCACAGCACTACACGGGTTTATAGTGGCTAGGAGATTATTTAATCTATTGTGTCGCAACGGCACACCGGTGGCCAGACACAATAGGTTTTAATTAAATCTGGCATTCCAAGACTTGACAAATTAAAAACTGTGCTATCCGTACAATCAACCTTAATTATTTAGTTTTAAAACTGAAGATGACTAATATTGTTCAGAAATGCATGCAGACATAAATTTGGCGCCTTTACTACAACATATTATCTTTTTTCCATTTAAATGAAGGTTGTTTCGCAGGTGACGTCATCCAAGACTCTTTACGGAGGGGACATGATGACCACTACCAGTATAATGAAGAAGCTAGCACAGCGCATGTCCCAGAATGTCCAGACATTCCCTGATCCGAGACAGAGAGAAGCTATAGTCACCGATATGCTGCTTGGAGTCATTAAGACTGGTAAGTTTTGATAAAGCCGTTTTCTTTCTGTATATTGAGATTGCTAGAAATTCTAACCAATTGAAGCGTTGATGATTTTATTGCCTACAAATACACAATGATATGATGCCTAAGTGGAACTTATCCGAAAATCAATATCTTCTTATATAAACTGTTGACATTAAACCTATTAGGTATTATATAAAATCTATATATTAATACGTGAAGCGAAAACTTTGGATCCCTTTTTACGAAAATTGGGCAGACGGAGGAGTATGAAATTTCGCACACTTATAGTTTATACAGAGAAAAAGTGACGAATGCTAATATTTATATAAAATATGTATAATAAATACATTAAATTAATGAAAAAACACTGCACGCACACAACCATGCATTTGACACACGCAGTCGAAGCGCGTAACTATGGTTATATATATCAATATACGAGAATAATCACATGACATAATATATATCAGTTGGTCGAATTTCGAGCACTAGGCGACCGCTAGTATTAGTAATAAAGACAACATTTTTCTTTAAACCTTTTTAATTTTTGTATTAGACTGATTTATTTATTAATATCGGTTAATTAGAAAGATCTCAATCATTCACAATGTAAACAATGTGTTGCATTAGTCCTAGTCTCATAAGTCATTTATAGATTTGAAATCTTGCACGCACTGGTGCTGAATACTCAGCACCAGTGCGTGTCACGGAACAATTACCTATAGATCAAAAAATTTGTAGTTGAATCAAATCTTTAACACTGTGTTACTTTACCACCTGAACTGCTATACCATCTTCACAGTCGGTTTCATTATGTTAATATCATCTATCACATATAAAACTCTGTTCCTAGGATCGAACTTGCTAGAAGAATCTCAGCGTTCGTCGTGGGCAGATTTAAACGTGGAGGCGCAGTCCCGCGCCGCCAGCGCACTGCTCACACAGTTGGAAGAGAACGCCTTCCTACTCGCTGATGCTGTCACCAAGGAGAAGACTATACTGCAGATCGTTAAGAATATTTGTGAGTACCACAAGGCCATTATCTATACTTCTATACTAATATTATAAAGCTGAAGAGTTTGTTTGTTTGGTTGAACGCGCTAATCTCAGGAACTACTGGTTCGAATTGAAAAATTATATTATTGTTGGATAGCTTATTTATCGAGGCTATATAACATCGCGTTACGGCCCATCGCGGCGGCGCAGTAATCATAAACGCGGGTGAAACCGCAGGCACATCTAGTATAGAATACGCTAGCTTCGTACATAAGGCGTTCTACTTGGCATATTGTATTCAATCCGCATGTGTCACTGACAACTACAGTAGTGATAAGGTATTACAGTTTTTAGGTTCTGTTCCTATATTAAAAAAACGAGTCGCTTCAGCTACTGACAGTTAAATTTTAACATATTTTTCATAGAATACGTGCCAATGTTAACTGTCCATAGGTAAAACGATTCGTTTTTTGAATAAAGAGATCGGTCAATAGTCGAACTGATGGTACTCTGCGCTTCGCGCCGACCGGCACTCAGGACGAATTTATACTAATATTATAAAGCTAAAGAGTTTGTTTGTTTGAACGCCCTAATCTCAGGAACTACTGGTCCGAATTGAAAAATTATTTGAGCGTTGAATAGCTCATTTATCGAGGACGGCTATAGGCTATATAACATCACGCTACGACCCACAGGGGCGGCTCAGTAATCATAAACGCGGGTGAAACCGCGGACACATCTAGTATTATTATAACTTTCTTCTAGCGAAATACAAATAATATGCATAATACATACATTGTATGTTTAAATAATTTGACAAAAATGTCGCTCGACATGCACGTTCGGCAATACCGATCCGAATACGGGTATGCGTATTTAGGTCAGTATCGGTACAAACAGTTGAGCAATGAACTGTTAACTTATGGCGATCGCGTTTTGCCGACCAGGATATGTCGACCAGGTTTTGCCGATCAGATATTGCCGATCAGATATTGCCGATCAGTTTTTGGCGATCGAGTGCAACAAATAATAGCATTAATATGATAAGCTTTAGAAAAACGTAAAGCTAAACTGACTTATTTCTGCAGGTCTATCAGTGAGAGTATTGGAAGTAAAGAACGTGGAAGACGAGACCTTCCCCTCTATCATCGCCCAGGAACAGTGGAAGGGTTCCGAAGACACCATCACTATACCGAAGGCTGCTTTACTTGGTACGTAAAACTATAATGATGACCAGAACATTTCGTGACAAAGTATTTTAATTTTATATTGATATTGATGCAATGTCTGTCTACGATAAAGGCTTTTGCAGACATGGACACGTCATAACATCGCACTCCGAATAACTTAACTCGTAATTTGGAAGTTAAGCAATTTGAATTCTAATAGTGTGAAAGTTGAGTTCAAATTGCCTAAATTTCAAACTTCGAGTTAAGTCTCTGTTTTAGAGAACGATAAATTAAAATTGATTTATCAGGCATCTTAACCTATTGAGTTGCAGCGGCATACCGGTCGCCAGACACAATATATTTTTAATTATGTCTCGTATTCTAAGACTTGACAGATGAAATATAGATGTTTTAGTAGACAATCTTCTTGCAAAGTCAAAAAATTTAAGCTTGTGACCTAGTTTTCTGGTTAGCGAGTTTACTGAAGATACATTCAGGTTAGTTGTTAGATCCAGGTAACGGGTTGAGCCAGATTCCGTTTCCCTGCAAGTAATTCGTTCGAGATTTTAAGTACGTTTCAGTGTTATTGTTTTATGTACGAATGTGAGAGATACATCAATTATTTTTCTCTCTGCTTAGTTTTACGATTAAGTCTAATAGTAGTGCCCTATTGCAATTGTTGATATCGCGAAAGTGCCTTAGCAGTCTTCATTTTGATGGCTTTAGCCTATTGAGTCGCAGCGGCACACTGCACCGGCGCGCAGATATGATAGATTTTTAATTATGTCTGGTATTCTAAGATTTGACTGGTTAAGATACAATTTCGGACCCCGTTTACAGACTCCAAGATTGAAAGTTGAAGGAAGCACGTATGCTGGCAATATCCATCACAAACATAAGTTAGTCCCAACAAAAAAAGTCCAGCTTACTATAAAAGCTATACATCATATTAATTTCCTGTAAATTACTTTCAGAAAATCGCCAAAACGAGTTAGTACGTATAGTGTTCTTCGCGTTTGACCGCCTCGAAGAGATTCTACCGCCGACGTTCGGCAAGAGTCCCAGGTTCGTGGCGTTCCCGGGCGATGCTGGCACCCAATCGTCTACCAGCATTAACTCTGAGAGGGAGAAGAAAAATGTTACCAAGGTTTTAAATTCCAAGGTATGTAGTTCTTTTTTATTTTGGTACGCTAATATTAATGTAATTGGCAGACTAGTTGGTGTATTAGTGTAAATTGTCGTTTACGCACACCGCAGATTGTGAGGTCCAGGTTCGATTCCCGACGGGGCCTAGGCAAAGTGGTATTAGTTTTACTATAAGAAATTTTCAGTACCTAATACTATACTGTCTGCAAACGTGCCTGTTAGATGACGAAACAGCTACTGTATGGTTTGCGTTCAACTAAGCTTATTGCCATATTATATTCACTGAATGGGTCACGTGTTACCTAAACATAGCTTGCCAAATGTGAGTGTCATACACCACTACGCACTCTTTTATGTATATCTTCTTCCCCTTAGCCTTTATTATTCCCAAGTCACTTGGGTTCAGCTTTCTAGTCTAACCGGATTTGACTGGATATCAGTTTCTACACGGAGTTTTTACATCTGACCTCCGCAACCCGAAGGCTAACGATACCCTAAAGCTAGATCACTGTCACAATATTAGAGGGCACTGACTTCCCAATAACGACTGCCATAGATGTTCATGGCAGCCGGGACCGACGGCTTAACGTGCTCTCCGAGGCACGGAGCAGGCGATAATTGTCAATCAATACGCACATAATTTCGAAGTCATATAACTTCCGAAAGTCAGAGATGTGCGACGTGGGTTCGAACCCAAGACCCTCTGCATTGCAGTCTGTTGGTCTCCCCACTGAGCTATCGCTGCTCTTTTATGTATATGTAGTCGTGAATTTATGTATACTCAAAGCATATTCTTCTGGGGTAGTATTTAATTGCACAGCAAAAAAATACTAATTGCGCAGCAAAACAAGCTAATTGATCACCAACTCATGGCCAGCAAACTTTAAAGAGATCAAACTAAGTCGACGGAGCCCCGCTTCGCTGGGCTCCTATTTTTGGGTGGGTTTAAAAAAAGGAACCTAACATAACCTAACACTTCCGAGACGGAATGCAGTGATTTGAGGCGTATAGATGCTCGTTATGCTGTGCAATATTTGCTGACCAATTAGTATTTTTGCTGATCATTATATTTAATCCCATTCTTCTGGTTTTCATATTGTCTACTTGGGTGTTAGTCCAGCACTATATTTTACTTGGTCTATATACTCTTTTCTTTTCGGTACAGGTGATATCAGCAAGCTTAGGCAACGGGAGACACATCGAGCTCTCTCAAATGGTCCAGATCACGATGAAACATCTCAAGACAGAGAACGTCACCAACGCAGCTTGCGTCTTCTGGGACTATACGTTACAGTAAGTTTACTTATATACTACTAGTAGTTAGCAGTCGCAATGTTGCCAATGGTTCGATTCCTGGGTCTAGTAAATCGTGATTGGAATTTTGTGTAAAAAAAATCTTAGTAGCAGTGCGGCATCTGGCATTATAATATAGTCTTACTTTTATTACGTGGTCTCTAAAACATACATAGCGAAATATGGGTGTAATAATGCACCTTTTGTTCCTTTCAGTCCTTATAGGCGTGGGGCGCTTTTTGCTTTTTTTTATACTACTAAGGTGGTAAACAAGCATACGGTCCATGTGATGGTAAATGGTCACCGCATGGCATCACTTGCGCGTTGGCGACCCTTTAGGAAAGGAAGGGGGAAGAAGAAGGAATGGAATGGGAATGGGGATGATTGGGTCTCATTCACCGAAAGAAACACAACAGAAGGAATACTGGTATTTCACGTCGATATTCTGTGAGAGGGTAGTCGTTCCCCGGTCGAGCCGGCCCATTCATCTGAAATCAGCGAGGCTCTACTACTCAAAAAACTTCTAGCAATTTGGATTACAAATACATATTATAATGTTCTTGCAAACTTCTTTAGCTAAAGTACGATGCTCGTATTAGGAGTCTGTTCACATAGTGCCATTCCAGCACTTAACCATTGGTGAGATTTAAACCTACGAGGTCTTGAGCGTAAGTCTTAAGCGATGTGCTCTAACTACCTTTGAATAATATTCAAATGTGTCATAAGTAATTCACACGCAAGGCTTAGTGGTTGAAATGGTGGCTTCGCTACTGCTGGCGAGTGTTGTGGGTTCGATCATGTATATTAAGTAAAAATTTAAATATTAACTAATCCTTTACTTAAGTACTTACTTAATTAATAAGAAATACTTAAGTATGTTGTAGTACACACCATGCTTACTTAAGCATGGTGTGTACTACAATGACGGCCTCGATGGCGTAGTGGTTAATGTAACCGACTGCTACGCCTGAGGTCGCGGGTTCGATTTCCGCACAAGTCAAACATTTGTGTGCATGAACATGGATGTTGGTCTTGGTCTGGGTGTTTCTATGTATAATATGTATGTATTTACAAAACAAAAGGATATATGTATGTTTATCCATTGTCTAGTACCCATAGTACAAGCTCTGCTTAGTTTGGGCTAGATGGTGTTGTGTGTATGTGAAGGAATATATTATATTATATTATAATTAAGTTGGTCAGTTTTTTTTAGTAATTTCAGTGCCGTTTTAACTATCTGCTATACTTTTAGCAGATAGTTAAAATTGCACTGAAATTATTAAAAAAAAACTAACTAAAATTTCTTCTCCACAGTGGCTGGTCACCCGAAGGCTGTAGAGTCGAATGGTCTAATACCACACACACAGGCTGCGCCTGTTCGCACCTTACGAACTTCGCCATCCTCATGGACGTGCACGGGGTGCCGCTCAGCGCCGGACACGAGCTCGCGCTGCAGACCCTCACGTATATCGGCTGTGGGATATCCACGGTGGCGCTGGCTGCTGCCATTATAGTGTTCTTGTGCTTCAGGAATGGGAAGGTAAGAGTCATAATGGTTTATTTGTGAACCATAGCTTAGTATAGTTCTTGTGGCTGTTCTAAGGACGTCATGTCCTAACACATAATATGGTGTACGATTTATAACATACTTTATAAATAGCTCTCGTCCTAAATAGTTTACTTGATTAATATCATTACGTAATAGTAAGACTAATTATTACTTAAAATACTTTAATTATAATATTAAATAGGGTCGTCCTCTATTATATGATACTAAAACCATAGCTAGCGAAATTTGAGTTTAATACAATAGAATAATTGACTAGTTCTAGAAACCATGTAACAGTATTTAGTGGTATCTATGCCCGCGATTAATGTTTATTTTTATATATTTTAAGTATTTAATTTAAAAATAAAACTCATTACATACAAACTACACAAATTGTTTAAACTGAAAACACCTGCTCCAGCAATATGGCGTCGAGTCAAGTGACGTAACACGTTTGTAAATAACCATTTTCATTTAAGTAGTCAAATATTCTTATTTGACCGAATGAAAATTGTAATCATTGCCATCAGCGTCAATTACTTGGTTATAAAAGCAATTTGGCAAGATAGACATTCTGCCTACCATTTCGAGGACATACAAGCATGTAGTATATGTACATATATATGTAAATATATATTGTTGTCCAGCAGTCAGACCGCGCGTTGATCCACAAGAACCTATGCTTCTGCCTGCTGGTGGCCGAGGTGGTGTTCCTGGCGGGCATCGACAAAACGTACAACAGGATATTCTGCGGGCTCATAGCTGGTGTGCTGCACTATTTCTTCTTGGCTGCCTTCGCATGGATGTTTCTAGAAGGTATTATAAACATTTACAAACAAATTCTGTTCGAATTTCAAGTAATTCTTCAATTAAATTTTATTATTGTTTTTCGAATTTCATATAAATTAAATATAAAATAATAAAAAGGTTGCATATAAATAGCTAACTGCACATATGAAAGCAATCTTTCGGTGTATATTTAAATAGCGAATAATATTGATATTGCTTTTGAAAAAAATACTGTCGATTTCAGAGACAAATCTTCAAAAGACTAAATTTATTTCTTAAAACATTATCTAACTATTTATATCTGTTTTTATTGCTCAGAGCCATTATAATATCAAAAAAATATTTAATCTCTATGTCTGGTTGCCGACTGGTTTCTGACCTACTTGATCAAATAAAAGTTTTTTTGCTTGTCCTGTAAGTATCTAAAAATACTCATACTTTCATCCAGGTTTCCATCTGTACGCAATGCTAGTGGAAGTCTTCGAACCGGAGCACCCTCGAGCCCGCTGGTACTGCACATTCGCATACCTAGCACCAGCACTGGTGGTGTTGGTCTCCGCAGCCATCTACCCTGGGGGCTACGGCACCGAGCGACACTGTTGGCTCACTACTGATCGATGGTTCATGATGAGCTTCGTGGGACCTGTTATTCTTGTTCTAGTTGTAAGTATATATTGTCTGTATGGATGGCGCAGCAGGTAAGCGGTCTCACCGTTGACATTGGAATGTTGTGGGTTCGAATACGGGACAGTTATTTGTGAAGTCCACAAATTATTGTTATAATAATACTAGCTTTTGCGCGCGGCTCTGACCGCGGGGTACCTACATCAATAAAAAGTAGCCTATGTCCTTCCCTAAGTTTTAAACTATATCTGTACCAAATTTCATCTAAATCGGTTCAGTGGTTTAGCCGTGAAAAGGTAACAGACAGACAGATAGACAGATTTCGAATTTATAATATTAGTAAGGATAATATAATAATATAATATCCTATCACATATACACAACACCATCTAGCCCAAACTAAGCAAAGCTTGTACTATGGGTACTAGACAATGGATAAACATACATATTATACATAGAAACACCTAGACCAAGACAAACATCCATGTTCATGCACACAAATGTTTGACTTGCGCGGGAATCGAATCCGCGACCTCAGGCGTGGCAGTCGGTTACACTAACCACTACACCATCGAGGCCGACAATATAAGTCTGGGAGTACACTGTGTCTATTAAATGAGCATTACAAGCTAGTGCGAACAATGTATTTTTTGTTACCATTTAGCTTCTATTATCTACAGTCAGACTATGATACTCTGGCGTTAATAAAAAGCTGTTCCATGAGAGATAGAGCAGCATTTCATTAATGCCAGATATTACCGTCTATATTTACTCATTTTACATATTTATATTAATACTAGCTGTAATAACTAAACGTATTTTGGCGCCTAATTAAGTATTCGACTCACTGCGGCACAATCTTTTCACCACCGAACGTAAATACTATAAACTTTGCTTCTTTTTTTTTTTTTATTGCCATTGGTGGCAGACGAGCAAGTGGCCCACCTAATGGAAAGTGGTAACCACTGCTCATGGACTTCAACAATGTCAGGACATAGCAAAGCCGCTGCCTACTGTGAAAGAAGAACTCTCTTTAAACCTCGTTTGAAGAAGGACATATCATAGCGCTCGGGAAACACCGAAGCTGGCAGTTCATTCCAGAGCTTGCACGTACGTGGGAGAAATGATCGCTGAAAGCGTACCGTCTTAGAATTGAACGCTTCCAGGTGATGTGGATGAACCCTGCTTCGGTGTCGAGTGGTACGGTGATAGAAAGGGGCCGCTGGTACCAAATCAAAGCTTGTAAAATGTACAGATACATTCGTGTCCAGTATGAACTTGGTGCTATCAAAGTACTGTAATAACTGATATATTTGTCTATTTTTCAGGCTAATTGGATCTGCCTGGTGATGGTCATCTACATGATGTGTACGCACTCCACCGTCTCACTGAAGGCCAAGGACGACGCGAAACTCTACAAGATGAAGTAAGTCATGCCCTCTATGTCTTAGTTGTTGTAAACATATGGTAGTTTACGTACATTTATAAACATCAAATAGAAAATACACATGAAATCAAATAGAAATAAGTACACAAATAACATCAATAATTATTCTACCTAAATTAAAGTCGCCGTAGTATGAAGCTTCTTATGTTAAGACTGCGCCGAGCGAAATGTGCCAAAACAGGCGGTCACAGTTAAGTTGATAAAATCAACACTTTTTGTTTAATACAAATATAAAATATACATTTACCATAACAATGAATGTGTCTACAATTACTCCGTGTTAAAAACTTTAAATAATTAATATTTTCGCCTACAAATTTACGCAAATTTGCACTAAAAATGCAAAAACGTAAGCTCGTATTAAGTGATATTTTAGATTATAACAGTAGAAATCTATCCTATTTTACAGCTTAAACGAAACATAAATTATAGTTATATTACAATTTGTCCGTCCCAAATATTTAAGTTATTGGTTGACAATAAAGATACATATTTATCAAAAAGCACTTCAAATCCTCCATACAATTCTACTATGGCGGCCGCGCGCCGATTTGAAAATCGAGCTCTGTCATTCAGTCCAACCGCGTCCTACGCTCGGTGCAGTCTTAAAAGCGGCGATAGCCTAATGGGTAATTTAGATTGTATAAGTGGTTTAACTGTAAAGCTGTCGCTTCGGCGTTGAGGGTTGTGGGTTCAAATCCCACACGGGTTAACAATTAGTGATTCAAAAATAATAGTTTTGAGTCTGTGTGTACTTTTTTACTCTTTATTGTATCTTTGTATAATATTTGCCATCAGCTCGTGGGTTCGACACGCTTTGTGGTTTGTGACCAGGTCGTGGAGTGAAGTCCTACTTCATGTATTTTTTTTACAGATTACTAGCAAATTGGGTTTCAAATTATTAGTATTCTTATTAATCCCTCTAGTTAAGCTAGAATGTTTGTATTAGAAGTGGTTTTACGTCGGTAGTGCAATGTGTGGGATTTGAACCCTCGACCTCTCGATCGCAAGTCCAATGCCTTTTTCATTGGGCTACCATCGCTTAACTTTATAACTAACCTGTAACTTACAGAGTGTGGCTGAAAAGTTCGCTAGTACTGGCCTTCCTGCTGGGCCTGACGTGGACCTTCGGTCTGCTGTACCTGAGCGAGCAGACCGTGGCGATGGCGTACGCGTTCACTATCCTCAACTCGCTGCAAGGACTCGTCATATTCATCTTCACTTGTCTGCAGAATGATAAGGTGAGTACTTTCCAAGATTCCCATCTTAAAGAGTATGTGTTAATCTTCTTTATTTCTCCATAAGACTATAAACAAAGGCACAAAATCTATTTGGTTTCTAAGAGTGCACTCTGAAAATCCAACAATCTTTGCTAAAATCTGGATTTGGGACAAATTAGACCGAAACGTGAAGAGTATATGTGAATCTTTTGTCTTCCTCTACGACTAAAACATGGCAATAAAGCTGTTATTTAGTTTGCCTTGCTCATTAGCAATGGTTTTTAAGAGTGCACCAAGGAAACCTTGCTAAAACTGTCAATCTGGGACAAATTAGAGCGAATTATGTATGTATGTGTTAGTCTTCTAGCCTTCTGAACATCCATATGACTAAATTATGGCAAAAGAGCTGTAATTTGAATTCCCTTGCCCGTCAGCTATTGTGTTTAAGACAACGAGATCCTTGCTGTGCCTATCCTTGATATACCTGGGAGCTGGAAGCAAACTGAAGCAACCTGAAAGAGGACAGAAAAATCAAATATGTTCCAAAAATATTACAGCTAACTTAATCTATACTTATAAATAATTACTGTGCAGTCTATACAGCAGCAATCATATATTATCATACAACACACAATTAGCTCATGGCATAAGAATACGCTTATATGTGTGCCCGATAGGTTCTCTCCTCGAATCGGGCAAGATTAATTGGTTTTCTATCAGATAACTAAGTAGCAACTCGAAGAGTCTGTCTGCTCAGTAGACACCATAAGACACCAGCCTATTCTAAAACCATATTTAGTGAAACAAGGATGTAATACATCTCTGCTTAGCCCTTTAAAGATACATAGACGTGTATATACATAACTAGCTGTGCCCGCGGTTTCACCCGCGTTTATGATTACTGCGCCGCCCCCGAGCGTCGTAGCGTGATATGATATAGCCTATAACCTTCCCCGATAAATAGGCTATCCAACACTAAAATATATTTTCAATTCAAACCAGTAGTTCCTGAGATTAGCGCGTTTAACCAAACAAACAAACTCTTCAGCTTTATAATATTAGTATAGATAAGTAAACTAAGTTATAAATAAAACCAATTCCAGTTCCGTAACGAATGTGCACGCATCGGCCGTCGCCACCCTTGGCTGTCCTGCTGTCTACACTTCACTGGCCAACCTTCCGAGACTCTTCAGCACAACAATGGACCCACAGCCTCATCTTCCAACCACATGGACACCAGGCAGGGTTCGGTGAAGAGTCGCAGATACCACCAAAGCACTGCTGATGTTGATGATGTAGTGGATCCAAGAGATGTCACGGTAGGTTCTCTTTTTTTAAGGTAGTTGGTCATTTTTGTGGGTTATATTGGTTCTGCAATAATATGTGTGTATGCCTAGTACTTAGTATATACATATATCTCTGGGTTATGCTGAACGTGGACTTAAAGAATGATGTCTCTATGCAACATTATGCTAAACTCTGCTTAAGCACCTCTGGTAGAACGTATATGAAACTAGCGTCTGCCCGCGGTTTCGTTCGTAATAAGTAGTTAGGATATTCAAGCTTTCTATAAGTGAAATAATGTTTACAATCGGTTTAGTAGGTGCAGAGTTTAACCCCTAAATACAAACCAGCAATATTTACCTGTTAGTCATATCAGTATAATATATAAACTAATTGTCGAATCCATTTTAAGCTAGGACTTCCTTTTTTATACCAGTTCTTAAGAGAGCATTATAATTATTAATTATTATATTAAAATAGGCATAAGTTCTGCTGTGTTTGCAGTTAAGACGCCAAAGTGTATCAACAGCGGTTAGTTAGCTGGGCCGTTAACTCGTTTGCGAATACAGACAAATAAATAGTATAGAATCTTGTAAAAACTTCCCTACGTTCAGTGCAACCGAGAGCTATAAATACTTGTACTAGATGTACTGATAAGAATACGTATCATACGCATACATGTATGTACAATAATCGCTTTTAAGGGTCATTTAAGCTTAAATGTTATAGGGCCAAAAATGGTGTGCGGGCAAATGGTTCAATGTTAACCTGACTCTTATTTTTTACAATCTATAATAGAGAGATGTAGTCAGTTTAAGGTCTATAGTTTTCAGATTACTCTTGCCCCCCTCTAAGTGCACATAATACTTAAAAAAACACTTCAAAAGATTAGCATCAAGAGATTAGCTGATACCTCAACTGTCTACGTTTTATGACAACAAGGCTGTATATCTAGACTGTGATATTACTTTCAAAGTATATTTATTTGGCAATACTTTTCCATAATTAAACGACCACATCATTCTATTATACATTTTGATTACAACTCTAAGTTTGTGATATAATAAATAGCACACTTTCTTAAGTCTGTCTCAAAAATAATAGGAGCTGACTAGAGCAAATATATACAAAAATATCGCATGAATATTGGTGGTGGTTAAACTAATATTATAAACACTATACCTGTATTAAACACACAAGTTTATATAACATTTTATATTTCACATAAAGAGTCAATTATAAAGTTTACTTATCTTTAAATCTGTCTCATTATATATATTGGTATATATTCCCAAGCTGCTGCACTCCCCTTAAAAAATAACATATTCCAAATGTTATATTCCACAAAATAGTAACGAAATATAAAACTGCAATTACAACTTATAGCAAAGCACAGCGGGCACGTCAGGCTTACCCGCCGCCTCAGCGTCAACAACAAACAACCTTATCATCAAGACTCTAAACGTTGTCGTAAACAACAACAACCATAATAACAACAACGTTGTCAACAACGCCGCTGTGGCGTCACTAGCCGCGGCTGCCGCCGCACACAGCTACCACTCTAACAGAAATAGGCGTAGCCCACAAGAAACCCAAAACTTCGGTCCATCGACCAACTTTGGGCCCAGTTTAAACGCCACAGCGGCTAACTTTGGCCATAATATACCAGAGAGAGAACCACCGGCCCCCATGACACAACTCAGAAGCTCCATAAACCCTGGCAGCGGCAGATACCCCCACGGATACCGACAGAACGGCCAACAAGGTGCGTACGCATATAGAGATAGGATATTTCCAAATTTAAAAATATTAATTAAAAAAGCAACCACCAGACACACCACGGCTTTTGTCACTAATTGGTTAAAGACAGCTCAATTTTATGTTTGTTTTAATTGTTTTAACATTTTTTTTGTGTGACAACACTAACATGTATTATGTCTGTATGTTTTTCCCCGACGGTAAGTCCGATTTTTTTTATACCTGTCTCTAAAGCCTTCTCTAACGCTTCTCTAACAATCATTTCCAATTTGTATTAACACTTTTTCCTTTAGTGGTGTGGTGGTTATACTTACAGCATCTCTAAATGGTATCAAAATTCTAATATGTAGTACCATTTAGTTTCGAAATACGAACATCCTATCTCTAAATGCGTATCACAAAGTTAGTCATTCTATCGTCTATCTTCTATATCTATGTATTATTATATATTATATGTGTAATATATTTTATCTTTAATATATAGAGCTACAGCTTGCAACCTGAGGGAGCCAGATGGAATATTCGTCCAACTGCGCCGATATACGTACCGAGCGATGACGCAAGATCTATGCGTGTGCCTACTCCTCAAAATATACCTCATTCAACCTCGCACACTCAAAGTATCGCCTCGATGCATAGCTACCGGAATAATATCGAAGTGCCGAACGAATACCAGAATCTTCGTTCACGGTCGCCATCTTGTTTCTCAAACAAGATGGCCGCGTCGATTGGCGCTAACGACTGGGCTGTCATGGCGAATGCCAACGTCTGGAAGGTGAGGGGTGGGCTGTACAAACGCTTTAGTTAATACATTTCGATATGATTTGTTTTTAGTAGATTGTTTCAGCGACTTGGTAAGATCTGTTGTTGTTGCTGGTTGACACCATCAAGGAAAAAAATATGTTTAAAAGGAATATTAGTTTAAGTGTTTAAATAGTTATCACTCGCTTTAACCGGATGAAAGACATCGTGAGGAAACCTGCGTGCCTAAGAGTTCTTCATATTGTTCTCAAAAATATGTGAAGACTGCGAACTTGCATTGGGCCAGGGCAGTGGACTACAGCTTAACCGTTATCATATTAAGAAGAAGACAGTACCCAAAAGAGGGACAGCTTATGTTTAGGACTGATATTATATGACTGATATTTATTTGCAATCTAAACTTTACAAATATATAGAGTTTAGATTACAATAAGTATAATCGTAGTGTCAAGCATAATAGACGATTGTTATAAACGTAATAAAAATTTCATAACAACAAAATAGTAAGTAAAAATCTTAGTAAGAAAAGATGGGACCAAACAGGATAATAGTCTAGGATTTGAGTACAAGCAATATTAGATACTTTTGTTTAGTAAAATGTATGCCTGACATGATTAAACTTACGTAAGATTATAAATTAGCTTTTAGCCAGACAAGATAATTGACTGTTCCAGTGAATTGATCGGGATCAAAGGTTAGGGTAAAACCTAAGACGAGACCTGTGCAGTAATGAAAATTAATACACATATGACATACATATTTCGTTATAAACCCGAAATGAATGGTGATCAATGATCATTTATAAATTTATAGTATCTAGACACAAACATTCAATATCGCAAAACAAATTTGTTACATAAGTTTTCTTCACAGGTATTTTTATTTTCAGGTATTTAGTTTATATATCATATAATTACTTCACATAATATTATACTTGGTGATGGTACACCGGGACGGAGATCTTACTAAATCGTTGACATCATTCCTAACTGCATGACGATTAACCGTAGCGGACATTGCATGACGTCATCCAAGCCCCACCCACCTCCTTCCATAACATCATAGCACTTAGACTAGCCAAGATCTAGCACTCATCATACTGACTCAGTTTTAATACTAAGAATAAAATTCTTGTTAATTCTGTTGTGTATCCAGCTAAATTTGTTACTATTTTACTACACCTTCTGAAGAAATTATTAAATTTAAAGGATAGAGGATTTCTAAAAGATTTATTGTTTGGATATATTTTATAAAAAACGTAGGTAACAGTAGAATAATTGGTTTTAGGGTTGGATTTCCAATAGCGAAATTATATTAAATCTTAACAAATTTATATTGTTTATTATAAATTTATTGGAGCTGGCGAATAATAGTGAATTTTGTCGTGATGACAAGAAATCATATTTGTGCAAATACATAAAAATTGCGCCTATTGAATGAGGTAAAATGGACGTAACAACTAATAGTTTTGTGTCACATTCTCTTGTGTATCGCAGGGTATGTACTCGAGCTGTAAAGCCATGTGATAATAAGCTACGCTTTGGCCTCAGCTTTCAAATCTTCCAAACTTTAATTTCAATACTGAATATTGAAAATTAACCTTATAGCATGTTAGTCGAAAGAAAGAAAATAAATCTCATACATCAACTATTATAAACATTACATGAAATAGCGTTGTACATATCTGTCTAATTATCTGAACCATCTCTGAACTAGATTTATACCAAATCTATCTATAATCTTATAAGATGCAAAATATTTTGGATCATTAAGAAAAAGGTGTTTTTTTAATTACGTTATTTGTTTCATAGGTATAATTTTATTTTTATTTATCTAGTTTTAGATAATCTTCTACCTTTTACTAACTGCATTCACTTTAACGAGCATTAGACTGCTATAAATATGTAGTACTATAAGAAATTATATTCCGGTAATAAATTGAGAATACATTTACGTAAATGTAAATAAAATAATTCATTTAATGACTTTTTATTTTAAGCTACATAATATTAGATGCTCTTAGATAAAAGATCTTTTACTACTAACTTAAGCAATATATTTCTTAAAACCCTGTGTGGTGCCATGTCAAACTTATATGAAACAAACATACTTCAAATTGAGCCGTCTTTTACCTATTTGCCCTCAAACCCAATATTCTAACAAAAACTTCATGTTACAGAACACTTCTTCTAAACACCACCCTGGTAATTCAGCGACCCTGCAGCATCACGACACCTTGTCGCGGCAACTGGCTCAGCAGAACCATCTCCACAGCCCATACGAGTGTGATGCCCCACTCGCGCCCGGCTCCCCTCGACACGCTATCAAAGACGAGGAAAGTCCTCTCCACCACCCTCAAGGGTACCAAACGACCAGGAGCTACAACCATGACTTCAGGAACCCTCACGTATACATGTCACAGCACTCTCCAGGGAGCCAAGAGATGATCTTCCGCAAACATTACAAAGACGACCGAAGAAAACATCACCATCATCATGGAAGCCAGAATATCAACCACACTTATTCAGAGATCGCTTCACAACAAGGCAGGATGTATAGACGAGGCTCTGAGCAGGAATTTCGCGTCATCCAAGACGACCCGGTGTACGAAGAAATCGAGAGGAACGAGACCTTAATGTCCGATATGTCGGACGACAACTCTGGACCTGATAACTGCCGGCAGAACCCGGGACACCACGGCTCTTCAAGCTCCAAGTTTTTTGGAGACCATCGTCCTTTGATCTCTTATAGTCCTGGCGATAGGCATCACCACGAACAGGAGCATTATGGCAAGTATGGAAAGTGGGATACTCTGGAGCGCTACGATCAAAGGCATTATGAAAGTGGAAGACTGATACATCCTTACCACCAGCCCCAGGAGAGCAACATGAGAGCTTTAGCCGCCGTTCTCAACGGAGAGAACAACGTGGTGTGCCACCTCGAGCCCCACAACTCGTACGATGTGTACCAACCCCAGAGTGGAAATCCAAGGACTGTATCACAGCCCAGTTTTTAAACAGTGCAATTGAACCTTTGTGATTGTGTGGTGTAGAGCATAGACAATGAAATGTTGTACAGAGAATTAGTGAAAGAATTTTTCTATGAGCGTAGACTTAGAAGTCTTAGTGACATTTAAGATTTATTTTAGAAAAACTTGCCATAATATGGACGTTATAATATTATAGTATAGTGACTTAAATTTAAATCACTTTTTTCACTGTGATCCTATTTAAATATAATGGCTCAAAAATCTGTCGCAACCACATATGTACTCATTGCGGAGAATTGATAGTAATTTTGTATATAATATGGTTAGCGTATAGTACTAGGCTGTTAGTACTTCCAGTGTGACCTTACCGTTACTATTTTGGTTACAATCATGGCATTCTGTCGCATTACATGTTTTCTTACTGTAGGTATGATATCTGTGATGTTTCGGTTCGATAGTGTGTTCAGTAAAATACTGACTGTTCTGCAATACATACATACATACATAGATTCACGCCTGTTTCCCAGAGGGGTAGGCAGAGACTACGGATTTCCATTTGCTATGATCCTGACACACTATTCTGCAATATATTTGTTTAATGCATCAGAGTGGAGAAGGGTTTTCAGACTCCTATACAAGTTAAGTTTAATGCTAGATATAATGAAAAACCTGTTGTTTGGCTGCCAGTGTACGGCTGTGACTCAAGAGGTTACCCTATGGAGTCGCAGCGGCACACTGGCGGCCAGACAATAGGTTTTAAATTATGTCTGGCATTCCACGATTCAACAGCTTAAGGAAGCGCTCTATAGTCAGTAGGGCAACAGCAATGTCTGTCATCTGCATCCGGCAACACAGCGATTCCTTTTTGATACGTCTGGTGTTGCCAGCGTTCGAAAGCTAGGAACTACCTGCCATCAGGCAAGTAACAGGGAGCTTTCGCCACCTTAGTTAAAACATGAACCATGTATGAAAATATATAAATTAAATCAACCGTTCTACAATGGTCGTGATGAATTAAATTGAGATTAATTTGGAGATTTTAGGTGATTCCTTTCGTAAAAAAATATGTTATTACGTTCCAGTAACATTTTTAGTACACAGTGTTGACATATTTTAATTTTAATTACAAATATATAACGAAAATGTTTTAAATTATTTTTTGCCTGGATTACTTTCTTAAGAAGAATTTGTTCAGTAATTAATTATTTGTAATTGATCTCTATATGATCTGATATGAGGGGTATAATAGAAATGTATCACACTAACATTTTGTCAAATATTTTTCTAACTATGATTTGTTGAACACACTATCGTTTCGTATACTTTTAGTTTAAGTTCGCTTCTCGCCATTATTGTATCACTGCCATTACGTATATATATATGCTTTTATACAGTTTATAGCTCACTGTGCCGATATACAGCGGTTTTGTTATAATATACGTCGATACGGAGGTGTTTTAAAGGTTCCTTTTTAACCGATACATTCCTGTATTTCAGATACATTTTTAGTACATAGGTAATAAAGTTTTCGTTATGTCAAGTCTATGATCCATAAAATACATTTCTGCTTTTTATATTGATATGTAAAGTACAAAATTGTGTTTTATTTATTGTATGATTATGGATACCTACTATATAATGCTTAAGGGTACCCAAACGTGGGTTTCGTATTGACAATCAGAGCTTAATAAAACCACGACCTTTCTCTCTAGAATAAAACTACAAGTAATTATAATAACATGAATTATTTTTAATCGCGTATGGAATTTAACAGTTTGTTTCACGGTTATTACATAAGACTGTCGTCTCGTGAAATATTTTTAACAGAGTTATATTAAAGTCACTGCAGAAACGAAATTTGTATACTTTTACAAATTCTTCTATGGTATACTTTTAGCTTTTTATACGTATTTTAGACTGAATATTAAATGGTGGTGAAGCACAAAGTAAATGCATTTAACTACTGCCATAAGGAGCCTTTGGAATATCTTCACGACAGCTTATTAATGTTATAATTTTACAATATTTAAAAAAAAATCCATCCATTCAAAACCTATTATAGACTGACACCACTTGATGTTGTGCACTACTCTGTACATTAGAACTTAGCGTAAACTCGTTTAAAAAATATAAAAAAAATGTCAAAAAATATAATTTCTACGTAATGTAGATTTTTAATGCCATGACTATACCTGTTATTTTAAAGACGACCGTTTCTTTTTGACGTTCTTTATATACTTGACTTGCTTTTCTTTTATCAAGCTGGCAACACATTGGGCCAATGTATGCAACTGTGCGCTAAGATCTGGGTTACTTACTACACGAACAATACGTATTTAGATGGCTTAGAAACACACTTATAGATAAATTATGCGTACGTTGCGTACGTGGGACCTATGTGTGGGGCTTTAGCAACGTCAAATAGAAATGGACCCCTTATAATAAGGAATTGTTTGTTTATAGAATTGATAAAAGTACAATAATAACAACATTTATTTCCATGTATATTTTGAATGTAAAGCAATATATATTAGACTGAAGTATTTGATAAATTTTCGGCCATTTTTTACTATAATACAATTAATTTATAAACGTTTATACTTGTAGGCGAAAATTTATAAAATACTTTTTAATGGGAAAAATGATAAAAATTTTCTCGGGGAACGATTATTTTTTCTAATTGGGTATACTAGTCCATCTATTTTTCCCATATGTCTGAATAATAATAAGTGTACATTGTCATGTATTTCTGTTATATATATATTTTTTGTTTTTGTAATGTATTTTAAAAAGTTAACGTCATTAATGTAAAGTAGAAAAAAGGAAATGTGTAAATAAATTAAAATTTATAAAAATAAAGAGTGGCCGTTCTGTGAGGACGACGCATATGAAAATGTTGTGATTTTATTTATTTTTTAAGTAACCTTATTATTACCTAGTTTATGTACTTACTCAATAAACATATCTAGACCGACGCCTGTATCTTCTCCCTAGCCTTTATTAGTCCCAAGTCACTTGGGGCCGGCTTTCTAGTCTAACCGGATTTGACAGGATATCAGTTTTTACACGGAGCGACTGTGACTGTAAAACAATATCCTAAGGCTAGACCAGTGTCAGGATATTAGAGGGCACTGACTTCCCAATAACGACTGCCATAGATGTTCATGGCAGCCAGGAACGACGGCTTAACGTGCTCTACGAGGCACGGAGCAGGCGATAATTGTTAATCAATACGCACATAATTTCGAAAAGTCATATAGCTTCCGAAAGTCAGAGGTGCGCGACGTGGGTTCGAACCCGAGACTAAAATAGGTAGATATATTTTACCAGCTATATTTCAAGGCGAATTGTCTCCCATATCAGACGTCGCCGTTAGAATATGTGCATGGTGGGTAGTGCAGCGATTCCACACATAGAAGTTTCGATACTTGTCAAAAGATGGCGCTGTATACAATACAAGCTTCGCCACGCATTCCTGAATCACGCAAGCGAAGTTTACACATCGAGTTACTATACATACAAGTTCCCGACAGTAACCGTAGGGCCACGATCCCCAGCCCGGTCGGAGGATCCTCCCCTTTATGTTAGAGGGACATTTTCTAATGGCAAAATTCGATAACATGTTTCGTAATTGAACCCGGGGAACAAAGAAACTGTCTGAGTAGTAAGTATGAGCAATAAATTAATCTATAAAGATTAACCATGGAACAACTTCATCTGACCGCCTCAAATGAGTGGAAAACAATACTGTAAGGCTCAGCTGCAAATTCTGCCGCAGCAATAATGCTAACAGGTGCCCGTTTGGTAAGACGTAGAGCAATATTGTAGTTATCTACGAGTATAAAAAGTATAGAACGAGCCTACGGGAGCGAGCGCTGTGAGCATGCGAGTGAGCAACGCAGCTCCGTGCGTCAGGTGCTTTCATACTTCGAGAGTGTAGAGTAACTACTGGAAGCAAAACACGATGCCTAACATAAAAGTCTATAATTTGTAATTGAAAGCTAACAGACAATTTTGGATCTACGCCGCTAGATAACACAAGGCAAATCATTAAAATCATACAAAACATAGTTTTCATAGACATATATTTCTTAAAGACTTTACACTCACAAAATAATACGAATCGTAAAGAAATTGAAAATTTATTTTATAAAAAATCTTATTAACATGAAAATGTTAGTGTTTCTGACAATAATCGAGTTACGTCGATAGATTCTAACACAAAATTCACTTAACACTAAAATGTTTATAAAAACATTCATTTTTACTTCCATTTTGTTATCCAAAGTTTTGGGAGATCTTTATAAAGGCACTCAATAGAACGGATGCCTTAAAATGAGATCTAATTTTTGAAAATACTACGCCCGTTAAAATTTTTCCTAAAAAAAACTTACATTACGAAAAAATATCAAAAAAATTTGACCACTCCAAAATAATACGTTATATTCCAAGGGTAGGCACCGCTACAATAATATTTTTAATGTTTATAAATAAAGCAACTATCGTTTAAGCACCACCCGCTCGAATCTTAAAAGAAACTATTTTTTATTTTATTATAAAAATATAATTTTGAACGAGATCCAAACAATATATCAAAAGGGAAATTTCAAAAGTACGTATTACAATTACATCAAATTACATACAACTACCTACTTACAATTAAATTTTGATGGTAAATGTACTATGACTACACCGAAATGAAAAATACATAAATGAAGTGAAGGCATAGAGACAACACAAATGCATTTCACGGACAAAGTAAAAAGTTTAAGTGCTTACAAACATAATCGAACTCTCATTCGATTCTAATCGATTATGTGATTAGACAGAATCAAGCGATTGTTCGAATTCGTTAACTGCTGTTACATTTAACTACACGCAAATTTTAGAGTCTGGATTCCATCAAATAATAAAAAACG
Source organism: Catocala sponsa (assembly GCA_963564715.1). NCBI lineage: Eukaryota > Metazoa > Arthropoda > Insecta > Lepidoptera > Erebidae > Catocala > Catocala sponsa. Next base: position 11,063,213 of record OY751352.1, read on the forward strand.
AGGTCAGCGAATTAGGTCAATGTGGACTATAAATAGTTCCATTCAATTTTATACTTATATAATTATAATAATTTTAAAGAATTTGATACTTACATATTTTATCTTAATAGTTTGCCCGTGTAATATAGTTAGGTATAATCAAATGCGATATTGAACAATGAAGTCTAAAATAAGACTTATCATACAAGTAATAAATGCCATTTTGTAAAAACATTCATATTGCTATAAAAAACGATGATAATATTTGAACTCATATACTCCATTATCAATCTCAATAAAAAAGCCAAGAGGTCTCCGCTTTGAAGAAAAACGTTGATTAATTTAAAATAATTAAAACTGATACGTAGGTTTTAGAAGTTAATTAATAAATAGAGATAAGTAGAGTAGATAACTAAATTAATAGATATCTAACACTGTCAGTTGTGAGGCAGGTCGATTATGCCGCTGATGACTGAATACTCGAAATGGGTGATACCTACTAACATGATTGTGAAGTTATAAGACATGAAAAGTAATTTACACGAGGCTGGCTTAACTAGACAGTTGAAGTAGAGCTTAACCTTTATATTCCACTGCAGTAATAAGATCTTATAGAATAGTTTTCCACCCAGCATCATCGATTTTGAAAGCTACAGTTAAAAATAGCCAGCCTCGTATAAACCATTGAGTAATTTAAACTAAACGTAGGTACAAAAGTAAAATAAAATGTACATATTTCACACTCACGGCACACAACACAAAAAGGTTTGCAGTCTTCAACCGAATATCACATAGCTATAGACTCCACACTCGGGGCTCCAAGCGACTTTGTAAAAACAACGGCCTGACATGAACAAATTATAAAGACAAAAAGTAGATAAACAAAATTGACTACTGAAGGGTTAAGTCAGTTCCACAAATATTACAGATTTAATTAATGAAATAATGGTCAATGAAATGGAGATTACAAACTTTAAAGACCTGCGCAAATTATATTTTATCATCTTTTGTTGAGAGAATTTAATTACGTATACATAAAGAAAACATTTAATGGTAAGTAAATTATAGGTACGAGTATTCGCGATGCCTTTATAGACAATCAAATTAAGGAGTAATAGTGGAACGCTTGGAGCCCAAAACTATTCTAAAGCGACAGTTGCTATGAACAGCCACAGCTCTCGACCACCATACCAGGGATAGTTCCGTATATAATATTGTAGTCTTGATCGAAGTACAGCATGGTTATGCTGCTCATCCTCCGTGGAGCGCAGCAAGGGCCCCCGCTTCCTTGGGGGACCGTAAGGTGCACGAGGTGTGTGTGAGGATATTTCTGAAGGAAGCTGTAGGGACACTCCCCACTGCAGTAGTTAGCGTCGTATACCTTGGGAGCTATGATCCAGTCCCACCCGAACTCTTCGAAGTTGACCACCAAGGGGTACCGGCAACAGCGAGATTCCTTAGAGTTTTCTGTGCAGTCTATGCCGATGTTGCGCCTCGTGCGCTTGTGCGAATTGTCCCTTAGACTTACTTCTATGTATGGCATCTGGAAAACAACACACAAGTAATTTTAATACGTGGTTAAAAATAAGTATCAGTAGAACATATAAAATTAGGAAGAACATATTCGTTTGGAAACCAATCTGGATTATGGCTTATGCCAATAATAAAATGCCGCCTGTATAAGCTTAACACAGTAACATATTTACAACGGTGATAAAAATACTCCATAGCGAGTATTTTAGGCGGCCCTTGAAGTAGATCGATGCTTAGGAATCCGAGTATGAGCAGGGCATGAAATAATCTAACTCTATGCAGCGCAGACAGATTTAAAAGCTCATCTTGAAGCGCGTCGTGGAGATTAGTTCCGTGGCCGTCGCGTTCCATCACATGAGTTTAGCTGCGCACAAGCTGCGTACTGTAGATCCTGACATATGAGTAATGGTGGGCTATTTTATTAAGGGATTAAATATAATGACCATTAAAAATACTTATTGCACAGCAAAATATGCTTACTAAAATATATCATAACGAGTACCTAAATACGCCTCAAATCACTGCATTCCGTCTCGGAAGGGTTAGGTTATGTTAGGTTTCTTCTTAAACCCACCCAAAAAGAGATCAAACTTAGTCGACGGAGCCCTGCTAAGCGGCCCTGCTAAGTTTGATCTCTTTAAATATATTTTGCTGTGCAATTAATATTTTTGGTAAGCATATTTTGCTGTGTATTAGTATTTTTGGTGGAACAAAGGCAAAAAATTGAGGAACAGTCAAATACTACCCTTTTATTAAGAAATTTTAGCAGCAGAACTGTGTCTGGAACTATGTCTTGTGGACGACAATAGGCCCGCCATCATTTATACGTAATAACCATAACTGACGGAATGAGGGTACAATACACCTCTGTGGGCATGTATGTATTAAAAAGTACATCGTGTTACTCACCAAAGCGTTATTTGATTCTGAGCTCGGATGTGGCACAACCAAGCTCATCCTATTCTTCGAGTCTTGTACTCTCACAACTATTGCTAAGTTCTCCCTCGGCAGCCGACAGAACTCGGCTACCATCGTGGTTATATTAACCTTTAACCACTTTCCTGCTCTCAACTCCCTCCGCGTCATCTTCAAAGAGTTGTCTGTATAAGGCACTGAAGCTTTGCTACCCTGGTTGTTTCTGGTGACCCTGCTGACTTGTAGCGAGATGGTGAAGTGCTCGTCAGGGTCTACGGTGCTGTTCCGTGTCTCCAATTCCTGGACGTGAAGGTTGAGGACTGCTTCATCCAGCTCGTTTTGAAGCACCTTGTTGCTGAATCTGAAGTTAATCACTTTTAGCCCTTTGAAGTGACTGTGGCGCCTTGTGTCTGTTGATCAAAAGGTATGGGTTTAGTAGAATTATGATTAATATAAGAAGGCTTATAAATATTTTATAATAAATGTTACCAAGTTCGTGCTCAATGTCTAGATAGAAGCTTTTTGGATAACTACCCAAGGTTTTAAATACCTTACCTAATATTGCTTAATAATACCTAATATGCTAAATTATGTTATGTTATCAGATTAGTTACATTTTCCTAATAAATTAAATGTTGTAATTCCGAATTATTAATTTCTTTTAACGGACATAACGTTTTAATATTTATTAACATTAATGACATATCTCATACTATCCCATTCATGGCTTTTTTATGACATTTAACAAACAGAGCCGCCACTCTGCAAGCCAAAGACATGAAAAAGCACACATCTATCCATCACCATACAAGCCATAAATGTTAATAAAGAAAAAAACGTTACATTAAATATGAAAAGTAAGAATTAAAAGGTAAAAATAATAAAAACTGAACAATTTAAATTATTTTTGATCTTTTAATAATTATTTTTAAATAATTATATCTGAAATGTGTTTTAAAAATTATGTTTCATATTTGTGAATTGTGTTATTAGTTTCTTTGTGTAGTTAGGATTTGGATTATTATTTAACTGGTTAATCATTTATGTAAAAACGATAGTCCGAAAGTTTTCTCCTGTTCACCGCTCCGGCAGACGACTCGATGACCATATCTGGAAAGAGAGAAACATCATATTTTAGAATAACTAATGCTTTTATATTAATACTAGCTGTCCCGACAGAAGTCGTCTTGTGTAAACGAAAAAAAAAAGAGAAAAATTAATATAAAACTATCCTATCTTTTAATTTGGACCAAATTACAAATAGTTAGAAAGTTTGATCAAAATCGAAATCGGTTCAGTAGTTTCAGAGTTTATCCCGAACATACATAGTGACACGAGATTTTTATATATTAAGACTAGCTTTTGCGCGCGGCTCCGCCGGCGTGTTACCTACATCAATAAAATGTAGCCTATGTCCTTCCCCAGGTTTTAAACTATATCTGTACCAAATTTCATCTAAATCAGTTGAGTGGTTTACCCGTGAAAAGGTAACAAACAGACAGACAGCTAGATAGACAGAGTTACTTTCGAATTTATAATATTAGTAAGGATTAAGATTGTAGCGTAAATGCATTCACTCTTGTTAGTAAGGTAATGCATTTTTTTTTTCGGTGGCGCGATGGCTGGGACTTTGGCGCAGTGCTAATACACTCTAACCCAGTAGTTGATGGGTACTGGGTCAGGTAGTCTTATTTGGTTTTCTGTTAGGAAATTCACAGTAACGGCACGAAGTCTGTAATAGCCCGGTAGACGGTGTTAGGATCGCCAGCTATTTACATAAGACCAAAAAAGTGTGTTATCCTAACTAATATTATAAAAGCGAAAATGAGTTTGTTTGTTTGTTACCTTTTCACGTCTAAACCACTAAACCGATCATCCTGAAATTTTGCATACACGTTGACAGGTGTACAGAAACGGACATAGGCTACCTTTAATCCCGAAAAAATACCGTTCCCGAGGAAAACAATAATAACGTTCTTATGATAATAGATGGCGCCACGTGTCTTTCGAATCATGATTGAATTATATTATTACAAGCAGAGTACAACCCGAATTGAATGTCAAATTCTAAATTAACGCGAGCGAAGCCGCAGTCAAAAGCTAGTATATAATAAATACTCCTCTGCCTACCCCTTCAGGAGTAAAAAGGCGTGAGTCTATGTATGTGCAACGAGTAGGTATATTAAATATAGCATTTGCTCGCGGCTTCGCTCACGTAAAAGTAGATTAGGTTAGATTAGTGACAGAACGATTTTAAATAAAATATTGCCTACGTTACTCGCTGATAATAGAGATTTCTGATGATAAAAGAATTTTTGATACCGGTTTTGCAGTTTTTGAGTTAAACCCTTACAAATAAAACTCAAATCTTGCTCTTTATAATATTTTTTTTTTTTTTTTTTTATATTTTGCTCGTCAAAATGACCACACTCCACCTGATGGTAAGCAGTCGTGTGGTCTAAGAGCAGTGACCTCCACATCGCCCCCACAGTAGCCGAGGCGATGTTGAGGTCTCTATTCCGAAAATATTATTTCACACACAGGAGGCACCAGCTTAATATCAGCATGGATCTTAAGAATGTAGACCTTGTACTCAACCTAACCCTTTCATAAAATAAAAGCGTGATAATATATTCTATAGCAACAAAACAAAATTGACTACGTCATTCTGAAACAAACCATTGACGGCAACCGCGTAGATACTCCGAAATCTAAAAGCTACTCAATGACTAAGAGAGAAGTTTTAGATTTTTATATTTTCCTTTATTGAAAAAATCTTTAACTTGCAACTAAAGCTATTTATGGCAATTAATATCATAAGCTGTTTTATTGGTCTCGTGGCATAAGCTTGCGCTAATGTTGGAAGCAATCGTAAGGTCTCTAATTCGATTCCCTCATCGGGCAAAGAGTTCTACTGCCAAACTATAGGCTAAATCATGACTGACGTAATTTAAGTATACCTACCTATACTTAAATTACGTCAGTCATGATTTAGCCTATACAACCTGTTGTCAAGAGTTGTTCAAGCCGCGCGTAGGCCTCTGACACGGCTTAACGATTGCTGTCAATTTGATAACAACCGGGACCGACTTTTTACGTGCCCTCCGAAGCACGGAGACGCTCAGATGAAATATCACTAAGCGGTCACCCATCTATAGACTGACGGCACCCAACGTTGCTTAACCTCGCTAATCGTTTACCGATCAGTGAGTGCAACTGGCTAGGAGCAATAATTTACTATTTAATACGAACGTAACTTCAAAAATCTAATGTGCATGCTAGGATTGTAGCCGAGATCTTTGCGTGACAGCCCAACGATTGGTCAACTGGGTCATCGCTGCAAATTATGCAAATTGCTTAACTATCAATATTTAAAAAACACGTTATTCACACTTTAAGCCACTACTATGATTTATGATAATCTTTGCGTCTTTAATTTTATTTCACTTTATTTACCAACAGCGTAACAATTAGTTTAACAATATAGTCTTATGATAAACTTTGTAAAGCGCAATAAGGATTGACTAGCACGAGATAAAAGTAAAATTATGTAATTTAAACCGGTAAGATGCTGCACCTACTTGTTATAGCCATATTCCTAGAGACATACGCACTAAATGTACGTAATACACTTAAATCATCTTATCAGGACACACACCGATAAGCTCGTTACATTTTATGCTTAGTTACACGCCCCGTAAAGAGTTAATCAATTTACACATAAAGAACTATTTGTCATCCGTACATTAGACGACCTATATTTATTGAAACTCGATAAGAACGAACGAACTGACCTACACGCTGAACTTGGCATGGGCGGTATCTGTCATCAGCCCCAAGGTTGATCACCGTCAAAATATTTCGCAAACTTAACCAAAACGTTTCGCTAAAACATCTGTTTTAAGAAACGTGTTACATTTTTTATATAAAACTTCAATACGCACCGATAAAAACAGATAGGTATTTAATGTAAGAAATAAGCTGTTTAATATTTCTAGCTGAATTAGATATTAAATTAAAATCAGAAAGACCACGATCAGTATTTAAATTACGAATTAGAAACGAATTTATTTAAAATTAAAACTTAATTTTAAAATTAGACATTACGTAATTATGTTTCTAATAATATATTTTAAAATTGGAATAAAAATTGAATTAAAAATAAAAACGACACATTGACAGACCAACAGAAAATAAATAAATACAGACCCTCAAAGTGAAGAAAAGAAAGTTGGCGGCAGAAGTAAAACAAGCGATAAGTGTCGAACGTTACTTGCGGCAGCCACCACCGCATCGGCTCACACCAGGCACTCGGTTAAAAGTTCGCGAACTGAACAGGTGCTAAAGAAACATCTAAAAATAAAGAGTTCGTTCATCTAGATAAGAAGGCCAGCCCCTCCCACCCACGTATAGCATCATCGCAATGTTTTAACGATAATAATTTACCTACTATTCGACACAAGCTCTGAGAAATGTGCGAAATTTTGACAGTTTGTGTATAAATCCGTCGTCGGCTGTTTACAATTAAGTTTTTTCGGTTTGTTGATAAAGAACAGGTGGTTGTGGTTCTTGTCAATGTCAGGATATCACGGGCGCCTGGAACGTGGTCTAGATTTTAGAATTCCGTATGGCAACATCTAGGACTGTCTAGATTTTCAATATTACTTGCCTGCCTCTATGGAAATATTCTTTGTTAAGACATCAAATGATTTTAGCTGACAAAATATTATCGGTAAACGATATTTGTCACGAAAAAATAATATAAAACGCATGGAGATAAATGATGAATAAAAACAATCTACATAAAGTTTAACATAATATTAGAATTTAATTAGCCGTACTGTAGTTCATATAAAATTAAATTGTTAGAATATATAAGAAATATGCATACATACAACGATAAAGTCAATTTGGTTTATTGTATATTTATTAGGTATATAATATTTGAGGAAAATATTGTGAACAAAACAGGTGTAAAACATTAATTTATAAGACTGTGTGTGTGACTGCTAAAACAGAGTAAGATGAATTTAATTTTACCCAAAAGTGGAACAGTAACAGGAATAAATAAGGAAACTATAAAAAAATATTATAAAGTCAGTATAATAAGTAAAGAATTTAATAACATAAATGAAAATAATATACTTAGTATCTAAATATGTGAAAAAACTTAAAATAACTAAATTCAAGATAACTAAAATGTTATAATTGCATTTTATTACATTTTTTACTTTGTAACTTTCCCGACGCACACTTGACCGCATACCGTTGGCATACCAGTAATAGCCTTAAAACATTTAAGCGCAGTAGATCCCCGCACTAAACCCACTAACTCTATTTCTCACCTAGAAACTAAAATACTGTTTTTACAAATGATCAATCAAAATCAAATGAGTACGCGTGTAACAGACCTGATGTATTACCTAAACACATCTTCATATATCTCATGAAAGCGTTTTCGAATTTAGTTCAGCGATAAATTATCGAGAAATTAATTTATTTATCCTTATGTCAACTGTGTATGTTCACGTGGGCAGGGAAGATACGAGAGAAGATTCTAACATCTTATAGTCTGATCTGGCAGCTTATCATTTTGTTTATCGTTCGCCATTCGTCATAGATCGTAGATATATGTTTGCGGGGTGCTATATTCACGTTATAAATAATACTATTAGTCTTAAAGGGTAATCAATCTTTTGAATATATTTATGTAATTGACGACATGTAAATTGGTGGTCACCAAAGCTAGTAATTGCGCAGCAAAATATGTTTACTAAAATATATCATAACGAGCATCTATACGCCTTAAATCACTGCATTCCGTCTCCGAAGGGTTAGGTTATGTTAGGTTCCTTCTTAAACCCACCCAAAAATAGGAGGCCCGCGACGCGGGGCTCCGTCGACTTATTTTGATCTCTTTAATATATTGTGCTGTGCAATTTGGTGATCATTTACTATTTTTGACTGTTATATTTTACTATATCTGGGGATAAGTTAAACATAAGCCGTTGTTTAATAAGATTAGTTCCTATATAGAATGTAGGTGCTCAGCCGTCGTTTTTAGCTAGCCTATGACGGTGACTTCGTCCGCAAAGATGTTTATAGAGGGTGATTCTTTAAACTTGAGGATAAAACAGTTCCAGTGGGCATAGCGTTTACAATTATAACTAAACTAAAGGAAAATCATGTTTTCTTATACTTTTACTATTAATGTAACTATCCATACGATGTAGTAGGCGGTTCCAAGAAAATACGTCACTTGTTTACCAGCGTAAATACAGCACAACGTATATAAGGCATTTAACGTAACACATAAGGAATTCCAGTAACTCTATATATATATATAATATGTCGCAGAGTAAGACGGCAACTCGCTTGTGACATGATGTAGCAACAAAATATAGGCGTGGTGTTATACTTCGTACGTATACTAATGCTAGGATACAAGAGAAATAAAACAATAAAGGTTTACTGTGATTATCTCTGATTTGATCCGTAACGCAGCGAGTTCGTCCACCGAATGTGTCCGCGCACGAGTCTCCGGCGCTTATATAACGTCAATATGACACTGACAGTTATAACTGTTACTCCAACTGACACATTGGCTCTGTGACGATCTCACTCAAGCTTACGCTTGACGTTCCGAAACAAACCAATAGATGGCGCTTTATTCAACTCCAATTACAGAAATAAATTAAATTCCAATGATTATTTCCTAGACGCTCCGACATATGTATATATTTTTTTTTATACTACTAATGTGACAAACAAGCATACGGCCCACCTGATGCCCCTGATGGTAAGTGGCCACCGTAGCCTATGGACGCCTGCAACACCAGAGGTATCACTTGCGCGTTGCCGACCCTTTAGGAAAGGAAGTGGGAAGGAGAACGAGTGGGAAGGGGGAAATGGGGTGCTTGTGCCTCCGGCACACACTCACCGAACGAAACACAACAGTAGGAACACTGCTATTTCACGTCGATATTCTGTGAGAGAGTAGTCCTTCCCCGGTCGAGCCGGCCCATTCATGCTGAAATCAGCGAAGCTCTACTACTCTAGCTTTAACTGCACGGATGGCGCAGGGACTTAAGTGGTTGCTTCGTCACCGCCACTGCTATAAGTGTCGTGGTTTCAATCCCCGTGTAAAGTACCCGCGACATGGCATTTATTTCTACTACGGGATTTCTCTTTAAAAACACATTTTGAATATCACCCGTAAGCTCGAGAGTTCAAAACTATTTCTCTTAAATTGCTGATTACTAAAAATGTGTGTAGGTATATCACAAATGTTTGTTACCAACTTCCCAAACATGACATTTTTTTATGGTTCAGGCGGCAAACGAGCAGACGGATCGCCTGATGGTAAGCGATTACCGCCGCCCATGGACACCCGCAACACCAGAGGAGTCACAAGTGCGTTGCCGGCCTTTAAAACTTGCCATCCTCCCCTCTTCTGAGGGAAGGAGGGGGAGGGGTTTGGGCCTCCGGTACCCTCACTTACTCGACGAAACACAACGCGCTATTTCACGCCACCGGTTTTCTGTAAGGCCGTGGTATCACTCCGGTCGAGCCGGTCCATTCGTGCCGAAGCGTGGTTCTCCCACGGCAAAACTTTTTATTTAATTTTACTTTACTTTTATGTAATTTTTTTTAAGACTACTCTCGCCCTAATAATTTTTCTTGCGTCGCAGGGGACCTTACAAACATTCAAACTACAGACACAAAAAACACCATGTCTCGGAACAATAATTTGTGGACCACACACTTGTTTGACCCGTGTGGGAATCAAACCCACAACAATCAGTGCGGCGGTAGTGGACGGCCATTTAGACTACTACGCCATCCGTGCTGACAAAAAATTGTATGTATATCACAAAAATGTTTGTCACCAACTACCCAAATTTGTGACGATAGTATCTCTTTAGTTTATCGTCAGCCAACATGCACTGTTTGGCACTAATGCACCAACATTTAACGCCACTATATCAGTATAAATGAATATGAACTGCAATAAAACTATCACAACTTTTCATCTGAGAAATTCGGACGAAAATTTTCTCTTACGTTTATTACCTGAATTTTCGTAAGATGACAGTTTTTATTTATATTTTTTGTTTTATGTTTCCTCACGATACTTTTATTAGAGACAAATGTAGCTGATATTATTTTAATTTATTGCTTATAAGATTTGCCCGTGACTTTGTCTTTGTAGCGTATAAAAAGTAATTCTATCTTACGGAATTAGATAGAACTTGACCTTAATTTAAGAAAACACACATTGAGAATACTTTGCACCCTTCCTTTCTTAAGCATATTACACGCACAGAGGAATATGAGATTTCCTTAGTTAAAAGTTTATATAACAAAAATATATAAAATAACCAGATTTGGCCGCTGCTTTGGTTGCGGTAATGTAGATTATGTTAATATATTTTTATCCGTGGGAAACAGTACTTTTCTGGATGAAAGGTACCCTCTATGTCCTTTTCTGTACCCCTGACAAAGTGTGTGTAAAATTTCATGATGATCAGTCAAGTAGTTAAGGAGTAAAACCGTAACAAACAAACAAACTTACGTTTGCATTTATAACCCTTAGTAAGGATTTCACGTACTAAATTGTCGTCATATTTCTACCGCTCGGCGACCATGACTATAAAATATAATACTATTCCAACTCTTTTAAATATCTATAATGTACATACATAGATTTTTTACAACTCTATAATAATAAACATAGATAGCGAGTGAAAGAAGATGATAAGACTATTTTTAAAGCACTTTCTTCTTAGGAGCGTACTGATATATTATGTTTATTGAGACAACTTGAAGTATATATTACGAGTACTATAGTATTCATAGATTTACGGCTGCATATACATGAAAGGTAAGGCAGAGGGGTATTGGAGCCACATTATGTCGCATACGATTCGGGCGATGGCACGTATGTATTTAATACTAACTTCTATCCGCGGATTTGCCGACATAAAACTAATAAGATCACATAGCATTTGAAAAGAATCCACATATCCCACAGAAAATCTCTTAATTCTAACATAATTCATAATGTTGCACTCAGCAGCTTTTGCAAAACCATATTCACCCACAGTCACAATAAAACCAGTGCTCGTGCAATTTTAACCTTTCTTTATTTCTTTTTAGTCCACTTAATTATGGCTTATATTTAAATTATCACCAGATATAATAAAATATAGGCAACAATCAAAAATAGTAAATGATCACCAAAATTAAAACCGAATTTTAATACCAAAAATATTAATTGCACAGCAAAGAGATCAAAATGAGTCGACGGAGCCCTGCTTCGCGGGGCTTCTAATTTTGGGTGGGTTTAAGAAGGAACCTAACATAACCTAACTCTTTCGAGACGAAATGCAGTGATTTGAGGCGTATATGTGCTCGTTATGATATATTTTAGTAAGCATATTTTGGTGTGCAATTACTATTTTTGGTGGTCATTACATTTAATCCCCTTAATTATCATTTATTTGTGATCAACTTTAAATTTGCAGTTAGTTAACTTAATAATTGAATTCAAATTTAGTTATATTGTAACTTGCCGTTGTATTTTCAAAACATTGCCTTAAAAATTTTTGTTGTCTTTAGTGTTATGAATGCCGTGTAACTATAATAGGAATGCATATCTGAATTTCTCTCATTTTTCTTTTCCATTTGTGTTGACTATGTACATACACTGTTGGAACGTCTAATCATGAAATTTCGTATACACGTGGTCACAGGTACAGAAAAGGACATAGACTAGCTTAAATATCAGCCCTGTATTAAAAACTGTCCCACGCTGGCCCAGTGCGGGTTGGTAGACTTCACATATCTTTGAGAACATTATTGAGAACTCTTAGACATACAGGTTTCCTCACGATGTTTTCCTTCACCGTTTAAGCTAGCGATAATTAACATAACTTCGACAAGTCAGAGATGCGCGCCTTGGGTTCGAACTCGAGACCCCTGCGTGGCAGTCCAACGGTTGCCCACTAGGCTATCGCTGCTCCTACTACATTACACCCAGGAAAATGAAGTATTCCTCCAAATTTACATAATTTTTTTCATTACGGAAACCACTAGCGAATTAGTGTAAATTATAATCCAGAACATACCTACTCTACTAATTTACAAAATTTTATTCAAATCCGTTCATCCTTTACGAGTGATTGTTACAAATATCCAAGCATCACTAGAAAATAGTTATACGTGTAATTTTATTATTATATTAGTATAGACGTAAAATAGAATGGTTGACTGCAGAACTGTAGGTACAAAATGTACAACAATAACACATTTTTATGACAGATAATGTAAATTTAAATGCGGGTGGGTGGTTTTTATGTACGTTATCAGTGCAAGCGAGTGACAACAGAGTTATAACGGGAATATTCATCGACAAAGATTGTAAACAATATCTATTTTGTACATTTTAATTACATAGGCTCACACCTTTTCTTTTTTTTTTCAACTTCTGTACTACGTTTAATTCCTGTGTCGCGGGGGACTTTGCAAACATTAAAAAAACGGACACAAAGAACGCCCAGAATTGGAACAACTATTTGCGGAACACACAATTTTTTGCCCCGTGTGGGGTTCGAACCCACAACACTCGGCGCAGTGGCAGTATCGAGGCGACCACTTCAACCACTCCGCCCGCCACGTATTTCTTCCAGTGAGAACTGAGGAGTAGGCAAGGACGTAATTGACACATATGTTAACTTTAAATCTTACTAGCTTTTGCCCGCAGCTTTGCTCACGAATATTAGTTTTTCTGAATAAAAGGTACCCTACGTCCTTTTCTATATACCTGACAATGTGTATGCGATGCGGTTCCAGTACAGTAATTTTCGCTGAGACTTCACACTCGTGATTATGAAAGCTATTACTCACCAATACTTGGGTTTTCCATGACCGGCACAGCTGAACATATATACAAGACTACATAGTTGATTCAATGGTGGAAGAGCAGATAGGGTATCCCAAGAAAAAAGTACACCAGATGGCAGTCGGCTAGCCGTCTACTACATTTTGACTAATATTAAAAATGCGACTGTGAGTTTGTTTGTTTGTTACGCTTTGAGACTTATACCGATCATCATGAAACTTTGCCTATACGTTGTTACAGAAAAGAACATAGGTTACTTACTTTCCATCCAGAAAAAATACTGTTACCAATCTAAGTTAATCTAACCTATATTACCACCAACGAAGCCGCGGGCAAAATCTTGTATATTCCATCATTTTGACAAGCCAAGCTAACTTTCGTATAATATATAATTCGTAGTGCAAATAAAATAAATTAAAACTACTTTCTACAGAAAGCCAGCAGAGATTGTCAGAAAGTTTATTTTTTATGATAAATGTTAAGAAAAAGCAATGAAGATAATGCTTCCACGTGATGTTCGTAAGCTTTGTCCAAACATTGAGTTTATCAGTAATGAGTGCGAGTGAGTAATCTGATGAGATCATGCTTGCACCTCTGCATTTTTGTGAACAAACTCCTTGGATCAAGAAGAAATTTATGCTGTTTCCCCGTGTCACTAAACTTTTTGGATACATTTTGTCACGCCTGTATTTATGAAGAGATAGGCAGGGTGTGCTTTACCCACTTTGCGCTATACGGTGTATGCATTGATCAAATATACCATAGATGCACGATCGTCGCTCGAAAAACGGCCCCAACAAAACTGTGCATAAATCAATCGTATGCGCTATATTATGTACCTGTCCCACTCACTCTTGCGTGCGCTGCCCGTAAGCGAGAGCGAATCGACACCTTTACTACAGTGGAGACCGTACCATATATTTAGTACCCTTGCGTATCGCGAGTAACACACTTAGAGCGCTTTACATTGACGCGTTTTAACTAAACTATTACAAAATGTTTCTCAATGGGCGTTCAATGGTTATTCGGGTTTATTTACTGTATTGCATAATAAATGCAGACACTTATAAGTAAGTAGTACTGGTCAGTGCCACATATTGACGCGGTTTTTGTATGAGAATGTGCATCTATGGTATATTTGATCGAAGGGTGTATGGTACTGTGACGATAGGTGGTACTATATGTCTATACAGGCGCGCTATTACGATGGACAAAATCAGAAATCTAAATCAACATATAGGTCACAAAGTAACAGTTATAAATGTCAAAGTTACACTAACTAAATTATAAAATGAATGTGTTTCGTCGAGTGAGTGAGGGTACCGGAGGCCCAACCACCCCTCCCTCCTGGGGGAGGGGACAAAGCCTACCATAAGGCGATCTGTCTGCTCGTATGCCTACTATACAATAAAAAAAATCGATCGGTGAAAGAAACCAACGTAAAGCTAGCTTGAGGAAATATTTACAGCCAGGAGTTCTGAAAAATAAAAATCAACGGGTTGCACTCCGGGAGTGCCGGCAGTAGTGAAAACTTGAATATTAACGTTGTGCATTTTTGATATTTAGGAATGGTTAGGGAATAATTTTGCACGAATTGCTTTAATTATCAGTATAAAAGTACTATCATTTATGTGGTAAAATACAATATTCATGTATTGCGCTATCGTACACAAACATGACAATTCTTCCTCCGTCTTGCGAATTTTCGGTCAGGTCACGTGTCCTGACGCGAGTTTAACATTTTTTTACCGTCACAAAAAAGTGCACAACGCCGCTAAAGTTTTCACTTCAAAAAAATTAGTTCTTTGTTTAACTTTGCCTAAAACTTGGGTATCTCTAAAGACCTGTTCCCAAAGCCGGTGGATCGTCATATTCCATATATGTATATTTTTATATAACAATGTATTTGAATATTATAAAACATAATTTAGATTTGAAAAAAGAAAATGATTGTATAACGTTATTTTCAGACAATCCTACCTAATATTATAATTGCGAATGTTAGTTTTTTTGTTTGTTACGCTTTCGAGCGATAACTACTCAAGCTTTAACTACTCGACCGATTATCATAAAATTTCGTTTATACGTTGTCAAGGATACATACAAGGAAATAGGATTTTCTTTCACATGAACTTTCATCTTGAAAAGCTGTTCCCGAGAGATACAAATTTATCGACAAAATCTTCATTTACGCGAGACAAACCGAGGGCATACTCTAGTCTATGATACAGGCTAATGTTCCCATAATTACGATTCGTCTGATGACCTTATTTAGAAAAATCTGCCTTAAACATTTATAGTTATGTTGATGAACTTTGCAGACAATGTGTCGCTAGCCCACTTGAGTCATCGGGTATAGGTAGGGTTGTCATCCGTCCGGGTTTCCCCGGATTTGTCCTAGTTTAGAGGACATCCGGGGAGCGTCCGGGCGGGGCTTCATTTGTGGTCCGGGTTTAAAAATTTAAAGTCTTGGGCCGCCCGCGACACGCGCACTGTGCCCGCACGCCACGATCAACCGACGAACCGACTCGGTAAATTCACCGTCCCGTAACTGTTTTTTATTACACTGACTATGTTTAATAAACCTGTTGACATGCCGGGTTCTGGGCTCTAAAATCCGGAGTTTTCACGCGTCTTGTCCTGGTTGCAAAATTTTAGAGATGGCAACCCTAGGTATAGGTAATATATGGTCATACCTATAGGTCAAAAGAGGCAATTACTAAACCTCGGTGGAGCACAGCCACGTTGCGGTAGTTGAAGCAAACACAAATGAGGTCTCGAGTTCAATGCCTGAGTCGAACCACGTGTTACTGGGTTTTCTGTTAATAATTTTTTAGTAGCACGAACCTTGGAACTGTGCTCAGTAGACGTCAACAAGCTCGCCTGCTGTTATCCTAATCCTAGCTGTTATTATAAAAGCGAAAATGAGTTTATTTGTTTGTTTGTTACCTTTTCACGCCTAAACCACTGAACCGATCATTCTGAAATTTTGCATATACGTTGTCAGGTGTACAGAAACGGACATAGGCTACCTTTCATCCCGAAAAAAATTACTGTTCCCGAGGAAAACAATAATGACGTTCTTATGATAATAGATGGCGCGACGTGTCTTTCGAATCGTGATTGAATTATATTATTACAAGCAGAGTACAACTCGAATTGATTTTCAAATTCTAAATTAACGCGAGCGAAGCCGCGGTCAAAAGCTAGTAAATATTATATATCTTCTGAGTCTACAAAATTTCAGCAGTCTGTTGAACTATTGGTATTATGTACTTCTTGTGACGCAGAGACCTAAGTATGTCGCCAATACCCGTGTACACAACAAGATCCTAACATTTTGGCATGATAATACTAAATTAAATAAGAATTATGACATAACAATTATTGAAAAATTGACAATATTTTAATTAAATTATAATTTAAATAATTCAAAGATCATTATTAAAATCTGTCATGTAAAATTTCTCTCATTTATGAAATCAATTTGACTATAAATGACTTTTGCGTTAAAATAAAGCCTTCAAGCGTCATTCGGCTTTATGTAATTTTTTTTATTGGTATTTAATTATATATCACAGGTCCTGTGCAAAATATGCTTTTGTGCGTCAGTGTTGTATGTGATGATGTATCTATTAGTGTACGAGTATCGTAGAACCTGTACTGACATTAATCGTAAGATAATAAGACTAGTTTGATTGCACGGATGGTGCAGCAGCCTGGCCTCTGTCATCGCACTGAATGTTGTATTTTCGATTGCTCGACATTAAACAACAATTTGTGTAATCCACAAATAATTGTTCTGAATATCAGCGTACTTTGTATCCGTACTTTGGATGTTTGTAAAGTTCTGCCACATCCGATAGGTATCAATGAGAAATCCTAGTACGAAAGATGTCTTTAAAAAAAACCGTATTTTATGTCTATTATTTGTATACCTAATTTAACGTATGGAAAATACATGGGTCATGTTTCTGTATAGCGGACATTGATATATCGGCTGTGCAAAAAACCTTGACAGGTTATAAAGTAAGACATTTGATAATAGTAGAGCCTCGCTGATTTCAGTATGAATGGGCCGGCTCGACCGGGGAAGGACTACCCTCTCACAGAATATCGACGTGAAATAGCAGTACTCTACTGTTGTGTTTTATTCGGTGAGTGAGAGTGCCCAATCACCATCGTTTCCCCTTCCCTCTCCTTCTCCTTCCCACTTCCTTTCCTAAAGGGTCGGCGACGCGTAAGTGATGCCTCTGGTGTTGCAGGCGTCCATAGGCTACGATGACCATCTACCATCAGGTGGGCCGTATGCTTGTTTGCCACCTTAGTTGTATAAAAAAAAGAGACGTAAGTCATAACATACCAAGTGAAACATATTAATAAATTAAGAAGACGCTCGCTTTAAAATTATGCTAAAGAGCACGGGTTGCTATTGAGCAGCCATGCTTTCCGTGACCGCGACAGTTAAAAACTGACTGAATATTCGCGTAAATATTTATACTTAGGGTCACGCCTCTATTCTTTATTTACAGAGGTGTTTTATACCCACATTTCACTACCCTATTACCATTTACCGGGTACAGTACTAGACTACCGTGTAACTACTAACAATTTTATGACTGAAAAAATAGCAGATAAAAGCAAATAACCATAACTAATTTAAAAATTAACATAATGGTGTTATAACTTATATCCCCTTTCAAGCATGCAAGCAACAGCATGGAGGTTGGTATACCCTGGCGGTTACAGGGAATCGGGCACGCCTCAATCGTGGTGGCACGGCGCCCTCACCTTCCGACTGACACAGGTAATGACTGGCCACGGTTGCTTTGGCCAGTTCCTGTGTCGCATAGGCCGGCAAGAGACGCCCGGTTGTCACCACTGTGGCGACTGCCGCGACGTTGTTGAGGACACGGCGCTGCACACTTTGGCGGATTGTCCCGCCTGGTCAACGCAGCGCCGTAAGTTGATCGCTGCAGTTGGTGTGGTTGCCCTCTCTCTCCCGGCCGTGGTTCAATCTATGGCCCGAAACGGGAAGTTGTGGAACGCCGTCGCCTACTTCTGTGAGGAAGTCATGTCCATCAAGGAGGCGGCGGAGCGGAAGAGGGAGCGCTTAGACCCTCTCCCTAACCGCAGAATCGGGCGCCGGAATGCGCGAGATGACCTCTAGCCACCCTGAGGGTGGTGAGCTTCGTGGGCCTGCCCGCCACCCGATCAGCACCAGGTCCGAGAGGCGGCGTGCGTGTTCCCATGCGCGCCTCTGTGTCGTATGTCCTACTGCCCCCCACAAGAGGGGACAGTAGGGCTTAAATCTAGTGGTGACTAAAGCCTAGTCTTGTTGTGTAGTGGCCTGCCGTTTCATACGGCGGGCCGAAACCTCGGCGGGGTCGCGACCGCATGTAAGTGATTCGCGCGGCCCCGCCGATTGCGGTTTTGTCGAGGAACACCGTGGTAGGTTTAGTCGGTATTCCGGGAGGTCCATTATTATCATCATTACCATCTTTCTCTTTTACTCCAGTGAGTCCGACATAACCCCTCCGCCCGCCTCCGCGGAGGGGTATGCGTCAATGCATTCCCACACGTATAAAAAAATCCTGGCGGTTACAGGGAATGCGGCATTAATATATTGGAAAGATAACCCTTTATATAGATATATAAATTAGGTATATCTTAGTTTGATATGTTGTGTATACAGTTGCACTTTCCAAAATATTGGCAATGTAATATGTAAAAGGGCGGCCATAGCTTAGAGGCTAGATTATTTGGCTACAGAGTCAGTTGCCTCTATTTTGAAATCATCGCACGCAGTTGAGGTTTTTCAAAATCATATGTGTATTAAATGATAAATGATTGATCGGTGAAAGAAACCAACGCAAAGCTAGCTTGAGGAAATATTTACAGCCAAGAGTTCTCAAAAAATTGTTTAATATGATTTAGCCAGTTTACGTCTAAGTAGGTAATATGATATTGATTAGTGATTTATCTCTTTTGCTTTTAAAAATGGTGGGATTAGACTATAGTGAAACTAGCGTATTATGTTTTGATACTATTAGCAGCGGCGATCTACGATTTTGTCAGTTTAGTGCGACTTACTGAGTTCGATAGCAGTGTCACAGTTAAAGATAAACTTGATTGTTCATACGAAAAACACAAATGCTATGGAAATGTTTTCCATATTATGGAAATCCAAAATAATGTAGAGCTACAGGTTTCTTAATAAGTGGAACAGATTATCTCCTGTACTAGTAGAAAATTATATCACAGGAGATAGCAGTTGGCTTGCAGTACCAAAATCCCATGTTTTAAAACGTTATTTAACGTATAATTTATTTTGGTTAACTTTTTATAGTAATAAAACGAAATAAGGAAGCTTGGAACGAAAGTTTTAACCAGAACTCTAACAAAATCAATATTTCCTTTACAAAAACATAAAATAGTGACTACTTGCCTAAAAAAATTTTATAATTGTAGCGTTTGAAAATTACAGTACAACCGCCATTATTTAAAAAAATGCTGCGTTGCGTTTATGTTTTAAAAAAATCATCCTAAGCGAATTAAAGCGTGGATATAGTTAATTTTACGTTTTTATTGTATGAAATCTACTCAACTATGATAATCAAATAAATAAATAAAGAAATACAACTTATTATTCTATCTAAAAAGGCATTTTATGAAAATAGGCAAATAATTATGAAAAAATCAATGGTATTATTCTCTTCGTTTTATATATCTAGAAAGAATACAATTTACTATTAGTTATATTGTTTCTAAAAGTAGAAAAATATACCTTTCTAACAATGTATAGCACATATATCATCCCTAGGCAAAATAAAATGAAAAACGCGTGTCAAACTGCGGGTCAAGGGTCCGTTTTTTGTTTAGAGAGGATCCGTTTTTTTTAGAGTCAAATTATTCATATTTCTTGGTATATTTTATAATATTACTTACAAATATCTTAATCTTATTAGAATTGCAATAAGAATACATAATAATCTTATTAGTTTGGCATAAATATAGCATAAATATGACACGGAGAAAAAAACAAAAGCAGGCGCCGCCTCCCATCTTGTATTAAGTTTTATACAATGTTAACATTATTAAAACATTGCTATTGCTACTAGAATCATTACAATAGTATTGGTTAACTTTTTATAGTAATAAAACGAAATAAGGAAGCTTGGAACGAAAGTTTTAACCAGAACTCTAACAAAATCAAGTATACCCAGGAACTTGCGTTTGGTTTCCTTATCGAGCTTCCGAAAAGCACGCGTGTGAGTTGATATTGTCTGGGGTAAAATGAAAGTGAGCTTACGGAACTCTTATTTATCAGGCGAAACGCTTTTACAGTGTTACTATTCTAACGCTGGCGTTCTGTTAAAAGGTCAGTACTTCCACGGGTCAGCCGGCTTATTCATACTGCCACCAATGCTTTGCAATGCAACTGCGACTCTTCCACTTAAACCAGTGAAGTAAATTCTTCGCCTAGCATTCGACTGCTAGGGATGTTGCTTGCCTCTTATGATAAGTGGATTTAGTAAAAGCATATCTAAAAACGCACAATAGAATGGCAATTTGTTTCATAGGCATTTTTTTTAATTAAGATTTTATTATATATAGCCTTTAATTCTGGATAAAATAGCTTTCTAATTGTGAAAGAATTATTAAATTTGGTTCAATATTTTATGAGCCTCTTATTACAAACAAAAATCCAATCTTTATAAACCACATTTAGGCAAATAAATGATTTCTTTTGGTTTAGATTTTCGTTGCTATGTTTGATATCACAGTAGCTAGCTAAAATACTAAAATATATTATGGATTTTTAAAGCTATCAAAAATATAACAATTTATCATCCGCCTTTTAATTACACCGTTTCGTTGCATATTATATACATATATATACAACATTATTGTAGCTTTATATGCAATAACTTTAATTTTAAACACAGAGAGATTTTATGTAAAATGTATCCTTCCCTATCTGTATGCCAAAATTCGTCAAAAATTATTCAGCTATTTAGCCAGCAAACGTATTAAACAGAGTGAGTTCCTTACATATTTATAATTATATGGATATGCACAGACAATATATCTCTTATAGTCACAAATTTAATATAAAAAACATAAACAAAGATTACTGTATTGTAAAATTGTATGATTTCTTTGCAGTGGACTATCATAGCCTGATGATGATGATGATGATGATTTCTTTTATTAATGTTTGTTACCACGAATTTGGTATCAGCTTTTAAAGACAAAGGAATTGCAGGGCGTTACCGGCATTTGAATGAAGATGTAATTAGTATATATATATGGGGCTAAATCACCATGCCATTATGAAATGTGCAATTTAGCAATAAAATTTAAAAATTCAGTTTTGAAATAAATGTGACCTAGCAATGGTTAATATTCTTGTTACTTTATAATAAACTTTATACAAAAATGACTAATAGTCGTTGTGTTATAAAACGCAAAAATAAAAAGAAAAGATTCCCAAAAATTATATTCGAAATAATTTATTAGGAACACTAGCAAGGCATGCAAAAAAATTCGACGAGACAAAAAAATTCGACTCACCTTTCATCTCGAACGAACAACAAAATAACAATCACAAACAAGAGAAAACAATTTTCAGGTTATTTCGAAAACATTTTCGTGAAATTCGCAATTCGCGAATTCCATTTTTGGGCAACGCGCGCGCCTTAGAAGCGAACGTAGCGGACTGATGTGAAGCACGGAGCATCGTGAACAAAATGCGTGGGATATACACTACGAGATTGAATCATGACCGCTTACAAAACAACCTTGAACCCTATTTTTACACACATAAAGTTGAATTTCCGCTATAATAATTGAATTTACCTTTTTAATTTATCAATTCGTTTAATTGTACATGCGATCAAAGTGGTGAAATTTAGTGCTTTCAATGATAAATATGGTATGCGAATAATTTCGGCCTATAGCTAATCGTGGTTTCTGGGCGCGGTTGTAACTGTACCCTATCGTAATTCTAATACCGTAAGCCTGTCAGATCTATAAGGGGTGGATTGGATAAGGCTTCTTTGGGGCAGTGTGATTTATTTATATATATACGATGGTAGACACACAGTTTGGTTAGTGAGAAATGGTATCGACCCACAATGGACAATTTTTTTTATACTACTAAGGTTGCAAACAAGCATACGGCCCAGCTGATGGTAAGTGGTCACCGTACCCTATGGACGCCTGCAACACCAGAGGCATCACTTGCGCGTTGCCGACCCTTTAGGACTAAAAGGAAATTGGAAGGAGAAGGAACAGGAAGGGAAAGAGGGTGATTGGGTCTCCGGCACTCTCACTCACCGAACGAAACAACAGTAGGAATACTGCTATTTCACGTCGATATTCTGTGAGAGGGTATTCCTTCCCTGGTCGAGCCGGCCCATTAATGCTGAAATCAGCGAGGCTCTACTACTCTAATATTACCGCTGTAAACTGCCCTACTGCTGGGCACAGACTTCTCAGTATGCCACGCTGGCCCAGTGCGGCTCGGCAGACTTTACATATCTTCGAAAAAGTTATGAAGAACTCTTAAACATGCAGGTTTCCTCATGATGTTTTCTTTCACCGTTGGACACTCAGAGGACTACAAAGGAACTTGGTTGCACGGATGACGTAGTGGTTTAAATGGTCGCCACGGCACTGCCACTGTGCCCGAGTGTTGTAGGTTTAAATCCCACAAGGAACAAAAAATTGTGTGATCCACAAATGGTGGTTCCGAGTGTGGATGTCCTTTGTGTCCATTTTTTTAATGTTTGTAAAGTCCCCCGCGATACAGAATTCTTAGGCCCGGCGCTCATTATCGGCATCGGCACGGCTGAGGATTTTAGGTGATAAAAAGCATTATACATTAACTTTATGGCAATAAAGTAGAAATTTCCATGATATATGGTCGTAGTAACAAAAATACCGCTTCGGTATGCTTGAGGCTACTGCATCGGCAGCTATGAGGATGCTTCGGGATACTTCGGGATCCTTCGGTACGCCGTCGCCCGCCGCGCCGCCGCCGCCGGCGCCGAGGCAACACTCGGGGCTTGCAAGCTTGAGGACGGTGCGGCATGCTTATGGACGCCTCGTCATCCCTAAGAACGTTGCAGCATGCCAAGGCATAATTTCCGACAGTGTGTGCTTGCATGTAGGGATGCCGAAGGATCCCTTTCCTTGCCGATGCCGATAATGAGCGCCGGGCCTTATACGGAGCTGTAAGAATCAAACCTAAAATCTTTTGCACTGGCAGTGACAAGGCAACAGTTTAAACCAATGCAAAACCAAGGCAACAGTTTAAAAAATAGAGATTCTCATTTTAATTATTGCACGAATGACGCATCCGTGCAATAATTAAAATGAGAATCTCTATTTTTTACCTCTGTAGAAGTCTGTGGAATCTTTTTAATCTGCGTGCCTGCAGTGATTATGCGTTTTATCAGTCATTGTCACTATGTTATGAAAACAAATATGACCAGTTTAAAATTAATTGGATGCGGATAAAAATGATTGAACGGTCTTTATTATTTCGTATGACTTTACTAAAGACACTAGCGTTATCTAGCGGTGTGGTTTTAGGTAAATGCATAGATAATCATGTTATTGACAGCCGACTATAATAATATCAGCCCTCTCTAAAAACTGACCTAATGCTAAATACGGGCCTCTTCTCAAAGTGAGAAGAGTTGGGCCTTAGTCCTCACTTATATTAAATCCTGTATCGCGGAGAACTTTACAGACATTCCAACAAAAGACATCCAGACTCAGGACAACAATTTGTGGAACACACATTTTTTTTTCCCGTGTGGAGATCGAACCCACAACACTAGTAGCAGTGGCAGCAGCTGGGCACAGGCCTCTTCTCAAGATTGATTTGATCATTAGTTCCCAAAGTGATCCAGGTGGACCCCCAGGGGTTTACGTTGGCGTGACAAAAAAATGGGGGTTCACAATTCGTAAGCGGGGGTCCACGTCTTCACATATCAATAGGCAGATAATATTTTAAGAAGCTCAGCGACTGTTACTTGTGGAAACTTGCATATTCCATATTCAGTACCAGTGGTCTCGAACCTACCGACATTTCGGTAGACTATTACTTAAAAAAAAAAGAAAAAGGTTGGCCCGTAGAGAATTGCATGAACTTGCTCAGCAATATAAATACGAATGCCAAGGAATATGATAGAAATGTAGCTGCAGGGGGTCCACTGGAACCAGCTTAGTTTTGAAAGTGGTCTATGAGAAAAAAGTCTGAGAACCTCTGACTTAGTGCGGGTTGGCAGACTTTAAACATCTTCGAGAGCATTATGTAGAACTCTTAAAAATTCAGACTTCCTCGCGATGTCTGCACGGATGGCGAAGTGGTTTAAGTGGTCGCCTCGCCACATGCTGCCGCGCGGAGTGCCGTAGGTTCGATTCCCACACGGGACAAAAATTAATGTGATCCACAAATGGTTGTTTCGAGTCTGGGTGTTCTTTGTGTCCGTTGTCTGCATGTTTGTAAAGTCCCCCGCGACACAGAAATCATGGTTAAGGTCGGCAGCATGCGAAATTTTATTTAAGAGTGCGACCAGAATATTGTATTTTAAGTCGGTATTGTAGCACTTTGGTTTTAAATTACAAGTATTCTTATCTCCAGCTAATGATAGGAGTAGGTTTACGTCAGTAGTGCAACGAATGGAATCCGAAACTACCATCTCTTGATCACGAACACAATGCTTTATCCATTGGGCCACTGCCGCTTAAATAATCGCTTGCCTATCCTTAGGCAGACTATATAATAAGTTAGATGTACCTATTTATTACTTAAATATTATTTAAGAATGAAGTACTAGAAGTATAAGACTTGCACAATTTATTATAACTTGACCTATAGCTTGACCTTTTATCTGTGAATTTAACGAAAACTTGCAAATAAATTTTCACCTACAGCCGAAAACATATTGAAGTATACCTAGTATAGTTTTGACATTTTCGCATAGAGAGATTCCTATTAGATCTCCCGATGTGAAAAGTTTATGGATAACATTGAGACTTATGTACTTACTAACAATTATATTGTAACCTAGTTATGTAAGAAGAGTATGTATCTGTTTGTTCACGCGAAATCCTAACTAATATTATAAATGAAATGAAATGAAAATTAAATGAAATGAAAAGGTTTTTTATTTTTGTACCATTTGACATGCATCATCAATTCTTATAGAATGCGGGTATAACAAAAAGTAAATAAAAATATGTAATTATAAAGAAATTTTAAAAACAATTAAAATGTTTATGTGCAGATGCACGTCCCACCTGACGGCACAAAAACAACGGTGATGCGCTCAGCATAATGCTGTGGCACTTGCATTGCTGCAAGCACTACACAGCGCTGATTTTCAGCGAACACCACAATTATTGATGTTTGATCCGCCAATAGTGCACTCAAAATAAAGAAATAAATAATACATAAAATATAGCATAATAAATACTATTGTAATAAAAGAATACATTGAAAATGTAGGTAATAGGTAAGTAAGTAAATAAATATATGTTATGAATATGTACCTATGTAATTGTGTAAAAAAAATAAAAACGAAGCTCATGACGTAATGAGCGTCATAAGATGGCCTAAATGCGAATGTAAGTTTGTTTCTTACACTTTCACGCCTTAGTGTTTTGATTGATCATCATGAAATTACTCATACACGAAGTCAGGGGTATAAAGAAGGACATAGGGTACCTTCCGTCCTGTTCTTTAGAAAAATAAATTATTTGACAAAATTTAGATTAACGTGAGCGAAGCTGCTGGCAAAATATAATAAATAAATACACTGCTTGAGTTTTCGTATTCGCAAGCAGCAAGATTTCATAAAGTATTTCATCTACTTCACCCTTAGAAGGTATTCTCACTTCTGCCAACCTTACCTGTTTGAAAAATCAACTGATTTAAAAAAAGAACGAACCCGAACTCTGCTGACGCTACCAACGCGACAGTACGTCTGCGCGCACGCAACGCTTATCTAAACCGCATGCGCAGTACGCACACACATGCACGCACGCACACACAGCGACGCACGGTCGTTCACTACGTCGAACACGGCGCGACAATGAACTTTTGTCAACGTTTTCTTTAACAATAATTGTATACAAGTGAGTTGCACGTGCGAATTGCATTGTTTGTTAAACTTTATTACTTTTAGGGGCTTTTGTGGGGTCGCCTACCGATCGTTTGTTGATGAATAGCTATACATAATTATTTAATCCTAACTAATATTATAAATAAATAACTGCTAATGTGACTTTGTTTGTTTGTTACGCTTTCACGCCTCAACTACTCGACTAATCTACTGAAATTTCGCTTACACGTTATCAGGGGAACAGCAAAGGACATAGGGTACCTTTCATCCAGAAAAAAGTACTACTACTAATCTAAGCTAACCTAAACTGCGTTCTCGAGAGCGAAACCGCAGTAGTAGTTCTAAATAATAAAATAAAATAAAAATAAAAAAGCCCTAATTTGTTCTTATAAATAACATAATATTAAACTACTTCCTAAGTTAACTTAAATCTATGTCAAGAACCCCGGTTGGGTAAAAGCCTCCTCCAAGGATGCCCAAATTTCCTTATTTTGAGCTGTTTGGCACCAATTTGGGCCTGCAATTTAATTTAATCTCCCCATCGTATAAGCGGTTACCCTCTTCCTCATTTTCCGTGTGGGCCTCCCCACAAGGTAATTTTGAGGGTCCATCTTTGGTCCGTGTGCCTCGCTACGTGTCCTGCCCATTTCCACTTGAGTTTCTGGGCATAGCTCAAGGCATTTGTGGCTTTTGTTATTGTTCTTATCCTGGTGTGTCTTATATTAGTTCTATATATTATTACGTAAAGAGGAAGCTTGTACATGCGAAAGGATGTCGAAATTGGTATAGTTCGTTAAAAAGAAAACTCCGGCTCTAGGAATACATCCTATGTAGCGGAAATATTTACAAACATCCAAACACAGGACAGAAAGAACATCCATACTTGGAACAACTATAAATGAATCGCACTATTTTTGTCACGTTTGGGTATTGAACCCACTGCACTCGGCGCTGTGGTAATGGCGAGACGACCACTTAAACCACTACGCTATTCGTGCAGTGAACTTTCAGAAAGTGTTACTATAACTTAGTTGCTGTAACTTTTAGACACTTGTACCTGGAGATAGATTTTTCGTGCGTTGCAGTCTTTCAAAAAGAGGAATTGCTGTACATACTATCAGTATATAATAATAATATCAGTCCTGTATTAAACTTTTCCACTGCTGGGCACGTGCCTATTCTCACTATGAGAAGGGTTAGGCCATAGTCCACCACGCTGGCCTAGTGCGGGTTGGCAGACTTCACATATCTTTGAGAACATTATGGAGAACTCTCAGACATGTAGATTTTCTCACGATGTTTTCCTTCACCGTTAAAGCAAGCGATAATCAACTATTTAACACGAATACAACTTCGAAAAGTCAGAGATGCGCGCTTTGGGTTTGATCTCGAGACCTCTGTGTAGCAGTCCAACGGTTTCCCACTAGGCTATCGCTGCTTACATACTACATATCTATTGCATACTATCAGTACAAGGAACAAAGTTCACACACGTCCCTTACTATTTTTTGAAGTGAAACTTCTTTATCGACGTATGGGAGAAATTTTGTAGCAGTGTAAAAAAAATTGTCACTTTTTCGGTTACGCGCCATGTTGTTTTTTTTATCAAAGTTTAGTATAGTGACGTAAAGAATATAATGTAATATATTTATAATAATAACAACAATATATTAATTTGAAAGTGATAAAATAAAAAGACTTATTCAAATTTCAGTGAATTTACAAGAAAAGTGAGAGTGATTATATATTTCGTTTTATAAATTCAACACGTATGAGCATGATTTTAATATTTATTTGAGGTTAACCTCACTTTTTGATTGTAAGTATCAGTGAATGTATATAAATCTGTTAAAATTAGTTAAAGTTGATATGTCGTAAAGAAGTTTCACTTCTTACCTGTGTACTCTGGTACACACACACATTTTTTTTATACAATCAATGTGGCTAACAAGCATACGGCTCACCTGATGGTAAGTGGTCACCGTAGCCTATGGACGCGACGCCTGCAATACCAGTGGCATCACTTGCGCGTTGCCGACCCTTTAGGAAAAAAGGAAGTGGGAAGGAGAAGGAGCGGGAAGGGGGAAAGAGGGTGATTCCGGCACTCTCACTCACCGAACGAAACACAACAGTAGGAACACTGCTATTTGACGTCGATATAACTAACACGCATACATACGTAGTCACACGCCTATTTCACATACGGGTGAACCACTGCCTACCCTTTTGTGAAATTTGCTGAATGTGGGTATCTTATCTTATCTTATGTGGGGGCCAGTCAGTGCAGTCCGGCGACACTTCGACCCAGTGGGATCTTTTGTGTCGACACTCTCCCATAACGACTGCCATAGATGTTCATGGCAGCCGGGACCAACGGCTTAACGTGCTTTCCGAGGCACGGAGCAGGCGATAATTGTCGATCAATACGCACATAATTTCGAACAGTCATATAACTTCCGAAAGTCAGAGGTGCGCGACGTGGGTTCGAACCCGAGACCCTCTGCATTGCAGTCTGTTGGTCTCCCACTGAGCTATCGCTGCTCTCGAATGTGGGTATAATACAACACGTATTAATATTTACCTAAATATTTTAAAGCTACATTTTTTTGTTGATTGTTTGTTAATTTAAACACGCGCTCATAGCCAGTTGCATTTACTGATCGGTAAACGATTAGCGAGGTTAAGCAACGTTGGGTGCGGTCAGTCTATCGATGGGTGACCGCTTAGTGGTATTTCATCTGAGCGTCTCCGTGCTTCGGAGGGCACGTAAAAAGTCGGTCCCGGTTGTTATCAAATTGACAGCAGTCGTTAAGCCATGTCAGAGGCCTACGGGCGGCTTGAACAACTCTTGACAACAGGTTGGCCACTAACCACACTAAAAGAAGAAGAAGATTTAAACACGCACTTTGGAACCACCAGTTAGATTCGATTAAATATTTTTTCTCTTAATAGTCTACTAGCTTTTGCCCGCGGCTTCGCTCGCGTTAATTTAGAGTTTGACAATCAATTCGGGTTGTACTCTGCTTGTAATAATATAATTCAATCATGATTCGAAAGACACGTGGCGCCATCTATTATCATAAGAACGTTATTATTGTTTTTCTCGGGAACAGTATTTTTTTTCGGGATGAAAGTTAGCCTATGTCCGTTTCTGTACCTACACCTGACAACGTATATGCAAAATTTCAGGATGATCGGTTCAGTGGTTTAGGCGTGAAAAGGTAACAAACAAACAAACTCATTTTCGCTTTTATAATATTAGTTAGGATTTATTAATGTAGTTAAGGACTACATTAATAAATCTACACCACATCTAGGAACAAAGCGGATAAAACCGCAGACCTAGATCGTCTTTTATAAATTCTATAATACGCAGCACATTGTACTAATCGTAAGTCCCGCGGTGGTGCAGCGGCAGTGAATTCTACTGTTGTGTATGGGTTCCCAGGTTCGATTCCCTAGTCAGACAAAATGATTTTACTATCAACTTTTTTTGTCTTAATAGCAGCACGGAGTTTGGCGTTGTACTATCGGCTTCGGCGACGGATGACCATTTCAGAAAAAATTTTTGCTTGCACATGTTGACCAGTTGAGTTTGTATCGCCTTAGAATCAGTAAACAAATGTAAAATGTAAAAAAACTCAAACAAAGAAAGGGGCGTGTCACAGGTACGGGTACCAAGTGTTGGCCTGCTATGCGATTTTCGATAGTACCTGGTAAACGCCAATAAACTTACGTGAGACCTAAAAGTATAACCGAAAAAGAAGGTGCAATACACCTTTTCCTACTCCTTCGGGGATACAGCCAGATATATATTTTGTAATCGTCCGAGAGGATCAAAGGAACATAGCTGTTCCACTACGTTCTAACCTAGCGAGACAGTAAAGGTCGTGGCCACTATTACTTGTGAGACAGCGGCGGCCAGTGGCTACGTATAACAAAATTGTCAGTTGTAACATATAAATCATTATCCCACATTGTGTTTTGATGCGTCTATTCATACAGCGTTAAACGACGACGGTTTATTTAGACAGCGCAAACTTTACTAGCACCGGTTGGGGGAATATCAGCTGCGCAAAAAATGTATGATAATAATATCAGCCCTGTTACTATTATATTCTAGTCTGTATATAAGCCCGCTGCTGGGCACAGGCCTCTGCTCAGTGAGAGAAGGGTTAGGTCATAGTCTACCACGCTGCCCCACGGGTTGACAGACTTTACATATCTTAGAGAACCTTATGGACATGCTAGTTTGTTTACGATGTTACAACAAAGCATATAATAGAAAATTTGAAATTATTATTTTTGTTCCGAGTTGCCAATCTCTTTTAAAGGCATCGAGCTCGTCTCGCCATCTCCTCTTGGAATTGGCAATTGGCAACTCAGAACAAGCGATCGAGATAAATGGAAGTCGGAAGGGGAGGCCTTTGCCCAGCAGTGGGACGCCAATTAGGCTTATAATAATAATAATTATTATTATTTTTACTTTCCTAATAAAGACAATTCCCGCACTAGTAATAATAATGTCCTCCAGGCCGAATTTCGGCCACGGCGGTCAATCTTAACGGAGACTGGCCATCTGCGCAGGAGATATTATAGTGCACAAGTATGTGCGCAAACACAAGTGCACTCTCTATTCCCTAACCCTCATAATCCGATGGGACGGTAATCTGACACGTCCGGAAAGAGATCAGGCGCAGGACCAACGGCTTTACATGTTTTCGGAGGCACGGCGGTGTCTAACAACGCCAACTTCCTAACTCCAGGCGCGTATTAAGATCTATTTGTTTTTTAGATTCTGACTTGCCCTGTGTCTATGTCATAGATTTGACTTGCCCTGTGTCTATGTCATAGATTTGACTTGCCCTGTGTCTATGTCATAGATTTGACTTGCCCTGTGTCTATGTCATAGATTTGACTTGCCCTGTGTCTATGTCATAGATTTGACTTGCCCTGTGTCTATGTCATAGATTTGACTTGCCCTGTGTCTATGTCATAGATTTGACTTGCCCTGTGTCTATGTCATAGATTTGACTTGCCCTGTGTCTATGTCATAGATTTGACTTGCCCTGTGTCTATGTCATAGATTTGACTTGCCCTGTGTCTATGTCATAGATTTGACTTGCCCTGTATCTATGTCATAGATTTGACTTGCCCTGTGTCTATGTCATAGATTTGACTTGCCCTGTGTCTATGTCATAGATTGGCTATGACTGGTACACGGTGAAAGACGATTAGCTGAGGACTTTACAAACATTTAAACTTACTCACAGCTTTCCATAAGATCGACCAAATACTGGTTAATTCTAGTTGTTTAAGAATCAACTAAAGTAAATTGATCTAAGTTTGTATGCCTATATATTACCTATATTATCATACTCGTACTAAACGGTGTAAAAGTCACAATTGTTCATATTATATACAAATATATTATTTTAATAACAAGTTACTGTGACATTGTTTGTTAACCCAATAAATACCCAAACAGACCTTTCGCAGTATATGTATATACACTAGTGTGTATATATACTGTAAGGTACCAATGTCTTTCTGCTATTCAACGGGAACAGTACTTTTTCCTGGATGAAATGTCCTTATGTCCTTTTCGGTACGCCTGACAACGTGTGTGCGCAATTTCATGATGATTGGTCGAGTAGTTATTGCGTAAAAGCGTAACAAACAAACAAACTCATATTCGTACAATATTAGTAAGGAAGTTAGGATTTATAAACAAACCCTCTGGTTTCAATACTTGTGAGTAGCAGATAGCAGAGTTACACATAATTGAAATCGTTTATAAAATAAAAGCATACAAACGCCACCTGAATAACTCTCAACTGACTTCTAAGTTAGTCACATACCATATCAAACTAAACATTAAACCACATAAACAACTGAAATATGTGTATCTCGACTACAAATACTATTTAAATATATCGATGATTTTGACTCTGTAGAACATTTCTCGTAACAAAACATTCTCCTTACAAAACTGTTCAACATAGATTACCAACTATACAAGGCTCAGTGTCAAAAATATCATAAAAATTGTATTCTATTGAATTAAAATAAAACGTCAAATGTGTATATAAATTGCATTTCAGTTCGCATTCGACCTTTATATGACTAGATCGGCACTCTATTTTGAACAGATTTTATTATTATTGGTTGTCAAATTTATTTGAAAAATGATAACGAATTTGAGATAAACTAAAAATATTCTTACTTACTTACGATCGAATAATCCAATTCTTTGATATCACTCGTAAAATTTTACGCACAATTTTTTAAATAAAGGAACAAGCCAGGTCTTTTAGCCAACGTCTGAAACCGCACTGTGCTATTTGACCTAATATTATCTTATCATTTACGCGGAAATCTTATTACTGCGTCAGAACCAAAAACGAGGTCATTCAATAATAGTTTTTGCATTTTGCCCAGTAACAATTATTCTAGATCTTCAATACACATTATACGCAGCAAGCCATTTGTCTTTATCTTTTAAATTTAGGCTTCAAATTTAAAACAAGGCCATTTCCATCACGTTATGGTAGTCGTATTCACACCTATTAAATATTAACTAACATAAACAAAACCTTATGAACTATTATAGAAACAAAAAGATGTATTAGATATCTCTAATAAATCTTTTTGTTTATAGGAATCAAATATATTTATAAAATTTAAAATTCCTACTGATCTTTTTAAAAGCATTCAGCACAAACTATCTAGGCTTTTCTTTTCAAGGAAGACAACCCCCGCTCTAAGAATAATTTCTATGTCACGAGGGACTTTACAAACATTTAAACAACGGAAACAAAGAACAAACATTTGTGGATCACAGAAATTTTTCTCCCGCGTGGGAATCGAACCCACAAAACGCGGCGCAGCGACAGCGAGGCGACCACTTAAACCACTACGCAGCAGGCAGGCTTGGACCTGACACTATCCAAAGTTCAATTTACCTTTCCACTGGGAACTTAATACTTTCTATAATTAACATTCAATTATAATTCAACAAAACATTACCTACTACATTATTCACAGTAAGATTAAAATGGCTTGCGGAACCGTCTGGATACATAGTTTTGTTACTTTTTTCTCTTTCTTCAAATTCTACGTAAAGATTTGAGAGGATTTCAACCTTTTGTTATAGACCTTAGATTATAAAACCGATTGCCTGAGAAGAAAAATTGTATGATTACTACCCAATCTTTACTGATTTCTAAATCGAAGATAGAATTATATTAAAAGGTTCTATGTTACATTTTTGAAAAAAAATGAGTTATGCATATTGCATGGTTCTATATGTCATTCCTTTTTGTTTAGACTAATATAGTAATAGATGGAAGCACTTACCACCTCACAATATTAAATCGCAAATAGTTCTAAGTTATTTTTTACATTATTTTTACTGATATGCAATTTTAAACTTCATTTCCCCAAAGTTAAAGAAATAACATAGAACTAGAATAGATGATTCGGTTATTGTAAATTGATTGTAAATATGATATTTTCTTGATAGTCTCTTTAACTAAGCTGAATCCTTTAGTTGCGTTTAAGATAAGTTAAATGAGCTGCAATTTGGCAACATTTCGATTACCAGCCAATTCTATAACTAATATTTTTGTTATATATTATAATAACAATTTATCAGTGATTACAAACAATAGCAGTAAGTACTAAATTTGTTTGACCTGGGTTCAGATGGCATTGCTTTTGATAAATATGATTAATGATTCACATGATTTGTTTGTAAACAATTTGATCGACGCAGATAAATAACTAATGCATACATTATTCATCTTTAAACTTATTCTATTGTCAGAAAGTACAGAATACAAGAATTTACAAACATTAACACAACTATTAAATAAAATACTTTAAATGAATGTAGCTGTAAATGTAATGAATGTAGCTGTAAATGTAATTCGAATCAGTTTTGATTATGTGTGACCTTACATCGAAGATCAATATAAAGGACCTATGACTCCAATCGAAGCCAATTCCTAATCAATAAGATCGTGCGAAATTCGTCCATGTTCCTGCGCGTACGCCGAAACACCAGTACATTAAACAATTACGGCCAATATTGCGGACCGCACATATACCCAACTGACCAACCTTGAGATGCAATTGAAAAAGTAATTGTACGTGCAAAATTAGATCTTAATGTCTGAGAAATACGATATGCTGGTCAATAATTTGCGAAATTGGAACAGCACATTGTGGTGCTCGTATGTAAGTTCAAAGTCACCGCTGACGATAACGTAGAGTATGAATCTGTGTGAGTAGGCAGAGGTCCATTTGTGGCAGTTTGGTACAAAGGCCTAGTTAAGGAATGCTTTTCTACCGTTGGTACAGTTCCGGGGCCACTAGGACTATTTATATGCGAAAAAGATGTCGGAAATTGTGCAAAATTTAATATGTCGACGTTGCTTTATATATCAGATACTTGTGTGACTTTTTATTCGAATAAAAATCGTTTATTTTAATAAGAATCTTTACTTCCTTGTGATTTTAAAGTCTTTAAGAATATCATATTATATATATAAGTATATTGAAAGGATATTTACAATTTAAAAAATAAACTAAATCTGCTGTTATGCTCAGCGGTCGTGCCAGATGGTTGGATATTAAACGACAATTTTATGTCTCTTGTAATTGAAATTAATTTTATACTTATTTAGTTGGTCATAGTACAATTATTACGAAGTAAGCTTGCATTCTTAACGGGCTGGTACTCTTACAACTGACTGACATCTGACAAAAAAAAAAGGTTAGGAACAGAATTTTGTTTTATTGTCGTTATTGTAAAGAAAAATACATAAGTAATAGCAAACATACAAATTCCAAGAGGAAAAAAAAGAACAAAATCAAGACTAAACACTTTCTGACATTAATACATTAATGCTAATTAGTGAACTTATTAGTTGAAACAAACTAATCAAACAATAGCAAATTTGAATGTCAACGAGATGGCAACAAACATATGGCCCGATGGTAAGCAAACACCTTAGCCTGAACTTGTAATACAGGAGGCAAAATTCTCGTGTCACTAGTTTTCGGGAAAATATAAAAGAAGGGATCAAAGAAATTGAATGGCATGTTGCCACCAGAACTCCTAGCCGAAATTGTCAAAAAAGAAAGCGATGCATGTTCAGCAGTTGACGTTCCCTGAAGATTTAGTAAACACTCATATCAGAAGCAAAACACTCGAGCTATCAAACAAAATACATACTTCCTTGGGTGTTAAGATGTAACTGCGCGTACATAGTACGTTGGGAGACCCGCTTGGTGCACGATTGTTAAGTGTATTGTGAATGACGTGATCATGTTTGGACCTCCGGTCGTTGAGGTAGAGTAATATTGTAATAACGTTCAAAATATCATCAGAGGCATTAGCCTCGCATGACCTGTAGGGTTCATGTGGTAGTTTAAGCAATAAATTTTAAAATGTTACTGCACCTTGCATTCTGAGAATATACTCGTGATACGGAGGAGGTCGATGAATGGGATGATTCGGATTTTTAACCACGTCTTTCTCTTCTAGTTTGCGGTGTTCATATTCCTAGGTAATAAAAGGATTTATCTAGTTGTCTGGCGATGGCTTTATATGAGAATGTCTATTTTTGACGATACTTAATCTACTAATGCTGGCAGTTAGAATTAATAGTTCTCAGTGATCTAAGGAGGCTACCATTTAGGAAAATATAACCGTAACTTGTTCTACCATTGCTCGTGCTGCTATTAAGCATACTGACTTATAAAATAGTAACCTTTGGTAAGTAAAGCCTTAGAGCATGTTGCATAAGTTTCGAAACGCAGTGATCCCTCTACAGTATTATAATACTGTAGGCAGATGACTGCGTTTTAGGTTGTAATTCGTATGAGCAGGCAGTATACTGTCTACTTCCACGTACTTCTGTGTATTTCTTGGCCGTTAAAATATTGCTAAGAAATATAACGGGTTTGGTCTAATGTTAAAACTGTGAAGTATTGTGAAATATTTTTACATACATTCACATTCTTAGCGCATTTTGAATTTTTGAAGATCGAAGAAAGTAGCGATGATTTTCATTTTTGGAAGCATATATAATAAGAACTGAATTAATTAAATTAAGCTAATAATCTTAAATATACAATATTACTATTATAATTTTAAAAATGACTGACGGAAAAGAATTTAAGTAGGTAATATTTTTATGTGAATTACATAAATAATAGTTGTCATCACCTGTTTAATCCACAAATAAATACGCATAGAAAATTTAATTAAACTAGCAAAGTTCCCTTGCATATGATAATGTGTATTAAGCAATTTGTCTTTATTCTTACTAATTTTAGGTCAACAAGCGACAAATTTACGATTCCAAAAATATTGTTGCCATTACTATTGTGCTTAGAAAAAGAGAACATATATAGTAAAAGGTTAAATTTACAGATCTTATTAGTCATTAGAGTAGAAAGAGATATCAACATTTAAATTTTTTTAATTATTCCAAATAGCGTGTGACACCTCTACCAATTAAGTACCATAAAGCAAACACCGTAGATGTTCCCAAAGGTCCTTAATCCTTAAGATCAGGAGTGCAGGAGTGAGGCGAGGACGTGGAGGGAAGCGGCTCCATTCCCACGGCGAAGCCGGATGCTGCGGTCACTACCAGAGATCGTGTTAGTGATGCGGCGAGTCGATGAAATATGTGCGAATTTTTATTTGCAAAACTATTTTTCTTTGCGCCTTGCACTCAACACAACGACTTTGTTGAAGAATTATTTTACCCCTTTTAAAGTATGTACCAACGGTTTCGGTAAGTGCTTACCTTTTGGTGAATTATATGTTTATTTGTAACCTTGGTTGTAAGACAATTTTGATGCTCTTAATAAAATATTATAAGTTAATAGCACCTTCTCATCATCTATATATAATTTCATAAGAAACCTAAATCCATAATAGAAAATAACATTTTTTTATAGTTAAAGCAATTTAAAATTCATTATGACTAAATTGGTACAGCAACATTATCACATATAAAATCACATACAAGATTCACCGTGATGATAAAACAAACTAAACAGATCAAATAAGTATTTTAGATCAAAAAGTAAATGTTACTAAATACATAGCTGTATTATTATAACTTCTAAGATTTTAAGATCACCATAAAGCAAATAAAATTGACCAGACCCAAATGAAATGCCGGCAGACACTGAAGAACAGACAGCTGGTATAATGTTACTGTGTAACAGCCAGTCCCGTGCCGTCCCCAATGGTAAAATGACTGAAAAACCTTGATAACATATCAAAATACATTTGAATGGCGACGTAAAAGAAAGGCCGTATGTTTCTTGCAAATATATTTTAGTCCTTTACCTAAAGTCAAAGTCAAAAATCATTTATTCATTAGGTCACAAAGTAACACTTATGAAACCTGCAAGAAACTCACGGCCACTCTTTTATAAATCCTAAGTATGTAATATTTTTATTTTAAAAATTTAGCTGCCATGGTATACATACATTATATTGTCTTTTGTATGTTGTGCCTTCAGTACCGAGTAGTGAGATTAAGTGTCGTTCCACATAAATTGTACCAACTGGACAATATTTATTCACTCAATTGTCTGAATCAAAATTAGACATAGCAACAATGGCTAGCAACCAAATTTTAATCGTCTCCGACGTTTCCATGTGCTTCAGATCTTTCGCTTTGATATAACTCATATGACTTATCAGAAATCTTAATAGTATCTCTCTGTCTTTCGTTTAAAGACAGAGAGGTACTATTTAATTAATACAAAGGCGTGTTGTGTGAGTAAGATGGAAGATGATGATGTCATTCACTGTGTTGGATTGTCGCCGGCATGTCTGGTGAGCTTCGTCGACTACAGCCGAAATTTTAAATGGCGTTTTAGTTTATTTTAGGTCTATTTTAGGGACAATGTGACACTTGTTTTGGCTTATTTGATTTGATAAAGAGTTTTGTTTAATGAAAATCAAATTGTTAAATACTTAAAAGTATACATTATAGACATTGTTTTGTTTAATACAAGTTCTCTACATTTTATGAACTGAAGTAAATACCACAATAAAAATGATCAAAACGCCTTGTAATTCATGCAGTGTATTAGTATTTTAGTTCTACCATATTCAATTATGTCGACATTTTACTAAGCAAATTTGGCTTTCTATCAGTTTTTAAGAAAGGACTGCCTTTAATTTATTCTACCTTTACTAGACCCATAGAGGTAACGGTGTTCTAAGCTAAGTCTAAAGTGTATAAACTAAGTATAATATTATATTTTAGTTTTGTATGTGATCCGTGAGAGTGGCTCTTTCGACAGTAAATTTTTAAAGGGGAACTGAACTCGTTTATTTCCTATAATTTATAAGAAGTCTAGTTAACACGGTCTCAAGATGTTAGTTACAACAACTAAATCACAGTCATATTTAGTTTTATTATTATACATACAGATTTATGTTATTTTATACTTTGTAAGTCTTGCTTGAAATACTAGTTTTTTGCTGCAATTGTTAATTATGTGGAGTAAAATACAATGTAATAAAATGTAAATTTATTTGATGAATTCAACTGATAAACTTTATATCGTGTTATTGCAGTGTTGCCAGTACGTCAAGAAGCTGCTGTATTCCTGTATCCTAAACTTGCAGCAGTGTCTACAACGCGTCAGTCATCTCTTGGTGTTGCCACCGTGCAAATGCATCTACCATTCCGCGTTCTGTTATACAGAATGTCCCAGAAGTCAACGTCATGACGGAATCAGGTAACAGGCTATAATAAAAAAAATCGAGAGCTTAAAGAAGCATTATGCGAGATTACATAACAAAAAAATAATAATTCAATAAGTCTGTAGTGACAGGAGTAAAAAGACCGTTACAGGATGTAGCTTTTTATTTTTTTTAAATGCCTATAATTTTAGAATACGTATCTATCTTAGATTTCTTTTTTATATTACTGATAGCTATTATAACTTAGCCTGTTACTGATTCCGGCTTGACATCGACTACTGGGACATTCTGTATATGCCTATTTTGCTATAACCTTAGCAAATCTGTTGTTAGCAACTAGTATTAAAATATATAATAATACCAGCCGTGTATATAATATGTCCCACTGCTGGGCACGGGCCTCTTCTCAGTGTGAAAAGGTAAGACCACACTCCACCACGCTGGCTCAATGCATGTTAGCAGACTTTACATATCTTCGAAAACATTATGGAGAACTCCCAGACATGCAGGTTTCCTCACCATATTTTCCTTTACAGTTAAAGCAAGCGATAATTAAATATTTAATACGCACATAACTTTAAAAAGTCTGAGGTTCCTTGGGATCGAATTCGAAACCTCTGTATGGTAGTCCAACGGTCTTGCACTAGTCTAGTCGTAGCAAAATCTATAGAACCTATTTCTTATTTTTGAATTTTAACCTTACGATCGATGCAATGGATAAGACCCATGTTTCTACAATTTAATATTTGTTTACCATTAATATTTAGTGTTCACCTTGTTATACTTTTCCTACAGTTCAGAAAGTTCGAAAATATGTACCTATATACAGTTATATGTACCTATATTATTAGACTAGAGTGTTACGTCAGACTTCGTTGTTAGAATTTAATATTACCTATGTGAGTGAGTCAGGCTGTTATAGATCTTATCTTGGGTCGGCCATAGACCCTAATACATGATATCTTTAGACATAATCTATAGACAGAATTATTGAATAAATTTTCAATGTACGTTTGTATTGAATACAGCTATAGAGAAGCAAAACATAGGCTCTATTTCGTTCTTGTACATATTGCTTTTCATGTTTATCAGTCTTGTCTGTTTGTCTGGTAAGTTCTATGCTACGCAACGAATTTGAATGCTAATATTATAAAGCTGAAGAGTTTGTTTGTTTGGTTAAACGCGCTAATCTCAGAAACTACCGGTTCGAATTGAAAAATTATTTTAGTGTTGGATAGCCTATTTGTCGAGGAAGGTTTTTGTATTTTTTTGTAATTTACACCTAATTTTCGAACATTGTTAGTTAAACAAAAATCTTTCAATAAAGATGAATTTGTTATCGTCTTTTTTCCGACAATAAGGTAAACGTATTACCGCTTATATCACTGAATAGGTATTGAAATAACCTTTAACCCCATATTAAAAATATATATATATTTCCAAAAAAATAAAAAATTAAATTAAAAAAATATTCACATGTGCGATTTCATTGCACCCAAGTGTAGTTTGTGTTGTGCATCCTTTTTCTGTAATTTGTAATTTATCCCTTCTACCAATTTAAAATGGATTTCTTTGTATACAATTATACGTGTACAATTATATGTAAATGTTTGTGTATACGCCTAATTAAATAAACAGTTAAGTAATTATTTAGCATAACTACCGTCCAATTGCGGTATTATCAGCTCTATTGAAGGTCATGGAACGACTATTAAATAAAAGGCTGATCACCTAGTTAGGTTAGGTTAGGTAGAATCGAATAATTTATTGTCTGCAAAACAGTATGGCTTTCGTAAGAACAAATCAAGTTCTAGTGCAGCCTTAGAACTTGTAACTGGAATAGTTGACCAACTTAAACAACGTAAAAAAGTTCTCACAATCTTCGTCGATCTCGCTAAGGCCTTTGATACCGTCCCTATCCCTTGTTTCATCACTAAACTTGAATGTTTGGGTGTCAGAGATACGCAACTCGAACTTTTTAAAATATAACTCACAGGCCGCTCACAAAGGGTAAACATTTGCATTTTGTGTCATGAGTGATGAGCTGCCTATTTCTTACGGAGTACCTCAAGGCAGTTGATCTTTATCAACGATTTATATAATATTGCCCTAAATTCAGGAAGCATAATTTCATTTGCCGACGACACTGCTATTACTTTTTCAGGTAGCTCATGGCCGGAACTTCAATTGTCAACACAGACAGGGTTCAATATTGTTTATAATTGGCATATCGTACACTCATTAACACTAAACACTTCTAAAACCAAACTAATCACATTTTCTTTAAGCGCCACATCTCAACCCAGCACGCCTATCACTTTACAAGTTCACACCTGCCAATCTAACATACTTACATGTAACTGTCCGCTAATAACATCTACAAACACTATTAAATCATCATCATCATCATCATGTCAGCCAAAAGACGTCCACTGCCGGACATAGGCCTCCCCCAAGGTTTTCCACTATTAAATACCTCGG
This sequence comes from Catocala sponsa, assembly GCA_963564715.1. NCBI lineage: Eukaryota > Metazoa > Arthropoda > Insecta > Lepidoptera > Erebidae > Catocala > Catocala sponsa. The sequence goes on from OY751352.1 coordinate 11,104,914, forward strand.
CATTATTCTCGACAAACATCTTAATTTCAAAGCACACATTACCCACCTAACCAGTAGAGTACGGAAGATCATTTACATATCTAAGACACTCAGATATATTACTAGCAGTCATATTATTCGGACCGTATATTACGCTATGTATCAATCAATAATCGCCTACTGCATCACAAGTTGGGGTGATGCAGCTAAAACCACTCTCAAGCTTCTTGAGGTGGCCGAGAGAGCCGTCCTCAAAGTAGCTAGTTTTCGGTCCATACGCTATCCAAATTTTGAGCTATATCAAGAAAGTAGAGTTACGGTTACGGTTCAATAACTATTCATACTCAATATACACCAACACAACAAAGTTCCGCTAGCACAGCAACCCAAATCTAAGCGAAGAAACACACTTCACTATACCTCATCCACACTTCACATTCACTAAGCGTTTTTGTTTCTATTTAGGCCCTTTTCTATATAACAAAATAATAAATCTCTTCTGATACACCAATCTCCTCATCATACTATCAAAAAACAGATTACACAATACATCTCAAAAAAGGCTATGTAGATACCGAACACTTTCTTACATTACTGACGCACTATTGACATACAAACACACGCGTACACAAACACACACACACACAAATACACCAACACTGACGCACACACACAGACACGCACACACATAATCATGTTCCAATAACCATAGCTATTAGTACCTATTTAATATAGATATAGCTTTGTAAAAGGAAACTGTTGAGGTAATATCGTCAAAACATGAAGTACTAAAGAAAGCTAAACATCTAACTTCTGATATTGAAATTCGCAATAAAAGTCTAAAAATGTCTACGCCACGAAGCAAGTCTACAATAATAAAACCAAAGAGGATTAGCAACGATCACTGTACATCAATGAGCCAAAAAGCGAATACCCAGCGAGAAGATAAAGTAATGAGGTCCCTAGATACATATACATACATACATAGATTCACGCCTGTTTCCCAGAGGGGTAGGCAGAGACTACGGATTTCCATTTGCTACGATCCTGACACACTTCTCTGGCTTCATTCACTTTCATCACATTCCTCATACACTCCCGTCGGTTCAAGGAGCTCTTAACCTGGCCTTTGTCCAGGACGCCTCCGATCTGGTCGAGAAACGTTCGCCTAGGTTTTCCTCTTGCGACTGTTCCATTCACACTAGCCTTATAAACTTTCTTAGTCAGTCTTTCCTCGTCCATTCTTTCTACATGTCCAAACCAGCTTAACATACCCTTTTCTATTCTTGTAACTATATCCACTTTCATGCCGCATCTCTCTCTAATCACACTATTTCTTATTCTATCTTTCAGAGTCACCACATATGCTTCTCAACGCTCTCATTTCTACAGCATTTATTCTGCTCTCATGCTTCTTTTGCCATACCCAACTTTCACTTCCATACATAAGTGTGGGCACTAATAGTCCTCTATGAACAGCCAAACGTGCCTTTTCTGATACATTTCGACTGTTCATAAAAGCGCGTAGGGCTCCATTCACTTTGTTGCCAGCAATCGTTCTCCTTTCAATATCCCCGTCATGTTTACCATCCCTTGTAAACAAAGTACCCAAATATACAAACTCTTTCACTTGCTCCACTTTTTCTCCATCAATCATAACATTACACATCGTCACGCACTCTTCCTTTTCAAATACCATTACTTTCGTCTTGCTTACATTTATTTTCATTCCTTTACTCTCAAAAGCACCATGCATAATAGTTACCATCGCCTGCAACTCTTCCGCCGATGACGCAAGTATTACTTGGTCATCGGCATAAAGAAGACATTTGACAAGTAACTCATTCATTCTTAATCCCCATTCACAATCTTTTAAATCTTTCAAACAATTGTCCATGTATAGGTTAAACAGCCAAGGTGACGCTACACATCCTTGTCTAACACCTTTATCGATGCTAAACCACTCTGTGTAGGTCCCATTTATCCTAACACAAGCTCTGGAATCATCATAAAGAGATTTCAGAGCTCGCGTGAGGTTGCTATTCACTCCATACATGGACAATGCCGACCAAAGTTCATTCCTCACCACTTTATCATAAGCCTTTTCCAGATCCACGAATGCGCAATAGACCTTTTGACCTTTGGCCAAAACTTTTTCGGCTATGCTCCGTAAGGAAAAGACCTGATCCGTACATCCCATACCCTTTCGAAATCCCGTTTGTGCATCCCATATTTTCTTGTCGGTTACTTTCACAATCCTTTCAATTAACACTTTTGCATACAATTTACCGACGACGCTGAGCAAGCTAATGCCTCTATAGCTTTTGCACTCTTGCTGTGAGCCTTTTCCCTTGTATAAAGGTAATATGACGGCCTTGCACCAATCACTTGGTACACGGCCGGTATTCCAGCACAAGTTAAAAAGGCGGCACAACTGAGTTGCTATAAGACCCTGTCCAGCTGTCAGCATTTCGACTGTAATCCTATCATACCCACCAGCCTTTCCTGATTTCATGCTTTTCAATGCTTTCATTATTTCATCCATACTAATAGGGCTTTCATCACTACTATCATTATCATTCATTTCGAAACTTTGCCCTTGCCATTCCTCTCTTTCAAATAAACTTTCAAAATATTCCTTCCATCTCTTCATTACGCTCTTTTCTTCATTCAGTAAACTTCCATTCTTATCTCTGATTGATTTCAGCTCTGTGGTTACGGTTTTACCTCGAACCGAGCGAATGGATTTCCAGAAGAACTTCGCGTTGGTCCGGAAATCTTCAGATAATCTTCTATCAAACTCGTCTTTCAATTCCTCTTTTTTCCTTTTAATTACATCTTTCACTACCTTATTCATTCTTATAAACTTATTCCTAGCTTCATTCACATCCTCATTCGTTGCTTCTTGCATTCTTTCATTGGCTCTGACAGATAGCCAGTCCAACCATGCCTGCTTCTTCTCACGTACTACCCCTTGCACATCTTTATCCCACCACGCATTCTTCGATTTTATAACTTTCCTCTTCTTGCTCACACCGCATACTTCTGACGCTACAACAACCACTTCATGCTTAAACGACTGCCATAATTCTTCTATATCATCAGTGTCACAAAATCTTTCAAATCTTTTCCTCAATTGATTTTTATACTCGTCTTTCAATACTTCATCTTGCAAATTTTCTACTTTTATTCGTTCTTGGACACTTGTTCGGGTAGGTATACGGTGTCGCCATCCTTTGAAGAGGCCACGTATCCGGCTCATAATCAAAAAATGGTCGGTATGGACACCAATACCTCTATATACCCGAGTGTCTAGGACATTCTTTCTCAATCTTTCATCCACTACAACAAAGTCAATCATACTACTTCTTACATTCTTTGCTTCTCTTGTATACTGGTGGATTCTTTTGTGGGCAAACATAGTGTTTGTCACACAGAGATTCCACTCCAAACATAGCTCAAGCAACCTTTTTCCATTCTCATTCACGCTTTCGTCCCCATACTTGCCTAAAACCCTTTCGTATCCTTCACGCTTTACTCCCACCCAACCATTAAAATCCCCTAACATTATCAACCTCTCGTGTTCCTTGCATTTCCTCAAGACATCTCTTAAACACTCCCAAAAATCTTCTCTTTCTTCCCGTGCACTCTGAGACATACCCGTTGCTATGTTTACGGGTGCATAGACCCCTACCATAAACACACGAGTAATCCCTACTTTCATTCTCATCCATAGTAACCTAGCATTCACATATTCGAATTCTTTTACACACTCATTCATTCTAGCAGACAGAATAACACCAACTCCCTGACAGGCTCTGGTATTGCTAGGCACGCCGGACCAATACGCCGTGTAGGGTCCATGCCTAGTGGTGTTACAGCCTTTCCTTTTCGTCTCATTCACGCACAGAACATCAATCTTTCTCTCATTCATCATCTGACATACTTCATTCAATTTTCCATCCATCCCTCCTCCAACATTCAATGTAGCAAAACGGCTTTCCGTAGGCCACTTTTCGCCCTCGCGAGAAACGAGACGTGACGGGTGGCGGACCGCGTCGCCGCCATGCGGATTATTAATAAAATCAAAGTCCATATGCGTTCCCACGATTGTTAGGGAAAATACTGTCCACCTCCGCAGAGCCCTTTACAGAGGTAAGGTGGATCCATCCTGTGCCCTGTGACCACCAACACAGGCACCCTCCGTTCACGACCAGCTTTCCCTCTGGCCACGAATCCATCAGCACGGGTCGGTTAACACCTTGGATCGGGGTTTATTCTCAGGTCTGCTCCCTGAAAATTGGTTTGACTTCGGAGTTTTCCTTCTCCTAGACAGGTTGCAAACCAATGCTAACGAGGCCCATCTCCCCGGGTGTGATTTCGGAGTTTTCCTTCTCCTAGACAGGTTGCAAACCAATGCTAACGAGGCCCATCTCCCCGGGTAGATACATATAAAACTGATAAAACTGTTTCTACGATGTTAAAGGATAATTCTTCAAAGTGCCATAACTCGATGACAGATGGCGCCTATTCAGAATATATACTTCCACGAAAAACTAATTTCCAGTGTAATAAATTAAATAGTAAAATAATATTTAATAAAATGTACATACTTAGCGCTAATAATTTAAATAATATTCTAGGTCATGCTGAAAGATTGTTTCCATATTCAAAAATATGTCATTGCTTACCAAATGCGGATATATTACAAATGATAGATACATTAGATAAAAAAGTAGTCAATTTTACTACTCAGGACTATTGTATCATATTTCTAGGTGAAAAGGACTTTTTAGTTTCAAAAAATTATGTGAGCTTGTTAAACAACATTAAAAGTAAGTTGGAAAATATATTCTGTATTCTCCTAATTTTAAACTAGGTTATTATACAAATTTATATAATAAGAGAGTAGAAGCTTTCAACAGACTTCTATATCAAAGTAATATGAATTATGAATATGCATACATGTTTGATACTAACAAACATCTGCAGTATAATTATAAAATGTTCTCAAAATATACAGGGAAAATAAACAATGTACATAGCTATAGTTAATATATTTGAACACTTGCAAAAATACATCACTTATTTGAGCAGTTACTATATTAATGATATTAGTAATAACAATGATATAACAATACAAAGTAACAAATATAATAAGAATAGTCTACTTAAGCCTGGTACTATTCCCTATTATTTTCAGAAGTTAACCAATACTGAAGCTATTGCGACCAAATATACAACCATATGTAATAGTAGTGTTGTAGATAAATCTATGGAATATTATAATGATACAAATTGTTTTCGTCAACAATAAACATCTATATGTACTCCATCAGAATATTGCAGGTCTTGTGAACAAATCAGACTTGCTTTCTATTTGTCTAGATGAGCTTTCAGAAAAAAGCAAAATGTCGATGTATTATGTATCACCGAACATTTTATGATGTCAGGTCATGAGACCTATTTATGTGTACCAAACTATACTTTGGCTGCGAATTTCAGTAGACCAAATAGTAAAAGAGGTGGATCCTGCATACTCGTGCGTAATGGACTTGTTTGGAAAGAGATACCAGATGCCTCAATGATCTCATTAGTTAATAACTTTAAATGTTGTGCAATTGAGTTAATTCATTATAAAATAATTATTATTTGTATATATAGAGTACCCATAGGAAATATTAGAATATTTTTTTGTAAATTAGAGGAATTGTTAATAAAAATTTGTAAAAGAAAATATGAACACTTTATTTTAGCAGGAGACATAAATATTAATGTTTTAAAAAATAATAATGTTACACTTGAACTGAAATGTCTACTGAAAAGTTTTAATTTATCCTTATCTATACAACAGCCAACTAGGTTAAAAAGTCAAACATGTTTAGACAACATTGCTCATAATTTTAGTAAAGGGTGTAAGACGGAAGTGATCGAATTAGCCTTGTCTGATCATACTGCACAGTTGCTTAAGTGTCCCATAGTTCGAAAATGCATGTTTGATTATTGGTATTGTCTGCAAAGAGATTATTCAAATGAGAATATTAGAAAATTTAGATTCTGTTTAGAAAAAATATCTTTCTCTGAGATATATGACACAAACAGCCCAAATGAAGCATATAATTCTTTCCTGGAAACATTTAAGTTATTTTATAATTTATGCTTTCCTTCTGGATATAGCACTATAAAAGTTAATAAAAAGTCTAAATGGATATCACGTGGAATTAAATTGTGTAGTTCAATAAAAAGAGAACTGTTATGGCAGGCTAGAGTTAAACCTACATCTAGTAATAAATTAAAGTACAGTAGATATTCGAAATTATTAAAAAGAATTATAAACTTAACTAAACGATCTCAAAATATTAATAATTTTAAAAATTCGAATAATAAAAATAAAACCACATGGCTAATAATAAATTCCTCTAAAATGCGTATCCCCAGTGATTCAATAAATAAACTTGTTATTAATGATAAAGCTTTTGTTGAACCACAAATAGTAGTAAATAAATTTTATGATTATTTTATAGATAAAATTGTACCTATGCCAGAATCTGGACAAAAACCTACTAAGTATATAGTAAACAATTTAAAATCAATGTTTTTAAATCCCAGTACATCAAACGATATTTTAAATATTATTAAAGACTTAAAAAACAAAAATAGTGTAGGGTATGATGAAATTTCTACAAAAATAATAAAATCAGTGGGAGATTTAATATCTGAACATCTCAGTTACATTTTAAACCTATGTATTGGCCATGGTGTATTTCCTGAACAATTAAAAGTTTCTATTGTAAAGCCGTTAAATAAAAAAGATAATAAGGAGCACATGCAAAATTATAGACCGATCTCACTTTTGCCTATTTTTTCAAAAATATTTGAAAAATTCATATATTATAGAATTTATTCATATCTTGAAAACTATAATATTTTATGTAAAGAACAAAAAGGTTTTCGTAAAGAAAAGACCATAAATATGGCGATATACGATTTTTTAAATATAGTAATGATGAATATTGATAAGAGAATACCTATCTGTGCCATTTATTGTGATATGACACAAACATTTGATTACGTCGATCATAATATTTTACTAAAAAAGCTTGACGCCTATGGCCTAAGAGGTAATGTTTATAATTTCATAAAATCTTATTTATCAAATAGAAAACAGGTAATTGCAATAAAAAAGCTAAATCTCAAGACAAAAAGGGATGATATATACCTATCTAGACAGCGTAGAATATCATTCGGTGTGCCCCAGGGCAGTGTATTAGGGCCTTTGTTGTTTATATTATATATAAACGACTTACCCAAAGCAATAAAACATCCCTTAACACTATTCGCTGATGACAGTACTGTAACTATAGCTTGTAATAAACCCGACTCATACGAATCTGATATTAATAACACACTCAGCTCAATAGTTTTATGGTTAAATAATAATAATTTGAAAATAAATCTCAACAAAACTCAAATAATGCAATTTTGTCAAAGACAACCTACTTGTTATAAAATTAATATTAAATATCAGAATAATAATATATGTGCTACAAATAATGCAAAATTCTTAGGATTGACGATTGATAACAAGCTAAATTGGAAAGATCATATAGAGGCTCTTTGCAAAAAAATCAGTAGTTTGTCCTATGCTCTTCATAAACTGAAACATATAGTCAACATGGAATCTCTACTAACTGCTTATCATGGCATTGTTGCATCCGTACATTAGATACGGAATAATTTTTTGGGGCAACTCTACACATAAGGAGATCGCATTTAAATTACAAAAGAGATGCATAAGAGCTATGTTTGGGCTTCAAGTAACTGACAGTTGTAAACCTCACTTTATCAAACATAAAATTCTAACGCTTCCGTCTTTATATATATTTGAAGTCGCAATATTTGTTAAAACAAATCCTCATTTATTTCCCAGTCTATCCGATGTTGTTCGACGTAATAGGCGCAAAAATAATTTATGCATAAGAAGAGCTAAAACTACCCTCATGTGGAACAGTATATTCTGTTTAGCTCCAAATCTCTATAATAAGCTACCGGAGGAATATAAACAATTAAATTTAAAACACTTTAGAAAAAAGCTAAATATTTTTTTGTATAATAAATGCTACTACTCTATCAAAGATTTTCTAAATGACACGTTTTGTTAAATTTTATACTTAGATTTTGTTTTTGTGTTTATGTTTTTCTTATAATATTTTTGTACGCCGATTGTATTGGCAAGACACAGTTTGTACTTTCATTTGTTTTTTGTAAGATTGTTTTTATAAACCTGTGTCAAACAAATAAAAATAATTGGAATTTGAAAAAAAAAAAAAATTTAATTTGTATAACACTAACAGTCACCAAGACAGAAAAGATCCCACTGGGTCGAAGCGTCGCCGGTCTGTACTGACTGGCCCCCACACACAAGATAAGATAACAGTCACCAAATCCTTATACTGGGGGATCGAAGGGCTGAACGTCCTTACCACAGGCTATTTAGTAGCCTAGCTAGGACTTCAGTGTTAAATATTGTAACAGATTGTACTATTATTTTTGGAAATAAAGTTTATTATTATTAACAAACAATGTTAGTCAACTACTCTATTACAAATGATCATAGACCGTAATTTCTTACCATTAGGATCATGAGCAGGTATGCCAATTTGCTGGTTTAAGAAACCATACGGTTAATTCTTACAATTTTTTGTAATATATCATTAGGAAGTATAGCGATGTCCATAATTTGTTTAACAACTGATTATGATCATCGTTCCCCTGTCAAAAGTTAGAATTATGGCGATATCCTCCCGGGACTGTATATAGACACGTCGTTTTAAATACATGTACCTTGGCTGTTAGTTTTAAAGAGTTTTTGTTGAGTAGGGGCCCTAACTCTTTGTAATTAAGTCATAGATACACTTGACCAAATCTCTATTATCTAAACACGTTTTTTTAAGAAAGTTCTGGAGAAATCTAGAACTTATAGGCATGCATGTATTCTACTTTATACACTCATATAGATTGGTCTCCATTTCACCATCTACGTTGTTAGATACAACGTAATATGAGCCAGCTTTTTGACGTCTATTGGGCACATTGGACTCTTCGTTTCTTAATAAAATAACCCAGGCCCTCTAGATAGCACGCAACGATCCATTAGCCATATTCTAACTTATCAGATATGCAAGTTTTTGCTTCAAGGTCTGCATTAACCGTAAAAAACATATATTTCGGATGGCCGACAAAATTGCAACACTGGGCGTTACCAGTAACAGAGGACTAAGAGTAATGAGTCGAGATTTGCAGTAACAAAACTAACTACATAACTCATGAGTCATTGCGTCAATTGTGCTGTCAAATTTTGACTAGACATGACCTTAACTGAGTAACTTTATTACTTCCTACTTGCCCTGCTACAAGTCCACAAGTTCCGAGTGCCAAATTATTGTAATTTAGTAAAAGAAAACCCAAATACACTACAACCTAATATTTTAACTTTCTACATCTTGAACTACATCGTACGCGCAGTATGCTTACAAAGTTATCTCTTCGTCTATTAATATGCAGATAATACTTATTTATCTTTTAAGTAATAAAAAAGAAATTCGCAACAGTCGATAAAACGCAACCCAACACTATCAGAGAATAGGGTCATTCGCCCTCTTACAACAAATCATTTTTAATTATGTGCATATTCTTCAATTTTTCCATTACAGCTCAACGTTGCATATGGTCTTCATTGCCGGTCTTTGACCCCATTTTTTTTCGCTTCACAAGGCGTATTACGGGGCCTTTAAGAAATGGGTCAAGACGGTTTCGCGAACACACCCGAATTTGGGTCGAACGCAATTGATTGATTTATATTGATAGCGGCAGTGGTTTCATATGATTTATTCAAGGACTCTCATATTTGTCGTTTCCTCTTTTTGTAACCAATTTACTGTTTGTGAGTTCGGAAACAATTGTATTGTTGTGATTGTCTTCACAGCATATTATTACCCTTTCATTTTATAAAGTCTTTGTTATGGCAGTATGGGTGCTTAATACTAAAAATTAGAACCATATTTTGATAAAGGTATGTAATTTTTGTAACTCAAAACTATGTCTTAATATAGAAGTAACATTTTTAATAACCTTTTTTTTTTATAATTTAATATTATATTAAAAAATTCAAACATGTACATATAACCACAATTCTTTAAAAATAACTTATACCTAAAATATTATAAAACAGAAATGAAAAAGAAAACTAAAACTAATAACCTAATTCTGAATTACAAAAAAACGTTTATATTAGGGATTCATCTTTATTTTTATGTGCTAATAGTCCACTGTATGAAACATAAAAAGAGTGTATTTTGCTTAATTATTTTAAAGACCCTGTCATATACAGAGCTGATGTTATTAATATTTTATTATCTGTGACTCTATTCAGGTCTAGGTTCCAAAGTCTACTCTCGACACCTACAGCTTAAAAAGTAATATCATATTGTCATTATATAAAGTAAACACATAAAAATATCACCGCAAATAAAAATGACGTCACCAAAACCGTTAAATTTAAAAGGGGTGTACCCAATTGAGGAGCCCTCATAATAAACAAAGCAATCGTCATAAATATCAATCGTGGATAGTAAAAGTTGTCAGTGGCATCCCTGATTGATTACTTGTCGCGATAAAACGGAGCCAAGGCTAGCGAAGGACAATGTTCCCGTCCGGTGCAAACTGCGCGCGCGCCCCTGGCGATATACGACATAAGAATGCGCATGTAGTGGTGCGCATGTGTGAGTGCACTCATTTACATCAGAGCTCTTACTTATTTCACTTGAATGTACACTTACGGCCGAAAATTGTATTTTGCTGAAGGCTTAATAATAATAATAAATAAATAATTTGTTTCGAAGAACGATTACAAATTACAAAAACAAAGACAAAAAAGAAAAGTTGTACTAAAAATTATGAAATACGAATTGGGCAGCTGACTCCTAAACTAAGTAAAAATTAATTGTATCTCAGGAGCCATATCCCTCTAAGCAGTCATGACAACTACAAGATACATAACTGATGTAAACAATCAAATATAAGTAAATTATGAAGAGCAGTGATAGCTCAGTCGGGAGACCAACAGACTGCAATGCAGAGGGTCTCGGGTTCGAACCCACGTCGCGCACCTCTGATTTTCGGAAGTTATATGACTTTTCGAAATTATGTGCGTATTGATTGACAATTATCGCCTGCTCCGTGCCTCGGAGAGCACGTTAAGCCGTTGGTCCCGGCTGCCATGAACATCTATGGCAGTCGTTATTGGAAGAGTGTCGACACAAAAGATCCCACTGGGTAGAAGTGTCGCCGGTCTGCACTGACTGGCCCCCACATAGGAAAAGATAAGATAAAATACTTAGTAAGTACCAATAAATGCATTATAAAAAGGGCTTCATTACTAGATTTTGCCCGCGGCTTCGCTCGCGTATTTACGTTGCAATTAAAGCTAATAACACCATTATCTTTAATCACAACGTAACCAGAGGGCTCCTCGCTCTTCCGGGCTACAATAGGGTCATGTAACAATTCCTGTGTTCTAATCCCCCACTTAACTGAACCACCCATATCGCGCCATCTGTTGTGTGGTCCACTGCCATAATGGCTGAGTGACGATGCGGGCGAAGCCACACGCTTCCGCTAGTACAATAGGCTTGCAGCTTTTGTTAATTAAGTTAATATTGATGTATTGATGGAGACAGCTGTTACGGTTAGCTCATTAAATATATGATGGTTTAGTGTTGGTGAATTCCGTGTCAGCATTGCCACTACAATAGGTTAGTGGTTACTGAGTATGAGTTGAGTGGTGCGGCTTCGATTGTGGGTTGGAAATAGGGTAGGTGACTTACAATCTATACATATAATAAATCTGTAGAAGTTTAAATTCTGTACATTGAAAATATTAAAAAAATAGATAGGGTGTTAGATCGAAACCGAACCCAAAAATGTGATAAAAAAAAATTTTGTCTGTCTGTCTGTTTGTTCAAGCATCACGTAAAAACTACCAGTTCGATTACGATGAAACTTCGTATTATTATACTTTTATATCCTGGGCACCACGCTGGGTACTTTTTATCCCGGAAAAGTAGATATATACAATAAAAAACAAATTTAATTTTGCGGTTCAATCCCTAGACATGGTTACTGTACCAACCGCAAATATTAAGTTTGTAACTCGCAGTTCACTATCGTTGCGCTGTAAATGTAGGGCCGAAGATCGATTTTGGCTTGAACCGCTCGCGGCACTAGCGTGGCGCGTGACGCCATGGATCGCAAGCCTATATAAGGACGGCGTCTCCGGCCGCGCGGGTTGGGAGCCTTCTGCGTTCACCCACAGTTCGCGTAAAGTTGGCGAAAAACTAGCACAAAAAGAAAATTATAAAATCGCGAGCGAAGCCGCAAGCAAAAGCTAGTTTTTAATCATTTTAAGTGAAGTAGATGAAAATAAGCAGCGATAGCCTAGTGGAAGACCGTTGGGCTGCCACGCAGAGGTCTCAAGTTCGATCCCAGGACACGCATCTCTGACTTTTCGAAGTTATGTGCGTATTATATAGTTAATTTTATGCTTTAACGGTGAAGGAAAACATCGTGAGGAAACTTGCATGTCTGAGAGTTCTCCATAATGTTTTCGAAGATATGTGAAGTCTGCCAACCCGCACTAGGCCAGCGTGGTGGACTATGACCTAACCCTTCTCACATTGAAAAGAGGCTCGTGCCTAGCAGTGGGACAATTTAATACATTGCTGATATTATTATTATTATTAAGTGAAGTAGGTACATTACCTTAAGGCCATCTTGGAGTGCGGTTTGTTGCTATGAAAATACCTTACTCCCTGCAATAGGGTATCTGATTCATAATTTTTAATTACGTATTTTAGTCAAACTCAAGTAACCCATACTTTAAAATTAAAGAACTTTGAAATCAACTCAAAAATAAATACGACACAACCGTTTCAAATCAGGTAGTAGGGGTAATTATCAAATGACAGAAAAAGGATGCACGATGCAAACTGAGTCGTAACCGTTATTTAAACGCAGCTGTCCGAGGGAGATAGCTACTTTTCCTTCATACCTACATATATCCATATATTAAATATTAACCAATATTGATAATCTTTGCAAATAAAATAAATTTTCGGCCTCGATGGCGCCGTAGTGGTTGGTGTAACCGACTGCCACGCCTGAGGTCGCAGGTTCGATTCCTGCACAAGTCAAACATTTGTGTGCATGAACATGGATGTTTGTCTTGGTCTGGGTGCTTCTATGTATAATATGTATTTACAAAAAAAAAAAAGTAGGTATATTTTTATGTTTATCCATTGTCTAGTATCCATAGTACAAGCTCTGCTTAGTTTGGGCTAGATGGTGTTGTGTGTATGTGATAGAATATTATTATTATTAATATTTCTTTTAGTAGCTATTTTGTCTTGTGTGTAAAATAATGTACAAAATCAAACGTAGTCAATTACCTTATTGTGTGATTCATAGGTAGTTTTACTGAGTAGGTATGTGTTCTTCGAGAGCGAAACATACTCCAGAATAATCTAATACAGATGCCCTAAGATGTAAGTTTTCTATTTAATATATATAATTCCAGGAGGCTATCTCTATTTAGGGTCCAGCTCTTCACTGAAAATAACTCTGAATAATCTGGTTCCTTGTAGATGTACACAGTACTTTTTTTTATCGGAAAAGGCTACTCCAGCGCTATGAATAAAGCTTGTGCGGTGAAAATTTTACAAACATAAAAACATTGGTCACAACACCCAGACTTGAAACAACTGTTTGTGGACCTTAGAAATTTTTGTCTCGCGTGAAATCGAATCAAAAAGAATATTGGGGCAGTCTTTAGGGACTGCCGATAGAAGTGAAAACTTTAATCCTTGATCATAAACACTTCTTTATAAACCAGAAAATAATTCAAAAATGGAAAGCGTTCGGTGACGATGACGCGAGTTCCATGATTTTTGTTCACCCAAGAAGTGCTCAACGCGCCTAAAGAAGTTTTCACTTTAAAAACTGAATTTACAACATTCAGTAGATACAGAGTCAAGGCGAGACGATTACTGTAATTATGCTATTAGTACAACGAAACTACTTTTGAGAAAAACGACATAACATTGAGCGACGATTTAGAGACATCATAAAGAATACAAGGCTTTTTGAAATAGTTGTAATAATAAGCGGGGCGTGAAAAAGCATCTTCTCAGGCCGTCAAAATAGAGACCTTAACATCGCCTCGGCTACTGTGGGTGCGATGTGGAGGCCACTGCTCTTAGACCACACGACTGCTTACCATCAGGTGGAGTGTGGTCATTTTGACGAGCAAAATAAAAAATAAAAAAAGTTGTCTTGTTGTACCAGTGTTACAAAATACCGGTACAACAATTAAAAGTAAATCCTTACTTCCTTACTATATAGTAAGGAAGTACTATATACTAAGTCAAAAGTAACTCTGTCCGTTTGTCTCTCTGTCTGTCTGTTACCTTTTCACGGCTAAACTACTCAACCGATTTAGATAAAATTTGATACAGATATAGTTTAAAACCTGGGGAAGGACATAGGCTACTTTTTATTGATGTAGGTACCACGCGGGCGGAGCCGCGCGCAAAAGCTAGTAGTAGTATAAGTTAGTAATTAATCAATTTAAAAATTCAATAAATGTTATAATTTTTTTTTTACTTGTGGTATGCTTTGACGCATACCCCTTCGCGGAGGCGGGCGGAGGGACTATGTCGGGCTCACCGGGGTAAAAGAGATGGTAATGATGATAAGAATGGACCTCCCGGTAATACCAACTAGACCTACCACGGTGTTCCTCGACAAAACCGCAATCGGCGGGGCCGCGCGAATCATTTTCACATGCAGTCGCGACCCCGCCGAGAATAAATGTTTTCATATCGATCCAGAGATAACTTAAAAAATGACGTTTCAAAGTAACTATGTATATAAACGTATTTTCTTCCTTTCTATACAAATAAAAAAAATTTAAGTGTCTGTTTGTAATGTCAAAATAACAGCTTTTTATGTAATGCATATAAAAGTATATAAGGTACCTATACGAAAACATCTATTTTTTAAATTTTTGTCTGTCTGTCTGTCTGTTTGTTCCGGCTAATCTCCGAAACGGATGAACCGATTTTAACGGGACTTTCACTGGCAGATAGCTGATGTTATAAGGAGTAACTAAGGCTACTTATATTTTAGAAAAAAAATAGGGATTCGCGGAGACAAATACTTTTTAGTTAAAATCTACGCGGACCAAGTCGCAGGTAACAGCTAGTTTTAAATAATTTTTAACTATTATAAGCTGATATTAACTATTTTTATATTTAAAACATAAAATCATTAGCATTAAGTTATGTTTCTCTAATACTAACTTTGAAAGAAAGAAAGAAATTTGTTTATTTCGTACTTTGACGTCTTAAAAGTATAATGTGGTTGTCTATAAAAGTTACAAATGTAGACTAAACTAGAAATGTATGTATATGAATTGGACTTATTGATTACTAGATTTTGCCCGCGGCTTTGCTCGCGTAAATGTACATAGATTAGGTTAGGTTAGTAGCATTATTTTTCTGGATGAAAGTTACAATAAGTCTTTTTCCGTTTCCCTGACAACCTATATGCAAAATTTCATGATGATCGGTCAAATAGGTAATGTATGAAAGGGTAACAAATAAACTTACATTAATCCTTACTAGTCCTTACTAATATTATAAATGCGAAAATGTATTTGTTTGTTTGTTACGCTTTCAAGCCTTAACTACTCAACTGATCAACATGAAATTTTGCATACACGTTGTCAGGGGTACAGAATAGGATATGTCCTATTCTGTACCCCTGACAACGTGTATGCAAAATTACCTTTCATCCAGAAAAAAGAACTGTTGCAAACCTAACCTAACCTAACCTACATTTACGCGAGCGAAGCCGCGGGTGAAAACTAGTAATACATATAAGTGAGAATGTTAGTGTATGTTATGTAGACAAACCAAATAAATAAATAAATCTGTTGGCCATTTATGCTACATTTCCCTGTGGAAATAACTATGAAACTATTGCGAAACCGCGATAAGAAACATTGCCAGCTAATAATAAGCGGCGCTATGCTTTTACTGTGTCTTGCCAGAAAAAGATTACGGCAATTTCTATGTCATACATTCTCTACAAAATAGCGGCGCGTATAGAATAATAATTTTCTAAAATCGATTGATTAGTTTTTGAGTTAAATCGGTACAAACAAAAAATCAAACCTTTCCTCTATATAATACTAGCTGTCCCGACAGACATTGACCTGTACACATGAAAAACAAAAGGAAAAATAAATATAAACCATTCTCGAATCCACTTGAACACAAAAAAAATTTCATCAAAATCAGTCCAGCCGTTTAGGAGAAGTTAAATTACAAACACACGCACAGAAGATTTATATATATAAAGATTAGTATATTTATATATTTCCTCTTTAAAATATTAGTATAGATACGCGTTAAGCAAAATCTACTTAGTAGTCAAGTTAGTTTCGTGAGATGCAAATTTACGTCTCAAGGCTAGCACGTACTGTGCATATTCCTGTCTCTCCAGACATCTACCAGACACCTCGCATAAAAAGAAAGCTCAAACTTTAGGCTATACGTGACATGCATTATTAAGTACACTTCGATACTGAAGGAATGTGTCTCACAGACATTCATGAATGGCGGGCGAAAATGGAGGGTTTGAATTCGTAACTGTTAAATGTGATAGTCAAATTTTTTATTCATTAAGTTATAAACTTTGTCGTTCATAAGTGTTAAACTTATAAACGAGGTTTTCGTCGTCGTTAAAGATAAAGATAAAGATAAAGATAAAGATTTATTTATTGCATAACTGTGTACATTGACTGATCGTATTAATAAAACATATGTTTTAGGACCCAACAGTTTGTCCATATCGGACATGCAACATATAGGGATATAATGCAACAAAACTTAACACTACATATTATAAATACTTTTATATAATTACTATTTCTTTTCAAAAAACTCTTGGAGATTATAAAATACATTTTCAATTAACCACTTTTTCAACTTAGTTTTAAATACATTTCCATTTAATTCCTTTATAGCTATTGGTAATTTGTTGAAGACACGAATAGCGGTGACATAAGTGCTCTTATAAAACATCATATTGTTTATTGTGGGAAGATTTATATTGTACTTATATCTACTACGGATATTGCTCCTTGAAACAGATTTAAAATTAAAATATTGCATATTATTTTTCACGAATAGGCTTAATTCTAATATGTAGATACTAGTTAATGTAAGGTAACCCTCAGTTTTAAAAATATTCCGTAAAGACTCTGTACTATGCATGTTATATATTGTTCTAATACACCTTTTCTGGAGAATAAATGTGGATTGAATGTTTGTCGAGTTCCCCCAGTAGATAATACCATAGAGAAGTAAGGGATAAACATTTCCAAAGTATGCATTTCTGGTTACATTTGTATTTGTTGTTTCAGACAGGATCGATAATGCATAGCAGGCGCTGGAAATTTTTTTGTTTAATTTTTCGATGTGCGCCTTCCAGTTTAAATGTTGATCAATAACAACACCTAGAAAATTTATTTCCTGAACTTCTTCAATTTTGGTATTACAAACAGTTATGTTGAATTGTATAGGTCTACTCTTGTAATTTCGGAATTGCATTAATTTTGTTTTTGATAAGTTAACTTTTAAATTTAACGATTTAAGCCAGTCAGTTGCAGTTACTAAAGTATTGTTTATTTCATTTTGAAGATCATTAGTCGTAACATTATTCAGTAATAACCAGCCTAAGTATTAATAAAACAGAACACTGATACGTTTATCGCCATTAACTATAAATAATTTCTATTATTACTCGTCAATAAATCATGATATACAGACAGATACATGTCAAGCTCACTGTGACAGACAGACGGCCAGATAACACTAATTAATTGTATGTTTTGTTGTTATATTCAATTTGCTGTCTATTTGGCTGATAGTGATGTTATTTGTTAATTAATAGTTATAATATTAAGATGGTAGGTTACCGTGTTAGCAGTTTATATGAGCTGTTTCTAGCCCACGTAAAACACAGTTTTACCATATAAAAGACTAGATGCGCCCGCAGTTTACCTGCGTTTATAGTTACTGCGCGGCCCCCGTGGGTCGTAGTGTAATGTTTTATTCCTCGATAAATAGGCTATCCAACACTAAAAGAATTTTTCAAATCGAACCAGTAGTTCCTGAGATTAGCGCGTTTAACCAAACAAACAAACAAATAAAGTCTTCAGCTTTATAATCTACTAGATGTTCCCGCGGTTTCACCCGCGTTTATCGTTACTGCGCCGCCCTCGTAGGTCGTAGCGTGATTTTATATAGCCTATAGCCTTCCTCGATAAATAGGCTATCCAACACTGAAAGAATTTTTCAAATCGAACCATTAGTTCCTGCGATTAGCGCGTTCAAACAAACAAACAAACTCTTCAGCTTTATAATATTAGTATAGATTGTATTTTTATCCGGTATTATGTGGTAAATGTCACGGGTGTCACAGTTATGCTATATTTATTTGGTACACATTATTGAAAACCATATATTGTGTTATTGTTTGTTTACCTCAATAAATAAAAATATATGGTCCCCTAAAAGTGGGCTTCAAAACATACCTGGTGAAATTTGAGTTTAGTGCATTACTGCCTATTCTTTCCGCAATATGCTAAGTGCTAATACTTAAAATTAATACAGGTGTCTCAATGGTTATAATTAAACAATATTTGTGCAAAAGTCAATATCCTTACTTCGTTACAATATTAATAAAATGCGAATGTGAGTTTTGCATACACGTTGTCAGGGGTACAGAAAAGGACATGACAGATACCTTTCATCCAAGATTCTAGATATAATCTAGACAAACGTGAGCGAAGCCGCGGGCAAAATCTTCTTCTTCTGTCTAGTCTTTTTTATAATAATAATAATAATATTCTATCACATACACACAACACCATCTAGCCCAAACTAAGCAGAGCTTGTACTATGGGTACTAGACAATGGATAAACATACATATATACTTTTTTTTGTAAATACATACATATTATACATAGAAACACCCAGACCAAGACAAACATCCATGTTCATGCACACAAATGTTTGACTTGTGCGGGAATCGAACCCGCGACCTCAGGCGCCAGCAGTCGGTTACACTAAACACTACGCCACCGAGGCCGACTAATTTATTCACAAGTCACTTGGGGTCGGCTGGTCTAACCGGATTAGACTGGATATAAGTTTATACACGGAGCGGCTGCCACCTGACCTCCGCAACCCGAAGGCTAACGATAGCCTAAGGCTAGACCAGTGTCAGGATATTATAGGGCACTGACTTTCTAATAACGACTGCCATAGATGTTCATGGCAGCCGGAACCGACGGCTTAACGAGCTCTCTGAGGCACGGAGCAGGCGATAATTGTCAATCAATTCGCGGGCAAAATCTAACAGACTATAAAACCAATATTTCCAAGAAGATGTCCAAACGCTTTGAAAGGATAAACGGGGCTCGTCACCCATAAACTCTAGAAATAGTATCATAACAAGTGTTAAGTCGACATTTAGAGGTTTGTTACCCTCCGTACTCCGCTCGTGACGCGCCACTCACTCGTAAATGTAATTCGGATTGGTAACAGCCAACACTTGAAAGACGAACTGCTTAAGGCATGGAATAACGCGATTTTAAGTATACAAGCGAGAGGCCACTAAAAAGCTCGTATTTATTTTTTACTAGCTGTTACCCAATAAAATGTAAAATGTATGTAAAATAAAAGTAGCCTAAGTTACGCCTTATAACACCAGCTATCTGCCAGTGAAAGTCCCATCAGAATCGGTTTAGCCATTTCAGAGATTTGCCGGCCCAAACAGACAGACAGACAAAATTTTAAATATTGTTTTTTTCATATGTATTTAGTAAAAAGCATTTATTTTGACATTAAAGACAGATACTTCAATTTTATGTATTTGTATCTATAGCTTGCTGAAGTAAATTATCTAAGATGTCATCTATAGGTACTAATATTATAAAGGTGAAGAGTTTGTTTGTTTGTTTGTTTGAATGCGCTAATCTCAGCAACTACTGTTTACGATTTAAAAATTATTTTGGTGTTGGATAGCCTATTTATCGAGGAAGGCTATAGGCTATATAACATCATGCTACGACCCACGGGAGCGGCGCAGTGAACCGTGAAACCGCGGGAACACCTAGTTACGTAATAAAGTGTTACATAAATAACGCGTTAAAATCCGTATAAAGTAGTTAATTTAATTTCAATGAATAACATTCGCGTATACGTAAGACACTATTACATAAAATAAATCACAAAAAAAGATTGTGAGTAACTTAAAATCAGTTGCTTAATTTTTTTTTATAAAAAAGCATTGTGTAGTTTGGTTACCCATTTTTTTTAATAATCATGATGAACCGAAGATTCTTTAAATAATTCTAGGTGCGTACTTTAATTCACCTAAGTGAATTTACTGCACTGATGACGTAGAAGTTTAATTGGTCGCTGCTACTATACGAAGTGTTGTAGATTTGATCCTCAAGCAAGACAAAAAGTCATCCACATATATTTATGCCGACTATGGGTGTTCTTTGAGGCCATTATTAAACTATACATAACTTCACACCTGATTCCCATAGGTGTAGGCTAGACTAAAGTTTTCCTCTGCTCCTAACCTGGCACTAAAATTCATAATACAATCATGTTATTTTTAAATGTTGGTCGTCTGTATATTATAAGTTTGTACCACACGACATTCGCGAAAGTAAAATGCAGTAAACTCATGCTATAACTAACTTCTGAAGATACTTTATGAACTGTGGCCGACGGGATCGTTAAACGCAATCCTATAATTAAATTATATGCGCTTCTGAACGAACTGTCGAGCCAGTAACTGTAAGGGTAAGGCTAAAAGATACATACTTGGAAACGGACAATTGGACCACGGATGGATTAACGACCGGTTATTATATTCATGAAACGAGTCGTTTTGCCTATCAATTGATTCTATGAAAACTATGTCCAAAGGAGGTATGCAAATTACGGCCTTAATGGACAAGAATATAATTTATTGTAAAAATGTCTCATAATATTT
This sequence comes from Catocala sponsa, assembly GCA_963564715.1. Lineage (NCBI taxonomy): Eukaryota > Metazoa > Arthropoda > Insecta > Lepidoptera > Erebidae > Catocala > Catocala sponsa. The sequence continues at coordinate 11,126,092 of OY751352.1, forward strand.
TATATGTTGTCATCGTTTTCTTTTAACCGAACCTAGCGGGAAAAAGGATTTAATTTTTTTTACATTTTATTGATTTAGTAAACCATTGTGGTTTGGGACAACATTGCCAGTGTTGAACAAAAGGTATTTTTTATAAGAAGTGAAATTATTACGAAACATTATTGTTTATAATAATACTAACACAAGTAATAATATTACTTGTGTTAGTAAAAACTCCACATATTATGTGGATTAAACAGGGATGTAATAGTATCAATTTATTAATGTTGTCATTTATTTTACTAATCAATAGATTGACCAATTCAATGTAATGGCATTATTCAATATGTGGTAGTGGCAACACTTTTCGTTGGGCACTCGATCCTCATTGTCATTTCTCATTCGTGATGCCTGGATTTTAAGAGGCAAAATACAATCCAGACATGTAAGCCGTAAAGTATACTATGTGTACATTTTAATTGATAACAGCATTACTGTAACTGCATAGTAGGCAGAAGAACAGTAGGCTGCTGTGCACATCATTATATAATGTCCATCATATGGTATTTATGTTGGGCAAGGTTTCAAAATAATGTAGCACCTCCTGCACCGCACCTCGATAGTATGTTTAGTCATAAGTAAGGTAATGTAGTGGTTGGAGACTAATAAACTAATACCAAAATATACTATTGTTTACTTTAGCCTTTGTTTCTTGGACTATTAATTAGGCTTTAACAATAAATGAATAGTATCTATAGTTATTTGATGGGCGCTTGCTTTGCAGAGCGAGCACTGGCTACCTGAGTTCAGTAAAGTAACTAGTTTTAGCCTAGTGAGCTCTGTAAATTAGCTATATAAACTTATTCTAGGTTTTTAGACAGAAACAAGTATAATAAAAGACATTCATTTTGGAAAAATTGCTTTGTGCCAAAGTATCACCGGAGCAAATCTGTTAATTTTGGATGCCTTATATATCTGAAACCCAACTATATAGCATGTTGAAATTACACAAGGTTATAGAATACTAATAGTTCTTCGTAAAACATACAGTTTTATTTTTGTCCATGCGAGGCCGAAGTTGTATGGGTTTGTTGCATATCTCCTTTAACTGTTCACGGATACAATTATTCGTTTTTGAATAAAGGAAAGAAGAATCGTTTAAGATAATACTAGCGGTCGCCAAGTGGTCGAAATTCGACCTTAATTGATTTAAATTTTAAGTTTGATCGTTATTATATATACCGCGAAATTGCAATAGGTACTTAAGGTATGTAACCATAATTAAGAAGAATTGTATGACATTAACCGAACCATGCCGAAATACTATGAACGCGATTCGACTGCGTGTGTCAAATGCATGGTTGTGTGCGTGTAGTGTTTTTTAATTAATTTAATGTATTCTAATGCATATTTTATAAAAATATTAGGATTCGCCACTCCTTCTCTATATAAACTTTAACTGTGCCAAATTTCATACTCCTCCGTCCGCGCAATTTTCGTAAAAAGGGATACAAAGTTTTTGCTTTACGTATTAATATATAAGTAGATACAGCCGGCTTTGGATTTTCGGGAGGTTTCGGTTTCGACTAACGCCTAATACAGACATAAATCCACTCATAAAACAATCATTCTAGTTTAGCTAGTTTCGGATGGATATTTCTTGTTTTTCAAGAAGCTGTCCTCAACACGTACTTATGTTGAATATTTGTTAGATTACCAAGCTAGGTGCAGACAAATTTTTAATGCCAATGCCGTTCTTTTGTGTGCCGTGTTTAGATATATGGATATGGCTGTCTTACCAGTGTAACATTATATACAAATATGTGATTAAGGTATTCTTTTTTTTGAGTCATCTCCCGCACTAGAAACATTTTTTGTGTCGCGGGCGACTTTACATACATACTTATGGACATTCAAACAACGGATACAACGAACACTTAGGTTCGGAATAACTGGTTATCATCATCATAAGGCTATAATAGTCCACTGCTGGACATAGCCCTCTCCCAAAGAGCGCCATAGTGCCCTGTCTTCAGCTAGCCGCATCCAGCATCTATAATAATAATAACTTTATTTCGTAAAGGTATGAAAATACACATACAATAATATTTATAACTGGTCCAGAGAAACTCGATTTAGTTTGTAACGATGGCACCTGTGCTGGTGAAATTCACTGTATTACAGGTGTCATCTGACTGCAGTCTTTTGCAGATCGTCATCCCACCTGGTCGGAGTAAGCTGGGGTAAGCGTGTTCTTGAGTGGAGACCTCGACTCAGCAAACGTAGTGTAGAACTGATTATGGATCGCACAAATTTTCGTTCTCCTTTGGAGATTGAACTCACAACACTACTCATGACCAATAGCCCTAACGCTGCTATATTTTATAGCAGTTTCATTAGTAATTACCTGATTCCTGATCATAGTTTAATTACCTGATGGTAATCGTTTACCATCAGTCGAAGCATTAGCTTGTTTAAGAATTTTTTTTAAGAATTAAGAGTTTTATGGAAATAAATACATATTGTTACAATTATTTTAAACCCACCAAACTGCATAACAGTTTGTCGGCGGGATTAGCGCTCGATTATAACATAATATATGTGCTACATATATGGAACCAGTTTTACGCTCTCGGTTTACAGTGGTTTAATAATTAGTATTTAATGGCAATAACAATAAAATCGAATACAGACAATAAAGCAAGAAGTAAGTAAAAATGAAGCGGTTTAACTCAGCAATACCTTTTTAAGTTTGCTTCTAACAGTTTGTTTCTTCATTAAATCAACATTTTTTCTCAGCCAGGCATGTTTATTAAACTATGTAGGGATCAAATACTTGCTGGTTCTTTTTCCATAATAATTTCTTACTTTAGGTATTACAAATTTATGTTGTCTAACGCTTTTAGTATTATAAGTATTTTCCACATTTATTTTGAACTTATCCTCATACAATTGTTCTAGAACCACCGAGTATTCGACCCTTTTATGTATAGGAAGTACTTTACAGATAGATAATAGTTTCTCATAATTATCTTTGCATTCAAGTTTTGTTTTTCTATCGACTAAGTATTTCATGAAGCGAATTTGCAGTGACTTTATGTTGTCTAAATACGTTTTAAATGTACGTCCATACGTGCTCAATCCATAGCTAAGCAGCGAATCAGCGAGGGCAAAGTAAATGACACGCAGCGTTTTCTTACTCAGCGGCGCATTTAAGGCATAGAACTTACTCAACACCGCTCTGAGTCTAGTGCAAACTGAATCCACATGCAAACTCCAGTTCATATTAGGGTCCACCCACAGTCCCAGATATTTGAATTTTTTAACAATCTCTAAACTTTGGCAATGACAATTGAAACCATTTGCGTGCATACACTCATAAGTGTGCCCTACAATACTGATTTCTGAATAATTGATTTTCTTTGCTAATCTATTATATGGTGAATAAATATGCATAACTTTAGTTTTATATAGGTTAAGAATAATGCCATTGTCGTGTGCCCACTTAGTGATGTTGTCATAGTCTGTCTGCAGCACAGCTCTGGCCTCCTGTATATTCTTTGACGAGTACAGCAAGCACATGTCATCTGCATACATGTAGACCCGGCATTTATTTTCTACATTACTTACACTGTTGACATGCATAATGTAGCCTACCGGTCCGAATACCGAGCCGGTTGGCACACCAAGGTTCACTACAGCTTCTTGTCCGGCCACTCCTGCAATGTAGGTCTGCAGGGTTCTGCCACTCAGATAGTTACGGAACCATTTGTTTGTCGGACCCCGGATCCCGCACTCATCCATGGCTCGAAGCAGCGTCTCATGATCTAAGGTATCAAATGCCTTTTTGTAGTCAATAAATAGAGCCAGGACCTGATGGCCCTGATCTAGGCTGCTATTTATGTCGTCTGAGAACTGCGACAGTGCTGTAGCGGTACTGCGGCCGCGCCTGAACCCGTGCTGCGCATCTGATAGTAAGCTGTTTTGCTCCAGGAAAGCACCTATGTTACCTATTAAGAAATAAAAAATAAGAAATAATAAAATAATGATGATGATGATGTTGAAGAATGATTGACAATTATCGCCTGCTCCGTGCCTCGGAGAGCACGTTAAGCCTTCGGTCCCGGCTGCCATGAACATCTATGGCAGTCGTTATTGGGAAGTCAGTGCCCTCTAATATCCTGACACTGGTCTAGCCTTAGGGTATCGTTAGCTTTCGGGTTGCGGAGGTCAGATGGCAGTCGCTCCGTGTAAAAACTGATATCCAGTCAAATCCGGTTAGACTAGAAAGCCGACCCCAAGTGACTTGGGAATAATAAAGGCTAGGGAGAAGAAGATGACCTATTAAGAAAACTGACGATTGCAATCTGATCATTGCTAACATATGCGTAAAGCTAATAATATTAGCCGTAATGTACACGAATGTAATGGTTTCAAATGGTCACCCAACGAAGTATCAGCCGCAAAGTTGTTTAACCTCGTACATCGATTACCCAGACCTTGTCTCAATGTCACAAGGCTAATTTCAAGCCATGACATAACTTTTTTTACCTGTGGGAATGCATTGACGCATCTGCGGGGTGACAGAGAGGTTATGTTAGAGTCAATGTAGGTAAGATATCCCGGTAATATCGACTAAACCTACACGGTGTTCCTCGACATAACCAGAGTCAGCGGGGCCGCGCGAATCACATTCACATGCATTCGCGACCCAGCCATGACATACCTTAACCAGGACTGAACTTCCAAGTTACTGCTTGCCAAATCTTACTATTCTGTCAAGGAATATCTAACAGATAATTGTCTATAAAAATGTGACTGTGACATTATTTAAATAATATGACATGTTGGATTTATTTTTACTTTATATTTTCCTTTGAATCTGACATCCTTTGTAATTATTTAATATTTACTCATATAAGTTATTATATAATAAGCGCTGACATGCTTGTGTCTAATAATGTTTTAAATATAAATATCTTGTAATGTTAAAAATGAAATTTTGCATGCTTAAAAGCCGAGTATGGTGATACTCTGTATTAATTTAAGATCCGCTTAACCCATATTTCGCAAATAAATGATTTGATTTGATTTCTTTTAGAGCTTGCCATCTACTAGGCACAGTTTCTGACTGCAATTCAATTCAAATAAATTATTCGCGTAGTATTAATTGTACAGTTATTACATAAATTAATTCCGAGCTTCTACTGCGAATTTCTTAAAAGAAAAACGTTATAATTTTACCAGAACCGAGTATACTTATGCACAACAGTGGTATTCAAGCTACCTTCATTTTCGGACGGGGATATTTTCTTTTATTAGCTGACGTCATCAGGGTTCATTGACAGCTGCAACATGCATCGATTAACCAAAGTTGCATAGTCAAGGCACAAACATACAGGCCGACGACCAGCATTCAAGTCACGTAGAGTCTAGACAAAAGTGCTTGTATGCAAATAAAATGTGCGATTGTTGCGCGATTTTCGGCAATACATTCGTATTCCTTATGTAAGGTACATTGTTAAGGAGTAGATTGTATCTAAATCAATGCGACTGATAGCTCTGTTTTGTAGGTTTCAAAGGCTGCCGATTGAAGACGATTGGAAAGGTATGAACTGTGTTATTGCTGTGATAGAAATGTATAGGTATATACCTAGTCCATTTTTTATATGTACTTGTATTATTTGCAATCCTAACTAATATTATAAATGCGAATGTGAGTTTGTTTGTTTGTTACACTATCACGCCTTAATTACTCGATTTGATTATTTCGAAATCGCATACACGTTGCCTGGGGTACAGATTAGGAGAAAAGGCCTTTCAACCAAAAAAGCTCCATTCCCGGGAGACAGAAATTTATTGCCAAAATTTTGATTAACGGGTGCGAAGCCGCAGGCAAACTCTAGTATTTTATTATCTTGCCGTTGTAGTTCTTTTTTCTTTTTACTTTTATTATTTCGAAAATAAACAATCATTACTAATATTATAAATTCGAAAGTAACTCTGTTTGTCTATCTGTCTGTCTGTTACCTTTTCACGGCTAAACCACTTGGACGATTTGGATGAAATTTTGTACAGATATAGTTTAGAATGATCGGTTCAGTGGTTTAGGCGTGAAAAGGTAACAAACAAACAAACTCATTTTCACTTTTATAATATTAGTTAGGATTAGGATTAGATCCTGCCTCGTAGAAGCCATAACATAATTTCATCCTTACGTTATAAAGCGTACTGGTAGCTAAAGACAATACATAGAGTCCCGTCACAGTATATTGTTGTTATACTTTTTGTTGCCATCTCTACTTATTAGAGGACGAATAAGGACGAATAAAAAAAAGTTACAGAATGCTTTTATATTGAACTAGCTTTTGCGCGCGGCTCTGCCCGCGTGGTACCTACATCAATAAACAGTAGCCTATGTCCTTCTCCAGGTTTTAAACTATATTTGTACCAAATTTCATCTAAATCGGTTGAGTGGTTTAACCGTGAAAAGGTAACAGACAGACAGATAGACAGACGGAGTTACTTTTGAATTTATAATATTAGTAAGGATTGTGTTTATAATTTTATTTAGTGTGTATAATAACGTACGTATAATAGAATTAAGAGCACATCTCGCCGTTAAACAATTACGTTTGGTGAGTTTACAAACTCTAATACTAAGTCATTAATGCAAAGGAAATAAATAATTTAAAACAATGCATTAATTGTTGTTATTGTTTGATTAAATTATCTGATACAACGCATGAATACGCAGTACAAATGTATACATGCTGCATTAGCATAGTATGCTGTGCCCGGCAGGTCCACAATGGATTCTTAGCTATAAGTCTACCATCTATTATTATATACCTACTACATTGTGGCAAAGCAATAAAGATTTGAATTTAACGCAATGCGAAGATACAGCAAGATTCCAATTATAATTCATAGCAACAAATTGATCAACATTTAGATCGGAGATCATACATTTACCGAATTTAATGTCTCATAGCAATTGCACATAGTTATACAGGGTTGATATTAAAATATTATATTTATAAAGATAATAAAATAATATCCACTCTATATACATATAATATATATATAGAATGCGTCCTTCTTTATTTAAGTAACTATTCTAGAAACTTTCATATTTTAATCATAATTCGAAAGACACGTGGCGCCATCTATTATCATAAAAATATTATGATTGAATTATATTATTACAAGCAGAGTACAACCCGAATTGATTGTCAAATTCTAAATTACCGCGAGCGAAGCCGCAAGCAAAGCTAGTAATTACATAATCTTGAAACTATTAAACTACTACTGGTAAACTTAACTACCATTTAAGCTAGTTAAATTTATTAAACTTTTCACTTTCCCTGACGTTTCGGTTGTTTTTCAATACCTATGCTTACGGGAAGACTAAGATGGTTGTTGTCCCAATGTCTTGAAGTGTATTTATTTTAAAGTATCCGAACAAAATTGTATTATTGATGTTCCTATTTACGCACTTCTTTCCTCGCCGTATTCAAAGACAATTTAAAACGTAACAGTATGTTTCTAACGTATGATTTTATAAGATATACATATAATTGAACTAGATGCTCCCGCGGTTTCACCCGTGTTTATCGTTACTGCGCCGCCCCCGTGGGTCGTAGCGTGATGTTATATAGCCTACAGCCTTCCTCGATAAATAGGCTACCCAATACTAAAATAATTTTTCAAATCGAACCAGTAGTTCCTGATATTAGCGCGTTCAAACAAACAAACAAACTCTTCAGCTTTATAATATTAGTATTGATTACAATTAATGACTAAAAATTATTTATTTATTATTTATTTTGAGGCTGGTTATCTGTAATACAGGACCTCCTAGTACAGAGACCAGTCTTCCACACAGACTATACATTCACTGCTTTATTGTATGGACTGTTTGTTTAAGATGTCAAATATTATGTACTGTGTGAGAGAACAAATAAACAATTATTATTATTATTATAATGACTAATCAAATCGTACGTATTAAAGAGCCTAGGGAGACCGTTGGATTGTCACGCAGAGGTCTCGAGTTCGATCCCTAGGCGCGCATAGATCTTTCGAAGTTAAATACGTATAAAATATTTAATTATCGCTTGCTTTAGCGATAAAGGAAAACATCGCGAGGAAACGTGCATATCTGAGAGGTCTCCATAAAAGTTCTCGAAGGTATGTGAAGTCTGCCAACTACGCAAGCGTACTGAATTATGGCCTAACCCTTCTCACACTGAGAAGAGGCCCGTGCCCAACATTGGGATAGTTTAATACAGGGCTGATATAATACAAAACACTACAATTGGACATGAAAATGTAAAGGAACTGTTCATTGACATGAGTGATTTCAATGATGCGTGTCTTTACATTTTCATAAAATTCGATTGAAACCGTCTATACCTAAAATATATATGCAAATCTCCAAAAACACTTCCCCTTAAGCATGCTAGACGATGCACTAAGAATGGTATGCCTAATAATCACCTGTCTAGAACACCTTTTTAAGAATCTAGCCTGCAACCCAGTGACGAAATCAGACACCGTGAATAATTGTCGTCTAGGTTTGGTGCACGATTTAAATATTATATAAGTAGCATCCTTGACTGGGTGACTACATTATCATATTATGTCATTTGAATAATTGTGCACTGTTGTACATACATACAAGCTGAACCGCGCAACTTCATCTGCTTTACACATTGATTGTCGGCCTCTATGGCGTAGTGGTTAGTGTAACCGACTGCCACGCCTGAGGTCGCGGGTTCGATTCCCGCACAAGTCAAACATTTGTGTGCATGAACATGAATGTTTGTCTTGGTCTGGGTGTTTCTATGTATAATATGTATGTACCTATTTACAAAAAAGAAGTATATATGTAGGTATGTTTACATTGTCTAGTACCCATAGTACAAGCTCTGCTTAGTTTGGGCTAGATGGTGTAGTGTGTATGTGGTAGAATATTATTATTATTATTATTATGTATAAAAAAACCTTTATATATCAATGGCATTACATAAAATAATTTTCCCCGTTTCTGCAACATTTTTTATTGATGCTCCGCTCCTATTGGTCGTAACGGGATGTTATATAGCCTATAAGCCTTCTTCGGTAAATGGGCTACCCAAAAAATAAATAATTTTCAATTCGAACCAGTAGTTCCTGAGTAGCGCGTTCAACCAAACAAACAAACTCTTCAGCTTTATAATATTAGTATAGATGTACTCACGTCTATACACTCCCGAAAAAGTAGGTAGTGGTAAATTTGCCTACGTCACTGTCCATCAACTCTATAATCTATATATAGACTAGCTGTCCCGACAGACGTTGTCCTGTACAAAAGAGAAAAAAAAAAAGCATATCTAAACCATCCTCGAATCCACTTGAACACACACAAAAAGTTTCATTCAAATCGGTCCAGCCGTTTAGGAGGAGTTCACTGTCAACACACGTACAGAAGAATTATATGTATAAAGATAAATAGATATAGAAACCGTTTTAATGTGCAAGCTAAAATAAATACCAAATCGTGAGCTAAATTACACAAAAGATATCCATAAACACACAAGTACGTAAAACTTGATCACCTTTTAAAACAAATTTCCAATGACTACTATTGTTTAGTTCTACTTACTTTGTCTAGTCTTAATGGTCGTGCAAAAGAACCACTTCGAGACGGACACCGACTAACCTCATTAAGACTACTTGGTTCGAAATCGCTGAATATGTGTTTGAAGATTCATACACTAAACAGACAGTAACAAATTTAGGGCAATGTGTATGCTACTACCTTTGCCCTTATCTTATATTATGTGGAGGCCAGTCAGTGCAGACCGGCGACACTTATTTTGTGTCGGAACTCTCCCAATAACGACTGCCATAGATGTTCATGGCAGCCGGCACCGACGGCTTAACGTGCTCTCCTCGGCACGGAGCAGGCGATAATTGTCACTCAATTCGCACATCATTTCGAAAAGTCATATAACTTCCGAAACTCAGAGGTGAACGATGTGGGTTCGAACCCGAGACCCTCTGCATTGCAGTCTGTTGGTCTCCCCACTGAGCTATCGCTGCTCATACCTTTGCCTTTAATTTTTCGTTAGTAAATATAATAATAGTTACAATGTAATCATTTTATTAAAATTCATCTTATAATAACTATTCACCTGATTAACTAGTTACATTAAATGCCAAACATTTTAACACAAAAGTAATACGTAATTAATTAATAAAAACAATGTATGAACGTTTGTTTGAGCTGTTCACTCAGAACATAAGGGTTATGATAAATAATACCGCGAGTTATGATAGAAAACTTATGTATTGAATTCAACGTAATTGATACAATGATATGACTTATCTTATCTTATGTGGGGGCCAGTCAGTGCAGACCGGCGACTCTTCGACCCAGTGGGATCTTTTGTGTCGACACTCTCCCAATAACGACTGCCATCGATGTTTATGGCAGCCGGGACCGACGGCTTAACATGCTCTCCGAGGCACGGAGCAGGCGATAATTGTCAATCAATACGCACATAATTTCGAAAAGTCATATAACTTCCGAAAGTCAGAGGTGCGCAACGTGGGTTCGAACCCGAGACCCTCTGAATTGCAGTCTGTCAGTCTCCCCACTGAGCTATCGCTGCTCATGATATGACTTAATTATTGCTAAGTGATTTGAGTGAATGCGCCGCGTTTTACGTGAACACTGATGGAACTATATCGCATAAAATCGTGCATGGCGTAAATTGCTGACGCGGCACCTTTGCTAGACGATGGAACTCGTACAATATATAAGTATATATCACTGATTTTGTTTAAAATAGAATAGGTACCTGCAATAAACTTTTATGAATACCTAACACGCCAGATTTGATACACAAGATAATGAATAATAGCGGCCGCATAGCTAATCTGAGTTATCTGGGATGCTTCATGCGTTGCGACGGTTGTATCCAGTATGAGTAGGTCCTGTATCTCTGCTGGAAGACTGTCGGGATCCACCTCCTCTCTACACGCTGGGAGTGTTGTAACTAGGCGCTACTCTTCTGTGGGGATCCAGTTTGATGTCGTCGATATACGTTGGTAAGAACGGGTGATCTCCAGTCGCTGGTGCTCGCGGAATATCTCCTTGGTACAGCCACAAAGGTTCGTTATCAGCTCTTCGGAATCTGAACCTGGGGGGACTTGTTGGAGGTGGTTTGTAAGTCGGATGTATAAATCGCTGATATGACTCGCAGATGAAGAACACTGCCAGGACCCCCAAAATTATCACAGGTTTGTTCATGTTGATTGAGACAAGGACTCTTTTCAAATGATAACTTTTAAACTAATTCGCAGGTTTTATACTGCTTCTTAAGGAAAATATTGAGACAAAATCTTGTTTCAAGAAAAGGTAAAGAACCGATGGTAATGTTTGTAATAAATTAAGTCGTATTTCAAGTTTTCTAACTGGTTATCGATGAATATTGGTTATACGGTCATGGAGTCTTGCTCAAATTTAATCTGAATACATTACTACTAAATTACGAAAAGGTTACAGGTAAGTCTTATTATTGTGCCTCCGTGGCGCAGCGGTAGTGAATGCGACTGTTGTGTATGAGGTCTCGGGTTCGAATCCCGGGTCGGCCCAACAAAAAGTTATTGAGCTTTTCTGTTAAGAAATCTGAATAGCAGCCCGGAGTTAGGAAGTTGGCGGTGTTAGACACCGTTGGTCCTGCGCCTGATCTCTCTCCGGTCGTGTCGGTATCGTCCCATCGGATCATGAGAGTAAGGGAACAGAGAGTGCACTTGTATTTGCGCACACACTTGTGCACTATAATATCTCCTGCGTAGTTGGCCGAAATTCTGTCTGGAGGACATTATTTGCAAAGACTATTTGATTGAACAGTTTGACAATATTAATTTGTTAACGTATTTTAAAATACATATATATATAATTACATATAATAATATGTATGAATTATACAGAACGGTGTGGCGTGGTTAAAAGTCAAAATCATTAATCCATTAATAATACAAAATAACACTTATAAACGGTAAAGTTTTGTATGTTACAAATTGAGGTTAGATCGGCAATAAAATTAAGGACGTTAAAAAATTAAAGATTGCCGTTCGTGTCTGTGAAACCTCGTTAAATCCTCGATCATTTGTATATCAGTTATATACAAATTAAGAATTTGTAAAAAATTTAAATAGAGTGCCTCGTAATTTACATAAATAGTCTTGTTTATAAATCAGATATGACACTTTTAATGTAAAACAATCGAAACATTTTTAACACAATGTCAAAAGTGTTATGTTCGTAATGACCTTCGAACCCGCAACCTCAAGTCTAATGCTGTACCCATTACTCTATCGCCACTCATAAAGACAATCTAGCCTTATCGCAATATATTATACATATTAGTTCTGAAGTCTTGTATAGATTAAGATTAATTTGTACATCACGAATAAGCTCTGAGAAGATAAACAATTAATTATATTTTAGACACGTCACGATCCTTACGCAAAAATTTTTAATGGTAGTGATAACACAGGACTGCAAACAAAATCTTTTCTCTCTCTCTCTTTTAATTACGGTGGTAGTGATTATTGGCATAGTTAGTCGTCGTAATGTAAACTGCGGATCTTAATAAATAACAAATCATTTGCATTCCTTTCACCGACAAGAAATTTTTGTTATGGAAATTTATTTAACTAGCTTATACTAATTTCCCGTAGTGCAACGAAGATTTCCAGTCGTTTGCCCTATTACGTGAAACTTTAAACTGGCAAAATGTGGGTGAGACGCATGCCTATCCCTTTGGGTATATACAGGCTATATTAATCTTAGGAGTCCTTCTTTCACGCAGCAGCAGAACAAGGGATCATCGCGTCTTCTTGCTAGGTTGAAATATTTAAAATTATATTACGTATACTCAGAACAGTTCAGGCTGTTTCTATCTCGATCACCTATATAATATATCATAACAATAATATTATGAATATTAAAGAAAGCCTCTCAGTTTGAAACGATTTCAAACCAGTCATACTGTGTATGTTAGAACTTCACAAATGGATTCTAATTCTATTAAATATACTTTACGTCTCTGCTTTTATTACAGACTTTCCTTAAGTATTACAAGAAATTACTATTTTAATGTAAACTTATCTAATAAATGAATCTAAATTTACGTAAACAAAACGGCAGTCACAGTAAACCTTTCTTATACTATACTAATTAGGATTCCTAAAATAGTATCTTAGCCGTTTGTGATAGTTCATACAGACTGTATAGTGAGCGATATTTTATCTGAACATAACGCGGTTGTGAATGCGCTGATGCTGTTGAACGCAAACAGACAGCGTACCGCGCTTGGACCAGGGCTCGCACTCTCCACGACCCTAACGTGGATCACCTGAAGGCAGTGTTCAACCAAGCCACAAAGGTCTGCAAGAGGGCATACTTAAGAGCGGATGCCCAGCGCGTCGCACGGTTCGGCCAGGAACTCATGGCGCATCCTACGGGCAGTCGTAGCTATTGGCGCCAAAGCCGTGCAGTCCAACTTCTGCCAGACCTTGCTGTCCCTCTGAGGTATCCGAATGGATCACTGGCTCATCGGCCGCAGGAGAAAACAGATCTGCTTGCAAATCTCTTTGCGGCCAACTCCCGAATCGATGACTGCGGTTCGCAGCCGCCTAATATTGCCAACTGCGGCTACACCATGCCTGATATATGTATCAGGCAACGAACCGTTCGTGCGATACTGCAGTCTCTCGATGTTTGGAAAGCCAGTGGACCTGACGGCATCCCAGCTGTGGTCCTTAAAAAATGTGCAGCGGAGTTGTCTCCTACGCTTACGCGCCTATACCGGACGTCTTACGCCGCAGGCATTGTACCTGAGGCTTGGAAGGAGGCGAACGTTCCGAGGCAAGCAACTATCGACCCATAGCTATCACCTCGGTGCTCTCCAAGGTGTTCGTCGCGCACCTCTGGGGTGAGGCTATGGACAAGCACGGCGAGTCTTTGGCTATCAGCCTTGACATAGCCAAAGCTTTCGACAGAGTCTGGCACCGGTCTCTTCTTTCCAAGCTTCCGGCCTATGGCTTGCCCCCTCAACTGTGCACCTGGATTGCAAGTTTCCTGCAAAAGCGTCGTATTCGGGTCCTTTGCGACGGTCGCGCTTCCAAATTTATGCAGGTCAATGCAGGAGTGCCTCAGGGGTCTGTCTTATCCCCTACGCTCTTTCTTCTGCATATCAATGATATGTTGAATCTCGGCAACATACATTGTTATGCGGACGACAGTACCGTACATGGGCGATATCTCGGACACCCTGGGACCAAATAGGCTGAGGTTGAGGGGAAAAGGCAGAATCTTGTCGTTGAACTTGACCAGACCTTGGACCGCATCTATGAATGGGGTGCCAAGAACTTGGTCGAGTTCAACGCCAAGAAGACCCAGGCATGCGCGTTCTCAACAAAAAAGTCTCCGTTCCTTCCCCTCCCTTCTCTGAAGAACACTCCACTGGTGATACGTGACAGCCTCTCCATCTTAGGTATGGATCTTTGCCGCTCCCTTAATCAGAAAACCTATATCGAGAGCGTCATTAAGCAAGCTTCGCGAAAACTCGGAGTTCTGAACAGGGTGAGGCGGTTCTTCACGCCTGGGCAACTGTGCCTATTGTATAAGGCACAAGTGCGCCCTTGCGTGGAGTACTGTTCTCATCTTTGGGATGGCTCCGCGCAGTACTTGCTGGACGCTCTCGACCGGTTACAGCGGCGGGCTGTCCGTATTATCGGAGATCCAGAGGTCACGAGTTCACTGGAACCTCTGCAACTCCGTAGGGACATTGCCTCATTGGCATGTTTCTACAGAATATACCACGGGGAGTGCTCTGAAGAGTTATTCCATCTTATCGCGCCCTCCCCTTTCCTATCCAGAACAACGCGTGCTGGGCTCAGATGCCATCCTTACACGGTAGAGTCGATTAGAGCGCGTACCAATAAGTTTGGGTCCTCATACCTCTGCCGAACGAACAAGGCATGGAATTCTCTGCCAAGGCACGTGTTTCCTTCTTCCTTCAATCCTGGGTCCTTTAAGCGGGGCGTGACAAAGCACCTTCTCAGGCCGTCAAAGTAGAGACCTCAACATCGCCTCGGCTACTGTGGGGGCGATGTGGAGGCCACTGCTCTTAGACCACACGACTGCTTAGCATCAGGTGGAGTGTGGTCATTTTGACGAGCTCAATAAAAAAAATAAAAATAAAAACATTACAGTCCATAAGAACGGTAAATGTTTGGAATGACCTCTGCGACACGGGAGTTATACTTAATGCGAGAGTCGTCTTTTTTAAAGAATGAGCGCCTCGGAAAGCCCTTTCGACGCACTGGTGTTTGCGCATACTCTTGTGCACTGTAATACCTCCTGTGTAGATGATCAATCTCTATTAAGACTGGCTTTATTGATTTATGGATTTACCGAATTTCGGTCCAGAGAATAATAATAATATTCTATAATAATAATAATATTCTATAATAATAATAATATTCTGTCACATACAAACAACACCATCTAGCCCATACTAAGCAGAGCTTGTACTATGGGTACTAGACAATGGATAAACATACATATATACTTTTTTTAAATATAAATAAATAGGTACTTACATAGAAACACCCAGACCAAAACAAACATTCATGTTCATGCACACAAATGTTTGACTTGTGCGGGAATCGAACCCGCGACCTCAGGCGTCGCAGTCGGTTACACTAACCACTACGCCATCGAGGCAATTTCAATACATGTATACATTTTTACTACATGTAGTTCAACCATTCAACTATTGAATTCATGCAATAAAAAATGACATTATAATTAAGTCAATTTATTTATAATTATCAAAGCTACTGGTTACAAAACTACCTAATTAGAAAAATATAAAACGTCGACAACAAGTTGTCCTATTCTTGTTCGGAGGGTTGTCCTCCAGGTCCGAAAAATTGAAAATGGTCGATTTAAAAAACGTCACAGCATCAACAGCAAACCCGAATGAGAAGAATTATAAATACCTTTTACGATATCTAATGTCTTCGGACCGGGGGTAAACGAATTGGATTTTGTAGAAATGGTAATTTTGGTCGTGGCTTGACTGTTGGTAGCGGTATCCAGCCACGAGGCCTAAGCGCCTTCGGCAGTTCTCTAGCAATGCGACGGTTGTACCCAGGATGAGTAGGTCCCGTACCCCTGCTAGAAGACTGTCGGGAGCCACCTCCTCTTGACACGCTGGGAGTGCTGTAACTGCGTGCTACTCTTCTGTTAGGATCCAGTTTGATGTCGTCGATATACTTTGGTAAGAACGGGTGATCTCCAGTCGCTGGTCCTCGCGGAATATCTCCTTGGTTCAGCCACAAAGGTTCATCATTTCGGTCAGTATCTCTTCTGGCTCTGATGATGACGGGTCTTCTTGGAGGTGGTCGGAACGTCGGCTTTATGAAGCGTTGACATGACGACTCACATATAAAGAACACTGCCAATACTCCTAAAATGATCACTGGTTTAAGCATGTTGATTGTCTCAGGATCTGTCTTTGAATGATGAGTTATTTTCTGGCACGACCTTTTATACTATTTTTTAAGGAAAACTCGAGATTAATTGATTTTCTAAGAAAATAGAGCGTTAAAGGGAAATAACCTATTGTCAATGTTTACAATGCACTCATCTTGTGTGTCGTCTTATAAGATAAAGAGGAGATAAGATAATAGCTTATATTCCAGTTTTATATATATATATATTAGTACGAGCTTTTGCCGCGGCTTCGCTTGCGTTAAATTTAGAATTAGACAATCAATTCGGGTTGTACTCTGCTTGTAATAATATAATTCAATCATGATTCGAAAGAAACGTGGCGCCATCTATTATCATATGAACGTTTTTGTTGTTTTCTTCGGGAACAGTAATTTTTTTCGGGATGAAAGGTAGCCTATGTCCGTTTCTGTACACCTGACAACGTATATGCAAAATTTCAGGATGATCGGTTCAGTGGTTTAGGCGTGAAAAGGTAACAAACAAACAAACTCATTTTCGCTTTTATAATATTATAGTTAGGATTATCTATGTATTTGTTTTGTACATAAGAACTTAAGGCCGAGAAGATTCATGTCTACCAGAAATGTCCAAGCAAAAATATTGTAGCACCCATTTGTAATTAACATTGCTATAATATATTTATGAGGTCCTCTAGATCGGTTTTCGGTTACGGCAACCAAGCTTAATGGATACTGACTACCTGCGCATGAGATATTGTAGTGTACAAGAGTGTGCGCAAACTTAAGTGTGTGGTTTATTCCCAAACTCTTATTATCCGATGGAACGGCAAATCGACACGACCGGAGAGATATCAGGCGCAAGTAGTACCTGCGCCTGATCTCTCTCCGCTGTTGGTAAAAGCTTTACTTACACTAACTACTACTACTTCCTAAGACGGCCTCGATGGCGTAGTGGTTAGTGTAACCGACTGCCACGCCTGAAGTCGCGGGTTCGATTCCCGCACAAGTCAAACATTTGTGTGCATGAACATTGATATTTGTCTTGGTCTGGGTGTTTCTACGTATAATATGTATGTATTTACAAAAAAAAAGTATATATGTATGTTTATCCATTGTCTAGTACCTATAGTACAAGCTCTGCTTAGTTTGGGCTAGATGGTGTTGTGTGTATGTGGTAGAATATTAATATTATTATATTAATATACTTATATTAACTCCGGACTGCTATTGAGCATATCTTGGCAGAAAACCTAATAACGTTTTGTTAGCCCAAACTGGGATTCGAACCCGAGCCCTCATGCACAGCAGTCGCATTCAATAACGCTGCGCCATTGAGACAGTAATACAAATTGTTTCGATAGGTAAGGTACAACAAAACTCGTACAAGTACCTACTCATCTCAAGTATACATATACTTGAGATTTCGCTGAAGTGTTAAAACTAGGGTAACTTGACTAATCCACTGCCGTAGTTACCCCCATAGTTGGGTCAGCCCCGAAAGACACTGGTCAACTGGTCAAGTGCAAGTCGGATCTACGCAGTAAGAATGCCATACTTTAGAAAAAAACATATAGAAAGTTACATACATACATAGTCCCATGCTTCCCAAAATCGGTTGAATTAAGCAATAAAGATTGCACTTTTGTTTGCGCACACAGCTGGTCTCTATAATATGTACGGCGTAAATGACTAGTCTCCATCAAGACTGGCCGCCATGACTGACGGTCTAGAGGACCTTACCATGAATGTGAAACGCATTTTACTTGTTAGAGTCTTATTTTTCTAAAGGTAAAATCTCAGTAATATGAAGAAAGTAACCGTCATATTAATTCCCTTTACTCTCTCTGTGATAGAATGTCAATTGTCGAGTATATTTACTATACTAGGATTATAAACGTGTTGTTTAAATAAACGCCTTATGAAATTAAAACTCATGACAATTTTACGAGATATTACACTTGCATTCGACGATACGTCCCGACTTTACCGTCAGGCAAGCCATATGCTTATATCATCAGAACTTATTGCCTTAATACCACAGCACTAAAGCTTCTTCATCCAATGACATTTTAATTGACGCCGCGCCCGCGCCGGCTCCCCGTTTGTACGGCAAGGCCGGCGCGGGCGGCGGCTCAAAGACCCGCCGGCAATGCCGTCGGGCTCGTTGCCAGCATGCCCGCCGGCCGAGCCGCCGGCATAGTCTGTAGGAGCCTTAAGACCTTCAAGTTCAATATCATCATTAAGCTACCATCTGAGACACATTGCTAAAATAACATATGCGTTATAAATAAAGTATTACATATGCGTTATAAATATAAATATAGTATACACTCACTTATATCGAAAATACTACACTATCCTTCTCTATCTAATGTGTAAACTTACTCTTTTTAGTGTTAACACTTTTTGTGCGATCTAAGTACGGAGATCGGGCATCTATGGTTTAAATCTTTGAAGGGAAACCCTATTAGGTAAACTTGAAAACGCTTTACTCATTGATATGCCGGACTGCCTTGCTTGAGCAACGGCAGTGTAAGTGACTGTTATGCAAGTATCCCGTTTTCAATTCAAGTATAATTTCATTCCCGGGTCAATCTAAATCTTTTCAATCAAGAAGTTCTCAGTCAAGATTTTTTTTCTTTATTTATTTAGGGACATATGTCCATGAAGGATAGGTGAGCCCCAGCGTTTCCTAAACAGTACATATACTACATACTACAATAATATACTAATTTTCTTTATTAAATTATAATGGTTAAAAATAATCTTTTCTATAATAAATTTTGCAGCTTCAGAAATCGGTTCTGATAATATGCTTAAAAATACACCTTGATAATACTTGTTAATATTAAAAGTCTGCACAAATGATTCTCCTACCCTTTGATATTTAACACACTCAATAAATATTGTGTTAAACATCTTCTATTGCGCCTCATACTTCACAATTAAGTGACTGAGCCTTGTTCATCAAGAAAGCAAGTTTTTGCGATGGATAGTGGCCAGAACGTAATCTATACATTGCACCTATATAACCTCTACTTAATTTACTATTATAAAACCAAAGTATTCGAGGAGGCTGACTGTCTAGAAATGTGCCCGATAAACGAGAATAGACTGAGTGAAACCTCCGTTTATCACTACAAATTTCGCAGGGGATATATGTATACTCACCGATCATAATTCTATGGATTTGATACACATTTTTTTATACTGCTTAGGTAGTAATCATAATTATGGTCTACACGGCTACTGTAAATTACGGACGCTTCCAACACCAGAGAATGCGTTGAGAAGCCTAGAAGAAAGCAGCTGTATCGCGCACGTAGACATTTTATATGTGACTCTGTATATCGTGTTAGGAATCGTACTTTTGGTAATCTAGGGACTTAACTAAAATTTGTGAGTAAGGCAATTAGAAATCTAACACTGTAACTATAAATTGTATTTATATTTGAATTTAAATCAACTTATTTTAAAATATTGAGTAAAGCTCTATATAAATAAATCAAGTTTTGTAATTCATGTGTCTTTTTTTATCTTTATTTTACTTGACGAGAAAGAAGGGGTAGTATAACACTTGCTTCAAGAAACTTGACTTTTTTTTATTCATGTAAATAGGTCTTTACTAATCATCAATTATAAATTCAATCTGAAGTACCAAGACAAATCTCGGTACTTTGATTGAATTTATCCAACCAATTGAATTAAATTTATAATTGGTTATATGTAAACTTCAATAAAAAAAAAGTAATAAGGTAAATCCAGTTTATTTTATTTACAAAGTTACCTAACTAAATGCAACAAGTATTTCAAATAACACAACAAGAACTTAATAAATTTTTCGACAAAAGATTTAAAAGGATCACTTTACCAACCAAAACGTTGTAATTTTATTAAAACTACGTCTTACTAAGTTTAAAATCTAGCCAGAGTGGGTTTATTGATAGGTTTAGGATTCCAAGGTGAGCCAGGTCCCGGACGTGGGTTGAATGGCGGCAGCGTGGGATAACCAGGCCTGTAAGGAGCGTTCCTTGCGTTCCGACGGTTGTACCCAGGATGAGTAGGTCCTGTATCCCTGCTGGAAGACTGTCGGGAGCCACCTCCTCTTGACACGCTGGGAGTGCTGTAACTGCGTGCTACTCTCGTGTTAGGATCCAGTTTGATATCGTCGATATACTTCGGTAAGAACGGATGATCTCCAGTCGCTGGTGCTCGCGGAATATCGCCTTGGTTCAGCCACAAAGGTTCGTTATCAGCTCTTCTGAATCTGAACCTTGGTGGACTGGTTGGAGGTGGTTTGTAAGTTGGATGTATGAAGCGTTGACATGACGAATCACAAATGAAGAACACTGCCAGTACTCCCAAAATTATCACAGGTTTAAACATGTTGTTCGTCTCAATATCTGACTTTGAATGATATCTTGTTTATTGGAATGAGAGTTTTTATACTACTGCTTAAGGAAACTCAGATACTTTACCCGCGATGGAACTTTTTCTCTGAAAAGGGTAAGAACCGAGCGCGAATGTTTACAAACAAGTTTCCTCGTGCGTCGTCTTTCACGATAGCGGGTCGATAAATAATAATAATATCGCTATAACCTTGTCACTCTTAATGATTTTTACTTGTATAAGTAAGTAATAAATAAAACATATGGCAAAAGCTATCTAACGTAAGCTCCGATTGGGGTACCTAGGTAGGTAGGTAGGTATAGGTAATAACCTACATAGGTAATCAATACTAATATTATAAAGCTGAAGAGTTTGTTTGTTCTACACCATCCGTGCAGTTAGTAAATATATCAGTATTTTCATTTTTGTGTCAAATTTATTATTTCAGTGTATTATAATATATTTACTACTAGCTGCTACCTGCGACTTCGTCCGCGTAGATTTTAACTAAAAAGTGTTTGTCTCCGCGGAACCCAATTTTTATTCTAAAATCAAAGTAGCTTAAGTTACTCCTTATAACATCAGCTATCTGCCAGTGAAAGTCCCGTCAAAATCGGTTCAGCCGTTTCGGAGATTAGCCGGAACAAACAGACAGACAGACAAAAGTTTTAAAAATAGATATTTTCGTATAGGTACCTTATATACTTTCATATGCATTAGATAAAAAGCTATTATTTTGACATTACAAACAGACACTTCAATTTTATTTATTGGTATGTAAACCAAATAAAATAAATTAAAGTAAAATAAAGAAATAAACACTTACATTACGCGGTAACGCGATATAATAATAATATAATGTATGTTATTGTACATTCCTTTGTTGAAAATCCTTAAATAAATAAATAAACAACGCGATAAAATCCGTATAAAATTGTTTAATTTCACTCACATTATATTAGGTTATACACTCACAAGCACTTTTACTCATTCTTTGATATAATTGACAGCAAATCTGAACTTATTAATAAGTTCCACTAATGAACACTAGGACCTAAAGTCTTTTGTTTTTTTTTTATGGATTAGGGTGCAAACGAGCAGACGGATCGCCTGATGGTAAGCGATTACCGCCACCCATGGACACCCGCAACACCAGAGGAGTTACAAGTGCGTTGCCGGCCTTTTAAAAAGGAGTACGCTCTTTTCTTGAAGTGTTGAAGGTCGTATTGGTCCGGAAATACCGCAGGCGACAGCTCATTCCACAGTTTTGTTGTGCGAGGCAGAAAATTCCTGGAGAAACGCACAGTTGTGGACTGCCAACTATCTAAACGATGGGAGTGAAAATGCTGTCGCGTAGGACGATGGCGAAAAGAGGCGGCAGGGATCATTCCGAACAATTCCTCGGAACACTCCCCATAGTATAAGCGATAGAAGATGCATAGCGAGGCCACATCTCTACGCAGCGCCAAGGGGTCTAGCCGATTTGAAATATCCTGGCAGTCGACGATTAGAGTCGCTCTCCGTTGAATGCGGTCTAGAGGGAGAAGCAGGTACTGGGGTGCCCCTGCCCAAAGATGAGAACAGTACTCCATGTGAGGCCGAACCTGCGCCTTATAAAGTAGTAGGCGGTGGGCCGGTGTGAAATACTGTCTCGATCTGTTGAGCACGCCAAGCTTTTTTTAAGCTAATTTAGCCTTACCCTCTAAATAGCCGTGGAACTGGACTTCGCTTAATATATTGACACCAAGAATTCCAATATCGGTTGAGGCAGTTATGGGGATGTTCTCAAAACGAGGAGATCCGACCAACGGCAGCTTTTTTGCAGTGAACGCGCAGACTTGTGTCTTTGTGGGGTTAAATCGAACTAAATTAAGCCTGCCCCAATCCGAGACTTTCTTAAGAGAGGTCTCAATTTCAGACAAAAGTTTGTTTCGGCTCTCAACGACGTTTTCCCGAGAGATGTTAGCGCGGCCGGTATAAAGAGCATCGCTCGTGCTGTCGTCCGCATAACAATGAATGCTGCTAATTTGCAACATGTCATTGATATGGAGGAGGAACACAGTAGGCGATAACACACAGCCTTGCGGGACACCAGCATTTACAGACATGGAGTCAGAGCATTCACCGTCGATTACGACCTTAATGCTGCTGTCTGCTAAGAAGCTAGTAACCCATTCACATAATCTCTCGGGAAGCCCATAGGAAGGGAGCTTCGAAAGAAGCGCTTTGTGCCAAACACGATCAAAGGCCTTCGCTATGTCCAAACTGACCACCAAGGCTTCCCCCTTTGTCTCGATCGCCTGAGCCCAACGATGTGTCAGGTATACTAGAAGATCACCAGCTGACCGACACTTACGAAAGCCGTACTGCTGGTCACTAAGCAGCTGATGACCCTCCAGGTACCGTAAGAGCTGATGGTTGATAATGGTTTCCATTATCTTCGAGAAAAGGGGGGTTATGGCTATTGGTCTGTAGTTGGACGGGTTTGAGCGGTCGCCTTTTTTTGGGATCGGGTGGACCAATGCTGTCTTCCAAGGTCTCGGGACTACGCCAGAAGAGTAAGAAAGCCGAAATAGTCGCGTTAAGACCGGCGCCAACTCTGGAGCGCACATCTTCAACACAATGGGCGGGATGCCATCAGGCCCACTCGACTTATGGATATCAAGGGACATAAGTGCTAAGCACACTGAGCGTTGGTAGAACCTGATATCAGGCATACAACCCTCACACCGCGGTATGGTAGGCGGTTCTTGTCCCCTGTCATCCAAAGTCGAGTTGGACGCAAAGAGTTTGCCCAGAAGATCGGCTTTCTCTTTTGCGTCGTGGGCCAACGAATCATTTCCCATGTGAAGAGGTGGAAAGGATGGCTTGCAGAAATTTCCTTCGATAGCTTTGGCAAGAGACCAGAATGTACGAGTTCCTGAAGGAAGACGCTCAAGCCTTTCGCCAATTCTACCGATGTGCTTCGACTTCGCCCTCGCAATGTCTCTTTTGAAGGACCTGGAGGCAAAGTTGTACTCCTTTTTTAATGCGCTGGTATTTAAATCACATGCCGTCACCGCATCAGCCCAGGCTTGGTAAGCTTCCTGCTTCCTACGAGAAGCGTTTTTGGAAGATGGACCAAACCAAGGCCGAAATTTGCCACCAATGGGGACCACAGAGGACGGAATGTAAAGCTCCATACCCTGTAGCACCACATCAGCAACAGAATCAGCAACGGCATTGGAATCATCCGGCGAGAAGCATACTTGTCTCCAAGGGTAGGACGCAAAGAAGGACCGCATCCCATCCCAATCTGCTGACTTGTAGTGCCACACACGGCGGCTGCGTGCAGCACGCAATTGCGGTGAGCACGTGAGAGGCACTGTACTCCGTACAAGGCAGTGATCTGAGGAACCAAGTGGGGTGCCAACAGATACATGGTAGCCATCCGGATGAGAAGTCAGCAGAAGGTCCAACAGTGAAGGATTTTGGCTCTCCACATCTGGGATTCACGTGGGCGTGGTAACCAGTTGTGTCAGGCCATATGCCAGGGCAAAGTCGTGAACAGATTTCCCCGCTTGATCGGTCTTACTGGAACTGAGCCAGTCGGCGTGGTGGGCGTTAAAATCGCCAAGTAAAACGATCTCCGCGGCCGGGATCCGTTGCTGCACAAACTCCGAAGCCATCTGGATGTGCTCAATGAGTCGGTCAGTTTCGGTGTCACCGCTATGGGACCTATAGAGGCACGCATAGACGCGGGGATGGTCGTCGCTGTCTACACGGAGCCATAAGATGGAGAGGTCCCTACCTTCAAGATTACCGAGGCGATGAGAGCTGATATCGTCTCTTACATACACGCACACTCCGGCTCTAGACAAAAAGGAGTATTCTAGTCCATACCCAGGGTAGGTGAGGTAGGAAGTGTCTGCTGGAGACGATATCTGCGTCTCAGTCAAGAAGAGCAAGGCTGGCTTTGCTGTCTCGAGGTGGTGGTGAACAGCATTAAGGTTACTATGTAATCCCCTGATGTTGTAAAAGTCCACGGCCAGCGTGGCAGGGGTTGCCATGGTATTTCTGCTCTTGCCCCGGGCATTATTAAGCGCAGTTTTGCCCCCCCCCAGAATACGAGGGGCGACCTAGGCGTCCACGCTCAGGTGCGTTATCCCCTGAGCGTGGACGCCCAGAGAGAGATTCTCCAACGCTAGCGCAGTTGGTACCCTCCTGGGGTAGTATACGGTAATTCAACTGCACCATGATGGGGGGGTGGAGGATTGGTCCTCCGGTACCCTCACTCACTCGACGAAACACAGCGCAAGCGCTATTTCACGTCAGTTTTCTGTGAGGTCGTGGTATCACTCCGGTCGAGCCGGCCCATTCGTGCCGAAGCGTGGCTCTCCCACAACAAGTCTCCCAAACAGTCTGTATTTTAGATGCTAGTTTCTTCCATTGACAGAGATTACACTATTTAATTTTACTAATATTTTTCTACTAGCGATCCGACCCGGCTACGTATTAAAATTAATAATTTGATAAGTTATTTTAGAAAACATAAAAAACGACAAAAAAAAGTTGGGGCAGTCTTTGGGGACTGCCGATAGAAGTGAAAACTTTAATCCTTGACCATATAAACACTTATATACAAACAAAAAATAAGCAAAGAAAAAAACGACCAGTTCGTGATACTCTCTTAGGGGTTATTAAGGAGGTCAAAATTTCGTTATTTTTTGCGTACGACGCACCATTTTTGAGATATTGTTAATATTCTAAAATATGCATTAGAAATACATTAAATTTATAAAAAGCACTACACGCACACAATTCAAAAATGGAAAGCGTGGAAGCGTGACGATGACGTGAGTTCTATGATTTTTGTTCACCCAAGAAGTGCTCTACGCGCCTAAAGAAGTTTTCACTTCAAAAATTCATCGGTAGCACAGTGAATGCAACAGCTTTGCTTGATATCTCGGTTTCAATACCTTGGCCGGGCAAAGGGTCAATCAGTGTCTGTCGTTAAAATATTTTTTATCTTGTCGCCTTCACGTATTCTTTATAAAAATGTTAACGAGCTTAACATAACTTTTCAGCAACATTTTGATCATATTTAATAATCTGCTAAATATGCGTGACCTAAAGACTAATTTAATTTAAAATTGCATGATATTTTATAATTCTAGTAATAAAATATATTCAAATATAATCTGCCAAATGACCACACGACTGCTTACCATCAGGTGGAGTGTGGTCATTTTGACGAGTAAAATAAAAAAAAAAAATATAATCTATTAAAAAAACGGTATACTACCCAATTAAAATACATAATTGTGTAATGTCAAAATATATTATATTGCATTTTACGACATTTATCGCACTAAGACTAGATATAAACTTTATTTTTAATTACTAAATTCAACACTTTTTGTAAAACATTGTTTCGTATGGGATTCCACACCAGAACATTGGGCACACTGGCAGTGCCAGAACGTAAGTATAATTCGATACAAAATGTGTATAATATAACCATATTATACATATTTTCTATAATATGCTTCATAAAGTAACCACCTTATGAAGCCTAAGTGCAGCTTGCCTTTTTTACGACGGGGAATGTCATTTACGCGTTCCTCTCTGCGGGAAAGAGGGAGCGGTCAGGGATGCGTAAAGGAAGGGATGGTATGTCTCTGTAATGAATAGCCACAGTATTCATTACGATTGTTTAGAAAGGAAGTATCTCATACGACTTTAGAATTCGAAAATATTTTCACGAATGATATTGCGTGTCGAGTTTGACCATTTAACCTTTAATATCTTTGTACGCACATAAGATACAAATCACTAACTTTGCCCCGCAGCTTCGCTTTTAAATCCTGCGAGCACATATTCATAACTACATATTGCCCGCGGTTTCGCTCGTGTAAATGTAGGTAATATCAATTTTCTATCCCTCCAGAACAGTACTTTTTCCTGGATGAACCCTACGTCCTTTTCTGTAACTAAAAACGTGTATACGAAATTTCATGTCGATCGGTCGAGTAGATAAGGTGTGAAAGGTTAAAAAAAAAACTCACATTCGCATTTCTAAGTAAGTTTTTTTTTTAAAGATTACTAGCATTGAAATTAAGCTACTATATACGGATTTTATCGCGTTGTTTATTTGACACTTTATTACAAAATTTTGGAAGACTGTTACACTATTAGATACATATAATCACTATTAAACTTTACTAATTTTTAAGCTAATTAAATTATTGAAACTATTAAAACTATTTATACTATTACTATACTATTCTACTATTTATAGGTATTTATGTTTAAATCCGCAGTAGTTTAATTTCAATGAATAACATTCGCGTAAACAGAAGACAATATTAAGATTACTAGCAATTTGGGTTTTAAATTACTAGTAATTTTGTTAACCACTTCAGCTAAGCTAGAATGCTTGTGTGAGGAGTGGGTTCACGACAATAGGTAGTGCAATGGGTGGGATTCGAACCCGCGACCTCTCGATCGCAAGTCTAATGCCTTATCCACTGGGTTACAGCCACTTTCATTTGTATTAGATTTTAGATTAGTTAGGATATCACCTCTGTATATATTTTTCGGCCTCAAGGCATAGTGGTTAGTGTAACCGACGGCCACGCCTGAGGTCGCGGGTTCGATTCCCGCACAAGTCAAACATTTGTGTGCATGAACATGGATGTTTGTCTTGGTCTGGGTGTTTCTATGTAAAATATGTATGTATTTACAAAAAAAGAAGTATATATGTATGTTTATCCGTTGTCTAGTACCCATAGTACAAGCTCTGCTTAGTTTGGGCTAGATGGTGTTGTGTGTATGTGATAGAATATTATTATATAGTCCCAGTGCTGGGTACTCTTGCCAGTATGGGAATAGCCCGCCACACTGGGCCAGTGCAGGATAAGAGACTTCACATATCTTCGAGAACATTATGGAGAACTCTCATACATGTAGACGCCACGATGTTTTCCTTCACCGTTTAAGGCGAGTGACAACTAATCATTTAATACGCACATAACTTCGAAAAGTCAGAGATACGTGCCTTGGGATTGAACTTAAAACATCTGAGTGGTAATCCAACTATCATATACCGAGATCTAGTACGTCGGTATATGATCGTTGGATTATCGTGTGCCCGTCCAAGTCCAAGTTTCATATAAATTCCTTTAGCGGCTAACGTATAATTGACTAATAAATATCCAAACATGTTCATAAACTTGCCCATTTATAATATAATACGAAGATACTTTATGAAACAAAAAGGCGAGGTCATA
Source organism: Catocala sponsa (assembly GCA_963564715.1). NCBI lineage: Eukaryota > Metazoa > Arthropoda > Insecta > Lepidoptera > Erebidae > Catocala > Catocala sponsa. Next base: position 11,154,276 of record OY751352.1, read on the forward strand.
GTATATTTTTTTGTATTTTATAAAATATATTAGGTGTGATAATGAATAGCATAATATAATTGTTTACAGGAAAAAGTGTTTACTTCATTTTAAACTCTTCGCAAAAATTTATTTAAGTGCGAAGTTCGAATCCACACCTTTAAACCATACCAGTAAAAATGCCTTTACGCTACCGCGCTGCTTAGGATAATAATAATAAAAATCACATAATTTTCTAATTAGATATAATTACTTTATTTACATAGCGGTCAAATACATTAAAACATTGGGAATAAATATAATGATCAGCAAAAATACTAATTGGTCAGCAAATATTGCACAGCATAACGAGCATCTATACGCCTCAAATCACTGCATTCCGTCTCGGAAGTGTTAGGTTATGTTAGATTCCTTTTTTTAAACCCAGCCAAAAATAGGAGCCCCGCAAACCGGGGCTCCGTCGACTTAGTTTGATCTCTTTAAAGTTTTCTGACCATGAGTTGCTGATCAATTGGCTTTCTTTGCTGCGCAATTAGTATTTTTTTGCTGTGCAGTTAAATACTACCCTAAAACATTTAATAATTACTATTTTCATAAGCCAACACTGAAATATAAACATCAGAAAAATTACAAATTAAGTAGATAATTATCAACAAGTAAAATTTTCAATAGATTAGGTACCTATTATCAATTTGGGTTACAAATTAATAGTAAACTTTCACCACTTTAACTATGAAAGAAGATCGGTAGTGCATTCGATAACTAACTTAGAACTTAAATTTTCAGTCCAATGCTTTATCCGTTTGACTGCCGCTACATACACTAATTTAGACATAAATTGGTAGATGTTTAGGGTTAGTATCCCACGGGTATTTAGGACCCGGCAGTTGAGGGTTGAACGAGGGCAGCGTCGGCCATGGCATCCTCGGCAGTTCTCTTGCGTTGCGACGGTTGTACCCAGGATGAGTAGGTCCTGTATCCTTGCTGGAAGACTGTCGGGAACCACCCCCTCTCGACACGCTGGGAGTGCTATAACTGCGCGCTACTCTCCTATTAGGATCCAGTTTGATATCGTCGATGTACTTCGGTAAGAACGGGTGATCTCCAGTCGCTAGTGCTCGCGGAATGTCTCCTTGGTTCAGCCGCAAAGGCTCGTTGTCTCTCCTCGCTCTGAAGATTATAGGTCTTCTAGGTGCAGGCGGTGGTCGGTAAGTAGGCAGAATGATGCGGGGCCGTTGACATGACGACTCGCAGATGAACAAAACTGCTAGAACTACTAAAATGATCACCGGTTTAAACATTTTGATGGAAGGTGTTTTTGAATGATTGCTGGTTTGATAGAAGCTTGCTTTTATACTGAGTGTGGAGGGAGTCTAGGTAATGTACCGGAGAAGTAATGTTGGTTTGGGATAAGGTAAAGAACCCGTGTAATGTTTATTGTTTAAGTTTCCTCTTATGCGTCATTTGGTGATAAGACGCCGTTAATTTATATAAATACTAGTTTTCACCCGCGGCTTCGCTCGCGTAAATGTAGGTTAGGTTAGGTTAGGTTTGCAACAGTTCTTTTTTCTGGATGAAAGGTACCCTATGTCCTATTCTGTACCCTTGACAACGTTTATGCTAAATTTTAATGTTGATCGGTTGAGTAGTTAAGGCGTGAAAGCATAACAAACAAAAAAACTCATTTTCGCATTTATAATATTAGTAAGGAAGATTGCCTGTAGTTATTAGTGTATTGAATATTTTTTGTCTTGTATGTGTTAATGAGCTTAACATAAAAAATAGAAACATAATATTGAGGTATTAACCTACAAAAAGATCTATCTCGTTTTCGTCATCTAATTTCTTCAGTCCCCAAATTAGTTTTCATTTCGAGGTACCGTTGTAAAGTATGTTATTATTTATATTAAATTATTATTAGCATGTATTACAAATTATTTACAGCAATTAATATTTAAATAATTTGAGTTATAATAAGATCAGAGAGTGCCACTCCGGTATTTTTGATTCAAGCCACGATAAATACAGAATGTTTGCTGCTTATTTATTTGTTTAATACAAACTATACTTGGCCCAAAGACAATCAATCACTCATGCAAATTAACATCGAAATCGGACTCGACGTTAAAAAATATTGATAAAACAGTTTGAAATTTCGGCAATATCATAGGCTTTTTTAAATAGGTATATTTTCTTTATTATTCGGTTATTATTGATTGTGGTCCAATTACATTCTAGTTAACGTCTGTTATCGGAGTTCGACAGCTGGTGTGCTTATTTGCTTGTGTTCCCGTTGCTTTTGCCCAAGCCTGGTAACCAAACCGCCCACCCGAACAAGAATTGCACATTCAGTACCGCTGCGCCACTGATGCAGTACAATTAATAAACACACCAAGAAGTACCCGACTACATAAACTAGTTTCATTTGATAAAATATATTGTTTACAAATTGATTACTCCAATTAATTACATATCATAAATTACACTGATTACATTTTGTTTCTGTAGTATTTTATATGCTGGGATAAGAAAAGTACCGTTTTGATTATAAAAGGTATTTTTAAATTATTTTATTCATTAATTAATTTTAATCATGTGTCAAGCAGTGATAGCTCAGTGGGGAGACCAATACACTGCAATACAGAGGGTCTCAGGTTCGAACCCACGTCGCCCATCTCTGACTTTCGGAAGTTATATGACTTTTTAAAATTATGTGCGTATTGATTGACTGTAAAATTATCGCCTGCTCCGTGCCTCGCGCTCCCGGCTGCCATTAACATCTATGACAGTCGTTATTGGGAAGTCAGTGCCCTCTAATATCCTGACACTGGTCTAGCCTTAGGGTATCGTTAGCCTTCGGGTTGCGGAGGTCAGATGTCAGTCGCTCTGTGTAAAAACTGATATCCAACCAAATCCGGTTAGACTAGAAAGCCGACCCAAAGTGACTTGGGAATAATAAAGGCTAGGGAGAAGAGGAGATGTCTCATGCGGGTATGGCTTAGTGGGGAAGGGCTCGCCTCGCCACCCGCCACAGTATTTATGTGATCCACATAATGATTGTTCTGAATCTAGATTTACTTTGTGTCTTTTAATTGTATCTTTGGAAAATCTCTCACGACACAGGGCAATAAAGTAATATAAAGATAAGTCCCTTGCTGATGCAAGGGACTTATCTTTATATTACTTTATTTAAAGATCTTACAGCTATGATGCATATAGGTTATCAAGGTAATAACAAAATGACAATAGCAAGGTTCCACAGTTTAACAAGATAAAAATAATAATAACTTTAATGGATCATCTAATAGTTTAAACATTTGCGTTGATACTTATATCATAATCAGCCGAAATACGTCCCCTGCTGGACTTACGCGTACCCCAAGGTTTTCCACATAGACCGGTCTTAGAAAGCACTGCGGTATATTGGACGCGAAGACATGTTATAGCTTCCCGAACGCTGCCCAGCCGAGCAGGATTCGACGACTGACCTCTTTCTCGAAGTTGGACCTTCATAACTGCATCGTTTGTCCCAGATACTTATATATACTTAAGTAAATGTAAAATTAATACACCTTTTCCTACCCTTTCGAGAATATATAAGCGTAAAATTAATCTATGTTGTGTTTGACATCATCAACGTCATTGTTCACTGTTAAGGAATCAAGGTATAATTAAAAACATTTAATCGAACTTATTAATTTATTTAATTCATAATTATATTAGTAAAACTAGTACATACTAATTTTCTTACTTTAATCTTAATTGCAAACTCGATGAAGAATGTTTACATACCTATATAAAACACTAGCTTTTGCGCGCGGCGCCGCCCGCGTGGTACCTACATCAATAAGAAGTAGCCTGTGTCCTTCCTCAAGTTTTAAACTATCTTTGTACCAAACTTCATCCCAATCAATTAAGTGGTTTAGCCGTGAAAAGGTAACAGACAGACAGACAGACAGAGTTCCTTTCGAATTTATAATATTAGTAAGGATTACTAGATTTTTAATTTCATATTGCAGGAGAAAATAAGATTTTTCTGTTTGTAATATTACTCAATGCTCAATATTTTATTGCATTCCACAATGTTATGAAGATGGACTTATAAAACAAATTGGGTCATTATGGACCCTGTCAGGCACAGCAAATTAGGAGAAAATGCAAATAAGTAATGCGTATCATTGCATTTAAATGATTTTCGAATACAGATGTGAACAAAGCGATACTTACTTCGGCAAATGTTGTCAGTCTATTCGAATTTATTTCGAAAGCAATTATGCGTATATCTAGCATGTCACAATTTGCTAACGCAAAGAAAATAATATGTAAATCGTTTGTGATTTCCTTGGCATTTCCATGCGTTCGATTTGGTTTTTGCTTGTTTTGGTTGCAAGGATGGCGAAGCAGTCAAACGGTCGCATGTTTTGTGAGTCCAAACGCGACAATTATTCGAAAGATTTTCTAATGATTGTTTGGATGCTGGGTGTTGTGTTCGGTAGTTGTGTTTGTAAAGTCATTCGCAACACATGCTTTAAAAACTAATCTATCTTTCTTCATCGAGTTTAACAAGCACTTAGTTTAAAAATTAACCATTAATTTGTAACATTACGTGTTAAAATTGTTGTTATTAAGCTAAAAGAAGTTTGCGGAAAGTATTAAAATTCTTGTGTCAATTTATGTGGCAGGATTTTAATAAAATCTTGCAGCTAGATACCTATTAATAAGATTTTATCAAAATCAGTTTAGACGAGAAAAAAAACAGATGGAGTTTTACTTTTACACGACTACAGATATGCTCGGGTATGATGAAGAAATACCCGGCTTTTAACTGTAAAGCACGCCATACAGACAACGGAGGCTTAGCGGTACCGGAGGCGTTTTTGTTGTGTTGTTCCAATGGAAGGCGTAGTGGTTTAAGTGATCGCCCCGCCATTGTCGCCGCGCCGAGTGTTGTGGATTCGATCCCCACACAGGACAAACATTTGTGGGATCCACAAATGGTTGTTCCGAGTCTGGGTTTTCCTTGTGTCGATTTTTTTTATGTTTGTAAAGAGACGTCATTATAAAAATAAAGTATGAAACGTAACACACTCGACCCAGAGCGATCTTGAGTCCTTAATAATTCGAAAAATACAAATTATCCGCCACCGCATCCGCTTCGCATCTGCTATCTGTATGGGGCAGGATTTCTTAAAATCAAAAGATAACACTTAAACACATAAACGCTTCTTCATGATCACAAAAAAGTAGACCAGTATACGACGTTCAATATAAAGAAAGAGAATGGAAAGAAGAATCTGGAGAACTTGTCGATGTAGACGGCCGTCTCTCGGCCGTTGCAGAATGTGTCGTACTGCGGGATGGACGCCGAGGTGCTAGCACGAGGATCCACCGTCGTCGGGAATATGTGCTGGAAGAAAACAATATTGTTTACCAAGTTATAGAAGTGATAGCCTGGTGGAAGACCATTAGACTGCCACCCAGAGGTCTTGAGTTCGATCCCAAGGCGTGCAACTCTGACTTTTCGAAGTTATATGCGCATTAAATATTTAATTATGGCTTGCTTTAACGGTGAAGGCAACCTGCATGTTCTCGAAGATATGTAAAGTCTGCCAACCCGCACAAGGCCAGCGTAGTGGTTTATAGCCTAACCCTTCTTAGACTTAGAAGTGGCCCGTACCCAGCAGTGGGACAGTTTAATACAGGGCTGATATTATTATCTCTGTCGGGAATCATACTTTTTTTCTGGATGAAAGGTATCCTATTTCCTTTTCTGTACCCCTGACAAGGTGTATGCGAAATTTCATGATGATTGGGCAAGGAGTTAAGGCGTGAAACGACAACCAAGGGTGCCCTCAGGGTGGAGTACTCTCACCACTCTTATGATGCTTGGTAGTCAATTCACTCCTAGAACAACTCAACAAAGGTCCGTACTTAACGGTCGGATATGCGGATGACTTGGTGATACTCGTCAATGGAAAGTTTCCGAATACGGTATCCAGTCTCATGCATGGTTATGGTGGAAAAATGGTGCAGTAGCAATCATTTATCTATCAACCCAGGAAAAACTACTGTCATGCCATTTACTAGGAAGAGGGATCTCATAGGTTTGGGAACTCTCTCCATGTATGGTACGCAGTTACAATGGTCCACGGAGGTGAAGTATCTAGGCATGACCTTAGATAGCATACTAACGTGGAAACCTCATGTAGAAAAAGTCATAGCGAAGGCCCAGCGAGTCTTCGGCATGATTCGCTCAACCTATGGGAAGACCTGGGGGCTAAAGCCCAAGGTCATCAAGTGGCTATACACGATGATGATAAAACCCATACTCACGTATGGAAGCATTGTCTGGTGGCCAAGAACCAAACTAGCTGCATGCAGGAACGCGCTGTCGAAGGTACAGCGATTGGCCTGCATGGCTATAACAGGGACTACGCCAACGGCAGCGTTAGAGGTCCTGCTGGATCTAACGCCGCTGCACATTGTTGTGGAGTCAGAGGCGGTAAAGGCGCTACATAAACTATCTGTGCATGGGCTGTGGAGCGTCAATATACCGGTAACTCGACACACAAAACTGGAGACTTCAAAGGATCTTAAAAGAATTATGAGCATGGGATGCGACAAAATGCAACCATTGCACATATTAAAAAAGAATTTCAAAATAAAGGTCCCCACAAGGGACAAATGGAGACAAGGTCTACAATCCCCTGACGAGGGTTGTCTCATCTGGTACACCGATGGTGCCAAAATGGAAACAGGATCAGGCGCTGGTATCTATGCCAGTGACTGTAAGGTGAGCCAAAGCATGGGCAAATATGCAACGGTCTTCTAAGCGGAAACCTACGCTATAATTGCCTGTGCTCAGGAGAATATCAACAGTGGTGTCACTGACAAGACTGTGTATATTCTCAGTGACAGTCAAGCTGCTCTCAAGGCTCTGGACTCGTGTAGGGTGGACTCCAGACTGGTCCTGAACTGTGTTAAGATCCTCAACAAACTAGGCAGGAAGTCAGACTGGTCTGGGTTCCGGGACATGCAGGGGTGCAGGGCAATGAGGAGGCTGATGAGTTGGCCAAAAAGGGCTCGGAGCAGCTGTTTGTGGGCCCCGAGCCATTCGTGGGACTCTCTGAGAGCACCGTCAAGGCAGCTTTGAATGCACATGGCAATGACAAAAACAGGTTGAAGTGGATGGCCCTTAGGGGTCTGGAACACTCCAAGAAGTTCATTGCAAACGGAGCCACAGGCTTCACCCGGAAGTTCTGTGCAAGCAAGAGCAAGAGCCAAATGCGCCTGCTCACAGGAGCTAACTACTAACTACTAACCCCTTCGGGGATATATACGTGAGTACTGACTCACGTATATATCCCCGAAGGGGTTAGTAGACGTGTCTTACAGCGACATTTTAAGGTCTTAGCATACGTGACGTGTTTTTTCACTTATTATACACTGGTATGTATGTTTATTTTCATAAATCGTTGTTTTATTTGGAAAATAATGTTTACGCATATTTTAAAAATAAGTAGCTATACAATATTAGATGTAGACTTAATGACGTAATTAACAGATTAGTAATAACACGAAACAAAATTAAATTTATTGAGGTTAGCAAAAATAAACTATATCTAATCATATTATTTCTTAAATCGTCGGAAAATTAACCAGAAAACCGTTTCTTTTTCTTAAAGATCTTAGGTCACTCACTTAAGTCAACCAATTATTATTATTAATGCGTTGCGGGACTTTACATACATCCCAGACATAATAACGTCCGCCCGTGTTATGTAGGTTAAGTTAACACAAGAAATATCTAGTTGACATACTTACTAAAGCTATCTTTTTTTTTTAATTTATTGATGTAAACAAATAATGACACAATATAATATGTTTTTCAATAATTTGTACCAAATAAATATAGCATAACTGTGACACCAGTATATCTTTTTCGAGTTACCATCCAGTATAAGTCATCAAGTACAAGTCCATCATTTTTGGATTTTTATTTAAATCTCGGCCTAGGGTTAACGGCTTGACATAGTTGTTGAGGCACATCATTAAATCTATACTAATATTATAAAGCTGAAGAGTTTGTTTGTTTGTTTGTTTGTTTGTTTACTTGAACGCGCTAATCTCAGGAACTACTGGCCCGATTTGAAAAATTCTTTTAGTGTTAGATAGCCCATTTATCGAGGAAGGCTATAGGCTATATATCATCACGCTAAGATCAATAGGAGCGGAGCACCAATGAAGAATGTTTCAAAATCGGAGAGTATTTTTTCCTTTTGAGAGCTTCCGCTGCGTGCGCTGCGTAAACAGTTAAAGTTTCGCAAAAATCATGTAAGGCAGAATTGTTCCCCTTTAAAAGTTCTAAAAAAAAGTCCGCGACAGCATATGTCTATCTTTTAAGGTTGGCTCACTATAACCATTTTTATGCTAACGAAATTTGTTCTAAAATAATGCATTATTTGCGAAGGTATTTTTATAAACATGATATTAATCCTTATCCAAATAAATACGTTATTCATCACAAGTATTTAATTTAAAACAAAATTGTCCTTTACATCATTCGATTTCAATGAATATCTTAGGAGATATAGCAGTTTTAAAATAACATCGCAGCAAAATAATTACCCATTACAGACATAGTACAAACGATGTTTCTCCTGGTTTATTCTGCGTGATTACTACTGGTTCGATTTGAAAAATTCTTTTAGTGTTGGATAGCCTATTTATCGAGGAAGGCTATAGGCTATATAACATCACGCTACGACCCACGGGGGCGGCGCAGTAACGATAAACGCGGGTGAAACCGCGGGAACATCTAGTTCATTATAAACCTACACTGAAATGACTACCATGGTGGTGCAGCGGTATTAAATGCGACTGCTGTGCATGAAGACTCGGATGAATGAAGGTCAAGGGACATGAAGGTCGAGCCAACAAAAAAAATCAGAAATTCTCTTATATCAAAAATTCTCAATAGCAGCGCGGAGTGTAGAAGTTGGCGGTATTAAACACCCCCGTGCATCGGAAAGCACGTAAAACGTTGGTCTCTCCGGTTGTATCGGATTGCCACCCCCTCAGACTATGAATCTTAGGGAACAGAGTGTGCACTTGTGTTTGCGCTCACACTTGTGTACTATAATATCTCCTACACAGATGGGCAATCTACGTTAAAATCGGCCACTGTGATCGAAATTACAACAAACAGTTCAGACTTTAAATCCTAGTGTTGCAAGAAATACTCTAGACTCCTCAATTATACAAACCTTAAAAGCATCCAGATCTCTCGACAGATCCTCATCAGAGTACCCCTTCATGGCCTTCGTAGCAACGGGTCCCATGTAGTTGTTGACCACAGCGAACTCGAAGAGTGAGAGGAATACGAAGACAGAACATGATGACATCCACACGTCTATCGCTTTGACGTACGAAACTGGCGGTAGACTCTGCTGCGATTGAGTGTTTTGAGTTGCTATAAAGAAAATTTAGACTTATTAGGTGATCTTTTAAAGCAGCGGTAACCTAATGAGTGCAAGGATGATGGAGTGGTTTACGTGGTCGCCTTGACACTTGCAACGAGCCGAGTGTCGCATACGCTCGGCTCGTTGCAAGTGTCTGAGAGTCTGAGAGATCATCAAGAACTAATGCATGACGTCTGAAGCAACTTTTAGTTGACCGGCCCTCAGCAAATGTATCCGATAGATGGCTATAGGATTGCCTCTTCTAATCTGTCATATATTATTATAAAACTAGGTATAATAAACCTCTGCTTAACTCTTTTAACTTACTTATCTTTTTACATTCTTTTATTTTTAGGCTTTTAGGCTCATTACACCCTGATCACTTATACTAAATTCTTTATATTCTATAACAATTTTTTTTTCTCCTCGAAATGACCACCCTCCACCTGATGGTAAGCAGTCGTGTGGTCTAAGAGCATTGGCCTCCACACCGCCCTCATAGCAGCCGAGGCGATGTTGAGGTCTCTACTTTGACGGCCTGAAAAGGTGCTTTTTCACGCCCCGCTTAAAGGACCCAAGATTGAAGGAAAAAGGAAACACGTGCCTTGGCAGAGAATTCCATGCCTTGTGAACTATTTTATAAATAAAAACAGCTGCTTCAGTGAAAGGCCCAAATACATTCTAATAAGCTAACCCTGTAACATTCTCTGTAACAGCGTGGAGCCTGCAACTGTGCGCGGGCAACGTCAAAAGTTTCGCCCACTATTACGGGAGATCGAAAACCGTAGCCGCCGAAATGTGGATGTGGAATACATCTCTATGTATGTACTCTTTCGGAAAATCAGTCATGCCCGCGGTTTCACCCACGTTTATGGTTACTGCGCCGCCCCCGTAGGTCGTGGCGTGATGTTATATAGCTTATAGCCTTCCTGGATAAATAGGCTATCCAACACTAAAATAATTTTTCAATTCGAACCAGTACCTAGTTCCTGAGATTAGCGTGTTCAACCAAACAAACAAACAAACTCTTCAGCTTTATAATATTATTATAGATTGATGATGATTTACACTTTTTACTAAAAAAGCTATTTAACATGAATGCGTACCTAATGTAAGCAACGACGTAACTCCCAAAGTGACTCTGGCAGGTATAGCCTCAGGTTTGATCCAGAAAGAGATCCAGGACATCACGACGATCAGCGCAGACGGTATGTAGGTGTGAAACAGGTGGTAGCCCAGTCTTCGGCGAAGGTTGAATACTACCGCCAGGCAAGTGAAGTTTCCTGTAGGCAAAAAATTACAAGAAAATGACTTTAACAGATCTGTTGTGTTACGTTTACGCGAATGTTAACATTAAAATAATGCTGCTTTATCAGGATTTCATCGCGTTGTTTATTTGAAAACACTTTTATTCCATAGTTTTGAAACTATTAAACTACTACTGTTAAAATTTAGGTTTACACTTTACCCGACATTTTGGTTGCTTTTGAGCAGCCATGGTCGCGGGGAGACTCATATAATTTAAATAGCTTAAAAGATAGTAACGTTTACAGTAGTAGTTTAATAGTTTCATAATATGTTATAATAGTATTTTTAAATAAACAACGTAATAAAACCAGTAGCTTAATTTTAAAAAGATCTATTTCTGTCACGTTGGTCTCGAACGATATATCAATAAGTGAATGAGATAATTAGAGTTCAGTCTGATTGTACCACACACACAAGCAAATATGGGTAGCGCATTGCGTATTTTTTAGTTTCAGAAGCTTGACATACACCGTTGCTGAGCTGAGCGTAATTGTATATTTCATGTCTCTGCGAGAATCCCTTTATGAATGATGATAATAGGGTAGATGCTTTTGTTGTCTTTTGTTCATTATTTTACACAAGAGCAAATAGCAATCACAAGAAATGTTTTTGTGTAAACAGTATCAAAATTGGTTACAAAATAAGGAGGTTATTAATATTTTAAATTTGAAAATAACAGAACGTGGTTTGTAGTGGGGATATCTCGCTATCTTCCTCGCACAGCTGCGGTTAAATGGCGGATACTTCGCAATTTGTATCGTGCATCTTTTTTCTGTCATTTAACAATTACCCCTACCACGGGCTTTAAAACGATTGTGTATTATTTATTTCAGGTACATTTCGAAAATTCTTTGTGTTTTAAAGTTTGGTTAATGTAACAATTGTCTTAAATGATAAAAAAATGCGAGTCGACTACCCTATTGTGACAGCGTATTATTATGTTTCTCTTATCACAGGTCTTTCTAAAATATTACGTTAGAAAATAACTGGCCCTTTGGGAGGCTTACACGGAGACATGGGTCCAACGTGAGAAGGCCCTTCGAGAGTCAGTGTATTATTATTATTACGCTGTGCATGCGTACCGGTAGAATACTCGATAGTGCAGTCTGAAGTATAGTTGTTGGAGATGTCCAGCTGAGGCAGTTCGATGTCAGGGTTCACCACCAGAGGGTCTGTCAGATTCCAGATGAACACCAGGTCGTGGACTGTGTGCGATACTGGAACGTTACGTAACTACATGCTTAAGATGAGATTACTAGGTAAACATAGCAGTTTTAAATGTACGTCTCGCTACTGCGCCGGGTGTTGTGGAGTGTACACCCACGGGACAATAATTTTTAAGCTTCACAAATAGTAGTCTCGGGTCTGGGGTTTCATTGTGCCTATTGTTTGAATGTTTGTAAAGTCTCCGGTGACACAAGAAATGATAATAAATAAGACATTAAACTTGCGATCAAGAGTTCGTGGTTAGGGTTGCATTTGCCATTGCACAATCCATGTGATACTACTAACGCGAGCGTTTTATCTTAGCTAAAGGGTTAACAAGAATATTAGTAATTTGCAACTCAAACTATTAGTTAACTATACAATAAACCGTATTCAGTATATATAGCCTCGTATCCACTAAGCAACATTTGGCTCACGACATGTTGCGCAACATATCGCTCAACGTGTTGAAAGTCAGCGCGGAACTTTTGTTTAGCAACGTTGTCTGTCTATACATGATTTCGTTCGCATCAGTCGTTGACAACATGTCGCCAGAAGAACTGGTGTTGATTTCAGTGGCTTTTCACGTCTCCACTTGACAACATTTGATGCTCAACTGCATGTTGCACGAAAACAAACAACAAGCAGCGGCTTTGCTGTGTCCTGACATTGCTGAAGTCTATGAGCAGCGATTACCACTTTCCATCAGGTGGGCCACTTACTCGTCTGCCATCAATGGCAATAAAAAAATAAAAATAAATGTTGCGCGCCAGCTGGCAACGTCGCGCGATGTTGTGCAACACTGCCGAACATGTTGAGCGTCAAATATTGCCTAGTGGATACGAGGCTTATTGCTCGTAATACAATACATAAATTAATATTATTATCGTCAGTAGCGGATACAGGAGCAAGCCTCCCCCGAAAGCATCTGAGTCCAATCCTAACAAATCTCACACTACCTACAATCAAGTCAAGCTCCTCAGCATTTCCCAAACTAAAACCCTGGACCACCACTGAATATGGTTTAATGCTATGAGAATAAGAATAAGGTCTAAGTATGCAGATGCTTTAATGAATCATAATATACTTACAGCTTTCGATCATCATAGAACAGCTTTGCGTGTCGTGTGGATATGACTCGAACTTCATAGCACATGATAGCACCAGGGTCAACCTGAAAGATAATAGAAACGAATGAGCTGATGAAACTAGTAGTCGCGTCAATGAATCCGTAAAACAGGTAAACTTCGAAAGTCCTCAGAAACAACTCCGATATACCCGATCCGATTATACAAAAAACAAAAAATTAAAAAGGAAATTGATCATAATCGGAGCTGTTTCTGAGGACTTTCGACGAAAAAGCTTCATTGACGCGACGTAGGAGGAGGTATAACTATATGGATGCTTTATTACTTATTGGGCATGCGGGTTATGTTATGTAAGGTCTAGTTTCTAATTTGAAGAAAAGGTAGAACTTAAATTTAAGGTGGCTTACATGTCCCACATTTCACAAATGTAATAGACAGTGGGATTAGTAGTTTAGAGATGCCACCTAGCTACTGCAAATACGACGAGTATTTTGGGTTCGAATCTCACACGGAACAAATATTTGTGTGTTCCACAAATATTTGCACCGAGTCTGGGTGCTCTTTAAGTTCATTGCTGTATTGGTTGAATGTTTGATAAGGCCTCCATGACACAGGAGAAAACCCTGCAAAAATCCTAGTAAGGGAATAGAATTTAAAAAAAAATCTTCTTTATTCCATTGTAGATAATATACATAATTTTCCCTATCTATATGCTAAGGTTGCTATTTATTCTGGGCTGCTTTAAACATCTTGGACCGACCTCGATAACGTAGAACATATATTATAACTCCTTAAGAATGGTCTTATTATACATGGCACCTAGTTGCCCGTGAGATGCTAGGTAAAAAATGACCGTCAAGAAATATTCAGCAACTGAACGCAATCGGGCAATAAACTCGATAGACAAAAATCACCCCGTACGTTCTTCCTTCTTTCTTGGAACTTTTTAACTCTTAATATACACAAGTACCTAACAGTGTAGTAGGTACGTGATATTATATTGTAACTTACTTGGACATATAAAGCAAGGTCTTATCATGGTACAGCCACAGATAATGGTTCGGTATGCTCATCTCATGAAACGTCACTTTTTTCGCGTTCTTGAAGAAGCAGTCCGGTCGCCAGATTTTGTTTAGCCAGTCTACATCCAGGATCCTGTACTCTTCGTGCATGTTCTCTGGTAAACGAAGACGAGGGTCGCGCCATGATTGAGCTAGGAAGATGTCCGCTACATACGTCTGAAAGCCGATTGAGTCTAATGTTTTAAGACGTTTCATCTTCTTTTATCACGTAAACCATTCGCGTTGCAAGAATCTAGAGATTAAGAATAGAAAGTCAAGTTGACCTCCTTTCTCTAAATATCTATGAAAAAGAAAATATGTATATCTTGCTTCTTCTATCAAGTAACACTCAATAGGACTACGCTATACATAATAGTGGCCAATTTGGTTTTTCATCAAACATTTTGGAAAATTTCCAATGTATATAGTATATACCTACCATTTATACTATTTATAATTTTGAAATTAAACAAACTGTATACGGATTTTATCGCGTTGTTTATTTTTTATAAAACACTATTATTACATAATTTTGAAACTTTAAACTACTATTGTTAAACACTTTTACTACCTAGTTACTGTTTACTTCTATTTAAGCTATTTAAATGGTACAACTATTTAGATTTAATTTTACACTTTCCCCGACGTTTCGGTTGCTTTTCAGAAGCCATGGTCACGGGGATATTTTATTTATTTCTGAAATATAATATTATAGGTATAAGTAAGTTGTATATTTAATTTGTTTGATTATAACGATGTTAGCAATCATTACCTAAATTGAAAGAAGCGTATATATATTAATGACTTTTCAGATAGGAAAGGTTAGGGAAAACATCACTTTTCCAATGGAAAATCCAAAAATCTTATATGTATCCCAACCCTAATGATTGACCATCGCTCAAGCAGTTGGACTTATATTTATAGGCTTATTTGTAGAAAATATTTATGACCATAATATATAATAGCTTTTCCAAGAAGTACTTACCATACTCTCCTCATTGATAGAATCCAGGGAGAGAACAGTGACGTGGAAATAGACCACAGTGGGCTGTCCCTGCAACTTGGGAGCTCTGTTCTTGTCGTAGAACTTCGCCTTCTCCGGCAATATGTCGCGTAATGATAAACTCGACTCAGATTTCAGCTCTATTTCTTGGTATGATGCATTTGTTCTGGAAATTAATGGTAGATTGATTGAAAACTGCAAGTAAGATTTCATCAGACCTTTGATGCCGTAAAATCAACGGGTTGCACTCCGGGAGTGCCGGCAGAAGTGAAAACTTGAATATTAATGTTGTGCATTTCTGATATTTTGGAATGGTTAGGGAATAATTTTGCACGAATTGCTTTAATTATCAGTATAAAAGTACTATCATTTATGTGGTATAATACAATATTCATTTATTGCGCTATCGTACACAAACATGACAATTCTCCCTTCGTCTTACGAATTTTCGATCAGGTCACGTGTCCTGACGCGAGTTTGACAATTCACCCTCCATCTTATGAATTTTCGATAAGGTCACGTGTCCTGACGCGAGTTTAACATTTTTTATCCATTACAAAAAAAGTGCACAACGCCGCTAAAGAAGTTTTCATTTCAAAAAGGCAGTAACTTTCATATTACAATAGCTGGCCTTTTCGACCTGATACCTCTGAAGCAACGGGTTTATATTTTAAGCAATGGTGGACAAGGAAGTCGGATGCCGTATGTAAGATAGTAGTTCTAAAGCCACATTAAGTTTGCAGCGGTTAGATCTAGAAAGCGGTAACGAGGTAGTGATCATTGACTTTCGCCGTAATGAAAAAAATGGCGTCCCTTCTTCACTAAATTTACGTTGTAATATCTAGTGGCCGAAAGCCCGTTCAGGTACCAGTTAAAGGCTCATCTTGTCCCCAAATCTACTCTTTTACGCTATCAAGAAAATATAACAATATACAAAAACCTTGAACAACATTTTATATGTAGCCATGAACGACCAAGTATGGCTTCAGTCAACCTTGACACTTCGCTTGGACAGCCTTAACACTCGCAAAATTTTACTATCAGTATTAGTTTACTTTAAGTGATGGCGTAGTGGTATATAATAATCGCCTCACCACTTGTCACACGCCAAGTGTTGTGGGTTCAATCCCCACACGGAACAAATATTTGTATAATCCACAAATTATCCTGAGATTAAGTGTTCTTTGTGGCCATTGTCAAAAATTTTGCTTTAAAAAAAAGACTAGATTTTGTCCGCCGCTTCGCTCGCTTAAATATAGGCTAGGTTAGGAACAGTACCTTTTTTTCCGGATGATAGATACCCTATGTCCTTTTCTGTTCCCCTGGCAACATTTATGCAAAATTTCATGATATTCGGTCGCTTAGTTAAGACGTGCAATCGTAACAAACATAGTCATGTTCACATTTATATCTATTATTAGTTAGGATAGAGAGTGAGATATATACTTACAGAAAGCTGACGGCGGCTTGCACTCTGCTCGCATCACTCACACTCAAATTAATGACAGTCACTAGAACACACACTAAAACATTGTCTGTCAACGCCATCTTGTATCGATAAACAAATAAATCCCTCCTGAACACTTAACTATTTGAGCTGCATGTTGCTGTAATGACGGGCCTAGAAAATATAGGAAAGAAAAAAAATATTGAGATGACTAGTTATATCTTTGTTAGTCGAGCCAGCGGCCGGCCTGGTGGTAACTGGTAGCCGCCACTCATAAACTTCGCTGTGTTCTATACAATGTTCTACGATGTCTTTTACTGTGATAAAATCCGTATATAATACTTTAAATTCAAAGTTTAAAATTCGCGTAAACGTAATATAATATGTACGATCTGGTTTGGTATCACCCTGTTAAGCGGCGGGAGCCCAATGGATAAGGCTTTGAATTTACATTCGAAAGGTCTTGGCTCCAAATCTTATTCATCGTCCTGGAATCCCACTCCTTGCATTACCGACGTGAGCCCTCTCGCAACACTAAACATTCTAGCTTGGCTTAGTAACAGGCATACTAGGTATCCCAAATTACAGTAATCTACAAAAAATTTAGCGCAGTAACGCAATGGATTTGGCATCGGACTTGTGATCGAGATCAAAAGATCACGAGTTCAAATCCTCACTATTGCATTATCGAACCCTCTAATACAAGCATATTAGCTAAGCTGGTTGGGTAACAATAATACTAGTAGTAACGTCTAATCCTAATTACAAGTAGCTAATCTTCTTTACAAAATAATTACAAGAGATTATACTATCCACCTTATGGGTAAACAGTTACCACAAGGCGGGAAAGACTCATCGCCACGGTTGTAGCGTTTGCTTCACTTTAGCAGCGACCTTGACGCTATGAAATACAAGTTATTTTTGTTATAATTGAAGTCTTACGGTGTTACAAGTGTAATCCGTTTACAAGGGTTGGGTGTGAAACAGTGTGTATTTGTATACATACCTACATCGTTTTAAGCCTATTGACGCAGCGCTGAAAACGTTCGCTTTACATATATAGTTATCTAAAAGCTAATCCAGACAGTTTTACTGGCCGACTCAGAGATATAAGATATAAATATCTCTAAATCCGCCAGTAAAACTGCCAGTAAAGCAGTAAAGCCATCGATCAAATATACCATAGATGCACCATCGTCGCTCGAAAAACGGCCCCAACAAAACTGTGCATAAATCAGTCGTATCCGCTATATTATGCACCTGTCCCACTCACTCTTGCGTGCGCTGCCCGTAAGCGAGAGCGAATCGACACCACTACTACGGTGGAGACCGTACCATATACTTAGTACGCTTGCGTATCGCGAGTAACACACTTAGGACGCTTTACATTGACGCGTTTTAACTAAACTATTACAAAATGTTTCTCAGTGGGCGTTCAATGGTTATTCCAGTTTATTTCCTGGATTGCATAATAAATGCAGACACTTATAAGTAAGTAGTACTGGTCAGTGCCACATATTGACGCGGTTTTTGTATGAGAATGTGCATCTATGGTATATTTGATCGAAGCTGACCCGCGCAACTTCGTCTGCTTTATATAAGAGAATTGTCTCCGTTTTTGCAACATTTTTCATTACTGCTCCGCTCCTATTGGTCGTTGCATGATGTTATATAGCCATAACCTACCTCGATAAAGAAGCTAATCAACAATATAGGAATTTTTCTATTCGAGCCAGTATTTTCTTTGATTAACGCGTTCAACCAAACAAACAAACTCTTCAGCTTTATAATATTAGTATAGATAATGATTAACACCAGCTTTTGAAAGTCTTGTCAAGTTCTAACAATACATAGACCATCCGTACCTCTATCATATAGACCGTTCATGTAATTTTGCATTGTAGATAAAAATTACGTGAAGATGTATTCTTCATCAAATATAGTAATTACATATAATTCATAGCTTATCTCTTCGTACATATACAATATCCCAATAAAACGTGACACTTGGATACAAAATAGAAATAAGTATTATCCTAAGTACTAGACTGCAATATATCTAGTTATGTGGATATCAACGGTACGGCTTCATTATCTAATACTGACGCTATTCGCTATAGCGTCAATGTTGGTATTTTATTGCCGTATTTTTAGGAAGCCATTTAACACCGCAAACTATTTTCAATTCGAAATTATGTAACCTTGTTTAAATTCGAATGAGACCCAATTAAAAAAAGATTTTAACAAAATAAAATGTTGAAATTAAAACTACTTTATCCGGATTTTGTCGCGTTGTTTATTTTAGAACACTTTTATTACACGATTTTGAACTATAACACTACTATTATTGAACTCTACTACAATTAAAGCTATTTAAATTAATTAAAAACTAATTATATTTAAGTTTATACTTTTCCCCGATGTTTCGGGTGTTTTATAGCAACTATGGTCATGGGGAGACTTCTTATTTCAATGTATAACATTTGCGTAAACGTAACACAATATTCAAGTAAAATGTGTTTAGAAAATTTATTTTATTTTATTTATTTCATTTAGGTTCTTCACAGCTGACAATCAATATTAATAAAATTATAAATAAGACAGTAGGTACGCCAATTATGAAGATAAAAACGAATTATTACAAGCAAGAGTAAACATATAAATCTATATGTAAATTTAAATGATAGTCCATTGGCCCATATTGTATCATAATGTTGTCGTGTCTGAGTGTGACGGTGTGTGAGGCTGTGTATGGATGAATGAGGATGTGTGCTCGTGTGTATACCAGTGTGTATGTGATTGAGTGCACTTGTATATTTTAATCCACATGCATTTTTTTTAATTTATTGTATTATTACTGATATTGTATTATTACTGGATTAAATATAGCTAAGTAATTATGTATTCTTATTTATTACTGCAACGAAACTCAATACTAGGCGTATTGAGTTTAGAAAGGATAGGTAAATATGGGTTGCAGTTGAGTAGAAATCACTTAAGCAAATTTAATCTATTCAAAAAAAGGAACGTGAGGCTGTTTTATCAAAATAGAACAAGGAGTGGGATCCGAATTTATAGCTTTTTGTAACTTCCATGAATCCATTTACTTATTTTTTGTTATGGCATCTAAATATGTAAACTATATTCGTGGTATAGCACTATTTTTAGGGTTTTCAACCAGCCGCACGGCTGTTCCCAAACATCAGGGGTTAGGGTAAACAAGTAAGTTATCTAAAAATCAAGCATACGATTTCAGAGGACATCGCCTAACGATTTGGTAAATTGTTGGAACATTCATTGAATCACTACCACCAAATTGTACACTGCAAGCACAAAAATATAAATATATTTAAACAAAGATTAAGAGTCACTTAAAAAGTACCAGTGTTATAAAAATAATTTAAATCACTAAAGTTATTTTAACACTTCTTACAATGAAATTTAACGTTTCATTTTCATTTCTCAATAATCAAATCACTGTCAAATAACAATTGTTGATTGATAAAGAATCCAGTTTTTATAAACTGGTGACATTGTTTTATAACCAGCACTACACGACTGTCTCTGGGTGTATCGAGACACATTTTACTGAAAGTGTGAAATGTAAAGCCCTGGCTTTAGCTACAGCGACAGCGGAGGAGTACAGCGATCGATATATCAAAGCAGAAAGCTGTGGATGCTTCTTTCTCCTGGTTGCTCCTAGCCGAGAAATACTATTATAGGTACAAATAAAAGACAAGTGATTTCTAGGTGGGTTATGCCCACGCTATAATTGTCTGGTATAATTTTTATGTTAACTTGTAGGAAGGCATCCGCGTGTAAAGGAGAGCGTAGAAGGTATGTCGGATTCACCTGGCGTAAGATGGAAAGTCCCGGGTCCTACAGACCAAACCAACCACACTGTGCCTTGATTGGTGGGTGGATCGCTGGAACTGAAACTATATAAACGACCAGAATTGTCCAGACATATTGTTAGGTTACGACTCAAAATTATAGGGCTATATATTTTTTTTATATACAACTAAGATGGCAAACAAGCATACGGCCCACCTGATGGTAAGTGGTCACCGTAGCCTATGGACACCTGCAACACCAGAGGCATCACTTGCGTATTGCCGATCCTTTAGGAAAGGAAGTAGGAAGGAGAAGGAGCGGAAATGGGGGAAAGGGGGTGATTGGCCCTCCGGCACTCTCACTCACCGAACGAAACACAACAGTAGGAATACTGGTATTTCACGTCGACATTCTGTGAAAGGGTAGTCCTTCCCCGGTCGAGCCGGCCCATGCATGCTGAAATTAGCTAGGCTCTACTACTCAAAATTCTAGCCCATCGCTATGTAGGCGCCGCACATCCTACTCCCCTAAACAGACATGCTACATCCTACTCCCCTGCTCTACGTGCTGCCGGTATAGTTTACCTATATCTACTCATTCTTGACAAACGGTCTTGAAGATGCCTCGTACTGAGGTGAAACACGTCTCGGCGCGCATATCTTGTGTTCGAAGCGGAATACTATAGGTTGGAGAACTTTTGTTTTCTTTTTTGCTCGTCAAAATGACCACATTCCACCTGATGGTAAGCAGTCGTGTGGTCTAAGAGCAGTGGCCTCCACACCGCTCTCATAGCAGCCGAGGCGATGTTGAAGTCTCTACTTTGACGGCCTGAGAAGGTGCTTTTTCACGCCCCGCTTAAAGGACTCAGGATTGAAGGAAGAAGGAAACACGTGCCTTGGCAGAGAATTCCATGCCTTGGTCGTTCGGCAGAGGTATGAGGACCCAAACTTGTTGGTACGCCCGGGTCCCACGATACGGCTGTCCCTAACCAGAGGAGTTCGGTATTGTCAACCTTTTTATATTGAAATGGGGTGGGCAATCCGAGAGTGTGTGGAGGGTTTCTCGATTACCAATAATTTTATTATAATATACTAAGTACAATAAAGCAGCGATAGCCTAGTGAAAAACCGTTGGGCTGCCACGCAGATGTCCCGAGTTCGATCCCAAGCTCGATCAACAATAGCAACTAGATATCGGGTCGGCGCAAAAAATACGTCTCGGTATATAAGAGCGCACTTGAGACTTGAGCTCTTATTTTGTTTAGTTCGCTTGAAACTCAGCCAATGTAAACACGTCTCACAATGCCGCAGTGTGTATTCAAAAGTTGCAAAAATAGATCCCAAGACGTGCATCTCTGACTTTTCGAAGTTATGTGCGTATTAAATAGTTATCGCTCGCTTCAACGGTGAAGGAAAACATCGTGAGGTAACCTGCATGTGTGAGAGTTCTCCATAATGTTTTTGAAGATATGTGGAGTCTGCCAACCCGCACTGGGCCAGCGTGGTGGACTATGGCTTAACCCTTCTCATACTGAAAGGAGCTTGTGCCCAGCAGTGGGACAGTTTAATACAGGACTGATATTATTTATATACCTACTTTATTATAATAATATACTTTATCTGGTGTACCTATCCACTATACCCACAGCCTACGTCCGGTCGACATAACAGGATTACTGTCAGCGGCCGAGTCAAGCGGCGAGACCTTGCGCCACTTGTTGCAATTTGACACCCCACCACACATTTATTGATCTAATTGATATCTATGTCTATCAACATGTTCAATACATACTTCACTGCGAGAGCATCCGTGTTCTATCCTACAGTAATTGATATTCACCGATTTGACTTTACTATGTCTATTGAGAAGCAATTAACCATAGCATTAATAAATTATCGTCGAAAGGAATCGGATTTTTGTTGCTTGAAGTGGCAGACGAGGCATTAGCCGACAATAAGCGATAGCTTCATGGACATAGCTGTTATAGTTCCCTCGACATTGCTGAAGTGAACCGAGCAAACGTGATGAAGTTGCAGGACAGAAATAGCCATGTGGTCTGGCTAGACGTGAATGGGAAATCTCAATTTATATATTACTAGCTTTTGCCCGCGACTTCGCTCGCGTTAATTTAGAATTTGACAATCAATTCGGGTAGTACTTTGCTAGTAATAATATAATTCAATTATGATTCAAAAGACACGTGGCGCCATCTATTATCATAAAAATGTTATTGTTGTTTTCCTCGGGAACAGTAACTTTTTTCGGGATGAAAGGTAGCCTATGTCCGTTTCTGTACACCTGACTATGTATATGCAAAATTTCAGTATGATCGGTTCAGTGGTTTAGGCGTGAAAAGGTAACAAACAAACAAACTCATTTTCGCTTTTATAATATTAGTTAGGATTGGGATTAGGATTAGGATAGGATTAGGATTCCTACCATTCCTTCATCGGAGAGAATATGGTACCAATAACGAGGTTAGGACAGGAAAGGCGGCATCGATAGCTCGTGAAGCCATATCCGTATGGCAACCGGACAGATTAAACATTTTATATCTTAATAACCATTTGGATTTAGCTAATATAACTATAAACATTGGTTGGTGCACAAGGATCGAAGGATCTTGTAGTAAAAAAATAAACGCGAAACGGAATTAGGCTTATTCGAAAAGTGGATAAACATAAAAAGTTTTTAGTAAAAGGGTATTGAAATATTGCATAATCTATTACACCGTTCCAGAAATCTTTTTGACCGAAAAATTTCTACTACCCGAAAAAAACTCAAAACCTCGTGCACGACATTCGCATACTCTCGCTGCGACATTGATCACGCACGTGATCGAACAGCATAATATAATCGTCATCAGCAATCAAATAGTTCGATCGATTTTATTGTCGTTCGGGCCATGGGAATCCCTGACTGTTTTACATAAATAATAACACTACACACAAACTTCTAAGAAGTAATTCATTATCTATACTTATAATAAAACTGTAGAGAGGTCAATTCTGTACATTGAATATATATTCAAAATTAATATTGGAGGATGACTGGTGATCGATACTGTTGACAAAAATGCAATCAGTAAATTTTTTGTCTGTCTGTCTGTATGTGCACGCATGGGTCAAAAACTACTAAAGGGATTTTAACCAAACTTGGTACGATTGTAGTCCATACTCCTGGGCAGGTTATAGGCTATATAACATAACGCTAAGACACATAGGAGCTGAGCAGTGACGATAAATTTGAAGCAAGTCGGACGAAAATGCGCTTTCGAGCTCTTATCCTCGCATACGTTGATCATACACCAAAAGTATGTATTACAAAGATGATGGTCTTCAAAAGATCTACAAAAAAGTCCTTAATAGTATATATCTATCTTTTATAAATTAGCCACAATAACGTGTTTAATCGTTAGGCATTTCTTCAAAGTGCATTAAAATACATAAATATATTGTATTTCACATAGATATATCTTTATCAAACTCCCATATTCAAAAAGTACACTTTAATATTTATATTATAAAAAAATATATAGGAATCGGTTTATAAACACACAAGATATAGATGAAATAAAACTTCCAAATCTCGCCGCGCCAGTATGGGTACGGCTATACGGTTGATTGTTGTTTAACGCGCGAAACGGCCATCCGCTGCATTTATAAAAAGGCGGGGGCGCTCACGCGCCGACTTCACTCACATTTTGTTTGTTTGGTTGAACGCGGTAATCTAAGGAACTACGGGTAAAAATTAGAAAAATATTTCAGTGTTGGATAGCCCATTTATAGAGGAAGGCTATAGGCTATATAACATCACGCTACGACCAATAGGAGCGGAGCATAAATGAAAAATATTGCAAAAACTAGGAAAATTCTCTTATGTGAAGCAAACGAAGTTGCGCGGGTCAGCTAGTTACTAATATTTTAACGATGTTAACTGTGATGACCGCAACTTTGTATGCGATACAAAATCCTTATCCTTTCTAATATTATAAATTCGAAAGTAACTTTGTCTATCTGTCTGTCTGTCTGTTACCTTTTCACGGCTAAACCACTCAACTGATTTAGATGAAATTTGGTACATATATAGTTTAAAACCTGGGGAAGAATATAGGCTACTTTTTAATGATGTAGGTACCACGCGGGCGGAGCCACGCGCAAAAGCTAGTATAATATATGCAGTATAAAGAGAACCCTAATGACTAAATATATTATTTTCTTAAAGATAAATAGCAATTTTGTTTTCCAAATTTTATTAGTCTTGGTAGATGGAGTTAAGCAATATGCTAGGAGGTTTCCGTTAATCGTGTATGGAATCGAACCGACGACCTATCGACTGTAATTCCGATAACATAACTATTATTACCGCCGTTTTAATTTTCGCTTGGCCATTAATACATTTGACTGAACGGATGGCGTAGTGGTTTAAAAGTAATCGCCTCGCCACTGCCACTGCGTCGAGTGTTGTGGGTTCGAATCCCACACGGGAATAAAATTTGTGTGATCCATAAATGATTGTTACGGGTCTGGTTGTCCTTTGTATCCTTAGTTTGAATGTTTATAAACTTCCCCGCGGCACAGATTATTCCTATTGCGGGAGTTGTCTTTTAAAAAGATAAAAGCTATAAAATTGATGCTCAGCCCATTTCTTCTTTAACTTTAATAAGTAAAACTTACTCTTGTCGGTGAAGTAATCGCCGCATAAGTCTGTCTTCTGCTTTTCTTTTAACTTCTTGATACGACTCGACTCTCACTTTTTCCTTACATGATGGACAATAAGTATTATGACGTCAGGCAATTTAATTCAGATATCCTTACTTCCTTACTAATATTATAGATTCGAAAGTAACTCTATCTGTCTGTTATCTTTTCACGGCTAAACCACTCAAGCGATTTAGATGAAATTTGGTACAGATATAGTTTACAACCTGGAAGGGCATATGCTACTATTTATTGATGTAGGTACCATGTAGGTGCCTGCGATGTGGTCGGTATCACCTACGTGGTCGATAATGACAGCAAAATGTGGTCCGTGTAAATTCTACTAGGTATTAATTTTTAACCTTTTAACCGCCCCACTTCGTAACAGTTGTGGTGCCCCCAGCGCCCGACACAGTGATTCGAATATAAATACCTACAAAAATAGATACTTATTTTTAGGACTTCTAATTATGAGACTAGTGTATAAAAGTGTAAATAATAATAATATAATATAATATAATATATTCTACCACATACACACAACACCATCTAGCCCAAACTAAGCAGAGCTTGTACTATGGGTACTAGAGAATGGATAAACATACATATATACTTTTTTTTTTTGTAAATACATACATATTATACATAGAAACACCCAGACCAAGACAAACACCCATGTTCATGCACACAAATGTTTGACTTGTGCGGGAATCGAACCCTTAATTATCCATTTACACAATATAAACATTTTTTTGATAGAAAACACCGTAATTAAATAAAAAAGCAGATTAAACGAGCTGTGGTATCTGGTCGGCAATATACGACGCTGGCGAAATGAACACGAAAATATTTGTCGGATTAATCCGACGTAAGCGGTTTAAGGGTTAATACAAAATTGCGCCCGCCCACGTGGTGTGGTTGTGGTACGTGTGAATCAAGCCTTAACTAAGTAGCAAACAGCTAAAATTCCAAACAGATATTTTTAATCTTTCCTATGTATACCTACATATTTATTAAAAGTACGATAAGGGATTTAGATGTCCCTATGGGAGATATTTCGGCAATTTTGCACACGGCTTCGCCCACGTGCATTCCGTTGAAACGCTCGGAGTGATGAAAAGTATCCTACCTATCTACCTTGACACACAGATTATTATATATGTGTAATAATCTGTGTCAACGTAGGAAGGAATAAGTTGAATACTTTACAGCCTTACTCATAAAAATATCGCTAATTTATAGAATAGCTAACTTTTGTTGATCATAAGTTAATCATTAATCCAGGAATTGAGAGCTAGTCAGTTGAGAGGTAGCGAAGTAATAGTTAGTAATATTTTTATAATTAAGGCTGCGAGAAGATAAGAATAAATAACGTACATCAACATAAGACGTGTAATATATTTTATTAAAATTCACAATTTATATGTAAACACATCTTAAGCTAAAATCACATCATAATTATAATGTTAACATAATTGTAGAATATTTACAATCCACTATGATAAGTCCATAATACACCATAGGTATATTTTAAAACTTCTGGTGTTTAAAACAAAGCACTAAATTTCAGCCATTATAAAAGACTGAAACAACCTACCTAAAATCTAAAAGTTATGTAACTTTAAGGCCCTTCGTACACAAGCCTACGCAAATCTTCGATACCCGACGATTTTGGTCTCTAAGCGAGTAACGCAATACAAATTCATAGAGGTTCGTACACAGGTACAAATGTCGGCGACGCGTGCCTGTGTACGAACCTCTATGAATTTGTATTGCGGTTGTCGCTTAGCGACCAAAATCGTCGGGTATCGAAGATTTGCGTAGGCTTGTGTACGAAGGGCCTTACTCCCATTTTTTTAATTATCACGAACATTTGTTAACACTGTCATTGCGCATGTCAACCGATGTGATTGTCTGACTGACTTAGTAGTAGCCAATAAAGTAATTTTAAATGAGTTTGATATAGATGTCGGTAAATAACCAGCAACCAGGTATTTGTAAAGGGGATTAAAAATAATGATCAGCAAAAATACTAATTGGTCAGCAAATATTGCACAGCATAACGAGCACCTGTACGCCTCAAATCACTGCATTCCGTCTCGGAAGTGTTAGGTTATGTTAGGTTCCTTTTTTTAAACCCACCCAAAAATAGGAGCCCCGCGAAGCGGTGCTCCGTCGAATTAGTTTGATCTCTTTAAAGTTTTCTGACCACGAGTTGCTGATCAATTAGCTTTTTGCTGCGCAATTAGTATTTTTTTGCTGTGCAGTTAAATACTACCCTTTGTAAAGTATAGGCGAGTCATAAAATCTTGACTTTCAGAAATAAGATGCTGCGGCCACACATTGGATTTAACTTTGCGTCCAAGCTTGGCTCTAATTTGAAATGGCCAATATTGAATCAAACTACTGCACCACACATTGGCTTCAATACCAACTTTGCACCAAACACTGGAAATAGACAAGCGCGGACCTTGTTGTTCAGTTGACGCAGAGGGGACTATGGACGATAACTTATTTGCACTAGCGGCTTACGCATATGGTTTAGATACATATGCTTATTATTTGCATCGTAGAAGAAAACAACGAAAGAAAAGGCGGGCTAGGCGCTCCGGACTTGATGTAGTGAGCGTATATCCATAGTATTCCATACAAAGAATATTAACCGCTCGAGGCGAGACGATGCTGGTCTGGTGCCGGATGGCTCTAATGAGCTAAGACCTTTAGTCCATCCGTCCATAGTTCCATCTTTCCCCGGGTGAGCCCGACATACCCTCTCCACTACCTTTTTCCCGAGGCGGGAGACATAAAATGTATACCCTGACGTTGAAAAATGTTTGATATTTTTATTTCCCGCATGATAGAGTGGTGCCACGAATCATGTCGTTATTGCCAATGTGAAAAATGTTCCGAATATCACAAAAGATAAACGAGCAACATCGATCCCCAGACGTAGCAAAAAATGTCATATTCAGAAATGGCAATACCGAATCAAGATGTTTCTAAGAAGTAGGTAGGTACTAGGGGGTTGCACAATTAATTCCAATATCCGAATGTACAATATACAGCGATAGCTCAGTGTGGAGACCAACAGACTGCAATGCAGAGGGTCTCGGGTTTGAACCCACGTCGCGCACATCTGACTTTCGGAAGATATGTGACTTTTCGAAATGATGTGCGTATTGATTGACAATTATCGCCAGCTCCGTGCCTCGGAGAGCACGTTAAGCCGTCAGTCCCGGCTGCCATGAACATCTATGGCAGTCATTATTGGGAGAGTCAGTGCCCTCTAATATCCTGACACTGGTCTATCTAGCCTTAGGGTATCGTTAGCCTTCGGGTTGCGGAGGTCAGATGGCAGTCGCTCTGTGTAAAAACTGGTATCTAGTCAAATCCGGTTAGACTAGAAAGCGGACCCCAAGTGACTTGGGAATAATAAAGGCTAGGGAGAAGAAGAATAATTATTCGAATGTATTGATAACACTATACATAAGTACTATTTGAGTACTATATTCGAATACCATTTAAATAAAACGAATAAATAGTTTATACAAAATTATCTCTAGTGGCGTGAGTAATAAAAAATATTGATATTTTTATTTATTAAGATTATTGTATACACTTAGATTTCAGAATAAAGTTATTAGAATATACAATAATTAACCGAGCGTGGTACGATTGCAGGTACGCGGGTACACGTGATAATTACCTATTATTTCGCTATTGGGATATATTTTCATCGTTAAACAGACAAGAATCTAAATGAACATGGCCTAAGTGTGAACACTTCTTTAGTGTCATATTTCTTTTTATTACAATTGGACGTACTTTCAGAAAAACGTTCCAACCCACACTCGGGTCAAAATCGAGTTGTTATTAGCAAATTAGTCACGGGGTTACTATTTACTAGCTGGAAACATTTGGTAGCTCTACTATCACTCTAAATATGAAATCATGACTTAGTAGCCCAACCCACATGTATGAAGAAGCAATACGGGATTGAACTTCAATCACCATTATCTCAAAATGTTAACTTTGTGGGTTGGAATGTTTTTCAGAAAGTACGGCCAATTGTTCTTTGATAAGCATAGTTTTTGGAAGGAAAGCGGCAAGTTAAGGCAAGACAAAATTCATTTATTCATTAAAGTCAAAAAGTAACACTTATCTACGTTAATAAGTTTACTAAGTTACTGAAGCTACATTTAGGTTGCCAAGTTCAAGCAAAGGGTTGAGCCTATGAGATTACGTAAGTGTTACCATGTATATTTTTACAAAGTAAAATGAATGTTCTCAATGAATCCCGTTTTATTGAACGAAAATGTTATTTATTTTGATCACTTGCGATATTAATAAATTTTATTGAAAGAAAAAGGAAAATTAAAAGACAATATGCTCGTACCGATTCCCAATCAGATTCATTTAAATTCTTGCTGGTTAATAACATACGAAACCTATTAGGAACAAATACTTTAAGAACTTCATACATACTTCGTGCTCTTTTATGATCTTAACCTAAAAACGATACAGAACCATTAAACTTTCAACATTAATTTGAAACAATGCTATATATTCTCTGTTTATTCAATGGGGAATGCGCAGACGCAGGATATATTTCAAAGTTCAACACCATTACCTACATATTTACACTGAAAAGCTGTCTAACCAATCGCCAAGGTTAGACCAGTCGAAATCTCAGGCATCCGACTGACCCTGAGAACTTTGATTCCCTTTCTTCCCAGTCCCATAGATCTTCTGACACAAATCCAAAAATCTCCACCCAGCTAATTCACCAGGCGTTTCCCTCACCATATTCCTGTACTGAGTCCTAATCTCGGACATTTTCTTAGAACAAGCTACGGCATCTTTATGCAGTATAGCAGATATTTCAATCCACAAGTAGCTTCGAACAAATTTAGGGTTTTTAAATTTCTCCAAGTTGCTTAAATACCATTCTAGAAGTTGTTCTGTTTCGTCATCAGTCCACGGGACTTCTATACCTGAGTCTTCTATGACAGGTTTTGGCTCACTTTCTGTGACGAGTTTGATAGCGATTTCTTTGGCCAATATTTCTTTCATCAATGTACCAAAAGGTGTCTTTTGACCAGCAACTTCGTCAGTATCGCTGTTATAAAACTGCTTCAAATAATTGATTTTGTTGAACACTTTAGTAACTGGCTCACAGACATAGTTCGCTAGTTCCGTCCAAAGATATTTCTTCTCATATCTTGGGCTGACAAAGTCTTCTATATTCTCTAAAAAGTACTGCAAAGCTTGGATGACTTTGTTGTCCGGTAAAACAACATCTTTATATATTCTGCCATCTTTCAATGCCTGATTTTGTTCTCTTTTAACGAATTTAGGTTTTAATCGCATTACTTTTTCCATTAAGTTATAGTAAGATGGCTTTTTCACATTAGGGTCATCGTCTGATATTTGCCTGTGATTTGCCTTCAGTTTTGTGAACATTTTTCTGCAAGACAAAGGCGATATACCCGGTAATTTGGATGCTATTTCTTTCCACATTTCTTTAGGTTGGATCTCCTGTCCTTTGTGTAATCTTACATAGTTTATGTAGAAGATAAGTAGTCGTTTTTTATTCCGTTTAGTCCATTTAACAGGCATCCTTTGTTGAATACTTTCTAGTTCATTCGTTTCTATTTCAGTAGTTGCTACTTCAGTAGTTTCTAGCTCAGTAGTTGCTATTTCAGTAGTTTCTAGCTCAGTAGTTTCTAATGTTGGTAGTTGTTCAGTGGATACGTAATCCTCTGTTATGTTTGGATGTTCCTGAATTATTATTTGAGCATTTTCGATATCTTCTCCTTCAGGTATTACAATTATGCATTGGTAGTCATCTTCTGTAACGAGAAAATAATATGTTAAAATTGTGTGTTATCTCATTGTTTTACTGTTTCCTAGGTACTGACAGCTGACAATCACTGGATTATAAACGTCACTGGTATGTCTGTGTGTATGCTTTGCGTCCGCAGCTAATTTACTTTTTTTCGCAGCGAAAGCGCCATTGAAATCTATGATGCCACAAATGTTCAAAGAACATAGTAACTGTTTACCATCAAACGGAATGACAATGTCGTAGGACATAGCTAGCATGTCCTAAGCTCTATGACATTTAGCACGGGCTACCATGCTCCTTAGAGATCATCATAAGAAAGCCAGCTAGCTCGTTTCTTCTAATTAATTCTAACGTATGGGAAATATAATATTAATATTTTATCAAAAAATACTTTTTAGGTAAATATATACAGCATGTCGCAAGACCCTTAACGAAGCTGACTTCCATGGATACTAAACATCAGTTGAAGTCATATTATGCAAAAAATTATTATGGGGAAACAACTTCGATTATATAGGCAACGAAAATAAAACTAAATCATTAGCCCGCAATGTATACACTGATACGTCACTGTCCTGGTATGCGCAGTCAGTCACTCAACAGCTGATTACGTACGTTTGTGCGTTGTGCGTGTGCTTGCGTCAAATAGAGGCGCGCGTTGTACATCGCGCTTATTAATTACAAAAGGCATTTTTACTAAATATCAATAATTTTGATTAAACTTAAGAAAAATATTTTGCTTTTAAATTACAAACTGTAAAACATGGTAACACAAAATCCGAGTTTAACCTTCAATATCTCTATAAACAGTCGAATCCTAGATATAGTTCCTCAGCAAAAAATCATTCAACCGATTAGTAGAACACGTTAAGGGTCTTGAAACACGGCTTCTATATAATTTCATTATAACTAAACGGAATTATTATTATTGCAATGACTCGACTGCGTGGAAAGCGTAGTGATTTAAGTGTTATTTTTAGCTTATATAAAAAAATGATTTTGTGAACATACCTTCTTGATCATTCCTGTCATCAGATTCCATAGGTATCTCCATATAAGTTGTCATGCCGTCCACCTCCATAGCCTCTGGCACACCATCTTCTCTGGCACTGTAAATCTGCTCAAACATGGTAAAATACTTCCAAGATATCTTTACATCTGGGTTCCTAGATCTCATAGTCTTCAACTTTCTATAAGACTTTCTCAATTCCAAGAATTTTTCCTTACAAGAGGTCTCACCTTTACCAAGTTCTCCGGCCAAATCTGACCATTTAGTACTGTCATCTACATTGCTGTTGATATCGTCGAAGTTTTGAGAGAAAAAGTTTATCAATTGCTTAATTTCTTTAGCAGACCAGTCCTCACTGTCATCTGAGTCAAGTTTTCCATTCTTTAGTTTGGATTTGATTGCCCGATAACCAAAGACTTTCTTACACAGAGCATAGTAAGGCCAGAGAATTGGCATCTCTGGTTTATTAATCTCTCTTTGAACATAGGCAGTATATACCTGCTTTAGATTTCTAAATCTATGCGCACATTGTGTAGCTGATATTCCTATTTGTTTGGCCAATATCTCCCATAAGGAATGTTTGTTTCTGTTTGTAGTTGAGAACTTGTCTTTATTCTTTTGATAGTATTCTAGGATTTTGAATGCCTTAGAGTCCCCAGAGCGACGTTTAGTTCGCTTTGTGAAGCCCCTCTCGTCGAAAGATTCGTCGTCATCAGAGAAATCTTCAGTCATGTCTTCATTCTTGATTTTTACTTTTTTAACTAGAAGTAAAGAATAGTAATGTTTTAATCTGCTAAGAAATATGTACTATAACTTTACATACAAATTAGATTGATATAAAGTCATTTGCCGATAAGAAAACTGTTCAATACACAGTAGGATATTAATTTGGCCTGAATACCTAGTAGTAGTTTCTACAACTGTACTGATAGTAAAGTTATCATTACAAGTATTGTTGTATTTACAAAAAAATACGCCATAAGTTCTATTGTTGCAAGTTTTAAACTACCAATAGTGCGACTTTGACAATATGTTGTTAAGTTTTTTCACAAGCATTTAGGTATTACTTACTAATCAGTTGTATCATAATTACGCTTCATAAAAAAAATGCTGTGCACTTTGTGAGTGTAATACATCTTAGTAAATCACTAAGAATGCTTTTA
Source organism: Catocala sponsa (assembly GCA_963564715.1). Lineage (NCBI taxonomy): Eukaryota > Metazoa > Arthropoda > Insecta > Lepidoptera > Erebidae > Catocala > Catocala sponsa. Next base: position 11,187,383 of record OY751352.1, read on the forward strand.
ATGACTGCTTTATACTAATACAATAAAGGTGTAGGTTTGTACGGTTGATTATAAGCATTTCTTTCAAATCAACTTTCAACAATTAACGCGTAAATTATAATTCATTAACGCGTAAATCGTTGAACATATTTATATAAAACTTGGTACACAGATAGGCAATGCTTTATCTGTAAAAAATATACTATGCTGGCCTATATTCACACTATGAAAACTTTTTATTCTGACAGAAACTAATTAAAGAAAGATAACATATATTTTACTTACCACCAACTTTCCCAGTATCCTGACTAGAAGTCTTCAGCTTATCATATCCAGCTAAAAGATTACTGTCCATACCATAATCAAATATTCTATCAAACAGTTCAATATACCTCCAATCTATCTGCATATCTGGGTTTTCTTTCTTGTCATTCAATATAGTCTTATACAGGGCCATAAGATCATCCCATTGCCCCTTACAACTTTGAAGATTTCTTTTTAACTTTTTTACTATTGCTGCCCAACAAACATAATGGCATATAACATCTTTATACATTTCAATATTATCATAAAAAAATTGTACCAATTCATCTAACTCTTCCGTCTTCCATAATTCCAATTGTTCCGGTTTGTTCTTTATTTTAGCCATCTGCGATTCTATTTCTTTAGATATGATATTATCAAATAATATTGCTATAGGTATACGATTTCGCAAGTCGTATCCACCCTCTATATATTTGTCTAAGTGGGCATTTTTCATTTCTTCATACTTCTGCTTGCAGGCATCGGCTGTTTTATCTAAAAGACGACCAATTTCGTTCCATAAGAAACCGTTCGGTATTGTCTTATCTTCAAACTCATCAAAACAGTCATAGCAATATTTAACTAGAACAGTCATTTCGGTGTTATCCCAATCTAACTTTGGTTCTTCAGATATGGCTTGATTTTCAATGATTTTATATTCTTGATTTATATATTTTCGATTGAAGTCTTCGTCGCCATCAAATATTTTGTCGAATAGTTCCATATATGGCCAGTTGATACCTTCGGAACCATTTGCGCGTCTCTTATCAAGCAATCTTAGGTAATGTTGCTTATAATTCAAGAAACGTTTCTGCCAATATTCTCCATCGTCTTCTCCCAACTCCATGGCAATAGTCTCCCATAGTCCCTTTCTCCTGTACTCTTGTTGGAAATTCTTTTTGTATTTCAGATACAAATTCAACATTAACTCTACTTTTTCGTCAGCCGAAGTTCTGCTATTGACCTTTTTCACAACCATAACATTCTCAAAATTAGTTTGCGAGCCTGGTACATTAGCTATTCGTGGTTCCGCTGTTATTTCATATTGTTCATTAGTCTTATACTTTTCGTCATGGAAAACTTGATGGCAGAGTTCAAAATATGGCCATTTTACATAGACCCCTTTCTGAATATGGCTGCAGACTTCAAAATATTTAGACCTGAGATTGTTTAGTTGTGTATCACATGAGTTAGGGTTTTTGCCAATAAGCATTGTCTTACATGCAACTGTCCATAGATGTTTCTTCTTTGTAGTGCCAGATATGAATGTTTGTTTGTTATCATTATAGAATATAAGGAGTCTTTTGATATCATCTTCGGTCCAGATCTCACTGTGCGCACTGGATTGTGGTACATTGATATCGCCAGTCAAGTCTCCAACATCTGGTAAGATAAAAGAACTATCTTGTTGCAACTCTATTGCTTGGTTTTCAATGTTTTGAACAGTAGTCAGCACTCCCTCTTCATTACCTCCATTTTCTGTAAATGTAAAAAGTTAGAATTTGTACAAAATAAATTAGTCATTTTGTCAGAAATATACATATGTATAGATATAAAGAATTCTATAAGCCTTATATAGGCCAATGTGCAAGCAAATAATGAATATTAATTAATTCCAGTAAGTACTCAATTATTTTTCCATGTTTATAGCTAAGCAGGCTTTTAAAATACCTAGTAATATTTTTAAACATAAGAATATATTTACGGGGAGTTACCTTTTATAAAAGACCTTTATATTAAGTGCTGCTGCACTAACAATATGGCTTTCATATTGCAGGTGTTTGTAATATGGATACAAAGAACATTTTTATTCAATTATATTATTGGATCTTACATCTTGTAGCCACATCAATATGGATCAAGACCAAATAAACCACAGCACAATTTGAGTAGTCAAACTTGTCTTTTAGATTTTTGACTGCCTGCTTAGTTGTATAGTTACAGCACCACATACATTATTGGTTGTATGACAAACTATATGCACAGCACTTATAACGTTTAACGCGATAGTTACGCTTGATGGCCGTCAATTGCATACTTAATTATGTTCATTTTTACATAAGTACAACAAAGTTCAGTTTAGGTACCATCTGCGTAATTATTACCTGCAGCGCCGGCCTTAGCCCTCGAATAGGATCGGGATTGCCTTTCGGCGCCCTTGGTAGACGCTTTCACTTTACAGAAATTCTACTTTGGATTTATGTAAAAAAAAACTCCTAATATACCACTCTTTTATTTTCCTAAATTTATACTGGAAATTGGATTTACCGCCCCTTGCCATCTGGCGCCTAGAGCTACTGCTCCTCTCGTCTACCCCAGGACTGGCGCTGATTACCTGTAACGTGGTTACATCCTCTCTTCTAAAGTATCCTTGTCCTATCAATGGGGCAGATAGGAAATATATTTCCAACATCCCCCAGCCTATACGAGTATTATTTTCATTGACGATTTAATATAATTAAATATGTAAGAAATTTAATTTGCTGATTACTATAGTATACCTGCTAAAGCTCCTTGCAGACAACTATTTTAATTTAAAAGAATGAGTCTGGAACACCAGACTTATTCAAAACTCATTAAAAACAACACTAATGCAAAACATTGCAGTCTTCCATTATATTTAAAAACACTAATATCATCTCAATAGCCAACTTCTTAGATGTGTATATTCCTAACATTGTTGAGGAACATAAGGGTCTTGCCACTTACTCGGAACTTTAACTACTACTTACAACAGCTGGCAATTGAATTTAGTTGCTGTTATATTTGCTACCATAATAGATAATTGTTAAGAAACTTACCATCAACATAGAATAACAATATCTCCCCATTAGACTGCATTTCAGTCTTCACTACTACAGCCTGCTCCATAATATTATGTTACCATTCACTGAAAACATAAAATTTCTTATAAGTTTTTTGACCAAATTAATCAGAACTTGCTGTGTAAACGCAAAGTAAACATTAGCTCCACTTTATTACAAACTTATAGGCTGAAAATTTTATAAGGCCAAAGAGTTTGTTTGAACATGCCAATCTCAGTGTGTCCTATCCTTGAGAGTCCCAGCAGCACACCAGCGGCCAAGTGCTGCTGGGACTCACAACGACAGGCTATTAACCCATTTATGAGGGCAATGATATTAAGATTATGTTACAACACAAGGCACTGAAGTTGTGTTTATTATTATCCTTTGTGACAAATGACAAATTGTGTGACACCACTAGTATATTTGAATTCTCAGTCACACCAGCTGATATTTATTGAATAAATTTATTGGATTAGATTGCATAGCATCAATCACTATATTATTTATTTAAGGGATTACAGAGCTGAATTCAGCTAAATTTTAGATGAATTTGGTTTTAAACATTGACTTACTATTATCAAACTTTAGTTAAAGCTAATTTAAAATGGGCTTAAGACAAGTAGTAAAATCTACCAGAAAATAAAATTGTTAGCGGGTAGATATATTTTATACACACAATATTTCAGTGAAATTGTTAAGAAAATACATGAATAGCCAAACTGTTCTATTATAATTAATATATATAATATTATAATATATTTTAAATAAATTAATAATAAATTGAGGAAACATAATAGATAATGCACAATTTATTTAAGTAGTAAGAAAGTAACCTGTTATTTCATCATTACAATTACTACTCATCTACATCAACAATATGTAAAGAAAACAAAACAATAGAAGTCACTTTATGGCAAACCATCTTTATTAAATCAGGTGCTGTGAGGTCAAATATGTCAGCTACACTGCAGCATCTTCATTTATGAAGCATCAGGATAATTACTAGTAAGTTTCTATGGTTTAAATAACAAAGTAAAAGCTTAATAACTATTATGATGCGCTGGTTTAACTGCAACATAAGAAGTTATGATGATGGGAATACTGCGAACAGTGTAAAGATTAAATGTAGGGACCGGTGTAGCCGTAATCAATAGTGTACTATTTAACATACAGTACGTAGCTAACCTTATCTTTACTTAATGCCGCACACTTCCCCAAATAGATTTCAATATGACACTGTCAGGACAATTAAATAATTAACATCTAAAGTATATCGGCAATCTCAACGAAGTCAGATAACATTGATACATCATTACAAAAACCCATGGCGTATAAGCCATGAATGTCGCAAACTCTACTACTACGTTGCATTCGCATTTCGCATAAATATCCATATGTAATTTAGTTTAACGAAATGATTATAAAGTGCAACTAACTTACCGAAAAAAAGCACCGAGATTATTTATTTTGATACAATTTGACATTGGCGGCCAAAACACAGAAAGTTGATCGGAAATCAAAACAGTTATTAGTCAAGAAGCGCAGCAATGCGGTAACACGAAGAGCGTTTCAAAGCCGCCATTTTGATTTCCGAACCACTTGTCAGTGAGATTAGGTCAGTACACACAGCTCGATTTTTGTACACCACTAGTCTATACGTATCCTACAACTCTTTGAAAGCACAATATCGAAGTCGCTTACAGTTTTATGACTTTATTGAAGTAAAATCAATTTTAATAAGAGTAAGTATATTTAAAGGTAGGATTGAGCAATTTGAGAATACTCTTACTAAGGCAGGGACCATAGTGGCACTCTTATGAAACTAATTAGGTATACCTAGCTACAAAATATATAATTCCCAATTGTATCTAAAAGACTAGAGTCTAATCTTGAAGTATCTATAGTTTATAGAAAGCGCTTTTTAGGAGCAATAGACGTAAAACATACCCACTTTCTTTTTCGTTGCACAGCAGCAAGAGAGAAAGACTGCAGTAGTCCGTGATTGACGTCTGTGTGATTAAGTAAAAACATGCAACACATATTTTACTACATATGCACTAAACTGGATGTGCCCGCGGTTTCACCCGCATTTATCATTACTGCGCCGCTACCGTGGGTCGTAACGTGATGTTATATAGTCTATAGGGCAGGCTATATAACATCACGCTATGACCCACGGTGCCTTCCTCGATAAATAGGCTATCCAACAATAAAAGGTTTTTTTAAGTCCGACCAGTGGTTCCTGAGTTTAGCGCGTTCAACCAAACAAACAAACTCTTCAGCTTTATAATATTAGTATAGATAGGTCATTAATGGGTTTAGCTGACTAAGCTGACTTGTTACTAAAAACCAAAGTAAATAAAAAAATCAAGAAATCTAAGTAAAAACCGTGATCAATAAGCGATAGACTATTTAGTAAGAATGTTATTCCAGTGAACTGATAAGTGACTTAATGAATAAACCACCAAAAGTGATTTAGTGTAAAAACAGTGCCAAATTCGAACTACGAATATATTTCGCCGCAACGCAACAACGATCCGTATGATAAACTAAATAAAACATTACTTTTGACTTTCGCTGCAAAAACCAAAGTGGTTAAGGGATAGCAGCCCTAAGAGAAAATAATTAAATAACAACAATCGGCACTCTTTGCCGCGGTTTGCGGACAAAACACTTCGCTGCTGGCTGCGAGGTGGTCAGTGAGGAGGTGGCGGAGACTGCTTTAAGCCTTGACGGGACGCGACGCCGGCACCTTGGCGACGCCCCGTCGCCATGCAGACGGCAGCCCGAGACGTTATAAACGAGGCAACAGTCAATGTGACAGACGTCACATAGATTTTTAATAGGTTTATTTTCTTATTTCGTTTATAATATATTGTAAATATTTACAGTAAGTTAAAATTTAGTTTATTTATGTTGCAAGACTTAGGCAACAAAAGTGATGTGGAAGTGAGTGCCGGTCAACCTGCCACATCCCTAACGAATCTGGTACGCTGCCCTAATTGTTCGCAGGCTCGTTTTTTTAAAGGTGAGCGGGGCTTGAGAGTGCATTTTGGTAAAGTTCATAAAAACCAAAATGTACCCTCTAGTCCCAGCAATTTTTTACTAAGTAATCCCTCATCTTTAAACCCCCAATTTCCCTTTTGGCAATATTTAGGACGCTTGAAAAATTCCATTCCGATTTTAAAAAGAGTTCCTCGAGGCGCGAGACCTTCAGTGGCCCAAAACTTGGCTCACTGTATAGGTCTTGTCGTTCGAGAGAACTCTAAAACAGCTTGGGAACAATTACTTACCTTTCCTTATAGGATTCTACATGTTAAAAAAGTTCAGAATACACAAAAATCATTAACAGCACAAATTAAAGATAATTGCAGTTTTAGTTATAACCATTTAGAACCAAAAGACACCACCTCCTACAATAGCAAATCATTGTACCAATATGTAGAATCCAAATCAAGGGAAGGTGACATTAGGGGTGCATCTAGGTTATTGTTTAGTAGCGATGTGGTGGCGCCTTGCTCTGCAGAAACACTTGCGGGTCTGCAGAGCAAGCATCCAGCGCCCACTGATGGTCTCTCCTTCCCAGACGCACCTGATGCTGACATGGATTGTCTCAAGGTGACAGCCAAGGAAGTATTTACAGCCGTTTGCTCCTTTCGAAGTGGATCTGCTGGCGGCCTCGACGGCTTGGCACCGCAACATTTAAAAGATCTTTTGTGTTCCAGCGCCGGGGAAGCTGGTGATTCACTTTTGAAGGAGCTGACGGCTTTAACCAACTTAATGCTCTCCGGCGGTGTGGTGAATGACATCATCGATATTTTATACGGGGCAAATTTATGCGCCCTACGTAAGAAAGATGGTGGCATTCGTCCCATTGCCGTGGGGTGTACCTATCGTCGTTTGGCAGCCAAGCTATGTTGTAAGTACTACAGTGCCCCCCTCGCAGAGAAATTTCAACCAGTCCAGCTTGGTTTTGGTTCGAAGGGGGGCTGTGAGGCTGCCATTCACGCTCTCTCCACGTACCTTGGCTGTGGCGAAGCTGAGGTCATCTTAAAGGTTGACTTGAAGAACGCCTTCAATTCTGTGAACAGGGACACCTTGCTGACGCAAGCTAAATTGGAAACCCCCAAAATTTTTAATTTTTTGTGGCAGTGTTATAGACACCCATCAAAATTAATTGGGTGTCAACAAGGTGACCCTCTTGGACCGGTCATTTTTAGTCTAGCCATTCACCCAATTATTGAACAACTAAATTCAAAATTTAACATCTGGTACCTAGATGATGGGACCCTAGGAGGTGACATAGAAACGGTTTAACAAGATTTGAAACTTTTAAAAAATAAATTTAATTCGATTGGTTTAGAACTAAATTCAAACAAATGTGAAATTTTTATTAACGATAAAATAGATAAGTCTTGGGCCCTATCAAAATTCAATTCTTTGGCTCCAAACATCAAAATTATTGAAAAAGATTCTTTTCGCCTTCTTGGGTCTCCTGTATTGGAGGAGGCATTCGAGTCGTTTATAGATGAAAAGATCCAAAATTTTTGTGAAGTTTCAGACCGACTACTCAAAATTAATATTCATTCTGCTTATACAATCATTCGTTATTGCCTCTTCGTTCCTAAATTCACACATGCCCTCCGATCCTCTCAATTTTGGAAGCATTTAATACTTTTGGAAAAAATCGACGATACTATTCGGCATACACTTAGTAAAATTTTAAATTTGGCCATGAACGACCGAGTGTGGCTCCAGGCAACCCTACCAGTTCGCTTGGGTGGCCTCGGCGTTCGCAAAATTAGTGATGTCAGTTTACCGGCGTTCCTGTCTTCGGTCCACTGCACTGAAGAATTGACCAGGAAAATTTTAGCTCCCACACTGGTTAATTCTGAAGTGTCGTGCAAGTCCGACGCAGTAAACGCTTGGAAAATGATCTGTCCAAGCTCTGATTTGCCATCCGATCTATTCTCTCAGAGTCGGTGGGATGGGCCGCTCTGCAACATGGTGAGAGAACATCTCATAAACACATCTCTTAATGTTGCTGAGCGTGCCCGTTTATTGGCTGTGGGGGAGTGGGAATCGGGTCTTTGGCTCCAAGCACTCCCTTCGTCCAACATAGGCACTATGTTGGACGATACAACGTTCCGCATCGCTTCTTGCCTTCGTTTAGGTGCTCCATGTGTTTCTCCGCATCGATGTCACTGTGGGGAAGCCGTCGATGGCCTTGGCCACCATGGCCTATCATGTAGCAGGAGTGCCGGTCGTTTTTCGCGGCACGCCAATCTTAACGACATTATCCGTCGTGCTCTTGTCACCGCCGGCGTGCCAGCTCATCTCGAACCTAATGGCTTGGCACGTGACGATGGGAAGAGACCGGACGGTATGTCATTGATGCCTTGGAAGATGGGTAGGCCCTTGGTGTGGGACGCAACGTGTGTCGACACCCTTGCGCCATCACATCTTCCCAGCACGGCGGGTTGTGCTGGTGCTGCTGCTGCATCTGCGGAGACTCTCAAACGGCGCAAATACAAAAACCTGGTAAGGGATTATGTTTTTGAGCCGTTTGGGGTCGAAACGCTAGGGTCATGGGGTCCCAGTGCTCGTGCGCTCTATAGAGACATAGCAAAAAGGTTAGTCGACGCTTCCCGTGACCAGAGGGCTGGGCTTTATTTTGCAGAAAGAATAAGCATTGCCATTCAACGTGGCAATGCTGCCAGTCTTCTGGGCACACTACCGGTCGACTGTGATGCGGAGGAATTTTATGACGCCTATTAGAGGGTTTTAGTTTTCTTTTTCTTTGTTTTATAATATTTTAGGAATAAGTCATTTTTAAAGAATTGTGATTATATGTACACATTAAAACTATAATGATATAATAAAAAATTATGAATATTATAGTTATTTATTCGAATGATTATGAGTTTCGATCATTAGTATAAACAAATATATGAGTACCTATCTAGATACATAATATGTACTTATGGACATTTGACTATAATTTTCTTTGTTTTAAATAAGTAGGTAAAGTGATTTAATTTAACAACGATGTTATTGCCAGCTTTCCTGATGGATCGTTCACGTTATTTATTGGGGGGAACGGGTTCTGTCACAACCGGTTTTTCAGCCAGTACTTGTCAATGGTCATTTGATATACTAGGAGTACCTATCGCTCGCAAGTTGCCAACCTTTAAAGGCGCGATTTCATTAGACAACTCTTGCATGCAAGTATAATGTCACATTTGCGTACCTATAAGTTGCTTGCATTGGAAACATGTTTTCGAGAGTGTGCAAATTGCATGCAGGTTTCACTTGCATACAATTGGAGATGTTCAACAATTCAGTAGGCCATCATGGGTGGAAGACGTGCTCCTCAATAATAATTATTCTTTTCTCGTGCGCCCACCTAACAGACTTTATGTTTCGATAATTTGTACAGCCATAGATATCATGTGCGTACCTACAACCTACACGTCACTCGTTCAAAATTCGACACGTGCAACTAACGTTTGCGCGTTCAAATTTGCAAGTCACTTGAATAAAAATACGTCCAAGTTCAAACTACCCCATACAAGCAGTAATTTGTAAGTATGCAGGTTTGTATAAGTTTTAGCAATTTTCAACTTGCATGCAAGTAACGTGCTTAATGGAATCGCGTCTTAAAAGCAAGTCGTAGGAACATGTGAGAGGAGAGAAACAACAACACAAGGTTGTTTGCAGGGTAGATGTACCTATTGACCCAGCTGGGCTGCGCCTGTTGGTGGTAAATCCTAGATTTAGGCGACAATACCGCAGTAGTTACCTCCGTCAGTCTCCTTTTGTCATCAACCAATTGCATAGGTATTTCATCATAAGAATGCACGTTATTGATCGTAATGTTTATTTAATACGATATGAATGCGAGGAGTCGATTAAGAATAGAATGTAATTACTCAAACTTGAAACATTAAAGTTAGAATGGTTATCTGATCATATATACCTACTGGCACTGAAGGTGCCGTACATGGAAGGAAACGACGTGTAAAAAGTTATTAGATCTATTAAGGAGCGATTCTATTCTAGGTACTTACTTATAATACAATCCAGCATATCAGACTTCGAGCTACCGAGAATTTCTTCACACAGAAATTCAATAAACCTTTCTCCTACACGGGCACCGAATGTTCTGTTTGCATGTGAATCAACCTTTAGCCTTTTGACCGCCACAGCATAAAAGTAGCGTCGTGCCCCCTACGCCAGGCGGTGATTAATGTAGTTTTAAATAACAGGTAAAAGGAACACAACAAACAAATTTTTTAATATTTATTTTGAACTGTAAAATAGTCGTATTTTCGACGTGCTATGCCGTTGGGGGCGTCGTGAGCACGGTTTAATTTGACGTGAATGGACGTCTGTGGCGATCAAAAGGTTAGTAGCCAGGCACTTGGATTATGAAGTTCCTATTGCTATCAATTTTTCTTCCGCTTTTCAATTGATTTAGGGTCGTCATTATACTAACTCACTTTCAAAAAAATTTGCAATAAAGTTTGAGACTGATGATGAAAGGAAGTCTAGAGTAGCAACACGGAGAAAAGATTTAAAGACAATTTTACAAGCAAAACTTAATATTGTTAAACACTCATCTTATGCGCAGTCCATAAATCTGTTTAACAAATTACTGTCAGAACTGAAAATCAAATTGAAGACATTATTACTTGAAAAGGCTTATTATACTATTGACGAATTCTGTGATGATAAATAATATTGTAATGTAATGAAATGTTATATAATACTTATTTTAAATTTAGTCCTTAATATTCAATTTCAATTCTGACATGCTATTTAATTCAATCTAATGGAATATTGTGTAATTTTAATTATTTATATTTCTGACATCTGCTAATGAATCGTTATTGACATGTGCATGGCTATTTAATTTTATGATGTTTAAGTTTTATTGTAAATTATCTATTTGTATACATTTCGACACAAAATATTTTTGTTATGAAATTATAATAAATAAAATAAATAAATAAATATAGTGATGCATATCCTTTGTTATGAACTTTAACCAACCTGGCCCACAGCGACCATTTTCTAAATTTAACAGGGTAGTGTCTCACTGTCTCTCAGACATTAACTTAAGTTTGGACATTAAGATTGACATAATATTCTGACACTGTACAAAAAGAAATAGATTATGTTGCTATTCTTGTAAGATAAAGGGTTCCAAATTAAACAAATATATAGTATTACATCTGTATATTTATAAAGGGACAACATAATAAGCCTGACGAGGTGTAAGCACCTAGTGCACTTGAGCTCAATTTAAACATGCCAGATAAGCGAATGACATAAATTACACCCTTCGCTTCCTCTACACCTCACTTTTCCCAACTCCATCTTGCAGCTAGAAATGTGTTTTGGTCGAAGAAACGAAAGCTTTCAGGCTAATATGAAACATTTAGTAAAGATGCAAATCTCTTGATACTCTTAAACACTTGTATCTTCTTACCATATCTATCACGTTACTCTGTAATCGCTGACATTAAGACTACTCAAGAACACTCGCTTCTCGTTTTTGGTATCGTATCTAATTTGTAAGTTGTTCCAAATCTTACGCAGAGTTTTGTTCGACAATTTGCTTCTTTTCGTTTTCATTCCGTGGCAGCATAAATTGATCCTTATAATACAATAGAGGCAGTAAATAAAAAGCATGGTGAGATTACATTGTTTATTCGTGACAATGCATAATAGAGAATATACATTCAGAAATGTAAAACGCTATAAAAATTGTGACACAGGTTGCAAGACTAGGAGTACGGACAAATTACATATTATAACGTTTTGTACTGCGAATTTTTAAAATATTTTGGCCCCGAAACTGACCAATTCCGTGCCATATAATTGATTTTATATCTGGCTTTTTACAAAACTAATTATAGTAGGGTCAAAATTGAAATTATAGAACAATATTGAGGGATTTATGTTTCGATATTAATACCTTGGTTTATATATATCCAAGGCTGGTGAAAATATACGCAACTCTTGTAAGGGTGTAAACCAGTACATAAAAGTTGGAAACAAAATAAAGAATAATAATATAGTCATGATTATATAACATAATCGGACTCTAATAATGATTATATTACTAGATTGTTAAATAAGCTCTCATTATTGCAAGTGTGACAAATTCTTTATATTGCTTCTAGTTACAAAGGAGCCAGCGGTTCAACTTTGTATTTGCTCTGTGGGTTCAACAGATGGTAAATGATAAACGCTATTCATAGGTGACAACTATCTCAGGGGTAGACAGCCAAGCCGTTGCCTATCGTAATAGTAATACTCTCGTCAAATCCCTCTAGCCTTTATTATTCCCAAGTCACTTGGGGTCGGCTTTCTAGTCTAACCAGATTTGACTGGATATCAGTTTTTACACGGAGCGACTGCCATCTGACCTCCGCAACCCGAAGGCTAACGATACCCTAAGGCTAGACTAGTGTCAGGATATTAGAGGGCACTCTCGTCAAGTATTTGAGATTTTTATTTATCACACATTAAATGGATAGGTAATACAATTAAATTAAATGGTACAATTGAATTTAATGATCCAAAAACGTAACAAATTGCATTTGTACTTGAAGTTAAGTATTCTACAAAAAATGGGTTTAATTTCTGTTCAAATTATTCTTTACCTTGATGGTACATATTATGTGAATACAAAGGTACCATGCATTATCTCGTATCATACTATAACTGTAACACAGAAAGATGCTGATTACGCTAAATAGCATTAAATCTATAACAACAATTGCATAAAATTATATTGTTGTGTACAGTTATAATGTGCTACGGTATAGTGGACAAACGCCTTTATTTTTTAGTGCAGAGAGATGGCTTTATATACTTTTCTTTCAATTTCGACCCCATCATTAGTAAACGTAGGTGACAGTACAGGTGAGATAAAAAAGTGATTTTAAACAATAAACTTATTCTATACAACTTACGATAAACAGACATCACATGAAGCCACATACAGCCGCCGAATCCGGCTTCACTCGCGCTTTACCTACTTAAATATTATAATTAATAATTGTTATGACAAATTTAGATGAAAACAATGAAATTAAAGTAGATTTAGTTATGATGAAAATGTTTATTGTTGATGGCAAACAAAGTTGTTTGTTTAATTTGATAATTTAAAAAAAAACGTTTTTTGCCGGTATCAGTTGTTTTTTAATATTATAGATCATCCACTTATCTAATTTGATGTGTTTCAATAGCAATCTAATAACAAAACAAATATAATATAATTTTAATTTATAATTCAATATCAATTTATTCAAATATAAATGCAAGACACATGTCAGCCGAAATAACAACACATATTTGGAAGTTCTAGCAGTGTTTGTTAATCTACAAAATTGTATAAAATTGTTAGGAAACATATTCCTCTCATGATCATAGAAAAGGTTCTAAAAGTGTTGTTAAAAACTACAATAATAATAAAAAATATTGTAACCATTGTTAACATTAATTTAAACAGTTTCTTTATTTGCCTGAATATGCAACGACTCAATAAAATCTTATTATTCTTTTAAATATCGCTATTTGAGAACAGCGCCATCTATTACTAAAATGTTGAACTTCTACATTTGTTTATAATAACGCTATCTTTTGAAAAGATATTGAAGTACTTAGTACACAAGATACTTCCCAATGATTGCATATTCAAGCATATAAAAGTACAATTCAATCAGTATACAAGCATAATCATCAGATAAACAACATGTAGATAATATTGTCTACGCAAGTATAATTATGTATAAAATTCACTAAACCATACATATGCGGTACCAATCAGTCTACTTCAACTGAATTTTAATAAATAACGTAGTGCCTGAAAATTACAACAGGACACAATCGCTTCAATCCCTATATCCTTTTTTTAAATAGCAGTTTTAACCTCAGGTACTGCCTATTTACGTCAACATAATAGTCAAGTTATAATTATTACGCACACATCTTAAAAACGAGCTAATGAGTTGTCACTAACCTAAATATTACTTTAGGTAAACTCACTAAGCACTTAACTTTGACGTTCATATGTGTTACTTTGTAGTCTTAAATGTTTTTTGTGTTTGTGAGGGTTAAGCACAGAGGTCCACTTGCTACAATCCTGGTATATAGGGATACTACACATATTATTATCCCCTGTTGTAACAGTCAGGTGGTATTAATAATAAAACCATGTTATTATGTCATGTGTCATGTCTATTGAAATTAAACTACTATATACGGATTTTATCGCGTTGTTTATTTGACACTTTAATACATAATTTAGAAACTGCTACACTACTACTATTAAACTTTACTAATTTTTAAGCTAATTAAATTATTAGAACTATGTATTTATATTTAAGTTTAAACTTTCCCGTCGTCGTCGGAAAAAGTGTAAACTTAAATATAAATAGTTTTAATAATTTAATTAGCTTAAAAATTAGTAAAGTTTAATAGTAGTAGTTTCTAAATTATGTAATAAAGTGTCAAATAAATAACGCGATAAAATCCGTATATAGTAGTTTAATTTTAATGAATAACATTCGCGTAAACAGAAGACAATATTATGTCATGTCTAACTTAACAGTCTAAACATATACTATGCTATAAGCTTTGGGTTAATCTTGCTTAATTGGTTCTTCTGCCCTAAGCCTTAGGAACTACTACTTGTGAACGTTTTTTTTATGCAATATGTTTTATAGTGACCGTCACGTAAAAAGAACGTTGGCCGTTTACCTGCGCACTGAGCGATGTATCGATCAAATTGGCGGTATGAAGGCGCGAGACGGGGGGACGGTCCGGCAGTATGTCTATGCGCGCACGCTATTGGTTCCTCAGTTGAACCATGCGCAGATATATGCCCTCCAGTGTCGCTCAGCGTTCGTTTTACGTGACGGGACCTATAGTAATCTTTATTTGTTGTTTTGGTAATTGGATACGCATTTTGTAATATTAATTGGATAATTGTTTTAATTTTATTATGGTTAAGGCTGTTAATATATCCAATAATATGTCAAACAAAACCAAAATATATACCCTTGGTTAAAATTGCTTGCAAAGTTACGCAGAATACTATCATGTGTAACAAAAAATAAAGTGATTATTTGAGAACAATCACTGTATTTTTAATAATAATCCCGATTTCTTCAATATCTGTGACTATCTGACATAGGGCAGGTATCTAAATATATCAAGAAAAGTCTTTTTGGCAACCGACAGAAAATTAGTTAAATTCGACATAATTTTTTATGGAATATGTGTCAAAATTTATTGTCTGTAGGTAGAACGATACGTTTCTTGAATTTAGAAAGACGTTAAGATATTATGAACTTAATCTCTTTAACAACAGCCAATCAAATTACTAGATACGAGGCTGGTCTTCACACATTAGCATTTCAGAAACCGGTCTTATATGTTAAAAACAATTTTAATTACGCAAATAGTCAATTATTTTTTTAATAATTTATTAAGGTATCGTGTTCACAAGGAGAAGTATCCGTGTCAATGCCGCAAGCCGCCGGCGCCGGTGTGCCCGGTCGTCGCCCTCACTATCGGTCACGTGTTTACCAAAGTCCAGAAGATTTGCCGCCTGGTGGGTTCCTTACGCGTACTGACGTCTTGGTGTCAAGACCCTCAGTCTCTTCTGCGAAAGAAACGAACTCTATATTAATACATATGTAGATTTGAGCTTAACTATATATTACCGAAGGGGATGGTTGTGATACATACCCTATATGCTGTATAACAGTCATACATAGTCAGATACATCGATCAAATATATCATAGATGCACGATCGTCGCTCGAAAAACGGCCCCAACAAAACTGTGCATAAATCAGTCGTATGCGCTATATTATGCACCTGTCCCACTCCCTCTTGCGTGCGCATAAGCGAGAGCGAATCGACACCACTACTACGGTGGAGACCGTACCATATACTTAGTACGCTTGCGTATCGCGAGTAACACACTTAGGACGCTTTACATTGACGCGTTTTAACTAAACTATTACAAAATGTTTCTCAGTGGGCGTTCAATGGTTATTCCGGTCTATTTCCTGGATTGCATAATAAATGCATACACTTATAAGTAAGTAGTAGTGGTCAGTGCCACATATTGACGCGGTTTTTGTATGAGAATGTGCATCTATGGCATATTTGATCGAATGTCAGATATGTTTAAATGCCCATATAATAGGTATCAAGACCGTTGCCGTTCGACGAGCACATCTGGCAACGTATTTCTACTGAGAATATTTTAATAGTAAACTATGATAACACTTCGCCAAGGTCGAGATTCGAATCCAGGACTTCGTGATCGTCATCAAAAAGTTCAAAAACACAATCGAAAATATTAACCACGGGACCAACAAATAACAACCCATGAAGACTTAATTTTTTCCTTTTTGTGATTGTCTAACAAAAAGGTTTTCTGACAAGAAACTCCCAATACCAGGAGTAAGGAAGTTGGCGGTGGAACTAAACTCCGTGGCTCAGAAAGCACGTAAAGCCGTTGGTCCTGTCCTGTAATTACCGTCACATCGAATCATGAGAGTTAGGGAATAGAGAGTGCACTTGTGTTTGCGCACACGCTTGTGTGCACTTATACTGCATAAATATGTGCGCTATAGTCTAGGCAATTTTAAAAGAGACTTATAAGAGTCTCTTTTAAAATTGGCCGTTTGTGACCGAAATTTAGTTTATAGGACATTATACTTTTCACTTTATAGAATACCTTACCTACCTTTATATAATTACTAGCTTTTGCGCGCGGCTCCGCACGCGTAGTACCTACATCAATAAAAAGTAGCCTATATCCTAACTATATCTATACCAAATTTCATCTAAATCGGTTGAGTGGTTTAGCCGTGAAAAGGTAACAGACAGACAGACAGAGTTACTTTCGAATTTATAATATTAGTAAGGAAGTAAGGATATACCTTTCATCCAGAAAAAGGTACTGTTCCTAAGAAATTGGCAAAATGTAGTACATAATAGTTGACTAAGTAAGTACTTACTGCTGATGGAGAAGGTGGAAGTCTGCAAGTTCCGTTGTCCAGGCTCGCGCATCTTGCGGCCGGTTGGGGTGCTGCACCCAGACACAGACAGACCCTCCATACTCTTGTTCATAGCGCCAAAGTCTACAAACATATCTATACTAATATTATAAAGCTGAAGAGTTTTTTGTTTGTTTGGTTAAACGCGCTAATCTCAGGAACTACTAGTTTGAATTGAAAAATCATTTTAGTGTTGGATAACCCATTTATCGAGGAATGGCTATAGGCTATATAACATCACGCTACGACCAACAGGAGCGGAGCAGCAATGAAAAATGTTGCAAAAACGGAGAAAATTCTCTTATCATATGAAGCAGACGAAGTTGCGCGGGTCAGCTTATTACGAAATAGTATTGTGTTTAAAATAACAAATACATTGGTGCCAATTCTGTTGTCACAAAATTCTCTAAACTTAACTAAAAATCACTAAAATTTTGTTTAGTCCTGTCACTTTTAACGATTTCAGAATACGAAATGTCATTTGACAGGGACTAAACTAAATTTTAGTGATTTTTAGTTAAGTTTAGAGAATTTTGTGACAACAGAATTGGCACCAATACCTACATTAATATTATGAAGAGGTTTAGTTTGTAAGTTGAGATTTAGGAGATAATCTCCGTAACTTCAAAAATCTTTGACTATTTGAATGGTACTTTATGTTAGATGGACATAGTATTTTCAACTCGATAACCTCGGGCTGGCAGGTTGCTTGGTTAAAATAAACAAAAACGGCTTCGGAGCCGAACGTATGGCTGAGGCTACATTAGTCCGCGACACGACCTGCGATACGTAAGCGATAGAAACAAATAGTTCATATTCACGTTTATGGCTACACCGTACGCCATATATCGCTATTCATCTTTGATTTGTTTATGCGATAGAAACAACATTAGTGTAATCACGGCATCGGCTACATCAACTTGTCAGCGAAATTAAAGCGAATTCATTAAAAATGTTCGCGTGTAATGTAGCCATTCCATGTTTATATCGTTTCGCTTTCACAGTCGCATCGCGAATCGCTGCCTACTGTAGCCTTAGCCTAAGAGTTGGGTTCGATTCACAAGTCAGACAGTGTTATTGCGTTCCTCTATAAGAAATTTTCAGTAACAGTACGGAGTACGGATAGGATTAGGCTAATAATACGCTTGCCTCTTGTTACGTGTAGCCTAAAATCATGGCTGGAGAAATGCAGATTTAATACACCTTCTCCTACCTCTTCCGGGAATTTCTAGGCTAGATTAGCCTATGTAGGTATGAGACTATGTGCGGGAATCGAACCCGCGACCTCAGGCGTGGCAGTCGGTTACACTAATCACTACGCCATCGAGGCCGACAAACATTAGTGTGCATGAACATGGATGTTTGTCTTGGTCTGGGTGTTTCTATGTATAATAATATATATTATGAATTAACAAAATAAAAATATATACTTATGTATGTTTATCCATTGTCTAGTACTCATATTACAAGCTCTGCTTAGTTTGGGCTAGATGGTGTTGTGTGTATGTCATAGAATATTATTATTATTATTATATTTGTCTTAAGAACAGGCAAGAACAGAATCGATCAACATCGATCATTGAGTAATTTGTGATCAACCTCCAAAATCTCTACCATAGTGTACTATATATCAGCTCTATTTGAGTCATGGTTGCCAGGTAACTGACCTGGCGAGGGAGTCCCGTTGGTGACCTTGTGTGGCATGTGCAGATGCAGCAGTTCTGCCTCCATGTGCGGCGCCGGCGTAGACTCGCCGTACACCAGCGGGCTGTCCACTGGCGTCTTCAGGAACTTGCCGAAACCTGCACACAGGCAAAGTGTTACGTCATATATGAGTAAGGTAGTAAAGAGTAATGATGGACTGGTGGGAGAGTGTTACTGCCAAGTAGAAGAATCGAGATGTTCTTCTTTCACGGTAGGCAGCGACTTTGCTATGTCCTGACATTGCTGAAGTCCATGAGCAGCGGTTACCACTTTCCATCAGGTGGGCCACTTGCTCGTCTGCCACCAATGGTAATAAAAAAAAGAAAAAAAAGTATTTCTGACTACATTTTTTATTATATACATAAGAGTAAGGACCTCTTCTCATATTGAGAAGACGCTCGTGCAGTCGTGTCTAACAGTTTATTCTAACCATTTGTAAACAGGAAAACCGTTTGAGAAAAAAAAGTTTTTATGACTCCATCGAATTTGAAAATAATATATACCTACCTATCTAATAGTTATAGGTTTTTCTAGATCAAGTTCTAGAAGGAGAGATAGTCTTATTCTAGAAATTCGGTCTATTTTGCTTGGTGTTTTCCAAGAATATTTTTTATTAAATACTTTGATTTAAGACTCTAACCCGCGTTAAACTGCCAATCATATTTATAAACATAAAAAACTATAACACCTGACCACACTTAAATGTTACATGACATATTTAATGTTTTTAGTAGTGAAAGAACCAGTACCTTCCACAACTCTGAGTTCTCCATCATCGAGGCACACGCGACCATTCACGATCACGTACTGCGGGCTCCCCACCACTTGCTGACCCTACAAATATAACACAGACATTCAAATATAAACATCTCTACCACAATTTATTTAAATTACATCTTGACTTCTACAGTGCCGGATTAAGCAAGCGCGGGGCCCGTAGCAAATTCTTTCGAGTAAGACTGCTTGCATACGCCAGACTTTTTGTAGAGCGGATTATTGAGCCGACTGAAATTCTACACATTTATACGAGCGACTTTTTGTAGAACTTGTGCGTTTACCGTATGAAATTCGGTGTTTTATTTACGCCAAGGACATAATCGGTTACCGATTGTCTGACGTGGATTGTCTTAGTAGGAAAAGTTGTAACATTTCACGTTTTTGTGACATTAAGTAAATTCAATATACCACATCTTAAGTAATAATTTTCACTCATAATATTACGCTTAGGCAGAGATGAGTGGGCTTAAATATGTGGGGCCCCCTTTCGCGCGGGGCCCGTAGCAATTGCTACTCTTGCTACGTAGTATATCAACGTACACAATACTGTTATCATCAAGAAACATGAACCTATATGTATAAATTCCCATTCAGTTCTACAAAAAGAAAATTAAATATTAATGGTTGCACATTTTATATCTGGCTGGTTAACATTTTATATCTTCCTTTCTTCTTTGACCTTCTAGATATCAAGCTCTGTGTCGAAAAAGACTTTACGTAGGTACATACAAATAAAAAACACTGCATGCTTTGCACAAATCGTTCCAGTAGAATTCGAACTCACAATACAAAATTTTACGAAAATGTAATTCTGTAAGTTCACAGATAAAAATCATATTATCGGGCTTTTAAAAGTAAAGAAATCATCAATCAATTAAATAAATTAATAACAACAACCAACTTCCTTACTTGGTTGTTGTTATTAAATTGAAAAATATAATGTACGAGTATTTAATGAAAATGTACTGAAATATAAGACATACATACATACATCTTATCTTATGTGGGGGCCAGTCAGTGCAGACCGGCGACACTTCGACCCAGTGGGATCTTTTGTGTCGACACGCTCCCAATAACGAGTGCCATAGATGTTCATCGCAGCCGGGACCAACGACTTAACGTGCTCTCCGAGGCACGGAGCAGGCGATAATTTTCAATCAATACGCACATAATTCCGAAAAGTCATATAACTTCCGAAAGTCAGAGGTGCGCGACGTGGGGTCAAACCCGAGACCCTCTGCATTGCAGTCTGTTGGTCTTTCCACTGAGCTGTCGCTGCTCTTACATACATACATAGATTCACGCCTGTTTCCCAGAGGGGTAGGCAGAGACTACGGCTTTCCATTTGCTACGATCCTGACACACTTCCCTGGCTTCATTCACTTTCATCACATTCCTCATTCACCTTATACAAAATATAAAACGTACCTCAAAAATGTTAAAGTCCACAGCATGTTTATGAGTAGCGGCTGAGATGGTCCTCTCCAGCCGCGGGTCCCAGATGACGATGTCGGCGTCACTGTTGACGGCCACGCGCCCCTTCTGCGGCCAGATGTTGAAGATCTTGGCCGCGTTGGAGCTGGTCACCGCCACGAACCGGCAAGGGTCCATTATACCTGGGGATTGTTAGAAACCTAAAATAAATATACACCTAAAACTGGCATTTGGCTTATATTAATTTCGATTAGCGAAATTCCCCTACCATTCAGAAGATCGCAAACAACAAACCTTGTGTTCTTACGACGAGTAGGTTTTACCGGGCTCTTAAAGGACACGATGCATTTTTAGCAGACGGTAGTGTTATGTGACGGTAGTTTGACAGCTTCGATGGCGTAGTGGTTAGTGTAACCGACTGCTACGCCTGAGGTCGCGGGTTCGATTCCCGCACAAGTCAAACATTTGTGTGCATGAACATGGATGTTTGTCTTGGCCTGGGTGTTTCTATGTATAATAATAATATTCTACCACATACACACAACACCATCTAGCCCAAACTAAGCAGAGCTTGTACTATGGGTACTAGACAATGGATAAACATACATATATACTTATTTTTTTGTAAATACATACATATTATATGTACATAGAAACACCCAGACCAAGACAAACACCCATGTTCATGCACACAAATGTTTGACTTGTGCGGGAATCGAACCCGCGACCTCAGGCGTGGCAGTCGGTTACACTAACCACTACGCCATCGAGTCGTCAAAAAGGAACATACCTGTGTTAACTGCCTTCTGCCACAGTATGGCCATACGGTCCTCGACCCCGTTGACTCCGTTGGGTATTTTGGAGAAGTTGTCCTTGCCCAGCTCCTTGTCTTTCTCGTGGAATGTGCAGTTGTCGCTGCCGATAAGCTGTAAGTGGTCACTGGAAGAAACATATTTTATGATTATCATTGCTATTGAAGAAGATATAGTTTAGTTTGTTATAGATTGATGTCAGCAGAGTTACAAGATCGACGACACCTTAGTAAAAATAAGACTTTAGCACATACTAGCTTTTGCCCGCGGCTTCGCTCGCGTTAATTTAGAATTTGACAATAAATTCGGGTTGTACTCTGCTTGTAATAATATAATTCAATCATGATTCGAAAGACACGTGGCGCCATCTATTATCATAAGAACGTTATTGTTGTTTTCCTCGAGAATAGTATTTTTTTTCGGGGTGAAAGGTAGCCTATGTCCGTTTCTGTACACTTGACAACCTATATGCAAAATTTCAGGATGATCGGTTCAGTGGTTTAGGCGTGAAAAGGTAACAAACAAACAAACTCATTTTCGCTTTTTTAATATTAGTTAGGATTTACTCATTTACTGTGAAAATCTCGCTTTTGCTAATATAATGTAGACGTGATGGCTCTACGATCTTGTAGTACCTATTAAACAAAAATTGACGCACACAGGCGAAGAAGTTACGACAAATATAATATAATATAATAATATAATATAATAATATAATATAATAATATAATATAATAATATAATATAATAATATAATATAATAATATAATATAATATAATATTCTACCACATACACACAAATGACAAGAAATGGCGCTTCACACAGTTACACACTTAGCCATACAATCCTGAATCACGCCAGCAATGTTTACATTGCGGCTTAGGTACTATACAAACAAGATTCCGACCGCAATCGTCGCATCGCCGCGGCCTTCAATGATCAGACGATCACACCATCACCTAGCTTGGTCAGCGGATTCTAGCTTTGTATTGAAGGGACATCACATCGCGTTTCTCCACAATTTTGTCATACTGAACCGAACCCTTGACTGAACTTAGCAAATTTAGTAAATTCATAACTACACATTAACCCGCGTTTATGATTACTGCGCCGCCCCTTTGGTTCGTAGCGTGATGTTATATAGCCTATAGCCTTCCTCGATAAATGGGCTATGCAACACTAAAAGAATTTTTCAAATCGGACCAGTAGTTCCTGAGATTAGCGCGTTCAACCAAACAAACAAACTCTTCAGCTTTATAATATTAGTATAATATATATAATATCAGCCCTGTATTAAACTGCCCCACTGCTGGTCACGGACCTTTTCTCACTATGAGAAGGGTTAGGCCATAGTCCACCACGCTGGCCTAGTGCGGGTTGGCAGACTGCACATATCTTCGAGAACATTATGAAAAACTCTCAGACATGCATAAGCAAGCAAGCGATAATCAATTATTTAATACAACTTTGAAAAGTCAGAGATGCGCGCCTTGGGTTCGAACTCGAGACCTTTGCGTGGCAGTCCAACGGTTTCCCACTAGGCTATCGCTGCTAATATAATATTAGTGTAGATAGATAATGTTTTCCAAGCTAAATTTCCAATCAGCACTGTTGATATTTTATTGCACAAATCTGTGCATTAACCTGACCAGAGAGCGATCAGTTGCAGGCTTTATGTACTTTCTGTGCTACCGGGAAAGTCACGGGCGGCCGAATGAATAAGTGCAAACAAGTTGAGAGAACAGTGTGCTTACTCAGCGAGCGCCTCGGCGATGGCTTGCGGCGTGGAGGGGTCGGGGCGCAGCGGCGGCGACAGCACGTGCGCCGCCGCGTGGCGGAAGCATGCGTTGCGGTGGTGCGTGCCTGTCAACGTACACTTTTACTAGTACATTTAAATATATAGTATACTAGATGGGTCCGCGGTTTTACTCGCGTTTATCGTTACTGCGCCGCCCCCGTGGGTCGTAGCGTGGTGTTATATAGCCTACAGCCTTCCTCGATAAATAGGTTATCCAACACTAAAAGAATTTTTCAAATCGAACCAGTAGGTCCTGAGATTAGCGCGTTCAAACAAACATACAAACTCGTTACGTATATGTATGCTCAAAGCATCAGTCTAAATATTAACAGATTCCCTGTCCGATGAATCACATATGATACATAACAATAGATTTTCTATTGTGTCTATCACGGGACAGCGAATGGGTTAAAGAATCGTAAACCATCATATTCCGTCACTAATCTGAAACCTAAGATGGTTTAGGATTAGTGATGGCTAATTGTAAATAAAGTTCGAGTGTTCGAAAATCGTTAGTCTGCCTCCGTTAAGACTAATTAAGTTTTTAATAGTAGTCAAATAGTCGACATTTGATTTGATTAAGCCATTATATAATGCATTCGAATATTCGAGTTTCGAATATTTTAAATGTTTAACCAATAATCTCCCCCATTACTACTCAAGGGATCTTAAACGAAAAATGTGGTTTTAATTATTGTGAGTTGTAAATTCCAAATATTTTGTTTTGTTGCAATCTCCAGTTAAACTATAATAATCATGGTTATGTAGTGCGTTGTCATCAAATGGGGACGAATCCACAACCTCTCGATCGCTAATC
The DNA here is from genome assembly GCA_963564715.1 of Catocala sponsa. Classification (NCBI taxonomy): domain Eukaryota; kingdom Metazoa; phylum Arthropoda; class Insecta; order Lepidoptera; family Erebidae; genus Catocala; species Catocala sponsa. Next base: position 11,211,907 of record OY751352.1, read on the forward strand.
CAATGCCTTAGCTATCTAATAGAACTTAACCCATTAAGTCGCAGCGACACACCGGCGGCCAGACACAATAGATTTTTAATTATGTTAGTTTTTGTTAAGCTTGACGGATTAATAAACGCCTAATATAATAACATAATGATTAACCCTTTTATCTAGTTCACAATTATTCTTCTTTTTTTTGTTTAAAAAGGTAACTGCCACAATAGGAATAATTCCTGTGTCGCGGTGGACTTAACAAACATTCAAACAACGGAAACAAAAAACACCCGATCTCACAAAAATTTTTGGATCCCTCAAATTTTTCTCCCACGTGGGGATTGAACCCACAACATTGGGCGACCAGTACGCACTACACCTTGTGTGCAGTGAGTATGATATCTTATAGCTTAAGAGGTAGGAGGATGGTATATACCGTCAGTGCCGACAGTAGCAGCGAGGGTCTCGCCGAACAGCGGCGCTCGCTGCCGCGTGCGAGCGAGCTGCAGCATGCGGACCGCATTCTTAGACATCATATGCACGATGTACAACGGAGAGTTCGCCTGTAACAACCAACATTATAAAATTGTACCTATTTATATGTCTTAATGGCAAAACATAGTGACTATTATTTAAGACCTTTAATCATTGTATTTACCTATGTTTAACAAATAAATAAATGATTCTGATTCTGCCCGAGCCCCCAATCGTATTATCGAGGGAGCTGAATTTTAGAACTACTTTTGTATAGAAAATTTACAATACGGAAATTTACAACTACCTACTTTTGTATAGAAATAATGTATCAAAACTATTAAACATCAGTGAATAATAATACAGATGGCGCTGCAAGCGGCCGAGAGTTAACAAAATGGTACTTATTGCAAATAATTGCAAATCCAACAAATTGCTCTTGTCTACACGCGATAGACATCTTTTAATCAAAGGTAAATTGTATAAATGGTACGTAAAGCTTCACAATAGTTAGGTTTAATTAAAAAAGTATAGGTACACTGTTTGCGGCCTTAGATATCGGTTTTAAACTAAGCCTAATATGTTTCAACAATTATCTGTCTAAGAGGTTTGGCTGATGGGCACTAATTACATCAGCATTGCCAGTAGGCATTCCAACCCATTTAGATAATTTCAAACTTAACCTAAGCCAGCATTCGAATCCAAGAGACTTAAATCTTGTGCTATAATTTGCTAATGAATGAGTTTTAAGACTATACCATTTCGTTGGTCAAGTACTGTAGGTAATAACTATTAATTATTATTTGCAAATTATAAGCCCGGATTTCAAATATGCTAAGTTTAAATCTCCCCTTAAGAACATCCGTCCCTGTTATTTATTTTAGTTTTGTGGAAATACACTTACACATCTCTCTCCGCGGGAAAAAAAGAGCGCAGATGGTATTTCGGACCGATACCCGGGGAAAGATAGAAGACCACCCGTATGGTACCTACGACCATTCGGTACTTATTGTAAAAACGACCACTTTTTAAAGTAGTCATTTTAGAATAAGTACTTGTAGTAATAAACATACCTGGTTAGCAATGACACAAGCTCTGTTAACCGCCTCTCCTTCAACCTCCTCATCACGGGAGAGCTGATGTCCCTCGGGTCCTGTCACTCCTGCTGCTAACAGCTTCTCCGTGTTACGTGCTATGATGTTACCGTTTTCGGCATGAACCTGTGAAAAGAAGATGAATACTGTATTAAATATTACTACATACTCTTCTACGTTGCCGTGCCCTACATGGTCCATGTTTTACCAGCTGTGATATTGTGTAACACTTTATATACATATGGAGTGCAATATAGACATCGCTTATGTTTAACTTATCACCAGATATAGTAAAATATAACAGTCAAAATAGTAAATGATCACCAAAATTACAACCGCATTTTTATACCAAAAATATTAATTGCACAATAAAGAGATCAAAATAAGTCGACGGAGACCCGCTTCGAGGGGCTCCAATTTTTGGGTAGGTTTAAGAAGGAACCTAACATAACCTAACCCTGCGAGACGGAATGCAGTGATTTGAGGCATATAGGTGCTCGTTATGATAAACTCGTATTTTAGTAAGCATATTTTGGTGTGCAATTACTATTTTTGGTGGTCATTATATTTAATAATAATAATAATATAATAATAATAATATAATAATAATAATATAATAATAATAATATAATAATAATAATATAATAATAATACAAGGTGGACCGACGACCTGGTAAAGGTCGCGGGAAGCGGTTGGATGCGTGTGGCCCAAGACCGGTCTGTGTGGAAAACCTTGGGGGAGGCCTATGTCCAGCAGTGGACGTCTTTTGGCTGACATGATGATGATGATGATGATGATGATAATAATAATAAGATTTATTGTCATAAAAGAAATTACAAATACAAAACATTACAACAACAGAAATTTGTTTGGTCTTCCATTATTATTTGGAATCGATATAATCCCTATATATATTGAGTATTGAGTACATATTCTTATTCTCTTCTTTAAAAGTACAAATCACGCACTATGAATAATACCTGGGTCGCAGGGAACTTTACAACTATTCAAACAACAGGCATAAAGAACACCTTGACTCGGATCAACTGTTTGTGGAACACACCATTTACTCACAACACTTAACTCGTTGGCAGTGGTGACGCGAACACTTAATCTATAGAGCCATCCGTGCCGTCATGTTTGTTGCACGACGGGATAGGTATTTTTTCAGAGGGACCTTATATCCTGGGGTATAAGACAATTCTGGGGTGAGCACGGCCTACCTAAACCCCCAAGGGGTCAATGAGTAGGCAGAGTACGAATTTCCATTCGTCAATTGACATCATCTATTGTGCAGATAAACAGTTTGACATGTTGTATTTTATTTTATTTGATTAATTGATTATTTATTTTATTTTTTCGTTTACAATCATAACTATGCTGCCTATTTTTTGGTAACATATAATTTTACTTTCATACATTGTTTTTATAAATAAAATAATATTTGATTAGAATATTCTCATTGCAGCTACACACTATTATAATTATTATCTGCTATGTAAAATAATTAAAAATATTTATGGTTTAGTTAATGAATGCATCTCAAAATTGTAATGATATGTTATTTAGTATGCAATAATTATATTTGTATGCCGTATTTTGGTTAAATATAGTGAAACAAAATCAAATGTAACATCTCACACGACTGTAACCTATATTTATACGGCCTCGATGGCGTAGTGGTTAGTGTAACCGACTGCCACGCCTGAGGTCGCGGGTTCGATTCCCGCACAAGTCAAACATTTGTGTGCATGAACATGGATGTTTGTCTTGGTCTGGGTGTTTCTATGTATAATATGTATGTATTTACAAAAAAAAAAGGTATATATGTATGTTTATCCACAGTCTAGTACCCATATTACAAGCTCTGCTTAGTTTGGGCTAGATGGTGTTGTGTGTATGTCGTAGAATATTATTATTATTATTATTTACAAATAAAGTATGAAATGTACCTATGATCCATAATAAAGAATTATTATTATTATTAAAAAAAAAAAAAGATTCTGATTCTGCTTCCGTTTGCTACGATCTCAGCATTTCTCATGCCTTTTGCATTAACATCACGTTATTTATGCAAGCTCGTCGGTTTAGAGTGCTCTTGACCTGGTATTAAATAGAATTTTTAGAGATTCAGCTCAAGTACCTATTATAACTTCACGTCTATACACTCCGAAGGCTTAGGCAGTAGGTTACCAACACAAGCTATGGTGATACATCATATTAACACACTCTGCTGTGGCTCTGTGTGATATTGATTATTAGATAAGTAAATCAAAGTATTATATTTATCGTTTCCGTGGGACTTACGGGGAAAAGTATATAAGCAGGCTTTGATATACCTATGAATAAATACACAAACATACAAGAGTTGAATTTATACGTATAAAGAAGATTCTACTGCTGAGCATGGGGACCTTATGCCCAGTAATAGAAGAGTTAAACTACAGTCCACAACTGACCCATATAAAAGTCATACATTAATACACTATCTATATATCTCACTAACCACAGTTTTAGCTCTGCCGCAATAAGGGGAGAGTCTAACTAGGCACAGTTCAAAAGTCCGTGCTACTATTGAGAAACTCTTAACAAACATTCAATAAGAATGCTCTATACTTTACCTGAGGCAGTGCCTTCAGCTCAGCACACGTCTCAATGGCGCAGTAAAGGTCATAGTCGTCTAGCATCCACGCATCCTTGTAAGCCATGAACATCTTGAAAGAGTTGACGCCGTACTGTTCCGTCACTAACTGTTGCATCTCCTTCTTGACTGAAGGAGACCACCAGGTCACTCCTACGTGGAGACCGTAGTCGCAGCATACCTTGATAAAGCACAGAAGAAAATGCTGTATATTTTTTTCTAACGTAAATCGAAAACTACGTAACGGTAAAAGAAATGAAAATGTGTTTTTGTAAAGTTCATATAGGTATACTATTATGGGATACTTCATTTGAGCTAGTACATCCATTTAAAATATTGCCGAATCTGCCTCTCTCTAAATTGCAATAAAAATATTTTTTTATTCTACTGTGTAACAATTATGATTTATTTATTAATTTCGCCTACAGCTTTATATCGAATGCGAACGAATTACGGTAGAGCAACAATTATAATACAATTAAAAAGCGTAATTAAAGCCATCAGATATAGACTTTTGGCCCATCGTAGGATACTGAACATAGGAGAAAGTAAGGTTCGGCATTTGAAAAAATATAAGTACTGTACATTAAGTCGAATCTATGGAGATATAACTAATATAGAATACTTAAAATGTTAGAATTTACTAAGTACTCCAAACACAAATGGATTGTTAATGAAATTACTTTAAATTTGTGAAGTGAAAACTTCTTTGGCGGCGTTGTGCACTTTTTTTGTGATGGGTTAAAAATGTTAAACTCGCGTAAGGACACGTGACCTGATCGAAAATTCGTAAGACGGAGGGAGAATTGTCAAACTCGCGTCAGGACACGTGACCTGATCGAAAAGTCGTAAGACGGGGGGAGAATTGTCATGTTTGTATACGATAGAGCAATAAATGAATGTTGTATTTTACCACATAAATTATAGTACTTTCATACTGATAATTAAAGCAATTCGTGCATAATTATTCCCTAACCATTCCAAAATATCAAAAATGCACAACGTTAATATTCAAGTTTTCACTTCTGCCAGCACTCCCGGAGTGCAACCCGTTGATTTTTTTAACCTAGACCTTGTTTCGTTTTCTCAGTGTCGTATAAGGGTGAGTTGTACGCAGATGAAAGTAGATGAAAAGTGTTACCTTATTGTCAGCCTTTTCTCTCCAGTTGGCGTAGGCCTCTAATAGAGACTGATTCTTCTGCGGCAGCACGAAGTCAACTGAAAATTTATGAATACGTTAGTAATTACAAAATAGGTACACTACATATGAGCTTGATTTGATCATCGTGATTACGATGTCACGGAATTTTTCTGCTAAGGAATTCTCTGTAGTAGTACAGAGTCTGGAATTAATAGACGAGTCCCATTTACCAAAAACATTAAATATACGGATATGCGAAACGTGGGAGTTTTCAATTTTACATACATTGATTCAAGGCATCATGCACAGACAGTTCTAACATACCCTAACGCAACGCCACCTTAGTTAGACTGTCGTAAATGGTATCAAAAAGAACTTATTTTGATACTCACTGACAGTAGTAGTGCCTCCAGCTACAGCCGCCCTGGTACCCTTGTAGAAGTCGTCAACAGTCTTGGCGCCCATCATCTCCAGTTCGAAGTGCGTGTGAGGGTCTACGCCCCCTGGCATGACCAACTTGCCTGTGGCATCGATAGTCCTGGTGCCTCCTGGGATGATGAGGTTGCGTCCCACCTGCCTGGAAGAGAGATACAAATTGTAGTTAGAACGAGACAAGTTTATATGTGATATCGGTTGTTGATATGGTTTTCCATAGGAAGTGCCAAGTAAAAGAGTGGTATGTTCGCAGGCAATAGGATCACCCGTTGTTGTCTGGGACCTATGACAAAAACTGGCGTATTTGACTGCTATTGAAAATTTATTGAAAGAAACATCCAGTAATCTCGAACTCGAGATATCATATCAATAGAATATAGGGTACCTTTTATCCAGAAAATAAGTAGGTACTGTTCCCAAGGGATAGACATTTATTGTTGTAAATTAGATTAACGCGAGCGAAGTCGCGGGCATAATCTAGTAATTAATAAAACAGTATTTTAGTGTAGGTATATTTGAATTAATAAGCGTACATTCACTGAACCAAAATAAGTGTGCAAATATTTTACGATACTATAAGAGAGAACTCTGAGAAAATAAATATAACGTCCATATCACAATTTTTGATCTTATTATATTATATAATACATACAATATATACATTTTATAGAACTTATAATAATTATTATTTCTTCTCTCTAAGCCTACCGTTTTTTGTAATTGGGTTATTTAATTAAATGAAAACATTTACCACTATGTTACTTGTATTTATACATTACCCTTGAAATTTTTAATTTATGTTTTTCTTGTTTTATGCACAAATTTAAATAAATATCATTCCCTTTTAATGTAATACAGATAGCCTTCGTTATTGGGTTATAAAACAACCTCCTGGAACTGAACTCTAAAAACAGCTACTCCAAAAACGACTTCCCTATTGCCAGAAACAAAACAATGACTTTGCCAATATTTTTTGCACCGAACTAAGGACTAACTAACAATGGGCGCTATTAGAAACCTGCTGACTCATCGGGTTACACTGATTTAGTCTTTTAAACATTTTATTAATAATACAAAGCAATGCAATTTAAACAGTTAACTGAATTGCGTGTATTGAGGTTAAGAACCTATTGACCCGATATAAAAATTGATGCGGGAACTGTTTCATACTGGGACCTTTTTAATTTAGATCTAATAAAAGTATATTGTTGGTTGATTTATGAAGAAAGATGCTGAGATTTTGTCTGTTCCCATTTTATGGTTTACTTTAGATTCGATTCCGTGAATGCTTTTTGCAGTTTCATCATCAACGATTTTTATGATGGACATGAATTTTTTAAATAGATATCCGTAAAATTAATGTTTTGGTGATTATGTTTCATAATAGGTTTTAACAGCTTTAACTACTCGCAAACTAATCTTAAATATTTAAAAGGTAAGTAAGTATCAACTAGTCAGCAAATAATCACCTAATAAGTATTACTCAACGTGTTGAATATTTTTTTTTAAATATTAATAATAATAATAAAATTTATCTGCCAAAACAATACATAATATCTGAAACAGTAAAAAAAAAATAACATAGTTCCATTCTTTGTTTATATGAACAATGACCCCGAAGCTAGGTAAATCCTGTGTTATCAGGGTCATCCATTCGTCCGAAATGATGTTGCAATCTTTGTTGAACTAAGGACTTAATTAACAAAACGTCTCACATAACTTCAATAAAAAAAATAAAAAAAACAAATTAGTCTCTGTTTTAAACTTTGTATGTGTGTGTGTGTGTGTGAGTGTATGTGTAAGAGGGTGTGAGGATGTGTGTATGTATGTGAGAGTAGAGTGTGTGTGTGTGTGTGTGTGTGTGTGTGTGTGTGTGTGTGTACCTGTGTATGTGTGGTTGTGTCTGTGTGTGTAAGTCTGTATATATGATTGTATATGTGTGTGTATGTATACGACTGTGTGAGTGTATTTATATATGTATATGGGGTTTAACTAGTGCTTCAGTTTCATCGTAATCTAAGGTAAGTAGAAATTGTTTAACTTTTTCCTTGCATCTATGAGCGTTCAATTTGTGTGTGTTTAGTTGTTGGTTTAACTTATTGTACATATATGAACGTGCTTAGGTAGAGATTGTGTCGTTGGGCAAAAGATGTGGTTGTGTATAATTTGGGGCAAGCTGGTTTAGGTCTTCTTCTAATTGTCGGACTAACATTTGAAGTGTATGGAAGTTTTGCATGTTTTCTCGTAACTGTGCGAAAAGTATATAGGTGACGGACTGTTAATGTTTTAAATTCATTGTAAAGTTGTCGTGTTGGAAATTTGAAGGGCTTTTTCAGTAAAACTTTTATAACCGCTCTATGTTTGTTTGTTAAGTAACTGCATTAGCGAGCTAGTTAATCATTGATTATGTACTTGTGAGCTATTCAGTTGAGAGGTAGCTAAGTTAGCGATATTTTTATAATCATGGCAGCAACTGCGATGATTATAAAAATATCAATAGATTACAATAAATATATAATACTAGTATTTCAATTGTTGCTAACAGCTGTTCAGTTCTGCACTTAGATAGTTTTACACTTCGTGGTGTTCTCTGAAACATCAGCTCATACTTAGTAAGTTCCAACATTGAGACATTACGACTAGTGCTCAAAGTACGTCTAAAAGCAATGAACGCAAATGATACACAAACATACATACATATACAAAGTATATGTTACATAACAAATTAAGATATACGGTGCCACCCAGTATGGAGTGTCGCGGATGTCGGCTCGTTACCGCATTAGTTGCTTCCGGCGCGCGGGCACGCATTCGAATGGACAACGGAACGCGTCTGCGTTCCTAATTCAAACGTTCGAATTTGACACTTCCTTAACGGTTTTTATCAGTATTATTGCAATGGCGGTAGTTATGATAAAATGGTAATCTATCTATCTGTTGTTTGGCGGCATTAAGTAACTTGATCCCAGTTAAATCTGTATATGTCACGTGGATTTGTTAGATTTTTCAGTTGATCTATTGGCATTGCTTCTGCAATGCTAAGAGGTCACAGCTATGTCCTCAACCAATGGTCACTTGCAATACCTGGGGTTCCACGCGTTGCCGATGCATTAAAAAAAAATAATTGTGCTACTAACACAAGATACCATATCCTAAACCAGGATGTCTATCTGTGCAAACATTCAGCCAAATCTGTTTAACGGTATACGCGTAACTGAGCGATAAATAACTTAAATAAGCATTGAATAGAATTTGTAGCAGAGCAGGTAAAGTTAGAAGAATAAAAACTTATCACTTTTGAGGTAAACGTAGCGTGACTGTGGGCTGAGCACGAAACAAACTAATTTTATATTCACAAACGATGTTATTTTCAGTCTGAAAAGTTTAATTGTATTAATATCTTTATAAAGAAAATGTTTAGTTAATGTTTGTTGCTTGTAAATTATATTGGTTTCAAATTACATAATTGATAGACAGGTTCTTTTTTTACTACTAAGGTGACAAACAAGCATATGGCCCACCTGATGGTAAGTGGTTACCGTAGCCTATGGACGCATGCAACACCAGAGGCATCACTTACGCGTTGCCGACCCTTTAGGAAAGGAAGTGGAAAGGAAAAGGAGCGGGACGGAGGAAAGACGGTGATTGGGCCTCCGGTACTCTCACTCACCGAACGAAACACAACAGTAGGAATACTGCTATTTCACGTCGATATTCTGTGAGAGGGTAGTCCTGCCCCGGTCGAGCCGGCCCATTCATGCTGAAATCACCGAGGCTCTACTACTCAGGCTCAGCTCATAACTTAATTTCTTTTTACATTTACAAAGAAGGTAATTTTGTCGCATTGTTACCTTAATGTATTATTATCGTATCGTGAAGGACTTTACTAACATTTAATCAGCATACATTAAACGACCAGACTCGCTACAACCATTTGTGGATTACACAATGTTTTCTTACGTGCGAGATTCAAACTCCCAACACTCGACGCACGGACAGTGGCAAAGTTACTACTTAGGCCATTACGCTATCCGTGCGTCATAAATTATTTCTATAAGTACAAATAATCGCTGATCCTTTACTTCCGTTACCGCTGACAGAATGTCAAATTAACAGACACACTTTGAATTTAAAATATTTGTACCTACTAGTAGATATTAAATCTTTAGTTTACTAGCTTTTGCCCGCGGCTTCGCTCGCATTAACTTAGAATTTGACAATCAATTCGGGTTGTACCCTGCTTGTAATAATATAATTCAATCATGATTCGAAAGACATGTGGCGCCATCTATTATTATCATAAGAACGTTATTATTGTTTTCCTCGGGAATAGTATTTTTTTTCGGAATGAAATGTGGCCTATGTCCATTTCTGTACACCTATCAACCTATATGCAAAATTTCAGGATGATCGGTTTAGTGGTTTAGGCGTGAAAAGGTAACAAACAAACAAACTCATTTTCGCTTTTACCATATTAGTTAGGATTAATATAACAATACACAAATATAGTCAGGGCGAGACTCGTGCGGGAAGGTAAAGCAACTGAATCGACGGTGATAGTGTAAATTATGGTAAACTAGCGATTCACCCGATTTCGCACAAGTAGTACAAAACCTTACACCTAAACCTTCCTCATGAATCACTCTGTCTATTGGTGGAAAATGCTCGCATGGAATCCGTTCAGTAGTTTTTTAAGTTTATCGCGAACATACAGACAGACGCGGCGGCGGAATTTGTTTTATAATATGTAGTGATAGTAATAGTTTAATAGCCTCACGTATGTAAAAGTTGGCAGCTATTAATAAAATAAACCGCGATCAAATTCGTATATAAGCGTTGAATTTCAATGTATATAACATTGGCGTATAAACTTCACCTCATTATGGGGTTTTCTATCAAGGGATTCTCAGTTGCAGCATGGAGTTTGGAACTGTGCCTGGTAGACAGCAAGGCGCGCCCTTATTACTACTAGATGTTCCCGCGGTTTCACCCGCGTTTATAGTTACTGCGCCGTCCCCGTGGGTCGTAGCGTGATGTTATATAGCCTACCTCGATAAATAGGCTATCCAACATTAAAATAATTTTTCAAATCGAACCAGTAGTTCCTGAGATTAGCGCGTTCAAACAAACAGACAAACTCTTCAGCTTTATAATATTGGTATAGATGTGGGACTTAAAATCTAGTCGAAAAGTGGACCTCTGCTTATCCCTTTCGAGATATAAGCGCGAAACTACTGTGTACATGGCTATTTATATATTATATTAGTAGTTTTTCTCGCGGCTTCGCTCGCGTAAATATATGTTAGGTTAGGTTAGTAACAGTACTTTTTCTAAATAAAAGGTACCCTATGTGCTATTCTGTACTCCTGAGAACGTGTATGCGAAATTTCACGATGATCGGTGGAATAGTTGAGGCGTGAAAGCGTAACAAACAAACACATTCGCATTTATGATATTAGTAAGGAAGTAAGCATTAAAACAGATTTCGAATTTCAAGACAATATCTATACTTATAATAAAACTGTAGAGAGGTCAATTCTGTACATTGAATATATATTCAAAATTAATATTGGAGGATGAATGGTGATCGATACTGATGACAAAAATGCAATCAGTAAATTTTTTGTCTGTCTGTCTGTCTGTATGTGCACGCATGGGTCAAAAACTACTGAAGGGATTTTAACCAAACTTGGTACGATTGTAGTCCATACTCCTGGGCAGGTTATAGGCTATATAACATAACGCTAAGACACATAGGAGCTGAGCAGTGACGATACATTTGAAGCAAGTCGGACGAAAATGCGCTTTCGAGCTCTTATCCGCGCATACGTTGATCATACACCAAAAGTATGTATTACAAAGATGATGGTCTTCAAAAGATCTACAAAAAATTCCTTAATAGTATATATCTATCTTTTATAAATTAGCCATAATAACGTGTTTAATCGTTAGGCATTTCTTCAAAGTGTATTAAAATACATAAATATATTATATTTCACATAGATATGTCTTTATCAAACTCCCATATTCAAAAAGTACACTTAAATATTTATATTATAAAAAAATATATAGGAATCTGTTTATAAACACACAAGATATAGATGAAATAAAACTTCCAAATCTCGCCGCGCCAGTATGGGTACGGCTATACGGCTGATTGTTGTTTAACGCGCGAAACGGCCATCCGCTGCATTTATAAAAAGGCGGGGGCGCTCACGCGCCGACTTCACTCACATTTTGTTTGTTTGGTTGAACGCGGTAATCTAAGGAACTACGGGTAAAAATTAGAAAAATATTTCAGTGTTGGATAGCCCATTTATAGAGGAAGGCTATAGGCTATATAACATCACGCTACGACCAATAGGAGCGGAGCATAAATGAAAAATATTGCAAAAACTAGGAAAATTCTCTTATGTGAAGCAGACGAAGTTGCGCGGGTCAGCTAGTAATAAATATGTTTAATAATAATATAATAATAATAATATTCTACCACATACACACAACACCATCTAGCCCAAACTAAGCAGAGCTTGTACTATGGGTATTAGACAATGGATAAACATACTTATATACTTTTTTTTTGTAAATACCTATATATTATACATAGAAACACCCAGACCACGACAAATATCCATGTTCATGCACACAAATGTTTGACTTGTGCGGGAATCGAACCCGCGACCTCAGGCGTGGCAGTCGGTCACACTAACCACTACGCCATGGAGGCCGACTAATAAATATTTATTTTATCCCCCATGACCCTTTAAGCATTAAGCAGACCACCTTGTGGCATTGCAGTGATCGTAGGCAGAACATTAGGGGGACTAGTAATTAGTAGGTACTTCTATCCCCATTTAACTGGCAACAATTAACTTTTTGAAGAGCGTGATAGGTGAAATCACTCATAACAGTTTTTAATAGCAGCAATTATCAACACAATAGCTCATAGCCGCGACGAAAAACTTACGATTTCCAAACTGTCATAGTATGTAGAATAAAAAACAAGTTCACATGGGAATGATGATATATTTTTGATTACTCAAATAGAACACTTTCGTTGCTATTGTCGTGACACGTAATAGGAGCATCTACTGACAATTATTACAATTTAAACTTTAATACAATGTCATACGGTAGAAATTCGATAGACGTCGATTTAAAGTGATTTGGATTCTGCACGGGATGTAATTTAAACTTTAATGTTACATGCATAAGGTATAGATTTGCTTGTGTTGTTGTAATGAAAACGCCTGACTGAAATGTTCAAAGATATCATCGCTTGAGATGAAATAGCTGGAAGGAATTTATTCATTTGTTTGTGATAAGCTGTCTGCACAGTACGTTGTTTACTAATATTAGCGGTCAATGACGTCATAGTCCGTGTGCCGGTTTGTGTTGAGAGACAATACTTACGTTTTGACGCAAGTGGGGTAAGCAGAAAGGTACCGCGTACGTGAGATGAATGGTTTGTGGCTGAATTATTGTAAATATGGCACAAATGTGGCATTTTGTTTGTAACGGTTAGAGAATACATGCGAATACGTTTATAACATTATAGTACTTTAAGAAATAGTTACGCATGCGCAGCTTGACTCGTATCATCGTTACTAAAATTACATAAATGTACTACCGCTTGGGATGCATAAAAGATAAATAATGGGCAAGTTAGGTTTGCGACCCTATACCACTTGAAATTACCGGGCGAAACTCAGTAATAGTGTTACTTTCGGGTAGTGGTAATTTCGAGGCGTTTTAAATACCTACATACTTACACAATAATAGCCGACCAGGGAGCTCTATCACCAATTAACCAGGTTAAGTTCAGCAAACTATCTCAGTGGAGCGACAGCATTAAATGCGATTGTCGTGCATGAGTCAGGCATAGTGTTGTTGGGGTATTCGATCAAACAATTCTTAGACGGGGCTTGGAATTGTGGCCGGTTGACGGCAATATGTTCGCCAGCTATTGGATGAAAGCTACAAACATAGATGGCGAAAGTGGCCGTAACACATCTCTGCCTAACTCTTCGGTGATATAAGCGTGAGACTATGTATGTATCTTATCTTATCTTATGTGGGGGCCAGTCAGTGCAGTCCGGCGACACTTCGACCCAGTGTGATCATTTGTGTCGACACTCTCCCAATAACGACTGCCATAGATGTTCATGGCAGCCGGAACCAACGGCTTAACGTGCTCTTCGAGGCACGGAGCAGGCGATAATTGTCAATCAATACGCATATAATTTCGAAAAGTCATATAACATCCGAAAGTCAGAGGTGCGCGACGTGGGTTCGAACCCGAGACCCTCTGCATTACAGTCTGTTGGTCTCCCCACTGAGCTATCGCTGCGCTATGTATGTATATAACTAGACTTAGTCTACCATACCTACAATTACATTAAAAAAAAGAATATTTATTTTCGTAAACATTTGGTGTTTCCTTAACCTAGTGTTTGGAGGTGTTTGGAGTATCTATTTAAGCATATAACAATACTTGTATTAGGACACCCCGCTCTTTCACATCTACGTATGTTTACAATAAGGTAAGTATTAACAAAGTATGAAAAATTCCTTAATTAATAGGTGTGAGTGTAAGCGTATGTGTTTATGTGTATTTAAGTGTGTGTGTGTGTGTGTGTGTGTGTGTGTGTGTGTGCGTGTGTGTGTGTGTGTGTATGAGTGCATGTGTTTGTATAATATGACCACACATAAGTATTACATTACAAGTGTGATGTTAGCCATCGAATGTAGTGACTCATATTGTCTAGTATTGTGCTACGGTACTATACACTAAAACATATAGTATAGATACCGGATAGGAGCAATTCAACCAATTAATTATTTGAACTGTTGTGTCCCAGTAAACATTTGCCATCATTGAACTTAGTTTGAATTCGATATATACACACTTGTACATCCTGAAGGGGAAGGCAGAGAGAGGTTTATCAGCAATTTCACCAACTTATTTGACCTAGATAATAATTTTTATTTTTGTGTACCTAATTATTATATAGTCGCGAGGTAACAACTATTTATTTGTGGATCACAAAAATTTTTGTCGCGTGCGGAGATCGAATCCATATCATCCGACGCAGCGGAAATGGCGAGGTGCCCACTAATATTACGTTTGATTAGGTGGTGTTGTATGTGTGTAGAATATTATATTATCTATATATAAATACGTGAAGCAAAAACGTTGTAAGTACTCCTTTTTACGAAAATTGCGCGGACGGAGGAGTATGAAATTTAGCACAGTTAAACTTTATATGGAGAAGAAGGGGCGAATCCTAATATTTTTATAAAATATGCATTAGAAACACATTAAATTAATAAAAAAACACAACGCACACAACCATGCATTTGACACACGCAGTCAAATCGCGTTCGTAGTATTTCGGCATTGTTCGTCTGACGTTGTCGTACAATTCTTACAAGTTTTCTTTATTACAATAAATAGTACCTTATTTATATGTAACAATTAAAAAAAACAAACTAGCAAGCTTAGGAATTTTGGTCGAATTTTGACCACTAGGCGACCGCTAGTTATTATTATTATATATGTATTTAAAAACTTCAATATATAATTTACTAGCTGACCCGCGCAACTGCGTCTTCTTCACATACCTAAGAGAATTTTACCCGTTTTTGCAATATTTTTAATTGATGCTCCGCTCCTATTGGTCGTAGTGTGATGTTATATAGCGTATAGCCTTCCTCAATAATTAATAGGCTACCCAATACTAAAAGATTTTTTTAATTCGAACCAGGAACTACTCCTGAGATTTGCGGGTTGCCAATAGGAACAAGTCACAAGGCGTAAACACTCTAAATCTGTCAAGTCTTAGCATACCAGACATCCATTATGTCTGACCAGGTGGTCAGACACAATGGATAATGAGCCACTACGTTAATAGAACTTTGTGCCGTGTATATCTTTTTTAGAGTCTGTTCTAAGGTGGAAAACAAGCTTACGGCACGGCTGATAGTAAGCGTTTACCAGAGCCTATGAAAACTATGACTTGGCCTTAAAAACGGATTAGCTATGTTGCCAGCCCTATCGATAAAGAGGCTCTGTACCATGAAAGATCTATCCGTAACTTCAGGTTGAACGAAAAATATGTAGATTTTTTTTTTCAACCTGAAGTTTTGAATGTACTATCGACTCCAGCGACGGATGACCACTCCTAAGGTTAAAATCGCATAGCAGGCCAACACTTCGTATCCGTACCCATGACACGCTCCTTTTTTGTTTGAGTTTTTTTACACTTTACATTTGTTACTGATTCTAAGGCGATACAAACTCACCTGGTCAACATGTGCAAGCAAAATTTTTCTGAAATGGTCATCCGTCGCTGGAGCCGATAGTACAATTTTTTGTTTTCCAGACGATTTCATGAAAGTGTTTAGTACAATCAAGAGATTAGGTTTGTAGGGACAGCAGTACGCAATGAATGTATTTCACACCCCAAAATTTCGGTATTTACGATTCATTGTATGTCCTACTGTTCACACCGCAGTGTCTCTTTAAAGAGTTTTTAGCCTTAGCATAGCTTGATGATATAACAGTAGCTAAGACTGTGGCAGACAAGACACGGGCCGTACTATCATACCTCAACCAGAACACATAATAGAACCGCAATATCAACCGCATTCACGATAGTAATCTCACGTTTAGTGCGCCGGACACTTGACAAACTCGGTCAATGTTCACGAACAGTTCCGTGGCTCATGAAGCCAGTTAAACTGTCTGTCTCGGTTACGATTCTATTCTATCACAGTTATCTGTGGTTAAGTACCGGTGTTACTACACTTGGAGTTCATAACAGCGTAATAGCAGTAATCGACGTTATTTATACGACAACTTGTATGCATGCTTGGTACTCCTGAACTATTGTGACGATTGAGATGGATAGGTTCGAATAGTCTATTATAAATGCGAATGTTGAATGTGAGTTTCTTTGTTACGCTTTTACGCCTTAACTGCTCGACCGATCATCATGAAATTTCGCAGACACGTTGTTAGAGATATAGAAAAGTATATAGGGTGCCTTCCATCCAGGAAAATGTACTCTTCCTGAGCATGCGACGCCGCGGGCAAAAATTAATCTACAGGCTGATTGGTAAAAGACTGGACATATTGAAGGAGGGTATTCAGTACTTGATTCTGGCCCCGAATATCTGTAAAAAATAGGTACTTAAAATTTGACCTAGTTATCCAATAAAAACTTAATGTGCGGTCACTCTTGCGCATATGCCAAAGCTAAACAAACCTCCGCCCCCGCCCCTAGCTACCGAACCTCGCACTCTCCCGAGTTTGCACCCCCGCCCGTCCTTTTCTTATCAAAGGTTATTAGCCACGACAGCTGTGTGTGCAGTGTCCATATTTTTGGATATTTCACACAAATTTTCATAAAATTTTTCTTTGCAGGTTATATAGATTTAATTTTTATTTCTTTTTTATACGTTACGTCTGACCATAAATTATCATGTCCTTAAGTATGTACAATGTTTAACCAGTCACACTGTATACTAATATTATAAAGCTGAAGAGTTTGTTTGTTTGAACGCACTAATCTAAGGAACTACTGGTTCGATTTGAATAATTACTTTTGTGATGGATAGCCTATTTATCGAGGAAGGCTATAGGCTATATAACAACACGCTACGACCCACGGGGGCGGTGCAGTAATGATAAACGCGAGTGAAACCGCGGGAACATCTAGTATCCTATAAACTTGCTTTGCAATATTTTGCTTTATTAGGACATCTCCCGTTAAAGTAAAATCCGCTTCGAGGCATATTTTGTGTTCTTGGCCAATATCTTACTTTATTGGTGGATGCCTGGTGCCCATTAGGCTGCTGGCCACTATAAGGGGAGTATGGTATTATCAACCTTTTTCTGTTGCAATAGTTAAATGAGCAAACTGAGTGTGCGTGGTACAATGTTCTTTACAAAATTCGTTAGCTCTATACCGGTTTTGTTATTACAGACATTACTAATTCTGGTAATGTATGTACATATATTACGTATGTAATTGTTGCTAGTGTTTCCATTTAGTCTTCAGACTGGTTAAGCAATCTTCACTGCGGTCAGTATATGGAACCGCTTCTACCAGAATTATCTAGGCAGACCTGTTTCTTAAATTTGGAGACAAAAACGACATTTGAACGCAAGAAAGTATTCTACATATATGTATATGCTTTCTTTACATTAACGTCTATTAAACATCTGGTAATTGCAAGAGGTGATACGAGACAAAGGCTAGCTTACGATAAAATCTTATTGATTGATGTAAGTAGTGTTTTTCTCTGGCACATCATCAAATAGGGGAATACCGATATGCTAATACCAAGGACGCACGCTTTGTTGTTCAATGAATGACAATGATGATTAAGTATACAAAACACATAATCGTTGTGAATAACGTAGGTATATATGTATAGTACTACTGTTTCAAGTTCAATACGACCTTTATATGTATTTAAAATTCTGCTGCTTCTGTTTGTGACGGCAAATCTCAAAAAGTAATCGATAGATTGACTTGAAATTTTTACACATCGATGGATTTCTATATGCGAGTGTTTTTATGTACTTTTTAACTCGAAATTCCAACGAGAACGAGAAATAAGATACTTTTTTTACTTCCCTAAAATTTATATCAGAATGAGCCACAGTGAAGCGTGAATGGGTTTGGCTAGTACGAATTATACGAATCAGTATACATGTTATGAAAAGAGGCCTTATAAAAATATTTGCCACTTCATCGTGGGTTGGACTTTGTGTTTAAAGAAAGAACTAACATATTACCCAAAATATATTATAGTTATTCCTTTTTACGTGATGCTCAAAACAATTTAGTAAGACCATATTTTTGGATATTTAATTCAGATTCCTAAATAGACACAAATAGTAATATTATAATTATTATTTATCGATTTAAAGTACTATAGTTAAATAATACAATATGTATTCATTACTGCGTTTGTAGTCATATCGACTACAAACCTAATCGGCAATAAGTTGACAAGTCATACACTCGTATTTAGTGACACGACAATAAATTGATTTAACTGTTGAAGGATTAGTACTTCTTAAGACCTAGACCTGAAAATGTCAAACGCAACGTAGGTACACATGTAAAGTTTAAACCGTTTAAAGTTATCATGAGAACACTACAATTGATTACCATTATTTTGGTACGAAAAGTACGACAGCGGACAGAAAATTCCACTTCAACGAGGATCTGGTAAAAAAAAGTTTTGAAATCAAAACAGTACCTGTTCTACTTATAACTGACGTACCTACATACATTAGAAATATTAAAATTCACACGATGAGCAGTCTAATTGGATGTAATGTAATTAGTAAAATTAACTGAACACAGGAGTGCCGACTAGGTCGACGTATTAATGTCATCATTCATATAAACTAGCATGTTAGGTTTTAGGCGTATGTGGGTTAAACGTCTGTTTTATAGGCATTGTAACTATGTAACTGTCATGATATGACGTAAGCTTTTGAGCACTGTTCGTGCAAACTGGTCGAAATGACTAACAGATGAAGAAAAATAAAATGCGTGGTTTCGATAATTTAT
Source organism: Catocala sponsa (assembly GCA_963564715.1). Taxonomy (NCBI): domain Eukaryota; kingdom Metazoa; phylum Arthropoda; class Insecta; order Lepidoptera; family Erebidae; genus Catocala; species Catocala sponsa. Next base: position 11,231,264 of record OY751352.1, read on the forward strand.
ATTACGGCTTCAAAAAGGTAGATTAATAAAACAAAAATGTTAACAGTCGGGCAAACGAATGTTAACAGCTGTGACTGGCTGACCGCATAAGCAACAACTAATCAAAATGCCTGATGTGTTTTTGATTTCAATTCTCATCGTCATTGGTTTCAGAATCGGGCGTTAGACTTACCTGCTCTTCCATCGAAGAAATTCGGACAAAATGGTATTACATTCACATCAGTGTGTATCGACATAGTATATATATATATATATATATATACTCATCCCTGTTACCCGGAACGGTAGACAGGGACTACGGATTTCCACTTACTAGGATCCTGGCGTATCTCTCTTGCTTCAATCATTCATAATATTATTATTCAGGCATGCTTTTCATTTTCGGTTACTCTTTATCTGGCGTTTCTCTCGATAGTTAGATATACACCATAAAATTATAATAGGTACATTATGTATATGAAAGATAATAGTCCACTAGATACGGCACATATATATTAAAACAATCCTAAAAGGAAAAGACAGGAAAGCAGAAGACAGATACATGTGGCGAACAATCCACCGAAAAGAGCTATGCTCTTAAATTGAAGAAGAAGAAAGAAAATAATAATCTGATACAATACGGCTTTTTTACATCTGAAGTTAAGTTTAATTACAAAAGTTTTTCAAATATGTATTGCGCTAAAGGACATTACAGGCAATATAATTTAAATGTAATGTTTAACTACCCCAGTATATTGCCAAAAACCAATCCATTACGTATTTACGCAGACAACACACGCCTAATGTCCAAATAAACGACCAAAAGTGTCATTGAACCCACAAACCCTGGTATTCCCGGTCTGACTTTGGGTATTTCTCGTCGGGATGCCAGCACCCCCTATAATAAATCGGCTGTAAGTGCTATGGGGTTGGTCGATGACGTACCGCTAGACAGTACCAAATTATTCACCCCAACGAATTAGTCATATTCTTATAAATACCTCCCTAACATGGTTGCCAGGATTTTTTTAAACTGAATATTTGAAGGCAGGACATTAAAAAAAGTAGATGGGCAAATTAAATGTAAGTACAAATAATTTTGTTTAATTTTAAGTATTATGTCATGTTCTTTTAGTTGAATTTTAAGAAAAAAGGTATTGCGAAACGGAAGCTAATAGGATTTGTTGAGCTTAGGAGATTAATAAGGATTATATTTAAGTTCCCTTTAGGTTAAAGTTGACTTACAACGAACCGATAAAAAAATGTATATCACTTAAATAGCTGCTCTTTTAGTGATACAGGCGTCAATATATGTTTGTATGTGTATAGTCCATACTTATTTTTAGCAGCAATAGCTCAGTTGAGAGACCACCAGACTGCAATGCAAAGGGTCGCGTGTTCGAACCCACGTCGCGCACCTCTGACTGTCGGAAGTTTATATGACTTTTCGAAATTATGTGCGTATTGACTGACAATTATCGCCTGCTCCGTGCCTCGGAGAGCACGTTAAGCCGTCGTCGTCGGTCCCGGTTGCCATGAACATCTATGGCAGTCGTTATTGGGAAGTCAGTGCCCTCTACTATTCTGACACTTCGGGTATCGTTAGCCTTCGGGTTGCGGAGGTCAGATGGCAGCCGCTCCGTGTAAAATCTGATATCCAGTCAAATCCGGTTAGATTAGAAAGCCGATTCCAAGTGACTTGGGAATAATAAAAGCTAGGGAGAAGAGATGTGTATAGTCCATATTTTATATCTTTCTTATTTGGAGAAAAAACAAACGCATTACAACTCCATCAGTTACTGCTTTTACACAATTCGTTCCTTAATAAATGGAGATGACAAAGAAATAAAGACAATACATAAACATGGTATAATATCTATCTATTAACAGAAGGTAAAATGCGTACTCCTGTATGCATTTTTACCTTTTGTTACTCAATAACTTACTTAATAACATCACTCAAAAATCTGCCGTATTATAATAAAAAGATTAAAAGTTAACCGGTTATCTATACATATAATAAAATCGTAGGAAAGTCAAAACTGTACATTGAATATTTTTTTAAAAGAATACTTGGGGCGTGATCTACAATCGATATCGAAGCCAAAAATATAGTTTTTAGAATTTCTGTCTGTTTGTCTGTATGTATGTCCGGGCTAAACTCTAAAAGTACTATATGGATTTACTTCAAATTTTGCATGAATATTACTAACAGGTCGGGTCAACATATAGCCTACATATTATCACGCCATCACCTACGGGGGAGGAGCTGTGAATCTTTATTTTTCTTACGCATTCTGTGACAGCGTGTTATCTAACGACGCATATTTAAATGTTGTTTTTGAGTAAGCCATGCTATTATCTAGCTTTACACTATAAAAACTACGCCATTTAAGTAACTTGGGCAGAGAAATATAGTTGGGTTCCGCGGCGACAAACACTTTTTAGTTAAAATCTACGCGGACGACGTCGCAGGTAACAGCTAGTACACCATAAAAGTGACAATAGCACTTCGTTTCAATGCATCGCACTTATTCAATAATGTAATATAGTTATTGTTGGTCCATATATGGCCAGCGTACGTGCCATATGAATTGACCCATGACTTCATAATGGATGAGCATGCGCAGATGCGGGACGTGATGGATCAACATCATCGATATGTCAAGTGACGTCATTCGTCGACGCTATTGTTGATGATGAATGAATGGCGATGATTTTTGATGACGCTGACAAATACGGATCGCTTTGCCGCATAATCATAATTGAATTTGCATCTCTGCTTGTTTTAACATCGTGAGGAAACCTGCATGTTTGAGAGTCTTTTATGATGTTCTCGAAGATATGTGGTCTGCCAACCTGCACTGGGTCAGCGTGGTGGATTATGGCCTAACCCTCGCACTGTGAAGAGGCCAGTGCCCAGCAGTGGGAGAGTTTAATACAGGGCTGATATTATTATATCACAAAAATATCTATCGTTTAGATGGTGGACTTTAGATCGGCCCGACTTGTTGGTCAGGGTGTCCAATTGTTATCAACAACCATGAGGCTTGAAAATTGCTGACACTAAGTTAGCAGCTATTCACCAAAAGTATTTAAATTATATGAGACATCATTTTCTCTCTACTAAATCTTACCTAAACGATATAGCGTGCCTTCTTTACGAATTTGATGGATATGAAAAAGAGGCAGCTGTACCGTCGAGTGCCCTAAAGCACCTTGAGTTCATGTCTCCAAATCTTCTCCAAATATACGATTTTCAGAGCGAGCTACCAAAGTACTGGAGTAATAATGCCGCTTGCCACTCAACTCCGGGACTTACTAACGATAACCTCGCCGAGGCCGACGGAGAAGCCGTCTACCATATTTCCGCTATGGTACCGGCGATGTTATTTGATAGATTAGTTGTTTAAATAAAATATTATAGTACAGACCTACTCTGAACTACGCTGTGCAGCGTTCTTTTATTTGAAAATATAGGTATTTCATAAATTGGGCATGAGTAAATTAATATGACTATATTTATTTAAATAAATATTTTGATGGTTTAGTGGTTTGAGTGTCGCCTCACCACACCTATTACAGTAAATGTTGTTTGTGGGTATTAATCTCATACATGTCAAACATTTCTCCATTCTACAAAAGGTTGTTCCGAGTCTGACGGTTTTTGTAAAGCCCGCGGCGACACAGGATTTATTCCTAGTGCGGAAATCGTCCTTTGGAAAAAAAAAATACTCGTATTGTTACAAGTTCGGAAAAGTCATTTAAAGAATACTTAACGTATATACCTACCTATTACTATATACCTACTCTCAAAGTTAGGCGAGAATGCAGATCAACATTTTTTATAATGTGCATCTTCATATTTTAACCCATATCCTTATTGGGCATACAATATTAAAACACATTATCATATAAATGTATTTTGATTCTGAAACACGTCCTCTACTAAATTGCAAGGTCGAAATGGCAGTTCTATTGTATCGAAGCAATGCTATATATCGTGTTGCTATATTCTTATAAAAAATCGTACGTACGAAGTTTTAAGGGCTACTACATATACAAATCTCGAGTGTTTTGCTTAGATCCAATGTAATAGGATATCATGAGATAATAGCATTGTGTTGATAGTAAGTATTTGTCCAAACGAACTCTAAGACAATAATGATAATGTCCTACAAACCGATATTCGGTCAATTCTTAACGGACGCTAGCGGTCTGTGCAAGATATAAGGCTGGTTTCACAGTCGCGCCGTCCAGACGCGCGCGCTTGTAAATTCACTAGACTCGCTTGTAAATTCACTAGTAGCGTTTTATAGTCACGCTGTTGAAGCGCGCCGCGATTCTCATAGGTCCGCCTTGTGTCAGGCGCGTGCTGTTGAAACGCGCTGTTCGACGGCGCGACTGTGAAACCAGCCTAACAGTGCACAATCGCGTACATAAACACAAGTGCACTCTCTATTTTCTCACCCTAAATCTTATGGGACCACAATCTGATTCGACCGAAGACGAATCAGGTGCAGGACTAACGCCTTCAAGTACTCTTCAAGGCACTGGAGTATCCACCATTACATACTTCCTTAGTCCGGGCTACTAGTATAGTAGCAAAGTATTGCATGACAGAAAAAATTCTTAATCACTTTATCTAACCCAGAAATCGAACCCTTGACCTCAGGTGTGCATGCAGCAGCCGCAATCGCTACCCTTGCGCCGCTAAGGCAGTTAAACCTAAGGTAATTAATTTCCTACCTGTAAAAATATTATAAATAATGGTTACTTACAGTCAGAGAACCACATATCTACCTAGCAATAAATCGTAGGATAATTAGACAAACTAATCTATACGACCGCCTTTGCAGTCCCAGGATTGTCTTATACATTCGGTAAATAGGTATACCAGCCAACTTATGCCACGACTGATACAGTTTATAGCTCAGTCGTAATAATAATCCACCTAAATGCACAAAAACAAACAAACACTAACGAAATGCATTACAAACAAACTATAAATAGAACGATGACGTAACGGCTCACACCATGACGGCATCCGATGTTGGTGATATTACTGGATTGACTTTGGTTTTAATGTTTATCTGCACTTCCACCTACGTAGCATTCAAATCCGCTTATTTGATTGAGCTGTCTGTGCTTAAATAAATATTGGGTATATGAGTTTTATAAAAGCAGCAATAGCCTTCGGGAGACCGTTGGACTGCCACGCAGAGGTCTCTAGTCAATCCTAAGACACCACTGACTTTTCAAAGTTATGTGCATATTAAATACTTAATTGTCGCTCGCTTTAACGATGAAGGAAAACATCGCGAGGAAACTTGCGTGTCTGAGACTACTCCATAATGTTCTCGAAGATATGTGAAGTCTGCCAACCCGCAGTGGGCTAGCATTGTAGACTATGGCCTAACCCTTCTCAAACAGAAGAATCCCGTGGCCAACAGTGGGCTAATATGATACATGTTTTGACTTTTATGTGGTTTTTCGAATCAGACCATGACCATTCTATGAAGTTATTCGGCATTAAATATTCTTTGTATGAATTAATTTAAACAAAGTCCACTAGACCGTCCCGTCACCGTCCAACGCTGTAGCGTGCTATAATCGAACTGAACGCAAATTTACTAGTAAATAAAGGTTATTAGCAAGGATTGAAAACTGGTAAAATATGCGCCCTGTTCTTCATTTTGGCTCTCAAAAAGGCTCTTATTTTGCTTACAGTTACGGTTGAGGTCCGGTTTCAAAGTATCCTAATAAAACTTAAGAACCTTTTGAAATAAAGCTTCTCAAACAAAAGGCCATAGTTGGTTATTCAAACAATGATGGAGATGATCTACCAAAACATTTCACCCCCTCAAGCCCTGACCTATAAGTCGGAAGCCTCCATCGTACCATTTTGTTTCGACGCCTACATATATTATGTCCACTTTTAATGCAGAAGAAAAAGAAGGAAAAGGAGGAGAGTGTCTCATTGGCAGCTAATGTCGAGGTCCCAAGTCAATTCCTACCGAGTCTTCTGTCGATAATTTAAGCGGCAATAAGCTTGCCTATTACGTGGCACATAAAACTGTAGTGTGTAAAATGGGTGTGAAATACATCTCTACCTAGTCCTTTGGGGATGTAGGTATAAAACGATGTATGTATGTGGTGCAACCGGCGCAGTGAAGAGACAATTATATTTTATCTCACCACTTGTGTAAACTACGATAAGATCTCAGTCTTTATCTGTGTGAATCATTGACAAGTGTTTGTTGGTAATGCACTGATATAATTGCAGCTCTCTTTTTATACAGGGTGTGTCGTAAATAGTGGTCCAGAGTAAAGGAGTCGATACACTGTATTCTTATGTATCACATACCGAAATTTTAAGCATTTTCAGTTAAGGGTCTCCTAACAAAAAATAAAAGTTCTTTTTTAAAATTTCTGCACCTTGCTTCACGAATTTGGCTGTCATTTCAACAAATATCAATATTTTTAAATTCTGTTTTTTTATTATTACTCTTGAATATGTGTACTATCATATCCAAACCCTTTTTTATGTTTTAAAGTCAAAGGTACTTAAAGAAATTAATCTGTTTCCAATTTCAATACTCATCTTCAGCAAATCATATGAATTTAGGGCCATAAAAAATATGGTAAAAATTTCGGTATGTGATACATAAGAATACAGTGTATCGACTCCTTTACTCTGGACCACTATTTACGACACACCCTGTATAATCATGTTGACCAACAAGTATAAATAATAGAGAATGAATCTATTGCCATCTAACGTGTATAGTTCCCGACTCTGTGCTGAGGTCTAAACAGTCTCTTGAATCATTATCATATGATGCGCGAGATTGGGACAGCGCTTTACAGAGTGTATGGCTTTGTCTCGATAAAAGTACATATTATTAAGATGTCATCGATGAGAAACTTCTCCCGACAGAGTACACAAACATGAGACCTCATGCGCAGCAGCTATAATATATTCACTATCACCGACACCTAGACAGACGAGGCAGGAAATATTATAGAACATTATTTTTGTTACCATTTTCGCTTAAGTATAACACGAAAAGAGAATTCTGTACCTACTTAACCGCCATACAAAGCATAGCGCAAGGCGCTACGGACTTCAAAAATACATACATAGCTTCACGCCTGTTTCCCAGAGGGGTAGGCAAAGACTACGGATTTTAATTTGCTACGATCCTGACACACTTCTCGGCTTCATTCACTTTCATCACATTCTTCATTCCTTCAAAAAGAATTCTGCAATAATCTTGAATGCATGAAAAGGCGTAGTTAAGGTGATCACACAGCTACTGTGACAAGTCTTGCGGGTTCCATACCCACACGGGATTAAAATGTTTGTAATCTACAAATAATAATTATTCCGAGTCTCAGTGTCGTTTGTGGAGACTTTACGACGCAGGTAATATTCAAATATTCGCTTGTGACACAAATGGAGAACTCTGTACTTAGCCACCATACAACACAATACATAGTTTTCAAGAAGACTTCTGCAATAACAAGGAAGCGCATATAACAGCTACTTATTTATAAAGTGTAGCACGTACCGTGAGGTGTACGGTGGAACAGAGAACTGGGTTAACTTGCCACAACAGTGTAAACTATTGTCTGCGAGCAGTTTATTGTTACAGGCTTCCTGGTCTTACTGTACCTGGTGACTGTGTTATGAGTACCTAACATATTATGTTATAACATGTGTACCTAACAATGCGATATTATCTAGGAACAATGCTGATGTTAGTTTTTGAAGTGAAAACTTCTTTAGCGGCGTTGTGCACTTTTTTGATGGGTAAAAAATGTTAAACTCGCGTCAGGACACGTGACCTGATCGAAAATTCGTAAGACGGAGGGAGAATTGTCATGTTTGTGTACGATAGCGCAATAAATTAATATTGTATTTTACCACATAAATGATAGTAGGTACTTTTATACTGATAATTAAAGCAATTCGTGCAAAATTATTGCCTAACCATTCCAAAATATCACAAATGCACAACATTAATATTCAAGTTTTCACTTTTGCCGGCACTCCCGGAGTGCAACGCGTTGATTTTTTTTGGAATGTTTATAATCTTAGTTGCTGCAACTAAGATTGTATGTAACTGCTGTGCATGAGGTATTGGATAGGAAAAAGTTTTAGGGCTTGTCCCACCACCTCCAAATATCATTTGTCTTTAAGATAAAATAGTCTCGTTATCTCTCTTCTTTAACTTAACAATAGTGAGACAGCATGCGATTTATCTTTCGGGTAACTTTTATTTGTTACTTGTGTGACTGGCCATTAGTCTCATTAGCAGCATGGAGACTGCCACTGTGTCCTATCACGTGGGACCTTAAAACCATAGCTGGCGAAATGTGGTTGTAATAAACCTCTACTGATTTTTACAGGCATATTATCGAGCGTCTATGTACCTACATAAGTTGCCCAGTTACTTAATTATCAATGTTCGAAATTAAGCAATTCTTCACGGTAAATCCGTAAAAATCGTAGTTTATAAGAAAGTCTACGATAAAGTCCGTATAAAACAGTTTAGTTTAAATTTTCACCATATACGTAAAAATAAGTTAACGTTATCGATTCAACATCCTAAGAACCACTTAACTGGATTTGCGTAGCTCATTATTTTTCCACTTAATGATACAAAAGCAATTCCAAAAACCATATAGTAGCCAGATAAAGAGCTCTAATCTAGGGTACACAATTTAACCCAGGGTCACAGAATTTCAGTCTATTAAGCGATAAGCCTTTATTACCAGATAATACTTATCGACATAGTTTTTTACTTAGCGTCATATAATATACAAGCTGTCCATCGCGGTTTCACCTACGTCTATGCTTACTACTCCGCTTCCGTAGCTCGAAGCATGAACACCACGGAGCGAACCCAAGGGCAAAATCTAATGGGCAATATAGCAATATTGCCCATTAGATTTTGCCCAAATGTAGGTTATGTCAATTTTCTTTCCTCGGACACAGTACTTTTTCTGGACGGAAAAAGTTCCTTTATCCTTTTCCGTACCCCTGACGTGTATGCACATGATGATCGGTCGAGTAATTAAGGCGTGAAAGCGTACACAAACAAACCAATAAACCCACATTTTGGATAAAATAGCGAAAGATCAATGCAGTAGTTTCAGAGTAAATCGATTACAAAGAAACAAACACATCTTTCGTCTTCATAATATAGATTTTCATAGTCATGCGTCATCCTCGTAATGTTTGTAAACTGTCATTGGTTCTTCATCCGTAATAACTTGTGATTATATAATCGTATGACCATTCAAGTAAGTTGTATATTCTAATAATAGGTAAATGAATGTCCGTGTTTGGAGTGGCTGAACTATTGCCCCATCATGATCGAGTACTTATCTATACTAATGTTATAAAGCTGAAGAGTTTGGTTGTTTGTTTGTTTGAATGCGCTAATCTCAAAAACTACTAGTTCGATTAGAAAAATTATTTTAGTGTTGAATAGCCTATTTATCGAGAAAGGCTATAGGCGATATAACATCACGCAAATAACGACCCACGGGGGCGGCGCAGTAACGATAAACGCGGGTGAAACCGCGGAAACATCTAGTGTTTATATATACAAGGTCATAATAATATTATAGATAGCATAATGTAATGTAACATACTCATTGAAATTAAACTACTATATACGGATTTTACCGCGTTATTTATTTGACACCTTATTACAAAATTTTGAAAACTGTTTCTCTACTATTACTATTAAACTTAACTAATTTTTAAGCTAATTAAATTATTGAAACTATTAAAACTATTTATACTGATATTATTATTATTAATAGTCCTGTGCTGGCAGCCCAAAGCGTAAAGATGACTGGTCCTCTGCTAACATGACAGCACTTTCTCAAGGTTGTTAGTAATTCTATTTAACGCATGAAACCATCGAATGGTGGTCCAACCGAGTTGCACCAGTTTGAGAAAATAAGTTTTAACTGGCGATTTTACTATGGCCTACTTTTCTTAAGCCACTTAAAGGATTTCCTTTCATGCCCCAACATGATATAATAAGTATCTAAGTAGATTATCTATTATTCAAGTAACAATATAATACTGCTTGTTGTGTTTTTTGACGTGATCTCACTGAATGCAGCTTTAGTACTATAGTATTATTATTAACTTGATGTTGCCCACGGCTTCCCTTGCGTAAATGTTGATCAAATTTTCTATCCCTGGGGAAATGCATATTTTTCTGCCTTAAAGGTACTCTAAGTAAAGGACTCCGCACTCCTGACAACGTGTATACGAAATTTCATAATGATCGGTCGAGTAGTTAAGACGTGAAGGCGTTACAAACAAACAAACTCACATTAGCATAATATTAGTCAGGATAAATAGGAATAAAACTTAGTAGGCTCTGAAGTGATAATCGCATTAATTTTTTTCGTCTGGCACGGTTGTGCCGAAGAAAAGACGACAGAAATTAATGCGATTATTCGATTCGACGTCGACTCAACTGAATTATAGCTTTATAATTCAGTTGAATCGACCATGAATTGGTATAATGAACTGCCGATTCTTATTAGAATAGTTTGAAAACGTGACACAAATAATTGCCAAAATCGTACTGTTGGATAAAAAATGTGTAGTCTTTTTATTAGTGCCGCATACCTTCTAGGAATATGAGCGAATAGTGGCTGTCAAGTGATATAATCCAGCTAAAAAAACTAAAGAATTAAGAGTTCTGTGAATTTTGACTCTTCTGCAGTACGAAGATGGTTTGAATGTCGGCAGCACTCCTCCACAATAGAATACCATACGACATTACACTGTGAAAGTAGCTATGATAAACAAGCCTAGCAGTATCTATGTCAGTAAGTTGGCGAATTTTTCTGACTGAATACGCTGCACAACTAAGCCTATTCGACAACTTATTAATTTGTGAGCCCCACTGCAACTTTGAATCTAGTATAATCCCTAGAAATTGGGTAATATCGACAAGGTCCAACACATCGTCCTTAATTTTTATAGATGTTTTCACTTGTTTGACATTGGTTTTTCCCCCATTCAAAAGTAGGTTGTTAACATCAAACCAGTGAACCACTTTTGAGATAGCAATGTTTACATCGTCTAAAATCGTTTCTTGGCGTTTTAATTTAAATAATAATAAAGTGTCATCCGCAAACAGTACTATCTCGTCTTTATCCCTCACAAGGTGAGGTAAGTCATTAATATAAACTAAAAACAAGAACAATATGTATTATTAAGAACATTGTGTATTTTTGTATTAAGTAAAATATCGACAGCTCTTCATGGAGGTGCTGTTGTGTCGGCTAAGAGTGACCACATTGAGGTGGTATTGCTACAACTTCTTTACTAAATACAGCTTAGCGCAGATGTTAATTATAATGAAGCAAGAGGTTTATTTGTGAAACTTTCAGCATCTGCCGACTTTCGGCTCTTTATAGATTTTTTTGCTTACTCAAATTGGTAATTATAGTGTTGATGACGTTAGGGTTTTGTATTTTTACTGGACAATATTTTGTAAGAATAATATCAGCCCTGTATTAAACTGTCCCACTGCTCCACTGCTGGGCACGGGCTTCTTCTCATTGTGAGAAGGGTAACGCCACAATCCACCACGCTGGCCCAGTAGTGCGTGTTGGCAGACTTCACAGATAATCGAGAACATCATGGAGAACTCTCAGACATGCAGGTTTACTATTTTAATACTTATATTACTAAAGACCTGGTAGCCTTTTTACCGGCATAAAATAAGTTGGCTTCAAGCCGTATCAGGCATCTCTAGGGGGACCGGTGTGCGTGCTTTCTCGAACTGACGTAATAACAACAATAAGTATGGAACACCACGCTACGGTCGGTCACGATAGGCCTCCTATTCGCGAGAATAGCATGACCATTTACTTTTTGCTGTAACGGGATAAATATATAGCTAGTATTTCTTTATATATGAGTCACGCTTGCATATCTTTTATGAGATAGGCAGAAGTGTATCACATTGTGATCAAATTGGAATAGACTCTACATTTGTATAACTATAATCGTTTTTGCTTTCATGCGGGCGAGCCTATTACGTATTACCGATAGCCGAGTCCGTAGTGCTTCTGAGAAATGTCCCACAAAACCCTTCGCCTGGTGGGCGAACTGCGAGTCTCGCGAGGCCAACTACGTAAGGGGTAGGAGTAGTTTTAGTAACTCTTATCTATCATATTTAAAAAATACACTAGGAATAATATCGCGGGGTACTTTACAAACATTTAAATAACCGACACACAGAACATCTAAATAAAGACAACCATTCAATTACACGATTTTTTTGGGTATCGAACCTTCAACACTCGATGCCGTGGCAGAAGCGAGATGACCACTTAAATTCTCTTTCAATAGACGCCTAATGATAATTAGATATACGATAACATGTGCACGGGATTAATCCCTGCACTGAAGGTGAGTAGTAATCGCCGCTCATGGGCTTAGGCAATGTCAGGGTAAACACAGCCGAGGCGCTACCTAGAGTTACGAGTAATACTCTTTTTATACCTCGTTTGAATAAGTCATTGCGAGTAATACAGCAATATATTTCTTGTTCAACCCAGAGCCTGCATTGTACGTAGAAGAAATGATTGCTGAAAGCATAATGTGCCAGATGAAATATATAAATGGACGTATACTTTTCCAGATGAAATCGATGAACCCTGTTAGGGTGTGGAGTGGTAGGGTGTCAATAACTCACATCTGATAATTATTGATTACTTATAATATTTTAAAAGAATATTTTCTTTAAATAACTTTTGTTAAAACTGCAGCGAGCAAGTAGTCACCTCGCTGCAGTACTCAGTTAGTGAGTTCAAATCCTAAACTGAGTAAGACTGTTTACTTTATGTCCGATAATAGTATATTTTTAAAATACCCTGCGGCATAAGCGAAAATAGTTGTGTAGCAGTTATCTTTTTAAAAGAGAACAAATATCCTGTTTGAAACGGAACTCACAGTTACCTTATATGTAACAGAGACAGCTCCGAAAAGCTATCAAAATGCGTATTGAGGAAATCAGATATTTACGAGTTTATGCCTCGAACGGGATTATACGACGGCCGGGTATCGCTTATGTAGGCCAATAAAATTATAGGGTCTCTCTTGTTCTTCGTAAAAAGGGAAAGCCTATACGTTTAATGCTTTCATTTTGGCTGTAAACAGAGGTTTAACGTTAATTACACATATTCAGCTGTTTTTAGTTGAGATGAGGTTAAATTAGGTAACGAGATGCCTGGATTTTCCTACAGATGACACCGACACTTGAAAATGGATTTAAAAAAAAATATCTGCATTGTTAGAAATTTGTGAGTAGCACCTCGTAGAATAATCTTGTTTGCTAGCTCTTTGTAGTAAAAAAATAGACTTCAACCGGGTTAACAATCCTTAGGCGGCCTCGATGGCGTAGTGGTTAGTGTAACTGACTGCCACGCCTGAGGTCGCGGGTTCGATTCCCGCACAAGTCAAACATTTGTGTGCATGAACATGGATGTTTGTCTTGGTCTGGGTGTTTCTATGTATAATATGTATATATTTCCAAAAAAAAAAAGCAGTATATATTATGTATGTTTATCCATTGTGTAGTACCCATAGTACAAGCTTTGCTTAGTTTGGGCCAGATGGTGTTGTGTGTGTGGTAGAATATGATAGAATACATTATATTAGACAACACACGGAAGTAAAAGAAAGAACAGTGCCTTACCATTTCGAGAATGTGTACATAAATTTTAAGGCCATATGATATTTTTTATACAAGTGTGGCAGATAGACAACTTTTAGATATGTGTTACAAATTATAATCATTTCAAAGTTCCACATCCTATATTTTCCCTGAAAATCATGCATAAACACGTCTCGTTTTGTATTCACATTTCCCTTTGCCTTAGGTGTAATATTCAATCCAACATTAAAAATATAAAAGAAAAACGCAAACCTCTTCAAGCCAAACGACTCTATACTTACTACGTCGCGTGCGTAAAGTTTTTGCGCGTTAGAAAACGCAAAGCGCGTTGTAACATTGTCGGTGCGTGTATTCTCATGGATTGCACAATAGTGACAATAGGGTCAAGCACCTGAGCGCTCCAATTAGTGGCGTCTTTATCACAATGCAGGGCTGCCACAGCCGATCTTTTGTTATATACGTTTTTGTTTGAATATTGATGCTAATGAGATCTTTGCTAGGGTTTATTTGATTTAGCTTTACTTTTATAAGCAAAATGACGCGCTAAAATTCATGCAACTTGATTTACATAGCCTTAAGATAAGGGAGGTGAATAAAGACATTTATTTGTTTTGGAAACGACTAATGTAATTTATGAGTGATCCCTAGAACTAATGTCGGTCACGGCGGCCAATCTTAACAGAGACTGGCTATCTGCGCAGGCGATATTATAGTGCAGTGCACAATAATATCGCGGATGCGCGCCAACATAAGTGTATTCTCTAATCTTTAAGTGTCATAATTTTAATTTTAATGGAATGACAATCCCACACGACCGGAGAGATCCGGCGCAGGACCTTACGTGCTTTCCAAGGCACGGGAGTGACTAACACCGCTAACTTACTAACTCCGGGCTGCTATTGTGTTTTCTTGGGAGATAAACTTTCTAACTTTTCGTTGGCCCGACCCGGGATTGGCACCCTCTTAAGCACAGCAGTCGCATTCACTAACGCTGCACCACAAAGGCTGTCAAAACGACTATTATATTACCTTATTAATAAATCACAATATTAGAAGCTTATAGAAGAAAACGTAAGCGTGTTTAAGTGATTTGTTTTATGGTTTTGAATTAGCAGTGATCTATTAATGACAGTGTGAAATCTGTGTATGTTTAGCTATTATTCTATGGAGTGAATGAGTCATGTTTTCTGACAAAATTTAAGGCATCATCATCATCATGTCAGCCATGGACGTCTTTGTCCACTGCTGGACATAGGCCTCCCCCAAGGTTTTCCACACAGACCGGTCTTGGGCCACCCGCATCCAACCGCTTCCCGCGACCTTTACCAGGTCGTCGGTCCACCTTAATTTAAGGCATAAATCATATTATATGTAAACATTATGCCAGATAGTTTTGAATATGCATGTTTTTCTCCAAAGTGCCGGGTTGTCTATTAATCACCTTACGTCAGCTGATTTTTGGATACCATGTTAGAGAGAGAATACCTGGTGACAGTTTGCCGACATTTTTACAGAATATACTTCTGCCTATCCCTTCAGCAATTTATTCGTGGCACTATAACTATGTTTATAATGAGTGAGCATGTCGCCGAGTACGTGCAGACTGATGTTATTGAGCATTTTCTAACAGACACACTCAATTAGCACTTTCCCCGGCCCAAACACGGGACTGCTTACTTGTAATGCAGTCATTCTAACTAATATTATACGGCGATTGTGAGTTTGTTTGTTTGTTACGCTTTCACGCCGTTACAACTCGACTGATCACCATACAAT
This sequence comes from Catocala sponsa, assembly GCA_963564715.1. Classification (NCBI taxonomy): domain Eukaryota; kingdom Metazoa; phylum Arthropoda; class Insecta; order Lepidoptera; family Erebidae; genus Catocala; species Catocala sponsa. Next base: position 11,246,749 of record OY751352.1, read on the forward strand.
TTCGTATAAATGTTGTCAGGGGTACAGAAAAGGACATAGGGTACCTTTCATCCAGAAAAAAGTACTGTTACTAATACTTACTAATATTATTAATTCGAAAGTAACTCTGTCTGTCTGTCTGTCTGTTACCTTTTCACGGCTAAACCACTCAACCGATTTAGATGAAATTTGGTACAGATATAGTTTAAAACCTAGGGAAGGATATAGGCTACTTTTTATTCAAGTAGGTACCACGCGGGCGGAGCCACCCGCAAAAGCTAGTCTAATCTAAACTACATTTACGCGAGCGAAGCAAAATCTAATCATATACTATACCTATACAAGAATGTGGGTGTAATAAATCTCTGTTTACCTCTTTAGGGATATAGAATGAGAGTCTTAGTACGGTAGCCTAGAAAGATACAATAGGTATATCCTAATCCTAACTAATATTATAAAAGCGAAAATGAGTTTGTTTGTTTGTTACCTTTTCACGCCTAAACCACTGAACCGATCATCCTGAAATTATGCATATACGTTGTCAGGTGTACAGAAACGGACATAGGCTACCTTTCATCCCGAAAAAAATTACTGTTCCCGAGGAAAACAATAATAACGTTCTTATGATAATAGATGGCGCCACGTGTCTTTCGAATCATGATTGAATTGTATTATTATACAAGCAGAGTACAACCCGAATTGATTTTCAAATTCTAAATTAACGCGAGCGAAGCCGCGGGCAAAAGCTAGTAGCTTTATAAAGTAAACTTAGAGTAATCGATACGCGGGTTATCGACAGACGACGACGCGACGGTCAGACGGCGAGAGGCACTTCACCCGAGAAAGTGTGAAACGATAGCCGGCTAACCGAATAAACAAATATTACGCCAGTGTAGGCGGTAACAGTTTACTACCACGCAATGGAAATTGATTTGGCGGTAGAACACTCCGAACTAGACGAATATCGTGTTAAATAGTGAAGTGAAAGTAAATTTTGTTTGGTTGCCAATGCAATGAGGTGGGTCAGGAATCTTCTGCCTCAGAAACAGAGACATGACATCGCCATCCCGTAGGGCAGACCTACATATGTTCAGCAGGGGATGTCTTACTGATGATGATGTAAAGTGCTAGATCGTCGAAAATCTGACCTAGACTATATTGTTATTACTAACTACACTTATGTTGAAAATGTTAAACTAATAAGTAGTATGACAAAGAAAGAGATTACGTGTGAGATAGCTATCATTCGAACAATTACGCTTTAATTTTGCAAGGGATTTTGTTATCCGGTTATGTTTTGAGAACTATAGAAAAATGTCTAAAATTTTTAAGTCTTCACTATAGTATCTTATCTTATCTTATGTGGGGTCCAGTCAGCGCAGACCCGCGACACACACTTATATCTTTATAGAAAACTAAAATAGGTAATTATTGATTTAAATATATTGGTCAGTATCAGTTCTCACACATTGATTCGGCATCTAGAAGTTACAAAATAGGCTAGGCCTGTACAGTACATTGATATATATCTATATAGCAGGATAATATCGAGAAATTATTTTCAAAAATCCTAGTGTATTTATATATATCCTAAATATATTTTCGCAATGACTATCTAAATCGCAATCGCATCTCATCATCAAACTTAGAACTATGTATCTTATCTTATCTTATGTGGGGGCCAGTCAGTGCAGACCCGCGACACTTCGACCCAGTGGGATCTTATGTGTCGACACTCTCGCAATAACGACTGCCATAGATGTTCATGGCAGCCGAGACCAACGGCTTAACGTGCTTTCCGAGGCACGGAGCAGGCGATAATTGTCAATCAATACGCACATAATTTCGAAAAGTCATATAACTTCCGAAAGTCAGAGGTGCGCGACGTGGGTTTGAAGCCGAGACCTTCTTTCTGCATTGCCGTCTGTTGGTCTCCCTACTGAGCTATCGCTGCTTAGTCTTCACTATAGTAACATATTCTCTGCTTCTTTTTTGTATATCATATCGCTGTTTGCATTTTATATTTCTTCATGGAACGATGAAAGGAAATTTTCAGACCTAGTTCAAGAAACGTGCGGCAAATTAAATAGGTTACCTTTTATCTCAACGAATAAACAGGGTAACAACATAGAACGGATATTTACAGGAATAAACAATGATGATGTTGCATCAGAAAGTCTCAAAGTCGTTTCACATCTTTAGTGTGCTTTGTCCGTCAACAGTGGTAGATGCATCATTTATTAAAAGATAAATTAGAACATGAAAAAGATATACATAAGATATATATAATAAGCTCATAGCCAGTTGCACTCACTGATCGGTAAACGATTAGCGAGGGTAAGCAACGTTGGGTGCGGTCAGTCTATAGATGGGTGACTGCTTAGTGGTATTTCATCTGAGCGTCTCCGTGCTTCGGAGAGCACGTACAAATTCGGTCCCGGTTGTTGTCAAATTGAAAGCAGCAGTCGTTAAGCCATGTCGGAGGCATACGGGCGGCTTGAACAACTCTTGACAACAGGTTGGCCTCTAACCACACGAAAAGAAGAAGAAGAATAAAAAAGATGTTATATATATATATATATATATTTATAACATGATTTCAAAGTACCATTTTATTTATGAGATGTTATGGCCGCCACTGAAATTTCTCGTGTGAGCTATCATGAAAAATATTAATATATGTTATTGTTTCTTTACCATCATAGCTAAGTTTTACACATCCATTAGTGGTCTTCAGGAAACTTGATTTGATCTCGAGTAAACTTCGAGATATAAAAACTTGAAGTTTTCAGTGTACAAATCTAGCTATGTCAGGATATCGATATTGTTTCCTATTGTTATGCACAACCCTAGAGCTAACGTAGGCAGGCCTAAAGGCTGTAAATGCAAACATACTAGTTTTTTTATTACAAGTAGTTTTGTTCGAGATGAGTATATTTTTCTAGAATCTTGGTACAAAAATGTTTATGACGGATTTGTGTATATCCACCGATATTCGTAAAAATATCTACGATAATTTTCGAAGCCCGCTTTTGCATGAAATATTTTATCTCACATAAAATCACGCCTGCGCAATCGGACGTAAGTAATGCCGCAAGACCAAAGAGACTGCAGATATTTACAATACAAAGTGTGCATAAACCACAAACCCAAACGCCGTCACCATTGTTCTACTATAGGTAAGTAGTTCCACATATAACTGTTCTGCTGACCCGCTTCGCCGGACACCATGTGATGTGGGCGGCGTGTGGGATACTGTTCACGAATCATCGAATTTATTATGGTTATTTACGACTGGTAAGATATGAAAAGTAAGTGGAAGATACTCGGTGATTTATGGCTTGCTCTGTTTTACGCTTTGTTAATTTTAAGTAGTATACTTAGATGTGTTTATTCATATATAATTTAAATGTTTGTTGATTATATTTCATGGCTTGAATTTGGATAAAATAAGGAATGAAAATAGTTTGAACCTGAGGTAAAAGGCAACGACATAGCCTATTTAAAAATATTGAACTAACTGGCATATGCGGGCCCTACTTAAAAAAGGGTGTAAAGTCGCATGTTTGCTTATAGGAATATGAAAAGGTTATATCGACGGTGAACTGGCAACCGATCCTAACCCAATTTTCTGAAGATTTCACTTTTGAATACAATTTTATACTATATCATACTCCGCAGCGTTGCAAGCAATCCTATGTCAGATACGTTTAAATTTGTTTAAATGTTTAATAACTACGTAATTGTTTTTTAATAAATCAAGTACTATAGATATGACGCAAACACGTTTTTCATCCAGCCTGTAAAGTTGTCAAAATTGAGATAGTACCGGTTGCCAGTTCACAGTCGATATGTTATTTAAAGAGCTGTTCTACGACACGAGAATACGAAATCTTTGTAAATCATATTTTAAATGTTTGGTTTTTGACATAAGTTTGAGTCAATTGTGAGGTCTGGGTTTCGATATTTCTGGCGGCCCAAGTATCACTAGGTTTTCTATGTATGTAATTATGTATTAGAAAATAATAATATATGGTATCAGAAATGTGATCAAGACTATAACAGAATACATACATTTGTACGTAGCTATCTAAATCCCGTTGTTGTACATTTCTGCCTAATCCTTCTGAGATACACAGTCGTTAGTATCTACTATATTTTTTTTATACAACTATGGTGGCAAACGAGCATACGGCGCACCTAATGGTAAGTGGTCACCGTAGCCTATGGACGCCTGCGACAACAGAGGCATCACTTGCGCGTTGCCGACCCTTTAGGGAAGGAAGTGGGAAGGAGAAGGAGCGGGATGAGGGAAAAGGGGTGATTGGGCCTCCGGCACTCTCACTCACCGAGTGAAACACAACAGTAGGAATACAGCTATTTCACGTCGATATTCTGTGAGAGGGTAGTACATCCCCGGTCGAGCCGGCCCATTCATGCTGAAATCAGCGAGGCTCTACTACTTACAACTTATATTCGCTAAAGCCGGCAATACAATGGTCTTCTATCACGTGGAACCAGAAATCATAGCAGGCAAAATCACGATGTTATAGGTACACTTGTGCAGAATCCTCCGACGCGGCGATACTGTGATTTGTGATAAGTGTATAGGTAAATATCCATCATTATTTTATCTTATCTTATGTGAAGGCCAGTCAGTGCAGACCGGCGACACTTCGACCCAGTGGGATCTTTTGTGTCGACACTCTCCCAGTAACGACTGGCCATAGATGTTCATGCCAGCCGGGAACGACGGCTTAACGTGCTTCCGAAAGTCAGAGGTGCGCGACGTGGGTTCGAACCCGAGACCCTCTGCATTGCAGTCTGTTGGTCTCCCCACGGAGCTATCGCTGCTCTATCCATCATTAACTAAAGACGGCAATACTATTGTCCTCTATCTTGTAGGACCTAAGACAAAGCTATAAAATATTGACTAAAGCCCGGTTTTATACACCTCTGCAGAATATTTCGGCGATACACTATCATAATGTATGTACATACATACATACATAGATTCACGCCTGTTTCTCAGAGGGGTAGGCAGAGACTACGGATTTCCATTTGCTACGATCCTGAAACATTTCTCTGGCTTCATTCACTTTCATCACATTCCTCATACACGCCCGTCGGTTCAAGGTGCTCTTAACCTGACCTTTGTCCAGAACGCGTCCGTCCATAATGTATGTATGTAATGTATTAGCTTAAGATACAATACAAGATTCAATAAACCATCTAAGTAAAGATGACGTAACATGACCTAAAGATCCTCAGTGCGGAACTAATGTCATTGCGGCAAAAGTTGCGGATATACTTTTCTCAATAAAATAAATTGTCTGCTGTTTCCACCCGGAACTGGCACTGAGCCAAATACATGGAGTTAGCTGGCTCTTATCACATACCCCATGGCTCCAGTCGAATATTTACAGCTTTCGTTTGTCAGGGTATAACTTATTCCATATATTAGACTTTTGTAAGTAAGTACATACTAACTTACGTAAGTGAACTTAAGTAATGATATAGAAAAGTCTAGTATTTATTTGAAGATAATCGTATCTGGATCTAGATACCGCTAGACACAATGCTTTTATCATTATGTCTGGATATAGTTAAGCTAACAGGTTAAAATGGCTTAGTTTATGGTGTGTGCGTGCGTGATGTCAGTTTTACGCACACATCAATACAGCACTCACATCCTGTGTGTGCGTTAGCACAGTAAAATTTATGTCTTAAAGCGATTGTAATTGCTGTTGCTTTTCCCTTTCTTTCTATAGGTCAGTTAGTTATAATAATAGAACATTTAACACACTTACTAGTTTGATCTTTCTTTTACCGTTTTTTTATGTTTTATTTAAATATAACCCCACTCTGACAGTTTGTAAGCAGTCAGTCAAATTATTGAATTTAACAGACTGTTTATATAATCGTGTTGACATAGTAATCGGTAAGGCCATCCTCAGTATAATATTCTGACAGGCCATCATCACAATTATATACTTAATGTTTAAAACGACATAGCAGTCCTCACTTTGACTTACTTCAATTAAATTGTGAAAATTAATAATCTCTCTCAAACATCTCTCATATAACTAAGAGGCCGCAAGAAACATCGTACTGCCTCGCCACTTGAAACTGTTCCTCAAGGCGAGTAATGGCTCAATAAATTACCAACAGCGCACAATCAGTGCTTAGGCTAATGATTGGTAATAATTAAAACGTTTAATAGCTTGTGCGTACTGATTATACTAAGGTCTGGTTTGGACTAGACGGCTTCATAAGGCAATACTACTATTATGGTTTGGCTGTACGGATAGCGTAATGGTTTAAGTGGTCGTTTCGTCACTGCCGAGTGTTGTGGGTTCGATCTCCACACGGGACAAAAATTGATGTAATCCACAAATAGTTGTGCCGAGTCTGGGTGTTTTTTGTGTCCGTTGTTTGGATGTTTGTTAAGTCCCCCGCGACACAGGATTAAATCATACTACGGATGGATATGTCTTTTTAAAGAAACAAATGAATAATCGGAAATATTTGTAAATATTTATATGTTTGTTATTTAATCATACGAAAGACTGGATAAAACTTGGCACAAAATCAAACGATTTTCTTTATATCCTGGTAATTTGTTTTCGTAGGATACAAGAGGGTAACACTAGCAGAAAAGAAACTATGTAGTTTCAATGTGATGTCTCCGCAAATAATTTTTATTTACTAAGGTAAAGGAAAATTATTTGCGGATACATCATATTGATGATTGATCCCGACCCTCAGAAGTAAGCTTCTGAGGGTCGGGATTTCTTTATCGTGATCTTCAGTAGTTAGGTTAGACACAACATCAGTCACAGTCACGTTGTGGAATGTCTTTAAAGATAGCAAAACGTTATCAAGAAGATATGTTTATGCTATACTACTAAAGTAACAAAGAACTATGCAGACCACCCGAAACAAGCGATTATTGTAACCTACCGATGCTCGTATTACCAAAGACATCATTTGCGACGTAACGATTTGTCAAAAAACAAAACTAAATTGGGGTAGCCTTTGGGAACTGCCGATAGAAGTGAAAACTTTAATCCTTGATCATAAACACTTCTTCATAAACCAAAAATAATTCAAAAATGGAAAGCATTCGGTGACGATGACGCGAGTTCCATGATTTTTGTTTACCCAAGAAGTGCTCAACGCGCCTAAAGATTTCACTTCAAAAAATCTATGTATGCAATAGCAGAAATCACAGTTGGTTTTTATAGCAAGAAAATTGGAAACAGGGTGTTTCCTTATTTCATTCTATAAAAATCACACAGAATACACGGGCAATTGCGACGCTGCCGCCTCCCTTAGTATTGAGAGTTCGAATCAACGAACAATTGTGTGATACACAAATTATTGTTCAAAGTCCATATGTACTTTGGGCCCAATACTTGTAGGTCTGCAAAGGCCCGCCATATCATAGGCCTAGTGCGAGAGTTACCTTTGTAAAAAGAAATAAACACTCAGGTTCCAAACGGCTAATATAATATGATCACATAAGCACTTACTTCGAACGAGAATTGAACCCACCGCATCCGGTGCCACTTAAACCGCGATGGCGTAGTCAGGCTGTCTAAAATTATAGATAAGTGGCTAATGTGTGAAGACAGACACTATGTAGGTACCTACTGCCTCTATGGCATAGCGGTATAAATGCGACTGCAGGAGTTCTCAAGTTCGATTTTCGGGTCAGGCAATTTGTTATTCGGCTCGCTTGTCAAGAAATTCTCAGAAGCAGCACGGAGTCTAGAACTATTTGGGCATACGACACTAGGCTCGCCCATATTAAACTATCAAGTCTTGAAATGCCAGACATAATAAAAAATCTGTGGTGTTTGGCCGCTGGTGTGCCGCTGCGACTCCATAGGTTAAATGGGATCTAAACCCATAAATAGTCCATAGACTACGGTGACCACTTACCATCAGGCGGGCCGTATGCTTGTTTGCCACTTTGGTAGTATAAAAAAATCAACGGGTTGCACTCCGGGAGTGCCGGCAGAAGTGAAAACTTGAATATTAACGTTGTGCATTTTTGATATTTTGGAATGGTTAGGGAATAATTTTGCACGAATTGCTTTAATTATCAGTATAAAAGTACTATCATTTATGTGGTAAAATACAATATACATTTATTGCGCTATCGTACAACAAACATGACAATTCTCCCTCCGTCTTACGAATTTTCGATCAGGTCACGTGTCCTGACGCGAGTTTAAAATTTTTTACCCATCACAAAAAAAGTGCACAACGCCGCTGAAGAAGTTTTCACTTCAAAAAAAGAAAAGAACGTGTAACGTATTTCTGCTTTCTCCTGCGGGAACATACCCCGCGAGACTTTGTTTATATATTTTTAGTAAGAAAGCAAGACGCTAAAGAAATAGACTACTTTTAAAATGCGAATGATATCATGAATATCAGCGAGTAGCATGATGCATAGAATTGCTAACACTACGCTCAATACGAAATTTCAAATCTGTCTCACGTACGACCCACGGGAAATGATGCATTTGTTTATTTTTAGAGGCTACACAAGCTTATTCTGATCTAGATCTGTATTAAACCTTGACCAATAAAATAGATTTATGCACGCACTTTCAAAATACACTCTTATGTACACTGGATAAAAGATCATGCGACACTGATGCGAGTGCGCCGGTCGATTCATCCGCTAGGTCAGTGGTCGGTAACCCGCGGCTCGCGGGCCGCATGCGGCTCTTTGACTCCTCGGCTTCGGCTCATCCACGAAATGTTTAGTGCAGGCTCGGAATATTACTTATTATCTTGCCATATAAGTATGATACCAAATTTTATTTAATTTACTGTTCGTTAAACTAAGACTTATTTTAACAAAGGCAAGCTCGAAAGTGTTCTTTCAATCCTAATTAGTCCATAATAATGTCTCCTGCTAAAGCAATGCTTAAGTTAAAAAAAATGGCTCTTTGAATAGATTTCAATTGTGTATTGTCTATATTTGGTTCTTTTGGATGACAATGTTGCCGACCACTGCGCTAGGTTAATCAATGTTGCCACTGTCATGCGCGTAGTTGGTGACCATTCAAATAATCTATACTAATATTATAAAGCTGAAGAGTTTGTTTGTTTGTTTGTTTGTTTGCTTGAACGCGCTAATCTCAGGAACTACTGGTCCGATTTGAAAAATTCTTTCAGTGTTAGATAGCCCATTTATCGAGGAAGGCTATAGGCTATATATCATCACGCTAAGATCAATAGGAGCTGAGCACCAATGAAGAATGTTTCAAAATCGGAGGGAATTTTTACCTTTTGAGAGCTTCCGCTGCGTGCGCTGCGTAAACAGTTAAAGTTTCGCAAAAAATCATGTATGACAGAATTGTTCCCCTTTAAAAGTTCTAAAAAAAGTCCGCGACAGCATATGTCTATCTTTTAAGGTTGGCTCACTATAACCATTTTTATGCTAACGAAATTGGTTCTAAAATAATGCATTATTTGCGAAGGTATTATTATAAACATGATATTAATCCTTATCCAAATAAATACGTTATTCATCACAAGTATTTAATTTAAAACAAAATTGCCCTTTACATCATTCGATTTCAATGAATATCTTAGGAGATATCGCAGTTTTAAAATAACATTGCAGCAAAATAATTACCCATTACAGACATAGTACAAACTATGTTTCTCCTGGTTTATTCTGCGTGATTACTACTGGTTCGATTTGAAAAAATCTTTTAGTGTTGGATAGCCTATTTATCGAGGAAGGCTATAGGCTATATAACATCACGCTACGACCCACGGGGGCGGCACAGTAACGATAAACGCGGGTCAAACCGCGGGAACATCTAGTAATATATAAAAACGAGTTACATATATGGTTTACAATACACTGAACTCTACATTAGGAAACCCTGTGTTGGGTCCAGTCTCTTTGGATAACGACAAACGAGAAAAGGAATGCTATAAAATTTAAACAATTCATATGAGTATAGTTGTATCACATTTTGTGAGATGTTGAATGTATAATGAAGTATATGAGTTATGAATCTGCTATTGTAATAATAAAGTATATAATGATATTTATTAGGAAACCCTGTGTTGGGTCCAGTCTCTTTGGATAACGACAAAAGAGAAAAGGAGTGCTATAAAATTTAAACAATTCATATGAGTTGATGTTGGATGTATAATGAAGTATATGAGTTATGAATCTGCTATTGTAATAATAAAGTATATAAGGATATTTATTTAGACTACTGTTCGCCGAGTATTGACGTCCGATTTAACACGGGACAAACAATTGTGTGGTCCAATAGTTGTTCTCAGTCTGAGTGTTCTTTGTGTCCTTCGCTACACAGGAATCATTCAACGTGAGGAGTTGTCTTTATTTATCTTTTAATTCGAGCAGCGATAGCTCAGTGAGGAGACCAACAGACTGCAATGCAGAGGGTCTCGGGTTCGAACCCACATCGCGTACCTCTGACTTTCGGAAGTTATGTGACTTTTCGAAAATATGAGCGTATTGATTGACAATTATCGCCTGCTCCGTGCCTCGGAGAGCGCGTTAAGCCGTCGGTCCCGGCTGCCATGAACATCTATGGCAGTCGTTATTGGGAGAGTGTCGACACAAAAGATCCCACTGGGTTGAAGTGTCGCCGGTCTGCAGTGACTGGCACCCACATAAGATGAGATAAGATATCTTTTGATTATATATTACTTTGCAAACTCTTGAGCTAAGTTAGATTAATTCTTGTGTTAGGAGAATGTTTACGTCGGTAGTACAATGAGTCATTTTTAGCCACGACCTCTTGTAAAAGGGAGGCACTTTCATGTCACACAGAGGTAACATAGTAGTTCAATTTTAACTGTAGCAAGACATGACATACAAATATACGCTGTAATATTATGTAAATATGGCGCAAATGCATAGAACCAACTTGTCCATTTTACAAGATCTAGGTATCCAGCAGCGCCTATCTTCTATCGTACATGCTCGAATTCTCACTTTCTTCGGACACGTATCAAGACGTGGAGGTGTCTCCATAGAGCCCCTTGTGGTACAAGGAAACGTCGAGGTCAAACAAGCACGTGGTAGACCGCCTATGCGCTGGACCGACCAAATTAAGGCAGTATTAGACAATGATCCCTTGTATGAGTGCAACAGAAAGGCAAAGGTGCGTGAAGAGTGGCGACGGATTGTCAAGCATGCTACACAACCTTAAAGATGACCACGACCACTCTGTCACGAGTGAAACGACGTAGAAGAAGATTATGTAAATAAATAAATCAGTATAGCGTGAGACCCATCTTAAAAGAAAATGCCACCCACGTTGACCGTAGTCCTCATTTTCACTTTATGAATCAGTCAATCTAACAAAAACTGTAGTAATCAACAGTCAATCGTATCGACAGCACGCTCGCGTGTTCAAGTAAACAACTCGGCCGCTGAACGTCGACGAAAGTGAAAAATAATCTGCTCGCTATTATGTACACCACTTTTACTCGATCGCACGTTTCCTGCAACATTTGCATGTACAATGCTATTAATATTATAACATACGTTTTTTATCGAGTTTGTTTACCTGTTCTGTAGCGTAAATTGAAGCGCGACTGCCGATTGTGAGGTTGGTAGTTCAAATACCAGGTTGCAATAATAGTCTCTCCCAACAGGGCTTTATGTTACCTTAGCATAGTTACATAATCCTCTGTTTATAGGCGGTGGTTTTCCCTAATCTATACAAATAAATCAAATTGAAGTGTCTGTTTGTAATGTCAAAATAATAGTTTTTTATCTAATGCATATGAAAGTATATAAGGTACCTATACGATAACATCTATTTTTTAAATTTTTGTCTGTCTCTGTGTGTCTGTTTGTTCCGGGTAATCTATGAAACGGCTAAACCGATTTTGACGGGACTTTCACTGCCAGATAGCTGATGTTATAAGGAGTAATATTTCGATTTTAGAAAAAAAAATCGGGTTCCGCGGAGACAAACACTTTTTAGTTAAAATCTACGCGGACGAAGTCGCAGGTAACAGCTAGTGAATAAATAAATAAAAGTTTTAAAGAATTCAGTTTCCACGAATTTTGGCACATTGTGTCCTTAGATACTCTACGAACCCAAATTCGAAGCAACTATTAGTGTAGGAGGCATGAATCTTTGTCTCATACGATGATCACAGCCATAACACTCGGCGCATTGGCGAAGACATCACCAGCGTCATCATGAAATCATAATATTGCATCAACAATACAGTATGACTTCAAACTTTGAATGAAGACTCACCAGTCTTTATTGTATGTTTAATAAACAGAAATAAATTAGTTAAACAAATTGAGGAGTATAGTTTCAAAACCCGCCAAAACGATATCACAACAAAAATAATGTTCCGATTGAATATGAAGCTCCTTCGTTGCTTCTATCGCATTGCACTGATAGTTTTCAACAAAACCCACTAAAATTCTATTAAATCAGCTCACTAAAGTAGTTCCGATTGAATATGAAGCTCCTTCGTTGCTTATATCGCATTGCACTGATAGTTTTCAACTAAACCCACTAAAATTCTATTAAATCAGCTCACAAAAGTAGCAGTTTGTTGCATACACCACTAAAATAGTCTATTTATATTATGTCTTTAAATGGTTTTTTGAGATTTACCTACCATTATTTGGTAAAAAGTATTTTAGAGGATTTTGAAACTAAACTACTCAATTATAGTGTGACACATAGCCATAACACGTTGCGAGTTTGTAAATAAAGGAAAAGCGACATCTTCAAACGATTCCTAGAAAGTGGGGCAGCGGATACGACATTGAACATTATGTCAATTCAAGTCATACATAAGTGATCATCATAAGCATGCTTTGATCGTGATTATCGTGAAGCGTTGGCGACTGATAGGCTCGTCTTTTTCTAGCTAGTAAATTTTCTACGCTTAGCAAAGTGATTCTTACAACAACTGAAAAGGAGGGACAGGAGGAGTGCAAAGGAGAGAGGGGGCTCGACCTTCCTACTTGACAGCCCCGCGCCCTATGTCCCGCTGGATGCCCAGCTTAAGTTCAGTTGTTGTAAGCAGCAATTCCTAGTTGCTGCAGAAACACAAGGTTATTTTGCTGCGATCTTCTCCAGGAATATTTCTAAGCACCAGGGCTGAGAGAAAATATACATATATAATAGGCTGAGCTGGAGCCTTTTGGACACACTGCACAACATTTTCTTATTTGTATGTTAATATGTTGTTTTTGGTGTGTCTAATAAATTACTTTTCTTTCTTATACATAGTCTCACGCCTATGTCATATCATTTCACTCATATTACGCCAAACATGGTTAAAAAGCCCACATAATAAGGCGACTGTATTGACGAAATATACCAAGGACACTTTATTCCGAATTAAGCCAGAGACCTCAGACTCAATATCCACTACCGCTGCGCTACCGAAAAAATATCTGCATAACTTAAGTAATGCGAATTTAGGGTTGTTTGTTTGTTACGCTTTCACGCCTCAACCGATCATCGTGAAATTGCATCGCATACATATTGTCAGGGATACAGACAAGAAAATAGGGTGTACCATATGTCCTTTACTGTCGTTATTTCTGGAGGAAAGGTACTTCCATCCTGAAAAAAGTACTATTTCAATCCAAGCAAAGAGTAGGCAAAGTTAGAGAAAGTATAAAAAATATAAAATAGCACTGCAAACGCAACTGATGCATACTACGCTTGTCTTTAGACTATCCTTATCTTCCTAGTTTACTTGAAAAGCTTTTAAAGTAGAAGTTCATTGCGCTTCGCTAATGCGATATCCTTGTAACTATTTTTCTCTGCGAATCGTCTCGCTTCGCGTGAAAAGCTATCTCAGTAAACATTAACTTTTTTTATAGTAGCTTTTTTAGTTTTGAACATTAAATTAATTCTGTATTTATGAAGAACCCTTTTTAGGTTATATGGTGAGACATGATTAGTGATATATTTACGTGCAGAGCTAACAGCCAATAATTCGCTTAGAAAAGTTTTATATTATTGCAGGTTTCACCAGGTGTTATCGTAAACGGTAAATTAATTCAATATTTCACTAAAAACTACATACAAATTGGCTGAACTAATTTGGATGTGGTGTGTAGTGGATTATCATTCAACATACATTATGGAAATAACCTGAACTAACACACAGTCAAATAGTAAATGTGCGATTGTTTTTTAAGGTTTATATATACCTAATAATCGTCGGAGGACGGCCTTCATTTTTTTTAAAGCGCTGAATTTATTGAAATTAATCTACTATATACGGATTTTATCGCGTTGCTTATTTGACACTTTATTACAAAATTTAGAAACTATTACACTACTATTACTATTCAATATAATACTGCATTTCTATATAATAGTGTTGTATATACTTTTTATCCCGAAGTTTACACGGATACAGGCAATAAAAGATATCAGACTAAAAAAATCAATTACAGGCTAATGTGATTAAAAGTTATAAACGAAATAAACCTTCGCATACCTATGTATAAAAATACAAATTTTCTTTATATGTATGTATGTTAGTAGGTCAAAATGTATTATTCCATTTCCTTGTCCCTTCATTCATTCTGATAGTATAAAGGTATATCCTTGTCATTCAGGCAACAATAAATTATTTGGTAGCACAGTCCTTGCTAAATAGACAGGTTGTTTCATTCCATCATAAAATATTACCTAATGTCCTTGGAATATCAATATGGCTGACAGTTTGATTAATATATAGGTAGGTCGTAATTATTTATGGTTATAAATACGGTATTGGGTTTTCTGTATAGAATACTAGCTTTTGCCCGCGGCTTCGCTCGCTATAATTTAGAATTTGACAATCAATTCGGATTGTACTCTGCTTGTAATAAAATAATTTAATCATGATTCGAAAGACACATGGCGCTATCTATTATCATAAGAACTTTATTATTGTTTTCCTCGGGATCAGTAATTTTTTTCGGGATGAAAGGTAGCCTATGTTCGTTTCTGTACACCTGTCAACGTATATGCAAAATTTCAGGATGATCGGTGCAGTGGTTAAGGCGTGAAAAGGTAACAAACAAACAAACTCATTTTCGCTTTTATAATATTAGTTAGAAAGTTAGGATTTGAGTAGTATTGTGGATTTCTCGTAATCTGCGCGGTGGACACCAACTACCTAGTCCCTTATAACGTGAAGTCTAAAATGAAAATTGGTTAATTGTCGGCATGCAATACGCCTCTACCATTATAGAAGTAATCAGGTGTATTTTAATGTCATAGGATAATTGGTGCAGAGGAATCTTTGCAAAAATCTCGCGACGTTATTGCGATTTACATAGTTCTAGAGCAGCGATAGCTCAGTGGGGAGACCAACAGACTGCAATGCAGAGGGTCTCGGGTTCGAACTCACGTCGCGCACCTCTGACTTTCGGAAGTTATATGACTTTTTGAAATTATGTGCGTATTGATTGACAAATTATCGCCTGCTCCGTGCCTCGGAAAGCACGTTAAGCCGTCGGTCCCGGCTGCCATGAACATTTATGACAGTCGTTATTGGGAGAGTGTCGACACAAAAGATCCCACTGGGTCGAAGTGTCACCGGTCTGCACTGACTGGCCCCCACATAAGATAAGATAAGATACATAGTTCTAAGTTTGATGATGAGATGCGATTGCGATTTAGATAGTCATTGCGAAAATATATTTAGGATATATATAATCACACTAGGATTTTTGAAAATAATTTTATGATATTATCCTGCTATATAGATATATATCAATGTACTGTACAGGCCTAGCCTATTTTGTAACTTCTAGATGCCGAATCAATGTGTGAGAACTGATACTGACCAATATATTTAAATCAATAATTACCTATTTTAGTTTTCTATAAATATATAAGTACGCTAAAGAATTAATAAAACTAGAAGATAAAGTAACTTTTAACCCGAGTCAGTAAAAAGTTAAATCGGGAAAGTAGGTCACACTGAGATGAGAGATAGCCGATCCCAGTAAGTTGTCAACTTCGCCTTTTTACCACACAATGCTTTGTGGATAACAATCTATATCTTTGTAAGCTTCCAACGAAGAAGTTAAGTTATAGCTTTGAAGTGTCATTATAACATCCAACAGATAAAAATATCCAAGAGATAAGTTTTGATACATCTTCATGCAAAAGCTCGCTTAATCGGATTAGATTTTAGCTGTCAATAGAAAACTAGATACTATGAAAAAGCTTTATATCTGAGCCCCGAAGTGCGAGCGTTAGCTAAGGTATGTTTAGTTACATAAACTTTGACAAAAACCAATTTCTTAGTCAAACAGAAAAGTAAAATACGAGTAGATAACTAATTCTCAACGCTAATAGGAAGGAATCCTGAACGACATTTTTAGTAGAGAGAGATTTATAGCTTACACAATGAGATAGATTATGTAGTCAACAATTTATTGTGAATGCGATCTTGAAGAACGATGTTCCTACTAAGCAGCGAAAAAACTATATGGGGCTATCTAAGATTCATGCCTGCATATTCCCTAAGGAATAAGTAAATATGTATTACGCTTATATTTTGCCAGTTGTTCTCAATTGCCAAGTAATAGATAGCTATAATATTGTCTTCTGTTTACGCGAATGTTATTCATTGAAATTAAACTACTATATACGGATTTTATCGCGTTGTTTATTTGACCAAGGATGCTTCGCGAGGCTATTGAAATCAAAAACATACTAATTTCAATAGAGAAGATGGTTGGAATGTACCACCAGCTTGGGATCCAGTAATTCAAATAGTCAAACCCAAGAAGAAGCAAACCACAGCTAGACTTCATGATACTTTTAACTCATTCTGCGTAAATAGAAACACCCATGATTAAATTATGTTCAGGTACTTTGAAATAACTACACTGGAACATTGAGACAACTGCCATCTTAGTCTCCCCATGACCATGGCTGCTGAAAAGCAACCGAAACGTCGGGGAAAGTGTAAACACAAATAAAAATAGTATAATAGTATAGTAATAGTAAAAATAGTTTTAATAGTTTCAATAATTTAATTAGCTTAAAAAATAGTAATAGTAGTGTAACAGTTTTCAAAATTTTGTAATAAAGTGTCAAATAAACAACGCGATAAAATCCGTATATAGTAGTTTAATTTCAATAAATAATAGATAGCTAGCCGATTGACATCTGCCAGACGTATTGTCAATTTTCGTGCAGCTACTAAGAATTTTCATATCACGTTACACCACCTCGGAACCGAAATCGGGCATCATACGAAATACGAATACACATGACGACTAAGGAAGCAATCAAATAAAAGAGTGCTAAAACATATCCGTCAGTGATATAATAATAATCTTTGTAATCTATAGTATTTAGGTTTCCTAAGGTTTGTTTCCTCATAGGACAAGATGCTATTGCTATGTATAAATATAGATATTTACGATAACGCGTTGGGTATGATTCATGCAGTTCATGCTTGCCAGTTTTGCAACTACACCCACGTTTCTGTGAATCCAGTTTTAGTCGCAATTTGTTCTCACCTAGAGTACCTAAATTTAACGCGAACTTAGGTTTGAAATTAGATTATAAGGATCATTTGAAGTTTTAGGCCAGTTTTACAAATATGACAGCCAATACAAGCCAGTTTTTTTGTCTATGTCTAAGCAAGAATTCTGGTACCCATAAAACAAGTTAAACCTTATCTTAGGTACCAGAGATCAGCCCCTAATAGGAAACCTGCATTATAAAATAATGGCAATCAAAAATATTAAGTATTATTTTTGAGAATCTATTTAATAACATATTTAGGTTTTTATAATAGGACGGTATTTGTCGACGTCTATATTATTTATTCGAGACAGAATTTTTACGTGAATATGACGATACATTCCTTTACTTAAAAAAGAAGAATTTGTATATTCAGCACATTCTTGCCAAAGTCCAAAGTAAAGTATGCCACTTACTTGATGACTCCATCTTCGATGTAGACGTCCATATCTTCCATTCCATCATCGTTGACGACCTTTCCATTCTTGATGAGCAGGCGATTCTGCGAGCTCTGCAGAAAAAATAACAACATCAGAAAGAGCCAAGTCTCTATCTAAATCAACACATTTTATCATAAATAAACATGACTAATATATACTTGGCAAGGACTATAGTACTTTGCGAAGTTTCTAGCAGACATTAGATAAAGAAAATAAAGCAAGAAACTCATTTCACGAACTTGCGAGGCGAATTTTAGGGCCGTTGCGTGATGTAAAAATGGGTTCAAAAATTGTCGGTTGTGCTATAGTTACTTTGGTCACGAACAAAGGATTTTGTTGTTATAATAGCGTGGTCTTACACCGTAAGTCCAAACACATTTTAAAATAACAATGTCGCAGAACTGAACTGTATTTTAACGTCATTAACTTAGGAATGTTACAACTCGGGACACCGACCGGCCAGTACTTAAAATATATTCGTATAGTGATGTGCAGATTCCTAATTCAAGTTAAAAATGGAACTCACTTTAATATTAATACCGGATACCGACGTGGGGGTAACATCAACTGACATTTTTTCAAAATCGAACTTGCCGCTGTCCAGTAACGAACAATAAAGAATTAAATTCGCGGTTTTAAAGTAAAATGGCGCCGTATGGCGTTCGGCGCGGAGCACGAGACCGACTGAAACTGAAAATGTGATACCGAAAATAGAAGGTGGTGTGCGTCCCCCTCGCCTCGATGCGTATAACTATGTTTTTACATCAAATAGAAAGCGATAAAAGATGTGCCGATATTGCATACGACGTCTTAGTTAATGGCACGATATTTGTAAAACGATAGTGCAGTAAAATTGCATGATTTCATATTTAAATTGGAAGATTTATGGGTTGTTCCTAAAATATTTTGCTTTGGACAATTTATGGAATGGCTTGTAGTCAAAACAATGGGGAGATTAGGGTAATGGGTTGGTTGACGGAAAGTATTTCCAAATTGAGTTCTTTTCGGTAATTAAGGACAGTATGGTGATTGGTCTGATTGGCGCGATTGCGGTTCTAAGTAGTGTGTCGTTTATTAAATGTTAATGGTTTCTTAATAATAGAGACTTTAGAAGACTTAGTGTATGATAGTATTTTAATTTACTATTATCATGAAGGTGAAGAAATTAAACTGCAGTCCGATTTGAATTAGTGTTGAGCAATAACTATTTTTTTAACATCAAGGTATTATCGAAAGCAGCAGAGCAAAAACACAAAAGTTATTTTACGTTGCCCGAAGCGCGAGGTGTATAATTAGTCATATCATATGGACGTAAATCTCGGTGGCGCATCGATAGTAAATGCGACTGTTTTGCATGCGGTCTTGCGTTCGATTCCCGGGTCGGGTAAAGTCTCAGTAGCAGCACGAAGTCTGACAAATCTCTTTGTAATAGTTACCATTGTAAAGATTAGGTACTATAACCTCCTGACACCGAAGCATTTACTGAAATCACTTGCCACTACGGCCGAATGTACTTTACAAAGCATTAAACTGGTTTTGTTGCAAAGGCCGAGACCTTGCCTGTTGAATAAAACATGAACTAAGATTTTCCCGAGTTTTCACTAAAACAAATGTTTTCATGGACAAACTATCGCCATTGCTTAAATTTCATTGGCTACAAGCAATCACGTGTATAATACTTTTTTAGCGGGAAGAAACAAACACTCGGGAATTGATGCTCGGTCGTCCGTTGTCGAAATAAGAAGTTCAAAAACATTCGGCTTTAGAGTACGGTTTATTTAGCACTTTGTAAAGGACGCGAGGTGTCAGGAGGTTATTAGACTAAGTATAGACTTATATTAGGCAAGCAACTTTTGTCAGTCAGTCTAAACTCGGATTACTCTTGCGCAGATTTACATGACACTCTGAACACTAATAACAGCTATTATTCATATATTATTATTATTCATATACTGCCAGTAATAAAACATGGAAAATGTTATTTTAATATATTGAGTCGCAGCGGCACACCAATGGCCAGACACACTATTTTTTTAATTATTTTCAAATTCAAATTCAAAACATTTATTTTCAGACTAATTCGGTCCAGAGAGTGTTAGTAGTACAATAGGATATGATAACTTAAAACTATGTTAGTAATTTACACAGACATAGCACAGAAAATAAATAGATAAAATAAAAGATAAAAATGTCTGGTATTTCTAAACTTAACAAATTAAATATCATTGTCATAAGATCAACAGAAAAATCATATGTTTTAGACAAATATATTTTTAATCTGACAGTGAACGCACTCATACAGGAAATCAATTATTTTTAAACTTTTCTATTTTAGTTGGCGTCATTACTTTCCACGTAAAACGGAACTGTAGGCCGAAACTAATGAACAACAATAAATAATAAAGTATAATTATTAAATACGCGTAAATATAGAAAGTATACTTAAATAGATACCGGTTACTGAAAGACGGATCAACAAAAAAATACGGTCAAATGCATGTCAATGCTATGATTGGCTGATTGAATTAGCCGAATTTTCGCACGAACTGTTCGTATCGTGAAACAGATTCACTCAGTTAAGTACGTAACCTCTTGATAGTACTAAACCCTTACATAAACTACTTCGAACGACGGAGTCATGTCATTTAGAAAGGAAGGAATCCAAAAAACTGCACTGTGAGCTTTTTCGTTAGACCCGAAATTTCGGATAGGCATTTTCATAGAGGGCCTTACTAGTTACGAGAATCTACCATAAAACAACAAGTGCATGGAGAATGTATTAAGACTGTATTATAAATAGTAGATAATATGCCAAGATTGCAGCAATTGGAAATCTGTACTGTCTGACTACTCCCTAAAGAAACAGACGTGAATTTATGCATGTATAACTTGAATACTGAAAATGAACCCAGTATCTGAACCGAAACTATACTCTGTTCAACAGTAGCACTTCCAACTACTAAATCAATGAAGAAATAACATATGATCAAAGCGTAAAATCTAAAGACATAATAAAAGCGTAGAATCTAAATTGATCAGTTAAAACTTTCTCGTTTACAATCAACCTATCAATCACCCATGTCGATCAATAAACAATGTACCTATTAGAAAAATCTCTTTCCCATTACTATAACAGTATAAAAGGCAGAAAAACCAGAGCGCGGGAAAAGCGCGCGCGAAATTGAAGTCAGCCATCTTGAAAATACTTTCTCAGTCGATAAAACAGTTTGTTTCTATGACATTGAACTGTTACAAGTATTACAGTTGTAATTATGAATGCTAATTGTAATTATATTGTGTAAAGATTGCGTTTATGCTGCCAGTTATCGTGCCAACTTCTTTTTTTAATCTTAAACATGCGACATGCAGATGTTTTGTTTTTGCTGTTGGAACTTTTTGGTGGTTGCATGGTCATTGGAAATCATTATATCCAATTATTTATTTTGTATTAAACTGGGGACTATTTATATAAATGTTTGGTATATCTGTAACTAGGTAGGTACATTATTTTACATCACTACATAATTATCACGTATCACAACTCTCGATCTATAGCAAGCCTTGTATCCCGGGACACTTTACAGACTGAAATAACGGACGCTAATTATACAAAGACTCAGGGGAACTATTTGTGCATCTGAAGTATGCTGATATAATTTGTTAGTGGCATAAGATAGTGCCGGTTAATAAGAAGTGGTCTCGCAGTCGCCTTGCCATTGCTAATGTGCAATAAGCACTACATACAGCTCAGTAATGCCCATTATAGTGTAGAAATATATTTTAGTGTAGGCATATTCTATCGTAAAATACGTCTGTTTTTATTTTCACCTATTGCTTAATTTAGCGTTTTTAAGTTGAAAGAGGGCGTCCATAGACACAACGTTTAGTAATTAGTACAGTGCGGTTCAATGACCTCGAGGGATTGGCAAATTCAAAAAGATTGAAAACATTCCTAATTCTAATATGTTTTATTAGTCGCCAGAAGCTTGCTCCGTTGGAACTCACAGGAGATTAGTTAAGGAGGAAAAACCGAGACTTCCCAATTTAAAATTGAAGTGAATATTCCTTCTTGCGGATTGATCACTACATACCTATCCCCCGCCGGGTCTGTGTTCGCTGTAAACGCAAAAACTACTCAACGGATTTTCATGCAGTTTTCTCCAATAGACAGAGTGATTCATGATTAATTTGTTAGGGTTATGTACGACGTGTGCGAAGCCGGGACGGATCGATAGTTATGTAATAAACCCAGTTTTATTATTATATCATCTTGTTATTTTCCGAGTATTTACTTCAGCGTACGATGTATGACAACCGTATCCATTAAAAGCAATTAAAAGAAGATAAACAACAGTATTACGTTACGCTACTACAAACTGCCGTTGTAATAGAGCCATTAGCCTGACGCCACGTAATCGAGTGACGTCACGGCAGAGCCGTACAAAATATTAATTAAGGCCGGTATAACGATGAGGTTTTATTGAAGGCGAGGTAAAAAAGTAGGCATTTAATTTTTAATAAGGTGTGGCATCTATTTCCAGAGAGACCACGAGGTTCGTTCGATCCACGAGGTTTATCAATATTGCCAATAATAATATATGTATATTTTTTTTTTATACAACTGAGGTGGAAAACAAGCATACGGCCGACCTGTTGGTAAGTCGCTGGTGAAATCATCCTGGGTATGGAATATTATATTCCATACAGTGATGTCACGAGCGGCGGCAGGAAAAGGCCCTGGTTCGGGCGTGAATGCGCCGATGCTGTTGAACGCAAACAGACAGCGTATCGCGCTTGGACCAGGGCTCGCAATCTCCACGAACCTAACGTGGATCACCTGAAGGCAGCGTTCAACCAAGCCACAAAGGTCTGCAAGAGGGCATACTTAAGAGCGGATGCCCAGCGCGTCGCACGGTTCGGCCAGGAACTAATGGCGCATCCTACGGGCAGTCGTAGCTATTGGCGCCTGGCCAAAGCCGTGCAGTCCAACTTCTGCCAGACCATGCTGCCCCCTCTGAGGTATCCGAATGGAACACTGGCTCATCGGCCGCAGGAGAAAGCAGATCTGCTTGCAAATCTCTTTGCGGCCAACTCCCGAATCGATGACTGCGGTTCGCAGCCGCCTAACATTGCCAACTGCAGCTACACCATGCCTGATATATGTATCAGGCAACGAACCGTTCGTGCGATACTGCAGTCTCTCGATGTTCGGAAAGCCAGTGGACCTGACGGCATCCCAGCTGTGGTTCTTAAAAAATATGCAGCGGAGTTGTCTCCCACACTTACGCGCCTATACCGGACGTCTTACGTCACAGGCATTGTGCCTGAGGCTTGGAAGGAAGCGAACGTTCAACCGATTCCCAAAAAGGGGGACCGTTCCGAGCCAAGCAACTATCGACCCATAGCTATCACCTCGGTGCTTTCCAAGGTGATCGAGCGGATTATAAACACCCAAATTGTCCGCTACCTGGAGGATCAATCGTTGATCAATGATCGCCAATACGGCTTTCGGTCTAAACGATCAACGGGTGATCTTCTAGCGTTCGTCACGCACCTCTGGGGTGAGGCTATGGACAAGCACGGCGAGTCTTTGGCTATCAGCCTTGACATAGCCAAAGCTTTCGACAGAGTCTGGCACCGGTCTCTTCTTTCCAAGCTTCCGGCCTATGGCTTGCCCCCTCAACTGTGCACCTGGATTGCAAGTTTCCTGCAGAAGCGTCGTATTCGGGTCCTTTGCGACGGTCGCGCTTCCAAATTTATGCAGGTCAATGCAGGGGTGCCTCAGGGTTCTGTCTTATCCCCTACGCTCTTTCTTCTGCATATCAATGATATGTTGAATCTCGGCAACATACATTGTTATGCGGACGACAGTACCGTGCATGGGCGATATCTCGGACATCCTGGGGCCAAACAGGCTGAGGTTGAGGGGAAAAGGCAAAATCTTGTCGTTGAACTTGACCGGACCTTGGACCGCATCTATGAATGGGGTGCCAAGAACTTGGTCGAGTTCAACGCCAAGAAGACCCAGGCATGCGCGTTCTCAACAAAAAAGTCTCCGTTCCTTCCCCTCCCTTCTCTGAAGAACACTCCACTGGTGATACGTGACAGTCTCTCCATCTTAGGTATGGATCTTTGCCGCTCCCTTAATCAGAAAACCTATATCGAGAGCGTCATTAAGCAAGCTTCGCGAAAACTCGGAGTTCTGAACAGGGTGAGGCGGTTCTTCACGCCTGGGCAACTGTGCCTATTGTATAAGGCACAAGTGCGCCCTTGCGTGAAGTACTGTTCTCATCTTTGGGATGACTCCGCGCAGTACTTGCTGGACGCTCTCGACCGGTTACAGCGGCGGGCTGTCCGTATCATCGGAGATCCAGAGGTCACGAGTTCACTGGAACCTCTGCAACTCCGTAGGGACATTGCCTCATTGGCATGTTTCTACAGAATATACCACGGGGAGTGCTCTGAAGAGTTATTCCACCTTATCCCGCCCTCCCCTTTCCTATCCAGAACAACGCGTGCTGGGCTCAGATGCCATCCTTACACGGTAGAGTCGATTAGAGCGCGTACCAAAAAGTTTGGGTCCTCATATCTCTGCCGAACGACCAAGGCATGGAATTCTCTGCCAAGGCACGTGTTTCCTTCTTCCTTCAATCCTGGGTTCTTTAAGCGGGGCGTGAAAAAGCATCTTCTCAGGCCGTCAAAGTAGAGACCTCAACATCGCCTCGGCTATTGTGGGGGCGATGTGGAGGCCACTGCTCTTAGACCACACGACTGCTTACCATCAGGTGGAGTGTGGCCATTTTGACGAGCAAAAAAAAAACAAAAAAAAAGTGGTCACCGTAGCCTATGAACGCCTGATCACCAGAGGCATCACTTGCACGTTGCCAACCCTTTAGGAAAATAAGAAGAATAAAAGGAAGTGGGAAGGAAAAGGAGCGGGAAGGGGAAAGAGAGTGATTGGGCCTCCGGCACTCTTACTCACGGAACGAAACATAACAGTAGGAATACTGGTATTTCACGTCGATATTCTGTCGATATTCCTTCCCCGGTCGAGCCGGCCCAGTCTTGCTGAAATCAGCCAGGCTATATGTTTGGTTTTTAATAAATAATAAAAGTAACTTTTTTGTGAAAGCAGCATCTAAATTAAATAAAAAATAATAAAAAAGAACTACGTAAAAAAGGGGTCTAAAAAGGACAAAGCAAGAAAATAATCTGGATTTCTATCTGAATTATTTTCTTGTTTAACGAAGTATTCATTGATCTTTTTGTTTCTATACTCTGACTTCTTCAGGCATTAACATAATAAAGGAACATTATGCCAGATGGACATAGGCTACATGCCTATGTTCATCTATCACATAACTTCGAAAGATGCGCGTCTTTGGGATCGAACTCGAGACCTCTGCGTGGCAGTCCAACGGTTTCCCACTAGGATCAGAATCAGAGAATGTAATGGAAATTACTGCAATATACATACCTAACGTTAAAAAAGTCTCATTTTTATAATAATAATATATTCAATCACATTCACATAACACCATCTAGCCCAAACTAAGCAGAGCTTGTACTACTAGACAATGGATAAACATACACATATAATTATTACTAGATGTTCCCGCGGTTTCACCCGCGTTTATCGTTACTGCGCCGCCCCCGTGGGTCGTTGCGTGATGTTATATAGCCTATAGCCTTCCTCGATAAATAGGCTATCCAACACTAAAAGAATTTTTCAATTGGAACCAGTAGTAATCACGCAGAATAAACCAGGAGAAACATCGTTTGTACTATGTCTGTAATGGGTAATTATTTTGCTGCGATGTTATTTTAAAACTGCTATATCTCCTAAGATATTCATTGAAATCGAATGATGTAAAGGGCAATTTTGTTTTAAATTAAATACTTGTGATGAAAAACGTATTTATTTGGATAAGGATTAATATCATGTTTATAAAAATACCTTCGCAAATAATGCATTATTTTAGAACAAATTTCGTTAGCATAAAAATGGTTATAGTGAGCCAACCTTAAAAGATAGGCATATGCTGTCGCGGACTTTTTTTTAGAACTTTTAAAGGGAAACAATTCTGTCATACATGATTTTTGCGAAACTTTAACTGTTTACGCAGCGCACGCAGCGGAAGCTCTCAAAAGGAAAAAATACTCTCCGATTTTGAAACATTCTTCATTGGTGCTCCGCTCCTATTGATCTTAGCGTGATGATATATAGCCTATAGCCTTCCTCGATAAATAGGCTATCTAACACTGAAAGAATTTTTCAAATCGGACCAGTAGTTCCTGAGATTAGCGCGTTCAAGTAAACAAACAAACAAACAAACAAACTCTTCAGCTTTATAATATTAGTATAGATTTTTTGTTAATATATACATATTATACATAGAAATACACAGACCAAGACAAACATCCATATTCATGCACATAAATGTTTGACTTGTGCGGGAATCGAACCAGTGACCTCAAGCGTGACAGTCGGTTATACTAAACACTACGCCATCGAGGCCGACAAACATTAAAATAAAATAAAAAAGATCATACATAATATGCACAAAGTTACTCATAATGTTGCTGAATTGTTACCG
Source organism: Catocala sponsa (assembly GCA_963564715.1). Taxonomy (NCBI): domain Eukaryota; kingdom Metazoa; phylum Arthropoda; class Insecta; order Lepidoptera; family Erebidae; genus Catocala; species Catocala sponsa. The sequence continues at coordinate 11,273,314 of OY751352.1, forward strand.
AAACCTTTTCAGAAGAATTTGCAAGTCCCGATCGAAATAAACAAATACTTATACAATGTAATATTCAAGACCTCATAATATTGGACTGTGTGTTAAACAGACCCTCTTTGAACAGTTTAGCCAATATTTGCTGGCTGCGGCTACCCACTCCGCTATTGTATGATGTAGGTCATGTTAGCAAAATTGAGTTTTTCTGTCAGCACTTTATAAAGAGGCTTCTGTGTTGCTAGACTTTTTAATAACTAGCTGTAGCTTCGCGTGTTATATCAATTATATCATTAAAACATACATGTATTATAAACGCGTACTGCTTATGTTTACATATATTATTAATAAATTTTGTAATGCATAGGTTGATACCCTACATACAAAGATATTTTGCCTTTTTATTACATCATTATAATAACTTGGATCGTTAGCTCTATGATAATTTGAAAGGATTTAATATCTGAACCTAAAAACCATATAGATAATCTTCCAAGGATCTTCGTATATAAAAACACTGGGATTGTTCATTTAAAGACTCCTACTAGAATATAGTAAATATTTGTACACTCAAAGAAATATCTCTGGATTTTATTTTACCCGTGTGGGTATCGAACCTCAACATTCGCTGCTACAGAAGCGACGGGGTGGCCATTTTAGCTAATGCACTATATGTGCAGTTAATCTAATTCTACTACTAATATAAATTTTAAACTTTGTTAAGATGTTTGTAAGTCAATCACGCGTAAACCTTTTAACTGATTTGGATAAAACTTGACACATAAATAGACTATGTCCTGGAATAACACATAGTATACTTTTCATCCCGGTATGCATTCCCGTGGTCAAAAACTATCTATCACACCGAAGCCAATTGTGGGCAGAACCCATTCATTTATAAGTAACCCGTTGAATTCCCAGATCAAATATCTGCAAAAAAAATCGTTCTATCACTTGTGTGGTCCGAAAATTGGAGCGGGGGTCCCTTATGATTCATTTATATTCATGTAACAGAGGGGCTAATGTCCTCTCCGAAGTACACAGTGTTCTCAATGTACAATATATGTGTGAAGCCGTGAATAGGAAATGAATTTGAACCGTATGAACTTCATTTGGTATGCTGTATGTGAAATGACAACTGTAAACAGAAGGTTGTAATGAAGGATGTAGGTCAAGTGACCTATAGTTATCAGCATCAGAGACAATTTCTAATTTAAAAATACAATTCGCACAGTAGGGCATTTCGAATCGCAAGAGATTTTGCAAACATTTGGACAATGGACATAAAGTTCTTATTTCTATTATTACAAAATTGGTCGTTCAAGTCCACTCGACTTGTAAATTGCAATTATGTATTACACAAATTTTTGCTCCATGTCGGATTTGAACCCATAACACTCGGTGTAATGGCAATGGCGAAGCGATGATTACTACGCTACCCACGCACTCAGATTTACATAATAATGTATTAAAACTTATTTTTAACCGACTTCAAAAAAAGGAGGAGGTACTCAATTCGTCTGTTTTTTTATGTTTGTTATCTCGTTACTTTCGACTGGGTGAACCGATTTTGATGATACTGTTTTTAATTGAAAGCTGGTGTTTCCCGGGTGGTCCCATTTAATTTTGATCAAGATTTGACTATTCGTTTTCGAGTTACACTTAATAATGCGTATTTGGCTACATTGATGATGTTCTCATATTTGGCAAGGTTCACTAAAAACCGAGAAATAAACAAAATTTTAACAAAAAAGAAAACCGACTTCATATAAGAATATTCTAAAACTTAAAATGCACTAAAAAGTTAATAAATACTTGCATATTCTTGTGAATAATTAAATTATTGTTATTTTTGGAGTCGGTGTCAGCCAAGGTAGGTTTGTAACTAATTAAACATGAGATGTCTTACTATAATCATAACATAACATTGGCATGCACAATTACACACATAGACGCAGCACGCGGCGCGGGCGGCTGACACCGACTCCAAAAATAACAATAATTTAATTATCCACAAGAATATGCATTTATTTATTAACTTTTTAGTGCATTTTAAGTTTTAGAATATTCTTTCTTGAAGTCGGTTTTCTTTTTTGTTAAAATTTTGTTTATAATTCAAGCTAGGCTTAGCTGTAGGGGTTGTCAAAAATACTAGAAATAGGTATGTAATCCAAATAGCTAGTAAACCTATCAAAATAGAAAATTATGATGGGGATGGGATCCCCTTGGGATTGGTAATTGTTAGCGTGTCATAGAGATAACGCCAATCATGACATCTTTAACAAATGGAAGACGCCGACGTTGTCGATTTGACATGAACTAGTAGTCGCCTAGTGCTCGAAATTCGACCAAAGTTTGCCTGTAAGATATTGCTGATATAGTCATTATATATTGATATGTGTAACCATAGTTACGCGCTTCGACTGCGTGTGTCAAATGCATGGTTGTATGCGTGTAGTATTTTTTCATTCATTTAATGTATTTTTAATGCATATTTAATAAAAATATTAGGATTCGCCCCTCCTTCTCCATATTAACTTTAACTGTGGCAAATTTAATATTCCTCCGTCCGCGCAATTTTCATAAAAAGGGGTACAAAAATTTTGCTTCACGTATTAATATATAGATGCGCCGATGGGCTAGGGATACGACCCTATTATAGAAAACTGGCACAATAATATTGCTACTGTGTTTCGTCTGGCGTGTAGTTCATTCAAATCAGCAGCAGTTTAGTCGTAAAACATAACAAACACTAGCTGGACCCGTGCAACTTCGTCTACGTCACATAAGAGAATTTGCCCTCTTTTTGCAACATTTTTTATTGATGCTCCTCTCCTATTGGTCGTTCAATTCGAACCAGTAGTTCCTGAGAATAATGCGTTCAACCAAATAAATAAACTCTTCAGCATATAATATACATATAGATATCAATACGAAATAACCATCCTAGAAAACCAGCGTATTTTGTACTGTTACTGAGTTTCGCAAGACGCGCTCCCTGGCTTTCAAACTATCTTCTTACCAAATTTCACGAAAATCGGTTCAGGGGTATAGTCGTGAAAACGTAACAGAGTTATTTTTTGACGGCCTCGATGGCGTAGTGGTTAGTGTAACCGACTGCCACGCATGATGTCGCGGGTTCGATTCCCGCACAATTCAAACATTTGTGTGCATGAACATTGATGTTTGTCTTGATCTGGGTGTTTCTATGTATAATATGTATGTATTTACAAAAAAAGTATACCTATATTATGTTTATCCATTGTCTAGTACCCATAGTACAAGCTCTGCTTAGTTTGGGCTAGATGATGTTGTGTGTATGTGGTAGAATATTATATTATTTTCGCATTTATAGCACATATTAATATTTATGTGCGTAAATATATTTGTATATTAATTAGGGTAACAATAATAATTAGGGTCTCGGTTATCGGTTATATAACGCTCGCTCGTGGCCTCATTAACATAAGGTAAGCGGCTTGAACTGGTCCGAGTTCAAGGCCAATGAGTATATCAATCATATTGGTTATAGATAGTTTATAGTACAAAGTAATCGTTTGTTTATTTGTATTGTTCTGTCACGTACCTTGAAAGGTTAATCAAGTGAATCGTGTAATAAAAAGATGAAATGAAGAACCGAAATTAAAAATCAAATAGAATTCTCCGCTTAGCGTTTTTTAATTTGGAGAATCATTTACAAATTTGACTTTATCGATGGTGATATGGCCATCTCGCGAACGCATTAGTGTATTTGTTGATAACATTAATACTTGATTCAGATTAATTTATTAAGTGGCAGCAGCACACCCGCGGCAGAAACAATAAGTTATCAATAATGTCTGTTATTCCAACAATTTATAGGTCAATACATTCTGTATCAAAAATTAGTAAACAACCACTTTTTTAAAAGGGTATCTCACTTGATCAAATCTTTGTCGCGGAGAAGATTTTAAATATTCAAAGAATGTTCGAACGAACGTGTCCGTTCTTTGAATATTAGTGTCTATAGACCACACTTCTCTGTTACAAGCCGTATTTATTAAAATCAGATCATGACTTTGGTTCACACTGCATTATTATGTACCTAAGTGTTCTCGAGGCACAATTATGATACCCGATTTTAAATTCAGATAACTTTAAATGTTAAGATTTTTCTTATCTACCTTTGTTTATGTAAACGTCAGGCAGATAAGAATAAAATAAATATCAGTTTTAAAAAAATAAAGAGATTTCTTAGTTATTTTTCGCCTCGACGTGTTTGTAGGTAAACATTTTGAATATTGTTTTTCGACCACATGTTATTTTTGTACATACTTTAATATTTTAACATAGCATCCCGTAAGTTTCATAACAACATTTTACTAGTTATAGAGTTTATTTATTTATTAAGGTTTACTCACAGCACATACATACATGTTACAATAAATATTTTAAAAGTGGTACATATAGTCTCATGCATATGCCTATTATGAGTTAACACAACATTGTCATAATATAAGAAGAAGAAAAAAAAGAAAGAGTTGCAGGCGATGGTAACTATTATGCATGGTGCTTTTGAGAGTAAAGGAATGAAAATAAATGTAAGCAAGACGAAAGTAATGGTATTTGAAAAGGAAGAGTGCGTGACGATGTGTAATATTATGATTGATGGAGAAAAAGTGGAGCAAGTGAAAGAGTTTGTATATTTGGGTACTTTGTTTACAAGGGATGGTAAACATGACGGAGATATTGAAAGGAGAACGATTGCTGGCAACAAAGTGAATGGAGCCCTACGCGCTTTTATGAACAGTCGAAATGTATCCGAAAAGGCACGTTTGGCTGTTCATAGAGGACTATTAGTGCCCACACTTATGTATGGAAGTGAAAGTTGGGTATGGCAAAAGAAGCATGAGAGCAGAATAAATGCTGTAGAAATGAGAGCGTTGAGAAGCATATGTGGTGTGACTCTGAAAGATAGAATAAGAAATAGTGTGATTAGAGAGAGATGCGGCATGAAAGTTGATATAGTTACAAGAATAGAAAAGGGTATGTTAAGCTGGTTTGGACATGTAGAAAGAATGGACGAGGAAAGACTGACTAAGAAAGTTTATAAGGCTAGTGTGAATGGAACAGTCGCAAGAGGAAAACCTAGGCGAACGTTTCTCGACCAGATCGGAGGCGTCCTGGACAAAGGCCAGGTTAAGAGCTCCTTGAACCGACGGGAGTGTATGAGGAATGTGATGAAAGTGAATGAAGCCAGAGAAGTGTGTCAGGATCGTAGCAAATGGAAATCCGTAGTCTCTGCCTACCCCTCTGGGAAACAGGCGTGAATCTATGTATGTATGTATGTATGTCATAATATATACTTCTCATTAAGACATGCTACTTAATTGAGATAAACTTCAATAAAACAGAACTTAAACTAAACTAGAGCTTAAAATAATTATTACAGATTAAAAGAAAACATAAAAAACAGCTTACATTTATAATTATTTCTACAGAGATGTACTTAGGGATTTCAAAACTTTGGATTTAAATTTTGCTCTGCTATCATGAAATATGTCCACTTCGGGTAGAGTGTTATGAGAGTAATTCGAGGGTCTATGACTTCACAGTGTTGTCTGTCGTCTCGCCACCGGTTCTGCACCAAATGTTGTCGGTTCGATCACCGCACAGGACAAACATTTGTATGATCCACAAATTGGTGCTCCGAGTCTGGGTTTTCTGTTTTATAAAGAGAATAGTAATATTCTACCACATACACACAACACCATCTAGCCCAAACTAAGCAAAGCTTGTACTATGGGTACTAGACAATGGATAAACATACATATATACTTTTTTTTTTTGTAAATACATACATATTATACATAGAAACACCCAGACCAAGACAAACATCCATGTTCATGCACACAAATGCTTGACTTGTGCGGGAATCGAACCCGCGACCTCAGGCGTGGCAGTCGGTTACACTAACCACTACGCCATCGAGGCCGACAATGACAATGTGTCCGTTGTTTGAATGTTTCTAAAGTGCAAGATTTATTCATAGTGCGAGAATTGTCTTTATTAAACCATTAGCTTATGCCCGCCGCTTCGCTCGCGTTAATTTAGAATTTGACAATCAATCCGGGTTGTACTCTGCTTGTAATAATATAATTCAATCATGATTCGAAGGAAACGTGGCGCCATCTATTATCATAAGAACGTTTTTGTTGTTTTCCTCGGTAACAGTAATTTTTTTCGGGATGAAAGATAGCCTATGTCCGTTTCTGTACACCTGACAACGTATATGCAAAATTTCAGGATGATCGGTTCAGTGGTTTATGTGTGAAAAGGTAACAAACAAACAAACTCACTTTCGTATTTATAAAATTAGTTAGGATAGGATTAGGTTTACTAAAAATTCATGTATTTATGTATTATTACTTTTTATAAGTAAAATTAGCATTACGCTTAAAGGCTTAGGTAAATACCTACCTATAACACAACCCTATTTGGCGAGATTTCTGTAATCAATACCATAAATACAATTTATAAGCAAAATACCTAAAATAATATATTTCATGCTATTATACAGTTAGCACCATCAAAAAACGTCCCATTCATTTACCCAAACAAAATATAACATTTGTTATTCGCAGTTATTCAGTTATCTTAATGGCTATCTCCATCTAAAATAACACTTTATTATTGCTTCTTTGCGAGGATTTATTTAAGGATACATGAAAACAATATCGTATATTATGTAGTATTATATATATTTACGCTTAATCTCTTTTACGAGCATGAAAGCGCTGACATAGAACAAATATGCTATGTTTGCTCCATACCAGCTTCAAATGTGTAATTTAAAAGTTGGCGAGCCACCCAATACTGCAATGCACCAAACTCGCAGACTCGTTGACAACTTATCTAAAGATCAAGATGGTAGATCGCCTATTTTATTGGCAATGACTTCGATACTAAACAGGTCTTTAGATTAAAAAAATATATTTGCGTCAAGAGAACCGCCTCTGGTTTCTATAAACTTAGTAACACGATATTTTCCTTTTAGAAAGACAAACATTCTACAAAGTGACACTTAAGTAAATAACGGTAAGATGAAGTGCTGGCATAACTATTTTTATTCACATAAAATAGATAGTAATTACTAAAGTGAAGCACAGTACGAATACTGCTATTGATTGACTATTTACTATCAATTTAAGATATGAAAGACAGGTATAATTGTTCACAAAAGATTGATTGCTTGATTGAAATAACAGCAATGTCTACCTGTCAATTGTTGTAATGCCAGACATAATTGAAAATCTATTGTTCCCGGCCAACGGTGTGCCGCTGCCACTTGCTTAACTTGAACAGAAAGAAAATACTGTATTTTCATACTTCAACTAATATACAATATAATAACAGCACCAATAATATACAATGCCAAATTCATACATAATATTATTATGTATATATAAAATGCCCAAATATGGGTAAACCGACGCGACGGCCTCAAAAGGATGTAAATTTTGTTTAAAAATGCAATAGTGGCTCAATCAGTTAACAGATAAATTCAATTGCAATGTATTAGATGGATACCGATTACTTATAAAAGTATATTTTTTTAAATTTACATCACCATTTAACAGCCAATTTAAAAAGAGAATGATGAAAAATGTGACATCAATTTGACAATACATGCCTACGGTCCCTCAACCTGTGACATTAATAACACAGTCATATCTACCGGCTTCTAAATGTTCAACAACAACAACTCCATATACTCGCCCAAGTACTCAGAGGTCCCAGAACGGTATATTGTTGTGTGCATTGTGGCAACACTGAATAGGACATGAATGTATTCAGTACAAAGTTAATTTAGCTACATGTACATAATATGTAAAATAAGTACAAGCGAAGGTCACGTCGGGGTATAATAGCAGAGGTCGTCCGTATTGTGATTGGGTCCTGGAATATTTTACATTAACAGCCAATAAAAAAAACATAAAAAGAAAATTCACTTCCTTTTAATGCAACAAATGTCCTTACAAATTGTTATGTATGTTGTATTTGGATTAATCAGCTGATTGGTTTATAAATTAATTTTATTACGATTGTTGCAAAGGTTAAGAATAAGAAAGATTTTGGTTTGTCATCAATGTTTAAAAATTAATTAATGGCTTTTAGTTTTGTTTTATTTCACACTTCTATGCCAAATTTCATCTAAATCGTTTAAGTGGTTTAGCCGTGAAAAGGTAACAGACAGATAGAGTTACTTTCGAATTTATAATATTAGTAAGGATATCTGAATTAAATCAGCTGACGTCATTATAATTATTGTCATTATAATATTAGTAAGGATTTATTAACCCTTTTAGAATTTAAATTGTACCATTTTTATTAAATAAAAATACGTAAAATATAATGTTTTATTTGGTTATTCTGCATGCAAGTGAATGAAGCAAGAGAGATGCCCGAAACGTGAAAATCACCAAACTCTACCTACCCTTCTAGAAAGCAGTTGTGTGTGAGATACGCACATAGTATACACTGCTTACACATATGTATATTTTACGTACCATAATTGCAAAGGATATTGAATATCAAACTTAAACCCTCAATTGAGATTTATGTACATAATAATATGTACCTACCTGCACAAACAAGTTTGTAATATTTTTACAAAACATAATAAATTAATAATATTTATCTAATGCGAATTAATTCTGAACGGCATTATTTTAATTGCAATGAGTGGCAGCAAAATAATGTGCATGTGGTATGTATAGTGATCTTTTTAAAAAGTTGCACCAATTGTAACAAAAAACGGAGCGCATTTAAAGAAAAATTGTAAAAATGTATACTAGCCGATTATAATACACGTTAATATTATACATATGGCAATCCAAAGAGTTTGAAATTGCATTCAATTATTTTTTTGAGCTGGCCAGGCTACTTGAAAACATTGCAGCCACATATTGCAGTAATATATTGAGTGTTTAATTAACAAAAGTTTTATCGAAAGCCGTGAATGATATACGAATACACCTCTTAACTAAGTACTTTGTGGAGGCGACCGTTACACAGAAACTCGAAAATGAAACTGTTGTATTCCGTAACCGATTCTCTGTGTTGGATAGCTACAATGTACTAGCAAATATGAAATACTGTGTTATGAAATCTCTATAACAAGTTATGATAGTTCGGGTAAACGTAGCTAAAGCTTGGTCGAGAGTAACTAAACGTAGTCATCCAAATGACATGCAACTATGTTGGCAAAATGTTATAGAATTTATGCAAGTATAATCCCAAAAGGGTAGTTACTAGTAAATTTGTATTACATTTGCACTCATTACTCTCTATTGGACACAGACAGATTCATATTAGAGAATCAACTAACAGAAATGCCTAAAACCACTTTGCCCGAACTCGAAATTGACCTGACCTGACTATCAAGTAAATCAGATCAGTAAATCAAGTAATCTTGTTTAAATTCATATTCATCTATTGCACTCGTGTTATTACAATTTGTGTGGTTTCAAAGAGTAGTAGAGCCTCGCTGATTTTAGCATGAATGGGCCGGCTCGACCGGGGAAGAAGTACCTTCTCACAGAATATCGACGTGAAATAGCAGTATTCCTACTGTTGTGTTTCGTTCGGTGAGTGAGAATACCGAAGGCCAATCACCCCCTTACCGTCTTCCCGCTCATTCTCCTTCCCACTTCCTTTCCTAAAGGGTCGGCAACGCGCTAGTGATGCCTCTGGTGTTACAGGCGTCCACGGTGACCACTTACCATCAGGGGTGCCGTATGCTTGTTTGCCACACCAGTTGTATAAAAAAAACAACTTGTATTTAATGTTGTAATGTTTTTAATATTTTCGACCATAGATATTATAACATTTTAATAATGTAACCTTTGTGCAGCAGATATAATAGAAACTGTTGTTATGGGACACCGGTAACGCTGACAGCGTCAGCGTTTAGTAATAAAGATATTTAATAACACCAGTCTAAGGTAACATCAGTTATTTACGCACAATAGTTCAATTACGAGGCTACGTGCGGCAATACAACCAAATAACAGCTATTTATATGACAATTCATAATAATATTATTAGCTCACCAGCTCTTCCATTTGTATACGTGCGTCCATGCTCACAATAATCACTCAACTGGTCATAAAACTCTTGGACGACTGATAATATTATCATCTTCTTAACTACAATGCAAATTGTTGTTTGTATTTTGTAGGCATCGTTGCGAGAGATAAATCAGATTGGGACTTTTGTCCCACGGGCGATGATCGGGGAGCGAGTTGAGAAAATTAGCAACGAGTTGACGGACAGAGAGAAGCGAGTATGAAGTATTTTCGCTGGGTTATGAGCGAGTAAGCAGTGTGTTAGGCGATGAGTAGCACCATTGGCCAGCTACCTCATAATTTGCTGCCGCTAGTGCGTTGTTAACGGATACGCGAGCCATAGACTTGTCTGTATTCGTCGTTTAATGTTTTCGTTAATTTAAGATAAACTATAGCGGCTTAAAGTAGAATTCGAACTGACCTTCCATATGATGAAATAGTATGAAAACCACAACGTTACCGGTTTTCTTCATACAAAGCGGCAACTTCATATAGCCCTATTACAGCCAGTTATGGATCGAGCGCAGTGTATACTACACATAGGTAATATGTATGACAATGGTGAGTCGACCACTTAAACCACTGCGCACTCCGCGCATGTATGTTATGCTTTTATATTTAAACTAGATGTTCCCGCGGTTTCACCCGTGTTTATCGTTACTGCGCCGCCCCCGTGCGTTGTATCGTGATGTTATATAGCCAATAGCTTTCCTCGATAAATAGGCTATCCAACACTAAAATAATTTTTCAAATCGAACCAGTAGTTCCTGAGATTAGCGCGTTCAAACAAACAAACAAACTCTTCAGCTTTATAATATTAGTATAGACTATAGATGTGTGCGATACATACCAACATTTTTTTTTTCTTATTATTAATGTTTTCTTTGCGCAAAGTATAAGCATGGCTATCCAACGTGGCAATGCTGCCAGTCTTCTGGGCACGTTGCCAATTAGATAGCGATGCGGCGAAATATAAAGACGCTTATTAAATTCTCTTTTCTTTTTTTTAGTCTTTAGGTTAACCTTATTTATAGAATTTGACAATCAATTCGGGTTGTACTCTGCTTGTAATAATATAATTCAATCATGATTCGAAAGACACGTGGCGCCATCTATTATCATAAGAACATTATTGTTATTTTCCTCGGGAACAGTAATTTTTTTCGGGATGAAAGGTAGCCTATGCCCGTTTCTGTGCACCTGACAACGTATATGCAAAATTTCAGGATGATCGGTTCAGTAGTTTAGGCGTGAAAAGGTAACAAACAAACAAACTCATTTTCGCTTTTATAATATTAGTTAGGATAGTATGTTATTGTTTGTTGGGAATAAAACATAAATTATAAAATGTATTAACGATATCTGAATAGATGTACTGAGTCGCTTCTCCCAGTTGCATCCTTTCACCATGATTAATGAAAAACTTACCATCAGATTTCAAAACAAGTTTTCTAAGAGAAACGTCTGGCTCGTTGACTCAGCGCAGCGGTATAAATTTGTAGCCGTTCATAATGGTCTCCAGTTCATTTTGATTTCTCAGTGCAAAATGTTTATTTCCATATTACCATAAACAATATTTTAAATTGACGTGTCCAGGCAATCTTAAATATTTTTTATTGAAATAAATAATATCTAATATTTTTTTATTGTAACAAAAAGTTGGTAACAATTAATGTGTGAGCCCTGATTCCCAAACTATCGTGAGCTGTGTGTTGGGAATCAGTTCCTTCCCAGAAATAATTCTACAAAATAGTTAAAATGCAGTTTGTAGGTAAATACCCACAAATAATATTTTAAATTATTTAAGAACTATGCTGTACATATTACAGTAATAATTGCATATGCAAATGTATGTGTAGTTACATGTTAACGCGCGCGCGTGTGTGTTTGTGTGTGTCTGTCTCTGTGTGTGTGTGTGTGTTGTGTGTATGTTTCACGTGTGCATGGTATTAAAGTGGAAGTAATAAGATTTTTATTCTATGACTAGCAATAAATTTTCTATTTGATTATAATCTAAATCTTTGAGACATAATTTAATTATGTTTTTGATTTGGTAGTTAGATAAGGTTTTTGTTTTGTAAACTGAATTGAATTTGTTATATAATCTAGGAGCAACATTACTATATTGTTGTTGGGCAAACTTGCTGTTCACCTTAAGAACTGGGCATTAATTATCTAGTCTTTTATTGGAGGGTTTCAGTAGGGGTACACTAATAATACTTACGAATATATTGAAAGAGAAACAGCTTTCGCACAGACAGAATATCAGCTTTTTCGTAGACTAAATGTGTAGGATGTCGAAATGGGAGATAAAGTAGTACCTAAAGCATGGCCCGTTGCGCTCGTTCTAGCTCAATGAGGTGTGTATAAAGATTTTTAACTTTGTCTCTTGGTCCGGGCAAAGTGGTTTTAAAGTTCTCTTTCATGGGGCTTATTAAGTAGCATCATGCAAGTTTGGCCATGTGTAGACATTACAGAAGGGTGACATGTTGGTCTTAAATGCTGCTAGCAAAATGTGGGAGTAGTAGGTACGGTACAGCTTTAATTGTCAATTCCGTAAAATATTGACGAATCTGCGGCAGTTTTTCTCTTAAAACTGATTAATATTTTCAGTTACAAATTAAAAGTATTCTTATTTACCCTCCAGCTAAGCTAGATGCCTACGTGTGTGGATTAAAGTCAGTATTGGGTTTGGTGGATGTTAATACTAAACAACTTGTATTTATCTTTACAATATATTTTCAGTACAATAAATACTCTGGTTATTTACGGACACTAAAACACTGAAGTTACTTTTCTGTGTACATCCCGTTCTTAGTCATAACATCTACAACACAACACATCTCAGTGTACAGGTAAACTGCTCGTACATATAGCAAGTCCGATACTTTAACCATTAGCTAAGCTAAGGCTGCCACCATATAATACGTAGATATATATGTCAAACTAATATGGCTTTATAGCAAAGTTTAAAGAAATTTCATAATAATAATGAGTTTTGCTTGCCTATATTATACTTAATCGTTTTTTTTTTACAATTAATATGGCAAACAAGCATACGGCCCACCTGATGGTAAGTGGTCACCGTAGCCTATGGACGCCTACAATACCAGAGGCATCACTTGCGCGTTTCCGACCCTTTAAGAAAAAAAGGAAGTGGGAAGGAGAAGGAGCGAGTAGCGGGCAAGAGAGTGATTGGGCCTCCGGCACTCTCACTCACCAAACGAAACACAACAGTAGGAACACTGCTATTTCACGTCGATATTCTGTCAGAGGGTAGTGCTTCCTCGGTCGAGCTGGCCCATTCATGCTGAAATCAGCGAGGCTCTACTACTACAGAACTTCGGTCGAGTAGTTAAGGCTTGAAAGCATAACAAACAAATAACTATATCGTCGCCCGGAGACATAATTACGTATAATTTCAAAAGATGGCGTGTCTATCATCGTTTCACGACTTCGACTGATATCATAATAAAGCAAAATGCTTTTGTTTCTGCAAAAGTTTTGTAGAACAAGTTCAATGTACTGCTTGTTTTTGGCTCATTTCCATTAGACTGTTTATGATTGCGACACTAATGGCGTAGGCGCAAGTGCGCCTGATAGACGAGAGAATGCAAGTTTTATTTCAGAGTTAGACGATTTATTTGACTGCACGGACGGCATAGTGGTTTAAGTGATAACCTCGCTGCCACTGCGTCAGTGGTGGGTTCGAATCCCACATGGGACAAAAATGGTTGTTCTGAGTCTGGGTATTCTTTAGGTCCGTTGTTAGAATGTTTGTAAAGTTCCCCACGATACAGGAATTATTCATTGAGCGCTAGATGCCCTTTAAAAAATTTAAAGCAATTTATATAATGTTTCTATATAATTATGTATTAACATTATATATAACATTAATATTTATGTATAAATTACACTACCTCTAGTATAAACTGCCTCGTTGGTCCTGTGGCATAAGTTTGCTTTTATGTTTACGTGATCGTGACGTCTCGGGTTCGTTGCCCTGGTCAAGCAAGTTGCTAGTCAATTAGTAAGTATCGAGTTATATTATTGACTGCACGATCCAGCATTCGATATACAAACATCTCAATTGTACACAACTCATGTCGGAACCAACTCAGCAATCTTACTAGAATGGAAAAATCGTCTGAAACCTGCATTCTCGCGTCTAACAGCCGCGCTTGCGCATACTTCTACACAATCAGTGACACAAACTCAAACAGTCTCATGGAAACCAGCCAAAAACAACCAGCACAATGAACTCAAAATTCACATTTATTTCCGAGTAGGTACTCAATGAACGCCAGTAAGCAAAATATTATGAAACCGGTATACCAATACCGGCGTTTATTTACATAACGCAGTTAAATCTGTCACTGCGCATCTGCTAATTAAATAACATCGTCTGTAAACAATTGTTAGGCGGACTTGCATAATCGTTAAAACAAGCAGCTCTTAAGATATAACAAACATTGTGTCATAGTATACTGACCTATTTCCCATCGCTTCGTTTGAGCTTGTGTTGGCTTTAGATAAGATTGCAAGATTATCTTCGGTGTTAGAAATAGCGGACGATGTTACGGACGAAAATTCGTACGAAATTTTAAAGATGTTTCGTCTTTTCATTAGGAGTGGAAATTGATTCGTGACATAAATAGTTTTATGCCTGTATCTTATCATCAGAGGGCTAGGCAGATGTATATAACAACCACAGTTATGATTTATATTAGATTTTGATCGCGGCTTCACTCGCGTAAATGTAGGTTAGGTATGTCAATTTTCTATCCCTTAGGAACAGTACATTTTCTGGATGAAAGGTACTCTATATGTCACGTTATGTACCCTTGACAACGTGTATACGAAATTTCATGATGATTGGTCGAGTAGTTAAGGCTTGAAAGCGTAACAAACAAATAAATAGTACAAGCTCTGCTTAGTTTTTTTTTAATTTAATTTTTTTATACTACTAAGGTGGCAAACAAGCATACGGCCCACCTGATGGTAAGTGGTCACCGTAGCCTATGGACGCCTGCAACACCAGAGGCATCACCTGCGCGTTGCCGACCCTTTAGGAAAGGAAGTGGGAAGGAGAAGGAGCGGGAAGGGAGAAAGGGGATGCTTGGGCCTCCGGTACTCTCACTCACCGAACGAAACACAACAGTAGGAATACTGCTATTTCACGTCGATATTCTGTGAGAGGGTAGTCCTTACCCGGTCGAGCCGGCCCATTCATGCTGAAGTCAACGAGGCTCTACTACTCAAATGGTATTGTGTGTATGTGGTAGAATATAACATAATAATAATAATATTCTACCACATACAACACACCACGTACACAATCGAAATTGTTATTCGAATGAGTCTGTCGTATTTATAAAATTATATCAATGCATAGTCAAAAATGGCTGCCGTATTGATTCAATGGACGCAGGTATAATGCGCAAAAGCACAGTTTGCGCTTTATATCTGCGGCCGACCATGTCTTGTTCCGGATCGGGCATATTAGTGCTATTGAGTTCTTCTATCACATAATTCTCAGCAGCAATACAGAGACTGGAAATGCGCCCGATAGGAGGCAATAATCCTAACTTATCTTATAAATGTGAATGTGAGTTTATTATTGAAACTATTAAAACTATTATTACTATATTCAATAATTAATTAGCTTAAAAATTAGTAAAGTTTAATAGTAATAGTAGTGTAACAGTTTTCAAAATTTTGCAATAAAGTATCAAATAAACAACACGATAAAATCCGTATAGGTATAGTAGTTTAATTTCAATGAATAACATTCGCATATACAGAAGACAATATTATGTGAGTTTATATTTCTGTCGGCCTCGATGATGTAGTGGTTAGTGTAACCGACTGCCATGCCTGAGGTCGCGGGTTCGATTCCCGCACAAGTCAAACATTTGTGTGCATGAACATGGATGTTTGTCCTGGTCTGGGTGTTTCTATGTATACTTAATATGTATGTATTTACAAAAAAAAAGTATATATTATGTACTATGTTTATCCATTGTCTAGTACAAGCTCTGCTTAGTTTGGGCTAGATGGTGTTGTGTATATGTGATAGAATGTTATTATATTATTATTAATTCTACATAGAATTTGTGTCAAAATTTAATTATCCATAGGTAAAACGACTCGTTTCTTGTTATAGAAACCGGGCATAAGTGATATTAGAATGAATGATTCTATTTGTTTTATCAAAAAATATTTCTACCAGTTTTCTACAGAATCAACTTTTCTTTACCGATAATAGATGTTATCGCAATTTTTTATTGGCATTCGATCTCGTTTCGAGTTATCGATACCTGGATTCTTAGTCGAGTTTCTATGGCTTTTCCACAAACTTGTTAGCCCGGCATCGCTTGTACTATGTGGGGCAATTAAAATGTCTTTTCTCCATACCTATGAATATTTATGGGGTTTCTTGACTCCAATATGCCTATTGGAAAGGGATATATTTGTTTGGGGCCAACCACCGGCTATACTGACCAGATAGGGGAAAGTTTACACTTTAACGGGTGATAAATGACTGCCTCTGCAATACGACTGCTGTGCTTGAGGTCTTGGGTTCGATTGCCGGGACAGGCATATACCCTACTAGCTGACCGGCGCAACTTCGTCTGCTTCACATAAGATAATTTTTCCGTTTTGCAACATTTTTCATTGATGCTCCACTCCTATAGGTCGTAGAGTAATGTTATATAGCCTATAGCCTTCCTCGATAAATGAGCTATCCAACACTAAATTAATTTATATTTGAACCAGTAGTTCCTGAGTTTAGCGCGTTCAACCAACCAAACTCTTCAGCTTTATAATATTAGTTATAGATTACTTATAATATACCGATGACTTATAAATACATAGACCTTTTCATGCCTAAACCACTGAACCGATCATCCTGAAATTTTGCATATATATACATTAATAATAATAATAATAATATATTCTACCACATACACACAACACCATCTAGCCCAAACTAAGCAGAGCTTGTACTATGGGTATTAGACAATAGATAAATATACATATATACTTTTTTTTTTGTAAATACATACATATTATACATAGAAACACCCAGACCAAGACAAACACCCATGTTCATGCACACAAATGTTTGACTTATGCGGGAATCGAACCCGCGACCTCATGCGTGGCAGTCGGTTACACCAACCACTACGCCATCGAGGCCGACATTGTTAAGTGTACAGAAACGGACATCTTAGGTTACCTTTCATCCCGAAAAAATAAACTGTTCTCGAGGAAAGCAATAATAACGTTCTTATGATAATAGATGGCGCCACGTGTCTTTCGAATCATGATTGAATTATATTATCACAAGCAGAGTACAACCCGAATTGATTGTCAAATTCTAAATTAACGCTAGCGAAGCGGCAGGCTAGTTAGTTTATAAAAGCGTGTTAATAGGTATATAAAAGGTTAGAAAAACATATGTTTTTAAGGCGAGTCCCCTTTTATCAGGTCCGGATATATAAATTAGAACAGATTCAATCTTCATGTTAATTTTAAAACAGAGGGCGTTAACTTGTCATATTAATTTTGATATGTTACTATAAGGGCGCCTTCAAATTTGCCGCGCGGCAGCGCGGCTGCAACGCTGCCGCCACGCAGCCGTCACTAGTCTATCGATGAACTAATGCGCGGCAGTAGCGCGGGTGCAGCGCTCCAGTCGCGCGTTCGTCAAAATGACCACACTCCACCTGATGGTAAGCAGTCGTGTGGTCTAAGAGCAGTGGCCTCCAACATCGCCCCCACAGTAGCCGAGGCGATGTTGAGGTCTCTACTTTGACGGCCTGAGAAGATGCTTTTTTTTTTTATATGGATTTAGAAAGTAGCGTGGGCGCAGCACTGCAGCCGCGCTGTACATTGCGGCAAATTTGAAGGCGCCCTAAGAATTAATAAATCCAGTAAAATTTTTCTATATTAAACATGGTTTAAAACTGACTAATGCGGATGTTATCGCGGTGAGCATTGGTTCTATAATCTTATTTATCTTAACCCGAAGTTTTAGATGATGGTAAGTGGGAACTGTATTGTTATTGAATTGTAATTGAAGTTGAAGTTATGAGCAAGTTGTGAATTGGGTGTTGCGGCCACAAAAATAAAAGTTAAAAAATATTAAAAATTGTTTATTATCGTTTTTTTATAAGCTATTTTATAATCAGTAGTTGGGGTACTCCTTTTAAGTAAACATTACCTGTGTTAGGAGACCCCGCTCTTCACATTACAATAATAATATAATTGCACAAGTTGCACAATATTTTAAACAAATGGTTAATAAATATAATGTATATGCTTAGGTATATAATTAAATTTGTTGAGTAAATAAGTGTATATATATGTAAGTATGACTGTGGGTGTGAATGTGTGTTGTGTGTGTATGTATGTCTGTGTGAGTAAAAGTAATTTGGAAGTTTTATTATTTAAATGATAAGATTAGATCTATAGAATGTCATGTATGGTGCGGGGAATGGAACAAATCACACATAAGAACACACGAACTTTCGTCCTGTATAAGAATCGAACACCACAACACACGATGTACCGACAGTGGTGAGTGGACCGCTTAAACCACTGTGCCACCAGTGCACCGTCATTATTCACAATAAATTATGTTGGTCAGTCCTTAGATTGCTACAGAATGAGATATATTCTTTAACATAGTCCGCTACAACAATCGATATTAGAAGCTTACGATCAGTCAGACACCCTTAAATATATTAACCACAGGCAATTCCATCTACATATCCCTCCCTACCAATAGTTTTCAAGACAGTTAATACACAAACTTCATTATTCTACCCCATCAATCTTATGTCACGTCCCTTAAAACTCATAAGACGCTGTCGACATTTCGATTGCAATCCTCGTTTGCCTCATAATGGCAGTCAGACCTTAAATCTTATTAGAGGGGGACACGAAACACTTACGTCAGCCATGATATCTGTCTGGAATTCTGTATGAGACTGTCTATCTATGATTTACGCCTATAATTCTGCTTATGTGAGAAAATGGCGTCCGAGGCTGTGGCTGGTAGGCGGCGATAGTCTCGCTCTTATAACGTGGGATTTAAGGCCATAGAAAAATAAAAGTTGAAATGAATTATTACTGCAAAAAAGATACAAAGGTAGAATACTAGAAAATGGAAACATAAATACTTAAAATAGTGTTCGTGGCACCGAATACATATTATTACTATAACATACTGATACCTACATAAACAGGCGTGAATCTATGTATGTATGTATGTACCTACATAATATATCGCTGGTTCAATATTACAAGGTTCTATGTCACATTTTTGAAAAAATTGCATTATGAATATTGCATCAAGCCGCCATATATACAAGCTAAATGTACCCAAACAAAGAATTAATGTATTCAGCAGAAATTCTTACTGCATGGCGATCCATATCTATACTTATAATAAAACTGTAGAGAGGTCAATTCTGTACATTGAATATATATTCAAAATTAATATTGGAGGATGAATGGTGATCGATACTGATGACAAAAATGCAATCAGTAAATTTTTTGTCTGTCTGTCTGTCTGTCTGTCCGTCTGTCTGTCTGTCTGTATATGCACGCATGGGTCAAAAACTACTGAAGGGATTTTAACCAAACTTGGTAGGATTGTAGTCCATACTCCTGGGCAGGTTATAGGCTATATAACATAACGCTAAGACACATAGGAGCTGAGCAGTGACGATAAATTTGAAGCAAGTCGGATGAAAATGCGCTTTCGAGCTCTTATCCTCGCATACGTTGATCATACACTAAAAGTATGTATTACAAAGATGATGGTCTTCAAAAGATCTACAAAAAAGTCTTCAATAGTATATATCTATATTTTATAAATTAGCCACGATAACGTGTTTAATCGTTAGGCATTTCTTCAAAGTGTATTAAATACATAAATATATTGTATTTCACATAGATATATCTTTATCAAACTCCCATATTCAAAAAGAACACTTTAATATTTATTTTATAAAAAAAGAATTATAGAAATCGGTTAATAAACACAAGATATAGATGAAATAAAACTTCTAAATCTCGCCGCGCCAGTATGGGTACGGTTGATTTTTGTTTAACGCGCGAAACGGCCATCCGTTGCATCTATAAAAAGGCGGGGGCGCTCACGCGCCGACATCACGGGTTGGGAGCCTTCTGCGCTCACCCACAGTCCGCGTAAAGTTGTAAAGGCCAACTGAGGAGGGAGGTCAACAATAAGCACACACAAAAAAAAAAAAAAACTCGCCGACTTCACTCACATTGTCACTCTTAATGCGAACGGACGTGGTTCTTATTGAATCTTCTCGGAATAAGCGCACTTTAGATTTAAAAAATACGTAGTTTTTAGATATAACTTTAAAGTAGGTATTAGATAATAATATAATTAGTTTGTTTAGTGTTTTTGTTTGTTTCTCCTTCTTTTCTTTATATATATAGTTGTTAAGTTAAACGTTGTAAAGTTAAGTATAAATTTCAATTAAGTAAGTATACATTTTTTGGTTTTGTGTTTTATCTTATTAGGTTCTTTTTATTCCGTAGATATATATTTTTCTTTTTGTGTATTTATCTTATTAGGTTCTTTTTATTCCACCTACGATGCCACCTAAAAAACGGTCTTCCTTATCTCGAAATTCGAGAAATGCCAAAAGAATGAGAGATGCGCGTTCTCAAGAATCGTCAGAGGAAAGAGCGCATCGTTTAAACTCTATGAGAGTTAATAAAACATCTGTTTACGGCGACCTTTCAGAACTATTTGAAAGGGACAATAATTGGTTATGCGAAAGATCCATTTTAACCCCTCGCAATGACCAAGCATCTGATATAAATAGCAATATATTGTCAAATATACACAAGGCGAGACTAAGATATACTTTTCTATAAACAGGATGCTTGATCAACAAGAAGCCACGAACTATCCGATAGAATTTTTAAACTCTTTAAATATACCTGGACTTCCATCTCATGAAATCCATTTATTTTTAATTTTAATTCCGATTATTCTACTCCGAAATTTAAGACCACCACAACTATGCAACGGAACCCGACTAAAAGTCATACAATTACAACAAAACATAATAGAGGCTCAAATTCTAACAGGTTGCGGTGCCGGCGAAATTGTTTTTATTCCCAGAATGCCCATTATACCAAATAATTTTCCATTTCAGTTTAAAAGTACGCAAAGCCCAGTAACGGTATGTTATGCAATGACAATTAATAAAGCTCAGGGTCAGACCTTCCGCGTTGCTGGAGTAGATCTTAGACTCAGTTGTTTTTCACATGGGCAGTTGTACGTCGCTCTTTCCCGGGTCAGTAGTTCCAGAAATCTTTATGCATACGTACCATTTTATGTTAGAAACGAAGCAAAACAAAAATTACGGTCTCAAATAGATTTTTAAAAGGCAGCGTCATATATATCTATTAAATTGTAGTTTAATAGTCTATAGTTTAAAGAAAAACATTGTTGTAAAAGGAGATCCACGCGGACGAAGTCGCGGGCACAGCTAGTATATAATAAATTACCAGACATATTTAAGAATCTCCCCATGACAAAATTCAAGAAACAGTTGCATGCACTACTCACAAATAAATGTCTGTATCATATAAATGACTATTTCAATGAAAAAAATATGACTTTATAAGCTGCCGATTATCCTATGACATGATTAATAATACAATTATTAAATTCTTATTTTATGAAATTGATAAATTATAAGATAATAAATTGAATATGTATTTTAAATAGTGAATAAGAATAAATTATTTAGCAAAAAATATAAACAAACAATGGGCATATATTACTAATTGATTGATATCAATATGTTATTTCAATAGTTTGCATGTTAAAATTGTATTAATGTAATTGCTTAAATTTTGCACGCCACATCTGGCCGAATATGCAGTACAAAATTTAAAATGACCACCTGTATACCTGAACCATATTCTGGCAAATAAAGATTATTATTATTATTATGGTTCGTCATTCCTTTTTGTTTAGACTAATATAGTAATAGATGGAAGCACTTACCACCTCACAATATTAAATCGCAAATAGTTCTAAGTTACTTTTTAAGTTATTTTTACTGATATGCCAAATTTAAACCTCATTTCCCCAAAGTAAAAAAAAATAACATAGAACCTTGTAATAGTGAGCCAGCGATATGTACCCTATATATATATATGTTACTGCATACATTTTGCAGAGCTTAATTATATATCCTAAGTTTCTGCGATCGAAGAAGTACCTTCTCCTACTCTCTCAAAAATTTACATATGTATGATTATGTATGTATAAGAAACTGTATATACTATACTAAAACTTTCAGTTCTAACACCTTTTGGATTGCGGTTGTCCTATAGAAACAATATGTAGGTACTCAGAAGCATAACAGCAGAACAAATTGTTGGAACATATTTGATTGGCCGTTACGTAGTTATACAAATTACTCTGTCGTTTTACTTTTCATACAGACAGCACAAAGCTGTTATTTGTATACTATACAACAAATTGTCAATACATATTCAACGTATAATATGCCTTACGCCGAACATAAGCAATGTGTAATTTAAACGATTGACGTATAAATACATATGCAAATACATATTTCGCGGATTTTGTTCAATTCTATCAAAAACATGCATTATTGCGTGACATGTAATAAATAAAATAACTATGTGCTTTTACATAAACGCTTAAGATAATAAACTCTCTTTACGATGTTAAAATGCAACGCCAATTGCGTCTAGACTATAGAAGTCTAGACTATTGAGTTATTACCAGAATGCTAGCGAGCCAGTATTTCCTTCAGCCTGAATCAAAAAGACAGACCGTTGATTTTTATGAAGATGAAAGTTATGTTGTGGTTATAAAACAAGGTTTCTATAGACCAGATAATAGTCTCACTACCTAGAGGTAGTGAGACTTTTATCTGGTCTATCCATAGCAAAGCAGTAGGAAGTCGACTAATATGCACGAAGTCTTGAGTTCGATTGCGGCATCAACCATTGTTATGGATTTTTTATGTCAAGGAATTTTCAGTAGTAGCGGTCTGTGCCTTATCTGCAAGGCAGTCTGCTACTACTATTGAATAATTAAATGATATTGCTATCTAGCAGTACAGTACCTCCTTATTACGTAGTACCTAAACCAAAGCTGGCAAAATGTGGGTAGTACACTTCTATCTAACTCAGCTCAATGGATAGTTGATTACGGCACTGACAAAATGACATTAAAGCAGGGCTACACTCCAGTTTATAAAAATAGCTAGATATATATACATATATATATTTGCAATTCGGATGCACATAAGTGCATTCGATATATAATATGCTTTTGGATCCAAATTTTCGTCTTGTGTGACAATCGAATCCATAGGAGTGACACTTCAATTCAAAATCGAATCACCGCATACAGAATTGAAAGTTCAATAGCTTTGTTTCTACTCGCCTCATGTTTATTAAGTCTTCAAATATAGCTAGCGAAGGAAATTCCGCGCCATCTCCATCATAAGTAAGCAGAAGGCAATAACCCAATGGTAATTATAGTAAACATACTAACGAAAGAGCATACTTGCTAGTTTAATTAACAAAATCGCGTTCAGCCGAAGGAACGGAGTCAAAACATCATGGGAAAATAATTCACATTTCTATTGTAAGAATTTATGGTCATCTTTTCACCGCTGGGTAAGTAGGTTTTTTGTTAGTCTTATAATTAACATAAGTTCGCACACGAACTGTGCCTTTTTAGAAACTGCTTTGCATAATTATTTGTTGGATAAAATTAACAACAGAGTTTCAAAGCGAAAGTTTACTGAGTACTTTGTTATAATTACAGATTACGAACATTTTGTCTCGAGACCGGGTTAAGCTGCAAACTTTATACCGTTCGACAAACTATAATCGAAATATTACTATAGAAGTATACCTATACATACTCGTACTTCACGATTATTCAGCGCAGAACGATTAGGCTAAGGTACATCATAAAGTGATTATAAGTTCATGTTGTTGATATAATATTTTTTAGTCTTCATATTCAGACTAGATTTTACCCGCGGTTTTCCTCGCATTGATAAAGATTTTTAAAATAAACACCTACCCGCGAGTACAGCACTTTTTTATTTAATGAACTTTTTCTGTACCCTTGCCAACGTGTACAAATTTTCATAATTGTTGTCGAGAAATTAGGGCGTGAGAGCGTAACAAAAAAACTCACATGCGCAATTATAAAATGAGTTAGGATAGCAAAAATAATGCTGCTATTGATATTCTAAAGGATAACAAATTTCTCTAGCTAGATTATGACAAAATTTTGTCTCTATCTGGGATTTTATACTAGGTATATAAATATTTAATTTATTTTCTATCTCTAGTTACTAGTTTCAGCTGAGGGCTTTGCCCGCGTGAATTCCATGGAAACACATATCGGAATAAAAAATTATGCTCATTTCCAGAATATCATCTGTCTCCTAACCAAATTTCATCAAAATCGGGTCAGTGGTTTACCTATGAAAGCGTAACAGACAGGCAGTTACTTTCGCATTTATAAGATTAGTATGTATTTGAAACTGAACTGAAAATCAGTAAATTCCGCCATTGGCGATCACCACTTAAAGTTTATCTCTCGACAACGCATATCACCATAACATGTCAATTACCACCCCACAGTTCACCGCTAAGTGACGCACAGATAAACACACATCCGACGATGTATTGATTTTATATACATACCTATAACGTAACATACATAAAGATATCGATCTTATACTGTCAGTACAATCTCTTCCTTTCCTTATTTTCTTTGAATGTTGTCTTAAGGCGTGGCTGGTTACTAGATAGATTTGTTTACTTTCTTAGTCTAGCGTAGATAGGTCCGGTAAAGCAATGGACTTGAGATGAAAAAGATTAAGACTTTGTGGCCTGTTATGAATGGCAATGATGCAAATACATATAGGTGTCATATTTAGAGTCAATAAAATTTTTGTTGTCCTTTCATTATGTAAATGTTGGATCGAAATGTTCGGTCGATACACAATATGCATAGTAAAAAGACTATTTTATCTTATCTTATTAGAGCAGCGATAGCTCAGTGGGGAGACCAACAGACTGCAATGCAGAGGGTCTCGGGTTCGAATCCACGTCGCGCACCTCTGATATTCGGAAGTTATGACTTTTCGAAATTATGTGCGTATTGATTGACAATTATCGCCTGCTCCGTGCGTCGGAGAGCACGTTAAGCCGTCAGTCCCGGCTGCCATGAACTTCTATGGCAGTCGTTATTGGGAGAGTGTCGACACAAAAGATCCCACTGGGTCGAAGTGTCGCCGGTCTGCACTGACTAACCCCCACTTAAGATGAGACCTTTACCTTAATCTTTACGTAGTGTATTCAAAACATTTTGGAAATAAAGCCCAAATAAATTAATTATATTTGACTGCAGGGATGGCTTAGTTGTTTGCCTCACCACTGGCACTGTGCCGAGTGTTCTGGGTTCGATCCCTACACGAGAAAAAAATAATATCTTTGTGTCCGTTGTTTGAATGTTTATAAAGTCACCCGCGACACAGGATAAATTTCAAGTGCGGATGTTGTCTTTTATAAAAAAGAAAGATTAATTATCCCTTAAAATTGACACTTATTTGCAAAGTTGTCGTTCGGAAATACCCACAAAACGTTAACGTAATTAAAACTGTGATACAAACGTTTTAGTTTAGCTAGAGGGCTTTTAGATATTACTACTAATTTGCAGCACAAATTGCTAGTAATTTTATAATTATAAAAATGTTTATTTTCCCTATACCGCCTTATCTACCATTAGGTATATTTTTATGTATTATAATATATAGCAGCGGTTTAAAAATACAATAATTGGAATGATTACAGAAAAACGGTTGTCAAATATTACAGTTTATCTCGCAAACTAATATAGTTATCAATGAACTCTTTATACGATATATATGATATAAGTATAAACTAAATAACTGCGATTTATGATAAAAATTATGCTAACACTAAACAATTAGTTCAACAATATTTACAAACCTTGAACTACGATCAAACTGAAAATTTGATGACTGTTACGCAATAAAATAGCTCTTTAAGTTGTCATAGTAATCACTTAGTTTATAATGTAATTCATAAGTTTTGTATACAAATAATAATGTTTTATAAGTATTGTTTTAGAATTTATATCTTTATTATACAGTATGTGCCCCTAATGCCTGTGGCACAGGTTTACCCTAGTACAGGCACCCCTTATAATTTACCTTTACGATGTAACATAAGCTCTGTATCCATTTGTACCAATTTAAGTGAAATAAATAATAATTATTATTATTGTGTACTTTTATTTTTTCTCAGCTCAGGGCTGGTTTTGACTACATCGACGGGCCGAAACGAAGTAAATGTATCGTGTGGTGTGTTTAGTCATGTAAATGACGTGTTTTGTGTAACCTCGTTTTTATGGCATGAACGTTCTAACTATTCTGCAGGTGTTCAGAATGGCGGCTTTTTGGAGCATAATGTATAGGGAATCTTTAAGGTCTATTAATTTCAGGCTATGGTGAAGATGTTTAGGAATGATACCGGTGGTGGAAAGCACTATGGGCACTATGTAAACTTTGTCTTGTTTCCATATTCTTGTTACTTCATCCTTCAGCTCTGCATATTATTATGATTCATACTGCGGTTGGGTATGCGACTGCTGTGCATGTGGATTCGGGTTCAATTCCCGAATCGATCTAAATTATCAGCAGCACGAAGTTTAAAGGTACAGGGTACATGGCAATAGGCTTGCCCTCTATTACGTGGGACCTGAACTCATAGCTAGCAATATAGGGGTGCAATGGACCTCTGCCTACTCCACCAGGGATATTGGCATGAGACTTTTATCCTAATTAATATTATAAATGCAAACGTGAGAGTGTTTGCTACGCTTTCACGCCTTAAGTACTCTATCGATCATCACATTCATCACGAAATATCGTATGCACGTTGTCAGGATTACAGAAAAGTACAAAAGGTACCTTCTATCCAGAAAAAATATTGCTCCTGAGGGATTGTTAGTGTTTTTATATATTTTGTTGTAAGTACGTTTTTCTATATTTTGTTTTAAACCCAGCGCAGTAGCTTCAAAATTTGGTGGTATATGATAAGATAGCACATTTTGCGAATCGCACCTTTGGCAAATTGGACAATCTGCACATCGAACTCTCGGCGCCAAATCCGTATAACAGGCTTGTTGTAAATATTGTTAATTGGACCGCCACTAACCAGTTATACAATTTGATGCAGTATACAACCCAACTACGTTGTCACAAGTAGTTACAATCCCAAGTGGCTGGATCAGACAGTTTCCTATTAAGTCTGTCATCTTTCCTCTCAACGACCAATTGCCATCTTTGCTTTCAACAAGCAGCTGTCTATCAGTCGCCTCAGCGCGCCACTTTACGTAACTTACGCTGACAGACAGTGCGATTACTCAAAGGATATTTTATCTCGTCAGTTTATAACTTGCCTGATGCAATGAAACTATTTTTAAACTAGCCTGCAGTTCACTTGATTGCTAAAGTAAGTAAGGTCCTCCAGACTGAATTTGGTCAAGGCGGCCAATCTTATCAGAGAATAACCAGTTACTCAGGGGATATAATAGTGCACGAATCTGTGCGCAAACAAGCGCACTCTCTATTCCCTAACTCTTATAGTCCGATAAAAAGGGTGATACGACCGGAGATAAATTTTCCGCAGAAGCGACTGCTCTACGCTTCCGAGGATTTCCAAAGCACGGCGGTGTGCATAACCGCCAATTTCCTAACTATACTATTGAGCATTTCTTGACAGAAGCACCCAATATTTTTTTGCTGGCCATACAGCAGATATCATGCATAGTAGTCGCATTTATTTCCATTGGACCACCGACGCAGTCCATACATGTTGGTAACACCAGGCTTTATTCCTGTATTGCCAAAGCAGCAACCATTTAAGGTGCTAGGAAACATCCTTATTAACAAGGAGCTAAATTAAATTTTTCATACTGGTTCTTTGGCACCTATAACTTTTAAACGGCAATATGGAAATTTTAACGGCAAACATTTGTGTGCATGGACATGGATGTTTGTCTTGGTCTGGGTGTTTCTATGTATAATATGTATGTATTTACAAAAAAAAAAGTATATATATGTATGTTTATCCATTGTCTAGTACCCATAGTACAAGCTCTGCTTAGTTTGGGCTAGATGGTGTTGTGTGTATGTGGTAGAATATTATTATGGAATGTATTTTATGGAAACTTAATATTAATATAATTCTATAATAAAATTTCAAATCGAGTCTCTCTCTCTAAACTTAATTGAATTAGACATTGATACGACAAGACAACATTCTTATGCCCATAAAGCCATCACAAGATTCAATCGTCAATCTGTTCCGGAATTACTACACGCATTCCTACGACACCTGCCTTCCTGAGGAAGGCAGGTGTCGTGACGCAAAAAACATGGCTTTCGGTATGTAATGGAAGGATTTCACTTTCGTTTACGAAGCTTCCTGAACTTAGAGACAGGAATCCCGAGAGGTATGCGTAGTTTGTTGAATGTTTTATTAACTGTCGGATGATGTTAAGGAAATTGTAGTAACTTAGGTTGTAAGGTACGTAAGTAAGAAAGGAAAGAAATGGCACTTTGGTTAATTTAGATATTTGATTGTGGGAACAATATCAGTTTCTGTTAGATGACACGTTGCAGTAGATCCTAGCGAATTATATAATATGAATGTGAGTTTGTCTTTTACGCTTTCACGCGTTAACTACGACTGCTACGACCGATCATTATGAAATTTCGTATACACGTTGTCAGGGGTACTGGGGCCCAAGTCTGCTATTTTTATAAATTCGTAACGTTTTATAAATTCGTCGTTTCACGACGTAACTGCAATTCCATTGTCATTTTGCTAAAAGTTCGTAATCTGCTAAATTCATAATGGTCGATCATTGGTCGGTCAATGGTCTCGTAATAGGATTGTGGTAGAATGTATTGCCATTATTTTAAAACCCGTTACATAGTAGAGGTGATTTTTGAAAAACTACTATTAAATTTGAACATTTATTCATGCCAGATTTCGTTTATATATATTTTTACATATTATTTATAAGTGTTAAAAGCAATTTGTTTAAAGGAACTTTTAAAAATGTTAGCAGATGCGTATACGGTAATACGTCAGTCATTCATTTGTATTATGTACGAGATTACCACTCTATGCCATTTTTTCAATGGAGTGTCAGTGGTTGACCATCGGAAAGTCACAATGTTGCCATTATATCAGTAGATAAGTTATAAGTTATTTATTTCTTAACAATATAGATTGTGTTGAAAAATATTTGATACAAGAAATAATAATAAAATTAATAATTATTATAAACTACACAAAATTCAACAATAAACCACAATTTCAATAATAATTTAAATTTCGATAACAATTCGCAATATACATTTTAATATAATTAATTAATTTAATGGAAGATGTCAACAGGTTATTAAATAATGTTATTATGTCTACTGTTTGTCATTAATAAACTCGTCAACACTATAATAGATTATCAAACTTGTCAAAATCAACAATTATGAAATCAATGATAGACCATTCTGACACTATTGTAATAGCAGACTTTGGCCCCAGGATACATGGGGTTTACCTAGAAAATGTACTGTTCCCGAAGTATGGAAACTTATTGACATAACCTACACTAGCGTAAGCTAAGCCGTGGGCGAAATCTAGTTAAGTTTGTACCTGCAGAGTAATAAGTTTTTTATTAAAAAAGATGACAAAAAATATATTAAGGGCTTGTCCCAACACCTCTAAATAGCATTTTTTATCTATAAGTTAAAAGTCTCACCATCTCTTTTCTTTAACCCAGCAAGACTGAGACAGAATGCGATATTCTTTCGGATAACTTTTACTTGTAATTGTGGGACTGACTGTAAGTACATAATTATGTAGGTAGAGTTGGGTCTCTATGTATTTTATCTCGGTAAAACTACCAAATTTTTAATGAGGAATAAGAGCACTTCATTAGCAAATATTAATACGATAGACAAAGATAAAAGATTTTCATAATGCTGACATTTTGACAGCTGTTCTAAGGTTAAGTAAAATGGTTACCGACTTAGTCGCAGACGGCATACTACTAGCAATAATTGCCTGATAAAATAACACAATACATATAACACTATTTGACCTAAAAAGTAGCGATTTGGCACACCGTATTGGTTTTTAGTCAGTAGGCCCGAAGGGTCAGGAG
Organism: Catocala sponsa; assembly: GCA_963564715.1. Taxonomy (NCBI): domain Eukaryota; kingdom Metazoa; phylum Arthropoda; class Insecta; order Lepidoptera; family Erebidae; genus Catocala; species Catocala sponsa. The sequence goes on from OY751352.1 coordinate 11,303,746, forward strand.
AGTCCGACATAACCGTCTCGTCTCTCCTTGTAGCGAGGGGGTTTTTATCAGAAGCAAATGCTCCTGATGCATCCCCACGTTAAAAAAGGGTCTCGAGTCCGACCTTACTATCAGTGTTTACGCAAGCGAGCAGTCCAAGTTTCATTACTGCACTGATGAGATCACGTATAGACAACGAGATATATGTACATTTAATGAAGCAAACCAAACAAACATTCATTCATTATTTATTAAAATGTATACGCGTAATACAATTTAGTTGTAATATAACTACATATATAAGTATTCATTTGTAGGTATAGTACTAATTATGAGGTAACGTTTTAGCGCGAAATAGATAACTGACGGTTTTGGCGTTAACCGGTAATTCTGTTATCGATGCCTATCAATACCTGCATAACAACACTATTATCTATCCTACTTTAGGAATAATTTGCTTGTTATTGTTTGCTAAGTTATTTTGCATAAAGTTAGTTAAACAAACAGTAACAGTCATTGATATCTATACTAATACTATAAAGCTAAAGAGTTTGTTTGTTTGAACGCGCTAATCTCAGGAGCTTCTGGTTCGATTTGAAAAATTATTTTAGTGTTTGATAGCCTATTTATCGAGGAAGGTTATAGGCTATATAACATCATGCTGCGATCCACGGGGGCGGCGCAGTAATGATAAAAGCGGGTGAAACCGCGGGAACATCTAGTATAATATACCTCAATGGTAACAGTTGAAAAAAACTGTAATCACATATATTTATATAATAGTTGGTGATAATATACATATATATTTCCCAGAATCTGTCGTGAACACAATACCTACATTTTTTAAATGTGAAAAGGTCGATATCCTCTCAGTGTCCTTAAAAGCCTTATATAAATTTAAGTCGCAACAGTTGTGATAGCTTAATTAAATTGTTTTCTTTTTAGTTCTTTTTCATTTATTTTTTGCTGCTAGCTGTTTTTCTTTTTGTTTTATATTTTAATTTTGTGTAGAGTATCTGTTTGATAGTGCAATCTCAATGCATGTCGAATTTGCCTATAATTGGATTTGCATTATGTTTAAGATTATATTTAGCTATGTTAAATCATAAGTTTAAAATGTAAAATATGTCAATAAAAAAAATACCTCATAAAGACTATGGCCATAGAACGACTGGAAAAATGATTATAATATTAATAACGACAATTAGACAGACTCTGCATCATTACAGTTATAAATAAAATCTCTAAGCAAATTAGTCTAATAATAGCACGACCTTATTTTTATATTTATTGTTACAATATCAGCATTTTTTACTTATAACTTGTAAACAACTCTTATTATAATATCACCCCTGTTTATATAAAGTACCTATCCCAATGGACTCCTCTCAAGGAATCCCAAAGCGGGTTACGAGATTTCTTAGAAATGCAGGTTTCCTTACGATGTTTTCCTTCGCCGCTAAACGAGCAATAATTAACTATTTAGTAAATTCGAAAAGACAGAGCTGCGTGTTCTGGGATCAAACTCAAGTCCTCCTAGTTATAGTAATGGTCTCCGAATAGGCTATCGCTGTCGCCTTTATAATATAGACCTGTGCCCGGCATGAGAAGGTTTATACATTCAGCTCCTATGACATTATTTTTCACCATTAGAAGAGTTCTGTATTGCCAACCTTCTATGGCTGCAGTCTGGATGGGCAAGGTATAGGAGAGATAAGGTAGGTAAGGTGTTGTAAGTCTTAATAGGCTTTACACATCGTTATTTACGAAGAAGTCTCAGCCGTGAAGCATCACCCATAAACGTTTCCTTCAGTGATAAAGAGCGCGAAAATATTTCAATATACACATACATATTTATATGCAGATATTTCTAATGCGTGCTCTGGGATCGATCCATATCGTATAGAATACTACGCTTCCATTAAATGCTAAAGTTTTTTTCTAAGTAAACTTGCAAAGTGACCGTCAGTTTGACAATATAAGCTGTGATATACATACATATCTATACACAGCTACGCTTTTAGTGTCTATATAATAAGAGGCGAGCTTATAATCGTTTACTGGGCATAGTTCCACAATTTAGTGCTGTTACTGAAAATTTCTTGCCAGAAAATAAAATTTCAATGATACTTCACCCGTCCCGCGAATCCAACCTTAAACCTCATACACAGCAATCACTACTCCACCGCTTCGCCACTAAGCCAGTAGAAATCTAGAGTGATTCGTGCTCTGTGTGTCAACTTTTTTATTTTTATGCAACTAAGGTGGCAAACAAGCATACGGCACACCTGATGGTAAGTGGTCACCGTAGCCTATGGACGCCTGCGACATCAGAGGCATCACTTGCGCGTTGCCGACCCTTTAGGAAAGGAAGTGGGACGGAGATGGAGCGGGATGGGAGAAAGGGGGTGATTGGGCTTCCGGCACTCTCACTCACCGAACGAACACACAACAGTAGGAATACTGCTATTTCACGTCGATATTCCGTGAGAGGGTAGTCCTGCCCCGGTCGAGCCGACCCATTCATGCTGAAATCAGCGAGGCTCTACTACCTTTAACTTGACGGAAACACGCAACTCTCCTCACAAAAAACCTATGCCACATTAGTCCAAGAGCTTTCCATGTCCCTATGTTATAACTACATTTTTACATACAAAAATATTACAATATGCGCAGCCATTCATCGATTTTCTTACTTTAAGTCGTAAGGAACACGAAACGATACGCTGAATAAATGAACGTTTGCCAGCGATTCTATTATGCATGCATTCAGCCGACATTCTCACATTTACATAACAATATTTACATATGTATGTAAACATAAAGAAAAGTGAATCAATAAAAACATTAGGGAAGTTTAACGAAAGCTAATATAAATATCATCAAGTTTATAAATATACAAGTTAATGCAGTTTTCTGAGGTGAAGTACTTGCTTGTTTGTTAGAAAGTGTGTTCTTAAATGAATATACATTAGATATGTATATAAACCCACGCTTATTTTCACGAGAGGGCCGTCAGAGATTATCACTTTTTGGGATTTGCTTACATTCCATTTGCTAATGACGGAAGAGGAATAAGTTTGCTAATCCTTATCATATTTGTTTTTGTAATATCACTAGGAATAATTTCTTTGTCGCGGGAAACTTTACAAGCATTCAAACAACAGACACAAAGAACACCGAAACTCGGAAGAACGATTTACGGATCACGTAAATTTTTGCCTGGTGTGAGGATGGTATCCAGTGGCAGTGGCGAGACGATCACCTTAATCAGAGGTCACCAGACATTTTCTCATAGACCACTTTTAAAATTTAGCTGGTTCCCGTGGACCTCCGCTTACGAATTGTGAACCCCCATTTTAGTGTCAAGCCAACGTAGACCTCCGTCGAGTCTCCCGTGGACCCCTGGGGGTCCACTTGGACCACTCTAGGAACTAAGGACCTAAAACAATAACCCATTCATACAATCAAAAAAATATTTGGACCTGGTGCGACGCTCTAGCTTGCACTCTTTGTCCTGCACAAGACCATACTGAGTGGATCGCTGATACTGTTCCAATGCTAGCGATCTAGCCATACCATAGGCAAGATTGACGACATACTGTTTTTTCGGTAGGCCTGGGTCCAGTAAGCGGGGCGTGGCAAGCAGTCAAAGTAGAGGCCTCGGCACTACTTCACGTAAGGACGTGTTTAGGAAGTGTCTGCTCTTGCACTACGCGAGTGATTGCCATCAGGCAGAGTATATTTATTGTGATAGACAAAAATAAAAGAAACACTAAAAAGTCCGAACATAGCTGAAAAAGCAAGACATATCTTCTCGTCTGCCGCGCCGAGGGCAACATAGGTAAACTCAACCCCACGTAAATAGAGCTCTGGTTTGCATACATTTTGTATGGCATCCGAAGCTCTTCTTTTATGTCTCGAGTTATAGCTTGAATTTCTGTAAACCTGCCAGCCTTATCCAAAACGTATCTCATTCTTACATAAATGGTTATTTAACTGAAAGTTGTGGTTACGGAAGTAAATCGAATATTATAGTTAGTTGGAAAGGAGTTGTCGGTTCTGTGAAGATCAATGGAATTACGCGGTTTAATTAACCGTAAAGATCGATTGAACTTGATGGTTGCGCGGTGGGCGGTCGCAAGATGTATAGTTTTCGATATGTTGGTTGTGGTCAACCGTATAAAGGCGTGGCATATTTGAAATTTTCTTTATAATGTTTACTCAACTAGCTACCTCGTAGTGGTCGTAGCGTGATGTTACTTTCGCACGGATGGCGTAGTGCTTTAAGTGGTCGTCTAGGTACTGCCTCTGCGCCGAGTGTTGTGGATTCGAATTCTACACGCGTCAAAAACTTGTGTGATCAACAAATGGTTGTAAATACCACCGAGACATAGGGATTAAAGGCATATCTATAAAAATACTATATCCTTCCTCAATAACTAAAGAATAACGATAAAAGTAACACAAAACGAATTGTTGTAAAGATAAGCGCATTCAAAGAAACAGACAACCTTTTCAGGTATGAGTATTAATTAGTAGGTACTCATAGATAATATTAGTTGTTCTGCTGTCTGCGACAACATTCACTTTTTCATTTAATACCAGCTTATGCCCGCGGCTTCGCTCGCGTTAATTTAGAATTTGACAATCAATTCGGGTTGTACTCTGCTTGTAATAATATAATTCAATCATGATTCGAAAGACACGTGGCGCCATCTATTATCATAAGAACGTTATTATTGTTTTCCTCAGGAACAGTATTTTTTTCGGGATGAAAGGTAGCCTATGTCCGTTTCTTTACACCTGTCAACGTAAATGCAAAATTTCAGGATGATCGGTTCAGTGGTTTAGGCCTGAAAAGGTAACAAACAAACAATTTTCGTTTTTATAATATTAGTTAGGAAGTTTGGATAATTATTTTTCTTGTTAAATACTTTATTTATTATTTATTAAAAGACAATTCCCGCACTAGAAATAATTCCTGTGTCGTGGGGGACTTCATAAACATTTAAACAACGGACTCAAAGGATACCTAGACTCAGAATAACCTTTTGTCCCGTGTGGGATTCAAACCCACAGCACTCGGCGCACAGCCACGAAGCGACCACTTAACCAGTACACTACTTAAACAAACTGCATCAAAATCAGTACTTTCGCATTTGTCACAATGACTACATATTTATAATACCTAGGTACTTCAGTGCATGCTCACTGTCCGTGACTGTAGTCTATGGAAGTTTCCATCGTCAAGGGTATCTATACTATTACAGACCAGTCCTTGTGTACCTACTGTGTTACCCCTGAAAGTATTTGCGATACTCTTTAAATAAAATGCTATTAAAACGAGATATCTTATTAGGTTCCCTTTCTCTTAAATAAGAATTAAACGTATAGTGCCTACCTACTTAACTACAAAATAGCTAATCAGAAAGTGTTGCACATATCAGATAAAGTATTAGGTCACGAAAATTTTATATTGTAATAATACGTATGATTTGGTTGTGCTAATTAATAAATAAATAGAATACTTTGTCAAAATCAAATCAGCGCTGTTTCGCTTATAAATGGGGATACAGCTTCGGGCTGAGCAACATCTTTTTTTGACAGATACTGCGACGCACACTGCTTACGCTGGGTTATATACCTATTTATTAAATGGATCGAGCCAAGGATTTAATATTTTTATTTGTTTATTTGCATATTTGATTTTTTATTTTTTTATTTCCTATTTGTGTTTATCTTTTTATTTTTATTTTTTGCTTTCAGTTATATTATGAAATATTTATTTTAATTAATGATGCCATAAATTTATGGTATTATGTATTTTAAATTGTCATTTACTTTTGTCCTAGTGTCCCATGGTCTTTTCCTGTGTAACTGTATACGTACTACGTTTATGCTGTCTGCAGTATGTGTTGTGTGTTTTTCTCTCAAAATAAATATATTTTCTTTCTTTCTTTCTTTCTTTCAAATTCAACTTTGGGGATATACAGACGTGCTAAGTGTTTATAAATTATTTAACGTCAAGCAAGACTTCCAATCATATAACATTGATATGGCGTATCGAGCAAGCGGTCGCCTTACCGCCGTGTCGGAATCCCAGACAAAAAAATTTTTTGCGTGATCCACAAATTATTATATGGAATCTGTGTGTACTTGGTGTCCGTTAATTCTATATTTGTAAAGTCCCCGCGACACAAACACAGAAATCCGGTGTGGAGGTTACCTTTAAAAAAGTATGTCTAAAGATTATAATTATACATTTATACTTACAAGTTACATATTAATAAAAATACACACCACACCCTTTAATAGCAGACTGTTGTGTTAATTGGCTTGTATTTTCGTATAATTACGTATATTGTGTCCGCGTGTTTAATCTACATGGGAAGTGGTCCCCTTATGCTTGTACACACGAAACGATCTGATAAAATCTACTCTTGACATTGAATGTTGTGGTCGAGGGAATTGAATCACTATACGACCATTTTAAAATACTGGGCCTGTAAGTTCGATATTATATTCTGATGAATACTAACTATTTGCAAAAATGCATTTGAATAATATTTCGATGTGTCCACAATCCTACCCAATATTATGAATGCGAATGTGATGCCTTATCTACTCGACCGATCGACATAAAATTCGCATACACGTGAGGGGAACAAAAAAGGACGTAGGGTACCTTTTATCCAGCAAAAATTACTGTTACCAACCTAAACAGCTACATTTATGCGGGGGAAGCCGCGGCAAAATCTAGTTTAGGAGCCTTAACTATCGAATAGTTATTTTATGTGGGGGCCAGTCAGTGCAGACCGGCGACACTTCGACCCAGTGGGATCTTTTGTGTCGACACTCTCCCAATAACGACTGCCATAGATGTTCATGGCAGCCGGGACCAACGGCTTAACGTGCTTTCCGAGGCACGGAGCAGGCGATAATTGTCAATCAATACGCACATAATTTCGAAAAGTCATATAACTTTTCGAAAGTCAGAGGTGCGCGAGGTGGGTTCGAACCCGAGACCCTCTGCATTGCAGTCTGTTGGTCTCCCCACTGAGCTATCGCTGCTCATCGAATAGTTAAGGCTCCTAAACTAGATTGATCATCATGAAATTTCGCATACATCGCAAAAAATGACAGAGTACCTATCATTCACAAAAATTAAATGTACCAATAGGTAATAGCAATTTATTGATAAAATTTAGATTAACGCTAGCGTAGCCACGGGCAAAATCTAGTACTTTTACATAGGTACATATATACACAGTAAAGAATATAATATAACGAGGCAAAGTAGATATGGCGTTACTGATAACTGTATTCGAATGCACCACTAATGGATAAAGACAAAATATAACTGACTTCTTGTATGAACAATAGAAATATGAAAAATCTTTTTCACAAATAGAAACTATGTGTCGATAACTAACATGTAAAAGATAAAGAAACAACCACTGCGATAAAACAACTGCGATACTAGGAAGTTGTACATAAGAAAATTGTAAGAGATTTTTACGACGCGTAAAAAATAAGTACACAAGGAATCTACGCATTAAAAATTCATTTGCAATTTTTGTAGAAGTTGAATTGACACAGTACCATAGAGAAATGTTTGTTTGTTTTATTACTTGTCTCTAAAGTTAATGTTATCACTACATATAATAAAACAAAGTCCCCCACCGTCTGTCTGTTTGCGATAAACTCAAAACTTACTGAACGGATTTTCAAGGGGTTTTCACCAATAGATCTGATAGAGTAATTCATGAGGAAGATTTAGGTGTATAATTTGTGAAGGTTTTTATACTACCAGTGCGAAGAGGCTGATCGCTAGTGTTTTAATAAATATACTTTTGTTTTTTTTTCAAACGATAACCATTGATAGTGTCGAGCGTTTACTACAGTCACTATCATCATAATGAAACATTTAATAGCATAGTCCTTAGCAGAAATTAATTACAGTATTGGACTTTGGGACAATCCATCTGCTATATCTAGACGCAATAGTTGCACGAGTTGGCTAGACTTACCTAAGCATTAATGTACTAAGAGGTCAACCCGGAAGAATACTACAGCAGCACGTAATAACAGCTCACTCATTAAGCTCGTACACTGATCCCGCTGACAATGCCTGTTTAACATATTATATTCCTTATACTTTAACTAGAAGTGAAAACGGCCATTCACAAATGACCACCAGACGTGACCATACAAATGCACACCATACAATGTAACTATGCAACTACTTAGCACATGCTTTCAACTGCATACTGAGAAACATGGTTATGGCAATAGTGCATGGTGATGAGTGATGAATGAAACAGCTGTTGGTTTCTGCGTTACCTAATGCAGAATGTTAGGTAACTGTATTTAATATCTTTCAAAATTATTAGCAGATTTTCTAGATTCGTAACATTTCAACATTTACAAGTTATTCATTATCGTAGAATTTTTTTTTTTTAATTCTGCCGCTGTTAATATAATTAAAATCATGATAAATATCGGCTATGAGTTGACGGGTTATACATTTATTTTGTAGTGTAACTAGAAACTTTAAAATAAATCTGAAAATATTATTTCATATTTACTTCACCCATCTTCATCGTGTTGGTTGAAATCTTTATCAATAGTTATATCCATTAAATCTAGACCTCCTTTAATATACACATTCTCCTCTTAAATATATGTTACCAGAAGATAATAATTGAATAAGAAAGCCATTAATTTACATTAACAAGTATAACAATAATTTACGCCAATTATTTTATACGCAGGTCCTTGACTGTTGCCTTGCGGTACACCAAACAAGTCTTAGATAGGCCTAATGAAACAAATCAAATCAAATTGCCTATTATGCTATGATTGGTTAGTTTGCATGCTTCGCTGTAATTAATTGTGATTCTGAAGGCCTCACCGACCGAAATTGTTCTTTTTCTAGATCAATTGGTGTGACATAATGCATCAAATGGCTGTCTAATTGCTGACTAAACTTATTATTACTAACATAATTTTTTTTTATTGAGGGTTCGGGCCAGAGCATGTATTGAGTATAACTATGGTTAATAAACAATTGTGTATTTAATTATTGCGAGAATACCAGCGTTGCTATTTCACCTGCAACAATAGCTGACGCAAGTACCTAATTTGGTGACCATACTATAAATATACTGTTCTGTACATATTTATATTTTATTGTATTGTGATAAGGAGATACAAATATTTTTCTTTCTTTCTTAATCATCACGCAAAGGTAATGTAATCTTTTACTGCATCTAACCTTGGGCAGATATTGATTGAAAGCGTTTAAATAACCTGCCACGTAATTTACGGGGCTGTACGTTAGGTGCGTGTCACTGCCAAAAATTGTTAACATGAACATACCAAAATACTATGCTTACAATTTAAAACTAAACCTACCTCAATATAAAGTCGAATACCAGCCTAACAACAAAAGGGGAAATTCGTGATATCTTTAAATTACATCACGCAATACTTGGAAAATCCATTATGACCAGTCCAGCGATCAAGCAAATAATTTCCATACGAATTATAATTATCGTTATACCATTTCTCCGAATACTATAAAATGATTTTCTTCGAAAGATTTAATGCTTTTAACCGCATGTTTTAAATAAGGTACAGAGTTTAACGCATGCGTAAATCAATCTTTATGACCCTTTGTATGGGAAGTAGGGGAGGATCCCCTATGGCACGGCAAGAATAGATTGCTTGAAGTTTTGAACGAAGAGATCCCATAGACTGCTTTAAAGAAACGTACACTTTGGTATGGTATAAATAAAGTTGGTATTCCTTTGTGTTATTGTGTCGGAAACTGTCTTGCATATAGAAAATGAAATGTACCGGACGTTGACGCCGTTAATGTTGCTAACTGTACTTGTGCTTTCGTTTTGAATATTTACATGTTAATTAAACAGATACTTGAAACGGTAAATCGCCGGTAATGTTATACGGTAGGGCCTTCGTTAATGGTGAGGTACTTATTATACGACTTACTTAACGCACTTTGATAACTGTTATGAGTCCTAATGGCCAATTAACGAGATATTAAATTAATTTAGTAATCCATTATAATACCATTTATATTTAATTTAGCCCTTATCACAACAGCATACAGATAGAATTATGAACAACTAGATTTCTGGTTTAGATTTATTTTCCTGTTACTCCTGAACAATAGGAACGGTTAATTTTTAAATACACATTTCAATATAACGTTAGTGAAATATCCACTGACACACAGGCATACATAAATAAAAAACAAACCTTAGGTAGTAGCAGATAATACAATAAATAATTAAACCATTGTTTTAGTAGTAATACATGAATAGAATTGTCAAATATGGAAATTACTATTCCGAACGTCGTATAATAGACAATACAAATTTTACTCGACTTGGCACTATTCAAATCGTTAAATAATAATGCAAATTTAAAAATAAACACGTGTTTCTGTGCGTGGCCTTGGTCTGCTACCGTTAGTAGCTCGTGAGTTTTATTACATTTTTAGACTATCGAGCGGTTAGACAAGATTAGTAAAAAGCATAGATACTCTAAAAATGATTATATTTTCAAAATTGTGAGTAACGCTCACGATTTTGAAAGTAGAACCATTTTTGCTTCTATTTTGAAAATTGTGAACGCTGCGCAAGCGCATCTCACTTATTACCGTAACCGTAATGTCGCATCAAAAACAAAGATGGACGTTCACGTTGTCATAGCTACAAACAGCAACGGTTGTTGTTGCAACGATGTTATCATAATGTTTACCAAACATAACTGCATAGACACGTGTTTGTATAACACAGGTAGTAATTAGACAAAACATCGGAAAGAGGTGTTTGCATAAACAAGAAGACTAGTGACGTTCAAATGTCGATGCTAACGGGGAAGAATAACATGCCAGTGTGCAGTGTTGTGATATTAATTATACTTTACTAGCGGTCACCTAGTGGTCAAAATTCGACCAAAATTCCTAAGCTTGCTACTTTGTTTCTGTTTTTCTCTATTACATATAAATAAGGTATAGCTAACCATTGTTACAAAGAATTGTACGACGTCAGACGAACAATGTCAAAATACTACGAACGCGATTCGACTGCGTGTGTCAAATGCATGGTTGTGTGCGTGTCGTGTTTTTTCATTAATTTAATGTATTCTAATGCATATTTTATAAAAATATTAGGATTCGCCACTCCTTCTCTATATAAACTTTAACTGTGCCAAATTTCATACTCCACCATCCGCGCAATTTTCGTAAAAAGGGGTACAAAGTTTTTGCTTCACGTATTAATATATAGATAGAGAACGAATAATTATACCATGTGCTTCTATAGCAACATTTTTGTAAAAACTTCTCTTAGTCAGACTTTGGTCCTGGATCGCGGGGACTTTATAAATATGCAATTAACGGACACAAAGTACAACTAGATGCGAAATAATAATTTATGGCTAACCCAATTAATTGTACCACGTTTGATCCAAACCATCATAGCGATGTCAGTGACAAGGCGACCGTTTTCCATCTCGTTTCTAGTGCTATTATACTTAAAGTGCAAATGGATGATGGAACATGGTGCGGTAGACCCACAAACGTCCGCTCACAGGCCATATTCGATCGTGTGGTGCACAGTGCGCCGAATATTTATTTATTTACTAGCTTTTGCCCGCGGCTTCGCTCGCGTTAATTTAGAATTTGACAATCAATTCGGCTTGTACTCTGCTGGTAATAATATAACTCAATCATGATTTGAAAGACACGTGGCGCCATCTATTATCATAAGAACGTTATTGTTGTTTTCCTCGGGAACAGTAATTTTTTTCGGGATGAAAGGTAGCCTATATCCGTTTCTGTACACCTGACAACGTATATGCAAAATTTCAGGATGATCGGTTCAGTGGTTTAGGCGTGAAAAGGTAACAAACAAACAAACAAACAAACAAACAAACTCATTTTCTCTTTTATAATATTAGTTAGGATTTATTGGTTTACCAACATTTGTTACACTTATATATGTTCAAAACTATATGCTAAATACTATCTGAGCGTACTACATCAAGCGATAAACATAACATTCACAAACTAAAAACGGATAGGTAAGAAACAATGTATCATAAGTACATACAATATTGCATATTATATGTACTCACTTACAAGCCAACATTAACAGCTACTTTACTATTATAATGGTAATTATAGAAATTCAGTTAGTTATTTGATGGACTTGGTGCTTGAATCCAGAAAGATATTACTAATATTAATACCAGTATATTAGATTGATCTCTTGCACATCGAACTTGGTGCGGTACCGAAAATAGTATGACTTATATGACGGTCCGGTGTGCGGGACAGTGGTGTGGTGTGAAGAGCGCACTGTAGCGTGTGATCATGTGGCCGTACCATGGTGCATCGTCTAATTATACATTATACATGTATTCCCAAATGTCTGGCGAAACTGGTCCGTCCGTCTGGCTTTTCGGTTTTAAGACCAAGCACCCACCCCAGTGATACTTATACTTAATATTCGATAGTAAACTTTTCTATTGGAATAGAGACGACCTCGGGAATGCGACCCCAGCGTACCGAGCCAGTCGTGTCGCATTCCCCGTCCCATTTGCAAATTGCTGTGGATTCTCTCGTTTTAAATTATATTGAGACTCCCGATAAAATACGCATGTTTAGGATGGCATAAATGCAAAAAAGTGTATCGTCTTCAACGTCAAACGATAACAAAATAAAAATCATAAATCTATCATCACAAAGTACACTGTAATACTTGTTTATTCAGATATATCTAGAATTTTTAATATAGTTACTAGATTTTACAGTTATCCGATATAGTAACCTTGGGCTGGTCGCTAACGCCGAACGCGCAAGGCAAAGAAACTTATTTAATTAGGGAGCTTTTTAAACACAGATTTATCATAATTATAAACATTAACAACTTTTGGCTTCACCGTAGTCGGGTAAAAAGGTTTCTTTTTAAATGCAGCTAAATTATATCTGACAAATAACTATCTATACTAATATTATAAAGCTGAAGAGTTTGTTTATTTATTTGTTTGGTTGAACGCGCTAATCTCAGGAACTACTGGTTCGAATTGAAAAATTATTTTAGTGTTGGATAGCCCAGTTATCGAGAAAGGCTATAAGCTATACATATAACATCACGCTACAACCAATAGGAGCAGAGCATCAATGAAAAATGTTGCAAAAACGGGGCAAATTCTCTTATATGAAACAGACAAAGTTGCGTGGGTCAGCTAGTGATAGATAATATTAATAATAAGATATAAAACATTAAGATATGTAATATTTTAGTTTCAAGCATTTCTGCTATATCATCATCATCATCACCATCATCATCATCATCAGGCTATAATAGTCCACTGCTGGACATAGCCCTCCCCCAAAGAGCGCCATGGCGCCCTGTCTTCAGCTTGCCGCATCCAGCATCTGCCTGCAGTCTTTCTGCTATATCGTGAAAGACAATCCAATTCTGAAGAAGGGCGAAAAAGAAACTTAATTTTACATATGTTAGGTACAGATCGAGTTATCATTGCAGCTTTTTTGTGCCGCATTAGTGGCTTTTGTACACGACGCCGACGCATGCGCAGGTTCCTCGTGTAAGCCTGTGCTACACACACAAGTGCTTCTCTGTACAAGCAAAGACAGACGCGAGTCTCCATGCAAGTTGCCCGTAAGATTAATTCGCACAGGCAGCCAGGGCTAGCTACACACTCGCGCATCTAGCTGTCACTTTGATTACAAACATCATAAGATAAAGTACGTAGTAGTAGTCATGGCAGAACAAAGTAAACTGTATATTGTACACTATTTGCACCATAAATAAGCAATTTTACGCGTTGTACTAATGAGCAGTCTTTTAACAAACAATACTCCATAGTCCATACATACACTTTAAATATTTTTTTACACACAGTTTGATTTAGATAACTAAAGACAAGCAACCTTAAGAAAGACTTAGAAGATATTTTGAATAAACAGAGGATTGTCAAATACATTTAAATTATTTGATAGTTGTAATAGAAACTAGGATACGGAAATTCATATTGATCTGTGATTTTTGGTTTTTATATTGGGAAATACCTATCTGCTAAAGAAATGGGTAAACGTATAACAGGCACATTAAAAATTGGTATACCTTATCTATTTTTACCATACTAATTGGCCTGGCAGATACTATAATTCTTATTTTTCTTTTTAAAAAGCAGTTTTCGCACTAGGTTTATTTCCTGTCCCTGTTGGCGAGTGCCTTAACAAACATACAAACAACGGACACAAATAACACTTAGAACATTACGCAGTGATAGTGGCAAGGCTACCACTTCTACCAGTGCACCATCTGTACAGTCAATTCTAGTTTTCATCCCAATTCCCGCACTGAATTATTATTATCCCGCCCAGAACAACGCGTGCTGGGCTCAGATGCCATCCTTACACGGTAGAGTCGATTAGAGCGCGTACCAACAAGTTTGGGTCCTCATACCTCTGCCTAACGACCAAGGCATGGAATTCTCTACTAAGGCACGTGTTTCCTTCTTCTTTCTTCGTGGGTCCTTTAAGCGAGGCGTGAAAAAGCACTTTCTCAGGCCGTCAAAGTAGAGACCTCAACATCGTCTCGACTGCTATGAGGGCGGTGTGGAGGCCACTGCTCTTAGACCACACGACTGCTTACCATCAGGTGGAGTGTGGTCATTTTGACGAGCAAAATAAAAAAACTGAAGCCCTCAGGAAAGTAGTGGTTCGTATTCTCTTGAATGTATACAGTAATCATAGCTACGACATTTGAAGGACCATGTATAGTCAAACAAACATATCTACATAACCATATTTCATAAGCACACAATGTGGCAATCTCCAAGGCCACTTCAGCGGTGTTCACTCAATGTGACTATAATAAAAACGTTAGCGAAGACAAGATGTGCTTGAAACTATGCGAGGCCATTCACAGGACAATGTTATTAATAATATTCTATATATACATAATTATGACTGCCTCGGTGGTACAGCGGGTGTATGCGACTGCTGTGCATGAGGTTTCGGGTTCGATTCCTGGACTGGGTAGTATTATTGAGGGTTTTTTGTCAAGAAATTCGTAGTAGGAGCAGAAGGCTGGAACTTTGCTCGAAAATGGCAACAGGTCCGCCCGCTATCACGTAGACCTAAATACCCTAACTGGCGAAATGTGGTGCGCCACAAAGAATGGATAACCTTAATATAAGATAGCCCACGGAGGCTGGTACTGTACCCGAAAAATGGCAATAGGTCCGCCCGCTATTACGTAGACCTAAATACCCTAACTGGCGAAATGTGGTGCGCCACAAAGAATGGATAACCTTAATATAAGATAGCCCACGGAGGCTGGTACTGTACCCGAAAAATGGCAATAGGTTCGCCCGTTATCACGTAGACCTAAATACCCTAACTGGCGAAATAACGGTGCGCCGCCGTAACGAATGGTTAACCATAACCCTACCGTAGTTGCATACCAGTAGAAACTTCATTAGCATATTGCCAACGTTAAAAATCCGCTCAAGTAAAATTCTCAACAGCAACACGGAGTCTGGCAATGTACTCAGTGGACGTATGGCAATGACGGCCTTTATTAGGTGAGACTTCAAAAAAGTTTGGTAGAAGTGGAAATTGGGTTTATCATACCTCTGTCTACCCTGGGGTTTGAGAGGTTAAGCGGTAAACATGCGTAAATTATGTATGAGTTAAGAACATGGAATTGAGTGTGAGTGTTCAATCTATAACCTTGAAGTTCTTATCATCAAATAAAAACAATACATAATGAAATAGGTTTATCGTTTTCACATTTTACAAGCGTTCGCAAGTGTTACGCTGATTCAATGTATTGTTCTTTCATGGCACAATGATCTCAAATATTTGCTTACAATCGAACTATGATCACAACAATCTCCTTCATCAAGAGATTTCAATTGATTATGTTGATAATAACATGTGATTGCGATATATTTTGAAGTGCTGTAAATTATTGTAATTTATTTTAAAACAAGAAAGATATACCTATGTGTGAATAGCCACAACACGCACTTCTCTGCAGATTGATTGTTTGAAACCATTTGAAACATATTGAAAATAGGTAATTTCGTTAATTTGAAATAAATTACTTTATTTCTATTTTCTTCAATCATTGCATCTCCATTATACTCGTAGATTTATTGGATACATTAAAATAATTATTTGTTTATTTACATACTATTTTGAGTCTTTCTAATGAGTTTCGATACTTTCTATATAATATAATCAGACCATCCTAAATTTATTTTTAGGTAAACTTTATATACTAATCTACCCCTCAACGAGTGGATTGTGCATAAGTAATCTATACTTAATATTATAAAGCTGAAGAGTTTGTTTGTTTGGTTGAACGCGCTAATCTCAGGAACTACTGTTTCGATTTCGAAAAGTCATATAACTTCCGAAAGTCAGAGGTGCGCGACGTGGGTTCGAACCCGAGACCCTCTGCATTGCAGTCTGTTGGTCTCCCCACTGAGCTATCGCTGCTCGATTGCTTTCGTAACTACGAATAGCAATAAAAACTTCTTCAAAGTCCCTTTGGTTGAAAGAATGGACGATATAAATTAATATCTACAGCAAACAAAAACATTAAAGCATTCGTCATGCAAGATACGATTGTCCTCACAATCATATTGACACGGCTTGTGTTAATCCGTTTATAACTAGCTAGTTTATATGTATGTGTGATATACTATCGTCGTATTGTATGTCACCGCGACTTTCTTTTCATCACTTTGAAATTAAATTTATTATGTACTAGATGTTCCCGGGTTTATCATTACTGCACCGCCCCCTTGGGTCGTAGCGTGATGTTACATAGCCTATAGCCTTTCTCGATAAATGAGCTATCCAACACTAAAAGATTTTTTCAATTCGGACCAGTAGTTCCTGAGATTAGCGCGTTCAAACAAACACGGACGGAGTGGCGGCGAAGAGACTAATTTAGTAACAATTTAAATTCAACCTAAAGTACTTCAGAGTACGAATGTATTTGGTACAACGAAATAAAATGACGGCGAGCGACTCAAAGCGCGGTCATTTTATTTCGTTGTTGCGCTGACCCTAAGACCTTAAAGGTCAAGAGCAATCTTACAACACAACAGGAAACAAGATGAAATTAAGACAAATTTGAGACTCACATCACATAATTAAGTTGAACCATCTCCATACTAATTTGTTACGACTTTTTAATTAATTTTATCACATACGATCTTCGGCTTCGGGCGCCTCGTTTAGCTAAAAATAGAGTAATATAATAAATTATCTACATACATATGTATGTAATATTATAAACGCAATTGTGAGTTCGTTTGTTACGCTTTCACGCCTTAATTGGTTGACCGATCATCATGAAATTTAGAATTCTTTTTTTGAAATCATTATTAGAGCTACAGCAAATGAAATAAAGTACCTTTCATCCAGATGAATATTCTGTTCCTGAGGGAAAAGAAATGTATTGACAAAATCTAGATTATCTAGTTTGTAATAGGTAATAATACGTTTCGAAAAACCAATATTTAAATATGAAACTTACATACTGGCATGTTTTTATATATACAAGATTGATTAAACAGTGAGGCTTTAATTCTATCTACATACCTATAGTGTACCATATACAAGCTCTACACCAAATTTTAGTTCAATAGGAGTAGTAGTTTAGTCACAGGATAGATTCTTAGTTTTTGCTAAATTCCAACGGGTTGTATTTGCCCTAACAGCTGACCGAGAGTCTAAGCATAGGTATCTAAGGTCATGCACCTTAAAGCGAAAAAAAATTTAGGAGACTTGCCCTCTGATACTTAGCGCAATAAGAACGAAAACACAAGCATAACATTAGTTTGTTATACAAACAAGGATAATGCAATAAATTAAACCCGCGACAACAATGAAACAATGAAAGTCAACAGATGTTTATAAAATATCATGTTTGCGTAATAAATTGATTTAATTTGTTTGAAAAAAGTGATTTTCTATTTTTATCTTTATCGAGTTTTTAACCGTTTCGAATTAACACTGTGTCCATATGGAATACTCTGTCTATTTTAATGTCCATGGATCATAGCAACCTCGTATAAAACTTTTCAAGTAGTAGAGCCTCCTTGATTTCAGCATAACTGGGCCGGCTCGACCGGGGAAGGAGTACCCTCTCACAGAATATCGACGTGAAATAGCAGTATTCCTACTGTTGTGTTTCGTTCGGTGAGTAAGAGAGCCGGAGGCTAATCAGCCCCTTTCCCCCATCCCGCTCCTTCTCCTTGCCACTTCCTTTCCTAAAGGGTCGGCAACGCGCAAGTGATGCCTCTGGTGTCGATGTCGCAGGCGTCCATAGGCTACGGTGACCACTTACCATCAAGTGGGCCTATGCTTGTTTGCCACCATAGCAGTATAAATAAAAAAATATAAATAAAAAATAATACTCTCGGTAAAAAGAATATATTTGAATAGTACCAATTGTATTATGTTACGTGTTAAAATAAATATTATCAGTTCAGAACAGAGACTATGATTTACTTACTTGGTTTTCCCTTAAATAATCCCTTCTTGGAATTGGCTGGACACCCAAACGGGTTCCATAGAACCATCTGTTTTTACTTTCTACGCGAGTTTGGGTGAAGGGCACAGACTGTGGTCCATTGTTTTGGTAATAAAAGGCAAATTAGGTAGCGAAACTTGAAAAGTACATCGCTGCAAGTGGCACCAGACATATTAATAGCATAATTCTTATTTTACGCATTCAAAGAAGCCATCAAAGTAGTATTGGACGGCAGTCTCAGCTTGATGGTCTATAATTACAAAAAGTTCGCTTATATATGGGTACTTTAGCTTAGCTCTTGCAGTAGTAATAAGTGCTACGTAGTACCTACTTTAGAAGCATTTAAACAACTAATATTCTAATATTCTACCACATACACACAACACCATCTAGCCCAAAGTAAGCAGAGCTTGTACTATGGGTACTAGACAATGGATAAACATACATATATATATTTTTTTTGTAAATACATACATATTATACATAGAAACACCCAGACCAAGACAAACATCCATGTTCATGCACACAAATGTTTGACTTGTGCGGGAATCGAACCCGCGACCTCAGGCGTGGCAGTCGGTTACACTAACCACTACGCCATCGAGGCCGACAAATGACAACGGACACAACGAATACCCTACCCAGACTCGGAACAACGCTTTGTGGGTAACACAAATTATTGTCTCCTGTAGGGATTGAACCCGCAACTCGGTGCAATGGAAGAGGCGATGCCACCGCATAACGCCATCCGTGCAATCCTCATTCCTAGTCTATACTAACAAAAGCTGAAGAGTTTGCTTGTTTGTTTGAACGCGCTAATCTCAGGTACTACAGGTTCGAATTGAAAAATTATTTTAGTGTTGGATAGCCCATTTCTCGAGGAAGGCTATAGGCTATATAACATCACGCTACGACTAATAGGAGCGGAGCAGCAATGAAAAATGTTGCAAAAACGGGAAAAAATCTCTTATGTGAAGCAGACGAAGTTTAGCGAGTCAGCTAGTCACAAAATAATTGGCAAAAGCGTTGGTCCGCTTACGAAATACTATTTGTCTAGTTACCTATTCTAATTCTTATATTATAAAGAAGAAAGATTTGTATGCATTTTTATTTGTAATGTATTAAGGGCCACTTGCACAACAACTTACTAAATACATTTAGCATTAAATAGATTTAAAACATCATGGCATCTCAGTCACCTTCACACGGATGACTGCGACAGCAAGATGTTTTAAATGTATTTAGTGCTAAACGTATTTAGTGAGTTGTCGTGCAAGTGGCCCTCACTCTAAAGCTACTGGACCGATTTCAATCACTATTTTTGGTAAAATAGTAATTAAAATCGGTCCAGTAATTTGTTAAAGGCGCTTCCTACTGGTGTAGAAAGCGACTTTATCAATAAGTAACATAGGCTATAAAACATCACGCTACGTCCTACGGGAGCAGAGCAGTAATAACAATCGTAGGTATCCACGGGAAATATATCTACTTATCTATTTCGCTGTATAGTCTAGTAGATTTAGACAAGACGGGATATACTATAGTCCGGTTTTGAACATGTTACACATCGGGGCGAGGTGCTTAAGAATTAAAGACGCTAACGAAATCAACCTTGAATTAAAATAGTCGCTACGCTACGAGTTTTGAAAACAAAACTGACTTATTACTGCAATGAGCGTGAATAATCTTCATGAGATGACAGATGATCCAGTAGAAGAATGACAGCTTATCTACAAAGTCAATTACAATGATGACGTCATAACCAATTTTTGACGTACCGATATCTATAATAATATATTTATTAGCCATGTATTACACGAACTGTCCCATTGCAGGCGCTGCACGCTGGGCCTATTTCGTGTGTGTGTGAGTGTGAGAACAGTTAAGCCATAGTGCCAGTCTCACACGCTGGCCTGAGAACATTATGGAGAACTCTCAGACATTATACCTATACTATATAATACGCACATAACTTCAAACAGATAGCTATTGCACGCACGTCTGGCGGTGTGTGCCTTTATATTGAACTCGAGATCTTTGCATGGCAGTCCAACGGTCTCAGACTAACTATTCTGCTTCTGATATCAGCACCGAATTTCTGTACCGTTCTGGAAGCCCTACTTACAGCACGAATACGTACAAGGTTATTTCGCTGTGCCCTTTCGTATGTAGACTGGAATTTCCCCAACAGACTGCTGCAGTATTGAGTGGTTTGAAGTACGTAGGTACGTATATCTAAATTGACTGACTTATACAAATAAACAAAATTGGAGTGTCTGTTTGTAATGTCAAAACAACAGCTTTTTATCTAATGCATATGAAAGTATATAAGGTACCTATACGAAAACATCTGTTTTTAAAATTTTTGTCTGTCTGTCTGTCTGTTTGTTCCGGGTAATCTCCGAAACGGCTGAACCGATTTTGACGGTTCTTTCACTGGCAGATAACTGATGTTATAAGGAGTAACATAGGCTACTTCGATTTTAGAAAAAAAATAGGGTTCCGCGGAGACAAACACTTTTTAGTTAAAATCTACGCGGACGAAGTCGCAGGTAACAGCTAGTACCTAATAAACTAAAACATTTTTGTAACATGATTTCTGTAAGACACGAATCCATAAAGTAAACACATTCAGACACGAATTTACCCGGTAACTATCAAAAACATTCATACAAGACTATTTTTTTTACGTAGCTTGAAGTTTCGCCCGCGTAAATCCCACGAGAAAAAATGGCTGTAGGTAGCCAGGACAATGAGTCATCTGTGTGCCAAGTTTGTTTATCAGTTAACACATAACCGAATGATATAATCAAAGATAACCGAGAAACAAATATACCTACAAACATTTTCACAAACTTTCACATTTATAATAAATTTTATACCTATTACTTACCTACGAAGTAGGATTCAAAATAAACAATGTTAGTGTACCTATCTAAGATTGTCGCATCGCACGATACGATACCGGCTTTTATGTCCCTATTTAACTACCGACCGGTAGATATACAGGAACTTCCAAGCACAAAAGGTCAAAACATCCATCAACTGAGTGAAGCAAAACGGCCGAGACATTGAAAGGAAGAAACGGTTTTTTGTTCGCCTAGCCGGCTATAAAAATATAAAGAGTATTGCATTTAGCCGTAAGTTTAATTTTAAATCCGTAATGAATACTAACAATAGAAAGGACCTTAACTTTAGGGTTTAACATAAACGTTTAATCAGAATAGTACAAACATCCTTCTTTTCATCTTAAATCCCGTGTCCCGTGCGCATGTCACGAAGTCTTGCCAACCGTACGGACCCTAGAATTTCGAAGGGCTGTGTCCAAATGGGGTCATTCACCGTGATCAAGGCTACAAACATTGCCATTTTAGGACAGAGATAATAAATATCTAAATGTTACGTCTTTAAGTTTTTAATTATTTACATGCTCTATAACTGCTTTATAAATAAGAATATGCATACACTGCCGAGGTATTTTAACCTTTTATTAATTATAATTGTTAATTTAAGTGATTGAAATCAGTAATTACTTCATTGAATACATAGTACAAATGATTAGAATTTGTTATCGTTACAACAACAGTAGGTTAGCATTAGCAATGTACAATTGTTTTACGTCTATCTACCCTTCACGTCTATCCACCTTGCCTAATACTTTTATTCGTCAGTCTTTGCTAAAATTCGAGTGAAGACAGGTTTATCGATATGTGATTCACTATGAAAAATAAACCAATCATTCAGAGAGTGTACCTACATAAGTGGTAGATGTTTTAACACGATGTTTTCGCAATAATCGCCGGCAACCTAAATCTGACAGAAAATCGGGTCAGTCTATTCCCACTCGTGAATTTTGGCAAAAGAATTACTGTTACAACATTGTGGAAACATAGTTTGTACAAATAAAACACAAAATAGCATTTTATTTAAACTATAACCGCTCCGAGTACTTTTTTATCGCGATTTTACGCAAAAACAACAGGTGCGAATAGTAATTCCTTACCTGCAAGTGAATTGGGACTTTTTTCACTGGCGCGTTGGTCATTTTCACAAAATCCAATCACTATGCACTAACACAAAGTTTATTTATAAACGGGTGTAGGCGGTGCTGCGATTATAAATTTTCGCAAATCTGTTGATGAGCAGCCCGACGTTGCAATATTCACTATCGACAAATGCCTACTGATTATTTTCATTGAATTTACTATGATCCCCACCACGGCGCATGCGTAAAATTTCGCCCTTCGTTTTGGTTGGTTGTGAGGATTTTAGTGAAGCCATTCACTAAGCATCGTAGTAGTTTAGAGTAAATATCACAGATGGCAGCACTAAAATGTTACCTTTGACCTCACATTTATAGAAACATTTAATAGTAATGGATAAAAGTATATTATTTCTATACTATCTTACTTTATTTGTTAATCTCTTTACAACAATAATATTGTGATATTTTATTTAATTCGAGCGTGTAAAGAAACGCTCAGTTGATTAAAATTCGGGAAATTCTCCCACATGTTACGAAAGATGGCGCTGTTCACAAAATTTAGAAGCCGATCATTACGTGAAGTGAGCTCGTCGCAACCAAAACATTCAATCGAACCATGAGTCGGGCGCCAGTAATATTTCGCGCCCGAAATATTCGCGGTTTTTAGGGACTAACTAACATTCCTGGAAAAATACTAAATGTGGAGTGAAGTGGTTTTATAAGTTGTAATATTTGGACCCATGCCCTCATTACATCTGAAGCCCGGAATAACGGTAAAATATTTTTATAAGCTCCTAAAATTAAAGAATATTTATAAGCTTTGTGTATAAATAGCCATGAATTCTAGTTTAGTTAAAAATATACTGTGTGAGAAGCGGTAATTTTGTACCTACTGTAGCATTGATTTGGAATACCTTTGAAACCCTTCGAAGATAATAAATTTTGTCGTTGCGAATTATTTCAACGTCAAAGTCGATAATAATATATGGATCACTTTTGTTATTTATTTATAATAATAATAATAATAATAAAATTTAAAATTATTACTAATATTTATATCCAGTACTTACCTATATTTCATTTCTTCATAGGCGGCATATCGTAAAATATGGTTTACATTTTGTTACCCATTTAGCTCACAAAAAAGACATAATATCTACTATTTAGTCGATATTTTGGGTAGGTATTTATCTCCAGATATTGATTATAAAGTTATAAAACTACATATTTAAATGTATACAATTTAAAAGTCTTAATTTTGTAAGCATGATTATAAAGAAGACCGACGATTTAGGTAAGTAAGTAGGCACTTAGTTACATATCTTATTCTTGAAATAAAAATCTTGAAATCTATGTCGCATAGCTATTTTATATTTGGTACTTTTATCTTAAAACAAAATAGACGCATCATTATAAATATTAAAGCGAGGTAAGTACATATCTTATTCGTACTTCGTTTCACTGATTCTTTACGCAACTCACCGAAATAAATTGAAATTAATTACCTTCATAAGAAAATTATCTAACTTGAAATAAAATAACCTGTACCGATATTTTTATATCAATATAAAGCAGAGTAGACTTAATTTCAATGGCAGGAATAGTATATGATAGGCGATAAGAACATTCAAAATTGCAAAAAGTTTTATATTAATAATTTGATCAGTTTTAAACGGCCTTTAAATATTCTTTTATGTCGACGGAAGATGGCAGCTTAACATTGAAACAAAGGACATAAAATACACCTTGATTTAAAATAGCTATCCATAGATAATTAATTCTAAATGAAATTTCCAGAGAAATAAATGAATCGTGTTTTACTGCCGCTTTCTAATTTCAATCTCAATCGAAATATTGCTATCTGAGTTAGAATGTTGACAGATCTTCCATAGAACATAATATGTCAAAATTCTAACTCAGATAGCAACATTTCGATTGAGATTGGATATAGAAAGCGGCCGTTAGCATATTGCGTTTAGCCATAGATTAAATAATAGTTTATCGGAAAGCGGTTGGAAGCGGGTGGCCCAAGATCGGTCTGTGTGGAAAATCTTGGGGGAGGCTTATATCCAGCATTAGACATCTTTCGGCTCAGATGAGATGATGAAATAATAGTTTAACATAGTTCCATAACTAAAACGTCAGTTTTGTATAATGTTGTACGTTGCATAGATTTTGATAGCATTCTTATAAAAAAAAAAACAATATTTAAAAACCTAATGTTTTCTGAAAAGGGTACCCACCTGATAGTTAAAATTCCATAGCCAATGTTTTAATAATAATTTATGTATGGACACGTGAAACGAAAACTAGCTTACGGTCTTATTTTGACTACTGGGCGACCACTCTTCTTCTTTTCGTGTGTTTAGTGGCCAACCTGTTTTCAAAAGTTGTTCAAGCTGCCCGTAGGCCTCTGACATGGCTTAACGACTGCTGTCAATTTGACAACAACCGGGACCGACTTTTTACGTGCTCTGCCTCCGAAGCACGGAGACGCTCAGATGAAATACCACTAAGCGGTCACCCATCTATAGACTGATTGCACCCAACGTTGCTTAACCTCGCTAATCGTTTACCGATCAGTGAGTGCAACTGGCTATGAGCCACTAGTATTTACATAATTAGGTACTAGCTTTTGCCCGCGGCTTCGACCTAATGTAGCCAAAGTTCTTTTCTGTACCATTGACAACATGAATGTGTAATTTCATGATTGGTAGTTTAGGCGTGAAAGCGTAACAAACAAACAAAGTTACATTCACATTTCTAATATTAGTAGTAGGATATTAACTGACGGGATCTTTTATAAATCTAATTTTAATAAAGGTAGACATTTACAGAAAATAGTTGTATATAGTGTAGTAACTAAAAACAAAAAATAGTGGTCAAGTGCGAGTCGGACTTGCCCATGAAGGGTCCCGAAGCAGCAAGTAACATAATATAAAAGTTCTTATAGTTCGTTGTAACTTTGATTGTAAATTGCGGTTTACGATTTATGACCTATTAAAAAAAAATACTTACTAGATCTCGTTCAAACCAATTTTCGGTGGAAGTTTACATGGTAATGTACATCATATATTTCTTTTAGTTTTATCGTTCTCTTATTTTAGAAGTTACAGGGAGGGGGACACACAATTTACTACTTTGGAAGTGTCTCTCGCGCAAACTAATCAGTTTAGAAAAAAAATATATTAGAAACCTCAATATCATTTTTGAAGACCTATCCATAGATGGGAACACGTATGGGTTTGATGAAAAAATTTTTGAATTTCAGTTCTAAGTATGGGGAACCCCCAAAATTTATTGTTTTTTTCTATATTTGTGTGAAAATCTTAATGCGGTTCACAGAATACATCTACTTACCAAGTTTCAACAGCATAGTTCTTATAGTTTCGGAAAAAAGTGGCTGTGACATACGGACGGACAGACATGACGAATCCATAAGGGTTGCGTTTTTTGCCATTTGGCTACGGAACCCTAAAAAGACATCACCCGCACTAGGAATTAACTAACATTCAAATAACGGACACAATGAACAGACAGACTTCTGAATCTGAATGTTCATTGTGTCCGTTGTTTACAACCATTTGTGGATCACACAAAGTTTTGTTGCGTGTGGAATTCGAACCCACAACACTCGGCGCTTCAGTTCTTTAGTTTCAGTGGCGAGGCGACCACTTAAACCACTACACCATCCGTGCAGTTTTTATTAGGTATGTGCTAGCGACCCGCCCCGCACGGGTAACCTTAACAAATTACACCTAAACCTTCGGCACCTTACTCATGAATCACTCTGTCTATTGGTGAAAACCGCATGAAAATCCGTTCAGTTGTTTTTGAGTTTATTGCGAACAGACAGACATACAGACGCGGTTGGGGACGTTATTTTACAATAATATGTAGTGAAGTGTCTAGATCTTGAACTAATGACTATAGATTATTGCATATCAATATTATTGCTAAGACGAGAGCTGTCGTCATATTGAATAGCTATTTATTTTCAAAACACTGGCACAGATGTAATGATAAGTACATCAATACATGTCTTATTAAATAAAATAAATGTCCATACATATAAAAACACAACAACTGCAAGCAGCTATA
Organism: Catocala sponsa; assembly: GCA_963564715.1. Taxonomy (NCBI): domain Eukaryota; kingdom Metazoa; phylum Arthropoda; class Insecta; order Lepidoptera; family Erebidae; genus Catocala; species Catocala sponsa. The sequence goes on from OY751352.1 coordinate 11,330,434, forward strand.
GACTCGTAGGAGACCGCGTTGGACTGCCACGAAGAACTCTCGCGCTCGATCCAATGGCACGCACCACCTGACTTTTCAAAGTTATGTGCGTATTATAAAATATTCAAATAGATATATGTTTATGTTATATGTTCTTTGGCGTACATTTATCGAACTAAAAGCTTTATCGTGTAATCTATACAAATAAATAAAATTGAAGTTTCTGTTTGTAATGTCAAAATAACAGCTTTTTATCTAATGCATATGAAAGTATATAAGGTATACGAAAACATCTATTTTCGCCATTCCTTCTCCATATAAACTTTATACTCTTCTGTTCGCGCAATTTTCTTAAAAAGGGGTAAGTACAAAGTTTTTGCTTCACGTATTAATATATAGATGATTTGTTGACTCACGGCTGTAAATTCGAAATGAGATGATGTAAAGGCTGTAAGGATGGGTGTCGAGAGAGATATAAAAGATTTAACGAAAAAAGAGTGAACTAACTCACTGATCAGATTTATTCTCCAGTATATTAGTGATCACTACTTATAAAACAACATAGACATACGTATTATATATGTATTACTACACTACAGGTTATTACACCCACATAGCCAGCTATGTATAAGGCCTCAAGTATTCCAGTACACATATTTCCAGATTCTGTAGGTAAAGTTACTGAGAATGTTCCAACTAAAATTCTTATAACCTTTTGTCCGGTTCCGAAATCGAAACCTCACGATAGGCTGCAAACATAAGCACTAACTTATAACACGTGACAAAAGAGATATCTTTGCATATAGCTATTACTAAATATAATTTTTTATTTGCGTAGATTTATCGAAACAAAAGATTTGAATATAAACCTATTTTATAGATTTTATTAAAGCGAGCGCCGCGCTTCGTGTAAGTAATTGAAGTATCGCGGTTGGAACTGACAAATATTCCAACAACAGGCAAAAAGAACACGCACACTCGAAATCATTATTTGCTGATCACATAATTTTTCCCTGTGTTGGAATCGAACACAGTGAGCTAAGTCATCCGTGCTTTATAGCGATCGATGCTGCTTGCATCTAGTGGTATTGGACAATCTATTTAGGTTTCCCAAACAAGTACCGATAAGATCCTATTAGAAGGTTTATATAAAACAACCCAGACATTATTGTCTTTGGACCTTATAAATCTTTGTCTTACGCGGGCTTTGAAAATACTTTTAGTAGGTATGTCACAAAGTGCATAGCAACGTAGAAGTGCTATCACTAGAAAATAAAAACATAAAATGATTGTAGTTGTTAATCAAGCAAATAACATAAAACAAAAAGAAAATAAAATAAAAATCTGGATTTTTGAAGTGAAAACTTCTTTAGGCGCGTTGAGCACTTCTTGGGTGAACAAAAATCATAGAACTCACGTCATCGTCACGCTTTCCATTTTTGAATATTATTGATTTTGAAAATTAACAATATCTCAGAAATGGTGCGTAATAACCTCTAAGAGAGTATCAGGAACTAGCATCCGACCCCCTATTTTGTTTTATTTTTTATTTTTATGACGTGGAACTCGCGTTATCGTGACCGAACGCTTTCCATTTTTGAATTATTTTTGGTTTATAAAGAAGTGTTTATGATCAAGGATTAAAGTTTTCACTTCTATCGGCAGTCCCCAAAGACTGCCCAAATTTTATTTTTCTTGCGGGTGTTAAACCCACATAATACGGCGTTTTGGCAGTAGCTAGGTGACTTATAATATCACTGCGCGATATACGCAATCAATTAGAACTTTAATATCTCTATATTTCCGCCAACTTAAATATTTGTCTTCCAATCCCGCAGTTAATTTACAATCTCTATAATACCAACATCAATTGTTTTGGATACCGCGGGCTACCGGAATTTGGGTTTACCCGTGAGGTTAATTTAATTTGATTGTTGGTTTGGGGAAAGATAATTTAATTAATGAAATTTATGTTTTATTACTTTAGAGTGTTTATGAAAACTAGTGTTGGCCAGTGATCGAAATTCGACCATAATTTTATTATTTACCATTAAAAGCTAACTGTCTTCTAATAATTTTTGATAACACGAAATCTCGTCAATACCTTCTAAACAAAACAAAAACAGAGAAACAGAGAAGAAAATGACAATATACAGTGAGCGATATAATTTAATTCACAAGATTTAAAATTACCTACTTTATCATATCTAATAATGGTATTTCTCAGCTTTCACTGCCGTATCAATTTAAGGATTGTTGTTTCATTTACAATTCGTTACTATAGAACGATAATAAGTACCTAAGTATATTTTATTAATAAAATACTGTCACAAATTTGTAAAATTTTTTTGCTACTTATGTGGCGACTGTACTCAACTGTTTGGTTTGTGCCTATTTATACATATATAGATGTTAATAAAAGCGCTGTGTCAATACTAAAAAAATCATTAGCATAGTATCCGTGCAAAAAACATTGTGAGGAAACCTGCATGTCTCAAAGATCTCTATTATATTCCCGAAGAAGAGTGATGTCCAACCCGGTCTAACCCGTTTCGAATTGAGAAGACACCCATGCTAAAGTGCTGATGTTATTATTATATAGGTAAGTACAGAACGCGGTCCAATAAAATAAACGCACTTAGACAAGCGTATGCAGGTGACAGCATAAAGGAGTCCGTACAGGATCGAGTATTTATTACTACATATTATAAAGTCAAAGTCCCTCACCGCGTCTGTCTGTCTGTTCGCGATAAACTCAAATACTACTAAACGGATTTTCATGCGGTTTTCACCAAAAATTACAGAGTGACAGAGTGATTCATGAGCAAGGATTAGGTGTATAATTTGTTAAGGTTTTGAGTACCGAGAGTGAGGTAGTATACCCGTGCGAAGTCGGAGCAGGTCGTTAGTAGTTGATATGTGTATTAAGAGGACACCGCGAAACGCGACGCCCTTACTCAATGACACTCATTGTGTATCAATCGTTAAAGAGCGGTCATAAGGTCTAAAATTGCGATGCGCCCGCAATAATCGAGAACGCTTAGAAATTGTTTGTTAAAATCTTAAAATATTATTTAAAAATGATTGGTTTTAGTTATGGAAATAATGAGCTAGCAAATTACTAATATTTATGTTACGAATATATTTGAGTAATTCCTAAGCATAATGATAGTGTAACTTCCTTGTAATTTCAAAAATAGTAATTTTTCAGAGGTGTTTTCGAAAATAATTATGATCGAGCCAAAATCACAATAGCGTGTTTTTGAGCTAGGAAATTCTAGTTAAAGACATTAATATATCAAAATTTTAGATTAATTGGTCTTCTCATAGTCCTATACTATTCGATGAAAGTTAGTGCATTTTTTCAGCGTATCCTCTTAATATTATGGTTTCTAGACAAATAAGATATTTTAAGCTCGGTAGCGATACATATTAAAATACCAAGATGCACTCGCGGTCACCCACGTAGAGATTCAAGAGATTGATCGTATTTATGTTATAGCTTGCGTCAAACTTTTACCTACATAGTTTGCTCTAAAGTTGCTTTAGTCTGCGAAGTACTACACCTGCCGCGTCCCGCGTACTGCATACGTCTATTTTTGCCATTACGACGCTACCCAAAGCAACTTCAGAGGGTACTTAAAGTTTAGCGTGAGGGGTACTCGTAATGGTATCGCGGGGTGTGTTGTGGATAAAAACTCCCAATTAATTAATGAAGATTGAAAAAAGAAAATTGGGGCAGTCTTTGGTGACTGCCGATAGAAATGATAACTTTAATCCTTGATCATAAACACCTTTCGGATGCCTGATACTCTCAAAATGTCAAAATTCTGTTATTTTTGCGTAGGACGCACCATTTCTGAGATATTGTTAATTTTCTAAAATAATTCAAAAATGGAAAGCGTAGAAGCGTGGCGATGACGAAGCGTGACGATGACGCGAGTTTTATGATTTTTGTTTACTCAAGAAGTGCTCAACGCGCCTAAGGAAGTTTTCACGTCAAAAAGAATTAAATTTTACTTTTGAGGGAATGTTAGACATTCAACATTTAAGTTTGGCGTTCTGCACTTCTCCATATCTATATGTATCTAAATAAGCAAAGACAAAACAGATCAGTACCATTTTCGGCTCTATTTGTCAACCGATTTTCTTTATTTTTGGTTTGTTTAGTTGCTATTGACGAGCTTTAGTTTTATCATTAAATTGTTGAAAAGAGTTAGTTTTTGAAGTGAAATCTTCTTTAGGCGCGTTGAGCACTTCTTGGGTGAACAAAAATCATGGAACTCGCGTCATCGTCACCGAACGCTTTCCATTTTTGAATTATTTTTGGTTTATAAAGAAGTGTTTATGATCAAGGATTAAAGTATTCACTTCTATCAGCAGTCCCCAAAGACTGCCCCAATTATTTTTTTTAATAAATAGGTAAAGACAAAACAATTCGACTTCCAATTTTCTATTTGTGCTCAAATTTCGATCATTGGTTGAAGACTTCTTTAATAATGTATAGGTAATATTCTATCACATACACACAACACCATCTAGCCCAAACTAAGCAGAGCTTATACTATGGGTACTTTACACAAGCTAAATGTCATACTCCTTCGTGCGCAATAAATTTTAGATTACATCTACATATTCCAATCGAAAACCGTTCGCAAAACAACTTCGAAGTCTATTAAACTTTTACTAGTTCGTGACAAAACCTTGATATTAAAGGATGATCGACCTTCCTGATAACTGCTATCTACTATTAGCATATCATTCCATGCTGTTTCGATAATAACGTGTGTATCTTCTCTGTTTATAAAATATCATGGCCAAAGATATCGTTGCCATGGCAACATATAAGAAAGGCTGCCGACATTCTATGTACCGCCTAGATTATTCTCTTGATAACGCATAACAGTTTCTTCAGGACGTCGTTGGTCAATATTTGAGTAAATTATATACCAAAATAATTGCTAGCAGTCTTATTTATTAGGGGTTTAGTTATCATGTTGTCTTGTAAAACATGGTGTTACTGAAAACAAAATTGGGCCTTTCCAACTTCGAAAACCGATACGGTGCGGTTTTGTAATCCTAACTAATATTATAAATGCGAAAATGAGTTTGTTTGTTTGTTTGTTTATTACGCTTTCACGCCTTAACTACTCAACCGATCAATATGAAATTTAGCATACACGTTGTCAAGGGTACAGAATAGGACATAGGGTACCTTTCATCCAGAAAAAATAACTGTTGCAAACCTTTTTTTGTTTTTTTTTTTTTTTTTTTTTTTGGTACCCAGGAAAAATGCTTCATGCACTACCTGCCGGCTAGGGGACGGCACCGGCGGGGCGTGTGGGACTCCCCAGCAAGAAACGCGCTGGGATACCCACTAAAAAACCTGGGGTGTTCCCTCTCTCATCCAATGGGGGGGCCTGTTGGGAGCTCTTAAAAGAATTGACTCATCCATAGCAGGCCCCCCCGTGTGGGTGCGGGCCGGGTCATTTTTTTTTTAGGACCCGACCCCCTCTTGTCCCCAGGGGAGAGCTTCACCGCTCTCCCCTTTCGACGTTGGAAGGCGCGCGGGAACACCGCGCGCGCCCTCTCGGGGTTCTTAGTTTACAGGTGGCAGGCCCCCCTGAGGCCTTGCCACCCGGAACCCTTAAGTGGGGGGCAGGAGAGCGACATAAGCGCGTCTCCTGCGCCCCCTCCTCCGGCGGCGGACTTCCGGGGCGTAAGGATCGTCCTCACGCCCCCGCTCCGCCGCCTCCTTCTGCGAGATGACAGACTCGCAGAAGGACCTCATTGCGCCCCAGCACCTGTCGTCGCCGACCATCTTGGATATGACGGTCGGCAAGGAGAGGTCGGGGCCAATCACAGCGACCAGGGCACAGCGCTCCGCGGCCCACGCCGGGCACTCCTCCAGCGTGTGCTGCGCCGTGTCCCGGTCACACTCCTCACAATGGTGACACCTGGTTGTCGGCTCCCTACCGGCTATCTTGCAAAGGTACTCTCCGAAACAGCCGTGTCCGGAGAGCACCTGAGTAAGCCGGTAGGTGAGCGGTCCGCGCCGTCTGTCCGTCCACTGCCTTATCACCGGACGGACAGCCTCGACGGTCCTCACCCCATAGCGGGGCTGGGCCAGTCTATTCTCCCACTTTTCCACGAGGACCAGTCGAGCCTGGGACCTTCGCGTCTCCACCGCCCTGTGCGTGGGTTCTTCACCCTGGAGCCGGAGGTCAGCGCGCCAGTAATACACTGACGCTTGGACCTCCGCCTCCAAATCCCAGGGCGGCGATGCCGCCAAAACGCACGCCGCCTCAAAGGAGACGGTGCGGTACGCCCGTGACACCCTGATCGCCATCGCCCTCTGAGGTCTCCTGAGGAGGGCGATATTTTGGCGATCAAGGGCGCCAGCCCAGATGGGCGCTCCATATAGGGCCATCGACCGCACCACCCCCAAATAGAGGCGGCGGCAGACGACACTGGGCCCCCCGATATTCGGCAGCAGAGAGCTAAGCGCTCCCGCTGCCGCCATCAGGCGGGGGGCCAGACGGCTAAAATGGACGCGAAAGTTCCAGCGGCCGTCGAGGTAGAGCCCCAAGTATTTCATGCTTGGCTCCACCTCGATGCGGACCCCTCCAACGATGATGTGGGCATCGGGAGGTGGCGCCCGCCGAGGCCCGTGAAATAACAGGGCCTCGGACTTATCTAGCGCCACCTCCAGTCCCAACATCCTAATCCTGCCGACAACCAGGGCCACTCCAGCCGTGGCAAGACGGGCAGCTGCCCCGCAATCCGCTCCCCGGGCCGTAACCAACGTGTCGTCGGCGTAACAAGTTACGCCGACGCCCGGGGGCAGGGCGCCCCGCAGCACCCAGTCGTAGCCGATGTTCCACAGTATCGGACCCAGAACCGAACCCTGTGGAACACCGCACGACATCTCCCTCCGGAACGTCTCTCCATTCCGCCCCACACAAAACACACTCCTCTGGTGCAGGTAGTCCCCGACTATTCGGCGTAGATAGGGAGGCACCCCATGAAATCGGAGCGCCTCCCTAATAGTCGCCCACGGCAGGGTGTTAAAAGCGTTGGCGATGTCCAAGGACACCGCCAATACCACCCCGCGCGAGGCGACCGTCTCTTCCGAGAGGGCCTTGACGCTACTGATCGCGTCAATCGTCGATCGGCCCTCCCGGAATCCGAACTGGCGTTCGGATAAGTCGGGGCCCACCCGCACCAGGTGCTTGGAGAGGCGGGCAACCACTACGCGCTCAAAGAGCTTGCCCACCTCATCCAACAGCACTATGGGGCGGTACGCGGAGGGAGAATCCGCGGGGCGGCCCTCCTTTCTCAGGAGGACCAGCTTGCCCGTCTTCCACATGGAAGGGAACCGTCCCGACTCCAAACAGGCGCTGAACAGCCTGAGGAGCCGGTCCCCTAGGGCGTCAAAGGCCAAAACCCAGGCGCGGCCAGGAATTCCGTCCGGCCCCGGGGCGGTGTTTTTGCCCCGAAGCCGCACTATTGCCGCGCCGAGCTCCGCCATCGTAACTTCTGGCACCCCGGCATCGGCACCGCCCTCCTCAATTTCGGGCGGCGCCATTACGGGAGGCGTGTGCTCCGCCCTCGAAGGAAAGAGAGCGGAAATCACACCCTCCAATTGCCGAGGCTGGAGACTCTCGGTGACCGGCGGGGCCCAGGGGCGCAACTTGCCCCTGACCGTCTTGTACGGCCGGCCCCACGGATCTGCCTCGAGAGTCCCCAGGAACTCTTCCCATCTTTGGGTTTTGGCCTCGCTGATGGCGGACTGCAGGGCGTACTTCCGCTGTTTGTACGCGTCCCGCAGCCGTGCCTCCACGGTCGGGTCACGGTACCGCCTGCGTCGGCAGTACCTAGTGTACTGGCGACGCGCCGCAATGCACGCGGCGCGTTTCTGACTTATGTCGTCAGACCACCAGTACACCTGACGTCTCGGAGGCTGAGCACTGGCCCGGGGCATTGACGCGTCGCAAATCTGCGTCATCGTGCCCCGGAACCACTCCGCTTCTTGCTCAACCTCCACAGGCCCTTCGACCATCGGGGTCCAGGCCTGCACGATGGAGGCTTCCACCAGCACGTCTGCATCGAGACGTTTCAACGCCCATCGTGGGGACGACGGGGTGTGCACTCTCCTCGGGCGATCGTCCGGGATCGCCGGCGAGGCGGAGATGTCGAACCGCACGTAACGGTGGTCCGACAGAGACTCCGCCTCGACCAGCACTTGCCAGTCCCGGACGCGGCGCGCTACGGCAGGGCTAGCGAACGAGATGTCCACAATGGACTCGCCCTGCCAGCGCACGCATGTGGTGACCGACCCCCGATTAAGAACGACGAGGCCGGTCGCAATCGCCCACTCCTCCAGCGCGTCGCCGCGAGCGTCGGTGACAGGGGATCCCCAAGCCGTTGATTTGGCATTGAAGTCCCCCGCCACCACGACCGGACGCGATGGGTACCGATTAATCACGGCCCCCACCGCGCCCAAAAATCGCTCAAACTCAGCGAGGCGCCGGTTCGGAGAGAAATACACCCCGATCAGGACGGTTCCCTCCCAATCAACACATATATACCCCTCGCCCCTGTCTGTCATCACCAGGAGCGAGGGACCAGACGAAACAATGGCCGCCAAGCCCCCGAGGTCCCCAAACCAGTTGTGACGGCTGGGGACGCAGTAAGGCTCGGCGACCACGGCGATGTCTATTGACCACTCCGCCATGTGCTGCAGCAAAATATCCTGCGCCCTGGCGGAGCGGCCAACGTTCGCCTGTAGGAGGCGATGGGCCATAATTAATTATGTGTCCATCGCCGTCCCACTGCTCCCTGCTTGGGGAGGGGCCGGGGCGGCCGGAGTCCCGGCGACCGCCCCTCTGGCCCTACGTCTTTTTGGAGGGGAGCAAGATTTGCTCCCCATCCGGTGCTCCGCCGGTTTTCCTGCAGCCGAACATATGCTGCAGGAAGACTTTTCGGCGGAGCAGGCGGCGGCCTTGTGGCCGGGCAGGCCGCAGCGATAGCAGAGATCGCTGCGATCCGTTTCGGCGGTGCATTGCTGCCTCACATGCCCCGGTTCGAGGCAGCGGTAGCACCGCCTGGGCCTCGGCTCCAGGAGGTTTACCTGAGCCGAGACCATCCCGACCAGCAAACGGCCGGCCGCCACCTTCTTCGCCGCGGCGATGGGGCAGCGCACCACTACCGTGCACAAGCCACTCTCGCCGCGGCGCATCTCCCCCACCCTGACGTGGTCCTGAGGGCAGGCTCCGGCATGTGCCACCGCAGCGGCGACATCCTCGGAGGAGGCCGAGTCGTCCAGCCCGGTTACTCGCATTTCTGCGGACTTCACCGGGCGGGACACCCTGACCTCCTCGGGCGTAAACAGGGACCGAATTGTAGCGGCCACCCTGTCCGCCTTGTCGCCGGAGGTGGCACCTGGGACCTCTAAGATCCTGGCCCCAGTGGCGGCAACTTTAAACATAACGCCTCCAGCAAGGCCCATCTCAGCCAGGTTACTCTGCATAGCCTGAGTGGCCTGCCGGAGGACGCCTGCGTAGCTGACGCCCCGCCGGAGCCCCTCCTCCGTCAGCTCTACCACAACGGCGGTAGAGCGCGGGGGCCGCAGGTCGGCCGGGCGGGGGCCCTTTTTTTTATTTGTTACCGGGGTAGCCCGGGAGGCCTTCTTCTTCTTCTTCTTCCTCTTCTTTCTGGTGACCTCCGTCCACGGCTGTTCAGCCGAGGTAGAGGCCACCGGGGCAGGTTGGAGCTGCGGGGCAGGGCGCGGCGGGGCCACAGTGGCGATCGCCTTCCCCTTGCCCTTTCCTTTCCCCTTTGAAGAGGAAGTCGACGGTGTGGGGGCAGAAATTTGTCGTGCCACTGGTTGGCTGGAGGGCGCGGGGCCAGCTGGCGCGCCCCCGACCATTCGGGGGCGACCTCCAAGCGGAGGGCCCGGGGTCGGCACGGGCGCGAGGCCATAGTTGGCCAGGCACGCCTCTACAACATTGCGTGCCTGAGCCACCGTGGCCCGCATCAAGTCTTCCGCCCAGGCGGGACGCCGGTCCTCCGCGGGAGCGACGGGCTTCGCTGTGCGCCGCGGAAGTGGCGGGAACTCCTCCCGCGGCCCCCTGGCAGGCGCCCCGGCGGCGGCCGAGGGCGCCTTTAAGGCGACGGCCCGAGCGGCAGTGGCAGCGGCCGCCTTCATGGCCGTCACCTCCGCCCGGAGCTCCGCCAGCTGCCTATGCAGCCCCTCATTCTCCGACCTCCAGCGCCTCTGGAGGTCGGATGAGGTCTGCCCCCACAGATGAAAGAAGGCCTCCTTCATGTCTGCCGTCGCGGTTTTCAGGTCCCGGACGAAACCTCCCTTTAAATTGCCGGACCGGGCCGCCACCCTCAGGACGGTCTCGGCTCCAGCCTCGAACCGTTGCCTGAGGTCGGCAACCGAGTCCCCTCCAGAGGGGGTCGCATCCGGGACCCCAGCCCTCTTCGGGAAGTCTCGACGGGCAGGCGAAGGCTGCCCGAGGAGCTTCCTCGCGGAGGGAGGCGGCATTGGGGAACCAGCCCTTCCCACACAGGGCGTCCCCTCCACTACCTCCACCTCCGTGTCCGAGCCAGAATCGGACGGCGCGTGATGTGACGTCTTCCGGCGCTTCGCGGAAGCGCCGGGCGTCACTCGGAACTTGAGGGAGAGGGAAGCTGGGCTATCCCTCCCCTCCTCACTCTCCCGTCGAGCTGCCGACGAGCACCGGCTCCGAGACCGACTGGCCTCCGAGCCCGAGCCCGCCTGCGACCCGACGTCCATGTCAGTGCCGGTGCCGGCGCTGAGCACACTCGACATAGAGTCGCTGCGAGCCTGCGCCGCCACCCGACACCTCGACCGTGTCCTTGGCACGGCCGGGACCCTTTCCCCAACTGTCGGCGGGGGCATACCCCCCCCAACCTTCCCCTTTTTCCCCTTCGCAGGGGTTTTGGTGCCTGTAGTTTCGCGAGGCACGGCACTGTGATGTTGGTTGCCCCCCCCAGAATACGAGGGGCAGACGGAGCCAGCAGACTCCGTGAGGGATTCTCCGGGTGCGGCGCACCCGGTACCCTCCTGGGGTAGTTCAAAACCTTTACCAGACATCTTCATATTTTCTTTTGGGTGGCCCTAATGACTGGGTTCCCCCCAGCCATACAGCCCCTCGCCGGGCCACAAAGCTTGAGCTTTGGGTTATTTTTATAGAGGTTTTCTTCCTCGCAGCCCGAAGGCCCCCGGTCCTGTCAGTTCAGGATTACGGGTTGGGCCGGATGGGGGTCCATGCTGGACCGATCCACCCGCCCCAAGAGCGCCCGCCTGGGCAGGAAACCCATGGTTCCCACCTCGGCCTGACGGCCCCACTAGTAATTTTTTAGAGAGGTTTTCTTCCTCTATCCCCCCGTGTTGGGCCGGATGGGGGTCCATGCTGGACCGATCCACCCGCCCCAAAACCGCCCGACTGGTCAGGACGCCAAAGCACCCGCTCCAGCCTTACGGTCCCCACTGGTGATTTTTTAAAGAGGTTTTCTTCCTCTATCCCCTCCCCCCCACGTATTGGGCCGGATGGGGGTCCATGCTGGACCGATCCACCCGCCCCAAAACCGCCCGACTGGGCAGGACGCCTACGCACCCCGCCCCGGCCTTACGGCCCCCACTGGTGATTTTTTAAAGAGGTTTTCTTCCTCTATCCCCCCCGTCTCAAATCCACGTGTCCTCTGCTAATCAGAGGAACACGTGGAGAGACCCCCAAAACGCGGCCCTCGCGGGCCGATAACCCCGAGACAAAATGCCTCGGGTTCCCTACGCGCGTGCCAGAGTATTAGCCACGAGTAATAATGCCCCCGAAAGGACATGATTACCCGTGTTGCCCGGGGTGTACCGGCCCAACGTCTGCCGTTCCCATCCACGAAAAATGTGGAAAGGACTAGCAACCGTCAGGCACACTAGGAGGTTCTCTCTGGCCACACACCCCAACTGTTGCAAACCTAACCTAACCTAATCTACATTTACGAGAGCGAAGCTGCGGGTGAAAACTAGTTTGTAATAAAATGACTAACAAATTTATGTATATTACTGAAAATGTCGGATGTCTGATAAAGGTAGATGTCTATATCTAGTTAAAGTATACATAAATGTAGAAGGCGCACATCATTTGTGAACTGTTATACCTAAAAAAGAAGACTTCTTCTGTTCAAGCATTTCTTAACAAGCTATGTGTTGCGGGGCTTTACGAACGTTCTACCTTACTTTAATGGACACAAAGTACATCCAAACTTAGAACTATCATTTGTGAATAACATAAATTATTTTGTCGTGTGGGATTCAATCCATACCCAGCGCAGCGGTAGAGGCGAAACGATCGCTTGCCCGTTGACCCATCTGTTCAATCTATACTAATATTATGAAGAGTTTGTTTGTTTCTTTGGTTGAACGCGCTAATCTCAGGAAGTACTGCTTCAAATTGAAAAATTATTTTAGTGTTGGATAGCCTATTTATCGAGGAAGGCTATAAGCTATATAACATCACGATACGACCCACGGGGGCGGCGCAGTAACCATAAACGCAAGTGAAACCGCGGGCACATCTAGTCAATTGGTATACGAAAATACCTACATAATAATATCCTCATGAAACATTCTAGACTTAACCAGCTATATCGCTGTGCCCAACCTTCATTCAAACGTATTACCAGTACCTACCACACCCGTGAATAAAAAAGGCAGTAAAACTAGATAGACTTACATAAAAACATAAATAAAAAATGTCTCCAGTGACATGAAACTGAAAGCTAATTCTGTATAAATTGATGTCACGTCAAGCTGAGGGTGTGTTTGTTTACGTTATAGCTATTCGTATGGTCGTGGTGGCATTGACCATCACTTTTGTCAATGTCGTAACGTAAATCGTGATTCGAAAGACACGTAGCGCCATCTATTATCATAAGAACGTTATTGTTGTTTTCCTCGGGAATAGTAATTTTTTTCGGGATAAAAGGTAGCGTATTTCCATTTCTGTACACCTGACAATGTATATGCCAAATTTCAGAATGATCGGTTCAGTGGTTTAGGCGTGAAAAGGTAACAAACAAACAAACTCATTTTCGCTTTTATAATATTAGTTAGGATTAGGATTAGGATTACCAAGATGTTCACTGCAGAATATATTATCACCCTGTGCTCTATAACATACATTTTAGGCTTTTAACCGTTAAGACTTTTTGCGATGATAATTTGCATTAACGGGAACTAAGGCAAATTATGCAACGAACCATTAAAAGTATACTAGTTAAATCTCTCTGCAACGAATCTACATTTTGAAAGCTTTGTGTTTTGTTGGGAGCCTAAGACTTCACAGTAAATTATTTAGGATCTCTAAATAATAAAAAGCTCTAAAGTGTTACACAACGATGCTTGTAAATGGGTTCCTTGCCATATTAATCAAGTTGTCTGTCTATTAGTTGGTAAAATGCCTCGAGTCCTAACAAAATACGAACTTCAAACAATATCAAAAGCGATCTGATCTTTTATTAGTTAAAGTTAGTTTCCAACAAATCTAATATCGTCCGTAGTCGATGAGAAGGGTTTGGATATCGTGTCACGGTCAATATTATAGAAAGGTCTCGAATTGTTCATAAAAATAGAAAATGGTACCTATAGCTCGGTTTGTTTTTATATTTGACTAGTTTTCACCCGCGGCTTCGCTCGCGTAAATGTAGGTTAGGTTAGGTTAGGTTTGCAACAGTTATTTTTTCTGGATGAAAGGTACCCTATGTCCTATTCTGTACCCCTGACAACGTCTATGCAAAATTTCATGTTGATCGGTTGAGTAGTTAAGGCGTGAAAGCGTAACAAACAAACAAACTCATTTTCGCATTTATAATATTAGTTATGATTCATAAAATATTCTATGGTTATATATGTTGCAGGCTATTTCTATGATTCCGCGTTTTACAAACGGCGTCGTCCGTTTAAAAACGCTCATTGATTGTTATAGTAGGGTGACATCGACGGAGCCCCGCGAAGCAGGGCTCCTATTTTTGAGTGGGTTTAAGAAGGAACCTAACATAACCAAACCCTTCCGAGACGGAATGTAGTGATTTGAGGCGTATAGGTGATCGTTATGCTGTTGAATTGTCTATCAAATGTTGTGGCATATTATAAAGTGACAAGGCAATTTACATTTTGCCTTCGGCATATTTTAAAACAGCGAGCGTTTTTAAACGGACGACGCCGTTTGTAAAACGCGGCACCATACAAATTGCCTGCGACATATATACAGTGTCTACTTGACATTTAAGTTAAGGTGATCTTTCTCGCAAGTAAGGCTTGAGTTGATATTTTCCTCATATTTTTCCTCCAAAAAAATAAGATAAAATTGGATCGTTATAAGAAGTACTTAAAGGGTTTATATAAGAGCTAGGTTTCGGTAGAATATTCGAACAGATTTGTTCGAATATTCTACCGAAACATTTACCTTAAAAAAGATCATCTATATCAATATTATAAAGAGAAAATATTGGCATTTGTGTGCGTAAAAATTATTTTACCGTTAGAAAGCTACTTTATTCAGAAATAACATTCACTGTATAACTTCACGCTACGCAAGTCATGGGAGCGAAGCAGTACTCATAAACGTGGGTGAAACTGCGGGGCACAGCTATCTAGTAACTTAATTATCTTGTATTAATAATCATCATCAGGCTATAATAGTCCTCTGCTGGACATAGCCCTCCCCCAAAGAGCGCCATAGCGCCCTGTCTTCATTATCTTGTATTGTGTGCCTGCTATTAGGAATATCCAAAACTTCTTAGAAAGGCAATATCCTGTGAATCAGGGATGTGGCGGATGCAGATTTTTGGGCATCTACGGATGCGGATACGGATATTAAAAGGCTCACATCCGCGTTTGCGGATGCAGATTCGGATGTCCAAATCGATGCGAATGCCTCGTAATTGCGGATGCGAATGTTGATGAAAATTGTGCATCTTATTTAATAAAAAGTATTTTATCACCTTTGCAGGTTGAAGCTTGTCTTGCAAAGGTTCATCAATTTAGCTATACATACGATATTCTCATGTTTCTTGATTCTCATTTTCACTAGAAGAATCGATTCTCCCCTTTTCTTTCTTATCGCAACCTGCGCTATATCTGGATCCTCATTAACATCCGCGTTGATTATTGCGGATGCGGATAGAGATGTTCAAATCAATGCGGAAGCTACGCAATTACGGATGCGGATGCGAATATTCACAATATCCCTACTGTCGAATATGTAGTATCTATGCCAGACTTACTACCATACCCATATTCTTGTACTTGTCCTTCACATTTTAGGGCTACGAGAATTCTTACGGAAAACTTCGAGACTTTGATCAAAAGCCTTACCGCGAGTAGGTATACCGTGTATAATTTTATTTGGCCACGTTTCCATTCCTCTTATCACATTACCTATTGTGAAAGTCAAAGCAAACAGCAGTAAAAACTAAAACCTTTGTAGTTATTTATAGCAGTCGCTACTGAAGCGAACATAAAATAGTATAACTCACGACTAATTCCTTATCATTAAAACAATGTTAGTTCATAAATGACATTAAATATATTTATGTTAGTTCGTTTTTAAATTATAATGCCTAGGTAAACTATACAATCATATCAATCTTTAGTGAAAATGTTGTGGTTTTATCATCGTCTGTCACAATCTTTCCACTCCACCTTGTAATAAGCAATTTTTGAAGTGAAAACTTCTTTAGCAGCGTTGTGCATTTTTTTGTGATGGGTAAAAAATGTTATCAGGTCGTCGGTCCACCTTGTGGGAGGCCTACCCCTGCTGCGTGTTCCGGTGCGCGGCCGCCACTCTAGAACCTTTTTGCCCCAACGGCCATCGGTTCGGCGTGCTATGTGCCCTGCCCACTGCCACTTCATCTTGGCTATCCGGAGAGCTATGTCGGCAACTTTAGTTTTCCTGCGGATCTCTTCATTTCTGATTCGATCCCGCAGGGAAACCCTGAGCATAGCTCTCTCCATCGCCCTTAGCGTGACCTTGAGCCTTCTGATAAGGCCCATAGTGAGCGACCACGTCTCTGAGCCGTAAGTCATCACTGGCAACACACACTGGTCAAAGACTTTCGTCTTGAGACACTGCGTCAGGACACGTGACCTGATCGAAAATTCGTAAGACGGAGGGAGAATTGTCATGTTTGTGTACGATAGCGCAATAAATGAATATTGTATTTTACCACATAAATGATAGTACTTTTATACTGATAATTAAAGCAATTCGTGCAAAATTATTCCCTAACCATTCCAAAATATCAAAAATGCACAACGTTAATAGTCAAGTTTTCACTTCTGCCGGCACTCCCGGAGTGCAACCCGTTTTTTTCTACAAACGGGCGACTACCACACTTGTCATAATTCTTGTGTCGCTGGGGACTTCACAAAGATTCAAACGGTTGTCACCAAGTACACCCAGACATGGAACAACAATTTATGGATCGCAAATAATTTGCCCGCAGCACTCGACTCTGGCCGTGAGGAAGCGATCTCTCGAAGTACTACGGCATATAGAACAATCATAAGTATCTATCTATGTTATAGGATTGTAGTAGGATATCCACTACTACCAGCTAGAGAGCTAGTGGCTACTCCAGCTAGATTACGATAATACGGAAGTGCTCCTCAAGTTCATAGATTAAAAATACACTATATACAATTATACACACACACACACCTTTTAATTAAATTGTAAACAAAATTTTTGTGTTAACACAATCACACAAGCACCCTCTCTCACACACACACACACATACACACACACCCACACACGAACCCTCACACAAACACACACACAAACACAAACACACACACGCACACACGCGCGCACACTATCACAAACATGCACACACACACACACACACACACACATTCTGCATATTTTGTAAAATTTTATTTTTTAGATATAAAGTATGTTTATGATTTACCGACATCAATAAAGCTAAGTCATCCACTGTGTCTAGCGTAAAACTTTTTGACTGAGCACTGTCTCCCAAAATACAGGCTACAGCCTAGTTTGGGAAACAGGACCAGTACCGATTGGAAATATAAAACAACACTATTTTGTAATTACTTGTTGGTAACTCATTATTTTTCTTTTTCAAATTAACATTTTTTTATTTATCTATATTGTGTTTTTTTATTATCGCCTGTCAACATTTTCGAATAATTGTAAATTAGTCGAATGTTTAAATTTGATTTACTTATTCGATTTTTATTGATAAGCACATCGCGGCATCGCTTCAATTTCAGCCTATTCATTATTATCTTTCTGATAAATGATCTAAATATAAATGTAGAAGGTAGTTAACTCCAGAAAATGTCTAAAAAATTCCAAGAACCTTCACTTAAAGTAACTACGTGTAACTAATTGCGTTGAATAATTACAATTTGAGGACGTTCGGCCTTCGTTAACAAGGTTATGAAAATTCTTTTGACTTTAAGATGTTTCCTGAAGCTATCGAATCCAATTTCTAATAAATTAATTGTTTGCCTTTGTGCCGTAGCAGCAATGAATACGACTGCTGTGTATGAGGTCTTGGATTGCATTTGAGATTGCTTGCATTGATGTAAGAAATTCTCAGCAGCTGTGTGAAGTCTGAAACTGTGTTCGGAAGATTTTTTTTATACAACTAAGGTGGCAAGCGAGCATACGGCCCACCTGATGGTAAGTTGTCACCGTAGCCTACGGACGCCTGCAACACCAGAGGCATCACTTGCGCGTTGCCGACCTGTCAGGAAAGGAAGAAGAGAAAAAGGATGCGGGAAGGAGAAGGAGCGGGAAGGGGGAAAGAGGGTGATTGGGCTTTCGGCACTCTCTCTCACCGAACGAAACACAACAGTAGGAATACTGCTATTTCACGTCGATATTCTGTGAGAGGGTAGTCCTTCCCTGGTCGAGCCGGCCCATTCATGCTGAAATCGGCGAGGCTCTACTACTCATATAGATGACAATATGTTCGTTTATGCCGTAGTACCTAAACACATAGCTGGCAAAATGTGGGTGCAATATACCAATGCCTACATCCCTTCGGAGGACGTATTGGCCGTTTCGCACGAATCTGTTCGCACGAATAGTGTAATCGACACTTTATAAATACATACATACATACATAGATTCACGCCTGTTTCCCAGAGGGGTAAGCAGAGACTACGGATTTCCATTTGCTACGATCCCGACACACTTCTCTGGCTTCATTCACTTTCATCACATTCCTCATACACGCCCGTCGGTTCAAGGTGCTCTTAACCTGGCCTTTGTCCAGAACGCCTCCGATCTGATGGAGAAACGTTCGCCTAAGTAGGTAGTACTTTATAAATAATATTTTTTAAATGCACATTTGCACACATCCATATAATTTGCGAGCGAAATAAACTGAAATGAAAAAGAAGGTGTGCGAATAAATCGATAAGCCCTTCGGGGTAGTTTTGTGTATTACACCCACTGATTCGGCGTGAGACTGACCACATAAAAAATAATTTTCATTATGATTATATTTTTCGTCGCTAGATTTGGTATGTTCGTCTTGTCCATGTTGAAACGAGGTTTTAAAGAGGAAATTATATACATATATACGATGGGTTACATTTTACCTGTGTATAAGCTTAGCATAAAATACTAATAGCTTAGTAATAATTACGTAAATGGCAATAATTTTCACGATACCAGATCGTAAATATTACCGCCGGTTTATTAGCATGTCTGCATTCAAGAACACTATAAAAAAGAACTATGACTCCGCATATTCATATTTAGTTATCCAATGAGATACTTACGTACTTAGTTAACGATTATACCTATGGTCCTAAACTCAGATAAATAACCAATATCGAAACTATCTGATAATGGCAGATAGGACATTATCACGATAGGTCCTTCACTGCCAAGGACATGATATTGGCCTTGGCTGGCATTTGTTTTATAAATACAGCCTAGTGAGCAATGTTGACGCTTGATACAGTCAACGACACAAGTCAATAAATATTTGTGAGATTTTGAATTGCTGTATCATATACAATGATGGTAATTTCTCTAATCTAATCTTTTACTGCAGTAACAGTTAAGGAGTAGATATTTTAATCACAATTCGTTATCCTAACTAATATTATAAAAGTGAAAATAAGTTTGTTTGTTTGTTTGATACCTTTTCATGCCTAAACCACTGAACCGATCATCCTGAAATTTTGCATATATGTTGTCAGGTGTATAGAAACGGACATAGGTTACCTTTCATCCCGAAAAAAAATACTGTTCCAGAGGAAAACAATAATAACGTTCTTATGATAATAGATGGCGCCACGTGTCTTTCGAATCATGATTGAATTATATTATCACAAGCAGAGTACAACTCGAATTGATTGTCAAATTCTAAATTAACGCGATCGAAGCCGCGGGCAAAAGCTAGTTATAGAATAATTAGATTTTGGCCACGGCTTAACTCGCGTAAATGTACCTAAGTTAAGTCAGTAACAGTGTTTTTCTGGATGAAAGGTTACCTGTGTCCTATTCTGTCCCCTCCGACCATAGACACATACACCATTTATGCGAAGTTTCATGATGGTCGGTCGTGTAGTTAAGGCGTGAAAGCGTAACAAACAACAAACTGACATTTGCATTTAATTAGGACTAGCTTTTGCCCGCGGCTTCGCTTGTGTAAAAGTAGGTTAGGTTAGTTTATGTTAGTAACAATCCTTGGTTTTTAAATAAAGTATAGCCTATGTTACTTGGTGATAATATAGCTTTCTAATGGTGAAAGGATTTTTTAAATCAGTGAAATATTTTTTGAGTAAAATCCTTACAAACGTACAAACAAGAAATCAAATCTTTCCTATCTATACAAATAAATAAAATTGAAGTGTCTGTTTGTAATGTCAAAATAACAGCTTTTTATCTAATGCATATGAAAGTATATAAGGTATCTATATGAAAGCATCTATTTTTTAAATTTTTGTCTGTCTGTCTGTTTGTTCCGGCTAATCTCGGAAACAGCTGAACCGATTTTGACGGGACTTTCACTGGCAGATAGCTGATGTTATAAGGAGTAACTTAGGCCACTTTGATTTTAGAAAAAGATAGGATTGCGCAGAGACAAACACTTTTTAGTTAAAATCTACGCGAACGAAGTCGTAGCTTATAATATTAGTATAGATAATAAGTATATTTTAACTAACAAAATACTGTTATAATTTTGTTGAAAGTTTAGTTCCTTCTATCGCTGACTGTACAAGCAGTTTCTTCACTTTGTTCACTGATTGATTTTAACATTTCTTTGGCTGTATCGATGGCGGGCAATCGGTCGCCTAGACGTTTTTACTGGGCCGGGTCTTCCGCCTTGAATCCCTTTCTAGAGAAATTGTCTCTGATGTAGTGAATGCTGTATGTATCTACAATAGGCATGCATATCTGCACCTGTCTCATTTTTATGTTTAACCAGTGTTATGTTATGCTGTTGGTACGCCTAATAAATAAATACAGAATTAATTATGTATTATTGTTCTAAGTCCAGAGTCCAGAATCTGAATAATCATTTAACAGCCACAAAAATTATCCCAGGGGTACACCCTTGTGTCAATAATTATTTTTCTTACAACAAAGAAATTATATCATAAACCTGCAGAGGCCCATTAAATATAAAAAATACATGCTCCGTGTGACACGAGGCTGTTTCTGTACACGTCAGTCAGAGGATAGGCACAGGCGTATTCCAATTTATATTTTCACTAGATTTTGCCCGCGGCTTCGCCTGCTCGGAAACGGCACTTTTTTCTGGATGACAGGTACTTAATGTTCTTTTCTGTACCCGTGACAACGTGTATGCAAAATTGCATGATGCTAGGTCGAGTAGCAACCAAATAAACTTACATTCGAGTCTGTAATATTAGTTAGGACATGTATGTTTTTGTAGACGACAATAGGTTCAGTCTTATGTAATAAGACTAAACCTACTGTCTTCGACTTTAAACAGTAATAAACGCCGTCCTTTTACTGAAAAACCAATAACTCTTTTCCCGGCTTTTAATTGCACGGTCGGGAGTAACCTATACGTCACAATTGTCACAAATAATATATAATAATATTCTACCACATACACACAACACCATCTGGCCCAAACTAAGCACAGCTTGTACTATGGGTACTAGACAATGGATAAACATACTTATATAGTTTATTTTTTGTGAATACATACATCTTATACATAGAAACACCCAGACCAAGACAAACATCAATGTTCATGCACACAAATGTTTGACTTGTGCAGGAATCGAACCCGCGACCTCAGGCGTGGCAGTCGGTTACACTAACCACTACGCCATCGAGGCCGTGGAAAGATGAATCAAAATTCAAGTAGAAAAATATTAAACGTTTAGAATATTAGCAAAAGCTATACCACAGAATAGATGAATACAGATTGCCGGCTTTATCAGTATGAAATCAGATGAACCTCTTTATGATGGTGATGTAGGTAGAATTTTTACACTACGCAGTTGGCAAACGAGTATACGGTCCGCCTGATGGTAAACAGTTACCGTATTCTAGGAATGTTTGCTACACCAGAGGTATTACTCGCGCGTTGCCTATCTACCCTTCCGAAAAGGAGACGTTGTGTGTATTATTATTATCTTGTTATGTTTATGGTCTTTGCCTGTAATGTATTAAGTTTTCCCTTTTGAGTCTTCTTCTCCCTAGCCTTTATTATTACCAAGTCACTTGGGATCGGCTTTCTAGTCTAACTGGATTTGACTGGATATCAGCTTTTACACGGAGCGGCTGCCACCCGAACCCGAAGGCTAACGATACCCTAAGGCTAGACCAGTGTCAGGATATTACAGGGCACTGACTTCCCAATAACGACTGCCATAGATGTTCATGGCAGCCGGGACCGACGACTTAACGTGCTCTCCGAGGCACGGAGCAGGCGATAATTGTCAATCAATACGCACATAATTTCGAAAAGTCATATAACTTCCGAAAGCCAGAGGTGCGCGACGTGGGTTCGAACCCGAGACCCTCTGCATTGCAGTCTGTTGATCTCCCCACTGAGCTATAGTATCCTTTTGAGTGCCAAATAAATATATTTTCTTTCTTTCTTTCTTTCTGGTGCTTCCAGCGTTGAGGCAAAAATCCCTACTAACACTAATAGCAAACCTTCTTCTCAACAGACAAAAATATAACTTTTGTTTATTTGGCTATGACCTGCGATAAGAGGAGGCTTTCGTTATTATTCTCGGTAACAAATAATTGGCTATTGCCATGACACTTATATAATCTGAAGATTATGTTATTGTTTACAAAAATAAGTAAGTATATAAAACGATTTAATCTATCTATAATATATATAAAACTCTTCCGTTACTGAGTGACTGACAGACAACGCACAGCCGAAACTATTGGGCGCAAGAAGCTGAAATTTGACATGTATGTTCCTTGGGTACTATAGGGGTGCACTAAGAAGGGATTACCCGTAATTCCCACGGGATTGGGAAGAAATGGATAAATAAAAAAACATGTGCGGGCGAAGCTGCGGGCATCCTCTAGTTTAATATAAGCTTTAATGAAAAAGTTGAATTCCTTTATCTAAATGCCAAAGCAGTAATATTAAGCAAAGCGAGGCTAAGCTAGTTTTAGCTCAGAAACTATTAATAGAATAAGCCGGCATTCTTATAAATAATATTGATATTGCTAATGTAAACTTAATAAGTATGACGCATTTTAATGTGTCTAGACACGTACAAAGCAAAACTATTTAAAAAGTTATATAATATACTTACACTGTAAATGTTGTATATTAGAACTAGTATATTAGGAAAATTGATAAGAAACTTCATAATATATACTAATATTATAAAGCGGAAAGATTTGATTTTGTGTTTGTTTGTAACAATTTAACTCAAAAACTAATAAACCAATTTAAAAATTCTTTATAAAGCTAAAATATCACCGAGTAACATAGGCTATATTTTTTTATTGTAAAAGTACTTTTACTAATATAATCCAACCTAACCAAACCGACTTTTACACGAACGAAGCCGCAGGCAAAAGATGGTAAATTATAAATAAGTAACAACGTGTAAATATTTTTGGGCGTAGAAAGCTTTTAGCTAGCCTCAATTGGTTATAATGAATTGTGTGGTTCTGGACAGAATACTAAGGCTTTTGCCTACTTATATTTTTGTTAAATTTTCTCATGATGAAAGTGGAAGGTAATTATGTGTAACATATAGAGAACAGTATTTTGAACAAGCAGTAAACTGGACACTTGTCCTACAAAATTCAGCAAACGAGCTAAACCAAATGTCGGAACCAAAAAGTAAATGAATCTGACTCGATTATAATATTTCTATTCTCAATAGCAGCACAGTGTATGTAAGATACAATTCTATTACCGATTTACCGATCCTGTGATCTGGATAGCCAAGCTGAAGTGGCAGTGGGTAGGGCACATAGCGCGCAGAACCGATGGCCGTTGGGGCAGAAAGGTTTTGGAGTGGCGGCCACGCACCGGCAGATTCAGCAGAGGAAGACCTCCTACAAAGTGGACCGACGACCTGGTAAAGGTCGCGGGAAGCGGTTGGATGCGTGTGGCCCAAGACCGGTCTGTGTGGAAGACCTTGGGGGAGGCCTATGTCCAGCAGTGGACGTCTTTCGGCTCAGATGATGATCCTGTAATTGTCCCTATTACATGAACCCTAAAACCATAGCTGGTGAAATGTGAGTGTAACATAAATGTTACACTCAAATTTCCTGTTATGTGCTTTCATCTCCGTGTATAGAAACGTAGAACAACGCATGCTATATTCTTTAATGTAGCAAAATACGAGAACGTTTCATCCATCAGCAAAACATCACATGGTCGAAAGTATTCACATGACTGCCGATTCACCCTGTAAGAAATCAATCTGCTTGGTTTATCAACCGATAATCTTGTTCGAACACTGCTATATTAACGGTTAGTAGAAGTTTTGCTAATCTTATTAGGATAAAAACCGTAACAAAACAATTTGCAAGAAAACGTTTCAAATGTATTAGTTTATAATAACTCTGTAACAAGTTAAGCTCGCTTCCGTTCATGTTTTTATCATAGAGTATATTTGTTTTATGAATTTGTGTATATAATAAAGAACAAAGATTGAGCAACATCGCAAATCTTTGTCAGATGGTTGCTTCTAAATCTTACGATGTATTTGCTGTCAGACTGATAGCGGTTTTATGTAATACGATTTTTGAGATGTAGCACCCTGCGGTTGCCTTACTAAACTTGGTATTTCAGGCTCGTTTAGTGTTTTGCCTATCTGATATTACAGAAGATCGCAGGCAAAACACTTTGTGTTGTAATCCTGTGGTTATTTTATTAGGCTTTCTAAGCTCATTGATTCTTTAAGAAGTCTAGTAGTCTACATGTATTAGACGCCATCAATATTGAGTCATTCGCGTTAACAGTATAGAAGCTTTCTTTTCCAAGCTTTTATTTAATTTGCTATGTTTGTATCAATTAAACAAAATTTGGAAGTTAATTTAAAACCCCTTCCTAACGTGGGATTTAGTAGATTTTTTAAGGGTAGCCAACGCGTGTAACCTTGTATATTTTTAAACTGTTATTTAATAATCTGGCATATGACTTGTTCCGTGGAAAGGGTATTTTTCTAAAGAACTTCTATCTCTCATTTGAATGGCTCGTAATAAAATCCAACGACAGTCTAATAAATAACCATTTCACTGAATCCATTGATTTACAATAGCATGTAGATTGGCAATATTATCCATTGATGTGACCAATTTCCGTTTACTTGTGTATGCGTAGATCATGTTAATGTGTGCGTCAATAGTGTCGTACTCCTGTTACGAATAATTTATCGACTATCGATATAATTTATCAAAACGAGATAATTTTTCTTGCTTTCTCTTTCTTTCGTTGTACATATGACTTTACCCTTTTTTATTTCCATCCTCCGCATTTAAAAGCTTGCATATAATAATTATAATGTAGAATATTCTGCTATGAGGTAATCTCGACTTTTGCATATCATTTTATCTTTTGCATGTATTTTAAATGGACATGTGTAGGTATATAATACTTATAAGAAGTACAAAAGTGTGTTGGTTTGACCTCTTTTCAGGCAGCACCGAAGCAACGGCTTGACATGATTTTTCCTTAGAGTTAAATAATATAACATAAGTAAAATGTTATGATGTTTTTTGCTTTATAGGATGATGGCATAGAATGAAATGTCCTCGTCGGTGTGTCAATATATCGTCTTACAGTAGTGTATGCTTCACGTAATTCTAAATTTGATACAGCCAGCTGGTCGATTTGTGGGTCTAAATATGAATCGTAATTTATTATTAATTTTAATGCATTTTTACTTATATTTACGCAAAAATGCATTAAAATTGACTTTAAACGCACGGTTATGCTTTTGTTTAGCTGGCGCGCTACTATTACCATTTTACAAAAATATAACGCCCACGACGCTAGTCGTTACGTCTTACACACCTTTAAAAAAATCTAATCTTTACAGAAATACAAAACTTATGTGGAATGGTGATTGCCAATCAGAATATATAGTTTTGTGGGACGGTATGGATGCTGGTATATCGTATCTCTCTTGAAACTTTTTGATACGCAATTTACTTCCATTCCTTAAGTCCAAGTCTATAAAAGACTGTGCGCAACAAATTGCATTCAAGAAAGATTTTCTGCGAGGATTTCAACAAATTCCGAGACGAGAAGCTTAGTAAAAGCCAAGTCTTTAATAAACTCTTGCCTTTCAAGATTTGAAATTCAGACGTTATACCCTCCATTATTCAAAATCCATTCGCCCGGTCGGCGATATCGATCAGGCTCTTATCGACTCTGTAATCTCTATTGGAAAAGCTTTCAGTGTGGATTGATTTCACGTTTATTTACCCAACATGCGGTGTTGGTGCGCTAATGAACTGGAATGTGTTTGCGTGGAGTGCTGAAATGCACTTTATTTTGTTATATATTGTATATGTATATGATATAGTTTAATAGGGAGCCAGTACAATTGCCATGCAGAGATCTCGAGGTCATTCACAAAGCTCTGACATTTCGAAGTAATGTGCGTATTTACAGCTCGCTTTAACGGTAAAGGTAAATATCGTGATGAAGACTGCACGTCTGAGAGTTCTCCATAATAATCTCGAAGACGTTTGAAGTCTGCCATACTGCATTAGACCAACGAGGTGGATTATGGCCTAAATCTTCTTATATAGAGAAGAGGCGTTGCTTAGCAATGAGAAATTGTGTACGCGTTAGTGATATGTTATTAGAGAAATGGTAGGTATGTTTTATGTATAAATTGCCACGATCCACTGTAATATACCACGATGGTATATAGTGCCTTTAAGTTACAATACCTCAAAATACCAGATTTCTCTTACGGGTATTTTACGTCTGTCACTACATTTTAGGACATTTGGATAAAATATTCCAAGGTGTAGGCCGATGCCGAAAATTATCTGAATAAGTAAAAGTATTTGTATATTATGATCAAGACAGATGTAAAAAGTCGAAAATATTACAAGAGAGTGAATGAGGGTTACAAAGTGTATTACAGCCACATATATGCAATTTTCCGTGTTTCATCATCACATTAGAATCTGCGCTTTATAGCAATATACGAATTTAGATACATAGTAGATAATCAATCGAACGATAAAATTAATGCCAAGATTTAGTTCAATATTTTATTTATTTATTTACTTAATTAGAACGGCCGCAGGCCACTTATACTAATTAAGGACGCAACTATCATACTAACTTTTCACAATATTCCTTACACACTGACAGTATCTTCTTCCATTCATCCGCAAACATATCACATTGAGTGTTGTCCACAAGGAGAGCGTTGAGTGTGGCGAGAGACCGAGGTATGGGTGAATTAGCACGGGCTACTGTGCGACAAGCTGGTAAGGCAAACATATGTAGTACATACTTACAAAGGTTTACGTCTGTTATACCCAAAGCACAGATTGTTCACACATGGTGTTTTAGGGGACTTAATACTTTATTCCCAAGGTAGCCAAGGTGTTGCAAAGACTTTTAGGAGGCTCAATAGTCGACGGGCCTATAGCCGTGCACATTTCTAACTCCAGCTTTTCTTGAAAGAACAACGTCACTAATGTAAGTTCGTTCTACAAGAATCAAAAGCACGATCACACGACTGGCCGCAAAACTTATACCAAGACCAACTTACAACGAAAATATCAAATAACTATTGACTACTGCTAAATATATAAACTATGTCCAAAAGAGGAAGTTTATAGGGAGGCTAACCGATAAAGCGAAGTAAACTGTCAAGCAATTTATTAATGAAGGTCCCATGTCAAAGTATACTGCGGGGAAAGTTCCGAAAGCTTCAAGTTCTGTCAACAATCCGTCGACGGACCCCGGCTTATTCCCAAACTAATTACAGTCAGTTACCCATATCACGTTCATCAATCAAATAAGATATTCTAAAACCATATTTTGCTTAATCACTTGGTCACTGATTGATAGTTTGAATGTCCTGATCTTAGTTGGTTTTTACGCTTGTGTAGCCGATTGTGTGATTGTGGGAGAAGTGTTATTGGAATTTTCTCTTAGGTTACAGTAGAAATTCTGACTCTAGAAAAATTTATTTTTTTTTGCTCGTCACAATTACCACACTCCACCTGATGGTAAGCAGTCGTGTGGTCTAAGAGCAGTGGCCTCCACCACGCCCTCATAGCAACCGAGGCGATGTTGAGGTCTCTACTTTGACGGCCTGAGAAGGTGGTTTTTCACGCCCCGCTTAAAGGACCCAGGATTGAAGGAAGAAGGAAACACGTGCCATGGCAGAGAATTCCATGCCTTGGTCGTTCGGCAGGGGTATGAGGACCCAAACTTGTTGGTACGCGCTCTAATCGACTCTACCGTGTAAGGATGGCGTCTGAGCCCAGCACGCGTTGTTCTGAATAGGAAAGGGGAGGGCGGGATAAGGTGGAATAACTCTTCAGAGCACTCCCCGTGGTATATTCTGTAGAAACATGCCAATGAGGCAATGTCCCTACGGAGTTGCAGAGGTTCCAGTGAACTCGTGACCTCTGGATCTCCGATTTTGCCCGTTCACTTGCGTTACATTATTCCTTTCTTGTCAGCCTAATATTATTATGATACATACACTGCTCTAAAATAATTTAAAAGTAATAACTAACATTTAAAATAGACTGCATGGAGAACTGTAGTTCTCGTGTCTCAGCCAATTTACTGGATACTGTGGATACGATGCTAACACGGGGAAAGCTTTTATGGTCTACAAGTAGTGGTTTGGAATTTGTATGTTATTTATATCCACTATTTCAATGTTTGTAAAGTGTGTGGTGTCGGCCAAATAGAATAGCACCAACCCAACTCTTCCCGTGGGTGTCGTAAAAGGCGACTAAGGGACACAAACCACGGAGCGGGCAGCAGCGTTCCCTGCAATACAAATCCACCACTGAACTGTGATCCCCAACCCGCATGCCCAGCGTGGCGATTATGGGCATTACCCTCTAATGATTGCACACGCCAAAAGAAAATGGCCCCCAGTTCCCGGCCGCTTCGCTATTCCTGGCCATGGCAGCGGCCACGGTAACGGCGGGGCAGGGGGTGCTAAGAATCCCCGGGCTACATTAGGCTGCCATTAATTACTAAATTTGACCCTGGCTACGTTTAACGGACGCACTCTGAGGCTTGACCACCATCTAGCGCAGTTGGAAGTGGAGTTAGAGAACATTAAATGGCATGTTCTGGGATTATGTGAAGTCCGTAGAGAGGGGGAGGACACCGTAACCCTAGACTCGGGCCATCTTCTCTACTTTCGCGAGGGTGATAAAACATCCCAGGGTGGCGTAGGTTTCCTCGTCAATAAGGCCCTCTCTAACAACGTTGAAGAAATCTCCAGTGTGTCGACCAGGGTAGCGTACCTGATCCTTCGGCTGTCCAAGCGCTACAGCATGAAGGTCATACAGGTTTACGCACCGACCTCGACACACTTGGATGATGAAGTGGAGGATATGTACGAAGACATATCCAAAGCCTTGCACAACACCACTAAGGCTCACTTCAATGTTGTTATGGGGGACTTTAACAGGAAAGTGGGAACCCAGACTGGCAACGAATCCCGGATAGGCCCGCATGGTTATGGAGTTAGGAATCACAGGGGGCAAATGCTTGTCAACTTCCTTGAGGAAGAGGGACTGTTCTTAATGAACTCCTTCTTAATAAACAGCCTCAAAGGAAGTGGACATGGCAAAGCCCCGACACTGTGACTAAAAATGAGATCGACTTCATCATGACGGATAGCAGGCACATATTCAGAGATGTCTCAGTGATCAACAGGTTCAATACCGGATCTGATCACCGACTCCTCCGAGGCTTTCTGAATATCAACTTAAAGCTTGAAAGAAACCGCCTGATGAAGTCCACGCTCCGACCTAACCCAATCCAAATCATGGCGGGTACCGAGAAGTTCCAGCAGCTTCTCGGGGATAGATTTGTTGCCTTGGAACCCACCGATAACGCTGATGAGACCCTACACAATCTGGTCGAAACTCTGAGGGAAGAGGGCATCAAATTCTGCAGAACGCAGCGGACTGGCAAGAAATCAAAACTCTCGGCTGAGACTCTCGGGTTGATGACAAAAAGACGGGAAACCACCCAAGCGACTTCGTCTGAGAGGTCTGACCTGAACAAGCAAATTGCGAAGATGGTACGGTGCGACCTTCGGAGTTCCAACACACGCCTCATTGAAGAGGCGATAGAACGAAACCGAGGGTCTAAAGTATTCACTCAGCAGCTTGGCAGGAGCCACCTGACGAAGCTTAAAACGTACGACGGGAGGACCGTATTGTCAAAACCGGAGATAGAGGATTTCTATGGCCGATTATACGCTGCACATGCCCCTCATTCCAGACGAGACGACCACGATTCCAGAGCTACCCTGATACGCCACTACATCGACGAACTGCCAGACATCAGTCAAGACGAGATCGTGTTAGCTCTGAAGCAGCTTAAAAATGGAAAAGCCCCCGGTGAGGACGGAGTAACATCAGAGCTTCTAAAAGCTGGAGGAGCCCCTGTTATACAGGAATTACAGAACCTCTTCAACGCCGTCCTTCACTGTGGGAGAACTCCAAAGGCGTGAAAGCAGGAGTTTGGTGGTGCTCTTTTTTAAGAGGGGTGACCAAACCTTCCTTAAAAATTATAGACCCATCTCGCTCCTGAGCCATGTCTATAAGCTGCTCTCACGAGTGGTCACGAACCGTCTCGCCAGAAGACTCAACGAGTTTCAGCCGCCGGAACAGGCCGGGTTTCGCGGAGGATATGGCACCATAGACCACATTCACACAGTGAGGCAGATTATACAGAAGTCCGAGGAGTATAATCAGCCCCTGTGTCTGGCCTTTATGGACTATGAGAAGGCTTTTGACTCTGTCGAAACCTGGGCTGTTCTGGAATCCCTACAGCGATGCCAAGTAGACTATCGTTATATCGAGGTGCTGAGATGTCTGTACGAAGCCGGCACCATGAGTGTCCAAGTACAGGGCCAGCAGTCTAAACCCATCCAATTGCGCAGAGGAGTGAGACAAGGGGATGTTATATCCCCGAAATTGTTCACAAGCGCGTTGGAAGATATGTTTAAAACTCTGGACTGGAAAGGAAAGGGCATTAACATAAACGGCGACTACATCTTACACCTGCGATTCGCAGATGACATAGTCTTAATGGCGGAGTCGCTAGAGGAGCTGAACTGGATGCTGGACGGCCTAGCTGCAGCCTCGCGACGTATTGGTCTTGGCATGAATTTGGATAAAACCAAAGTCATGATCAATGGCCACATTGATCCAGGACCGATCGTCATACATGGTCACCCTCTCGAAATCGTTTCCGAATACACTTACCTCGGGCAGATTCTGCAGTTAGGTAAAAACAATTTCGAGAGGGAAGCCAGGAGGAGGATCCAGCTGGGCTGGGCAGCGTTTGGGAAACTACGCCGAGTCTTCTCGTCATCCATACCACAATGCTTGAAAACGAAAGTTTTCAACCAGTACGTGCTGCCCGTCATGACCTACGGAGCCGAGACATGGACACTCACGGTAGGGTTGGTCCACCAGTTCAAGGTCGCTCAGCGAGCTATGGAGAGAGCTATGCTCGGAGTTTCTCTGAAGGATAGGATTCGTAACGAATATATCCGACAGAGAACCAAAGTCATCGACATAGCTCAGAGAATTAGCAAGCTGAAGTGGCAGTGGGCTGGCCATATCGCGCGACGAACAGACAACCGCTGGAGTAAGCGTGATCTTGAGTGGAGATCGCGACTCGGCAAACGTAGTGTAGGACGCCCTCCGACCAGGTGGGATGACGATCTGCGAAAGACTGCGGGCAGATGCTGGATGCGGCAAGCTGAAGACAGGGCGCTATGGCGCTCTTTGGGGGAGGGCTATGTCCAGCAGTGGACTATTATAGCCTGATGATGATGATGATGATGATGATGATAAAAGTCTTCATTAACACAGAGATGACTCATATTGGTGATATTATCTTTTGAAGAAGTCAGTCAATTTGTTTATAATGAAATTTAATAAGGCACACAAAACTAAACATAGTGCATACAGTACAAAACTTATAAACTATTAAACATTCAAATTGCGTTAGAAGAAAGATCCAACTTTGTTTTTACACAGGAACGTTACTTTCGTTTTTTAAAGACATCTCTCCCACTACTAATAATTCTTGTGTCGCGGAGGACTTTACAAACATTCAAACAACGGACACATACACCACCCAAACTCGAAACAACTATTTACGGACCACGCAAATGTTTAAGCCATGTGGAGATCGAACCCACAATCTTTGGCGCGGTGGCAGTAGTGAGGCGACCACTTAGACCACCACACCATCCGTGCAGTCGTGCAGTTCCCCTGGTGTAATTTGGTTACACCAGAGGTATTGCCGGGATGAGGCTTAACACGTTCCCAGTCCGATGAACCACATATAGTACATAACAATTGATTTTCTATTGTGTCTATCCCGGGACTGTGAATGGGTTAAATAAATAATATGATTCGTATCGTGTTTTGCAAAACAAAATACACGGGGCTAGTGTAAAAATACGTTTTATATGTTTAACATTGCTGTGATTCACGATTTAATGTTTTATATTTAGCTTCTGTGACACGTGATATAGTTTTTTGATGTTAGTAACTTTTATATGTTGACTGAATAATAACTACAACACACACAACTAATTACGTAACTTGGTGTAATGCTAATGATGCATGGTGCGTGTCCAAAGATGACCCCTATAATATAAAGAGTATCATTTACGCGTTGCCGATGTTAGGGAAAGAAATTAAATATTAAATGGGTGAAAAGAAATGTGAGAGGTAGATATGTAGACGGTTTAGGTATAAACAAGCAAGCATGTCCGTATCGTCACGAAAATATGCAACAGTGGTACTCTGGACGGACTATGGACCTAAACACGATTGGAACTTAATGTATACTAATATAATAAAGCTGAAGAGTTTGTTTGTTTGTTTGAACGCGCTAATCTCAGGAACTACTGGTTCGATTTGAAAAATTCTTTTAGTGTTAGATAGCCTATTTATCGAGGAAGGCTATAGGCTATATAACATCAGGCTACGACCCACGGGGGCGGCGCAGTAATGATAAACGCGGGTGAAACCGCGGGCACATCTAGTTTGGTATAAGGATCGGAGAATGATGAAGGCTTCTGTGTTAATACATACACAAACCACGCCAACTTAAAAAAATATTTAGGTACTACGTAATAGAGAGTGAGCCTATTGGCATTTATCGGGCACAGATAGTTCCAGATTCCGTGTTGCAACGGAGAATATTTTGCCAGAAAAACCTATACCACTTTGTATCTCTCATGCACAGTAGTCACATATACTATATCGTGTAGCCGTCTACGCCCACCGAGTTGGTGTGTAATCAATAATCATAGCAGTATTTTAAAACAAAAACTGAAAAATAAATCGTCTGAGATACTCTTACTTATTTCTACCCAGTAAACATTGAGTTTCTGATAATAACATTTAAACTTTCGCGTTGCATGATGTCCGACTACGACAATCGCAATGAACTTGTCAATGAGAGCTGACAACGTCGCGTAGGTTGTAGGTACTATACTTTTTTTGGTACCGAAATTATTTCAGGTGAGTAAAGGCTAAATAAAGGTGTAAGTACCTTTATCCTAACTTCCTAACTAATATTATAAAAGCGAAAATGAGTTTGTTTGTTTGTTACCTTTTCATGCCTAAACCACTGAACCTATCATTCTGAAATTTTGCATATACGTTGACAGGTGTACAGAAACGGACATAGGCTACCTTTTATCCCGAAAAAAAAAATACTGTTTCCGAGGAAAACAATAATAACGTTCGTATGATAATAGATGGCGCCACGTGTCTTTCGAATCATGATTGAATTATATTATTACAAGCCGAGTCCAACCCGAATTGACTGTCAAATTCTAAATTAACGCGAGCGAAGCCACGGGCAAAAGCTAGTAATTAATAAAACCACTGTTAGCTATGACGGTATTATGACAAATATTGTTACAGATATTGCTAATATTATATCTGAACCGTTAAGCTACATCGTTAATTTATGCATAGAATACAGCATCTATCCAGAAAAACTTATGGTATCGGTAATAAAACCAGTATTTAAAAAAGGTGATAGGTACGATAATAATAATAATAATAATATTTATTGTCACTCACAAAATTTTACAAAATGCTCTTATTTTAGATACATAAGTGAACGGTAAACAAAATATTTATACAAAATAAGAGGTTGTCGTTGACGGCTGTGCTAGTTTAAACTGTGTTACAGCCGCCAGTATATATAGCCGATAATACGATACATAAAAAAGTGCTATCAATATTTTAGGGTAGTATTTAACTGTTCATCAATTTTTTGCCTTTGTTCCACCAAAAATACTAATTGCACAGCAAAATATGCTTACTAAAATATTTTAAAGAGATTAAACTATGTCGACGTAAACTATTTTTGGGTGGGTTTAAGAAGGAACCTAACATAACCTAACAATTTCTGGATGGAATGCAGTGATTTGGGCGTATAGGTGCTCGTTATGATGTATTTTAGTAAGCATATTTTGGTGTGCAATTAGTATTTTTGGTGGTCATTATATTGGACGTACTTTCTGAAAAACGTTCCAACCCACACTCGGGTCAAAATCGAGTTATTATTAGCAAATTAGTCACGGGGTTACTATTTACTAGCTGGAAAAATTTGGTAGCCCGACTATCACTCTAAATATGAAATCATGACTTAGTAGCTCAACCCACATGTATGAAGAAGCAATACGGGATTGAACTTCAATCACGATTATCTCAAAATGTTAACTTTGTGGGTTGGAACGTTTTTCAGAAAGTACGGCCATTTAATCCCAATATTTTATACCGGTAGCGGCATCGCAAATCTTAACAGCTTTCGGTATATATAATGCTTGTTACGTATTATATATATTGAGTTTCTGATTTTGATTGCACAGCCGGGAGTCAAAGTAAACACGTAATTGTAGCAATGTAATTACATATCGTGGATAGTACCCATCTATGGAAAACAACCATGATCAATAGAAACCGACAGGCTTCCGTGATTCATTTGATTATGTGCTTATGTGTACCGATATTGTTTTATTTACGTTAAAAACATTCCATATAGTTGTTAATTATTTTTTACAGGTTTTCATGCTAAATTTATTTAATTAAAGATTTTTCCTTGCTCGCGCAAATATAGGGTTAGATTAGTAACTTTTTTTGACGAATGGTACCCTAAATCCTTTTCTGTTCCCTGACAACGTATATGGGAAATTGCATGATGATCGGTTGAGTAGTTAAGGCGTGAAAGCGTAACAAATAAACCAACATGCATACGCATTAATATTTACAATTAGG
Source organism: Catocala sponsa (assembly GCA_963564715.1). Taxonomy (NCBI): domain Eukaryota; kingdom Metazoa; phylum Arthropoda; class Insecta; order Lepidoptera; family Erebidae; genus Catocala; species Catocala sponsa. Next base: position 11,365,464 of record OY751352.1, read on the forward strand.
ACTGTACATCTGTCAACACCTTTAAAACCAATAAGTAGCCCAATAGACTTGGAAAGAGATTACGTGAAAGGATTGGCTCAGATTTGCAAGGGAATTTCTTGAATCGATTTTGTTTCGAGACCAATAGAAAATGTTTTGTGGTATGTTTGGGTTCACTTTTCGTCCAGTAATGACATATCTAGTATTTTTTTTTTATACGACTTGTCTGGCAAACAAGCATACACGGCCCACCTGATGGTAAGTGGTCACCGTAGCCTATAGACGCCTGCAACTCAAGAGGCATCACTTGCGCGTTGCCGACCCTTTAGGAAAGGAAGTGTGAAGGAGAAGGAGCGGGAAGGGGGAAAGAGGGTGATTGGGCCTCCGGCACTCTCACTCACCGAACGAAATACAACATCAGTAGGAATACTGCTACTTCACGTCGATATTCTGTGAGAGGGTAGTCCTTCCCCGGTCGAGCCGGTCCATTCATGCTGAAATCAGCGAGGCTCTACTACTCATTCATTTTAGTTATATAGTATAATAGTATAGTTCTTTTCTATATACAATATCGTTGGTTAAATACTATTTTTATTGGGTTTATATGAACGGTTTTCTTGTTACCCCGCTCAGCCGCTAAAATGCTTGTTTTAGGAGTAGTTTTACATCTATATTGCAATGTATAATAGAGTTTATGAGTGGAAGAGTTCGCCATTGCTAATTATTTAGTGACGGTTCTAATAAGACGGCTCACCTCCTGAAATATACTTTATAGGCAACCAGCGTAATAGTAGTAACTAGTGATGTACCGGATAATCAAAAATGTAGATCCGCGGATACGGATACGGATCATTGGATAGTTGATTTAGTTCCTTTAAATTACGTGCAGTATTGTATCCTATGTTAACTCACTACGATAGATGATGATGCCAAATATTTCATATTTAGAAATAAAAAATAGTTTGATTGAAATGTAATAGTATTTTATTTCTACCTAATCAAGTACCTACTCACCTACATATATAATTGAATCTATGTTTAATCAATTAATAAAGTAAAAGATCCGTCAAAAATGTAACGGATACGGATCTTTTTTCTCCCGCGGATATCCGCGGATACGGATACGGATATCCGGAACATCACTAGTAGTAACATTGCCCAGTAATTAATAGTTTCAGAGACCTGTGAATTGTTTGAATGCCAGACATAATTCAAAGCCTGTTGTGTTTAGCCGCCGGTAGCCGCTCACTCAACAGGTGAAGTGAATTTCCCTAGTTGCCTGTCCTTTTCAATCAGCCAGCAACATGGGAGTAACTCATGTATTTAAATAGTTTAAGCGAACTATGTTCTTATGAGATACTAGCTTATGCCCGCGGCTTTGCTCGTGTAAAAGTAGGTTAGGTTATGATAGTAAAAGTACTTACTTTAAAAAAAATATATAGCCTATGTTAAGGCTATATTTTTTTGAAATTCAAGTGGAGAAAGAATTTTTTAAATCGGTTGACTAGTTTTCGAGTTAAAGGAGAAGGAGCGGGAAGGGGAAAAGAGAGTGATTGGGCCTCTGGTACTCTCACTCACCGAACGAAACACTATAGTAGGAATACTGCTATTTCATGTCGATATTCTGTGAGAATTCCATTCATGCTGAGATCAGCGTGGCTCTACTACTCATATATGTTGAAATTAATGCAGAATTTCAACATCAACCTCTATTACTCCGCACTGGGCCAGTTTGGTGGAATATGGCCTAACCCTTCTCACACTGAGAAGAGGCCCGTGCGTAGCAGTAGGACAGTTTAATACAGGGCTGATATTATTAAATTATAATTTCAACATTTTAAGCAATACTATTTGTCTCACACAGCCTTCGGTGCCGGGTAATAGGAGCATCAATATGAGATGATACGATAGGTTATAAAACGTCGTCATTTAACGCTAAAAATAAAAACACCGGTTAAGTGTGAGTTAAAATGGCGTACTGAAGGTTCCGTACATTAAAACATGTGTAGAGAAGGTTACATACATACATATTCTCACAGTTGTCTTTGAAGAAGTATTAGAGAGGTGTTAGTACACCCCCATTATGGCAGCTATTTTTTTTAATCTAAAAGCGAATTTACTTTCGTTTGGCAATTTCTCTTGTCTGAATAACGGGACAATGCTTTGTCTTGCTTTGCAGACCCGGGAATTAATCACGAGACGAAGATATTTAGTTAAATTCATCAATGCGTACCGCCTAAAAACCAACCGCATCCTGAAATGTGGTAGTTTAAGCTATTGTGTAGATAGCGTTACCATTTTTTGTGGGAATGCATTGATGCATAGCCTCCGCGGGGGCGGACGGAGGGGTTATGTCGGACTCGCCGGGGTAAAAGACAAAGATGGAATAAGAATAATGTACCTTCCGGAATACCGACTTAATATACCACGGTGTATCGAGGAACACAACATATGACTATCTGAAACCATTTCACGAAAAAAATCGGTACATTAATTTTCTCAAAAACATAATACAAATAAAAAAAAAATATGGTCATGGTTATTCTATATCACTAGTAGAATGCGTGGTTAAAAGGAATTACACAATTTCAAAATCACTCTGTATTGTATATATTGTGTCCTTTATCTTAACATAACCTTTTAGCAATTTCAGTATTTTATATTATTTTAGATATTATATTATTTAAGATATTTCGTTTTCTAAATTTCGGTGACAAAAAAGATTTTTAATGAGAATTTACTCATAATAATTTGAAACTAATAAAACTATGCAACCTTAAAATCTTACTCGTCTTAATGAATAAGATTTTACAATGTACAAGTAAGTCCTTATTATATACTAGTAATTGATAATACTTGCAGCGATAGCTCAGTGCGGAGACCAACAGACTGCAATGCAGAGGGTCTCGGGTTCAAACCCACGTCGCGCACCTCTGACTTTCGGAAGTTATGACTTTTCGAAATTATGTGCGTATTGATTGACAATTATCGCCTGCTCCGTGCCTCGGAGAGCACGTTAAGCCTTCGGTTCCGGCTGCCATGAACATCTATGGCAGTCGTTATTGGGAAGTCAGTGCCCTCTAATATCCTGACACTGATCTAGCCTTAGGGTATCGTTAGCCTTCGGGTTGCGGAGGTCAGGTGGCAGCCGCTCCGTGTAAAAACTGATATCCAATCAAATCCGGTTAGACTAGAAAACCGGCCCCAAGTGACTTGGGAATAATAAAGGCTAGGGAGAATAAGAATTGATACTACTTGAATTTTGATATACCCTTTACCTCATTATTTCAAAAACGTCAATAATGGTAGTAGGAGGCTTTTATTTTGCTTTAAAGTTGGACAAATAATATTTTTAACTACTTATTACAATTTTCACGTCAATGGTTACCACTGTGATACGTTGCTATAACGGACAAAAAGTCAGACAGATCGACAAAGTGACATCATAAGGTTTTACCATTTTAGCACGGAAACCTAAAAATGCCAAGTCATAAAAGTGAGAAATAAAACGTTAAGTCGTGGAGACGTAAACGTTGATGACGTAAAACTACCAATTTAGTACTAACTTGCCTCTGTTGACGACGTTAGCAGTGTCTACAGTTTATCCGCATTTAGCAGATGGAGATAGATACTTTACTTATACCATAAAATATCCAGGTTCTAATGACCGGAATTAACCTCTAGTTTCTGAAAAGTAATTTTAACTGTCTTTCAGAAACCCGAGGGTTACAGGGACAGTCGAAAGCCGTGAGGTCGCTTAGCTTTTCTAAGACATTCATGGTCCTGTTAGCGATTGAGGAATTTACCTCGGATTTTGCGTCATAACGCATATGCCTTATATTATACGGCGTTAAAAGATAGATGTAATATGTCTTAATCCAATCATGGTTTATAGGTGATGTGTGCTGTCGAATAGTCATATAACTATGCGATCAGCAAACTATATGGCGACTAATGTAACAATTGCTGTTTAAAGTAAAGGATCAGTAATATTTTGTAAATATTGAGATTTATTATTTAAACATTGTCCATGCTAAGTTGGAATGTAAATTAAATAACGCAGAAGTTATATTAAACTAGAATAAGTAGATCTACGTGTAACGTTATACAATTCGCTTATTTTGCATAATTTTGTTCGTAACAACAACGGTGCGTCTTAGAGACTATCCCACGCATTATTTCCTATCCAAGAGTTCAAACTGTTTCCATACCAATATCGTAGGAGTTTTTATGGCTGTCTGTAAAAGTGCAATAAATATTAGAATTCTAATGAAAACTTTAGAATTTTGCGAGAGAAACAGCCCGTGTTAGTACCAATGAGCCGGCTCACCCGGTAGAGTATCACCATTTTTTAGGAAACCAGTGTAAAAAAGGTTAACACTGGTACTCCCTTTCACGTAACCACCATACTTTCTTCTCATTCTTCACTTTTACTAGGATCAAAGAATGAGTAATATCGCCTTGTCTACCTTGGAGAAAAGGAATTAAATATTATGCCTTATATTCCGTTTCTTTAAGATCTGCTGCACGCTATTCATACTCCTGGCATTGCAAGCGATCACAGGATATGATGACTGCTAACTATAGGCGACACCAAAACCATGCCCATGGCAGACCATATATATGTGCTGTATATGCTTTTTACCCATATTTATTAAGAGATAAAAAATAATCTATTGTCTTATATTTATAGATTACGCTGTCTAAAAAAATTTACTGTCATATAACGCGGCGTTTGAAAATAATGTTAGGGTAGCAAAAATTACTTAAAATACTTTAACAAAGAAACCTAGCATGTTAATGTAATATCAAATACCTACCAGGAAACCAGTCACCAACTTTAACTACAGGTTAAGTGCGCGCAAATTGCATTTTCGCGTTTACATCCGAAGCCGCAATGCAGCTTTTAAACCATAAAAACTTGGCTTATAATTTTTTAGTTCTGCTGCAGTCATTTAATTATATAGTATTAAAAGTTAGATTGCACGATACTGATAGCTTTACCACAAAATTGCACAATATTTGAAGTTGCTTGAGTTTGGAGATTGGGAATTTTAGTAGTTCAGGAGTACTGGCACTGAAGATCACTTGTGAGTTATGTTTTATTTAGTCACTCATGTAAGCTTTGGGTTGGCATGTCGCTTCATCATCTCAGCCGAAAGATGTTCACATTTGGACATACGCCTACATACTCCCAGATTCACCATGTCGCTTATCTTCGGATAAATGTTCTAGATAGGCGTTTACTTTAACAAACAGTTTGTAACATGAAAAGCGATCTTATTTAAAGGACTTATCGTATACTAGTTTCTGCTTGTAGTACAGCCTACGTGAAGTCGATGGGAACACATATCAGGACACAATTATCTTTTGTGCCTTTTGTGTTTATCTGTGCCAAGATTCATTCAAATTCGTTTGCTGGTAAAAGTGTAATTATATTTATACATTTTCACATTTGTATGTTGGGCTAGCATTTTTCACGATATAACTACAGGTCATAGTTCTGCCGCGACTTCATTTATGTAGTTCACATTGTATCATATCGCTGGTCCTATTGTATAGAAATATATAAAATGTACCAAACCTCTACTTAACCTCTCAACAAATTCAGTTATCAAAAAGCTATTTCAAACAAAAAAAGCCCATCATAACAAAATTTACGTTTCAAACAGTCTGGTTAAGCTCGAATGCCAGCGTCTTTGCGTTGGTTGAGAGATTAAACTGTAAAAATCATCGACTCATAATTCGTTCTGTGGTTTTGCATGATGCTAGAACAAACAGACGATTACGTTAGTATTTTTTTATAATATCTATAACGTAAACACAGACCGCATCTGTGACCTGCAGTCTTTTATGATGCTAGATAGAAGGCGAGCCTACTCGAGCTGTCAACCGCACTTTCCTAGACGTTACGCTGCTAAAGAGTATTTCCTAACACAAAAAGTCTAATGTTAAATTCACTTTATTCTCTAAAAGTTCCAAGTAGCTCCAAACCGTTTCATAATCTGTATAAAATAACCGTTCAAACAAAGAAATTTGCCTACAAATAGACTTTCATAAGTGCGTACTTACATCAAACGGATAACAGATAATTGAAGCATACGGTTTCATCAGCTAAACGCGTTCATACAATCCATAATACACCCATATTGTCATCGCTTCAATTGCCATTAATTTATGGGATGTGAGGGCAGGCCATTGGCTTCGGGCCTATATAGGCCGTGTTTATTTTCGCATGTGTTTTGTTAACCTTGGTTGTGTTGTACGAGGCGTTGTTTTCGTCCCAATTTGTTTTTGTCGAGTCATGTAGCTGAACGTTGGTGTCGCCACGGTGACAATAACCAGAGAGTGTCAGTGAGATTAATTGCTGTTTATATGTATATTGCTGTTATGTATTTGTGTTTACGTAATTGTTACTATTGGGATCGGCTTCTTAAAGGTAAGACTGGGCCATGGATAATGAAATTCAAACAATGTAGCACTACATTGCTTGTTCGTCATCAAATACTTTTCTAGTGATTTTTTCGCTTTCATGATATTTTCGTTATGAGGTATGTTGTTCTATTTGGTCTCTCACCACAATTTGTAGGCTTCTTACAGACAATATTAAGTATATTGTCTGCAACAAGCCTGCAAATTCTTTTATATATTATTATTATTATTTTAACTAGTATTAGCCCAGTGGCCGAAATTCGACCGTAATTATTATTCAAAATTTGACGAACACCAAAAAGACACTTTACCATTTCATCATCCCAGCCGAAAGACGTCTTTTGCTGGACATAGGCCTCCACCAATGTTTTCCACACAGGCTGGTCTTGGGCCGCCTGTATCCAACCGCTTCCCTATTTACCAACAAAAACACTTTTCATTATTTTTTTAATACTTTCTATTCTTGTCAAGCTGCTCAACATGAAAAAAAAGAAATTCGGTCGACGAACAGGAAAATAAGGTACTGAACTGCCTTTACGTATTTATATATGTAGTAATCAATATTTATTTTCTACTAGCTTTTGCGCGCGGCTCTGCCCGCGTGGTACCTAGGTACATCAATAAAAGTAGCCTATGTCCTTCCTCAGGTTTTAAAGTATCTCTGTACCAAATTTCATCCATATCGGTTGATTGGTTTAGCCGTGAAAAGATAACAGACAGACAGAGTTCCTTTCGATTAATAATATTAGTAAGGATCTGACAAACAAATAATTTATAAGGCATTTCATACAAAATATGTAGAAATATCATTCACCGCATATCTTGAACAGCGATAATACAAAAGTATATTCCTAGTTCCGAATGTTCTTGATGTCAGTTCACTCTGCTGAACTTGTGCGCCATTTCCGTTCAATATCCGTCAGATAGCGTATACTTCGATGGATTTTATTTCCGCGTAAAAACGGAGATAGAGATGTGACCTACTTGTCGTGTGATTTAGAAAATGTTAACGCTCGTATTGTGTAGTGGGTAGGCAATTAAAAGGTGCGGATGTTGAAAGGGAAATGAAAAAGGATGGGTAGGATTGCGGATGAAGATGTGACGTCACAGTCATTGAAGAAATCTTTTGTTATAGTGTAAGATTACATATTTTAGGCGTTGTTAAGTTGATGATTACATTCTTACTTAGTATTAGAAATGCCTTAAATATTTTTCTTGTAACTTAGTAAATAATAGCTAAAATGTTTTTAAAGCGTTTGTTAAATACTTGATATTTATTAGATGTTGCCCGCGTGTTTACTTGCGTTAATCTAGACTTTGACAATAAAATATCTTATTTATATACTTTAGATCCTTTTTTAAACCTCTTATTACGTGTATGCGAATATTTCATGGTGATTGGTCGAATATTTAAGGTGTGTTATCGTCACAAACAAACGCACTTTCACATTTATAACATTTATTAGCGTTTTATTTAATAGTCTTAACTTTATAATGCCCCTAAGACAGATTTTTTGCTATGGTGACTTATCTTCATGGATATTAGCCATTTGCGCTGAAGATTTAGTACCAACGAGTGCACTTTCTATTTCCTCACTCTCACAATACGACTGCAATCTGAGATAACTGGAGATAGATCGGCAACAGCTTTACTTCTTATCCCAAATTCAACACAGCACCGAGCTGTTTTTAAAAATGTATTTGCACATAAACCCAATAACTTTTTGTCAATCCGGGATACGAATTCGGGGCTTTATGTTCCGCAGCCGCACACTAAACACTACGGTAAGAACGCAATATTTACACTATAATTACGTATAATACCTGCTTACTACAAACAAACTTTTACCAGTAATAGTTATTAGTAGTATCTAATAGTTATTAGTTTTTGTTTATAGTACGGGATTAACGAGGCAGTAATTTTTTTCATGATGTCAGACACTTTTTATATTAGGAAGTAGGTACTTACTATATTTTGGCAACGCTCGTGTGAACCCCTCGGAAACGCATAAGATAAAAGCCTATGTGTTAATGCAGGACATATTCTATTTGCGTGCCATATATAGTTTACTCGAAATAGTTTATTTATTTATTTAATAGCACAACCACATCAGGGTCGTGACCCACTGGTCCCTTAATATTCGTCTCCCAGAATAAAAGTTGTAGATTCGGCCCCTATATAGGTGCCCATTGGTCCCCCGGTAGGAGACCAGTTAATATTAATTTATTTTTAAGGTACCTACTCGTCCCCTGGAATAAAAGTTATAGACTCGGCACCTGCTCAAGTACCTTTTGGTTCCCTGATAGAAAACAAGCCATATTTTTACTTATAAATTATTGACAGTACAGTTACGAACAGTTCTTTAACGAAATTTAACAAATTATATAATACTAATAATAGGCGAACGTTTTGTTCCCCTTTTTAAGCAAAACGCGCTGAAGGAAGTGACGAAGGAGTGGATAATAAGGTATAGTTAAAGTTTATTTGAAAAAGAAGTGCAGAAAGTTAAAATGTTTAAAGTAAACGAAAACTTATATGTTTTATACTCATTATAATATGATAATTTGAATTATGTTTGTTGATTCTTTAAATATTTACACCTCCAAGCATTTGCACAAACTTTTACATTTATAAAATTTACTGGTTTTCACCCACGGCTTCGCTCGCGTAAATGTAGGTTAGGTTAGGTTGGGTTTGCAACAGTTCTTTTTTCTGGATGAAAGGTACCCTATGTTCTATTCTGTACCCCTGACAACGTGTATGCAAAATTTCATGTTGATCGGTTGAGTGTTAAGGCGTGAAAGCGTAACAAACAAACAAACTCATTTTCGCATTTATAATATTAGTAAGGATGTATACATTCATAACATTTTATGAATTTAAAAGTTTGTGAATATGATTGAATGTTCAAAATCATCAAACGTTTGTGTGTAATATATGATCAATTTATTAAATACAAGTATTATGATGCTTATTCCACGTCGTGATCCCTAAAAGAGCATAAACATACATAAAACTCAAGCAATTTCCCCGTAGAATGCAGACAAGCACCATAACATCAGTGAAACTGACCTTCGTGTAGCCGGGAGACAATAAAATTACACAATACAGTAGAAACAAGCAGCGACCTTGTGTCCTTGTTTTACTGTAAGATTATACCCGGGCACGGCGCTAAATGAATTAGGCTAACTGTTCGCCGGTTGACTATTATATGTGACAGTTGGTTTAAGTGTATTGTTACGTGCACGATCTAATGAAAAAGTAGGCCAAGAGAAGGAAAACCCATTCTACATATAGCAATCTAAAACAGTAAGTAACTGTATGCCTATAAATCCTAATATTATAGTCGTGTAAAGTAATAGAAAGTTTAAATTATATAAATTCAAAGTAGGTATTAAGTAAGAAATAAAACTGTTTTAAACGGTTTTTATTCGGAGTAAGATATATTCGATATTTTATTTTAAAATTATTTTATGAGAGGAAATATTTGTATTTTCTTAATAACTTATGGAACGATTTTAAAATGCTTTTCGCCATTAAAAATCTACTTTATAAATTATACATATATTACACAATATTACATTAGAAATCTATTATTATAGGCTACATAACATCACGCTACAAGCCATGGAAGCTAGGGTTGCTAGTGTTGCTACCTTTATTTTAAACGAATAGAGTACATTTACTACTGAGGTAATAAGATAAAGTATGAGCTCCGAAAATAAAATATTACCTATTTATTTACATTCCTTTTTTACCATATTTTGTTGATGCTAGTAACATCCAACAAATATTTACTATCAAGGAATGTGTTAATCGGATCTTTACGATATAGGTATATATATATATATATATATATATATATATATATATTTATATATACATACATATATATATATATATATACTTATATACATAGATTCACGCCTGTTTCCCAGAGGGGTAGGCAGAGACTACGGATTTCCATTTGCTACGATCCCGACACACTTCTCTGGCTTCATTCACTTTCATCACATTCCTCATACACGCCCGTCGGTTCAAGGAGCTCTTAACCTGGCCTTTGTCCAGAACGCCTCCGATCTGATCGAGAAACGTTCGCCTAGGTTTTCCTCTTGCGACTGTTCCATTCACACTAGCCTTATAAACTTTCTTAGTCAGTCTTTCCTCGTCCATTCTTTCTACATGTCCAAACCAGCTTAACATACCCTTTTCTATTCTTGTAACTATATCCACTTTCATGCCGCATCTCTCTCTAATCACACTATTTCTTATTCTATCTTTCAGAGTAACACCACATATGCTTCTCAAAGCTCTCATTTCTACAGCATTTATTCTGCTCTCATGCTTCTTTTGCCATACCCAACTTTCACTTCCATACATAAGTTTGGGCACTAATAGTCCTCTATGAACAGCCAAACGTGCCTTTTCGGATACATTTCGACTGTTCATAATAGCGCGTAGAGCTCCATTCACTTTGTTGCCAGCAATCGTTCTCCTTTCAATATCTCCGTCATGTTTACCATCCCTTGTAAACAAAGTACCCAAATATACAAACTCTTTCACTTGCTCCACTTTTTCTCCATCAGTCATAATATTACACATCGTCACGCACTCTTCCTTTTCAAATACCATTACTTTCGTCTTGCTTACATTTATTTTCATTCCTTTACTCTCAAAAGCACCATGCATAATAGTTACCATCGCCTGCAACTCTTCCGCTGATGACGCAAGTATTACTTGGTCATCGGCATAAAGAAGACATTTCATCCAGTTTAGGGAATTTCCAAAGCGTTGTTTAAGTAAACAATTAAATAAATCATCAAAAGTCGACATAGGTAAAATAAAGTATTTTCAAGTATTTTATTTACTAATCAAGTATAATGTACGGTTGGTACCCTATTGGAAGCGGAGCAGTAATCATAAACGTAAAACCTTAGTAATAAATAATATTGTAACTAACCTTGATATATAAACATCAAAGATGTAACAGTACCTTGAAAATAATAGATTAAAAGCGTCATGGAAAATCAAAAAAAGAATCGTTAAATCTTTAACACAACGTAATATAGAAAGGCAGAGGTGTAATAAAGACATATTTCGTCATATGTTTTGATGACCCATGCAGTAGACGGGGCGATATTGGGCACATTGCCCGACACAGAAATCAAATTTCAGATCGGACTCAAACATACGCGCAAACTTATACCATAAAACTTACAAAGTAGTCTGTAACACAAATAATATCTTAAATGCTCACTAGAAAGTGGTATCGTAAAATCAACTGACAAAATAGTTTAGTTATTTAAATGTTGCGCTCTATTTGATTTTCTGCATTTATTTTCCGAGAGTTAAGTGTCTGGGTTTTTTTTATGTGTTGTATATATACAAAAAAGCCAAGACATTGTATTAATCAACGATCATTATTATTGTGCTTTCTTTTTTGATAGTGAGTTCACATTCTCAAAAAACATGCAATTGCTTGGCATCTTACAATGCGAGCATTAATTAGGAACCTTCGACACAGGGTTAGACGCGCCGCGTAGTAGGTAGTGTATGCAATTGTAGATAGTTTTTATACTAATTATAGTAATTACTATGTATAAATTGATATAGTAATAATAGTACATAATGAGTGTTGTTATGAATAGCTAAATAAAGTGCGTCATGGTATATACATAATTATATATTATACGTACCAGTTGTATATAAATACATATTGCTAGTACGACCTAACTGAGTCCTTGCGTGGAGACAACGGTCGCGCGGCTCTACTTGCGCTTTACTAGTGAAACAAATGAACTGATTACTGAAAGTAATATGTCAGTTGTGTCTATACGTAACATTTAAAAATCGAATCAAATGGGTTGGTAAACAAAATTCAACCGCGAGTCGCATTTTGTTTACCAACAACTGTCAAAAACAGAACAGTCTTGCAATATTCCAATTTCGAATATTCAACATAACAGTTTTTTGGTTTTGGTCGTTACCTATGTTTACAAAGATGGCTGTTTGTATAAAATAAATGTACTTACAGCGATTGACATATAATAAAATAGTTACTATTTATATCCATGTGTACAGCAGTAATCAGCGGCAAACCGTACGTCTTGTGATGTAAAGCCCTAAGTTAAACCCCGGTTTAAGGAGATTACGAGAGGAAACGAGGCGTAGAGGAAAACATCGTGTGTTGGTAAATATTTGGTGCCAGAGATAGGGCATTTTCTTATTGAATTACTTTTAGGTATAGTGTGGAGTACTGATAGCGTGTTTTAGCCGTTTGGATGTGATGGCAAATAGAAAAATGGAACGAAGAAAGTATTTCGTTTTATGTGAGCTTGTTATTTTATGTTGAATAGACGTACATATTCTAAACAAGGTATAACTCTTGTATTTTTAAGGAAGCTCTTTGGTATCAGTAGAGGTTTGTTTTCTTAGTCCTTAATGCTGATTACAGAAGCTCCTACAGGGTCAGGACACGTGCAATACGGATTGCGAACAGGTTAAAGTAGTCGCTTTGACAGTGTCACTGCATACATTGTGAGGGTTCGACGGGTCAAAAAGTTGTGTGATTCACAATTTTTTTTTTTTTTTTTTTTTTTTTTTATGTACCAAGTGTGGGTGCTCTTTGTGTGTCCGTTGTTTGAATGTTTGTCAAGTCCCCCTTGACATCACAGCAGTTAATCCCAGTATGGGAGCTACTTTCATAACAACATATTATGAAACATGTAAGCAAATGGCAATGGATATGATTAGTTTTTTTTATTAAAACTATCTATTGCCCGCGGATTCACTCGCTCGGAAACATTAGTATTATCTGAATGAAAACTACCCCGTGTCCTTTTATGTAGCCGTGACAATGTGTATGCGAAATTTTATGATGACCGGTCGAGTAGTTAAATTGTGAAAGCGTAACAAAATATATTTAAAGAGATCAAACTAAGTCGACGGAGCCTCGGTTCGCGGGGCTCCTGTTCTTGGGTGGGTTTAAGAAGGAACCTAACATGTTTTACCACTGTAATCAATAAATAAATTATTTGTTTCTCTTTCACGGGTATATTCCTAATACGTTAGGAAAATATCCGCCCCTTTGGGAGGCTTACACGGAGACATGGGTCCAACGCGAAGAGGCCCTTCGAGAGTTTTAATCAAAGGTGGGATGGAACACCTACAGCGGCACTAGCCGCTGCAGGCGTAGGACTATTGCTACGTATGGATTCTTATTATTATTATAACATAACCTAACCCTTCCAAAACGGAATTTGAGGCGTATAGGTGCTCGTTATGCTGCAATATTTGCTGTGCAATTAGTATTTTTTATGGTCATTATATTTAATCCCGTTTAGGTAGACAACATTTAGATCTAGATACGTAACATACTTTGTTTAATTGCAACCATGCGCGATAGTGGTCGCCTCACCAGTATGCCGAGTATTGTGGTTTTGCTTTGCACGAAGGACAAAAATTTGTGTTCCGTAAATAGTTGTTTCTAGTCTGGGTGATATTTGTTGTCTAAATGTTTTTCCGCCGACAAACTGTTATGCAGTTTGGTGGGTTTAAAATAATTGTAACAATATGTTTTTATTTCAATAAAATTCTTAATTCTCAATTCTCTCAAAATCGTCCGCGACTCTGGAATTAATCGTGGTGTTCATTTGTCTTTAAAAATAAAATAGCTGGCGAAATGTAATTGTAATACAAAAATATATTCTACTTCGAGATAGTACAGACGTATGTCTATTTAATTCCAAAAACTGATAGGCAAAATGTTATGCTACAGGCATCGACATAGGAATTTACGGACACCATTAACAAAGACTTGAAGTCCGAAAATGGCGGAAGCGTAAATCTGTGAGTGAAGAAAGTATTTTAGTAATTATATATTCAACAGTTTAATAAAAAGAACAATAAATGCGTAGCTTTAAAACGTAAGTCTCATAATTATTTTTTACTTAACACAATTGATGTTCACATTTTATTTTGTAATTTAAATCTAAAACGGTTATAAGAAGCCGTCGTATCACATATTGGCGGCTAATCGGCCGATTTACATAATTTAATAGCGTGAGTCTGTATGTATGAGCGGTCCGGCCGACTTGAGAAGATACATTTTCTTGTTTGAGAAATTTCCGTCGGTAGATTCCTACGTCTAAAGCCAAAGGTTAACACGAACAAAGTACCTACTAATCGTAATCTAGGTCAAAGTAAATTTCATATTTACACTCATAACATAACCGATAAAAGATCCAAAACGTATCCATAACCAGATCCCAAATCTCATATCTAACAGCCCTATCCAGACATTTCACGAGCCGATCTCATCGGTTACCACTCTAAAAGCAATTTTATCAAGTCTCACAAGGCCTTTGCGTGCACGTTGAATGTGAAACGACTAGAAGTTCAAACTTAAAGGTTACGTTTATTGATTGCCGATTCCTTATCGACTAGCGTCTGAACGATTCCAATCTTCAGGGACTTCGTCGGTCTAGTGCTTTTAATTTATTAGTAAACCGTTTTTTGCTATAAATAGTAAAGAAGCGTACTCACCTGATGGTAAGCGACGTACTTGGGTGTGCTGACTGTTCTCAGATCGATTGGCACGCAGTATATCAATTTGTGTGACTTGAATAGTTGCTTAGAGTCAAAAACTTATTTGTGTCTGTTTTTTGAATGTTTGCTAAGTCCATCCAGAAATTCTGCCTTGCGAGGCAGAATCTCTAGAGAAGACTCTCTAAAATAAATGTTAACAAGCAAATCACTGGTCGAGTACCAACCGGACTCGCATCGCGAGTACTGTAGATTAGAAGAAAACCTATAGCTACTGTTATCAAGTACTCAATAGTAGCACACGGTTGTGACGTATTATATTGTTTTAATTGTTATGTTATAATTGCATATTTACATTTGATTATTCCTATAATTAATAATTATCATTGTTATTTGTTACTGTACTAATTTTACACCTTAAAATGTAATTAATAGATATTTAACTTTCCATTTGATACATTGATAAATATATATAAATAAGGTAGGAGATTAACAAATATTCATTCTCGTTACAACTGTCAGTTAGAACGTTACTCTGCTGAAATATATACTGGTTGTGTAAAAAGTATCTCGGCGTTTCATTGTGCAAGAACCACGACTGCGTAATACTACCTACTAACCTATATTTTTTGATATGGTGCCCAAATCATGTTAATCCGGCTTTTTGGATTTAATATTATATTAAACTTGCTGTTATCTGCGACTTCGTCCGCGTAGATTTTAACTAAAAAGTATTTGTCTCCGCGGAACTCTATTTATTTTCTAAAATCAAAGTAGCCTATGTTACTCCTTATAATATCAGCTATCTGCCAGTGAATCTCCCGTCAAAATCGGTTCAGCCGTTTCGGAGATTACCCGGAACAAACAGACAGACAGACAGACAGATAGACCAAAATTTAAAAATAGATGTTTTCGTATAGCTATCTTATATACTTTCATATGCATTAGATAAAAAGCTTTTATTTTGACATTACAAACAGACACTTCAATTTTATTTATTTGTATAGATACGTATAAACTGCTCGCTTCTTTTCAGTGTGAGAAGGGTTAGGCCATAGTACACCACGCTGGCCCAGTGCGGGTTGGCAGACATTACATATTTTCGAGAACATTCTGGAAAACTCTCAGACATGCAGATTTCCTCACGATGTTTTCCTTCACTGTTAAAGCGAGCGATAAGTACCTTTTAATGCGTTATAATTTTAAAAAGTCGGCAGTGCGTGCCTTGGGATCGAACTCCTCTGTATAGCAGTCCAAAGGTCTTCCACTAGGCTGTCGCTGATTTTCCTATAGCAACAGTCAAAGTTTAAAAGGTCATAACGACCGGTATAAGTGTTGATATAATTACATATTATATATTCGTTGAGTTGGTTCAATGGTGTTCCACTTTTGGCGAGGGACAATAAAATACGTACATACATGGAACAATAATTGTACAAGTAGGTAGATACACGTTCGTTACAAATAAGTAAAGGTCACTAACTTTTGTCGAACACATGTTCACACGATGTACTTATTCAATAATAATATACGGATAGCAGGAAAAACGGTTTTCGTTCATCTGGAAAAGTATTTCAAGGGAGATGTGAGAATATTGGTTGAAGTTTCGAATTATTGGATTTAAATGTATTCGAATAATGTTGATCGTATTTGAATGCACTAGTTCGAGAATAATTTAAATACTAAGTATTTTTTTATATACAAACTAGCGTCTGCCCGCGGCTTCGCTCGCGTAAAAGTAGGTCTAGTTAAGTTATGCTAGTAACAATACTTTCGTTTTAAATAAAATATAGCTTTATATTGGCGACAGATTTTTTTAAATCGTTTGATTAGTTTTTGAGTTAAATCCTTATAAACAAACAAACAAAAAAGAAAACTGTCCACTATATGATATAAGTATAGATAGTATAGTAATTGTAAACCACCTTTGTCTATGGGTGTCAAAAAGTATTTTACTTACTCGTTTGTTCAATTCACAGAATATATACGAATAGTAATGTTCTGTGGTAATACCACAGGTATTACTCAAACGCTGTCGGCACTAGATAAAAGAATTTCATATTCGTATGTATGTAAAGAAAAAATAGGAGAGCAATGCCATATTCTCTTACTTGCCTTATTTAGTAAACAAATTAGCAGCGATAGCTCAGTGGGGAGACCAACAGACTGCAATGCAGAGGGTCTCGGGTTCGAACCCACGTCGCGCACCTCTGACTTTCAGAAGTTATATGACTTTTCGAAATTAATGTGCGTATTGATTGACATTTATCGCCTGCTCCGTGGCTCGGAAAGCACGTTAAGCCGTTGGTCCCGGCTGCCATGGGCATCTATGGTAGTCGTTATTGGGAGAGTGTCGACACAAAAGATCCCACTGGGTCGAAGTGTCGCCGGTCTGCACTGACTGGCGCCCGCATAAGATAAGATAAGATAGTAAACAAATGCAGCGTACTAGATTTTACCCGCAGGTTCACTCGCATAAATGTAGGTCACTTTCACGCCTTAACTACTTGTCTGACAATCATGAAATTTCACATACACGTTGTCATGGTTACAGAAATGGAAAAAGGATAATTCATCCAGAAAAATATTCTTTTCCCAAGGGATAAAGAATTCTTTTTTTTTATACAACTAAGGTGGCAAACAAGCATACCTGATGGTAAGTGGTCACTGTAGCCTATGGACGCCTGCAACACCAGAGGTATCACTTGCGCATTGCCGACATTTTAGGAAAAGAAGAAGAGAAAAAGGAAGTGGGATGGAGAAAGAGCGGGAAGGCGGAAAGAGGGTGATAGGGCTTCCGGCACTCTCACTCACCGAACGAAACACAACAGTAGGAATACTGCTATTTCACGTCGATATTCTGTAAGAGGGTAGTCTTTCCCCTGTCGAGCCGGGCCCACTCATGCTAAAATCAGCGAGCCTCTACTACTCAATTTACATAACCTACATTTACGCAAGTAAACCGTGGGCAAATGCTAGTGATCTATAAGTATATGAACCTCAAGAACTCGAATCAATTACCAAATATATCCAATACCTCATAGTAGCCTGTATAGGATCTGAATATAATGATTGACTTTAGATCTTACTCGGTCACTTGCAGACAACATCAGTCCATTTCTATTCAATAAACTGCGCTTATTCCAATATCAGATAATGACTCCAACTGTTTACAAAGTACCATCGAACAGATACTCTGGCGTTAGATACGTTTACATTATGATTAAACAGAGCTATTATGTTCTTTGATGTTGTTTAAATATACTATGGAGTTTAAAATTGTAAAGGAGATGACGCATGATGATAAGTTATATGTCTGCAGTGGATCGTATATAGGGTAGCAGATGATCATTGCACATCATGAGTTGTATCCCGCGATGTGTAACTGTAGTGAAGAAAGAAATTCGAATATTCGGTAATTGTGTGATCCTGCATTCGTATGTTGATTTAGTTGTTACTAATTGTTATTCGAATCGTAATCGATATTCGAATTTAATTGGATGATAATGTAACTGATAAGTCATGGTCAATTTTGTTGACGATAGTATTGTACGTGGCGGTAAAGGTAATTTTTTACCTCCTAAAATTGTTTAGTGCTCCTAATATGTTTTTCGATTTGCTTGACGATTCGAAAAAAACGATTTTTATCGATTATCGCGTGACGGAAATGTATTCTGTGAAATATGTAAGTAAAGAGCATATCGTAATGGTTACTTTTAAAATAGTAAACGGTAATCGTAGGTTTCCTATAAACACTTGCAACAACAAAATAACCATACAGGTTTCGCTGACCTTTTAAAAAAGGCCTTTTGCTGCCACCGCAAGGCTGTCCACTGCTGCTAAATAAATATATATAATATCAGCCCTGTATTATACTGTCCCACTGCTGGGCACCGACTTTTTCTCAGAGTGAGATGGGTTAGACCCTAGAGTTAAGCCGTAGTCCACTATACTGACCCAGTGCGGGTTGGCAGACTTCACATATCTTCGAGAACATTATGGAGAACTCTCGGACATGCACCTGCATGTGCAACCGTGGAGGAAAACATCGTGAGGAAAGGTTTCCTCACGATGTTTTCCTCCACCGTTAAAGCAAGCGACAATTAACTATTTAATACACATATAACTTGGAAAAGTCAGAGATACGCGCATTGGGATGGATCTCAAGGTATGGACTCACTCTGCGTGGCAGTCCAATGGTCTTCCACTAGGCTATAGCTGTTGCTGTAAAATAAACATCGAGTATAATCCTAACTAATATATTATATATATTTAATATTGTAAAAGTGAAAATGAGTTTGTTTATTTGTTTGTTTGTTACCTTTTCACGCCTAAACCACTGAAGCGATCGTCCTGAAATTTTGCATATACGTTGACAGGTGTACAGAAACGGACATAGGCTACCTTTCATCCCGAAAAAAATTGCTGTTCCCGAGGAAAACAACAAAAACGTTCTTATGATAATAGATGGCGCCACGTTTTTTTCTGCTTGTAATAATTATATTATTACAAGCAGAGTACAACCCAAATTGATTGTCAAATTCTAAATTAACACGAGCGAAGCCGCGCGCAAAAGCTAGTATTAGATATATTTAATAGTAAAATTATTTCATTTTCAAAATTTAGTCACGGGCCATTGCCTACGATAAAATTTTGGTGATGTAATAGTTCTATGAACTTACCTAATTAACTTCTATGTGATAGTTATTCAAGGACAGAACAAGTATGGAGTGAATCGAGTTTCCTTGTAATTGAGAGTATCCGTCAAAAACAACATTTTGATAAGCTCTTCCGTTGGGCCTAAAATAGATCAATTTTTATCGTAATGTCAGTTTTATAATTAGTTATTATTGTTCGTTGTTACTGTGATGTCGTTTGCGCTTGTGTCACGCTGCAGAAACACGTTTTTTTTTAGAGCTTCGGCTCTAGTTGGTGAGGCAATCTTTAGTTTCTCTTTTTAAAGGATACCTTTTATATCTCTTGTTTACACAGAACTTTTATTCTTTTATTATTTTCCCCTTCTCTGATTCGTCTATACTAATATTATGAAGAGGAAAGATTAGATTTTTTGTTTGTTTGTTTGTTTGCAAGGATTTATCGCAGAAACTACCCAATTGATGTTAAAAATTCTTTCACCATTAGAAAGCTATGTTATCACCGAGTAACATAGGATATATTTCATTTTTTTTAAATTGGGACAGTCTCATATATGATCTTTTAAAATTGGAAGTCGACGTTAAGAATCCTATATGCTAGATAATCAGTCTCTTCTCCAGACGTTTTAAAAGGCTAGCACTGTACGGTTTTTGTATCTGATGCTATACGGACAGATGGATAAAATTATGTGTAGAACACAACCCTAAAAAGTGCTTATGTGAAATTAATATTCGCGGGTCCAGCATGATTTTAATTTATGTTAAGTAGAGGAGAGGAGAGTTTTAGAGGCACTTGATTGTGTGGCCAAGTGAACCGCCCCGCCAGCGCTAAGTAGGGTTGATTAATATTTAAGAACTGGTTTTAAATGAAATTGACGCGTCGTTTTATATTTGGTAGCGATTCATTTCAAATCTAAAATGGAGACGAGAAATGTTCCATCACTGATTAACTTAGATGAGTAAATAAATTAAACTACTATATACGGCTTTTATCGCGTTGTTTATTTGACACTTTAAACAACGCGATAAAATCCGTATATAGTAGTTTAATTTCAATGAATATTAATATAATTATATGTAATTTTTAATATATTATTACTATATAAGAAGTTTGTATCTTCTGCGCACCCAAATAAAACTTTATTTTTAATTAACTATAAAACTTCTTATATAATAATAATAAAAGTTATCCGAAAGATAAATCGCAAGGTATCAAGAGTGAGAACTCTTGATAAGTTAAAGAAGAGTGATGGCGAGAATCTTATAGATAAATGCGATTTGGAGGTGGCGGGACAAGCCCTAAGTCTTGCTTCTTCTGTGATTCCTAGGTAGGCTTCGATCAAATATACCAAAGATGCACATTCTCATACAAAAACCGCGTCAATATGTAGCACTGACCAGTACTACTTACTTATAAGTGTCTGCATTTATTATGCAATCTAGGAAATAAACTGGAATAACCATTGAACGCCCACTGAGAAATATGTTGTAATAGTTTAGTTAAAACGCGTCAATGTAAAGCGTCCTAAGTGTGTTACTCGCGATACGCAAGCGTACTAAGTATATGGTACGGTCTCTACCGTAGTAGTGGTGTCGATTCGCTCTCGCTTACGTGCAGCGCACGCAAGAGTGGGACAGGTGCATAATATAGCGCATACGATTGATTTATGCACAGTTTTGTTGGGGCCGTTTTTCGAGCGACGATCGTGCATCTATGGTATATTTGATCGATGTTGATAGGTTAAAGAAGAGTGATGGCGAGAATCTTATAGATAAATGCTATTTGGTGGTGGCGGGACAAGCCCTAAGTCTTGCTTCTTCTGTGACTCCTAGGTAGGTAATAATTTTATTTTTATTTTTTTTATATTATGCTCGTCAAAATGACCACACTCCACCTGATGGTAAGCAGTCATGTGGTTTAAGAGCAGTGGCCTCCACATCGCCCCCACAGTAGCCGAGGCGATGTTGAGGTGTCTACTTTGACTGCCTGAGAAGATGCTTTTTCACGCCCCGCTTAAAGAACCCAGGATTGAAGGAAGAAGGAAACACGTGCCTTGGCAGAGAATTCCATGTCTTGGTCGTTCGGCAGAGATATGAGGACCCAAACTTTTTGGTACGCGCTCTAATCGACTCTACCGTGTAAGGATGGCATCTGAGCCCAGCACGCGTTGTTCTGGATAGGAAAGGGGAGGGCGGGATAAGGTGGAATAACTCTTCAGAGCACTCCCCGTGGTATATTCTGTAGAAACATGCCAATGAGGCAATGTCCCTACGGAGTTGCAGAGGTTCCAGTGAACTCGTGACCTCTGGATCTCCGATGATACGGACAGCCCGCCGCTGTAACCGGTCGAGAGCGTCCAGTAAGTACTGCGCGGAGCCATCCCAAAGATGAGAACAGTACTCCACGCAAGGGCGCACTTGTGCCTTATACAATAGGCACAGTTGCCCAGGCGTGAAGAACCGCCTCACCTTGTTCAGAACTCCGAGTTTTCGCGAAGCTTGCTTAATGACGCTCTCGATATAGGTTTTCTGATTAAGGGAGCGGCAAAGATCCATACCTAAGATGGAGAGACTGTCACGTATCACCAGTGGAGTGTTCTTCAGAGAAGGGAGGGGAAGGAACGGAGACTTTTTTGTTGAGAACGCGCATGCCTGGGTCTTCTTGGCGTTGAACTCGACCAAGTTCTTGGCACCCCATTCATAGATGCGGTCCAAGGTCTGGTCAAGTTCAACGACAAGATTCTGCCTTTTCCCCTCAACCTCAGCCTGTTTAGCCCCAGGATGTCCGAGATATCGCCCATGCACGGTACTGTCGTCCGCATAACAATGTATGTTGCCGAGATTCAACATATCATTGATATGCAGAAGAAAGAGCGTAGGGGATAAGACAGAACCCTGAGGCACTCCTGCATTGACCTGCATAAATTTGGAAGCGCGACCGTCGCAAAGGACCCGAATACGACGCTTCTGCAGGAAAGTTGCAATCCAGGTGCACAGTTGAGGGGGCAAGCCATTGGCCGGAAGCTTGGAAAGAAGAGACCGGTGCCAGACTCTGTCGAAAGCTTTGGCTATGTCAAGGCTGATAGCCAAAGACTCGCCGTGCTTGTCCATAGCTTCACCCCAGAGGTGCGTGACGAACGCTAGAAGATCACCCGTTGATCGTTTAGCCCGAAAGCCGTATTGGCGATCATTGATCAACGATTGATCCTCCAGGTAGCGGACAATTTGGGTGTTTATAATCCGCTCGAACACCTTGGAGAGCACCGAGGTGATAGCTATGGGACGATAGTTGCTTGGCTCAGAACGGTCTCCTTTTTTGGGAATCGGTTGAACGTTCGCCTCCTTCCAAGCCTCAGGCACAATGCCTGCGGCGTAAGACGTTCGGTATAGGCGCGTAAGCGTGGGAGACAACTCCGCTGCACATTTTTTAAGGACCACAGCTGGGATGCCGTCAGGTCCACTGGCTTTCCGAACATCGAGAGACTGCAGTATAGTACGAACGGTTCGTTGCCTGATACATATATCAGGCATGGTGTAGCCGCAGTTGGCAATGTTAGGCGGCTGCGAACCGCAGTCATCGATTCGGGAGTTGGCCGCAAAGAGATTTGCAAGCAGATCTGCTTTCTCCTGCGGCCGATGAGCCAGTGATCCATTCGGATACATCAGAGGGGGCAGCAAGGTCTGGCAGAAGTTGGACTGCACGGCTTTGGCCAGGCGCCAATAGCTACGACTGCCCGTAGGATGCGCCATGAGTTCCTGGCCGAACCGTGCGACGCGCTGGGCATCCGCTCTTAAGTATGCCCTCTTGCAGACCTTTGTGGCTTGGTTAATCAAGTTAAAGCAATGATATAAAAACATTCAAATGTATTGTTCCACTATGAAGTGGTTATTAATAGATTTAGCCGTTCCTGCAATTTCATAGCAATCATACATACTTGCGTGTATGAAATGTCAGGAACGGCTAGTAGGTAATATTAATAAAACAATAATATAGAAATACAACGCTAGTGAATTCACGTTGGTAATTCAATAACTTATTGAATTACCAACGTGAATTCACTCCCGCCACAAACATTGAGGACAGTTGGAGAGGATAATAAGAATACTTACTTACTAGTAATTAGTTATGTTATTTTATTTATTTATTCGGTTTACTCACAGCATAATATAATAATAATACTATAATATAATATTCTACCACATACACACAACACCATCTAGCCCAAACTAAGCAGAGCTTGTACTATGGGTACTAGACAATGGATAAACATACATATATAGTTTTTTTTTTGTAAATACACACATATTATACATAGAAACACCCAGACCAAGACAAACATCCATGTTCATGCACACAAATGTTTGACTTGTGCGGGAATCGAACCCGCGACCTCAGGCGTGGCAGTCGGTTACACTAACCACTACGCCACCGAGGCCGGCTATATATGTTACATTTTAGTTAGATTAGATTATAGAGTTCTAGTATACATGCCACTTACAAACTAGCTCAGCATTCATAGTTGAGACAACAAACTTATGTTAAATGTTTACAAACAAAGTTCATAAAATGTAACTAAACCTTAAATGTAAATTCGCATTAGCTTGCCTTTAAAAACTTAAAAATAAGTACAAAAACATTAAACAAAAACAAACAAACATAACAATTACTATAGTTGATTGCATGGAAAGCATAGTGATCGGCGGCCTCGATGGCGTAGTGGTTAGTGTAACCGACTGCCACGCCTGAGGTCGCGGGTTCGATTCCCGCACAAGTCAAACATTTGTGTGCATGAACATGGATGTTTGTCTTGGTCTGGGTGTTTCTATGTATAATATGTATGTATTTACAAAAAAAAAGTATATAATTATGTATGTGTATCCATTGTCTAGTACTCATAGTACAAGCTCTGCTTAGTTTGGGTTAGATGGTGTTGTGTGTATGTGGTAGAATATTATTATTATTATTATTTAAGTGATCGTCTCGCCATTGCCCCAGCGCTAAGTGTTGTGGGTTCGATCAAAATTCGTGTGACCCACAAATAGGTTTCCGTGTTCGGGCGTTCTTTGCGTACGATAATTCAATCTATACTAATATTATAAAGCTGAAGAGTTTGTTTGGTTGAACGCGCCAATCTCAGAAACTACTGGTTCGACTTGAAAAATTATTGTAATGTTGGATAGCCTATTTGTCGAGGAAGGCTATAGGCTATATAATACCACGCTACGACCAACAGGAGCGGAGTATCAATGAAAAATGTTGCAGAAACGGGGAAAATTCTTTTATGTGAAACAGACGAAGTTACGCTGACCCGCGTAACTCAGCTAGTATTTTATAGTCTTCCGGGACTCATAATTTATGCCTACTGCAGGAGTCGTATTTTTAAAGAAGAGGAACAACACTTCGTGCATAAACGGAATGTCTTACTTGGGTAACAAAAAACCTTTAAGAGATCATAATATCCCAAGTTTCAAAGAGTCCTATAAAAAGAAGCGTTCTACTCATCATTCCGGTGACGTGGCGTTTTATGTCCAAACTTTGAGGCAAACACATTAATTGGTTCAGAAGTTTTAAACACGACCTCCCGCCAGATGAAATCCTACTGTCATTTTCATAGACCAACTTTTGATGTAAATTTTAGAATTATAATGTTATGCCAGGCAATATTGTCATAAATAATTTTTGATAACTTGATTGAGGTCTAGTATCAATACATTTTGTTACAAAGGAAGGCTGTCAAGAAAACATTCACGTACTTGTATCGTTGGTTTCACTGAAGTGTTTTATAGATGCTGCCATAACCACATATATATATATATACTAGTAAAGTTTATACACATGAACGTCTCAATAAACCGCACCGAAATGGGTGCACCCACACATGAATGCACCTACACGTGTTAAAATGGATGCATACACAATATCGTAGAACGATTTCGGATAAAGTCGGTCTATATTGGATAGAATATAACATGACTTAATTCGAAACCGCTGTAGATTCGCGTTTGTTTTGACTATCCATTTTTGCCAAATTTTGACAATTACTTTGTGTCTTTACAGCCTATGATTGGTGGCAATACCGAGGTATTATATATAGGTGGAGGTGTATAGGTGGACATAAATATCGCGAGTATTAATTTCGAGTAACACTCACGGGTTGCTTGTAATTATATATTACAAAGAAGTTTCTTCGCTGTCACAGCAATTGATTATTAATCACTTTGCCAGCCCTGTGCCTACTTAATGCAGTTATTAAGACCTCAGACCTGTTGTATGTTATAAAAGTATTTTTCATACTAGGTGGCAAGCTAGAATTCGATCGACCCACCTGTAAAAGCAGCTGCCGTCGCTTTCGAATCTATACATCTATACAAATAAATAATAATAACAATAATAATAATATTCTACCACATACACACAACACCATCTAGCCCAAACTAAGCAGAGCTTGTACTATGGGTACTAGACAATGGATAAACATACATATATACTTATTTTTTTGTAAATACATACATATTATACATAGAAACACCCAGACCAAGACAAACACCCATGTTCATGCACACAAATGTTTGGCTTGTGCGGGAATCGAACCCGCGACCTCAGGCGTGGCAGTCGGTTACACTAACCACTACGCCATCGAGTCGTCCAAATAAAATTGAAGTGTCTGTTTGTAATGTCAAAATAACAGATTTTTATGTAATGCATATGAAAGTATATAAGGTACCTACACGAAAACATCAATTTTCAAAATTTTTGTCTATCTGTCTGTCTGTCTGTTTGTTTCGGCTAATCTCCAAAACGGCTGAACCGATTTTGACGGGACTTTCACTGGCAGATAGCTGATGTTATAAGAAGTAACATAGGCTACTTTGATTTTAGAAGAAAAATAGGGTTCCGCGGAGACAAACACTTTTTAGTTGAAATCTACGCGGACGAAGTCGCAGGTAACAGCTAGTTAAACATATGACGGAAGACAACGAATGGGCGAGATAGATATGAGCCTCATTCTGTTTTACCAGGTGAAACGCATTTACAGTGTAGCTACTTTAACGCCTGGCTTGGTTGCCTGCAAAAATATGGTACCTGCCAAGGCTAGCCCAATAGACCGGTCACCAAATAATCGGCAACGGTCAGGTCTGGCGCTGGAGAATTTTCTTTAAAATCCTGCTGATTTATATCGTGTTTGTTGCAGATGGCACGTTACAAGAAGACTGGCTTCATGGATGATGACGCGGGTAGCGTCAGCTCTATACAGCTGAACGAGGGCGTCAGGTCAGGAGGCACGCACATTCGGTATCATATGGTGAGTCTTTTGAACATTTAGTTTTATTTTCAAATAGTTGTCGTGGTTGCTGCAGTTGTCCGGGAGCCTTACTTCTCGATAATACAACATATTGTTTTGAACTAGGTGCAGGATTTAAGAACTTACAAGAACAAAAGTCTGAATCTATTACGGAGTTTGTAGTTAATTTTCCAGACAAAAAGATAGCAACAGATATAAAAATATTTTCTTAGATTAAGAAAAAGACGGTATTTCTTGAAAAAAGAAACGGAAGATTTTTCAACTGCTTCTGAGCAGATTGTTTATTAACTTGATTGGCTATAGGTCGTGTTATTTTATGTCTTTCAATACTATGACTCTGGGGATATATGCCAATCATACAACTCGTGTAGTGTAAGGTGAGTTTTGCACTAGGATTTGAGATCTGCTTTGGATAAGCTTAAATAGAGCAAAAAATTATAAGGCTAAGAATCACGTTTTAACTATATTCGAAGAAAACATGAAAATTATTTTCAGTTTTTAGCAATTATGCGTAATTTGGTTATCTAAAAATGCACTATTTTATTTCCCCTCTGTAGTCCAAAATATCAAAATAAAATTTCTACGACGGATAGAAGTAGGTACCTACGCGTCAAAACTTGTGTGTTTGCATTGAAAACAAAAACACTTGGCAAACTTTCAGGTGTCTCAACGCAATTACTCTGAAACACCAGAGGAGTAAATAAAACTTCTACCTTCCTTCCTTAACAAAGGGGATGGCAACAGATCAAAAGCATATTTTACCTCAAATAAGAAACAGATGAAACACTTCCATTTGGTTCCGACTCGACGCCAACGTAGTCATACATCGTGAACTAAAAGCTTTTGAACAATTAGAGAAGAGAGAACGTCTGTAGATTAGAAGCATAAGCAACTTTGTACTTGCACTAGTAACTTAATGGTTTAAGACTGCGCCTGCGCGAAATGTGCCAAAACAGGCGGTCACAGTTAAGTAAATAAATTCAACACTTTTTGTTTAATACAAATATAAAATATACATTTACCATAACAACGAATGTGTTTACAATTACTCCATGTAAAAAACTTCAAATAATTAATATTTTATCCTACAAAATTAAGCTCGTGTTACGTGATTTTTGGATTATAACAGTAGAAATCAATCTTATGTTACAGCTTAAACGAAACATAAATAGTTATATTACAATTTGTCCGTCCCAAATATTAAAGTTATTGATTGACAATAAAGATACATATTTATCAAAAAAGCATTTCAAATCCTCCATACAATCATTTTTACTATGGCGGCCGCGTGCCGATTTGAATATGCGCCGCACGAGCTCTGTCATTAGAAGGTTTTTTATGTTTTACTGTACGATGTTGTAAATGAGATCGGGGTGCCTAGTGTGAGTAGTTTTTACGTTAACGCGGTCGAAACGTTTACCGCGTTTGGCTCTCTGATTTGTTAAGAGCTTGGAGTGGGCCAATCGGAGCACCGAACGTCATAAAAGTGTCGATCGCGTTAACGTAAAACAAACTCGCACTAGGCACTCTGTTGTATTTCTTGGTTATAGGATGGTAAACACGTGTGTTTGCGTTTATTTATATATAGCTAATTAAACAGTATAAACCAATAACATTTATCAACTTTAGAAATGACAGTAGGGTAGATGCCTATCCTTAATTTTGTACATTATTTTCACACAAGAGCAAATAGCAATCAAAATAAATCTTTTTGTGCACAAGCAAAATAAAATTTTAATTTGGATGTGTGAAATAGTGGGGCTGTAGTGTGGATATCTTGCTATCTCTCTTGGACAGCAGCGTTTTAATAGTCACAGTTTGTATCGTGTATTATTTTTCTGTCATTTAACATTTACCCCTAACTCCAGATTTTAAACGCCGGTACCTTTGGCTAGCTGTGCCCGCGGTTTCACTCGCGTTTATAGTTACTGCTCCGCCCCCGTGGGTCGTAGCGTGATGTTATACATCCTATAGCCTTCCTCGATAAATAAGTTATCCAACACTAAAATAATTTTTCTCTTTCTAAAATAAGTTTTTTAACCAAACAAACTCTTCAGCTTTATTATATTAGATATAAATGAGATTACTAAAATTCTTTATATTTTAAAGATTGGTATTATAACTATTTGAGCAAAAAATTGTAGAAATTGTGAGTCAAATACCCTACCCGCAGATATATTACATGCAGTATTGGCGGATGTTGAGATAGACAAGCGCGTATATCAATTTTGGCTCAAGTCTATTGTATGAATTGATTCGGCATTCGCATGTTTTGTACAACATATTGGCTGGTCATCTACATATATCTACCTAATATTTACCATAAATCTTCAGAACAACTATTTTTAATTGGAAAAAGTATATCAATGTAGTTTGTTCTCTAGTTTGCACTCAGTTACGGACAGTTGCTCTCTTAATAGCAAATCCTTGCTTATCTATCTGCGTCAATAGCTTACTTATGTAGTCCACTTTATTTTTACATCAATAGATAAACAGTTATCTATTACTTTTACATAGAATAGCGACGCAAAAGTGTTGTTGTTATGTTAAACACAAAAGTTGCTTTACGTTAAAGCAACTAAGTTAGGTTACTTTTGGTAAGTATAAACAATTTTGTTACGCGTATGAAAAGGAAATACTGACTCAGATCCCAGAATACCATATCCCATAATATACTTGCTAGTTTTAAATTGGGTTTTTTTCCATATAATTAATATCGATGGAATAAAACAGGAAATTTGTTATTGCGTGACTCGGTAATTCTTCGTAATAAATCGTGGTTATGTACATAAAACGACGTGGTAGTTAAACAACAAAGTCCCGTCAATAAATAATTTTAATTATTTGTTAACCCGCCATTTCGTCGCAGATTTTGTGAAAATTTCAGCCAGCTACCTATTAGGGCTACAAAGTTAAACAGTGGTGAAATTTTCAGCTATGTACCTTGTAGAGTTGATGAGATAAATTGTGTAAGCTTAGTCCGGTAGTTCCGTATCCTGAAAGTCCTGTTGGGAATTTTAGGAAACGGAATCATAAAAAGAACCACGGTATGTTTTGTAATAACAACTATAGTAATTCATTTCTTCACACGTAATATGACACGATAAGTCCTAATTTAGAGCAGCTAGACTGGTGAACTATGGTCATTTTCTCTTTCGCTCTCTATAGAAGATAACAATGAACTCTGTCGAAGTCACACAAGACTTCTGCAGACTTGACGAGTTTAAAGATCTTCTTGAGTAGTCTCTGTGTGTCAGAATTCAGTAGTTTTCTCCCTTGTACTGCGTATAGTGGCTCCCTTCTCACCAGCTTAGCTAGGCGTGTGAAACCCCTAGTGCTGCAACCGTTCATATGTACTTCATGTGTCTTTGCGATGACTGATATATTAGGCGCTTGAACAACTAAGATTAGTTGTTAGGTAGACACCAATAAGGTAGTTGATTCACATTTTTTTATTATTTAAGGTAACTAGTTAAATTGAATAATACAATTTAGTTAATACCAAACTCTAAAATACATAGATTTTTTGGAATTTACTCAAGTATAAAAAAGGCAGAAGCATTTCAAACCTGGGTCATTGTCAAATGACAGAAAAAGGATGCATAATAGAAACTGTACAAACCAATATTTAAACGCAGCTGCTCGAGGGAGATAGTGATATATCTCCACTACCCTATATTTTCTTGTATCCAAGTTTAAAGTAATAATTGCTACCTTCTTTTGCAACTAATTTTGATACTATTTGCACAAACATATCTATTGATTGCTATTGCTCTTGCTTTTGTATGTAAAATAATATACAACATCCACCATGGCAACTAACATATTCCAATGTTATAAACTGCGAGCTAGGTACATATACTGCAGCGCGATTTTAAACAAACATCAGTAAGTCATATAAATAGCAGTGCCAGAGATAAATCCCGTGACGCTCGTAGATGTCTGCTAAAGTCAGCTTTTGGCAGACGTGAGGCTCGATCAGGGAAAGATATTTCACTGTTTGTTTACAAACGTACTTGAAAGATTTAATCTAATCTTTCAGTGTCCATATCCCAGAGTATTGAACTAAATCGCTTGTTAGAGATGCGTGTGCCCTGTTCTATAAACAATATATCTTCTCATTGGTGTCTCATTTATCAGAGGTGTTTTTGGGTAGTTAACTTTTGATGCGTCGTTTGATCTTGGTATTTATCTCGGAGGTTTCTGTAACATATCATCATTATGAAATTTCACATATACGTTGTAAGGATATAGGATACCTTTTACCCAGAAAAAAATACTGTTCCGGAGGGAAAGAAGTTTATTGACAACTATTGAAAAAAAAACTAGCCTTCAAAAAATAAAAGAAGTATTAAGTCAGGACGGTCTCAATAATTTTAACACCGTTTCGTTTTTCCTAGGTCGCATGTTTGATGACTCTTATCCAACCCTCATAATCATACTAAAATTATAATCCCTATAATTGCATAAAATAACTTGAATATCTTTCACCCAACATTACCTAATAAAAGCACATTAAAAGCAATAAATTATAATTAAAAGCAATAAAAACTTGTTGAATAATTAATTATTACTCGTAGTCTTGGAAATAGGTTCAACTGAAATATTGCTTTCGTTTAAAAGTAATTATCTCTGCCAAACTAAGCTTTACTCAAGATCAATAATTGACTATACATATCAGTACACAAAAATTATAAATGGCATTTTACACCTATTTAGACATATTAAAAACCTATAATCGAATAGAACAACTGTTTTACATCATAATTAACACATTAAGAGATCACGGAGCACGGAGAGCACGGAACCAATCACGCTTGTATCCTACCGGTTGGCATGGAGATGCGCAGTGCGCAAATTCCATTGTTTTTCAATTATTGCCTGTTAAAATGACTATACATAAGTATTCTATGAGCAGAGCCTGCCACACCACGATCTCACGTGAAGTGGTGCTTAGGTTTCTATTTTGACGGTTCTGTGATTATAATCTTCAGGGATTCTATCACAAGTCTTTAAAGCTGTTGCATGAACTTGGCACGTTAACCGTTAACAAGGCTTTCCTTACCTTTGGATAAGGCCATCGACGATTCTTAGCAAAAGCTAGGACATTTGTGAAAATGTGCAGGAAGATATGCCGGTGATCACATATTTTTTCATTGCGTTAAGAAGTATGACTACTCATTGTAAATGGAAGGACACTTATTCTGGATGCATCTTAGGAGAGCCATTGAACCCAGTGCACGGTTTTCATTTTGCTGATGGCGTCATACATATGTTATATTTAACGAGTCGCAGTCTCTTCCGAAAGTCCGTAAACCCCAATGGTTGTCAGTATTTCGGTTTATACGGTCAGTCTACTGTTACATTAGCTTACTAATCTTTTGGACTATTTCGATTACTTTAGTTCTCTGTCGTATCACCTAATTTTGAATTCGAATCTTTACAGGATATCTCTGTAGTATCGTTTTAGATCTGTCTATTTCTTGCCGGCTATTTATCCTAGATGATGGCAGAGTCAGGCCTCTTCGGATTCTTTGTCGAGTTCACCCTTAGTTTGAAGACGTCTTATCAAGGACTGTTTATATAAATAAACATCATACTCAACAGTAACCAAATAATTAAGGCCCGGTGCTTAAATCTAAAAACGAGTCGTTCTAACTACGGACATTTAATTTTTGACACATTCTATTAAAAATATGTCACAATTTATCTGTCCGTCGCGCGTCGCTAAAACGACTCGTTTTTTTAATATACGAATAGGGCCTAAGTCTACTCATGTTACCTACTGTACGTTCTGAATTGGTTTTTCTTACTTTTCCTTTATATGATCAAGATGTAGTTGACAGTATAGGAATTTCCTCCATTACGGCAAGATAACTAAGAGATTAAACTTATAACCGCAAATTTATGCCATTCCGGGACAACAAGGCAGTGTAATAATGCGAGCGTACTAACTACAGGTCTACAATATTAATTATTAACTGCGGAAACTTTCCCCTTTTACGTTAGCTAAGGTAATAAAACTCGAAGTTAGGTCTTCAGCAAATTGACTTTAAGTCTTTGCAGACGTTTACGTGTTTAAAAGTAATAATTAAACTCGACTAGAAAAGGTTAGCAAGTTTTTTAAATGTTATGTAGTTTTATTTTTCTTTATATAAGGTAAACCTTTACTGAAGAGTTAGTTTGTAATTATAATAGGTTTTGTGTAGGAAGATTATCTTATTTACCTCTCAGATAAACTATCTAATAATGGGGAAGTCAGTCCAAATGCCAGATTATACTCAACATTAATTAACAGCAAAGTAGACATAGCTTAGTAGGTTGGATTACTATGACAGAGGTTTTGAAGTGGATCCGTGACTTTCGAAGTTATGTGCTTATTCCATAATTAATTATTGTTCGTTTCAACTATAATGACATATATGAATATTACCTAAAAACTTGCATGTATGCGACTTCGCCGGCATTCTTACTTGCCTAACTAAACCGAACAGTAAATCTTTATATATATAAATCTTCTGTGCGAGTGTTTGTAATTAAACTCCTCCTAAACGGCAGGACCGATTTTGATGAAACTTTTTGTGTGTGTTCAAGTGGATTCGAGAATGGTTTAGATCTGGTTTTCTTATAATGTTTTTTTTCGTGTGTACGACGTCTGTCGAGACAGCTACTATTATATAAATTAGCAATATACATTACTAGACTAGTACTTCCTCAGTCAAGGCGGTATATTCATGCTGTAACGAGTAAGTGCTACTCACAATTAAATGTCACTGACTATGGTAGCGAAGAATAATACATTTTGCTACTGAAGGAATCGATCCTCATGTTGCAGTACGTCTGGCATTACTGACTGCCGGCCTGGCCAAACGGAGGTAACTATGGCTCGATTCTACTATTTTCTATTAAGCACTTTGTTTTCGAGCAGCTACTGAGAAATTCTAATAAGTAAATCCGAGAGAGTTAGAATTCAATCATCCTGTGATTGAATTCTACCTCTTATGAGCATAATATATCTAAGCGCAAAGGTTGACCAGAGATAAACTAGACATGCAAATAAAATTAAGTATTTTTGACAAACAATGTAATCAAAACAAATATCGCAATTTGACCCGGACACCTGGATTCCCTGGATTGATTGTAAATTAATCCAGGGTTTTTCAATATTTGCATTAGCATTCAGCTCACTGAGTCGCCATCCTGATTTATTGGGACACGTCGGCAATGGGGCGCGCCCCTATTTGACGCACGTGACAGACCTATCGAAACATACCAATAAGGCCCCTCTTGCATAAAATAGTATTCAGCTATCGGAAGGGTTAAGTGCGAGTAGGTGGCAAGTTATTGGTATTAGATCCCAGAGCTTGATTTACGAGCAAACCTGTGATTTTTAGAGTCAATCCTTACTATCCTTACTAATATTATAAATTTGAAAGTAACTCTGTCTGTCTATCTGTCTGTCTGTTACCTTTTCACGGCTAAACCACTTAACCGATTTAGATGAAATTTGGCACAGATATAGTTTATTAAGACCTGGGAATGGACATAGGCTACTTTTTATTGATGTAGGTACCACGCGGGCGGAGCCGCGCTCAAAAGCTAGTGTTAGTAAACGATGTACACTTGTTAGTTTGCAAGATGGACTTATTTTTTAGTTGTTTAGGGCAGATAGGCCATTTGCATTGGCCTATTAGCTTACATGTAGGCTAAAAATCGTGTTTAAATTAGTCAAGAATTTAATATACATACATAAAAATCAGTTAAACTAGATACTTTATATGTCACGAAGGAATTTACAACATTCAAACAACAATAAAAAAAATATGGGACTGTCTTTGGGGACTGCCGATGGAAATGAAAACTTTAATCCTTCATCATAGACACTTCCTCATAAACAAAAAAAAGGGGCGGTTCGGATTCCTGATACTCTCTTAGGAGCTATTAAGGGGGTCAAAATTTCATTACATTTTTGCGTAAGGCGCACCATTTCTGAGATATTGTTAATATTCTAAAATAATTCAAAAATAGAAAGCGTGGAAGCGTGACGATGTCGCGAGTTCTATGATTTTTGTTCACCCAAGAAGTGCTCAACGCGCTTAAAGAAGTTTTCACTTTAAAAAACACATCGGCTTAAAACGTTTATGTATGAATCTCACGACTTTTGTTGTGTGTGTGTTTTGTTGTAATGTAAATCGAACTCACAACATTCGACGCATTGGCAATAGCGATGTAACCACATAAAGCACTGCGCCTTACGTGCTTTTGTATCTTAATGTTTTTTTGTTACTAACTTAAAGGATTAAGATTTAGCTGCTGATAATTGTCGATAATATCAATCTTTATTACGTAGAATCTTAAAGCAGCTAGCGATATGAGTCAAAACAAGTCAATTTAAACTATGGGTATGCGAGTGTGATATATATCAGCTTCATCATCATCATCTCAGCCGAAAGACGTCCACTGCAGGACATAAGCCTCCCCCAAGATTTTCTACACAGATCGGTCTTGGGCCGCCCGCATCCAATATCTGCTTATCCCTCTAGAAATAAACTGGAGAGATGTTACGTCATAATGTACCTGTGTAGGTACTTTATGTGTCAAATTTAACTAGGGGTTTGCGAGTGTAATATAGTATATCTGCATCATCATCATCATCTCAGCCGAAAGACGTCCACTGCTGGACATAGGCCTCCCCCAAGGTATTCCACACACTGGTCTTGGGCCACCTGCTTCCAATATCTGCTTATCCCTCTAGATATAAACAGGAGATGTTACGTCAAAAAGTATCTGTGTACTTTGTGTCAAATTTAACTATAGGGTTTGCGAGTATGATATATTCCACTTCATCATTATCATTTCAGTCGAAAGACATCCATTGCTGGACATATGCTTCCCCTTGCCACACAGACCGGTCTTGGGTCACCCGCATCCAATATCTGCCTTTCCCTCTAGATATAAACTGGAGAGATGTTACGTCATAAAGTAGCCGTGTAGGCGTGTACTATAGTAGGAACAATATAGCGCCTGACAGCGGCGATTGGCAATATGTCGCAGTGTACAATAGCCTTTGTTTACGAACAGGCGCCTGTTCGAGACAGATAAGTGTGGGATGTTACCCCTTATCTGTAATATTCACGTGTCATTTACTACGCGGTGTAAAGGAAAATTAAAAAAACAGAGTTTTGCGTTAATATTGTCTTACGTTTTCGCGAATATTATACACTAGCTTTTGCCCGCGGCTTCGCTCGCGTTAATTTAGAATTTGACAATCAATTCGGGTTGTACTCTGCTTATAATAATATAATTCGATCGTGATTCGAAAGACACGTGGCGCCATCTACGAAAGTTTTTATTGTTTTCCTCGGAAACAGTAATTTTTTTCGTGATGAAAGGTAGCCTATGCCCGTTTCTGTACACTTGTCAACGTATATGCATAATTTCAGGATGGTCGGTTCAGTGGTTTAGGCGTGAAAAGGTAACAAACAAACAAACTCATTTTCGCTTTTATAATATTAGTTAGGATTACCTATTAGCTACATACCCACCTCTATGATTACTGCGACGCTTTCGTACCTCGTAACGCGATGTTATGTAGCTTATTTTACATAGATACATAAATACATACATAGGTTCACGCCTGTTTCCCAGAGGGATAGGCAGAGATTACGGATTCTCATTTGCTACGATCCTGACACAGTTCTCTGGCTTAATTCACTTTTATCACATTCTTCTATTTTACTTGTGAATAAAGTAGCTTTCTAATGAAAGAATTATTAAAATCGGTTCAGTAGATTCAGAGTTGATTGACTACAAACAAACAATTTACTCCTCTTTATAATATTAGTATCTATAAACTAGCTTAGGTATATCTCCTATCAATAATATGCATGTATCATTTGGTATGCAGTGTAAAGGAAAATTAAAAAGCAGGGTATTTTGTTAATATTGTCTTACTTTTTCGCGAATATTATACACTAGATGTGCCCGCAGTTTCACCCGTATTTATGATTACTGCACCGCCCCCGTAGGTCGTAGCGTGATGTTATACAGCCTATAGCCTTCCTCGATAAATGAGCTATCCAACACTAAAAGAATTTTTCAATTCGGACCAGTAGTTCCTGAGATTAGCGCGTTCAAACAAACAAACAAACTCTTCAGCTTTATAATATTAGTATAGATTAGTTTTACACATACATCATCATCAAAACATCTCGACGATATCAATTCATTTGTCATATTTATACCTACGTCTTGAATTATAGCTCAACCCATTTCTTTCTATTTTAGATAGAAAGAAATGGGATGAGCTATAATATCTTCCTTATAAATTTATAAGGAAGATATTAAAAGTAGAATTGTCGTGAGCTCAACGATATGGAAAGTGATACGCGACATACATTGCCATGTGTATTTACTTATACATACAATTGTGAAATTAGAATTTAATGTATGCACATGTAGACAATTGTAATGAGATGATCCTTAAGTATCATGGCTAGGTGTCGTGGTTGCATATGTTAGTGCTATAGTATTCTACTTGAAACATTATTAACTGCGCCGGTGCCATGACACAAAAGATCCCACTGGGTCGAAGTGTCGCCGGTCAGTACAGACTGGCCCCCACACACAACTGCGCCAGTGGCTACAGTTGTAGTATATGCGATTGTTGTCATAAAGCCTCGGGTTCAATCCCAGGAACGACAAAGATTTATTATAATACGTTTTTCTGTTAAGAAATTCACAGTATAAAGATTAAGATGTATAAACTATACTATTATGATTTTATTAACTAACTAGATTTTGCTCGCGTCTACGCTCGCGTTAATTTAGATTTTGTCAATAAATGTCTGTCCCTCGGAAACAGTAGTTTTTTCTGCATGAAAGGTACTTTATATTTGACGGCCTCGATGGCGTAGTGGTGCCATCGAGGCCGTCAAATATCAAGTACCTTTAACCTGTAAAGACTGCCACGCCTGAGGTCGCGGGTTCGATTCCCGCACAAGTCAAACATTTGTGTGCATGAACATGGATGTTTGTCTTGGTCTGGGTGTTTCTATGTATAATATGTATGTATTTACAAAAAAAAATATAATTATGTATGTTTATCCATTGTCTAATACCCATAATACAAGCTCTGCTTAGTTTGGGCTAGACGGTGTTGTGTGTATGTGATAGAATATTATTATTATTTATGTCCTTTTCTATACAACTGACAAAGACTTTTAAAAAAATCATGACTTTTTTTCAAATTTCATGATGATCGGTCGAATAGTTATGGCGTGACAGCGTAACAAAGAAACAAGCAAACTCACATTTGCATTTTTAATATTAGATAGGATTACGATGATCCGTTTCGATCACTAATAAACGTTCTTATTAGTGATTAATGTTTAAACATTAATATATAATAATAATATCAGCCCTGTATTAAACTGTCCCACTGCTGGGCACGGGCCTCTTCTCAGTGTGAGAAGGGTTAGGCTATAGTCCACCAATCTGGCCTAGTGCGTGTTGACAGACTTCACATATCTTCGAGAACATTATGAAGAACTCTCAGACATGCAGGTTTCCTCACGATGTTTTCCTTCACCGTTAAAGGAAGCGATAATTATCTATTTAATACGCATATAACTTAAGTCGCAAGAGGAAAACCTAGGCGAACGTTTCTCGACCAGATCGGAGGCGTTCTGGACAAAGGCCAGGTTAAGAGCTCCTTGAACCGACGGGCGTGTATGAGAAATGTGATGAAAGTGAATGAAGCCAGAGAAGTGTGTCAGGATCGTAGCAAATGGAAATCCGTAGTCTCTGCCTACCCCTCTGGGAAACAGGCGTGAATCTATGTATGTATGTATGTATAACTTCGAAAAGTCAGAGATGCGCATGCGCGCCTTGGGTTCGAACTCGTGACCTCTGCGTGGCAGTCCAACGGTTTCCCACTAGGCTATCGTAAACATTAATAAATACTATAAATTCTACTTCACTAAGCTATTCGGTAATTAAAAACTTGAATTCATATCTTCCGAACAAAAATTTATGAGAGAATTTCGCTCGGCGGCGCTTGCCTTTAATTTATATCTAAAGTTGAGTACTTCCAACAAGTTACCTGGAGATATTTTACAGGAAGAACGTTTAGGTTGGCGATGGTCGTTGTCTTATATAAAGTAATTAAGTAAGTGTTCGAGAAATTATGAGCTTATAGTGCCAAAGCCTTAAAATTATGATAGGTACTTAGTCCTTTTTTATAGATTACTAGCTGTTACCTGCGACTTCGTCCGCGTAGATTTTAACTAAAAAGTGTTGGTCTTCGCGGAAACATTTTTTTAAAAAAATCAATGTAGCCTATGTTACTCCTTATAACATCAGCTATCTGCCAGTGACAGTCACGTCAAAATCGGTTATGCCGTTTCGGAGATTAGCCGGAACAAACAGACAGACAGACAAAAATTTAAAAAATAGGTGTTTTCGTATCGGTACCTTATATACTGTCATATGCATTAGATAAAAAGCTGTTATTTTGATATTACAAACAGACACTTCAATTTTATTTATTTGTATAGACTAGCTATCACCCGCGGTTCCGCTCGCATAAAAATAAATTAGGTTCTGTTAGTATCAGTGCATTCTTTTTAAAATAAAATATAACCTATGTTACTCGGTGATAATATGGCTTTCTAAAGGTGAAATAACTAAAATTGATTGTGTTGTTTTTGAGTTAAATCCTTACAAGCAAACAAACAAATAAAAATCAATTCTTTTCTCCTAGAATATTAGTATCTATAGACTAGCAGATTGGGTGACAACTCCAGCTATAGTAACCATTTTATTTATATACTAGCTTTTGCCCGCGGCTTCGCTCGCGTTAATTTAGAATTTGACAATAAATTCGGGTTGTAATCTGCTTGTAATAATGTAATTCAATCATGATTCAAAAGACACGTGGCGCCATCTATTGTCATAAGAACGTTATTATTGTTTTCCTCGGGAACAGTAATTTTTCTCGGGATGAAAGGTAGCCTATTTCCGTTTCTGTACACCTGTCAACATACATATATGCAAAATTTCAGGATGATCGGTTCAGTGGTTTAGGCGTGAAAAGGTAACAAACAAACAAACTCATTTTCGCTTTTATAATATTAGTTAGGATTAGGAAGTTAGGATTAGGATTAGGATAGTGTTTTATAAAAAATAAACAACGCGATAAAATCCGTATAATGTTGTTTAATTTATATTACTATTATTTTATTAACGACTGGTAGAAGATCTCATGTTCTTTTACAAATTAGTTAACAATAAATTGGACTGTAATAAATTAATTGAACAAATTGGAATAAAAGTCCCATATAGAATACCCAGATATCCCATTACCCATTTATTCCACACTAAAGTTTCCAACACAAATATAGCAGAAAACTCACCTCTCAATAGGCTCAGTAAAGAGATGAATTCCTATGTAAAATCAAATCCAGATGTTGACATATACCATAACTCTATGAATATCTTTAAAACCCATATATTAAATCACAAAGCTCCAAAGGATTAATTACATAGTTTTACAACCTCTTGTCTATAGAATTATTAGTCTAATTTTTGATCTCATGTTTGTTTAATTTTATATAATAGATATATTTATAAATATATTTTTTTCCACTTAATATCTAGTACATTAATATCTAGTAAATTAGTTTTTAGTTTTTAGCTTAAGTTATCACTTATTTTGGTGAATGTTGGCTCACCTGTTATTGGCAACTGTATAAGCCTATTACTTATTGCAACTTTATTTTATAATTTATATACAGAAGCTGTTGGTGTACCTTTATTAAATAAATAAATAAATTTCTCCATAATGTTCTCAAAAGATAAGTGAAGTCTGCGAACCCGCACTGGATTAGAGTGGTGGACTATAATATATATGTGGCCCAACACTTCTCATACTGAAAAGAGACAGTAGTGGGACTGTTTATATATAAAGCTGTTATTATTTTATTATTATTATGTACTAGCTATATGTGCTTATCTATACTAATATTATAAAGCTGAAGAGTTTGTTTGAACGCGCTAATCTCAGGCACTACTAGTTCGATTTGAAAAATTATTGTTGTGTTGGATAGCCTATCTACCGAGGAAGGTTATATGCTACATAACATCACGCTACTACCCACGGGGGCGGCGTAGCAATCATAAACGCGGGTGAAACCGCGGGCACATCTAGTAAAACTACATAAGCATCGCTATGAAGATGGTTAAATGGCTACGAGGAAGCACTTGAAAGGTTTCAGATAGAGATAAGTCTGATGCATAATAAATCGGATTATATCGCTAATAGGATACAGCAGGCGATCGCATATTCATTGAACGTTAGATCCGTGAGAACGAAGTCCATTGGATTAGTAATACAATGCTATCTTTGTATTTTATTACTGTCTTAATGCTATTTTTGTACCAGCTTTAATTTCTGTGTCGCGGGGCACTTTACAAACATCAAAACAACGCCCAAAAAACTATCAGACTTGACACAGCACAGAGTGAAGTGATCGAAACAATCACTTTAACCACTACGCCACACTTTTTTGCTTAACAAATTATGCATCTTCATTGCTACATTTTTAATAGCGATTATATTTGATTATATTGATTATATTTTTGAAGTAAAAACTTCTTTAGGCGCCTTGAGCACTTCTTGGGTGAACAAAAATCATAGAACTCACGTCATCGTCACGCGTCCTCATCGTCACGCTTCCACGCTTTCCATTTTTAAATTATTTTAGAACTAGCAGTCGCCTAGTGCTCGAAATTCGACCAATAATATTGCTGATATAATTTCATTATATATTGATATTTATTATGTAACCATAGTTACGTGCTTCGACTGCGTGTGTCAAATGCATGCTTTCCATTTTTGAATTATTTTTGGTTTATAAAGAAGTGTTTATGATCAAGGATTAAAGTTTTCACTTCTATCGGCA
The DNA here is from genome assembly GCA_963564715.1 of Catocala sponsa. Taxonomy (NCBI): domain Eukaryota; kingdom Metazoa; phylum Arthropoda; class Insecta; order Lepidoptera; family Erebidae; genus Catocala; species Catocala sponsa. The sequence goes on from OY751352.1 coordinate 11,407,342, forward strand.
GTCCCCAAAGATTGCCCCAATTTTTTTTTGTTATGTAATCTCGAATAAGCTTCTTTAAGCTTTCGATTTCATTCGATTATTCGAGATTACATAACAAAAAAAATAATTCTGAAAGTAAATATCAGTAGTAACAGAAGTGAAAAGACCGTCACAGGGTGTAGATTTTAAAGATTTTTATTATACGTACCTAACTTAGATTTTTGTGGGATTAAATATAATGACCACCAAAAATACTAAATGCGCAGCAAAATATGCTTACTAAAATATATCATAACGAGCATCTATACGCCTCAAATCACTGCATTCCGTCTCGGAAGGGTTAGGTTATGTTAGGTTCCTTCTTAAACCTACCAAAAAGTAGGAGCGCCGTCGACTTAGTTTGATCTCTTTAAATATATTTTGGTGTGCAATTAGTATTTTTGGTAAGCATATTTTGCTGTGCAATTAGTCTTTTTTTGCTGTGCAGTTAAAGACTACCCGATTTTTTGAATATTTTTCTGATAGCTATTATAACTTAGCCTGTTACCTGTTTCCGATTTGTGTGTATACGTTTAATTCGGGATCTGAATTACAAATATTTACGCTCACTCACATTGAAAATTGTACACATCTCAATTGTAATCGTTCTCTAGTAAAATGTAATTAATGTAATTTGCCCACTTTTCCTGTGATCTAAGTACGGCAATCTACGGCGTATTCAATATTTGTATATGTGTACATATTTAAGCCAAATATTAATGTAGTTGCCTATTTCAGACACATTTTGCTTCGGAGATTACCGCGATTACCTTGCAATAAACTTACTGTTATCATTATCACCTAATATAGTAGCAATATCTGTAATCGCCAGCCATTTAATCATAAAAAAGCGAGCCATTTACTATAAAATACGTTCTTATTCAGCCTGGAAGTTGGCTTTCTTGCACAGAACGAGTGCAGTCGGTCGTTGAGAGCAATAATTGATTTTGAAGTGAGTTGCGATCGTTTTATTTTATTTAAGACTTCGCTAGTTCGATATTGGATTGACTTTTATTTGTTTCTTTGTCATGTGTCGCTGTATGTTAGAATGAAACACAAAACAAGAACAGCAGTAGAGAGTTTAGTTTTCTCCGTGGCGCAGCGGTAGTGAATGCGACTACTGTGCATGAGGTCACGGGTTCAAATCCCGGGTCGGGCCAATAAAAAGTTATTGGGTTTTTCTGTTAAGAAATCTCAATAGCAGCCCGGAGTTAGGAAGTTGGCGGTGTTAGACGCCTCCGTATCTCGGAAAGCACGTAAAGCCGTTGATCCTGCGCCTGATCTCTCTCCGGTCGTGTCGGATTATCCGTCCCATCGGATCATGAGAGTTAGGGAATGGAGAGTGCATCTGTGTTTGCGCACACACTTGTGTTCTATAATCTTGTACTTGCGTAGTTGGCCAGTCTCCGTTAAGACTGGCCGCCGTGACCGAAATTCGATCTGGAGGACATTACATTTTGAAGATATACGTTGAGGCATAATTATGAACCTTTGTTGTCTTTGTACGGTACAACTATAAATTATATGCTAATGTATTGATGATCACAAATGGTGATAATGGAATATAATGTAGCAGCACGGGGTCTAAATCGGTGCTCGGTTGACGGCAATAGGGCCCTGATTAAGTGGGACCTGAAGCCATAGTTGGTGAAATGTGGGTATCACCTTTGCCTACTCTTTTGACGATCCATGTATAATAATATTCAGGTATATATGTATCTGCAGATCTATTTTTGCCTATCGGGCTCATTGTCAGAATGCATGTTGCGACTGAGATGTTTTTTACAAATACACAAAGTAAGGGCGCCTTCAAATTTGCCGCAATGTACAGCGCGGCTGCAGTGCTGCAGTTACGCTGCTTTCTAAATCCATATAAATAAAAACGCGTGACTGGAGCGCAGCACCCGCGCTACTGCCGCGCGTTAGTTCATCGATAGACTAGTGACGGCTGCGTGGCGGCAGCGTTGCAGCCGCGCGGAAAATTTGAAGGCGTCCTAACATATCATACAACCCAGTAATAAAACTCGACGCCTCATGAACAAGAATTGCATTCACTCCCGCTGCGCTGCCACCAGAATGTACCGCTACGCAATCGATTCTGCTTTAATCACAAAATTCACAAATAATTTCTGTGATATAACGTAGGTACTAGCTGACCTGCGCAACTTGCTTGCTTCACATAAGAGAATTTGCCCCATTTTTACAACATTTTACATTGATACTCCGCTCCTATTGGTCGTAGCGTGATGTTATATAGCCTATAGCCTGCCTCGATAAATAGGCTATCCAACACTAAAAGAATTTTGCAATTCGAACCAGTAGTTCCTGAGATTAGCGCGTTCAACCAAATAAACAAACAATCAAACAACTAAACAAAATCTTCAGCTTTATAATATTAGTATAGATATATAGGTCGGAAAGTATATTTGATACAGTCAGGTCAGCTAGTAATACTTAACATATAAATCACATAATTTCAAGCTTTCCCAAAACAATAATTAATCTCTCAAACCCAACGCTTAAGACTGCACCGAGCGAAATGTGCCAAAACAGGCGGTCACAGTTAAGTGAATAAAAGCAACACTTTTGATTAATACAAATATAAAATATACATTTATCATAACAATGAATGTGTTTACAATTACTTTGTGTAAAAAACTTAAAATAATTAATATTTCCGCCTACAAAATTAAGTAAATTTGCACGAAAAATGCAAAAACGTAAGCTCGTGTTACGTGATTTTTAGATTATATAACAGTAGAAAATCTATCTTATGTTATAGCTTAAACGAAACATAAATAGTTATATTACAATTTGTCCATCCCAAATATTTAAGTTATTGGTTGACATTAAAGATACATATTTATCAAAAAAGCTCTTCAAATCCTCCATACAATTTTACTATGGCGGCCGCGCGCCGATTTGAATATGCGCCGCACGAGCTCTGCGCAGTCTTATGGAGTGTCGATTGCCGAATTTTGCAAAATCAACACACATTTCCTTCTGTGCCTGAATCCTAATATCACGTTTCGTATATTAAACCGCTCAGCTACCGGGATGTACATATATCAAATACTATTATTTACATACAAAATATTAAATTCTCAAGTAAATGTTGACTGTACTAATATAGTGACGGACAGACAGATTCGCAGCTCACTTATTAGCAGCATGTGTTTGTTTTACATTTAGTACTGCAATACGTTATTGTCTTATGGTACATTTCCACCGAGTACTTAATTAGATGCCTTATGTCTAGGTTGTAGTGAAAATATTGTAGAGAAAACGTTTTCACGGTCATAATTTGCTCGTCACAACTATGTGTATTACTATTCTTCATTCTATGTCTTAGTTAAGGCTTTTAACATATTTATTGTTGTGTTATGAAAGAAAGCAAAGGTCTGTGTAGAGTATGTTAGAATATACTAATCTCCTTTGATACAGATGCAAGGTGATCTTTACCTGTACTATACCTAATAAAGTTGAAGAGTTAGTTTGTTTTTTGTTTGAAATTTACATTAAAATCTATTTTTACATTTAATAGCCTAATTTTGGAGGAAGGCAGTAATCATAAATGTAGGTGAAAACGCGGTAGACACACAGTACTTATATAAACATTTTGCTTCACTATAATTGTGTCCGTCAAACTCGAAAAGTAGTCAATAGATGGACTTGTAATTTTTAGACAACGTTGCATATATATACATATAAGAGTGTTTGTAGATACTTTTTATCCTGGAATTACTACGTAACGGGAAATCAAAAATATCAGTCAGAGCAAGAGCGAAACGAAGCCGAGTTTAGCTATACTACAAAAAAATAAAACCAAAAGTAGAATATTTATTTGGTGGCATATCCCGCTGCAGCCAATTATTTTGCAATGACACGAATCAGCCGGTTCGAGAAAATTCCAGTCCCTTACATTGGGGAAATTACGAGGAAAACGTTGTTAGGGTAGTGTCATAGTGACAGTTCGGTTCATCATCATCATCATCATCATCAGGCTATAATAGTCCACTGCTGGACATAGCCCTCCCTCCCCCAAAGAGTTGAGTTCGGTTCGGTGGTAACTGAACCAGAAGCGGTTGCTTACCATCTGGTGGAATGTATGCTTGTTTGCTATCGGCATAACAATTTATACACAACTAGATTTTGCCTGTGGCTTCCCTTGATTTATTGTACACTTTGTAAATATGTACCTCGGATAATGTGTATGCAAAATATCATTATGCTTAGTCGAATAGCTCAGGCGTGAAGGCGGAACACAGAAATAAACTTACATTCGCATTTATTATTAGTTATGATTTGAAAAATCATAATCAGGATTTTATTTATATAACAGATTTTATTATTAATCCTTGCCTTTATTATTCCCAAGTAACTTGGGAATCTTATCTTATGTGGGGGCCAGTCAGTGCAGATCGGCGACACTTCGACCCAGTGGGATCTTTTGTGTCGACACTCTCCCAATATCGACTGCCATAGATGTTCATGGCAGCCGGGACCGACGGCTTAACGTGCTCTCCGAGGCACGGAGCAGGCGATAATTGTCAATCAATACGCACATAATTTCGCAAAGTATATAACTTCCGAAAGTCAGAGGTGCGCGACGTGGGTTCGAACCCGAGACCCTCTGCATTGCAGTCTGTTGGTCTCACCACTGAGCTATCGCTGCTCTCAACTTGGGAATAATAAAGGCTAGGGAGAAGAATAGATTTTTAACTTTGTTCAATGTTTGGTACGCTATGCTACTGACTGAGCCGCTATTATAAGGAATGTGGTAATTTAGCTGTTAGTAAGCCGACATAGCTACTTATAAAAAACAGAGAAGCAGATCTGTATACAGCGCATAACAGAAAGGTGTAGTCATATTTTAGTACAATAATGTTTATCGGTAAAGTAACCTATGTGGCCTATCTCCGGGTCAAACAAATTATTTTAAATTTCAAACATTTTATTAATTTTGTGTTTGGAAATCGAAACATTCCCATTACATCACTATAAAAGTTACACCTGGTCATTTTCAGGTTCACGTAAGTCACCGAGTCAGCTGTTAGCGTTGTTTAAGTAACGACTAGAATGTGCTTATGTTAATAAGTCAACAAAAACGAAAACGCTGTAACGTAATAAAAATAATGCATACGGATACATTTGTCACGGTTTTCCATTTACAATACTACTCCTTTCTGCTACACGCTGTATAAATACGTGAAACGAAAACTTAAAACATATTGTGCGCCTGGCGAAGTGTGATATTTGGTATATTTGATGCATATATTATGCTTAGAGTATAACGGGCCCTTATACGTGGCGTTTGTGAACTATGAGAAAGCCTTCGATTTCATCGAAACCTGGGAGGTGCTGCAGTCTCTTCAAAGGTGTCAGATTGACTATCGGTATGTCGTCGTGTTGAAGTGTTTGTATAAAAACGCCACCATGTCAGTCCGTCTCCAAGACAAGAGCTCGAAATCTATACAACTGCAACTAAATATTCATTTAAACTAGCGGTCGCCTAGTCTATGTGTATCCAGTGTGTGCCAAACATATTTACGTTTTGCTGTTTCACCGGCATGCACTCCTTTCACCGGCATACAAGGAGCTAATTGAGTTCAGAAACTCTTAGTTGGCGAGCTAGGAGAAGCGAGCGTGTAGTTAGTTTTACCGCTTGGCTATGAACGACTGTTCGTGGACGACGGGCGATTATTCGCACCGGTCACTCATCGCGGCCACTGCCCAGTCTAACTTATATGTATATTATACCAAGTTTTCTCAACAAGTGCGCTGACCGCTAAGTGAGTGTCGCTCACTTAGCGGTTAGCGCACTTGTTGTGTCTGTCTTGTCTTTATCTCGTCGTTCTTTGAGAGCTTTTGACAATGCGAAAAAGAAAAGAAATGAGAATTGTCGTCAACAGTCTCACGACTATATCTTATAAAGGTTAGATAGTCCTTTATTATATCCACATTCTTACCATCAGGCGATCTGTCTGCTCGTTTGCCTCCTACCTACTAAAAAAAAAAGAATGGATTTAGGCTCTACGAGTTAAGCAGCGACAGCTCAGTGGGGAGACCAACAGACTGCAATGCAGAGGGTCTCGGACCCACGTCGCGCACCTCTGACTTTCGGAAGTTATATGACTTTTCGAAATTATGTGCGTATTGATTGACAATTATCGCCTGCTCCGTGCCTCGGCAAGCACGTTAAGCCGTTGGTCCCGGCTGCCATGAACATCTATGACAGTCGTTATTGGGAGAATGTCGACACAAAAGATCCCACTGGGTCGAAGTGTCGCCGGTCTGCATTGACTTGCCCCCACATAAGATAAGATAGGCTCTACGAAATAGGGGGCGAGTCTATTGCTGTCTTCTAGCCACGGTTTCGCGCTAATACTGAAAGTTTTAGCCCGCTTGGAAATCAAATCTGAAACCTCTCATTCTGCATTCGCATTCACTACCTCAGCGCCACCGAGGCAGCTATTAAATAGATACTAGCGGTCGCCTAGTGGTCAAAATTCCTAAACTTGCTACTTTGTTGTCTGTTTTTTTCTATTACATATAAATAACTTTGTAACTATGGTATAGGTGACCATCGTTACAAAGGATTATACGATGTCAGACGAACAATGTCGAAATACTACGAACGCGATTCGACTGCGTGTGTCAAATACATGGTTGTGTGCTTGTAGTGTTTTTTCATTGATTTAATGTATTTCTAATGCATATTTTATAAAAATATTAGGATTCGCCCCTCCTTCTCCGTACAAACTTTAACTGTGCAAAATTTCATACTACTTGCGCAATTTTCTTAAAAAGGGGTACAAAGTTTTTGCTTCACGTATTAATGTATAGATTAATATTATACCCATTTTAGTTACACAGAATATCATACTATTTGTTCATTGTTAAAGCAAGAATATTCATAGAATAGGTAGGAGGAATAGAATAGGTAGTCAATCGCCAAACGCTTCCTCGTTGGTTTTACCATACAAGAGTAATTGATGCGGGTAACATGCAGAAATTGAGGTACTTGTACAGGTTGAATGTAGAGACACGTGCAATCTGAGCAAGAAACCCGTATGAATAATATAATAATATAATATTCTATCACATACACACAACACCATCTAGCCCAAACTAAGCAGAGCTTGTACTATGGGTACTAGACAATGGATAAACATGCATATTTATACTTTTTTTTTGTAAATACATACATATTATACATAGAAACACCCAGACCAAGACAAACATCCATGTTCATGCACACAAATGTTTGGCTTGTGCGGGAATCGAACCCGCGACCTCAGGCGTGGCAGTCGGTTACACTAACCACTACGCCATCGAGGCCGTCAAATATAAAGTACCTTTCATGCAGAAAAAACGACTGTTTCCGAGGGACAGACATCGCGTTTGTTTCCCGTCCGAAAAGCTTACACAGGTAGCCCGTACACTTGTGTCGTCTATAGGTACCTTAAGTGATAATATAATTGACTGAACGGATGCGGACCACTACGCAGTGGTTTAAGTCGTTATCGGGCTTCTGCCTCTGCCCCGAATGTAGCCAGTTTGATCGCGACATGGGATAAGAAATTGTGTGATCCAGAATACATGAGTATACAGAATAAAACGAGTGTTCTTTGAGTCCGTTGTTTGTATGTCTGTAAAGTCTACGACATGGGTATATATTATATAGGAGATGATTTGCAAAAATAAAAAAATATAAATAAATTTAGTTTCATACATTTTAGTACAAATATATAATGTTGTCTAACTGTGTCTATCCATACATGGCTTCGGTTGGCGCCATATTACTTCTGGTTATTCTGTGAAAACACAGATTGAACGTGAATTAATGCTAATTTATGTTACGTATGTGGTAACTGTAGGAAAAGCAAACACGAAATTGAACCCGAATTGTGAACATATAATCTTATTTACGTACGCGTTTTGTGATCTGAATTACAAGTAGTTGTTGTGTAGATAGGGCTTCGTCCTAAAATACCAGATAGATATTATATACTAGTTTTTATGCGTGGCTTCGCTCGCGTAAATATATGTAGATCATGTTAGGGTAGTAATAGAAAATTTTTCTGCATGATAAGTATTTATCGTTTATGACAATCAATTCGGGTTGTACTCTGCTTGTAATAATATAATTCAATCATGATTCGAAAGACACGTGGCGCCATCTATTATCATAAGAACGTAATTATTGTTTTCCTCGGGAACAGTAATTTTTTTCGGGATGAAAGCCTATGGTATTTTCTGTTCCCTGATAACGTGTATGCGAAATTTCATGATGATCGGTCGAGTAGTTAAGGCGTGAAAAAGTAACAAACAAACTCACATTTGCATTGAGGAAACTAGGTATATTGGGAACTCGTAAAATATACGTCAATAATAAATTATATGTGCTTTAATATCTATATGTAGGTATTTAACGTTCTATTGGACTGGTAGTTATAGTTTTTAAGGAAATTTAAACGCTTTTTACAAAAATGGCAGCGTTAGTTTAATAGCCTACGACTGCTTACCATCAGGTGGAGTGTGGTCATCTTGACGAGCACAAAAAAAGAAAAAAGAAAAAAAAAGTATAATCGTTTGACTGCCACGCAAATATGTTGAGTTCGATCCCAGGGCACGCACCTCTAACTTTTCAAAGTTATGTGCGTATTAAATAGCTCGCTCGCTTTAATAGTGAAGGGAAACATCGCGAGTAACCCTGCATCCTTGGGATTTGTTCATATTGTTCTCAAATATATAGAAATCTGCCAACTCGCACTGGACCAGCGTGGTGTACTATGGCCTAAACCAGAGGTTCCCGGACTTTTTGTTGCCATAGACCACTTTAAAAATTTAGCTGATTCCGGTGGACCCCCTACAGCTAAACAAGTTCATGCAATTAACTTTTATTTTTTAGTAATTCTCTATTGAAAAACCACTGAATATGGAATATGCAAGTTTTTAAAAGTTAACAGTCGCTGAGATGAGCAACATTTTAGTTTTTCACTATCGAAAGCAAATCAATTTTCGTGGATCCCCGCTTATGAATTGTGAACCCCCATTTTTTTATCACGCCAACGTAGACCTCCGTCGAGTCTCCCGTGGACCCCTGGGGGTCTACCTGGACCAATTTGGGAACTAATGGCCTAAACTATCTCATACGGAGAAGGGGCCCGTGCCCAGTAGTGGATCAATTTATACACAGAGCTGATATTATTTTCTAATAAGGCCTAGTATACAAACTGTTTCTGTAAACAATTTCATAATAATTTATTGCTTTATTGTTGGGATAGTCGACGACGATAAATTCGAAGCCGAATTATCTAATTCTGAATTTATATTATAATAAGTTTATAGGGTGAACAAAGCGGTACATAACAAATCTCTTGAAATTATATAATATTGTCTTCTGTTTACGCGAATGTTATTCATTGAAATTAAACTACTATATACGGATTTTATCGCGTTGTTTATTTGACACTTTATTACAGTTTTCAAAATTGTGCAATAATGTGTCAAATAAACAACGCGATAAAATCCGTATATAGTAGTTTAATTCCCTTGAAATTAGGTGCCAATTTCACGAAATTGTAACTATGTGTAAAATTCTGGGTGGACAAAATTTATACATTAGTAAACGTAAGATAATATTCCGTATATTATCTTACGTTTGTACGCGAATGTTATACATTGAAATTATACTACTTCATCCGGATTCTATCAAGTTCTTTATTTTAAAACAATTAAATCAATAGATTTTGCCCGCGGCTTCGCGTAAATGTATTTCTGGATGAAATCCAGTAGGTAAGTATCCTATGTCCTATTCTGTATATGTGACAACGTGACATCGAATAGTTAAGGCAAGAAAGCGTAACAAACAAACTCACATTCGCATTTATAATATTAGTTAGAATTAGGCTTTTAGATTAAGGTTCAAACTTCCACGACGTTTCGGTTGCGTTTCAGCAGGTATGATCCCGGGGAGACTAAGGTGGCGGTTGTCTCAATGTGTGTCCGTTAAGCGGATTTCAATGCGTTTCTACATAAGTAGATAATATTCAACTATGTGTTAATCCAGGATATTGTATATCCTATAATTATAATCCCATAGGAAGTCCCTATAGGATTTACGCGAACGTAGCCTCGAGCCGAAGCTGGTATAATAATAGGAAACCATTTTAAATATTTATGTACCTATACATAATACATATATGTATACAAATAATTCTTCTTCAATCTCCGAAGACGGATGTAAAAAACCATCTTGGGAGGTATTATTCGAGTTCGTGAAGGATAAACGACCACAAAAGATCTATTGAAGTCATCCATTCTACTACTAAATAACTGTTAATGCCCCTTTACGATACTCATGGGAAGTACCGATATCTTATCCCGATCAAAGCGACGGGAGGCATAAAGCAAAAGGTCAATGGCCTGATAGCCTCGATGGTTCGTGAGTTTGCTTTTGTATTTGCGTGCTATTGTGAAGTCGTAGGTTGGATTTCCGGGTCGGGTATACATTTTTCGTTTGATATTTTGTTACTACGCTATTGCATTAGGTATACTTGTAATGATAGTTGAATACAGAGCAGTCGGTTACACTAACCATTACGCCATCGTAATGGTTAGTGTAACCGACTGCCACGCCTGAGATAGCGGGTTCGATTCCCGGTCAAACATTTGTGTGCATGGACATGGATGTTTGCCTTGGTCTGGGTGTTTCCATATATAATATGTATGTATTTTCAAAAAAAAGTATATTATGTATAGTTATTCATTGTCTAGTACCCATAGTACAAGCTCTGATTAGTTTGGGCTAGATGGTGTTGTGTGTATGTGATAGAATATTATTATTAATATTAAACTAAAATGGTATAAGCTGGTAATTGACGTCATCTAACGGATCGATACAAGAACTGCTAAGTAGTTTATATATCGTAATAGATGGCGGTGCACTAATATAAAATAAAAGAAAGTAGATTTCTTAAGAACTCAATATTGATAAATTTAATTTAAACAATTTTGCAATCTCTATTCATAATAGTTTATTTAAAAAAGAACACATTTCAGGTTAAAACAAGAAGCAAAGAACTACTAATGAATTTATACATTTATAGTGGGTAGTTTATGTTATAGATACTTTCGATGACTCGCTATTCTGTTCGTACGCAAACATTATTCTGTCCCTATGTTCGAGTGTCTTTTCGGTTGAGATTATAAATTTCACCTATTTGCTAAAATGAGTACGCGATGTAATATTGATAAAACTACACCATCTAGTTCATTAATTTTCATTCTAATTAAAGTGTTTACAGGATTTTAGACCTTAAGGTAACTTAAGGTAACAGGTTGTACATTAATAATAAGTTTAGTTAAGTCATAGGTATAGTTTGAACTAAATGCTTGTTAGAAGTACATTTACATCAAAATGGCAATTTAATCTGAGACCGACCGATTAAGGGGCACAATTATTATACATATTATACCCACATTTCGCCAGCTGTGGTTTTAGGTTGGATGTAATAAGGAGCAAACCTATTATCGTCTACTGGGCATAGTTCCTGAAACCGCTATGCTTATTGAATTTTTTATTCAACTAATGTGGCAAACAGGTATGCGGCCCAACTGATGGTAAGTGGTCACCGTAGTCTATGGACGCCTGCAACACCAGAGACATCACTTGCGCTTTGCCGATCCTTTAGGAAAGGATCTGGGAAGGAGAAGTAGCGGGAAGGGAGAAAGAGAGTGATTGGGCCTCTGGCACTCTCACTCACCGAACGGAACACAACAGTAGGAATACTGCTATTTCACGTCGATATTCTGTGAGAGGGTAGTCCTTCCTCGGTCGAGCCGGTCCATTCATGCTGAAATCAGCGAGGCTCTACTACACCTAAGAATCTACTACTGCTGAGAATTCAGTAGTGCAATGGATTCTAACCCGTGACTTGTGTATCGCAGCCGCTTTCAAAAAATAGTATTGGAGGTTTTCCACCAAAAATTCTTAGCAGCATCACAGAATCTGTAACTGTGCCCTGTAGATAGCAATAGGCTCATCCCTTTTAACAAAAACAGGGTGCGTAATACAACCTCTGCTTACCCCCTTTAGAGATACAGTCGTGAATTTATGTATGTATTTATGTCAATAACCTTTGCTCCAGAAGCTATTAATCTTCACTGTTTCCTTAACTTGCGTCCCAAGCAACGTTTCATCAATTTGTCTCGGTTGAGGAAAAAGCCAGTTCATTTTTCGTGATATCTCTACTGAATACTTGCTGAAGCGTGATTTAAAAAGTCACTTTAAATGTTCGTTATATTATGAGGTAGCATTTGAGGGTAGGCAGGTGTGTGATGTATAATATTAGTACCGAAACGATGCCTGACTTAATTGGTGAAATGTGTCTAAAATTACACCAATTAGGTCATGAACCTGTTATAAATAGATTCTCTAGATTTCTCTTAATCAAAATAAGTACATGACAGTGAAAAATACTAAAGGAATAGGCATCTTATCTTATCTTATGTGGGGGCCAGTCAGTGTAGACCGGCGACACTTCGACCCAGTGGGATCTTTTGTGTCGACACTCTCCCAATAACGACTACCATACATGTTTATGGCAGCCGGGACCGACGCGACGGCTTAACGTGCTCTCCGAGGCACGGAGCAGGCGATAATAATTGTCAATCAATACGCACATAATTTCGAAAAGTCATTTAAATAGCTAAAATATTACATATATACCCTTTGACATATCAAGAGTGCAAAAAAACATTATTGCTATGGCTTAAAAATTTGAATTTTGGTAGTACTGAGGAATTATTTAATATAATTTCATAATAATTGTTGTCCTAATAATATTGCATACACACTTACACACTCACAAATACACACACACACCCTCACATACACACACACACACACACACCCGCACACACACACACACACACACACACACATACATACACACCCGCACACACCCTCACACACACCCTCACATACACACACATACACATACGACACACATTCACACACCCACAGACATACTTACATATATATACACTTATTTACTCAACAAATTTAATTATATACCTAAGTATATATATTATATTTATTAACCATTTGTTTAAAATATTGTGTAACTTGTGCAATTATATTATTATTGTAATGTGAAGCGCGGGGTCTCCTAACACAGGTAATGTTTACTTAAAAGGAGTACCCCAACTACTGATTATAAAATAGCTTATAAGAAAACGATAATAAACAATTTTTAATTTTAATTTAATTTTAACTTCCGAAAGTCAGAGGTGCGCGACGTCGGTTCGAACTCGAGACCCTCTGCATTGCAGTCTGTTGGTCTCCCCACTGAGCTATCGCTGCTCAAGGAATAGGCATAGTCAGATATTATAATATATATATGTATGTATGTATATAGGTATAATTATTATAATATCGGACTAGCAGGCCTACAGTCCCTCAATATTTCTCTGTATTTTCTTAATGCGGTCGCCTAGTGGTCAAAATTCGACCATAATTAAGTAAAATTTTAAGTTTGATGGTTATTAAGGTTTTATCGTCTATAACTTTACCCTTATAATCACATTTCATGTAGATTTCGCCAAGGCTACACAGGTTAATTTACCTATCTTTTTCAAACAAATTATTATATACTTAACTATACTCTTTCATTGACGATATTCCTAAGCTTACTACTTTGTTTTCTTTTTTCTTTATTACATATAAATAAAGTATAACTAAAGTATATATATATATAACCATAGTTACGAAGAATTGTACGACGTCAGACGAACAATACCCAAATTCTACGAAGCGATTCGACTGCGTGTGTCAAATGCATGGTTGTGTGCGTGTAGTATTTTTCCATTAATTTAATGTATTTCTAATTCATATTTTATAAAAATATTAAGATTCGCCACTCTTTCTCCATATAAACTTTAACTGTGTCAAATTTCATACTCCTCCGTACGCGGAATTTTCGTAAAAAGGGGTACAAAGTTTTTGCTTCACGTATTAATATATAGATATGGTATCAGACTAGGTTTTCTAGTCAAATAATAAAGCATACTCGTTTTTGCCCGTGGTTTCGCCCTTCTGAATGCCATAGGAACGCATGTACTGGAATAAAAAGAATGTCCAATGTGAATGAAGATCCAGGGCATGTGAGCAACATGATCTCTGTAGTAGTTTACGCTTGATAGTATAACAAACATCCAACCTTTCATACTCGCTTGAAATAAAGGTTCTCCTATTTCAGACAAAGGCGTTATGCATAATAAGACTTAAGTAACACTTTTTTGATAAAAATTTTTGAATGAATTTTCATTTGATGTGATAAGAATTATATTTTGTTGTTTTTGTTGTTGTTTTTTGTTTTTGTTTTTGTTTTTTTTACCTTTCTATTTCGTAAATAATAATTATGTCTTGTTAAATTTGTATTAAGTTCTTAATCTATGTTTAATTTTTATTCTTTATAATTCTGTACAGAAAATGTTGTGTACATCTATAATAGATATACATATAAGTTTTTATTTTCAGCTTCTTATGTGAACCGATTTTGTATATGTATATTGTTGATGTACCTTAAAATAAATAAATAAATATATCATTAGCTATGTTATGACTTATAAATATAGCGTTATCTTTCTCTTACATATGCTTATAAGCAAACAAAAATTCTTGAGTGTGATAGTGATGACGTCAGCGTTCTTCCTAGCTTAGACGCCGCTGAATTAACTATTACATTTATTATGTTGATACTAAACATTACAAGACATTACAAACATAAAATATTACAATACAATATAACATCGCCATGGTACAGTCATCTCTTACTCATGTTTACTAATATTAATCGTAATAGGAAGATGGTTCATTTATTACGACATCTCGGACATTTAGAAGGACAGGGAGTGAAGACCTAGGCGACCGTTCTCAGGCTAGATTAAAGATATTCAGAGGAAGGCCGTTAAACCGACGACAGTGAATAAAGAATGAATTAAACAAAATAGATATCCTAGGACTGTAGTAAAGGGAGTACTGGAGCCTTCCTAGGTTCAGCATGAATGTTTGGACATAGGAAGTGCTACCATCTTATAGAATTTCTTCGTAAATTCTGTCTTTTACTGTACTGTAGCCATTTTGTTCCGTGAGTAAAAGCCCCGAAATCTCATTCACCTTCTCGGTCTATTCTTTGCTTTGCTGCACCTGCCCCTTTCCACCCGTCCGTGTCGCGTCGTCTACATATAGGCCACGTTGATTTTTTATCATCAGGTTGACCGTGTTATTGTTTGTCATCTATGTGGTTTACGGTAGACAACAGCTTAGTTGATTCGTTGGAATTGTTTTCGAGATTACAACAAGTAGCGATGTATGAAAAGATGAGAGGAGGTTATTGCTTCTCATCAAATGAGCCATGGGCTCATCTGTTAGTTACCAAAGGCGTTAAACAAACAAAAAGTCGCTTATTGCTCGCTTTAATGGTGAAGGAGAACAACCTGAAGGAACCTGCATATCTGAGAATTCTTCATAATGATCTCGAAGTTATGTGAAGTTTACCAACCCGCACGGAGCCAGTGTGGTGGATTATGGCCTTATCCTTCTTACAAGAGAGAGAGTGAGAGAAGAGAATACTATATACATACATATATTACATACTTATTTACAAATAATATATAATTATGTCGGAGACGGTCATTAGTACAGTTACGAAACGCGGTGCGAGAGTCGAGATATGGCAGCACTGTTGCAATGACGGCAACACGCATCTCACTTCGTGCTACGACAGAGCCTTCTTAAGAGAGGCGCACGCAATATTCGACGGATCTTTCTACCGTCGTCGAGTGCGGACCTCCTCGCTAGGAACTGTCATTCGTTTGGTGCAAGACATTCGTGTAAATTTATTGTGAAGACAATAAAAGTGATTAGTGTACATTTATTGTTTTACTTTGCTCGATCACCCTATTGTACGCCCGCATTATGTCAGTCGATGGTGTTACTGACGCACTCGATCCGACATATGTAATTCAAGTTTAGTGTTTTAGACAATATTATTATAGGTAAACAACAAGTCTATCTACGCCTTCGGGCAAAAGGTGTATATATAAATACATTTGCCTTAGTAAGTAATAGAAAAGTAAATAAAAACATTGTATACGCTACGCTTGGTTCCGGTTTGATGACGTTTAGTTTAGTTTCAACAATGACAAAACGTATTTTCTCACGTTTACGTAAATGCTACATGTTTTGAACTAAGTACACCAAGTTTTATAAACACTTTATAAACTTGACCTGTGGCTATGTAAGCAAACGAAGCGTAGTGTTCCTATAAACCTTTTACGCATTGGTAATAATGACTCACGATATGTACATAGTAACGGTTTTACTAATTTTAAGCCAGTTTCCAGTAAGGTATTTTCTGGGTATTCGGACCATCACCAAACGATTAGAAGCAGCACTCTCATACACATTGGATCGGTTCACATACCCGAGTTACTTGCACAAATTAAGCAACGTCTCTGTTCGAAACGCGTAAATGTTTCAGCTTACAGACGGGCCTTAGGAACATGTTGCTTTTTAAACAAAGGTGGAAAACATACTTACCGGCCGTTTAGCGGCGAACGGATACTGTAGCTTATAATTGCTTATAGGTCCACCAGGGTATTGGTAACAATCATTGAAATCAATTTAAATATCTACGAGTTTTGAATATACATACATATCATGTTCAAAGTAGTATAAAATCACATAAATTAAATGCCTTTGGTTTAGTCTTCCTATCTGTAGGTACTATTTATGTATTCAGTACTAAAATAGTAATGTTTTATCTTTATTGTCATATGTTTTCATAGGTGTCTATTGTTTCTTCACGTTTCTATGATCCTAGCTAATAGGTATTATAAATGCAAATGTGAATTTGTTAAGTAAGTAAGTATTTTATTTTTCAAAACATAGGTACATACATATTATTATAACAAATATTGTAATATAGAAAAACAAAAAGTACATATATAATGAAATGAAAAATGAGGTTACCACTCAGGTTTGTTGTTGGTTTGCGGTTTATACCTCAAACCAACCCTGATATTATTTGGTCACCCCAAGTGACGCTCGGACGTACATCAGCTACTCTTGTAATATTTTACAAACACATAAATATAAAAATATACGTAATATATATATATATATATATATATATATATATATATATATATATATATATATATATATATATATATATATATATATATATATTACGTATATTTTTCATATATATTTTCAAGCCTAAACCACTGAACCGATCATTCTGAAATTTTGCATATACATTGTCAGGTGTACAGAAACGGACATAGGCTACCTTTCATCCCGAAAAAAATTACTGTTCCCGAGGAAAGCAATAACGTTCTTATGATAATAGATGGCGCCACATGTCTTTCGGATCATGATTGAATTATATTATTATATATATTATTATTACAAGCAGAGTACAACCCGAATTGATTGTCAAATTCTAAATTAACGTGAGCGAAGCCGCGAGCAAAAGCTAGTATATATATATATATATATATATATATATATATATAAATTATAATCGATGAGCATATAAATATTATGTTACGCTTCCATGCCTTAACTACTCGACCGATCATCACAAAATTTGGCATACATGTCGTCAGGGTTAGAGAAAAGGACATAACGTACCTTACATCCAGTAAAATTTTCAAGCGAAGCCGCGGGAAAGAGATTAAACAAAAAAGAGAGAAACCTAATATTACAATTATTGCCGCGCATAAATTAGGTACCGTACGTGTCTTCCATATAAAAAACAAAACTGTAAAGTTAATACTGTACCTATTATCTCGAGATAGCTATGTAATGTAATTTTGTACAAGAGCATCATTACATAAAATTCTATTGTAGACAAAACGATTCAGTGAGAAAAGAAATAAGAAAATTCGTTTGTACCAATAAAACGCTGAATGGGTAGCGATAACAGAATATATAAAGGTCCGTTGGGCCCTTACCACGTTTCTGACACATAAGGATGAAATATTTTTGAGTTCTCTATTTAAATAATGCTATTCTTGACTTTGTTATATTATGGCGAAAGCCATAGTATATCATAGTATAGTATAGTACATGCAAACGTGATATATATAACTTGTTATTAGCAAAGCAAAATACTACGTGCCGTAATACATAATAGTTAATATTGTTAATTATGCAAATAAAGTAAACATCATAATTTCCCTTTCCTATATAGATCCGTACTACGTATGTATAATAACTTAGTATATAAGCCTTAATTAGGTAACAATAAACCAGTCAATATTCAATCACCACATCGTCGTTTTAATTGGTTCATAAAGCAATACGCAATAATATCACCGTTTAACGTTTTCGTGACTGTCCGTAAATTTTACTACGCTATTTTATAAATATCTAAGTACATATGTGTAGGTGTTTGTACGTTAATCTATACTAATATTATAAAGCTGAAGAGTTTGTTTGTTTGTTTGGTTGAACGCGCTAATCTCGGGAACTACTGGTTCGAATTGAAAAATTATTTTAGTGTTGGATAGCCTATTTATCGGGGCAGGCTATAGGATATACAGTGTGAGTCTTTATAAAGTGCACATATTAAAAAGGGTGAAAATATAAACAATTATATCGACGGAAAAATGTTCAAAAAAATCTAAATTTTTTTTAATTTTTTTTATGGACTATTAATTTTTTTAACTCTCGTCTTGGTACCCCATGCAAACAAAGTGTTACTACTTTTAAACTAAATGTGATATTAAAACAAAACAAAATTAATAATAATCTCGAATAATAGGCCGAGCTAATAAAGCCATAATTTTTTGAAAAATAAACCTCGTAAATTAGTTATTAATGATTTTTTGAAGAAAATTTACCATTCTCTACCAATTTTTGCAATAAATGTAAAATTTATCAAAAAAATGTCCCTTTACCCTACTTTTTTCTTATTAAATTTAAAATTTAAATTTAAAATTAAATAATTTTTTATTTAATTTTAAATTTTTAGATTTTTTTAATCATTTTTTCCGACGATAAAATTGTTTATATTTACACCCTTTTTAATATGTGCACCTTATAAAGACTCATACTGTATAACATTATGTTACGACCAAAAGGAGCGGAGCATCAATGAAAAATACTAGTATCAGTATAATCAGTTTTCCAGTTAAGCCACTGCAGTTTAAACGACCTATATTAAAAATACATTCATAACTATGTATTTATACAGAACTGGATAGAGACTCGTACATTTTTTTTTACGGTTTAAGGGTTAAACGAGCAGACGGATCGCCTTATGGTAAGTGATTACCGCCACCCATGGACACCCGCAACACCAGAGGAGTTACAAGTGCGTTGCAGGCCTTTTAAAAAGGAGTACGCTTTTTCTCGAAGTGTTGAAGGTCGTATTGGTCCGGAAATACCGCAGGCGACAGCTCATTCCACAGTTTTGTTGTGCGAGGCAGAAAATTCCTTGAGAAACGTACAGTTGTGGACTGCCAACCATCTAAATGATGGGAATGAAAATGCTGTCGCGTAGGACGATGGCGAAAAGAGGCGGCAGGGTTCAGTCCGAACAATTCCTCGGAGCATTCCCCACAGTAAAAGCGATAGAAGATGTCTCACGTCTATATCCTTGAAATGGTAGGCACTATTCCTACAATTTGCCAGCTTAGGTTTTAGCTCTTATGTATGAAGGTTAGCACATTGCCATTTACCGGGCACATTTCCAGACTCCATGCTAAGAGAATTTCTTGACAGAAAAATTTACCCTAATAGGGTTTTTTTTTGTTTCATATACTACTAAAGTGGTAAACAAGCATACCGACCGTGGGAGAGCCACGCTTCGGCACCAATGGTCCGGCTCGACCAGAGTGATACCACGGCCTCATATAAAACGGGTTGTGAAAAGCGCTTTGTCGAGTAAGTGAGGGTACCGGAGGACCAACACCTTTGGTGACCCTCCTTGACTCTCCTTTTGGTGGGGGTAAATTTAAAAGGCCGGCAACGCACTTGTGACTCATCTCATCCTCTGGTGTCCATGGGTGGCGGTAATCGCTTACCATCGGGCGATCCGTAAGCTCGTTTGCCTCCTATCCCATAAAAAAAAACGGCACACCTGATGGTAAGTGGTCACCGTATCCTATTGTCGACCGCAACATCAGTTGCCAACCCTGTAAAAACCTTTTAACGCTTTTTGAAGAACCCCATATTGTAGTCTTGTGGGCAGGCATTCATTCCACAACCTGAGCGTCTGCTGGAGTAAATCCCTTTAGAACTGCTTGGTGCGACACCACTTAGGTTGTAAGGTGTGAGAATAAAAATTGTACAATTGAGACCTCAGACACAGCACATACAGTTACTACCGCTTCGTTACCGAGGCAGTTATTATACTTAACACTTAATGCAATTCTTAGTGATATTATTACAACGCTCGGTCGTTTCCTACTCGCGCTAGTATGATACATCTTATATATTGTGTAAATAATAATACGCTTAGAAACAATACCTACACTTCACACGTCCGTAAACTTTACTTACTCACGCCGGTTGACGTCATAACACTTAGTAAACATTAAAATAGATAAAAATAAGTCGTAAAACTAAAGATTACCTTAGGCGTAAGCGACATAGAAATGGTGTTTCGAACTGACGTGGGCGTTTTGCTGTTCCTATTTTATTTTGGGATTAAATATAATGACCACCAAAAATACAAATTGCGCAGCATAATATGCTTACTAAAATATATCATAAGGAGCACCTATACGCCTCAAATCACTGCATTCCGTCTCCGAATGCTTAGGTTATGTTAGGTTCCTTCTTAAACCCAGCCAAAAATAGGAGTCCCGTTGACTTAGTTTGATCTCTTTAAATATATTTTGGTGTGCAATTAGTATTTTTGGTAAGCCTATTTTGCTGTGCAATTAGTATTTTTGGTAAGCCTATTTTGCTGTGCAACTAGTATTTTTTGTGCAGTTAAATACTACCCTTTAATTTGGACAAAAATTATGTGAGCGACGTAAAACAGCATGTTATATATAAATAGCTCACTTATGTTTTGTTGTTGGTTTCGCATAAGACTTGCGTCTTAGGTGAACTAGGAGTAGATAAAACCTTCGGGGAATATGCTTCATATCTTATACAAAAAAAATCTTTTTGTAATTAATACTAATTATGTAGCTCTCCAGTGTGATATTTATTTATTGAAATCGACTTAAACATATTGCGTAGATACATTTTTTTTGCACTGCACTGATGCCGTAGTGGTTTAAATCGCCTTCGTCTGCTATCGCGTCAAGTGTTCGATTCCTCACGGGACATAAATTTGTGTGAGCCACAAATAGTTGTTTCGAGTTTGGGTGTTTTTTGTGTCGGTTGTATGGGTGTTTGTAATGTCACTCACGACGCGACACAGGAATTATTTCCAGTGCGGGAGATGTCATTTAAAAAAACTTTTTCTGAGGCTGAGTGGAGGTACTATTTATTCATTTTAGAATGTTTGTAAAGATCGCTTCGATTCACGAATTATTCTTTATACGGGAGTTGTCTTTTTCAGATGAGAAAATAACTAAGTATAAGAAAGCGATTTATATAAACAAGGGCAAACGCAATTAAAGTTAATAAACAAGGTGATGTAACAATTGTCATTGTCTAGAACATTCCATTACGTAAAACGAGTTTGCAATTATAAAGTTCCAACAGCATAATACGTGGGTAGTTAGTATGTTTGTGGGAACAAAATTGATGACTGGGTTATTTTATTACTTTCATTTATTCGAATTGATATTAACCTATCGAGTTACAGCGGTACACCAGCGGCTGCTAGACACGACAGGTTTTTATTATATCTGGCATTCCAACAATCCATATTATCGGAGATCCAGAGGTCACGAGTTCACTGGAACCTCTGCAACTCCGTAGGGACATTGCCTCATTGGCATGTTTCTACAGAATATGCCACGGGGAGTGCTCTGAAGAGTTATACCACCTTATCCCGCCCTCCCCTTTCCTATCCAGAACAACGCATGCTGGTCTCAGATGCCATCCTTACACGGTAGAGTCGATTAGAGCGCGTACCAACAAGTTTAGGTCCTCATACCTCTGCCGAACGACTAATGCATGGAATTCTCTGCCAAGGCACGTGTTTCCTTCTTCCTTCAATCCTGGGTCCTTTAAGCGGGGCGTGAAAAAGCACCTTCTCAGGCCCTCAAAGTAGAGACCTCAACACCGCCTCGGCTACTATGAGGGCGGTGTGGAGGCCACTGCTCTTAGACCACACGACTGCTTACCATCAGGTGGAGTGTGGTCATTTTGTTGAGCAAAATAAAAATAAAAAAAAAATAATAAAAAAAATGGCAGGTTAATTGCTAGCAAAAGTAATTATGCAAGAAATGATCAAAAAGCACTATTAATAGATATGATTTAGACAGTACCTAAAGTACGTAGTACCTACATATTAAAACTCATGCTTATACTGTCGAAGGGGTGGGCATACTGTGACGGGGGCCGGTCACTGCTGAGCGGCCGTGCTTGCGGCGCCCCTCCATCAGTCCATCCTTCCCGGCGGCGGCCCTATATAAGCGGACGGCGCCCTGGTTCCTGTCTGCTTCCGCTGCGCTACGCTAACCAAGTTAAGTGGTTCTTCCTTACAAGAACCACATAGCAAGTCCTTTTTACAAAGAACCACGCCCTGACTACTGTTCGCGTAGAATTTTATATAGTGTAATACATATATATCTTAATTGTTGTTAATTAAAAGTGTTAATTGTTGAAATAATCTCTGCTTAACTTAACCTCAAGACACCACGCCCCTACAGCGTGGCTCGTCCTATTTCTAGATCAATCTGATCTACAGTAAATAACTACATAATACGTCACAATACACATATGTATTATACACACATTTCGCCAGTTAAGATTTTAGAACCGACGCACAGTGTTTTAATAAACCTATTTTTCGAACACCTCATTTTTATTAGAAAACCTGCTAGATATAATCATTTAAAGGCAAGATTTTGAATCGCCATTTAGATAGCATGAATAGTTTTTGAGAATAAAATATTTAAATATCGTAATAATTTCAGCCGGATATTAAAAAAAAAATATCTCTGAAACTTAGCAATATACGCAAGAGCAATGTTAAGTACTGGCGTCTTTTATGCTGCGTCTTTTAGAGCTTAAACGAATCTCGTAGCTTTATTAGATTAATTTATATACGCGTTTTTTGTTTTTCGACTTTTTTATTTTCTCCTGTATTCTGCCGTATTGGAAAAAGTTATTTACACTGAAATTTTTGTCTTTGCTTCCCCAAACAACTACATAAATTACACGTCCCAATTCCATGGCACCTTTCATCCCGAAAAAAATTACTGTTCCCGAGGAAAACAACAATAACATTCTTATGATAATAGATGGCGCCACGTGTCTTTCGAATCATGATTGAATTATATTATTACAAGCAGAGTACAAGCCGAATTGACTGTCAAATTCTAAATTAACGCGAGCGAAGCCGCGGGCAATAGCTAGTCATTTATATTTACGCCTGTACATTTAAATTTTTTATACGTTTATTTAGCTTATTGCTAAAAAAGTACTGATTATACATTATAATGCTTGTCGACTTACGTCTCTGACTGGACACATCGCTGGAATAGATCATTATAACACTGGGATCAAACTGAATTCTAGTAGGTATGGCTATAATATCGTTCTTAAAGAATTCATACTTGATTATTTGTGTTCAGTCATATTGAACGCCATCGGGTCTTGAAGCCAGACGACAGTAATAAGATTCGAGATTGGTCAGACTCTCAAGGGAGAGGCAAGTCTGTCGCCGGCTAATAGAAACGCCGAGAAATAACTTTATAATAGAAACAAAAAAGAGTACCTAATAAAGTAACTTATGAATTTGCAACATATTCAAAGTTTTAGGGCAACACTAAAGAAATATTTATTTGATCACCAAAAAGGCCAGGCAACACAGCTGCATGACACAAGTGCTATATAACCACAGTCTAATAAATAGCTATGTAGAGAAATTACAGTCGCGACATTAATGTCTATTTTAAAAATACTGAAATTGTTAGAATTAACTGAGGTGCAAAACTAAAAATAAATATTGTATTGTTATCATATTGCTACCGTAAACGCTATTATTATTATTATTTTATGTCGTCTGTTGTATTACTTGTGTTAAGTTTATTAGGTATCTATTATTATCTACAAACATGGTCGCAACGGAAGACCAGCGCTATTTATTTTTCAAAACTAGCATTTTGCTGAGTTGCATCCAATTCGCAGTAAGATTTGTTTTTCTTTTTTGCATAATTCTGCTGCAAATAAATGTATTTTCTTTCTTTCTTTTTTTTCTTTCTATTCTTCGCTTATCTTCCCAATGGGAAAGGTAGAGCTGTTTTATAATGCCAGCTATAATATAATATAATATTCTATCACATACACACAATACCATCTTCTAGCCCAAGCTAAGCAGAGCTTGTACTATGGATACTAGACAATGGATAAACATACATATATACTTTTTTTTTTTTTGTAAATACATACATATTATACATAGAAACACCCAGACCAAGACAAACATCCATGTTCATGCACACAAATGTTTGACTTGTGCGGGAATCCAACCCGCAACCTCAGGCGTGGCAGTCGGTTACACTAATCACAACGCCAACGAGGCCGACAATGCTATGGTTCAAACTTAGGTATAAGTCTTGCAGGTATTGATGGATGCCTCGCGAATGCTACGCTGAGCCTTGTGGGTTCGATGCCTACACAAAAACAAGAAAAATTGTGTGATCCACGAACAATTGTGCCGATCCTAGGTGTTCTCTGTGTCAGTTGTTTGAATGTTTGAAAAGTCCATCGCAACAATTACTAGTGCGGGAGCAACATAAAAATAAAATGTAGGTACCCGCACATTTAAAGCTGAAAATCCCGGTAATACTATAAGCAGCGATAGCCTAGTGGGAAACCGTTGGACTGTCACGTATAGGTCTCGAGTTCGAACCCGAGGCGCGCATCTCTGACTTTTCGAAGTTATATGCGTATTAAATAGTTCATTATCGCTTGCTTTAACGGTGAAGGAAAACATCGTGAGGAAGCCTGAATTACTGAGAGTTCTCCATAATGTTCTCGAAGATATGTGAAGCCTGCCAACCCGCACTAGGCCAGCGTGGTGGACTACGGCCTAACCCTTCTCACACTGAGAAGAGGCCCGTGCCCAGCAGTGGGACAGTTTAATACAGGGCTGATATTATTATATATACTATAACAGAGTACAACCGGAATTGATTGTCAAATTCTAAATTAACGCGAGCGGGCAAAAGCTAGTATAAAAAATAAGATAAGGAAGGTGTGCGAATCGACACCTAAAAATATATTTTATAAGTCATGTTTCGCACAACTTGTGCAAACAGATTTGTGTGCCTACCCCTTGTAAACTGAAGTGTATTTTATAAATATTATAGTTTTACCAACTAAGGTTTTATAGGTTCCTTGTAATAGAGTGTTCCTATCGTCGTTTACACTTTACCAGACTGTAAATTTCTTGACAAAAAATACACTTGCCTGATCCGGAAATCGATCTCGAAACCTTACGCACAGGTTTACAATTAATATTTACAAACAAACATCAACACAAAACAATAAAATACATTACGCCCTTCAAAATGATCTAATATTCATACAATGAGCTAAATACACATACAAGAGACGAAATCTTAAGGTATACAATAATAATCGATCTTGTATACCGTAGCGTGTCGCCGCATGCGCACGCGCCGATCCAAATACGCACTCAATAGTCGCGCGCGGCGCCCTATCCAACATAGACGTGCCCATAATTGCTAAAAATAAAAACCGAAAACAATTGTGTTTAAAATAAAAATATGATTAATAAATAAAACAAAAAATATAGTGTTTGAAATAGTGTTCAGTGTAATACATAACATTATAATACTGGCTTAAAAATAATAATATGGCTACTGTTACTCATGAGACGCCATCAAGAACCCCTGATAATACTCCCTCGGACACTCCAAGTCCTTCACCAGGGTCAGAAGCCGTGAATAAATTCAACTGGCTGAAGAAGGCTCATGCTGCAAGGAACAACCCGTTTGTGAAGCCACGACCCTCACTCACTAGGGATAGCTCTACAGCTGAGCTGTTCTCCAGGGAGAATTCTAGTGCTGATCTCTTTCAAAGTTCCAGATTAAATCTCTTTGAGACTGTCCCGAAACCTGAAGTTACAGCTAATGGATATAAGAAGGTAATGTTGCTGTTTTAACTCTATTATAAAAGTGTCATTTTGTATGCATAATAGCAGCGATAGCCCAGTGAGAAACCGTTGAACTGCCACACAGAGGTCTCGAGTTCGATCCTAAGGCGCGCATCTGTGACTTTTCGAAATGATGTGCGTATTAAACAGTTAAATTAATTAATT
The DNA here is from genome assembly GCA_963564715.1 of Catocala sponsa. Lineage (NCBI taxonomy): Eukaryota > Metazoa > Arthropoda > Insecta > Lepidoptera > Erebidae > Catocala > Catocala sponsa. The sequence goes on from OY751352.1 coordinate 11,433,864, forward strand.
ATTGCTTGCTTTAACGGTTAAGAAAAACATCGTGAGGAAACCTGCATGTCTAAAAATTCTCCATAATGTTCTGGAATATATATTTTATTTATTTATGTGATATATGTACATATCGCTGGCTCACTATTACAAGGTTTCATGTTATTTTTTTTTACTTTGGGGAAAAGAGGTTTAAAATTTCCATATCAGTAAAAATAACTTAAAAAGTAACTTAGAACTATTTGCGATTTAATATTGTGAGGTGGTAAGTGCTTCCATCTATTACTATATTAGTCTAAACAAAAAGGAATGACATATAGAACCATGAAATACATAACTCATTTTTTTCAAAAATGTAACATAGAACCTTGTAATATAGGACCAGCGATATATTGATATGTGAAGTCTGCCAACCCGCACTGGGTCAGCGTGGCTGGTGGACTATGGCCTAACCTTTTTCAGACTGAGAAGAGGCCCGTGCCCAGCAGTGAGACAGTTTAATACAGGGCCGATATTATTCTAATATATTTGTATGTATAATATAAATATTTTAGATGATTTTTCTTAACCTTCTTGTAGGTCTCGTGTTCCTTTTTATATTTATTTGCAGAAACACGTGTGATAATAATAATACATGGTTGTGATGCTTATTAAAGATGTTGAATAATCAACATGTTTAACCAAAATTGTTATGTTTGATGTTAATGAATGTTTGTACATAAAGAACTTATACTTTTGCATGACACACCTGTTTATCAAAAAGGCAGTGTAGGCAGTTACTATTATCAAACTATTAAAATCCCATGTACTTAATAGTACATTGCACGGATGGCGTAGTGGTTTAAGTGATCGCCTCGCGGCTGCCACTGCGCCGAGGGTTGGAGGTTCGAATCCTACACGGGATAAAAATTTGTGTGATCCACAAATGGTTGTTCGGGTCTCGGTGTTCTTTGTGTCCGTTGTTTGATTTTTTGGAAAGTCCTTCACAACACAGGAATTATTCAAAGAGCAGTCGTCCTTTAAAAAAAAGAAAGATACAGACTAGTCGACTAGACTTATCGTGAATACCTTAGAATCTGTCGCACAATCTATTCGAGCAGACCTTATTCAAAACTGTCGCCTTACTCAAAACATTAGTGCAGTGGTCTGTAACCAGTGGTCCGTGAAAAACTAGTGGTCCCTAAACGCACTCGATCTGGTCCGCGAAATGATCATAAAATTCAATTTTGCAAATAATTTAATATTTAGCTACCAAATAATTGTATATGTAATTTATTTATAGAGAAAAACCTAATAATAATAACTTAATAACTTATATTAACGTCAACTAGTGACTCTTAGCAAAACAAAAAAAATGTCAAATGGTTCTTTATCACCAAAAGATTAAGAACCGCATTAGTGTGTACACTAAACATTCGTTACTGGTAATCCTCTATGTGATAATATTTGTAGATAAATTAAGTAAAATAATGTGTGTGCGTCTAATATTCTGAGAAAGAACTTATGCAACGATTCATATATTTTTTCATATTTTATAGGTTAAATGAAAACTATATGTATAGATAATATATTTTAATATAGGAAACCAATTCATTTGTTAATTTAAATGTGTATTTCCTTTGAACTATGTTAATGTGTAATTTATTTTAATTTAGCTATGTTTACCAATTCTGTATAATTGTAATGCCCTGACAGGGTTTCATGTATTGAACTATACCAAACTATAACACCCAAAATGTACGCATTAACCTGTCAAGTCTTGGAATGGCAGACATAATTAAAAACCTATTGTGTATGGCCGCTGCTGCCACTGCCACAGACTTGGATTTGAATCATAAAGTTTTCCATCCGTTTTACAAAATTGGCCATCCAGAACCACACTCAATAGTGTACACCATGTTAGCTAGTAAATTATTTGTATGTTAATTAACGTAATTGGTTCTATCTCATTTTAATTAATCATACATAAAAGCAGCTCCTACTACTAGGAAATTTAAAACAGACACCGAATATTTGGTAAACCTTAAACGTCACAATTAACATCAAACATAACAATTTTGGTTAAACATGTTGATTATTCAACATCTTTAATAAGCATCACAACCATGTATTATTATTATCACACGTGTTCTTTATGTTCATTTTAGGCATATATTTAGCTCTACATATACATCTACCTCTAACATTTAGATCGATATTTGATATCACAATAGTTATTATATAGAACAGGGACACAGATTTATCAGTAACTGAATGCCATATGGAACTAGATGCCGTAATAGGCGTAGAAACTCGTAGTAACAATAGATTATATCATCGTTTTATAAATAATGTCCTATTTTAGTAAACATTCGTCCGCTCTATGCTAGTCTGTTTAAAATACGAAGTCCCTTTTGACACTTCATAGCACGTAACTCTGCACATTTGATATAAATTGTTAAAATAAACAATGATTTCTTATGGTTCCAAACCTTTGAGTGCATTGTTATTAGAGTACATTGCATTTTCGACCGAATTTAAAAAGGCTCTCAAATCGTTTGTATACTTTTTTTGTTTCTTAATTGTTTATTATGTATATTGAGGTATAACTTGGTTGTTTATGGACTGGCTTCGATCTTTCTTTTTAATTTGAAAGGAATTATTTAAAATGTGGTCCCATATAAATTTGGTTATGATCTGACGACGGGCTTCGGACGTCATCAATGACAGTCAATTAGCAATGATGGGTGTTTAGCGTGTGTCTTGGGCTTTAGTTGATATACATATGTACATAATATCGCTTACTCCAGAGGCAGAGGTGTTACTACTCATATTATGCTAGTGAACATTTGATACATTTTAACGAATAAACTAATCAATAGATCGAAATATATATATTCTCTAAAATTAATGTCTGATATCATAATTTTTTATTTATTGCACAATAATATAATAGATATTAATAGATATTAATAATCTATATATTAATACGTGAAGCAAAAACTTTGTATCCCTTTTTACGAAAATTGCGCGGGCGGAGAAGTATGGAATGTGGCACAGTTAAAGTTTATATGAAGAAGGAGGGGCGAATCCTAATATTTTTATAAAATATGCATTAGAAATACATTAAATTAATGTAAAAACACACACGCTTCTAACCTTTGACCACATTTCTTATAATGTAAGAGCTAAACATTTTGTGACGTCTCTCTAGTTCAACCTTGGTAAACATCACAAAATATAATTTATTAACATTTCAATAAAAAATATATACGACGTCAAAAATGTATTTGCTTTTTAGTGTTTTTGATGCCGGTTTACTTTTTGTGAAAAATATTTGGGTCTATAAGCTTGTATAAAGAATGTGATGAGAGAGTGAAGTAAATTTTTAATATGTACTCGTATGTCAGGATCGCATCAGTTGGGCGTGGAAATCCTTACTCTACCTTAAACAAAACGTGTGCCTACATATGTATACTGAACTTCATATGAAGTTAGGTGAAATAAATGCAATAATATAATTTACTAGCTTTTGCCCGCGGCCGCTCGCGTTAATTTAGAATTTGACAATCAATTCGGTCGTACTCTGCTTGTAATAATATAATTCAATTATGATTCGAAAGACACGTGGCGCCATCTATTATCATAAGAACGTTATTGTTATTTTCCTCGGGCACAATAATCTTTTTCGGGATGAAAGGTGGCCTATGTCCGTTTCTGTACACCTGACAACGTATACGCAAAATTTCATAATGATCGGTTCAGTGGTTTAGGCGTGAAATGGTAACAAACAAACAAACTCATTTTCGCTTTTATAATATTACTAGCTTTTGCGCGCGGCTCCGCGCGCAAAAGCTAGTAATACCTACCTAAATAAAACCTACATAAATAAAAAGTAGCCATGTCCTTCCCCAGCTTTTAAACTATATCTGTACCAAATTTCATCTAAATCGGTTTGAGTAGTTTAGCCGTGAAAAGTTAACAGACAGACAGACAGATAGACAGACAGAGTTACTTTCGAATTTATAATATTAGTAAGGATAGTAAGGATAGTTAGGATTAATTAATATGATATGATACGTTACAATTATTTTGCTTCACATATTTGGAAACGTTCATGCAGCATGCAGCAATAATATTATAAAGGATTCATTTTCTTTAAGTGTTTCTAGCAGTTTGGATTACAAATAACTAATATTCTTGTTAACTCCTCCAGCTAAGCTAATGTATGTCAGTACTGGGTTTAAGTTGGTAAGCAATGAGTGAGGTTCGAAGCCACGACATCTTAATCGATTGGATGCCTTATGCGTTTGATTTGCGCATTATTTTTAACATTATAATTAAAAATGCAAAACAACGTTAATACGTTATTAGTGACAACGCTCAAACGTTTTTTATTATACCAATTAAGCTCTATTTACATTGTGTATGACGTAACGATTAATTGTTTTAATTCATTTGTAACTATATCAACCGCTGTATCGCGGTAGGCTTTACATCAAATTAAAACAAACACCCACAAATAACCTACAGTCAACGTTTTTTTTAACGTCACGCTCCGTTTTTATCGGAGCACGAGTAATAAATCCTGTGTCGCGAGGTTTTTTTTTATACAACTAAGGTGGCAAACAAGTATACGGCCCACCTGATGGTAAGTGGTCACCGAAGCCTATGGATGCCTGCAACACCAGAGGCATCACTAGCGCGTTGCCGACCCTTTAGGAAAGGAAATGGGAAGGAGAAGGAGCGGGAAGGGGGAATGTGGGTGATTGGGCCTCCGGCACGGTCTTTACAAGCATTCAAACAACGGAAACAAAGAACTTAGACTCAGAACGACCTTTTGTGGATCACACAAATTGTTGGTCACGTGTGGGATTCGAACCCACAACACTCGGCATAGTGGCATTGGCGAGGCAACCACTTAAACCACTACGCCATCCGTGCAGTCAAACTATTTTGTCGAGTGTATAATTTTTATTCCGTTCTTCTTCTTTTCGTGTGGTTAGTGGCCAACCTGTTGTTAAGAGTTGTTCAAGCCGCCCGTAGGCCTCTGACATGGCTTAACGACTGCTGTCAATTTGACAACAACCGGGACCGGCTTTTTACGTGCCCTCCGAAGCACGGAGACGCTCAGATGAAATACCACTAAGAAGTCTCCCATCTACCGACCGCACACAACGTTGCTTAACCTCGCTAATCGTTTACCGATCAGTGAGTTCAACTGGCTATGTAAGGATCGAACCCACGGCACTTAACGTACGCGCGCCTGATGCCGCCATAGTGAAGGCTGCGGGCGGAAGAACGGGGATCTCCCGTCCGCAAGCCATTGAGTCGCAGCAACGCTCCAAGTCGTGCCGGGGCGTCGCCGGGGAGTTGTCGTCCGCAGGCGTTTCTTGCCTGAGTTGGGCATTGCTAGGTGGGTCGCTGATGTAGTTTCAGTTCCAGCGACTCACCCTCCATTCAAGGCAGTGAGTTGGCACACCGTGGCGGGTTTAGTCGGTAGTACCCGGGAATTTCCATCTTTTCCCGGGTGAGCCCGACATAACCTCTCCGCTCCCCTTTTTCCGCGGAGAGGTATGCGTCAAGGCATTCCACAACGTCAAAAAAAAAAGGTTGAAGCGACCACTTAAGTCCTTAACCATTGCGCGATCCACGCAGTCATTATTCTTGTTATCTTTTGTAACGTAATTGTACCTCGTTTTTTTTACATAAGTGCTCTGTCGGTTAAGTAATTACCATAATTTTCTACGACGCGACACGACAATAGATATAAATAAATATAGATACCTACATGCATCTTTACTTCCTGATAAAATAGGACATTTACTTTTTAGGTTTGTTCCGTATTCGTCTCTCATGTTTCGCTCAAACGAAGAAATACGCATTCGTCCCAAAAATTGTTTCTTATATGCCCCTAAATTTAAATAAATATTAATTTCTTAATGTAATCCCTATTTCGTCCCAAAATAATATGTTAATTTCTTGACCCTGTTTTTTTTTGTAGGGCACTTTTTGTCGTAACTCAACCAAAAATTATTTTAAATGTCTCGTTGACTGGCTATCTGTCAGGAACAGTACCTTTTCTAGACTTAAGGTACCTTAATGGTTGATCGAGTAGTTAAGGCGTGCAAGCGTATCAAACAAACTCACATTCATATTTATGTTATTAGTTAGGATATACACAGTATAAAAATAATATACGTGAGCAAATAATAAAAGCCAAGTACGTTATAAATATAAAAAGAGATACGATAAATATCAAAAATATATAAGTAAATAAATATTTAATACTTTATTTAAGTTTACTGCACGAATGGCGTATTGCTTAAAGTGCTCACCACTGCCTCTACGCCGAGTCTTGTGGGTTCGAATCCCACTTGGGACAAATATTGGTGTGCCTCACGGATATAAGTATACAGTAGCAATATGGAGAACTTCCTTTGGACAATGTTTCCATAACATAGGTAGGAATATAAACTAGGCTTTAACAGAGTGGCCTGTTATTATTTTATTTATTTATTTATCGACTAGCTTTTTCCCGCAGCTTCGCACGCATTAATTTAGAATTTGACAATCAATTCGGGTTGTACTCTGCTTGTAATAATGTCATATATATGTCTGCTTGTAATAATACGATCATTATTCGAAACACATGTAGCGCCATCTATTATTATATGAACGTTATTGTTGTTTTTCTCGAGAACAGTAATTTTTTTCGGGATAAAAGGTAGTCTATGTCCGTTTCTGTACACCTGACAACGTATATGCAAAATTTCAGAATGATTGGTTCAGTGGTTTAGGCGTGAAAAGGTAACAAACAAACAAAGTCATTTTCGCTTTTATAATATTAGTTAGGATTTAATCAGCGAAAACAAACAGTTACACATTCATCTTACAACTAGTATTCACAATAAATTTTATAACTGAACTGTGTAGCTCAGAGCGTTATCCAGGTATTATCTATACTAATATTATAAAGCTGAAGAGTTTGTTTGTTTGTTTGAACGAGCTAATCTCAGGAACTACTGGTTCGAATTGAAAAATTCATTTGGTGTTGGATAGCCTATTTATCGAGGAAGGCTATATAACATCATGCTACGACCCACGGGAGAGGCGCAGTAACCATAAACGCGAGTGAAAACGCGGGCACATCTAGTGTATAATATAAATTGGCTACTTAATCTCGAGTGCACCGAGTTTTATGAGCATGCTTAACCCTTAATCGGGCACAGGGAACTATTTTCCCTTATCATCAATCTAGCTAAATACATAAATATTTTTAAAATGACAGCTCTCTGGACTCTATTTTTTATCCCAATATAATATTTGATAATTACTGATTAATTTTTTTGACAACCCCAACCATTCAAATGTCGAATGTCAACGTCAGAGCCAGATTAACGTCACGTTTGAAAAAAATCCGCGTTTTTCCAGTAGTGCAGACTTAATTCTAAGAAGTTTCTTCAGAAAGTATTCTAGTAAGTAGGTATTTGATACGTTATTGACTAATTTATTATATTCTGTGTAACGTTGTTATGATCTACAAAGCGAAAAGGTAATTTAAAAAAAATTACAGAAATGTATAGAAATGCAATCAAATTTATAAACGTAATTGGGCAAAGGGAAATAATTTTCCACCTGAAAAAAACCTTTTATTTTCAATTTCAGTAATTTACACTTTATATTATTTACACTACTACCTAACATGACACGAGAACTTACAGTTAAATCATGAAAAGTTGAGTTTTTTGTCCTGCCCGATTATAGGTTAAAAAAAAGGAATTGAACATACAAAAATACAATAAGTGAAGAAAACATTTAAAGAAAAAAGCAATAAATGAGTATGGATATCTAATACCTATGTGATTACACAGATTTTTTACTCAGAGAACTTGTAAATCTAGTAGCAGGTAATGTAAATATGTCCAAATCTGTAAAATGAGTATTATGATTTTTAGTTGTATATTTTGTTTCGATTTTGTTATGTGATATTTGATAATAATATTAACACATATTGTTGCGTTGGTTCAATGAAATGAGTATAAGCGTTTACGGATTTTACCTAATGTGAGGACTCACGTCACGTTCAAAATCTGTCAATTGTTGAAATCTATACATCTATACAAATAAATAAAATTGAAGTGTCTGTTTGTAATGTCAAAATAACAGCTTTTCATCTAATGCATATGAAAGTATATAAGGTACCTATAAGAATAATCTATTTTTAAAATTTTTGTCTGTCTGTCTGTTTGTTCCGACTAATCTCCGAAACGGCTGAACCGATTTTGACGAGACTTTCACTGGCAGATAGCTGATGTTATAAGGAGTAACATAGGCTACTTTGATTTTAGAAAAAAGAATTGGGTTCCGCGGAGACAAACACTTTTTAGTTAAAATCTACGCGGACGAAGGTAACAGCTAGTGCAAAATATAACTGAAAAAAACATATGGTGTATGTCCGGCGGTGTTCCGCTGCGACACAAAAGGTTGAACACAGTATAGAGTCGCCTTAATCTGATGCCACTAAATAGAATAACAGAGAATTTTAAAGCGAAATAGTATTATTCCACGCTAGCGATAAATCCTTTAGTTTGTTTATGAAATTTCAGACCATTTCAGACGATAATCAAATTTTCAATTCGACAATGTTTGTCGAATTCGTTAGGACAATTCTAACAATTTTCGAACTATTGTAACTTTTAGAATCACTTTTCTCGCCATTTCGGATGATCACGATTTGGTATCAATAATATTATCTGGTTGGATTTTCCTGTTAGGTAGTGTTTAGCCTTGCTCCTTTTATAAAAGTACTGACTTTTGCCCGCAGCTTCGCTCGCGTTAATTTAGAATTTGACAATCAATTCAGGTTGTACTCTGCTTGTAATAATATAATTCAATCATGATTCGAAAGACATGTGGCGCTATCTATTATCATAAGAACGTTATTATTGTTTTCCTCGGGAACAGTCATTTTTTCGGGATGAAAGGTAGCCTATGTCCATTTCTGTACACCTATCAACGTATATGCAAAATTTCAGGATGATCGGTTCAGTGGTTTAGGTGAGAAAAGGTAACAAACAAACAAACTCATTTTCGCTTTTATAATAATTAGGAAGTTAGGATTAGGATTAGTTAGGATTGGGATTAGTTAGGATTAGGATTAGTTAGGATTAGGATATTATAATTAACTTCTGCACACAACCCTGAATAACTTCCCGCAGGAATAAATCTACTGTCTCCTGGGAACACATAGAACAACGAGACTCAGAACAACCTTACTGGAAAACACAATTTTTATATAAGTGACAATTACTTACATCCTAACTAAATTATTAATGCGAATGTGAGTTTGTTTGTTATTCTTTCACGCCTTAACTACGCGACCGATCATCATGAAATTTCGTATACCTACACATTTTCAGAAGTACAGAAAAGGATACAGGATACTTTTCATATAGGAAATAGTACTGTTCCCGGGGGTTTGAAAATTTACATAACCTACATTTACACGAGTAGGTATCTAGTTTTTCAATATTTATAAAGCAAGCATTTCGGGTTATTGAGGTCTCGGGTTCGAATCCCGGATCGGTAAAACAAAAAGTTATTGGGTTTTCTGTTATATTTCTCAATACGAGCCCGGAGTTGGCGGTATTGGACACCCCCGTGCCTCGGAAAGCACGTAAAGCCGTTGGTCCTGCGCCTGATCTCTCTCCGGTCATGTCGGATTATCGTCCCATCGGATCATGAGAGTTAGGGAACAGAGAGTGCACTTGTGTTTGCGCACATACTTGTGCACTATAATATCTCCTATGCAGATGGCCAGTCTCCGTTAAGATTGGCCGCCGTGGCTGAAATTCGATCTGGAAGACTTTATTATTATTAGTTGTAGGTACTATCGACTCCAGCGACGGATGACCACTCCTAAGGTTAAAATCGCATAGTAGGCCAACACTTGGTACCTGTACCCGTGACACGCCCCTTTCTTTCTTTGAGTTTTTTTACACTTTACATTTGTTTACTGATTCTAAGGCGATACAAACTCAACTGGTCAACATTTGCAAGCGAAAATTTTTCTGAAATGGTCATCCGTCGCTGAAGCCGATAGTACCTACGGACATTTAATTTTTGACACATATTCTATGAATAATATGTCAAAATTTAAGTGTCCGTAGCTAAAACGACTCGTTTTTTAAATACAGAAACCGAGCGCTAGTCATTATCATATTAGCAGCAAATCTAATTTGTTTAATAAAGCTGCATACCCTGTTGAGTCGCAGCGGTACACTGGCGGTTAGACACAATAGCTTTTTAATTGTGTCTGCTATTCTAAGACTTGACAAAGGTTAAGGTTAGTTTAAACGCCTACATTGCGTATACTCTGATTTGTCTGTTTGTCAGACAACTATATATGCTAACTATCACTAATTAATTGACGAAATGTAATTTGTATGAAAAATATCTACTACTTTATTGGTTTTCTACGCCAAAAACGTTAACTTCATATGTAAATATTACCAATCTTGTAAATGTAGAAAATGAAAACTCCTCAATCGCGTGCAAATCGTTGAATGGATTTGGACACAGACAAATGTCCTGGGTTAAAACAAAGAATTATTTTTAATCCTGGTATGCGTTCCCGTAGAATTCACACGAGTTATAGGAAAACAATCAAGATAAATGAATGAAATAATTTTCATGAAAATAACATTATTGATTTCCTACGTATTCAAAACATCAGTTACATAATCCTAACTGATCTATATACCTATTAATACGTGAAGCAAAAACTTTGTACCCCTTTTTACGAAAATTGCGCGGTCGCAGGAGTATGAAATTTAGCACAGTTAAAGTTTATATGGAGCGCCACTCCTCCATATAAACTTTAACTGTGCCAAATTTCAAATTCCTCCGACCGCGCAATTTTCAAAATCCTAATGTTATTATAAAATATGCATTAGAAATACATTAAATTAATGAAAAACATTACACACAAAACCATGCATTTGAAACATGCAGTCGAATCGCGTTCGTAGTATTTTGGCATTGTTCGGCTGATGTAGTACAATTCTTCGTAACTATAGTTACCATATTTGGTTGGTACTTAGTTACAGAAACTGTTTATGGTTTATAAAGACCACTTCTATTGATAGTAATAATTTGTGAAATACAGCTTGCTCAATATACATAGTATTGCAAAAAGAAAATTGTGGAGCCGTAATCTGAATTGTCTTACAATACCATAAAGGTACAAACTATATATTTATTATTACTTTTTATGATCCTTTTGTATATTACATCTTTTTTTAACAAAAAAAGAAAACAAAGTAGCAAGCTTAGGAATATCTTCAATGAAAGAGTATAGTTAAGTAAATAATAATTTGTTAAAAAAAGATAGATAAATTAACCTGTATAGCCTTGATGAAATCTAAATGAAATGTGATTATAAGGGTATAGTTATAGATAATAAAACCTTAATAACGATCAAACTTAAAATTTAAATCAATTATGGTCGAATTTCGACCACTTGGCGACCGCTAGTATATAAATAAATGCGAATCTGAGTTTGTTACGCTTTCACGCCTTACCTACTCGACTGATCGTCTTGAAACTTGGTATATACGTTTTCAGGGGTACAGAAATTGACTTAGGGTACTTTGATCACGTCTTTACAGTACTTTTTCGGGATGAAAGGTATTAAGGTATAGGTAGGTATCCAGAAGATATTGTTCCCGAGGAATAGAATTTTGTTGACAAAACCGAGCAAAGCCACGGGCAAAATCTAGTCCCTAATAATTTGAGGGTCGCGTCTATAGCAGTGAGTTGGTTAAGCGCGTGATTTTGAGGCCTGCGTTGTGTATCAGATGTATTTTGTGGCTCCATAAAAATGATTGTAGTACAACTGTATATATACTTATTATGACAGAATTCATTAGACAATAGATTGGCTCACGCAGATGATCTAATTCAAGATGTATCAATCAACAACAAGCTTTTGTGTATACGTGTGTAGCTGTGTTTGCCTGTTGCGTAATCGACGAAACGTTTACGGTCAAGTTCAAGGTCACTATAGTGTATGACAATGAAAAAACAATTCTATAGGTACTTGGATATAGTCTTCGTCTACACGAAGACTATATCCAAATACATATACAATTGTTTGCATTATCTACATAATGCGTAGGATTTGCGGCGTATCGTTTGGTGGGTAGGAGTTTTGGTTTTACGGATTGAGGTGGGTAGTGTTTTGAATAAGTTAGTTTTTGTGTATGATGTAAGTTCAGAATTGAACTGTAATCGCTGATTTTCTTTTTATTACCATTGAATGAGTGCACGGATGGTCATTGAGTGTCTGCCTTGCTATTGCCAGTGTGTCGATATGGTGTTTCCTTTACATGGTATAAAAACTTGATAGAACACTTTACAATAAAAAAGACATACATTGATTTTCTACTTAGTTCAAATACAAATCCAATATTTTTACTACTGCATACATACATAATCTAAAGCCTACTTATAACACTTAAATTTCGATGGCTGTGATTAGGGCTGCCTGTCCATTGAAGCGGAGCGAAGCTGGAGAGCGAAGAAACGGAGATATGGGAATATTTCTCCGTTTCTTCGGTCCGCAGCCTCGCTCCTCTTCAATGGATAGGCAGCTTTACCAATAGGATTGCATACTGGAGCGGAGCGGAGATTTTATGCAATCCTATTGGTTAATATTATCCGTTTCTTCGCTCCGCAGCCTTGCTCTGCTTTTATGGACAGGCAGCCTTAAGGTCCTCCGTAATAGTGGCGAGCATCTAAAAGTCTCCGGACTTCGTACTACTACTGAGAATTCCTTGATAGAAAAATCCAATGTAACTTTGTCCGACCTGGGAGCCCGAACACGGGACTGTGTACTAGGCACAGTAGTCGCTGTAACTACGGCACCACCGAGCCAGCCATTTCTTATTCTATTTAAAGTGTTTATCACTCGCACTTCAATGTGAGTTTGTTTGTTACGCTTTTACCCCTTAACTATTTGACCGATTATCATAAATTCTTGCATACACGTTGTCAGGGAAATAGGGAAGGACATAGGGTACCTGTCATCCAGAAAAAGTACTGTTACTAATCTAAACTAACCTAATGTAGGTTAGGTTTGGTTAGTCACAATACTTTTTACGTAAGCGAAGCCACGGGCAAAATCCCTTTTATAATAATTAGAATCTAATAGTAGCAAAAGTCGGCCACGAAATGTTTGCTTAGTTTACACATATCTTTAGTCTCGACACTGTCATTTTGAGACTTTAGTTGAAGTTTACGTGACGAAGTTTTAAATGGATCTTAACTAGATAGAGAATGTTTAGTTAGCTTTGAGGCGACAATCTCCATAATTTTAAAACTATTTAGATGTATATCAGGTTTTAAAATTCCGTTTGCGTTTAGAAGACGAACTTTGATTGGACAATCTGAATAATAAGGAATCTAGAGCTTCACGCATAACGTTCATTTAGACGAAGGTTTTCTACCTGAGTTTTTGATTATAGGCTGAATGTTTCGCAGTGTGATATGGCGGAGTGTAAGATAGGCGTCGTTTTTACATGTTGTAAAATACCAGGTCTGTCTGTCTGTCAATGTGTGCGATTTTGACTCGAAAATTACTAGTCCAATTTGCATGATTATTTTTAGTATGGTTATATGTTTTAATGTATATTTGGTTACGATAATGTTTTAACAATGTAATTTGTTTTTAAATATCATCTTTTTGCAATTTGGGATTAAATTCACTAGTATTCTTAATAACCCCCTAGACTAAGTTACAATTATTGTGTTAGGATTGGGTTTTACGGGTTAGAATACATCGCACTACGTAGTGCGATGTATTCTAACCCGTAACCTCTCAGGTCTCAATCGCAAGTCACCTATTCAATGACATATCATAGTCATATCATAGTTCAAATTTTGTGCTGCGTGCACAATATTAAAGTAGTTTACGTGGTCATCATTAGTTATGTAATAAAATAGGAATAATGTGACTACTGCGCATGAGATCGGTGATTCGGTTCATAGGTCAGGCAAAGAGTTATAATTTTTTTACTGTCATAAAATTCTCAGTTAGCAGGAGGGAGCCTGAAACTGTGCCCGTTAGACGACAGATTTGACTCCTATTACGTGGAACCTGAACAGCATACCTGGCGAATGCACGTTTGCTTACCCCGTTAGGGATATAAGCTTGAGACTGTATTATACGTATGCAAGAAATTCTGCAGGCATTGCAAAATAATTGCTTTTATTATAAGCCCATCCCATACTTACCTTCAATGTTACCGTACCCACCATTTAGGACCTACTTAAAAACAAGCAATTTAATTAAATAAAAATATTGATTTTGTTTATTATTGTTTTGTTTAAGTGCGTACTCAACAGCATAAACCACAATCTAAATAATTATATACGGTGGTCTAGACAAATCTGTTTATAAATATAACCGAAATAACATTGAATCAGTTACTACATGTGTCTGGAAAAACCCACGTAAATGTTTGAAACGCATCTTCTGTTTGCATTTTAGTATGTTGTTTTTTTTAAGGTTTTTTTATAAATTCTAAGCAGCAATAGCTGTGGGAAACTGTTAGACTGCCACGCAGAGGTCTCAAGTTCGATCCTAAGGTCTCTGACTTTTCGAAGTTATGTGCGTTTAGCTAAAACAGAACTTGAAAACCTCGAGAGAACAATCTTTAGATTCCGTAGCCGAGATCAATCACGTCGGGGTCACCACTGTAGGTAACTATTAACTGAATTTGTATGTAGTTGCTATTGTCAATAGTCAGAAGGAATGAAAATAATAAGTCAAATTTAACACCAGTTATAAACTTATTTATTAATTACTAGCTTTTGCCCGCGGCTTCGCTCGCGTTAATTTAGAATTTGCCAATCAATTCAAGTTGTACTCTGCTTGTAATAATATAATAAAAAAATGATTCGAAAGACACGTGGCGCCATCTATTATCATAAGAACGTTATTATTGTTTTCCTCGGGAACAGTAATTTTTTTCGGGTTGAAAGGTAGCCTATGTCCGTATCTGTACACCTGTCAACGTATATGAAAAATTTAAGAATGATCGGTTCAGGGGTTTAGGCGTGAAAAGGTAACAAACAAACTCATTTTCGCTTTTATAATATTGGATAGGATAGGATTTTAAACACCTCTGTGTCCGCAATATGGTAAAAATGGATATAAAATCTCTGTCTCCCAAGTGGCTGTCTAGCTTAAAACATAGAAGCAACGGCTGGAATAAGGATATAATAATTATCTCCGAATTGCGTATCAAAAATTATATCGGATCCGAACAGAAATCGTCTTTGTAATCGAGAGAACGTGGATCGACTTCTTTCGAGAACCTTCTTGTAACACAAGCATTTAACTTAGCTAAAGGGGTCAACTAATAATACTAGCTTTTTTTTTATTTTGTTCGTCAAAATGACCACACTCCACCTGATAGTAAACAGTCGTGTGGTCTAAGAGCAGTGGCCTCCACACCGCCCTCATAGCAGCCGAGGCGATGTTGAGGTCTCTACTTTTACGGCCTGAGAAGGTGCTTTTTCACGCCCCGCTTAAACGACCCAGGATTAGTTATTTGCAAACCAACAGTCAGAGACTGCGATATCGGCGCAGTAATATTGTAGATAGCTGCTTTAAAATATTTTTTGGTACAGTCATCTTGTAAAGCGATCAAACAATATTTGTTGATAATGACATGTAAAAGTTTGTGACGGTGTATGTATGTTTGTAACTTACACGTGAACCGTTAAAGGCATTTAGATAAAACTTGCCACACAGATAATTCATGGCTTAGATTATCTCATATCCTGGTATGCGTTCATGCGGTCGACGCTACGGGCTAACACTAGTTCATATCAAGCAGTGACTATCAGTAGCATTGCGAGAAGTGTTAATTTAATTAAATGTTTTTTTTTTAAAGATTTGTTTCGTTTTAGGAATATATGTCGGCCTTGATGGCGTAGTGGTTAGTGTAAACGACTGCCACTCCTGAGGTCGCGGGTTCGATTCCCGCACAAGTCATACATTTGTGTGCATGAACATGGATGTTTGTCTTGGTCTGAGTGTTTCTATGTATAATATGGATGTATTTACAAAAGAAAGTATATATGTATGTTTATCCATTGTCTAGTACCCATAGTACCTACAAGCTCTGCTTAGTTTGGGCTAGTGTGTTGTGTGTATTGGTAGAATATTATTATTATTATATGTTTCTCTTTCACGGGTATATTCCTAATACGTTAGGAAAATACCCGGCCCTTTGGGAGGCTTACACGGAGACATAGGTCCAACGTGAAGAGGCCCTTCGAGAGTTTTAATCAAAGGTGGGATGGAATAACTACAGCGGCACTAGCCGCAGCAGGCGTAGGACTATTGCTACGTATAGATTCTAATATATGGGCTATGGGTATGGGTGTTTGATGGACTGGTATATTGGTAACTATTATTATTATTATTATTCTGTGTTGCGGGGGACTATACAAACATTCAAACAACTAACACATATACCACCCAGAATCAAAACAACTCTGTAAGGATCATAATATTTGTCTCGTGTTAGGATCGAACCGACAACACTCGGCGTAGTGTCAGCGGCGACGCGACCACTTTAACTAATAAGCCATCCGTTCAGGCTAATATAAAATTTGTTAAATACAATACAATCAGTAAGTACTACGCTCTACGCTCATCAAAAGATTGGCAAAAGCGAGCATATCTATCTATACAATCTGCATAATTATGTATTGTATTGTCATTTAAATTCTTAAAAACTAGAATCATTTATATCATTGTATTACACGAGGTTCATGCCAAGAACTTTAATGTATTGTCGTAAGCGTTATTTTTATATATTAATTCTATACTACCTACTTTCTGTTTGGATCGCTATGTTATATTGCTTGTGCTAGAATATATCGTACGAAAGTTTGGCGGGAATTGTATGTTGGTGTACGTATGATCGATATTCAAGCTGCTATATTCGGGTTTTTTAATATGCTGACATATCCAGGCTTTAAAAATCATCATCTTCTCGGCTGAAAGACGTCCACTACTGGATAAAGGCCTCGTGGCCTAAGGTCGTCGGTCCTCCTTGTGAAGGCTACTCTTGCTGCATCCTCCGGTGCGTGGCCGCCACTCCAGAACCTTTCTGTCCCAACAGTAATCGGTTCTGCGCGCTATGTGTCCTACCCACTGCCAAAAATATGTAAATATAAAATGTTAATAAAATTTAATATTTTTTATACATACGTACGTGGTCTCACCCCTATATCCATAGAGGCGTTTTATACCTTCATTGAGAGTAGCCGCGAGTTTAACGTTAGTTCTCATAAGTTTTACGGGCTTATTCCCGTGCGCTCCAAATCTTTTGTTCTCTAAAATTCATTTTTACGTAAATTAATTACCAGGAGCTCCAAAGATTTTTATATGAAAATAATAAATAAAGCCACATTTACCAATTTTATTCCCTATAGCTCCAAAACATTCTCTAGGTACTTTGAGATTTTATTTCTTATAAAAAACTAATATTGTATTATTACATGTTTGAATTCTGCTAACCACACAGTTTGTTCTGGAGCTGTCGGGAACACACTAGTAAATAGGTCTTTATTTAATTGTTTGGAACATAATTTGGAGCTCCTAGGAATAAATATATGGAGATCAGAGGATTTAGAGAAATAATTTTTTATAAGCTTTTGGAGCCCTTGGGAACGATTTTACAAAATAATAATAATATTTTATTTTAGTCTTGGAGCGCTTGGGAGCAAAATACCGGAGCGGGCGGGAATAAGCCGTTCTACGTGCATCCTTGCATTATTGAACTTGGCAATAGGTAAATGAAAGAGTAAATTGTGGGTGAAAGTAAATTGTGTTACTTATATAAAAACGCTAATCTTTGGTAAAAACATTTGAAAAGGCCTGGACCGATTTGGTACTTTTTTAGTATGGCTTAACTTTAACGGAAATAAAATTGAAAACATTGCAAGGAATATTTAAAAATGGAGTTCAATCTCAATATCTTTTTCCTATGGCATTTTAACAGTGAAACATCTCACGGGTCAGTTATTAATAAATTTAAAAAAAAGTTGAGGATGTATAGAGCAACAAAATTAAAAAATGTAGACTTACACATGCAGGTATTGGTTAAAACTGCTATCTATCAAATTACCGACTTCTTCCTAAGGAAATGTGATAGTAAATGTCATCGTACGCTGCTATAGTTTACGCAGTAATGTGCGCACATTAGTATGGCTATGTAAACTTTTTTAACGAGTTCGACGAGTGTTTAATAAACAAATTTTCACCACATTGGGGCCAAAGATTTTTGTTATAATTTAATATGTTTTGACTTAGTATTGACGGCACGGGTGGTGTTGTGGTTTAAGGCGTCGCCTCGCCATTTCCGGTGCGGCGAGTATTGAATATTCGACCAAAATTACTGTGATTAAAAAATAGTTGATCCGGTTGTAGGTGTTATTTGCGTCTGTTGTAGAAGGTTTGTAAAGTCCACCGCGACACCGCAATTGTAATGAAGGATTGAAATAAGCTCCAATAAGTAACCACACAATCCTATAGGTAACCACAGTTACAAAGAATTGTACGACGTCAGAAAACCGAACCGACAACCGCTGGGGTAAGCGTGTTCTTGAGTGGAGACCGCGACTCGGCAAACGTAGTGTAGGACGCCCTCCGACCAGGTGGGATGACGATCTGCGAAAGACTGCAGGCAGATGCTGGATGCGGCAAGCTGAAGACAGGGCGCTATGGCGCTCTTTGGGGGAGGGCTATGTCCAGCAGTGGACTATTATAGCCTGATGATGATGATGATGTACGACGTCAGAGGAACAATGCCGAAATACTACCAATGCGATTCGACTGCGTGTGTTAAATGCATGGTTGTGTGCGTGTAGTGTTTTTTCATTAATTTAATGTATTTCTAATGCATATTTTATAAAATATTAGAATTCGCCCCTCCTTCTCCATATAAACTTCAACTGTGCCAAATTTCATACTCCTCCGTCCGCGCAATTTTCGTAAAAAGGGGTACAAAGTTTTTGCTTCACATATTAATATATAGATTATAATATAATAAGGCTGAAGAGTTTGATTGTTTCTTTGTTTGGACGCGCTAATCTCCGTTGCTCGTTCGATTTCAAAAATTCTTTTTGCATTTGCTAGCCTAATTCTTGAAGAAGCTTATAGGCCATATAACACTACGCTACGAGTTACAGGAGCGGAGTAGTAATCATAAACGTGGGTGAAACTGCGGGGGAGAGCTAGTATATAAAACTATAATGATAAAGTTGAGGTTCCACTGATGGTAAGCGGTTACCAAAGACTATAAATGCTTTCAATATTAAAATTCCTATGTTTTGACTGCCAAACGTCTAAACAATTAATGACACGCTAATATTATAAAGCTAAAGAGTTCGTTTGAACGTGGCAATACCAAAAACTACCAGTCTAAAGCAAAACAAAATTGTTGTGCGTCAGATAGCCTGTTTATTGCGGAAGATAAAGAGCTAAATATCATTACTCTACGACCTATATCATTAAAAACATCACTTAACTCGGTAAACTGCGAGGCACGGCTAATCCTAACTTCCTAACTAATATTATAAATGCGAATGATTGTTTGTTACTCTTGTACGCCTTAACTACTCGGCTCGATCATCATGAAATTTTGCGTACACTTTGTCGGGAGTATGGAAAGGGACATAAGGTACCTTTCATCCAGAAAAGAGTACCGTTACTAACCTAACCTACATTTACGCAAGCGAAGCCGCGGGTGATATCTAGTAATATCATGCAAGTTTGTGACGATGTTTGCATATTTGTTACTCAATCACACGTAAACCGTTGAACGTATTTGGATAAAACATAGCAAAAAGGTAGGGTTACGTCTCGGATTAACAGTTTGTAGGTATTTGTATCCTCGTATATATAAAAAAGTACTCTTCCATAGGAATTGAAATTTATTGACAAAATCTACATGGACGCGAGCCAAAGTCCGGGCAAAATCTATTATAACATAAAGCTAACTCAGCAACCCCTTTTTAGTGTCCTATAAAATGAGATGCTCGCGTCCCAATGAACATACAGGCCACGAAGCGAGCATACTCACCTACTTAAAACTACTGAGCTACTTAAAAACTCATACTCAAACTGCAGTACTGGCTAGTGTTTGAGGTTGAGTTTTAAGTTGCTCTAAAAATCCTATTCACTGCAGAAACATAGCACAAGATGAACAGCGCAGTTTTATAGTTTAGAAATAATTCTATCCGCAGACAATCTTCTCGAAGGCTGTTATCCGTTTTCTTGTAAAGATTTACCTTTACTGACACAAAAGGTTTTCCATTATGTAAGGAAACTCCACAATCAGTTCTAAGGCATTTATATTCCTTTAATAATTGTAACATAATTCGAATATATATCAATACTTTACACTTTACATAGTTATACAATTATTATTCATACCTTATTTAATTCAATGCAATATCCGCCACTTAATACATTTTCTTTGAGGGATAAACTTAGAAATGAGGTTATCCGTCAAAGAACCAAGGTTACCGACATAGCTCGCAGAATAAGCAAGCTGAAGTGGCAATGGGCTGGCCATATCTGTAGAAGGACCGATGGCCGTTGGAGCAAGCGAGTTCTAGAGGGGAGACCGCGACTTAGTAAACGTAAGGTAGGACGCTCCCCGGCCAGGTGGACCGATGACCTGAAAAAGGTAGCTGGGTCAGACTGGATGCGGAAGGCGGAAGACCGAATGTTGTGGCGTAAAATGGGATAGGCCTATGTTCAGCAGTGGACTGCGGTGGGCTGATTGGTTGATTGATTGATAATACATTTTTACTTCACAACCTTATCCGATCGCCACTCAATGTACGACCGTTATCGTTCCGCGCGTTAGTTTTATACTATCAAGCGTAGTGGGGGAGTCGAACAAAATCAGTGTTGCCAACAGAAAATAACGGGTACAATTAAACATATTCAATGTAACAAACAATAAATTTTAATTTTATTTAATTTCAAACCTGGGTATGAATACATTGACTAGAACTACCCTTCTTATTCTTTTTGTTCGTTTTACATCGCTACACTTTATAACTATTTTATAGAAATATTTAATATTCTACCTATAATCGCTAACAATTATGTTTATTGTTGCAACAATAGACAGGTTAATGTTGTATCCAAGTGGTGTTTACATTTTTTTATGGACACTAGGTATTTGACTTTGACTTTGGATTATAATAAAGCAGAAAATCTAAGAAAAATTGTCAATGCCATGTATCAATTCAATGAGGTTATTTGATGATTATCCAACCTTAAATATAAATAGTATTATATTACATAACTAGCTATTACCTGTGACTTTGTCCGCGTAGATTTTAACTAAAAAGTGTTTGTCTCTGCGGAACCCTTTTTTTTCTAAAATCAAAGTAGCCTGAGTTACTCCTTATAACATCAGCTATCTGCCAGTGAAAGTCCCGTCAAAATCGGTTCAGCCGTTTCGGAGATTAGCCAGAACAAACAGATAGACAGACAGACATACAGACAAAAATTTTTAAAATAGATGTTTTCGTATAGGTACCTTATATACTTTCATATAAAAAGCTGTTATTTTGACATTACAAACAGACACTTCAATTTTATTTATTTGTGTAGAAGATGTATAGATAAGAAAGTTTATAAGGTTAGTGTGAATGGAACAATCGCAAGGGGAAGATCTAGGCGAACGTTTCCAACGAAACGAACGAAACGGAGACGTTCTGGACAAAGGCCAGGTAAAAGCAAATATGAGGAATGTGATGAGAGTGAATAAAGCTCGAGAAGTGTGTCAGGATCGTAACAAATGGAAATCCATAGTCTCTGCCTACCCCTCTGGGAAACAGGCGTCTATCTATGTATGTATTACATATAAGGCTCTTACATAGTCACTCAACACTCACGCCAGTTTTTCGAGAAAGGAATTACGTATTTGTTTGGCCACAATACCTGCATATCCATCTTGCTTAGTGTGTGCTCACTTTAATATACATAATATATTATGTATCTATACATACAAATATACATATACATAAAAATAAATAAAATTGAATTGTCTGTTTGTAATGTCAAAATAACAGCTTTTTATCTAATGCATATGAAAGTATATAAGGTACCTATACGAAAACATCTATTTTAAAAATTTTTGTCTGTCTGTCTGTTTGTTTGTTGCGGCTAATTTCCGAAACGGCTGAACCGATTTTGACAGGACTTTCATTGGCAGATAGCTGATGTTATAAGGAGAAACATAGGCTACTTTGATTATAGAAAAAAAAATAGGGTTCCGCGGAGACAAACACTTTTTAGTTAAAATCTACGCCGACGTAGTCGCAGGTAACAGCTAGTCTACCATAATATTATAGTCGTAAATATTCATAATTTCTGTCAAAGATCAAGCTGTTTCTAAGATGTTGTATTTGACATAAACTATCCATATTTACGACAAAAACATAATTATCAATATTTTATTCTCTGTTAACATTAGATTTATACGCAGTAAAAAGTATTGTATTATAATAATACTATGTATTGTAGTCATTAAATTCAAATCAAGTATAATTTCCCAGAGTCGTTTTTTGTAGTTGGAAAATTCTATAGATATACATAACAAAACTAGGTACTAAGTATACATTTATCTACTGATTTTTTTTTTTTTTTAAATGCGTTTTTATCAGTGTAATATTTTATTTTGTATTATTATGACTTGTGTAATTTGTTATTTTTATTTAGATTAATACTTAAATGTTATTGTTTTAAATGTGATTTTTAATGGACCAATTTGTATATTCTTCTTTAATTTTATGAATTGTATATTACTTTTATGTCACATTCAAACAAAATTGTATATTGTTATTGAATAAATGAAATGAAATGAAAAAAATGTATGTCGATTTGATTTTGAATATAAAAAGACAACTCTCGCTCTATGAATAACTCCTGAGTCTCAACAAACATTCAAACAATCGATATAAAGTACATTACATATTCGAAAGACACGTGGCGCCATCTGTTATCATAAGAACGTTATTGTTGTTTTCCTCGGGAACAGTAATTTTTTCGGGGTTGAAAGGTAGCCTATGTCCGTTTCTGTACACCTGACAACGTATATGCAAAATTTCAGGATGATCGGTTCAGTGGTTTAGGCGTGAAAAGGTAACAAACAAACAAACTCATTTTCGCTTTTATAATATTAGTTAGGATTAGGATTAGGAAGTTAGGATTAGGATGATTTATTAAATTATTTGTATTAAATAAATACATTTAATTAAATTAATTATAACACAACAATCAATAAATCAAATTATAACCTACTATTTTATAACACACTCATATTTTATCAGCTATGATGCATTCAAGTCTTACGTAAGGAAGGTGAATATATACAGACAATCTGATAATAATTTTTCCGACCCGGGCATCGAATCCGAGACTTCAAGCACAGCAGTCGCATTTACGGCAGCTGTACGACTGGTGTTAAGGGTGAAAATAAACTCCACGATGTATTGGAAACAAGTCTAATGTCTTAACCTTTGTCTTTCATTTTCATTTGATAGCCGAAGTCCAGACATTGGTTATTTACATACAGATGTAGTGTTGATATTGTTTACATTAATTAATAAAATGAACCTTCGCATAATAAGTCTGGTCTTAGTTTATCAGCGTTATCGTTCGTTAGGTCAGGGTCTACAAGGAACTGGTCTGAGGTTATCAAAATAGCGGCGATAACCTCCCAACGGCCTTCCCACTAGGGAAAAGAGACTCGAGATCTCTGCATCCTCCGGTATCCCCACTGGAGACCTTCGGACTGTATGATCTCGAGTTATATGCCACGCGACGTCACTCCGACTTTTCTTAATTGCCATACTATACATTATTACGTGCATTTTAAATAGTTAGAAGTTAACGCCCCGGGCTAAAATTAGGATTAATTTACGATTACTCAGCATGAATGGGCCGGCTCGACCGGGGAAGGACTACTTTCTCACAGAATATCGACGTGAAATAGCAGTATTCCTACTGTTCTGTTTCATTCGGTGAGTGAGAGTGCCGGAGGCCCAATCACCCCTTTTCCCCCATCCCGCTCCTTCTCCTTCCCACTTCCATTCCTAAAGGGTCGGCAACGCGCAAGTGATGCCTCTGGTGTCGCAGGCGTCCATAGGCTACGGTGACCATTTACCATCAGGTGAGCCGTATGCTTGTTTGCCACCTTAGTTGTATAAAAAAAAATTATAAAATTATTGGGCAGAGAGAAACTCGCCACATATCCTCAGATTGCCCACCTAAATCGATTTCTGCCAAGTAACGCCTAATTCGATTCGAGTAGTCGAGTAGTTAAGGCGTGAAAGTGTAACAAACAAACTCATATTCGCATTTTTAATATTAGTAAGCATTCCTAAAAGGAAGCCACACGTATTGGAGCCACATTTAAAATACAATACACAGAATAGTCCAAGGTAATATAAAAAAAAATTAAAGATAATTGGGGCAGTCTTTGGGGACTGCCTATAGAAGTGAAAACTTGAATCCTTGATCATAAACACTTCTTAATAAACAAAAAAAAGGGGCGGGTACTCTCTTAGGAGTTATTAAGGGACTCAAAATTTCGTTATATTTTGCGTAGGACGCACCATTTTTGAGATATTGTTAATATTCAGTAGGTACGACTAGCAGTACTGCAGTGGTGGCGTCCATCGGCTGTCACTGTAGTACTCATACATTACTTACGTATAGCGTTGTCCTTGTTCAACTCGATGAGCTCAGCCGTACGATCATTCACCTGGAATCAGTTTTCTTTTATGAAGTTATGTGATGAGGAGTACTACTGAGAATTCCCTACACACAAAAAGCCAATAATACTTTGCCCATCTACTGTATTTCAGACTTAATGCTGATGTTGAGATAATCCTTATAGAAAAATCCAAGACCCTTTGTTAATTATACCTTGCTTTAACGGTGAACGAAAACATCGTGAGGAAACCTGCATGTTTGAGAATTCTCCATAATGTTCTCGAAGATATGTGAAGTCTGCCAACCCGCACTGGGCCAGCGTGGTGGAGACTATGGCCCCTCTCTTTCCACCCTGTAAAGAAGCCGTGCCCAGTATTGCTGTTATAATTATTATTTATTTTGGACGGCCTCAACCTCATGATGTCATGCAAACATAAGCGCCAACTTATGCCATAGGACCAACAAGGTAGTCGACAATATTACAATTCTAAATTTGTTCCTATCTTGTAAACAATGCTACATGTTTATGGGCGTTTCACGTCGCGCATCAATTACTGCGCACGAGCAAATACTTCCTACATCTGGTCAATGTTAAGATAAGGCCTGCGGCAGACATGCGAGCGAAGTCACGTGACAAATTAACGCTCTTTTGCTAGTTGGTAGTAATTAATGTTCCGTTTACACCGGTATAGACTGCTATCTTGCTAATAATAATGCTGGAAATCCATTGTAATAAAATTATTGGGCAGAGAGCAAACCTCCATGCACCCTCAGATTGCCCACCCCAATTATTGCTATAGAAAAAGGTTGACAATACCAAACTCTTCTGGATAGGAACAGCCGCGTCGTGGGACTCGGGCGTACTCTAACTTGTATTTTTCTGCTTCGAACACAAAGTATGCTATCTTGCTATCGACTGTCGTTCCAAAGGCATTCGAAGAGATGTTTTTGATGTCATGAAGTAGACTGCCATTCTCTGCGAGCAAATTCAGTTTCCTAAGAGTATAGAGATACGATGACAGCATCTAAGAATCCTGATAGGTAGACCTACCGTAAAAATATTTATCCTACGGTTAGGAGCTGATAAAATTTTCTTGTTTCATAACCTTCAAGAAAAGAGCTTACTCCTTTTTAAAAGGCCGGCAACGCATTTGTAACTCCTCTGGTGCTGCGGGTGTCCATGGGCGGCGGGGCAGTAATCGCTTACCATCAGGCGATCCGTCTGCTCGTTTGCCTTCTATCTCATAAAAAAAAATTGAGAATACTCTGTTGTTCGGACTGCTTCTTAAAAGGGCTTAGGTCAACCGAAAGGTTACGTGCCGAAATTCAGGACGAATTTAGGAATAAATCTGTTTCACAGTACGAAAAGTTGGGCCGAAACTTGGCATTTACGTTTGATGGTATGCCTACTGAATTGTCCACTGGATCGACTTCGGTTGGGTATTGAGTTGTCAAACGAATAGTGGATTGGTTAGCAACTTCGGCGGTCAAAGCTAGTTTGAACATTTGGTTATATCGTAAATGAGCTGTAAATAATATGTACGAAGACGTCCCTATCATTCATATACGTAAGTGAATTGTTTTTTTTTTTCTCCTAACTAGTATTATAAGTGCGAATGTGAATTTGTTTGTTACGCCTTAACTACTCAAGCGATCAACATACACGTTATCAGGGGTACAGAAAAGGATATAGGTTACATTCGTCTAGGACAAAACTACTGTTTACGAGCAAACTCTGCAGGCAGAAGATTGTAATTAATATCGTTATCTAGGTAGGTTATAGGTCGAATAGGTTTACGGTCGTGATAAGAAGTTTTAGCATTTGAACGCTTTTAATATCAAGATATCTTTCGTACAGATATTATGATGTTTCCACAATCGGGAATCCAAATTTGTGTACCACTTATGAGTGTGTAATTGCCACACTTGAATACAAATAACCAAGCGCGATTGAGATAGTGCGTGAAACCAGTGTAAAAGTATTAACACTGTTACTGTGTTCTACCCACAGGGGTAGAGCGCATTAGATCGCTTCTAATGCCAGAGTTATCAATTGCGCGTTACCAGCAAAAGATCAAAAGACGTAGGGCAGCCGCCATGGATATTCCGGTGAGTATCCATGGCGGTTGCCCTACGTCTTTTGATCTTATGCTGGTAACGTCTTTTGATCTTTTGCTGGTAACGCGCAATTGATAACTCTGGCATTAGAAGCGATCACTGCTTACCATTAGGATGTCTATTTATGCTTGTTAAGACGTTTTATAAAACAAATCTGCTATTCTTGTAGTACATTTGCCAAAAGAAAGAGATGTACCAAAATGCAAATGAGGTAAAGCAACACTTCTATTCGCATTTTTCTACCGGAAACACTTCTTTTAAGCGGTTGATGTCTCCACGCGATTAGCTATACAGACAGTGCTATATTAGTCCATATACAGGATAAACGCTCTTGAGAATTAATGATAGGAAACGATCGTTTGTCGTGACAGGATATTGACACGGACACTTCGAATAAGATTAAGTGCTTTATTATAAGCTTATAGAGTAATGACCGCGAAGCTTTATTTATTGATAAAGTAACTTTCTCACGGTTAGTTCTATATCGATCAAAACATCTGTATATATAAAAATCAATTGCCGTGCTTTAGTCTCGGAAAACCTCGAAAATGGTTCGATTGATTTGATTTTTTTTTTGTTTTGTTCCCCTGTGTATATTCTTCTCCCTAGCCTTTATTATTCCCAAGTCACTTGGGGTCGACTTTCTAGTCTAACCGGTTTTGACTGAATATCAGTTTTAACACGGAGCGGCTGCCACCTGACCTCCGCAACCTACAGGCTAACGATACCCTAAGGCTAGACCAGTGTAAGGATATTAGAGGGCACTGACTTTCCAGTAACGACTATCATAGATTTTCATGGCAGCCGGGACCGATGGTTTAACGTGCTCTCCGATGCATGGAGCAGGCGATAATTGTTGCCCTCTGTATATATTAGTTTATAAATAAAAAAATCCCAAAATACTTAATTTCGTATGGGAATTTAATTTAAATGTTATGAATTTTACTGGATCATTTAGTTATTTAAAACCGTTTTAATATCAATAAAGGTTAAGAGCACCTTGAACCGACGGGCGTGTATGAGAAATGTGATGAAAGTGAATGAAGCCAGAGAAGTGTGTCAGGATCGTAGCAAATGGAAATCCGTAGTCTCTGCCACCCCTCTGGGAAACAGGCGTGAATCTATGTGTGTATGTTTTTAAAATCAATTTATCTGCTGAAACCAATCAAACTGAGCCATTTTAGCTTGCTCCTTTATGTGCGTGTGTATAAACATAGTGACGTAACTCACACACACATAAACATCGTGATTTACAAACTACTCCAACTGCGTCAATCGTTATAATTCCAAATTTAAATCTAAATTTGAATTCATAATTGGAACACTTCAAATCAATCATCTATTCTTGTACTACCAGCCGTCATAAACACATCCACCTCGGGCGCATACACACGTCATTAATATGCTATACACAAGAACACACACGCCTGTTGAATACATTCGTGCATACATTCGCGGTTGTATAGGGCCTCGTGCATACAGGCGCGGTCGCGTGACGCGTTTAGCCTCACGTGCGTCTATACACGCGATGATTGACACTGTATATGAAATATAATAGCTAATAATATGTACGTTTATAAGAGCCATGTGTTTACATTTATGTAATTGGATGTTCTCTTTCGTTGTTTTTGTATACATAGGTTTAACAAGCGTGTTTAAGTTGCGGCGTTTAACTGAGGATACGCCTGTTTGCCAAAAATCAGAGCAGATATTTTTTGCTGCACTCACCCTCGACAGTCCATTCTTGCTTGTCTACTTAGGGTTTTATTAATTAGAGCATTTTCAATGCTAACTTTGTAAACACACATCTGGCCAGATTAATAGTAAGTGCATGTGAGTGCTTGCAAGGCTTAATAATAATAATATAGCTTTATTTCGGACCAATGAATCCATAGACTGTTAGTAATACAATTTAACTTATTTCCTAGTGTTAGTATAAATTAACCTAGAGACAAACTTTTTTAAAAGTGGAGAATGGAAATTCTCAGCAACAGTCCTCAGGATGCTGTTAGGACTGTCTCTCACTCTCCTCAGTAGCGAGGCCGTTTTTTTGCGCACAATTTCGTAAAAGCCATAAAGATTGTTCTTTTCAGTTTAGACATTTACAGTAACAGTATGGAATCAGCAATGTTTAAAATGAATCGGAACTTTGTATTCGAGAAATTTGTAACAATATATAATATATACATATATATTCTACCACATACACACAACACCATCTAGCCCAAACTAAGCAGAGCTTGTACTATGGGTACTAGACAATGGATAAACATACATATATACCTTTTTTTTTGTAAATACATACATATTATACATAGAAACACCCAGACCAAGACAAACATCCATGTTCATGCACACAAATGTTTGACTTGTGCGGGAATCGAACCCGCGACCTCAGGCGTGGCAGACAGTTACACTAACCACTACGCCATCGAGGCCGTTAAATGATACCATGTATGTGTAGAATTACACCTAAATTATTTGCAATTATTTAAAAATGTTACTGCTTTATGGTCGGTAAATAAGGATAGGGTAGTTGATTGACATCTTTTGTGATTAAAGTCGATTAACCAAACAATAAAATAAAAATAATTTTTGGAATCAGCTCATACATAAATAATATACAAGCCTTTCAAATCTGGTAGTAGGAGTATTTGTTAACTGGTAGAAAAAGGATGCACGATACCAATTGTGACGTAATTACTTGCTTACTTTGCAATCAATTTTGACACTGTTTGCACTAACTGATTTCTTTGATTGCTATTTGCTTTTGTGTGCAAAATAATCTACAAATACAAACACAGGCAACTACCCTATTCTAGAGTTTACTTACCTATTCTTATGGCGCGTTTACATTAGTTCGGCCACCGAATCCGGCGATCGCGTTAGGTTTAAGCTCTCGTCGTTGAATACGGCCAACCGAATACCCGTTAACATTAGTTGGTGACAGAGTACGGGCTGCAGCCGTATACGGTCTAACCGAATAATGTAAACGCGCCATTAGTCTCCTTCCATCCCCATGTTGGAATAACAAGTGAACCGATAGGCTACTCGGGGCTGCATGCTTGTTAGTCATCTTTTGTGTGTAACAAGTTACTCTTGTTCCTAAGCAATGATGCTTACTAGCTTTGGTCGTAAATTATACAGAAATGGCATTAGGTGAAGCCACGGCACAGGCGAAGCAGAGGCATGGTGCTACT
Source organism: Catocala sponsa (assembly GCA_963564715.1). Classification (NCBI taxonomy): domain Eukaryota; kingdom Metazoa; phylum Arthropoda; class Insecta; order Lepidoptera; family Erebidae; genus Catocala; species Catocala sponsa. The sequence continues at coordinate 11,463,966 of OY751352.1, forward strand.
TACTTTTGTTTTCATACAAACTGTAAGAGAGCGGCGCGGCGTGAATTATACATAAGCGGCTTGTCGTGAATTATACACGAGCGGCGTGGAGATATAGCAGTAGCTGTATACATAACAGTCGCGCCTAATGCAGGCACGATGCAAGCGGCGTGCAAGAGGCACGTCGCTTGTTATAGTACTTATTTATTTATTAACTTAGACATCCAGTATTTTTTACATTCATGCTTTTTCTAATAGAAGAAATACTAATACATTTACTTAATGTATAACTTAAGGTGTCACATCGTGCACCATTAAAGTATAGGGACGGTAGCACTTATTTAACTATGACTATACATCTTTTACAACAAAAAATGACTTCAAATACAAGAAATTTTAATAAAAAGAGATATATAAATATTGAAATTTACATTAGAAAGAAAAGAAAGAAAGAAAAATAATTTATTAAACACACTAAAACACAACATATTATCATACAAACAAGAAGAAAAAAATACAAAAAAAAAATAAACAAAAATAAAATAAAGAAAATGTGCAGTGTGTCCAAAAGGTTCCAGCTTAGCCTTTGCTGCGGATGACCGCAGCGCTGTTTTTCAGCCGAAACCCAAGGGCTAGGCAAGGGCATTACACATACCTATGTATATTTACATGATCGAATCAGAGTTAATTATTTTTCAGAGCATCGTTTTTGCTCCTCAACAATTCCACAATGGCTTTAAATATTAACAAGTTAGTGTTAAAGATACCTACTTCACAGCTCACAGTATTAAACATTTTTGAGAGAACTTATGAAGAAAACCTGTTATCGCTACAAAACCATATCTTTGCTTCTTCTGTATAATTTAAATCGCGTTTGTGCCATATCCGTTCCATGACTGCGTCACGCCTGCGCCGGCGCCGTGCTGTCGCCTGGCGGATTTACTGTATAATTTACGCTTCATGCCACATTTAAGTGCTCTTTCAAATTAATTCTAGTTTATCTTATAGTTTTATTGGTTAGCTCCTGATTACTATGTAAGACGCGCATCTTGTCACAAAATTTGTCATACAAAGGTCAAAACGCACGGATCGTTAATGTTCGGCGCTTAATTAGGTTTTATGTCCGTGATTTGAATTATTTTATAACTGCCGTATTATGTAACCGTACGGATAGCGTAGTCGTAAACGTGTTCGCTATGCCACTGCTACTGTGCAAAGTTTTATGGGTTCGATCCCCATACGAGACACAAATTGTGCAATTTACAAATGTTTGTAAGAGCCTCCTCCGCGGCTCATATGTACATCCTAACTAATATTATAAATGCAAAAGTGATTTTGTTTGTTTGTTACGCTTTCACGCTTTAACTACTCAACTGATCAACATGAAATTTTGCATACACGTTGTCAGGGGTACAGAATAGGACATAGGGTACCTTTCATCTAGAAAAAATCAAATCTAACCTAACCTAACCTACATTTACGCGAGCGAAGCCCCGGGTGAAAACTAGTATTTAATACATGAGGGCGATATTGCAAGAGTGGTATTTAAAAAAACTCTCTGGCGAGGGTGTTAAAAATATATATTTCAATATCAATCACGTATTTTATCACCAAATCGCAGCGATATGAAAAAAGTGTCAGTTTATTCACTTCGCACCGCAATTGATTTACGAGCATCTAACACCGAAGCCAGTGTCCCATAATGGCAGTGTGATTGCGGCACAATACAGTCGGTACTTACTGCCATGTTTATGATGAGCTCTAGGCGAATAGACGCAGTTTGTGAGTGCGGACCGGCGAAGGATGGCGATCCTTGTGAGTTCTTTATATTAAACTTACTTAAGCCAGCCTCGCTTCACTGTAGTTTAGTTTGATATTTTTGATTGCCTATTCTCGTGGGAATTTCAGAATTAAAAATATATAGATACAATCTTTTATAGAATAGCAACATTGTGTAAAAATTTCATGGCAATTCAATGATAACTTTTCGGATTTTGTCGTCACAAACATCTGGAGGATTTTTTTATATAAAAATAAGTTTAAAATACCTACAAGATCCGGTGTGTTATAAGTCTGCTTGTAGCTTCGTCATATGTAAGTGATATATAGGTACCTATGGTAAAGTCTACGCTTTGCTGCTGTTTCTTTAACTATAACTTTGAAAATTCTTAGGCCTGTAATATAATTATTTTCAGTTTAAACCACAACAAGGAGCTTAAACTGCCTTAAAGTCAAGGTAAAGTTTGAAATCTCTTTGAAGATAAAATATGTTTGACATCGTAAGACCTGAAGCAAACAAACATACATACGTTTACCTTAATATAAATCAATCTATTATAGTCTATTATAGTATTTTACTATGCATGAATTGACGTAGTTATGTCGCAGTCGATGATATGATGCACGGTAAAACTCGAACGAGTTTGCGTTTGCATCACAAAAAGAAAATTTAATTGTAACTTTTATTACTTATGTTGCGAATAAAAAAAAAGAATAATCATAAATTTGAAGCATATAACTATCTTGTATATCTTAACTAGTTCTTACGTGTGCATACTGTTAATGTATAAATTCAATGTCTTGTGTTCTCCAAGTGTACGAAAATGTGAAGACTAGTGTGAATTGTTTTGAATATGAGGTAGCTTTTATTATAACTTTTCTATCATAATATATATAAAGAGTGTTCAACGTTTAAGTACTGCCTGCTTTAATCAAATAGAAACTGTTACTTTGCCAGTGTATAGCCGAATCGTGAAGTTACGAAGAGAAGTCTTTACTTCTCTTTGTTGCCTAAAGACGACACATTTGATGGTCAGCATGTGCGTAGTTTTTGAGAGCACCTATTGGTGAAACTTGGGATTTCGCTCAAATTAAAGCAGATAGTCTGAGGCCCTACGTCAACCTTGTAGAGTGTGGTTGTTAGGTAGGGCTTTCAGGATTGTTGAGTTCTTACTATACCGTTAAGTTAAGATTAAAGAATAGATGAAAGAGTAAAGGCGGTGATAATTTATTGTAATATAATTGTATTAAAATCATAATCAAAATAGTTACAAGTCTCTATGGGATGTATAGACGTGGCACTAGGTAATATTACTTTAAAGAGAGCGTATAGTAAACTTATATTTGGTCAAATGTTTAGGTGCTGCAATAGAAATAATTTCAGTGTTAAAAAGCAGATATCATTTCTTCATCTTATAATTTTAGATAGGTGCTTTGATAACTAAACTAGTCTGATTTCTACGAATATTACTGACCATTATATCATTGTATAAGGTTTTCGTATTTCAGATCAGTCATTAAACATTATTACATTGATAAACATATAACTGTCACGAGCTTTAATAACTTACTGACGGCTGGACCGATGCGACATCCTCATATTCCATTCTGACCCTTCCTTACTTGTTTACTAATTTTCCTTTGACCCTGTGCCCGTACATTGAGCCCAGGATAAGACTATCGGTACTCAAGATAAATTTCGTGCTGCTGAATTAAATAGACAGTTAAACATTTTTCCAACCTCTTCAGGATACAGGCGTATGTATGTAGCACCAGTTTCCTAAAAAGGTGATTAAAACACATCATAAATATGTACACACACAAATTATACGTTTGTGCCGACTTGAAACAACTGTCAGCCTCAGAAGGCTACATGTGGATAACACTTTTTTACTCACTTACAACCAAAATATCTTTACCACAAGCTGCGTATGAACATTCACCATCTTCACATGTTTAATTAATACACAACTTATTGCATTCACGCGATATAAACAGCAGATGCAGCGCATCTGATACCAATTCGCTCTCAGCCTGTTCCGCGTTCCCGCTATCACGAACATGCGAATGACATGAATCCCCTTTTAAAAAGAAAAAGTATGTACTTGAAATGCGTGTCACGTTACTGGTATGATTATTTCTGTTAAGCTCGTGAAGTTCTGTATATTGCTATAGATGTATAAACGCTCGTGGTCGAGACAGATGTTTGCCCTGATTTGCTTTGCTAATATGAGGAATATGTGTTCATGATTTAAAAGTGGTTGACGAGGTTTATAAAACATTCTTTGAAGTAATTTTCTTAGTGCTTATATTAAAAATGTGAGAGTTATTCTGTTTGTCAATAATCGTTGTACGTCTTAACCGCTGGAATGATTTTGTTAAAAGGTTTTATTTGACGTATATTTTATTGATTTGACGACTATTATTAGACGATTATTTAACTCACGTGTCACAGATTACTATGCGCTATGTAAATTCTAACATAATTACTCTTACTCTGTTTTAAAATTTAGAAGCAAAAGTAGAATCGCTGTGCCTCGCGGTTTCACCCGATCCGCTCCTGGGGGACGTAATGATATCTTAGCCTACAACCTTTCTCAATAAGTAGCCTATATAATGCAAAACTGAATTTTAAACGTTTTAATTGCGTTTACACAAAGAAACCATCTCTTCAGCTTTACACGTGATCTAAATAAGTTCCTAGTTTGATCCAAATCTGCTTAACGGATTTCGCGTGATTGAATAAAATACATTCAACCATCTTCTTGAATTTTGACATTTATAATATCAGTGGGATTAGTTTATTGTGTATCGAAATAATAATAACAAAAGAATAAAATTATTTGTACCCCCAATTGCTTATGTGAAAAATATTAGTAACTTTTTATTGGCGTACCTACTTCAGACCATACCTTCCTACAATATTGCATCGTTTTAACAAAGGCATTCTCATTCAAAGTAATAAGCTGAACACCAGCATACCGCAACTATCAATAACCTTTGACCTACTAGATGAAAGACCACAGAGAGCCGGCCAATGGCACGACCCCATTCCGGATGGACGAATTATTTTGTTAACTTGCGTTTTACGAGCAAATCTCTGCCTTGTTATGTACAATACGATGTACTAAAAGATTTATGAATCGGACGAAATACCGCGTGACTAGTGAGGGTAGATTGCAATCTTTATTCCGGTGTATTAAAGACGAATTTGTGTATCCTTATCTTAGTTGTCAGCCCTATTTCTGCAGTCGTCTGCTAAAAATAGGTGTATTCTTTTCGACGTTGCAGTCAGCCTTGTGCTAGTTGCATTAATTAAGTGTTTCCTGCAGTTCCTTACATGGTTTTAGAAGTGTTGTTGTGTTGTGTGTGAAGATCTGGAAACTGCTGAAAAAGTGAATTAATTGTTTTTTTTTAATATTTTTTATACCACTATGGTGGCAAACAAGCATACGGCCCATCTGTTGGTGTGGTTGGAGTGGTCACCGTAGCCTATGGATGCCTGCGACACCAGGGGTATCACTTGCGCGTTGCCGACCCTTAAGGAAAGGAAGTGGGAAGGAGAAGGAGCGGGATGGGGGAAAGGGGGTGATTGGGCCTCCGGCACTCTCACTCACCGAACGAAATAGAACAGTAGGAATACTGGTATTTCACGTCGATATTCTGTGAGAGGGTAGTCCTTCCCCGATTGAACCGGCCCATTCATGCTCAAATCAGCGAGTTATTTAAGTACTTGTATTTTGTTTACGGCAGTGCAAATTAAACGTGATATTGGTATGTCATTGCTCCCGTTGCATAAGTTGGTAATCATGTTTGTCACTTTCAAGAATATTTTGAAGAATTTCAGCAACGTTTGAAATTGTTTTCCTTTGTCAAAGAAGGAAGCAAATCTTTGCTTTATAATAAACCAGCTTCTATACCTTCATAAAGCTCCTCTTTATTCATTTAATAACACAGCTTTGCACTGAGGGATACTCTGTATTTAACTCACAGGAATCGTGCAACAAATCGAAAATCTATATTGCTCTTTGGCTCTACACTATTTCTGTGCAAAAAATCAAATCAATCCGTGGCTTTTTCACTATGTGAAAGAAAGACAGACACACGTATTTTGTTTTATGTTGCTCGTCAAGATGACCATCATCCGTCTGATGGTAAGCAGTCATATGGTCTAAAAGCAGTGGCCCCAACACCGTCCTCATAGCAGCTGAGGCGATGTTGAGGTCTCTACTTTGACGGCCTGAGAAGGTGCTTTTTCACGTAGGTATAATATTTTGTTTACCTATATAAATTTCTCAGGAACATTTATCGGTGTAAAAAGCATGTATTAGTTTAGGCGTGGCTTATCCGCGTGCCAAGTTTGGCCCAAATCAGTTCAACGGTATATGTGCGATTGAGTAACAAACATTCAAACAACTTTAAAAACTTGCATATCCATTTATAATATTAATAAAATTATCAAATACTAGCTTTTGCTCGCGACTTCGTTCGTGTAAAAGTAGGTTAGGTTAGGTTATGTTAACAGCATTTTTTTAAATACGCCAACGTTACTCGATGATAATATAAAAGTATTACTAGTTGTGATTTTTAAAATCGTTTGAGTAGTTTTTGTATTAAATCAAACAAACAAACAAACAAAAAATCAAATCTTTCCTCTGTATAATATTAGTACCTATACATAAAAGTAAGGGCTGTGGATTGCAATGGGACCTCTTACTAAGCCTGGTAGGAGGCTCGAGATTTTCGAGATCGAAGATGGTCGAGGTTACATCGTCTACCGGCGCAGTTATCTGTTGTATCTTCTTTTATTCAAACTTGTTCACTATTATTACATGTTTATATTTATCAACGTACGCTTGATTCAAGTCTTTGCATGATTAATACAATATGACACATTAATTAACGTGATCTGACATTTATTTACATACGATTACTTCTCATTTGGATCAAGTAACACGCAAATGAGTACTCACGATAATATTTATGACATAAATGCTTCTTGAACGAAGGTCAGGGTTTTTAAGTTTGTTCCGTTTCGTCCTCATGTTTCGTCCCAAGCGTAGAAATACGCATACGTCTGTTCCTTATATGCCCCTAAATTCAAATAAATATGAATTTCTTATTGTAATTCCGCTTTTGTTCCAAATTATGTTCCTTATTTGTCCCTATTTTTTTGTATGGAATTTTTGTTGTACTGTCAGCCGAAACATATTTTAAAATACCTCGCTGATCTCTGCAAAACTCTGGGCTAAAGATTGCATGACATCGAGCCCGATAACGAAAATATTTAAAATAATTATTAACCTTGTTTTGTTAACCATATGCACAAAAATCTAGGACGAAAAAGGAATAATTTTAAAAGAGGGGCGAATGTGGAACATTTTAGAATATGGTACGTAATATAGGGACAAATGCGGCACAAATCGTTTTTTATAATACTAAGGTTTTACCGATTATTGCTTGGTGGTAAGCGGTAACCGTGACGTATGGATTCCTATAGATTTAAGGGCTTTGAGTCACTGTGTTGCTGACACTATAAAAATGTATTCGTTGCACTGCAAGTGTAGGAGACAGAGCAGTGGCAGGCTGGTACACGAGGACGGAACTCACTTACTTCATGGGACGCTATACAATCGAAGAGTGTCGGGCAAAACTACGTGGACAAAAATAGAATATACTATATGACATTGTCCAACTGACGGGGGTGTCTGTAGGTCTAACATAGGTATGTCTATCCGAAACTTCGGGCCTAACGAAATATTAATTTGCCGGGTTTGATGTTACTTTATTGTTCGGACTACTTAAGACTGCGTCGAGCGTAAGACGCGGTTGGACTGAATGACAGCTCGATATTCAAATCGGCGCGCGGCCGCCATAGTGGAATCGTGTGGAGGATTTGAAGTGCTTTTTTGATAAATATGTATATTTATTGTCAATAACTTAAATATTTGGGACGGACAAGCGAGGACGTTTAAGCTGTAAAATAGGCAAATTTACGTAATTTTGTATGCGAAAATATTAATTATTTAAAGTTTTTAACACGGAATAATTGTAAACACATTCATTGTTATGGTAAATGTATATTTTATATTTGTATTAAACAAAAATTGTTGATTTTATCAACTTAACTGTGACCGCCAGTTTTGGCACATGTCGCTCGGCGCAGTCTTAATGGTAGAGATTAAGCATTGACTGCAACATCTGTTGAAGATGTTTGTTACAGCGCTTGTGAGCTTACCGGATACCCTATCGCCGTTGATAGCTATGTAGCCCTAAGTACTTCGAACAATCGAAACGAAAAAGCAAGAACTATTGAGTCTAATGTTTCGGCGTTAACATTTTATGTCTTCTTGGCATGTAACCATAATACTATTTTACTATTGTCTCTAGTAGACTTCCACTAGAGGCAAAAGTATAGTCCTTGTCAAGACAACATAAAACCTTATCGTTAACGCAGCGGAATATTTTAAGTTCTGTATAAAAAGTTTGTTTTCAGCGTCACTTTGAAGAAAGTTGAAACACAAATTTTACTTACTACACCACAAAACGAGGTTCTAAACGTAAAAAATAAGCGTAGGTATTTTTTTATAAAACATTTTTATTTAGAATTTATATTAAATTGATTGGCATCTGGTCTCTTCCAGCTAAATTACTCAGTTTTTTGTTTATAGACTTACTAATATTATAAATGCAAATATGAGTTTGTTTGTTTGTTTAGCTTTCTCGCCTTAACTACTCGACAGTTCATCATGAAATTCGCTTACACGTTGTTAGTACAGAAAAGGACATAGGGTACCTTGCATCCAGCAAAGTATTGTACCCGAGGGATAAAAATTTATTAACAAAATCTTAACGCGAGTGAAGCCGCAGGCAAATACTAATTTGAATAATAAATGTACAAAATAAAAGTTTAAATGAAAGCAAATCTTTGGCATAATTCACATTCGTTATGCGGCACGCATTTCAGAAATTTTCTTTTTTAAAATGGCTTGCGTGTCATCCGCAGGCTTGGGATGGGGGGCTGAGTACCTTCTGTGACGGGCTGGAATGTTATGTAATGTATAAGCGAGAGAGTTATGGATAGACTGATATTATGTAATGTTATATACAAGCTATGCTCCGAGGTGTGAAACCTCACGTTTATAATTATTGCGCCGCTGTCATTGCTAGTAACGTGATGTATTATAGTTTGTTACTTCTGGATAAAGAAGCTTTCTTATGGTAAAAGTATTATTGAAAAAAGAAATGAATATCTCTAAAAGTATTGAATTTCAGAGTTGTTCATTTACGTTATTCATTTAATTTTATATTGTGATGGGCAAGTTAAATTATTCTTTTAATAGCTGATTTATGAAATTGGCGTTTGTGACTAAATCATCATATACAGTTTCGTAATTCCTTTGCATAATGCAATTAATTATATAGTATCATCATCTACATTAATTTTTTTTTTATAATGTTAATGTAGATTATAATAATTATTGAGAAGCCGGGTACCGCGTGAAGTCTTATGGTGGGCTCTTAAGAAGAAAGGAGTGCCTGAAAAGTACCTGAAGTTGAATCGAGCCATGTACGCCGAATGCCGTACACAAGTCCGGCATTCAGCGTATCACAGCCAGATTTGATGTAGCTCTTTGAGGAATTTCTTCCTGTATGTTCGATGTTATAGCATCCATAATTAACAGGAAGAGGTATGGGCTAAGAGCCAACCCTTAGTGCAAGCCTATAAAATTGTCAAATTTAAAAAGCCTATAAAAGCCGGACGCCGTCTAGTTTGGACGGACATGCAACCAAAAAGTATGACTTTCCGGCTTTATCTGGGTGCTTGGCAACGCTATCTGTGTCCCTATCCTTTCGACAAGATACAAGTACAAATCTATGTATACCTAATACCTATATACAACACATTATTTTATATTGTAACATAATTTTCCCGCTCCTTTCTCGTTCCGCTGAAATTGCCAAACATTTGTATGTAGGATGCCGAACGCGTTATTTCTTTATAGCATCCAAGATTTGATTTTGATTATAAGAGCGACAATAACGTTTATGTGGGTGTCTTTATGTGCTATAAACGTCGGTAACTGTGACCCGAAATTTACTTTTATGTGATCCTTTAAGAAATGTAGCCTTCTGGTAATATGGACTAAATGGAAATAAGGAAGAAGTAATTGCTCAGTGGTAATATTCAGACAAAGCTTCAGAGTTCTCTAGTTTTCATTGAAGGAACATTTAGAATACAATGATTGGTGATTTACGCATTAATTGATGTTGTCCTGTCAGGGAGTCAAACCTTGAGTGGTGCAGTGATGGAGATCACTTAAACCATTTCTGTATTAAAAGTGTAATTTAATTAATAACGTTTGTAATATTGGCTTGTTTAATATCAAACCATATCAACCCTGTATAACAACATCTAGTTGCCTCTAAGCAGTGTGAGAAGTAAGTTATAGTCTTAGACTCTCTCTCTCTCTCTCTCAATGAGAAGGAGCCACCACGCTTGCTCAGTGCGGGTGGACAGATTCACACATCGTCGTCATCATTACGGAAAACTCTCGTATATACCACATTTCCTCACGACGCGACGTTTTTGTCAAAGTTGAAAGTAACTTATTCATTTAGGTCACAAAGTAACACTTATTACCTTTAAAGTTTAATGGTTAATTAGTTGACTCAACCTACCTTAAAGGAGATTGCCCATCTTTCTTAGGGCTGCCGTTGCGCAGCATATATGTATATATAATATAAGCATATATGTATATATGCCACAAGTATGGCATCAAATATTAGGTATATAAGAGGAGCTATAATGTACTTTTAAAACAAATAAAAACAAACCTTTTATTTTGTGGGGTTCATATTTTTTTTTGTAATTTACTTTTCAGTTTTGAAGTTAGGTTTGACAAATCATACAGACATGCAGTATATACGAATTAGCTGCACTATACGGTTCTAGTAGACCCTTAAATGATCCAAAATAATATAAAGAATATTGCTGACATTATAGAGCTAAATGTTTATAGGTGTAAACAAATAAAAATGCTTGATATATTTTGTAATGCTTTATTGGTCATCACATTCATAAAATATATCATCTAAAAACCTAGCTGGTGATTCTACGGATCTATACCGAACCCAACTGAGATACCAAAGCAAGGTTATGACATGGGCACAGCAACCTACTGTCCGATTCCCTACCAAACAATTGCAATAATAGGCTGCAGTATCTGCCATAGAGTTAGATGTAGCCCTATTTATTCAAATGTAAGTGTAATAAACCTTACTACTAATATGTCGTGACTTTGATTACTTTGACTTTAATGTGTTGATGACGCAGCAGCCCGTTTATATATGTGTGAGGTTATTTTAGGGCAAGGTACATTGTTTTGAAAATGATATCATTCATTTATGGGTAGTGGTGGTGGTATAGGTATTGGTGAGTATCTGGCCGTTATAGGACTTTTTGAAACAGTTGAAACACCAGCTGGTTTTCTTGAAGAAGTAGGAACATCCATAGCTTCTTGCACAATTTGTCCTTGCCTATTTTTATCATATTGGCCTTGTCGTCTTACACTTCTATAAGCACGTGTCCAACAGGATAAGCAAACTTTCTCAAGTCTGTGAACCTGAAATAATAGTAAAGAATAAAAACCTAAGCCTGTGCTCATTTGTGAAACTTACTCAGTTGATGTGCATAGGTATATTAATCATATTAGAAGTATAAAATATATTATTTAATGAATTTATTTTATAACAGTAGTTTTTGTTGGTGTGGTAACAGGTAAAAAATGCAGTGCATGCTTTTAATAATTGTGAAGTAGGCAAACAGAGTGCATACTTCACAGATAACAGCACTGCAAGAGAAGGAAATCTTTAGACAAACACTATACCAACCCGTCTAGCCAGCGTGATATAGTAGGCCAAATTATATGTACCTGTGTTGAGTATCCATGACATTATGACATTTCCTTCAGGGCTATTATGTGGTACCCTGTGTGTCTAAGTCCTTAGTATAGAACTTCCACAGTTTGTTTGTCACACTTCTTGGTGTCCATAAACTCGTATTATAGCTGTTCCAGTAGAGGCCTCAAGAGATTCTCTTTGTGGTTACTTGCTAAACTCAAGCCTACGAGAACTCCAAAATGCCTTCCTAAAGAAATGCCTAACTATGTCAAACAAATACATTATGATGCTGGGTGCTAACGGGACCCTTTTACTAAGCCTCCACTGTCCGTACATCCGTCTGTCTGTCAGCGTGCTGAATCCTACAGCATGTGAACCGCAATAGGTAGAGTTAAAATTTTTACAGAGCGTGTATTTCTATCGCCGCTATATCAACAAATAATATTGACAAAACAATTAATTAAAAAAAACTGCTAGCAATTGCCCGCGGCTTCGCACGTGAAAAGTAGGTGACGTTAGTAAAAAAAAATTTGTATCAGTACCTACTATAGCCTATGTTACTCGGTGATAATATAGCTTTCTAATGGTGAAAGAATTTTCAAATCGGTTGAGTAGTTTTTGAGTTAAATCCTCATAAACAAACAAAAATCAAAACTTTGCTCTTTAAAATATTAGTAAAGATACAAAAACTATGTATACATAAATGTAATAAACATTTGAAATTGAATAATAAAAAAGTTAATAGTGTAAAAACTTGTATGATGGTACAGAACTCTTTGTGTGCGAGGTCGACTCGCACTTGACCTGTTTTTATGTTGCTGTCATAGTAACCTATGACGTAATAATAATAAAGGCTCACAATAAATAGGTACCTACAATTAATATAGCCCCGCTCAAAATGTATTAAAATCTCGTCTCGTCTTTTTCCATTAAGTTTCGATTGGCAATTACTTTATATAACTGTTGTATTCTACAAGCTCTTGACTCCACTCAAGAACTGGACTTGGCAGACGTAACGAGGTATGCACTCTAGCTCGAAGGAGTATTGTAGATACATCTATAGGTAGGGTTATGGTTAGTAGGAGTTGGCAAAGGATAATTGAAAACAATTGTGTTGCCTTTTTGAGTGAGTGTTGTGAGACTCATTCATTTACGCACTTCGCTCGCGTTAATTACTTTGTCAATAAACTTTTATTCCTCGGGAATAGTACTTTTTCTCGATGAAAATACCCTATGTTTCATGTTTGTATTCAAAGTACCTTAACATCACCTCAGCTGCTATGAGGATGGTGTGGAGGCTACATAATCGCTTACCATCAGGCGGAGTGTGGTCATTTTGACGTGCAAAATAAAAAAGTTCTACCTTATGTCCTATTCTGTAATCCTGACAACGCGTATGCAAAATTTCATGATCTTCTTCTTTTCGTGTGGTTAGTGGTCAACCTGTTATCAAGAGTTGTTCAAGCCGCCCGTAGGCCTCTGACATGGCTTAACGACTGCTATCAATTTGACAACAACCGGGACCGACTTTTTACGTGCCCTCCGAAGCACGGAGACGCTCAGATGAAATACCACTAAGCGGTCACCCATCTATAGACTGACCGCACCCAACGTTGCTTAACCTCGCTAATCGTTTACCGATCAGTGAATATAGTTAAGACGTAAAAGTGTTACAAACAAATAAGCTTTAGTTCGTGGGAGAGCCACGTTTCAATACGAATGGGCCGCGGCCGGCTCGACCGGAGTGATACCACGGCCTCACAGAAAACCGGCGTGAAATAGCGCTTGCGTTGTGTTTCGTCCAGTGAGGGAGGGTACTGGAGGCCTAACCATACGCAAATATTCTTGCGTTTGCATTTATTATATTAGTAAGGGTAGGAAACCAAACAGTAGTAGGTATATTAGAAGTATACATTGTTCTGAAAACTAAACTTTACCAATATTATTACCCACTAGGTACATTTTCAGAGATAAGGAGTTCTTATCCCACATAGAAATATTATTTATGTGAATCTAGATTGTTCTGTGAGTTTGGATGTGCTTTGTGCCAGTTAATTGTATGTTTTAAAGAGCAGTTTTTTATAAAGTACAGATATTGGAATCTTTGTTGAAACGTCTTTAGAAAAGAGTTGACAGTTGGTACCATCTTTCTAAACTTAAAATGTTTTATACTAGTCTTGTATGCGGTTCAGTGTATAGTGTCTTATCTATGTATGAGGTTTTAACGAACCAATCGATAACTAAGTTGTTGTGTCGTTTTGAATCACAATGCTGGAGAATGTTCACCAATATGTTTGAGATCTTGAAAATCTAGAAGGAATTTCAATTCGATTCGCTTCATTGTCGGCAGTAAACAAGTATTTAAGTAAGAAACTGACAAAAGGATTTAATGTGTTGATAGCCAAAACTAAAACTGTACAAAACAATCCCACTTCAGCCACTGTATTTTAAACTTCATCACGCCGCATTAAGAGCTAAATCAGCTTGCATGTTTTCTGTGTCAGCAGATGCCTAATCCCAGCTTTGGATTACTACTTTATTTTTAGTTTATTTGAGCGTTTGATTATGTTTACGTAAATACGGAATCGTTCCGAGAAAGTTATTGCGAAAAACAGCTATGAGTTACACCTGGAAAACGTCTGTCTGGTTTTCAAGGCCCAAAGAAGACGGGGCTTTATGCATTTTTATCATGCTGCAATAATATTCTATCACATACACACAACACCCTCTAGCCCAAACTAAGCAGAGCTTGTACTATGCGTACTAGACAATGGATAAACATACATATATACTTTTTTTCTAAATACTTACATATTATACATAGAAACACCCAGACAAAGACAAACATCCATGTTCATGCACACAAATGTTTGACTCGTGCGGGAATCGAACCCACTACCTCAAGCGTGGCAGTCGGTTACACTAACCACTACGCCATATTACATAGTACCTAAAAAATGGCTGCCAATATGTTGCCCTAGTATATTTCTGCCTACCCCTACGGGGATAAAGACGTGAGACTATGTATACGTACGCATTGTATCCGACTTGCGATTTAATTATGGCGCGATTAAATGGCTACATCACTTTTTGGCTACTCAATCAGATTCTTATCTCCAAGCGCAATGACAACACTTTTCAATGATAACGAAATCTTGTATTGAATCTGCTACCTAATGTTGGCCTCGAGCGGATTGTTACTACTAAATTTTCTATTTCACTCAAGTCAAGAAGATAATTATGCTTTCAGAATTTTCAGTAGACTTCAGTCAAGTCTAGGCAGAATATTCGTTTTTATTCCGTTCTGAAATAGTAAAATCTAACTTCTTTGCTAGGTTTTTGTTTGTCTATCCTCTCTTTACGATTGCAACCGCCTTTCGATAGTATTGCTTTTAAACTGCCAAGTCCTAAGCAGTCTTAAAATTGCAAAAGAGAAAAATATATATTTACTGAAATATTAAAACTTGGTATTCTCTGCCGAAATACGTGTTTCCTTCTTTCATCGATCCTGGGTCCTTTAAGCGGGGCGTTATAAGAACGTTCTTATGCCGTCAAAGAAGAGATCCAGGCACCACTTCAGTCGTAATGAGGACTTGGTTTGAAAGACTCTGCTTGTTAAATACACGACTGCGTACCATCAGGCGGCGCGAGCCATTTTAGCAAGGCAATCATACAAAAAATGAAAAGGATTTTAAGAATTTGCAAGACCGTTCTATTTGTGCTGCCCATATAACAATTCTCAAGAGCGCAACTTCGTGTAGTATTATATTACTTAGAAAAGCAATTCTCGGTGGCATAACATAGTTTGAAACTGAACTTGATAGACTGTAAAAAGGCCACCCTATACTACATTGAACTTAAGTGTATTTAGTAAAATGTGTGTGTGATACAGAAACTTAACCTATTGAACACAAAAATACTTGCTCTAATAAATTTATAAGTTTCATACTATTTATCATTTTTATTTTTCATCTAGCTTTGAGGCATTACTAGGGTGGATGTTAGTTGAACTAAAACTAATAATAACGCCATCTATTGACACGTTTATGTTAAAACGTATTGGCAACCCGTGCCATTAATTTTCTACATTCACCAATCGTTCGATCTTCAAAATACTTTAAATGGTGTATGCGTTATTGACTAACAAACAACTTCCATACATCTTTCACAATTATAATATTTGTAGCATGTTAAAAATATGATTGAAAAACTCCGCTCATAGGCGTTGCAATGTTAGAAAAATAACCACTCAATTGATTTGAACTTGTACAAGCAAATTGATACTTAATTCTAAGGTCAGATAGTCTAATGTCGATTGTGATATCAAATATTCTACATGGTAAACATCCCTCTCCATATTTGTCGATTAGGAAATTATCTTGGATCACGTAGCATCGACTTCACTAATACCGTAACGAGATTCGGTCTTCATCTCGTTTCATACACGTCGTTGGATATCTGATTATCCCAATATCTAAAATCCCGGCCTCGATGGCGTAGTGGTTAGTGTATCCGACTGCCACGCCTGAGGTCGCGGGTTCGATTCCCGCACAAGTCAAACATTTGTGTGCATGAACATGGATGTTTGTCTTGGTCTGGGTGTTTCTATGTATATAATATGTATGTATTTACAAAAAAAAAGTATATGTGTATGTTTATCCATTGTCTAGTACCCATAGTACAAGCTCTGCTTAGTTTGGGCTAGATTGTGTTGTATGTATGTGATAGAATATTATTATTATTATTATTGTTATTACCCCTCATTAGAGGAATAAAATACCTACTTGTATTTGGCATAGGTAATAAATATAGAGGGGAGTGAAAAGTCATTCTTACGGCCGTCAAACTAAGGACTGCCAGTGATACGCTATGTCAGTGATAGGGATGGGGGCCTTTATAACTGGACACCAATAACTGCTTACGACTAGATGAAGTAAATTCTATCATAAAGTTAGCTATTACAGCTCGTCTTTAAAGAGTAACAGGCCACAAGGCATATCTTGTGGCCTGTTCCGAGTATCAACGTCGCAAGTAAGTGCCATCCTAATCAATATTATAAATGCGAAAATGAGTTTGTTTGTTACGCTTTCATGCCTTAACTACTCAACCGATCAACATGAAATTTTGTATACACGTTGTCAGGGGTACAGAATAGGACATAGGATACCTTTCATCCAGAAAAAATAACTGTTGCAAACCTAACCTACATTTACGAAAATGTAGACGTAGAGTAGAAGGAACAGCTGCCCCTTCAATGGGACAACTACCCCCATAAATTTAGAATAGAATAGGCTTTGTCTCTGACAGAGGAGTTAGAAAAAAAAAAAAACCTACATTTACGCGAGCGAAGCCGCGGGTGAAAACTAGTAGTTTATACATTATTTAGGCTGTAATTCAATAGTATCTTTAATACACTCTAAAGTCAAAAGTTAAAGTATAACATAGGTGTAATATATTTATACTTAGTCCTTTTTCTATGGCAATAGAGAATCAAACATTTTTGTTTCATAAAATTCTGTCAGCCTCCATGGCGTAGTGGTTAGTGTAACTGACTGCCACGCCTGAGGTCGCGGGTTCGATTCCCGCACAAGTCAAACATTTGTGTGCATAAACATGGATGTTTGTCTTGGTTTGGGTGTTTCTATGTATAATATGTATGTATTTACAAAAAAAAGTATATATGTATGTTTATCCATTGTCTAGAACCCATAGTACAAGCTCTGCATAGTTTGGGCTAGACGGTGTTGTGTGTATATGTGGTAGAATATTATTATTATTATAATGTGCATAGTAAAACCATTAGAAATATAATTATATTCCATCTATGATACACTTTTACCGTTGTCTGTAAAGTTTATTTAAAATATTTTTTAAATACGTGCTGTATTTAAAAAATATTAAATTTCATTTAAAAATTTTAAAATATGATATTTACGTGCGGAAATGCCACAAAGCAAACCATCTGTAACGGTCAGTAAAACATCGCAAGAAAAACTGCGTAGCGTTCTCGAGCATGTGTCAAGACCACACTGGATCAGCGTAATAGACTGTGTGTGGCCTAATCTCATTCTCATTCTACTTTGGTCGGTATAAAAAGTATTTGGTTAGCAGTAGGATAACCTATACATAGGGTTGATACTACCGTACATTGCTGCCTACACCACAAGTTGCACAGCGCGTGTAGCTGCGCGCTCAGCATGTATCGTGTGCTACATACTATAAATTAGCGATACAGCAAAATACATGAACTCAGTTGAACGTAAACCAAACATAAGAAAACTTGTGCATTAATAGAAAGAATTAGTCTAATTTTTACTGTAACTTATCTACTAATACTTTAAATAAATTATTTACGTTATAATTCTTTTCCCTACTACATACTTCAAAATCTTATTATAGTGTGCGGAGTTACTAACTAAACAACCCGTATAGCCGGAAAGATTTTAAAAAATATCGTAGGTGTATTTCGTGACAATAGAAATATTTCTCGCGCGTTACTAACTTGTAAAAAGGAATCACAAGGCACAAAACGTATATCTCATTTAATAAATTTCCAAAACGGCTCAGCCATTAGGACCTTGATAATTTTAGATCATAACAAACGCCTTATCAGGAGTAAAATGGCGTGCCTCATTAAGGAGTATTTCGGACGACAGAGTCATCGTAAAGTAGCAGATAACAAGGCGAAAGTAAAACTGTTAAGAAATGCAGATTAAATGGGCTTTGAGCACAATGATACGGAAGGTCGTTTCGTTTTATATTCGCTGGGCTGCTAATTTTGTTTCAAATTAGAGGTTTATTATAACACTAGATGTTCCCGCGGTTTCACCCGCGTTTATCGTTACTGCGCCGCCCTCGTGGGTCGTAGCGTGATGTTATATAGCCTATAGCCTTCCTAGATAAATAGGCTATCCAACACTAAAAGAATTTTTCAAATCGAACCTGTAGTAATCACGCAGAATAAACCAGGAGAAACATCGTTTGTACTATGTCTGTAATGGGTAATTATTTTGCTGCAATGTTATTTTAAAACTGCGATATCTCCTAAGATATTCATTGAAATCGAATAATGTAAAGGGCAATTTTGTTTTAAATTAAATACTTGTGATGAATAACGTATTTATTTGGATAAGGATTAATATCATGTTTATAATAATATCTTCGCAAATAATGCATTATTTTAGAACAAACTTGATTAGCATAAAAATGGTTATAGTGAGCCAACCTTAAAAGATAGACATATGCTGTCGCGGACTTTTTTTTAGAACTTTTAAAGGGGAACAATTCTGTCATACATGATTTTTGCGAAACTTTAACTGTTTACGCAGCGCACGCAGCGTAAGCTCTCAAAAGGAAAAAATACCCTCCGATTTTGAAACATTCTTCATTGGTGCTCAGCTCCTATTGATCTTAGCGTGATAATATATAGCCTATAGCCTTCCTCGATAAATGGGCTATCTAACACTGAAATAATTTTTCAAATCGGACCAGTAGTTCCTGAGATTAGCGCGTTCAAGCAAACAAACAAACAAACTCTTCAGCTTTATAATATTAGTATAGATAATATATGGCCTTACGTTTGTAATAATTATATGATTGGCATAAAAATGGTATATAAGATATAATATAAATGACATGCTAGCTGTCCCCCGCGGTATCGCCGAGGCTTGTAGCATGATGTTATATAGCCGTTTATCGATAAATATCATTTTACTTCTGGATATTTTATCCAGAAGTAAAATTATATTTATCGATATAGCTTTCTAGTGGTAAAAGAATATTTAAAATCGGTTTAGTAGTTTTCGAGTTTATACATAAAATATGATTAACATCTAGGTTTAACACACATTACAAACAATATAATAATATCAGTATATATGTACAAACATTCATATGTTTAGTAACAAATTACCTTAAATTTCTTTTCTATAAATTCTTTAGTACCTACTGGAGATATTGTGATTTGCCCACCAAGCGCGCAACGACATAGATAATATTATATTCTTCAACGAAATTCTCTGAAATACTTCTGGAGTTCAAAAGTGTTTCCGCTAGACGTCCATAGCTTCACCTCTTTTAACGAATAACCAAAACACAGTGAAATATGAGCGAATTACTAAACTGACAACTAACCTTCAAACTAGACACAGGCCGGGCGTTGCTGCTTTGTAATTTTTTTTGTACAACTAAGGTGGCTGATGGTAAGTGGTCACCGTAGCCTATGGACGCCTGCAACACCAGAGGCGTCACTTGCGCGTTGCCGACCCTTTAGGAAAGGACGTGGGAAGGAAAGAGAGCGGGATGAGAGAAAGGGGGTGATTGGGCCTCCGGTACTCTCACTCACCGAACGAAACACAACAGTAGGACTACTGCTATTCCACGTCGATATTCTGTGAGAGGGTAGTCTTTCCCCGGTCGAGCCGGCCCATTCATGCTGAAATCAGCGAGGCAGATTATTATAATATCAGTCGTGCATCCAAATTGTCCCACTGCTAGGCACGGACCTTTGTTGACCACCTACCAGTTAGTGCGAGGTGGAAGTCTTCTCATATCTGCAAAAATAGGTATTATAGAAATCTCTTGCCATGCATCCTAATGACATTTTCCTTTACTGTTGTAGCGATATATTATCTATTTAATACGATAACTGACTTTTTGAATGTGATGGTGATGTAGCACTTCGAAAGTCAAGGATGCGTGTCGCGGCTTCGGGCTTGAGACCACTGCGAGGCAATCCAATGACTTCCCCACTTCTACAATCAACTTACTGCGGCCAAATTGAGTTCAGGGGCTATCCATTATTTACTTTTATGTTTCTTTTCCCAGGGAGTATCCTTTATCGGCTGGCATCAGCGCACTCGGCTGGAACGCGTCCTGCTAGTGACCAGCGCCGCACTCTTCGTGGCTGTTCTGTTGACCATCACGTTGCTGCTCACGATCAGAGGACCTACGGATTTGCCAGTGCCGCCCTGCTACCAGCCTGAGAACCCAGGTATCTTTACAGCTTCATTCTTTTATTTTCTTTGTTATCCTATTGAGCTGCAGCGGCACACCGGCGACCAGACACAATAAGTTTCCAGTTGGTATTCCAAGATTTGATAGGTTACGTCATCCTCACTATAATTCTGGCCTTATTATACATACATAGTGTCACGTCTGTATCCCTGAAGATTTAGGTAGAAAATTACATTTCGCTGGCTACGTATTACTTAGGTTCTATATAAACGCCGTGCTGCTACTGATGATTTCTTCACAAAAAATCCAATAAGACTTTTGCTGGATCTGACAATCGAGGCTAAGACATGCACCACAAGATGCAATCGCAATAACGTGCGATTCCTATTTTCAAAAAGAGTCGTATTTCCTACAGACAATTAATTTTTTACTCCTTTTTTTTAATTCTTTTTTTTGGGGACTTATGGGTATAATATACATGACAGTCCCATCATAAAACAAGCAATTATAAATATACAAGCTTACGATTAACCCGTCAAGTGTCGAGCGGACATACATTTGTCCGTTTGTGTATTGTTTGCACAATGAATTTTTAATTATTTTTTATGTATTTCCACTCGACATTCAAGAAGTTAATTAGTTAACTATAGCTATTGTAATAATATGAATTATAAAATTATATCTTATCTAAGACAAACACTGGTCAATATATAGGTTACAAAATAGTCTTGCTTCTTCAGATGACGGATGAGCCAAAACAGTTTGTACTATACCCACATCTATAACATTACAATTTAACTCATTCATGAGCGCTTCCCTTTGTCATTTGTTCTTGATACGCCTATTTGTATAAAAGATATGTCAAAATTCAACTATCCGTAGCTAATCCGACGTGTTTCTCGATATAGAAACCGGTCATAAGACATAAAATTTTCGAATATTTTTGCAATGTACAGTATACCACCACAGTTATAGGTTCAAGAATGCATACGTCACTTACAACACATAGCATTTATGGCGTGACCTCTATACTAAAGCATAGTGGGCTATTTTAATCTTTCCATAAACAATTCTTATAATACTGAGAGTTAAAATGGGAATGTTGCAGCAATGTAGCAGAGTTTCAAATGTGTACAATTATATATAATACTAGCTTTTGCCCGCGGCTTCGCTCGCTTTAATTTAAAATTTGACGATCAATTCGGGCTGTACTCTGCTTGTAATAATATAATTCAATCATGATTGGAAAGACACGTGATGCCATCTATTATCATAAGAACTTTATTGTTGTTTTCCTCGGGAACGGTAATTTTTTTCGGGAAGAAAGGTAGCTTTTGTCCGTTTCTGTACACTTGACAACGTATATGCAAAATTTCAGGTTCAGTGGTTTAGGCGTGAAAAGGTAACAAACAAACAAACTCATTTTCGCTTTTATAACATTAGTTAGGATTAGGATTAGGAAGTTAGGATGTTACAAAGTCAGAGCCTAAGTAATCAATGTGATCCTAATTTCAAGTTTGAAGATGATACATGCTTAAACAAGTATACTTTTTCTTTTTTATGATAGGTTAGTTGCCTGAGTATGTTTGATGTTGCACAATATTTTACATACAAAAGCAAATAGCAATCAAAAGAAGTGTTTTTAATCATAATCGTTTTTAATTTGCTTGAACATGGGTTGTACATAAGATCTTAAAATAAACAAGAGTCCAGCCCATATCCTACCTTATCAGGAGAGAAAGATTCTAAATAATTATTATTGATAGAAACAGTTAATAAGAAATGTCAGCTCAAAATCAATTATATCCTGTCAATTATATACCTACTAACTAGCTGTCCCGACAGACGTTGTCCTGTACATAAGAGAAAAAAAACCAGATCTAAAAAATTCTAGAATCCACTTGAACACACACAAAAAGTTTCGTCAAAATCGGTCCAGCCGTAAACGGCTGTACGTGTATATGTCACTGAACTCCTCCTAAAGGAGGTAGAACAGGTCGTACAGTAGAAATATATATATAAAGATACACCTTTATTTTAAGCAGTAATACTTTTAGTTTTCTGTTAAACATTGACATAGGAAGCTTTTGAATGTACGATGGTAATTTATTAAATACTAGCTTCTGCCCGCGACTTCGTCCGCGTGGAATAGTTACTTTGGTCTAACGCTAACTATAACCCGCGACTTCGTTATCATTATTTTAAAACTGCGATATCTCTTAAGATACTCATTGAAATCGAATGATGTAAAGGGCAATTTTGTTTTAAATTAAATACTTGTGATGAATACCGTATTTATTTGGATAAGGATTAATATCATGTTTATAAAAACACCTTTGCAAATAATGCATTATTTTAGAACAAATTTGGTTAGCATAAAAAAGATTATAGTGAGCCAACCTTAAAAGATAGACATATGCTGTCGCGGACTTTTTTTTAGAACTTTTAAAGGGGAACAATTCTGTCATACATAATTTTTGCGAAACTTTAACTGCGAAACTTTTACGCAGCGCACGCAGCGGAAGCTTTCAAAAGGGGAAAAACCCTCCGATTTTGAAACATTTTTCATTGGCGCTCCGCTCCTATTGATCTTAGCGTGATAATATAATTATAGCCTATAGCCTTCCTCGATAAATGGGCTATCTAACACTGAAATAATTTTTCAAATCGGACCAGTCGTTCCTGAGATTAGCGTGTTCAAGCAAACAAACAAACTCTTCAGCTTTATAATATTAGTATAGAATACTTAACTTTACAACGTTTAACTTAACAACTATATATATAAAGAAAAGAAGGAGAAACAAACAAAAACACTAAACAAACTAATTATATTATTATCTAATACCTACTTTAAACTTATATCTAAAAACTACGTATCTATGTATTTTTAAAATCTAAAACGCGCTTATTCCGAGAAGAGTCAATAAGAACCACGTCCGTTCGCATTAAGAGTGACAATGTGAGTGAAGTCGGCGCGTTTTTTTTTTTTTTTTTGTCTATTCTAGTAGTTGTTGGCCTCAGATGGCCTTTACAACTTTACGCGGACTGTGGGTGAGCGCAGAAGGCTCCGTGAGCGCCCCTGCCTTTTTATAGATGCAGCGGATTGCCGTTTCGCGCGTTAAACAAAAATCAACCGTATAGCCGTACCCATACTGGCGCGGCGAGATTTGGAAGTTTTATTTCATCTATATCTTGTGTATTTATAAACCGATTTCTATAATTTTTTTTTAAATAGATATTAAAGTGTACTTTTTGAATATGGGAGTTTGATAAAGATATATCTATGTAAAATACAATATATTTATGTCTTAATACACTTTGAAGAAATGCCTAACGATTAAACACGTTATTGTGGCTAATTTATAAAAGATAGATATATACTATTGAGGACTTTTTTGTAGATCTTTTGAAGACCATTATCATTGTAATACATACTTTTGGTGTATGATCAACGTATGCGAGGATAAGAGCTCGAAAGCGCATTTTCATCCGACTTGCTTCAAATTTATCGTCACTGCTCAGCTCCTATGTGTCTTAGCGTTATGTTATATAGCCTATAACCTGCCCAGGAGTATGGACTACAATCGTACCAAGTTTGGTTAAAATCCCTTCAGTAGTTTTTGACCCATGCGTGCACATACAGACAGACAGACAGACGGACAGACAGACAGACAGACAAAAAATTTACTGATTGCATTTTTGTCATCAGTATCGATCATCATTCATACTCCAATATTAATTTTGAATATATATTCAATGTACAGAATTGACCTCTCTACAGTTTTATTATAAGTATAGATATATACACATAGTACATACATACATACATAGGTTCACGCCTGTTTCCCAGAGGGGTAGGCAGAGACTAAGGATTTCCATTTGCTACGATCCTGACACACTTCTCTGGCTTCATTCACTTTCATCACATTCCTCATACACGCCCGTCGGTTCAAGGAGCTCTTAACTTGGCCTTTGTCTAGAAAGCCTCCGATCCGATCGAGAAACGTTCGCCTAGGTTTTCCTCTTGCGACTGTTCCATTCACACTAGCCTTATAAACTTTCTTAGTCAGTTTTTCCTCGTCCATTCTTTCTACATGTCCAAACCAGCTTAACATACCCTTTTCTATTCTTGTCACTATATCCACTATATATTATACAGATAGAATACCTATTTTTTTGAAATAACGTTATTCTTGGCGCTGTGTCTGATACAAGTCGCTTCCAACATTTTGTGAGAACAGTATCAATATTGGTTGCAAAAAGTAAGGAAGAACAGTTTTTTTCCTGGATGTCAGGTTCCCATGTACTTTAGTTGTTTATCACTGACATTGTTTATGCAAAATTGCAAAATTTCACGATGATCGATTTAGAAGTTAAAGAGTGACAAACAACTAACTCATATTCGTATTTATGATATAGTTTTGAAATCCCTAAGTACATCTCTTTAGAAATAATTGTAAATGTAAGCTGTTTTATAATTATTTTAAGCTCTAGTTTAGTTTAAGTTCTGTTTTTAATATTGAAGTTTATCTCAATTAAGTAGCATGTCTTAATGAGAAGTATATATGACAATGTTGTGTTAACTCATAATAGGCATATGCATGAGACTATATGTACCACTTCTAAAATATTTATTGTAACATGTATGTATGTGCTGTGAGTAAACCTTATATAAATAAATAAATTATATTAGTCAGGATGTAGTGTAGTGACTTGGTTGTGTGTCCTTTAAAGTGTTTTTGTGATACGATCGACGATGGCCCGTCTGCCATTCACAGCAATAAAAAGCCTAACTAATATTATAAATGCGAATGTGAGCTTGTTTGTTACGCTTTCACGCCTAAACTTCTCGACCGATCATCATGAAATTTCACATGTACATTGGCAGTGGTACAGAAAACGACATAGGGTACAAATACTTGAGAAAAAAGAACTGTTCCTGAGTGATAGAACTTTATTAACAAAATCGACATAAACACGAGTGAAGCTGCTTGAATGCAAAATATAGTAATATGTAATCGTTACGCAACTAACAGCAGCATAGCTAAAATTAAATCGTACAGTTACAGTGAAAGATAAACATATTTGCGTAACCGTCTGTTTTTAGAAGAAATGTAAATTAAGGTAAACGTTTCTCGCATGAATGATTTTATTTGTAACACAAATCGTTCATGGTAGATCAGCCACGCTCTGTATAACTGTGTCATGTTAGTAAACACTGAAACTCGTGTATGCATTTGTGTAAAAATAAAATTCTGACTACTGCCTTGATGGCGCAGCGGTTTTGAATGCAGTTGGTGTGCGGTCTCTGTCGCGGTCTCTTGAATCCCAGATTATAGATACTCGGGTAGTATTATCAGGCTTTTCTATTAAGAAATTCTCAATTGCAGCACGAGGTATGGATTTGATCTGGTAGTCGGCAATTGCTAGGCTTCTTAGTATTACACAGGGCATAAAAGGACGGCAAAATGTGGATTCAATACACGGGATATATAGGCATGAAACTATGTACTTATGTATAATTTTTGTATATATCTAAACCCCTTTTAGATAGGCGGTGTATAACACATAATAAGCCAGGTCTATTTCCGACGTAACGTAATACTGACGTAGCGTAATACTGCGTAAAGGACAGCTCCAGCCTCTACCCTGCCACTCCATCGGATAATAGATTTGAACTTAAAGTGACAATGTGGCAGAGGGCGTTAAGAATTCGACGATAAAATAAAATAAAATAACCTTGCTTTTATCTCTTTCCAGAACTGGACGTTTGTCTGAAGGGATCATGCATATACACCGCGAGCGAGGTGATCAGAGCTCTCGACGAAACCCAGGATCCTTGTGAAGACTTCTACGAGTTCGCTTGCGGAGGATGGATTAAGAACAACCCGATACCTGAGGGCAAGTCTAGCTGGGGCATTTTCAGCAAAATTGAACTGCAGAATCAGTTGATTATCAGATATGCTTTAGGTGAGTAGACTGTAATTTTAAGTTTTGGTTATATTATTGGACTTGCGATCAAGAGATCGTTTTGTTTCTCATCAAGTGCTTCATATTATATTTTAAGACATTACTAAAACGGGCACTGAGCTTAACTGTAAAGAGTAACAAAAGTACCTAGAAACCCAAATGATAGTAATCTTTAAAGTAATCACTAAGCCTTAATCTCCAAAAGAAAATATTTTACTTATGTCATATCAATAATGCCTTTTGGACGCTCTGACAGATGAGCGATTATCGTAGTAGTAATATTCAGCTGTAAATGTGGTCAAACCTACGAATGGCATTGCCAAGATTAAAGAACAAAAGACAAAAGCCTAGTCCCGCTGTAGACAGCGTAGCGTCTGCTAATAGTATTCTGTAAACCAGAAGCGTCTCTGTAGTTAGACAAATGATTAATGGATGGACGAGTTAGTTTTTACATGTTTGCGACTAATAGCTTCGTCTTATTTAATTGGTTATAATAAGTAGTTGGAAAAACCGCTGACTTACCATTTAACGTCCACCCATCAACTGATTGACCTCGCACCATGTTCGTCAACCTCCACGATTATTTCTGATCACCGATACGTCACAGTTTCTGCAAAAATGATACGTAGTCGCTAAAAACAAATGCAGGAAAATCTACATCAAAAAATTATCATCGACATTATAATATTTGTTCTGAAACACAAACATACAATAACATAGGGACATATATTTATTTACGTTTATAGTTGGTTTCTATATTTATATGTACATAAATTTAGTTAGTACAGTACTGTACGTAAACAATCTAAAATAATTTTGGATGTTGATTTTCATCTTCTAGATGATTTGTATGATCGATAAGACCTGAGAAGCGATTGCTTTGAAATGATTTATATTGCAAAGCTGAATAATATTTTTGATAGACAGACAGACAGAAATATATCTTATTCCTTCTTGCTTCAGTATCAAACAGTGGCCATTTATCTTCGGACACTTTTTCAACATCGACTTATTTTTGGCTTCTATTCGGCGTCTTTAATTTATACATTCTTGATTCATGTCTGACCATTTGGTTATTGCTGTATACCGTCATCATGTTTGACGTGAATGTAATTTGTAGTTTGTGTGTATTAATGACAAATTGTGATAATGGCAGCAAACGCTGATAAAAAGAATAAAGATCTTAGAAGACTAGGAAATGTTTGCATTGAACCGAAACTGTGGTCACGAAGTGTAAAATAGATTTTGCATAAATAGTTAACTAACACATTAACAAGAAAATACTCAGGTCATTGTCGTCATAAATACACAACATGAGGTTTATAATATAATAATGTTAACCAAAACCTTAAAAGAAACTATTAACTAAATTAAAATAACCAAAAACCACTTCTGTCCACAACTGTATATAGTTTAGTCACTTTGTTCATAGGAGTCTTCTGACCAAATAAGAATTACAACATAATATTAGTACGTTATTGTAAATTACAATCGAGAACTATCGTTTATCGTCTGATAATATTATTATATATGTACGAAAAATTAGACCTTCCGACTATCCATGTGGTTGATTTCTTATGCCAACATTCCCAAAACGTGATTTTGCTTGAAGTCTATGAAGTGTTTGTTTTTATAATATCTATGTGTTTATAAACGATTGACGTTTAATCACCATCAAGTCAGTAGCCTTATCTTATGGTGTTGTCTGAAACGTTTTGGAAGGTCAAAATAGAGTCTTAACTAGGTTTGTCAATATGAGTATGTGATCAGTCCTCAGCAAACCCGCTAATATTTGAACTTAGATAGCTTTATTGAACGAAAATAACTTTTTCTTTCGTAGTAAAAAGCTAAAATTGCTAGGGTAGCCGAAATCAAAATTAGATTGTGTATGCAGCATCTATGCTATCGCATTCTGTAAAAATAATTATATACCTTTACAATATCTTAACAGGACAACCCAAAACGATATTATAAGCTATAATTATGTTATGTAACTAAGACAATAATAAATTTACACAATATTATAAATTTTACACATCAGGTACCTACTGTAAATGTTTGGGCAACTTCTATGAATTTCAGTAGGCTAATGAAATATATAGTTATCATAGTTAAAAGCAACCAACTTTAAGACTGGTCATTTATTATGAAATTCTTGCCTAAACCGGAGATATCATGAAAATTATAGCCGAACAACTTTAACTTGTTCTTCTGAGAGTATCAAAAAGTGCTGTGCTATCAGCTCAAGCTCTTGTGTAATCTTTGCCACGGCAAGCGTTACCAAAAAAATAAAATATGTTTATTTACTTATTGTATGTTTATACACTTTCCAGAAAAAGTCAATGTCTCCGACACCACGGACGCGGAAGCCAAAGCCCGAATTTACTACGATGCCTGCATAGATACCAACGAGACCATTGAGAAGCTAGGCGAGAAGCCCTTAGTAGCCGTCATCAAGAAGCTAGGAGGATGGCACATACTACCTACTACTATGGGAAAACATGTTTGGGATTTGCAGCAATTGGTGCAGGATGTACAAAATACGTAAGTAGAAGACCTGTGGCTTTAGAAACCTTTAAGTAGTTATTACATTTATACAAGTCTTAGAAGTAATGCTTAAGATTCTAAAACACCATAGAAGACATCTTTAGAACCGAGAAATTAAAGTTTCCAATATAGAGATAAAACGGCATAGCGTCAGCAGATAGATTGATCAAAATTATGTTAAATTATATTATTACTAGCTTTTGCGCGCGGCTCCGCCCGCGTGGTACCTACATCAATAAAAAGTAGCCTATGTCCTTCCCCAGATTTTAAACTATATCTGTACCAAATTTCATTCAAATCGGTTGCGTGGTTTAGCCGTGAAAAGGTAACAGACAGACAGACAGATAGAAAGACAGAGTTACTTTCGAATTTATAATATTAGTAAGGACTATATTACAATTTATTTTTATTTTATTGGGCTTTGGTCTGCAAATCGATCATCTCATACATACCTGCCGTACTTGAAAAGCTTATTAAACTGAACCAGGCAAAACTCTCAAAACTCTGAATATCGTCTGTTTATAAACAGACGATTTTGAGAGTAATTACCCTAAAATATGCTAAAGATTTCAATAATACCTATATTCAACAGTGGATTGCCATAGACAGATTGATAATTATGATTTTAATAAGACAGGATTTTTATTTAACAGGATTTTTTTTTACCAATAAAAATACAAATATTGCAAAAATAGATACTAATGTTGGAACAGATCGAGTTATTTCCAAATTTTATTTTCGATATAAGGTCATCCAGACCAAATTTCGGTGACGGCGGCGAATCTTAACGGAGACTGATTATCTGCGCAGGCGATTTCTGTTCCCTAATTTACATAATCCGATGGAACAGCAATCCGACACGACTGGAGAGACGATTAGGTTGAGTCGATAGATTTGAAGCGGCTAGAGATAAGGACTTGAAAACATGAACAACATACAAGGCGAATTCGAATTGATGCTAAGCATCTATTAGGACAAATTGATCCCTCCGTCGCCTTGCTGCGAAGCATTGCCAACTGGTACTATGCGGGTGACATCGATATTTGTTTTGGAGTTGTGAAACTTATCGTGGTTATAAATCGCCACAATAAATTCTATTTAGCTGACTAACGTACCTATGGTTTCGCAAGCAATCATTAGAAAAGATGTATTCAAGATGAATACATCTTTGCTAATGTTCTGTCATAATGTTATGTGAGTAATTAACTCGATTAAAACAGCAACGGAACTTTTAGTTGAAATGTTTTTTTTAATATGTAACATACCGATTAATTTTTCCTTTTCACCTAACCTAAGCTACATTTACGCGGGCGAAGCTGCGGGAAAATCTAGTCTATACTAATATTATAAGGAGAAAAGATTTTTAATAGAAGGTACATACCTACATAAAAAGCAGATAAGCACAAATAAATAATAATAATAATAATAATTTGTTTTATTTTCATTAAACAGATTTACATTTTTTGTGTAGTGATCGAAGTCACCTAGTAAGCAAACAATGCCTGTGACAGGTGACTACGCTCTTCCATAGCTAATAAAAACTAAAACATTAAAATAATAATTATAATTATTTGTACTTAATACGTGAACCTAATTCTTAAGTACTGCGAACATATTTAATTACAGAAATAATTCAGTATGGTAGTAACTTAATTAACGGTTACTTATAATCATTCTCACTATAATGTGTGTAGGTATGTGCGTGTGCGTGTGTGTGTCTGTGTGTGTGTGTGTCTGTGTGTGTGTGTGTGAGGGTGTGTGTGTGTGTGCGTGTGCGTGTGTGTGAGGGTGTGTGTGTGTGAGGGTGTGTGTGTGTGAGGGTGTGTGCGTGTATTAGTTAGTGTTGTTGTTATTGTATGTTTTGTAATAAAGACTCCGTTTCCTCATAACTTAGTGGTAATAGAAAGTTAGTTATTACTTTTTTATTTTCTTGAATGGTTTTAGTGTAAATATCTACGTTTTTATTAATGTTATTGTATAACATTTCCGAACGACTGTTATATTGTCTATTGGCAAATGATGTTTTTATTAGATTACGAGCAATTATGTATTTTCTTCTTTTTGATGTAGTGGTTGGGGCAAAGTTAGTGTTTACATGTTTTTTCAAAAGCCTTCTTACTGATAGGACTTTACTGATGGAGTATAGACTGCTAGTAGAAAATCTTCTTTGTTTTAAATGCATTACTTTTAGCAAGGCACGTTGAGCACGTTCTAGCTCCAACATTTTTGTTTTACCCGCTCCTCCCCAGACAGGTATGCAGTAGGTTAGTATGGACTGCGCCAATGCTAAAATTAACAGATAGTAAAACGTATTTCAACATTTAGGATTGGTTGACTAAATTAGCAATAGATAATCAAATCACTTGAAATGAATCTGAATTTGAAACACCTTTCAAAAATCGGATGTCGGTCGATATTAATCTGAATTTATATTATACTAGCTTTTGCGCGCGGCTCCGCCCGCGTGGTACCTACATGAATAAATAGTAGCCTATGTCCTTCCCCAGTTTTAAACTATATCTGTACCAAATTTCATTTAAATTGGTTGAGTGGTTAAGCAGTGAAAAGGTAACAGACAGACAGACAGATGGACAGACTTACTTTCGAATTTATAATATTAGTAAGGATTATTTACATATTTAAGCTTTATTACATATTTAAGCTATGAATGATATGACTGGCCCTAGCAACTACGATACACTTTTATCACGATATTATTCTAATAATGTTGATATTGTACTTTTTAGATACAATCTGGGAGGTTTGTTCAATTGGGCAGTCACGGAGGACGATCGCAATTCGTCAAGACACGTCATAGTGGTAAGCACGATTTGTTTGTATACACCTATTTTATACTATAAAAACTATGTTTGACTTTCATAAGTGTTACTTTGTGACTTATATGAATAAACATATATTTGACTAATACAATTGGTATAAATAAAATAGAACTGCCTCGGTTTATAAGGAAAACGGGTATTAATGTGACCTAAGTCAGTATTCATAATTATGAATACTAAGTTAGGTCACATTAATACTTTTTTTGTACTGTTTGATGGTTGTGTGGGACCCGCCACGTCCATCGGCGGGTCGAACCTTCGGCGGGGTCGCGATTCGAATGCGAGAGCGATTCGCGCGGCGCCGCCATAAAGGTGTGAGGAACACCGCGGTGGTTTTAGTCGGTTCAGCCCAAATCCATCGTAGGGGCTGGATTCCGACATATCCACATCGCCCGCCCCAAAATCCTGTTATTCAAATCATGAAAATGTTGTTGTAAAAGTGTTGTTTTTTAAATGAATTTATTCTACTATCTGTGAAAACTTTTAATTGGCCTTCTTTTTTCGTATCAAATCTGTCTATGATACTAATTTAGCTGTAAGTTTTCCTAAAATTGTAAAATAAAATAAAATAAATAAAATAAAATAAAACCGGCGATGGGGAATGTGATTACACATTTCCCCGCGTAAAAAAAAAAAGTATTCATAATTATACCATTTTGGAAAGGTTGATTTTTCGGCCTGATTACATTGGCTGTATTCAAGAGCAGATTGCAGAGCAAACCTTTCGCTTACTTGGGAAAATATCATCTTCTTACAGGAGACCTAATACAACCTCGTATCACTGATATTGCATTTCACCCGACGAGTAAGCCAGTACTCTTGTACCGGAGGCTTATATACCTACCACGTCCATTATTTTTCCATCCAATCTTTAACTCCTTTTTCTCAAGAGTCAGCAACAAGGTGATGCCACTAGTGTATACCATTAGCCACCCGACCTACCTACCCGACTATACCTGCCGAATAGACGACCCGTATTGAAATTATTGTCACTTTCATTGTATAAAAAAAATGTTGGCATGAGCGTGAGTCCGTTGGCACAGCGGCGTCCCGTCGTGACGAGTGGCCGGTCCCAAGCCCCCGGCAAATGATTTTAAGAGACACTCGAAGGACATAATTATAATGAAGTTAATGATGTTTGCAATTCTATGAGTATTCAATGAGCGTAAATAATGCAAACACGTGAAGCCGTCTACATAGGTTAAACCGCGACAGCCTGCGCAGTATTCGATCATGCCAAAAAATTTACTCTTCTTCTTCTTCTCCCTAGCCTTTATTATTCCCAAGTCACTTGGGGTCGGTCTAACCGGATTTGACTGGATATCAGTTTTTACACGGAGCGACTGCCATCTGACCTCCGCAACCCGAAGGCTAACGTTACCCTAAGGCTAGACCAGTGTCAGGATATTAGAGGGCACTGACTTCCCAATAACGACTGCCGTAATGTTCATGGCAACCGGGACCGACGCCGGCTTAACGTGCTTTCCGAGCCACGGAGCAGCTGATTATTGTCAATCAATACGCACATAATTTCGAAAAGTCATATAACTTACGAAAGTCAAAGGTGCGCGACATGGATTCGAACCCGAGACCCTCTGAATTGCAGTCTGTAGGTCTCCCCACTGAGCTATCGCTGCTTACGCAAAAAATTTACTGTTTATCTTATTTTCAGCTGGACCAAGGTGGCCTTAATCTGCCAACCCGAGACAATTATCTCAACAGAACTGCTCACAAAAAGGTGCTCGACGCCTACCTCGATTACATGACGCGTATATGCGTCCTCTTAGGCGCAAACAAGACCGAAGCGCGCGCGCAAATGAACAGAGTAATATTATTTGAGACAGAATTGGCAAATATAACTACCCCGTCTGAAGATAGAAGGGATGAAGAAGGATTGTATAACCCTTATACGATAAAGTCGTGGCAGAAAGAAGTGCCGTTTTTAAATTGGACTATGTTCTTCAATGATGCGTTCAAGTTGGTAAATAAGACAGTAAGTATTTTTCTTTCATGCATATTAATTTAGTAAATAGGTATAGATTATCAGAAAAAATATGTAATAATAATATTCTACCACATTCACACAACACCATCAAGCCCAAACTAAGCAGAGCTTGTACTATGGGTACTAGACAATGGATAAACATACATATACTACTTTTTTTTTGTAAATACATACATATTATACATAGAAACACCCAAACCAAGACAAACATCCATGTTTATGCACACAAATGTTTGACTTGTGCGGGAATCGAACCCGCGACCTCAGGCGTGGCAGTCGGTTACACTAACCACTACGCCATCGAGGCCGACAATACACACACGACAATAGACGAATACCATAAGGCCATATCAAATGGTTTACCAATGGTCAATGTCAGGGACTGCGTGACGTAGTGGTTAAGTGGTCGCTTCGCCAATGCCCCCACACCGATTGTTGTGAACTTGTGATCCTCACACGGAGTTAACATTTGTGTAATCCATAAATAGTTATTCCGAGTCTTGATGTTCTTTGTGTCCGTTGTTTGAATGTTTGAAAAGTCCCCCGGGATACAGGCAATATACCAAGTGTGGGAGTCGTCAATAAAAAAAAATCAACGGGTTGCATTCCGGGAGTGCCGGCAGAAATGAAAACTTGAATATTAACGTTGTGCATTTTTGATATTTTGGAATGGTTAGGCAATAATTTTGCACGAATTGCTTTAATTATCAATATAAAAGTACTATCATTTATGTGGTAAAATACAATATTCATTTAATGCGCTATCGTACACAAACATGACAATTCTCCCTCCGTCTTACGAATTTTCGATCAGGTCACGTGTCCTGAAGCGAGCTTAACATTTTTTACGTATCACAAAAAGTGCACAACGCCGCTAAAGAAGTTTTCACTTCAAAAACTAACAATATAAGTTTCTGTTTATGTTTGTAACCGGTTATAAGATCTCCAATTTAGATTACACAGTTGAACAAAATATTATTAAGATTGCCTAAAGAAGTACGGAGTTTGAAACGCACATGAAAAAGTCGTTTATTCGATCAGCACAACATACTGCAAAACACAAACAGTTGAGATATTCGAATCAATATTTGGTACTTGTATAGTTTTCGTCTATTATCAGAATAATAATCAATTTATTGACAATTAGTTGTTTATTTTATATCTTACAATAAATTCATATATCGAAATTCAAAGGTGAGATTGTACAGTTATCAAATCATTAGATTTTTTGTGCGTCACTAGTCTAGGCTAGACTTTCGCAACTCTGTCAGATATTTTAAATATTAACTTAATTCATCTATCAAGGATAAGGAGATAGTTTATTTTCCTTTGCTCAAATTCAAATTTATTTAACCTGTCAATGCTTGGAATGCCAGTCATGATTGAATATCTAACATCTTACCTATTGTGTCTGGCCGTGGGAGTGCCGCTGTGACTCAATAGGTTATTAAGCAAAATTAATTACTTTCAGATACCGGAAACTCAACGGATAGTGGTATACGCACCGGAATACTTCAAGAACCTCACTAAAGTTATTAAGAAGTTCAGCAAGAGTGAAGAAGACCAAAGGTATAGCCACAATTATATCCTATATAGAAACGAAAAATTTTTTGAAGAACATAGTGCATTTTTTTTTATTGGGTTTGTTGGCTGCTATAGTAGTATAAAAATAACAATCATTTTTCATACTACTAAGGCAGCCAACAACCCCACCAAATATTAATTGGTAACGTAGTTTATTTACATACTTCTAGATGAATTTTACTAGGTGTATATAAAAAGATAAACAATATTTTGCTGAGCTTTCTATGTGCTCTGCATGCTCCGAAAATTCTACTTACGATATAATAACAGACGTAGGTCTAGCGTAAACGTCTGCAGAACACGAGATCACGAAATTGATACTGGAAGCCTTGTCAGTAACATCTCAGCGTTAGAAACCTCGTAAAGCTCATAAAGTCGTTCTGCACTTGATCTCCCTTTGGTCGTGACGTATTAGTGTTTCTGCTTACTCTCTTATCTCCGGCTCGAGGGTTTAGCCCTCTTGATTGGCTAACGTGACGGACATTAATTCATTCCAGAACCTTAACAAGTTACATGATGTGGCAAGTGTCCCGATCCCTTTCGACGTACTTATCCAAATCGTTCAGAGACGCAACGAAGATCTTGAGGAAGGCGCTCTTCGGCTCCGAAGGTACTGAGGAGTCATGGAGATACTGCGTCACAGACACTAATAATGCAATCGGTAAGATCATATATCCACTATATTAGGAAATATTGGACACAAACAATTATTTTGTACTGATGTGTTGCTTTTATGGTCTAAGTTACGCTCATATCCAGTTGCACTCACTGATCGGTAAACGATTAGCGAGGTTAAGCAACGTTAGGTACGGTCAGTCTATAGATGGGTGACCGCTTAGTGGTATTTCATCTGAACGTCTCCGTGCTTCGGAGGGCACGTAAACGGTCGGTCCCGGTTGTTGTCAAATTAACAGCAGTCGTTAAGCCATGTCAGAGGCCTACGGGCGGCTTGAACAACTCTTGACAACAGGTT
Organism: Catocala sponsa; assembly: GCA_963564715.1. Classification (NCBI taxonomy): domain Eukaryota; kingdom Metazoa; phylum Arthropoda; class Insecta; order Lepidoptera; family Erebidae; genus Catocala; species Catocala sponsa. The sequence goes on from OY751352.1 coordinate 11,500,501, forward strand.
GGCCACTAACCATACGAAAAGAAAAAGACTAAAACTCGCATGTTATGTTGATTCAATACATCAAGGGACAAAACAGATTTGAATTAAAATTTGCACAGAGATAAAACAAAATCTGGATTAACATGTAGGAATTTATTTTCGCAGCATTCGTTCCCGAAGCCAAAGACGCGGACAGAAGCTAATTAATATATAAAAAAATCTCTTTAAATGTAGAACATAAGATTCCTTCGCACCTTGTATAATTTTTCGTATTTTACCTTTAGGATTTGCAGTAGGAGCCATGTTTGTCAGGGAGGTGTTCCATGGAGAAGCAAAGACTCAAGGAGAGATTATGATCAACAACATTCGTAATGCGTTTAAGAGGAATCTGAAGAATCTGGACTGGATGGACATGGAGACCAGGAAAGCTGCAGAAGTAAAGGCTGATGCCATTACTGACATGATTGGTGAGGTGTTATACAATATGCTTTTGATATTGGTGCAGTATTAATGTGACATTATGGAAGTCTTTAAGACCATAGTGGAATTCACGGATTTTGATGTTGGGCTTTGTTCAAAATACTGCAGTTTAGCTGAGGAAGAAACTTTTGGCTGCAAAAAATTGCAGTCAACTTGTGTTGAGTTTCTGCGGTAAATCGAACTTCTAGGATGCTTAAGGAGCCGCAGCCAGCTGCACGTCAGCCCTAGTGTTGGTAGCACAGTGCCATTATTTTAAAGGATGACTGTGAAACACTCTCGTGGTATGCTCGTGGAAATTGTTGGCTGGTACCAATAATCATATGACACACGCAAACTCTCATTCAGAACAAAATTAATTTAATTCGCGCTTTTAGATTCAAGCCACTTCGTTCCTGGCCTATTCGGCTTAGGCCCAATCGTCCCAAACTAAAATGTCCCTGTTTTACTCGTCCCAGGCCTAGTCTTCCCTGGCATACTCGTGACTGGTTTAGTTTAGGTTAACTCGACTAGGTTTTTACTCATCGTTATCGGTGAGTTAAGAACAAATTCGACTAATAGAAAACGTCGTTAAAAATGATTTGGTCAATATACTAACTAGTTGGCTTGCCCGAGGAGTGCCCTATTATACTTAACTTGAGTAAGAGTAGTGATAGAGTTACAGCATTTCTCCCGTCGAGTCCAAGGACGTTAACGCCCATCCTTCTTGATATTTTTTTTTCAATCGGGTCAATAAAGTATTAGTATGGAAGAAAGCTTGTAATATAATACGTAGTTTAAAATCCTGGCTATGCCTATAACTCGTATTATATAACGTGATCTATTATATTATGATGAATGATGAATTTTAAATAGCGATGGCCTAGGTAGAACCCCAGAAATTTGAGTTTAAACTTAACATCCTAGGGTGAGTACCAAACAATTCTGGAGTGGCCATTTTCATATATAAGTGAGGTAGGCCGTGTAGTCATAGTCATTGGACTATACCAGTGTCTCAGGCCTCATATGTTTAATAAGTAATCTTATTTTATGATTGCCACATCCAGGTTTCCCCGACTACATTCTCCACAAAGACGAGCTAGACAAACAGTATGAAGAGTTGGAAGTGACTCCTAACGAATACTTCGAGAACAACATCGCGTTCAACGTGTTCAGCTTGAAGAATGACTTAAAGAAACTGGATAAGCCCGTCAATAAGACGAAGTGGGGTAAGTTGAGAATTACATTACATTGAATAATGCTTGAAGGGTTATACCCTACAGGACTATATAGTTATGCATGGCGCCCACATTGGTCGAATATCATATTAGGCACATTGTCGTCTAGAGTGCCACACAACAATTCTTCGTCTGTCCTGGGAATCGAACTGGAAATATAGTGGTTGTAAGTTTGCCAAGATACTATTGAGACAGTTCATCCTGTTTACAGTTTGCCTACGAAACTTGATCATCAGATGTTTTCTTAATCTTTTTACTATCGAGTTTAGATAAAAATACATCCAGGGTATTCATATTTTAAATTAAAATACTTTGCAAATGTGCGAAGTTATCTATGCCAATAAAAACCGTCATATCTTTCTTTAAAAAACACACATCTCTCTTTAGGGATCAATGCCTATGTCAGAACTTTAAAATAAACGATTAACGGACACAGAGAATACTCAGAACAATGGTTTGAGTACCTATCACACAAATAATAATTTGTCCCTTATGGAATTTGAACCCTCTACGCAATCCGTACAATAAATATGTTTCCTATTGAAATATTTTTATTACCCTTTTCACATTTTTATTTGTGAGTCTTAAAGACTACACGCAGTATAAGCAGCGATAGCCTAATAGAAAACCATTGGACTAGTACGCAGAGATTTAATCTCAAAGCACGCACGTCTGAAGTTATTATATATTAAATAAGTGAAGCAAAAACTTTGTACCCCTTTTTACGAAAATTGCGCGGACGGAGGAGTATGAAATTTGGCACAGTTAAAGTTTATATGGAGAAGGAGGGGCAAATCCTAATATTTATATAAAATATGCATTAGAAATACATCATATTAATGAAAAAACACTACACGCACACAACCATGCATTTGACACACGCATTCGAAGCACGTAACTATGGTTACATATATCAATATATAATGACATATAGCAGCAATATCTTACAGGCAAACTGGTCGAATTTCGAGTACTTTCGAGTACTAGGCGACCGCTGGTTATAGTTAATCATCGTTCGCTTTATCGGCGAAGGGGAAAACATTGTGAAGAACATGTACATGTTTGAAAGTTGAACATAATGTTCTAGAAGTTGTGTGAACTCTGCCAACCCACAGTGGGCTAGCGCGATGAACTATGGCTTAACCCTTCTCACTCTGAGAAGTACCCAGCAGTGGGATAGTTAAAAAAAAGGTTGTTATTATTAAGACTACGATACAATTTGAAATCATTATCCTCGCCATCCAAACATAACAGTAAACTACGGTTTTCAGGAATGACACCGTCGACTGTGAACGCCTACTACACTCCTACGAAGAACCAGATCGTGTTCCCAGCTGGTATCCTGCAACTGCCCTTCTACGACGGAGACAACCCGAAGTGCGTGAACTACGGCGCCATGGGGGTTGTTATGGGGCACGAACTGACGCATGCGTTTGATGACCAGGGACGGGAGTATGATAGGTATGTAGAAAAGAGTATCAAAATGTTTAAAAAATAAGTGACTTTTTATATCATACATACTTATTTGCTTTCACTCCTTTTTTATAAAAGGTAACTACCACACTAGAATTCATTCTTGTAGGTTTATGCATAGACTTGCGCCTATATAGACAGAGAGAATCATACTTTGTTGAAATATCAATTTGCCAAAAATAAATGACTTTTTATACAAAATTTACCGAAAATAAGTGACTTTTTATATCATACATAAGTACCTATTTCCTTTCTCTCCTTTTTTATAAAAGGTAACTACCACACTAGGATTCATTCTTGTAGGTTTATGCATAGACTTGCACCTATATAGACAGAGAGAATCATACTTTGTTGAAATATCAAAATTATAAATATTAAAATTGGTTGCGTTTTAGCGGAGGAATATGAGACGTCAATTTGAAAGGTATAGATTAGGTTTATTTAGACAACTCCCATTCTAGAAATAATTATTGTATCGCGGGAGACTTCACAAACAACGGACACAAAGAACACACTGAACAGACTCATTACAACTATTTAGTATTTATGGATCGCACAAATTTAAACTTTTGTCCCTTATGGGAATTGAATCAACAACACTCGGGTCAGTGGCAGCAGCGAGGCGATCACTTAAATCATTACGCCATTCGTGCAGTCCATTATATTATGTTGTATTTTTGTTACTTGACCTATTTAGTAAAAATTTAGCGTATTGGTACAGTCGGCCAAAATATGGTCTTACCACCCTACGGTTGAGGTTCATTTGAACGTCATGAAACAACAAGGTGGATTTCCCCTTGCAATAATATTATGACAGTGACCATTGTTCTCTTCATTGTGTGTAATAATTACGTTATGCCATGTCTCAAGTTAAAAAATTCAATCCAAGCGACATTTAGATCTCATAGAAGCTTTTGTCAAAACTAGTAGACCACTTTCTTGGCCGACTGTACCTAGAGACAATATAGAGACCCAGGAGAGATGTAGAGGCTTATAATTGTAATAGAAAAACTCGATATGTTTCATATTTTAATCTCTGGTTTCTGTTTTAAGGTTCGGCAACTTGAATCAATGGTGGAACAATAGGACGATAGCTCGATTCAAGCAGCGGGCTGAGTGCATACAGAGACAATACTCAGGCTACTCTGTGGATGAACAGCATTTGAATGGAAAGCAGACCCTTGGTAAGATCAGTTTTGCAGAGTACACATCAGAATAAGATGTTTCAGCTTACTAGGGTATAGTAAGGGTAAAAACGAGGCGAGACCCGGCAATTTATGTATATATGTGTGACGTATGTATACAAATGCTGAGATTATTCTGTATATGTATAGACTTCCTACAAGTATATGTATCAGTACGATACCTGACTCCGTCGCGCCAAGATGTCGTGCAGGTCATGCTCATGATTAAGAACCCCGGTTGGGTTCGAAATTTGTCGTGCAAACCCAAATACATGTGAGTTTAATCGTTTTTATAGATTTCATTATGATTACCACTCATACAAGTTTATATAATAATGTATATGGATATATGTAGATACTAGCCATATAGTCTCCGTTAAAACTGGCCGCCCGCCGTGACCGTAAGTCGGTTTACAGGAAATCATTATTATCAATCTCTAATTCCAGGTGAGAACATAGCTGATAATGGTGGTCTAAAGGCCTCATTCCACGCATACCTGGATTACAGAAAAAATACGAAGCAAAACCTGACTCTCCCCGGACTCAAGTACACTGATCGACAACTGTTCTTTATATCGTTTGCACAGGTAATAAATTGTCAACATTTTCGTCATTATACCAATTTTTCCATACTTTAGTTTAGATAGACATTTCTTCAGATTGTTGTTCTGGCTTAGTGATAAGTGTTTAAAATTACGTGTCTTTAAATCGCCATTTAAAACAATTTCATATAATTTTTCGTTTAGACTTTTTCTGATCAAAATAAAAATCTTATGGACGCCAATGTTACACTGTTAATTCTATCGAGTCTTATAATATCATGCAATACTGGAGGAAAAGTCATGATATGTTATTTTTACTGCTAAGATGGATACGTTCCACCTGTTAGTAACTGATTACTGCAGTTAATGAATGTAACTGTAGCACCCGTTCCTTACAGAAATATTGCGTAAGACGCTGTTTTTCTTTGCCTGTGTTGGAACATTGTCCATGTTCCAACTGACATTTTTCGCAGGCATTTTCCCCAAAAGAAAGCTTGGAGGCATGCATTTAAGCGTTCCTTTCAGCAGTAGGTAAAAGTGGAGTAGAGGGAGTATGTCGGATTCACCCGCGGAAAGATGGAAAGTTCCGGGACCTACTGACTAAACTTACCACGTGCCCTCTCCAGCCTGAATGGTGTTAGAGTCGCTGGAACTGACACTACTTCAGCGATCAGTTTGAGCAAACTGCTTTAGACACTTCGTCGTATGTGATCATGCGTTTGCTGCTACAAAACAGTTTTTGTAGTCCAGTATGTTTACGTACTAAACCAATGACGTAGCCAATCAATAAATCCAATACTTAATACCAATTGCCTTCTAGGTATGGTGTTCAGCAATGACTAAAGAATCAACGAAGATGCAGATAGAAAAGGACGACCACACGATCGCGAAGTATCGAGTCATAGGGCCCTTGACCAACCTACGGGAGTTTACTGAAGAGTTCCAGTGTCAGCCAGGGTCTAAAATGAACCCTAAGCACAAGTGCGAGGTCTGGTAATACTGCTTTGAGCTTCAGCCGTAGGTACGTTAGATATCATGTTGGTAAATGGAATAGACATTTCTTTTGCATCCAGCCATGGTTTGATAATGTAATTAGCAGAAGGAGTAAAGGGAACGTCCAGTGTTGCCATTTTTATTCTTGTGTCAAAAATTATAGTTGCATTGCGAAAATGAAAATATTGAAGGTAATGTGCGGTGTTGCCATTTGTGGTAATGTGTCAGAAATAAATATAATATTTTATTTTGAACAAATTACGATATGCCATCCATATGGTGACGGATGATTATCAAATCTATTGAATTTAAACTCCTAATAATAGTGAAGGTTGTCTGAAATTTGGTTTTACGCCAAGGAATTAGTTTTGTGCACGATTGTATTCGAGAATATATACTATATTGTATCTACAAAACTATAAGTTACATAATCGCGTCCTTGACCATGCAAAGTTAATATCGCGTTGTTCTCGATTGTATTCGAATATCATTCGAATAAAATAATGCACATCATGGAATGTCTATTTCATTTATCTAATAAATTCGTGTTTAGGGTTGCCGCAACCTAAAGATTTTGATATTGATATTGTGTGTATATATGAGCTTAGCTGTTGTCTAGAAAACGGGTATATGAGTTAATAGGACATTTTGCTCTGTTATATATAGAATGGTATCATTTCCATAAACGATAACTACAAGTGCGAAAATTAGGTAGATAATGTTTAACGCAATGGAAAGGGACTTGATATTTTTTTGCGCCTTAGATACCATTTCTTTATGAAAATGTTAAAATGCCCTTATAACAATTAAAGTGACTATTAATTCCCCGATATGTTGGTCGACATTGTCGGCGTACATGTTCGCGAATGAATTAACTTATTTTAATTTTGTAAGTTAGTGGATAAAAAAGCCACTGAGATCAAAATGTGTTGCCACTTCTCAACTTAGTTTTTAACACTGGCAACCAAGAAAATATATGTTAGTCATACGTTTTGATCTAATTAGAACTTATATATATGATTGTCTATTATTGGTAAATTTAATTAATTTAGTTGTTTAATTATAAATGTTAATAAAATACATGGTATTATATTTCTTGCTTTTGTGTGAGAGAACATTTATTGTAACTTTAAGCCGCCCACTTTCTCACCAATATTAGTTTTTGAGTATATTAATAGTGAATTGGTATAGTCAGCGACATAAATTGGTATACATTCGCGAGATTTTGAATTGTTTTATGACTTATAATGTTCTGTTTATATTAGTAGCAGGAAATCGCGTTATCACACTTTATAACCACAAAATAATAAAAAACAAGCTTTTAGAAATGTGTTCGTTCTTTAGCTACTATGTCGTTGATTATATATATATTAATAGACTAACTGTATGCCACGGGTTCGCCTACATTTATGATTCTTGTTCGGATCTCGTAGCATGATGCTTAATAGTCTAAAACCATCCATAAGAAATGGGCTATTAAATAAAAAATAAATTTCAAACGCGACTACTAGTTTCAGTGATTAATTAGCACGTTTAAAGAAAATCATATCTAAAACTTTTCATCTTTAAATTAAGCTTTGTCGAATAGATACATTTTTTCATTCAAAACTAGCATACAAAAACTTAAGATTGTAGATCAGGGACCTGTCTATCACCAAACATGGATACGTAAATTACTTTATGTAAGCGGAACAGCGGAACATTTAGATCATGTTCACCGAGTACTATCTTATTCGGATCGATTTGGTATTATCAATTTTCGAGTAATTGATAATGTTTGGGTCGGTTTTGGTAATTTGTTTTTTATGGTTTCCTTATAAACTACGTTTTTCATAAATCTCTCATATTATATTATATATTTTTTATAATTACAAGTTTTTTTCATATTACTTTCAATTATATCTGTGGGCGGTATAATTATAGTAAGTATTTATTTTGACATACATACATGTATTAACTTTAAGTTGAATGTGTCATGTGCAATTTCTAGACATAATGTACTTATTATAAGTAATATATCCGTAATAGTGCCATCTGCTAGTTCCAAATGTCGGCAAAATTAGTTTTGTAGACCATTTTGATGAAGATGCTGGTCATTTTTGATGTTTTTTGTGTAACAAAATGCTTTCTTTTTATCGTTTTAGAGATATTTGTGTGATGTAAGATGTGTGTCGATGTTTCTTAGATACAGTCGGCGTCAAAAATATTTGTAAGGTACGCTTATCAAAATCTCTATATTTTAATAATGTTTTTTTTTTGTTTTAATCATTGATAGATGTACATGTGCATAGTTTTTAGCGTCGACTGTACGAAATACATATTTTTGTATGTTTTACATAATCGAATTTTATTTTATCGGTGTTTTGCTTTGAAATGTATGTTAACCATTAGATAGATAGCTGTTTGTGTATATTTTAAGAGGAGGAGTACAAATAAGTGTATGAGATATGAGGTGTGTCAAGTTATGTTCGCTTAGCCGATTAAAGAACACTTAGAGGAATATTATGATCAATTTTAAATATTATATCTAAGTATTTATTTCGATGAACTTCCTAAAATATAACATATGGCTTTGACGTTTTCGATGTAATCTGTAAAATTATAAACATATAATTATTATAGAAGTTATTGGCATGGTGAACGTGTAAAAGATTAATTATAAATAATATGGCGTTGAATATACATGCAGAGCAAATAGATAAATTGTGGTGGACTAAAAGGGAACTAATGTAAAGGCTTGGTAATTCAAAGGTGGCGCCCTCTAAAGTGTTGGCCGCTGTATCTACATAAATATAAAAATGACAATAAAGTCCTTGTCTCTCGATGTCCTTTAATATAACATGTAAAGGTAAACGTTTTATACCTACAATTATAATCACGCATAATCCATACAAAACACAAGCTTTATAATTATAAAATACTTATTAGATACTTAACGAGTTGTGGATATTAACATTATACTAACTACCCAGTATGTACTTCTGATTACATTGATCGTTAATCCTTATAAATTTTATCCAACACTTTAGATAAACATAACCCACATATTAAAACGCCATTTAAAACAATTTCATATCATTAGAATTTCGTAGATGAAGACCAATAGATCTAGTTTTATAGAAATATTACACAGGATCACTTCCAAGCAACAGTAATGTGTGACAGTATTAAAGCTAAGGCAAACATTCATTAGCTAGCATGTTATCCAACACAATGTTGGCTGATGTGTTGGCTAACGTGTCAGGTAATGAATTGTCACTCACAAATTATATTACAAGTATGATTTTATATATAATCAGTATTATAAGCAGAAAAATAATATTTTGCAGATATTTGTAAGATTGCCAAAGTATAATATTATGAGTACCTATACATAATATTATGTATAATTACCAAGAACTTAGCATGTGTTATTTTTATTTAATTTTAATTCACAAACAATGTTACATTTTGTAGAATAACAATGATATGTTAATGACTGATTTATATTTATTTTATTTGTCGAATGTCCTTGAAAATAAATTGTGTTTTCAAACTTTCCAGAAACGTATTTTATTTCCCAGAGGGGTAGGCAGAGACTACGGATTTCCATTTGCTACGATCCTGACACACTTCTCAGGCTTCATTCATTTTTATGTATGAATGTTGATATAAAAATGAGTGTCTGTTTATCCTATCGGTATGTTTGTTTCAATGCCATTCATTCGATCGTGATGAAACTATTGAGTTACTGCACTAACTTCTGCTAAGAGATTATCGGATTTTGCTAGAGATAAAATACAAGTTTTATATTTTTTAATATTTGTGCGTTAAACATCGATACTTACTACTAGGTAGACTAAGGTGTGTTACGGACAAATTTTGTATGAAACAATCTCGTTGGTTAATGTTAGGCAAAAGTGGCTAGGCTGGACCTTGACTTTAACCTACTATTGGGTCTTTTTATAGGCCAATCTCAGTAGCAAGAAAGCGTTAGCTAATGTACTCAATAGCCTGCAATAAACTCGGTCCCTATTATATGAACCCATAAAAATGGTAATACACTTAGCATACATCAACATAATTATTACAACTCTATAAAAGACAGTCTTGGAACCTTGTATCTTTTACGGCCCGGTCACGACTTCGGTCTTAGCGGCGAGCGGGGCGGCGGAGCGTTGTGCACGCCACGTACCCTCGCTTCAGTAGCGGTTAGCGGCAGCGGCCCTCCTACACCGCTGTCCGCGCCGTTCTGTGTCGTGGCGTCGCACTCATTCGCTTGTACTTTTGTTCCCGCCGCTCCCCACACCGCGCGCCGCTGTAGCGATTCGCTCGGAGAAAACCGCGCGCGTTTTCGCTATGAGCGGCGTCTCGTGGCGTGCTTCAAACATTTTGATTTTACCGCTTGCCGCCCGGGCCCCGCGCTAAGCTGCCGCACACGGAGGCGAGGTCGTAAACGGGCCGTTAGGCGTCTTAGTACAGCTCGATAATATATAGTTTTCATATGCGTTTGATGAAAAACTCCTTGCATGTCATATTGTGGAATGAAATGTATCAGTATGAAGCTGGTGTCTTGGTTTCAAAAAGAGCGTACTTAGCAGAATGTAATTTTAATAAAACCACAAAATGCGTTTCTCACATTTTTTTATTTATATGAAAACAATTTTACAATGTTCCTTTTTAAACAATAAATATAGGTAATTATAATGTCTCAATTTTAATATGATTGACGGAATAAATATATCTTTTACACTTTTATTTACACAAGTATGTACAATCGAGGTTCACGATACTGCTAGCGGATATTACGCTACAAATATAAAAACGTACTTAAAATCATGATCTTCGAGTACAGAATTTTGTACATTATTTACATATATGGAAACACTAAAATGGATATTTAAAAATTTGGATATTTTTCCATATTCACGAGATTTCCGAATGGAACAAATTTGCCCCGAGTGTCATCTCTGAGGCCTCTCTCATCATTTCACTACAAGGACTTAACAGAGAGCACTATTGGTGATACGATATCGGGCACAGCTTATCAAAATACCTAAAACTCTCTCAATAAACTCTTAAATAGAATAAACAGAATAGATAACAGGATAGGAATTTCAAATGAGTACCTATACAAAAAATGCCAGAAAATATAAGGCAACTTTGAAAGTTCAAAAACAGTAATAAATAAATTGAATATTGTCTAAAACATAGTTGGCACCTGAAATATTTAGGGAAGCATTAATTAATTTAGGCTACATTTCCAACAAAGACAGATAGTGTATACTTAATTATATAATATATAAATTATTAAGCAAATTATTATGCAGTGTATCACTTGTTCATTAGACCTTTCCCCTATAGGATTTAATTAAATACCTTAGCGAGTTTCTTGCGCATGTTACTTGAATCTTCAGTTGTTTAAAAACGCAAGTGCGTTACGTTTTACTACATATATTTTCGAGTCGCGTATTTTGCCAATGATATTGCGTAACATCGCCGAACTTAGCACGCATTGTTATTATTTACAATACACAAGTCTTATCTAATGAACATGCAATTCATTTTCTATTAGAAGATACACTTCTTTCAATATATATAATATCTATTACCAAATTATACCTACAACATCCAAATTTTAATATTCAATGAACATCATAAATATATTGTGCGTTACGATCAATCTAGTCTTTATAGTTGTAGCCTAAACGAATAGAAATGTAAATACAAGACTGCAGAGACTTGCATAGATTGGAACAGAATATAAACATGTTCGGTAAGGTTCTCCTTAATTCTAGAGGAATGTGGAACGTGGTGACGGTAAGTAGTTGCAGATGATATATCTACTCTACGTCGCTTCATCGAAACTTTAAAAGGGCACTTACTAGGGGGTAGCTTATACAGCTAATACGTTAAACGCGCAACATCTCGACCTGGGCGAAAATATATTAGACCTGTCCGTTCTGATAAAATTATTTGATCTTTGACAAAAAATGTCTAATATGTTGAGGTTTTGATTCTCTAATGGCCTGGTTCATATATCACGAAACGAGTTATTCCACCAATAAACGGTTATGTTTCAACATATTTTTTATATAATTAATTGCCCGTAGGTAAAACGAACATTTCTGATATAGAAACCGTTTCTTTATCTAGCTCACATGCTTGTTGATATTGTAGACCTTTTCGTACGTAATGATGAACGTGCAGAGATTAACATATTAACGTCTAATTAAATAAAATTTATGTATTTGACATTTATTTTACAATAGCAAGAGTTTAAGGCGCGTGGTTCTTGAAGGTAATAAATTTAAGTTTATTTTTATCCAGGTCTAGACATTGCGGGTGTCGCTAAATTTATCTAGATATAAAAACTAAATCGTACATGATCACCTAACTCCGTTGTTGGGCTACACTCAGAGGTCGAGACAATCCATTTTGGTAAATGCCTCTTCGTTCATAATACACAATTATATTCTTTTACTGTCTTTTTATGATATAAGTAATGATAATAATGGTTACCTACAGCTCTAAAAACTTCATTTTGCATAGTAATACAGATATATCTTATTGTGAATACAGTAAATGACTTAACTTTTACACAAAACTGCGATGCGACGTCGCATCGTAAAAATCTACGAGCTCCCACAACGCATCGCAAGAACTTGCGAATTGATTCGCATCGCGCATTCCACTCATATTCGAATCGTGGAAGAGAGACGCCTTGCCGCACGAAATCGCGTCGCAGCAATTTGTGTCGCAGTTTTCTGCGTTGCGAATTCGCATCGCGCCGATTCACAGTTTTGTGTACAAGCCCTTAAACAATGATATTATACACAAAAGAAGGACCTAAATGAATCAACGTCGTTTTGATTTTGTTTTGGTATAGAGTCATTCAAAAGCGCAAAATAACTGTCAATGAACAAGCCATGGCAATGACTGGAAAAGGATTGACAAAATGTTTGCAGCACAAGATAAGAATGTATCAACAAATATTGAGATTTAGCAGGATTAAGGATGATTTTAGTATTTTAACATACGGCAGATTATTTAACTTTTTTGCCGACTAGATAGGTTTTAAGAATTTAATAACCAAAATAAAGCTGATAGAGCTGTGTGCAGTGTTAGGTAATGACATTGGTTTTATAACTAAACTCTCCGCGACATCATCCTGTGAATACGCACAACAAAGAGGGTCTAGGAAATGATGGCCGACTAAACTTATTTAGTTTAAAAAAAGATCTTTTTCTAAGGTAGCAAAGGACAAACTATGTTCCCATACTAAGCTCATACGTAGGAGTTTAGTAACTAAAAATAAAAGACACTAAAACTAACAACCCGAGAAGGACATGGATGGAAACATCGTATATAAATCGACCCACCTATAAAATCTATTAAAACTTCAAAAGAGTGCTTACTTTATATTGTAAAGTTACTGAAACGATGAAAATCAGACTTTCATCTAAATAGTTTTATATACGTAATTGATAGGCCCCGAGCGAGCCTAGCTTTACCTAGAGTTGTTTAGTGTCTAGACTACAGTGGTCGAAGCTATTCATACTTCTGGACCTATAAGAATAATCAGAGTAGTATGCAGCACAGCGCCTGATCTAATTCATGTATTTGGTTATTCTCACAAATCCAGCTCGTTAGGTAAACTACTGAAAATTGGATTTCCTCCGGCGAGGGCTAGTATTACAATCAGTTCGTCGAAGTCTTCGAATACGGTATTGTCACGGATGTGGTGCTACTAAACAGAACAAAACGCCATACAATTTAGTACTCAAATACCGTTAAACAAGTCGATCAGCTTCCCACTTAATACTGAATTGTAACAATTAAAGCGATTTTATATAAAATCACACCAAATTTTATAATTCACCACAAAAGCTCTAGCGCCCAAGAATTTTGAAAGCTTAATTCAACAAATATTTTAAACTAGAGGAAGAATTCGTCTTTAATATCAAATATTTAAATTTCAAGTAATAAACAAGCCTTCATCTTGTGCAAGTTTCTTTAGAGGAAGTATCTTATCTTAGTAAAGTTAGATAATTAATATTTTAAATATTTAGTTTAAAACTTCCACAAGAGAAAGCGGGCAAACATATTATAATACCTTGAAACATCCGAAACGGATAAAATAATAGATTTAATTACAACAATATACTTCTAGTCATTATTGTTTTTGCGAGATAATTATTTTCTCTCTCAGAATTTGAAAAATTACATTGTCTAAGTTAAGAATTTAAAATGGCCGATACTCAGTAATGTCGACAATAGAATGTACCTGACGTTCGTGACTAGGTACTAAAGTAGATGTTGCCGTGGCCCTACAATTACACTATTTACCTATAGATACAACTACATCTCACTTTACCTGTGTTACTCACAGTGTACAATTTAAAAAGTACTCACGTACCCTAATTTTGTTCCGCCTGGTCGAGAAATAAAAAAGAGTTTGAGCATAGATACTGGGAGACATCGAACAACTCACTTGTTATCAAATAATCGAGTCATTTACAGTAGTTATCGAGTCATTTACAGTAGTAGTAAACACATATCAAACTATGAGATTAAACCAATATTTATAGAATAAGAGGTGACTAGACCAGCACAGGTTTGCGTTTTCTCTTCCTCCTGTGATGCGTATGGCGCGTGTCATCTCTGGGCCGGGGCTGGAGAGGGGCATGCGCGCGCGCACACTCGCCGGAAGCGGGTGCTATAACCGCTTGAACACCGGCGGGGGCATCGTCGCTGGCTGGTGGAACGGATGGTATTGGCGGGCTAGGATGTCGCCCTAGAACCCAAATGTTACACTATACGTTCGTTATTAAATATGGTAGCAAGGTCGCAGCTGAAAATGGTTAGTGGGCGTGAAGCTGTGTGTGACAAACTCTGATACTTACAACTTGAGCTTGTTGCGTTTGAGCTTGTTTTATGTTCTTCTCGGTTACCATTAACTGGTGCGCGGCTCTGTAACAAAACAAACATGACCAATAAAAATTTGGCAATATATATTTTGCAAACATAAATTCTATCTACATAAAAACGACTCTTAACATGTAAGAACCCATTTTTAAGTATCTGATAAAGACAATCATGATATTTAATTTTATACATCCAATGCAGGATAAAAAGAAGGGAGAGCTCTACTTTTCTTGGTTGATAATAATCTAGACAATCATTTTATCAAGCGCACATCGCAAGCACATCCTTTGGTAAATTGGCATTCTACTTCTTGGAATAAGTTTACGATTTTATCGTTTAATATTTTTCTTTTTTATACAACAGTGATTAAAATTAGGCCCTCGTCTGAACTTTAGGCAACGGTTTTTTTAAGTACTGTTGACTAGATACAAACAATTTTAATCCCTTTATGTTTGATAAAACTACAACAACACACACCTGTCCATTTGCTCTTGTGTCATTTCGAGTGCCTCTTGCATCTCGCGGGATGTATTTCTCACGAACTCAGGGTCACAGTAGTCGCCTAGACCCTGTTCCTGCAGCACCTGAAATGTATAATGTTACAATAGCGTCAATACATTTTGTTAATTCTATGTGCTATATAATAAAGACATATTTCACCATTAATCTAAATAAAAAAATGTTATATTCTTATTAATTGCGTTTATCGGGACATTTGCATATACATATATTAATATTTTTGTAAATATACATAGTTCTGCCAAACGCGTATAACCTTTGTATATAAAAGCCCTAGCTCGCTACTCTGCAGTACACCAAATTGCTTTGGTATAATTAAAATCATATTTGCCCAGATTCTGGATATCTTTGTACACGAGATATAATTTATCTATGATTATGAATTTTTGCTTTTTATGGCGTTATAAAATCTTTAATCATGATGTCTGTCACGATCAAAGCTTTTGATAATGTGAACTATAAACTGAACCGTGTCATCCAAATCCGTTCAACGTGATTGACTTACTCTCGTGACTAGACTCTCTGCAGAGCCCACCACGGGCACTGAGGAGTTGTTCCCCCGAGGACTGCCAGGCAGCGACACCACGCCGCGACCAAAGCTATCGCCTCCTGCAGCATCACCATCAACTATGTCATCTATACGCACATAATATACTTATACTTTTCACGAGACTTTTAGTGGCTATCAAACTTTAATTTTATTGTTACTTCATAACAGGAAACAAATAAATCGCAATTCAAACAAACCTCAATAAAGTCAGTAATCATGATTCTAAATTCTAATCTATAAACTTTCTAATTTCTCAAAAGCTCAGAAGCTAGCCTATGATTCTTAAAGCAATGAACCTCAACCACTCTCTATACATTAATCTAAATCATTAGCGTCCTCGTGGATTTTTATGATCGACCAAATTTTCGTGCAAATCATACAAAACAAAAACTTTTCTGAAATCCTCTAAAAGCTTTTCTAAATCCTCATTCTAAAATGCAACACTATTTAGCCCTCCGATGTTAGTTAACATGCCAGTTACTATGATGATCATTGAACCCTTGTTAGTTACATGTCATGAGTTAGAATTTATATTTTACCTGAATCATTTAACATTCGTTATGTGCAACGCGTGTCATTTTATTCGTGTGAGATTGCAAAACATGAAATTTGCTAAAGCAAAGTGTGAGTGTGGTAGATTTTAAATCGATACCGTCAGATCGACGACGCCTGCAATGATTCCCTGTAAGCCTCAAAGATTCGTCGATGAGCATTCATAAATCTACAACGTAGAAAGCTTCCTTCCACCAAAAATAAATAAAAATAGAAAATTTGAAAGAAGTGTTAGTTAGCTACTAGAGTTACGTTACGATAGATTAACTCCGATATTATTAATTATAGTAGTACTTTAATACTACTTTAATATTATAGACATAATACTTTCTTTTACTACGGAAATAATCAATAAGTGTAAGGATTGAATTAATAACAAGAGAGAAGTGTCGGAAGGAAGCTCTCTATGGGTCGTGGTGAGTGGTGCGGACCTGTGTCGTGCGCGCGATCTAAAAGCTTCGGGGGCGGCGCATGCGGGGCCGCCGCCCCCGAGGAGGCGCTGCGCACCATCCGACCTGTGGGCGCGCCCTCGCGCCGCAGCGCGCGCAGGCTGCGCCGCTCGCCGCCGCGCGCGCGCTCCCGCTCGGCGCGCGCGCGCTCGCGTTCGCCCGCGTGCGAGAACGCGAACGGCAGCTTGGCGGCCGCGTTGTACCCGTACAGCGTCATCGTGCGCGACTCCGTGGTCGGCGTACACGCGCTCGCGAGCATCGGCGATATCTTCGGCTGTATCGTGATCTCGAACGCGTTCGGGGACGGCGTTTTGTCCTCCACACTCGCCATCCGCGGGATCGTCAGTTTCTCCCCGGAGGACGACGAGTCCTCCGGGTGAACCTTCTGCCGCGACACGGCCGAGCTCGGCTTCGGTGCGGTGGCGTTCTCGCTCGGCGTCGACAGGTAGTTGACGCAGCCGAACGCCAGCCCGATCTGGCCTAGCATCTCGGGGTAGTTGGACTTTTGGTTGCTGTTAGTTACGTACCGTTATCCACACGAAAGCGGTGAAAGAGGATGAGTGTTAGAGAGGTTATTGAAGCGTTAGAGGTGCGTGACGCAAACTGTAATATTGGAAGGAAATCAACTACAAAACCACACTTTTGACTACCTTGATACATAGTGTTCTTTAGATCATTTGTGGTTCTTCTGTAATATAAGCATTTATTACTAAGACTCTGGTATATATTAGGTATTAATTTAATTGGTATTTATTGCTATTATGATTGATTGATGTTGTATTATTATTAATAGTCAGTAAGGAAACTTTTACGCACTCGAGTACTTGGTATATTTTTTCTGATTCTCCGTTGAATATAAGAGGCCTAAGGGGTATTTGTTCTTTTGGTTGTCCATTTGCTCTGTAAATAAATATAACAATATATTATAAATATGGATATCGAGAAATAATTAGCTTTTGACTATTATAACAATAACACTTACAAATTAGGGGCAAGAGGTATTGGCCCGACGCCGTACTCCCGCTGCATCATTGAACTTAAGTGATTAGCAACTCCATCTGAGGAAATATACTAGTTATGTATCCATCACATTTATATATAAAAATAATAGATTAATTTAAATTTTAACTTTTAAACTAGCATAACTTATTATACTGGGTGTAAGGGACGGCGTACCGAAAACTTTAGCAAGACGACTTTCTATAAGTACTTATCATGACATAAACTTCAATTATTAAAAAAACGCACGATTAAAATGTTATGTCGATTAACATTATTACGCGGTACGCAATGGATTGCTACCGATACAACGCACTCGCCATACCGCACGCATAAAAACAGCTGATCTATTTAAATCACGACCATTTAATTACATTGCTGTATTGTAGAAAAATGTGGCATTTTATTATGTTATGATTCACAGTCAGAAAAATGAAAAATTGCATTAAACCAATTGTGATTGTTTAAAAAAAATCCAACGATTTTTAACTCAGAATAATGGTTTGAATCTACTATTTCAGTTTTTGGTACACCGTCCCTTACACCCAGTATAAACTATAATTTATACCTGCAAATAAAATAATAAAATAAGTTTTACACCTGCGATATGTGTATAAAGTATTATAGTTTAGGATTGTGTTGTTGTTTGTCAAATTCGGTCAACTTCAAGATATTCTGGTATTACTTTATGTTTACATTTTGTTATTCCTTTCCAGGGGTTTCAGAGTTTGGACAATATCTTAAAAATTTTCTGGGATTATGATTTGTTTGCTTGACAATTAACATTTTTATGGATTTTGTCAACTTTATGGATCTGATAAGTCCATAAACTGCTACCCAGATAGATGTTACTCCTGAGAAAAATAGTGTTCACGCTTCTTAAAGAATGATTTACCTGTAGGTGGCTCGCCATGTTTCCTATGTCTATGGAAGTGTCTGTTAGGCCCGTGTCTTCGTATACTTGACCAAACACCTCCAAACAGCGAATGATTTCTCTGTTTATAAAGTAGTACAATTGTTAATTATGTTGTCCTTTTTGATGACAGACTGCATAAGAGTCATTCCTACTAGCGTCTTATAGGTGCAGGCAAAAAGTACTAACTTGCTCTAACTATCCCTCTTAATTTATTTAATTTCCTACATTATTTACAATATATGATATTCGGGCCTAATTAAAGACTCTAGGGTCTCAATGTTTCTAATGTACCTAATAATCCCACACCGCTTTCACTGAGGTCTTAATCTGGTAACTGTCACATTAACTTGGTATCGCTTCTTCATTGTATTTTCATCTGTTCACTGTACGGTCAAACATTCTTAGTCTTATTTTGTCACTACGTCATTAGTAATCTTCGTGATCAGTGTTAGTGTCATATTATAAAATCTTGCTTTATTAATGTTATTGCGGCGGTAAATGATCAGAGACCGAAATAAGTGGCGTCCTCTCGTATCGGCGGCCAAGACAAAATTTGGGTTGCTGAGCCAATAAACGGAACGGAACAGATATTTTGAAATACTTGATCATCGATAGCTGATAGCAGATTTAGTACTTTTTAAATATATTTCAAAACTTGCTTACCCTATGCATAGGCACATCACATTCAGCAGATATATCATCCAAGTTTCCAGATATCGCTCGTTTCAGTTCCGGCCCAGCTTCATGTAAAGTCCTCAGTCCCGCCTGCAGCGTCATTTGGTGATTCTGCTCGTCTGATTGTCGCATCTCTTGCTCCTTCCTCTTTTTGAACCTATAGATGTTCAACATTTGATTAAAAATCAGCTACATTTGATTTTTATTGATGCAGTACTTACGGAATCCTTTGAAATGTGCAACTATGCTAAGCATTGAAGTGTATTCGAAAAGATCTTCTAAAAATGTAAAATGTCTATTATATGTTCTAAATAGATCTGTAAAAATATGTTATCTACAATGTGAGTTTTGTCTATGTATCTGTAATCTAAATAATCCCAAAGAAGACAAAATTCATGTACCTAAAAATACTAAATGTGTAAGATCAAAAATCTCTCAAAATGAATTGATCGAATCACTTACGCACACTAATTCTAAAATTGTATTTATAACATAAATATCACAAAAAACACAACATATAACAATGGGAAATGAAAATACTGGTAAAATAAAACAGGTAGTTGGAATGTTGGCAACATGTGCATGCTCTTGCATCAAGTTTAAATGTGGGTTTAAAGTTGCTTTTATAAAGCTAGTAAACAAAATATTATTTTACTCTTTAGGAGCGTAGTTCAGGGACATGCAGGGTCAAACAGTTCTTTGGAAAGAATCCCAATGTTTGTGTCAAGAGACGCTTCGACTGTCGGCGACTGCTATCGTATTTATAAGGCTATATCGCAGGGGCAAGCCAGCGCTTGTATGGTAATTGGTAAAACACTAAAGGGGAACATTCTGTCCTACTCGTACACATACGTATGTATCTTGTTGTTACTCACGCGTGATTCCTATGAAACAAAAATTTGTATGTCAGTGTTAACCGAACAAAAATGAAAATGAAATAAATAATTAAACACGAAATAAATACAAAGAAAACAATTTAACAACAGATTTTGTTATAATTACATAACATAAAAACGGAGACTGTATTATTATGTAAATTATTTATATCTTGTAATACGATATACATACATAATTATATTATTTATAAAATAAATCGTTAAATAGTCATCTTATTTACGCTTTTGTTGTGCAAACCAATTAGATTCAGTAGACAATTTTTTGATTTGATATTTGACTTACATTAAATCATCTGTTTAATTTTTATGGAATTTTGTCGACGCTGCATTTTGTTGGAATGATTCTCCGTAAAGGTACTAATATTTAGTTGTCACTGACCTCCTAAAGTAGTCCTGTATAAGGAAGGTAGCGTAGAACTTGCCCACGGTGATTTCATTGGGATCTCCTGGCGGTGGCACTACCTGATCCAATAATTTGGGGGAGGTTCGCTTCCAAATCTTCTTAATTACCGCTCGCAGTTCGGTGTTGCAGTCGTCGATATTGCCTGTAGAGATGCAAGAATATATCATCGTTAGCGTTCCGTATTCTGGCAGTTAAATTTTTCATGAGTTTACTTAATGTTAATTTCTAGCTCGATGTTTCAACGCCCCGACGCGCGGCGGTCAGGCACAATACTTTTATATGGTATCTAAATGTGTTATGAGATAATGACACATTAAATTACGAGCACGCCTATCTAAGTATAACACCATTTTAAAGTTTGGTATTGATACGACTGACAATATAAGTTTAGTAGTTCAAGCAAATACAATTATGTATTTCCTATCAGAATATAACCCTATTTTGTAAATAAAACCAATGTTTTATTTACAAATTAGGGTTATTTTCTAATGGATGTCTAGTTACCTTCGGTCTTGATCTTCAGCGAAGTTCTGACGACGGCAAAAAGGGTGGCGTTGAAGAGAACTGTCCCATCAGAGTTGAGCGGCATGTTCATGGAAACAAGCCGTTTGCATGCCACGCGGTGAGGACACAGCTTACCGAAACCTGAACAGACATATGTATAATATAATATACGAGAATACAAACAATTATTATTCAAGTTATAGCTACTGTGGATAAAATTTTAATGTTAAATTAGAATGATCAACTATATTGTGTATGCTTAAATTATGTAGCACCAGGTACGAAAGGCGGTGTGCGTGTTCTTCTGTGTCATGTCTTCGTCTCTCAAGGGACAGTAGAGGAAGTCTTTTTATGTAGTGGTCTGCCGTTTCACACGGCCGGCGGGCCGTATCCTCGGCGGGGTCACGATTGCATGTGAAACCGATTCCCACGGCTGCGCCGTCTATGATTATGTCGAGGAATACCGTGTTAGGTTTAGTCGGTATTACCGAGGTATCTTTCCCCCCGTGAGTCCGATATGACCTCTACGTCGCCTCGCGGAGAGGTATGCGTCAAAGCATTATTGAATAATTGTTATTAAATAGTAAAAGATTTTTCATCATAAGCGTAGGTAGGTACTTTGCCAAAATGGCTATATTAAGAAATTTCATGAGCACTTACCTAAAGGTGGGCTAATTTTTCTCAACAAAGTAACTACATCTAAATGTTTTATTCTACCCTTCGCATCAGGATCATATTCACTCCACAACCTGAAAAGTTATACGAGAATATAAACCCTTTGTTCTGTGGGATACTATAAAACTAAACTAAATTATTCGGGTATATCTTTCAATTATTATAATTACCTTATAAATTCATCTAAGTGGTGTGGTCCCAATATTGACCAGTCTCTAGTTAAATAGTCGAAATTATCCATAATTACTGCCACAAATAAATTAATAATCTGCAATCATATAAACATTTTAGTTAATACCATATCACCGGCAGTTGTTTAATTGTTTTGTTATATGCTTTTGGCACAGTCTTGCGGTGCCACTAGTTGGTTACCGTGGCGTTGCAATATCACAGGTACTGCTCATACTTAGCGAACCTTTTTAAGAAGATGATCGCGGACCCATAATCCCTAACTAAAAGCACAGGTTCACACTTAACGAGCTTTTAGAATGCTTCTTAGCATTTGTGAACTCCAGTAGAGTGGTAGAGTAGAGATTCACTTTTGGGCTGCTCCAGCTAAGAACACTAGGTAAGCTAATGCAGGAGCAGCGATAGCTCAGTGGGGAGACCACTGACTGCAATGCAGAGGGTCTCGGGTTTGAACCCACGTCGTGCACCTCTGACTTTCGAAAGTTATATGACTTTTCGAAATTATATGCGTATTGATTGACAATTATCGCCTGCTCCGTGCCTCGGAGAGCACGTTAAGCCATTGGTACCGGCTGCCATGAACGTCTATGGCAGTCATTATTGGGAGGGTGTCACTGAGTGTCGACACAAAAGATCCCACTGGGTCGAAGTGACGCCGGTCTGCGCTGACTGGCCCCCACATAAGATAAGATAAGCTAATGGAGATAAGACTGCTATCTGCCTATCTATCACGTAGTAGGTAGTTTCATGTTTAAATATGCTTTCAATGTACATTATTCGGGAGGAATAACTGATCTACGCAGAGAGCATATATACTATTTTAACGTACTTACCAAAAACGAACACAGCACGTAGAAAGATATAAAGTAAGGGAAGGCAAGTACGGAGCCGCACGTGCCACCGCTGTCTTCAGGCTCTACGTCTCCTTCCTCGTGGTAGTTCTTGTCGCACTTCACCTCTGGCTCCGGCGACACGCCCATCATTATGTCCTGCCACGCCTCACCTGGAACAAGGACATGGATTAAAGGCTACTACATCAGAAATTATAGGATTACATTAGCGATGCGTGATTGTTACCGAGAAAAATATTAATTCGAATATAGTACAATACTGAATGTTGATTTACTAGTACCAACAGCAACACTTTAGAATAAGAGTGAACAATTCAAATACAATTGGGCTCACCATATCACCAACTTTAGTTGCCTACAACGCAGCGCACTCACTTATATAGTAGAATATTCGATCAATGATTCTAATGTATTTCAAGCAGAAATATTCACATTCCAATGTTTTAATAACACAATCAAGCAACGCTAGTGCAAATTTTGATGACCACAGGTTGCTTTCTGATCTTTAAATGTTTTGAATAAAATACCAGATCATAAGTAATTGTTTACTTACCAGTAGCTGAGCGGAACAAGACAAGCAACGCTTGTGGAAACGTCTGAAAATGGTTGTTCCTCGTGATTGGCGAGTCATCATCTATCGCTATCTTTCCAAATACCTAAAAATAAAATAGCACTTATACATTGTATCCAACAGGAGACGATGTGAAATTATATTTTTATGTTTTCTAATTTATATTTATTTTTTGTGAGCTAACCTGCATTCCAACGACAGCGTAAATGAAGAATAACATAAGAATGAGGAGAGCGACGTAGGGCAGCGCCTGGAAAGACTTAATGAACGTCCACAATAGAGTCCGGATGCCCTCACCCCTGGACAGCAACTTCACTAGCCTCATCACACGAAACAGACGGAAGAAGTTTATAGAAGGTATTGAGCTTTCCTGTAATCGTTACAATTTTATTTAGCATAAATGTGAATGTAAGTGTAGTGGATATTAAAAAGCTGTGTTTAATTTATCACTGCAAAATATTTTAGTTGCTTTCTTGTTCGTAATTCTATCCTAGTATTATCTCTAATAGTTCTATAATTACATTCTGTTTGCTGTTTTCAAACATGGTTAAAGAGAATCGAGATTTATAAATGTATAATTTCTAACACAGTCTCTGTATTTAAAACTTATATTTGTCAGCTTCGTAGTTCACTGTAAATTCTAGCGGGCGATTCATTAGATTTATTACCAAAACTACTGGCAATTCAGAAAATATTTCTAGTTCTTCTTTCATCTATCATCGCCCTAAATGTTATACGTTTACTTTAAATAATTTTACGTTGAAACTAGTAATACATGAAATGTGTTCAAAAACTTCTTTCTGCAATTTAATGAATGTGATTTTATACTATTTATACATGTGAATGAATCGGAATGTTGCTTCAATAGTAATTTCCGAGTGCATCATGTGCTTCGACTGTAGTGCGGTGTTCTGTATCTCGGTAATTTAGACCGAGAATAAATTTTACATATTTAAGCTTATCGTTACTGTCCCATTGTAATCGTTGTGAACATTAAAAGCTGATTGTTCTTCAATATTAGTTGCCTAATTAACGACATATAAAGCTGTTATCTAATTCTAACATGTGCAGTTTTCTCCGTACGTGTTGTTTCGATCTAATTTATCATTACTATTTAATTTTTAGTGTTTATACAGTTGACGTTTCTATTTCTATTTAGTTATTTCCTTACGAAAGGAATTTGTTAATGTCATTTATTATAATTTACCCATATGATAGTTATTTTTACTTCTAAAGAAATTTAATTTAGCACGTCGTGTTTTCATAAGTATATTTTTTATTTAAAATGACATTAACAAGGTATACAACGAGCGTGAAAGCGTGGCTTACCTTAACGACGTGAGCTTTTTGCAGGCCACTTCCCTGAAACCAACAGGCCGTCTTCAGTGGCAGATCCTCGTACAAATGTGAGAGCATTAGCATTTGCCGTTATTACAACATCGATATTGTCCATGCCCGGGACAGTAACATTGCTGCCTAGTTTTTGGAATTACCAATTTTCATTGAGATACCTTTCGCCTTATGCAGATCTCGGCTTATTTTTATTTTTCCATTGGTGCTCCATTGTAAAGGTAAATATTAAAGTATATAATTTTAAAATATGTTAGTAACATAGCATGACGATTCAACATTTAAGCAACAAGTAACTTTTGCCTTAAACCAATACTAAGTAGTTCCAAAATTTGACAGCATATCGTCATAGTGAGAGTGTTTATCTAATAAGTGGTTGGTGTGTAGGAGAGTGCAGACAGTGCTCTTACCTGGTTCTTCAGTTCGTTTACTTGCGATACTACTATGTCGATGATGCTGCCCAGCACGATGATAAAGTCGAAGGTGTTCCACGCGTCGCCAAAGTAATTCTGTGTAACAGTGTTTGGTTATCTTTATAAAACTGTAACGACGCTCTGTACTTTGATGATATTTGAAGGAAATATTGATTTTGATGACCTATGATGATACTGACTTCCAAGTCCCAAAACAACGGTTTTACAATATCTAAAAGTATTAAGTTTTTAGTCGGGTTTTTGTTTACCTTTTTAAAGGCAACTTTCGCATTATGAAAGTATCCTGTGTCGCGGGGGACTTTATAAAAATTTAAACAACATACACGAAGAAAATCCAGACTCGGAACAAATATATGTAAATCACACAATTTTTTATCCCATGCGGGGATCGAACCCACAACACTCAGTTCAGTGGCAGAGGCGAGGCGACCACTTGAACCATTACGGCATCCGTGCTGCTTGTTCTAGTATCATACAAAAACTAGTGAACAGATTATGATGCAGTCTACCTTTTGATAGTGGTGGATTATACTTGACTAAGATTTTAAGTAGGCTCTATTAAACTCAAAAATGTTTATGTAGTGTTTTATATAAACGATATTTTAGGTGGCGAGCAAACAGATATAGTTTTCGCAGTCAAACTAAGAACTGTGTATGTTTCAAAACTGTCAACCACACAAAACTAGACAAACAAAGCTAGGCGCCTGGAGTATAATAGCAATGTGACCACTGTATCTTTAATTTTTCGAGGGAAAAATATTATTCAATTTGCTTACCTTAAATCTAAACGCAGCTAGTTTAAATATGAATTCCAAAGCGAACACGGCTGTGAACAGCATGTTGAGCAGATCCAACGCTTTACTGTACTCATGAGGTTGGTTGTGGTACTTCATAGCCAGTGTGATAGTGTTGATCATAATCAGCACAAAGATCGCGTACTCAAAAGGCTGTGACGTCACAAACCACCATACTTTGTATTGTATCCTGTGCTTTGGGATGTATCTGAAAATAGCAGGTACAAAATTTGTGGAGTATGTATTTCATTCGTCATTGCAATTTACGAATGCCGACATGTCATAGTTGTGTGCGTATGCTTTAGATGTGTTAAGAGTAGTAGGTAATTTTGTTTTATGTTTACGTGAATGTTAAACATTAACATTTATAAAACATTTGTTTCAAAATATTTATGCAGTTTCCAAAGAAATAGTGAGAGTCCATCCGAATTCTTCCTGAACATATTTTTTAAATAAAAATACGTAGAAACATTTTAAGAAAAATCTGCTGAAGCGTGTTGAAAAGCAACCTATAAATCGGATAGATTTAATATATTTATTTCTTAAAAGCTGCAAATAAAATAAACCGCATATATATATATATATATATATATATATATATATATATATATATATTATATATAATAATAATATAACCGTATAAATTCAATGTATAACATTTGCATAAACGATATATTAGTGAATAGCAAAACATACATTATATCATGCGATGTAAAAATATATGAATGTTGTAGCTGTGTTTAACAATAATAGTTAGAATATGCTGGTTTAATTTAAAATCCTTACCTTCTAATAGGCTTAGCTTTCAATGCAAACTCGATACAATTCCTCTGATTCTTATCTAACTCACAGTTTTTATACTCCTGTTCACCCTCGTTTTGGAATGTCACTATGACGAAACCGACGAATATATTTACCTATAAAATTAATATTCTCATGTAAATCTTTATTACAATTAAAATTATAATAAAAGCGTTAAAACGTTTTAAATGTATTACAATTAGATATAAATAGGTTTAAGAAACTGAACCAGTATTTGTGACATTCATAATCTGTACTATCACTTCATTAATTAAATAACGAATACTATTCAAGGGTACCTTTACAATCATCATAATTATTCAGCATATTATACATTTTTTTATACACTTAGCGTGGTAAATACAAATTACACGAGTGGATAACCCCGACGTATAAATGCAACCCTAATGGTTATAAGGGTTATTGTCTGTTTTGGATTTTGTATTTAAATCCAGATTTTATACTTACCATAAAGAAGGCAATTATAATAATATAAATAATATAATAGGCTGCAACAATTGGACGGAAGTTAGTTATGGGACCACGATCCTCAGCATTCGAATCTATAGACACGTACAATAACCTGGAAATGTTTACAATCATATTAAAAAGTTGGTAAACAGTAATAAGCTATC
The DNA here is from genome assembly GCA_963564715.1 of Catocala sponsa. Taxonomy (NCBI): domain Eukaryota; kingdom Metazoa; phylum Arthropoda; class Insecta; order Lepidoptera; family Erebidae; genus Catocala; species Catocala sponsa. The sequence goes on from OY751352.1 coordinate 11,528,036, forward strand.
TGTGCGGTAAATTTAGAAACCATCAAGATAAATTAATAAAAATATTAGTTCAACTATACATTTAAATCTCTAAAATGAGAAGTCTAATCTCAACAACTGTTCAAAGTTATATGTTCTGTTATTTAAGTTTAATTAGCTGAAAAGTTTTTAGAATTGTTCCGTGGTCGTAGATGAGTATTGTCCTGTAATATTTTTTAATGATTTTGACTTATTTAATAACTAATAGCAATCATGCAGCGCTTCTGGGATGTTTGCGGAGGCAAGAGTAGATGGTTTTTATGCCATTATCCGCAAACGGTGTGCTTCCCTGCTGCGCAGAATGCGTGGTAGCTCATACAACTTGTTGAGCACATTGTGTGATCGATGAGACAGTCCGATTTTGGGACGCTGGATGCGACTACACACGACGTAGACAGTGTCCAGAAACCGGGCCTGTCTCATAATATTACGTGTGAAATTGATATGTTACTAACACTAGGTTAAGGATTTTGTCTGTTACGAAAACTTTATGGACCCTAGTCTGAAATAAATATTTATTATTATTATTAAGGCACTGTAATTATAGCAGTTATGTATACAATACAAAAATCCATGCTCTTGAGTCATACAATAAATATCATCCTAATATACTTGCCCTGGCCATCCTTCAAACGTAGACACAGTGAATAAAGTAAGCATTCCTTTCATCACATTATCAAAATGAAAGTCATTCCGTTTCCATTCTCTGTCCCTTACAACGTAGTTTCGGTTCTCAAATACTAAATATGTCCCTCTGAAAACAAAAATGCCATCTGGTGATATTCACACAGTAATTCCATTTTGATTGACAATTAAAATATCTAATGGTACATAAGAATAAATTATTTATGTTTAATTAATTGTAGATACTTACTGACACTCATCCTTTGTCATTTTCGAAATGTCATTACATCTAAAAAATTTGCCCTGGAACAAAATCTCAGCGATTAAATCTTTGCCAAACTGGAAGTATATTTTGATTAGTTACATGCCACGACGAGTTAAGACAAGTGTATTTATTTCAGTTAACCCTTCAAATATTATACGTTACTACAGATGATCCTTATGGTTATTTAAATCAACCCATTTCTCATGATACGAAGCTATACCTTAAGAAGCATAATATACAATACACAAATAAATTTTGGTATTATAGTTATGGCTGTAATGAAATGTGGTACAAGATACGTTATATATTGAGATATTAGTGTTACAATTAAACTTTATAAAAGCTCGGTTTTTATTTAACGCATGCATACATTTAGTATTAGCTCGTCTTGTTACATAACGCATGCAAACATAAATTCTAGATTTTTAAGATCTTCAGTCTGTGTTAAAACTGATTGGTTTACTTTGTGTAGTATAAGAAAGGTTTTGTTGATTTATAATCTTTCATCCATTGGACAGGTATCATCAGTTTTGGATGCTGGAAGAGCTTAAAAATGAATCAGCAACAACAAAGTCTACATCTCACCTTAAACAACTGTACACCAACCACGGCAAACATAAATTGTAATAAATACGTAACTAGCATTATATTTCCTATAGTCTTAATCGCTACTATCACACACTTCACCACATACTGTTATTGGAAAGAGTGCGTTATTTGTCGGGGCATACGTTACCAAGGGTATAGGATCCACAATTGTCCAGTGACCACGCAGCGTCGGAACATAGGGGGACAAGCAAACCAATTTTAATCACATGGGATATTTTACAAGGCCGTGGGGACCACAATCACTTACTAAGGTTAGAACTTCTCGCACTGAAACGCCAAGGTAGGGGGAATGGTTATCACTTCTAACATGTAGGTTTTATTAGTCATCTAAATGGTCGGACTCACATGTACTACACCTTTGGGTTGTATTAATGATGTCATGCTGGAACTATTCGACGACACCGAAATTATAATGTCTAGTATACTAATAATTGCTTCTACTGATTGAGTTGAACATGCCAAAATGTTGTCATCTTGTTTGCCTTTAGCTGTTTTAGAGACCATTAAATGTGTTTTGAAGAAGTTTATATTATATGTGTATTTTCAAGCATGTCACAACATAGATATTTCAGAAGAAAAAGTATTGCGAAGCTTTCCAAATATATATGTATATATATTTATGTTGGAAGAAAGCTTAGCGGATACATCAAAATTAGCACAAAAGTTAGTTGAAGCATTAACTATAAAATAAAATACTGATTTCTGTATACTTTTGAAAGAACACAATAAGTTGTTTCATTTGTAACCTATTTAATATTGCTTTGCATGGTGTCTATAATATGGTATTCTTAGCCTTCATATAAAAACAAACAAAAAGAAAATAATCATGAGAAATGAGTAATAAAACAGTAAGGAAGAGGTAAGAATGTGATATAAAATTTTGTACCCAAAGGTGTATTTGAAAGCTATTATATAACAGTGATGTATTGAATAATGTGTATTCACTCAGACCACACAAGACAGTTCATATAACGGAGTATTGTGTTGGTACTCTCCAGAATTATATAGCGGTTGCCCCCTACCTTGAACATTTGGACTCCCATGACAGCGAACATGAATTGCAGTAACGATGTTACCAATAATATGTTGCCAATAGTTTTGATGGCAACAATCACGCATTGTACAACGTGCTATAATCATGGAAAAATTGTATCAGGATGTGTAGTTGCACATATTTTGAAAATGTCTTTAGTGTGTGACAATGAGGAAGTCATCCATGTATGTCAAAAAATTAAATATCTCAGTACAATTAAAATTACCTTACTTTTAAGATTACTCTTTAAAGTACACCGATACTCATAAATTATAATTAAGTATCAACTTTACAATTATTTTCATTTACTATTTACGAATATAACATTAAAATGTATGCTGAACTTAGACTTGGTAATAGCTAATTGTCAAATCCATATAAACAAAGCTACTGACCTTAAGGCCCTTGGCCCTATTGATGGCCCTTAGAGGTCTCAGCACCCTGAACACTCGCAATATTTTCACCACTGATATACTACCCGATCTGGAAATAATAATAATATGATTACAAATTATTTATAACGTTCTACTTATAGCCGACTATTATCATAAATAAAAACCTGATACTCTATACTATAACTACTGGTATTTTATGTTAGAAATTATGATGATACTTTGTTATATTAAATAAATGTTAGGTATCTTATTTTAAAAGCTAGAGTACCGTTATTATAACTTTAGAGATTATAGAGACATTCAAACGTTTCGAATTTGAGGTATCAAATTCTAATAATAGTAGTTTAGTTAAAATCAAATAATAGATATATTATAAATAGAGCAATCTGTCGAAACAGAGAATCTGACACATATCCACAAGTAGTGTTCTCATTCTATTAACATCTTAAATATGCGGAATATGCACCTTTTAGATTTTAATGCGTTATCAAACCAATCTATTTGTATGTAATTTATAATAATGAATAGGCCTTATATAGTAAATCAACTAATACAAGTATGCACATACATTCATCAATTAACAAAAAGAAATTCCAGGTGTCTTTTCAAGTATAACTTGAGACACATCTTGATATACATGATCTGTATATCAAAGAATTCTTAAAGACTATCATCAAACATAATTTTTTATATTTGGTTAATTACTTGAAACTCATGGAGATTAGCGAGACGCAGACGACGAGCATGTCAAGCACGTTGAATGCGGACCGCAGGAAGGCACCCTGGTGGAGGATCAGCCCGTACGTTACCAGCTTCAGGAACAACTCCAGCGTGAAGATTCCCGTAAAGAACACGTCGAATTGACTTAACAACTGAAAAATGGACGACATATATTTTTTGCGTGATTGTTGCTTAATTGACGCTTGTCAGAGACAGATAGTGCCGGCTGCGTTGCCCAGGTCGGGCCTTGTTATTACTGATAGAAAACTGGCAAAAACAAATACTATACGTATATAAATGTTATAATACGAAAATACTATATGTATGGCTAAGGTATCGATAGTAGGGGGTAGATACCAGCTGGTGAATCGTGGCCATGATACTATATGATAATACTGCGTAATGTCATGTTATTCATATATAAAGTTTTATAGTTTCGTTTAAAAACTATTTCATGTTTAGAAACTAACAATATAATTGATCTGGACTTAGCTAAACTTACTAGATGGTAATTACCTAGTTAATATTATAAATGAGTATAAATTAATTCTGTAAAAAGTAAAAGGATGAGGTCGATTTTATAAATACTTCACGATACTTACCCAGTTCCTAAATCCTTTCTGGGCTGCATCTAGCGGGTCCTCAGCAGCCAACATGGCGGATGAGAGCATGATGCACACCAGAATAATGTTTCCGAACGTTGAGGATGACGACATTTTGTAGCAAAACACACGAAACCTGCCATTGAACACTTATGTCAGGGCAGTGGTGGTATAATTTATATGGATAACTCTACCATGTGCTTTACTTTTATTACATACAATTTTAAATGGAGTAAATATATAATTTATATTTGTTTGTTAAAACACCAAGACTTTATATAGGTGCTAATAATTCATTGATCCGGGAAGCAATTGTATTAAAACACTTAAGCAGTCACATAAATGAATATTGTAAAGACATCATTAACTTTATTTCAAATGTTAATAAGACAATTTAAATACATACATAAAAATATTTATACATACAAGCTGTCCCAGAAGTCGACGTCAAGCCGGAATCAGATAACAGGCTAACTTATAATAGCTACCAGTAAAATATAAAAAACAATCGAAGATATGTATTGTAAAAAATAAAGGCATTTAAAAAAAAAACAAACAATCTACATCCTGTGATGGTCTTTTCACTCCTGTTACTATAGATATTTACTTTTTGAATTACTTTTTTTGTTATGTAATCTCGAATAACAAAAAAAAATTATTCCGGCTTGACGTCGACTTTTGGGACACCTGTATATGTATTACAAAACACCGATGACAGAAGCGCATGCAATAAATTCTGATAAAATAAAGTATTGAACAATTCATGCATTGGTGCTTTCATGCAATATGTAATCAATTTATAATAATTTATGAACTAAAATAATTTGTTGTATTTTTTGGCAGATAGCATTTACCTCAATAACAGCATGCAACCACCACACAAGATCACATCACACACGTTCATATAATCTGACGTATATGCTAATTGCCAATTAAATATCAATAGTACTTATTTTTAAATTAAATAAAAATCTAAGGGATTTCAGGTCATGCTTTCAAATCCTATCATCTAAACAAACAAACCTAACTTCTAATGGGAAACACAGTTGTCGGTACCCACTATACTCATTGCTGGAACAATTTTTAACTAATTTTGATTATTCCACACATTTATGGGGTTACAACGTTCGTGCAACGAGGACGATGAATGAAGATGGTGTTGGAAACCGTACTGTTTTTGATACAGAAAGATCTAAATAAACTAAAGTACCTACGACCTCAAATAAGATGATAAAAATTTATATGTAAGAACCAATTAATACGAAAATAATCTTAAATCGAAAATATTAAAATTAAATATTATTATTTTGGACTTACTAAATCGAAAAAACAAACATCATAAATATGAATATCGCAAGAAATAAATCAGACCTATAATTTCAAGGACACCTGGGAATGGATAAGGTAAAGGAAATACAGTTTCCAACAGACACGAGGACAGTCACAGTCGATGATATGTAATGCCAATCACTGCAAGGACAACACAACGCCAATCGACACAATGAGACATGGGTACCACCAGGCGATGACCGCATCATTCACCTGTTCGTCGGTGAGAATATGAAGAAACTACTAGCGTTCGGTATAGGCGGCGTTTGATTGGGCATATTCAGTTCAGACACTCGCCGCGGTCTGGCTGTAACCAATGTTCCCTCTTCTTCAGATTGACCGCCATCTTAATAAGGAAAAATTACAGTTTCTACACTATCTTCTATCGCTATAGTTAGTTTTAACCTAAGATTACCAATTATCTTGCTATTGCTATTGACCATGCCGAAATCCCTGTACCTAGAATGTCTCAACTAAATAAGTATGTAGTGATTATTATAATGCTTACAAATTAAACGCAAACACAAGTGTAGAAATTAGCTAAGTAAAAAGTGTAGAAATTATAAATAATAATATTTTTATTAATTAATCAAGTTGAAGAAGAAAGACGTAAGGCGTAAAGTAGAAAATGGATTTGTCTGTAATAGTTTCGGTTTTAGGCAAATAATCAGACTTGCTTTAAGTGTATTGTTTTTAAAATCGAGCCTATGACGTATGAAATGTTTTATTGCAGAATACCAAGCAAGGCGTTATGATAAATATCACTCTTGGATACATATAATGAGTATTTGAATAACTAAAAGATTTATTGCATTTGTGCTCATTGAAGTACATACATGTATGAAAGCCGATTCAGAGACAGTCGCAGGCTCGATCATAGTAGTACCAGCTATTAAAGACAAATAAAAACGCAAAAATACGTAAAAATAACATCTATTAAGTGGTGTCCGCCATTCCCTGCCCTAACCTGTTGGTTTTAGCGAATATGAAGAAGGAGGTGGCGTCGGGTATAGGTTTCTTAGTGTCGCAAATATCGACCTCGGAGAGGCGGCGTGGTCTCGCCGATGAGGTCGTGGGTTTACGTTTCAGTCGAGGCTCTTCCTCCAACTCTGTATTCACTGTTTTGGTTGGTTAGCTTATGTACTATGTAGCACTTGTCTCATAACAATATTTAATCGATAGTCATTATTTGCGCATGTAAAAATCAACAAAAATATATTTAGAAATATTCTACATATTTGTATATATGCTCCTTAGCAAAATCCTTATATACTACTAAACTTTGTAAAAATTTACATTTTGAGACCATATAATTGCAACTAGTTGTTCTATTAATAAATATTTATAATTTTACAAAACATTTTCTTTAAATCTCTCTTGTATCTTTATTTAACTATCTCTATCATTTTTGCACCTCGATATGGTTAGGTCTAAAACAGAATTATTTCATAATCCCGATTATCTAAATCTAAAATACCTATATGGTTTCTCTGGTGTCCCTCCATCATCTCTTGATCTTCTCCTCTCTCCTGTTCTTCTTCCACTCTTTCAATACTCTCATTTTCTTCATCCACAATCTCGTCTAATTCTCCTTCTATTTCCTCTGCATGTTCACCTTCAGATCCTGTCTCTTCGTATTCTCTTTCAGAACTGAAATAGAAAATAGATTTTGTTTTATTATTACTTTTAGTTTTTAAATGACGCTTAACAGTTTCAAGGGTCGTTTGGTGTTATTTTAGCTCCGTTATCTCCAGATATACATACTTATGAAAGGAATTATACTTACTTATCAGTAGTGTAAGCATCATCATCATGTATATATTCATCATCGGTATCTGCGGGTCCAACTTCTGCAGCTACTACACTTCCACCTTCTTTTTCTTCAGCAGCCTTAAAATAATTTTCCGTTTATGTAACAGCTTTATTATTAGGTATTACAGTTAAAAATGTGTTGGCATGCGTTGACATACCCCTTCTTCTTTTTCAATGTTTGTTAACGATTCAGCGTCTGCCAAGTTGTCGACGGCGATGGCCAAGAAGACGTTCAGAAGGATGTCTGTATGTGGTCGGTTAAGAAATATATTTTTTTGGTGTTACATGTGTTAATCACGTTTTTCGTTTTGCATTGCTATTTATATTTACATCTAAAAATATTGTAGGCATACAAGTAATGATATTAAATTCGGCAGAGAACAAAAGATAACATTTTCTTCTTTTGTTTTATCCTAAAGTGTAGTTTTGCTCTTATCAAAGGATACAGTTACCACAGATGAAAAGAATGATGAAGTAAATACAAGCTAAAATCCCAACTGTGCCCGCGCCGCCATATGCTTTAATACCCTCGTACATTACCGCATTCCAGTCTTCGCCGGTAAGGATCTGGAGAAGAAAATCAATTTCGAAATTCGATCTTATAGATAGTGCGTTTTTGCTGACTACATAACAACATTATCTTTATCACCTGTTTGACTGATTTTTATGAAATTACGAACTCTCATATTAAAAGATTTCTATCCGTGTTAAAAAGTTAACTATAATGCGGGTTACAAAGAACACCCAAATTCAGTTCAAATATCTACGAATTGCTCATAATATTAGATCCATGAGAATTCAAACCACCCAAGATTTGCCACTAAGGCAATAATGAGTTGACCAGTTTACCACAATTCTGCGTCATACGTGCAGTCAACGAGATAATTTATATTTACCTGAAAAACCGTAAGCAATGCCTGCCAAAAGCAGTCAAAGTTATGGCGATCCTTCTCCTCGACGGGGTCGTAGTTGAATTTACCGCCGAAGACCTGCATGCCGAGTAATGCGAAGATCATGATGAACAGAAACAAGAGCAGCAGCAGCGATGCGATGGACTGGATTGAGTTCAGTAGAGACGCTACCAGGTTCGAAAGAGAGCGCCAGTACCTGAGAAATTTTATGGTTTATGTAAGTAACAATTTTTGTATGCAGCGTATTTACATTGATATTTCAGGGTTAGCATGTATAGTTTACTGGTTTATATGACAACAATTTCTATAAAATGGTATCTTTGCTATAGTCACGGGTAGTTTGATTTATACAATAATATACTTTATATGTCTTTACTTACTTAGTAACCTTGAACACTCTGAGCAGCCTTACACAACGCAACACAGAGATGCCAAGAGGCGGCATTACCTCCGTCTTCGTGAGTACCATCTCGCTGATGGAACCGATCACCACGAAGCAGTCGAACCGGTTGAAAAGAGACACGAAGTAACCCTAAAAGTATTAATTACATAACGGTCAACGACATAAGTATTTAAACATTGAAATAATTTGCAACAATTATTTATGATTTATTTTACTATTTATATACGATTTTTTAATTTACACTTCGATGTTTGAATTTTACTACGCAAATCATACCATCATTTGAAAAGTTTTCTGGGTTTATCTTTATGATTTCTTTTGTCACGACTTTTATTAGTTACGTGATGGAGTCTACTCTTTTGTATACCTATTCAGGTAGAACATGTCGGACTATAAAACTGTGTAACGTCTCTGCTATCTCATAAGATTGTATGATCACAATTAATGCAGATATTTTATCAAATATTTTTTCAAATATTACTGATGTAAAAACATAATTACGATAGTTACTTTAAATGGTAAGAGAATACAAAATCCTAAAATGTTTAGTGCCTTAAATCACCGACTGTTCATGAGTTAGACGGAGAAATCTTTTTAGAGCATCCTCACGTTTAATAAGTTGTTAGCAAAAAGAATAGCCTAGAATGAGTCCAGTCTAATTCAATTGCAATTTGAATAATAAAGTATATCTGAAAACCAGAGCTTGGATAGTCTCACCAAAGATCTCATCTCACCAATATAATATAAATTTAGTATAGTAATTAATAAATAAACAAACATACTTACTTGTAAACCCAAACTGTACATCTTCACTAACATTTCTAGGGTGAAAAGTGCTACAAAAAACGCATTGCCATACTCTTGAAATAGATCCAGCCACTCTGGTTGCCTGCAACAATAATTGAATTTGTTAATAAGTTGTAATAATAAGAACACCAATCCTATTCTTGTACATATATCGTTTCTTTTTTCATTTATTATTTCTTTCGGGGTTTTTGTCTAAACCAGACATATTAAATTATAGACATAATAATTAGACATATGTAATTATTAGACATATTATTGTATATCGGTTATAATGCAGATTCTGCGCTGCTTGTGGGAATATCCTGATAGAATATCACAGTAACACGGCACGACCGTTAAATCGAAGTCTCGCGCTAACATTCGGTAGCTGCGTACGCGCAGCACACTTAAGTACACGCATAAGTCACTCACAGTTATAGAAGTCCCATAAAGCTCAATCATACGTAAAAAAAATATTTTGTTTTGAATTGCAGGTATAGACGCATCTCCATATTAAATGACATATTAAACAAGATATATTATATTTTTTTTATACCGGACATCAAAATTACAGAAGAATACGATGGAAATTTTGTTAGCTGGAAACTTATTAACACTTTAACAACTAGATACAAAGGAAAAAGCACGTGTCCGAGCGGCAAAAAGATAGCAAGACAATTTCCAGTTAAATGCTGAAATAAAACATTTTAATTTTCTTCTACTGTGGTGAACCCAAGGAAAACTAATAATTTTATTTGCAGCTTCATAAGCACCTTTACATTTATCTTTACAGATCATAAATCTAATTTAATAGCCAGCAGTAATTATATCATATCTTCTATACTTCTTAAAGCCATTTGGTCCTTGTTTCAGGAGTATGATCTGGATGTACTTACTGGTAATGTTCACTAGCGAGAACCACAGTGTTAAGGAACACGAGCACGATGATGAGCCAATAGAAGGTCTGTGACTTGACTGCTCTTCTGCACGCACGCTTCATGCGACGGTTTACCTAACAACACATAAAATGATTACTAACCCATCATTATTTCTAATAAATAAGAAGAAGCGAGACCAGCACCAAATAGTTATAGGTACTATAAGTTACCAATACTGATTGCAATCAAATTGCCTCCGTAGCGTAGCGGTAGTGAATGTAACTGCTGTGCCTGAAGTTTCGGGTTCGTAACGCATGTCGGGCCAACAAAAAGTCATTGGGTTTTTCTGTTGAGAAACTCAATAGCAGCTCAGATTTAGGAACTTGGCGGTAAGCGACACCCCCGTGCAAAGTACATTAAACCGTTGGACCTGCGCCTGATCTCTCTCTGGTTGTGTTGGTTTACCACCCCATCGGATCATAAGAGTTAGGGAACAGAGAGTGTACTTGTGATTGCGCACTTACTTGTGCATATAATACTCCTGGGCAAATGGCCCGTCTCCGTTAAGATTGACTGCCGTGACTGAAATTCGGTCTGAAGGACATTATCACTAATTGCAATCAAAATATGAATTTAAAAGAATATCATTATTGGTACAATAAATAGTACTCCATGTGAAGAGTAAGAATGTACTACTTCGTACTCTGTAGTATAATAAAATATCAGCCCTGTATAAAACTGCCTCACTGCTAGCCACGGGCCTCTTCTTCGAAATTATACTGTATGCTATTCGCGATAGAGTCCAATCTTATCAGTTCCATGAAATTCGTGTACCGATTCATGCTCATGGTGTCTGGATGACACTTTTTTCGACCTTTGCGCACCGCGATGTAATTAATATAATATTATGTAAGTAATATGTATATAATGCATGAAACCAGATGTGTCTTAGAAATTGGTCAATTTAGAGACATATCCTACCACGCTTTTTTATAATAAAGAAAATATTTATTTTTCACGCAGGTCGGACAAATGTTTAGTTTAGTGTTATAAACAAATAACTCACCTTATCGAAGTCTTTCTTCCAAACTTTACCAACTGAAACCTTCTGTTGTTCTATGGGTTCGATGCCTAAATGGTCTGTTGAATCGTGCTCATTCGGTATAGGACCTGAAAACATGAAATAATTTATAAAATCGGGCATCATTACGACGAAACTGTATGACACGTTTTCCAATAAGTTCTTTCCGCAACCCAATTTTTTTTATTCTATGTTTTCTGCTATCCGTGTCCTAGAAATATAAGTACTGAGCAATAGTCTACTGCATTAGTCAAGTTTAAGTAGGTAATCTTAATTGTATAAAGCCCATATTTTACATGGAAAACCTTATTTTTCATATTCAAGAGATACCTACTTCATTTTATATTTTAATCCGTTTATCCTAGAATGGAATTTTCTATAGCTTTGTCAAAAATTTGCTTAGTCAGCTGTTGCCGTTTGGAGCTTTACTAAATACAAAACTATTTTCATTTATAGTCGTTTTATTTTTTTCTAAATTAGATTTGGCTTCCTGTTTATTACTTTTTCTTTTGTCTTAAATTAATGCTTTTTCCTTACCGATTCCATAATCCCTCTTCTGATCCACGGTATCATGTTGATCAGCTAACGGCTCTAGGTACTCCGCTTGCGTGATCCAGTCGAGGTAGCCCTTCAGATCTTCTTCCAACTGCTGCTTCTCGCGTAACTTTTGGAAGTCTCCTCGATTCTTTGCTTTCTCTCTTTCTTTGGAGAACTCTCTGTAATTAGATTATAAAACATCAATCAGATTATTGAATCAAATTAGTATATTTTATTTAAAGATACATTTTCATATTGAAAATAATCTCAACCTCAAAGTACTTACAAATTCAAATAACACTCAATTTGGGTTTATTTCTATACAAATGTCTGTAACACCACTAAAACTGACAATGATACATATTTTTTGTTATAATAATGATAGTAATATAAAAAAAGACAAGAAAGCTTGAATTTGATTAAGTTCCAGAACTTGCATACTTACCCAGACAACACACCGAGAATAAGGTTCATGACGAAAAAAGCACCAAGGATAACCATGGACACGAAGTAAATCCACTCCCAACTGTTGCCCATAGCGTCTTGTATCTGAAATAAATAAGAGTTAAAGTGAAATAAGTGTCAAAATTTGTAAAGATGTTTGTGATTTAATCACGTCTAAACCGTTAAGCGAATTTGATAAAGTCTGGTACCTATACAGATAGACAACGTTTTAAATTAACTCATAAAGTATTACCATAAGGATTTCCACAGGCAAAGCCACGGGCAAAAACAAATTATGGATATAAACGATATTCTCCTATTTGCTAAAGAAAGAGCCTCTATGAAAATATCCATCCCTTATTTATAATTTAAGACTTCGTTTTGAATCGTCAGATACAACCAACAGATAGTAGATCCAACAATACGCGAGTAGTAGTTTCTTATATGTAATAGAATGAGTGAAGCCGTGGTCGGGGTAGGCCAAGAAAACACTGGCGCGATCATCTGGATACATTTTTAAACGACAGGCAGACCGAAGCTCTAAATAGGTGCTGTTAAAGAAATGTGAGGTAGACCTTTGCCCAACAATGGCACAGGATAGGATAAGAAAACGAAGGAATGAAATCGCTATTAGATATTAAGAACTTACTTAAATTTTCTTATAAAATTACAAACCTTTCTTTATGTAAAAAATATTATATGAAAACTGATATAATTAAGATCTGTACTCACATTATACATAACATCAGTCCAACCTTCAAGCGTGATGCACTGGAACACGGTGAGCATGGAGAGGCCAAAGTTGTCGAAATTCGTGATCCCGAAGTTGGGTCCCATCCAGCCCTCGCGACACTCCATCTCATCGCCGATCATGGAGCAGTTGAAGCCGTTGTCCAGGTCACAAGGGTGCGGCGTGTCCATGATCTCATCTAAACATAAAATAAATTATTGTAATTGGATATCTACCTACCTACTTTTAATAAATTCGAAAGTAACTCTATCTGTCTATCTAATACCTCTTCACGGCTAAACCAATCAATCGATTTGGATGAAATTTGGTATAGAGATAGTTTAAAATCTGAGGAAGAACATATGTTACGCTACGCTGGCGGAGCCGCGCGCAAAGACTAATTATGTAATAAAGAGCAAAAAGTGTTTGTAATGATAAACTCAATAATTATCATTATTACGGAATGATTTTTTTTTACTATTAGTAAGCTATTTTATCCAAAAGTAACATAAGCCATATAACATCATAAATCAGTATCATCCAGTTATCATAAACATGGGTGATACCGTGAGGAACAGCTAGTCTGATATAAACATGTTAAAGTGTAATTATTCATTTAACTTGTGAAAACGCATATTATGGAGAAAAGTTAAACACATCTTAAGTAATAGCTCTGACAATTTAGGCAATTTTTGAGAAGGTTGTTGGAATGATCTAGCTTATTCATAATTGTTTCAGGAAATGCATTTCTTTTAAGTTAGTTTGAGAAGCATGTTAATTAAGTTTTGCTATAAACCTTCTCGTATAACGTCAAATTTAAAACTATTTAGAAACCAAATTTATATTATAATTTAGTTAGTGTAACCTTGACGTTCACCGTTTGTGACCTAAATGACCTAAATAATATTTTGCCCTTGACCATTATTTATGACACAGACCTACAGTTAAATAGAATAAAAATAAATTCAGCGCAGTATACAATATGCATACATAGCAATGAGTTTCAGCGGGTACCTACTCATAGAACCATAAATACCTATATATTAGTGCCGGTTTCTATATTAAGAAACGAATTCTCATTCTTATATTTTACTAGATTTTGCCCGCGACTTCGCTCGCGTAAATATAGGTTAGGGTGACACCCTAATCACCCAGCGGTATGAAATATATTTTACGACCTACTCTCATACCTACCAAATAAATATATATAAAAATTTCATAACAATCGATCGAGCCGTTTCGGAGGAGTTAGGTAGTAGTTAGGAGGAGTACGGTGTTTGTGGTGGCATATTACAAACACCGTGCCACGAGATTTTTATAGAAAATATTATGTAAAAAATTTATTGTCTGTAAGTAAAACGACTCGTTTCTTGATATAGAAACCAAGGCTCTTTTAAAGATAACTGCTGTCTCCACAACTGTCTCACAAATCGCAAAATGGTCTATCACAAGAAGATTTTCAGTTTTCACGTAAGAGCCATGATCTTATTGCAAACTGGCCGAACCTGTATACTTATTGTAGCAGCTTTTGTGCATCTTGCCGGAGAAGAGTTCCAGCCCGATGATCGCGTAGATGATGATCACGAATATGACGAGCAGTGCGATGTGCAGCAACGGCACCATCGCCTTCAGGATCGAGTTTAACACGATTTGGAGACCTGGAACGTAAACACGTTGGTTTAAAGTGTACATACATAGATAAATAGTCGTATGCCTGAATAACCGAAGGGCTACCCCTTCGGTTATGCAGAAATGTATTAGATCCTTATTTCGCCAGTTTCGTTACAGGTCGATCCGGGGCCCAGGCGAACCTATTACTACTGAGAATTTCTGACAGAAAACCCTTTGTCCGGCCCGCGTACTGAACCCAAGTAGGTACCAAACGCACAGTGCCTGCCTTGTTTTTTAAAGATTACTAGCAACTCACTAATATTCTTGTTAATCCCTCCAGCTTTGCCAGAATGCTTGTGTGAGGAGTGGGTTCACGTCAGTAGTGCAATGGGTGGGATTCGAACCCGCGACCTCTGGATCGCAATTCCAATGCCTTATCCATTGGGCTACCACCGCTTCAATTTACTACCACCGCTGCAGTTTTAGAAAAGTACGGTCTAATGGCTTAAAGTGAATGCCGTAAAAAATTTGTTTCTTAATTGCAATGCGGCACTAACTCTATGAGATTTGCAAAGTGATTTTTCATTTAATTTCCTGAAATTATAGTATATTGTCATGACGAATTTTTTAAAATATTTTTATACTGCCAAGGTGGCATACAAGCATACGGCCCACCTGATGGTAAGTGGTCACCATAGCCTATGGATGCTTGCAACACAAGAGGCGTCACTTGCGCGTTGCCGACCCTTTAGGAAAGGAAAAAGGAAGTGGGAAGGAGAAAGAACGAGAAGGGGGAAAGAGGGTATTGGGCTTCCGGTAATCAAATAAAGGTACAAGGTAGCAATGTTCATATACAAATTATTCATTATATTATTCATATACTTGTGCTCAACACATTACATACCTACTTTACATGGCCACACTACGCGCACACACAAAATTATTTGATGTGTGCTATGTGGACCCTCGCTAATACAAGGTCACGGCTACGATAAACTCCTACACATCAAAACCTAACCTTAAGTTTAATAATCCCATTGAGCTTTCGCCTTACAAATCAGAGCACCAAGTACCAAAATAGAACGAACTGAAGAATGACTCAGTTCTTAAAACCACAATGGTAATAAACAGTAAAATTTATTTATTTATTTAAGGATTTCTAACAAAGGAATATACAATAACAAACATTATAAAGCAATAATAAAGTTAGTTAGCGTGTATTCTAATTTTATGAAACCGATATATTTGATTGTTTAGAAAAAGTGCCAACTCACTAGGTACGCCGGAGACGAGTCTTAGAGGTCGAAGTACTCTGAATGCCCTCAAAGCTTTCACGTCGAACGCGTCCTTGAATATACTTGATAGCACCGTGCTCACCATTCTGGAATTGTATAAATAGTATAACGTATTATTTATTTGAACAATAATTTACATATTGTAAAAATCCCTTAAAAATAAAAACAATATATACTAATATATATTCTAAGGAGGAAAGATTTTTTGTTTGTAAGGGGTAAACTCAACCAATTTAAAAAAATATTTCACCATTAGAAGCCTACACCATCAGCGAGTAACATAGGCTTAATTTTTTTTTAATTCTTTTATTTTTTTAAATTTTAGTTTATTTCGTAGGTTAAACTGCTAGTAGTAAAACTAACTTCTAGTAAATGAAGAGCCCCGATACTAGAATTGACACTTTCATTATATTTATGTCAATATTTGTGGCATAAAACTAGCTAGAACAATAGTAAAATAAAACGTACAACATATAAAATCAGATCAGTGAAATTTGCGAACTTCCCTCAAATACTAAAAAAATAATTGTATCCACGTATCTACTTCTATATCTGTAGTTCTGCTTGTTAAGTTATTACGGCTGATAATATAGCCCAATTATACTATAATTTAGATTAACCTAGACACCATGAAAGCGAGGAAAAGAAGAAAAACAAAATCGTCTAATGCCTGCTTCCTATATCCAGAAACGATTTAGCTACAGATATTTAAATGTTGACATATTTTCCATAGAATATGTGTCAAAATGAACTGTCTGTAAATAGAAAGAAAAAATGAAAAAAATTTTTGCACAGAACGATTCGTTTTTTAAATATAGCAATCGGGCATACATTTTGAAATATTTTACGTAGAATATGCGTTAAAATTAACTGTTAGTAGGTAGCGACTCGTTTTTTGAATATAAGAACTAGGTCTAAAAGACTCACCCTATGACTACTATAGTGAAATCAAGCAAGTTCCACCCGTTCCGGAGGTAGGAGCCGGCGTGCATCACGAAGCCGTACGCGATGATCTTCATCACGCACTCGCCCGTGAATATTACAAGGAACACATACTCGATCTTTTCCTGGAATAAACAACACAACGTAGAGATATTAATAGGTATCTTCAGAGATACACGTAAGCTTTCTTTTTATTATTTACTTTTTGTTATTAATTCATTTCTAAAGCTTTTCTTCTAAAGCTTTGTTGTTATTTGGCTTCAGTTTGTATCTTTTCCCAATAGTTAAAATTAAAATGTGTAATTCGAACAAGCAGCAAAATCATAAATGTTACTTGGTGCTACCAACCATGTCTGTTCCGTGCTATCAAGTAATTTCTATAATTTACATTCAAAGATCAAATTTCAAAATTTATTTAAACTTTCTGTTTCTAGGTTCAATAATCAAGTGGAATTTTTGAGAAGATCTGGCAAAGACTTTCGGCTATTTTATATAACCGTCATGTTTAGAATATTCCGACAGACAACTGAAAATTAATTAACTGATTGCATTATAGCTGACAGACAGAAGATTTAATTTTGTTGGTTCATATTCAATGAAAAAGTAAAATATCATGTCAATATTAATTTTCATTTATTTAGTCACTGATATCTGTTTAAGCTGACATTAATTATGACACCTTCATTAATTCCTTTCATCCACATTCGTAACTGAACTTTCGTAACCAGCTACGAACATGGAATTTTTTTCTCGTTTGATAACTAGATACGAAAACAGAATTAAATTTCTGTTTTTGTAACTGATTTTTATAACCAGCTAGGTACCTAAATGGAATTATTTTTCTTTGTTCATAACTGGTTACTAAAACCTAATAATCTAAAACATTGTATACAACTATTGTTTAATAACAAAGTAAATATAACTAATAGATGTACCTATTTTTATTTTCATTCGATGAAGACATTTTAATGGAAATTTCTTCCGTACACATCTTTTTGAGAGAGACTATACTATGAATCTGTTAATTCCCATATATGTTACATCTTATACCATAACAAAAGGTTACAGATAATGGCAGCAGATACTTACAAGAACCCAGTTGGTGTAGTTGGAATCACTGGCGGGGTACGGTGTGTAGACGGCGAGCGCGATGCAGTTGGCGAAGATTGTGGTCAGGATCATCCATTCAAATGGTCTGTACTTGAGTTAAGTTTATAATTTTAATTGCAACGTGTTCATATTATTTAAAGAATATAAATAAAATATAAAAACATCAGCCCAGTATTAAACTGTCCCACTGCTGGGCACGGGCCTCTTCTCACTGTGAGAAAGGTTAGGCTCCTTAGTCCACTACGCTGGCCTAGTGCGGATTGGCAAACTTTACATATCTTCGGGAGCATTATTTGAAAACTTGTAGACATAAAGTCACGATGTTTTCCTTCACCGTTAAAGCTAGCAATTATTCATTACTAGCTTTTGCCCGCGGCTTCGCTTGCGTTAATTTAGAATTTGACAATGAATTCGGGTTGTACTCTGCTTGTAATAATATAATTCAATCATGATTCGAAAGACACGTGGAGCCATCTATTATCATAAGAACGTTATTGTTGTTTTCCTCGGGAACAGTATTTTTTTTCGGGATTAAAGGTAGCATATGTCCGTTTCTGTGCACATGACAATGTATATGCAAAATTTCAGAATGATCGATTCAGTAGTTTAGGCGTGAAAAGGTAACAAACAAACAAACTCATTTTCGCTTTTATAATATTAGTTAGGATGGGATTAGGATTAAGAAGTTAGGATTAGGATAGGATTTAATACGCACATAACTTCGAAAAGTTACATAACTGCGTACCTAGGGATCGAACTCGAGACATCTGCGTGGCAGTCCAACGGTCTCCCATTAAGGTATATAAATATAAAATAGTAATTTATCCTATCTCCAAAACGAAAGGTTCTTATCGGATCTTGAACAAAATGACAGAACTAATGAACACAAATTTAATGGAAGCAAGTGTTCAAAACATATAATAAAACGTGTATTGACATTAGTCGATGAAAAGAAAGATATTAACATACGCATGGATCAAGTAGCTGCGCCCCTTTCTCTCTCCTCCTCCATCCTTAATTTTTTTGAGGTTGGTAAAATAATAGTTTTTGACACTACCTATGTATATGACTACCTATGAAACACACACTACAAGCAAGATTGTTTTAGTTAAAGGCATTTTAGTTCATTCCTCATATCATTGCGTATTGAATACAGTATCATAATTAATTAACATAATTAATACAATTAATTGTTACTAAATGATAATCCATTGCTAATTAGGTACTAATTGGATACCTATACATTCCATTTGCTTGTCAACTACAATAATCGCAAATAGCAACTATCTAACTACTAACTATCTAATTATCTAACTATCTTCTTTGTTATGGACCAGGACTGTCTTGAGTTATATATTTAAGTTAAACTAACGGTCGCCTAGTGGTCAAAATTCGACCAAAATTCCTAAGCTTGCTAATTGTTTTTTTTTGTCTTTATATAAATAATCCATATAAATAAGGTATAGGTAACCATAGTTACAAAGAATTGTACGAAGTCAGACGAACAATGCCGAAATACTACGAACGCGATTCGACTGCGTGTGTCAAATGCATGGATGTGTGTGTAGTGTTTTTTCATTAATTTAATGTAATTCTAATGCATATTTTACAAAAATATTAGGATTCGCCCCTCCTTCTCCATATAAACTTTAACTGTGCCAAATTTCATACTCCTCCTGCGCAATTTTCGTAAAAAGTGGTACAAAGTTTTTGCTTCACGTATTAATATATTATAGATATGTGATAAGTTTTAATTAGCTTGTCCTTCTTTTACGCAGCAGCCGAATAACAGATCGATGTGATGCCATAGAATGTCATAAGCTAGTTTTTATACCGGAAAACCCTCCGGTTGCTTTGATATATAAGATAGTTCATTTTCTTTAGAACTACGGAAGCGTAGCAGCAGTAAAAGCTAGTATATTCTATACAAGTATTATCAAGCTGAAGAGTATGTTTGTTTGTTTAGTTGAACGCGCTAATCTGCGGAACTGCTAGTTCAAATTGAAAAATTATTTTAGTGTTGGATAGCTCATTTATCGTGGAAGGCTATAGACGATATATCATCACGCTACGACAAATAAGAGTGAAGCATCAATGAAAAATGTTGCAAAAACGGGAAGAACTCTTATGTGAAGCAGACGAAGTTGCGCAACTAGTATTAGTATATTGGGTTAAAATAATAAACATTTTAACATATTAATTATCTTTCTGATCTTGTTTACGTTTTTCTGTTATAGCGATATACACTATTGGTACGACGTAATTCATGAACATGTGTTCAATCAAATCTATCAATCAGCCTATTGCAGGCTCTTGCCGGATATAGGCCTCTCCCAATTTACATTATCCATTTCAACGCATCCATATTTTTCAGGACATCAGTCTACGTTACTGGGTGGCGGTGCTGTTATCTACGCTAATTATAATAAAGTTGAACAGTTTATTTGCTTTTTTATTTAAACACGCTGATCTCTGAAACTACTGGTCGTATATGAAAATCACTTTTGCTTTTAATAGCCCTACTGATTGATACTTGAGATAGTTTATAGGTTAATTGCATCACGCGATGCAGTAATCATAAACGTGACTGAAACTGCGGCAGACAACTATTATAAGACTAGATGTAGTCCACGGCTTCGCTCGAGTCAATGTAGGTTAGGTTAGTAGCAGTACTTTTTGGATGAAAGGTACCTTATGTACTTTTCTGTTATCCTGAAAACTTGTATGCGAAATTTCATTATGATCGGTCGAGTAGTTAAGGCGTGAAAACGCAACAAAAAAAACGAACTCACATTCGTATTCATAATTAGCGAATTAGAATTAGCATTTATAAATAGCTCAGTGGGGAGACCAACAGACTGCAATGCAGAGGGTCTCGGGTTCGAGCCCACGTCGCGCACCTCTGACTTTCGGAAGTTACACGACTTTTCGAAATTATGTGCATATTGATTGACAATTATCGCCTGCTCCGTGCCTCGGAGAGTACGTTAAGCCGTCGATCCCGGCTGCCATGAACATATATGGCAGTCGTTATAGGGAAGTCAGTGCCCTCTAATATCCTGACACTGGTCTAGCCTTAGGGTATCGCTAGCCTTCGGGTTGCGGAGGTCAGGTGGCAGCCGCTCCGTGTAAAAACTGATATCCAGTCAAATCCGGTTAGACTAGAAAGCCGACCCCAAGTGACTTGGGAATAATAAAAGGCTAGGGAGAAGATTCGCATTTATAATTAGTCAGGAAAACAAGGCATGCCGCAAATGTGTGTGACAGTCGCTAGATTAATGATGCTATACGAAAAAGCAAATTCAAATTTCACCCTTACTCGAACTTTGAACAATAGTGTAACTCTGTCTAGTATTAGCCATAAAGACAATGAACATGCCATCCCAATCGAAAATGCTACTACCGACAATGAGGATAACAAAAAGTAGTTAGTTACTTGGAGTAGAAACGAACAAACAAAGCCGAAATAAATATATTTGAGCGTCATTGTGCTCTCAGTTGTATTGAATCCCCGGTCAATTGTGGTAACAATAGATTAAAGGACACCTGTTGCTCAGGTAAGGCAATATTTGGATAGAGTTTTAAGCTCGAAAATAGTAGATTTTCTTTGTGTATTGTTTGACGTCGACAACTTTTTAAATATTAGTTGCCAATGTTACTACGTTTGCTAGGCACCTCATTTCTAAAACTGCTATAGGAAAACTAACTGTTTTATTATTTTTATATAAATCGCATTATTTGATAATTCTTTACCAATGACAGAAATGTTTTCTCTAGTCTTACTGTCACGCTGCAAAGTTGTCAGCACATGCATATGTACCTACGATAACACTACACTTTTACATGAACTACTTGTTGCAATTATTTACGAGAGCCCTGGTACCCATACCACAAGTTAAACCTTACTTTGGGTACCAGTGGTCAACAAAATTATTGTACATGTTAAGTTTATTATAACTCATGTGTTATTCTTTTGCATGTACCTTCTTGAGTCAATAAACTATTATTATTATTATTGTTTCGATTATAGTACGTTGTTGTTTTAGTCTAACAACAGAATTTGTGGCTATACGATAAGGTTCATCTTGTTCCATATATTACTTATATTGTCTTTCGAATTTGGCATCCCTATTATTATTTACTCCTACATTTTTTAATTCTTCTTCTCTTTTGCTTAAACATACATATTTCAAATGAAGAGGACCTTTTCATATAATATATTTTGAAGCGCTTGCGACTGTACTTTGTCAGGCATAAAATAATGCTATTAGTTACTATTCAGTTTATTTTTTAGTTAAGTGGCAATACTGTCTCTTAAGTACTGGATATGTTCACTTTAAAGTAACTTGTCTTACCAGGGTATCAAAACTTTGCTTCAACTTGCGGTTCCAGAGGATACTTATCAAAAATTATTTATAAACATGCCATAACACTGTTGGCAGAATCTGCATATAAAGTGTTGTGAAATCAAATAATAGGTATTACTGTAAATCATCTGGTGCAACTTCTATGTTTAGCGCCGACAAATGGAATAACGCTCTAACAATAGAGTTACCACGAGGTGATTTGTTTGGCCTTCGATACTAGAAAGGTGGAGCCACTGTACTCATTACGTTAACTACTAAGTTCCTTTTTATCTTCTCGTCTAAGTTTACTGGCTTTGAGGATCACCACCAGGCCGAGATCCTCAAAGTACTAATGTATGCGAGCAACTAATATGTGGAAGTCTATAGACATAGGGAAGATATTGAGTTTGCATTGCGACGTCTATCAGCGAGACTATGCAAGCGATTTGTGGTATTATAGCATGATTAACAACTTTAACTTTTTCCAATAAATGCCTTACCAAAAATGTAAGTCTGAAAACTACTTATCATAAATACACGCACATCTCGTGCCTATGTGTAAAAAATTTTATCTCAGAAAACATTAATATACACAAATTTCCAACTAAAGTGAAAAAAGCAAGACTGTAGAGTAATCGATGGTTATTGATAATTTTTAGTCACTCTGTAGTCTGTAGTAACTATGCGGTCAGGCAAAGAAATTATTCATGTATAGAATTGTACATAAAACTAAAATCCATACCAGCAAAATATAACAACTACGAGTATCTTGCAGTTGGCATAATGAGACCAAAACGTCCAGAAATCAATTATTTTACTACAATTGAGACGTCCATTTGTCTGATGCATTTGAAGTGATTGTATAATTTAAGCAAACAGATATTGTAGTTACATTACAAAGACTCCTGCCCCAAAGAGGTATAATAATATATGTGTAGCCGTGGGACGTGGGTGCGCAGTGCACCTCTTATTGGGATTCATGAAATAGGGATTGAACCTATTGGATACATTTTTAGACTCCGTGCTGCTTATGACAATTGCCTTATAGAAAATCCAATGATATTTACCACGAGACTACACAGGCAGTAAAACTTATAAATATATATTTAAATACACTCGTTAGTTGAGAAATTTCTATTTATGGGAGACGTAATACGAACACGTGTTGCCAATAATTTGTAAAGCATTTTTATCACGTATAGGTATGAGATGCGATGGCACGAGGATAAGGGGCAAAAAAGAAACATATTGTACTAGCTTTTGCCCGCGGCTTCACTCGCGTTAATTTAGAATTTGACAATCAATTCGGGTTGTACTCTGCTTGTAATAATATAATTCAATCATGATTCGAAAGATACATGGCGCCATCTGTTATCATAAGAACCTTATTATTGTTTTCCTCGGGAACAGTATTTTTTTTTGGGATGAATGGTAGCCTATGTCCGTTTCTATACACCTGTCAACGTATATACAAAATTTCAGGATGATCGGGTGGTTTAGGCGTGAAAAGGTAACAAACAAACATATTCATTTTCGCTTTTATAATATTAATAAAATAATAAAAATAAATAAATAAATATATAAGTTAGGATTAGGATTATCAAGTATGCGAGTGAATGGGTAAAAGATGAAAGCGTCTACAGTCTATCTACAGTTCATTGGTATACAAAGACCTACGACAAACAATTCCTTTTAAAAGCATGTTAATAATGTTATCCAATAATCTAAATAGATCAAAAATATTACAAGTTTTAATAGACTTCTCAATTCTTAGACTTTACGTTATTAACTATATTATTTAGTTTGTAAGCTCGCAATTTTACTAACAAATATGGATGTAATCTTAGGATGAATCTGAAATAAATGATTATTATTATTATTATTATTATTAATTCGCTTAGCACAAATTTAATAGTAAATTAATATTAGAAAATTGATTTTAAAATAAAGCAACTAACAGTAGCTATGAATTTTGAACTCAATTTCAATTTGTTAGCACATTTTCTGAATACTACTTACTTACTTACTCCTAGTAAGTAAAAATGAGATAAATAAAATAAAAGTAGATTAGGTTAGTTTAGAAACAGTACTTTTTCTGGATAAACCCTACGAACCCTATGGCCTATTCTGTACCCTTGACAATGTGTATGCCAAATTCCATGATGATCGGTCGAGTAGTTAAGGTGTGAAAGCGTGATAAACAAACAAACAAACTCACTTTCGCATTTATAATATTAGTTAGGATTATGGAGTATTTGATAGTATATCTTAATTGACAACAAGACAACATTGACAACATGGTTTCAAAGAGAAAATTATGTGATCATGATTGTCTTGTCTTGTGTGTGGGGGCCAGTCTGTACTGACCGGCGACACTTCGACCGTGGGATCTTTTGGATCATGATTAAAAACTTCTAAGTTTGTATCAGGCATGGTAGGTTTAGACACACTGCACCTCAGGCGGGAATCCACACACATAATAAATTACTGTCTAATACTAGCGGATAAGGTTGATAGTCCTGTTGTACGGGAATCAATACATTTCAATGTTCCCGACAATTATATGCGTGGCGTTGGAAGGCGACAACATAGACTTCTGTGCTATCCGCCTATGTGCGCTCTCCCCAAGCTGACAACAGCCCCACCGTTAGAGCTATTACACTTATAAATGAGTTCCTTCAATGTAGTCCAGATGCAGATATATTTTTTGAATCCCAAAACATAATTTTGAAAAACACATTTATATATATCTGAATTTTAAAAAGTAATTTTATAGTTCCTAATTTGATAAAAGGTTGTTTTTGTTGATTGTTGTTACAAATATTATTTTATGTTATTTCTTTTGTTAATCTAAGTTTTTGTTAAGATTGTATGTAATTTGTTGTAATATTATTAGCATAGATATAAGCGATTTGGTGTATACTGTAAGCTTATATTTTTTATGAATAAATAAATAATAAATAATAAAAGAAAATACATACTGCGCCGATCTTAAATAATTTGATATGAAGATGGAAGATTGATGGTAATTCGCTCAAGATTCGAACCTAAGCCCTTGACATTGTCTCCCTTGACCTAAAAACCGAATAGTTTAAACTAAATTACGCGTTCCTAAGCGTTTATTGTCATTCATTCATACACAGCTGGAGTTGTTTGGCTAAGTGCCAATTTTTTAAGCTATCGCCAGCAATGGATAACCTGCAATTATTTAAATGGTTTAGAATGAGGTGGTCTATGAAAGTTGTTGTTCGTTCGATAACAGGTAAAATATTAGTAATAGCAGGTCATAGCGCAGAAGCAGTTAATGATAAAGGGTTGTATTTTTAGTATCAACATAAGATTTGTTGGGCAATCTGAAATCTTTAAAATTCGGGTGAGATTGAGGTTATAGCGAAAATCACAAGTTTATAAGTATAAAAAAAAAACAACGGATAGCACTCTAGGAGTGCCGGCAGAAGTGAAAACTGGAATATTACATAACGTTGTGCATTTTTGATATTTTGGAATGGTTAGGGAATAATTTTGCACGAATTGCTTTAATTATCAATATAAAAGTACTATCATTTATGTGGTAAAATACAATATTCATTTATTGTGCTATCGTACACAAACATAACAATTCTCCCTCCGTCTTACGAATTTTCGATCAGGTCACGTGTCCTGACGCGAGTTTAAAATTTTTTACCCATCACAAAAAAAGTGCACAACGCCGTTAAAGAAGTTTTCACTTCAAAAATATATTTTTGTCTCTCTTGATTTGTCTCTCTTGAAAAGAGACAAAAATATCTTTTTAGTAACTAACTTAGCAGTAACTAAGTACAGAGACGTCATTTTATTGCAGGCTTTGAATGGGGGATATCGTTTTTGTTTTGCTCACCAGTGGGCGCTACTAGTAAAGTCCTGTTAATCCTGTCACAGCTGCTGTCAAAAGCCATGGTTGGTGGTATTAAAGAAGGTATCCAAAAGCAAATCTCATTACCCTGAAATTGAATCCACGATCAAGATGAATATGATTTCATATAAATGAAACTAGGTTTTGCCCGCGGCTTCGCTTGCATAAACGTCGGTAACAGTACTTTCTCCTGGATAAAGGGCATCCTATGTTCTTTTCTGTACCCCTGACTACGTGTTTGCGAAACTTTGTGACGATCGGTCGAGTAGTTAAGGCGTGAAATCGTGACGACAAATCAAACTTACATTCGCATTTTACAATAATAATTAAGATTTCAAGATGCAGTTTTCTACAGTCATAAGTTATGTACCGTGGTTATATAGTGACGACATTGGCATCCTAATAAACAGTCCAACATTAACAATGGAAAAAGCAAATTAATATTCAAGTCGGCTTAATTTATTCTTTGAAGAGAAACTTTTCAACGTGGACATGAGATACGAAGTGTTTATATTTCAGCCGAACGAAATACGCGGTCATTTGTTATAATTGTTTTAATTTGATTGTTTTTTTTTACTGTGAACTGTAGCAAGTTTCTCTTGGGTCTTGTATCGTTTTTTCTATTTTAATGTTGTGTTAAGTAAGTTCAAAGGTTTCGGCCTTTTATATCATCAGCTGTTAGGAAGTGCAGGTTTTGTATCTATCTATTTATTTATTAGGAAGACCAACAGCTTTGAAATACATAGTAGTATAAATAATATGCAACAGAGAGCCAATGACAGGTCTTCACGACTAATTCTTAAATAACAATGCGTAGACAGTAATTATCTTATCACTTAATCATCTAAAATATATCAAACTAGATGTTCGCGCGGTTTCACCCACGTTTATCTTTACTGCGCCGCCCCCGTGGGTCGTAGCGTGATGTTATATAGCCTATAGCCTCCCTCGATAAAAAGGCTAACCAACACTAAAATAATTTTTCAAATCGAACCAGTAGTTCCTGAGATTAGCGCGTTCAAACAAACAAACGAACAAAAGCGTTAAAGATAGGTACTTTGTTACCTACATATTACGTAAGTCAATGTTTTGAATATTTGAATCTGGGACGATAATTACATATTCGTCATTGTTTATTTTCTTAACGTATACGAGTAGAATATCCATGAAGTATCTTATCTTATCTTATGTGGGGGCCAGTCAGTGCAGACCGGCGACACTTCGACCCAGTGGGATCTTTTGTGTCGACACTCTCTTAATAACGACTACCATAGATGTTCATGGCAGCCGGGACCAACGGCTTAACGTGCTTGCCGAGGCACGGAACAGGCGATAATTGGTAATCAATACGCACATAATTTCGAAAAGTCATATAACTTCCGAAAGTCAGAGGTGCGCGACGTAGGTTCGAACCCGAGACCCTCTGCATTGCAGTCTGTTGGTCTCCCCACTGAGCTATCGCTGCTCCATATCCATGAAGTAACTTCCTTTCTCTCTAACAAGTCACTATTATTATTATTATTAAAGCAAAATATATATTGTTTAACAAGCGTATATTCGCGTAGCACCTTGATTTTAGCATCAAGAAAATATTTAAAACAGTCAAACAGGTTTGACTTAAGCTAAATCTACGTGCTTGATTCAAGTTACTGGATCGTCTCGGAACCTGTAAAACACGCGCGATTATCATATTTATCGATGACTAATTTTATATTTGAATATTCAGCCATTATTTTCATGTTTTTTTAGAAGTTATACGTCTGCTATACCATTGCTGAATCTATTCTTATAACGTTGTGGTGTAGCTCAAACAGATAGCGGGAGGGGTCAACGCTGTCACTATTGGTTCATAAATTATCCTACATCCGACAGCCGCCCAATTTGTGGCTCGATGCGATCCATTTTAGTTTGCGTTGCGAGGTATAGCCATGCCGGTACATCCTTATATCTATGTTGAATAGAACTGTAATATAGTAAAGTAGGTACGTATAATATAGGTTGTGTTTTTGGGATACTCCTTTGATGATTGCCTGTACCGTGTAAGAAATAGGTCAAATGTGAAGGTACCTGCAAAATCGTTACGGGCTACGCTGTGCAAATATAGCCGTCATGGAGAATAAAGAATGATTCTGCATGTTTTGTGTAAACACAGACAGCAAAAAAAAACGGGTTGCACTCCGGGAGTGCCGGCAGAAGTGAAAACTTGAATATTAACGTTGTGCATTTTTGATATTTTGGAATGGTTAGGGAATAATTTTGCACGAATTGCTTTAATTATCAGTATAAAAGTACTATCATTTATGTAGTAAAATACAGTATTTATTTATTGCGCTATCGTACACAAACATGACAATTATCCCTCCGTCTTACGAATTTTCGATCAGGTCACGTGTCCAGATGCGAGTTTATCATTTTTTACCCATCACAAAAAAGTGCACAACGCCGGTAAAGAAGTTTTCACTTCAAAAATCTTATAAAGTGTGTGAGGAGACTGAAAATGTAATTTGATTGATTTGTATATTTCTGAATCTTCGCAAGTATTTAACAATATCTTAAAAGTCGTGTGAATTTAACCCATATTTTCATAAATACTGGTTAAATTTTACAAGACTATTTGAATCAGGGATTACAATTAATATTTATTTAAGGATTTCCAACAAAGGAATATACAAAAACATACATTATATAGCAGTAATAAAGTTCTTAGCGTGTATAGTCCCTCAATTATAGGAAACCACAGCTTGCAAATTATAATTACAACTAAACTAACAACTTAATTAAAGAAACAAACAGAAAACATAAAAATTTTAAACATAAAATTCTGCCTCTAGGGTAAACTTTAAATATTATACAAAATACACAAACAATAATTCAGTTTGCAACGTTGTTGTCAGTTTATATAAATTAGTGAATATGTTCTATCTAAGTCATTGATATTTTATATAAAGTTAGTTGTGTTTGTGATTACGATTCAATAATAAATGAATACATGATGTAAATAAGTGAATCCAAATACATTAACTTTGTGTAAATGTATGATCGAATATATCATTAGAGCTTTATTTTTTTACTTCTGCCAATATAACTTATACCACTTTGCCTATTTGTAAGCATTTAGAAGAGATGTACAGTTTACGTTACAGTATCTACATCCAAACCGATCTATCATCAACTTTCTTTTTTTAATGCGGAATATCAATAACTTGCACGCATTCTTCCACGCTGATGGACCATCTAGAATTCGGGAGTACCACAACTTCTTTGATGGTTCAAAATCCAGTATACTCGGGTACTCTGGTTGCATCTATTCATATAACATGTCTTGCCATCGTAGGCATCCAACCAAGACGTCGTTATGACGTCAGACTCATTATTCAAATGTATAATGAGGCTAACATCGCTGACGTCACTAGGAAAGTCAACATCCTCTTGAAACTCGTACTTTCTGATTACCGTGTACACTACAAAATATATAAGACCTAGACCTTCTCTTAAAATGAGTTAGGATTTAAAGAAAAATGAAACGCGGGTGCTGGTAATAAGTCCTGGATTTTATCCATAATATGGCGTGAGTTGAAGAGCGTATTATACTGGATGTAAGGGACAGCGTACTGCAAAACTGAAATAGTATATTCAGATCATTATTCTGAGTTAATAATCGTTGGAATTTTCTTCAGAAAAAATTCGTTCATTTATACATTTCTTTTTTGCAATTATAATTTTTTGGACTATGAATTTTAATTTATCGTCTGCACACTAAATAAAATGGATGGTTTATACATTACCAGATTTTGCCCGTGGCGTCTCTAATGTAAATGTAGGTTATGTCAATTTTATATCCCTCAGAAACATTACTTTTTTTGTATGACATAGAGTAGATATCATTTTTGCACCCTTGACAACGTGTATGCAAAATTTCATAATTATTATCGAGTAGTTAAGGCGTGAAAGCGTATCAATCAAACTCACATTCGCACTTATAATATTAGTTCGGATGTATGTACAGTGTACACCAAATAAAATGGATGGTTGTGTATGGTACACCTAATATAAACGCTGTATTCCACATTATATTTGCTAAGTAAATGCTCACTTGACTCTACTTCCGTCAACAAAAGGTGTGAAGAAGAAGCCGACGTCTGTGAGTAGGTGCCGTCACTTCACACAAGAGCACACCTCGAGTGTGAGCCGTCCGACATGTTCAACGACGTCTGTTGGAACTAAACATGCTGACACACTTGTGAGGCTGGTGTTTTAGTAGCTCGTGGCGTTACATCGATTATTAAGTAATGTCAGAACAGCGATAGCTCAGTGGGGAGACCAACAGACTGCAATGCAGAGGGTCTCGGGTTCGAACCTATGTCGCGCACCTCTGACCTTCGGAAGTTAAATGACTTTTCGAAATTATGTGCGTATTGGTTGACAATTATCGCCTGCTCCGTGCCTTGGAGAGCACGTTAAGCCGTTGGTCCCGGCTGCCATGAACATCTATGGCAGTCGTTATTGGGAGAGTGTTGACACAAAAGATCCCACTGGGTCGAAGTGTCGCTGGTCTGCACTGAGTGGCCCCCACATAAGATAAGATAAGTAATGTCAAGTAATGTTGTTACTGTCAAATGACTGCTCGGATGGCGTAATGGTTCAAATGATCGCCACAGACTCTACGCCGAGTGTTGTGGTTTCGGGCTTGATTCACTCACGGGATAAAAAAATTGTGTGATCTAAAATGTTTGTGTATTTATACCTAGTGCGGGGTAAGTGGCCATTCAAAAAGATTTTATGGATAATTTTGTGGCTATAGTTCTCCAATATACTGGTAAGTTAAAGACATTTGTTTCTGTCATCATTTACATCATGATAGTCATTATTTTAAGTGCATAGCAGCGATAGCTCAGTGGGGAGACCAACAGACTGCAGAGGGTCTCGGGTTCGAACCCACGTCGCGCACCTCTAACTTTCGGAAGTTATATGAGTTTTCGAAATGATGTGCGTATTGATTGACAATTATCGCCTGCTCCGTGCCTCGGAGAGCACGTTAAGCCGTCGATCCCGGCTGCCATGAACATCTATGGCAGTCGTTATTGAGAAGTCAGTGCCCTCTAATATCCTGAGTCCTGACACTGGTCTAGCCTTAGGATATCGTTAGTCTTCGGGTTGCGGAGGTTAGATGGCAGTCGCTCCGTGTAAAAACTGATATCCAGTCAAATCCGGTTAGACTAGAAAGCCGACCCCTAGTGACTTGGGAATAATAAAGGCTAGGGAGAAGAAGAGTCATTATTTTAAGTAATTATATTCTATATTCTATCACATACACACAACACCATCTAGCCCAAACTAAGCAAAGCTTGTACTATGGGTACTAGGTAATTCATACAGTTTTGTCAGTTCCGGTGACAATTCAAGACGATAATATGGCAAATACCGCAAAGGCCAAAAGTTTTATGATTCGAAACTAGTAGTTCTGAGTCAGCATGTATTTCATGAAAGTAATGAAACTTTAAGATTTCACATATTGAATAACTCTGGTAAACCATTGGAAATCAAAAAACCCTTCGAGCCTTCATTTAGAACATCTTCAAAAGTGGTCAGTTTAAATCATAACGAATTTTCAATTTATTAAAATACTAGGTTTTGCCCGCGACTTCGCTCGCGTTAATTTAGAATTTGACAATCAATTCGGGTTGTACTCTGCTTGTAATAATATAATTCAATCATGATTCGTACGAAACGTGGCGCCATCTCTTATCATAAGAAAGTTTTTGTTGTTTTCCCCGGGAACAGTATTTTTTTCGGGATGAAAGGTAGCCTTAATCAGTTTATGTACACCTGACAACGTACATGTAAAATTTCAGGATGATCGGTTCAGTGGTTTAGGCGTGAAAAGGTAACAAACAAACAAACTCATTTTCGCTTTTATAATATTAGTTAGGATTAGGATCTTATCTTATCTTATGTGGGGGCCAGTCAGTGCAGACCGGCGACACTTCGACCCAGTGGGATCTTTTGTGTCGACACTCTCCCAATAACGACTGTCATAGATGTTCATGGCAGCCGGGACCGACGGCTTAACGTGCTCTCCGAGGCACGGAGCAGGCGATAATTGTCAATCAATACGCACATAATTTCGAAAAGTCATATAACTTCCGAAAGTCAGAGGTGCGCGACGTGGGTTCGAACCCGAGACCCTCTGCATTGCAGTCTGTTGGTCTCCCCACTGAGCTATCGCTGCTCTGTAGGATTAGGATAGTTAGGAAGTTAGGATTAGGATTAGGATTCTACGATTAGACACTTCAGAACATCTGCATGTAATTCAATCGTAGTCCAATATTCAACCGTATGTATAGGTTTAGATTTATTTTATCAGAGTATCTGTACAATATTATTCTATAGATTCAATCAATAAGTCATAAGAACTTGACTTGATGTTAATCCAACAAGATAATATAACGAAAAGGTAACAAATATAAACAGCTAATCCTGTGTATCGCAACGCATACTGCGTTGCGATACACAGGATTAGCTTAGTTATAGATTAAGTAACATCTCAGGCTCCAAATCCTACTTGATCCGAAGGCTTTGTTAATATGTGTAACGAACGTGTTTAAAGCGATAGACAAAGTATATACTGAAATTTGTACTGAAGCTAATAATATTAATTATGTTCACGAAGGGTTTTACTCGACCTCTACGGCGTAGTGGTTAGTGTAACCGACTGCCACGCCTGAAGTCGCGGGTTTGATTCCCGCACAAGTCATACATTTGTGTGCTTGAACGTGGATGTTTGTCTTGGTCTTGGTGTTTCTATGTATAATGTGTATATACAAAAAAGCAAATAAATTTTCGTGGACCCCCGCTTACGAACTGTGAACCCCCATTTTTTTGTCACGCTAACGTAGACCCCTGTCGAGTATCCCGTGGACCCCGGGGTCCACCTGGACCACTTTGGGAACTAAGGATCTAAACTATTCGTCCTCCAGAAGTCCACAGTTCAATAAACCGACAGCCCAACTCATAAAAATAAACTGGAATGTTCACACTCGAGATATTTCATAAAACTAGTATTAAATGAATAAATTTACGTTTCTACGTCTTTTTCCACCGGACATCGCGATGCGCCAATATGATGCATGAGATTTACGATGACCGATTTCCGCTGAAAACTTTTTATTTTTAGCTCAACTAGACAAATAATTTCCTACCATTCTTTATTTGAATATTCAAAATAGACAGTCTCAAATAAAGGTTTGCTATTCTATATCTTCCTAGTATTATAAATGTGAAAGTTTGTGAGGATGGATGGGTGGATGAATATTTGTTACTCTTACACGCAAAAACTACTGAACCGATTGCGATAAAACTTGGTATGTAGATAGCTAGAGATAGTTAAAATATAGGTTACTTTTTATCCCGAGTTTGTTTGTTTGTTTATTTGTTTGTTTAGTTGATCGCGCTAATCTCAGGAACTATTGGTTCGAATTGAAAAATTCTTTTAGTGTTGGATAGCCCATTTATCGAGGAAGGCTATAGGTTATATAACATCACGCTATGACTCACGGGGGCGGCGCAGTAACGATAAACGCGGGTGAAACCGCGGGAACATCTAGTAATATTATAAAGCTGAAGAGTTTGTTTGTTTCTTTGAACGCGATAATCTCAGGTACTATTGGTCCGAATTGAAAATTATTTTAGTGTTGGATAGCCCATTTATCGAGAAAGGCTACAGGCTATATAACATCACGCTACGACCAATGGGAGAGGAGCATCAATGAAACATGTTGCAAAAACGGAGAAAATTCTTATGTGAAGCAGACGAAGTTGCGCGGGTCAGCTAGTATATATAATAAATACATATATACAATGGATATATTTTTGAAAACTTTTGAAAAGCGACAATTTGGATCAGAACTTTAAAATAAATGTGTGTCTGTCTTTTTGTTTTGTGGCGGCATTACACAAAAAGCTCTGATCGAAATTTAAAGCGGTTTTCATCTATATTTTTATACGTGAAGCGAAAACTTTGTATCCCTTTTTACGAAAATTGTGCTGACGCACGAGTATGAAGTTTGGCACAGAGGACGGGCGAATCCTAATATTTATATAAAATATGCGTTAGAAATACATTAAATTAATGAAAAAACACTACACGCACATAACCATGCATTTGACACACGCTGTCGAAGCGCGTAACTATGGTTACACATATCAATATATAATGACATATATCAGCAATATCTTAGAGGCAAACTTTGGTTGAATTTCGAGCATTAGGCGACCGCTAGTAGTTATTAACTGAGGATTCTGTTTATCATCTAAACCAGATTCCTAATCTTTTAGTAAATCAGACCTCGTTCGATCGTGAAAGTCTAGTATGTCGTAGGTGCAATTTTATCTTTTCTAAGGATGTTATGGGCAAAAGTTTTAATAATAATAAACGATTTCTAAACAACATCTATATTATCTAATTCATTACCCGTTTTGGCAACGGTCTATTAAAAAGCCCAAATATTTGGTAATCATGATCACCACTATTGCTAGTTATCGACAGAGTTGGCTGTTTGCCAGCGAGCAGCATACGAGGTATCGATTTTAAATATAATATATCGATCATACGAATTATTTATATCTCAATATTACGGCGATAGGTAAAATTTCTTGGATGTTTTTATTAAATGTAGCTATAATATTCGATTGGCCTTCAAGCCGTTCTGCGATACAGCGAGTTCCTGTATCGATAAAAATACTTTGAAGCATGTTTTGTGGCTGTCATCAAACTGGAATTACTGTGCGCCCTTCGCGTTTTAGGCAGGTTCAGTGAAACTTTGTTAGCATGTTGTTATGTCAAGCGATACACAACTAATGTTAGGTGTTTTCTGATAACAATCGATCATCTGATCGGATGTTGGACATCCTTTGGATTTTATTTTGAACTGGCTGTCGTGATGAGTACGGCGAATATCCTAATCCTAACTTTGTACCTAATATTATAAATGCGAAAGTGAGTTTGTTTGTTTGTTTATTTGTGACCGATCATCACGAAATTTCGCATATACGTTCTCTGGAGTACAGAATAGGACATAGGGTACCTTTCATCAAAAGAAAAAGTACTGTTACTAACCTAACCTAAACGACATTTACGCGAGCGAAGCCGCGGACAAAGTCTAGTATCTCATAATTTTATAATGACTAGAGATTTAGAAAATCTGTTCTTACTCGTATAACATGGTATGTATGGAGGATAAGAGTACCTTGAACTGAGGAGCATGCATGAAGAATTTAATAAGATTAAATGAAGCAGGAGAGATATGTCAGGATCGTAGCAAGAGGAACTTTGTATGGAAGAGAAACGGTAATCTGTGGAGTTAGATAGTATAGAAGTATTCAAGTGATTATGCGATAACATAGATGCACCATATAGGTTATTCACCAAACCTCTTAAAAACGCTAAATGGGTTATTCATCAATACTCTTGCAACTGACACATCCGTGACAAGTCACGGGCTGTAAACTTAAGCCATGAAACACAAGCGGCAAATATAAGCTATCTGTTCAAAATTCTCTTGAGACACAATAAATGTCTGTGTCAAATCTTGTCTGTGCCTTTGTTTCATATGTAAAGACAATGTGTATTGTCCCGGCTCCACGCCTCAGTCCGATTTATATAATAATATAAGCTACTTTTAGACCACAGAACATAAAACAATACATAATTAATTTATATTTATATATTTTATAGATGTTCCCGCGGTTTCACCCGCGTTTATCGTTTCTGCGCCGCCCCCGTGGGTCATAGCGTGATGATAGCCTTCCTCGATAAATAGGCTATCCAACACTAAAATATTTTTTCAAATCGTACCCGTAGTTACTGAGATTAGCGCGTTCAAACAAACAAACATCTCTTCAGCTTTATAATATTAGTACAGATTACTAAATTTGGCCTGCGCCTGCTTCAACATTTATTGCATTATGCTTTGCCTGAAGAGGATTTTAGTTGTAAAAATGTTTAGGCTATAGATGTTACACTGCATGACAATACTATGAACATTTCATGTCACGCAGTGCTAAAGTCGCTGCTGCAAGCGTTAAAGCATAAACGCGGTGTAGTAAATGTCACTCTGCGTGACAACGCTAAGCCTAGAAATAAAGTCACGGGACCCTGTAACCGCTTCTTAAGTGGAAATTCTATACACTTTACCACAATAGTTAAAACATACGGCGGCGGCCTCGATGGCGTAGTGGTTAGTGTAACTGACTGCTACGCCTGAGGTCGCGGGTTCGATTCCCGCACAGGTCAAACATTTGTGTGCATGAACATTGATGTTTGTCTTGGTCTGGGTGTTTCTATGTATAATATGTATGTATTTACAAAAAAAAGTATATAATATGTATGTTTATCCATTGTCTAGTACCCATAGTACAAGCTCTGCTTAGTTTGGGCTAGATGGTGTTGTGTGTATGTGGTAGAATATATACATTCTAACTCAACTAAGAAACTGTTTTAATAAGGTGTTAAAGTCTTAGGTATTAGAAGTTCAGCGTGTTTAAATTTAACGGGCGCAGTGCCAAGACCCATTAGTAATTCGTGATAGAAAATCCAATAACACTTTACGGTATCCGGGCGTCGAACCCAGGCCCAGTCACCTCATAACAAGAGTTTACTCATGCGCGCACATTTATCCCACTGGATCAACCAAGCAGATCAATTAGTATTGCTGCTAATTAAGTACCAGAGAATTTAATAGCAGTAAAAAATCGAATAGCTTATGAATTTCGACGAATCTGCTAACTGGTTTAGTCAGCTATATGACTTTATATTCTCAGAAATCATGAAGCATATTCTCCAAACTGTTCGAAGAAACATAACATCATCATCATTATACCAGAAGAAATGATTGATTTATCCTACATTCATCTCTCATCACTACAAATAGCTGAATGTAAACATTTTTGCAAAAATTTCATGCGAAATTATCGCTATTGGAATATTTTGTAAATTTTGTAGTTGGTGTAAAGAACGTGAACGATAAAAAAGTTTTGTTCAGTAATAGTTTGTTTGCTCTGTTAATGATAATAACCAGAGGTAATATCGCCAGTATTACTGATATTTATCAAGATTATTTGAAAGATTATACCTACTTATCCTAACTAATTATAAATGCGAATGTGAGTTTGTTTGATACGCTTTCACTCTTCAACTACTTGACCAATCATTATGAAATTTCGCATACTCGTAGTCAGAGGTACAACGAGAAGGTTGCTTTCTTGCAGAAAAAATGAAGTGTTGCCGTGCAAAGCCGCGGGCATAAGCGTGGTACGTAACGTTTTTGCACAACACTCAGGACGCATGGAAATTAAAATAAAAAATACTGGAAGTTTGTATTTATGTGGCTTTTGCATGAGGTTGTGAAATTTTGAAGCTTTTGTACGGTCTCTGTAGATACTTTTAAATTGTGTAAGTGGCTGTCGGTTTCTCTTGCGAAAAACTGTACCTTTTTTATGTGTTTAACTGGAGTCTTCCGTTTCATAGTTGCGTCCAATTTGCTCGCTATTTAAGAATTGCAGGAGTCAGTTCTTTAGCTAGTATATTTCTAAAGACGTACTCCATGATTTGTTGTATTTAGTTACAGTATATAAGTAAAATATAGTATGTTTGTATTAGTTCAACTAAAACACTTTGTTTAGAAAATATCACTAATTTTAATATGTAAGTAAGTAAGAACGTTTGCATGTTCAATAACATTTTTGTAAATATATGTATTAACTAGCTGTGCCCGCGGTTTTACCCGCGTTTATGATTACTGCGCCGTCCCCGTGGGTCGTAGCGTGATATTATATAGCCTATAACCTTCCTCGATAAGCAGGCTGTCCAACACTAATATTATAAAGCTGAAGAGTTGATTGTTTGTTTGGTTGAACGCGCTAATCGCAGGAACTACTGGTTTGAATTGAATAATTCTTTTAGTGTTGGTTAGCCCATTTATTGAGGAAGGCTATATATATAACATCAAACTACGACCAATAGCAGCGGAACATCAATGTAAAATGTTGTAAAAACGGGAAAATTTATCTTATGTGAAGTAGACAAAGTTGCGTGGGTCAGCTAGTATATATTTACTAATAGTGTAGCCCACAGATCTTTTAACATGCTAGCTTTCTATAAGAGATGCCTTGCTTATTAGGATTCCGTACCCGAAGGGTGCCAACGGGACTTTATTACTAAGCCTCTGTTGTCTGTCTGTCAGCAGGCAGTATCTAATAAAGCGTAATAGGAAGAGAGTCAAAATTTTTCACAGAGTTTGTATTTCTATAACCGAAATTAGTTAGTTAGAAATTAGATAGTTAGGATTATAAAAATATAGTGATTTATGATTTGCATTATGTAAAGTACTGTGTTCTTGATATTATGTGTTCCTATTTACTAAAAGTGTAAATGTATAAAAATTTGCATGCTATTTAAATATACATAGCGAAATGTGCTCAGCGCCTATAATTATGTACTTACCACCTACTTTTGTAACTACCACATTTTACGCAAATAAATTATTATTATTATTATTAAAAATAAAAAAATCCAAGATGGCGAATTTCAAAATGACCGCTATGCAATTTAAAAACGTATCGCTTACGGTGGTGTTGGTCATGTACGATGGTAAGGAAACCTTCGTATTTAAGTCGCGAGTTTTTAAATTATATACAATACAAGCATGTCAGTGACATAACAAGCAATATAGAGAGCCTAGCGCGAGTTTGTTTTACTTTAACGCGATCGACATGTTTATGACGTTCGGCGCTCCAATTGGTCCGCTCCAAGCTCTTAACCAATCAGAAAGCCATACGCGGTAATCGTTTCGATCGCGTTAACGTAAAAACAATTCGCACTTGACACCCAGTATTTAATTGTCGAATTGACAGCGCTGCCTGCGTTCAGTGCCATCCGCCACGCGTCACAAAAACTATTATTATTTTCGTCTCTAGTCGAAGAGCGGCGCGTAGTATTCTGTGTTCTGTAGCTTTATAGTCAGTGGTATTTTTAAATAAAGCATATTACTGCGACACTCAAGGGACAGTCGAATTCTAAAGAAATACTATTAAAGTAACCCACCACATCTGCGCAAAGTTGAAACCACTTTTAAAAACAAGGATAAGAAAATAACAATAACTCAGTACGAAGCATAAAAAATAAATTAATAAATAAATTGCCGAATAGCTCGCGAACACCGTAGTACAGAACACTGTGCAGTAGTAGAAGAAGAACAGAGCCGTAAAAACTGTCTACTAACCTATAGTCCCCTTATAAATGATTCTGATTATGATTATCGTCCTGGTCCATGCAAAGTAATTGTGACTGTACGAATGGCGTAGTTATTTAAGTAATCGCCTCGCCCCTATCAGTGCGCCGAGTGTTGTGGGTTCGAATCCCACACGGGACAAAAATTTGTGTGATTCACAAATGGTTGTGCCGAGTCTTGGCGTTATTTGTGTCCGTTGTTTGAATGTTTGTAAAGCCCCCGTGACACAGAAATTATCTAGTGCAAGAGTAGTATATTTAAAAAAAGTAGGTATCACTTTATGGAGCAGCGATAGCTCAGTGGGGAGACCAACCGACTGCAATGCAGAGGATCTAGGGTTCGAACCCACGTCGCGCACCTCTGACTTTCGGAAGTTATGTGACTTTTCGAAATTATGTGCGTATTGATTGACAATTATCGCCTGTTCCGTGTCTCGGACAGCACGTTAAGCCGTCTGTCCCGGCTACCATGAACATCTATGGCAGTCGTTATTGGGAAGTCAGAAAAGCCGACCCCAAGCGACTTGGTAATAATAAAGGCTAGGGAGAAGATATCACTTTATGCTATTTATTATATACAGTTGAGCAAAGTTAAAGTTTTTGACTTTGATTTTGCTCAACTGTATTGGAAGATTAACTGTATTTGTCGGCCTTGATGATAGAATATTATTTATTTATTTATTATGACATTTACTCTATAGAGACCATATTATGCGTCACGCGCGCTTGTCCAATGAATGACTTGAGAGCTTGTGTTAAACAAACAAGCTAATAGCTACTTTGCCACATTATTAGTAAGGTCCTTTTTTGAGTAGTAGAGTTGTGTAGTTAGCCGTGGTGGCAATAATTAACTGTTGTTAGTATGAAAGTACTGCTTCCATGTTTTATTTTCATTCAGTACATGCGGAAAAACGCCACACAGTAATACAGTTCTTCATTTACCAGTAAGTCACAAGTAAGAAAGAGATGACCGTGCTCGATTGGTCTGACTTGGAACAACACGCCCTTTAATGTTGGAGGACAAGACCCACTTTGGGTCGCTGAGCCAGCAACGAAAGTAAGTCACAATTAGGTTTATTTGTAAAGCACACTTCAATGTGTACAGGCCCTTACTTCCCTCGGTCGTTGTTCGCCAGAAGTACGGCCTACAACATGTACACGAAGTTCTTGTTTGTTAAAAACTCCAGTCCCTTGTACGTACGAAATTATTTATCATTAAGTTCTTTACGATAGGGCAACTTCTTGTAACAATATGTTATATTTTAGACAAAGCCGAGTTTTCTTTTAAGACGAACGGTGCGTAATTGTAACAGCCTAAGAAGTTGTTATAAACTTATATCACGATCCGTGTGGTTTAGTTTAAATTACTTTATAAATGACTAGATCTTGCCCGCGGCTTCGCTTCCGTAAAAGTAGGTTAGGTTATGTTAGTAACAGACCTCCTTTTTTAATTAATAAAATGTAGCCTGTGTTACTTGGGGATAATATAAGGCAAAGTGGAACGGGCACGCCACAATCGTGGCGGTAAGATCCGTTTTTGAGGAGTGGCTGGAGAAGCGGCATAGCGCCCTCACCTTCCGGCCATCTTCGTGGGCCTGTCCGCCACCCGATCATCACCAGGTCCGAGAGGCAGCGTGCGTGTTGCCACGCGCGCCTCTGTGTCGTGTGTCCGTTCCCCCACAAGGGAGGACAGCTGTAGGGCTTAAATCTAGTGGTAACCAAAGCCTAGTCTTGTTGTGCAGTGGCCTGCCATTTCATACGGCGGGCCGAAACCTCGGCGGGGTCGCGACCGCATGTGAAAATGATTCGCGCGGCTCCGCTGATTGCGGTTTTGTCGAGGAACACCGTGATAGGTTTAGTCAGTATTCTGGGAGGTTCATTATTATCATCATTACCATCTTTCTCTTTTACCCCGGCGAGTCCGACATAAGCCCTCCGCCCGCCCCCGCGGGGCCTATGAGTCAAGGCATTACCACACGTAAAAAAAGGGAAAGAGGAAAGAGGAAACATTAGATTTTTTTTGTTTGTAGGGATTTATCTCAATAATTACTTAAGCGATTTTTTTAATTCTGTCGCGTTTGGAAAGCAATATCACCGACTGACATAGGCTACCTATATTTTATTTAAAAATCGTTTACTAACATAACCTAACCAAAGCTACTTTAACGCGAGCAAAGCCGCGGGCAAAAGTTAGTATACATATAACAAGCTAAATGGCGGAGCCAAATTTGCTAAGGCTTTATGTTTCGAAGAGCTCAAACCTCATCGGCCAAGACCTACCTGATAAAGACTTGCCAGAAAGTTACAACCACAGGAAGCAAGTGTCAGTTTTGAAAAGGATACTTCCATTCAACGATGTCGATGCAGACTTTTCGGAGCGGGTTCTTGAGTGTCAGGCAGAAGAGGGCGCGCTTGGGTCGTTCCTGCTGCACCTTCAGGCCCCTGCGCGGGGCCTTACGAGGAGCTGCTGGCACCGGCTGTTGGGAGACATCATAATTGTAATTGGTATACTGCACGGATGGTGTAGTGGTTTAAGTGGTAGTCCCACAACTGCTGCTGCGCGGAATGCTGTGGGTCCGAATCCCACACGGGACAAACCTTTGTGTGATCCACATTGAGTGGCAGGACCACGCTGGTTACAGCATGAATGGGCCGGCTCGACCGGGGAAGTAACACCCTCTCATAGAAGATCGACGTAAAATAACAGTATCTGTTAGGTATGTTTCGTTCGGTGAGTAAGAGCGCCGGAGGCCCAATCACCCTTCCCTTACCAAACCTCATCCTGCTCCATTCCCCTTTTCCTTCCGGTAGGCAGCGACTTGGTTGTGTTTTTTTGACATTGCTTCTGTAATGCTAAGAAAACACAGCCATGTGTATGAGCCACGATTCTCGCTTACTATCAGGTGCCCCCACTGGCTCGTCTGTCACAGATGAAGGCAACAAAAAAAAACACCGGGTTGCACTCCGGGAGTGCCGGCAGAAGTGAAAACTTGAATATTAACGTTGTGCATTTTTGATATTTTGGAATGGTTAGGGAATAATTTTGCACGAATTGCTTTAATTATCAGTATAAAAGTACTATCATTTATGTAGTAAAATACAATATTCATTTATTGCGCTATCGTATACAAACATGACAATTCTCCCTCCGTCTTACGAATTTTCGATCAGGTCACGTGTCCTGACGCGAGTTTGACAATTCTCCCTCCGTCTTACGCATTTTCGATCAGGTCACGTGTCCTGACGCGAGTTTAACATTTTTTACCCATCACAAAAAAAGTGCACAACGCCGCTAAAGAAGGTTTCACTTCAAAAAATTGTTCTGTCTAGTGTACAACTAGTACTCTGACGATATCAGCAACATTACTTCCTCTCCGAAATTGTTATAAATCTAGTTTGAATCGTTTTAGCCAGGCCAATTATGCTTAACTTGTTATGACAACGCCGGCGCCGTAATCTAATAATGTGCTAGAGAAACTAATCTGATTTCAGTCGGAAATTAATTCGCACTGTTTACGCTTACGAAAGGAATGTTGACTAACAAACGTATGAGATCAATATTACATGACATAACACGATTATTGCCATCTTAATCCGGTTGCCAAGAGATATTTAATCCTACCGCTACTACTAGCGGGGTTGATAGCCAGAACCAATCTACTGGCGAAAACACCCCTTAGCCGAAACATCGGCATAGTGAATAAGGTACATGAGAATATTGATATATTTCCGAGTAGTTTGAGTGAATTCGCAAAATACTTATTATATGTAATAAGCCATGTAAGTTAAATACATTAAAAATAGTTTTCTTATTCCTCGGTTTAGTTGTAATTCGTAATGCAGTGGTCCGACCACCGGCGAGAAAACGACTAACTATCCGCGATTTTCTCTCTCAAGAAACGCACCAATAATATACATTCCGTGTAAACGAAATAGATGCATATATTAAAAGTTGCTCGTTGACTGTTCACACTGCCGGCGACGACTCGCTTTACTAGTTTTGTCGCTAAGCGACAAGAGCTTTCAAAAATAAACTCGCTCAGCGATACTCGTTCAGCAATGCTCGCTCGTCGCCGCGCGCAGGTTT
Organism: Catocala sponsa; assembly: GCA_963564715.1. Lineage (NCBI taxonomy): Eukaryota > Metazoa > Arthropoda > Insecta > Lepidoptera > Erebidae > Catocala > Catocala sponsa. The sequence goes on from OY751352.1 coordinate 11,571,781, forward strand.
GCACAGGACTGAGCGACCGCGGGCGAGTGGCGCGAGTAATCGCTCGTCGCACTTGCACACTCGCTTGTAGCCCGGCGACAAAACTATCGAAACTACACACTCGCTTCCCGCTGATCGTCAACTCGTTTATAGTTTCTAGTTTTACTCGTTTCTCGTTCATCGTTGGCGGTCGGACCACTGCCTAAATGTTAAGGTCTAGTTATATATATTTAATTAAACTATATAATATTAGTAGTATTATCATATAGGTCACTCTATTGTATTAGGTTTAGAAGCTGTAAAGAAACTAGTTGATAAGACGAAACTAATTTAAAAAAAAATATGTTGACTACGGAGCCCTATACATCATGGGGCCCCGTTTCTTAGCAACGCTAAAGTATAACAACAATATACCTACTGATAGTATAGGCGATCTCTTTTATAATACTGATGACAATTGATTGCAAGGGTGGCTATTAGTTTGAGTAGTAGCTCACCGCTGCCACCTTGTCAAGTGCGGTAGATTCAAATCACGACATTTCAAAAAATTGTGTAATATCCAAATGTTTGTTCCGGGGAGTTCTTTGCGTCTGTTGTCGAGTGTTTGTCATGTCCGTTGCGATATAGGAATTATTCTGAGAGCAGGAGAGGCATTTAATAAAAAAAAAATAAGTACATGTATCAATAACCTATTGAGTCGCAGAGACACACTGGCGGCCATACATAATAGGTTTACAATTATATCTGGCATTTCAACAATTTATGATGATATGATATAAAACAGAATATATTGTAAAGTTAATTCAAATAAAATGCACTTAACACACAATAGATTGCTAATAACAAGTTAAACTAAACTCACAAACATTAATGGTTTTACGGTAGTTGAGCTCGATCTGTGGTTGATTTGGAATTTACGTGAAAAGCGGAATAAAGTAATAAATTGCCGCGGGCTAAATATACACACGTTGTCCATTTGGTAAACCCTAAGCAGTTCAGTTGAGTAGCTCTTAACAAATATTGATGTGATAATTTTGCATTACCTGAATAATAAATTTGATTTCAACGATGATATAAATATTTGCTATAGTATTAACAAGTGAGGCCCCGTTTTATACTCATCTATTATGGTATATTTATTTCCTAGAATAATGTTACTATCGCTAACTAGTTTTTTGTGGGCATGAACCCAATAGATGTTCTGGGATCTCGTCTTCACTTGATTTAAATGACAAGCCCTGCAGTATGAATAAACTTGTATCGTGGAGGATTTTACGACCATTCAATCAATGAATGGAATAAAGAAAAACACCCACTCGGAACAACTATTTCTGAATCACACAAATTTTAGCACCGTGTGATCAAACAAAACTCGATGCAGGCAGTGGCGAGGCGACCACTTAAATCACTAGCTATCCAATTACAATAATGTCACTACACTTCTTCTTCACGTCACTATCACCACACAGTTCTTTGTTGATGGGGCCCTTATTGCCACAATTTTTCTTTTACTTGTTTTTCGTAAACGGAGCCCCAACAAAAACTCTGGGGCCCCGCCTTAATTACACTGAAACTTATCTTAAATGCTTCTTTATTTCCCTTTTCCTTCCTTCTTTCTTTTGTTCCTTCTTTCTTTCTTTCCTTCTTTCTATCTTTCCTTCTTTGTATCTTACCTGTGCGTATGGTCCAGTGGCGTCGGGGGCGAGTGGGGCTCCTGGTGCGGTGGCAGGCGGGGTGGTGGGCGTCGTCGCTGGCGCCGTCAGCGCGGGCTCCTCGCCCCCGCCATCGACGACGCTCATCTCGACCTGAGACAAGGAAAAAACGTCTACAAAAATGTCTTATATTAACATACATATGTAAGTGTATATATATTAAGCCACAGACTTTAGAACCATCTCGCTTCCAACTAAAGAGAGTTGATGTAAAAGTTGGTCAGAAACATATATCATCTATACTAATACTAGCTTTTAGTTCAGGAACAGTACTTCTTCCTGGATGAAAGGTACCCCATGTCCTTTTCTGTTCCTCTGATAACGTGTATGCATCATTTCATGATGATCAGTTAAGGCGTGAAAGCGTAACAAACTCACATTCGCATTTATAATATTAGCGAGGATTCGAAAGTAACTCTTCTGTCTTATCTTTTACCTCTTCACGGCTAAATCACTCAACCGATTTGGATAAAATTTGGTACACAGATAGTTTAAAACCTGGGGAAGGCTACGTTTATTGATATAGATACCAAGCAAAACCTAGTTAAAATATATCTGCCTAGTCTTAGAATACCAGACTTTGCTGCTTGCAACTAAAGAGAGCCACACTTGTCATCCTAACTAAAATTATAATAATTGCGATTTTGAGTTTGTTTTTTTTGTTACGTTTTCATACCTTAGCTACTCGACTCATCATCATGAAATGTCACGTACTCGTTGTCAGGGGTACAGAAAAGGACACAGGGTATCTTTCATCTAGACATAAAGTACTGTCTCCGAGTGAGCACTGCCGCGAGCAAAGCTAGTAAAATCATAAAGTACAGAAAAACTAAGCTCAAATATTAGGTACCTACTCTAATTATAATAATATTCATAATATTTTATCACATACACACAACACCATCTAGCCCAAACTAAGCAGAGCTTGTACTATGGGTACTAGATAATTGCCACATAAGTTATAAAATCTTGCTGATCATGCTCTGATCGGTATCACAACATTTCTCTGTGAAACCAGCCAAGAAATTCTCGTGGATCGGCATATTATTTGTTTTTATAATGTAGACAAGTTTGGCACGGCGCCAACAGATGGCGCTGACGGGTCAGTATCTAATTAGGATGTATTATTACTATAAACATTTGTTATAAAAGATTAAAATGATCGAGATTTATGTGCACCAATATTATTTTGCTTAATTTATTCCATTCAAAAGTAAAAAAGAAAGCAGTCTTTACATTTTTAACTTTTGTCTCTGTCATCTTTTTGTTTCTTTTTTATTGCGGTTAGTGGAAGCGGGCCATCTGATGGTAAGTGTCAACCGCTGCTCGTGGATTTTGGTAATGTCAAGAGTATACACAGCCAAATCGCCATCTACCGTGATAGCAGTACTCTCTTTAAACTTCGTTTAAAGAAGTTATAGTACTTAGGAAACACCGCCGCAAACGTCCACTCCAGAGCCTACACGTACTTGAAAGAAAGGATCGCTAAAACCAGCCGTGATAGACGAGAACGATTCTAAACCCCGGTTTCTACATTCAAGAAACAAGTCGTTTTACCTACGGACAATTAATTATGACACATACTCTACTAAAACATATATTGTATATGTCTGCATACTTATGGTTAAGTGACTAATGTATAACGTGTGGTTACCGCGATGCAAGCCACGAGCTTAGTGCGGAAGCCGCTGCTAATTATAAAAATGTATAGTGTAGTAAAAAGGGAAATAAATAAAAATATGTCGGCATTCAACTGTGAGTAGCTAAAACTACCTACTCGTTACTTCGCATAGGAATTGGGCCCAAGTAAATTTTATGAAATCGTTAAGTGGTAAGAGTATACTACTACCAGGTACTAGTACCTACTAGTTTTATGATAATCTTGCCACCCTGACGATGGCAATATCATCAGTAAACGACAAAGCATTCAAAGAAGATATTAATAAGACAAATGAAAATTCAGCGGTATTTAGAACAACGGTCATCTCTGGAGCGGAATGAGAAAATACTTTTAGACCTGGAAGTACTTGTTAGGAATGTAGTTGTCAAATAAAGAAAAACAGATAAAACAAACTGACGTTATCGCCGGTTACGTGGCGTGAGAGAGAGATATCAAGAAGTTCCTACTACGACCCACTTTTATATAAATTGACTGTCTGATTTTACAACCAATTATTACAATTTTTAACAAAAACATCGTTTAAATATATTATCTATTAGGTGTTAAATAAAGTACAAATTCGAAATCAAAATCTATTTTATACGCTTTTGTACCTATGTTTTCCAAATAAATAATATCAGATAAGCCTTGTTATAATAACGCCACGCATAAATTTATACTTATTACGTTTGAATATTTTACACTGTCATATTAACATTGTTTTGTGCTCATCCGGCACCATTAACTAAATTACTAAAATACATCGATTTTCCAATAAACTCCACGTACACACAAACTCACTTGAAATCGTTAAAAGTATAAATTAATTGTCCGGAATGAATGTTGGGCCGAACTGTAATAAAACGTTATGACCTATATTCTCTGTTATGAGTCCTTGCTGATAATTAGCATATAAGCTGTGGGTAGGGTTGTCCATTCTCGATATTATTCATTTAGGTATATAAGGCGAAGGTTAGTTATTCTAACTAGTATTATAAAAGCGAAAATGAGTTTGTTTGTTTATTTCTTTGTTACCTTTTTATGCCTAAACCACTGAACCGATCATCCTGAAATTTTGCATATACGTTGACAGATTTACAGAAACGGACATAGGCTACCATTCATCCCGAAAAAAAATATTGTTCCCGAGGAAAACAATAATAACGTTCTTATGATAATAGATGGCGCCACGTGTCTTCGAATCATGATTGGATTATATTATTACAAACCGAGTACAACCCGAATTGATTGTCAGATTCTAAATTAACGCGAGCGAAGCCGCGGGCAAAAGCTATGACGTTTATAATTTACTTGATTTCGCCCGCGTCTTTGCCAGCGTAGGTTAGGTTAGGTTAGTAACACTATCTCCCGCCCGCCAGCCATTGAGTCGGTCTGACGCCCTATATAGTGCCGGGGCGTCACCGAGGAGTTGTAGACTGCTGGGTGGGTCGCTGAGGTAGTAACTTTTGCCAGCGGCCCATCCACTACACAAGGCAGCGAGCGTGCACACCGTGGGGTTTTGGTCCGTAGGCCCAAAATACGGGAGAGCCGGACATAGCCCTCTCACCTCCCCTTGTGGCCAGAGGGTATGCATTAGGCGCATTTCCCCACGTAAAAAAAAAAAAAAAAAAAAAAAAGTTTAGTAACACTACTTTTTTCTGGATAAAATGTACCCTGCCCTTTTCTGTACTCTTGATTACGTGTAAGCGTAATTGCATAATGGTCGGTCGAGTAGTTAGGGCGCGAAAGCGTAACAAACAAACACACTCACATTCGAATTTATAATATTAGTTAGAATTAGGATATAGTGTCAATACTAACGTTTTACAGTAGTAGTTTAATAGTTTCAAAATCATGTAATAACAGTGTGCTTAATAATAAGCGTGACAAAATCCGTATAAGTTAGTGTAATTTTAATAATAATAATAATAATATAATAATAATATTCTACCACATACACACAACACCATCTAGCCCAAACTAAGCAGAGCTTGTACTATGGGTACTAGACAATGGATAAACATACTTGTATACTTTTTTTTTTTGTAAATACATACATATTATACATAGAAACACCCAGACCAAGACAAACATTCATGTTCATGCACACAAATGTTTGACTTGTGCGGGAATCGAACCCGCGACCTCAGGCGTGGCAGTTAGTGTAACCATTAACCACTACGCCACCGAGGCCGACTTAATGTTTAACATTTGCGTAAACATAAAACAATATTAATCTTAGAGGGTAGCTGCAAATCAAAGCGAAAAAACACAAACAACGGAACAGGACGTTCTTCCAAAGACAAATTTATTAGTTAGCACTATATTAATTAATTTTCCAGAATTTTATAGGAAATGCCAGGCTGAAAAGATAAAAAAATTCAACGGGTTGCACTCCGGGAGAAAACTTGAATATTAACGTTGTACATTTTTGATATTTTGGAATGGTTAGGGAATAATGTGGGACGAATTGCTTAAATTATCAGTATAAAAGTACTATCATTTATGTGGTATAATACAATATTCATTTATTGCGCTATCGTACACAAACATGACAATTCGCCCTCCGTCTTACGAATTTTCGATCAGGTCACGTGTCCTGACGCGAGTTTGACAATTCTCCCTCCGTCTTACTAATTTTCGATCAGGTCACATGTCCTGACGCGAGTTTAAAATTTTTTACTCATCACAAAAATAGTGCACAACGCCGCTTTAGAAGTTTCCACTTAAAAAGTAACGAAAAAATCTACCAGAATCTAGCTGCGGGCCAGTTCATTAAACGCTGTTCGGCGGTTTGAATGTGATTTGTAACAAACATCCAAAATCAAAGTTATATTTACATATACATTACATCTTAATACGGTGGGACGGGTGTATTTGGTCGCCTTCATTTACTTTGTGACCTAAATGAATAAATGATATTTGACTTCGATTTATTACACCAACATTTTGTCATATTTTAGATCCTATTGCCATCTACTGAATACTTTTCCAGATTCTATGCAGCTACTGTGAAGGACAGAAAGAGTGTAAAATAAAAACAACGTTATCGCTCTACCGTGTATGTATTCGAACTAAACTTCATACAGTGACTTATTCTAAGTTTGTATATACTAGCATCTTTATATATATATAATTCTTCTGTACGTGTATTGACAGTGAACTCCTCCTAAACGGCTGGACCGATTTGAATGAAACTTTTTGTGTGTGTTCAAGTGGATTCGAGGATGGTTTAGATATGCTTTTTCTTGTTTTTTCTCTTTTGTACAGGACAGCGTCTGTCGGGACAGCTAGTTATTCTATATATACATAGCTAACTATAACTAAGGGCCACTTGCACGACAACTCACAAAATACCTTTAGCACTAAATAGATTTAAAACATCGTGCTGTCGTCAGTCATCCGTGTGAAAGTGACTGAGATGCCACGATGTTTTAAATCTATTTAGTGCTAAACGTATTTTATGAGTTGTCGTGCAAGTGACCCTAAGTGTGACTGTCACGACTAACTATAATAACACATTACCCGACCACTCAATTCGAATCTAGTACTATAGAATGCAAACAAGCTAAATCTTTTATCACGGCACTATTGAGGTAGCCAACTTTAGCATTAAATATACATATGTAGGTATATACTTATGTATACCTATAGACAACAGGATATGTCACATCTTTGTGTGAGTGAGGGCGCATTGTACTATGAGCGTGAGATGCGAGCAGATTGGCGCCTACCGCCTCCGATAGCGCCACACAATGGAACATGGTATACAGTGGCAATCTGTATGTTTACTTAAACAAAATCGTTGCTACCAATGCGTCTTGGAGTTCTGTTGGCATTTGATGAGCTCGAATTATTCAAACTACCTACGTATGTCAATTACCGGCGGTTATAAACGCCAGCAAAGTTCATTAGGCTCGCTCAGCCTATATAGGCTTTACTTTTTTTATATAAAAAAAAGTTTACGTTTTGTCTCTAAAAGGATGGCGTAGGGGTTTTGGTGGAAGTCTCGCCAATGCCACTGGAACAAGTGATGTGTGTTTTACACACACGGGACAATAGACACATGAATTTTATTTGATCCAGAAATAGGTGTCCGGGCCTGACCGTTAAGACTCCTATACACAGTGTCGGCGGCAGTGCTGCCAGTACACCCGGCGGCATACAAAGCCGCCGGTTTTGCCGCAAAAAGGATCCGCCGGCATGGCCGCCCGGGTATGCCGGCGTACTGCGCGGCTAGCGTTCTACACCACTGTCACAAATGGAATGATGATCGGCGGCTTTTTGCAAGTTTCTGCGGCACATGCCGGCGGCCCGTGCCGCCGGCATTGCGTGTAGGAGCCTTTACAGGAATTATTTCGATTGAGGGAAAAGTCTTTTTTAACAATACAAGAAAAATATTTAATCCTTACTAATATTATAAATGCAAATGTGAGTTTATTTATTTGTTTGTTACGCTTTCACGCCATAAACGCTCGACCGATCATCATGAAATTTCGCATACGCTTTGTACCCTTACAGAATAGGACATAGGCTACCTTGCATCCAGGAAAAAGTATTGTTACTAACCTACATTGAAGCGAGCGAGGCCGCGGGCAAAATCTAGTAGTTAATATATGACAGTTCAATATGCAAAACAATTATCAGTTTTAAGGGTGCGACGCCGTGACCAACCTTTTTAGAATGTGTGTGACCATGGTATCCGTTGTTTCAATATTTGTAAAGTATGCCGTGATACAGGAATAATTCGTAGTGCGGAAGTTGTAAAACAAAGTTTGTAAATTAATAGCAAAATAGCAAACATGCATTATTCCCAATGCGACAGTTCCCTAAAACAAAACACTGATGTCAATGTTGTCCACTTTTCGTTGTTACATCAGAGAGAAAACAAACTACTAGAGTTATCTACGAACGATTTCTTACGGCAGGGTCTATCCTAACATTTGTTTCTTACAGATAAAACAGAATAAACTTCGTAGCAGTGAGAACACAAACGAGATGCCCAGCCCTACCCACTCGTAATATGTCTGCAGTAAACTTCGTTTAGGATACCAGACGCTTAAAGCGAATAGTTACGATGGAAACGAGCTAAAACAAATATATTATTTGAAAATCTATGTTCTGTGATAATGACTTTCGTTGGTCCTAATAATAGGGGTTTATATATGACTAGCTGTGCCCCGCGGTTTCACCTGCGTTAGTCCCGATGCCGATGATAAAAAGTAACCTTTGTATTAATCCAGGTCTTCAGCTATTTACATACCAAGTTTCGTCGCAATCGGTTTATTAGATTTTGCGTGACAGAGTAACAAACATCAATCTATACATTCTCACAAACTTTCACGTTTATAATATTAGTAGGAAGTTGCCGCTATGTATGAAGAAAATCGGCAATGTTATGGTTTTCATACTAACTATTTCCTAAATATTTTTTACTAGCTATTGCCCGCGGCTTCGCTCGCGTTAATATAGAATTTGCCAATCAATTCGGGTTGTACTCTGCTTGTAATAATATAATTCAATCATGATTCGAAAGACAGGTGGCGCCATCTATTACCATTTTTTTTTTTTTTTTTTTTCTTTTGCTCGTCAAAATGACCACACTCCACCTGATGGTAAGCAGTCGTGTGGTCTAAGAGCAGTGGCCTCCACATCGCCCCCACAGTAGCCGAGGCGATGTTGAGGTCTCTACTTTGACGGCCTGAGAAGATGCTTTTTCACGCCCCGCTTAAAGAACCCAGGATTGAAGGAAGAAGGAAACACGTGCCTTGGCAGAGAATTCCATGCCTTGGTCGTTCGGCAGAGATATGAGGACCCAAACTTTTTGGTACGCGCTCTAATCGACTCTACCGTGTAAGGATGGCATCTGAGCCCAGCACGCGTTGTTCTGGATAGGAAAGGGGAGGGCGGGATAAGGTGGAATAACTCTTCAGAGCACTCCCCGTGGTATATTCTGTAGAAACATGCCAATGAGGCAATGTCTCTACGGAGTTGCAGAGGTTCCAGTGAACTCGTGACCTCTGGATCTCCGATGATACGGACAGCCCGCCGCTGTAACCGGTCGAGAGCGTCCAGCAAGTACTGCGCGGAGCCATCCCAAAGATGAGAACAGTACTCCACGCAAGGGCGCACTTGTGCCTTATACAATAGGCACAGTTGCCCAGGCGTGAAGAACCGCCTCACCCTGTTCAGAACTCCGAGTTTTCGCGAAGCTTGCTTAATGACGCTCTCGATATAGGTTTTCTGGTTAAGGGAGCGGCAAAGATGGAGAGACTGTCACGTATCACCAGTGGAGTGTTCTTCACAGAAGGGAGGGGAAGGAACGGACTTTTTTGTTGAGAACGCGCATGCCTGGGTCTTCTTGGCGTTAAACTCGACCAAGTTCTTGGCACCCCATTCATAGATGCGGTCCAAGGTCCGGTCAAGTTCAACGACAAGATTCTGCCTTTTCCCCTCAACCTCAGCCTGTTTGGCCCCAGGATGTCCGAGATATCGCCCATGCACGGTACTGTCGTCCGCATAACTATGTATGTTGCCGAGATTCAACATATCATTGATATGCAGAAGAAAGAGCGTAGGGGATAAGACAGAACCCTGAGGCACTCCTGCATTGACCTGCATAAATTTGGAAGCGCGACCGTCGCAAAGGACCCGAATACGACGCTTCTGCAGGAAACTTGCAATCCAGGTGCACAGTTGAGGGGGCAAGCCATAGGCCGGAAGCTTGGAAAGAAGAGACCGGTGCCAGACTCTGTCGAAAGCTTTGGCTATGTCAAGGCTGATAGCCAAAGACTCGCCGTGCTTGTCCATAGCCTCACCCCAGAGGTGCGTGACGAACGCTAGAAGATCACCCGTTGATCGTTTAGACCGAAAGCCGTATTGGCGATCATTGATCAACGATTGATCTTCCAGGTAGCGGACAATTTGGGTGTTTATAATCCGCTCGAACACCTTGGAAAGCACCGAGGTGATAGCTATGGGTCGATAGTTGCTTGGCTCGGAACGGTCCCCCTTTTTGGGAATCGGTTGAACGTTCGCTTCCTTCCAAGCCCCAGGCACAATGCCTGCGACGTAAGACGTCCGGTATAGGCGCGTAAGTGTGGGAGACAACTCCACTGCACATTTTTTAAGAACCACAGCTGGGATGCCGTCAGGTCCACTGGCTTTCCGAACATCGAGAGACTGCAGTATCGCACGAACGGTTCGTTGCCTGATACATATATCAGGCATGGTGTAGCCGCAGTTGGCAATGTTAGGCGGCTGCGAACCGCAGTCATCGATTCGGGAGTTGGCCGCAAAGAGATTTGCAAGCAGATCTGCTTTCTCCTGCGGCCGATGAGCCAGTGATCCATTCGGATACCTCAGAGGGGGCAGCATGGTCTGGCAGAAGTTGGACTGCACGGCTTTGGCCAGGCGCCAATAGCTACGACTGCCCGTAGGATGCGCCATTAGTTCCTGGCCGAACCGTGCGACGCGCTGGGCATCCGCTCTTAAGTATGCCCTCTTGCAGACCTTTGTGGCTTGGTTGAACGCTGCCTTCAGGTGATCCACGTTAGGGTCGTGGAGAGTGCGAGCCCTGGTCCAAGCGCGATACGCTGTCTGTTTGCGTTCAACAGCATCGGCGCATTCACGCCCGAACCAAGGCCTTTTCCTGCCGCCGCTCGTGACATCACTGTATGGAATATAATATTCCATACCCAGGATGATTTCACCAGCGACAGCAGTAGCGCTCTCTGATGGATCCCTGTTCTCGAAGCAGCGTTGAGCCCAAGGGATGGATGCGAAGTATTCCCGCATTCCATCCCAGTCTGCTGACGAGTAGTGCCACAGTCGTCGTCTTGCCTCCTCGGGACTTGGGGGCGTAACAACAACAGCTGTGGCACAAACCAGACAGTGGTCTGAGGTGCCCAAAGGAGCACGAATCGACACACTGTACCGGTTCGGGTTACTCGTCAGCAGTAGATCGAGCAGAGAGGGCGCCTGACCTGCAATATCTGGTATCCGGGTGGGCTGGAGTACCAGTTGAGACAGGTCATGCGTGAGAGTCTGTTTTGGGAGAACCCAACCAGGTCTCATGGTGGGCATTGAAATCTCCCAAGAACACCAACTCAGCGTTCGGAAACCGCTCCTGCGCGTCGTCTGCCGCCTGACTCAGGTAATTGAAGAGTCGAGTTGTCTCAGCGAACGTAAGCTCAGTAACAGAACGTGAGCTCAGTAAGAACGTATTGTTGTTTTCCTCGGGAACAGTAATTTTTTTCGGGATGAAAGGTAGCCTATGTCCATTTCTGTACGCCTGACAACGTATATGCAAAATTTCAGGATGAGCGGTTCAGTAGTTTAGGCGTGAAAAGGTAACAAACAAACAAACTCATTTTCGCTTTCATAATATTAGTTAGGAAGTTAGGATTAGGATGAGTTAGGATTTGAACCGTATCAATGTATGCCAGTCAACGTAATGTATGAATAATTATTTGTCTAAAAGCATATTAATTAAAGTAGCCAAACATTTAACGAAGAATACAGACGGAATCACCTAATATTTAACGAAATAATTAAACATTCAGAACGATAATGGATGAATCTGGTATCGAATTAACGAAAGTTTCATCACAGACCTATAATTCAACAGTAGGTAGGACTTGATCTAAGTAGCTAACTAAGGCTGAGGCTACAGTAGGCAGCGATTCGCGATGCGACTGTGAAAGCAAAACGATATAAACATGGAATGGCTACATTATAAGCGAAATTTTTTAATGAATTCGCTTTAATTTCGCTGACATGTTCATGACGACTCGATGGCGTAGTGGTTAGTGTGTTACAAAAAAATAAGTATATATGTATGTTTATCCATTGTCTAGTACCCATAGTACAAGCTCTGCTTAGTTTGGGCTAGGTGGTGTTGTGTGTATGTGATAGAATATTATTATTATTATGTAGCCGATGCCGTGATTACACTAATGTTGTTTCTATCGCATAAACAAATCAAAGATTAATAGCGATATATGGCGTACGGTGTAGCCATAAACGTGAATATGAACTATTTGTTTTTATCGCTTACGTATCGCAGGTCGTGTCGCGGACTAATGTAGCCTCAGCCTAAATATAGTATGTATATTCCCTTACCCCTTACTTCCCCGAAGGGGGTACGCAGTAACGCCACGTAATAGGAAGCGAGCCTATTGTTTTTAATGCTGATTAACACAACGTTCCAGAGCCCGTACTGATGATTTCTCTACTGACAACCCAATAATTGAGACGTCAAGCAAAATAGTCACATTTACTACCGCTGCGCCTTTGTGGTCGCCTCACCATTGCGCCCAGTGTTTTGGGCATAGTCTTAGAATTTTTTCGCTAAGTCTATGGTTTTGACTGAAAATTTGTGCGATCACAAATAAAAGTTTCGAGTCTGGGATCTCTTATAATCCATAGTTGTAAAGTACTTAAGGGGAGTTATTCCTAGTTGCCTTTTTTAAACAATTATAGAGTAGTAGAGCCTCGCTGATTTCCGCATAAATAAGCCGGCTCGACCGGGGAAGGACTACCCTCTCACAGAGTATCGACGTGAAATAGCAGTATTCCTACTGTTGTGTTTCGTTCGGTGAGTGAGAGTACCGGAGGCCCAATCATCCCTTTACTCCCTTCCCGCTCCTTCTCCTTCCCACTTCCTTTCCTAAAGGGTCGGCAACGCACTAGTGATGCCTCTGGTGTTGCAGGCGTCCATGGGCTACGGTGACTACTTACCATCAGGTGGGCCGTACGCTTGCTTGCCACCGTAGTTGTACAAAAAAAAAAAGAACAAATATCATGAGGTATTTATACAGCACCAATAGCCTGATGGCAGAATGGCAAACCGTTAGACTTACGCACCTCTGACTTCCCGAAGTTATATGCGTATTAAATAGTTAATTATCGTTTGCTTTAACGGCGAAGGAAAACATCGTGAGGCAATCTGCCTGTTTGATAGTCCTCCATAATATTCTCGAAGATATGTGAAGTCTGTCAACCTGCACTAAGCCAGCGTGGTGAACTATGGCCTAACCCTTCTCACACTGAGAAGAGGAACGTGCCCAGCAGTGGGACAGTTTATGTACAGGGCTGATATTATTATTATTTATCATAAAAGTGACTAAAGCCGCGGGTGACAGCTGGTATGATATATAAGAAAAAGGCCAAGATCAGGTCGACCATTATAATTAAACATAATATAATTTCTTTTTATTATTTCTTACTATTCGTTTGACCCTATTTTTCGTTAAATTCTTTCGTTTGATGTAAATTTTTTTGTAAGTGGATACATCCGTCCATACTTTTTAAAATAAAATTCATTTATTGCTTCATAGAATTTTTTTATAAGAATTTTCTATAAGTAGCATTAAAAAGTGTTTATTGCAACATTTGAAAAATGTCACGATGTAAATATTTTGTGATTTACTGAGTGTGTGATCTGTGATTAAAGTAAATATTTCAGTTTTTTATGTGTGAATGTGGTCTCGAATTTTTTATAACTCCAACGTGATATATACAAGCATGCAAACTACGTGTTTATGGACTTGTATAATAATCTGGGAGTTATTTTGCACAAAGAAGATTTTTAGTCGAATATACCAATTGCCCCAAAGATTCCTTGCGCTGAGACGAAACACGTGTCGACATAAATTTGTTTAATTTTGTATTCTAAACGCAATGCAAGCTAAAGGACGCGCGGATTCCACAACGTGGCTGTCCATTACCAGTTCGGAGGTTCGAGGAGTTCGGTAGATATTGTTAGTCTTTTTTTTATATACAACTAATATGGCAAACAAGCATACGGCCCACCTGATGGTAAGTGGTCACCATAGCCTATGGACGACAGCAACACCAGAGGCATCACTTGTGCTTTGCCGACCCTTAAGGAAAGGAAGTGGGAAGGAGAAGGAGTGGGAAGGGGGAAAGGGGGTGATTGGGCCTCCGGCACTCTCACTCACCAAACGAAACACAACAGTAGGAATACTGGTATTTCTCGTCGATATTCTGTGAGAGGGTAGTCCTTCCCCGGTCGAGCCGGCCCATTCATGCTGAAATCAGCGAGGCTTTTCTATTGCAATAGTTGTTGTTATTGTAGTTGTAGTAGGTAATCAGGGGTATGTTGCGGGTTGCTCTCTTCTCAATTATTTTATTACAATAGATTACAGCCAAGTAACGCTTAATTCGGTTCGATATAATATATACCTAAATCAAAACATCAGGTCAAATATAAATATAACTAATGTTATAAATGCGAATGTGAGTTTATTTGTTTCTTTGTCCGCTTTTAACTACTCTACCGACCATCATGAAATTTCGCATGCAGGTTGTTAGAAGAACAAACAAGTGAGAAACGGCAATAAATTGCCGTAAATCTTAGAGTTAAAAAGAATGGTATCACGTGACCTTGAGGTCAGAGGTCAAAGGTCATAGTCATTTTGGAGTATATCGACTATGCTGAGTAGAATGGCGCTGACCGCGAGTCTCTTACGGTTCTTGACTTGAAAGTTGTATAACAGACAAACGGACGGACGGACAAAGCTGTTGTATAAGAGTTTTTTCGAACTCTAAAAAGGACATAGGGTACCTTTCATCCAGAAAAAGTTATGTTTTTTGTTTTCTGTATTACAATATTTGTATAAGAACGTGTACCTATGTTTTCAAAAATGAATACTTACTTTACTTTACCTAACCTACATTTATGTGAATGTAGACACTTACAAAATCTAGTAGCTTATGTAATTAAAAAATAGTGCCTTTTAAATGAATAAAATATGTATAAAGTAGTTTAATTTTAAAGACTTGAATTGAAATGGCGTTATTATTTAATATGAAACAATTTAAAACAAAAGCCGTCATTTTATTTAAACATTAGATACCTTACAATAGATTTGGAAATCTTGTCTTTGTCTAGTTACTGATTTGCCTACTAAAGTACTAGCAGAAGGCAAAACCCAAAGATGTCATTTAATTTGCAATGGCGGTACGCAGTGCCGGATTAAGCAAGCGCGGGGCCCGTAGCAAATTCTTTCGGGTAAGACTGCTTGCATACGTCAGACTTTTTGTAGAGCTGATTATTGGGCCGACTGAAATTCTACACATTTATACGAGCGACTTTTGTAGAACTTGTGCGTTTACCGTATGATATTCGGTGTTTTATTTACGCCAAGGAAATAGTCGGTTACCGATTGTCTGACGTGGATTGTCTTATTAGGAAAAGCTGTAACATTTCACGGTTTTGTGACATGAAGTAAATTCAATATACTACACATCTTAAGTAATAAGTTTCACTCAAAAAATTACGCTCAGGCAGAGATGAATGTGCTTAAATATGCGGGCCCCCTTTCGCGCGGGGCCCGTAGCAATTGGTACTCTTGCTACGTGGTTAATCCGGCACTGGCGGTACGTGGACAGAGCCGTGATGGAGACTAGCAATTGCGGATTAGACGATAATGTTTTAGAAGCGAACATTTACATATACGACTCAAAACGTTTACCTGTAGATTTTGTGAGTAGTTTTGAGTGAGTAAAAGTGAAATTGTAAATCTTCTTCTTCTTTCTGCCTATGGCTTCGCTCGTGTAAATATAAGTTTAGGTTCGTACCAGTACTTTTTTCTGGATAAAAGGTACCTTATGTCCTTTTCTGTTCCCCTGACAACGTATGTATATGTGTAATTTTATGATGATCGGTCGAGTAGTTAAGGCGTGAAAGCGTAACAAATGAACTAATAAACAAATAGGATTATATTATCCTGCGCAATAACTCTGTACCTCTCAATGATTTATCGTAGACTAGATATGGAAATACCATACTGATAAAGGTCAAAAATCTGAGCCATACAATTTTTTTATTAATAGATAACTGTATTTGTGTAAAAATTTAATAAATAAGTAACGCAATAAATAACACAAAGGCTTACGTGAAACATATTATTATATGTAGCTATCATTCAAACAATAATTGTGCTTCGACTGTTTTGCAAGGGATTATGTTGAACCGATTTTGTTTTTAAAACAATCGAAAAACGAACTGATTAAGGCGATTATCACACGACACCGCGCACCGCCGCGGAGGGCGGTTTACGCGCCTCTCCGCACGGATGGATTTAACGCGGTTTTGACCAGTTTGATCATTTTTAAATTGTAACAAGTCCTGCACCAACGATGATCCGCGCGGTTATGCGGCGTCCCGTGTGTGAGATGCCGCGGACGGCAGCGCGGAGGGGCGGTGGCGGTGAAAGCACCGCTCGACCGCGCGGTCAGGCGGTGTACGTATGTTAGGAATCAACGGATTTAGTAGAGGCCAATGCGACATGAGAGCCGCTTCACCGCCTACCGCGGCGGTGCGCGGTGCGGTGTGTTAATCGCTTATGTCATTTGTGAGTCTAGATATTTGCATCTTTTCTGTATCTGATATCACTAGCTGGCCCGCGCAACTTCGTCTGCTTCACATAAGAAAATTTTTACCGTTTTTGCAACATTTTCGTTGATGCTCCGCTTTTATTAGTTGTAGCGTGATGTTATATAACCTATAGTCTTCCTCGATAAATAGGCTATCCAACACTGAAAGAATTTTTCAATTCGAATCAGTAGTGCCTGAGATTAGCGCGTTCAACCAAACAAACAAACTCTACAGCTTTATAGTACTAGTATTGATTGGTACCATCGAACTGCCTTCATAACGGGAATATCTCTTAGCCAACGCTGAGGACGGTATTCATTATGAATATTTAGATCAAATATTAAGGTATTGTTTTTTTTACTAATGTATTATGTAGTACATCGTGGTCTGAGTCACCTCTTGTAATAGCGCAGGTGATTCAATCGGCAGCCTGTATATATTTCTGATTTTCTACTAATATAGTATGAAATGTTTACAGGTATCGTGGAACTTATAAATTTGACATTATTGAGTCAGTTATTCGTATATAAGGAGACCCATTGGAATGCTAAGCTAAAATAGTCAAGTCAATCGGATAAGTCAAGATTACCACCAAACAGGACCTAAAACCATTGAAAAGATACTAAGTAACGACTATAAACAATAATCTGACTAAATTGCAATTATTGGCGACTTCTGCAAACATAATTGACAAGATGGCGATTCCCGCGTAAAAGTGACGTTAGCAATGTGTCGTGGAGTTTTATGTTTGCGTAGTAAGGCAACGACAATCCTCATACAGCCAGTAATGTTTATGTTCGAGTAAAATTAAGTTTACGTCTTAATTTCACTTCATAAGTGTCATCACTTTCATAATATCATGAACTTTATTTGCGAATTTGAACCAGTAACTTTAATTTAGCTTCTTGGACCGAAAACATTGCGTGAATAAGATACTTGTTTGAAATCTATAATTATGAAACTTGATATAAACCAAAGTATCTTTACACTCAACTCTAGCATCACTTATGAGTGGGACAGTTTATATAGGTACTAACATTATTACTAATAATAATATTAGTAAGTACCTATATAAACGTCCCACTGCTGGGCACGGGCCTCTTATCGTGAAAAGGGTTAGGCCATAATCCACGGCGTTGGCCCAGTGCGAGCTAACATACTTCACATATCTTTGAGAACAATATGGAGCAGTCTCAGACATGCAGGTTTTCTCTTTATGTTTTCCTTTGCCGTTAAAGCGAATAATACCTAACTAAATAGTTAGGTTAGGTTAAATATCCTGTTAAGTCGCAGTAGCACACCGGCGGCCAGACATAATAGGTTTTAAATTATGTTTGGTATTCCAACAATTGACAGGTCAACACTCATATAACTTAGTAAAGACGGAAATGCGCGCCTTGGAATCTAACTAAAGACCTCTGCAGGTAGTCCAATGGTCTCCAACTAAGCTCCCATTCAAAATACTAGCCAAGAGATCACACATACGACAGCTCATGCATTTCTTTTCTGTAAATTATAGTTCGTGACAGCAGAATCCAAAATTACAGCAAAGTGTTGTTCTCTAGGTCGCACTCCAGAAATTTGAAATATAAATAAGAAGTTTGAATATAAAATAAGAAAAATAATAGTAATAACAGAAAATAAAGTTATTTATTTATTTTCAGCCTGTATTGTCCCACTGCAGGGCAAAAGCTTCCGTCTCGCTTTTCCCTATTATGCGCTAGTTTGAAAAGAAAGTTAAATTGAATTTAAACATCGATGTGTTTTCTACACCGAGACGAATTGTTTTACCTAACGTCACTCCAGAACAATTCTTGTTAGCGCAATATAATACTAATAGAACCGCTTCAAATATCGTAACTGACAGTTACCTGGAAACATAAATTTATCTCGCAACGGGAGGACGTTTCTGCGAACAATTGGCGTAAAACCAACAAAATTATTTCGCCGGCTCTCCCTCGGTCTTCATCATAATTATATGTATTATTTGTTTTACGTTAATTTGTTCTAAATTAAATTCCTTGTCTATGGTAAAAACAGAATATTTATAAATTCGAAAAGGCTTCAAATTATATAAAATTTGACTCCACGGATGGTGTATTTCTTTAAGTGGCTGTCTCGCTATTCTCACTGCCCTGAATATTGTGGGTTCAATCCCCATGTGGGCCTAAAATTATTGAGATTCCGAAATAGTTGTTCCAAATGTTTGTTAAGTTCCTTGCTATTGCTACTGATGGAGATGTGTTTAAAAAGCCTAGTAGAAAGCATATTATGATAATGAAGAGTTTCTGTATGATAACATTTAACCTGATCCACTGCTCCGTGGATTCAGTTTGATTATTGCTAAACGTTTACAAACTATCATCTAACTATCAGTTTTTTTATTAGTCTTACTCGCACTTCACTATAACTTCTGTGGAGCTTCTTGTATATCAGTGGTGACTATGGAAAACACCGTGTTTTGACATTCGTAAATGCCCGGGGAAAGTTGAATTGTCTTGTCTAGTAATTTGAATTATAACTGTATGTTCATTTTCGCATCCTAACCAATATATAATAATAAATAAAATTTATTCGGCTAAAAAAAAAAGAGGACAATAGTGGACTTTCAACTTCAAATTAAATCTTAATATCTAACAATAATTCAATGCCTTAATAAACTAGTTTATAACCAAAATAATAATTATAGTAATCTATTATGTCAAGAAAGGATAATTAAACATCTTTAAATTATTATAAGCTACTTGCCTGAACTAGGTTAGACCTGTGTTTTAGGCGATCACTTGTCTATCTATTTTAAAAGTGGACATTTATTTAAGTATCTATTTGAACAATAATATGACTAAATATAAACTTAAGCTAAAACTACCTGTATACGTACAAGCATAATACATATGTATGTGAGTTTGTTTGTTTGTAACGCTTTCACGCCTTAACTACTTCACTGATCACTATTCAATTTCGCATACACGTTTTCAGGCGTACAGAAAACATTCTACAAAGGACTGTTACCGAGGGATAGGAATTGATTGACATTTTGTCAATCAATGTCGATCAGTACTTTTACATGAACGCGAGCAAAGCCGCAGGCAAAATCTAGTTAAATATACATATGAACAAACAGTCCTGCCGCTGTCTTCAACGCGGTTCTGATGCCGAGTCTTATTTTTTTTTTTTTTTTTTTTTTTTATTCTACACATCTGTCACGAACCTCACGCATACTAGTATAAAATCCGTGGATGCGCGGATACACACGCGTGCAATCTGAAGCCCCAAGGAATCCGGAAACTTGGCGAATATATCGACATTTTTCTTGAATAAATAATTCGCCAGATGTTTACCCGAGCGAAGTGTTGTCGTTAATGCGCCGAGTATAATATCGTACGAGCTCACTGTATTTGGGACGAATGTTTTGTTGCACAAGAGACAGCGGATACTGATGACACTGTCGTGGTGATAAGCCTCTATTCTATATCTTACTATTTCTTTATGAATCTGCAATAAGAGATGCACTTTGCATCTAACTGAATAACGAGAAACAGTTTTGAAATAAAACTACTATGTGCAGATTACATTACGGCATATTTTGAAAACAAAAGTGTTCACTTTTTTTAAACTATTTTATTATTTTCTCCGTATCTGCTTGTGACTATGGCTGTTGAAAAACAAAGGAGACAATAATCACACTCGGAAGAACTATCTGTGGATCACACAAATTTGAGTCATCGAAACGGGGATCAAATTTACGACACTTGGCTCAGTGGTGGTGAAGGGCCACTTGGAACAAGGCTAATCGATATAAACCTATATTGTTAACATCAAATCCAGATGCATACATTCCTGAATCACTGCATGTATCATTCGGGAAATACAATCATTACACATTAAACGCTCCTTCGAAATCGAATTCGAAAACTCAAATCGTATTCAGCTCACATCTTAAGCATGAGTCATGCGTTCCCCGAATTCACTAATGATTAGCAACGAAACAATTCTACACAATCCTCAATGAATCTATTTCGAGATCTCGTCTCACACACAACCCACAATAAGAGTGCAACTGCTTTCTTTTGTATTACGTGACACAGCTGTCAGGAATGACGGTTGATGTTGTACATGAATGAGTCATAAAAGCTCTCTTTGACAATATTATGCCAGCATATACAGGCTGATTGGTAAAAGACTGGACATATTGAAGGAGGGTATTCAGTACTCGTTTCTGGACCCGAATATCTAAAAAAATAGGTACTTAAAATTTTATAAAAACTTAATGGGCGGACACTCTTGCGCATATACCAAAGCTAAACAAAACCTCCGCCCCCGCCCCCCGCTATCGCACCCCGCACTCTCCCGAATTTGCGAATAACTCGCGGTGCGAAACGACTAAGTACCCGAATTTTGCACTCCCGCCCGTCCTTTTCTTATCAAAGGTCATTAGCCTCGACAGCTGTGTGCGACGCGCGCATTGTCCACATTTTATGGATAGATCATACAAATTTTCATAAAGGTTTTCTTTGCAGGTTACACAGATTTAATTTTTATTTCTTTTTAATACGTTACGTCTGACCATAAATTATCATGTCCTTAAGTATGTACAATGTTTAACCAGTCGCACTGTATAACATAATTATGACTGCACGGATGGCGTAGTGATTTACGTGGTCTCCTCGCCACTGCCATTTCGTCCAGTGTTTAGTGATCGAAACCCAAACGGGACAAAAAATTTGTGTGGTCTGCAAATGGTGGTTCCGAGTTTGGATGTTCTTTGGATCTGGTCCCTGCGATGGAGGAATTATTCTTAGTGCAGGAGATGTTATTTATCTCAAAAGAAAAAATACATCAATATTTTAATCATAGATGTGGCCTCAATGTAATGGTCGAACAAATGTCCACACTAAGAAGAGTGAGCTTGCATATTACACATACATGATAGAAAACAATAGTTTACAATTTCCAATATGGGTGAGCGTGATAATCCTATACATTATACTCATGTATAATTGACAAAAATTGAGAGCATAAAGAAGCATTATTCGAGATAACACAACAAAAAAATATTCAAAAAGTAAATATCTGTAGTAACAGGAGTGAAAATACCGTCACAAGGTGGTATAGATTCACTAGATTTTTTTTGAAATGCGTAAATTTTTAAAATACGTAGCTTCGATTTTTAAATATTTTTCTTATAGCTATTATAACTTAGCCTGTTACCTGATTTTGGCTCGACGTCGACTTCTGGGACAACCTGTATATAATTCAAATATCAGGTTGTGTGAAATGACAACATCCAAAAAGGCGTTTATATTTAAACAACTCTACAACAACAACTAACTAATACTCTTTGGCCATCTCGAATGAGTAGACCCACATTTGTCAAATAAATTATGTCCAATGGTAAATGAAGAAATAGCAAGCCTATTCTCTACTAATACCTACTGTTTCAGACTCAGTCCAGCTACCAAAAATTTCCTTCCAGAAATTCGCAATGATGTATGTCAGCGGTAGTAAATGCGTATAGGCAACAAACATTCAAACACACGTAACCACAAGAAAGCAAGAATTTCAGTAATATATTTTCGAAGTATTTTTGCTAAAGAGTTTATGAAACATATCCGGTGATACAACGACTGTAAGAATGCGTTTCTTAGTATTTTGAAGTCATATTTAAACTCATTCAAGACTTTATTATTTCGCATCTGGTTTTTATATACCTAAGCATTATTCATCTATTGTTATAAACTTATGAGGAATGCATACCAGTCTATTTGTTCTTTAATATATCTACTTATGCTGTGAACTAAAAAAATCAAATTATAAATTGATATAGAGGTTTTAAAAGGTAGAAAACGACGATGTTATCCGCGAACACATAAAAAAATATATATATTCGGTCGAATTGAGAAACCTACTCTTTTTTTGAAGTCGGTTAAAAAATGAAAGTTAGGACTTAATGGTGCCAATTCTGTTGTCACAAAATTCTCTTAAGCTTAACTAAAAATCACTAAAATTTAGTTTAGTCCTCTCAAATGACATTTCGTATTCTGAAATCGTTAATAGTGACAGGACTAAAAAAATGTTAGTGATTTTTAGTTAAGTTTAGAGAATTTTGTGGCACCAATGTCGCTTAAACTTTGCTTAAATACGTTATATAATAACTAGGCTGACTTAGTTACTTCGACTTTTGATACGGATACGCTCGAACGCAGCGTTAGCTTAGTAAGAGACCGTTGGGCTGCCAAGCAGAGGTCTCAATTTGGATCCCAAGGCAAGCATCTCAGACTTTTCGAAGTTATGTGCGTAAATTCGCACGCTTTAACGATGAAAAATCATACTACATGTCGGACAGTTCTTCATAATATTCTCCAAGATATGTGAAGTCTACCAACACGCACTTCGCCAGTGTGGTGGACCATGGCCAAACCATTTTCACACTTAGAAGAGGCTCATGTCTGGCAGAGGGACAGTTTAATACAGAGTGATATTATTATTATTTATGGTCATGTAAAGAACAATGCTGCTGGAAACCAGTATTATCCATGTATTAATAATATAGTAATGATAATATAAATATATATATCCTAACGAAATATGAGTGTGAGTTTGTTTGTCTGTTACACTTTCACGCCTTAACTACTCAACTGGTCATCATAGAATTTTGTATACACGTTGTCAGGAGTGCAGAAAAAGACATAGAGTACCTTTCATCCAAAACTCTGTTATTAACCTATCCTATCTATCTTATCCTATCTTATGTGTGGGGGCCAGCCAGTGCAGACCGGCGACACCTCGACCCAGTGGGATCTTTTGTGTCGGCCCCAAGATTTAACCCTTAGCTATCTCCTTATGAATGTACTGCATAAGCCGCAGTGTACAATTCAGAGGGAGAAGCCTGAAGTCTTCAGGGCTTGGATATGCCACCCCCATCAGACCCGTCCTCAGTCCAGCCAACGCGTCGCATTCACACAATAGGTGCGATATGGACTCGTCCTGTTCACCACAGGCCCTGCAGATCAAATTGTGTGCCAATCTCAATCTGCACAGGAAGTCGTTGGTGCCAAAATGGCCAGTGAACGCTCCTGTGAGCAGGCGCATTTGGCTCTTGCTATATCCACAGAACTTCCGGGTGAAGCCTGTGGCTCCCTTTGCAATGAACTTCTTGGAGTGTTCCAGACCCCTAAGGGCCATCCACTCCAACCTGTGTTTGTCATTGCCATGTGCATTCAAAGCTGCCTTGACGGTGCTCTCAGAGAGTCGCACGAATGGCTCGGGGCCCACAAACAGCTGCTCCGAGCCCTTTCTGGCCAACTCATCAGCCTCCTCATTGCCCTGCACCCCTGCATGTCCCGGAACCCACACCAGTCTGACTGTGTTCTTCCTGCCTAGTTTGTTGAGGATCTTAACACAGTTCAGGACCAGTCTGGAGTCCACCCTACACGAGTCCAGAGCCTTGAGAGCAGCTTGACTGTCACTGAGAATATACACAGTCTTGTCAGTGACACCACTGTTGATATTCTCCTGAGCACAGGCAATTATAGCGTAGGTTTCCGCTTGGAAGACCGTTGCATATTTGCCCATGCTTTGGCTCACCTTACAGTCACTGGCATAGATACCAGCGCCTGATCCTGTTTCCATTTTGGAACCATCGGTGTACCAGATGAGACAACCCTCGTGAGGGGATTGTAGACCTTGTCTCCATTCATCCCTCGTGGGGACCTTTATTTTAAAATTCTTTTTGAATATGTGCAATGGTTGCATTTTGTCGCATCCCATGCTCATAATCCTTTTGAGATCCTTTGAAGTCTCCAGTTTTGTGTGTCGAGTTACCGGCATGTTGACGCTCCACAGCCCATGCACAGATAGTCTATGTAGCGCCTTTACCGCCTCTGACTCCACAACAATGTGTAGCGGCGTTAGACCCAGCAGGACCTCTAACGCTGCCGTTGGCGTAGTCGGGAACGCCCCTGTTATAGCCATGCAGGCCAATCGCTGTACCTTCGACAGCGCGTTCCTGCATGCAGCTAGCTTGGTTCTTGGCCACCAGACAATGCTCCCATACGTGAGTATGGGTTTTATCATCATCGTGTATAGCCACTTGATGACCTTGGGCTTTAGCCCCCAGGTCTTCCCATAAGTAGAGCGAATCATGCCGAAGACCCGCTGGGCCTTCACTATGACTTTTTCTACATGAGGTTTCCACGTTAGTTTACTATCTAAGGTCATTCCTAGATACTTCACCTCCGTGGACCATTGTAACTGCGTACCATACATGGAGAGAGCTCCCAAACCTGTGAGATCCCTCTTCCTAGTAAATGGCACGACAGTAGTTTTCCCTGGGTTGATAGATAAATGATTGCTACTGCACCATTTTTCCACCATAACCAGGGCCTTCTGCATGAGACTGGATACTGTACTCGGAAACTTTCCATTGACGAGTATCACCAAGTCATCCGCATATCCGACCGTTAAGTACGGACCTTTGTTGAGTTGTTCTAGGAGTGAATTGACTACCAAGCACCATAAGAGTGGTGAGAGTACTCCACCCTGAGGGCAGCCCTTGGTTGTCGTTGCATACATTTCATCACCTAACAACTCAGACCTATATTATTAACCTAACCTATGTACATTTATGTGAGCGAAGCTGCAGGCAAAATCAAGTAGGTATAACATATATTTAGAATTTTCATAATATTGTCTTCTGTTTACGCAAATGTTATTCATTGAAATATAACATTCGCGTAAACAGAACGTGACCATGGCTGCTAAAAAGCAACCCAAACGTCGGGGAAATTGTAAACATAAATATAAATAGTATAATAGTATAGTAATAGTATAAATAATTTTAATAGTTTCAATAATTTAATTAGCTTAAACATTTGTAAAGTTTAATAATATCAAGTGTAACAGTTTCTAAATTTTGTAAAATAAAACAACGTGATAAAATCCGTATATAGAATTTTCATTACAAATTACGCTTAGATTTCGACCACTAATCTAGACAGTGTTTATCTATAATATTCAAAACTTTTCCTCTACATAATTTAATAATAATTAGCATAATAATTTAAAATATGTTTACGTATAACCAAAAATTATGATAAGCAAAGCGCAAAAATATTTATATAATCGTACTGAAAAAATATTTTCGTGAACACGAGCGTATGTAGTGCGCGGATGTTTCGTTACAAACTCATCGAAATCATCAATTAAGAAAATAAATAAAAATGGCGGTGAAGGGCACTCGTACCATAAATTATAATAATGAGACATGGCAGAAGGTCTTCAAGAGTTTCATGATATAGATAATGTAATATCACGACTGTTTTTCTTTGATAGGTTAGGCAGAAGTGTTTTACGCTCATATTTTTGCAATCGTATTTATGACATAGCCGAGCCTATTGCCGTTTACAATTCTGCGCTACCACTGACTATGTTGAGACACGCAAATTTAATAAATATTTAATACTAGTTTTCACCCGCGGCGTCGCTCGCGTAAATGTAGGTTAGTTTAGGTTAGGTTTGCAACAGTTCTTTTTTTTTTATGAAAAGTACCCTATGTCTTATTCTGTACCCCTGACAACGTGTATGCAAAATTTCATCTTGATCGGTTGAGTAGTCAAGGCGTGAAAGCGTAACAAACAAACAAACTCATTTTCGCATTTATAATATTAGTAAGGATGCCCTGGAATAGAACTAGCGACATTAATATAAATTTTCTACTTCTCAATAACATTGCCACGACTTTCACACACCATTTATACAGTACCTTTTAATTTCTTGATTAATCTGTCAATTGTTCCAATACCAAACATAATGGAATATGAGTAATAGAGCCTCGCTAATTTCAGCATGAATAGCCCGGCTCAACCGGGGAAGGACTACCCTCTCACAGAATATCGATGTGAAATAGCAGTATTCCTACTGTTGTGTTTCGTTCGCTGAGTGAGAGTGCCAGAGGCCCAATCACCCTCTTTCTCACTTCCCGCTCCTTCTCCTTCCCACTTCCTTTCCTAAAGGTTCGGCAACGTGCAAGTGATGCCTTTGGTATTGCAGGCGTCCATAGGCTACGGTAACCGCTTACCATCAGGTGGGCCGTATGCTTGTTTGCCACCTTAGTTGAATACAAAAAAAAGTCTTCATAGCTTAAATGAAGGTGTTCACCATAATCAAGAGTTTTGAAAGTAGTACTAAAGCACTCAGATCTCATGATCGACTCACACTTCTACTACTGAATATAACAGTTATGTAAGAAAGAAAATGAGAAAATATACTTATAGAGGAAAATTATTTTCTCTGTATCCATGACTGCTGAAAAGCACTCGAAATTTCAAGGAAATTGTCAATATACATACATTTTAAAATTGTCAATATACACAATTTTATAATTATAATGAAGCTGAAGTGTTTGTTATTTGTTCGAGCGCGCTAATCTTTGGAACTACTTGTCAGATTCGCAAAATTCTTTTTGTATTTGATGGTCCAATTTTTGGAAAAGGAAAAGGATTACCTCACGCTACGAGCCATAGGACCGAAACAGTTATGATAAATCTGGGTGAAAGCGCGAGAGAGAGCTAGTATTTGATAATTTGTTATAAACCTATTCGCAGGGGAACACCGGTTGGAAGACAATATATTTAAAATTATATCTGGTATTCTAAAACTTTGATTCTGAATGTTATATGTCAAAGCTTAAATGAATTACGATAAAATCCATATGTAGTTATTTCAGTCTATTATACAAAAACATAACGTAAAAACAGACTACATACGATCCCGAATTCGGCGGAACTGTGTCGCATCTCTAGTGACAACTTATGATGTATGATTCACATAAAAAACTGTGTATTTGTGAAATGTTTCGGTGAACGGAATTAATTGCGATTTGCAGCGATGACAGCCACGTCATCGTCTTAATCATTAGGCCGTTAACACACGTGTACCTACGCAGTTACTAAAATATGTAAAATTTCACGCTACCTAACTAATAGTTATTATAAAAGCGAGTGTGAGTTTGTTTCTTTGTTTGTTACGCTTTCACGCCTTAACTACTCGACGAAACATCATGAAATTTTACATGCACATTGTCAGGGGTACAGAAAAGGACATGACGCACTTTTCATCCAGAAAAGTACTGTTTCCGATGGATTGAAAATTTACATAACCCTAAATGAACGTAACATTTACGCGAGTGAAGCCGCGGGTAGAAACTAGTATATTATATTATAACACATTTTTCCCTTATTATGTAATACACATTGAATATCAATGGTAATACATTAGAAACTACATTTATTTTGATAGAAAACAAAACACCACACATACTGTAGATAACATATAAAGTATACAGGTACACCCAATTATATAAGGCAGTCAACAAAAAGTGTATATTATGAAGAAATCTACAAAATTCTATACTGCACTACACCGCAGCTATACAACAAAAGAATTTTATTTGCTATGTAATAAGATAGAAACATTCATACATTATTTTGAAAGACATTTTAGGTCTTAGTTAAGATTACATTAACCATACCTCGCTATTCTAATGTCTTATGACCTTAAAATACCTGCGAGGTATGGTATTTGCTGTTCATTCAGTAATATGTACAGTCGGCCAAAACTGTGGTTCACTACCACCCTACGGTTGAACTTCATCTGAACGTCATGCTACAACTAGGTATATTATTATATTATATACGTCATGCCATGTGTCTAGTTTGAATTATCACATCTAACAACAACTCACCTCCTAATCTAAAACCTTTATAATCCGTTAGAACAGTCAACCTTAGCTATAATTAGATCTCATAGAAAATTTTGTCAAAACTGGTAAGTAGACCACTTTCTTGGCCGTCTGTACTATGTACTAAAGAAAGAGAGAAAGAAGAAATAAATAAAGAAGAAAGAAAGAAAGACAATACATTTATTTTGACAGAAAACAAACAACGCATATTGCAGACAGCATAAACGTAGTATATCTACAGTTATATAGGAATAGACAATGGAGACGCTAGGAGAAAACAAAGAAGACATTTCAAGGAGGTTGCTTGTAACACGTGTTAGAATCCATGCTTTCTAACTCACTTACGCAGTTATACCTCTTATTCATTAAATTTTATTATTTTTATTGGTTCCAATATAATATTTATTTTTTTACCTAAAAGAAAATTGTATCATTATTATTGCAACGAAACATTAGAGTAAAAATTTTTATATTAAAGAAAATGATATGTATTAAAGCTACTGCTGAGTTAATATTGCACTCAAACGTTCCAGTTCTAGTTATCGCCAGGCTCAGACTAAATGAGTTAGAGAGCACGCACTCTAACGCGAGTTACAAACAATTTAGTTGAGATTCTACGTTCAGTTTGTGGAACTTAAGCTGAACCGCGCAATTTCGTCTGCGTCTCATAAGATTCACCTTTATTGCAACATTTTTCATTAATGTTCCGCTGCTATTGTTTGTTGCATGATGTTATATAGCTTAAAGCTTTCCTCGATAAATGGACTATTCAACGCTATATGAATTTTTCAATTCAAACCAGTAGTTCCCGAGATTAGCTCGTTCTAACAAACAAACTCTTCAGCTTTATAATATTAGTATAAATATTCTTGATAGTTTAAATTTAAAATCAATAAGAAATAACATAACTTAAAACATAACCTCACAAACGACATTGAAATGACAATTTACTTAATTTGTTTTCATGTAAACTGTATATTTAATCAGTTTTATTGATATTGACTATATAACCTTGATGACTAACCTTGTGTAAACAATCTATTGTTCTAATAATATTAAATGTGTGAGTTTGTGAAGACGTTTGGGTATTTGTTACTTCCAAATAATAATAATATTCAATCACATACACACAACAGCCTCTAGCCCAAACTAAGCAGAGTTTGTACTATAGGTACTAGACCATCAAATCAAATCAAATATTCTTTATTGTGAAACATAGGTATATATAAGATAATAATAATAATAATAATAATAATAATATTCTACCACATACACACAACACCATCTAGCCCAAACTAAGCAGAGCTTGTACTATGGGTACTAGACAATGGATAAACATACATATAAACTTATTTTTTTGTAAATACATACATATTATACATAGAAACACCCAGACCAAGACAAACACCCATGTTCATGCACACAAATGTTTGACTTGTGCGGGAATCGAACCCGCGACCTCAGGCGTGGCAGTCGGTTACACTAACCACTACGCCATCGTCGATGTTTACAGTAATGATAATGATCAAACTATGTTCTGCCAATTAGGCTTACAATAATTTAAAATTAATTTGGTAGATCACAAAGTTTTAAAACATGCAAAAATAATGCTTCTGAACCACTTCTATTAAAATAATACAACATATTAAATTCACTTTAGCATAACTTAAAAAAAAATTAAAACATGCTGAATGAATAGCTGCCAATTACTAATTATAAATACAATAAATGCAGATAAATTTAAGAATTAAATATGTCAATGCGGCTAATTACAAAATAAAATTCAATTACTAAGGATGTCGATGCAGCAATTACAGTGTCAAATATAATTGATGTCAGTTTAATTTATATATTATTGAACTCTTATTAACCGGCTAAAAAGTCTCTTATATCATAATAACACTTTTCAATGAGAAATTCCTGTAGATGTTTTTTAAATAGGATTATGTCTAGATTTCTAATGTTATCGGGATCTTATTATAGATGACAGGTGCCATACAGAATATACTTTGGTGCATTAATGTGGTATTTGCTTTACGTATTCGGATTCTCTTACTGGTGTGAGCCCTTCTATTGCGAATAACAGTATCAGCTAAATTTGGGAAAAGTTCTGGGTTTGACTTTACAAAAACTGCTGTTTCAAAAATATACAAGGATGGTAATGTCATGAGCTTATATTTTTTTAAATATGGTACACAACTATCTGTACACTTTAACTTAATGGATAAACATACATATATATATATATATATATATATATATATATATATATTTTGTAATTACATACATATTATACATAGAAACACCTAGACTCAAAACAAACATCCATGTTTATGCACACAAATGTTTGACTTGTGCGGGAGTAGAACCCGCGACCTCAAGCGTACCAGTCGGTTACACTAACTGCTACGCTATTGAGTCGTATTATGATAATAGGTAATTGGCACATAGATAGACCATATTTATATGGGTTTCTTGCTTTTAAGAAGACAACTCGCGCTATAGTTTTTATTTCTCTCGTGAAGGGATACAAGCAAACCCCGAACAGATATTAGTAGATCACACATATCTTGACCATCATGAAATTTCGCATACAAGATGTTAGGCGAACAAAAAAGGAGATAGGGTACTTTTCATCTAGAAAAAAGGCTACGCAAATGAAGCCGCGGATCAAATTTAGTCATCTATACCTTTATAAAGTACGAGATGTGCCCGCGGTTTCACCCGCGTTTATGATTACTGCGTCGCTCCCGTGGGTCGTAGCGTAATGTTATATAGCCTATACCTTCCTCGATAAATAAGCTATCCAACAAAAAATATTTTTTCAATTCGAACCAGTAGTTTCTGAGATTAGCGCGTTCAAACAAACAAACAAACTCTTCAGCTTTATAATATTAGTAATAAGCAGTATAACAACAATCCAGACGAGACGAGCTACCAATAACATCCTAACTATAACTTTAACTTAATCACATACTGCCGTCACCGTGAGTTGAAATCACGACCAATGAACGAATAAACATATTACATCTATCATACTAATAACGAAAATAACAAAGCCTTTTTTCTCAATTGTTTTAATTGATGCACAAAAACTTATTATAAAACGATTCAGTTGTTGTTTTCTGATTGTATTAATTCTCTAATAAATAGCCATTAGAAAAAAGATAATACATAAAGATGAGCCTCTATTTGTTTACTAAATAAGACAAGTAATACAAAATGCTCAATATAAACAAAACAATTTAACCGTATAGTGCAACTATTATTCGAACTATTATTCGCAATCCTGCAACGATTGGGCACGTGAAACTGGAACAATCGCAGCATACATCCAGTGATATCCATTATTATCAATATTACATCCATAACTCCGGGCTCAAGGTTACGTAAGTGACAGCACTATGTAACATCTGCTCATATATCGTACGAGCACCAAGCTTTTGTGATTTATCGGACTTGTCCTAAAATTACTACAGAAATTTTTATTTTTTAATTACATTTACTGGCATCCGCGTGAAGATTCGTGCAATATGTTATTAATAAAATTAGGTTATTGAAGCTTAGTAGCCTAATTCACTCTTAGATCATATTAGACAGATTAATAGACAGACCGAGTGTTAGACAAAATCTTTATTTCTCTCTTAGACTAGTCCCATGACGAATATTATCCCGTTAAAAAAGAAACAGACCGACTAATAGACGAAAACTTTAGGTTTATTTAGAATTTGGTATAACAGCCTTAAAGAAATTAAGTTTATTTTATTCTATGTGTAACCTTCTGTGCATAGTAAAAGGCATTATTTTGGTGTTATGGACAGAATGCCTTTTCTTTTATTTTATATGCTATAGAGAAATGGATCTATGGACTGCACAAATCTTTGCCTCGTTGAATTAAAACAAGATACAATAAGCGCATTATTATTGAAAATATGCTATTACTCAAAAAATGCGCCAAACGTGCAATTAAAACCGTAGAGGAATTAAGAGCTAACGCAAACATAATCCGGATGATTTATGTATGGCACATTAAATTACGAGTAAGTATTTCTAATAGCTTAAAACTGAATTTTACCTTAACGCGACAAAAGCTGTCAAACCATAATATATTTTATTTTATCATTGTATCCGTACTTCCGAAAAAATATTCCTACTATAAATTAATATTATAAATGAAAACCTATTCATTCGTTAATCCTTTTTTACGCAGTAACAGAACAACGGATCGCAATACAAGACTATTGCATAGAGATAGTTTATGGTCAGTACCCGAACTTTTTATAGAGTATTGTCAACAAGCATTCGCTCATCTAAAGGATCATATTAAGTAGAAATAAATCGCCCTTCATAATTAGAATCGTATTTTAGAAAATTCTAAGTTAAGATTCAAACACTACAATTTTATTTACACGTATGGACTTTTATTAGTTTATTTATAAACATTTCCCACAGGCTTGCCTAATGTGGACTGTTTACTACTGGCAATAAATAAATTTTATTTATTTAACAGTTTACAGTAAATTTGTTTCACCAACTATCAACGCAGCTTGTAGGCGATACACTGATTCACATAACATAACGTTACTTAGATGTATATATGTAGGAATTCAAATACTTATCCTAACTTTACAGCCGTACACATGGTAAACCTACTAATATTCGGCCTCAATACCTAAACTATGTTAGAATTGAAACCTCGGCCCGCCTTTCATATCGCCACAAATTATCATCGTAGTATTTATCTGATTGATGTTTTAATGCAGGAAAGAGTCGTAGCATTACAGCCCAGCTAATTTAGAATCAAAGAGAATCGTGGATTTAGGTTTTCGTACGGCCTTCATTGAACTGAAATAAAAGCACGGTTTATGAAAATATTTGTGTAAGACTGTCTCAAATCCGGTGGCATAATCATTATGATTGCGTAATAGTGATTGGGGACCACCCAGACCTTATGAACGATAGCTGCGAAAGTGCTTGAAAAGTCTGACAAAGTATATTTATTTCTTTTGACGTTAATTCTCGCACTAGAAATAATTTCTGTTTAGAAATTATTCCTAGTAAAGTGCCATTTACAAACATTAAAACAACGGGCACAAAGAATACACAGAGTCGGAACAACAAGTTGTGGAAAGCACAATTTTTTGTTCTGTGTAGGTATTGAACCAACAACACTTAGTGCGGCAGCAGTGGCGAGGCGAACTATTAAACCACTACGCCATTCGTGCAATCAATTTTTTTACAAGGAACGTGGCATACAATAATTTTGTAATGGGCTAGTAGCTACCGTAGCCCAAGAACTCGCCCGTCTAAATAATGCAGTCTTTAGACGGCGGGATCTACCCTTTAAAAATATGAACTTAATTCTGCACTAGTTGTCCTCCTCAGTTGTCATTCGAGTTTATGATTACTACTTTGCTCTAATGGCTCATAGCGTAATGTTATATGCCCATGTCACTCCTGGATAAGACAAGTTTCTAATAGTGATAGAATTTTTAAAATCGGTCTAGATGTTTTTGTGTTTATTCATTGCAAGGAAACATACAAAAAAAAAACAACGGGTTACACTCCGGGAGTGCCGGCAGAAGTAAAAACTTGAATATTAACGTTGTGCATTTTTGATATTTTGGAATGGTTAAGGAATAATTTTGCACGAATTACTTTAATTATCAGTATAAAAGTACTATCATTTATGTGCTAAAATACAATATTCATTTATTGCGCTATCGTACACAAACATGACAATTCTCCCTGCGTTTTACGAATTTTCGATCAGGTCACGTGTCCTGACGCGAGTGTAACATTTTTTACCCATCACAAAAAAGTGCACAACTCCGCTAAAGAAGTTTTCACTTCAAAAACTTTATAATATTAGTATAGATATAGACTACCTTTAGGCTGGATGTAGTTTACGTTCTGCTTTAAAAGCCTCAAAAATAACACTTCAATATTTCTACTAGCAAACTCAAAATCAATTTTCAGTAGTTGCAGAAACCAAAACACAGAGTAGCTTTGGCATTATTTATTTTATATTTTAGCATAGCCTAGCTATAATATAATATTGTTCGTTGTTTTAACATAGATTTGTGGATTACCTACTACAGTTTTTCTCCACAAGAAATAGTAGCACATATGTAGCAAATACTCACAACAATAATTATATTCTTAATGTCGCGAACTAAAAATGTTCTCTAGTATTTATTTTGGCAACCAGAATGTAATTTCGATTAAAACAAAGCTATTTATATTATTTTTATCGCGCGTTTATTTTTGTATTATACGATGTAATGTCGCTTGCTTCCGGCTCGCATGATGCTGGTGTCACAAGCAATAAAATGATAAATGTAGTTACTTTGTGAAATTTTTGGTTCTGAGGTGGTAAAAAATTTACAGTTCGCGTAATGGTAAGTGGTTATTGTAGCCTATAGGTTAGAATAACCGCTTACCATTATATACCATACCACGGTCCGCTTAATGGTAAGCAGAGATTGTAGATTGTAGCTATTATAACTGCTTTCCATTAAACGGACCGTTTACAAAACCAAGGGTTCTATTCTTTCAAGAAAGGAGTTAACTAGCGCAAGAAATAAAGATCAATATAATAATAACAATAATAATTTATTTGCCATCACAAACAATACAGTACAATAATCCTATCCTAACTAATATTATAAAAGCGAAAATGAGTTTGTTTGTTTGTTTGTTACCTTTTCACGCCTAAACCACTGAACCGATCATCCTGAAATTTTGCATATACGTTTTCAGGTGTACAGAAACGGACATAGGCTACCTTGCATCCCGAAAGAAATTACTGTTCCCGAGGAAAGCAACAGAAACGTTCTTATGATAATAGATGGCGCCACGTTTCTTTCGAATCATGATTGAATTATATTATTACAAGCAGAGTACAACCCGAATTGATTGTCAAATTCTAAATTAACGCGAGCGAAGCCGCGGGCAAAAGCTAGTCTAATATAAATAGAACAAATTAACATCTGTGAAAGACTGGTGCCCGAAATAGGTATAAGAATACCTGTGCTACGGGTCACCAGGCCCCCAAGACTTGATGGTAGACAATGACAATATGATGTTGCAGACGGCAGAATTCCTTAAGAAGTTTGGAAACCTAACTTACTGCAGTTCTACACAAGTTTATACATTATGTAGGATAAAACAATTTCCTTAGTCGAGCTGTCCAATAATCGTAAATCAAGTTTCAGACACAAGTCATGTTTTGCTCCCTATATATATATTTATTTTTCTCTAGGATTTTTATTCATGTAGACAGCGATAGCCTAGTGGGGTGCCGTTGGACTGCCACGCAGAGGTCTCGAGTTCGATCTCGAGGCGCGCATCTCTGACTTTTCGAAGTTATGTGCGTATTAAATAGTTAATTATCGCTCGCTTAAACGGTGAAGGAAAGCATCGTGAGGAAACCTGCATGTCTGAGAGTTCTTCATAATGTTCTTGAAGATATGTGAAGTCTGCCAACCCGTAATGGGCCAGCGTGGTGGACTATGGCCTAACCCTTCTCACGTTGAGAATAGGCCCGTGCCCAACAGAGGGACAGTTTAATACAGGGCTGATATTATTATAGTCATTCAGGAATGCTGTTTATTTGTATGGATTTCTCGAACTTAGTCGATTGATTTTCCTAATATATTGATGACTTATAACCGACTTCAAAAATATATATTTTTTATAATAATTTGGCACCGTTATTACTTACTTTTCAGTAATTTTAATTTAAGTTGTTTAATATTTGTATTTAGTTTTTTTGTTTTTTAAAACACCTGAGTTAGGCTGGCCTCATGAACTTTGACGGTAGCTTTTAGATCAAGAGAGTAAGTGTTTATTCCAGATCGCATCTTGTGGCGACTGCTCAACCTTGATATTGTGGTATTGTGGTGGTGTGTTCCGGTAATCGTAAATTATACTTAAGTAAATATAGTCAAAGGGCACCGACAGTCTAGAGGGTATCTTATCTTATCTTATGCGGGGGCCAGTCAGTGCAGACCGGTGACACTTCGACCCAGTGGGATCTTTTGTGTCCACACTCTCCCAATAATGACTGCCATAGATGTTCATGGCAGCCGGGACCAACGGCTTAACATGCTTTCCGAGGCACGGAGCAGGTGATAATTGTCAATCAATACGCACATAATTTCGAAAAGTCATATAACTTCCGAAAGTCAGAGGGGCGCGACGTGGGTTCGAACCCGAGACCCTCTGCATTGCAGTCTGTTGGTCTCCCCACTGAGCTATCGCTGCTCTGTCTAGAGGGTAAGACTTAATGGAATGCCACGCAGATGTCTTGAGTTCGATCCAACGGCAAACACTTTTTTCTATTTGTGTATTATATTAAATAATTGCTTGTTAATTTAATGTTGAGGCAAATAACACAAGGAAAGCTACTCTCCATACTGCACATCCGAGCAAATATAACAGTTTATCTCGCTGTGTATTGTGGGTTCAATCAACACGCGGGACATAAAAGTGTTCATAAGGAAGTGGACATAAGTGTAGTTGTTCTGGTGCTGCTCGTGGTTCTTATGTCCGTTGTTTGAATATTTGTAACGTCTCCCATGACACAGGAATTAATCTTATTTTTTATTTTATTTAAATAAAATTTATTCGGCTAAAAAAAGAGTACAATGGTGGACTTAAATCAACTTCAAATTAAATCTTAATATCTAACAATAATTCAATGCCTTAATAAACTAGTTTATAACCAATATAATAATTATAGTAATCTATTATGTCAAGAAAGGATAATTAAACATCTTTAAATTATTATAAGCTACTTGCCTGAACTAGGTTAGACCTGTGTTTCAGGCGAATCTTAGGCCAAAAGAAGTTTTTAAAAGATATATGTGTCCAGTGTACGTCTGCTAACCTGCCCTAGGCTACATAATATAATATTATACTAGTACCTAGGTCAGCATTGTGAACTATGGCCTAAACCATCTTATACAGAGAAGAGGCCCGTGCCCAGCAGTGGGACAGCTTATAAATAGTCTACGCTCCAGTTTTATCATAACGTTAGGCATTAAAAATGTTGTTTTATTACCTTTATTTATTGCTTGAGTGTGTTCTGCAGTAAATGGTGTAATGGCTGCAGCTCCTAACTTATAGATATGATTCATAAAACACGCATTATTGTAATCTAGGAAATTAAAGAGAGTGCCACTGACTTCGTTGCCAGGTTTTCTTATTGGTTCTATGTTTTTTCTGTACTTGAATTTAGTAATCTTAGTAGGTAATAAAATTGTAATTGGCCAATGGATTCATATATTATCCTATACAGGAGATTGAAAATGTGAGTAAATGTTCTTTGTGTCCGTTGTTACAAATGTTTATAAAGTACACAGATATCATACCTAGCGCAAATATTATTGTCTTTAAAAAATACATTTTCGTAAATTAGCCTGAGCGGTCATCAATACTGGGAGCTAATTTTTTTGGCTCGGTCTTCGATTTTCTGATAAGTTGTTCTGATAGTAGCAGTCGTCACTGTAATTCGACATCGAAAGCTCGCGAACGAGCGCATACGGAAATCGAACAGGTGTAGCGATATATCTCAATGCTCGTTGGTGACTAAGTCATGTGCCCCGGTTACACGACCACAACGCTGAGTGCGCGCTAACCGCATGACTAACCGTGTATGTATATGAATATCAAAGCATGTTTCACAGTACATATATAATAATACATACTAGCTTTTGCCCGCGTCTTCGCTCGCTCGGGAACAGTAGGTACTTTATTTCTGAATGAAAGTAAGTACTTAAGTATTTTTATTTTTAAAACATAGGTACATGCACGTTATTATAACAAATATAGAAAAACAAAAAAGTACATAAATAATGAAAAATGAGATTATCAGTCAGATGTTGTTGGTTTGCGGTTT
Source organism: Catocala sponsa (assembly GCA_963564715.1). Lineage (NCBI taxonomy): Eukaryota > Metazoa > Arthropoda > Insecta > Lepidoptera > Erebidae > Catocala > Catocala sponsa. The sequence continues at coordinate 11,610,181 of OY751352.1, forward strand.
ATACCTGAAACCAACCTTGATATTATTTGGTTCTTTACCCCTGATGATTGGTAGAGTAGTTACACAAACAAACAAACTCATATTCGCACATATAACATTAAGACGAGCCCAGCATATTTTTGAGTAGTAGAGCCTCGCTGATTTCAGCATGAATGGGCCGGCTCGACCGGGGAAGGGCTACCCTCACAGAATATCGACGTGAAATAGCAGTATTCCTACTTCCTACTATTGTGTTTCGTTCGGTGAGTGAGAGTGCCAGAGGCCCAATCACCCTCTTTCCCCGTTCCCGCTCCTTCTCCTTCCCACTTCCTTTCCTAAACGGTCGGCAACGCACAAGTGATGCCTCTGGTGTTGCAAGCGTCCATAGGCTAAGGTGACCACTTACCATCAGGCTACTTGTATACATTACGGTATACTTGTTTGCCACCTTGGTTGTATATTAACTGTCCCACTTCTCGTCATAGTCCACCTCGCTGGTCCAGTAAGACTAGTAGACTTCCCACATCTTTGAGAACTTTATGGAGAACTCTCTCACATGCAGGTTTGTCACGATGCTTTCTTTCGCCGTCAAAACGAGCGATAATTAACTATACAAGCGGTCGCCTAGTGCTCGAAATTCGACCAAAGTTTGCCTGTAAGATATTGCTGATATACCTATGTCATTATATATTGACATATGTAACCATAGTTACGCGCTTCGACTGCGTGTGTCAAATGCATGGTTGTGTGCGTGTAGTGTTTTTTCATTAATATAATGTATTTCTAATGCATATTTTATATAAATATTAGCATTCGCCCCCTCTTCTCCATATAAACTTTAACTGTGCCAAATTTCATACTCCTCCGTCCGTGCAATTTTCGTAAAAAGGGGTACAAAGTTTTTGCTTCACGTATTAATATATAGATAATATGCACATTGCACATAACTTCGAAACGTTAAACTACATAGTCAAGCATATATTATAGTCTCATACCAAAATCCTCAAAGAGGTAGGAGAGGGAGGAGAGGAGGTCGAGCTATATTATACCTACATTTCGCGAGCTATGATGTGCGGCCTCACGGAAACGAAGCCATCTATTTGGCACAGTTCCATAAATTCGCATTTGTAACAGAAAAAGCCAATAAGACTGAATGAACCGGAAAACACGTACGACCTGGACATCGAATACGAGGCCTTGTAACAGAAAGAAACCAATAAACCTATGAATGAACGGAAAAACACATTTAAACTCAGATATCGTATTCGAGACCTCACACACAGTAGTCATATTTCACCACCACTACGCAAACGAGTCAAATGAAACGCTCATATATTTACCATAACACGCAAAACCTTTATTTTACATTCATTACTTATTTAGTTTATTAAGCGTCAAATTAACAAGCTCGTTATTAAAATAAGTGTGTTTACACACGCCAGGTAATTAATAGCCAGGTAGAAAAAAAGCCTTTGAACGACATCTTTCCACAGGCCTATTGGTAGTCCAAAAGTATTTTTATCGAACATTGATGGTCGATAATTAAATACGACGTCAAACTCTTTTCGATGTTCATTAACGACGAGATAATTTTACCTTTTGGTAAGCTAACCCCGTGAACGTAAATTCGTGTTAAAAGATAGACAATTTATTTTTAAAGAGAGGATTTTCGGCATACAGTTTTTACCTGCCGTCACTAGGTTACATCACAGGTATAACTTTCTCTAGTACTTAACAACTTAGCTTACTCTAGTCAGTAGCTAATAGGTATAACTTTAAATAAATATTGTATAAAAGGTATTTATTATTAACTAGCTGTTACCTGCGACTTCGTCCGCGTAGATTTTAACTAAAAAGTTTTTGTCTCCGCGGAAGCCTATTTTTTTCTAAAATCAAAGTAACCTAAGTTTAACATCAGCTATCTACCAGTGAAAGTCCCGTCAAAATCGGTTCCGCCGTTTTGGAAATTAGCCGGAATAAACAGACAGACAGACAGACAAAAATTTTAAAAATAGATTTTTTCGTGTAGGTACCTTATATACTTTCATATGCATTAGATAAAAAGCTGTTATTTTGACATTACAAACATACACTTCAATTTTATTTATTTGTATAGAGTAGGCATAGATAATTATTAATAATACATGTTATTGATAATATAGGTATATGGTCTTTTTTCGAAATATAAATGTAAGAATAAATATTGACTTTTGTACCGAAATTACTAAATTAGATTTAGGTCACAAACAGTAAATAATATTTTTCATTTTCATTTAACCCTGTATACCTGATGTTAAAAGAGACTGTAGGCTATGGGAACACTCTATACTGTTTGCTAGCTCGGTAGTATAACAATATTTAAAAAAGCTTTTATGCAGTTAAATAGGAACTAAAAAGACAAAAAGCCTCTAACAGGAACACAGAGAAGGTAAAACTATGTGAAAGCTTTAAAAAAGGAAAAGATAGTTTATGTTCGCTATAAAGTAATGATATTATGTTCCGCTACATCGAATGTTTTATACCTGTGCGAATTTAACTTTCATGCGTGTTGTTGAAGGAAGAACTTCTTTAGCGGCGTTGTGCACTTTTTTTGTTATGGGTAAAAAATGTCACACTCGCGTCAGGATACGTGACCTGATCAAAAATTCGTAAGACGGAGGGAGAATTGTCATGTTTGCGTACGATAGCGCAATAAATTAATATTGTATTTTACCACATAAATGATAGTACTTTTATACTGATAATTAAAACAATTCGTGCAAAATTATTCACTAACCATTCCAAAACATCAAAAATGCAAAACGTTAATATTCAAGTTTTCACTTCTGCCGGCACTCCCGGAGTGCAACCCGTTGTTTTTTTTATCTTTCTCACACTGAAAAGAGGCTCGTGCCCGTGAGACTGCCAGCCGTTAGTATTGTTTAAGTATCGACAAGACTGTTTCCTTTTTTAGCTTTAATAAGTCTTATATTAGACTAGATGTTCCCGTGGTTTCACCCGCGTTTATCGTTACTGCGCCGTCCCTGTGGGTCGAAGCGTGATACCTATAGCCTTTCTCGATAAATAGGCTATCCAACACTAAAAGAATTTTCAAACCGAACCAGTAGTTCCTGAGTTTAGCGCCTTCAAGCAAACAAACAAACTCTTCAGCTTTATAATATTAGTATAGATAATGATGTGGGTGCAAGGGTATTCCGAAGCCGGAGTAGTTCCAACGGATAAATCCGCAATGGTGTCACTAATTAAGTCGTGAAGGCCAGACGATAGACTCCTTATAACTACAAGTAATTAATATACATTAATTTTTTATGTATAGGATGGCGTAGCGGGAAAACGGTCGCGTCACCGCTGCAGCCGCGTTGAGACTTTTGGGTTCGAATCCCACACGGGACAATTATTTGTGTGATTCATAAATAATTGTTCTGAGTTCGTGTTTGATAATTTTTATGTTTGATGTTAAGACCTCGGCGGAACATGGCCTAATAACTAATGAGGGGTTTACAGTTTAAAAAATATTGACGACATTCGTTGAATAGTTAAGGTGTGATAGCGTGACAAACAAACAAATTCACATTCGTATTTATAAATTTATTTAGAATTAACATTTAGTTAACACAGAAATAAAATTTAAAAGATTAAAGGCCACTTGCACGACAACTCACAAAATACATTTAGCACTAAAAACATCGTGCTGTCGCAGCCATCCGTGTGAAGGTGACTGAGATGCCACGATGTTTTAAATCTATTATAGATTCGTGAAGGCATAACCTCGAAAAGGTATATACATTATTTACGCATTTTGACAGTAATAGGAGCCGGCATTGTTTCTTGATTGTACTATTGCTACTGAAAATTTCCAAACGGGAAAATCTAAAAAGCAACACTTTCCATTCCGGGCATCAAACTCATGACTCCACATCAGCCCATGAGTAAGCACACACTTCCACGAGCTCAACACCGCAACCATGCTCAATAATATGATAGTACAGCATCTTTACTAAAATCTAATTCACACATGTCTCATTATTTTTGTCTAAAAAATTCCGCTTACTAAGCACATTACCCACGGCGATAAGATAGATTGATGACCCATCACCGCGTAATTACGTCAACGATGTGACGTCGCATTCGGTGTCGACACTTACGACACAGCGATAGAGAGAGACGGCGACATGTAATGAGCGAGATAACGACTCCAAATGAGCCGCTTAAGGGTAACAGAGTGATGAAAAATGTTGTCGGTATATGCGAGCTTCGGTGGTGACGTTAATGTGAGAACGTGCTTGTGAGAAAAATATGTTACAGTAAAACGTAGGAATTTATAAGATCTCGAATTAACCAGTATAAATACCTAGCCTTACTCCTATATCCACGAAGATACGTGCTTTGGAGAGCACGTTAAGCCGTCGGTACCGGCTGCCATAAACATCTATGGCAGTCGTTATTGGGAAGTTAGTGTCCTCTAATATCCTAACACTGGTTTAGCCTTAGGGTATCGTTAGCCTTCGGGTTGCGGAGGTCAGATGGCAGTCGCTCCGTGTAAAAACTGATATCCCGTCAAATCCGGTTAGACTAGAAAGCCGACCCCAAGTGACTTGGGAATAATAAAGGCTAGGGAGAAGACTCCTATATCCACGAAGGAATAGGCAAAGGTGCATAATATCTAAATTAGGCTAGCCTCTGTTAGATTTCATGTAACAGAGGCTAGCCTATTAACAGTTTGGGGCTGCGTGCTGGTACTGAGAATTTCCTAAAAGGAAAACCTAATGACACTTAGCTTGCTCGTACATAGACGTCACTTTCACTACCGTAGCAGTATCGAGGCAAATGCGAGGCGAGGAAATATATACAGATGGCAGGAAGATTGACGTCCAAATAAATAAAATATATTCCTCATATATTGTCGGCCTTGATGGCGTAGTGGTTAGTGTAACCAACTGCCACGCATGAGGTCGCGGGTTCGATTCCCGCACAAGTCAAACATTTGTGTGCATGAACATGGATGTTTGTCTTGGTCTGGGTGTTTCTATGTATAATATGTATGTATTTACAAAAAAAAAAGTATATAATATGTATGTTTATCCATTGTCTAGTACCCATAGTACAAGCTCTGCTTAGTTTGGGCTAGATGGTGTTCTGTGTATGTGGTAGATTATTATAGATTATTATTATTATCATATCGTGGACTATCCGAATCGTATGTTTCGTGATTTCTCATAGTTTTCGAGTTATGATTCTTTTTCTGAATTTTTGAGATTTCTCGAACTGACTAACTTAAAAATTTCTTTAAAAAAAGTTAATGACTTTTTCGAGATTAGTTTTGAAACTGAATTTTCATGAGTCGTTCTTTTATGCATAAAATAATCAGCTTCACGACTGTGATGAAAGTTATGAAAATGTTGATCTAAAGTAAAAAAATTGGGTTCGGTGAATCATAACTCGAAAACTATGAGAAATCGCGGAACATACATGAGGGTGATTCGGATAGTCCACGATACGAGGAACCTAATTTTTTTATTTTGACGTCAATCTTCCGGCCATCCTGTATAATAATAATAATCATATCAGCCCTGTATTAAGCTGTCCAACTGCTAGGCACAGGCCTCTTCTCAATGTGAGAAGGGATAGGCCATAGTCCACCACGCTGGTCCAGTGCGGGTTGGCAGACTTCACACATCTTAGAGAACATTATGTAGAACTCTCAGACATGCAGGTTCCCTCACGATGTTTTCGTTCACTGTTAAAGCGAGCGATACTTAACTATTTAATACGCACATAAGCTCGAAGGTCAGAGATACGCGCGCTGGGATCGAACTCGTGACCTCTGTGTAGCAGTCCTACGGTCGCCCACTAGGCTGTCACTACTTCAATAGGCGATGAAAAATGCAAGTTAAAGAAACATAAGCTGTCAGTACCCTTGTAGTTATGTAATCGGGAGTGTTAGAAACTACCACTATACCTAGCTATTTCGGGTTCTTACTGATTTCAATCTTTACAGTAACTTACTCATAATTATATAAAAATATGATAATGTACTACGAAATAGTGCGACCAACCACATTGAAATAAATAAAACATCTATTGTTCACAAAAATATATGGCAATTTAGTTTAATCAAAATTAAACCTTTTCTTCCAAGGCATAAAACTTAATTTTGCGATACTGGTAATACAGATAATAATATGATCAATCACTAATTAGATGACGAGTGAAGTCGGACCACACAGAACAATAAAATTGAAGAAATATTTTAACAGTGAAAAACAGCACAATGATTTTCATTGTGCTGTTTTTTACTGTTAAAATATTTCTACTAATGGTTTTTGTAATATAACTGGCATCAATCCATCACTGGATAAAGTAATTATAATTCGATCTAACACACGGTAGTAATATTTATTTGACTACTTGGGAGGCAGACTACGGCCCTGGCAACAGCATGGATATAATTTACAAAATGCCGAACCTTCAAAAAGTCATTGTGTTGCCAGCGCAAGCAGCGACAACCAGCCAGCAGTCTTCTTATAGAGTGATCTAAAGCATTGTGGAAAGTCCCAATCATGTCTTTGGAAGAGCATACCGTTGGTAATTACCAACTGTATACTCTTCCAAAAACTTAACAAACTTCTTAACTTTTGAAACGTCCATGACTCCTACGGTGGAGTCATGGATGTTGACGTCGTTGCGCGTCCGTGAGCCCTACGGGGGAGTCAAAAATATTTGCTATTTTTTTCGCGACCAATCACAACGAGTTTTCTTGACTTCCCCGTAGGGGTCACGGACGCGCAACGGTAGCGTTTTTCTTTTTTATGAGTCATGGGACATTCCAGGGTTAACAAATATGTTAATGATTAAAAATCAGCTTGCTTGATTAAGTACCAGCCTTTTACAATAGCCCGCTGTAAAAATAGTAACATAGTTACTGCGTTTAATCTAGTACCTTTCTCTACCTGAACCATGACGTTCACTAGTGTTACTTTGTTATCTAAATGAATATATGATTTTTGATTTTGACTTTGACTTTGGCTACCATTCCACCCATCTTTAATTCCTTTTAAAGACCGCAGCGCGCGAATGATACCACTGATAATACAAGCGATCAAAGGCTATAAAGATTGCTTATCATCACGCAGGCTGTATGCACGTTAATGATCTTTGTTAGATATAAATACCAACATGAAAAGCGTATCAAAACACATCTACCTAAACATTAAGGGATACAAGCGTGATCCATTCACGCTTACGCTAAACAAATGGCAATCAAAAACGATAATATGTATAATATGTAAATATTAACAAAAAAAATAAAAGTATATATGTATGTTTATCCATTGTCTAGTACCCATAGTACAAGCTCTGCTTAGTTTGGGCTAGACGGTGTTGTGTGTATGTGGTAGAATATTATTATTATTATTATATAATACACGGTTGAATGTTCTACCGTGAATATAGAGGAATACTTATCTCGCCAAGTTTCAGCACGATTAGGCGCGTAAACACCGTGTAATGCCATCATTGCGCGAACGCTCAGGTTCGCGTCCGATTGGCGGCTGCCCGAACGAGGGCTTTGATGTGGGAACGCGTCATTGACTACAGATGAGTTCTGAGGATATTTTTGTAGGGCTATGTACATGTTTTAATTTGTTAGGGATAGGCTGAATTGTTGCTTTGGTTTTTTTTACATTTGAGCTGAAATGATAAGAAGTCAATGTTTTTGCTACTTCTCTACCTTTTTTTGGCAGATTAATTAGATAAATATTGTTTGATGATGGATTTAATTTACCGCTTTCACGGCAGTTGTGCATATGCTTAGTTCATTAAACAATACTATGACTAAGGCCCTTCGTACACAAGGCTACGCAAATCTTCGATACCCGACGATTTTGGTCTCTAAGCGACTACCGCAATACAAATTCATAGAGGTTCGTACACAGGTACAAATGTCGGCGACGAGTGCCTGTGTACGAACCTCTATGAATTTGTCGGGTATCGAAGATTTGCGTAGGCTTGTGTACGAAGGGCCTAAGGCTGGTTTTAGAGTCGCGCCGTCCAGCGGCGCCGTCCAGACACGTGCGCTTGTAAATTCACTAGTAGCGTTTTATAGTCACGCTGTTGAAGCGCGCCGCGATTCTCAAAGGTCCGCCTTGCGTCAGGCGCGTGCTGTTGAAACGCGCTGTTCGACGGCGCGACTGTGAAACCAGCCTAAAGCAAAAAGAAGATCAGGTTTTCCTGGTTTCGTTTCGGGTAAAGTGTTAATCAAACTTTCTTTCCGTGCTACGTTGGAGTCTCGTTATATGCTCGGTCAACAAAGCAATAGCTTACCAAGTTCTCCTAATAACAACATGTGTGGCTGATGGATTTCCACGGAGACGTCATAAGTTAGATCCTACTACATGCACATGTGACTCTTCTGTTCTTTGAAACCTAATATGCATATTATTTCGGAAGGTATATTGGGTATATCGGAAGGTAATATGCACGTAAGAGTCTAGTTCTCTAAGATAATATGTGTCTATCAACTAAGAAGCGTGGTGAACATGGTGAACTTCTCATTCTGATAAGAAGGCCCGCATTAAGCAATACGGTTGTTTATAACCAGATTTGATATTAAACGACAAAAGTCTGAAAGTATATACGCGCTACACATTGCCGGTGAAATGTGGTTTTAAATTGGTACAAATGGTTTTTTTTATTTTATTTTATTTGGGAAACAAACAGATACAATTTAAAAATAATTAATGTTCAAATTAACTACACTTAATCCAAAGCAGTTTCCACATATAAACATACAGAGCTTATCATCGTAAAGGTAATTTATAAGGGGTGTTTGTACTAGGGTAAACCTCTGCCACACGACAAAAGGCTCAAAGTATATACGCGCTACACATTGCTGGTGAAATGTGGTTATTAAAGTACTCATCTCGTTTTACCCGTTTCTGGGTAAACAAGCGTAAAGAAATGTATATATTTTATAATAATATAGCTTTTACTTTACATGATGTTGATTAACACCTATATATATATCCATAAGGGGGCTGGCAGAGGTAGTATTACACTCATATTACGGCAAATAAATTTAGAGATACATATTTCAGCCTAATTGAATGTTAATGTTAACCTACAATCTCATTTCTATAAATAAATAAAAGATAAATTATATTACCTTGCTTTTATTTAAATACTCCCACACTAGGAATATATCCTGTGTCGTGAACTTTACAAACATTCAAACAACGGTCACAAAAAAACAACCAGAACAACAATTTATGGATCACATAAAAGTTTACCCCGTATGGGAATCGAACCAACATCAGTCGGCGCAGTGGCAATTGCGAGGCGATAATTCTAGTAATTGATCTATTGCCATCCAAGGACTACGAGCTGTTATCACTCCAACCTAACAATAATTTGCCAAACGAACCCAATACCTTATGATCGCACGATATCATAAGTCCAAGCTTATGCTACAGGACCAACAAAGCAGTAAACAAGCAGTAAAACAGTTTTGATTGCGTAAAAATCCTAATACCTACTAACTAATATTATTCATAAATGCGATTGTGAGTTGAGAGATTGTTTATTTTTCACGCTTTCACTCTTTAACTACTTGACCGAACATCATGAAATTTGATACAACAGGAAAACAAGAGCGTTAAAAGGTTTTTACAAGGTCGGCAACGCGCAAGTGATGCCTCTCGTGTTGCAGGCGTCCATAGGCGACGGTGACCACTTACCATCAGGTTGTCTGTATGTTCGTTTGCCACTTTAGTAGTATAAAAAAAAAATCTAGTCCTTCATATATCTCAAAAAGCAAAAATCAAAACCACTAGTTTCAATCAATGCATTTTGCGCAGCATATCGAACACAGCTATTTTCACCAATAAAAGCCTCGAATGCACCTCCGACGTGGAATTCCAATGACATATCTGCTTTATATGCAAACAAGACACGAGGAAAAGTTTATTAGATTTTCTACCCCTTCGTGGTATGGCCGACAAACATGTTTTTGATAAAAGTAAAGTGAATTGTTTTGGACGAATCGAGTTCTATCTTCGATCTGCGGGGTAGATGTTATGTCACATTGGGTTTTGGTAGGTTTCCAAAGATGTTATTCGCTGATTGCTACCTTGGACCCGAGGAATAAGTCTGGGATTATGTTTGCGTGTGATTTTGAGGTCCTAAGTTTGATACCAGAGCAAATTGTTATTAGTTATTTCTGGTAGGATTTTCTCAATAGCAGCACGTTGTCTAAAATTCGGCGAAAAAAGCAAAAAAGTCCAATGGCAAATTCAATAGTAAGGCATTGAAATGAGATCAAGAGTTTGTGGATTCAAAATACACCAGTTGGAATACTGATGTTAACGCGCTCCTGTCACGAGTATTCTAACTTAAATGGAAGGATTAACAAAAATACTAGTAATTTTGAAACCACATTTCTAGTAGACTTTAAAAAGAAAAAGAATATGCCTGGTCTTGCTTTACTACCTGTCGCTTCTAGGATCTAGAGGTATGAATCCATGTAGTTATGTAAGTAATCAATCATTCCATCAAGCTGGTTAATTTGAATATAGAAGACGCTGACGTCTGAAGAAAAAAACAACGGGTTACACTCCGGGAGTGCCGGCAGAAGTGAAAACTTGAATATTAACGTTGTGCATTTTTGATATTTTGGAATGGTTAGGGAATAATTTTGCACGAATTGCTTTAATTATCAGTATAAAAATACTATCATTTATGTGGTAAAATACAATATTCATTTATTGCGCTATCGTACACAAACATGACAATTCTCACTCCGTCTTACGAATTTTCGATCAGGTCACGTGTCCTGACGCGAGTTTAACATTTTTTACCCATCACAAAAAAGTGCACAACGCCGCTACAGAGGTTTTCACTTCAAAAAACATTTCAAAAATAATTTGCCAATGTAATATATCTATTGCCTCATTCATATGATCCTGCAACATCAGGTAAGTAGCAGAACATTCCTTATGCGTCAATGTAACCCGCTTTGAATGACAATCTCGTGTCTTATACTGCCCATACGTTTTACGGCTACCGGACGCACTTAAACTACACACACGTAGATACAATGTACAGACAAATCGCAGAACACTTGGCGCTACAATAAAATTAACAATCCGTTTGATTTTCACCTACAAAGACTGTTCCGATCTTTGTGTATCGTTGCACTGTGATAGCGTGTTTTAGTACAAACTTTTATTGTAGAGTTGATGAGTTTGTTAACACTAATCTATTCTTAAGGGAATTACGATTCTAGTCTGTTCTATTTACACGGTTCTGGGTTTAATCTCGGATTGATTTCGCAAGATTAGAGGAGTCTTTTATGTTTGAGTGTCGTAGAGCCTAGAAAGTAATTTTCATTATTCATGCTATGTATTACTTTATATGCTTTGCTAGTTCTGTAGATGTGACAATCTGTATTATTTATTACTTAATGGAAGCCATCTGGAAGAACTGCAGAGTAGCGTAGTGAGCAAGTGGTCGTGTGTCGGATGTTGTGGGTCTCCCATCCAACTATTTGTGGATCACACAAACGTTTGTTCCGAGTCTAGGAGTTTCGAGTCTGGGTGTCCTTGTGTTCGTTGTTTGAATGTTTGTTAAGTGCCTCGCGGCACAGGAATTATTCCTAGTGTGGAGGTAGTGGTTAGATAGAAAGCGCTGTGTTATCAGCAAGAGTCTAGAGCTAATTTTTTTTACTGTTAAAGTCTGCCGTGACACAGGCATTATTCCTAATAAGGTAAGTAATGTATATGTATTGGGTAAATTTGTTAATCATCGCTCACTTTAAGGGTGAAGGAAAACATCGTAAGGAAAACTGCATGTCTGAGAGTTCGCCAAAACGCTCTCGAAGATATGTAAAATCTGCCAACAGGCACTGGTCCAGCATGTTGGACTAACCCTTCTTAGATTGAGACGAGCCCGTGCCCAACAGTGGTGCTGGGCCCCGTATCATCTCAATCTATAAACAGGTCTGATATCATGATATCTCATTCCTTAAGATTTAGTAAAAAGTATTACCATTATATATTATAGATAGTATCAACATATCAACATATTAAATTTAAACAAAGTCTATCCGATAAAACGTGATTTCAAACAAGCTAATATAAACAATCAGGTGGTATCATTCCGTTCACTGCAGAGAACATTCCTATTCACTGCAAGGAACATTCCTGGGCTCGACACGGAACATTTACGATTGGTACAATTAACTGTTTATTGTTCTTATGTTCGTTAACGCTACATTTGTAATATGAAAATATACTTACTTTGTTAATCGTATGCGTAGAATTAGATTGTTGTTGAGTTTACATTTTGGTACGAGGAACTATATAATAACCTTGTGAAGCAGTACTAGTGTAAGCGACTTATACATGACCAAGAATCTGTATTCCCTTTACAGTTCGAAAAAACTCTTATACACAGCTTTGTCCGTCCGTCTGTCCATCTGTTATATAACTTTCAACTCAAGAACCATAAGAGCTAGAGACTCGCGGTCAAGGCCATTCAAATCAGCATAGTCGATATACCCCGAAATGACTATGACCTTTGACCTTTGTATTCTATCATTCACAGTTACCTACAATCGTTTGAAAAAAATTATTATTAAAAAGCTATATTATCACCAACAGGCTATCAGACTGGATGCGGAAGGCGGAAAACCGGATGTTGTGGCGTAAAATGGGAGAGGCCTATGTCCAGCAGTGGACTGCGGTCGGCTGATTGATTGAGCAGGCCATAATTTATTTTTAAAAAGTGCTGTTTCTAACATAAAGTAACCTACTTTTTGGCGAGCGAAGCCCCAGACAAAAGCTAATAGTTGACAAGAGTTAAAATAATTAGAACATTTTAATTGATAATGTAAGGATAGAAATTAATTCAATGTTTAGCTACTTATGTTATTGACTGTACATAGATTGTTAAAAGCGGTACCTACTTACTAGAGGACAAAATAATTGTGTCATATTACTGACATGTTAAAATTACTGTCACCGTAATCAATAGAAAAGACGGTAATTCAAAATGTAGTATATGATAAATCTTACCTATTCTTTTCTTTGCTCAGCCGGAGAATCGAACCGGAGCAGTGTAATTCCATGCGATATTCTTACACGTTCACTACACACACATCACTATTTACAAGAGATTTACAAGATTCATATAAAAACGTAAGCTAGGGTGACTAGGTCGCGGAGATTTCGGCGTCTCTCTCTGAATGTTGGATGTTGGTCCCCTGTAACAAAACAAAGTGTGGACTTAGTACTTGATACTATACTATTGCAAATATAAAAAAATTGGGGCAGTCTTTGGGGACTGCCGATAGAAGTGAAAACTTTAATCCTTGATCATAAACACTTCTTTATAAACCAAAAATAATTCAAAAGGGTGTTATTTAAATGGTTAGCATAATATTGGTATTTTTGTGAGCAGAAAAATATAATCTGTGAGCAGAAATTGCTACTTGATCAGCAACACATGGCCAGCAAACTTTAAAGAGATCAAACTAAGTAGACGGACGGGGCTCCTATTTTTGGGTGGGTTAAAAAAAGGAACCTAACATAACCTAACACTTCCGAGACGGAATGCAGTGATTTGAGGCGTATAGATGCTCTTTATGCTGTGCAGTATTTGCTGACCAATTAGTATTTTTGCTGATCATTATATTTAATCCCAATTCAAACATGGAAAGCGTTCGGTGACGATGACACGAGTTCCATGATTTTTGTTCACCCAAGAAGTGCTCAACGCGCCTAAAGAAGTTTTCACTTCAATAATTACAGCCTCAATGGACCTGTGGCATGGTTTTGCTACCAATAGTTAAGTATCCTGTGATACTACTAAATAAATTAATTAATTAAACCTGTTTAATTTATTTATTTATTTGGCTCACAAGGCAGTTTATAATCATTGTTAATTTAAGTAGAAAGCCAAATTGTAGCTGTAACTACTTGTGCACAGATTGTCCCAAGTCAGGCTGCCTGTCCATTGAAGCGGAGCGAGGCTGCGGAGCTAAGAAACGAAGAAATATTAACCAATAGGATTGCATACTGGAGCGGAGCGGAGATTTTATGCAATTCTATTGGTTAATATTTCTCTGTTTCCTTGCTCCGCAGCCTCGCTCCGCTTCAATGGACAGGCAGTCTAGGGGAGTTAATTGTTGTTAAATTCGTGGTCAAAATTTTTTTGCCCAGAAATTCTCAGTAGCAGCCACAAAGACTAAAACATGCTTAATAAATCCAGGTCAGACCTCTTTTAAGTGGAACTCATATATACATAATTCAAGTGTGTGAACTTTACAAATACAAAAAATACATTTATAGTTAAAATGTAATTGCTATTTAAGCTATTGGGTCCTTCGTCATAATTATATCGGTTGATAACAATTCTAAATTATATTCTTCTCCCTAGCCTTTATTATTCCCAAGTCACTTGGGGTCGGCTTTTTAGTCTAACCGGATATGACAGGATATCAGTTTTTACACGGAGCGACTGCCATCTGACCTCCGCAATCCGAAGGCTAACGATACCCTAGAGTAGACCAGTGTCAGGATATTAGAGGGCACTGACTTCACAATAACGACTGCCATAGAGATGTTTATGGCAGCCGGGACCGCAGGCTTAACGTGATCTCCAAAGCACGGAGCAGGCGATAATTGTCAATCAATACGCACATAATTTCGAAAAGTCATATAACTGCCGAAAGTCAGAGGTGCGTGACGTGGGTTCGAACCCAAGACCACAGGTCTTGGGTTCGAACCCACGTCACGCAGAGGCATAACAGTCTGTTGGCCTCCCCACTGAGCTATCGCTGCCACTATATTATTAGAGTTAATATTATAGTTTATCCTATGTGTTAATCGAGGACAATCTAAAAAAAAAATTTGAAGTGACTAATGGGTAGGTCTTTTCGTGTAGTGGCCTGCCGTTTCATACGGCAGGCCGAAACCGTGGCTGGGTCGCGATTGCATGTGAAAGTGATTCACACGACACCGCCTACTCTGGTTATGTCGAGGAACACCGTGGTAGGTTTAGTCGGGATACCTGTCCCCGGTGAGTCCGACATAACCCCTCCGTCGCCCCGCGGTAGCGTTATGCGTCAAAGCATTCCACAAAGCAAAAAAAAAGGACATTGTCTATGTGCGTGGCAAGTTTCATCCAAATCCGTTAAACATCTGAACAGCTTCAAAACTTTAATAAATTTGTAGGATTGAGCAAGCAACGCCACAGACAAAAGCGAGTATGCATGGAATGAATAGACATATAAACAAGTGTGGGTGTACCAGATACAGGAACGCAACGCATGACAGTAAAACGGTTAAGTGTGTTTTGTCTATCTGGTAATGATATACACTCGCTCTGAACCACTATTAATACCCACTGTGCACTTCAGTGTACTGTAGAACTCACATTATTATTTAACCTGCAATGCTGAGTGTGAATTCCCGATAGCAATATGGGTAGTTGACTCAATTTTTTTTTGTTATTTAATCAAATATGTAGTTATATAAATAATATCAGCCCTGTATTAAACTGTCCCACTGCTGGGCACGGGCCTCTTCTCAGTGTGAGAAGGGTTAGGCCATAGTCTACCACGCTAGCTCAGTGCGGGTTGGCAGACTTTACTTATCTTCGAGAACATCATGAAGAACTCTCGGACATGCAGGTTTCCTCAAGTTGTTTCTCCGTCACCATTGAAGGGAGCGATTAATTAGCTATTTAATACGCAAATAATTTCGAAAAGTCGGATATGCGCGCTTTGGGGTCGAACATCGTGATATCGCTTCTTAAATATGTAGTTACATTATCCAAAGTATAAAATACAAAAGATTTTTAAAATCCATTCTGAAATAAATAAAATACATGCGATTCAAATCCTGTAGTAGGGGTAATTGTTAAAAGACAGAAAAACGATGCACGATAGAAATTATGACCTAATTGCTATTTAACAGCAGTAGTGCGAGGTAGATAGCGAGACACCCCTACTACCGTCCTACTTTTTATTTTATCTATATTTAAATTATTAAGTATTCCTTTATTTTGCAACCAATTTGATACTGTTCTTAAAAAAAGATTTATTTTTATTGCTATTTTCTATTGTGTGTAAAATAATGTACAAATCAAATATAGCATAACATGTCACCGAGTATAATTCAAATATAATCTAAAACTGAAAAGTTAAAGCTATAGATTTGTTCATAGCACTACTGATATGGATGTCGATAAATCGTGGTCGACGATATATTGTATTGTCTCAAGTTTATATTATGTGGCGTACGCAAACGAACTGCGTTGTTGACAATCGTATTTGTGTAGAGTTACTACATAATCAAATCTATACTTAATCCTAATCCTAACTATCCTAATCCTAACTTCCTAATCCTAATCCTAGCTATGCTAATCCTAACTTAATATTATAAAAGCGAAAATGAGTTTGTTTGTTTGTTTGTTACCTTTTCACGCCTAAACCACTGAACCGATCATCCTAAAATTTTGCATATACGTTGGCAGGTGTACAGCAACGAACATAGGCTACCTTTCATCCCGAAAAAAATTACTGTTCCCGAGGAAAACAACAAAAATGTTCTTATGATAATAGATGGCGCCACGTTTCTTTCGAATCATGATTGAATTATATTATTACACAAGCAGTGCTAAGAGTTTACTATTATGTATTTATACACGGCAATTTTCTGTAAGAACAAACGTGTTCTTAGATGCCATATTTCTAATATTCTCGGTTGCCTTATATTAATCACAGTTACAAACTGAGATATTTGTACCAAATTAGCAAATAACTTCTTATAAGCTAAAGTCGAATCTGAATACTTAGTGGATAATAAACATAAGACTAGACTTATGCCGACATTTCCAACGAAGTAGCTGCGACAATCGATTGGACTAATTAGACAATCTAAATCTATTTCCCGTCAAGTGTCGAGCGGACATACGCTGTCCGCAAAAAATGACTCATTAAAAAAAATGGACAAGCGTATCTCCGCTCGACACTTGATTCGCCATTTAAAATTTTTAGCTTAACCATGTCAAGAAATAATGATAAAAGCATTTTGTCTGAACGATAGCGTCCGATGGACATTTAATATAGTTTAACAAAGCGCTGTAATTAACTTACTAGTAAGATAGGTATATTTCAATACTTTATTTTGCTCTCGGTTTCGGTGGCGTAAATATAGGTAAGATTGGAAGGTACCCTATGTCTTTTTCTGCACCCCTGACAACGTGTATACGAAATTTCATAATGATCGTTTAAGTAATTAAGGCGTGATAGCGTAACAAACAAACAAACTCACATTCGCGTTAATAATATTAGTTAGGATTATCGCTTGGTTTAATTAATGTTCAAGGTATGCAGCGCTTTCCACTTAATTTTTTACGACTACTTTAACGAAAAGCTAGCAATAAAAATGTTTGACAATGAATAACGTGCGAGCTACGATATTTTTGCGTCAGTTAAAATTATGTTTAAAGATTATTTTTCATTGAAATCAGAAAGAGACTCTCGTCATCCTAACTATTACAAATGCGAATGTGAGTTTGTTTATTTACGCTTTATTTACTAGACCGACAGACATGCAAATTTTGCATATACGTTGTTAGGGGTATAGAAAAGGATATAGATCCTTTTCTCTATACCCTAACAACGTGTATGCAAAATTATGTAGTAAAACTTTTTGTGGATTTTTCTGGATGAAAGGTACCATAGGGTAGCTTTTAAAAAAAGTTATACTAATCTAACCTAACCTATATTTATGCGAGCGAAGCTGCGGGCAAAATCTAGTACTTAATATTACTATTCACATGTTTTTAATTCAAGAAGTGGAAACAGAGTTACTATACTTCTAGCGACGAATAACAGTGCCGCGCGCTTAAATATTTATCTTCTGTAAATTTTAAAAGAATACCTTCTGGCAGAGCGACGACACGGTTTGTTGTCATGGCCGCGGCGTTAGATCCTGCTTCATGGGTTGTCTTTTTAAATAAATGCTTATAAAATAAGTCGGAATTTATTACTTACTAGCTTTTGCCCGCGGCTTCGCTCGCGTTAATTTAGAATTTAACAATCAATTCGGGTTGTACTCTGCTTGTAATAATATAATTCAATCATGATTCGAAAGACACGTGGCGCCATCTATTATCATAAGAACGTTATTATTGTTTTCCTCGGGAACAGTAATTTTTTTCGGGATGCAAAGTGGCCTATGTCCGTTTCTGTACACCTGTCAACGTATATGCAAAATTTCAGGATGATCGGTTCAGCGGTTTAGGCGTGAAAAGGTAACAAACAAACAAACTCATTTTCGCTTTTATAATATTAGTTAGGATTAGGATTTGGATTTTCTGCATATTTATTTTTATTGTATGTTTCACTTATTACTTAAGGTCAGCATCGTGCGAGATTGCTAGTTACTATACGCTGTTACGCGTTACGCATTTATTTGTTACTCCTTGCATAGTTACTAACAAACAGGCCAACAAAAACTTTGGACCTTTTCTGTCAATAAATGCTCAATGGCTTTTATTATCATAATAAAGGATTATAACGTTAACTGCTTAGGTAGGTTAATAGTAGTAGAGCCAAGCTGGTTACAGCAGGAATGGGCCGGCTCGACCGGGGAAGTACTACCCTCTCACAGAAAATCGACGTGAAACAACAGTGTTTATCTGCTGTGTTTCGTTCGGTGAATGAGAGCGCCGGAGGCCTAAGCATGAGGTGACGATTCTCGCAGCTTATGAGGGACCTGCAGAGTATCCGTAGAGTCATTGTGTGGGTGGCGCAAGTCGACCCGGCGGCCAGGGAGAGCCGTAGAAACGGTGCTCTGCTGGCCGCCCGCGGTATAGTCCAGAGGCCCAACCGAGTCTAACCAACTAGGTTGGCTGCCTTATCATGCCGCGCATTATCTCGAGGTGGCTCGTCGTGCCGGATGGTGACCGGAGGGTGGGTCCCGGCGACCACTTTTGGGAGGGTACGGGGGTCCTTCCGTCCGTCGGATCGGCTATCGCCATACCATACAGTTATATGACAAAACTTGCTCTGCGCCTTGCCCCACTTTGCTGCGAGAATAGCCGCCTCTTTTTTTTTTCACGTTTCCCCTTCCTTTCACTCTATGGCAGTACGAACAAAGCATTGTCGTTCAACAGCAGCCAATCGCCGTAACCCCACCGCTGCTTCCTCTTCCTGTGTCGTGGAGTTTATTAACATCAGAGGACTCCACGCTAACCTTAATGCCGTCCATCACCACCTGGAGACGGCTCGGCCGGCAATGCTTTTTCTAACGGAGACACAAATACGCCGTCCTGCAGACACGAACTACCTGCAATATCCCGGCTACGTGCTAGAGGAGTGTTTCCTCGCGAAAGCCGGGGTATGCTTGTTTGTTAGGGCGGATATTTGCTGTCGCCGTCTACAATGCCTAGAGGACCCTTCCTTCTCTGTCCTTTGGGTACACGTAGATCATGGCTCTTTCAGCCAAATCTACATGTGCCTCTACCGATCCCATTCAGGAGACGCTGAGACAACTCGACTCTTCAATTACCTGAGTCAGGCGGCAGACGACGCGCAGGAGCGGTTTCCGAACGTTGAGTTGGTGTTCTTGGGAGATTTCAATGCCCACCATGAGACCTGGTTTGGTTCTCCCAAAACAGACCACGCGGGACGAACTGCCCATGCGTTCGCTCTCACGCATGACCTGTCTCAACTGGTAATCCAGCCCACCCGGATACCAGACATTGCAGGTCAGGCGCCCTCTCTGCTCGATCTGCTGCTGACGAGTAACCCGAACCGGTACAGTGTGTCGATTCATGCTCCTCTGGGCACCTCAGACCACTGTCTGGTTTGTGCCACAGCTGTTTTTGTTACGCCCCCACGACCCGAGGAGGCAAGACGACGACTGTGGCACTACTCGTCGGCAGACTGGGATGGAATGCGGGAGTACTTCGCATCCATCCCTTGGGCTCAACGCTGCTTTGAGAACAGGGAACCATCAGAGAGCGCTACTGCTGTCGCTGGTGAAATCATCCTGGATATGGAATATTATATTCCATACAGTGATGTCACGAGCGGCGGCAGGAAAAGGCCCTGGTTCGGTCGTGAATGCGCTGATGCTGTTAAACGCAAACAGACAGCGTACCGCGCTTGGACCAGGGCTCGCACTCTCCACGACCCTAACGTGGATCACCTGAAGGCAGCGTTCAACCAAGCCACAAAGGTCTGCAATACTTAAGAGCGGATGCCCAGCGCGTCGCACGTTTCGGCCAGGAACTCATGGCGCATCCTACGGGCAGTCGTAGCTATTGGCGCCTGGCCAAAGCCGTGCAGTCCAACTTCTGCCAGACCTTGCTGCCCCCTCTGAGGTATCCGAATGGATCACTGGCTCATCGGCCGCAGGAGAAAGCAGATCTGCTTGCAAATCTCTTTGCGGCCAACTCCCGAATCGATGACTGCGGTTCGCAGCCGCCTAACATTGCCAACTGCGGCTACACCATGCCTGATATATGTATCAGGCAACGAACCGTTCGTGCGATACTGCAGTCTCTCGATGTTCGCGCCTATACCGGACGTCTTACGCCGCAGGCATTGTGCCTGAGGCTTGGAAGGAGGCGAACGTTCAACCGATTCCCAAAAAGGGGGACCGTTCCGAGCCAAGCAACTATCGACCCATAGGCTATCACCTCGGTGCTCTCCAAGGTGTTCGAGCGGATTATAAACACCCAAATTGTCCGCTACCTGGAGGATCAATCGTTGATCAATGATCGCCAATACGGCTTTCGGTCTAAACGATCAACGGGTGATCTTCTAGCGTTCGTCACGCACCTCTGGGGTGAGGCTATGTACAAGCACGGCGAGTCTTTGGCTATCAGCCTTGACATATCCAAAGCTTTCGACAGAGTCTGGCACCGGTCTCTTCTTTCCAAGCTTCCGGCCTATGGCTTGCCCCCTCAACTGTGCACCTGGATTGTAAGTTTCCTGCAGAAGCGTCGTATTCGGGTCCTTTGGGACGGTCGCGCTTCCAAATTTATGCAGGTCAATGCAGGAGTGCCTCAGGGTTCTGTCTTATCCCCTACGCTCTTTCTTCTGCATATCAATGATATGTTGAATCTCGGCAACATACATTGTTATGCGGACGACAGTACCGTGCATGGGCGATATCTCGGACATCCTGGGGCCAAACAGGCTGAGATTGAGGGGAAAAGGCAGAATCTTGTCGTTGAACTTGACCAGACCTTGGACCGCATATATGAATGGGGTGCCAAGAACTTGGTCGAGTTCAACGCCAAGAAGACCCAGGCATGCGCTTTCTCAACAAAAGTCTCCTTTCCTTCCCCTCCCTTCTCTGAAGAACACTCCACTGGTGATACGTGACAGTCTCTCCACCTTAGGTATGGATCTTTGCCGCTCCCTTAATCAGAAAACCTATATCGAGAGCGTCATTAAGCAAGCTTCGCGAAAACTCGGAGTTCTGAACAGGGTGAGGCGGTTCTTCACGCCTGGGCAACTGTGCCTATTGTATAAGGCACAAGTGCGCCCTTGCGTGGAGTACTGTTCTCATCTTTGGGATGGCTCCGCGCAGTACTTGCTGGACGCTCTCGACCGGTTACAGCGGCGGGCTGTCCGTATCATCGGAGATCCAGAGGTCACGAGTTCACTGGAACCTCTGCAACTCCGTAGGGACATTGCCTCATTGGCATGTTTCTACAGAATATACCACGGGGAGTGCTCTGAAGAGTTATTCCACCTTATCCCGCCCTCCCCTTTCCTATCCAGAACAACGCGTGCTGGGCTCAGATGCCATCCTTATACGGTAGAGTCGATTAGAGCGCGTACCAAAAAGTTTGGGTCCTCATACCTCTGCCGAACGACCAAGGCATGGAATTATCTGCCAAGGCACGTGTTTCCTTCTTCCTTCAATCCTGGGTTCTTTAAGCGGGGCGTGAAAAAGCATCTTCTCAGGCCGTCAAAGTAGAGACCTCAACATCGCCTCGGCTTATGTGGGGGCGATGTGGAGGTCACTGCTCTTAGACCACACGACTGCTTACCATCAGGTGGAGTGTGGTCATTTTGACGAGCAAAATAAAAAAAAATAAAAAAAAGGTACTATTAAAGAGACTGTATGGATGTACATTTGAATGCAATTTATTCATATTAATATCGCGTTTAATTAAATTACTCTTCTCTTACAATCTCATAATTATAAGTTTGTGACAAGCAAGTATGAGCAACTCACAGTTGAACACATAACTATAGCTACTATATGTATTGGAGGCTGCCGATGCGAAAGTTGGTGTGACACGGTTCGGTGAACATCGCAGAGTGCTTACCCTCGGCGACATTTCGATAACATTTAGACGGTCGTGCCACTTCGAGGGAGTTAAAGGAGGAGATTATTTTAATGAGTTTTGTGCTTGTAATAGAGTTATTATATATTACTTTTACTAACTACTTCGTGTACTACTTGGTCTTAAATTGAGTTTCGAATTAGCAACGTATCATGTCATTTTCAGTTGGAAAGTTTTTGCAGCGGCCGATTGTAATCTAGAAGTAGTGCTGCTAGTGAGTATTTTGTAAAAAAGCATGCAATATTATTTAGCACTATTTGGTAAAAAACTGGGGTAAATAAGTTCAGACTAATTCAAGTCTCTTTGGTCCGCCGAAAAAAAGTCTCAGCCACAAGGCTGACAGGCACCAACTTAATAAATTATTAGACTGCACTGACCTTCAAAACAACCTGAAACTCAGAGTATACATACACATAGAGCGTAATACTTGCATACTATTACACCGAGTATGAGCTGCTTTGGCTACAGTGTGACTAACTCAACGAAACGTAAATGTTCTCTTTAAAATCATTTTCGATTGAAGTGTACACTGCATTTCTGGTCCCATATCTCATTTAAACAAAGAGAAAGCTTATTTGTTCATAGTCTACGTGCGCTATATATTCAAAACTAATAAATACATCGCACAAATTCAATAATTATTATCCACAAAAGATTTCCTAGCTACCCCATTTCATTTACAAAAACCGACAGTCACTTTTGAACAGGCCTGTCAGTACTGGCTACGTCAAACGTTCACTTGTTCAACGAGAACAGATGATTGACAACAGATTCTGTAGCTTGCAACTCGCTGGTGAAGGCTTTATACTACGTTTGAGGGTTCGGTTAATGAAATTTTGAATAACTGATATTCGAATGACGTATGACAGGTGCTGATTGCTTTCGAACGGTTGGTCTTTTACGCAGTGAAGCAGATCGATGTAGTTTCAGTTATACAAGGTTGATTAAATGGTTACAGTGCATAGAATTCTATGCGCCATGTTTCTAGAGATGAAAGTGATAATAATTTTCGTGTTAAGTGATAGCTAGCATTATTAGTTCGATAACGTAACCGTAATTCTTGCAGGTATCTCACAGATTTTTGAACATAACGTATAACGTATGTACATGTAGGAGCTGACGAAAATGTAACTTATGCAATTTTTGGTAACTAACTAATCAATATAAATTAACGTTCCTAATTGTATTATTGTAAAGCTAGATTTACTTTTGTACTTAATTTTATATATGTTAAGTTACAGTAACAAATGACCGATTTGGTGTATATAATACTACTAGCTGTTACCTGCGACTTCGTCCGCGTAGATTTTAACTAAAAAGTGTTTGTCTCCGCGGAACCCAATTTTTTTTCTAAAATCAAAGTAGCCTAAGTTACTCCTTATAACATCAGCTATCTGCCAGTGAAAGTCCCGTCAAAATCAGTTCAGCCGTTTCGGCGATTAGCCGGAACAGACAGACAGACAGACGGACAAAATTTAAAAAATAGATGTTTTTGTATAAATATCTTGTATACTTTCATATGCATTAGATAAAAAGCTGTTATTTTGACGTTACAAACAAACACTTCAATTTTATTTATTTGTATAGATGTATAGATAAGCTTATGTTGTTTGAATAAATAAATAAGTGTAAGGTACTTTATGACTTATAGGAATAAATATTTTTTGTCTTTGACACGCTTCGATTGAATACGTAGGGTAAGACACGTGGGGATCTAGACGGAATTGTGTTCTGTGCTTTGGGGACGTCTACAAGCCAAAATATGTAAAGAGCACAATGTACCGTAAAACTACACCCGCTTTCTAAAAGACAAATCAATACAAACATTTGTTAACACTTGTCAACTGTGATTGGCTAAATTTACAACAGCTACTCAATTGATTTGACATAAGTTAAATTTTTAACACATCAAATTAACCTTTTCAAAACGGGGTGATATTTTAAAATGCGATTAAACGCTATTTCGTTTAATGTTTAGTGATTTTTTTAAGAAAGATTTAGAGATTACATAATCCTAATCCTAATTCCTAACTAATATTATAAAAGCGAAAATGAGTTTGTTTGTTTGTTACCTTTTCACGCCTAAACCACTGAACCCATCATTCTGAAATTTTGCATATACGTTGTCAGGTGTACAGAAACGGACATAGGCTACTTTTCATCCCGAAAAAAATCACAGCTCCCGAGGAAAACAACAACAACGTTCTTATGATAATAGATGGCGCCACGTGTCTTTCGAATCATGATTGAATTATAATATTACAAGCAGAGTACAACCCGAATTGATTGTCAAATTCTAAATTAACGCGAGCCGCGGGCAAAAGCTAGTACATATATATAATCAATATGTTTAATTCATATGAATGAATTTCTATATGACTGAATATTGCCTGGGGCTTTGCTCGCGTAGTTTACTTAGACTCATTTGAATTTATACAGAGCTTGATGGTAAATAACTAGGTGGCGACAAAGCTGGATAAGTGGAAGTCTTTTAAAAAGAAATTGATTAGTAAATGCTTTTTCTCAGATCGCTTAGATCTCATTCAACTAAGTACTCTTTGTTCCATTCGAAATCTGACTAAGTAACTTTTTATAGCAAAATTGTATCTTATTTATAAAATAAGCAACTAATATCTAATCAAAATAAATAAGATATTTTATTAATTGACAAAATTGATTTGTGGCTATGCCAATGTTATTAATAGCTCTTCAGAAAGCACAGCTGACATCATAAATTTAATATGAGTAAGCACTGCTTTGATGGACATTTCCGGACATACTTGTGGCGTAGGACATTCCATGTAGATATGGGATTCGATAGGTATATGGTTCCATATGTATATGTAAATTTAATTGTCATACATACATAGATTCAAGCTTATATATTCCCGAATGGGTAGGCAGCACACTTCATGTTATGGTCATCGCACTCTTAATAAAACACCAACTTAACTCAAAATTTGGAAGAAAGGCAATTTGAACTCTAATGCGTGACTATAATTATAATATTATATATGTTGTGTTAAGTAATTGCATCAGAGTTTAAATTTGTTTAATCCGAAAATCTCAGATAGGCCTCTATTTTATTAAGAGTGCGATATTTTGTGAGCTATTAACTTAGACCCACGAAAGGGAGTCTACTACTGACAACCGTACTGAACTGCACGGTTGGCATTATGATTTAAGTGATTGCCTTATCACTGCCGCCGCACTGAGTATAGTTGGTTCGATCCCCACACGGTACAAAACATTTTATGACCCACAAATAGTTATTCCTAGTCTGGAAGTTCATTGTATCTGTTGTCTGAATTTTTGTATAATCCTCCGCAACACAGTCATTATTCCTAGTGCTCAAGTCGAATCTTTAAAAAAAAAATTGAAAACACTTCTTTATAAGCCAAAAAAAAAGAAAAGGTTGGATGCGAGTTCCTGATACTCTCTTACATACATAGATTCACGCCTGTTTCCCAGAGGGGTAGGCAGAGACTACGGATTTCCATTTGCTACGATCCTGACACACTTCTCTGGCTTCATTCACTTTCATCACATTCCTCATACACGCCCGTCGGTTCAAGGAGCTCTTAACCTGGCCTTTGTCCAGAACGCCTCCGATCTGATCGAGAAACGTTCGCCTAGGTTTTCCTCTTGCGACTGTTCCATTCATACTCATTCATACTCTCTTAGGGGTTGTTAAGGGAGTCAAAATTTCGTTATTGCGTAGGACGCACCATTTCTGAGATATTGTTAATATTCTAAAAAAAAAAATAAAGCGTGGAAGCGTAACGATGACGCGAGTTCCAAGATTTTTGTTCACCTAAGAAGTGCTCAACGCGCCTAAAGAAGTTTTCACTTCAAAACCTGGATTCATAGCCAGACTCGATGTTGTTATTAAGAACATCTACGAAAGGAACCCGAGATCTCACGCTTAGCAGTTGCGTTCACTACTGCTGTTAGCACCGAGCTATCCAAATCTTTTTTCTTTATACATATTGTACATGCTCCGTAATGTTCAAAAACTTTTGTTTCACTGTTGTGGTTTCAAACAAATTTAGTCTAAAACCTGTCCCGTGTTTCCCAGGCTGATATCCAGGGAATATAAGTGGCGTGGGAGGCGACAGGTGTCAGGATCCATTATCGAGGTGAATGGAGTCCATTAGAGCCGCGATCTGTATCGATATCATTTGTATTATCATTAATGCTTTTAGTTATGAACACCCTGTCGTTTGGGGTCAGAATTTTGAGATATTGTCGTTTAGGAGGGTGATATGTAAGGGTTTTGGAGAGGCGGTGCTGTCATCCGATACACCAGTGATATTTAGTTTGTAAAAATTATTTCATGCTGCTTAACCTACCCAGTTTTGGAATGTTAGACATATTGAAATTAAACACGTTATACGGATTTTGTCGCGTTGTATATTTTACTTTAACACACTTTTATTACATAATTTTGAAAAACTAACACAACTATTATTGAACTTTACTACTATTTAAACTATTTTACTTTGATTAAAACTATTTATTTGTAAGTTTACAATTTGCCCTGACCTTTCGGTTGCTTTACAGCAGCCATGTTCACGGGGAGACTAAGAAGGTACTTGTCTCAATGTTCAGAAGTATACCTAGTTATTTCAAAGTACCCGAACATAATTTAATCTTTGGTGTTTCTACAGAATGAGCTCAAAGTCAACGCGGCAAAATCCGTATAAAGTGTTTAATTTCAATGTATAACATTCGCGTAAACATAGTACAATATTATGGTAGACATAATTAAAAACCTATTATACGTATTACCTAAACTTATTGTATTGCCGTTGCGACTCAATAAGTTAACGGTAAGTAGTTAGTGAAGTTTAGTTATAAAAGTCATCAACCCGATTGGTACGGTTCTGCCGATAGTGTATAAGCACCTTTTACGGGGAGGCACGGTAAAGTGTGACACAGCTGGTATTGCAAATCTTTATCGTTGAATAGCTACACGCAGATTGTAAGTTCGAGCATGTTTAAATGGTAGTATATCGTTGCCAATTATTTGGTAATTGTACTAATGAACCTGCCCTCCCATCCATCTGCCTGCTAGAAATCGGCGTAAGTGTAGTAGCATTTTTATTGTGTTTTATTCGATAAGTAAGTGCGCCGGAAGATCACTCATCTCTACCATTTTTTTCCTTTTATCCTACCTTTAGTTACGTTTTCTCTGGATCGGCAATACGCGAGTAATAGTCTTGATATCACAAGTAAGCAGGACATCGTTTGGAACTGAACACAATTCCAAGCTATGCTAACAAGCAATAGGCTCTCTCACTAAACACAGCCTATGAAATATGATTGCGGGACCTGCCTTACTCTTTAAAGATACGTGCCTTATGTTTGCGTTATTTTCATATATGTATATGCTTAATTGCTTATACATAAAAAGTGGATGGTTAAAGATTGACTAAGAGGGTATATAAGGCTTATGTAAAGAAACAGTGGGAAAGGAGATTCTGTGACTCTCCAGTTTATATCTATAAATATTGTTT
Organism: Catocala sponsa; assembly: GCA_963564715.1. NCBI lineage: Eukaryota > Metazoa > Arthropoda > Insecta > Lepidoptera > Erebidae > Catocala > Catocala sponsa. The sequence continues at coordinate 11,638,056 of OY751352.1, forward strand.
AATTTAAGATTATTACAAATACATTTAGTTTATTTTGTGGACAGGGCACATAGCACGCAGAACCGATGGCCGTTGGGGCAAAAAGGTTCTAGAGTGGCGGCCACGCACTGGAACACGCAGCAGGGGTAGGCCTCCCACAAGGTGGACCGACGACCTGGTAAAGGTCGTGGGAAGCGGTTGGATGCGGGTGGCCCAAGACCGGTCTGTGTGGAAAACCTTGGGGGAGGCCTATGTCCAGCAGTGGACGTCTTTTGGCTGACATGATGATGATGATGACATTTAGTTTTTGTTAACAGTTTATTGTAAAACGAAACCTTTTATATTGTTGTTAGCTTATAAGTTGACCATAGCGCGCGATAGATGGCGTTGTCTCACTGGGCTGAATCGCGCTATCGTTTGGTTACACGGCCAGGTATAAATACCGTGGAATAATATTTTTTAGTAAGTAGTATTTTGAGTTAATATATGCTTTGTGAGACATAGTGATCCAAGTGAATTATTTCACTCGCCCTCGGACCTTTGAATATTTGTTCGGTGACCTAGGTGAATGTTCTTTATCCAGATCAGGGACATTCTGTCGAAAGGCTAGGTTAAAACTTCAACCGACGAGCCTGCAGAAAGAATATAATGAGAATGACCGAAACAAGAAGATCAGGTATGTAAAACCATATTTCATCCCCACCCCTCAGTGAAAGAAGCGTACTAGTAAACATTATAATTCACCCAGAACACAAACATCAGAAGGAAGTTCTTAAATCAACAGACACAATATTAATCATTTCTCAGTAATAATTACGAGTGTCGGTCTCGTTTCCTGTCGCACATTGAGCAAATAGTAGCAGTTCAGTTTTAATTGCATTCTGTAGTGCGTAGTAAAATTAAATTGTATTTAAAACGTCCGGTTGAGTCTTTGTGCTATTAATGTGAAGCTTGTGACATACCACATGCATTAGTACACTTCAGGGATCAGAGGCGTAGACTATGTATTTATACCACAAAAGATACGACCCGTCTAATAGAAAACGGTTACTATAGCCACGGCAAAAGTATCAATCGCGCGTACTCTGATACGGAATTACTGCTGATACCACCGATTTTTCTTCTGAAGAAACTTTTCAAATTTTACTCATGGTAGAAACTTGTATGCCTATAGTGGCTATTTAGGGGGCCCATCTAGTGAGTTGGCGAGTCACCGTCTGTCCATTCGATTGATGCTATTAGAGTATTCAGGGCAGACGCCGTTTTATCATCCATAGTTACCAATATACCAGTCCATCAAACACCCATACCCATAGCCCATATATTAGAATTCATACGTAGCGATAGTCCTACGCCTGCTGCGGCTAGTGCCGCTGTAGGTGTTCCATCCCACCTTTGATTAAAACTCTCGAAGGGCCTCTTCACGTTGGACCCATGTCTCCGTGTAAGCCTCCCAAAGGGCCGGGTATTTTCCTAACGTATTAAGAATATACCCGTGAAAGAGAAACATGATAATAATTATTATTATTTTATTTATTTCAGAAATCTGGTTCCTGATTTTATATCAGAAATATGGTTGTCTGATGATAGACATTGATGTCGATAGAAGCAACAAAGGCGCTAAAAAACGTCGGTCGCTGATAACAGCGACAGGAGAGGTGTGGGACAGGTGGTGACGCATTCGCAACTGGTTGCGAACCAAGCGCATACCAACGCCGAGGCGCGTAGGTATGACTTGAGTTCCGACCGTTTTTATAAATATAGAATACTGTTAATAACATTAATAATAATAATAATAATAAAATTTATTGTGTCAAATAATTCGTTTCACAGAAAGTTATGTTCGAAATCTTCTTTTAAGCAAATAATGCTTGACTGTGGCAGAAGGCTCCTAACCCGTCACTCTAGTAATGTATAATCTATCAATACTAATATAATGGAAAGGTTTGTTTCTTATTTTGTTTGAACGTACTTATCTCTGAAACTACCAGTCGGATCTGAAATTTTTTGGAAATTAAACCTCTTTTTACGGATTTTAGCGCAGTATTTATTTTTTAGAAGACTCTTTTTACATAATTTTGAACTCTTAATACTGTTAAACAATCTTATTAGCTGATGTTTACTTCTATTGAAGCTATTTAAATTATTAAAACTATTTAGATTTTAGTTTACACTTTCCACGACGTTTTAGTTGCTTTTTAGCAGCAGTTTTAAAGTAGTAGAGCCTCGCTGATTTCAGCATGAATGGGCCGGCTCGACCGGGGAAGGACTACCCTCTCACAGAATATCCTTCCCACTTCCTTTCCTAAAGGGTCGGCAACGCGCAGGTGATGCCTCTGGTGTTGCAGGCGTCCATAGGCTACCGTGACCACTTACCATCAAGTGGGCCGTATGCTTGTTTGCCACCTTAGTAGTATAAAAAAAGCCATGTTCACGGGGACACTACGCGTAAAAATGGCTGCTGAAACGTAGTTTAATTTTAGTGTACATTAGGGTATTTGTAAGACAATATTATGATTCTTTTTTTGTATTTGATAGCTCAGTTCTCGAGAAAGGTTATAAGTTATACAATATTAGGTACGCTATGAACAACGGGGGTGCAGTATTCATAAACACGAGCAGGAAACAGATAGTATAATATTATTATAGGTTAACGGTAGGTATGTATGTAATGCGGTTGTGTCTGTACATTAGATAACTTTTTTAAAACCAATTGGGAGCGATTGCTTTGGCTGAATCGAAAATAATAGCTATTAAAGTAATTGTGATAATTTGTTCTAATAAATAATAATAATGTCCTCCAGACCGAATTTCGATCACGGCGGCTAATTTTACCGGAGACTGGCCATCTGCGCAGGAGATATTATAGTGCACAAGTGTGTGCGCGAACACAAGTGCACTCTCTGTTCCCTAACCCTCATGATCCGATGGGATGGATAATCCGACACGACCGGAGAGAGATCCGACGCAGGACCAACGGCTTTACGTGCTTTCCGAGGGACGAGGATGTCTAAGAACACCAAATTTCTAACTCCGGGCTCGTATTGAGATTTCTTAACAGAAAAACCCAATACCTTTTTGCTGGCCCGACCCGGGATTCGAACCCGAGACCTCATGCACAGCAGTCGCAATCACTATCGCTGCGCCACGGAGGCAATTTTTTCTAATATTAACCTATTGAGTGCCAGCGGCACACGGGCGACCAGACACAATAGGTATTCAATTATGTCTAGCATTCTAACAAATCGCGGGTTAGGCGATTAACACACGGCACCGCGCACCGCCGCGGCCTACCGCCTACGGTGAAGCGGATCTCATGTCGCATTGGCCTCTACTAAATGGTATAGTGGTTTAAGTAATCACCTCGCAACTGCCTCTGCGACGAGTGTTGTGGGTTCGATCCCTACACGGGACAGTAATTTGTGTGATCCAAATTATTGTTCTGAGTCTGGGTGTTCTTTGTGTCCGTCGTTTAAATGTTTGTCCCCCGCGATACAGGAATTACATTTATTATAAAAAAATAAATAGATACGGTAGAGTCGATTAGAGCGCGTACCAACAAGTTTGGGTCCTTATACCTCTGCCGAACGACCAAGGTATGGAATTCTCTGCCAAGGTACGTATTTCCTTCTTCCTTCAATCCTGGGTCCTTTAAGCGGGGCGTGAAAAAGTACCTTCTTAGGCCGTCAAAGTAGAGACCTCAACATCGCCTCGGCTGCTATGAGAGCGGTGTGGAGGCCACTGCTCTTAGACCACACGGCAGCTTACCATCAGGTGGAGTGTGGTCATTTTGACGATCAAAATAAAAAAAAAGATAATAATGTAATTAAAGTATATTACGTCACATCAGACAACAATCCACGCGTACGATATCGCAGGCGAATACTCTGCGCTATAAAATATATCGAATATACATATTATATAGATATAATACATAGTTCTGTGTAATGTGAAAGCGAGTTCGTGTGGGCGATATGAAGTGATACAACATATTAATTCTCTTGGTATCACAAAATGTCACAATGTGGACTGAAACGATGATCTAGAGGCTGTCTAATGATGGATAAGGAGTGTTATACAACTATTTGAATTGAGTAACGTTATCTTTAATATTTTTCTCATATAAGAGTTAATTTATTACTCAGTTCTATGGTGAATAAGAATATAATAATAATATTTATTTGCTAGAGATATGCATATAGGCACATTATTATTATAGTATTTATCATGTTTCACCATCATTCGACATGCAAAATTACACAGTTAAATTATTTCAATTATTTGGGCAACTTGCATAATATATCTCACAGTGTTAGTCATGTTTTTATGGGTGGATCAGGCCAGCCAATATATATTATCAGCGTAATAGATAGTGGTCCAACCCTTTTTATAATAAAAAGAGACTCTTGCTCGATAGTAAGACATTTTATAAAACTGCGGTTATGTTGGCGTTGTCAATCTTTGTCCTCCTTATCAAAACGTCACAATACTAACAGATAACCAATATTGGTTAGGTATCTGTTTAATATAGTGACGATTAAATGTTGGTTCAACTTTGTCGTCAAAAGCTACCTACGACGACCACATTGGGTCAAAATCCTTGTCGATATCGTCCCCTGATAGTCAGAAGATAACATGACGTTATAAGCGAATAAATCGAGTACATGATAATACAAATGCAAAGAGTATAGTTGCTAGTTGCGCCTATGACCTACATGCGTTACAAAAATAGTGTGCGCGCGCATTGACGCCGATCTATAATGGTTGGTTGCTATACAATGCTCTGTGCGCAGTACTAAGGGCGAAGGGAGATCGAAATAATAATGATTGTTCTCGCGCGTTCCATGGATGTTATAAATTAGCAATTAGCAAATGAGCAGAAACAAAACGTGTTAAGTAGCTAATGAGATAGAGGTATCAAGTTTAAAACTTATACACATTAAACATTAATTTTCTTTTCTTTTAAAAAATTTATTACAGCACCACAAATAATTTCTAACTCGTAGCTACCTCGTGGCGGACTCTACCAACATTCTAGCAACAGACAGAAGGGGCACAAAAAATTGTGTAATTTAGATTTAGTTGAGCTGAGTGCCCAGTCAGCTCAACTAAATTTAAATTACATAATTTTTTGACTCGTGTGCGGATCGAATCCACAGCAAGGCATAATGCAAAAGGCAGGCGTGGTGAATAGCCTCCAGTTAAATTATTATGTAGGTAATTTACGGATTCTTTGATTTTATTATACGACTAAGATGGAAAACAATTGGACCTACTGCCCGCTTGATGGTAAGCGGTTAGGTACTAATCCTAACTCCTAACTAATATTATAAAAGCGAAAATGAGTTTGTTTCTTTGTTACCTTTTCACGCCTAAACCACTGAACCGATCATTCTGAAATTTTGCATATACGTTGTCAGGTGTACAGAAACGGACATAGGCCACTTTTCATCCCGAAAAAAGTTACTGTTCCCGAGGAAAACAACAATAACGTTCTTATGATAATAGATGGCGCCACGTGTCTTTCGAATCATGATTGAATTATATTATTACAAGCAGAGTACAACCGGAATTGATTGTCAAATTCTAAATTAACGCGAGCGTAGCCGCGGGCAAAAGATAGTAACCTATAAATGCTTGCAAGAGACAGAAATCAATAGTTCTTAGTGACCGCAGCAGCTTTAGAGAGTTCTAGATAGAAACCAGAATCGAAAGAAGAAAAGCCATGGTCGCGCACTTTAAAACTACTACACTTCAAAACATTGAGACAAACACCACCCCACTCTCCTGTAACAATTACTGATGAAAACCAACGGATACTTCAAGAAAAGTTTAAATTGACATAGTCTAATAATATCGCCAATTCAGTTGCAAGTCTAACCGACAAAATTAGGTCAATAAAGAATAATTTAGGGATTATAATAATTTGAAAAGTTGTGGTTAAAAATATACCACTACAAAAATCATTTAGCTAAAGTCATTTCAATCTGCGCAACACCGGTCCCATATTGTCTTTCTGGACGGAGCTGGGATAGTATGAGTAACCGAACAACTTTTCGCGTCGGTCACTTACGCACAATGGCTCAATTGGGGGGCTAAGTGCGGATAAAATACGTCCAACTAACTAACTAAGTCATTTCAATGTGTTATTATATACATCTTATGAAAATATTATACAAAGCAAAAAATTTATATAGATTTGGGGGCACCCAAATTAAATAATTCAGTAAAATTGTGTATGTTTTATAACAAGTAAAGATGATAGCTGCCAAAGTAACTGTGTATCAACACATAATACTTATACATTATACAGACACATATTACTTGTTATATCAAATTGCGAGCGGTACGCAATAAGTAGCCATCCACGACATCTGAGTAGCCAACACTAAACTCTACGTCAATATAAACTAGAATCTAGGTTACTTAGGCTCATCTAGTGTTTACATACGGACAGACGGATGGGTTGCCACGCTTTGTATCTTAAGAGTGTCAATATTTATTTATTCGCCGGAGAAAGGCTCATACAAACTTGATAGTACTGATAATCTTGAGTACAAATTAGGTTCAATCTTCCTATATTATTAAAGTAAGACTCTCTTATTGTCTTCTGTTTACGCGAATGTTATTCATTGAAGTTAAACTACAGCTTGGGATCCAGTAATTCAAATAATCAACCCAAGAAGAAGCAAACCACAGCTGGACTTCATGATACTTTGAGCTCATTCTGCGTAAATAGAAACACCCATGATTAAATTATGTTCGGGTACTTTGAAATAACTATACTGGAACATTGAGACAACTATCATCTTAGTCTCCCCGTGACCATGGCTGCTGAAAAGCAACCGAAACATCGGGAAAAGTGTAAACATAAATATAAATAGTATAATAGTATAGTAATAGTATAAATAGGTTTAATAGTTTCAATAATTTAATTAGCTTAAAAATAAGTAAAGTTTAAAAGTAATAATAGGGTAAAAGTTATCAAATTTTTTTTTAATAAAGCGTCAAATAAACAACGCGATAAAATCCGTATATAGTAGTTTAATTTCAGTAAGAATATCTCGTTGATTTTCTTGTTGTTTTTAGAAAACTACTATCGCGGTAAGAAATGGCTTGGATGTCTATTCCTGGCATTAGTAAAGTCCATAGCCGTTGGTCACCACTTACCATCGCGTGGGACGCTAGGTTGTTCGTCTCTAGGGATAACGAATATAATAATATAGCTTTTACCGACATTAAGAACGCGCTTATGATGTCACGGGTATTGCCAGCGATAATAAGTTATGGAAACAATAGGGTAGTTGCCTATAATTATTTGATCTTGTACATTATTTAATAAACAACAGCAGATAGCAATAAAAAGAAATCTTTTTGTGAGATCAGTATCAAAATTGATTGCAAAATAAGGAAGAATTCTTAAATTTAGATATTTTTTGTTTGTTTTATTACCATTGGTGGCAGACGAGCAAGTGGCCCACCTGATGGAAAGTGGTAACCGCTGCTCATGGACTTCAGCAATGTCAGGACACAGCAAAGCCGCTGCCTACCGTGAAAGAAGAACTCTCTTTAAACCTCGTTTGAAGAAGGACATATCATAGCGCTCGGGAAACACCGAAGCTGGCAGTTCATTCCAGAGCTTGCACGTACGTGGGAGAAATGATCGCTGAAAGCGTACCGTCTTAGAATTGAACGCTTCCAGGTGATATGGATGAACCCTGCTTCGTTGTCGAGTGGTACGGTGATACATAGAAAGGGGCCGCTGGTATTAAATCAAACAGTTCTTCAGAGCATATGACAGCCTCGATGGCGTAGTGGTTAGTGTAACCGTCTGCCACGCGTTAGGTCGCGGGTTCGATTCCCGCACAAGTCAAACATTTGTGTGCATGAACATGGATGTTTGTCTTGGTCTGGGTGTTTCTATGTATAATATGTATGCATTTACAAAAAATAAATATATATGTATGTTTATCCATTGTCTAGTACCCATGACACAAGCTCTGCTTAGTTTGGGCTAGATGGTGTTGTGTGTATGTGATAGAATATTATATAAGAAAAAGTGGGATTGTTGTGGGGCTATATCACTATCCCCCTCGGACAGCTGCATTTAAATGACGATTAAGTCATAGTTTGTATCGTGCAACCTTTTTTGTAGTTTGACAGTTACTGCCCTGCCCTGACTATCAGATTTGAAAAGCTTGTATCTTATTAATTTTAAGTAGAATTCAAACTTTCTTTGTATTTTAGAGTTTGGATAACGTGACTATAAAATAAAATAAAAACTTGAGAGGTGTCAAGGGACACCCGGATGGAACGAAGTTCCTTTCGATTAATTAGTGAAGGAATTGTAATAAAATTTTATTTTTTAAGTTATAATAATATTTTTTTTATTATTAACAAATATAATGTAATATAAACTTAATCAGTAGGCTCAATTTTAGTAATAATTGGCTTGTGGACATTAACAATACATACATATTAAGAAATAACCTTAAACTTGCAACTATAGCAAAAAGTGTCGTTACAACTTTTGGTCTTAATTTTTCCGTCTAGCCCCCTTTCGCAACGCGCGATAAGGAACTTCGTTCCAATAATGTAATTAAAAACTGAGTCACCATCGCTATTAATTTAAACGCTTAACAAAAGCGTAGCAATAAAGTTTGCCTGCCATTGGGCTTGGTAGTAGTAAATAAGTTATTATATACATTTTAAATCAGCGCGAATTTTAGATATGGTGCTAATTAAAAGTTCATTGAGCCATAAAAATTTACAATGCTACGTCGCACACTCACACACACACCAACCTATACACAGGCACACACACCAACCTAGTTTGGGTCATGTACTGCTTAAATATTAATTATTTACATAACAAACACGCTAAACGGCGCCTTGGAGAGAAAACTCGCACGCGTTTTGCTTTTATAACTGTTTACGTACATTCTATGAGCTTAGCTTAGATCAAGTTTCAGTATGGTAAAAAAAATGCTGCATTACATAAAGCGCTTTTTACTGGCCGTATCATTTTGTAAAGCTTAGATTACGTAAGTTTTACATAACACAGAGCGATTCGGTTTCAAACCAGAATCTCTAACATAACCTTTACCATACATAATATAGTAGATTACACTGCCTCCATGGCGCAGCGGTAGTGAATGCGACTTCTGTGAATGAGGTCTCGGGTTCGAATCCCGAGTCGGGCCAACAAAAAGTTATTGGGTTTTTCTGTTAAGAAATCTCAATAGCAGCCCGGAGTTAGGAAGTTGGCGGTGTTAGACACCCCCGTGCCTCGGAAAGTACGTAAAGCCATTGGTCCTGCGCCTGATCTCTCTCCGGTCGTGTCGGATTACCGTCCCATCGGATCATGAAAGTTAGGGAACAGAGAGTGCACTTGTGTTTGCGCACACACTTGTGCACTATAATATCTCCTGCGCAGATGGCCAGTCTCCGTTAAGACTCGCCACCGTGGCCGCAACTCGGTCTGGAGGACATTAGATTACACCTTAGAGAAGATTATAATGGAGTTTCAGCATAGCACTCTATCTCAATTGACTGAAACTGGAGAAATTGTAAAGTAGAAAGTCCAGTTAGGATATGTTGAACGTGTGTAAGCTACAGCATGAAAATATATACGTTCAACTGGGCTGACAGAAAATCGCAGTACCGGCAGCATAGCGATTCTTTGTACGAAAATTCGATAAAACGCTAGTTTTCTAGGCTAGGGTAACCTTTTGCCAACAGGTGGGCCATATGCTTGTTTTTCATTATTTTTATACACTTTCTATTACGTGCCTGCGAGGAGTATTTTTTCTAGAGCTCTCTAGGAACCGCTGTCAATAATTACTGTCCATTAAGCTGGCTGCATATCGAGTCTTATGTTACGGAATCAACGATATAGAAGTTATATATCCAAGCTTCCATAGGCTGCGATTATTGCTTAACATTAGATCCATACAAGCATTTGCCACATTAGCAGTATTAAAAAAAGATATACGATTTCTGCAACCGAATCTATAAGTCTGGCAAAGCATCTACAGCCGAAAGTCACACAGTCCAAGGTTATATAAAAATCTAGGTACCTGCTCGTAGGAATGGTTTCACGTCCGCTATAACATAGACCCTCACGTATTGACCGTTTAACAAAGGACAAGTGCTTCTATACTTTTTCCATAACCAGATCTTTGATCGCTTGTGCAAATACGTTTTTAATTTCAATTCTAATCATATTTAATGTTATTGACACGAAAAGACGTGTTTGCATATCGTGAATCTAGCAAAAAGACACAAATTTAACTATAAAAAGATAGGATTTAAATTTTATTTACGCCTGCTGACAGCCGGGCATCTGCGTAAAAGCTCTAAACAGCCTTTTCACCGCAGGAACAAAACACACACTTATTCTTAAAGAATAAAGATTATTTTTGCCAGACTTTCTTTGGATGCAAGTTTCCATAGGTCAGTATTATGTATATATTTTTTTATGTATACCTAATTTGGCAAACAAGCATACGGCCCACCTGATGGTAAGTGGTCACCGTAGCCTATGGACACCTGCAACACCAGAGGCATCACTTGCGCGTTGCCTACCCTTTAGGAAAGGACGTGGGAAGGAAAGGGAGCGGGGTGGGGGAAAGGGGGTGATTGGGCCTCCGGTACTCTCACTCACCGAACGAAACACAACAGTAGGAATACTGCTATTCCACGTTGATATTCTGTGAGAGGGTAGTCTTTCCCCGGTCGAGCCGGCCCATTCATGCTGAAATCAGCGAGGCTCTACATTATCTGCCCTTGCTTTACAGCATTGCCTGTAAGTCTCACGGGTAAACATAATGAGATATAAAACTATGTTTATTTAGGAGATGATCTATGTGTGTACCAATTTTCATCTCAATTAGTTCAACGGTTTACGCGGGAATGAATAACAAAATAGGAGTAGGATTATTTAATCCCTATTCAAAAACATATTCTCTCTTTAGGACCGTTGGACAAAGCTCCAGACAATGAACTACTACTAAGAATCATTCTTAAGATAAATCTCCGAAAACACTATCATCCAATAAATGAGTCTCTCTCGACCGACAATCAACTCAAGTTACGGCTTAAACAAGTCATTCAAAGACCATGATTACAAATCATCAAGAGGATTATCTTACGACGATAAAACTGTCAGTCCAATCCTCAGCACTCAGTGTAACAGGCCATAAAGTCAACGCAAACAATCAGCGCAAACGGCGCAAATCCGAAACTGAAACCTCGGTCCACAAGCCCTTTAGTTAAGGCGATGACTTGTGTTATAGTTGCCCATAGACCCTTCTCAAAGGCCACAATGGGTAACAACAGTTACAATAGTGATAACTACCCTTAATATTTAATAGGGGTGAAGTTTGGTCGTTGTCTTCGTTTCAAATGTTTTGATGGAGTTTGATTCGGCTATTCGGCTTATATTGAAGTACAGAAATTCTTGTTGTCGCATAAACATAAGCTGTTTAAGGATAATCATGTGGTCCTGGGATTGATATCCGATATTTTTTTATGCAGATGCTGGATGCGGCAAGCTGAAGACAGGGCGCTATGGCACTCTTTGGGTGAGGGCTATGTCCAGCAGTGGACTATTATAGCCTGATGATGATGATGATGATTTTTTTATGAACTAGGAATAATTCTTGTATCGCGGGGGACTTTACAAACATTCAAACAATGGATACAAAGAACATCCAGAGTCGGAACAACAATTTGTGGATCACACAAATTTTTGTCCCGTCTGGGGATCGAACCCACAACACTCGGCGCGGCGGCAGTGGTGAGGCAACCACTTAAACCACAACGCCATCCGTGCCGTCAAGTCATATAAGGTGTTTGTGCACAATCGTGTGGTCCCGAGTTCGATCCTCGAGTTTGACAAAGACGAACGTCTGAAAATGTACGCAACCCTGACGAGAATCAACTTGCGTATAGTGTGCGAGTCTATTGTCTATTGTCACCTATTTTTATTTGCTTTAAAATTCCGAAACACTGCTTGGTAGACAAAAATAGACCCTATTGCGTGGGCTTAAAAGCGTATCTGGTGAAATATAAATGAATACACCTTTGCCTACCCCTTCATAGCTTCATAGGCGTATATAATATGAGTACTTATATATTACTAGCTGTGTGCCCGCGGTCTCACCCGCGTCAGTGGTATTTATGGTTACTGCGCCGCTCCTGTGAGCCGTAGCGTGGTGTTATATAGCCTATGTCCATCCCAGGGTCTCAGGCTATCTCTATTTCAAATTTCATCTAAATCGATTCAGCGGATTGAGCGTGAAAAGGTAACAGACAGACAGACAGAGTTACTTTCGCATTTATAATATTAGTCAGGATTAGTATGTATATAATTATGAGTATATAAAAGCGTTAATTCACGATCGCAGTATATAAAAACAGCGATGCTAAACAAGACAATGAACAGTCGCTGAAGGGACATAAAAATATTTTGTTTCCCGACATTCGCGTGGGGGCTCTTGTAAAAATCGATTTAGGGTAAATTAGTTTTCGCCCTCAGCGCCCTTTATACATAGTGTTTGATTTGACAGAGTGAAGCATGAATATGGACAGGGATAGCGCAGTGGATTATGTGGTCACCACTTTGCTTAATAGATATTGGTTTTATTGTATTACACATGAAACGTCGGGGGTTCGATCCCTATAAGGGGTAAAATTGTGTGATACGCTAGTTTAATGGCAATAGCTTTTAGTTACGTTTACGGCATTTTGTGAGGTCACGGGTTTGATTTACAGGTTAAGTGTTACGTTATTGCATAAAATTTTCTGTTAGGATGAGGCCAAACGAGCGTAATTTTGTGTGTCGTGGGTCGCAGAATTTCGGTTGCAGAAATTCTGCTGCATTCGGTTTCATAGAAAAGTCCTATTTGATTCACACGGCAACGCAAAATGAGTTATGATATATATTACAAATGAGTTTCTGCAACCGAAATTCTGTGACTCACGACTCACAAAATTACGCTCGTTTGGCCTCACCCTAAGTCTTTTAACATACCGTAGACAATACTAGGCTCGAGCTCGTGAGACCTAAAACATTTATACATGTTTATGTATGAATTACATTTTAATAATGATATCAGTCCACTTATGAGCTATCCCACTACTGGCCATCCCCTCCATATAAGAAAACTTAGACCATCAGTGACTACGCTGACCCACTGAAAGTTGGCAGACATCACATATCTTTAAAAACATTATAGAGACTTACAGGTTACCTGATGATTTTTCTATCATCGTTAATGCGAGATAGTTAACACTTTCCGGGACAGACCGCCTTTCGACGTTATCTCGGTAAATCGTTACGTGACAGTACAGCTACGGGCGGCGAACTTTATTTCATACTAGATGTTCCCGCGGTTTCCCCCAAGCGGCTTCATTCATTCGTTGGTGACATAGTAAACGCTTTTCTAGTCATTTTTCAACACATGTGTGTGTTGAAAAATGACTAGAAAAGAGTTGCAGTGCTTATGCACCAAAACAAAACATTAACACCGCCGTAAGGCGTAGACTGAGCCATTTCCGTCCCTAGGCGTCAATGTCTATGGACTTACATGTCGTATCAAAAAATTAAAAATATATGTAATATGGTAGTACGGTTATAGACGGTATGATAAAATGTATGGGATTTTGTAGTGTCCTATCACGACATTTGCAATTATGGATTAGGGGGCATACGAGCAGACGAATCGCCTGATGGTAAGCGATTACCGCCACCCACGGACACCTGCAACACTAGAGGAATTACAAGTGCGTTACCGGCCTTTTAAAAAGGAGTACGCTCTTTTCTTGAAGTGTTGAAGGTCATATTGGTCCGGAAATACCGGCACGTGTTAAGTATATAGTACCTACACTTATCAAAAAACAGGTGTGCATGCCGTGAGATTAAGTTCTGGACCTTTGCGTCCATTGGTTATCACCACTTTTGATTTACATATCCTCAGAATATTCTTATTATAAGAGTAACATTACGTATTCAGGCCAATTTCCAAACTTAGTTTACTGTATTAAGATGTTTTAAGATGCACCGAGACTAATATCACTTCAACCTTTCCAAATTTGAAAGAATAAGTTTCTTATAAGAAGAAATCAAATCTAATAGCAAGCACAGCTTTTATTTTACTAGTAAATTGAACGCCAAGTTTAACGCTCTGCAATCGCAATCGCGGACTCTAGACAAATAAAACATAATCGATAGAGCAAATTGCGAGCCAGCTGTGATTTTTTTAAATGTAAGTTCTCAATATTCTACACAGTTTTTCAAATTTCCTTTTTTAAGACTGCTCTCACAGTTTGGATAATGGCGGCTTCATGAATATTCGAATAACGAACACAAAGAATATGATGAAAAGATTTATGACTGTTTTTCTTTGTGCTTAAAAGTTTACGAAAGAGGCTTTATGTTTTTTAAGGAAGTATTTCTCAGCCAATAAAAATCTAATTAAATAATATTAGACGGCCTAGTGACATTGTATGCGACAGCTGTGAGTAAGGCTTTTGTTTCGATTCCCAAAATAGTTTTTCTTTCAAGAAATCTTAGTAGTAGTAGGGAGTCTGGAGTTGTGCGGGCTATGTTTTAAGTGGGAAAAATAATAATAAATCGATGCTCGATTAAATAAAGCTTGGCAGATCGAGCTTTGATTAAATGAATCGAATATCGATGCATCTGGCTAGAGGGATGCGAAAATAAAATAAGTGAGCTAAACAAAATAGGCCGTTAAGTGGGGCAGTCTTCGTCTGGTGGCATTTTTCTAGTTAGGAATATAGTAGCGATACCAGCTCTGCTAACCGTGAATCAGTATGGTTTGACGCGAGCTCAGATTGATTCGCTGATTCCATTCAATATTTAAGCACGATTGGAGAATCTAAAATCGATTCCTTGTGTCCAATAGTTCGAATAATTGATAAACGCAAAGACTCGCGGTTCGTATTACATTAGACAATGGGTTATAGCCGCGTCATGAAACAAATAGGTATTTATTCTTTTACATACTTACAAATTCGATTTAGACCTGTTGTCTTGTATTCAATTAATGGATCTCTAATTTCTGTGACACCTTCTTAGTCATGTTTTAGAAGATTACACAAAAACCGAAAGGTTGATTACAGAGAGTAAAAAATCCATGAAAGTAGAAAAACGAAGTTCATTTTAAACGGACTACTTATAAACAAAACGGCTGATCGACGTTTAACGTGATCAGAAGGTTGGTCTTTTCTTTCAAAGAATCAGCATTGCCACTCAACGTGACGATACTGCCAATCTTCTGGGCACGTTACCTATTGACGGTGATGCTGACGAATTATACGACGCCTGAACCAGAATTGTAATTTTTTTAAATTATAATTTTAGTATTTTCGTATTAATTAATTGTCTTTTTTAATACAAGTAAAAATATATTAGCTTAACTAGTGTGGTGATAATAAATAATGTATTATATATTGTAAATAAATAAATACACTTACAATAAAGTAAAGTACTTAAATACATGTTATTTCTTTACTGTCAATTTTCGTTCAATATCAGTTTAACGATAACAAAGCGACAGCCTAAATTTGTTCACATAATAATTTATTGTAATAATCCAGGTTAGTTGTGTCACCTATCAGTTAATATTTAATGTTAATATTGTAATGGTATCTATATATAGCTCTTTTTTCCATTTTGATGTCATTGGATACAAAACATAAAATAAACACTTCAAATATGGTAGGTACTTTTATAACTACTTTTTGCGGACGAAAGGCTAGATGAATTTTATGCCATCATGCGCAAACGATGTGCGTCAATGCTTCGGCGAGTCAGGGATAGTTCCAACAATATCCTGGCAACTCTGGCGGAAAAAAATGATGGCCCGTTCATACAGCACTGGGTGCGTAGACATGTGCTTGCAGATGTACATGTCTTTAATTAGTTTATTTTATTTATTATTTATTACTAACAATAGACTAAGGTGATACTAACACTATATGGATCATTGGTCTGAAATAAAAATATTATTATTATTATATTATTTATGTATTTGGACAACCAACAAGAACATACACCTAAAAAGCTAAGTTTCAAAGTCAGTGGTATACAAGTATTGGTGCTGCTTTAATTATAGGTTGCCCCGGAAAGCAAAATACAAACGATAGTTGGGAGCATAAGGCTTCCCTGAACTTAAAAAAGAAACTTAAATAAACAATTTCTTACATAATTTGTATATACTAAAAGAACAAAACTTTATACTACTGTATATCAGCTTAGTGACTTTTTACTTTGTGTGTGGATTTGTCAAATAAAATAATCCGCACGGATGGTGCACTGATTAATGTGGCAGAAAAGGCCCTGACAGTGCGTCGAGTATCGAGAGCTGAGATTTTTTTTTTGTAGTTCCTTACTTTTATAAGGCAACACCCACACTAAGATTAATTACTGTATCGCGAGGGACTTTACACTTATTCAAAGCAGGGGTTCCTAATTTCTTAAGATATCGGAACCCTCACCAAATACCTTTTATTTTGTGTGACCCCATGTCATATATTATGCGCTGTTTCGAAATAATATTTGTACAGTGTTATTATTTATCAGCCAAAAATAAATAATTTCGCGGCACCCTGGTAACTTTTCTACGGAACCCCTAGGTTCCTCGGAACCCACTTTAGGAATCGCTGATTCAAAGAATAGACACGAAAAACACTTGGATCCGAAACAACCGTTCATGGATCACTCTAATGTTTGTCCCGTGTGGTCCCACAACACTCGGTACGGAGGCAATGGCGAGACGACCACTTATACAGCTATGCAGTCAAATTGATCTACGATTGATCTCCGACTATTCATTATATTGTTTTAATTGCAATAAAACCCACTGATACATCCGAAATATACAATTTAAAAAAAAAGAGATATAAATAAGAACCTGAAGAAAAATAATACTTCTAAAATTGTAATTTGCAATAACACGTCATCGTTACCTACTCAAGATAAGAGCGTATTGTATGAAGCCTGTTTCCTGTATTTAAAAAACGAGTCCTTTCCCTACGTACAGTAAATTTTTGACACATATTATATGACTAGATTTTCCCGCGGTTTCAACCGCGTTTATCGTTACTACGCCGCCCCCGTGAGTTGTAGCGTGATGTTATATAGCCTATAGCCCTCCTCGATAAATAGGCTATCCAACACTAAAAGAATTTTCAAATCGAACCAGTAGTTGCTGAGATTAACGCGTTCAAACAAACAAACTCTTCAGCTTTATAATAGTACCTTTTTTTTTTATATTTTGCTCGTCAAAATTACCACAATCCAGCTGATGGTAAGCAGTCGTGTGGTCTAAGAGCAGTGGCCTCCACACCGCCCTCATAGCAGCCGAGGCGATGTTGAGGTCTCTACTTTGACGGCCTGAGAAGATGCTTTTTCACGCCCCGCTTAAAGGACTCAGGATTAAAGAAAGAAGGAAACACGTGCCTTGGCAGAGAATTCCATGCCTTGGTCGTTCGGCAGAGGTATGAGGAGCCAAACTTTTTGGTACGTTGATCGTTTAGGCCGAAAGCCGTATTGGCGATCATTGATCAACGATTGATCCTCCAGGTAGCGGACAATTTGGGTGTTAATAATCCGCTCGAACACCTTGGAGAGCACCGAGGTGATAGCTATGGGTCGATAGTTGCTTGGCTCGGAACAGTCCCCCTTTTTGGGAATCGGTTGAACGTTCGCCTCCTTCCAAGCCTCAGACACAATGCCTGCGGCGTATGACGTCCGGTATAGGCGCGTAAGCGTGGGAGACAACTCCGCTGCACATTTTTTAAGGACCATAGCTGGGATGCCGTCAGGTCCACTGGCTTTCCGAACAGAGACTGCAGTATCGCAGAACGGTTCGTTGCCTGATACATATATCAGGCATGGTGTAGCTGCAGTTGGCAATGTTAGGCGGCTGCGAACCGCAGTCATCGATTCGGGAGTTGGCCGCAAAGAGATTTGCAAGCAGATCTGCTTTCTCCTGCGGCCGATGAACCAGTGATCCATTCGGATATCTCAGAGGGAGCAGCAAGGTCTGGCAAAAGTTGGACTGCACGACTGCATCAAAATTAGACAGTTTCTTGAATTTAGGAAGTGGTCTTAAGTGTACTTTACCTACATTTCGCCAAGTATTTACCCGCCTCCTAATTGATTTGGTTTTTGTAATCAACCCTCCTAACAACAGGGGTAGGAACAACAACGTAAACTAATAAGCAGCGAACATTTCCAACCGAAAGGTCACGCATCACCATTAACATAATCGATCGAACTGAACGCTAACCTGTCTCTCTAACCGCGCTCTTCTCAATATCTATGCTAAAGTTTGTACCATTTAACACTGGGGTGACGTAAGCTATTTATTTTGCAATACTTTTTAAGGACTTTTAGTTTATTTCTGCAGCTTTGCTCGCCTTAATTAAGTTAGAATATGAATAATTTTATTAATAAGTTTAGGGTATGATGGAGCTCACATGGCCGTGTGTGGCTAATACACCAAATAAAAGAAGAATAAAAATAGCTTTGCTTGGTTATAACGGGAACGCTTACTTGGATTGAAAGCCTTTTGTGCTGGTGCAGGACGTGGTCGATCTGTGTGTCATGTTTTCTGTCTATTAAAATGGCAATGTGGAATAAATTCTATGTGGCGGGGGACTTAAACAACGGGTATAAAGAACGCCCAGACTCTAAACAATTCTTTGTGGATCACACAAAGTTGTCCCGAGAGGGGCGACCACTTTAGCCACTACGCCATCCGGGTAGTCGTGGAAAACGACATGTTCATCTAAAATAATCACGTGAACATTCAGAGATTTTAAAATAATCACGTGAACAAGAACAGAGTAGTAGAGCCTCGCTGATTTCAGCATGAATAGGCCGGCTCGACCGGGGAAGGACTACCCTCTCACAGAATATCGACGTGGAATAGCAGTATTCCTACTGTTGTGTTTCGTTCGATGCTTGTTTGCCACCTTAGTTGCATAAAAAAAAGAACATTCAGAGATTTTAAAATAATCACGTGAACATTCAGAGATTTTCTCATAGAAAAAATTTAACATCACATAATTCAAAACATCTATACAATATTATGAAAACCTATTTAATTTCTCGATTTTATAATCGGGACATTAGATTGTTGTCCTTATGACAACTTACATGAATCAGCCATAAGTAATAAACCTCGATAACGTTGGCGAAATATCCAAATTTATCAGAAAGTATCCGTGTGATATAAATAATAAGACAACTTTGTAATTAACATGTAACTCTACTACTACGAAACGCTTCAAATAATTTATGATATAAGTATTAATAGTATTAATTACTAAATTTTGCACGCGACTTCGCACGCGTAAATATATGTTAAAGTTAGGTTTGGAACAGTACTTTTGCCTGGATGAAAGGTACCCTGTCCTTTATACTGTATCCCTGACAACACGTATACAAAATGTTATGTTAATTGGTAGAGTAGTTCAGGCGTGAAAGCGTAACAAACAAACAAACTCACTTTCGCATTTATAATATTAGTTAGGGTTTAGGATACGTAGTGAAATTTTGATAAACAAAGTGAAAATAAACGATCTATAGTGGCAACGTTGGACGCATAATATTGAATGGCATGAAGTACTACCGTTTCATCGAAAACAATAACGTATGGATGATACTCAAATCGCGCAATTATTAATGAACTACGTTGGCTAAATTCCGTTCGGCCATAACCATTTAATAGCTTGTCTACAGCTTAATGTCTTCGCGGCAGGCAAAGCCCTGTTTCACCTTAGCAACAAAACTGATATTATAAAATTATGCAAATTATGTAAAAGTAGTAGAGCCTCGCTGATTTCAGCATGAATGGGCTCGACCGGGGCAGGACTACCCTCTCACAGAATATCGACGTGAAATAGTAGTATTCCTACTGTTGTGTTTCGTCCGGTGAGTGAGAGTGCTGGAAGCCTAATCACCCTTTTTCCCCCTTCCCGCTCCTTCTCCTTCCCACTTCCTTTCCTAAAGGGTCGGTAACGCGCAAGTGATGCCTCTGGTGTAGCAGGCGTCCATAGTCTATGGTGACCACTTACCATCAGATGGGCTGCATGCTTGTTTGCCGCCTTAGTCGTATAAAAAAAAAAACCCGCCAAAACGATATCAGAACAAAAATTATGTTCCGATTGAATATGAAGCTTCTTCGTTGCTTCTATCGCATAACGCTGATAGTTTGCTCCTTCTCCTTCCCACTTCCTTTCCTAGAGGGTCGGCAACGCGCAAGTGATGCCTCTGGTGTTGTAGGCGGCTATAGGCTACGGTGACCACTTACCATAAGGTGGGCCGTATGCTTGATTCCAATTCCAATTCTTGTCAACTTTGTTGTATAAAAAAAAATTGTAATATATAGGACTTAATCTTAGTTATGATGTATAACGTGAGCTGGCAAAATGTGGGTGTTCGAGCCAGTTAGCCTTATTATTTAAACTAGCGGTCACCTAGTGGTCAAAATTCGACCAAATTTCCTAAGCTTGCTACTTTGTTTTCTGTTTTTCTCTATTACATAGAAATTAGGTATAGGTAACCATAATTACAAAGAATTGTACGACGTCAGACGAACAATGTCGAAATACTACGAACGCGATTCGACTGCGTGTGCCAAATGCATGGTTGTGTGCGTGTAGTGGTTTTTCATTAATTTAATGTATTTCTAATGCATATTTTATGAAAATATTAGAATTCGCCCCTCCTTCTCGATATAAACTTTAACTGTGCCAAATTTCATACTACTCCGTCCGCGTAATTTTCGTAAAAAGGGGTACAAAGTTTTTGCTTCACGTATTAATATATAGATATAATAAGTGTTGCGAAATACTTTATGACGCATGTTAGTATTAGACGTAGGTGCTGTGACCGTTGGTATGTATGGTAATGAACTCGTGACCCGTACAGTGGGTATAATGTTGACTGCAAGGATGGCGTAGGGGTTTAAATGATCGCCGGTGGGCTAGAATCTCACACGGAACAAAAATTTGCGTGATCCACAAATTTTTATTCCAAGTCAGGGTGTTCTTAGTGTCCGTTGTTTGAATGTTTGTAAAGTCTCCCGCGACACAGGAATTATACCTAGTGTTGGAGAAGAGCAGCGATAGCTCAGTGGGGAGACCAACAGACTGCAATGCAGATGGTTCGAACCCACGTCGCGCACCTCCGACTTTCGGAAGTTATATGACTTTTCGAAATTATCTGCGTATTGATTGACAATTATCGCCTGCTCCGTGCCTCGGAGAGCACGTTAAGCCGTCGGTCCCGGCTGCCATGAACATCTATGGCAGTCGTTATTGGGAGAGTGTCGACACAAAAGATCCCACTGGGTCGAAGTGTCGCCGGTCTGCACTGACTTGGCCCCCACATAAGATAAGATAAGATAATGTTGGAGACGTTTAAGAAAAAAAAAGAACAAAATTAATTATTTTTGCTCTAGTTTATGCCCGCGACTTTGGTTACGTCAATCCCACAGGAAAGCCTTGCGGGGATGAAAAGTATTAATCCAGGTTATATTATATCTATGTGCCAAATTCGTTCATGATTTTACGCGTGATTGAATAATATTTTTTTTTATATTATTAAAAATTTTACTTTAATAATATTTACATATTGAGTCGTAAAAGCACAGCGACGGCCGAACACTATAGGTTTTCAATTATGTCCGGTATTTCAACAATTGAAAGGTTAATAAGCCGAGTCTGGCTGTGTATACTCTTGCCTTTGTGACTTCGTTTGACTTCGTCCTTGAATGGACCATTTACCATGACATCTTACATCATAATATCGGTTGACCATGCACGTACAAACTTATGCCGTGAAACTAACAAGACAGTCACCTTTCAGATTATAGGACTATATATTTTTTGTTACATCCAGATGTTAATGTTATATAAACACATAAAAGTTCACAATCAAATTACAAAGATTTGTGTTCGGAAGAATAAATCATCGCTTTTTATTGGTGTATGAATGTTTCTGTTGTAGTTAAATTGTTATGTGTCCACATTTAGGAAGAACAGTTGTATATAATACGCTTGAGTTTTTAGACACTTGAAGTCTTGAAATAGTTGAAAAGTTGTAGATTCAAAAGGACCATGCACAGGCTTAAGAGGGAATACAAGCATTAAAGGATTTAAATAACATGTTTTCAATAGATCGACTGCTGTTGATAAAGCAGCAGTTGATCAGATAGTGGGAGACCGTTGGACTGCCACTCAGAGGTCTGGAGCCTATACCCAAGGCTGTGTGCCCTCAGATTTTTCAAAGTGATGTACGTTTTAAATAGTTAATTATTATCAATGACCGATATTTATACAATTAGCAGCGATAGCTCAGTGGGGAGACCAACAGACTGCAATGCAGATGGTCTCGGGTTCGAACCCACGTCGCGCACCTCTGAGATTCGGAAGTTATATGACTTTTCGAAATTAAGTGCGTATTGATTGACAATTATCGCCTGCTCCGTGCCTCGGAGAGCACGTTAAGCCGTCGGTCCCGGCTGCCATGAACATCTATGGCAGTCGTTATTGGGAGAGTCTCGACACAAAAGATCCCACTGGGTCGAAGTGTCGCCGGTCTGCACTGACTGGCCCCCACATAAGATAAGATAAGATCAATGACCCGCTTTTCCTTATATCCAAATTTAAAATATTAAATATTGATATTGCTTCCATAAAAAGATTGCTTATGATTGTTGTTTGATTTTGTGTGTAAAATAATGAACAACATCAAACAAAGAATTCGAATTGTATAAAAAGTCTCGATATCGCAAAAATTATAACTATGTTTGCGAGATCGGAGATCTTGTAGCCTACTGTATTCGTTATCAGATCAGCCAAATGATATCATAATATTTTTTTGTCAACAGGTTTTCAACTTGATCGAATAATCGGCGAAGAATTCAATTCGATTACAAGATTGTCAGTCTGTAGCAAAGCTGAATAAAATCGAATGATAAAGCGATATAGGTACCTATATCAGATTAATATGAAGAAGAATTGCCTCTGCTTACTTATTTGAGGATCAGGCGTGTGTATTATGTATAAATGCCCTTTTATACGCATATATACATAAATCAATACTTTAGATATGTATTATTCCGCGTAATACGGGGCAATCCTATTGCCCTCTACCGGCCATAGTTCCAGGATTTGTGCTGCTACTGAAAATTTTCGGCTGAAATGCCGTAAAGCATTTTTAGTTTTTTTTTAAGACAAACAACTATAAGTAATGTTTCTGTGTCGCGGGAGACTTTCCAATATTCAAACAACGCACACAAGGAAAAACCATTTGTGGATAACTCAATATTATGGGTATCGAACTCGAGCCCTCATGTACTGCAGTTGCATAAAATTTTCCTAAATTAGGCATAGGAAGGTATATGTTCCAAATATTATAATATACTAATACTATAAAAAGATAAAATAGGATTTTTTGTTGGTATGTAAGGTTTGAACTCAACAACTAAACAACCGATTTTCAAATTCTTTCGCTATTAGAAAGCTTTATTATCACCGAGTAACATAGGCTATAATTATGTAATTTAAAAAAGAAACCTACTGTTATTTACATAACGTAACCTACTCTTACAAGGGTGAAGCCGCGGGCAAAAGCTCGTGTCCAAAAAAGATTCTTTATGTATAAAAATTCGGCTTCCGTATGTTTGTGTTCGCAAAACTCAAAAAGTAGTTGATGGATTGATTTGTCACTCAATGTTGCATTTCTACGAGTATATAAAAATGTTTTTATATTCTTTTTAGCCAGAAGTTTTTTACAGAAACGGAAAATTAAAAATATCAGGCTGAGCCACGACAAAGCGTCGTTAGGTTTAGCTTGTTTATGATATCCTAACTAATCCTAATCGTAACTAATTCTACTATAGACGCGAATGTAAGTTTGTTTGTTACGCTTTCACGCCTTAATTACTGAATCGATTATCATGAAATTTCGCATACACGTTGTCGGTGGTACAGAAAAGGTATGTTCTTTTCTGTACCTCTAATCCAGAAAATCACAGTTTTTTTTTTTTTTTTTTTTTTTTTTTATTTTACTCGTCAAAATGACCACACTCCACCTGATGGTAAGCAGTCGTGTGGTCTAAGAGCAGTGGCCTCCACATCGCCCCCACAGTAGCCGAGGCGATGTTGAGGTCTCTACTTTGACGGCCTGAGAAGATGCTTTTTCACGCCCCGCTTAAAGAACCCAGGATTGAAGGAAGAAGGAAACACGTGCCTTGGCAAAGAATTCCATGCCTTGGTCGTTCGGCAGAGATATGAGGACCCAAACTTTTTGGTACGCGCTCTAATCGACTCTACCGTGTAAGGATGGCATCTGAGCCCAGCACGCGTTGTTCTGGATAGGAAAGGGGAGGGCGGGATAAGGTGGAATAACTCTTCAGAGCACTCCCCGTGGTATATTCTGTAGAAACATGCCAATGAGGCAATGTCTCTACGGAGTTGCAGAGGTTCCAGTAAACTCGTGACCTCTGGATCTCCGATGATACAGCCCGCCGCTGTAACCGGTCGAGAGCGTCCAGCAAGTACTGCGTGGAGCCATCCCAAAGATGAGAACAGTACTCCACGCAAGGGCGCACTTGTGCCTTATACAATAGGCACAGTTTCCCAGGCGTGAAGAACCGCCTCACCCTGTTCAGAACTCCAAGTTTTCGCGAAGCTTGCTTAATGACGCTCTCGATATAGGTTTTCTGATTAAGGGAGCGGCAAAGATCCATACCTAAGATGGAGAGACTGTCACGTATCACCAGTGGAGTGTTCTTCAGAGAAGGGAGGGGAAGGAACGGAGACTTTTTTGTAGAGAACGCGCATGCCTGGGTCTTCTTGGCGTTGAACTCGACCAAGTTCTTGGCACCCCATTCATAGATGCGGTCCAAGGTCCGGTCAAGTTCAACGACAAGATTCTGCCTTTTCCCCTCAACCTCAGCCTGTTTGGCCCCAGGATGTCCGAGATATCGCCCATGCACGGTACTGTCGTCCGCATAACAATGTATGTTGCCGAGATTCAACATATCATTGATATGCAGAAGAAAGAGCGTAGGGGATAAGACAGAACCCTGAGGCACTCCTGCATTGACCTGCATAAATTTGGAAGCGCGACCGTCGCAAAGGACCCGAATACGACGCTTCTGCAGGAAACTTGCAATCCAGGTGCACAGTTGAGGGGGTAAGCCATAGGCCGGAAGCTTGGAAAGAAGAGACCGGTGCCAGACTCTGTCGAAAGCTTTGGCTATGTCAAGGCTGATAGCCAAAGACTCGCCGTGCTTGTCCATAGCCTCACCCCAGAGGTGCGTGACGAACGCTAGAAGATCACCCGTTGATCGTTTAGACCGAAAGCCGTATTGGCGATCATTGATCAACGATTGATCCTCCAGGTAGCGGACAATTTGGGTGTTTATAATCCGCTCGAACACCTTGGAAAGCACCAAGGTGATAGCTATGGGTCGATAGTTGCTTGGCTCGGAACGGTCCCCCTTTTTGGGAATCAGTTGAACGTTCGCTTCCTTCCAAGCCTCAGGCACAATGCCTGCGACGTAAGACGTCCGGTATAGGCGCGTAAGTGTGGGAGACAACTCCGCTGCACATTTTTTAAGAACCACAGCTGGGATGCCGTCAGGTCCACTGGCTTTCCGAACATCGAGAGACTGCAGTATCGCACGAACGGTTCGTTGCCTGATACATATATCAGGCATGGTGTAACCGCAGTTGGCAATGTTAGGCGGCTGCGAACCGCAGTCATCGATTCGGGAGTTGGCCGCAAAGAGATTTGCAAGCAGATCTGCTTTCTCCTGCGGCCGATGAGCCAGTGATCCATTCGGATACCTCAGAGGGGGCAGCATGGTCTGGCAGAAATTGGACTGCACGGCTTTGGCCAGGCGCCAATAGCTACGACTGCCCGTAGGATGCGCCATTAGTTCCTGGCCGAACCGTGCGACGCGCTGGGCATCCGCTCTTAAGTATGCCCTCTTGCAGACCTTTGTGGCTTGGTTGAACGCTGCCTTCAGGTGATCCACGTTAGGGTCGTGGAGAGCGCGAGCCCTGGTCCAAGCGCGATACGCCGTCTGTTTGCGTCCAACAGCATCGGCGCATTCACGCCCGAACCAGGGCCTTTTCCTGCCGCCGCTCGTGACATCACTGTATGGAATATAATATTCCATACCCAGGATGATTTCACCAGCGACAGCAGTAGCGCTCTCTGATGGATCCCTGTTCTCAAAGCAGCGTTGAGCCCAAGGGATGGATGCGAAGTATTCCCGCATTCCATCCCAGTCTGCTGACGAGTAGTGCCACAGTCGTCGTCTTGCCTCCTCGGGTCGTGGGGGCGTAACAACAACAGCTGTGGCACAAACCAGACAGTGGTCTGAGGTGCCCAAAGGAGCACGAATCGACACATTGTACCGGTTCGGGTTACTCGTCAGCAGCAGATCGAGCAGAGAGGGCGCCTGACCTGCAATATCTGGTATCCGGGTGGGCTGGAGTACCAGTTGAGACAGGTCATGCGTGAGAGCGAACGCATGGGCAGTTCGTCCTGCGTGGTCTGTTTTGGGAGAACCCAACCAGGTCTTATGGTGGGCATTGAAATCTCCCAAGAACACCAACTCAGCGTTCGGAAACCGCTCCTGCGCTGCCGCCTGACTCAGGTAATTGAAGAGTCGAGTTGTCTCAGCGTCTCCTGAATGGGATCGGTAGAGGCACATGTAGATTTGGCTGAAAGAGCCATGATCTACGTGTACCCAAAGGACAGAGAAGGAAGGGTCCTCTAGGCATTGTAGACGGCGACAGCAAATATCCGCCCTAACAAACAAGCATACCCCGGCTTTCGCGAGGAAACACTCCTCTAGCACGTAGCCGGGATATTGCAGGTAGTTCGTGTCTGCAGGACGGCGTATTTGTGTCTCCGTTAGAAAAAGCATTGCCGGCCGAGCCGTCTCCAGGTGGTGATGGACGGCATTAAGGTTAGCGTGGAGTCCTCTGATGTTAATAAACTCCACGACACAGGAAGCAGCAGTGGGGTTACGGTGATTGGCTGCTGTTGAACGACAATGCTTTGTTCGTACTGCCATAGAGTGAAAGGAAGGGGAAGCGTGAAAAAAAAGAGGCGGCTATTCTCGCAGCAAAGTGGGGCAAGGCGCAGAGCAAGTTTTGTCATATAACTGTATGGTATGGCGATAGCCGATCCGACGGACGGAAGGACCCCCGTACCCTCCCGAAAGTGGTCGCCGGGACCCACCCTCCGGTCACCATCCGGCACGACGAGCCACCTCGAGATTATGCGCGGCATGATAAGGCAGCCAACCTAGTTGGTTAGACTCGGTTGGGCCCCTGGACTATACCGCGGGCGGCCAGCAGAGCACCGTTTCTACGGCTCTCCCTGGCCGCCGGGTCGACTCGCGCCACCCACACAATGACTCTACGGATACTCTGCAGGTCCCTCATAAGCTGCGAGAATCGTCACCTCATGCTTAGGCCTCCGGCGCTCTCATTCACCGATCGAAACACAGCAGTGAAACACTGTTGTTTCACGTCGATTTTCTGTGAGAGGGTAGTACTTCCCCGGTCGAGCCGGCCCATTCCTGCTGTAACCAGCTTGGCTCTACTACCTTAAAACTGTTCTCTAGGGATAGAAAATTTACTTAATCTACATTTACGCAAGCGAAGCCGCGGGTAAAATCTAGTCAACTATACTACTTTCATCTAGAAAATAGTACTGTTGGCATGTGGGCGAAACCGCGGAAAAAGCTAGTTAGAGATAAACTTTACCTAGAACGTGATGTTAGAATTCATATACATATGTACGGTTGAGCTATGTAATAATTTGTATATAGATGTAGGTAGTACCTATAATTGCTAGTCTGCTCGCTCCAGACAGAATGATGGAGACCGCTACTAATATTTACGAGTATGCTCGGGTCATATAAATGAATTTAAGATGCATCTACAGTGTGAAGCTACGCGACTAATATTTTATCACTATCGGTTCATTGATATCCTAACTAATATTGCAAATGCGAATGTGAGTTTGTTGGTGACGCTTTAATGTCTAAACTATTTAACCGATGATGAAATTTCGCATTCACGTTGACCGGGGCACAGAAAAGAATATGGGGTACCTTTCAGCCTGAAAAGAGTACTGTTACTAACTTAACTTAAGAGGAAACAGTAAGGGCGATAGAATTGAAAAATAGGTATTTGTAAAATCTATTGCTGTCGCGCAGTGACATGTGTACAGTATCATGAGCGCGATAGAGACAACTGCAGCTTGGACCGAAAATACCTATTAAAGGTACACAAAATCAACGTTTCGTAGTCCCCCGATTCCTTCTCCAAAATTTGACAGATTTAACTACTTTTTTCATAAAAAATGAAAGAAAGAATTTGGCCGTGTTCCTATTTTCTGGATGTTTGAATACAAAGGAAAATCTGGTAAATTTTTAAGGTTTTTGAAGGCTAATGTCTCTTTTAATAATTTATTTATGAAATTACCACTCCTTTGCGTCGGGCAGTCGGGTAAAAAAGGAAAACATAGGGACATGCCAAAAGAGCCCATACATTTTTTGGAAAAAAATTATTGCTCTACTGGCATTATCCAGGGATGAAACAGGGGACTGCGTTTGTATGGAAAAACGGCCCTTGTGTTTCCTCTTCAGCTACATTTACGCGAGGGAAGCCGCAGGCAAAGTCTAGATTGCTATACACTGCCATAACCATATCAAATTCTTTACGATACGTTTCCTAAATAAAGATACAATCAGTAAACTATCGTTAGAAAGTTCAATATACAATGACTCGTAGGTAAACAATTATGTTTGGTAAATTTTTATTTGTTAGAAAACAATAATAGACTAGTAATAGTTTTAAACGCTGTTTGGTCAACTGTTTATGATGGATGTTAATTATTTGACCGGTATATATTCACAGCAATTACACGGACTATTGAGAACGTCTTACTCAGTTGAATGCTAGTTCCTCACTGCTAAGCGATCTTTCGCTGAGAGACCAGTTACTTTTTCCCTTTCACAATAACCCCACTATTTAAAAATGATGGTTGGCTGTGTTGGCAGTTGGGTAAATAAAAACTCCCGAACAGAATTATTAACATAATCCTAACTGATATTATAAGTTCGAATGTGAATTTGTTTGTTTATTTATTTGTTACGTTTTTACACCTTAACTACTCGACCGATCATCATCGAATTCTCGCATGTCAGGGGTATAGAAAAGGGCGTAGGGTACTTTCCATTCGAAAAAAGTACTATTGCCGAGGGGTTAAAAATTGAGCTGAAGCTGCAGGCATTATTTAGTAATAATAGGTACATAATCTTACTTTTCTTATTCAGAAAACAAATATGGCGTATTAGTAAATAAAGACAATACATAAAACACAAACTCTGTTATTGTCTTTCCCTTCTCTATTTTTAAACGAATGTAGTGTGAAAGCAATAACTGTATGATTTTATAATGAAATTCTTGCTTACCAAATACCTAGGATAACTTAAGATAAGTAAGAAAATGTATAGGTTTGAATCCCATCCAGGGCAATTATTTGTCACCCACGAATCAAATCAAACATTTTATTTTAAAATTAGAATAGAATAGAATATTCTATTCTATTCTATTAAAATTAGACAACATAAAATAACAAATAGATAGTGATAATAATATCAGTCCTGTATTAAACTGTCCCACTGCTGGGCACGGGCCTCTTCTCAGTGTGAGAAGGGTTAGGCCATAGTCCACCACGCTGGCCCAGTCCGGGTTGGCAGACTACATATATCTTTGAGAACATTATTGAGAACTCTCAGATATGCAGGTTTCCTCACGATGTTTTCCTTCACCGTTAAAGCAAGCGATAATTAACTATTTAATACGTACATAACTTCGAAAGGTCAGACCTCTGAGTCAGCTCTGAGTGACCTCAGAGTCTCGAGTTCGAGACCTCTGCGTGGCAGTCCAACGGTTTCCCACTAGGCTATCGCTGCTCCTAGGCTATCGCTGCATAGTGATACTTAGGTCAAATTATATGTACAACGTCTTTGCCTGAACTAGACGAATCTGGATTTACTTTACGTAGGTCTTCTTCTGACTAGCCTTTATTATTCCCAAGTCACTTGGGGTCGGCTTTCTAGTCTAACCGGATTTGACTAGATATCAGTTTTTACACGGAGCGACTGCCATCTGACCTTCGCAACCCGAAGGCTAACGATACCCTAAGGCTAGACCAGTGTCAGGATATTAGAGGGCACTGACTTTCCAATAACGACTGCCATAGATGTTGATGGCAGTCGTACTTGGTCGGCTTAACGTGCTTGCCGAGGCACGGGGCAGGCGATAATTGTCAATCAATACGCACATAATTTCGAAAAGTCATATAACTTCCGAAAGTCAGAGGTGCGCGATGTGGGTTCGAACGCGAGACCCTCTGCATTGCAGTCTGTTGTCTCCACACTGGGCTATCGCTGTTTACTTTACGTAGGTGATTAAATTTATTTAATTCACTTGTAAAGTACTCCGTAAACTGAGATCGATTCCTACATAGTGTGGCAGTAGTCTTTGTTAGAAAGATAAAGAATACTGCTTACTGCAGCTATCTAGCTGTATTTTATAGTATAGTTTGATCGCACATATCGTATATCTTCCATTACGATGCAAGCTTTAACCCAGACAGCTAACCTAACCGCGGGCACAGTATCCAATCAATTTTACAATCAGACGAACTGCTTTCTCAGAAACCAATGCACCGATCGTGTGTGGCCAACTACATATCATCGTTATTTTCTTGAGAGCTAAGTTCAATGTGTGTGGTCCATCTTTACTGTATTTGTATGTATATTTATTCTATTACTAGCTATTGCCCGCTGCATCGCTCGGAAACAGTTCTTTTTTCTAGATAAAAGGTACCCTATGTCCTTTTTTATGCCCCTGACAATTAAGGCGTGAAAATGTAACAAATAAACAACCTCACATTCGCATTTTTAATAATACTAAATTTTGCACGTGCCTTTGTTCGAGTATATGTAGGTTAGGTTAGGTTAGTAACAGTGTTTTTTTCTGGATGAATGGTTCTTTCCTACACAGAAAAGAACCTTACCCACAGAAAAAAAAAAATTACCGATCATCATGCAATTTCGCAGAGGTACACGTTGACAGGGGTGTCGCTGACGACGTTTACGTATGCAAAATTGTATGATGATCGGTCAAATAGTTCAGACGTGAAAGCGTAACAAACAAACAAGCATATAAACTCACTTTTGTATTTATAATGTTAATTAGGATTTAGGATTCTATGGATTCTGGTAGTTACATGAAAAACTGATATTCACCGAGCATACCAAGTAGACTCAGCGATGAATATTTTTGAAGTGAAAGCTTCTTTAGGCGCGTTGAGTGCTCAACGTGCCTAAATAAGTTTTCTTGGGTAAACAAAAATCATAGAACTCGCCACGCTTCCACGCTTTCCATTTTTAATTATTTTAAAATATTAACAATATCTCAGAAATGGTGCGTCCTACGCAAAAAATAACGAAATTTTGATCCCCTTTAATAACCGTCAAGAGAGTATCAGGAACTAGAATCCGACCCGCCCCATTTTTTTATTTTTTTTTATATTTAAAGAAGTGTTTATATGATCAAGGATTAAATTTTTCACTTCTATCGGCAGTCCCCAAAGCTGCCCCAATTTTTTTTTTTTAATCTTTATTGATACTTACTACTACTATTATAACTTTTAGATAAATGTTATTAGTTAATATAAATTTTGAGTACACTTAATGCCGCCTGCGGCGCCACGATGGCAAAAATCAAAAGGTCATCTTTTTGGTGGCGCTACTCACTCTAACATTAGGTTTAGAGCAAGGGTAAAGAGATAAAGGGAGAAATAGATAGTTGTTAATTTACTTAACCTAGAACTCGATGATTTGCGACAGTCGTTGCCTCATTAAATACATCCATTAACTTCGCTTATATCTTCAAGGTCGTTACAAACCATAAACGAACTACTATAAATTTATAATGGATGTATTCAAATCGGTGACGTCACTACCCATATGACGTCACATACACGTCACGGCTGTGATACGAATAAATAAAGTGTATTTGCATGTTAATCGAGTTGTAATGGCGCGGGAAGAATTCCATTTATTATGTTTAGAATTTATTAAATGATGACATTTTGTAAAGACAAGATTGAAGGGAATAGTTACTTTTTGCTTGTGGATAGATAATAATCTCATCCAGATCTATTTTTGGTGACGGAGAGAGTGCACAAGTGTAAGTGCAAACACAAGTGCACTCTTTGTATCCTGACTGAAGGATAACTTTATGCGCTGTCACCATTTAGCTTTCCTGTTCTCCGGCACTTATTACCAAATAATGAGAGCGATAAAATATATCAATTCTATATTATTATATCAGTGCTCTATAACCATCCGTCCTCCATACGCATCGCACTGGCCCAGTGCGCTTTAAGACTTCACATGTCTTCTAGAACACTATGAAGAGGTCTCAATCATAGCTCTCAAACGATACGATGTTTTCCTTCATTTTTAAAGCGAGCGTTAATAAACTA
Organism: Catocala sponsa; assembly: GCA_963564715.1. Lineage (NCBI taxonomy): Eukaryota > Metazoa > Arthropoda > Insecta > Lepidoptera > Erebidae > Catocala > Catocala sponsa. The sequence continues at coordinate 11,670,676 of OY751352.1, forward strand.
TTTAGTATGCACATAGATTCGGAAACTCCGAAATCTTGGGATAGACCTCGAGGCCTTTGCGTGACAGCCTAAAGGACTAGGACAGTCAAGCATGAAAATTCATGGTTGACCCTCAAATTCCAGACAATTCGTTCATTTGAGCTGCCTTTTGTAAAAAAGGGTTAAGTAAAATTATTGCCGGTGCAAATTAAAGCCATGTTTGTATTCCAACTCCGAGAATGTTCGACATGACTGACATTTAGCCTCTCCAGTTGTTGTTTTGTAAATGTTTAACAGGTCCTCTGATAAGGGTTGTTTGTTTGTCAGTGAATGCTTCGCGTGACTCTACTGAATGTAATGGTAATGCCGGGAATTTGGTACTTTATATACAATATTTTAGGGTCTTTAAATATTTTATATGGAATGTCGGGGACTCGCGAAATAGGTTGTCTGTGTTCATTAATATCTAATAATAAAAATTACTTTATAAATAATATGTTTGTTTAGGATGCAAGTACTAAGGCTACTTGCACAAGCTTCTTGCGCGAGGTACTTGCGCAAGTCAATCTCGCGGTTTACTTGCATGCGAGGCTCGCGTCAGTCGTGTATAAGATGCATGTAATCCGCGCATGTAATGTTAGTTTAATACTTGTTCCGAATCTGAGTGGATGATCTTTGCGTTTAAATGTTTGTAATAGCCCCACTAACAAATAAGCAATAGTATACATACATATTATTATTCATATATACATAGTAATAGTAATATTCTATCACATACACACAACACCGTCTAGCCCAAACTAAGCAGAGCTTGTACTATGGGTACTAGACAATGGATAAACATACATATATACTTTTTTTTTGTAAATACATACATATTATACATAGAAACACCCAGACCAAGACAAACATCCATGTTTATGCACACAAATGTTTGACTTGTGCGGGAATCGCACTCACGACCTCAGGCGTGGCAGTCGGTTACACTAACCACTACGCCATCGAGGCTGTCCTCCCTATGTGTAGAATCTATATATGTATATAATCCCTATGTGTAGAAAAGATGCCTTTCCTTCTATCAAAGGAAGTAAGAAAAGAGAATGTTTTATTCGTGACAGTTATTAGGGCAATAACTCATATTGGTTACCTTTAGGTACTTGAAGTTTTGACCAGGGTTACATTGTTTGTGGTCGCAAGCTACTGTTCTTTGTGACTATGGCCGGTTTATGTCTGTTTTTTACATTACATCTGTGTACTGTTATACGATTTCACAGCTAAACTGCTAAAATTTAAATAATAATTGATATGGAAATAGCTAAGAAAGGACACCCTTAAAAAGGCAAGTACAGTCGGGAATAAGAACTAGTTTAAAGAATGTGTGGGTGCCAAGATGGCGACACTCGAGACAAATACATAAATAGTGAAGTTCTCGAAGAGTTATGACGGCGCTCTATCCTTCTCACACATATAGCTGTAGGTACTGCTCTAACACAATTAACATTATTAATAAAGGCATATTCCTTTATGACTCTATGTTGAAGGAATTAGTCGTAATACTTTAAGTAGTTATGTTAATCGTCTGGAAAAGTTTGGACATAGTGCTTAATTATTTTTTTTCATTGAATAAGTAACAAGCCTAATGCCTGTATTTTCCCGAAGGGATGTGCAGTAGTATAGGGAACTAAAATATCACTGGAAATATATTAGTTCAATGTTAAATCTTTATTGAAGTGAAAACTTCTTTAGGCGCGTTGAACACTTCTTGGGTTAACAAAAATCATAAAACTCGCGTCATCGTCACGCTTCGTCATTGTCATGCTTCCACGCTTTCCACTTTTGAATTATTTTAGAATATTAACAATATCTACGAAATGGTGCGTCCTACGCAAAAAATAACGAAATTTCGACCCCCTTAATAACCCACAACAGAGTATCAGGAATCCGACCCGCCCCTATTTCTCTTTTTTTGTTTTTTTTTTGTTTGTTTATAAAGAAGTGTTTATGATCAAGAATTAATGTTTTCACTTCTATCGGCAGTCCCCAAAGACTGCCCCAATTTTGTTTTATTTTAGAAAAGACTACTCCCTCTATTTGAATAATTCCTGTATTGCAGAGGCCTCTACAAACATCCAAACAACGGGCATAAAGAATACTCAGACTCGAAACAACTATCTAATAATAATAATAATATAATAATATTCTACCACGTACACACAACACCATCTAGAACAAACTAAGCAGAGCTTGTAATATGGGTACTAGACAATGGATAAACATACATATATACCTTTTTTTTTTGTAAATGCATACATATTATACATAGAAACACCCAGACCAAGACAAACATCCATGTTCATGCGCACAAATGTTTGACTTGTGCGGGAATAGAACCCGCGACCTCAGGCGTGGCAGTCGGTTACACTCACCACTACGCCATCGAGGCCGTCAAATCTGCGGATCACACAAAGTTTTGTCCCGTGAAATTAAATGAAATTATATTTATTTCACAATAGCTGTTTGTTACCTACGACTTCGTCCGCGTAGATTTCAACTAAAATGTGTTTGTCTCCGCGGAACCCATTTTTTTTTCTAAAATCAATATAGCCTAAGTTACTCCTTATAACATCAGCTATCTGCCAGTGAAAGGCCCGTCAAAATCGGTTCAGCCGTTTCGGAGATTAGCCGGAACAGACAGACAAACAAAAATTTTTAAAATAGATGTTTTCTTATAGGTACCTTATATACTTTCACATGCATTATATAAAAGGCTGTTATTTTGACATTACAAACAGACACTTCAATTTTATTTATTTGTATAGATAAAATAGAGTATAATGAGCTGGTCAGATTGGTACTCGGCCCTTCTATTTTGCCACAAGTGGCATGTGAAAGTTTACTACACATTAAATTCTTAGATATCGAAAAGTATAGTCAGGCTATTCAATACATGTGTATTGAATAGCCTGACTATACTTTCGAATCCGCAGCACTTAGCATCGGCAAGGCAACCACTTAAACAATGCCGTCCATTACCGTAATACATTCCTGTGTATATTCAACTTCTGTGTATTTTACTTTGTTGTTGTCATCGATCAAATATACCATAGATGCACGATCGTCGCTCGAAAAATGGCCCCAACAAAACTGTGCATAAATCAATCGTATGCGCTATATTATGCACCTGTCCCACTCACTCTTGCGTGCGCTGCCCGTAAGCGAGAGCGAATCGACACCACTACTACGGTGGAGACCGTACCATATACTTAGTACGCTTGCGTATCGCGAGTAACACACTTAGGACAAAATGTTTCTCAGTGGGCGTTCAATGGTTATTCCGGTTTATTTCCTGGATTGCATAATAAATGCAGACACTTATAAGTAAGTAGTACTGGTCAGTGCCACATATTGATGCGGTTTTTGTATGAGAATGTGCATCTATGGTATATTTGATCGAAGGTTGTTGTAGTCACAGGGAACGGTGCTATTGCCCTCTATCAAACACTATTTCGAATGCCGTGTTACTCCGGCGAATCTCCTTACAAAAAAGTCGAATAACATGGTTAAAACACATATTGTCGTGGACAAAGTTGCAGGTACAGATTAGTTATTCACAATTAAATATTAAATCAAATCCGAACAAAGCCAAGCGGCCATCTTTTTAAGATTACAAAGCGTTCTTATCTAAAGTGGTCCTTTATAGTACCATAACACTAATCACGTTACAGTAAAGTAATTATTGACCATTACCGTCTATGTTATCGATAATGTAAACGAATTATAAAATTAATTCAATATAATGCTAATACAGCATTATATTTTTTTACATAAAACTAGCTTTCGCCCCACGCTTTGCCCGCGTGATACCTACGGCCTATCAGGATAAAAAGTATCCTATGTATTCCAGGACAAAGTCTATATTTGTGCTAAGTTTCATTCAAATCTATTCAACGGTTAACGCTTAACTAAGTAGCAATCATCCAAACACTTCCACCTTTTGTTTTTAGAATACAACTCTCGCAAGGAATAAATCCTGTGTCGAGGGGAACTTTATAAACATTCAAACTACATCCAGACGTGGATCACCTATTTGTAGATACTTACTCCGTTGAAAAACCTAGGCGAACGTTTCTCGATCAGATCGGAGGCGTTCTGGACAAAGGCCAGGTTAAGAGCTCCTTGAACCGACGGGCGTGTATGAGGAATGTGATGAAAGTGAATGAAGCCAGAGAAGTGTGTCAGGATCGTAGCAAATGGAAATCCGTAGTCTCTGCCTACCCCTCTGGGAAACAGGCGTGAATCTATGTATGTATGTATGTACTCCGTTGGCTCAACGACCCAAACTGCGTCTTGGCCTCCGACACTAGAGAACGCCACTTTGCACGATCTTTGGCCACTTCTCACCAATCACCGGCTTGAAGCTTCCTCAGATCCAACTCCACAACATCCTTCCAGCGGTATCTGGGGCGACCGACAGGGCGACGTCCTGATGGTCGACCCAAATACGCTCTCTTTACACCACGGTCTTCTCCCATTCTCTCAACGTGGCCGAGCCATCGGAGTCTGTGAGCTTTTATTTCTCCTATAATGTTAGGATTGGCTACGAGTTCCTTGATTTCGGCATTTTTGCGAATCCGCCAGCTCCCGTCGGGTCTCTGCACAGGGCCCAAGATCTTTCCAAAGACCTTTCTTTCTGTTACCAATAACTTATTCTCTTCCTTTCCTATTTATCAAAACACAATTTTTTGTCCCGTGTGGGAATCAGAGGCAATCGAGAGACAAGCACAACAAGTAAGAAACGGAAATGAATTGCCGTAAATCTAAGAGTTTGAAAAAATGGTATCACGTGACCTTGAGGTCAGAGGTCAAAGGTCATAGTCATTTCGGGGTATATCGACTATGCTGAGTCGAATGGCGTTGACCGCGAGTCTCTAGCTCTTACGGTTCTTGAGTTGAAAGTTGTATAACAGACGGATGGACGGACGCACAAAGCTGTTAACAAATAAATAAAAGTTTTTGAAGTTAAAACTTTTTTAGGAGCGTTAAGCACTTCTTGGGTGAACAAAAATCATGGAACTCGCGTCATCGTCACCGAACGCTTTCCATTTTTGAATTATTTTTGGTTTATAAAGAAGTGTTTATGATCAAGGATTAAAGTTTTCACTTCTATCGACAGACCCAAAGACTGCCATTTTTTTTTCGACCTCTAAGAACTACTGCAGGCGACTGCCTCGAGGGCTCAGTGGCATTGAATGCAATTTCTGTGGATGGGGTCTGGAGTCCCATTCTCGGGTCAAGCAACGTGTTACTGGCATTTCCTAATAATATATTTTCAGTTCCAGATCTGTTGTGTACCTGCCATGCCCAACGGCAGTCAGCTCGCTTCCTATGCCTATTTCGGATATAGGTAACAATAGCCATAAATAAGATAAACGATATGAATGGTAGAATGTGTGTGCGTGAAATTTGAATTTCGAAGACATTTAATTTCTGTTCCCTCTAGTTGTTACAAATAATATTTAACTGTTTGTTTTAGTGTTGCCAATAAAAAAACGTCGAGTACCTACCCTATTATTATGGTCGTTACTCACGATAATAAAGCGAAACTATTTACAGATTTTATCGCAGTTTATTTTAATTTTACATTTCCTGTGTTATTTTAAATAAAATATTAACATTAAATAAAAACAGTAATAATGTTTACACCTGTTTTCGCAGAAGGGGTGGGCAGAGATGTATTGACTGCGTGGATGACGTAGTGGTTTAAGTGGTCGCCTTGCCACTGTCATCGCGCCGACTGATGTGAGTTCGAACCCCAGACAGGGCAAACAATTGTGTGATGACAAATGGTTGTACCGAGTCTGAGTGATGTTTGTTTGAATGTTTTTATTATCCCCGCAACACAGGAATTATTTCAAGTGAGGAAGTTGTATGTTTAATCCTAATCCTAACTAATATTATAAAAGCGAAAATGAGTTTGTTTGTTACCTTTACACGCCTAAACCACTGAACCGATCATCCTGAAATTTTGCATATACGTTGTCAGGTATACAGAAACGGACATAGGCTACTTTTCATCCCGGCAAAAATTACTGTTCCCGAGGAAAACAACAATAATGTTATGATAATAGATGGCGCCACGTGTCATTCGAATCATGATTGAATTATATTATTACAAGCAGAGTACAACCCGAGTTGATTGTCAAATTCTAAATTAACGCGAGGGAAGCCACTAGTAACTAATAATAATTGTCGTCTACCTGATGCATTGCCTTACATTTTTGACAATATTTTCGATCACCTACCAAAAAGTGACGGACTTACTAAGTTTAACTTTGTCTTGCCTGTATAGTATGTGGCATTGTAACTCTTGAACGGATCGACCAATTTTAATTGCGATCATTTCTTTATATGAATGCTGATTTAATTAGAGTAGTTCTTAAATGTTTGGAGATCTGTTCAAATGTATAAAGATTATTTAGTCTTGCGGTTGATTTAAGGATCTTAGACATTGCGTATACTGGAAAGTTTATAAAATGAGAATTATAAATTACATTTATTTACATTAAAAGTAATAAGTATTTTTAAAGCATTATATTTATTCAGATATTTCCCGGGGAATCTACGAGCTTTGAAACAAAGAAACAACTATTGGTAGATCACATCATTTTTTGCACCGTGTAGAGACCGAACCCACAACATTCGGGGCAGAGGCAATGGCGAGGCAACCACTACGTTTGTGGGAGTTGTCGCCTTCTTTTAATATTATCATTAATAATACGACTCGTATTTAGCATTCACAAAATATAAATGTAAGAAAACTATGGATCTTCATTAGTTGCTATCCTCGTTTAACATTTTTTGAAGTGGAAACTTCTTTAGCGGCGTTGTGCACTTTTTTTGTGATGGGTAAAAAATGTTAAACTCGCTTCAGGACACGTGACCTGATCAAAAATTCGTAAGACGGAGGGAGAATTGTCAAACTCGCGTCAGGACACGTGACCTGATCGAAAATTCGTTAGACGGAGAGAGAATTGTCATGTTTGTGTACGATAGCGCAATAAATGAATATTGTATTTTACCACATAAATGATAGCACTTTTATACTGATAATTAAAGCAATTCGTGCAAAATTATTCCCTAACCATTCCAAAATATTATCAAAAATGCACAACGTTAATATTCAAGTTTTCACTTCTGCCGGCACTCCCGGAGTGCAACCCGTTGTTTTTTTTCTCGCCTGTAGTTGATATAATACATGTTTAAACTCATACAACCTATGCCTAAAAAACCATAAGCTATTCATCATTTTCATCGTATGTGAAGTCACGTTATGATAACATTACTTTTTTAATCATATTACGGTCTTATCATAATGATAGATCATTTCAAGCAAGGAATATTTCAGTTATGTACACATTGTTATCTATTTTACTGCAGAGATGGTATACATGATTGCGACTCGTTTGATAGTAATCGGTTACCGTAGCCTTCAGAGCTAGTACACAACACTGCGATGCGATCATTCATCGCATAAACCGCTGAGTTCGTTTATGCTTCAGACAGTACGGTAGACTCACGCAGCAAACCCACTTTGTTTGCCATGTCTGCATCGCACAAAATGTCAAGCGTCGCACGCTGCGTTGAACGCAGCGATAATGCGTTCAGCGCGGGCAAAACGTACCAATTAAAAATGTATGTGTAAATAGCTATCCCGCAGTGACAAATACGATAATGATTACTGGTGCAGACCAAAGGCTATATAAAATTTCGCTACGTGTTATGGGACAGTCTCAAGGCTCGTAGTCTTTAACTTCACCAAGAATTGGGCTATATTTAAATCCGACTAACAGGTCCAGAGATTTCTAACAACATAACAAATAAACTCTTCAGCTTTATTAAATACCAGCTTAACGCGGCCATGCTTCGCTATGCTATATATCGGCTAAGTTTGATATTAATTATCAGGATTATAATTCCTGTTTCCGTGGGCACTTCAAGATAAAAAGTATATAAAAACAATGTTATATAAGAATGCAACATCGTCCAACACTGTGCGACTACTCGTCTAGTTTGACGGATGCAAACATACGGCAACCGAACTTATATATAAAAATGTTTATTGCATATATTAATATGTGAAGTTTATATGGAGAATGAGGGGCGAATCCTAATATTTTTATTAAATATGCATTTGAAATACATTAAGATAATGAAAAAACACTACACGCACACATGCATGCATTTGACAGACACAGTTGTATGGCGTTCGTAGTATTTCGGCATTGTTCGTCTGATGTCGTACAATTCTTTGTAACTATAGTTACGTATACCATATTGATATGTAATAAAGAAAAAAATAAAACAATGTAGGAATTTTGGTCGAATTTTGACCACTAGGCGACCTCTAGTATAAAATAATGCACGTCAAACGCAATGTTTGATGCATAAATTAACTGAGCGCTTTAGTCTACGACACTGTATAGCGCTTTGTGAACATTTACGATATTGAATTGAATTGCGATGCGCCGTCGTTCGATGAGGTATTGCTATATGTATTACTATGTTGTATACCTTAATGCAATGAGACATTGCATCGCAGTGTTGTATGGGAACCGATAGGCAACTGATTTTAATGTTTCGTGCTATAGACGATTGCAATACTAGGTGTGGATTTTTCACGTTGGCTAACTAGCAAATTAGGAGTTGCTACGCTGCGAATTCAAAGTAAAAGAGTATTGGGCACTTGTGCAAAAGTTAGCTTTGGAATTATACCTCGTTATAAAAACTTAGCAGATTACTTGTACTTAAAGTTTCTTTAACCTGTCATTTGTTGGAATGTCAGCCATAATTACAAAAGCTGTTGTGTCTGCCACCGCCGGTGTGCCGCTGCGACTCAATAGGTTAATACCTTGTACATTTATACGTAATCTTACGCCTGCATCTTTGAAAGGGTTATAATTACTCTATCACAGGAGACTTTACGATCGTTAAACTAACACATATGTATTTAGAACGCCTAGAATCGGCAGATAATTATATTTGCGGATTACACTTTTTTATTCAACATGGTGATCGAACTCATTGTATTAAAAGTAGAAAGGCAATCACTTTAACTACATTTACACAGTGCTAAAACTGTACATTGCAACTTCTAAATATAATCACGTCTTCATATTCCATCCTAAAAATATAGTAAAAATAAAAGTTAGTGCATATGTGACATTTGTTACTCAATCACGTGTAAACCGCTAAACGGATTTAGACGAAACTTTGACATACATATAGACCATGTCCTTATCACATAAGATACTTTTGCCTTGATAATGCATTCCCGTAGGAGGCAAAGCAAAGCGGACGAAGTCGCGGACTAATACTAGTGCTGTACTGTATTAATCAAAAGATCTGTCGATTATAGCCTTTTTCCCTAAACAAACAATTTTTCCAAGAATATGATGCTATACAGATTTATAAAAGACAATATTGTTTCATTTGAAAACTTCGTCGTAAGCAATTCACTCCAAATCTCTAGGTATTTAGTTAAATACGCGAGTTTTGCACCAATTTCCCACAATACGTGAATCTTTTCAATTTTTCTATGGGATCACAAATCCTTTTATAAGGTAAACAAATTCCTTAAGGGAGAATGCTTAGTAATATAAAGTCAACAGAAAACCTGTATCTTGATGGAGTAGATATGCGAGTTGCCGCCTGTTATTGAGTCCTTAAGATGGGATAAAAGGAAGCGCATATGCGAAGCAAGAGCATCAGTATAGGAACTTGTAACGGAATGGATGAAACGCAATAACTGTGTTGCCTGTAAAATGGTACATTGCGAGTCAGCTGTCTTATTAGTTATATCACTTAATAATTACCAATGACGGGCTTTGTCACTCGAACAGTAGAGTCTTGCCGTCAATCTATACTAATATTATAAAGCTGAAGAGTTTGTTTGTTTATTTTATTTGATTCGCGCTAATCTCAGGAACTACTGGTTGGAATTGAATAATTCTTTTAGTATTGGATAGCCCATTTATTGAGGAAGGCTATAATAGGCTATATAACATCAAGCTACGACCAATATGAGCGGCGCATCAATGGAAAATGTTGCAAGAACGGGCAAATTTATCTTATGCTGCGGTCTCACATTGGTTATATTTGCACCAATGTAGCTTATTGCAGCCAATACTCCAATGTGTGGGTCAGTCTTTGACACAATGTGAACATTGCGTCCAATCACCGTCCTGTGTCCAACATCGACGAGCAAAGAGTCGGTTTTTTCAACAAGTTCAAAGGCGAAGGGAATGGAAGGGGAGTGCGCGCGGGCATCTTGGACAGAATGTCGCACGCGCGCCACACATTGGTCATTTTAATCATCCACCACCGCCTTTTCTTTCGTTGTTTTCTTGTACGATGCAAATAATAAGCATATGTACCTAAACCATATGCGTAAGCCGCGAGTCCGCTCTGCTTCAACTGAACAACAAGGTCCGCGCTTGTCTATTTCCAGTGTTTGGTGCAAAGTTGGTATTGAAGCCAATGTATGGTGCAGTAGTTTGATTCAATATTGGCCATTCCAAATTCGAGCCATGCTTGGACGCAAAGTTGAATCCAATGTGTGGCCGCATTATGTGAAGCAGACGAAGTTGCGCGGGCCAGCTAGTATCTATATATATATTAATCCCTTCTGTTACTGCATTTAACTTGAGGGCTGCATAGATGGCATAGTGGTTTAGGTCTTCGTCTCAACACTACCACTGCGCCGAATGTTGTAGTTTCAATCCTTACATACAATTTGTGTGATCTACGGATAGCTTTTTTGAGTTTGGGTGTACTTTGTGTCCGTCCGCATGTTTGTTTGCTGTTCACAGAATTGATTCCTACAGCAAATGTTCTTACTAAATTAAAATAAAAAATAACTAACGCAATATAGACTTAGTCCATTTCTGCCCATCTCTTCCGGGAAAAGTCGCAAAGTTATACTAAGAAGACGAAATAGCGGTCATCAATTTTCCTAATCGCTGTTCTAAATGGGAAGACTCTAGATGGGAAATTTCCCATTAGCCGCAACAAACGAGAACGATTAATAAACCTTGACTTTTGTCTTAACATTATCTATGTTTGGGTCATTTAAGACCCCTGAACGACGGGTTAGGGTCCATGCGACCCCACAGCAAACGTTCCCAGGGCACGTAATTATGGTAATATTATTAAGGGCCGTGTTTGTAAGGGGTTCTCTGTCAAATCTGTTTAAACACCTCGACTTTTAATCTACTTAATTTAATCTTTGATATAAAGGCACTATTATATGAAGAGTGCGTGATGATGTGTAATATTATGATTGATGGAGAAAAAGTGGAGCAAGTGAAAGAGTTTGTATATTTGGGTACTTTGTTTACAAGGGATGGTAAACATGACGGAGATATTGAAAGGAGAACGATTGCTGGCAACAAAGTGAATGGAGCTCTACGCGCTTTTATGAACAGTCGAAATGTATCCGAAAAGGCACGTTTGGCTGTTCTTAGAGGACTATTAGTGCCCACACTTATGTATGGAAGTGAAAATTGGGTATGGCAAAAGAAGCATAAAAGCAGAATAAATGCTGTAGAAATGAGAGCGTTGAGAAGCATATGTGGTGTGACTCTGAAAGATAGAATAAGAAATAGTGTGATTAGAGAGAGATGCGGCATGAAAGTGGATATAGTCACAAGAATAGAAAAGGGTATGTTAAGCTGGTTTGGACATGTAGAAAGAATGGACGAGGAAGGACTGACTAAGAAAGTTTATAAGGCTAGTGTGAATGGAACAGTCGCAAGAGGAAAACCTAGGCGAACGTTTCTCGATCAGATCGGAGGCGTTCTGGACAAAGGCCAGGTTAAGAGCTCCTTGAACCGACGGGCGTGTATGAGGAATGTAATGAAAGCGAATGAAGCCAGAGGAGTGTGTCAGGATCGTAGCAAATGGAAATCCGTAGTCTCTGCCTACCCCTCTGGGAAACAGGCGTGAATTTATGTATGTATGTATGTATATGAAGCAATAGCTGCGCCTCACGGTATCACCCGAGGCGTGGGATTATCGGGATAAAAAGCAGCATATGTGCTAATCCAGGTCTGCAGCTATCTACATAGTGTGTCATTGCAATTGATTCAGTAGTTATTGCGTGAAACAGCTACAAACACATCCATCCATCCTCACTAACATTCATTTATAATATAAGTATGAAATTTTATGAGTAGTAGAGTCAATCACCCTCTTTCCCCCTTCCCGCTCCTTCTCCTTCCCACTTCCTTTCCTAAAGGGTCGGCAACGCGCGAGTGATGCCTATGGTGTTGCAGGCGTCTATTGGCTACGGTGACCATATACCATCAGGTGGGCCGTTTGCTTGTTTGCCACCTTAGTCGTATAAAAAAATATATATTGCCAAAGACTTTGTCCACAAATCTCAAGGTATCCTAATTTGTTTGTTTGTTACGCTTTCACGACTTAACTACTCGACCGATCATCATGAAATGTAGGATACACGTTTTCAGAGGAACAGAAAAGGACATAGGGTACCTTTCATCCAGAAAAAGTACTAACATAACCTAACCTAGCCTACATTTACGCACGCGTAGCCGTGGGCAAATTCTAATATACCTACATTTCTTTTTCTTATTTATTAATAATAATTTATTCAATAATAATATATAGGTATACATTTTTGTCATTCATTAGTCTAAAATAATATTATACCACAATAAATTATAAATGTTTTACTTGGGTATACTTTAATCGGCCGACATTGTGCATTCTAATTTAATTTCAAGCTCTAGGTTTTATTAAGTGATTGCCTGAACTAGGTGTAGACCTGTGTTTCAGGCTATTTCTCTGCTTACAAAAAATATATGCCAAGTAATATTAGGGTTGAGGTCAATGTGCATAAACTTAAAATAATGTAATTGGTATATTTGTCTCAAGTTTCACAGATCCGTTTAATTTTTCCTTCAAATGACAAAGTCACGTATTAAGAGTAATCCTGCGTCGCGGGGGACTTTACAAACATTCAAACAACGGACACCTTACACCTAGACTTGGAAAAACCATTTGTGGATCTCACGAATTTTGGATCAAATGTATCCTATAGTTTGAGTAACAAGCTATTACATACATTCAACGCTTTTCTACTGAGTGGTAAAGCGTACCTTATTGAGTCGCAGAGACACCCGCGGCCAGTCACAATAGGTTTTCAATTACGTCTGGCATTCAATCAATTGACAGGATAATGTAACCTACTGGCCATATAAAAGGGCACTATTCTACCAAAGGACATATATTACTTTCCCTTCCAAAGCAGAACCTTAAAGAACTACGGAAATATTCATAGTGTAAAATAAGTAAATGTTTACGCATAAAGGGTTGCCTGATCGATGCCCGGTAGAGACAAATATTTTGTGTGTAAAATATTGTACATATTACACACAAAATATTTGTCTATTTTAATGTGTGTGTGTGTTGTGTTTGTATCAGTATGATCATACTAAAAGGGTTAAACTTTAGACAGACAATCAATCAAATAGGATAATATTAAACGTGAATAAGATTATATTCGTATTGTCGACGCCCACGTTAAGGTTAGACGGCCTCGACGGCGTAGGGGTTAGTGTAACCGAATGCCACGCCTGAGGTCGCAGGTTCTATTCCCGCACAAGTCAAACATTTGTGTACATGAACATGGATGTTTGTCTTGTCCTGGGTGTTTCTATGTATGTATATGTATGGATTAAAAAAAAGAGGTATATATGTATGTTTATCCATTGTCGAGTACCCATAGTACAAGCTCTGCTTAGTTTGGACTAGATGCTGTTGTGTGTATGTCAGCTAGTTATATAATAAAAATAGCAGATCCGCGCGACTTCGTCTGCTTCACATAAGAGAATTTTGCCCGTTTTTGCAACATTTTTATTGATGCTCCGTTTCTATTGGTTGTAGCGGGATTTTATATAGCCTATAGCAATCCTCAATAAATGCGCTATCCCACACTAAAATATTTTTTCAAATCGAACCATTAGGTCCTGAGATTAGCGCGTTCAACCAAACAAACAAACTCTTCAGCTTTATAATATTAGTATAGATAATTAATATTATCCTAACTAATATCCTAATCCTAATCCTAACTAATATTATAAAAGCGAAAATGAGTTTGTTTGTTTGTTACCTTTTCACGCCTAAACCACTGAACCGATCATCCTGATATTTTGCATATACGTTGACAGGTGTACAGAAACGGACATAGGCTACCTTTCATCTCGAAAAAAATTACTGTTCCCGAGGAAAACAATAATAAAGTTTTTTGTGATAATAGATGGCGCCACGTGTCTTTCGAATCATGATTGAATTATGTTATTATAAGCAGAGTACAACCCGAATTGATTGTCAAATTCTAAATGAACGCGAGCGAAGCCGCGGGCAAAAGCTAGTAAGTTTATAAGTAGATACTTATAAAACTATCTAATATTTACACTCTATATTATCGTCAGCGTCATTTGAACTAGTAACGTGGTCAGAAGGCAGCATTGTCATTTTAAATGGCAAGGCAGTCAGTAAAAACAAACGGCTGCGTTCGTTCTAAAAATGCAAACAAAGCCGCGGGCAACAGCTAGTCATGTGATAAATCAAAAAGCTTGTGCATTGTGTATATGTAGGCACTCTTGTGTATGTGTGGGCACATTCGATTATCAGCATTCTAGATCGCATCGTTGAGCACGGATGCGACCACATTGTGGAAACATACAGACGGCTAATGGAACTCCTCTGACCTTATTACATGCATAAAATCACGCTTATTTCGTAGACGGGTAGGCAGTAACTATAAAAATCCCCTCTTAATGCACACATAGAACTAAACTAACGTTATGAGTAGCAGACGTCCGCTAGCGTTCAGCACAGGACAAATGCTTTTTTAATTGAAAGCTTAGATTATTATTTAAATGCAGGTGTTTGAAGAAGATAGGGAGATATTCGACTGCACGCCCAGTTTACCCTATATCCAAATAAAAAAAAAGAAGACTGCATTATTTTGAATCCAATTCTGATACTGTTTGCAAATTGCAATTGCTATTTGCTCTTGAGTGTAATAATACTAATCAAAGGTATAGAAAAGGACATAGAACTATCGTCCAGAAAAATACTGTTGGTGTGTTCACCAACATTGATTGTTATATGCTACGAGTACAACTTACTGGTTGGTATGGAAAAAATACACAACTGATTTGATTGAAAGATTTAATTGTACTAAAGACATCATTACAAATGTCTTATAAAATGCAATGTATACGTAATACCGCTGGTCAACTTACGCTACATCATAGGGACGCGCGTGGTATGTGATATATTGTGCAACTTACTTGTACAAGTACTGTTCCTGGGTGAAGCAAAAGTACCTACTAGATAAAATATAAATCTAAATGTAATGGGTATTGCCATTATTATTATTTTACCTTCTCCATCTAAACAGTGCCTGTTATATTAAAAACTAGATGTAAGATTTATTAATGACTAACATAGTCTCATGCCACTATATCGCTGGTCCAATATTACAAGGTTCTATGTTACATTTTTGAAAAAAATGGGTTATGAATATTGCATGGTTCTATAATATGTCATTCCTTTTGTTTAGACTAATTTAGTAATAGATGGAAGCACTTACCACCTCACAATATTAAATCGCAAATAGTTCTAAGTTACTTTTTAAGTTATTTTTATTAATATGCAAATTTTAAACCTCATTTCCCCAAAGTAAAAAAAATAATATAGAACCTTGTAATAGTGAGCCAGCGATGTGTAGCCGATGGTTTTACAATAATTCACAGAGCGAGCCTATTGTATCTTGGTACAGGTAAAGATTTCATTCTGAGAATGTTTTGTCAGTAAAACGCACCACTTTGGTCAACCCCCGACCTCACACATTGCAGTCGCATTCACTACCGCTGCGCCATAGAGGCAGGCATTTATTACATTACTAGACGTACCCGCGGTTTCACACGCGTTTATAGTTACTGCGCCGCCCCTGTAGGTCGTAGCGTAATATTATACTGGGTGTAAGGGGCGGTGTACCGAAAACTGAAATAGTAGATTCAGACCATTATTCTGAGTTAAAAATCGTTGGAATTTTTTTCAACAATTCCTTTTATGCAATTTTTAATTTTTCTGTCTGTCACATTTTTCTACAATACAGCAATGTAATTAAATGGTCGTGATTTAAATAGATCAGCTGTTTTTATGCGCGCGGAACGCAGAGTTCATTCGTCGAGTGCGATGTATTGGTAGCAATCCATAGCGTACCGCGTAATAATGTTAATCTACATTACATTTAAATCTTGCGTTTTTTTATTAATTGAAGTTTGTGTCGTCATAAGTACCTATAGAATGACGTCTTGTTAAAGTTTTCGGTACGCCGTCCCTTACACCCAGTATAACTTCGAACCCACAACCTTTCGTTCGCCTAAATAATACCTTAACCATTGAACGCTTATTTGTCGTATTTTAAAAATGTTTAAAAGCTATAACCCGTTTAAGTCAATATAGGTGTCTAAAATGGACGAATTAAAAATTTATATAACCTATGTCACCCGGACCATTATTACGAATCTATTAACACCTCATTCATTAAAATCGGTTCAGTAGTTTAGGCACTATGGTGGAACATACAAACATACATACCCAGACTGCCAAAATCTTTACCCTTGCTTTTGGCTTCGGCGTAGTTGGGTAAAAAGACAACTTATGCACTAGGAATAATTACTATCTCGCGATGACTATAAAACCATTGACAGAACGGACACAAAAAACATCCAGTCTCAGAGCAACTATTTATGGATCACACAAATTTTTGTTCCGTGCGAGATTCGAACCCACAACACTCGACGCAATAGCAAGCGACCACTTAAACCGCTACGCCATCCGTGCAATCAAATCTAACAAAAAAAGGTATCCTATCAAACAACAAACATGTTGCTCGTGTCACTGCATCGTATGTTTCCCTGACCCGGTTGCACATTGAATGGGATGCTTTATTGCACTTTTTATGCAAACACAACCCCTCCCTCCTTCCCTCCGAGAGAGATGGCAGGTGGAAGAAGGGGGAAGGGAGGGAGGGGGAAGTGAGTAACGTCATCACATACGAGTACCGTCTAATGACAGCTGAAGTACTCCAGTACTGCAATATGCTTAGCAGTAAGTTTCATTATGCAGAAAAATGCAGTGTATTTAGTTTAAAAGTTAAATGGAAAACGTTTTTGTTGTAATCTGATGTGGTTTTTAATGAGTGAGTGTTGAGTCATGTATTTAAATATAGTAAGCTAGCCTAACCCTGCGTCTTCGTTTGCCTGAACTATTATATATGTATATAGTTTACATACGACGCCACTTATGTAAATCACAGGATAGTGTAACTAAGCCAATTTTGTAACATTCTATTTGTTAGAAATTACATACAAAGACCTTCCACTATATCAGCCAAAGGATAGGATAGCTAGCAAAAGGATAGGCAGAATTCTATTTCAGCTTCTTTTAACTAACTATGATTTTAGGTTCCAAGTAATGGGTGATTTTTCAAGCGTTTGATTTTTAATTTTCAAAAAAATCACGCTAAAGTTGGGATACATAATTTTTTTATTGGGGATTAATAATTAATCAATTCTTGCAATTTATTTTTTAAAGATTATCTCATGTATATGTTGGCCACGACTTAGAGTTATGTCATGAAATACGAGTAAAAAAACTCAAGCCAAGTAGACTTTTTATACACAACTACCGTACTAGGAGTAATCCCTGTTTTTCGAGAGACTTCACAAATATCTAAGGAAAGGGCAGAAATAACATCCACACACGGCATAAAAAAGTCGTGTAGTTGTCCACGTGACGACTGCACCATTCGTGTAATTTTACTTAAAAACTTTTCCTATGAATTTTTAATATAGGACCAAATTGACTGCATGGCTAGCGTGGTTTAAGTGGTGGTCTTACCACTGGCAAGGACAATAATTTGTGAGATCCATAGGGACATTGCCTCATTGGCATGTTTCTACAGAATATACCACGGGGAGTGCTCTGAAGAGTTATTCCACCTTATCCCGCCCTCCCCTTTCCTATCCAGAACAACGCGTGCTGGGCTCAGATGCTATCCTTACACGGTAGAGTCAATTAGAGCGCGTACCAAAAAGTTTGGGTCCTCATACCTCTGCCGAACGACCAAGGCATGGAATTCTCTGCCAAGGCACGTGTTTCCTTCTTCCTTCAATCCTGGGTTCTTTAAGCGGGGCGTGAAAAAGCATCTTCTCAGGCCGTCAAAATAGAGACCTCAACATCGCCTCGGCTACTGTGGGGGCGGTGTGGAGGCCACTGCTCTTAGACCACACGACTGCTTACCATCAGGCGGAGTGTGGTCATTTTGACGAGGAAAAAAAAAAAAAAAGAAAGTTGTTCCGAGTCAGGGTGTTCTTTGTATCCGTTTAAATATTTGTAATGACCCCGCGATACAGGCAACTTGGAAGTGCGGGAGTTGAAATTTATTAACGACATTAATGATGCTAAACGATCAAGCTGTAATATTCCATGCTCTATGATAACAATATAATAATATTCTACCACATACACACAACACCATCTAGCTCAAACAAAGCAGAGCTTGTACTATGGGTACTAGACAATGGATAAACATACATAGATACTTTTTTTTTTTCTAAATACATACATATTATACATAGAAACACCCAGACCAAGACAAACATCCATGTTCATGCACACAAATTTTTGACTCGTGCGGGAATCGAACCCGCGACCTCAGGCGTGGCAGTCAGTTACACTAACTACTACGCCATCGAGGCCGACATAATACAAATGGCATTCGAATGTATGAATGAATGTTTATTTCATAAAATTAGGATACAGTATACAGCGTAAAGTAATATTTAGTTTACAAAAATGTAGGTATTTACTTAAACTACTCTCACTCACCGAAAGAAACACAACAGTAGGACTACCTGCTATTTCACGTCGATATTCTGTGAGAGAGCAGTCCTTCCCCGGTCGAGCCGGTCCATTCATGCTGAAATCAGCGAGGCTCTACTACTCAAGAGATGTCTATCGATTAAAATCAAACAAATTTTCATCTTTATCTGCCTCCGTGGCGCAGCGGTAGTGAATGCGACTGCTGTGCATGAGGTCTCGGGATCGAATCCCAGGTCGGGCCAACAAAAACGAATTGGGTTTCTCTGTTAATAAATCTCAATACGAGCTCAGAGTTAGGAAGTTAGCGGTGTGAGCCAGCCCCGTGCCTCGAAAAGCACGTAAAGCCGTTGGTCCTGCGCCTGATCTCTCTCCGGTCGTGTCGGATTATCCGTCCCATCGGATCATGAGGGTTAGCGAACAGAGAGTGCACTTGTGTTTGCGCACATACTTGTGCACTATAATATCTCCTGCGCAGATGGCCAGTCTCCATTAAGATTGGCCGCTGTGACCGAAATTCGGTCTGGAGAACATTATTATTAATATAAGTATAGATAGACTATAACGTTCAGTTGTGTGAGATAGGTCTCGCGACTATCTACTACTCTTCTACTAAAGTAAGAATACCACAAAATTGTTACGAACATAGCCATACATATAAACCCTTAGCAATAAATATATACCTACATTTATCAGTATGGTGTATACAAATGGTTGACCTGAGAGGATCGTAAGTTGGATTCCCGGGGGACAAATGTACAATACATGAGAGGAGTTGTAAGCAAATATCTATTTGTTCCTAACTGGGAGTACGTGGGATCATGTTTTATTCTTATACGGAGTATACAACAGGAAGCTTCGATGTTATTTGTCATGTTTTTATTATTTTGAGAACTGTTTGTTTTTCGATTATGTCTTTCGTGTTTGCTGATTTAATCTATATACATGCTTCCATTGTAAATGTGAATGTGAACTCCATTGTTATCTTTTTAAACCACTGCATCGCTTTTTTGGATGATTTGAGCTACTTTATAATTGTTAATAGCATTACCGATGCGCTACAGAAAAATATTCGAATGATTCGATATTTTTAACCGACTTAATAAAAGGAAGACGTTCTCAATTCGTCGGAATTATTTAACCGACTTAATAAAAGGAGGATCTCATTTCATCGGTGTCTTCTTTTTTATTTTTATGTGTTCCCCGATTAGATACTCGAAGACGCCTGAATCGATATGGATTTTTTTTCTTTTGGTAGGTAATACTCCAAAGTTGTTTCCATTTAAATTTTAGTATATACTAGCTTTTGCGCGCGGCTCCGCCCGCGTGGTACCTACATCAATAAAAAGTAGCCTATGTCCTTCCCCAGGTTTTAAACTATATCTGTACCAAATTTTATCTAAATCGGATGAGTGGTTTAGCCGTGAAAAGGTAACAGACAGACAGTCAGATAGACAGACAGAGTTACTTTCGAATTTATAATATAAGTAAGGAAGTAAGGATTTATTTAAATAAGTAAGTTAGGTTATGTTAGTAACCTCCTCTTGCAGTACATGATAATTATATAGCCTCCTAATGGTGAAAGAATGAAACAAATCGGTAAAGTCGTTTTAGTGTTAAACCCTTACAAAACAAATATACAAAGAAACATAAAATCAAATCTCTTCTCTTTATAATATTAGTATTGATAAGCAAGATGACTTCCAACGAAATATTAGTATAGATAAGCAAGAAGACTTCCAACGAAATATTAGTATAGATAAGCAAGAGGCCTTCTAACGAGAAAAACACACGTATTTGGCACAATGACAGGCCACTGCACTGTTACTCAACAAACATATCTTTACCATTGGTCACACACATAGCAAGCCTTCTGTGTAGGGGCTACATGTTGGTATATAAGTGACCGGCTCATGTGATCTTAGATACAAAGGCGTTACCAATTAACTAACGAAGGAAGTACAGTTATATCGGTTTTCTATTATCAATTTAGATAGAGCTGTAGTGTATGAGTAAACGAACATCAGCGGTCACCTTCGGGCAATATCCCAATTCTGAGCTAAAAACAGTACTGAGTACTACTTTTTCTGGATGATAAGTATGTCTATCCCTATGTCTTTTTATATGTACTTGACAACGTGTATGTGAAATTGCATGATGATGGATCGAGTAGTTAAGGCATAAAAGAGTAACAAACAAACTCAAATACACTAGCTTTTGCTCGCGGCCTCGCTTGCGTAAAAGTAGGTTAGGCCTATGTTACTCGGTGATAATAAAGATCTTTAATGTTTCTTTTTTTAATCGTTTGATCCTTTTTTAAGTTAAATTGTTACAAACAAACGAATAAAAAGTCAAATTTTTCCTCCTTATAATATTTGTAGAGAAAAGTGTCATAAATGTGAATGTGAGTTTGTTTGTTAGCAGTACTCATTGCAGAACTATCTTAACTACTATTAGTTAGGATAGTTCAGCACTGAGTATTGCTGCAAAAAATTGCCAAAAAGCCAATAAAACACACTCGACAATTCATCGACGTTTTAGTACTGGACTAATGATGCAACGAACTGTAACTAAAGAAATATTGAAAATTGAAAATACGACAAAGAACAAGATTTTTAAGGTTATTTAAGAAATTCACTTAAAGACTAAATTATAAAATTGATTTCTTCAAGTAACTATTTCTAAAGGTCTTTTTACGAAAACTTCATTAGAATTTTTCCTAATTGAAATTTATTTAAAAGGATGTCGTTACTGTTCGGCATTTTAGGGAAAATCTCTCGGAGTGAGCGGAGCGGCAACGTGCTAAAAATACCAAAAATGTTGCAAGCTTTCATCACTTTCAAGGAGATTGTCAATGGTCCTGCGGCTGATCTGTCTGAACACCACCGCCCTCTTCCACCAACTTCCTAACTGCGGACTGTTTTTGAGATTTCTTAATAGAAAATCCCAATAACTTTTTGTTAGCTCGACCCGAGATTTGAACCAGTTTGGCGAGGCATAGCTATGTAAAAACAAGTTATTGGGTTCTTTATCACATACATTTGGGTTAGATTATGAAGTCCAGAAAGCCTAAGAACGACAATAGGCCTCACTCTAGGGGTATGCCTATTGCCAAACCTAAGCAAATGTTAAATCTATAGATTGCTTGTGATACCTATTGATATAATACATTTCAACCCAACCACCTAAAAATCCCAATCCTAACTAATATTATAAAAGCGAAAATGAGTTTGTTTGTTTGTTACCTTTTCACGTCTAAACCACTGAACCAATCATCCTGAAATTTTGCGTATACATTGTCAGGTGTTCAGAAACGAACATAGGCTACCTTTCATCCCGAAAAAAAATACTGTTCCCTAGAAAAAGAAGAATAACGTTCGTATGATATAATAGATGGCGCCACGTGTCTTTCGAATCATGATTGAATTATTATATTATTATAAGTAGAGTACAACCCGAATTGATTGTCAAAATCTAAATTAACGCGAGCGAAGCCGCGGGCAAAAGCTAGTATAATATAAGCGAGATAATATTATGATCATTCGATAAAAACGGTCATAATGTCTAATAATAATTTAATATTTTCTCCCTTAACCGAAGGACATGGGCGCGGTGTATTAATTTCGCAAGATACAAAGGACTTATTCCTGAAACAGGGCACTCACCGAAGACGCCCGATTACCCATTAGAATACGCTCGAATAGATAGCACACACCTATCCGTCGAACCTCGTTATTAAATAGTGTCAGTAAGATACTAAAACGTAACATACTACAACACTGCAGGGATGACGTAGCAGTCTAAGTGATCATCTCGCCACTGTCACGGAACAAAAATTTGTGTGTTCCACAGACGGTGGTTCCGATGTTCTTGGTGTTGTCTATGTTTCCGGTTCTGGATGTTCTTTGTGTCTATAATAAGTCATATAAGTAATCTAATAAGTACCTAATCTAAAAAGTATTTTTTTATGGCATCGGGGGCAAACGAGCAGACGGATCGCCTGATGGTAAGCGATTACCGCCGCCCATGGACACCCGCAACCCCAAAGGTGTTACAAATGCGTTGCCAGCCCTTTAAAAAGGAATGAAGAAAGGAAAGGACAAAGGAAAGTATAGGAAAAGGATCGGGGTAACTGGGCCTCCGGCCGCAACAGTACGGGTACCGTTACTTCACGCCGGTTTTCTGTGAGAGGGTAGTACTACCTCGGTCGATCCGGCCCATTCATGCTGAAACCAGCGAGGATCTACTACCTACCAATAGTATACAATCTAATAAGTAGTTCAATAGATATGCAAAGTAAATGCAAAGAGCTTACGTGAAAGAAATCTTTCAACAAATTGCGCTTTAACTATTTTACAAAGGATTTAGTTGAACCAGTTTTGTTTTGAGAACAATAGAAAAACTTACCAATGGTGACGTTTTTAAATGTTGTCTTTTCGTATGCTAGTAACACATCTGTTTCTTTTTTGTAATATGACACATATCCTAATCCTAATATCCTAATTGTAACTGCCTAACTAATATTATAAATGCGAATGTGAGTTTGTTTGTTTATTACGCTTTCACGCCTTAACTACGTAGCCGATCATCATAAAATTTCGCGTATACGTTGTCAAGAGCACAGAATAAGACATAGGATACCTTTTATCCAGAAAAAGTAACTAGATTAACACGAGCGGAGCCGCGAGTAAAACGTAGTATTAAACGAATTTGCAGTCCTTCCAGGCAACAAAATCATGGAACATCATGTCATCTAAATTTTTCAATAAATTGTATCATATATATGCTGTGAGTTAACCAAATAAATAAAAACAAGGATAAGGAATCCATAGCAATTCGTTTCTTATTTGAGTTTCCCCTGCGCTCAATTGATTACGAAGCAAGTGCCCTCTTCATAGGAGAAAGCCTCGTAATTTATAAATTAGTTTTCCCCAATGACTTCAGAGTTGATGACTTCGTGTTTGAGTTATATATTTTGATTTGTAGGACGTCGAAATGGTAAAGTTGCTTTTCAGACGGCACGCGACGGTGAACCAATGGTGGAAGTATCAGACTAACGATCGAAAGTTCGTAAGGTTCGATCACTTTATTTACCTACCGACGTGAAATCACATCTTGAACTTACATCAGTAACTGCAGATAATTAAAAAAAATCTTGTCCTAGAATTACTAGTTAATCTATACCACAGATAATATAATACTATACTAATATCTATACTAATATTATAGTGGGTTTGATTTGTTTGTTTTTTTGTTTGTTTGTGGCGACTTAAATCAGAAACTAATCAACCGATTTAAAAAATAGCTTCACCGTTAGAAAGCTGTATTATGACCAAGTAAGATAACTAGAGAGCAGCGATAGCTCAGTGGGGAGACCAACAGACTGCAATGCAGAGGGTCTCGGGTTGGAACCCACGTCGCGCACCTCTGACTTTTGGAAGTTATATGACTTTTCGAAATTATGTGCGTATTGATTGACAATTATTATCGCCTGCTCCATGCTTCGGAAAGCACTTTAAGCCGTTGGTCCCTGCTACCATGAACATCTATAGCAGTCGTTATTGGGAGAGTGTCGACACAAAAGATCCCACTGGGTTGAAGTGTCGCCGGTCTGCACTGACTGGCCCCCACATAAGATAAGATAACTAGAACTAACTTACTTTTACGCGAGCGAAGCTGCGGACAAAAGTTAGTTTATAAACTAGTTTCTGCCCCGCAAATAAATCATATGACAGTAAAAAAATCGATTTGTTTTACTTTTTCCTAAAGAATTAACCCCTTGTTGCCTAATGTTAAGCTTTCAGTATTAGTACAATAATAAAACCAGCTATCTTAATTACAGTTATCGCGAAAGCAGTATGATAATCCTTACAATGACGTCCTAATCAAAGTCTAAGTCAAAAATCATTTATTTATTTAGGTCACACAGTAAGACATATAAGTCAAAGATTATGAGTTAGCGTAATTATTAAATTTACATTTAGGTTAGTTGCAGCTAGATTCAGGCAAAGGCATATAAGATAATCTTACGACCACTCTTTTAAATCTCCATTCAACTATAATTTCTGTACTTTACAGCTTATATGTACCCAGAACCCAAAGGAAAGAGAAATACGTGCACTCGCAAAGATTACCAAGTTTTTATAGTAGGTACGGGAAAGACTGGATGTACGGAATCGTTTTGTTCGTAACAGTTTTTGTACTGGGTAAGTAATTCTTATCAGTCTTATTTTTATTACAAACTAGACTGGATTACCAACATTACTTTATTCTATACGAAATATACCCTATGTCCTCTTTTGTACCCCTGAGAATGTGTATGTAAAATTTCATGATGATCGGTCGAGTAATTAAGGCGTGAAAGCGTAACAAACACACTCACACTCGCATTTATAATATTAGTTGGGATAACCACTCGTATTTATAATATAAATATTTCAGGAAGAATATTTGCTGACATTATTATGATAAACGGCGTATATAAAGGAAGTAATAAATATATACGTACAAGTAACGCGGTGACGTGTTATATCATTTGTATATAAATTACATAAAGCCAGTCAAAACATTTTGCTCTTTCCTGATAAATATAAGATATCCCTGAAATATGTTGAATACTTATGTACATACATAGATTCACGCATGTTTCCCAGAGGGGTAGGCAGAGACTACGAATTTCCATTTGCTACGATCCTGACACAATTCTCTGGCTCCATTTAATTTCATCAAATTCCCCATATATGTTTAATAGTCACGGGTAATTCAAATAATTATAACAACTTCGTTCAATATGACTATAATGTGTGATTTTGTAAAGTATTTTACACACAAAAGCAAATAGTCACCACAAGTAATATTTTAAAACGGTATTAAAATTAGTTGTAAGAGTAATAATTAATATTTCAAATTTGGATATTATATTTATTATATAATTTGAGTAGTAAACCCTCGCTGATTTCAGAATGAATGGGCTGGCTCGACCGGGGAAGGCCTCCCTCTCACAGAATATCGACGTGAAATAGCAGTATTCCTACTGTTGTGTTTCGTTCGGAGAGTGAGAGTGCCAGATCACCCCCTTTACGCCATTCCCGCTCCTTCTCCTTCCCACTTCCTTTCCTAAAGGATAGTGTGATGCCAGAAGAAGTGATGCCTCTGGTGTTGCAGGCGTCCATAGGCTACGGTAACCACTTACCATCAGGTGGGCGTATGCTTATTTGCAACCTTAGTTGTATAAAAAAATATATATGAAAAAGTGTGGCTGTAGTGGCGATATCTCACCGTCTTTCTCGGACTGACTGACAACTATAAACTTTTGTTTTGTGATAAATCCTAACTAATGTTATAAATGCGAATGTGAGTTTGGTTGTTTGTAACGCGTTCACGCCGTAACTACTTAACCAATCATCTTGAAATTTTCCATACATGTTGTCTAGAGTTCAGAAAAGGGAAAAAGGTTTCATCAAGTGTAAAGTACTGATTCCGCGCGAAGCCACGGGTAAATGCTAAGAAATCTATATATTAATACGTGAAGCAAAAACTTTGTACCCCTTTTTACGAAAATTGCGCGGACGGAGGAGTATGAAATTTGGCACAGTTTAAGTTTATATGGAGAAGGAGGGGCGAATCCTAATAAATATTTAAAATATACATTAGAAATACATTAAATTAATGAAAAAACACTACACGTACACAACCATGCATTTGACACACGCAGTCGAAGCACGTAACTATGGTTACATATATCAATATATAATGACATATATCAGCAATATCTTACAGACAAACTTTAGTCCAGTTAAGTTACTCTATGCTTTAGTCAAATTGCGAGCACTAGGCGACCGCTAGTAATAATAAAAATGTCGTCCAGACTGAATCTTAACGTAGACTCTTAACTCTTAACGTTGCACAAAATATATTATAGTGCACAAGTGTGTGCATAAAACACAAGAGCAACCTGTGTTCCCTAACTCTTATAACCCGGTGGGACGGCAGTCCGACACGAACACAGAGAGATCAAGCGCACGACGAATAACTTTACGATTACAATTGCCTTACACCGAGCTACTTTAAGATGTCTGGGCAAAAACCCAATTACTTTTTGTTTAACCGAAACGGGTTTCGAGAATATATCCACGATTGGTATTGTATATTTAATTCTTTTGTGTTTACTAGCAATTCGGGTTTCAAATGACTAGTATTCTTGTTAATCTCTACAGCTAAGCTAAAATGCTTGTGTTAGGAGTGGGTTCACGTCAGTAGAGCAATGGGTGGGATTCGAACCGACGACCTCTTGATCGCAAAAATAGAGAATAGAATAAAAAAAATAAAAATAGAAAATAGTGAAAAATCATACCTACATTTAACCAGCTATGATTGTAGGCTCCAGGAAATAGTTGGTGAAACTATGACAGGGAGTATATTATATAACACAAGCATCAGTAGGACGGAGTTCCTCTGAAACCACTAAAGAATTGAGTGCATACATATTTTAAACACGCTTTTAAGAACTGTTTTGTTAACATACTTCACGTGAAAGTGCTCCGGAAATGTATATCCGTGCTTTGTAATATTTACATTTAACATGCATCCCGACTGTTTATATACCATGAGTATGGCAGACGTACACCCACATAATCCTAACTAATATTACAAATGCGTATGTTAGTTTGTTTGTTACGTTTCCACGTCTTAACTACTAGACCGATCATCATGAAATTTCGCATACACATTGTCAGGAGTACAGAAAAGGACATGGAGGACGTACTGTTCCCGAGGGACAGAAATTTATAAAAAACTAGATTACCGCAAGCGAAGTCTGCGGCAGAATTTAGTACTAATATTGTAAATGCGAATGTGAGTTTGTTTGTTATGCTCTCACGCTTTAACTACTTGATCGATCATTATGAAATTTCGTATACGTGTCAGGGGTACATAAAGGATATACGGTATCTTTCATCTAGAAAAAAAAACTGATCACGCCCTCTTTTAAACTGTCCCACTGCTGGGCACGGGCCTCTTCTCAGTGTGAGAAGCGTTAGGCCATAGTCCACCACACTGGCCCAGTGCGGGTTGGCAGACTTCACATATTATCTTCGAGAACAATTTGGAGAACTCTCAAACATGCAGGTTTCCTCACGATGTTTTCCTTCACAGTTTAAGCAAGCGATAATTGACAAATTAATAAGCACATAATTTCGAAAAGTCAGAGATGCGTGCCTTGGGATCGAACTTAAGACCTCTGCGTGGCAGTTTAACGGTCTCCCACTATGCTATCGCTGCTAAATATAATAAAAAATAAATAATATTCAAATATTCTATTCTCTTTCAGATGATTTTAAAATTTACGAAATCTTATTACAGCACTCACAAACTTTTTATTATTGACTCGTAAACCGAAGCTTCTATCCCAACTTCCGGCGTAAACCGGAAGCGATACAATCATCCCTTAATATCTATGATAACTCACTTCTTTTGTACTCAGTTCGGAATCAATCAAGTTGGAACTCAATTTATACAACAATAGCTGTTTGGGACACAGGTACCGATTGTATAAATAGCAGTTTGGGACACAAATACCGATTGTATAGTAAGTACTTTTATGTATTGCGAAGGTTTTGTATCGTTTGTTAAAACGGGACGCAATGTTACGCGCAGTTCGTTTGATCCACAAGGTTAAGCAATATTGCCACTGTCTCACTGCGACATCTGTGCATGAGGTCTCGTGTTCGATTCTTGCGTCGTACAAAATGTTATTAGGTTTTACGATTAAGTCATTTTCAGTTGCAGCAAGTAGTCTTGAACTGTGTTCGATAAACAGCAAGAAAGAGGGAGACACAGAGAAAGATTACAGGGTACGTATTAAAATACCGAAATTTCATAATAACTATGACTGAAATACCGACGTCCAAAACAAAGAAATTCAAAATACTGAAATTTTAAATGTTATATCAAAACATAAAATATCAATGTCCAAATGCCCGAAAGGATGAAACCCGAATGGACGAAATCCCGAATGGACGAAATCGCGTATGGACGAAATAGCGAAATAATATATTAAATAAACATTTAATAAACTGGCTAGCTAATGCTTAGGCCATCCTTACGATTCCGACTCGGAAGCGGTAGGTTGTGTTAGGTTCTCTTTTGTAAACCCACCCAGAAATTGGAGCCCCGCCTGGCGGGGCTCCGTCCAAAACTACCATTAGTTCATTAATTCTTTTGGATTTTAAACTTCGGGATATGGATCTTCGGGATTTTAACCTTCCGGGCAAATGAACTTTTGGAATTTCAAACTTTCAGCCAAACAATCATTCGGCGTTTAATTTTTCGGAATTTCTTCCATAGTTATTTTAAAATATGGTCTTATAAATTTTGGTATTGTAATACGTACCCAGATAACAAGCCTGTTGTCTTCTACAGGGTACAGTTGCAGCATGATTTTGTGGGGACATGATGCTGCAACTAATAAACAGTATGTAAGATTAAATATTGTACAGAACGTATAATAAACGGACATGTCTTAAAGATATTTTTTATTTAATACAATATTCGCAACACCTTATTAGGTACCACCAAATAAGGTACAATGTTATAACTGAGAATTTTTGAAAAAAAATCTGCTCCATCTGGGAGTCAAACTTGAGGCCCCACATGTAGAACTGGTTTAAAAGTGGTAGATAGTATAACTTTGATTAAATAAATAAATAAAAATAAACAAAACAACGGACACAAAAAACGCCTAGATTCGGTACAAATATATGTGGGTCACATAAATTTTGCCCCATGTGGAGGTCGACCCCACAACACTCAGCGCGACATCAGTGACGAGGTAAACACTTAAACGAAACATTTAGATAATTTATACTTTTATGGCCAGTCAGTCAGGCCACTAACAAGCAAAAGTTATCCGAAAGATAAATCGCATGCTGTCTCACTTATTATATAATATAATAATATTCTATCACATACACACAACACCATCTAGCCCAAACTAAGCAGAGCTTGTACGATGGGTACTAGACAATGGATAAACATACATATATACTTTTTTTTTTGTAAATACATACATATTATACATAGAAACATCCAGACCAAGACAAACATCCATGTTCATGCACACAAATGTTTGACTTGAGCGGGAATCGAACCCGCGACTTCAGGCGTGGCAGTCGGTTACACTAGCCGCTACGCCATCGAGGCCGACAAATGTTAGGTTATAGAAAAAAGCAGCGATAGCTCAGTGGGGAAACCAACAGACTGCAATGCAGAGGGTCTCGGGTTCGAACCCACGTCGCGCACCTCTGAATTTCGGAAGTTATATGACTTTTCGAAATCATGTGCGTATTGATTGACAATTATCGCCTGCTCCGTGCTTCGGAAAGTACGCTAAGCCGTTGGTCCCGGCTGCCAGGAACATCTATGGCAGTCGTTATTGGGAGAGTGTCGACACAAAAGATCCCACTGGGTCGAAGTGTCGCCGGTCTACACTGACTGGCCCCCACATAAGATAAGATAAGATAGGTTAAAGAAGAGAGATGGCAAGACTTTTATCTAATAGATAAATGCTATCTGGAGGTAGTAGGACGAGCTCTTACTATTTAAATTTACTGTTTTCCCGACGCTTCGTATGCTTTTCAGCAGCCATGAACACAGGAAACCTATGTAAGATCTATTGAAGATTCAATTGAGGACTATAGTTTTGAATGGGCCGGCTCGACCGGGGAAGGACTACCCTCTCACAGAATATCGACGTGAAATAGGAATATTCCTACTGTTGTGTTTCGTTCGGTGAGTGAGTGTGTCGGAGGCCCAATCACCCTCTTTCCCCCTTCCCGCTCCTTCTCCTTCCCACTTCCTTTCCTAAAGGGTCGGTAACGCGCAAGTGATGCCTCTGGTGTAGCAGGCGTCCATAGTCTATGGTGACCACTTACCATCAGATGGGCTGCATGCTTGTTTGCCGCCTTAGTCGTATAAAAAAAAAACCCGCCAAAACGATATCAGAACAAAAATTATGTTCCGATTGAATATGAAGCTTCTTCGTTGCTTCTATCGCATAACACTGATAGTTTTCAACAAAACCCACTCAAATTCTATTAAATCAGCTCACAAAAGTAGCAGTTTGTTGCAAACACCGCTAAAGTAGTCCATTTATATTATGTCTTAAATGGTTTTTTGAGATTTACCATTATTTTGTGAAAAGTATTTTAGAGGATTTTGAAACTAAACTAAGTACTCAATTCTTGCACGAGTACTCTGCATACACTTAAAATTTTTATATTTCTTTTATTTCATCTTTATCCGTTAAATATTCAGAGATGTGATATGTGATTTGTGTATGTGATGATATTATTTCTCATGTTTTATTTCTTTGATATCTTACATAAATTTCTAGGAACATCCAGAGATTTCATCAACATCCAACATCCTATAGGTTAATTGCTTTAATGTTTGTGTTATATATTTAATACTAGCTTTTGCCCGCGGCTTCGCTCGCGTAAAAGTAGGTTAGGTTATGTTAATAACAGTACATTTTATAAAATAAGGTATAGCCTATGTTACTCGGTAATTTTCAATAGTGAAAGAATTTTAAAAATTTGTTGAGTACTTTTTGAGTTAAATTCTTACAAACAAACAAAATATCAAATCTTTTCTCTTTATAATAATAATAAAGACTAACTGCTCTCCGCGGTTTAATTCACGTTATATATAACTACACATTAAAAATGGGGCTTAGCTACTGCAAAGAGATTTTTCAAACCCGACTGGTAGTTCCATATATTAGCGCGTTCAAACAAAATCCAAATAAAATAGTTTATTATATAATATTACTATCTATCCCTCGGAAACAGTAATTTTGGATGAAAGGTACCCTATGTCCTTTTTAGATCCCCTGATAACATAAATGCAAAATTTTATAATGATTGGTCGAGTAGTTAAGGGTTGAAAGCGTAAAAAATAAACAAAATCAAATTCGCTTTTATGATATTATTAGTATAGATTGACGATCTGAGTCTAGGTGTTCATTAATTGTGTGTTTGTAAGACTCTAGATAAAGGGCTTTATTCAAATAAAAATATCGGTAAAATGTTAACACTTGGTCGCGCAGCAGTTTTGTATGCGACTGTTGTGCGTGAATTCTCGGCTTCGAATCTTGAGTCGGGCCACAATATATTAAACATAATATAACGTAGAATATTCTACTTTATACAGATTTCTTTTTTATTAGCATGGCTTCGCTCACGTATTTAAAATATATCCCTGTCACTCTCCGGCCATAAATTATATGTATCTATGCAAAAAATCACATTCATCCATTGCTCCATTTTTGCGTGAAAATAGGACAAACTAACACAATTTTATATTTTGTATTTATAATTATAAAGGTTTTCTGTGACTGCTGTGCATCAGGCCTCTGATTCGATACCTGGCTTGGGTAAAGTTTTATTGACTTTTTACATACATACATAGATTCACGCCTGTTTCCCAGAGGGGTAGGCAGAGACTACGGATTTCCATTTGCTACGATCCTGACACACTTCTCTGGCTTCATTCACATTTCTCATACATGCTCGCTGGTTTAAGGTGCTCTTAACCTGGCCGTTGTCCGGAACGTCTCCGATCTGATCGAGAAACGTACGCCTAGGTCTTCCTCTTGCGACTGTTCCACTAGCCTTATAAACTTTCTTGAATTTTTCTGTCTTGAAATTGACTGTAGTATCACGGAGTCTGAACTGTGCAGGGTCCTTTACCCTCGTCGGTAAAGGGCAATGGCTAGTCTCCTATTACGTTGGACCTAAAGCCATAGCCAAGGTGGACCGACGACCTGGTAAAGGTCGCGGGAAGCGGTTGGATGCGGGTAGCCCTAGACCGGTCTGTGTGGAAAACCTTGGGGAAGGCCTATGTCCAGCAGTGGAAGTCTTTTGGCTGAGATGATGATGTAGGTGCAATACTCTTCTGACTATAGCTGAATATAGATGTTATAAACGCTACATATCCCACTTTTAACTGTAAATTTATGTATGTACTAGCTGTTACCTGCGACTTCGTCCGCGTAGATTTTAACTAAAGTGTTTGGCTCCGCGGAGCCCTATTTTTTATCTAAAATCAAAGTTGCCTAAATTACTCCTTATAACATCAGCTATCTGCCAGTTAAAAACCCGTCAAAATCGGTTTAGCCGTTTTGGAGATTAGCCGGAACAAACAGACAGACAGACAGACAAAAATTTTAAAAATAGTTGTTTTTGTATAGGTGCCTTATATACTTTCATATGCATTAGATAAAAAGCTGTTATTTTGAAATTACAAACAGACACTTCAATTTTATTTATTTGTATAGATATAGATGTTATGATGAATATTTTTTTTATTAATTGGTAATTGGGACTGACTGCTGACGAAGCAATAGAGAATGCGACTGGTGTATATAAGGTCTTGGGTTCGTTCGGTCGACCAAAGTGTTATTGTTTTGCCTGTAGCAGCATGGAGCGTATAACTTTGTCCTCTAAAATCTGGTACTTAATTAATATAATAATAATAATAATATTCTTCCACATACACACAACACCATCTAGCCCAAACTAAGCAGAGCTTATACTATGTGTACTAGACAATGAATAAGCATACATATATTATACTTTTTTTTTGTAAATTCATACATATTATATAGAAACACTCAGACTAAGACAAACATCAATGTTCATGCACACAAATGTTTGATTTGTGCGGGAATCGAACCTGGATGTAATACTTCTCTGCTTACCCCTGAGGGGATACAGATGGGAGGCTATGTATGTACATATTTATGTATGTATGTAATAAATAGACTAGTCATATAGATAATGAATGAATAGTCAATCTGAAAAAATAAGTTTAAAATATCACGTCCATATTAATTATTTTAACATAGTATTTTTGATTGCCTTCGCCAATATTACGAAGATCTATTTATAAGGTATATCTGGTGTAGCTCAAGAAAACTGTTCGAAAATTAAAGGTTCGATATTTAAAATTCAGTTATTAGAATTTCTGAGGATTACGGTGTCATCAAAAATACTTATGGCATAATAAAGATTATAATAAAATTTTCTAGGACTGTATGATATTAATCAATTGCACGTAAGGCGACGACGTGATGTTATGCACTGTACATTCAAGAAATATTATTAATAACATAAAATAATACCGTATTATAATATGTCAAAATTTCCACAGACGTCGTAAATACACCATAGATAACGTTTGCAATTAAAAAAAGGTTTTATTAGCCACCTAATGTTAACTTATTGCTTCATATAAAATAAATTACTGCCAAGCTCAGCTTCAGTAATAAAATATTTTTTTGAATTGTAAAACATTTTTATATTTTGCTTAATTTTTGTAAAGTATATTGTTAGATTTATTTATTTAAGAAATATTTTTGATTTAAATAATTTAATCGTAACTCACTCTGAAACACATTTTCTAATAATAACAATATACAAATTGGAGACATATATTACGAGTAAATATCAATGCGAGCGAGATGTAAATATGTATAATAATCAAAATTAATATTCAATACATTTTCGTTATAATTTAAATAAATAAATATAATAAACAGCTGTCACACAAAATAAAATAAATTGAAATTAAAAATATAACGCACGTATGTAATATTTGAGATGCCTGTTAGCTGACACGAAATTCCCGGGGCAGCTACACCCTTCATCAACATCAAGCATATATATACTTACAAGGGTAGACAGCTGAACAAATCAAAGGAATACAGTCACACAACACTACTATATACACTCCACTAACAGTACCGCCTATGTCCCGAGTATTAAACGAAACATATTGTCATTTTTCCACGGCCACACTGCGTCGCAACACACGTAAAATAACCGCCATCATTATTTTACACATCGGTTAATTTTTTTTTCAAATTCAGAACACACATTGAATATATATTTTTACTTTAATTTATTTTTTTGTTTTAAGCGAAAGGTTTTGTTAGCAAGTGGCGACTAGGGCGGCTGTGAGGATTGTCGGCGCGCGCACTGTGGCTCACTTCACTCGAATGCGCGGCGCAGTGACGCTAACTTCACGACAAATGCTGACCTGGTTTTAGCGTTCAGAGATGCGATGAATTATTTTCGAAATGGCAACGCACTGCAATCGCATCCTTTTTATTGTAAGACTGTTATAATCTTTACCTTTCATTGTGCTGGCGTTTTTAAGGTACAGTTTCAAATAGAATGGTAAGTTGTTTTTTCGACGGAGGTGGCTTTTCCTTTGAGGGGAGAATATATGTCTTTATCAGTAATGTCATGGGGAGAGGTCAGTAGGGCAGGAAGCTGACATAGCGTAAGGCGTTGTGCTTTTATATACATATGTATGTATACATTTATTTACAATAGATTAATCATTGTTGGAATGCATACAACGTTGCATTTTTGATAGACACAATTATATTTTTAGTATATACAGGATAATCTGCGCGATACAGGAATTGTTCCACTTTAGAGTTGGCTGTTGAAAGTTATATAAAAAAATTGTGTATAAGTTTTAAGTCTTAATATCGTTGTTAAAAGTATTAGGTATTTATAATAAAAAGCGAGCGAGCTACATACCTGAGAGTTCTCAATATGATCTCGAAGAAGGTTCAGCATGATAGACCATGGATGGAGGAGAAAGGTCAGGCTATAGGAAAAAAGGCCCACAAATAAGCGCTATAG
The DNA here is from genome assembly GCA_963564715.1 of Catocala sponsa. Taxonomy (NCBI): domain Eukaryota; kingdom Metazoa; phylum Arthropoda; class Insecta; order Lepidoptera; family Erebidae; genus Catocala; species Catocala sponsa. The sequence continues at coordinate 11,706,351 of OY751352.1, forward strand.
TCCTAAAAACAGGTAACGTTACTTTTCCTGTAAAATATCCTACTAGATTTATTGCGTCTTATGGTAGACATACTAGCGGCACATCCAACGTTCAGTAGCAACCACCATTCATGGATTCACAATCGGTGAAATTCACAACTAAGCTTAAGTCAATAGTAATGCTCTTTTAATCCTCATTTAGAATAAAGATAAGTCATAGTGCTTGTGGGGCACCGTAGTAGGTAGATTATTCCACAGCCTGCACGTAATTTGTACAAATTATAGGTTTTCAGAGTGATCAAATCAGTGTCGAGTGATACGATAGTGGTATTCCTGAAGGACTAATAGATTTTGACGTCCATAAGTGTTACTTGGTGACCTAAATGAATATATAATTTTAATTAGGGTCTAACGCAATAGGGAATAAGTGTTATGCCGTCTACAAAATAGAGTTCCTATCGGCATTTTGTTACTGACAATAGGTATTATTAATAGGTATTATTAAACAGGCAGGAAAATTGTTCACTTTGCTTTCGTCGGTATATGTTGAAATTAAACAAATTTATACGGATTTTATCGCGTTGTTTATTTTTTATAAAACACTATTATTACATAATTTAGAAACTTTTAACTATTATCATTAAACACTTTTACTAGTTAAGTGTAGTTAAGTATCCGAACATAATTTAATTTAAGTGGTGTTACTATTTACGCAGAATGAGCTCAAAGTATCATGAAGTCTGGCTGTGTTTTGCTTCTTCTTAGGTTTGACTATCTGAATTACTGAATCCAAAGCTGGTGGTATATTCCAACCATCTTCTCTATTGAAATTAGGATGTATTTTAATTTCAATAGCCTCGCGAAGCATCCTTGGTAGGAATCGGTTCTTTTGCGAATACTGTGGTTTATCAAAGGGATTAAATATAATGACCACCAAAAATACTAATTGCACAGCTAAATATGCTTACTAAAATATATCATAACGAGCACCTATACGCCTCAAATCACTGCATTCCGTCTCGGAAGGGTTAGGTTATGTTAGGTTCCTTCTTAAACACACTCAAAAATAGTTCGCGGGGCTCCGTCAACTTAGTTTGATCTCTTTAAAATATTATAGTAAGCATATTTTGGTGTCAATTAGTATTTTTGGTGGAACAAAGGCAAAAAATTGAGGAACAGTTAAATACTACTCTTTATCAAATCGCAGATAATGGTTGGTCCCCTGTTGCACATGTTCACATATTCGTATAAATTTATTTAATTTTAATATATAACATTCGCGTAAATGTAAGATAATATTCGTCAGTATATGTTTAGGTAGCCTAGCGGTAGTGAATGGACTGCTATGCATGAGGTCTCGGTTCTGTTTCCTGGATCGAGTAAATTGTTATTAGATTTTCCCGTCAAGAACTTCTTAGAAGCATCACGGAGTTCAGTGTCCAGAAGACGGCGATACACTCGTCCCCCGTTATCTCAGACCTAAAACAATGCACTGTGCAATAGAGGCGCATTAGACTGCACCACAGAAAACAGTAGTGGTTTGAATCGTTGCCTCGCCACTGCAATTGCGGCGAGTGTTGTGCGTTTGAACCGCACACGGGACAACACTTTGTGTTACCAAAGGTGTTCTTTGTGTCCGTTGTTTGAATGTTTAAGTATAATTCATATTCTTGACTTTTGAAGAAATGTCAACTCTATCTCAAATAATTCCTGTATCACTGGGAACCTTACCCCCCCAGTGACACAGGAATTATTTGACATGGGAGTTGACATTTCTTCAAAAATCAAGAATATGAATTATACTTCTGTCCTTCGAGGATTTGTATTCAAAATCTTATTGTACAAAGGCACAAAGGCCAGGTTAAGAGCTCCTTGAACCGACGGGCGTGTATGAGGAATGTGATGAAAGTGAATGAAGCCAGAGAAGTGTGTCAGGATCGTAGCAAATGGAAATCCGTAGTCTCTGCCTACCCCTCTGCGAAACAGGCGTGAATCTATGTATGTATGTATCTTATTGTACCAACGAAACAAGCAAAAAGATTATACAGAATTATATTATTGTGTTCAGTTCGCCTGTACCGTTATTACAAGCAGCTGCCGGGCAGGCTTATGATATTAGACCTTATGTTATTGGGGGTAGACAGGGACCAAGGCGTACTGTGTAATGCTTGTGTTTTTATTAGATCTTTTTATAGCATGAGTTTGCTTTAAATTGAAGTAACGGAAGGTAATTTACATTATAGGTAGATAGTGGACTATCTTTAATTCTGGATAGCAAATGTAGAACATAATTGTATTGTAAGTTAAATTTGTTAAGTTGTAGAGTTTGAGTGTGGTTTTTCTATACGTCCATATTATAAATAATTAGCGAAGTGGCGATATCCCAATGGATAACGCATTGGATTTGCTATTAAGAAGTCACGGGTTTCAATCCCACCGATTACATTACCGACGTGAACTAACTTCTTTTTATTCCGTCGCGGACTGCCATTTGCGCATCCCTCTCCGCGGGAAAAGGCTAGCGGTGACATTATGTCGAGCTCATCCGAAGAAAGATGGCAAGTCTCAGGTCCTGCCGACTGAACCTATCACGGCGTGCCAACTGATTTCTTTGATTGGTAGGTGGGTCGCTCGAACTGAAACTTTTTCAGAGACCCACACAAAAATGCACAATATAGGCTTTTATTTCTGCAGGCGACGATATCTGGGCGTCGGACGTGAACTCACTCCTATCGCAAGAATTATATATAGCCAAGCTGGAAGGATTAAGAAGGATACTAGTAATTTGTAAACCAAAGTACCTACTTGAATTTATTATTAAAAAACAATATTACATAATATTGTCTTCTGTTTACGCGAATGTTATTCATTGAAATTAAACTACTATATACGGAATTGCCATCTTAGTCTCCCCGTGACCATGGCTGCTAAAAAGCAACCGAAACGTCGGGGAAAGTGTAAACACAAATATAAATAGTATAATAGTATAGTAATAGTATAAATAGTTTTAATAGTTTCAATAATTTAATTAGCTTAAAAATTAGTAAAGTTTAATAGTATTAGTAGTGTAACAGTTTTCAAAATTTTGTAATAAAGTGTCAAATAAACAACGCGATAAAATCCGTATATAGTAGTTTAATTTCAATGAACAATATTACATTTAAACTTTTTATTACATTTCTCGCACTAAGGATAATATATGTATCACGGGAAACAAAGCACACACTGAACACTCAGACTCAGCTGGACTCAGCTCGATTCATCATCTATTAAACACGTATACCCCGTGTTGTAATCAAATACACAACCCGCGGACAATGCGAATTGCGAGACAAGAACTAAGAATGGCGCAGAGGTATCCTAACTAATAATGTATTCATGTGCCTTTATTGTTTTGTGTCTTTTATGTACTAATAAACAATTATTATTATTATTATTCTCTTTATTACTTATTTTCTCTAATTATTACATTTTTAAATATAAATATAAAAATTATGTATATTTAAAAATAAAAAAACTGAAATGACCCACCGATATCGGGTGCAGCTATCGGTGGTTAGGGCTCCAGAGAAAGGAACCTCCGCACTATGCGCGCCGTGTCGAGCAATACTGCCTTCTGAATCGAGGACTTGACCCAGCTATTCAACGCGAGCCTCTTAAGATGGTGGTCGAGGCTCTTGGCAATTAACCCGTTTACCGAAACGACTATCGGTACAATGATCGCCGAGCCTACATCCCACATGTCGACAACCTCGCGAGCCAAGTCCAGATATTTAATTTGTTTATCTTTTTCAGCTTTCACGAGGTTCTCGTCATGAGGGATGGTGACATCGATGATCATTGCAAGGCGCTCTAATCGATCTATCACCACAATATCTGGCTTGTTAGCCACAACGGTTCTATCAGTGATGATAGATCGATCCCAGTACATAGTGACACGACCATTCTCGAGAACTGGATCGGGCACATACCTGTAGTACGGTATCTCTGAATCCACAAGATTGTACTTTAAGGCAAGTTGCTGATGGATTATCCTGGCCACTTGGTTGTGTCTGTGCAAATATTCGCCGTTGGCAAGACGGGAACACCCAGAGACAATATGCCTGAGAGATTCACCGGGCTGGTGACACGCCCGACATATGTCGACCGTCCCATCCTTCAGGATATGCCGCCGGTAGTTATTTGTCATAACAACTTCGTCCATTATTGCAAAGACAAAACCTTCTGTTTCGGCAAAAATATCGCCGAAACGTAGCCAGGCCACAGAAGATATTAAATCAATTTCGGGCCCGTGTAAGGCCCGATAGAAGCGTCCATGCAGCTCTTTACCTTTCCATACATCCCTGCGGTCATCAGTACTGAGTACCACAGGTTTGCGCCAGTTCTCCTTAGCCAGAGCCAGCGGGGTAAGGCCATTGTCCACTGAGACTACAGCCCGATGCACACCCGAGCCGGTCTGGAGAAAATATTCTCTAAGACTGCACACCTCACGATTATGGAGGGTCTTGGCACTTAGAAAGCCACGACCCCCGCATTTCCGCGGGATGTACAGCCTCATTACAGACGAGCGCGGGTGATGCATCCGGTATGCGGTCAACAGTGTACGGACCTTTCTATCCAGGGCCTCCAGTTCAGTCTGAGTCCATCTGAGTATGCCGAAGGAGTACATTAAGACCGGCATGGCCCAGCCATTATAAGCACGCACCCTATGACCGCCCGACAAGTAACTTTTGAGTATCTTTGTCAGGCGGCCAAAGAAGCGATCCCGCAATGTCTGTTTCATGCCAGTCTCTGAAATGCCCAACGCCTGCGACATACCCAGATATTTGTATGTTTCGTTTGCAGAGAGAATCCTAAGTCTTGAGGAATCCGATAGTTCCATCCCATCAGATTCCACAATCCCACCTCGCTTTACATACATTGCCGCACACTTGTCCACACCAAACTCCATTGTGATAGAATTACTAAAGATTTCAGTTACCTTTAGTAACTCTGTCAGCTGAAGATGGGTGGGGGCAAATATAAGGTCATCCATGTAAAAAAGGTGAGATATGACCTGGCCTCTACTCTGCAACCGGTAGCCTAGCTCCAAATTCTCCAGTAAAGTACTAAGAGGGTTTAGAGCCAGGCAAAACCACAGTGGACTCAAACTGTCACCCTGGAATATACCCCGCTTGATCATTATAGGCATACCATCACTCTGGATCTGCCGACATCCCGGATAGCAAAGGACAGTCCTCCATTGCCCCATACACGTCTTCAAGAAAGTGCATAAAGTTGTATCTATTTTGTACAACTCCAGCACCCTCAAGAGCCATGTGTGGGGCACAGAGTCATAGGCCTTCTTATAATCTATCCAACATGTCGCCAAATCCCTTCGGTGACGACGTACCTGTTGGCAAATGGTCATGTCAATAAGGAATAGCTCTTTGGTACCACGAGCCCCATTTCTACATCCATTTTGAGATATGGACATGATATGGTTAGTATTTATGTGATGTGATAATTTTGTTCTCAAAATGGATGTAAAAAGTTTGTAAACAGTCGGCAGACACGTAATAGGTCTGTAGTTTTTGGGGTCCGTGGTACACCCTGACTTAAAGAGCAGGTGGGTTATACCAGTGGGTAAAAAGTCTGGCAACGACCTCGATTCCAGAGCCAATTGGAACTGGGACGCCAATCGATCGTGAGTACTGCGTAACCACTTCAGCCAGAAGTTGTGCAATCCGTCCGGTCCCGGTGATTTCCAATTCGGGAGCGAACGGGCCGCACAAGATACATCTTCAGGCCTAATGGTTACAGGCTCCATTTGATTTATTGCCTCACACGCTCGCTTGACATCCCTGAACCAATCGCCCTCCGTGTGGCTGGTGGGCGCCGACCAAATATTACGCCAAAAATTATTTGTAATTTCAACATCTGGTCGACGTCCATCATCCACACTTGAATTGGATCGTTTCCACACTCTGTACACACACCTCTCGTTTTTTTGGAATGCACGGTTCTGGGTATATCGGTCCACTCTTTTTTTGTATCGCCTAATTCGGTTTGACACGCATAAACCTTCTGCTTCAGGAAGTCAATGCGTTCTGTGACCCGTGAAGCATATTCGTGAGGCTCAATGCCCGTTCCCACAAATGCCCGGGTCACAAAACGCATCACTCTCGGGCGTGTATTGCCCGACCTGAAGCAGATTAGCTTGCCAATGAGTGCCCTAGATTCGGCGATACGCCGCTCAATCCTACACTGCCAGGCCGGTATGGTATTAGTTCGAGTAGCAGTTTCACTATTGTATGTAAATTTAATACCTGCTACTCGACACACCGCAACAGCCGCACAGTACAAAATTGAGTGCGTATCACCAAGATCTTCACTACTGTCTAAATAAATAGACAGTAGCGAATCCAGGGCACAAACTAGCGCCATATTTTTCTTATGCATGGGCAACCGGGGTAGGCGAGGTCTATTTTCTAAACTTGTGTACCTATATTCCCGAATAGCGCACTCCAAGGCACTCCTTAGTTTATCGATGCACCGGGTACTTACGTGTGTATCCCTACTATCCACTTCTTCAACACCGTTTGTATGTGGTACAGGTGTTATGCAGTTTATTTGAGTTATATTTTGTGTGGTAGAAAGGATAGGAGGGTTACCACGTACGTCAGAGCGAAGCCTCTCAAGTGCAGCTTCATCCAACAGGTGACAACGTTGGATTGCCCGCACTTGATCGGACAGTCGTTGTGCCGAAACGTTGACAGCTGGCTCCAAGTCCTGAAACAGAGGCAGCATACGATCACGGTAGGAAGTGAGGTTGATTCCTCCCTCTGTCGCCATAAAATATGCCCGCATGACATTTTCATTCATTGATTCTGTCCATCTCATGCGGTGCACATTACCACCGATAGCGGGGGCCCGTCCCGGGGCCGGTGGGCCTCTGGGTCCCAGGCGTGTCGGTGGCCGGCCTCTTCCTCGCCGACGTACATACGCCGGCGGAGAGAAATACTCGCCGCTTGATGAGCTCGACGCCTCTGCAGTAGCCACCGCCGCTAATGCGGGACCCGGCGACTGCGAGGCGGAGCTGAGCGGCAAGTCCGGGGATCTTTCTTGTGCTTCTGCTCTGGCTTTTGCTCTAGTCAACATCGTATTAAATGATGATATAGGTGGTTTTCTTAATTTTCATTTTGACATTTGCTGTCATTTTTCTGTTTGCTGATTTCGGGTTAATTTATGGTTTATGTAGATATTTCTTGTGAAAATGATTATTGTTGTGATCTTATGGACTTTTTTAAAGAAACTATATATATTTTGATATTGTAAATTTGCAATTTTAGAAATAATTTTTGTATAAAAACGGACGATAAAAATTTTCGATGTTTGACTTCCAGTGTTGTGTGTTGTTATTAATATTATAAAAGCGAAAATGAGTTTGTTTGTTTGTTTGTTACCTTTTCACGCCTAAACCACTGAACCGATCATCCTGAAATTTTGCATATACGTTGACAGGTATACAGAAAAGGACATAGGCTACTTTTCATCCCGAAAAAAATTACTATTCCCGAGGAAAACAACAAAAACGTTCGTATGATAATAGATGGCGCCACATGCTTTCGAATCATGATTGAATTATATTATTACAAGCAGAGTACAACCCGAATTGATTGTCAAATTCTAAATTAACGCGAATGAAGCCGCGGAAAAACTAGTCAACTATAAATTACTATAAAGTCATTTAGAGTTACACAAATTAATCCCTGGTGTCACAAAGATCAGGTTAAGATCAAACGCATATCAACTAATTTGGTTAACTTACAAACACGACAAAACAGGATATAAAAAGTGTTTTTCATGTCTTAATTCAGGACATGGTCTATCAATGCACCATGTTTCATCTAAATCCATTCAACAGTTTACCCGTTATTGAATACCAAACACTCAAACATCAAACTTTCACACTTACAATATCAGTAAGATAGGATCACTTTATTTATAAATCAGTTGCGCCGCTTCACTGTAAGCTCAAATATTAACAAATTATTAGGTACCGCTCCCAGAGGTTCCGTAGCCCGTAGATAGTGCTACGACGTAGCCGCTGTACGCCGTAGAACATCACTGAGTACGTTCAATAAATAATTGTTCAAGGAAATTCGTTCTCAGAAACTTTGTGAGATAGTGTTGGAAAGAAAATTAGATGGCATAGTTATTTTCACTCATTCATAGAATTTAATTGAACCGCTAAGGTATGTACGCAGCCTTACGTATCTATTTCCTTGAATGGGTAGGCAGAGATCTGTTATACGCACATTTCGTCAACAATGGCCTTAGGTCATACGTAGTGGAAGCCTGTTGCCGTTTACTGGCCACAGTTCTACTTGGTGCTACGAAAAATTGTCGGACAGAAATACCAGATTTGCTCAGACCTAGAATCGAACCTGATGCCTCATAACAACAACGCACATGACATGTGTGCTCGAATTGGAAGTGTATGCGACATTGCTGCAATGGGAAGAAAATTTGTTCTAATTACATTAGAAGTATATGTAAGTGTCTTTGGCTGTTATATTAACGACTGCGTTATCTTAAAAAAATATATATATATACATAATCTCACACATACATTCTTGAAGCAGTTGGCTAAGTATAGTTTTAAGTCCTACGGAATAAGGGCCTATTGCCGTCTTCTGGACACAGCTTAAGACGCCATGCTATTACTGATCATTTCTTCACATTAAAATCCAAAAACTTTACCCGATCAGAAATCGAACCCCACGACAGTATTTTATATAAATTTATTATTATTATGTTTCTCTTAAGCGATAGCCTAGTGGGAAACCGTTGTACTGCCACGCAGAGGTCTCGAGTTCGAACCCAAGGCGCGCATCTGTGACTTTTCGAAATTATATGCGTATTAAATAGTTAATTATCGCTTGCTTTAACGGTGAAGGAAAACATCGTGAGGAAACCTGCATGTCTGAGAGTTCTATATAATGTTCTCGAAGATATGTGAAGTCTGCCAACCCGCACTAGGCTAGCGTGGTGGACTATGGACTAACCCTTCTCATAGTGAGAAGAGGCCCGTGCCCAGCAGTGGGACAGTTTAATACAGGGCTGATATTTTCTTATCACAGGTATTTTACCTGGTCCTTTGGAAGGCTTACACGGAGACATGGGTCCAACGTGAAGAGGCCCTTCGAAAGTTTTAATCAAAGATGGGATGGAACACCAACAGCGGCACTAGCCGCAGCAGACATAGGACTATTGCTACGTATGGATTCTAGTATATGTATATGGGCTATGAGTATGGGTGTTTGATGGACCAGTTATTATTATTATTTATTATCAGGCAAGCAGTTGTATACAACTGATAAATGCCTATATCCGGCCACTGCATTACATGCTTATCAGTCATATTTAGTCATATAGAGACTTTTTATATAAAGGTCTTATATAAAAAGTCTCTGTTAAAAATGTCTATGGCTGATATACTAAAGTCTATAACTCTTCAAATAAACATTTTCCAATTAATTAAACTACTTTTGCAAAATGTTCAAAACAATTCGCATGGGAGGAAATGATAAAAACCTATTCCGTCGTAACAATAGATTGTCCCGCAGATAGAGTATCGGTGTTGGTACAATGAATAGATACACAATATACGAGCACCTGTTGGGCTTGCAGATAAGGGTCTATCGGACCTATAGAGGTTTAGGTTTTGATTTGAAGGGGCTGTAACCTAATGTTTAAAGAGTTGGACTTGGGTTTGACTAACGTGGTTTTGATACATAGATTATTTTTTAAAAGACATTTTTGACACTGGGAGTAATTCCTATGTTACGTGGGATTTTACACAAAATCCAAATTTTGTTTTAAAGATGGCGTCTGCACTTTTTATAATTCGTGTATCGCGTGGATCAAAAGAACACGAAATGATTATTTGTTGACCACACTTTTCTTTTCTGCTCATGTGGTTATCGAACCTACTATACTCGCCACTAAAATACTGCCATGAACCCGTTCCTGGCACAAGCGTAGCTGAAGGGTTTAATAAAAATAACTAGTATTCTTATTAACCAAAAAAGATTGTTATATAATTTGCTAGTAATAGAATAAAAATGAGCCATTGCTACAAGTTTGCTAGTACGGAGCATGTGCTTGTTACGCGTAAGTATTGTTTGCTACTTAAGACTGCGCCGAGCGAAATGTGCCAAAACAGGCGGTCACAGTTAAGTGAATAAAATCAACACTTTTTGTTTAATCCTAACTAATATTATAAAAGCAAAAATGAGTTTGTTTGTTTTACTTTTCACGCCTAAACCACTGAACCGATCATCCTGAAATTTTGCATATATGTTGTCGGGTGTACAGAAACGGACATAGGCTACCTTTCATCCCGAAAAAAAGTACTGTTCCCGAGGAAAACAATAATAACGTTCATAAGAACGTAATTATTGTTAATAACGTTCATGGATGGCGCCACGTGCCTTTCCAATCATGATTGAATTATATTATTACTACAAGCAGAGTACAACCCGAATTGATTGTCAAATTCTAAATTAAGGCGAGCGAAGCCGCAGGCAAAAGCTAGTACAAATATAAAATATACATTTACCATAACAATAAATGTATTTATAGTTACTCCGTGTAGAAAACATAAAATAATTAATATTTTCGCTTACAAAATGACGTAAATTTGCACGAAAAATGCAAAAACGTAAGCTCGTGTTACGTGATTTTTAGATTATAACAGTAGAAATCTATCCTATTTTACAGCTTAAACGAAATATAAATAGTTATATTACAATTTGTCCGTCCCAAACATTTAACTTATTGGTTGACAATAAAGATACATATTTATCAAAAAAGCACTTTAAATCCTCCATACAACATTACTATGGCGGCCGCGCGCCGATTTGAATGTGCGCCGCACGAGCTCTGTTATTATCTGTCTTACGCTCGGCGTAGACTTAATAGCAAATAGTGTGCAGTACTCTGGGTTACTATAGTTACATCACCATATACTTAACACGTTCCCTGTCCGAGGAACCACATATGGTACATAACAATTGATTTTCTATTGTGTCTATCACGGGACTGTGAATGGGTTAAGTAACTATTTAACTTAAAAAGTAATAAAATTCGATCCCAGTTAATACAGTGTACCTAGATAAAATATTAAATCTAGATTGAAGTAAAATGGATAAGTTGACCCAAGGGTACGTAATGTATTAGGTAATTCAGTTTCAGTGTTATATATGGGTTTTCACAAAATAAATTAACCGTATTATGTATAAATGTTAATTTTAGTGTTTACAATCAGTTTAGATAAGTTAATATCGCTCGCTTTTACGGTGAAAAGAACATTATTTCTCCATAATGTTCTCGGAGATATGTAAAGTCTGCCAATCCGCCTGGACTATGGTCAACCATGCTGGTGCTGGCCTAGAAAAGACTATAGTCTAGAAAGACTATAGTCTATTCTCCGACAGCGCCCGGCAGCATTGGGACAGTTTGTATAAAGAACTGATCTATACAAATAAATAAAATTGAAGTGTCTGTTTGTAATGTCAAAATAACAGCTTTTTATCTAATGCATATGAAAGCATATAAGGTACCTATACGAAAACATCTATTTTTTTTATTTTTGTCTGTCTGTCTGTTCCGGCTAATCTCCGAAACGGCTGAACCCATTCTGACGGGACTTTCACTGGCAGATAGCTGATGTTATAAGGAGTAACATAGGCTACTTTGATTTTAGAAAAAAATAGGGTTCCGCAGAGACCAACACTTTTTAGTTAAAATCTACGCGGACGAAGTCGCTGGTAACAGCTAGTTTTATATATTATTTTTATCTTTTTAGGCCGACATGGCTATTTACTAATGCACTCGTAAACATGACCGTACTATTAATTTACACGCCTTATAACAAAAAAGCCTTGATAAAAATCCGTATTGTACTTTTCTATCACCCATAATATACATATCCACATGTTATCGTTTTAATGTATGTTTATTTGTCCGCCCGTATCTCGGAAACTGCCGTACCGCGAATGATTCATATTAAGAATGTAAGGTCATCGTTAAAAGTAGTAGTTCGATCGCTTTGTAATGTACGAAGAATGAATGTAATTCAGGAATAATAGAAATAGTATAGAAATTCGGTGACTCATGGATGTTTACATTGGACAATACATACAATGCGCGCCCACGGGATCTCTCTAATCGTTTTGTATACCAAGTAACTATGAACATTGTATATATGTACATAGAAATTCTGAGTCATAGACATATTTGATGAATGCAGCACTTTGGGTATATATACATATACATACATACATAGTCTTAGAGTTATTGCGTTATCAGGTATTACTAATCTTAGTAATAATTACCAGCAGTGATAGCCTTGTGGGAAACCGTTGGACTCCATGCAGAGGTCTCCAGGTCAATCCCAAGACGCGATCTCTGACTTTTGACATTATGTGCGTATTAAATACTTCATTAATTATCGCTTGCTTTATCGATGAAGAAAAACATTGTGAGGAAATCTGCATGTTTGAGAGTTCTCCATAATGTTCTCGAGGATATATGAAGTCTACCAACCCGCACGGGGCCAGCATAGTAGACTATGGTCTGTAAGGTAGTAGATCCTGGCTGGTTTCAGCATGAATGGGCCGGATCGATCGAGGTAGTACTACCCTCTCACAGAATACCGGCGTGAAGTAACGGTACCCGTACTGTTGCGTTTCGTATCGGTGAGCCAGAGAGCCGGAGGCCTAGTTACCCCGATCCTTTTCCTATCCTTTCCTTTGTCCTTTCCCTCCTTCATTCCTTTTTAAAGGGCTGACAACGCACTTGTAACTCCTTTGGGGTTGCGGGTGCCCATGGGCAGCGGTAATCGCTTACCATCAGGCGATCCGTGTGCTCGTTTGCCCCACTATGCCATAAAAAATATATATATTGAAAAGAGGCCCGTGCCCAGCAGTGGGACAGTTTGATACAAGGCTGATATTATTATATAGTTTATTATACACCTACATTTCGTTTTTCGTTTAGCAGCGATAGCTCAGTAGGTAGACCAATAGACTGCAATGCAGAGGATCTCGGGTTCGAAGCCACGTCGCACACCCCTGACTTTCGGAATTATGTGCGTATTGATTGACAATAATCGCCTGCTCCGTGCCTCGGAGAGCACGTTAAGCCGTCGGTCCCGGCTGCCATGGACATCTATGGCAGTCGTTATTGGGAAGTCAGTGCCCTCTAATATCCTGACACTGGTCTAGCCTTAGGGTATCGTTAATCTTTGGGTTGCGGAGGTCAAATGGCAGTCGCTCCGTGTAAAAACTGATATCCAGTCAAATCCGGTTAGATTACAAAAGTCGACCCCAGGTGACTTGGGAACAATAAAGGCTAGGGAGAAGATGGCATAGTTCCAGACTCCACGCTGCTATTGTAAATTTCTTAACAGAAAAATGCACTAATCCTTTGTCCAACCCGGAAATCAAAGCCGAAACCTAATCGGAGCAGTCGCATACATTATCGCTGCGCTACCGAGGCAGTCATAATAAAAATATTATCATAAATATAAATATAAATAAATATATTCTATTACATACACACAACACCATCTAGCCCAAACTAAGCAGAGCTTGTACTACAGGTACTAGACAATGGATAAACATACATATATACCTTTTTTTGTAAATACATTTGTATTATACATAAAAACACCCAGGTCAAGACATACATCCATGTCCATGCACACAAATGTTTGACTTGTGCGGGAATCGAACCCGCGACATCTGGCGTGGCAGTCGGTTACACTAACCACTACGCCATCCAGGCCGCCAAATGACTTTATAAGAAAACTTCTGGCTCTATATTACTAGTCATTCTTTTACCGTTCTTTAAATGTTGTAAAGACCTCTCTATACCTTTCAAATCATAACTAATATTATAAATGTGGATGTGAGTTTGTTTATTACGCTTTCACGCCTTAACTACTCGACTGATCATCATAAAACTGTCCATACATTGTCAAGGATACAGAAAAGGATATATGGTACCTTTCATCTAGAACAAAGTACTATTCTGGCACGAGCGTGGCCACAGGCAAAAGCTAGTCCAATATATAGATGAGCACAACAATGCTCATTCTAATATATAAGGAGCCATGAACAATACTATAACCGTATACATGAATTATTTAGACCATAACCATCACATGCCATTTTTATTCCAGTCGGGTAATTAGAACAGAGGGTAGTACAGTCGCGCTCAGTTATTATAACGTTTAAATAAACAGGCATGTCCCGCGGGTATCGTCACACACAAAAGTGTTACATTATTCAGTGACAATGAGCGCGTGACAATAGTGTGTGGCCACAGTGTTGGCGGCAATGTTGTGGAGTAACAGCTTGTGAAAGAGAGATCAAAGGTTCAACCTATGATCTGTCTTTCATGGGAACACCTAAATACTTCGAAATATTTTATTCCGATTCAATGTTGCGATTTTTAAAAGCCCGAACTTCATAGTACCTAAGAATTAGAATGTCTATTATTAAACATCTCAACAACTTCGAGATGTTTAATAATAGACATTTTACCGATAGTCGTAAATGCGATTTGTTTGTTTTCCGATTTTCATAAGTTCGAAGATTCAAATGCTTGATGGGTTCCCGGTCCAGGTTTCAGCGGGTTAAAATATTATGTACCGATACCATCATTATAGTTAACACCCCGATTCAGAGGAATCCGACGGATAGGTTAGGTTTGAAATCTTCGTGGTTATTTTTTTAATAACCACCCAGAAATAGCTCCGTCGAGCTGTCTAATTTTGCTTTGTGCTTAATTTTGTTTCTAATCATTTGGGTTAGGTGAGTTTAGAACAGTCACTAGGTCTTTTCGTGTAGTGGCCTGCCGTTTCATACGGCGGGCCGAAACCTTGGCGGGATCGCGATTGCATGTGAAAGTGATTCGCGCGACCCTACCGACTCTGGTTATGTCGAGGAACACCGTGGTAGGTTTAGTCGGTATTACCGGGATACCTTTCCCCCGGCGAGTGCGACATAACCTCTCCGTCGGCTCGCTGAGAGGTACGCGTCGACGCATTCTCCCACGTAAAAAAAAGGTTAGAACAGTGACCAGCGAAGTTCGGAATTCTAATTAATCGGTATTTTAATAATCGGAAGTCGTATTTTTGATGTTTCGTCTGATTATTAAGTTGGACTTTTTGCTATTCAATCTATTGAAATTGGGTATTTTGAAAATAGTAATTAAAAACGTTACAAAAATTTAAATTTTAGAATTATAAAAATAGGATTTATATTAAATCGGAGTTGTTATATTAGGAATTTAGAATTATACAAATCGGTATTTTGAAATTCGTATTTGTCACTGTCGGAATAAAGTTTTTGGTATTAATGTAGTGTACCCCTCTTTTATATGTATGTATCACCTGTAATAAAACACATCTACGGTACACAAAACAAAAAGCAACAGAAAATACTAAGAAGAACAGACTCAGGACCGGCTACGCTGGCAAATCTATTACTTCAATGATTCAAACGTTATAAGAAGAATTAAATTTGAATTCAATGCAAATATATCTATACAAAAAACCGTTTATTGCTAGAAGCGATATCATAAATATTAAAAAACCGTGTGTGGGATGAGAACCCAGCCGCTATTGATAGCTCGCATGGAATTTTTCTACCATGTCATCTAGTGGCATTATGCTACAAGAATTTAGAAACCAGTATAAACAAACTGTCGTGAAACTGAGCGACTTACATACAAATATTTAGTTCTTATATCAAGAACTTACGATTCAGTCTCAAATAGAGTATCTACGTATTTTATTTAAAGTCAATACGTGCAATATTTGTAATCTGTTTACTAAACGCAGTTTTACATACTTTGAAGCAACAGACATACACAGTATCCAGACTGTTTCCGTTATTTATACAAGCTTTTGTTTTGTGTATCTTTGTCTAATCCGCAACAAAAACTGACTAATCATCAAGATGTCTACCGAATCCGCACATCCGTCAGTCACAAGGCCAGTTGACAAACAGCGATATTTATACAAGCTTTTGTTTTGTGTATCTTTGTCTAATCCGCAACAAAAACTGACTAATCATCAAGATGTCTACAGAATCCGCACATCCGTCAGTCACAAGGCCAGTTGACAAACAGCGATATTTATACAAGCTTTTGTTTTGTGTATCTTTGTCTAATCCGCAACAAAAACTGACTAATCATCAAGATGTCTACAGAATCCGCACATCCGTCAGTCACAAGGCCAGTTGACAAACAGCGATATTTATACAAGCTTTTGTTTTGTGTATCTTTGTCTAATCCGCAACAAAAACTGACTAATCATCAAGATGTCTACAGAATCCGCACATCCGTCAGTCACAAGGCCAGTTGATAAACAGCGATACTTTTACTTGATTTCTAGAGTAAATAAGTTGGGTGTTAACTCCTTATTTTAGACGTCGGACTTGCTAGTGTTTTTTATAACGTACCCATATAGTTGGAAAAAGAATACCTAAGAATCATTCTAGATAAATTCCAGGCTGAGATTAATTAAGACAAAGAGCGTGCATGACGTATACTGTATTTTTAATGATCGATCACAGATTCAGAAAGCATTATATTGAATGCAAGAGAATGAAGTAAGGGATATGCTAGGACCATAGTAAATAAAAGATACAATCCGTATATAGTAGTTTAATTTTAATATTCAATTTTATCTATGTTAATTCATAAGTTTAAAATGTAAAATCTGTTAGCGAACCTTAGAATAAAATGAAATAGTAAGTGGAAATCCTTAGTTTCGGTATGTCTTGCCGGGGCATAGATGTCAGTTGTGAATAAATACATACAGTATTACAGAAAATTCCGGCCAATCTACGACGTTTCATAGCTTTTAACTCACACTCGTCTCGTGTCGATAACATGCCATACAATCCATATATTTTTTAAAACCGCCTGTATCTTAATCATCGATTCACTTAAGATGTTTAGTAACATAATTATGACGACGATTACACATGTTAAGATCTCCGAAAAATTATTAATCATGCCCAACAAGACCTATAAAACGTTAAGATAGAGCATCTAGAGAGATCCAAGTTTAATATTGATTAATCAGCTTATACCTAACTCCGCTCGTGTCATAGCCACATACGGACACGCAAAGATAACGTCACAACATACTACACACGACGTACACGACGTCACCAAACAAGTTTTGTAAGCGACAGTACAGACGCTTCCTCACACTTCCGGACACTTCAATGAGACGCTGCTTCAGAGGTACACATTGTACTCAAATACTTGATACCACAATATTATATGAGGTACAGATACCATCTGTATCTACTTCAGCTGTCATAGAATAATCCTGGACTGCATCATCCTTACTAATGTTATAGAGTATGTATCCCTTGCGTTTACGACAACTATCTTGTTTTTTAGAATATTGTATACCATTTTACCCGTTAGATTTTTACTTACGGTAAATAAAGTAGAATTCTGGGAAATTTTAAGTCGTGAGATTTTGCCATACAAACTTAAAACCCTACTTCGTCCCTATAGAAGTTAGAATTCTAAAAATTGAATAGTTCTAACTGACGTCTCCTACATTCAAATAGTTCAAACTACCTACTTTTATCACACGTGGTAGAGGCCAGCGGTTAATCTGTCGTAAGACGGTATCCACCCACCATAGACTAGCAACGTCAGAAGCCAAGATATTGCGTACTATAATAGTATATCTTTTAGGCCTCAGCAGAAGAAGGACTTATTTATCCAGAATATACTTAGTGGCTGGTGACATGAGGTCTCGGATACCATTTCCTGCTCAGGCTTTTCTGTCAAAAATTTTGCAGTAACAGACCAGAAAGTAGTCTAATACTACTTATTGGTTTAGGTATAGACTCTCGCCCCTTATTATATGTATAGGACTTTATAATAATGTCCTGATATATTATAGTACCCACTGCCACTTCATCTTGGCTATCCGGAGAGCTATGCACAAACACAAGTTAGTGCACTCTCTGTTACTTAAGTGTCATGATGCGATGGGACGGTAATCCGGCACGACTGGAGAGAGATCAGTCGAAAGACCAACGGCTTTACGTGCTTTCCGAGGCACATTGGTGTCTAACACCGCCTACTTCCTAACACTGGGCTGCTATTGAGATTGCTTTTTTTTTAAACCACTAAGGTGGCAAACAAGCTTACGGCCCACCTGATAGTAAGTGGTCACCATAGTCTATGGACGCCTGCAACACCAGAGGCATCACTTGCGCGTTGCCGACCCTTTAGGAAAAAAGGAAGTGGGAAGGAGAAGGTGTGGGAAGGGGGAAAGAGGGTGATTGGGCCTCCGGCACTCTCACTCACCAATCGAAACACAACAAAAGGAATACTGCTATTTCACGTCCTCTTAACAGACAAACCCAATAACTTTTTTGTTGGCTCAACCCAGGACCAAGACCTTATACACAGCAGTCGCATTCAATACTGCTGCGCCAGGGAGGCAGAAAAAGTCATAGGACTTAAACAAAGCTGGCAAAATGGCTCACAGTATCCTGAAGGATAATATACTTCTGAATAAGCTTTCGAGGATATAGGCGTGCAACTATGTATGTATAAAGACATACAAACATACATAGATTCACGCCTGTTTTCAGAGGGGTAGGCAGAGACTACGGATTTCCATTTGCTACGATTCTGACACACTTCTCTGGCTTCATTCACTTTTATCACATTCCTCGTACACGCCCGTCGGTTCACGGAGCTCTTAACCTGGCCTTTGTCTAGAATGCCTCCGATCTGATCGAGAAACGTTCGCCTAGGTTTTCCACTTGCGACAGTTCCATTCACACTAGCCTTATAAACTTTCTTAGTCAATCTTTCCTCGTCCATTTTTTCTACATGTCCAAACCAGCTTAACATACCCTTTTCTATTCTTGTCACTATATCCACTTTCATGCCGCATATCTCTCTAATCACACTATTCCTTATTCTATCTTTTAGAGTCACACCACATATGCTAAAGACATCAACCACTTATCGCATTTTCCTATCTGCTGTTGTTTATTCTCGGCGCAAAGCATTCACGAGTTCATATATAATGAAGCTTGGAACGAAATACACTGAGCCTCTCGTCTCAACCGTTTGGAATATTCAACACGATTTACACCTATTTTGTAGGCACTGCTGCTTATTTAGGCCACGGCAACGCCTACGAATGGTCTTAAAGAGATGTTATGCTACCGTCATTCGGCATTTATAATCGCTAGTATAACATACATAATATGTACATCTCAAGCCTTTATTCTGGAAATGGTAGATTGTGAAGATTTTAGTAGCTATGGTTTCAGATCACAGTGACTGGTTTTAGATAACTGCCTTCGTGGCACAAAGGTAGTGAATGCAACTATACTATACATGAGGTTTCAGGTTTGAATTCCGTACCACATTTAACAATAAGTTATCGAGTTTTTCTACCAACAATCTCAATAGCAGCCCGGAGTTAGGAATTTGGTGGTGTTAAACACTCCCATACCTCGGAAATCACTTAAAGCCGTTGGTCCTGCACCTGATCTCTCTCCGGTCTTGTCGGATTACCGTCCCATCGGATCATGAGAGTAAGGATAGGAGGATCTCTCCTGTGCCAGAGATGGCCAGTCTTCGTTAAGATTAGCGTCGTGACCGAAATTTGCTCTGGAGGACATTATTTAGATCACACGTAATAGAAGATGAATATTTTGCAATACGCTTTCGCCAACCACTGTGTCAGACTACATGCCGCTACTGAAATTTTCTTAATAGAAAATCCAATAAAATTTTACCTGAATTATGCTAAGTGCGAAGTTATGTATGTGGCAAGGGAATAATAAGTGTATGATATTAAGATTTTAAATGCTTTTAAATTATTGCAATTAGCAGCGATAGCTCAGTGGGGAAACCAATAAATTGCAATGCTGAGAGTCTCGAGTTCGAACCCACGTCGCGCACCTCTGACTTTCGGAAGTTATATGACTTTTCGAAATTATGTGCGTATTGATTGACAATTATCGCCTGTTCCGTGCGTCGGAGAGCACATTAAGCCGTCGGTTCCGGCTGCCATGAACATATATGACAGTCGTTATTGCGTAGTCAGTGCCCTCTAATATCCTGACACTGGTCTAGCCTTAGGGTATCGTTAGCCTTCGGGTTGCGGAGGTCAGATGGCAGTCGCTCCGTGTAAAAACTGATATCCAGTCAAATCTAGTTAGACTAGAAAGCCGACCCCAAGTGACTTGGGAATAATAAAGGCTAGGGAGAAGATAGAAGAAGGTAGAAGTGTATCAAAGATGGAATATAATTATAATTGTCGTCCTTTTACGACCTAACCTGAGGGCTGATGTCTGTGTCTTAATGATTTTACATTTCAATTCATAATTGTATGCTAAGATATTGTTAGCCGCTGCTAAAAGTTACTCGACTCACGATCATTGAAGTATGTAATACATATTCATGTGTCATGTACTACTAATCGTTAGTTCCAAGCAGATACTAATTAGCAGCTAACTACTAATCGCAAACAGTAATTTAAAAAAATTTTGCCCGTCTGTAAAAATACTTGAAGTTAACGCCGATGCCTTGAAAAATACTGCTGACGGCAGCCATATTTATATTTTCCATAAATAAAATACTCTATGTCGCTACAGTTAATAAGACGAATCTAACGATTTATTAATTTATTAATATATGTCAAGCCGTTTAGGCTACAAGGACGACATTATACAAGGCGTTTCACCGCGGCGGCTTCGTCTTTCGCATTACCGGGATAGATTGTATATTAGATAATTAACGAATATATTGATAGAAAAATAAAGTAATCTTTTGCTAACATCAGTACTACAACATAGTACCTATACGTCAGTCAGTACAGTCACATCAATATTGCAAGTGATTAAATTGGTACCCAGTATAAAATTGAATAAAGCGTTGCTTGTGGATATTATAAAGAGGTAAGATTTGTTTTTTGTTTGTTTGTATGTTTGTTTCTTTTTTTTTTTGGACACCTCCGCACAAGGAGTAATTCTTGTTCGCGACGGACTTCTCAAACATTGTCGACCTCGATTGCGTAGTGGTTAGTGTAACCGACTGCCACGCCTGAGATAGCGGGTTCGATTCCCGCACAAGTCAAACATTTGTGTGCATGGACATGGATGTTTGTCATGGTCTGAGTGTTTCTATGTATAATATGTATGTATTTACAAAAAAAAAGCATATATATATGTACCTATGTTTATCCATAGTCTAGTACCCATAGTACAAGCGCTGCTAAGTTTGGGCTAGATGGTGTTGTGTCTATGTGATAGAATATTATTCAAACAACGGACACAAATAACACCCAGACTCGAAACAACCATTTGTGGATCACACAAATTTTTGTTCCGTATGGGATTCGAACCCACAATACTCGGCGCAGCGGCAGCGGCGAGGCGACCATTTAAACCAATACGCCATCCGTGCAGTCTGTCCGAGTTTGTTGGTTTGTAACGGTATAACTCAAAATCTATACAAACGATCTTAAAAAAAATTCCTCTATTATAAGCTATGTTATCACCGAGTAACGGATATATTTTATTTTAAAAAACCCGTACTGTTACTAACATAACCTAACCTACACTATTTACACAAGCGAAGCCGCGGGCAAAAGCTTCTTCTCCCTAGCCTTTATTATTCCCAAGTCACTTGGGGTCGGCTTTCTAGTCTAACCGGATTTGATTGGATATCAGTTTTTACACGGAGCGGCTGCCACCTGACCTCCGCAACCCGAAGGCTAACGATACCCTAAGGCTAGACCAGTGTCAGGATATTAGAGGGCACTGACTTCCCAATAACGACTGCCATAGATGTTCATAGCAGCCGGGACCGACGGCTTAACGTGCTCTCCGAGGCACGGAGCAGGCGATGATTGTCAATCAATACGCACATAATTTCGAAAAGTCATATAACTTCCGAAAGTCAGAGGTGAGCGACGTGGATTCGAACCCGAGACCCTTTGCATTGCAGTCTGTTGGTCTCCCCACTAAAAAAAGCTATATATGTATATCCCCGCGGGCAAAAGCTATAAAATATAAATATAAATAATTGCGAAGAGAGGAACCCACATTGGCCACCCCAACAAAAAAAAATAATAGAGAAAAGTTGACAATTCGTAACTCTTCTGATGGTGGATAGCTGTGTGCTGTGTCATGAAATCCAGATGTACTACAACGCAGTAATTACATACATACATAGATTCACGCCTGTTTCCCAGAGGGGTAGGCATAGACTACGGATTTCCATTTGCTACGATTCTGACACACTTCACTGGCTTCATTCACTTTCATCACATTCCTCATACACGCCCGCCCGCCGGTTCAAGGAGCTCTTAACCTGGCCTTTGTCCAGAACGCCCCCGATGTGATCGAGAAACGCAGTAATTATTTATTATTATTTCCGCTTTGGATACAAAATACGCGTTGACAGCATGACAGGATAGCCTCATTTCAAACCAAATAGTATGCTATCTTTTAGTCAACCGAGAACGGTTATCTAAAAAGAAAAATGTGTGCGTTTCAAATATCAATTTTTCTTCACGTCTACGGTTTTATTCATGGGATGTTTCTGCGTAACCCAGATTAACGGATAAGATGCACGCTTCGAGAAAGTTCCAGGTACTATACCTACACAAATACTAAGAGTTATTACCGTTCTTTAGTATTATATTTATATAATTTTGTCTTCTGTTTACGCGAATGTTATTCATTGAAATTAAACTACTACTTTCCTCGACGTTTCGGCTGCTGAAAAGCAACCGAAAAGTCGGGAAAAGTGTAAAAATAAATATAAATAGTATAATAGTATAGTAATAGTATAAATAGTTTTAATAGTTTCAATAATTTAATTAGCTTAAAAATTAGTAACGTTTAATAGTGATTATAGTAGTATAACAGTTAAGTGTCAAATATACAACGCGATAAAATCCGTATATAGTAGTTTAATTTCAATTAATTTCAATATTATATTTATTTTTATTTCATTTATTTATTAAACTAGCTGTTACCTGCGACTTCGTCCGCGTAGATTTTAACTAAAAAGTGCTTTTCTCCGCGGAACTCTATTTTTTTCTAAAATCAAAGTAGCCTATGTTACTCCTTATAACATCAGCTATCTGCCAGTGAAAGTCTCGTCAAAATCAGTTCAGCTGTTTCGGAGATTAGGCGGAACAAACAGACAGACAGACAGACAGAAATTTTAAAATAGATATTTTCGTATAGGTATCTTATATACTTTCATATGCATTAGATAAAAAGCTGTTATTATGACATTACAAACAGACACTTCAATTTTATTTATTTTTATAGATATAGATATACATTACATTTATGTCGGAATATAAGTAATCAGTAGCGCAGCGATTGTGCATACGCTACTACTGCTATGCCTTTGGTCTCAAATTCGATGTCCAGGTTGGACATAGTAATATTGACTCTTTCTAACAAAAAAAATCTCAGTAGCACGGATTCTATTACACGGTAGGCCACGGTAGGCGACGGTAGGCTCACTACCTATTGAGTAAGACCTAATATCATGGTTGACAAGGTTATGGTGTAGTACCCCTTTGTTTAGGAATGTCCCTGAAATGGTAAAAAAGGGAACACCTTCATAGATGTGAGATTATGTATATATATATTTCACAATATATGTTTTGTCTGCAACTGTTCTATGCTGATTTACCCACATTAAAATACAATCTTTATTTTTTTATGAATAAATTAAGAAATGATTTAAAATATAATAATATGCTATGTTGCACATCTCGTTGTGTTGAGATAAGGATCAACATCACAAATAGCCAACACAAACCATTTTGTTGATCCATACGCAAAATTCAATCCAATAAAAATAAATGTCTATTTTGATAAACAAACATACAAATATGACAGCCTAATAATATTTCAGCTAGAAGGAAATCCTAAATGTCATTAACCTTTCGCCAAATATATTTGGAGACTCTGGTATTTAAATCAAAACGAAATAATATTATCATTAGTTTTTGTTTCAACAAAGTTTTAATCTATACTAATATTATAAAGCTGAAGAGTTTGTTTGTTTGAACGCGCTACTCTCAGGAACTACTGGTTCGATTTGAAAAATTCTTTTCGTATTGAATAGCCTATTTATCGAGGAAAGCTATGGGCTACATAACATCACGCTACGCCCCACGGGGGCGGCGCAGTAACGATAAACGCGGGTGACACCGCGGGAACATCTAGTTTAATATAAAATTGTGGTTAACAAGTATTAAACAATGAGTGTGCCCAGAACACCGGCTGCACGGATGGTCTAGTGGTTTAAGTGATCGCCTCGCTCCTGCTAGCGCGCCGTGTGTAGTGAGTTCGATCCCCACACGGAACAAAAATGTATGGGATCACGAAGTCTTATTACGGGTCTGAATGATCTTTGTGCCCGTTGTTTAAACATTTGTAAAATACCCTGCGACACAGGTTACTAGGACGAGTGTAAACGTTAGAAGAAAGTAAAAAAAACAATACACATTAGATAGAGAAAGATAGTGTACTGTTTTCAATATAAGTGAGCTTGATGATACTATATTTATAATTTACATGTCATATTAGTATTGTGTTAGAACAACTTAAGACTGCGCCGAGCGTAAGACAGATAATGATAGAGCTCGTGCAGCGCATATTCAAATTGGCGCGCGGCCGCCATAGTAAAATTGTATGGAGGATTTGAAGTGCTTTTTTTAATAAATATTTATCTTTATTATCAATCAATAACTAAATATTTGGGACGGACAAATTGTAATATAACTATTTATGTTTCGTTTAAGCTGTAAAATAGGATAGATTTCTACTGTTATAATCTAGAAATCACGTAACACGAGCTTACGTTTTTGCATTTTTCGTGCAAATTTACATAATTTTGTAAGCGAAAATATTAATTATTTTTAAATTTTTACACGGTGGAGTACTTGTAAACACATTCATTGTTATTGTTAATGTATATTTTATATTTGTATTAAACATAAAGTATTGATTTTATTCACTTAACTGTGACTGCCTGTTTTGCCACATTTCACTCGGCGCAGTCTTAACGTCCAGAAATGTGACAATATTTAAACATTGTAGGCCTTTGATTCAAATCGTTAGTGCTTAAAAACTAACAACATTTTTTGAAGCTTCTGTTTTGACTGAAGAAACTCTCTACTGGTCTTTCTGCTATTAACGTGACAAATATAAGGCCCGCCTGATGGTAACCCTTTATCGCTTAATACCAGTTTTATTGGCATTTTCTGTTAAAATGTCTCTCAGTGGGAGTATAGAAATCTGGTAGTTGGCAATAGACTCGAGTCTTAATATGTAAGACTCTAAAATATATAGCGTCATTAAAATGTTATGTACATCGAACACCTCTACCTATCTCTTCGACGTATCCGTGCTTTTCGTACAGTACAACACACAAAAATAAACGTACCACGTGATTTGAATTTACCACCAGATTCGGATTCAGTAATTCTACTCAAACCGAAGAAGAAGCATAATCCAGTAAGCCGTAATGTATATAAGATCATTCGGCGTAAATAGTAACTAATACTATAACTAAATTATGTTCGGGTACTTTGAAATAAGTACAGTTTAAGATAATGAGACGAACACCATCTTAGCGTTCATGGCTGCAAAAACCAATCAAAACGTGGGTGAAAGTTTGAATACACAAATATAAAAAAAAATTACCTTAAATCCCTAAATATAAAGTGGTATATTATTATTATAACCCAAGTTAATGCCCACTACACCTATGCCTCTTCTTCCTCCTTGCACTTTATATGGTACAGTATATCTTCTTCTTCTCCCTAGCCTTTATTATTCCCATATCACTTGGGATCTCTGCGTGGCAGTCCAACGGTTTCCCATGAGGCTATCGCTGCTCCTAGGCTATCGCTGCTCCTAGGTTATCGCTGCATAGTGATACTTAGGTCAATTTATATGTACAACGTCTTTGCCTGAACTAGACGAATCTGGATTTACTTTATGTAGGTCTTCTTCTGCCTAGCCTTTATTATTCCCAAGTCACTTGGGTTTGGCTTTCAGTCTAACCGGATTTGACTGGATATCAGTTTTACACGGAGCAACTGCCATCTGACCTCCGCAACCCGAAGGCTAACGATACCCTTAGGCTAGACCAGTGTCAGGATATTAGAGGGCACTGACTTTCCAATAACGACTGCCATAGATGTTCATGGCAGCCGGAACCGACGGCTTAACGTGCTCTCCGAGGCACGGAGCAGGCGATAATTGTCAATCAATACGCACATAATTTCGAAAAGTCATATAACTTCCGAAAGTCAGAGATGCTTGATGTGGGTTCGAACCCGAGACCTTCTGCATTGCAGTCTGTTGGTCTCCCCACTGAGCTATCGCTGCTCTTTTTATATGGTACAGTATATAAAATAGTTTAATTACAATTTTTTTTTATGCATGCATGCATTTATATTTTATTAGTTACCAAACATTTACATTATTAATTCTAAAACGAATTAACCTAATATATATTTACAAACGTATAATTAATTAAAAACGTTTAATTACAATAATATAAAATTCAGTCCAGTATTCATTCAGCTCATCGCTCATTTTCTAACTACCAAAAAGTATATTTAGTTTGAATATAACCTAATTTTATTCCAGCAATAAGGAAAATCCGAATGTCTTTAACCTATCGCTAAATATATCTAGACTGGAATCTGAACTGAAACGTAAAATTTCCACCCGAGGTGAGATACGCGAACAATTCTGTCATCAACCTGTCAAATCTATTAACAACCTTAATTAGTCGGTTTTCAGCGACATCTATTATTACACATCCAAACTAAACATAACGGCAAAGGCAAATGCACCTTATAGTAAGAAATACACGATTTGAATTAGAATGGACAGTGTTAGTTGAATCATAAAATTGTTTTTTCATTAGTCAAGACTTTTATTATTTGAAATGAATGTAAGATGTCTTGTGAGGTGATTAATTTAGATGTTTTTTTCGTGATTTGTGATGAAATGCTGATTTAAATGGCGCGTGATGAGTACCAGTTGAGTTGGTCGAATGATTGTGTGAATAACAGCTGTAATAAATATAATATCTTGACTGAATGTATCGGTGGCCCAGCGAAATAAGTTTGCTTTGATGTTTGTGAACGATCGTGGGGTTCTAAATTTGATACCAGAGTCAGACAAAGTTTTACTGGATCTTTCTTAGTAGCAGCACAGTATCTGGCAAAGTTCTCAAGACACTGTAATAGGCTCTTATTATGTGAAAATTAAAAACATAGTTTCTTTTATTTATTTTATATAGATAAAGAAATGTACGTGTAGAACAATATATTTTTTTTGTATTTGACGCAAACGAGCAGACGGATCGCCTGATGGTAATCGATTACCGCCGCCCATGGACACCCGCCACACCAGAAGAGTCACAAGTGTGTTGCATTCCATTTAAATTTGCCCCCACCAGAAAGTGAGGGGAAGGACGGTTGGGCTTTCGGTACCCTCACTCACTCGACGAAACACAACGCAAATACTATTTCACGCCGGTTTTCTGTGAAGCCGTGGTATCACTCCGATCGAGCCGGCACATTCGTGCTGAAAAAATATATAGGCACTAGCTGAGCCCGCGGTTTCACCCGCGTTTATTATTACTGCGCCACCCCCGTGAGTCGTAGCGTGATGTTATATAGCCTATAACCTTCCTCGTTCAATAGGCTATTCAACACTAAAATAATTTTTCAATTCGTACCAGTAGTTCCTAAAATTAGCGCGTTCAACCAAACAAACAAACTCTTCAGCTTTATAATATTAGTATAGAATATAGATTAATCTATGTAGGTATATAATATCATCGCTGTATATCTGGGAACGGTTAGGTGAATAGCCATTTTCGTCAGTTATAATTATTTTCACAAAAATTGGACACAGTGGCTTAGGGGATAATGATACCACCGAGCGTTATAGATTTGAGCATTGAACGCCGCAAAAAAAAGCTTCCTACAAATTGTTCTTCCTAGTCTATATTATTTATTTGAACATGGAAAACTTACAGGTATAACACATTAGATATTACGGTAGCATAGCCATCTGAGAGCCAATTACAAGTTCTCACTTATAGCTGATATAGAATAAATTAATTATAGTGAGCAACAAAGAGCAAACATCCAGTTAATGCTATGTATGAATATAACAAAATAGTCTGTTAATTATGTTCTCACTGTATTCAGTCTTTCACGACACAATGTTTCAACTGTAAAGTAATTGTTGTTTAAACCTAACGGCGGAATGGAGTGAGTTCTGAGAATGTCTTGTGTATTGGCGGAACTCGTGGTGAGTTGTTTGTTTTCCAATACCTTCGAGAACTTTATGAAATACTCTCAGACACGTAAGCTTCCTCATTATATTTTTACAGCAAGCGAAACATAATGTAGGGATACTGCTGACGTATTTATTTTGTACTAACTTTTGCCCACGGCTTCGGTCGCTTGGCAACAGCATTTTTTCTGGATGAAAGATATGAAAGAAATGAGTGGAATGTTTTTCTCTACCCCGGATAAAGTGTATACGAAATTTAATGATGATCGGTCGAGTAGTTAAGGCGTGAAAGCGTAACAAACAAACTCACATACGAATTTATAATATTA
Organism: Catocala sponsa; assembly: GCA_963564715.1. Classification (NCBI taxonomy): domain Eukaryota; kingdom Metazoa; phylum Arthropoda; class Insecta; order Lepidoptera; family Erebidae; genus Catocala; species Catocala sponsa. The sequence goes on from OY751352.1 coordinate 11,735,083, forward strand.
GTAAGAATACTCATAATTATGAAATCGAATTAGGCGTCACTTGGCTTCACTCGTTTACGATGCATTGTAATTACATAATTGCGAAGAGAGCAGCCTGCCACGCACCCCTGCAACTCGTAGCGTGATGTTATCTAGTCTTTGTTATTTCTATACCAAGCCGCTTTCAAAAGGTGAAACAAATTATAAAATCGGTACAGTAGTTTTTGAGATTATTCATCACAAAAAAAATACAAATCTTTTCCCTTATATAGCACTAGATATTCCCGTGGTTTCACCCGCGTTTATCGTTACTGCGCCGCCCCGGTAGGTCCTAGCGTGATATTATATAGCCTATAGCTTTTCTCGATAAATAGGCTATCCAACACTAAAAGAATTTTCCAAATCGAACCGGTAGTTCCTGAGATTAGCGCGTTCAAACAAACAAACAAACTCTTCAGCTTTATAATATTAGTATAGATTAGCAAAGCTATAGGAAACAGCTTTCGTATGTTTGTGTCCGTAAAACTCAAAAATTTGTCGATGGATTGACTTGAAATCTTTATACAATTTTGCTTTTTATCTGCGAGATTTTTAATTACTTACTTATTATTCCAAAGTTGTAACGGGAACGTTAAATTTCAAATATCAAACTCAGTCAACAGCAAAGCATGGTCGTGTTTAGTTAGTATATGTATGAAAATCACGTGAACCTCACACACACATAAGTCTATGTATGTGAGAGTTCTAGGTCACAGACCCTAAACGGCAGTAATCTTCCTTAGCCTTAATTGCTTCAGATTATACGTATGTAATCACAGACACGCGTCGAGACGACGCCGTCCTCCACAGTTTATAGTGAACTGGGATAATTTAATATTTAGGCACTATATCAAATGTAGGTAACAATTCTTACTTAATATTATAAATGCGAATGTGAGTTTGTTTGTTTGTTTCACGCCTTAAGTGCTAAACCGATCATGACGAAATTTCGCACGTTGTCAGAGGTACAAAAAAGACCATTGGGACATTGGAACAACACCCTTTTTTTTTACGTGTGGGAATGCATTGACGCATACCCCTCCGCGGGGACGGGCGGAGGGGTTATGTCGGACTCACCGGGGTAAAAGAAAGATGTTGAAACGATGAGAATGGACCTCCCGGAATACTGACTAAACCTACCACGGTGTTCCTCGACATAACCATAGTCGGCGGAGTCGCGCGAATCACTTTCAGATGCAATCGCGGTCCCGCCGAGGTTTCGGCCCGCCGTATGAAACGGCAGGCCACTCACGAAAATACATTTTAGTCACTTAACCCTACTGTCCTCTTGAAGGGGGACGGACACAAGACACAGAGGCGCGCCTGGGAACACGCACGCCGCCTCTCGGACCTGGTGCTGCTTTACTTGGAACAACACCCAATCTAACCTATATTTACACAAAAGAAGCCGCGGGCAATATCTATTCTACCCTAATTATGAATACTCACTGTATTATTTATTAATATTTCTTTGAAAAGTAAATTCCCGCACTAGAAATAATAGAGTAGTCGACTCACGTTTTTTTATTATTTAAGTCAAATAGTAAAATAAACTAAACAATAAACTACAAAAAAAAATTGAAATCAACTTAAAAATAAACAAGATACAAGAGTTTTAAATCTGATAGTAAGTCTAATTGACAAATGACAGCAAAAGGATGCATGATATAAATTGTGACGTAAGCGCTATTTAAATGCCGCTGTCTGAGGGACATAGCGCTATGTCCCCACTACAATCCCACTGGTACTTATATCCAAATTTTCAATATTATTTACTTCCTTGTTTTGCAACCAATTTTGTTAGTTTGCATAAAAAGATATCTTTTGATTGCTATGTGCTCTTGAGTATTGAAAATAACGTACCTACAAAATTTAACATATGCGACTACTCTATTCCTATATCGCGGCGGTCTTTATCATTGTGCAGCATCATTTGTGTGCATGAACATGGATGTATGTCTTGGTCTGGGTGTTTCTATGTATAATATGTATGTATTTACAAAAAAAAAGTATATTTGTATGTTTACCCATTGTCTAGTATCCATAATACATGCTCTGCTTAGTTTGGGCTAGATGGTGTTGTGTATATGTGATAGAATAGAATAGAATATTATTCAAACAACGCATACAATAAATATCCAGACAAAGAGTATTTTTTTATTATAATATCTCCCTTGTATTAAACACGCACTGTTGGGCACGGGCCTCTTCTATGTTAGAAGGGTTAAACCATAGTCCACCACGCTGGCCCAGTGCGTTTTGGAGGACTCCACATATCTTCGAGAATATAATGGATAACTTTCAGACATGCAGGTGTTCTATGATGTTTTCCTTCGCCGTTAATACAAGCGATAAGTAATATTCTATTCTATCACATACACACAACACCATCTAGCCCAAACTAAGCAGAGCTTGCACTATGGGTACTAGACAATGGATAAACATACATATATACTTTGTTTTTGCAAATACATACATATTATACATAGAAATACCCAGACCAAGACAAACATCCATGTTGATGCACACAAATGTTTGACTTGTGCGGGAATCGAACCCGCGACCTCAGGCGTGGCAGTCAGTTACACTAACCACTACGCCATCGAGGCCGACAAGTAACTATTTAATACGCATATAACTTCGAAAACTCAGAGTGCGCCTTGTGATCAAGGTAGAAACTTCTGCGTGGCAGTCCCACAGTCTCCCACTAGGCAATCACTGCTTTTCTGAACAAATATTTGTGCATCATACAAATAATTTTCCCATAATTCGAACCCAAGCTAAATACAGACAGTTCAGTACAAACGCCATACACTCACACTGAACATGATACGATCCACGTTCATTTCTATCTGTTGATATTTACGACTTGTTAATACTAAAACGTTATTTCTTTCATTCCCGAGTCAGCGTAGAATGTAATAAAAGTAAATATTTCATTGAAACAGGAAGCGCGGCGGCCGCGAATCTCCACCAACGAACAAATTATACAAAATACGTCAGTTTTATTAACCACTTGGCCTAATTATAATTAATTTCTATAAATATTTACAGGTAAAAGTATATTGCATTATTACTCCTGATTAGGTACCTAGGTGGCGCAGCGGCGGTAGAAAAAGTGATTGCTGTTCATAATTCTTTATTTTTTTTTATTTTGCTCGTCGAAATGACCACACTCCACCTGATGGTAAGCAGTCGTGTGGTCTAAGAGCAGTGGCCTCCACACCTCCCTCATACAGCCGAGGCGATGTTGAGGACTCTACTTTGACGGCCGGAGGTGCGTTTTCACGCCCCGCTTAAAGGACCCAGGATTGAAGGAAGAAGGAAACACGTGCCTTGGCAGAGAATTTCATGCCCTGGTCGTTCAGCAGAGGTATGAGGACCCAAACTTGTTGGTACGCGCTCTAGTCGACTCTACTGTGTAAGGATGGCATCTGAGCCCAGCACGTGTTGTTCTGGATAGGAAAGGGGAGGGCGGGATAAGGTTGAATAACTCTTGATGATGGTCCATTCTCGTGCCAGGCAATGTGTTTTTGGATTTTCTGATAGAAAATTTCCATTAACAGTGCGGAGTCTGGAAATGTGTCTACTAAAAAGCAACCTCTTTAGGGATATCGGCCTAGGACCATAGTATTTTTTTATAAAGTAACTATTGACTATGCGAATGACGTATGTACGGGCAAATCACCCGTACATCGCGGTGTCAGCATTATGCCGACACCTGCCATTTGTTTACTTTAGACATAATTATATATAATCAATTTAGTACCGAACAAGCATCGTACTCAATCGGTTGACCTAACAAGTGTGTCATTGACCGTAACACATATCATATAATATAGTATTAAATAGTATTATATTTTAACATTACCTTGGTAGAGATAATAAAAGTTATAACAAGTTAACTTATCTCTATCATTTCATCATCCTTGGTGTATGGACCATTCATCGTATTTGTCCGTACAACGTAGTTAAGAAGTCGGCCTCACCATTGAGAGCGCAGTTCGATTCCTGTTGTACTTACATTTAACTCAGGTCCATACACCCCGACAGATAAGAAAGAAATACGATTTTAATACATATAATATCTTAGTACATTTTGCTAGCTATATTTTTAACCAACGTAACAGAAGACAAGCATTTATCTTTTCTAAACACATGATCCAGGACAGCTGACATCCTCCCTGTCTGCATTGGGCATTGCTGGGTGGGTCGCTGATGCAGTTTCAGTTCCAGCGACCCACCCACCATTCAAGGCAGCGAGTTGGCACACCGTGATGGTTTTAGTCAGTAGGCCCGATGTCTTGGGAGTGCCCGACATAACCTAAAGGACAGCTGAATCCCCTAAATTTCGCCACTAAAGAACTCAATAGCGGCATGTCTTATTGTTAATTCAAACAAGGGATATTCTAAACAGTCGCAAGTATGTTGTGTCGCAAGTATGTATGTTGAGGGACTATCTATCTTACCTTATGTGAGGGCCAGTCAGTGCAGACCGGCGACACTTCGACCCAGTGGGATCTTTTGTGTCGACACTCTCCCAATTACGACTGCCTTAGATGTTCATAGCTTAACGTGCTCTCCGAGGCACGGAGCAGGCGATAATTGTCAATCAATACGCACATCATTTTGAAAACTCATATAACTTCCACTACACGACTTTAAAGTCAGAGGTGCGCGACGTGGGTTCGAACTCGAGACCCTCTGCATTGCAGTCTGTTGGTCTCCCCACTAAGCTATCGCTGCTCGTTGAGGGACTAACGACTCAGATGTTTTGTAACTATAAAGAAAAATTGTTTTACAGAAGGTCGTAGCATTGAGTTGGAATATTCGCTTTGCATGTTATACTCTAATACGACAGCGTAGCGACACGCTTCGGTCATATCATGCTATTCAACTGCAAAATTGAGAGTCATTTAGTTTTTTTAAAGGCAGCTCCTGCTCTTTCAATTATTTTGTGTCGCAGGGATCTTAACATTCAGGCTGAGGCTGCATTAGTCCGCGACATGACCTGCGATACGTAAGCGATAAAAACAAATAGTTTATATTCACGTTTATGGCTACACCGTACGCCATATATCGCTATTAATCTTTGATTTGTTTATTTTCTTTTTTTTTTTTTTTATTTTGCTCGTCAAAATGACCACACTCCACCTGATGGTAAGCAGTCATGTGGTCTAAGAGCAGTGACCTCCACATCGCCCCCACAGTAGCCGAGGCGATGTTGAGGTCTCTACTTTGACGGCCTGAGAAGATGCTTTTTCACGCCCCGCTTAAAGAACCCAGGATTGAAGGAAGAAGGAAACACGTGCCTTGGCAGAGAATTCCATGCGTTGGTCGTTCGGCAGAGATATGAGGACCCAAACTTTTTGGTACGCGCTCTAATCGACTCTACCGTGTAAGGATGGCATCTGAGCCCAGCACGCGTAGTTTATGCGATAGAAACAACATTAGTGTAATCACAGCATCGGCTACATCAACTTGTCAGCGAAATTGAAGCGAATTCATTAAAAAATGTTCGCTTATAATGTAGCCATTCCATGTTTATATCATTTCGCTTTCACAGTCGCATCGCGAATCGCTGCCTACTGTAGCCTCAGCCTTAATCTAAGGACACAAAGAACATCTAGACTCGAAACAACTCTTTGTGAATTACACATTTTTTTATTCCCGTATGGGTATCGAACCCGCAACACTCGGCGCAGTGTCTATGGCGAGGCGACCACTTACCAGATTAAAAATCCTAATCCTAACTAATATTATAAAAGCGAAAATGAGTTTGTTTGTTTGTTACCTTTTCACGCCTAAACCACTGAACCGATCATCCTGAAATTTTGCATATACGTTTTCAGGTGTACAGAAACGGGCATAGGCTACCTTTTATCCCGTAAAAATTACTCTTCCCGAGGAAAACAATAATAACATTCTTATGATAATAGATGGCGCCATGCGTCTTTCGAATCATGATTGAATTATATTATTAGTTTTCACCCGCGGCTTCGCTCGCGTAAATGTAGGTTAGGTTTGGTTAGGTTTGCAACAGTTCTTTTTTCTGGATGAAAGCTACCCTATGTCCTATTCTGTACCCCTGACAACGTGTATGCAAAATTTCATGTTGATCGGTTAAGTAGTTAAGGCGTGAAAGCGTAACAAACAAACAAACAAATAAACTCATTTTCGCATTTATAATATTAGTGAGCATTATTACAAGCAGAGTAGAACCCGAATTGATTGTCATATTCTAAATTAACGCGAGCGAAGCCGCGGGCAAAAGCTAGTAAACAATAATTATGAAACTAGAATCTTTACATTTATACATACTCGTATCAACATTAAGTACGTATGCATACAATCATTCTGCGTCCACGAAGTCTTGTCCTGTTATATTTCACTAGCTAAATTAACCTCGCTGCGCTGTAGCTAAATCTAATATTTGTAATTACTCGTTCCCGTTGGAACTTTGGGATAAAAAGTTATTTTTTTTTTATACAAATAATGTAGCAAACAAGCATACGGCCCACCTGATGGTAAGTGGTCACCGTAGCCTATGGACGACAGGAACACCAGAGGCATCACTTGCGCGTTGCCGACCCTTTAGGAAAGGATGTGGGAAGGAACGGGAGCCGGATGGGGGAAAGGGGGTGATTGGGCCTCCGGTACTCTCACTCACCGAACGAAACACAACAGTAGGACTACTGCTATTCCACGTCGATATTCTGTGAGAGGGTAGTCCTTCCCCGGTCGAGCCGGCCCATTCATGCTGAAATCAGCGAGGCTCTACTATTCAAAAAGGACCTTTTTGGGATATATACATTAGACTGTTTATTTTCTTTAATTTTCTATCGATGCATATTCTACAGTTACAATATAATTATCTCAGAAAGAGAAGCAAGATTTTCTCTAAAGGCAGGCGAGTTGAAATTCACAAACATAAACACATCAGTTTTATTTGATATAGAGTTAAATATTTATCATTGGAGTGAAAACAAATAGTATTTCACGAACAATTTCTTAGTTTATTAAACTTTTACATTTCCCGACGTCTTTATAGGTATATGTTTTCATAGCTCAGGGCCGCGTGGAAGATTAAATTGAATGTAAATGTTTCTTTAAAACGACGTTAGAAATATACTTGTAGAGCACGCTTTGCGAACAACGATCGGCAAACATTTCTTTTAAGTATTTTTACTATGCGTACCTACTGTAGGTTTATGTGTCAAGAATTTTAAAGAATTATCTTCATACGTCTTAGAACTTAGCCATATATTGCCAGCAATATAATGTATTGACAGGTAAAACACAGCATTACTAATTCTACCTTCTTATGTTAAGGATATAGTGGCCACTAGCGCTGACTCCTGGGGTAAGGATAGGGTCTGGGTCAGGAGGTGCCCCAATGATATTGCCGGTAGAATTGAGCGGGAAAAGACGATTGATTAATCTTGGTATCTAATCCATAAGTGACAGAGATATATACAGTGTATAAGTGTGTGCGCATACATAAATGCACTTTCTGTTCCCTAAGTCTCATAATCCGATCGAGCAGCAATCCAACACACATCAGATCAGAATCAGACGAAGCATCGACTGTTTTACGTGCTTTGCAAAGCACTTGCCGGGATTCGAACCTCATGCACAGAAACTGCATTTAATACTGTTGCGCCACTGAGCTAGTAAAAACTTAATATTTATTTATTTCAAAAACTATTATCTATCATTACAGGTTCTTAACCTAATGCGATAGTATAGTAACATAACTAAAATATAACATTTAAAACGGTAATATAATAAACATCTTAAATCTATTATATTAACAATAACTTAATATCCAGTATGTAGCCTTTGTGAATTCGCTCAATGAACCTGAAAATAGATCGATACGATCTGATACTGTATTGAGCGCACGCAGCGCCCGCGTCAACGGCGCGTGCTGTAAGAGATTAGTGCGTGCGCGCGGCACCACTAACAACGCCGGCCGCCGCCGTCGCCCCCTATATTCATCTGGGACAAAAAATTGAATTTCTTGGAGGATGGCTGGGTTATGTATTTTACCTCTTATAAGTTTAAATAAATAGCAGACCAGGGCTGCTTCTCTACGTACTTCTAGTTTATAATAGCCTACCATTCCAAGGGTAAATAGAGAAGGATACAGTAGTGGATATCCCGGGTAAACGCCGTACAATTTTAAATATAAAAATCTAATAAATTCTTTTTGTATCCGCTCTAACATATATTTGTATTTGGCTTCGTATGGAGACCAAATGACCGCGTTACAATCCAGGTGACTTTTTACGAGAGCCTCAAATAACGCTTATTATATTGTAAATACGAAAGGAGGGTTTTTAGTCACAGTGTGTCATACAAAATAGCTTACGGCGTCTAACACAAAAAAAAAATTATGATGCTAAAATTCTTTAACTATAGTTACACGTGTTAAATACACATGATAATAATAAGTTTAAAGGTTCCGGAGGCATGTATGCATATCAACCATTCTTTACATTGCAACCCATTATTAGTTTTTTTTTTGACAGCTAGCAACGCGCGAAGAAGCCTTCTCATATTAGCAGGAATTATAAGCTACAAGGACTGCTTACAATAGGTTATATTAGCCATAGAAACAAATGTATATATGTACATACGCTTAACTACATTTCTTTTATAAAAATCGTCTCTCTTACTACAACTATACAAAAACGTTAAATACTTGTGCCATAAAGTCGGTCAGTCATCTTTTGCCTCGATTCCCAAAATGTATTGGATAATATATCATGATGCGTATTTTAATTTTTAACGCCCTTTAATGCTAAATACACGGTTATTGATTTTTTACGAGAGCTTGGATAAAAATAATTCTCGACGTCTAAAATGTATGGCACTGATATTTAATGAAACCTTAAATACTATATTTATGACCTCACATAAATTTTGTTTATCCTAACTAATATTATAAAAGCGAAAATGGGTTTGTTTGTTTGTTACCTTTTCACGCCTAAACCACTGAACCGATCATCCTGAAATTTTGCATATACGTTGACAGGTGTACAGAAACGGACATAGGCTACCTTTCATCCCGAAAAAAATTACTGTTCCCGAGGAAAACAACAATAACGTTCTTAGTTCTTCTTATAGATGGCGTCACGTGTCTTTCGAATCATAATTGAATTAGGTATATTATTACAAGCAGAGTACAACCCGAATTGATTGTCAAATTCTAAAATTAACGCGAGCGAAGCCGCGGGTAAAACCTAGTACTTAATAAATAGAATACCATCAAAGCTTAAAATATTGATATATTTAAAATGTTGGTAACTTAAATAGGTATAGGTAGTAGGAGTCTACTAATATTTTCATGTATCCGTAAAAATTTGAAGAACTATTCTGAGACTCGGTAGTATCGACAAAATATTTCACGGTATATCTAGATATTTTCTCATAATACACTTGAAATAAGTAATCATAATTTTCTTGCCCAATTTGCTCTATTATTATTAAAAATTAACGTTATTATAATAGCCTTGGCAAAGATATATCTAAACAAACAGACCTGACGATAATGCCATACAAAAAAGATAAAATCCTTACTTCCTTACTAATATTATAAATTCGAAAGTAACTCTGTCTGTCTATCTGTCTGTCTGTCTGTCTGTCTGTTACCTTTTCAAGGCTAAACCACTCAACCGATTTAGATAAAATTTGGTACAGATATAGTTTAAGACCCGGGGAATGACATAGGCTACTTTTTATTGATGTAGGTACCACGCAGGCGGAGCTGCGCGCATAAGCTAGTAGATAATAAAATACTTAAGCAATTTTATTAAGCCAAGTTAAATGGTTACTTAAACTCAATATGGGGTTTCTTTCGCAGTCAGTTTTCGCAGGAATATTGAGAAAATACAGAATATATTATCATCACAAGCTATATATTAAACGCGGCATGACAGTATATTGAAAGTAATTTGACGTTTGTAATCCGCCGTCGCCGTCGCCGCCGCGACGCGGCAGCGTCTCACGGGACGAAATAGCGTTCCTTCTACACTCAGACATCTATCCTCAACATATACGGTTTTAATATTTAAAATAATACTTACAATTTCGAAGGTATAGTTGTAACTGTTAAATACACACTAGGTAACGTATGAACTTGCGGTTTAAACACGACTGACGGTATCAAAGGAAAGGAGATGTTTTTTAATCGAGTTTTCGCGAACCGCTTCTGAGAAACTTTGACCAAAAATACACATCACTCACCTCTCGAATATTACAAAATTGCATCCAAGAATTCCAACACAGTTTGTCACAATATTTCACTCACAAAATTTTTGGTGAAACACGCACATTTTTGTGAATCACAATATTTTTTTTAGATTTATTTTAATTAGTGCTTGATTTAATTAGTTTTAACAGGTGCGGTGATTACATTGGGAATGGAGTTTCTATTTATAATTATTTAAAATTGTATCGTTTCGTCGGTTCGGAAGTGTTCGTTAAAAATAAACGACGCGTGGCATCGCACGCGCGCCTCGCGAGTGATCGTATACTAGTGCTGTATCGCTCAGCTGTTCCACTCTGGAGCAAATCCATCGATGCTGGAGAATCGATATCGTAATCGATAAGCATGTTTCACTTCTCTAATGTTGTCGTAAGCTAGTGCTGTGATGCTTGCTTGTCGAACTTTATAGCAATTTTATCGATGCTGGAGAGTTTGTATTTTAATCGATTTCTATATTAGAGCACACGACCAGAAATAGCATATGTTTTGTGTCGCAACTCAACATTTGTTTGCTTTACTTCCGTGTGAATGCTGTTAGGGCTAAGTAAAAGTTTGGTTTAAACTTTGAATTAAACGTTAATATCTTTTGATTGAACAGTGGAGTTAAATCAAGTATTTTACTCTCCAAAGTGTAGGTCTTTTCGTATAGTGGCCTGCCGCTTCATAGGGCGGCGACGTGCTGAAATCTCGGCGGCGCGCGGCGTCGCGATAACATTTGAAAGTGATTCGCGCGGCCCCGCCAATTGCGGTTATGTCGAGGAACACCGTGGTGGGTTTCATCGGTATTACCGGAATGTCGCTCACCATCTTTCCCTCGGTGAGTCCGACATAATCTCTCCGTCGCCCCGCGGAGAGGTATGCGTCAACACATTCTCCCAGGTAAAAATTTCAAAAAAAGTATTTTATTCTACGTGTTATCATGTTTTTATAAATAGTTGCCTACTGGAACGAACATTACTACGTCATTAATATTCTTTGGAGTCAGCCTGTAAAATGTTGTTATTCGTGAACTCTTTATAATATGATCGAAATATTGAGTAAAGTGTTACCGATATACTCCTAACATATTATATGAAAATGAATTACTGGTAAAGGTGCATAGTAACTTAGAAGTACTTACCTTTAGTTGAAAATAATTAGCTTTCTTCACGTTTTCTTCTAAGGGCCATGGTCAACAGCTCACTGAACTATGACAGTTCGGCCGAAGCTGACCACAATTTGCTTTCCTTTCATTTCATTCCATTCAGTAAATCCGAACATTTTTTTTTATACTACCAACGTGGCAAACAAGCATACGGCCCACCTGAAGGTAAGTGGTCACCGTAGCCTATGGACTCCTGCGACACCAGAAGCATCACTAGCACGTTGCCGACCCTTTAGGAAAGGAAAAAGGAAGTGAAAAAGGAGCGGGAAAGGGAAAAGACGGTGATTGGGGCTCCGGCACTCTCACTCACCGAACGAAACACAACAGTAAGAATACTGCTATTTCACATCGATATTCTGTGAGAGGGTAGTCCTTCCCCGGTCAAGCCGGGCCCATTCATGCTGAAATTAGCGAGGCTCTACTACTGAAATTACTTTGCATAGTGTATTTACATAAACACATATTAGGCACGTGGACCAAATTATAGGACTAGCTATAAATAAACACAAACGTGTTTGCTCGTTTATCTGTCTTTAACGCAGTAACGGAACAACCAAAGGCCGGAGTGAATTATTACATATATTTAACGCAGTAGCAGCAACGGATTTAAAAGATTTAGTGCATAAAAATCATTGATAGACATGCCATTTATTATGGCTTTATTGCAAGGAAATGCATGATGCCAGGCCGATTTTCAAAACCTAAAGACCAAGTAAAAGCCGCGTGATAAAGCCAGTATTTTATACTAACATGGTACCTTCTAGTACCAGATTATCATTAGTGGCTTCGATGGCGCAGCGGTAATTAACACGACAGCTGTGCATGTAGTCTCAGAACCGATTACCAAGTCAGACAAAACTATTGAGTTTATCTGTCATTATATATCTCAAATTGTCTTAATTCATAAATTGCGCTCTGGCCACTATATTTCTAAAAAAATTGGATACTTGATGCGAATAGTGGATTCGCCAAATTGTACCACATGTGGAACGGTAGAAGATGTTTACCAATTACTAGGTATAGCGTGTGTGAGAAATAAGAAGGAGAGAGAGTCATTGATAGTTAAGTATACAGCAAATAAATTTGATATAGCACCATAGTTAACTTCTTGAACGTCTAATGGAAATACGTAAAAAATAATAAAAAATTCATTGTGCAAATAATACACAAACGGACAAATGTATGTGCGCTCGACACTTGACTCATTAACGAATCAAGTATGCAGCGGACATACATTTGTATTTTTTTTTTTTGATGACTCCTTTTTCGGACAACGTATGTCCACTCGACAGTTGACGGGTTAAACATTCTGGCTCTACCTTCTATAGAAATAGCTGATTTACTTTTTAAAATGTATAGCTAATGATTATTGTTAATTGTGTGTAACGGTTGAGCCTGGTATGCTATTGTGAATAACAGCCTCGATAAATAAAAGAAAAACTGTCATATAATATTCAGTAGCGACAGGGAGGCTCGGACTACGCCCGTGGTAGTCGGCACTACCACGGGCTGAGGCGCTCATAGCCAGTTGCACTCACTGGTCGGTAAACGATTAGCGAGGTTAAGCAACGTTGGGTGCGGTCAATCTATAAATGGGTGACCGCTTAGTGGTATTTCATCTGAGCGTCTCCGTGCTTCGGAGGGCACGTAGAAAGTCGGTTCCGGTTGTTGTCAAATTGACAGCAGTCGTTAAGCCATGTCAGAGGCCTACGGGCGGCTTGAACAACTCTTGACAAGAGGTTGGTCACTAACCACACGAAAAGAAGAAGTCGTCACTAGGCTCGCTCTCTAGTACGAACCTAAAATCATACTTGGCGAAATGAGTGCTATACACCTCTACCAACCGTTTTAGGATTTATTTTGATACTAGCTTTTGCCCGCGGCTTCGCTCGCGTTAATTTAAAATTTGACAATCAATTCGGGTTGTACTCTGCTTGAATAATATACCTAATTCAATCATGATTCGAAAGACATGTGGCGCCATCTATTATAATAAGAAAGTTTTTGTTGTTTTCCTCGGAAACAGTAATTTTTTTCGGCACGAAAGGTAGCCTATGTCCGTTTCTGTACACTTGACAACTTATATGCAAAATTTCAGGATGATCGGTTCTGTGGTTTAGCCGTGAAAAGATAACAAACAAACAAACTCATTTTCGCTTTTATAATATTAGTTAGGAAGTTAGGATTAGGATTAGGATTAGGATTGGCGTGAGACTATATACTGTATAAATCTTAACAAAGCTAGTGTTGGCACACGCAACGCAACGCAACTTTAGTGTAGTACCAATCAAGATTTGCGTTTTATGGTCAATCTCGCGTTAATTCATTAATTATTCGCTTCTAGTTAATGTTATAGCTCATTAGATTAGCATGTTACAGTTTGTTAACAAGCGAAAAGTTATGAATGGTTTACATTTATTAATGGCTGACATTTTTCATGCGGTGGAATTTTTATTATTGTGTTAGCTGTTTATAGTGGCAGATATATATTATGTTGGACGGGGAATTTATGACTATCCTAACTAATATTATAAAAGCGAAAATGAGTTTGTTTGTTTGTTACCTTTTCACGCCTAAACCACTGAACCGATCATCTTGAAACTTTGCATATACGTTGACAGGTGTACAGAAACGGACATAGGCTACCTTTCATCCCGAAAAAAAATACTGTTCCCGAGGAAAACAATAATAACGTTTTTATGATAATAGATGGCGCCACGTATTTTTCGAATCATGATTGAATTATATTATTATATATTATTACAAGCAGAGTACAACCCGAATTGATTGTCAAATTTTAAATTAACGCGAGTGAAGCCGCGGGCAAAAGCTAGTATTTTATATATTCTTTATCTCTTTTTTTTTGTAAGTTACCTCTCGTACTAATAATCATTCCTGTGTCACGGGGGACTGTACAAACTTTCAAACAACGGACACAAAGTACACACAGACTTGGCACAACCATTTGAGGAACACACAAGACTTTGTCCTGTGTGGGGATCGAACTCACAACACTCAGCGCGTCGACAGTGGCGAGGCGACCACTTAAACCACTACGCCATCCGTGTAGTCAACATATACATACATAGTCTCACGACTATATACCTCATGAAATAAGCAGAGGTATTACATATCCACAATTTGCCTGTAGTTTTTAAGACTGCGCCGAGCGAAGTGTGCCAAAACAGACGGTCACAGTTAAATCAATAAAATCAACACTTTTTGTTTAATACAAATATAAAATATACATGTACCATAACAATGAATGTGTTTACAATTACTACGTGTAAAAAACTTCAAATAATTAATATTTTCGCCTACAAACTACGTAAATTTGCACGAAAAATGCAAAACCGTAAGCTCGTGTTAAGTGATTTTTCGATTATAACAATAGAAATCTATCCTATTTTACAGCTTAAACGAAACATAAATAGTTATACTACAATTTTTCCGTCCCAAATATTTAAGTTATTGGTTAACAATAAAGTTACATTTTATCAAAAAAGCATTTCAAATCCTCCATACAATTTTACTATGGCGGCCGCGCGCCGATTTGAATATGCGCCGCACGAGCTCTGTCATTATCTGTCTTACGCTTGGCGCAGTCTTAAGTTCCACTTAACGAGGAGCTAGCCTATTGCTGTCTCCAGGGCTAAGTCCCAAACTCCGTGCTTCCCCTGAGAATTTCTTGACAGAAAAATCCAATAACACTTTGCTGGATCCGAAAATGGGAGCGAAACCCTTAAGCACAGCACTGGTAGTGGCAACGCTATCGAGGCAGTCCTTTTCTTTTTACGTAGGTATGTAAAGGGTTTGTCAATAAGGGCGGGTAGATAAAAACAAAGAAGAGTAAGGAAAAGTCTAGCGTGGTCAAATCGCATGACCTTGGTGGCCAATTCACATCAATGCTGCGAGAGATAACTTTACCCTCAAATCGTTCATGCAGAATATCAATCGTGGCGTCCGCTGTGTGGCACGTAGCGCCGTCCTGCTGGAACCACATGTTGTCTAGGTCCATACTTTTTCTTGTCGGGTTTCTTGAAGTCGCAGGTCTATGCAAATATACCACAATTGACCGATGCCTTAAAGGTAAACATAACACAGAGCATCGCTCAAAGCAGCCAGATCTATGCGAAAGTCACTGAAAATTGGACCATTCGGATCCGTGCCACTGTAAGAAGACGAGGCGGACATTTGAACGATGTCATGTTCTACACTAAATGTCATAAATGGGCCTTGCAAACAAAATAATAATTTTGTTAATATCTCACACACGGCTTGTATTATTTCATTTCAACATCTACCCGCCTTTGTTGAAAAACCCTTTACATATCTGTCGCTCATCGAATAATGCCTGCTTCGCGTCCTTTTTAGTGTTCTGATGATCTAAACCGAAAAGACGCCAGTCGGCTCTATTATTTATTCTTAGTGACCTGCCCTATTCGTTTTTCTTAGCTTTAAAGAATAATACCATACCAACTGAAAATTAACGTTCTTGGACTTTTACGATTTGTACACGAACTTAATATAATATTAGACAACAGTTCAAGCTATAAAGACATATTTATTGCCCAACTCTTAGACCGACTTGCATCGATCGTGGTTACGAATTGACTGGTGTGAGCTCAGCGGCGCCTTCGCGATTTGCGGGTTTCGGCAACTACCCTCACTTGGTCATTTTTATTTATATTTGCACTGCCAGATCTTTAACACACAACACTAACGACGTCAATACACTGACGAACTAAGTCACTGCGGCGACGATTACATTTGCTGATGACTGGATTCCAAGACGTAGATAAACGGTAACAAACCTTCTGGTTGAAATTGCGATATTTAATTAAGGGATTAAATATAGTGACCACAGGAAACACTAATTGCGCAGCAAAATATGCTTACTAAAATATCATAACGAGCACCTATACGCCTCAAATCACTGCATTCCGTCTCGGAAGGGTTAGGTTATGTTAGGTTCCTTCTTAAACCCACCTAAAAATAGGAGCCCCGCTCAGCGGGGCTCCGTCGACTTATTTTGATCTCTTTAAATATATTTTGCTGTGCAATTTGGTGATCATTTACTATTTTTAACTGTTATATTTTACTATATCTGGTGATAAGTGATAAGTTAAACATAAGCCTTTAATTAATAATTGATCAGGGACTTAAAAGCTATTCAGATAAGAGAGATTTCAGTATTAAATGGCGTTATTTTTCAAAAATGTGACTGTTAGAAACCAGATGTTAATTAAAAGCCTTATGCCTCATTTACTCATGCTATTCTTTAAAAAAATATTATCATATTTTGGAAACGAGTAGTAGCTACGGACAGTTAATTTTTGACACATATTCTATAGAAAATATGTGAAATTGAACTGCCCATAGCTAAAACGTTCGTTTCTTGAAAATATAAACCAGGCCTAAGTCTATTTTTACTTGAATAATAACCCAGTACTTAATAATACCATATTTTACTATTTCCACGGATACAATAGAAAAACAAAATTTTCACTGCGTCTTCGAAAGTGAGTTTGATCATGAGATTTTACAGAATTGCTGAAACAAGGAATAAAGTAGTTCCCGCGTGATTGCGCCACGCTGAATCGAGAAGCGTAAATGTATAAACCTAAATACAAAGAAAATTAACAGTAAACCTCGAATCTCTGTGTTTACTCATTATTTTTAACGTGAACTTAAAATTAAACGATAAAACAAGCATCTATTTTTGTTTGAGACGCGCCCATAAACGCTGGAGGTCGTAAATGTGAATAAGCTAGTAGATAAACTCTAAATAAAGTATGGTTATAACTTCATTCCTTTCCTGCTGCGATGGGCAAAACATTGAGTTATTTTTAGAGTAGGTCCACAGAGATTGAGTATAATTGAAAGAAACTAAAACGCATATTAATCTCTGCTAATCCCGTCGGACAACAGGTCTAAATATACGATTGCCTCTTCACAAACGTGTTTTATGACAAATAGTTGTTTTACTTTGATTATGTACCATTTTGCAGAGGTTCTTGAATTAAACAAAATTATAAGGGTCTTTAAATAGCAGCCCCAATTTTGTAAATATGTCCAATAGATGGCGACGTAATCAAGCAGCAGTTAACTATGTAAATTTTTATACATCTGGTTACCCAAGTCCAGTGCTTTGCCCTATACGGAACATAATACAGATACTCATAATTATGGCCTCAGACCACGGAACCAAAACACATATAAAAGCGACGAGTAGATACCAACCATATCCATGGATGATACTATTCTGTATTAAAATACTTGACAAAAAAGACAGATAATATTTTAGTTCAGTCTCATTAGCAAATTTTGCATATACAAACTCTTAAAATTAAAAATTATACTCTATAATTGTCAAAAGGTTATATTACTCTTAATAATCCTCTGTAGAGACTGATAGATGGCCAGTCACGTCTGTCCACGGTTCAAAACCAGGTGTTCTATTTGGCATATCAATCAAACCATCACACCGTCAAAACTGATCAAGAAAAACACGAAACAAAATTCATAGTAATAATATTTTCAACAAACATCTACCTGAACAAAAACAGGTAAGATAATAACAAAACTAAAATATAGATGTTGAATAGTTTGTGTATATAGTCTTCTAAGAATTTAACCCAAATCAATAGACTTATCCTACGGTAGACCCGAAAGGGCCTAATAATTAGAAAGTGGCTTCTATGCCACTCATATGTGGTCTCCAAAATAAGATACTGTTACACTACATATATGTCATCAATGTAAAGCACACGTCAGGCTGCCCGGTCACCTTCTGTAATAATTACAGAAGGTGACCGGGCAGATTATTATATTTGAAGTATGGAATATAAAAGAGGCTATATATTTTTGCAGTTGTCTACAACACATTTAAACTTCTTACACATATAATTTACCTAATATTTCGGTAAATAATATTTTTTTTTTATACTTAGTTAAATAACTTTTTTAAGTAGAAGAATTAAAAAATAGATAAATTATTTCAATTTCTCAATTAAGAATAATAAAATGTCTAATGTCTTAAGTAAAAATTCTAAAAACGATTGTTCATAATAATATAATAACAAAGCTGTATATAATAAAGGCTTGCCGAAATTTGATCAATAAAGATCTTTTACAATGCATTTATTAGACTTACCTACTAACTTACATACCTAACTCGACTTTGTTACCGAAATTGTGTACCCAGCGAAAGTCACGCGCTTCTCTTCATAAACACATAAAATGTACACTATATTTCGGTAAATAATAATTTTGACGATAAGTACTTAATTCAATAGTTGTAGCTCTATTAGATAAAGAATAAAGATAAATAATTATGTACCTGTTTTTTAATATGCATAATATCGAATTTTCTATTATAATAGGACCAGCCATTGAATTTCATGTTGTATGCTTTCTTTTGATAAATAGAATAGGTACTTACTGTCTATCAATGAGAAATATCATCGAATATCATTTTGAGAATAAGAATGTAAAAAACGTAACAAATTTCGTTAAATTATTGTACTCTACAAAAGTTATTTTTATTATCACGCCATCTATGATTCAAGCCGGGAACTTTAACAAACACGTTTATCTGTAGCATAATGGTGCACGCCATCTATGCATAAGAAAAGAAAACTTTTACTATCGCCCTCTGTTAGTGGTAAACAGCGAGGTAGGGATCTAATGTTTACAGGCTATCCGAAGGTTCGGCGCGATGATGAGGCGCTAGAGGACAATGGAAGTTGTGCAGAAATTCATTTCACTAATCGTCACTGGAATCTTGGCGCTCTTCGGGGTGGTCAACGCATGCACGAGAAAGGTTTACATCGCCTGCCGAGCACCGGCACCGTGCAGCAAGTAATTACCGGTGAGCTTCGTTATAATAACTAAGTAGAGATGATAACATTGATAAAGAAATATTATTGTCAATCTGTTGTAGAAATTAAGTTCACGGGAAAAAAATCAAATAATCTATTTTATATATTCTCTTAAGATGATGCTGCTAAAGTTATGGAGCATCTATTGTTTTTGTTATGAAATGAATATAATTTCGTCACAGAAAATATAATAATATTTATATTTTCCGAGTACAAGTTTCATAGCCAATCCTGATACCTTTTAGCAAATTTCCGGTAAAGCATTCTTTGAGAAGTCAACGCAATCCTTTCACGTTTTTGCTTGATAACCGTTACCCAAACCAGAACTGAACTTTTGCTAATACCTAACTGCACTAAAGCAGGAATTAAGAGCGTGATTCGTATTCTCTGTAAAGGCATATAATCGTATGCCCTTACCACAATAAGATAACGCTATTATCGACACCATTTAAGAATATTGACAGTACGCGCCGTTCCTAAAGATAAATCAGACAGAATTTTTATTTTAAGTTGAATCTTTATAAGGATTGGCTCCTTCGTGTCAATTCTTCAAAACCACTTCGAAACCTATTTAAAAGAGTTTACATAAACACTTGAAGTCAGACAGCAATTCTAAAAACCATTGTTGTGGACTCAAAACCTCTACGTAAATGAACCCAATTCGTATTTGAGAAAACTCTTCAATATTCAGACAGCCTCGTTAGTTTTATAACAGTATAGATAGAACATTATGAATAAGTACGTACAGTTATCTGAGAGACGCCATGTGATGTACAAGCATTACGTTTAAATTAGCTCAGTTGTTTATTTTCGTACTTGACGAGAGCCAAACGGCCTTAACTCGATCGCGCAGCGGTTAGATTGCTCATCAAATTGCTATTTTTAAATCACTGTAAAGATAAAGATAAAGATGATTTATTTGCCATAACATGTGTACAATATGGTGTTACAAAATATTACAGTTTCAATATGTTCCGAAAATTTAAAGACATGCAAATATTGATAATAATTAAAAACAGCACGCATGTTACATATTCATAAATAATTAAAAGAATGAAATATAATAATAAACAAGTAACAATAATATTTAATTTTTTATTATTAATAAACCATAAGTATTAAAAACAATTGAATATGAGGAAATCATGTAAAAGTAAAAAAATGTAGTTATAGTATCAATGTCAATTTAAATAATCAAGAATAACAATAATAAAATATAATAATAATAATAATTTAATTACATTATTTGTTTATCATTAAGGAATTCATTTATATTATAATAACATTTTCATAATAGAAGGGCTTTAATATAATGTTTAAATAAGTTTAAATTAACTGTTTTATATGAGTTCGGCACTTTATTTAAAGATTTTTGGTGCCATACAGAATATGCTTTTGCTCATGAGTGTTGCCTTAGCAGTGTGGATACATAATCTATTGCTATGACAGTCACGTTGATTGCGAACAGTTACATCTGACAGTGTAGGGAACAGGTGTGAATTAGTTTTTACAAACACTGCTGTCTCATAGATAAATAGGCATGGCAATGTTAACTCTATATCTTTCAAAATATGGTTTACAGGAGTCGGTGACTTGTAGACCGAACATAGCCCTGATACACCGCTTCTGGAGCTTAAATGCAGTTTCTTTCTCAACAGAATTGCCCCAGAAAATAATGCCGTACCTTATCTTATCTTATCTTGTGTGTGGGGGCCAGTCAGTACAGACCGGCGACACTTCGACCCAGTGGGATCTTTTGTGTCAGCCCCAAGATTCATCCCTTAGCTATCTCCTTATGAATGTACTGCATTAGCTGAAGTGTACAATTCAGAGGGAGAAGCCTGAAGTCTTCAGGGTTTGGATATGCCAATCCCATCAGACCCATCCTAAGTCCAGCCAACGCGTCGCATTCACACAGTAGGTGCGATATGGACTCGTCCTGTTCACCACAGGCTCTGCAGATCGAATCGTGTGTCAATCTCAATCTGCCCAGGACGTCTTTGGTGCCAAAATGGCCAGTGAACGCTCCTGTGAGCAGGCGCATTTGGCTCTTGCTATACCCGCAGAACCTCCGGGTGAAGCCTGTGGCTCTGTTTGCAATGAATTTTTTGGAGTGTTCCAGACCCCTAAGGGCCATCCACTCTAGCCTGTGTTTTTCATTGCCGCGTGCATTCAAAGCTGCCTTTACGGTGCTCTCAGAGAGTCCCACGAATGGCTCGGGGCCCACAAATAGTTGCTCCGAGCCCTTTCTGGCTAGTTCATCAGCTTCCTCATTGCCCTGCACCCCTGCATGCCCCGGACCCCACACCAGTCTGACTGTGTTCTTCCTGCCTAGTTTATTAAGGAGCTTAACACAGTTCAGAACCAGCCTGGAGACCACCCTACACGAGTCCAGAGCCTTGAAAGCAGCTTGACTGTCACTGAGAATATACACAGTCCTGTCAGTGACACCACTGCTGATATTCTCCTGTGCACAGGCAATTATAGCATAGGTTTCCGCTTGGAAGACCGTTGCATATTTGCCCATGCTTTGGCTCACCTTAGTCGTTGGCATAGATACCAGCGCCCGATCCTGTTTCTATTTTGGATCCATCAGTGAACCAGTTGAGACAACCCTTGTCAGGGGATTGTAAACCTTGTCTCCATTCGTCCCTCGTATCTTTATCTTAAAATTCTTTTTGAATATGTGCAATAGTTGCGTTTTGTCGCATCCCATGCTCATAATCCTTTTGAGATCCTTTGAGATCTCCAATTTTGTGTGTCGAGTTACCAGCATATTGACGCTCCACAGCCCATGCACAGATAGTCTATGTAGCGCCTTTATCACCTCTGACTCGACAACAATGTGTAGCGGCGTTAGATCCAGCAGGACCTCTAACGCTGCAGTTGGCGTGGTCGGAAACGCCCCTGTTATAGCCATGCAGGCCAATCGCTGCACCTTCGACAGCGCGTTCCTGCATGTAGCTAATTTGGTTCTTGGCCACCAGACAATGCTTCCATACGTGAGTATGGGTCTTATCATCATCATGTATAGCCACTTGATGACCTTAGGCTTTAGCCCCCAGGTCTTCCCATAAGTATCCAGTATATAATCCGAGAAACTTAGCATTGTCTACGGTATTTACAATGAACTCTCCATGTTTTATATTTAGTTGTTTATTTTGTAATCTTTGACTAAAGTTCGTGATTTGAGTTTTCTCCAAGTTTATTTTTAAATTATTTTTATTCATCCAGGTAATTATTAAGGATAATGCATTGTCAAAATCGTTCTCATACTCGTCCAATGCATTGCAAGCTACTGTCAGTGTACTGTCATCAGCAAATAAAATTATAGGATGGTTAACTGAACTGGGAAGGTCATTAATATAGATAACGAACAACAGAGGGCCCAGCACACTGCCTTGTGGAACCCCGTAAGCAACCGTTCGTTCATTTGAGGTAGTTGTAATTTCTCTCTTTGATTTAAAATCGACTGCTGTCAACGCTGTAAACTGTTTTCTGTTGGTCATATATGACACAAGCAAATTTAGCACGTTTCCTCGTATACCGTAACGTTCAAGCTTATATTTCAGTATATTGTGATCCACGTGATCAAATGCCTGCGTCATATCGCAGTATACTGCACAAACAGGATTTCTTTTATCCATATTCGTTATTGTTTTATGGAGGAACTCATAAATAGCAACATTAGTTGACATGTTTTGCCTAAAACCCTTTTGTTCTTTACAAATTATTTTATTAACCTCTAAATATTTATTTATTTCCTTGTGTGTACTTCTCAAAAACTTTCGAAAATATTGGTATTAGGGCAATAGGTCTATAGTTTGACATTGTCTTTCCTGTTTTTCTTATGAACTGGCTTAATTATAGAAACTTTCAATCTCTCTGGGAATATACCCTGACATATACACAGATTTATTATATGGCTCAAATGGTGACAAATGAGATTACCAACTGATTTTACGATGTTAGTAGAGATTTCATCATATCATACACTTCTGGTATTGTTCAAATGTTTGATAATGGTCAATATATCTTTAGGTATACTAGGGGCCATGAACATAGAATCTTTCCTATTGGGTATAGCAGATGCAGCGTGCGTGTCAGAATCGGGCAGCGGTTGGATTTTATCTATGAAATAATCATTGAAATAATAATAGCTATTAATCTTGAATTATTTATGACTTTATCATGTAATTTTATTTTATGTATAGTCTCTTTGGGTGTATTGAATTTATTATTATTAATTATTTGCCATGTCAATTTCATTTTATTATCAGAAGTATTAATTTTATGAATATTCTGGATTCTTTTTGTGAGGGTTATAATTTTTTTGAATAACTTTACATAGTTGTTATACGTCATATTTTTAGAAGGGGAAGGTTTTATTCTGGTAGCCCATAAGAGTTGCCTTTTTTTCCTACTGCAAACTTTAATACCTCTGGAAATCCATTTGGGCTTTTTTGGTAGCTCTTACTGTAATTACCTTCAATGGGAAACAAAGTTTATAAATAAGAATAAATTGATCGAAAAATAAATTAAATGCGGTATTGGCGTCGTCAGTTTCATAAATTTCTGCAAATGTCAAGTTACTAATATGTTCTTTAAATTTTTCTTCATTTTCTAGTGAATAATCTCTTTGTTCTTTACGCCATTTTTGTAAGATGTACAAATAATTAACTAGGCACTTTAAAAGCTGTGCTGTTTGGTCAGATAAAGCTAGTTCTATTACATCAGCATGACAACATTTCTGAACATCGTGTACAAAGTTGTCAATGCACGTTTGGCTTGTTAGCCTTGTCGGTTTCTCTAGAGACAGTTTCAAATTAAAGCTAAGTAATAAACATTTTAATTCTAGTGATACATTATTTTTCAGGACATCAATATTGAAATCACCCGCTATGATTGTTTTTATATTTCTTTTTATTTATTAGTGTTAGTAATTGTTCTAGTTTTTGAAAAAAAATATTTGATGATGAATTTTATGATGTAAAAGGTGTTATTGTAAACAGATACTCAGCCCTAATGATGTGGTCAAAAATAATAGTTGAGACGCGACTAACTGGACCAGTCTGATCGAGCCACATTGTTTTTTTAGCTCAATGTGAACTACGTCAAAATTAATATGGAATGATTATTTTGATAGGACTCTTAACTAAGAAAGAATATAAAAGATTGCTCGGTTTTGCAACCTAACACAGAAAGTCCATGACGGTACAGAACCGTAACCGAGAAAAGGTAGACTGTACCAAACTTAATATTGCCTTACGTTTACGCAAATGTCATACATTGAAATTTATATAATAATAGTGTTTTATAAAAAATAAACAAGGCGATAGTACCCGTATATTTTTTTAAATTTCAATGTACCAAACTTCCCTCATACCTTTTTATACGACAATCCTTTGGCGTTGCCAAACATAATATTATAGCAGAAATCTCTAAACGATCCTGCGCATACGGAAACACAGCTGCTGTTGAACAAATTTAGGTTTAGAGACAATTATGAAAGCGTGAAATCTACGATGCATATATTAACTCAAAGGCTCAAGAACGCCTCTTTCTATAACGCATGGGCGTTACCTAAATGCTTCCATGGAGCCCGGAAAACTTTCGTTGCTAGATTGACATTTTAGGGTACAAAATAGAGCCTTGCGATATGATTTTCTACACGCTTTGCACTGCCTTAATCCGATACTGTGTTAGGGCACAGTATTGTGAAAAGTAGGGTTTGCTCCTCTTCATAGATATTAATGAATCTCTTGACTAACGCTTAAACCCCTAAGGAAAATACACAAATCTTTTTACCCGACTACGACGAAGCCAAAAGGAAGGGTAATGATTTTGTAGTCTGAGTATGTATGTTTGTTTCATTGACAGTCAGTCTGGTTTCCGACAGACTGATAAGTTAAATCTATATTTAAAGAAACGAAATAAAATATGATTTTCTCTTGTTCCAGTTACCAGTTATGGCAAATTTTAATTTAAGCCGCCTATACACAATTCTGTTCACATTTCTCGCAATATTGGTAATAAGTGTGACGGGATGTCGAAGTTGTTGTAGAAAGAAAATTCCTTGTGGACCTGGCATCGCTCCCTGCAGACGAGGTCCCTTCAAATGAATCAATGGTTGAAGGACGTCACCCCTGAACTAGTAAGAGGAGATGTGAGAAATGTATTTCGACAATTGGAGTGCCGTTAACATTATAAACATTCCCATTCCTTTATGACCCAGTGCATTGCATCTAAATGTTTGCATCAAAGCCGTAACATCTAGTCCTGATTTTGCAACTTACACGTGACTAATTATGAAAACTTAAATGTAAAAAGGAAAATTGCACTTTTATTTATTTTATATAAATTAAACCGAAAAATGAAAAGCGTTAACAATGGAAGTGAATATTAAATTCGGGGTGACGTGCTGTTATATGTATCAATTAAACTATAATAATAATATAATAATACTAAAATTTATTTATTTCTCGCCACATTACATTTCTATTTTTGAAGCGCCGTCTAAGCAGCATTCTTCCTGAGTTATTTGGCAGGCCTCGTTTATAATGACATGCCATCTTAAAATCTTTTATTTTAATTTTGACGCATTACCATGAATGGTTGCTATGCTTAGTTGATAAATTAACAGCACGGTATGCCATCACCTCTCAGACTCCAATCGTCCCTCGAGTTCAAAAATCGTCACTTTATAAACATTATTTAATTTAATACTTACATGAGCTAAGGCCACATAAATTCTATCAAAATCTATGGTAGTAGTATTTCCCCGTTGCAAACACAAAGTATTGATTTGGGTCAAATTCCACCTGTTAGTCTGTTTAATGGTATTTTTTTATACTTTAGTTGGTTGTGTAGTTACTTTATTTTAGTTGTTTGTATTTTTATTTGTTCGGTGGAAGGACTCAGATCGATTCTTTTTCGTTTGCAGGGGGAAGACAGCGGAGTGGTTGAAATGGCGATGCGCTTTAAATAGAAGTTCAAATATCTCTGTAAGTATTTCAATTATTTGTTTTGCCCAAAACCAATTGGGAAATTAAAAATGTTTAGTATAAGATTGTCGGTCATTGATGATAAATATCGAATATTTCGTCAGAAGAACTTAAAGTACATCGACGCCACAGTTACTTTTAGTGGAGCATAACACGATAACATTAGATGATATTCATTAACTTTGCGACTAATTGGTACAATCATTTTATACCACGCTAGTGGCGATCTCAGCCCATCTGTGGCTTGCAACATTACAGCTATCATTGGTACGGTTCTTGATACTGATGAAAAGGAGTTGCTGCACTGCCAGCGCATCAATCCAAGAAGGTTAATTTTCCTACCATACTTAATATTTCCACTGATAATTTCGAAAATCGGATAGTTAACTGAAAAACAAAGCCTGTCAACTCTTTACGTGACAATACGAGGCGTTTATATTTACTATTTCACAACCAAAAGGTTCATAATGAGATTTTCTTTACTACTCGGCAATTCAAGATCTGTTCTGGAATACAGTGCTGTTCATACTTACAGCTTAACAACTGTGTTTAAGATATAATATTTCCTTATACTAAGGGCACCTTAGGGGCACTTTACAGACAAGACTTGTCCTGAAAGCTAGAGCCTAGCAAATAACCTTTTTTTTTTACGTGGCGTAATGCATTGACGCAAACCCCTCCACGGGGTGGGCGAAGGGCTTATATCGGACTGAAAGATGGAATAAGAATAATGTACTTCCCGAAATACCGACTAAACCTACCACGATGTTCCTCGACAAAACCGCAATCGGCGGGGCCGCGCGAATCACTTGCACATGCGGTCGTGACCCCGCCGAGGTTTCGGCCCGCCGTATGAAACGGCAGGCCACTACACGACAAGACCTACTCATTAGGCACTACGCCCTTTAAAGCCCTACTGTCCTGCCCCTAGAGGAGAGACAGACACGACAAAGCGGCGCGCGTGGGAACACGCAAGCTGCCTCTCGGACCTGGTGCTGAACGGATGGCGGGCAGGTGTACAAAGCCCACCACCCCTAGGTCAGACCTCAGGGTGGCTGGAGGTCATCTCGCGCCCTCCGGCGCCCGATTTTGCGGTTGGGGAGAGGGTTTAAACGCTCCCTCTCCCACTCCGCCGCCTCCTTGATGGAAATCACTTCCTCACAGAAGGAGGCGACGGCGTTCCACGACCTCTCACTCCGGACCATAGACTGAACTACGGCCGGGAGCGAGAGGGCAGCCAATCCAACTGCCGCGATCAACTCACGGCGCTGCGATGCCCAGGCGGGGCAAAGTGTGCAGCGACGTGTCCTCAACAACGTCGCGGCAGTCGCCGCAGTGGTGATAACCGGGCGTCTCTTGCCGGCCTATACGACACAGGAACCGGCCAAAACAACCATGGCCAGTCATTACCTGTGTCAGCCGGAAGGTGAGGGCGCCATGCCGCCTCTCCAGCCACTCCTCAAACACGAGACTTGCCGCCACGATCGTGGCGTGTCCGGCCTAGCAATTAACCTTAATGTAGCTTCAATAACTTAGTAAACTTACCAACCAATAGATTTTGACGTTTATAATAGGTAGTTGCTTTGTGACATAATTTAATGAATTATTTTGACTTTGGCAACTGTTTATCATAAAGACAAGTAGCCTCGAATTCAAAAGACATTCGTGTGCTTATCGGATGATAAAGGCCGTCTGCCTCAGCGGCTTAGTATACATATTGTCCCTGAAAGTTTAAGCCTCAGATTTTTCTAGCTCTTTGAGTATCAGCTACGAGTTCTCCCCATGCTATCAGTGTATTCCACTAGTTTCTACCAGCTGTATACCTGATAAGCACAAATAGTGTTTTGTTCCACTCTTTCCTACCGTGACGTCACTGATTGGGATTAGTGGAATTTCATTTCCTCTTAACTCTACTATGGCAGTTATGTTAATAAGTATCTAAAATACTATAAATAATACTATACAATGATACCTATACACGGAGATATCTTCTTGAGTGTCAAGGGGAAATACGGAAAAATAAAAATAAAAAATCATTGTGCAAACAATACACAAACGGACAAACGTATGTCTGGTCGACACTTGACTCATTAACGAGTCAAGTGTGGAGCGGACCTACATTTGTATTTTGTTTTAATGACTCATTTTTTGTGGACAGACATATGTCTGCTCGACAGTTGACGGGATATTGTAGTATAGGAAAAAAAACTTGACAATATTATTCGCAGTTAATAAATGTATTTCTTGTTTACATAATATGTCTTACGTTTACGGGAATGTTTATTTTAGAACAAAGTAGTTTTAATTTCAATGTTATACAAAATCCACAACGCGACAAAATCCGTATAAAGTAGTTTTTATTTTAGTTACTTATTAACATAACTGGCATTTCAGTAATAAGTGGAATATAATATATACATATATTATTATTTATAAGAGGGCATTCCTAAGCTTTTACACTACGCCAACATCAAACGAAAAGAAAGGAAGAGAGGTGCTCACCAATATTTTGCAGGTTGTGTTTTGCCTTAGTTGAATGTAGAATATTATTGTTTACTGAATGCCTGACTTAGGCTACTTGATAGAAGTCGAAAAGCTAGGTATATTCTATATGAAAAATCTGACAATTTGAGTCAAAAGCAAGTATTATTTGCAAGGATTTTGTCGTCATATAGCACTATGACATACCTGCCATGGTAGATCAATCCAATATAGTCAAACGCTACCATATCTAACAAGGCTCACGAGGAAACCATGCAGTCTCAATTGTATAGACAACGATTCGGTGCCTCGGAGACTACGATACACAATAATAAAATAAATTATGTAGTCTATATCTTAGAAGGGGCCGGCAGAGATGTATTACACACACATTACATAATAAGGGGCGAGTCTATTGCCTTCTTTCGGATACAATTCCAGATTCCTTCTACGTCGATACTGCGTGTTTCTTGACGAAACAGACATAAGTAAAACAAAAACGTTGGGAACTTGTAGATACATATGTATAGCAGCTCGTAATCCAAAACTTCGATTGCAAGATTCGGGAGTGTGTCTGTGTAAGTAGACTGTAATTGTGTACGACGTCATCTATTATTATGTGTCATAACTTGTTCACACCTGTGTGGACCTGTTGCATCGCACCTAAGACCAGAGGTCAATCTGATAGTTAACGAGTTAGCTGTCGATACTACTGAAGAACGTTATCAATGCCAATAAAAAATGCCAGTAGGAATTAGCGGCATTTAGTAAGTTTAGTAAGTCGGGCCTGTATTATGCCACTAGTAGGCTCAATGAGTCGGGTCTAAGTGCGGTGCGAGATGAGTGTGCCTCAGTGAATCGAAGTTGTTGCTTCACAATGTAAGTTCTACAGTGAGTCAGGGTGGATTCTACGTAATTGCTGCAAAGGTGGTGAGATAATTGGTTTGCTTACATGATCAGTGTATCTGTTGCCTTGATACTGGTGAGACCGTATGTAAAAATCAAGCACGCACATTTTTTTTTAGGCAACTAATGTGGCAAACAAGCATACGGTCCACCTGATGGTAAGTGGTCACCGTAGCTTATGAACGCCTGCAACACCAGAGGCTTTAGGAAAGGAAGTGGGAAGAAGAAGGAGCGGGAAGGGGGAAGGAGGGTGATTGAGCCTCCTGCACTCTCACTCACCGAACGAAACGCAACATTCGCTGCAGACTTGTAATAGTCCATGTTGAGTTGAGGGATCCTGGCTGGCTGCAACTTTATTACTGCTAATCTAGAGAAGTGCTGTGAGAGAGCTGCTAATATATACAATCACGTCGGATACTGGATCATCACGTCGGGTTTGGGACTACGTCGGGTGCGGCATTACGTCGGTTGCGGGATCACGTCGGGTGCTGGATCATGTCGAATGAGGAATCACGTCGGGTGCGGAGGATTACGTCGGATGCAGCTTTTTTGTTAAGGTTGCTTATTGACTTATGTTTAGCTAACAACACAGTAAAGCCTTTACAGGGTAACTAACATTAATGCGAATGATACTGTAGGCGATTCGCATGCTCGTTAATGATAATCTAAGAAAACTCAGATTTTAGAAATATTTTCACAGATTATATGATGCGTTGGGCGCGTTTTCTGCTGGCACTGTGCATCATAGCAACTTGGTTCCTGGAGGTCGCTGGGTGTGGGAAAAAGAAGATTACTTGCGGCCATGACGACCCACCTTGCAAGAGATAACTTTTTCATAGACAATAGATTGATGACCTGCGTCTATACTGCAGAACGAAAACCTACGTACGTTCCTATTCTACGACATTATATCAATTATAATTAAAATTTGTACCAAAAAGATATGGTGATGGTACGGATGACTTCTAAGAAGTGCACTAACCACTTTGCTCGGTAACGTTCCGGAGGCTTATGTTTACCCTATGCCTTTTATTCAGTCCATCTTTAATACGTTTTCCTATAGCTAGCGATTGTAGAATATTCGTCATAGTCATCACTGATGGCAAGTGAATACCGTAGTCTATGCATGCTTGTAACTTAAGTATAATCATTTGCGCATTGAAATAAAAAAGAAAACGTTAACTGTTCCTCTGCTTTGCATAGCGTCGTTTTGAGGAGTCTGGCAACCCCAACCCTAACCCTAGCTGAAGCAGTAACACAACAAAAATATTGGCTGCGATTTCCTGTAGACTGGAGATATCAATCGGCCTGGTCCAGTTTGAGCAGATTACCAGATCTAAACGAAGATACGACTTTACTCATGCAAAATCTTGCTTATTTATAATCTTCGATTGATCTCAGGTGCCTGGTGTAATGGCTATGGATAAGGCGTTTTTCCAAGAAGTAGTAGTTCTGGTCCTGTATAGTCAACGACACCACTGAACCAAACCCCTATGGTGTCGTTTACAATTTTTTTAGGTAACCACACTACTGCCGTCTAGTGATGTGTAACGTGTATAAAAACAATTCATTGTTTTAATTTTTAATGATAATAAGTAATAAGATGCTGAAATTGGGCGAGTTCACAAGGGATTCGTAAAACATAATAAATGTATCCTTTACAACAAAACTAAATTAGTCATAACATACCTTTCGACACTGCCTCGGTTTTATTACGTGCGTCATATAATGAACCTCTAACATTTGAAAATGGTGGTATTTCTTAAAGTAAATTGAATCCCTCGTCTTTTAATTGACATATTTTTCCATATATAATTTTGGAATTGCTTTGTATGTTTTGGACAGTTAGCAATTGACAATCAAATAATATTAATGAATAAACAGAGGCAATTAACCCATAATCTGGCACAGGGAACTATTTTCCCTTATCGTCAATCTAGCTAAATACATGAATATTTTTAAAATGACAACTCTCTGGACTCCATTTTTTATCCCAATATAATATTTGATAATTACTGATTAATTTTTTTGACAACCCCAACCATTCAAATGTCAAATGTCAACGTCACAGCCAGATTAACGTCACGTTTGAAAAAAAACCGCATTTTTCAAGTAGTGCAGACTTCAGAAAATATTCTAGTAAGTAGGTATTTGTACGTTATTGACTAATTTATTATATTCTGTGTAACGTTATTATATACAAAGCGAAAATGTAATTTAAAAATATACAAAAATGTATAGAAATGCAATCAAATTTATAAACGTAATTAGGCAAAGGGAAATAATTTCCCACTTGGGTTGTCGTAAACGGGCAGAGGGAAATAATTTCCCACCTGAAAAAAACCTTTTATTTTCAGTTTCAGTAATTTATACTTTATATTATTTACACTACTACCTAACATGACACGAGAACTTACAGTTAAATCATGAAAAGTTGAATTTTTTGTCCTGCCCGATTAAGGGTTAAGATTAGCATAAAGAGGTCATCTATATCATGTCGTGACCTTACGAATGATAAATAATTGATATAGATAAATGCGTACATAAGTTTTGTATTAGAAATCCATTAGGGTGGTGTGGTTACCTAAAAAAATTGTTAACGACACCACAGTGGTGTGGTTCAGTGGTGTCGTTGACAATACAGGGTTCTGGTTGTAACGCTACTGTTGTCATACTTGGAGAATCTTCTTTAATGACAATCTTCGATTAATCTCTCAGATGTTTGGTGTACTGGTGATGGATAAGGCGTTTCTCCAAGAAGTAGTGGTGTTGGTAGTGACACTGCTGCTATCCTACTTGGAAAGGTGTCTCGGCTGTCAGAAGGTCACTTATGTCAACTGCGACGAACCTCCAAGGTGCCTAGCAAATACTACCAAAAGGTACCTTCTACACTACTATAGTAATGAAACGAATAGGCGTGGTTATATGATTGACCATAAATTAAATAACCAAAGACTATGGTTGTATATCCTCGTAGAAGGAAGCTGTGGTGAACCACACTCTCATTCGCCAGCCGGCAAACTGCATTTGTCAAATCGCCTTGAAAATATAATCAAATAATTTTGATGTTTGAAGATCCCTATAAATGACCACGCATTTTTGTTACATTTCCTACAAATAGATCGTGCAAAGATCTTATTATAATATTGTAATTGAACAGAAAATACTATGTGACAACGACGTGTAAGAAGTATTTATCACACGGGCGTTGCCAATTTTGTAAAAAATAAGGGATACACAGCACCTTAAAACTACTCCCAACACTATGGCCTAGATGTTTGCTAAAGATCTTATAATTTTCAACATAATTGCAATAAAAGATCACTTGGATTCAATCTGCCGTAAGATGCAGGTGTTTATTCAGTCGGCTAGTATAGTTTGGAGCGCGCCTATCTAAAATAATAAGTATTTTTAAGTCAGCAAAATAAACTACTTTTATTGCATGCCTAAAATACAGTTGGCTATATATCCAATCGACTTTAAGCGATTGTCTGCGGCTTATTAGTTCCTTTACCATTGCTAAAGACCATGTTGGTGCCGGGCTATAATCATATGGGGCAACTGTCATCTAGGCGAATTTGTGAACAGGGCGCACGTAAGCGCGTAAGCAGCAGTAGCGATAGTCGCTCTTATAAATAACTAAAACGTGTTATGCTGACTAAAGTCTCACACATGTGTATAAAGGTAGATTAGCGAATGTATCGCATTTGAATAGCTGCACAAATCGCTACTATGACTATTCAGGGTGGTTGCATGAGGTGACTTTTTGCAGCACTAGCGATTAATAGTCGCTATTATGAATAAATAAAACTTATCGCTGATAAAAGTCACAGATAGATAAAGATTGACTGGCGAATATATAGCTGCATAAAACACCGTACGTAACATACGGTGTTTTGTGCATAAAAGTAACATTTTAAGCAGTCTAAACCTATAACTTAATAAATATAGTTAAATGACGTCATGTACGAGCACACAAATCCCACACTGATAAAATAACTACATTTTATCAATGTTGCATTTGGGATTGAATATAATGACCACCAAACATAGTAATTACACACCAAAATGTTCTTACTAAAATATATAGAAAATAAGACTAATACAAGTTTTAGCGATTAATTTCATGTCTGCCTTCGACGTCGTGATGTGGCTAAAAAAGTTTATGCTGATGATACTCCACATGGCTATCTTCTTGCTGCAACTGACAGATGGGTGTGGAAATGGTAAAAGACGACGTAACCGTAGACAAGAAAATCCATGCGTACCTAAGTGTGAACGCTATCTCAATAAAATTAAAGTTATTCCTGTAAGTTAGTTCTTGGAATTTTGTGTTTTCCCATTAGACGCGTAACCATACTCCTGGGATTATTCTTCCCGGAGGAACAGTTATGCTAGAACTACTTGATTTAGATTTATGTGAATTATTATTTTGTCTTGATATTGTATTTCGAAATTAAAATAGCATTTGGAATTTAGCATGCATTTGCGAATTTAATTTTCTCTTGGTATACTAGTCTTAATAATTAAATGTGGCACTTTGTGAAAACGCGATTTAGATATTGCTCTCGTAATCCTTTGAACGCGTTTGGATAAAACTTGTCGACCATCTCATAGATTATCACATAGGATACTAATTTTTATCCCGACATACGTGTCCATCGATTTTACGCGAATGAAGGTATGGGTAAAAACTAGTGCTAACTAAAAGAGGGTGTCTCTTATTATCATCATGTCCAGTACACTGTTTAACTGCGTATATTATCTTCGAGACATAAGTACGTGACTTCTAGCAATTAAAATTCCAGGAAAATAGTTGACCAAATCCCTGAGAATAAAATCACTGGTAGTTATAACGATTCTACTGAGAATACACCAAATTTTACCCAGATTTATGATTACCCAGATTTTAATAATCCTATTTTATTAAGTACTAATGTATTTGCTTTCATATTATTTTTGCAGAAGTAAGTAAAATGGTGACGATGCTTTTTACGGTGTTCCTGCACACCATCATACTTGTAGTAAAGGTTCTCGACTGCAAACGTCAATGCTGGAACGAGGTACTGCCCTGAGGTGAGACATAAAGAAGCTGCTTGGTAGCACCTGCTTTTCTATAAGAAAGGACAACACCGATTCAGTAATAGTTTCTGTATCACGGAAGTCTGCACGCGTAGGTATGCATTGGGAGGAGTGACTAGTGATGTGCGACTTAGTAGTCGCACATCACTAGTCTATATTTTTATGAATTTGAATATTTAGTAGTCTAAATATTCAAATTCATAAAAATAAATATAGATATTTGTGATTTTACCACCTGCCTCGGTGGCATGGCACAGTGGTAGTGAGGGCGACTGCTTCGACTCCCGAGTTGTGCAGTGTTATTGAGGTTTTCTGCCAAGGACTTCTCAGTACCAGTACGGTGTCTTGCACTGTTTCCGACAGGCTCACCCCCTATTAACCGGTACCTTAAGCCATGGCATTTCAAACCATTCGAATAAGCTGATTATTTGAATTCTTTCGAATAACAATAGTATACATATGCGATATTTATATTTATTCCCATTTCTCGAGTTGTCGTAACCAACCATAATCGTAAAATAATATTTGTTGCAGGTCAATTTACGTAAATAATTCAATGAGATCAAGTGTCATGTGGTACCAGATTTTCTTAGCTATTCTCCTACATACTATCCAGTTCTGCATGCGGTCGGCACTTGGCTGTCTTCAATCTGCAAACTGTGATGATGAGGGTCTCTGCACTTCGAGATACTGTCGCCCTAGAAACAAGAAGTACTAATAATATACTATGTGCGTATTTTTATGTATTCTGTGATTAGATTTCTTCGGTGGTGAAGCAATAGAAAATGTACCTCCTGTGCCTCCTCTTCGTGCACAGGAGATGCATTTCCAAAGTCCAATCCTCGGGTTGACTAAGTTTTATTGGGTTTTCGGTCAAGATATCTTCAGCTGTACCTGGTAGATGTTATTATAATGGATCTAAAAGTATAACTGGCGAAATGTAGTTGCCATAGACCTCTGCCTTCCCCATGCGGAGGATATACGTGTGAGGCCATATACTATTTCATTGGTGGTACCTCCTGTGGCATAAGATTGGCTTTTTTTTCACTGTCTCGGTTTTGATTTAAGTATCGGGTAATGGTCGGGCTTTTCCTTTTAGGCAACTCTCAGTAGCAACACAGTCTGAATATATGTACGTTGGGTAGTAAAACCGACAATAGGCTAGGACTTAAGAACATAGCTAGCGAAATACTCATACATTCTCTACATCTACATGTATTATACCCCTAAAAAAAAAGTGGTAGAACACAGTGAAATAACTAATCATTAATGAGTGAAATTATTGGTGACTGGAAACGACAAGTGTATTATAAAAATAAATCAACAACATTTAATCCACCCACGGTCCCACGTCATAAGCGACAGCGTTTTAAAGGACATTTATGTTTCGGACTATTATTTACATACAGATAGTGTACATTTGTAATGACAAGTATTCCTGGTGTTTTACAACTTTAGCATAATTTGAAAAGTGCTACGTACTTTTAAATGGGACATTGAAGCAAGGTTTCGTGAATGAACAATAATTGAAGAAATGTTTCTGTTATGGTAATAGAAAAATTAAGACCGTTTTTTCCTCTCGAGTATTTGAAAATCGGACCGTCTACAACACATAGCGCCTCATGCGGAGAATAACAGAAACAAAAATTCTGTTTTACCGACAAACGAATATGGCGACATCTATCGACGAATGGCTAAACTAAACAGACATCTAGCTGCAATCTACAACAACTAGCGCCTCGTGTGGAGAATAACAGAAGCAATAAAGCTGCTTCACCGACATTGTTCAACGATTTGTTGCTCTAACTGTAGCAATATCTAGCGGCGAATAGAGTAACTAAATAGATATTTAAGGGTTTTTGTTTTTCCAAAAAACTTAATTCGATAACTGTGCACTAAACTCAAAAAATGAACTTCCTGGAAAACATCACGTTTAGACGCAGGCGTTCAAAGTCTGAATCTAATATTAATGAGGAAAATGAAGACATGATATTAACGGACTCTCCGATAGATGGCACCACAACAAGTCTACCTGACATCTCGGAAGACGAAGACGACTCTGTTTCCAAGTTAAAACTTCAATTGGAGCGATTGACTCTAGAACTCAGTGCAGCTCACAACGAAATAGAATCGTTAACTATGGAAAATAGGAATCTTAACCGCCTTAACCAGAAGTTACAGAAGCAAAATGAATTAAACAAAAAAGTGACATGCTCACCTGTTAAGTTAAAGCCACAAACACCAAAAAATAAGAAAAACCGCACAAAAGTTAACCAATCATTGAAAAAACACGAGGAAAATCCTATAAAATGTGGAGAATTTGCTATTAGCACCGAGAAATCAATAACACCAACTAATGTCAACAACCATCGACAGTTAGATCGAAGAACAACAGATGATGTTATTCTTAGTACCGACAATCTAGAAAGCGGATCCGAAATACAACGTAAGGAACAAGAATACAAAACGAAAAAACGTAAAATATGCATTTTAAGTACCAACAAAACTAATAAAATACTAAACATCGCAGAAGACCTATTCCCGAATTATGGAATTTGTCATTACATGACACCAAACTGTGGTTTAAAGAATCTTATCTCTAATTTAAATCTCAAACTAAGACTATACTTTAAATGACTATTGTTTAATATTTATCGGTGAAGAAGACTTTCGTAGAACCCAGAACTATGTCGAGTTAACGATCAGCATTCGGGAAACGCTGTCGAAAGTACAACATACAAATATTATATTATGTGCACCTACTTTTAAACTAAACGAGTATTCTACAATGTTCAATTCGAGAATAGAAACCTTTAACAGCTTAATATATCAAGATGCATGTACTTGTAACTACGCCTATTTGTTTGATTCTAATTATTATCTTACTTATGACTTTACTATGTTTACAAAGAGTTCTGGATCCGTAAATAATCGCGGTATGGCTAGTATATTTCTTAATATAAGTTTAATGATAAGTGAATTTACATTGTGTGAAGATTTAGATTCGTGTAATGATATTTTGATTGATGAAGGGCCAGATATGGCTCACTCTGTATCCACTGGCACTGAAGAAAATGATCAGTTTTTTCTCTAATAGATATATCAACATTTTGCATCAAAATATTGCAGGTTTAATAAATAAGGCAGATGATCTCCTAATATGTCTAGAAGAGCTATCTAAAAAAAATAAAAATATAGATATCTTGTGTATTACTGAGCATTTTATCATAGAAGGTTATCAAGATTTATTATACTTACCTAATTATAATCTAGCTGCATATTTTTGTAGAACGGAAAATAAAAGGGGCGGTTCTTGTATTCTTGTAAAGAACGGGCTACAATGGAAAGAATTGCCTAAAATAGCACAGTTATCAACTCCTGGCATTTTTGAATGCTGTGGTGTGGAACTGACCAGTTACAAAATAATAATTATCTGTATATATAGAATTCCGAACATAAATAATCTAAACCATTGCTTTGATAAACTTGAAATGCTCCTGCAAGAACTATTACATAAACACTATAAGAATATAAATATTTGCGGAGATTTCAATATTGATGTACTAAAACATAATAGTGTTACCAATGCCTTTGAATGTCTTTTAACGAGCTACAACTTGCAACTTGCATTGAAACAACCCACTCGCATGGCCAGTTTGTCGTGCATAGACAATTTTGCGCATAATGTTAAAGCATGTAAGACTGAGGTAGTGGAACTTGCGTTGTCAGACCATACAGCACAGATATTCCATTGTCCAGAACAAAAAACATGCCGTATGAAGTATTGGTATACAACAAGAACAAATTATAGTATGGAGAATATAGTCAAATTTAAAAACCATCTAACTAGTCTTACTTTTTCAGAAATATATGACACAACTGATCCAAATATTGCCTATAATAATTTAATTGACACCTTCAAGTTAATATATGATTTGTGTTTTCCAATGAAAGTTATTAAAATAAATACAATAAGAAATACTAAATGGTTGTCAAAAGGGATAAAACTGTGCAGTAAGAAGAAAAGGAAACTATTGTGGCAGTCTAGACTTAAACGTAATAAAAACAATAAAACTATGTTTGTCAATTATTCTAAAGTATATAAAAAGATAATCCAATTGACGCAAAAAGCACAAAACAATTATATTATAAAAACGTCAAAAAACAAATCTAAAACCGCGTGGCAAATTATCAATCGTGCAAAGAATAACGTACCTAAACCCAATATAAATAAAATTAAAATAGATAACGACGTCATTTCAAATCCCAAAGCTATCGCAGAAGCATTTAATAATTTTTTTGTTGACAAAATACAGGCGAAACTTGATGCCAATTACAGACCTAAAATGTGTACAGTAGATTTCAATAACAAATCAATGTTCATGGCCCCTAGTATACCAAATGATATAAAAAAAAATGTCATGGCTCTAAATAATACAAGTAGTGTGGGATATGACGGTATTGCTACTCAAATACTAAAACATGTTACTGATGAAACCTGTGGACACATAAGTCACATAATTAACCTCAGCATTAGCGAAGGTGTGTTCCCTAATGCGTTAAAAGTAGCGATCGTCAAGCCTCTATTTAAGAAAGAAGACAGAGAGGTGATGGCCCATTATCGGCCCATATCACTTATACCCGTAATTGCTAAAATATTTGAGAAATACATACATTTATTGAAAAAAATAATATTCTGTGCGAGGAGCAGAAAGGATTTAGACTAGGTAGAATATGGCCATTTATGATTTTTTATACAAGGTTACATATAACGTGGATAAGAGAAAACCGGTCTGCGGTATATTTTGTGATATGACCCAAGCCTTTGACTATGTGCATCATGGTACACTCCTAAATAAACTTGAAGCTTATGGCATTAGAGGAAATATCAACAATCTCATTAAATCTTACCTCCAAAATAGAACTCAAGTAACAGAAATAAACAAAATCAATATGAAAACTAAACGTGAAACTGTTTATCAATCCACAGAACGTAAAGTCTCATTTGGTGTGCCACAAGGGAGTGTTCTTGGTCCGCTTTTGTTCATATTATATATTAATGACCTACCGAAAGCCATCCAACAGCACTTGACACTATTCGCTGATGATAGTACCTTAACGATACCTTGTAAAAATATTGAGACATATGAAAATTACATAAATGACTATAAATCTAATAGTAAAATGGCTAGATAACAATAACTTACAAATTAACTTAACTAAAACTAAAATAATGCACTTTAACCAACGGATTAACAGTAAAAGTAACCTAAATATATTCTATGATGGTCAAACTATAGACGAGGTAGAAACAACAACATTTTTAGGGCTCCGCATAGACAAATAACTAAATTGGAAATGTCATATTGAACTTTTGTGCAAGAAAATAAGTAAATCTGCTTATGCCTTACACACATTGTCATCTATAATAGGTGTGGAGGCATTATTAACGGCCTATTATGGTTTAGTGGAATCCCATCTACGCTATGGCGTCATATTTTGGGGCAACTCAACAGAGAAAGACACGGCGTTCAAGGCTCAAGAGATGCGTAAGATCTATGTTTAAAATGAAACATACTGACAGTTGCGTGCCGGTATTTAAAAAATACAATTTACTAACCTTGCCATGTTTATACATTCTGGAGATAGCGGTATTTATGAAAACTAATCCGGATCGTTTCAAACGGTTAGATGATGTAGTCCCGCGTAATAGACGAGATAACAGCAGGATATGTCTTCATAGTGCGGGAACAACATTTATGCGCAAAAGTGTCTTTTGTATGGCACCATTCATATTTAATAAATGCCCTAAGAGTTGGAGAGAACTGCCCCCATTGCTTTTTAAGAAGACGCTGCGTAAATTCTTACTTAATAAAGCCTACTACAGTGTTTTAGATTTTTTAAATGAGAGGGATTTTACTCTTCCTATTATTAAAGTAGATAAGATTAAGTAGACCTAATTTTGTTTTTAAATTGAATGTGTATGACACTAATGTTTTTGAATGCCGATTGGTAAAATATGGCTGAACACCATAACATGTTTATCACCTTTTTTTTGTACCCATATTTGCAAAATAAATTATCTTTTATCTTTACCTATCTTATCTCCAGTCAGTGCAGACCGGCGACACTTCATCCCAGTGGGATCTTTTGTGTCGAAACTCAAAGACTGCCATAGATGATCATGACAGCCGGGACCAATGGCTTAACGTGCTTTCTGAAGCATGGAGCAGGCGATAATTGTCAATCAATACGCTCATAATTTCGAAAAGTCATATAACTTCCGAAAGTCAGAGGTGTGCGACGTGGGTTCGAACCCGAGACCCTTTGCATTGCAGTCTGTTGGTCTCCAGACTGAGCTATCGCTGCTCAATTATACCCCTATCTACACCTTCAAAATATTGAGCAAATACTCTGTTTCTATTTAATTTATGCCAAAGCTGTATCACATAGTCACTTCGCTTGGTGTTGATGTGTATTTAAAACAGTCTCATAATAGCACAGAAGTCCTTTATATTCCTGCCAGAGCAGTTAATTAAGTACTTCTAAGCCAATTTTACTTCCCATTATGTGGAATTAAAATTTTCTCAAACTGGGTCACTCTCATTGACAGCAGCTAAAAAATCGCAGTCAAGAAATTTGTGTTGTATTCTTGCAGTAACCACGCTCACTGCGAAAATTTGTTCGAATATCTCTAATCTTTGCCTTTTGCGCTCACAGCACATTGACTTCCTTTTTAAGGGTAACGTTCAGGTTTTCTGGACTAAATGCTAATACTGCGGTAACCAGTTAACATCAAAGTGCTATAAAAAATAAAGCTAAGAAGAATATTGCATCCAAAAATTTTTTTGTTCCAGTATTTCATGTGGTATCAGAAAGTTTTGTCTGCTCTCCTGCACATCTTCATACTCGGAGTGAGTACAGCTCTTGGCTGTAGACGGAAGAGGTACAGCGGCCCAACGTGCGATCCTGTCCATGCACCTGGGACCTGCCCTCGTATACTCAAGCGTTAAACTCATTGAGCTATGTATGTACAGTCAGGTGCAAAAGTCGAGTAGCAATTTTAAAAAGTGATTAATCACAACAAGTACTCACGACCTTTTTCAATAAAATCATTGCACACATACACATATACCCACCTCACTTATACTGTCGCCTGTTCTAATTATGATTGTAAGTATTAATTTCAAATAAACAAGTAAATAAAACCTATATGGACCTACGGAATTCAGTTGTTGGGCACGGCTGCTAATTCAAACTTAGAAATCTTACAAAGGTTCCAATCAAACATGCTAAGAATGATCGTAGATGCACCATGGTATGTCACCAACGAGAGACTTCACCACGAACTCCACATCAAAACAGTAAAAGAAGAAATAGTGGAGACAGTAAAAAAATATAAAATAAGATTGGAGCTACATCCAAATATACTGGCACATCACCTTATGGGCGATAAAATATGCCCAACCACCCGGAGACTAAAGAAAAGAGTATATGTTATAAGGGCTTGTCACTGGACAAGTACCTTGCACTGTCATTAAATGTAGAAAAATATTGCCAAATGTCCCACATGACAGATTGCAAAAAAAACAATTAAAAAAGAAAAGAAAGATAAAATAAACAAGTAACTGATGTTGTAGCTACGTTGGTAATAGTTCGATCTAAAATGTAACGCTTGTAGGTTCGATCCCCAGGAAGAGATAATCTTTTTGTATTTTTTTCTTAAATTAGAAACATCGATGACTTGTTACTTTACTTCAAGACTTATTTAAACCGCAGTTTTTCAAAAGATGAGGGTGGATTTAAAAATATAATAATTTCTCACTTGAATAGAATTATGTGATGTTGCTGGTTGGTGATCTTTGTTACGAGCGCTTGTGTCATTATTATTGCAATCATTTTTTTAATATTTTGGTTGAAAGTCTACAGTCTAAAGTTTAAAATGCAAACTAATATAAATATTGAATCCAGAGCAAATATATGGCATAATTATGAGCTTAATATATCTTAAATTACCGACGAAACTGGACTAAACTCTAAAAGTAGGTAAATTATTTTTTAAATATTATGTTATAGGTATTGTGATTTACGATTTCGCTGTTAAGGAATTATGTCATAAGATTTTTGATTTTATTTCAGAGAAATACTGTAAGTCGTTGAGTGAAACGATTTGAAGAAGGGAGCTTAAAAAGTCGGGCGGCAAGTGGAAGACTGATTCTTATTAACCAAACTCAGCGAAGATGAATGGTGAATGCTTATGAGAATCAAAGGGTATCATGCCGACAAGACCGTTGCGAACTATGTGTGCTAATATTGTGACCTCCATGCATAAACGTCTCTTGAGCTGTAAGAACAATGGAGGTTACACTAAATATTAAACAAAGTTGTTTCAAATAGGGGACGTGCTGGTTGACGATGTTAGAATTGAGGTTAAGTATCAATCCTCTTTTCCTTGTGAAAAAGAATAATTTAAATAAAAAAAATATTATTTGTAAGTAAAATGAATCTAAATAGTAAAGACTAAAGATGTTTTTTTATTATATAGTATTGAAACATTTACGGAAAATTTATTAAAAGTTCATTTTCAGTAATCATATTTTGACATTGTTTTTATAATGAAATAATATTATTGTTCTAAATTGAATAAAATGTTGTTTTTCTTAATTATAATTTGCATTATTTATTTATTTATTGAAAATAAAAACAAATTGTGATTTTTTAGTAATAAAACTAATTCTGATAAATAATAGTTATAATAATAATGAAAAAAAATTAATATTTCGTTTATTTCCAAAAAAAACACTTTGTGTTTTTTTATCACTCTAGCGTACTAATTACACAAAACTAATCTTTATTATTTGAAAATTTCAGTAATAAAAACAAAGTGGAAGTAGAGGACCCCAGGATTTGAACCACCGTCATTATAACTTAGTGATTAAGTGAGAAGACTCGTTAACCGCTCAGCTATCGCAACCTGCGATACAATAGGCAAATTTAAGCATTAATTGTAGGTAAATGCAACAAGACAACAGAGACACTTGTTGAATATAACGGATAGTAGTTATTATAGTTATATATACAAGAACTCGTTTCTGTCTAGCCTTGCACACATGCGCATGAGGAACTTCATCTATCATTACATTGAATATTTTTATTGTTTGCGTTAAAACATCACACACACAAAGTTATTCGCTCGGATCAATATGCGAATGTGTACTTTACGATGCTACTCGACTTTTGTCTTTGACCGTACATATATTATGCAACTGCCTTCGTGAAGCTTCTTGTTTGATTTCTGGCACTGGCAAAAATCTGTTACGTTTTCTTTACTACCTTGGTAGACACTTAAGCATTAAGTCAATATCTAACCCTCGTAAAATTTCGAACCTGTCATAAACAATCCTAACTAAACACAGAATAATTTTATCACTGTGATACGTACCCATCAGATTCTCTCCTCTTGCCCCTCATTCGTGTAGTACGTCCATATTTTGGGGAAG
This sequence comes from Catocala sponsa, assembly GCA_963564715.1. Lineage (NCBI taxonomy): Eukaryota > Metazoa > Arthropoda > Insecta > Lepidoptera > Erebidae > Catocala > Catocala sponsa. Next base: position 11,779,374 of record OY751352.1, read on the forward strand.
CCACGATCGTGGCGGTAAGTCCCGTGTTTGAGGAGTGGCTGGAGAGGCGGCATGGTGCCCTTACCTTCCGGCTGACACAGATAATGACTGGCCTCTGTTTTGGCCAGTTCCTGTGTCGTATACGCCGTCAAGAGACGCCCGGTTGTCACCACTGCGGCGACTGCCGCGACATTGTTGAGGACACGGTGCTGCCCACTTTGGCGGTTTGCCCCGCCTGGGCATCGCAGCGCCGTGAGTTGATAGCGGCAGTCGGATTGGCTGTCCTCTCGCTCCCGGCCGTAGTTCAGTCTATGGTCCGGAGTGAGAGGTCGTGGAACGCCGTCGCCTCCTTCTGCGAGGAAGTGATTTGCATCAAGGAGGCGGAGGAGCGGGAGAGGGATCGTTTAAACCCTTTCCCCAACCGCAGAGCCGGGCGCCGGAGGGCGCGAGACGACCTCCAGCCACCCTGAGTTTCAACCTGGGGGTGGTGGGCTTTGTGGGCCTGCCCGCCATCTGTTCAGGACCAGGTCCGAGAAGCGGCGTGCGGGTTCCCACGCGCGCCTCTATGTCATGTCCGTCTCCCCTTTAAGGGAAGACAGAAGGGATTTTCTTAGTGATGACCACAGGGTAGGTCTTGTCGTGTCGTGGCCTGCCGTTTCGTGCGGCGGGCCGAAACCTCGGCGGGGTCGCGACGGCATGTGCAAGTGATTCGCGCAGCCCCGCCCATAACGGTTTTGTCGAGGAACACCGTGGTGGATTTGGTCGGTATTCTGGGAGGTACATTATTCTTATTCTAGCTTTCTCTTTTGCCCCGGCGAGTCCAACATGGCCCCTCCGCCCGCCCCCGCGGAGGGGTACGCGTCAATGCATTCCAAGTCCATTTCCAAGTAAAAAAAAAGTACCATATTTAATATCACGTCAATTCTATTGATTTCAATAATTAGTTCCTAGGAAGAAGTACCGCGTGACTTAATGGCAATACCAATACTCACCAGCAAACGCCTTTGAAATACTGAACATGGAACTGCTACGTATATTTTAGATCGTTTTTCTTCGATATTTGATGAATTCTCCCACACGTTTACGTGCCACTTAGGCTTAATTCACACGTACCACAACCACACCACAACGACACCACGTGGGCGGGCGCAATTTTGTATTGAAAATGAATAATAGAATTTACACAGACCACATTTTGCCGTCATTATCGACACGTAATATCGACCACATCGCAACCACAACGCAACCACCAGCGACACCGCAAACTAGCGTCCGACCACATCGCAGACACAACGCTGCGTCGACACACCGACGACTGTTTCCTCAGCGAAAACCGGTGTCGAACTGTCTGTCTGCACTGGTGAGCGTCATCGGGTCGTCGCAACTACATCGCAACTACTAACGACAACTCAACCACATCCACATTTTGTAGGAACCACAACGCAACTGCAAAAAGCTGCAGTGACACTATTCACACATAACCACTGCTTGATCACCTTTTGTCGCGTCGATGTTTTGTGGTTGTGGTACGAGTGAATTAAGCCTTACATTTATATTTATTTACTTAGGCTTTTTGCCATTTTCCCCTTCCAAGGTTAATTACCAAAGCAACGGTAGAAGCATAACTTGAGTGTTCCCGACTCTACACAAAAAGAGTAGCTGTTTCTTGTATATCGGGTATATAGAATACTAGCTTTTGCCCGCAGCTTCGCTCGCGTTAATTTAGAATTTGACAATCAATTCGGGTTGTACTCTGCTTGTAATAATATAATTCAATCATGATTCGAAAGACACGTGGCGCCATCTATTATCATAAGTTATTGTTGTTTTCCTCGGGAACAGTAATTTTTTTTCGGGATAAAAGGTAGCCGTTTCTGTACACCTGACAACGTATAAGCAAAATTTCAGGATGATCGGTTTAGTGGTTTAGGCGTGAAAAGGTAACAAACGAACCAACAAACAAACTCATTTTCGCTTTTAGAATATTAGTTAGGAAGTTAGGATATAGGTGGTAGGCAGAGACATATACAACCATACTAAATTCGTGTGGTCTTTCGGAAGAGCGAGCATTATACCATAATTTCCAGACGATATACTGAAAATTTATATACATCTGAAATTCCAAATACTTAATTTTAATTACTTCTAAATACTTTCCAGGTACGGAAATGAAACTTAGAACCTTACGATCAATGTAAGCCAAAACGCATATTTATGCCTCGCGGCCATTGCGCCACAACTATATTTTTATTTTTATTGTCTCCTAATCATTCTTTTGTTCCAGTATACTTACGAAAATGTTACGCGAAGTGCTGCTTTTTATATTTATATACATTTGTCTGTTTGGAGCCAAGGTCTTTGGTCCTACTAATAGAAGATCACTGCTAACAGAAGATCCTGTATATGTGTGGCCAGTGAATTAACCATAATTGAGGATTTAGTAGGTGCGTTTCATCTTTTCCAATGACCGTAATTCATTTGATAGGTCTTATCCTAGGTGTATTTAAACAAAAGAGGAGAGCCTAGCTTATTAGTTTTGATCTGAACAGTTTACCCAGCGACGGCCAGATACCAACTAGCAATTACCTATTATCTCGCTTACCAAATGTAAAAATTACATATGATTGTATATATAGGGATCCTAACTAATATTATAAATGCGTAATAACTAGCTGGGAATTCAAACGAGACGGTCAACAAACGAAAACAATCTAAATTAGTCTTTTAACCGAGTACCACAAACTTGTGCGCGAAGACATAATTTTGCGTAGAATCATCTACAACTAAGCGCCAGTCGCTAATATATGATGCTAGAAACTCTTTGGTTCCTTCATATAACACTAGCTTTTGCCAGCAGCTTCGCTAGTTAGTCAACAAGTGCCTTTCTGGTCAAGTTTTTTCTGCAGTCTCGGAAAAATATGAACGAGGTGTCATTCGATTCGGAATGGCATGTAGATGATTTTTGAAAAATATCAAGTTTCGCTTGCAAAGCTACGCCTACTTCAGACACTATCAATAAAAATTATTTAAACATATATTAAATATAAAATTTAAGAAATGAAAAATTTCAGGGTCTACTGAAGACAATGTTTGTCACAATTTTTCAATTAGTTATGCAATATTTAATTAATAATTTTTTGCTGCTTGAACATGAACATTGCAAGTGTGATAATTGTTAAACTATAAATTTGAGATTTTTCCATTCTTGGGGCTATTCTTGAAAGGCTTCAGAATAGATCCACGTTGGAAAAATAAAAAATTTCCTTTTTCAGTTTTTTATTAACAATTTTCGTAGTTGCAAAATTTAGAACTTAAATTGGACGTACTTTCTGAAAAACGTTCCAACCCACACTCTGGTCAAAATCGAGTTATTATTAGCAAATTAGTCACGGGGTTACTATTTACTAGCTGGAAAAAATTTGGTAGCTCTACTAACACTCTAAATATGAAATCATGACTTAGTAGCCCAACCCACATGTATGAAGAAGCAATACGGGATTGAACTTCAATCACGATTATCTCAGTGTTAACTTTGTGGGTTGGAAAGTTTTTCAGAAAGTACGTCTAATTAATCATCGAAACGAGGACCCATTCTATGGCTACTAGTTCATTGCAGAGTCCGTTCGGCGAGCTTTTTACCTACGTTCACAAAACAATTATTTAACTTGTTAGCTGATAGTAGTGGCAAAGTATTAGCATCCAATAAACTCAAGTTTGATTCACGGTGTTTTGAACTATAAGTGACGTTTTTTATCGATATTCGATAATAGTAGTAGATACAGAAAAAAATATATATATCCTCTTGTAAATTGACAGTGACTTCAAAAATCTGTCATGTTCGAGAAGATTCTGCTTCTACTTCTGCAGCTCTTACTTGTAGTACTCAGCGTAGAGGGCTGCCGTAGTGGTCATACTACAAAACCACATAATAGTGTGAAATTTAGTGCAAAACACAGATTTTTTGTCGATTTCATGTGAGTATATCCTTTAGATTGCAGTTTATATCATCATGTGTAAATGTTGTATGTTTAAGTTTCCGCACATGCTGTATTTATTGTGTTAACGGCAAGGTTTCACTTATATATATAATAAATATCAGCCCTGTATCTCAAACTGTCCCACTGATGGGCACGGGCCTCTTCTTGGTGTGAGAAAGGGTAGGCCATACATAGTCCACGCGGGTTGGTAGACTTCTTGGTTCTCAAAGATATCTGAAGTCTTGTTATGGAGAACTCTCAGACATGTAGGTTTCCTCAAGATGTTTTCCTTTACCGTTAAAGAGAGTGACAATTAACTTTTTAATACGCGCATAACTTCGAAAAGTCCGAGGTGCGCTTCTTGGGATCACACTCGAGACATCTACGAGGCAGTCCAACGGTCTGGCACTACTTAGACTATCGCTACTGAGGTTTCATCTAAGGAACCATAACAATTGTATGGCACTAACATCAGGTAAACACAAAACACTGATATTAATTACATTGGATTTCGGTAATTCAAAATGCCAACAGATCAAAATGTCGAGAAGTCAAAATCCTAAGTAATGTTATAAGTGTGCGAATGTGAGTTTGTTTGATACTCTTTTACGCCGTAACTAGGTACTGGATCGACCATTATGAAATTTTGCATACACGTAATCGGGGTACAGAAAATGATATTGGGCACCTTTCATACAGAAGAAAATACTGTTCCCGAGGGATTGCAAATTAATATAATCTACATTTACGCGAGCGAAGCCGTGGGCAAAATTTAGTAAACAATACAATAATAACGTTTAATAAACTCTGGCTTTGACTTCGTGGCTGGAACTGTCATCCTCAATATCGTGATCAAAGTATTGAAGCAACTACAACAGTCTCGTTGCTTAAGTGACCGAAGCGTGAGGACCCTGACAAAAAAATTATACTGTTCTGTTACAAAATTCCTACTAACATCACAAAGTCCGAAATCCATCTGAATTCACCCTCGTCGCATTCAATTTAAAAAAAAATTACTCCTACTCGTAAATATGATAATTTAAGTAAATAAACACTTGTTTGGGTAACAGATTAGTTTTATTTTATAAAAGTAATTACTGAAATACACTTGTCACTATAGCGTCACAGAGTAGAAAGAGTGCACTATATTTTAGAGTGAGAGAACGGCAATCAAGGCAAAAGCATAAGGCGCGAAGTTCAAATTATATTCAACAGAATACTTTCTGTATCGCGGGGGACTTTACAAACATTCAAACAACGGACACAATGAACACCCAGACTCGCAAAAACTATTGTGGATCACACAAATTTGTCCCGTGTGGGGATCGAACCCACATCACTCGGTGCGACAGCAGTGGCGAGGCGACCAATTCAACCATTACGCCATCTGCGCATTCAGAATACAATACGCTCGCTCCCTATTACGTAATGCCTTAGGGTAGCCACACACAAAAGCGGGCCGGCTTTATCGGTTCGGCAGTATTTGTCGAACAACAAAGCCGACCCGAAGCAATTACTGCACTTGTTCGGTTTCAATCGACTTATGCTGATCGGGTAGTTCATTCGGTTCGACACATCATTCGATTCGGTAGTATTTGTTGATCGATAATGCCGATCCGTAGCAACTACTACATTACGTTCGGCATCATTCGGTTGTTGCCCAGCCTAGTGAAAACCGAGCGGCAATTTTTCCCGAACATTAATTTACATATATTCGATTTTACCGCCCGGCGCAGTGCCGATCAATGCCGGCTCGCTTAAGTGTGTAGCAACACTTATTCTGAAGAAATTTCTATATGATATGCGTCAACAAACTATCGCAAATACACTTATTATATTCTATGGTTTACAAAAATTATTATTGTTGCAGAAAAACGCGAACATAATTAATAAATGCATCATGTTGGAAAATGTTCTACTTCTGCTACTGCAGATCATTTGGCTGGCAATCGGTGTCGGAGGATGTAATACGAACCGAAATGCATTTTCTGGTCCCCCATTTTATAAATGTCGTAGGTTTGGATACGCTAAAGGCTTTAGTATTCGATTCCGGTAAGTACCTATTTGTAATTGGACACAGATATAAGTATACACCCTTATGAAGTTATGATTTTACTTAGATAGTAAACGAACCTAATACCCATTTTGCAGTAAGACAAGACGAACACATGGGTTATGAAATTTTGGTGTATACCCCCCTGATTAAAATGATTTGATTAAGGTCTTGACTTAAAAGCATAGGATTGTCTAATAAATATGTCGTATATTTAGAGGAAGTATTCTAAAATTGCTCAATACTAATATTGTTTCAATACCAAAGATAAAAAGAAAACAATTTAGACATCTAACACAGATAAAATTGCAAATAATTATATGGTGTGCCACATGGAAGTGTAGCTTTTTTAGGATTGATACTTAATAATATCGTACAACTGATTCACTACTTCACTATAACTCACATTATTGCATGTGAGAGAAAACGATATTCAAATAATTACCGCACGCTGTCCTAACATACTTGAATAGAGAGACGTGTGTTTATATAATTTATCTTGTTTCGTTGACCTTACTAGAACAGTTTGCGCTACGGTTTTGTATAACTACTAGTCTACTTGCGCCTACTGGGATTTTGCTTAATACAAATTATTACCTTTGTAGAAAGACAAAGAACTAAGAAGATGATATTCGAGAAGTTTATCCCGTTGCTATGATTTATTATGCTTATCGTGATACACTGCTGCTGTTTCTTGGTAAGTCAAGTTTATAGTAAAGTATTTAATTATTTTATCGTTTATCATAAAACTAATGGCTCTATTGAAATCTCTCCGAATTTAACCTAGATATAGAATCCAAGATGTAATAATCTGTGTGAGAGATTGGTTTCCGTACTAGGTAGAAACCTGTATGACAGATGACCAGCCTCTCGTAACTCTAGATAAGTAGGTACTAGGATAGTGTAGTCTAATCTGTAGTATATATTCCGTGTAATTTTTAACAGGTGAGTTGAATAAATAAATTAACAATAATGTTTTAAAGTGATGTATCAATGAGTAGGTGAGTCTATAGAATGTATATATCTGAAAGATTATGTGTATTGATGTAAGTATTAGTGCGTGTTTGATTGTGTACGTGTGCGTATGCTTGTGCGTGAACGTGTGTGTGTGTGTTGTGTGTGTGTGTGCGTGTGCTAACCCTACGATAAATAGAATCTGTTTATCTTGGGATCAGAATCTGATAGCAAGCTAACAGATGCATAAGAATGGTCTGAATATGAACCAGTGTGTTCAAGTATCTATGAAGGCACATATAGAAGATTTTCAGTCTGTTCGTAGTCAAGAGATTTTAGCCAATAGGAAATAATACGCTTGCATTGGAACTTTGTTGAGGAGTAGACATGCAACTTTTGATTAACTTTGTTTTAAAGGTATCTTCCTAGGAAGTCGAAAAATTTGACGTTATATACTAAGTATATTTTTACAACTTGCCTAAATATCCATTTTGGTTTAGACTTTGAAACTGCTGCTTAATGCATAATAGCTTTCAAATTGGATGGATGCAAAAAATAATAATAACTTATGTGACTGGTTTCCTACTATTGAAGTTTCGCTGATAGTATAACAATACTCGATGTTCCCACGGTTTCACCCACGTTTATCGTTACTGCACCGCCCCCATGAGTGGTAGCGTGATGTTATATAGCCTATAGCCTTCTTCGATAAATAGGTTATCCAACACTAAAAGAATTTTTCAAATCGAACTAGTCGTTCCTGAGATTAGCGCGTTCAAACAAACAAACAAACTCTTCAGCTTTATAATATTAGTATAGATTAGCCCTGTATACTTATACTCTTAAACTGTCCAACTGCTGGGCAAGGGCCACTTCTCAGTGTGAAAAGGGTTAGGCAATACTCTATCACGCTGGCTAACTGTGGATTGACGACATCACTTAGCTTTGAGAACATTGCCGGCCTCGGTGGCGTAGTGGTTAGTGTAACCGACTGCCACGCCTGAGGTCGCGGGTTCGATTCCCGCACAAGTCAAACATTTGTGTGCATGAACATGGATGTTTGTCTTGGTCTGGGTGTTTCTATGTATAATATGTATGTATTTACAAAAAAAAAGTATATATGTATGTTTATCCATTGTCTAGTACCCATAGTACAAGCTCTGCTTAGTTTGGGCTAGATGGTGTTGTGTGTATGTGGTAGAATGTTATTTATTATAACATTATAGTTAAGTAAACCGAACGCGCGGTAGTAAGAAGTGTTTTTGTTCCGCTCCGTAAAATAAATTCATTTAGTGAGTTTGTAGTACGTTTATATCAAAACAAACAAGTGTACCTTAATTATAATAGACTATATATACTTATTACATATAATATACAGTGTTAAAATAGACAATAATCCAATAAACAACATTTATCATTATCTGCTAAAGTGAAAAAAGTGTTAAATCATTTGTGTTTGCTACAACGCGTAAACACCGCGATTTCCACGGCGCTTACGTCCTTTTGGGCACGACATCCCCGCAAGCGCGGCGAGCGAGCGTGCACCGGAGCCCGCAATTATACTGGAAAGTCCACCTTATTACTGTCGCATACATACCAATTTAGCTTGAGAGAATTCATATCCATTAACGTAGTGCAAGATAAATAAAAATATTTTTAAATAATAATCCTAACGTTCGACGAAAGAATGCCAATAATAAATTGCGCTGGGTGTTTAGTGCCGATTAAAGGCAAGGATCGTCTGCGATGTCTCACTAGCAGTGCATCATTTGATTTATTATGTGCCAACATAACTGAAAGGCGTTTTCGTTCAATGAGTGTTGAATGGAAAGGTAATTGGAAATGCCCTGAATGTTGTAATCGAATGCCTAAAACCGATAATGTCAACACGCCAATTCGCCAAGTTCACTCTGATTGCCCAAACAATACCGCAGGCACTGGTTCAAGCTCTCATTCGGAAGTTACCATGTCGAGTATTGACCGCGCCAACATCACTCCGCGGGCGGAATCGGTGCAGTCATCGTTGCCGGCACCCCAAAACTTACCCAGCTTCGTCACTGAAGAAAGACTCCGCGCGATACTGCAAGATGAAATCTCCACAGCGATTAAATTGACTATCAAGCAATTAGTTACTTCTGAGCTAAGAAATATTAATGAAAAGATTACCGATTATCAGGAATCTATGGCATTTTTAAATAGACAGTATGAAGATATGAAGAATCGATTGGATGATACAAATACCTGTATGAATGAACTGAAGAAGGACAACGAAAAACTCAAGACAATTGTCAACGACTTAACAGGGCGGCTTTGTTCGGTCGAACTGTATTTGAGGCAATGCAACATTGAAATCAACGGTGTCCCAGAAAACAGGTCAGAAAACCTTATCACTACTATAGTCCAACTAACAAAAGCGGTAGAAAATCCGTTAACTTCTGATGATATACACCTTGTAACCAGGGTCGCTAAATTGTCCAGAGACAATGATAGACCTCGCGCTATAGTTGCCAAACTGCGAAACCCCCGTGTCCGCGATACACTATTGGCAGCTGTAACCAGTTTCAACAAGAAGCATCCTCAGCACAAACTTAGCACTCACCACTTAGGCATTGGCGGCACTCGATCCCCTGTCTTCGTTACGGAACATCTGACCCCAAGCAACAAGTATTTACACGCTGCTGCACGGCAAAAGGCTAAAGAACTTTCATACAAGTTTGTGTGGGTCCGTAATGGTCGCGTTTATGTGCGTAAGGATGTAAATCATCAGGCTATATACATAAGAAGCGAAGATAGTCTTAATCTTATTAATTAACTCTTATCTTAGTTGTTTCATTGTAAATGTATTAGAATTTTGTTACAAAAATGCTTGATATTTATTATCAGAATGTACAAGGACTAAGGACTAAAACTAACGATTTATACATATAAGAATATTTTAAGCTCAAACTATAAGATTATTGTATTCACAGAAACATGGTTGAACGATAGTATATGCAGTTCTGAGTTGATAGATAATAGATATACTGTTTACCGTAGGGATCGAATTTGTTCACAAACCGCTAAAAAAGATGGCGGAGGGGTTATGATTGCAGTGTCGCGTGACCTTTTCTCTGCAAGAGTACAAAACTGGGAGACTAACGATATCGAGGACTTGTGGGTATCAATTGAGGTTCCTATAAATCACAGTATGAAAAAATTTACTATTTGTGCAGTTTACTTGCCACCACCGGTAAAATTAAATCAACTATTAACAATATTAAATTCCATTGATAATGTAATGAGCAATAACAGCAGTAACGACGTCGTCATTACTGGGGACTTCAATCTAGGTTTTATTGTAATTGTATTAATTATACACACCTAACCCTATTTAATTATAATGTAAATTTAGGATACTCTCTCATAGATTTTATGTTTTCAAACAACTTAGCTCAATTTAATTGTATTAAGAATAGTGACAATCGTCTCTTGGATTTAGTTATTAGCAATATATCAAATACATATGTAACTAGGCCATTATGTTCCTTAAGTAAAATTTACCAAATACATCCTAGTCTATTAGTAAATTTACCATATGATGGCAATATTAAGTATTTAGTTCCTAATCCTATGGATAGATACAACTTTTATGGGACTGATTATAAGATTTTTGTTAAAGATTTAAATAGGATTGACTGGCATAGTGTTTTCTATCAATGTAAAGACGTTAATGAAATGGTGAGCGAGTTTTACATAATTTTAAGACAAATTATTTCCACACATGTGCCACTCAAGAAGGCTAAGAAGGCGCGTTATCCTCCATGGTTTAGTAATGCACTGATCAAACTTTTAAACGAGAAGAATAAAGTTCGTAAAAAATTTAGAATATATGGTAATCCCCGAGATAAAATTGAATTCCACTTACTACGTAATCGCTGCCATAAACTGTATGATTCTTGTTACAATAATTATAAAAATACATTAGAGTCTAATATATCTTCAAACCCCAGAGCTTTTTGGAGTTACATTAAAAGCAAGCGCGGTGGACATTCAACACTACCAGCTAAAATGTTTATGGACAATATAGTAACGCAGGACGGAAACGACATAGCTAATCTATTTGCGACTCATTTTCGTTCCGTGTACTCCAACATTTCTAACATTACCTCGTCAGATTCAGTAACTTCCTCCACTAACAAGCATATGTCGAAACTACAATTTACTGAAACCAATATTCAGTGTGACATAAAAAGACTTGATGGCTTAAAAGGTGCAGGACCTGATATGATCCCTCCTATTTTCATTAAGCGGTGTGGACGATCACTTGCGTTACCCCTTATGTTAATTTATAACACTTCCTTATTAGAGGGAACATTTCCTAACGAGTGGAAAAAGGCACGTATTTTACCCATCTTCAAGAAAGGGGACCATGCTAATGTTAAAAATTACCGGCCCATATCCATACTTTCGTGTTTTTCTAAACTATTTGAATCCATACTTTATCCTTCAATCGTGGCATTAGTCAATAATAGTCTCACTGAACATCAGCATGGGTTTAGAGGTGGTCGATCAGTTTTAACGAACTTAGTTGACTTTGTTTCCGATTTATCTCAGGAAGTTGATGCCGGATCTCAGATAGATGCAATATACACAGATTTTAGTAGTGCTTTTGATAGGGTGAATCACGAAATTTTATTAAAAAAATTAAATGCTCACGGTGTAGGCGGATCGTTACTTAGCTGGTTTAAATCCTATTTGCAAGATAGATCTCAAAAAGTAGCCATCAATGGATTTGAATCACAAGTTTACCTTGCTGTATCTGGCATGCCTCAGGGATCTCATTTAGGACCAGTGCTGTTCCTTATATTTATTAACGATATGAGTTCTCGCATCAAACACTGCAAAATATCCCTATTCGCGGATGACCTAAAAATGTATCGTTCAATTAAAACAACCAGTGATTCCAAACTAGTCCAAGATGACCTGAATGAAATTCTGTGTTGGTGCAGCGCTAATTATATGACGCTTAACGTCAATAAATGTTTTTACATTAAATATACCTGCAAAAAAAACCACTTGCCTCAAAGTACCTGATTGGCGGCACTTATGTAAAAGAAGTCACTGAAATTCGTGATTTGGGCGTTATCATTGATACAAAGCTGACCTTTAAAACACATATTGTCCAAACTGCCACAAAGGCTGCGCAAATGCTCGGCTTTCTGAGAAGAAATACAGTAGGCTTTAAGAAACTTGATACTAAATTGCTTCTGTATAACACACTAGTCCGCAGCAATCTTGAATACGCCAGTATTGTCTGGTCACCATACTATGCTGTTAGTTCGCAACGGATTGAAAGCATTCAGAGAGCCTTCACCAGAAGTCTTGCATACTCTTGCAGTGGGTTTTCCCATAGAAACCCATACGATCAACGACTATGTAAATTTAATATGACCACTCTAAACAATCGTAGACGTATCATTGACCTTTGCTTCCTCCATAAATTAATCAATAATCATATACAGTGCAGCTTTCTATTAAATAAAGTGTCTTTAGCCATTCCTCACTCTTATCCCCGGCGTAAAATCTCAAAAAATTTTCACACGTCTTTTTGTAGAACCAACTTGGGTCGGCAATCACCAATACATAGACTTCTTGATCAGTACAATAGTATACAAAGTCGCGACACCGAAATTGACATCTTCAACGATTCCTACAATAATTATAAGACTAAATTGTTAAAACTATTCTCCCTAGATTAATTCTCCACACATTTCGAATTTATTTGTTATTTGAATGACTAGTAGATATAAGTTAGAAAATAAGTAACTACCTTATTATAGCCAATGTTATGCATCGGGCACGCCACGATCGTGGCGGTAAGTCCCGTGTTTGAGGAGTGGCTGGAGAGGCGGCATGGCGCCCTCACCTTACGGCTGACACAGGTTTTGACCGGCCATGGTTGTTTTGGCCGGTTCCTGTGTCGCATAGGCCGGCAAGAGACGCCCGGTTGTCACCACTGCGGCGACTGCCGCGACGTTGTTGAGGACACGGCGCTGCACACATTGGCGGTTTGCCCCGCCTGGGCATCGCAGCGCCGTGAATTGATCGCGGCAGTCGGAACGGTTGCCCTCTCGCTCCCGGCCGTAGTTCTGTCTATGGTCCGGAGTGAGAGGTCGTGGAACGCCGTCGCCTCCTTCTGTGAGGAAGTTATTTCCATCAAGGAGGCGGCGGAGCGGGAGAGGGAGCGTTTAAACCCTCTCCCCAACCGCAGAGCCGGGCGCCGGAGGGCGCGAGATGACCTCCAGCCACCCTGAGGTTTGACCTGGGGGTGGCGGGCTTTGTGGGCCTGCCCGCCATCCGTTCAGCACCAGGTCCGAGAGGCGGCGTGCGTGTTCCCACGCGCGCCTCTGTGTCGAGTCCGTCTCCCCTCTAGAGGGGGGACAGTAGGGAATATGTAGAAGGTACCAGCGGGTAGATCTTTTGTGTAGTGGCCTGCCGTTTCATACGGTGGGCCGTAACCTCGGCGGGGTCGCGACTGCATGTGAAAGTGATTCGCGCGGCCCCGTCGACAGTGGTTTGTTGAGGAACACCGTGGTAGGTTTAGTCGGTATTCCGGGAGGTACATTATTATTTTCAACATCTTTCTTTTACCTCGGCGAGTCCGACATAACCCCTCCGCCCGCCCCCGCGGAGGGGTATGCGTCATAGCATTCCCCCACGCTAAAAAAAAAAAAAAGCCAATGTTATGCATACCGTAACTGTCATATGTATCAGATGCAATACTATGTAATTTTTCCTATAAATGTATAAATACATATGTGGTTGTGCTAAATAAATAAATAAATAAAATAAAATACATGCACACAAATGTTTGACTTGTGCGGGAATCGAACCCGCGATCTCAGGCGTGGCAGTCAGTTACACTAACCACTACGCCATCCTAGATTCATTACCATGGGTACTGTAATGAAAATACTAATTTTTGATTTGGACCTTCTATCGATATAGTGCTATTATTTTATTAGTAATAATGTATCTTCTCCTCCATTCCCATATTTTATTTAAAAAATCTGTAATCGTACCTCTTCCAAATGACATTAATGATGGAGAATGAGATGATCAAATAATTGGTTTATTTTTTTAATATATTTGTAGCTTAAAAATATTTAAGAAGATCATCATGTTGAAGAAGATACTACCTCTTTTGTTACTCCTCGTCTTCTTAGCACTTGTTAGAGCTTGCAATAGAGGCTCAATGTATTCCGGACAGCCTTCTCGAAGGTCTAAGAATTTTGGTTTCAAGCAAGGTTTCTCTATTTCATTCTCGTAAGTATACATTTGAAATTACAAACAATAAATATATTTTTACGAGAATGTTAGGCAGTCTACAAGTTAATAATGGGATATTTAATGTACTAATATTATAAACCTGAACAGTTTGCTTGTTTGGTTGAACGCGCTAATCTCAGGTACAGCTGGTTCGAATTGAAAATTTTCTTTAAGTGTTGGGTAGCCCATTTATCGAGGAAGGCTATAAGCTATATAACATCACGCTTCGACCAAAAGGAGCGGAGCATCAATGGAAAATGTTGCAAAAACGGGGAAAATTCTCTTATGTGACGCATACAAAGTTGCGCAGGTCAGCTAGTAATAAGATATATAATATATAGGCACTTAGCAACTCCATAATACTAAGAGTTATCCCTGAACACTAAACAGTACGTAGCGCCCCATAATGTGTCAGACACACGATAGAATAATCTATGCCCAATATAATAATATCAGCCCTGTTCTTTCGGATAACTTTTACTTATTTGTGGGACTGGCCATAAATGTTATAAGACACGCCCGGTTTCTGAATGATAGATTAACACAAAGATTTTCTAACAGATTATTGCAACTGCTGCGATTGGCTGACTAAATTATCAACAACCAATAAAACTTTGACATGAGTTTTATTTTATAACTTCGTTGGTATCAACGCCTTTCAGAAATCCGGTGCAAATTTTTACCGTAGTGTCTTAGAGGTCATTTTAAAACTGCTGTAGAGCGTGCGAGCCTTATCTTGGAATAAGAGATGTAACAACAGAAATCCTTCTTTTTTTTTGACCCAGGAAAATCCTTGATGAATACCCCCTCCCCCCGGGGGGGGTATCGTTATGTGAGACTCTCCGACCCTGAAGGGGGTCGGTATACCCACTAAAAACCTGGGGTGAGCAGTCTATCCGCCGACGGGGTGGGACGGGATGGGGTGGCGTTAGCAATCACCATCCCGCCCCGGCAGTAGGCCCGGCTGATGGTAATCGGGCCTCAGCACCTGTGGAGAGGTGGCCTTGCTCACCAAGGCCACCCTCCAGACGTGTGGGGCCGTGCAAGCCGGTACAGAGTCCCCCGACTCTGTACCAGTGACCCCACTATACAGGGGCGAGAAAGCGGGCAAATCGCCTCCTCCTCGCGCCCGTCCGTCTGCGCCGGACAGCGAGGGGATTGTTCTCCCTGACCCTCTCCGCGGTCTCCTTCTGCGCCGTGACCAGCCTCGAAGAAGGAGAACAACAGAAATCCCTACGCCAAATGAATACAAGCAGACCGTCGATAGTATACAATAATTTGGGCGGCTGCATCTTTGTTTAAAGCTGGAGCAGGTTGTGCCTGACGGCTACTGGTCCCTTCTACACTTCGCGTGGGATGGAATAGCAGACGTTGGGCCACTACACCCCGGGCAACTCGGGTAATAATGTCCTTTCGGGGGCATTATTATTCGTGACTAATACTCTGGCACGCATAGGGAACCCGAGGCATTTTGTCTCGCGGTTATCGACTCGCAAGGGCCGCGTTTGGAGATCTCTCCACGTGTTCCTCTGATTAGCAGAGGACACATGGATGTGAGACGGGGAGGAATAGAGGAAGAAAACCTCTTTAAAAAATCACCAGTGGGGGCCGTCGGGCCGGGGCGAGGTGCGTAGGCATCCTGCCTGGTGGAAGACCATTAGACTTCCACGCAGAGATCTTGAATTTGATCCCAAGGCATGCACTTCAATTTTCGAAGTTATTTGGATATTAAAAAAATAATTTTACACGCATTAACGGTGAAGGAAAACGTATTAAAGTAACCTACATGTCTGAGAGGTCTCCATAATGTTCTCGAAGATATGTGAAGTTTGTCAACCAGCAATGAGCCAGCGTGGTGGACTATGCCCTAACCCTTGTCATACTGAGAATAGGACTGTGCTCAGCAGTGGGACAGTTTGTAAACAGAGCTGATATTGTTGTGTGACGGATGATGCTATGGCATAAATAATGTCCTTGCCTTTCAGTACGCAGCCAAGTGTTGCGCTTGATCCCCGCGTTAGAACAACGATTAGGTAAACCAGACATATTTGCTCCGAGTCTGAGAGTCCTTTGTTTGTATCTACGACAGATAAAACACACACAGTATATCCCTACCGACGACGGTGACGATAGTAATATGTAGTAAACATATTTCTGCCGTCGGATACGTCGTTACGCTTGAGTTTGATCCCTATATTAAGCAAAAATGTATGTAGTCCACAAACTGTGACTTTATCCATTTTTTGATTATAGACGAAGTAAAGGAAGTAAAGCCTAACTGATATTACACTGGGGAACAGTCATTTTGCGGCATGGTAAGTTGAAGTAAATTTTGTGTAAGTTCAGTATGCTAAATACGAGAAAAATACCTGATTTTTAAATTAACTCTAGTTTATGAGATAAGACTTTATAACTATATGACTGAAAGAAGGTCGAAATAAAAATACAAGTAATTGTATTTTTTAATTTAATATGTAAATATTACGAGTAAATATATATTTTAGAAGCGGCTATATAATAATGAAAAAATACTTAATAGGTACATAATTGCTATTAACAAACTATCATAACAAAATATATTATAAAATCTTTATCTGTAAACTTTTCTATTGTTTATGTTCAGGACAATCCCTTATTAAACTTAAGCAATAGTCTGCCATCATAATATGGCTGTCCCATCGGCTCTTTCTTTCATTGTTCTAATGTCCTGGATAGAACCGTTCTTTATGTTGAATATCTCAAGAACCAGAGTCAATCGATACAAAGTAAATACATTTCAGGTATGACTGAGATAAAGTTGTTGTTTATTAAAACCACTAACAAAATTAATGCCGCAAAAAATATATATTTATTTGTTGCCCAGTGTTATAAATGCGAATGTGGGTTTGTTTGTTTGGCTTTCACGCCTTAACTGCTCGACCGATCATCATGAAATTTCGCATACATATCAGGTATACATAAAAGGACATGGGGTACCTTCATCCAGAAAAAGTATTGTTACTAACCTAACCCACATTTACGCGAGAGAAATCACGGGAAAAATCTAGGCAAATTATATATGCGAATGTGAGTTTGTTTGTTTATTACACTTTATCGCCTTAACTATTCAATCGATCATCATGAAATTCGGATTCGTTGTCAGGGGCACAAATAAGGATATAGGGTACCTTACATCTAGAAAAGAGTACTGTTACCAGCTTCTTTTTTTTTTTTGGTACTCAGGGAAAATGCTTGGTGCACTATCCGCCGGCTAGGGGACGGCACCGGCGGGGCGTGTGGGACTCCCCATACTGGTATACCCACTAAAAAACCTGGGGTGTTCCCTCTCTCACCCAATGGAGGGGCCTGTTGGGAGCTCTTAAAAGAATTGAGTCATCCATAGCAGGCCCCCCCGCGTGGGTGCGGGCCGGGTCAAACGGAACCAACCTAACCTACGTTTATGCGAACAAAGCCGAATGCAAAATCTAATTTTCAAATGATTATATTATTCTTATTCTAATAATATCATCTTTGTCTTAACAAAATAGAAATTCGAGTGAAAAGTGGACCATGTTGAAGAATTTGGCACTGCTGCTATTGCGTCTGTTATTGCTAATGAGTAGTGTTCATGGCTGCCACCGAAAAAGATCTCTGCGTCAATGTCCGAATGCCCAAGTGGAATGTCCCAATAGCCAAATGCCACAGTGTCCCAATAGACAAGCGCCACAACGTCCCATTAGCCAAATACCACAAGTACAACAATGCTCTGGATCCATTATTGAACTTAAACTAGTCAGATAAGCTAGTGAATATCTGCTTCCAGGTAACTGATCCACCATATAAACAAAGTTTCCCACAATATAAGTACCTAGCTGTTATGAGGGGACTCTTTCCCGTTATAGGTAGCATTTATTGTAAGTGCATCTTAGCTTCTTTTTGGCACACCACAAGTGGCAGTACTGACGTATAATAAAAGCGACTATACGCTTTTATTATATGTCAGTACTACCGTGCAGTGAACGGAAATAAATTTTGGAAGCACTCGCACCGCTAAAACTCCAACTGAGGTTTCAGCATACCGTTTATAGCTCTCAATACATTTGACCGATACAATATGGTAGCTCTTTGTTTTTGGTGTCTTATGTACATGTAAGTAAATGCTCCTATTTTGCCAAACCCGATGTTAAAGACTAAGACTTCGCACATTAGGTGACACGCGACAGCGACAGCTCGGCGAATAGACGCGACGACAGGCTGCGGCCGACAGTTTTCATACATTTTGTTCAAAGCTCCGCACACTTGGCGTCAGAGTCGCGGAGTCGCCTCTCCTCATTAATTCTACGTCTTTGCTTTGCTAAACTAATCTAAATTTAAGGTAATTAGTGTAACCTTTGTGTTCATAAGTGTTACTTTGTGACCTAAATGAAGAAAGATATTTTGATTTGATTTGACCGTTGACTTATCTTTTATACAATGATATATGACACGTCTGTATAACGTTTAAATGGTTGCCTCGCCTCCGGCAATACGACGAGTGCTCTGGGTTCGATCTCCTCAGGAAACAAACATTTGTGTGATCCACATTTAGTTGTTCCGAGTCTGGAAGTTACTTGCACCCGTTGTTTGAATATTTGTGAAATTCCAGGAAAAACGACTACAGCAGGAGTGATTTGTTGCTTAAGAAAATAAGAACACTTCATAAAAATATAACAGAAACAAGAAAGAAAGTAAGAAGTATCAAGATGTGGAAGAAGCTCGTACTATTCCTGCTTGAGCTGTTGTCGCTGGTGATCAGCGCCGCTGGCTGCCGTAAGAAACCTCGGTGCCCCGACTACTGCCTACCCTGCACGTACAACGGACCCTACTTTGAAGTTATTTATCCTAAACCGTCGACTAAGTATGTATTGCTCTTATATCAAACCTGTATGTAAACTGTCCTACTACTGGGCGAGTAATGAGACAGTTTATATACAGTCTCGCAGTATGTTTTTTTTAAATAAATGAACATAATAATATATATTTCAAGACATCATGGCGAACTCTCAAACATGCAGGTTTTCTCACGATGTTTTACTTCACCGTTAAAACGAGCTGTAATCCGCTTATACAATATTCGAAAACTCAGCGCCGTGCCAAATTTTACGCTTTTCACTTACAGATCCTGTATACTTCTATAAGTGACAAATTCCCAGTAATCTAATTCCATTGTTATTTTTACCACGTTGTACATCAATAGTGGATACTTCGTTAAAGTACCTATAGTAAATAATTGATTTGCCTTTTGTTGTTCCTTAGAAGGAGAAGATGAACCATGTTAAAGAAACTCCTGTTCGTGATGCTGATGCTTCTGCTGCAAGGTCTGGGTGCCGCCAGCTGCAAGCGCGAACGACCACGTGACTGCGCCGATTTCCAACGTCTGCTAAGAGCTCAACAAGGACCTGTTATTGAAATCATTGAACCTGAGCAGGGTGGTCATTTTTCCTTTGTTCCATCGACAACTACGCACGAGGGATAAAGCGGTAGTGTATGCGACTGCTATGCAGGAGTACTTTGGTTCGAATCCTGGGTCGGGTCGACAAAAAAGTTATTGGGTTCTTCTGCTAAGAAATCTCAATAGCAGTCTTAGGGTCTTGGCCGTGTTGGACAACTCTGCGCATTCGAAAAGCACAAGAAGCCGTTAGTACTGCTCCTGATCTCTCCTAACCTCTCCGGCTGTATTGGATTGCCGTGCCATAGGAACATGAGAGCTAAAAAACAGAGTGAAATTTTACGCTTTTCACTTACGAATTCGCAGTAATCTAATACCATTGTTATTTTTACCACGTTATAGTAGTCACTTGGTAGTTTTACCTGGAAAGCTTTCCGGGAGTTTTGAAAATTGGTAGTATTATAGATTTCGATGTGCTCTAGCCAAATTTCTACTTTGCCACCTCGTACCTCTGCCGCTCATTCCACCATATTTGAAAAATGGCACCTGATAGCAGTTTTTGACAATATCTCTTTTCAACTCATTTTACGATAAAATCATTATATTAAATTAAACTAGAGAAAATTCCTACAATTTATGTCACAACACTCTTTTGTAAAATCTATTGTTTTGGCGTACGAGCGCTGTTAACTTTTATTCTATCCACAACAACAAAGTAGAAATTCGGAAAGAGCACATCGAAATCTATAATAACCACCAATTTTCAAAACTCCCGAAAAACATTCCAAGTAACACCTTTATTTCGGACCAAATGACTGTACTTTTATAATTATGATAAATGTGAATAAGACGAAATACCTAAAACATATAAATAATTGATTTGCCTGTTGTTGTTTCTTAGAAGAATATGAACCATGTTAAAGAAACTCATATTCGTGATGCTGGTGCTTCTGCTGCAAGGTCTGGGTGCCGCGGGCTGCAAACGCAAACGAAAACAACGACCACGCGACTGCGCCGAGTTCCAACGTCTGTTAAGAGCTCAACAAGGACCTGTTATTGAAATCATTGAACCTAAGCAGGTTGATCATTTTTCCTTTGTTCCATCGACAACTACGCACGAGAGATAAAGCGGTAGTGTATGTGACTGCTGTGCAGAAGTACTTTGGTTCGAATCCTGGGTCGGGTCAACAAAAAGTTATTGGATTCTTCTGCTAAGAAATCTCAATAGCAGTCTAGAGTTAGGGTCTTGGCCGTGGTGGACAACCCTGCGCATCGGAAAAGCACGAGAAGCCGTTAGTACTGCGCCTGATCTCTCCTAACCTCTCCAGCCGTGTTGGATTGCCGTGCCATAGGAACATGAGAGTTAAAGAACATAGAGTGCACTTGTATTTTCACACTTTCCAGATGGCCATTCCCTGTTAAGAAAATAAGAACACTAAAAAAATATTACAGAAATAAGAAAGAAAGTAAGAAGTTTCAAGATGTGGAAGAAGCTCGTACTATTCCTGCTTGAGCTGTTGTCGCTGGTGATCAGCGCCGCTGGCTGCCGTAAGAAACCTCGGCGCCCCGACTACTGCCTACCCTACACGTGCCACGGACCCTACATTGAAGTTATTTATCCTAAACCGTCGACTACGTATGTTTTGCTCTTATATCAAACCTGTATATAAACTTTCCCACTACTGGGCAAGTAGTGGTTTGTACAGTCTCCTAGCATGTTTTTTTAAATAAATGAATATAATAATATATATTTTAGGATATCATGGCAAACTTTCAAACATGCAGGTTTTCTCACGCTGTTTTTACTTCGCCGATAAAGCGAGATACCGCTGGCTTAACGGATTACTATCCGCATTTACAATATTCGAAAACTCAGTGCCCTGCCAAATTGTACGCTTTTCACTTACAATTCCTGTGTACTTCAAGTGACAAATTCACAGTAATCTACCTAATAACATTGTTATTTTTACCAGGTTGTACGTCAATAGTGGATATTTCCAACGTCTACTAAGAACTCAACAAGGACCTGTTATTGAAATCTTGACTTTTTATTTGCTATGCCTCGCTGGGAATTCGGCTCATCCTATCATGCAGTTGTTGGCGTAATGTCCGAGTGTGAACATGGCTAGAAGTCTCAAACATCAAATCCTTTATGTTAATGTCAACTCGTCGGTTGTCCTCTAGTCTAAACTCCACAGAATCATTAATGTTCAACATAGGTAAGTTGTAAAATACTTCTAGGTGAAGTGAATTTTACAAACAGTTGCCGGAAATAATTGATGAAAGTATTAATTGGCTTCCAGACAAATCTCAAAAAATATAGCTCAATTTGAAATGGTCCTTGTTTTTTAAGTCTGAGAAGTGTTAGATTAAATACAATATGAAAAAGGTCTCGGGTTCGAATCCCAGGTTGGGCCAACAAAAAGTTATTGGTTTTTTCTGTTGAGAAATCTCAATACCAGCCCAGAGTTAGGAAGTTGGCGGTGTTATATTCATTACATTACATTACATTCATTACATTTCCTGAGACGCAAAACTAAACAAAACTAGCCTAGAACCACTTTAATCGTGCTGCCTAATTGCTAGCTTTTTTTCTTAATAATAGTTTGTTTATAATTAAACTGTTTGTGTCCGCAGTCCTCAAGCTGTCCGATTTGTGCCATCTCACCAGTTCCATGTTACAATATATTAGATTTATTTATAAAAAAAGAAATTTACAAAATAAAAAGTATAAAATACAATAAAATTAAATGTTACTTTTAACTATTGTGGTTTTATTAGCACTAGATAGTTTCAAAAGTGGTACATTGTCTTGTTTAACCTCACTGGGATTCGATTTTTCAGTCACAACAATGCCATCTGTTGTCGTGTTATTATTGGTCTATTCCCGTTGTCCCCATAATGGGGACAGCGGGAAGTCATAAAATTTCCTTCCCGTTGTCCCCATTGACGTAGGCATAATTTATATACATACAAATGAAACAAATTGAATAGGGTTCACCAAAACTTCGCGGGGCTCCTATTTTGGGATGGGTTTAAAAAGGAACCTAACATAACCTAACCCTTACGAGACGGAATACAGTGATTTGAGGCGTATAGGTGCTCGTTATAATATATTTTAGTAAGCATATTATGCTGTGCAATTAGGTAGTATTATTATTATTACCTAGTATTTTTGATGGTTATTATATTTAATCCCTTTTTAAAGCAAAAGTAACAGCTACGTAGGTATATAATTTTATTATTATACCAATGTAAACTCCATTTAACGTCACGACAAACTTTAATTATTTTAGTTTCGCTTGTCCCAGGTAACGGGTACACCGTCAATGAGGACAACAGGAATACAATTTAATTATTTTTATTGAGTTCTGCTGTCCCCATTAACAGGGATACCGTTAATGGGGACAACAGGAATAAATTTTAATTCTTTTTATTGAGTTCTGCTGTCCCCATTAATAGGTACACCATCAATGGGGACAACAGAAATAAATTTTAATTATTTTTATCGCGTTCCGTTGTCCCCATTGAAAGGGGACAGCGTCAATGGGTACAACGGGAATAGACCTTATTATTTCTAGATATTAGCGAACCCGACAGACGTTGTCTTGCCCGAACGTTGGCTTTCCATCCGATAACAGCGCCACCGGATCCAAATGTGAATCTAAGCCATCCAGTCATCCACTCAAGCACAGCAAATTTCATCACGATCGCTTCAGCCATTTAGGAGTACAGTGAAATACACACGTACAAAAGAAATAAAGCAGTAATTGATAAACATTTCTTATCTTCATACTTTACTATGATAAAGGTGAATTCTTGAATGCTTTTAAGACATTAATAATATTTTTGAAACTTCATCAATGCCTATAGGCTCACACAGGATATGGCCTGGCCGTTAAAAACTACCTAGACTAATTTTCTAGAACCATTGAACCGAAAATATCCAGTATTGATTAAAATAAGTTCTGGATATTTTCCGTTTAATACATCTGGTTACTAATTATATAACGAGATTTAGTTTGGTTTTGTAGAAGATGTTTTTACCTGGGTTATAACCCAGATAGAAACTCATGTTCTACAAAATCATAAGGTTTTATATGTTATGACATCACGGTCACCACGACATATATTTTACTGTCGGCATACCTTTCTATTTATTGTTACGAGTTAATCAAAGCTTCGACGATAGGTCCATTTAAAAAATTACAAATTATGATCGTACGTGTCAAGTACCAAAAACTATGACAACTCACGGCAGATTCTTAGATATAATCCCCGGCTCACAAGAACTATAATTACGGGTACTACACAAAGACTAAAAGCGCAAACAAAATGAAACAACAAAATAATACAAAGACTTTTATTACCTATTAAAAACTTACGCGATCAATACAGTTTTGATATACAATATTTAACAATAATCTCCTGCGCTAATGCTTACCGAACCACTTACCTATGACTATATAACTACTGATAAACGGAAGATAGATGTACCTGTTCACTGCTATTGCGGATGAGGGTAGATGTATAAAGAAGAGTATCATTGCGTTATTGGCGAAACTTCTAGTTGTATTCGTAATGTAATCTACAATGGAGTTAGCGGTGCTGTTTGAATTTACTCAACTAGTTTCAAAATAGAGTCAGCTTTTAAATAGATACGGAATCCCGGCTTTATAAAACGCAAGAAAATAGACAATACAGCAATTTTGTTAAAGAACTCCAATTGTGTTTTAAAAACAGATGTGGACAATTGCATTCGAATAAACGATTATCAATAAGAAATTCGAATTATTCGAATCTTAAGGTAGATTGAAATATTCGAACAATAGATACACCAAATACATTAATCGTTGTAGTTGATTGATTATTATTTAATCACATCGAACTGATCAACATTCGGGTGCGGGATTGTACGATATTTAAATAATCGCTTTTTTTGTAGCTTTTACACGTTTCTGATTTGGAATCATATTGTCGACACTAGCATGTGCGCTGTTTCCATGCGAGGAAGACATCGCGTTAAGTACAATTGTACTACTCGAATATCATTCGAACGCATCACTAGTTTAAAACTAATCGAGACAATTTTAACATCACGTTTGTGTATAGCCGATTTTTGGAATACACTAACCTTATTTTATTTTATTGCGATAGATATACCGACGTGGAACTGAACTTATTGATCCATGCGAACGGTTATCCAGGATAATTGCACTTATGGAAACATTTGCGTCTATTGATAGTTTAGTTATTTAAAAGCTCCCAACGAGTCTACCCTCTAGTTATAACCGAGTATCGTAAGCGCAATTCCGTTAATCGCACGTAAAAAGAAATGGCTAAATGATTTCTTGTCTAAATCTGTATAACGATGTCACACTCTGTGGGCGGTTATATTGCTTTACATTATTCTTATATAAGACTTTTTCGACGTTCGAGATATTATAATAGCATTTGACACGAGAATATCTTGCGATATTTGTTTACGTCGAGCATAACAACTGAGGATCCTTATGGCCATGAAAATTACATATCATTCATGGTTCGAAACAATAATTCGATCATTGTATTTGATGAGTATCATCAACAATTATTGTTTTCTCTGATAATTATTATCAGTAATTATTACTGTCTTTGATAATTATCATCAACAATTATCATCGATAATTATGTTTAATAATTATCATAGATACCTACATATTAAATAGTTATCATCAATAATTATAAAGATATATTAAAACATTTCAATCTTCATTTTATTTATAATTTATACATTATATATTTATGTATATAATCTATCATGATAATTATCACGAAGTACAATTATATTGATAATTTCGAACCACCGATATCATCGGATTAAACCATATATGTTATGTTATTATACATTTACGAGTGTTCCAGTTCCAGTTAAGCTGTTACTAATCTAAAAATAAGAATAAAAGATTATATTAAATAACGCCAGATTTTATTTACATTTACAATACAATCGAATAATATATCTATGTGTTAATATCGTAGGAAACAAAACTATTCCGATTACAAACAAAAATAAAACTTATATTCTCGTACATTTAGTGGAATTTCTACTAAATTTTATTCATTATTTTCGTTTAGCAACACCGTTACTATACAAATACTTTCGGGGTTGTCAGTATATTATCCTTTATTTTTAATACATTTACAATTTTGGTGACGTAACAATTTATATTTTACTTTTATTAACAAGTGTTCACGTTTATTAATTTAGTACAAAGTTACGAATGGAAGTTTAAAGACATTTATTGTTCATAGAAGAGGTAAAAATTACGGCATTTATTTTGACCTCATACAAAATAATAATATAACATAAAATATAAGATATTAAGTAAAATATAAATTGACTGAAATCCAGCTTCTTTAAAATAATATGTCAAAGAATTAATTAGACATTTAAACTAGGTTATTATTTTTGTATGAAGATCAAAGTAAAATGTTTTACAAAATGGTGAACCCACCTACGTTATTGGACACGTCAAGGAGATCCCAACGATATCTTAGAGTAAAGAAATACATGAAAGAAAAAAAGTATGAAATTATTATTAAATGCAGATCTGAAGATATATAAATCCACAAATCGTTGGCTATTGCAAATGGGTTTATGTGAGACTAGCAAACTGTGATATTGCCTTATGTCCATTGTTATTTTTTTAATCGTTAAGTTCTTTCCACACAAATATGTTCACGTTCTTTCTACGTTCAGTTCCTGACAATGTACAAAACGTTGGCACCCGTGACTTTTGACTTGCGTATACGTGTACGTTTACGTATGCGTACACACACGTATACATACACCTTTACGTTCACTTACGTACGAGACGGTCTAAGTTAAAGTTTGTCTTTAATTATTTTTCATTTTGTATCTCGTTTAAGGACGACCACATATTTATGAAGACCATGCCAAGTCAGACGAGCCT
This sequence comes from Catocala sponsa, assembly GCA_963564715.1. Classification (NCBI taxonomy): domain Eukaryota; kingdom Metazoa; phylum Arthropoda; class Insecta; order Lepidoptera; family Erebidae; genus Catocala; species Catocala sponsa. The sequence continues at coordinate 11,806,008 of OY751352.1, forward strand.
TCCAATCTATCTTTCACCATTCATAGTAGTTACGATATTTATTTAACTTTAACATACATAACGTATTTACTTCATAATTACGAAGTAAATACTCAATGTATGTGACAGTAATATCTTTGAACGAACACCAGCAATGATGACGTATATTTTCGGCCCGACAGCTAGAACTGGCCTTAAACAGAAGACCAAAGAAACGATCTACGTTCAGAGTAGATGCTGCCGTGATACTGAACGATGTCAAAGCTGAGATATAAAATATGGAACGGACGGTCTCGTATTTGGAACATCAAAAGTCACGAGAACCACCGAATCAGCCTCCCGAGCTAGTAGTAGCCATACAAATGCTATAGCAGCGCGCGGATCTCCTTGTGGATGTGGCACAGGTAGTCCACGTACGAGGAACTGCCGTCAACGCCGCGGTCTTCTACGAGGAAGTGACGTAGCACCGCCTCCAGCTTGTCGTGTTGCCGCATTATCGTTAGCTGTAACAAGAAGCGCTGTTAGCGGACCGTGCTAAGTGTGACATCACAAAATTATTATAATGTAATTTCAGCTTATCAAAATATATGGTAGTGCTCCTAGAGAATATTCAGAAGAAATTGCCTTGTTAGTTACGATCGGTAACTATCGGTTAATCGGTAACCGGGTGAAGTGATGTGGTTCCTGGTAGGAAGTTTTCAGTAGCATCTCAAATTATGCCTGGTAGCTAACAAGAGGCACACCACTTCCTCAAACGAAGCCTAAAACATATCTGTCGAAATATCGGTGTAATTTGTAGAACTTGGAAAATTGTGAAATTTATAAAACAAATGTTTATCCTCTTATAGCTAGCGTTAAATTTCATGCATTGAAATCTAATGTCTGTGTAAATGACACAACATACACAAATACATTCTTACAGCACAAATTAAATAAAAAATAGACCCATACTCATTTCAGCGAATTTGTTAAGCGCGACAAGCGTCAAGCATTCTCATCAAGCGCTGAGCGTATTCGCTTAGAGCATAATATATTATGTTTAATGTTAATGAAATTAAATATGCTGTGAAGGCGGGAAAACAAATAAGTTATTAAAAACAGTATGATTAATTAATTACATTATTTTAATATTACTATATATAGAATATAGATTATATAAAGTGTATAATAGTTAATAATAACATAGTTATTATAATAACAATAAGTAATATTACTGAACGTTTAAGAAAAGACAGAAATGGATTTTTGTTGGAATATACTCAGTAGTCGCACGGAGTCTGAAAATATGCTCGGTAGACGCCCATAGGCTAGCAGTCTATTAAATATAGCGAATTATGAAATTATCGTCATAATTTATGAGTGTGTTTACTGACAGCGACTTCATAGAGGCTGGAGCCCTTGTCTAACTTTATAAATAGTGGGTAAAAGAAAAATTCGTCAGTTTTCATTTACTATTCCATTGCAAAGTATGATTATTCGTTTTTAAGAATACTTCCATAATTTATTATATTAGGTAATAAAGTTTAAATTTGCAAAGATTACAGCCCTCCAATCTATTTAAAAAGTCAACGCCTTTGGATGTTTTATACCTTTGCCTCTCTTTGGGAAAACACAGATCTAGAGAAGATTTACACAGCATCAGCGAGTCAGTGAAAACATTTCGACAATTAATCATAATATACACATACTTGCTGTAGGTATTACAATGAAATACATAATTACATAAATAAAATTATAACAATTTAATTATATTTTATACAGCCATGATATTCCATTCAATATAAATATAAAGCTTCACACAGTATGAGAAAATAGCTTTAAATATCCCAGCGACGTGATAGTCACCGATATATTATATAAGTATAGCTTCTAAGTACCTACCCGCAATAAATTGATGGAGAATTTGTACGAATGGCAGAAGACATAAGACACGAAGTTTAAAGAAATTGCAATTAAACTACCTTAGGAATATATTAATGTAACTATATTAGCAATTGCCGTAAACAAGCAAATGCAATAAGGACGTATAACCAACTTTATAAGGGATTAAATATAATGACCACCAAAAATAGTAATTGCGCAGCAAAATATGCTTACTAAAATATATCATAACGAGCACCTATACGCCTCAAATCACAGCATTCCGTCTCGGAAGGGTTAAGTTATGTTAGGTTCCTTCTTAAACCCACCCAAAAATAGGAGGGGCTTCGTCGACTTATTTTGATCTCTTTAATGTCTGTGCAATCTGCGCAATTTGGTGATAATATACTATTTTTGACTGTTATATTTTACTATATCTGGTGATAAGTTAAACATTAGCCATTTTATAATAATAATGTCAGTCCTAACGAAGACTGGCCGGGAGGTATTTTAGTGCACAGTGTGTGGCCAAACACAAGTGTACTTTCTGTTTCCGAACTCATAATCCGATATGACGGCAATCCGATACGACCGGAGAGAGATCAGGCGCAGGATCAAGGGCTTCATGTACTTGCCGAGGCACAGGGTATACCACTCCGCCAACTGCCATATTCCGGATTACTATTGAGAATTTATTGGCAAAATAGTCAATAACTTTTTGTTGGCCCACCCGGGATTCGAACCCGAGACCTCAAGCGCAACAGATGCATTCACTACTGCTGCAACATGGAGGCAGCCAATTTTATTACAAGTTAGTAAGCAGTTGGTTGGTAAGAGGTTACAGTAGCTTACGGACGCTGGTAACAGCAGTATGACTCGCTAGTTGCCAACCATTCAAAAACTTCACAAAACCTCGCTGTGTTACCAGCGTAAAGGCAAAGATCGTACTGATCCTCTACTGAGAAAACACCGTCGCCTCAAGAAAACTGTACTATTCGCAGGAATATAACACGTCATTGCTTGGCTGCGACATTTTGTAGGACGAGGTTCTGGACTTTCCTATCCGAACTGCTACAATTTAAGCGAAATTCCAGAATAAATTGGTGATTCTACTGTGTCCTAGCACCCTAATCTTTTTTATTTAACTTATTCTACTAATATCTTTTTCTTTTAACGATTATCGAATGTTTGTTAGTTGCTAGACCGCGCCAGCTACTACAACGTGCATGCACATGTATTCCACGCCAGTTACTCGAAACTTAATCAAGCATCATAGTTGACATTTTACCTATGGTAAGACCAATAAAAGTAGTCTGATTGCAACTTGCAACAATCCAAAAAGATAAATCACGTGACTCTATTCATCCAATGACGCCAAAGTATTCTAAAAGAGTTGTAGCTATATCTTATGTCCAATGCCATCGCGATAAGAGAACGCACACCAAAGAACAGAAAGAAGTGAGTGCAAAAGCAAGTCCACCCAGTGGCACACAAGCACCTCCTTTCCCTCCACAAACGTACAGCATGTTGAGCACAGCCTTGTGGACGGCCTTCAGGTGCTCCGTGTAGTCGGGGGAGCCGTCCAGCCCGCGGTCCTCGGCCAGCATTCGCCGGAACAGCGCCTCTTCCTTACTGAACTGGTGTACTACCGTCAGCTATGCATGCGAGCAGCCAAGTGGAAAAGTGTCAGAACAGATACCAAGCATAACTATTTACATTTTGGGTCTTCACCTATGACATTGTCGTTTTAGCTTTTGATTATTATACAAGTTTAAAAATATATGGACTGTCGGGAATCCTAACTTAATATTATTAATACAAACAAATAGCTTGACGTTTATAAAAGTAACCTTATCCTAAACAATATTATAAATGCGAATGTGAAATTGTTTTTTGTAGGTATATGATGATCATAATGAAATTTCACACATTGTCAGTGTACAGAAAAGTACATATACCTTGCATCCAGAAAAAAGTTTTGTTCCCAAGCGAGCGAAGCCGCGGGCCAAAGCTAGTATTCTATAGTTTGTTTATAACACGCATTGTTAAAAATCTATATCGATATATTTTATTACATTTCTGTTAAAAGTTAGGTTGTTAATATGATCATTTCGTTTTAAATTTATATTTAACGTTAGTTTGCCTAATGTCATCCTAGCTCCTTTGCTTCATAACACGATAGTTGCTTGTATCGATAATTAAAGACTAAGATAAATAATTAATATTGGCCTAAAATCATGCTAAATATACATGTCAAAAATCATTGAATTCGGAAATAGTTTCTATGAAAAATACGTTACCAATTTTCTTCATACAAAACGTCAATTTCATAGGTAAAGATTTAATATTTTAGTCGATATCTACATTAGTGCGTGCATCACTATGCCAAGATATGCAAGCTCTAAATTGTACAAACGTTATAAAACAGTGCTGCCACCTCGCCCAAAACTAATATACAAGTGTACTAATCAAATCATATTTTTGATTTTTACAAATATATGCATGCATATGCAACGAATAACTAAAATAACTCTAAAAACTCATTACAAGCTCGGCAAAATATGACTCGCTACATACGAGAAGACAATTCAAATAGATTATTTGTAAAGCCGATTAGAATGCATTCTCTTTAAATCTCTTAGGCCCGATTCTTATATCAAAAAACGAGTCATTTGATCTACATGATAATATATATAATATCAGCCCTGTATTAAACTGTACCTTTGCTGGGCACGGGCCTATTCTCGGTGTGAGGAAAGTTAGGCTGGCCCAGCGCGGCTTGGCAAATATCACATATCTTTGGGAACATTGTGAAGAACTCTCAGGCATGCAGGTTCCTTCACGATGCTTTCCTTCACCGTTTAAGCGAGCGATAATTAACTATTTAATACGCACATAACTTTGAAAAGTCAGAGATGCCTCAGTCTATATAATTATGTAGGTCTAGCTCTAACGTTTACGCTACGGACTAGTTAAATCTTAACATATTTGTCATAGAATATTATGTCAAAAATTAAGTGTTCGTAAGTAAAACGACTCGACTTTTGATATAGAAAGGCCTTAGTGTGAGTACTATTTAATAAATATTTCACTAAAAACTTAAATATTCAATTTTTGTACTCAAATCTTGTCGTTGCAGTGAACGCATGGCTCAGACTAGGGTCCGGTTCCTATATCAAGAAACAAATCGTTTTAATTACGAACAATGACATTTTGTCATAATATTGTTATCTGTAATATTATTACAAAGAGGAAAGATTTGATGTTTTGTTTGTAAGGATTTAACTCGAAAACTACTCCACCGATTTTAAAAATTCTTTTATCATCACCGAGAAATATAGTACAAATACAAGTACTTTTGATAACATAACCAAACTTACATTTACGCGAGCGAAGCCGCAGCCAAAAGCTAGTCATTAATGTAATGTTTTGAATATTTGTCCAAACAAACTGTCTGTGGGTAGAACGACTGGTTTCTTGAATATACAAACCGGGCCCTAGGCGAGTTAGGAGTTTGCAACACTAGCGCAAGTTACAAATAATCTAGTTATATCGTCTCCTCTAGAGTACGTAAAACATATTGATTCAATGTAAAAAAAAAATTATTAACTCACCTGTAATAATAATAATAACCTAAACTTATATAAGTTAGTGTAACTAATCTAGGTGAATACAGTTAAAATTTAAATAGGTTTAGATCGGAGCAACATATTGGATTATGTGATGATATTTGTTAAAGCGTAATCTAAAAAAGATCCGTTTCTAATTTCATGGTTTTAATCAGTCGGCAAATGTCACGATGAATAGCGATTGATTGAGATTAATTATTTATGACCACGATTCCTAGGAATCGATTTGCGAGACAGAATTAGTAGAACATAATCCTACCTCTTTTGAATCTATTCATTTTAATAGAACAGGGTGGGTGGAGGATAAAATACGGGCTTGAAAAGAAAAGTTTACGAGGTGAAAGTGAGAAGGCGTAGAATGAGAGAAAGAAGACGTAGAGAAGCGGAGGTGAGAGAACGGTCAAATAAAAGTATTAGAATAAAAATGTAAGCGCGATATGATCTTATAGAAAGTCTTCTAAATAGACAAAGAGTTTATATTTCGGACACGAAAACCACAAAACAAACGGTATTGCCCCGATCTACACCTACTAACATAGCTATAATCTTAACAGCAACATCATGCGTTCACGCCAGTACTCACCCGCATCGCAGTGCGCCTGCGCGCGCGCGCGTCGTCGATTACCGCGCGCACGGCGTGGCTCGCCGCGGTGTCGAGCTGCGGCAGCTCCGACACCTGCGTGTCGATCTGCGCCGGCGACGCCACGCCGAACACGTCGCGCACGAACTCGGGGGACGCCTGCGACCCCACCCATAGCAGCATGTGTACGCCGTTCTCTGGAATACGAAGTCACACATTACATTGAGGTTTCTGAAATACGTTACCGGGGCAGATAGTCGTTGTACGACTTCTTACGCAGATTAGTTAAGTCGAGAGCATTACCGACATGGATAAACTTATAAAACGAGCCCTAAGCGGCTGCACCGCGGCGCGCGGCGCATATAACCAACTGTTTGGTCTATATACCTAACAGGTAGACGCCCTGGTCGTCTGTATCATCTTATCATCTTGTCGACGTAAGCCCTGAGCGGCTGTAGCGCGGCGCGCAGTCCATATAACCAACTGCATGGTCTACATACCTAACAGGTAGATGCCCTGGTCGTTCATCTTGTCGACGGAAGCTCTGAGCGGCTGCAGCGCAGCGCGCGACGCGTCGGCAAGGCGCGCGAGCGGCAGCAGGCGCGGATACGTGTAGGCCACGGACTGCGGTACATCCGCCGTCAGCGCGCGGTACATCGCGCACGACCGGTCGTCGCATGTGATGTCGGGACCTGCACATACCACATTATATAGCAAACAAGAGTAGACTACGGATTTCCACTGGTTACACTGCGGTTAAGATACAGATGTAAGAGCATGAACATTTCCGGAAAACACGTGACAATAGCCATTCCTAGGCAAATGGTCTCTTACCAGGTCAATGACATGTATCACTACCAACTATCCCATTTAGGTTTCCGTTACATTCTTTCTTAACCAAACATTTTAGTGAAAACATATTTTTAAAAGACAACAGCGTTGCTAATCTGTGTTATAAATGGCTGACTCACCTCCGGCAATAGCGTCGGATCTAAGCACGCAGTTGGTGTAGAGAGGAAGCAGCTTCATCGGCTCCGGTAACACGAGCTGTCCAGCAGAGGAAGGTGAGGCACAGTGGCGCCGGTACGCCGCCAGAGAGCGCGCGCAACGTGCCGATAACGTCTCACGGACCTGCCGCGGGGTGCTTTCGCGTAGTGCCCACACGGCTAAACAAATTTTACATATTTAATACTAAAATTATATTTACACTTAATTTACAACTAATAGTTAGACAACCTAACTATCGACATGGCAAGCTAACATTTATGATACAAGCCCATTATGTAGTCGAAAACGCATCGAATTTTGACAATGCGCTCCATTCCTACATTAACTTCCTATTACGTGGCATTTTAAACATAGTTACCGGAATGATTTACTACACTTCAGTCGAACCTACTCAAATATATAGGTGTTATGTTATTTTAGATTAGGGGCAACACATTTATAAAAATAAATTAATTATGCAACAGGTTGTATGTTGTGTATGTGTTAAGATTGCGAGTACGTAGCACGATCATCTAGATACACGAAAATTACAAATCTCGTAACCTAAAAAGTCATTATGTCTAGTAAAATTTGTGAACTTGGAAGAAGGGTATGTATTTAAACAGTTTTTTTATATCTTAGCAGTAACATACTGCTCTAAAATAGCACTTAAGGTCACATGAATTTAATTTTAAAGACTACTTTTATTTGATGAAATCCATGCGCCTAACCGAAAACAGATTGAATTATTGATGGATGTGAAATTAATACGCTTGAAAACCCTTAGAACTTCGCACACCTGCCTGAGTTGATACATCCCACCAAACTATTACTCCCAAGCTCCGAGCTTGTTACTATTTTCCAGGCAGAGATCGAAGCGTAGTAAGATTTTTCAAATTGGAGTTTGTGTATGGGACTAAAAAAGGAAATGGAAAGCAAAAACCTAGAATACATTGGGAATAATTAATGTCTGTGCTATATTGGGTATCCATACCCGGTTCCTTAAGTATTTTTATGCTAGAATAGATCAGAAATAATTAATGTCAGTGCTAATCGAAATATTAAACCTGTAGGTATAGTTAAATCTCCTCTCCGAATCTCCGTAATACTACGAGAATCTCCTGGCAGAAAAGAACATATTATAAAGTGAAACTTAGCACCGCAACTTGCTAAGGTACAATTTCAGGCAAGTCATTAACAAAGTATATGTACTTCAAATCATAGTAACGCACATAGTAAGACAAGTTAAGAACGTTTTCGCCTTGTGGCCTGTACCGTTTGATACAGGTTTGCTGTTTGCCAATTGCGCAAATTAGTGTCATATTTTGAGGTTATTAAATGTTCTTAATTCATTTGTTAATAGTCTTGTTGAGTCAACGCTTTTAAAGAACCCGTTTTGCTCTAAGGCTAAGGCCCGAAACTTTTGGTCTACATTTAGCCTAGTGTGATACTGTTGGACTACCAAGCAGAGGTCTCGAGATCGATCTCAAGGCGCGCATCTCTGATTTTTTGGAAGTTATGTGCGTATTAAGTAGTGCATTATCGTTCGCTTTAACGGTGAAGGAAAACGAAAAATCGAAAACAGTAAATCGTGAGGATATCTGCGTATTTGAGGGTTCTCAAAGATATTTTCGAAGACATGTAAAGTCTGCTAACCCGTACTTGGCCAGCGTGGTGAGCTATGGCCTAACCTTACTCACATTGAGAAAAGGCCCGTGCCCAGCAGTGGCAGATTATATACAAACCTGATATTATTATTCCTATTTACCTTGCTTGGTGAGGAAGTTTATGCAGGTGTCCAGTTCCATACTCCTGTATACGTCAGCGAGCTGGTGAGCTACCATCAGCGCCAAGTTGAGGACTCGCAGCCGTCTTTGTCCATTCTTGTGTGTGTACAACAGGGCGGCTTGAATGTAAACTCCGTCTTCAGCTGTTAGTTTGTCGTCGTGTTTGATTTCTATGCCTATAGCTTTGTCAGCATCTGTGAAAATAAATATGTTATGAACATGTATTGTAGGTAATAGGTTTATACTTATTATGTATGCTGTATATATTTCTGAATAAATAGCTGATTCAATGAGACGTCTGTTTAATATAATTGTACTTTACAATACTGAATATGTAATGGCACATGTATAAGTGCGTACGAAGTAATAATCTAACTGTACTATCGACTACATAGATAAAACGAACGATCCTGATTAATCAATGGTTTGCCCTGAGCTTCTGAGTAATCAGTTTCATGGATACAAATAATGTATTTTATAAATGTACGTATAATTTGATGGATGGTAACAATTTATAACTTTCTTTCATTCCAACACAACTAATATTTATACAAATATACATTGTATACTAATATTACAAAGAGAAAAGATTTGAATTTTGGTTTGTATATATGAAGGCACTTGAAAACTACTTAAACGATTTAAAATGTAAATAAATATGCTTTTCTAGTAGAATGTTACTTAATCCTGAAGTAACATCCTTACTAATATTATAAATTCGAAAGTAACTCTGTCTGTCTATCTGTCTGCCTGTCTGTCTGTTACCTTTTCACGGCTAAACCACTCAAACGATTTAGATGAAATTTGGTACAGATATAGTTTAAAATCTGGGGAAGGACATAGGCTACTTTTTATTGATGTAGGTACCACGCGGGCGGAGCCGCGCGCAAAAGCTAGTAGTCTCTATAACAACACGCTACGACCTACGGGAGCAGAGCAGTAATGATACACTTAGGTGAAACCGCAGCAGACAGCTAGAGTGCTATAACGCTAGGAAGTATGTTTCAAATTATTTATTTCATGTATTTTTTTTTATATTTGTAGTGACTATAATTAATTTTATATTAGTGATAATATACCTATAGCAGCGAGTTCGACATCCGTAGTATTAGACATGAAGAGATGTCCGAAGAAGTCAGTGGGTCGCACGCCGGTGGAGGTGCGCACGCGCATGACGGCATCGTGCGCCGTGGGGCGCGACACCACGCGCTCCACGTCCGACATCAGCCGCGCGCCGTCCAGCTCCGCCTGGGACGGGGGCGTTAGTATAGCGCTATCAGTACATGATATAATACTATTTCTCTTGTTAAATATAGTCAAGTCGAAGTCAAAACAGCTGAACGGGTTTTAATGCAGTTTTTACTGTTTGGTAGCTTGCGGTTCGATTTAAAATTGTAACTATATTTCATGTAATTCCGATTAACGTAAGAATTCTACATTCTTACGTTAATCATAGTCAAAGTCAAAAGTCGCTGAACTGTTTTTTACTGTTTGGTAAGTTTTAGTTCAACATAAAATCTAAGTCATGTTTTACGTAATTCCCGTAGAAGTAGAACCGGAGATATGGTGCATAATGTAAAACAATAGAGCTAAGAGTATGGGTTTAGTTCACAATTTCGTTCATAAACTATTAATCTCGAACGAAATCCTGGGCTAAACTGAATGTATGTATGAAACCACGTACCGTGAAGTATGTGTACTTGTGCAGCTGTCCACCGGTGAGCCGGGGCAGCTGTCCGATGGTTGCGCAATCCACGTACGCGTTGTTGCACACGAACAACTCCACACTCACGCCCGCCGCCGAGCACGACTGGCCCAGCTCGTTGTACGCCGTCGTTTGAGGAGCTGCACCACACAAAAATTACTCACAATTACAATTTAAAACAGAACTAATAGTTAACGTAATTGCCTCGCCACTGCTGCCGTGCCGAATGCTGTGAATTCGATTTCGATTCCCCAATACGGCACAGATATTTGAGTGACCCACAAATAATTGTTCCGTGTCTGGGTGGTTTCATGTATATAAAATCCCCCGCGATACAGGAACTATTCGTAGCGTGGATTTTATAGCCTATTATCCATATTATTATTTCAGAAATTTAAATCACGACGACCATCGTTCACCAAGACTGAACGCTAAAAGAAAGTGTGTGCGTAAACATAAGTGCACTCTTTATTCCCTCCCTCCAGCAATTTGACACATCCGGAGAAAACTCATGCGCAGAACCATAACCTTTGCATGCTTTGCAAGACAAAGGTATATAAAAAATCATAAAATCCCTAACTGTGTGGGCTATTATTGAGAATTTCTTAAAGAAAGCCCGCGATTTTATGCAGAAGCATTCAACCCTACGCCACTGAGACAGTCTTACACCGAAGTATAACACAACTATGGTAATATTCATGTCATGATAGCTTTTAAGCTTTACAACAAAATAAATATATTCACAGAATTTTAGCAACATATTTACTTATTTCATATCAACATTCACAGGTGTACAGGATTTAAGTCGCACGTAATAAAAAATGAGATAAATCATATTTTAAAAACCCGTTATAATATAAATTCCATATTTTTACGGGTACATAATTATGTAATTGCATTTTTAGACATATGGAATTCATATTATTACGGGTTTTAATATCACATTACACAAATTAAAAAACTTTGTAACATACAAAATCTGTATGATATACTCACACAAGATCTGCTTCTCCTTATCTGTACCGAGCAGCTTCCTATCCTCGCGGTTGATGAGTTTCCCCGGGGCGTTGTACGACGGTAGTGTCGTGTGGAACACTAACAGCTGGCCTGATGTGTCCGCCGCCTTCAACGCCTCTAGACCAGCCTGTTGATAATATATATAGTGTGTGTAGAGAAGCTCTTTTCTCCTATTATATTTGAGGAGGTCTAAAGGAGTCTGAATCCAAAATAATGGAAATTCTTATCCATCTATGTTTGTTTAGTCCAGCATCACGTGTAAAAGTCATAGAACTCATTTTAATTCGGTGTTTAATATTTGGTAGTTTGGATGTCAGTAAAAACTGAAGCTATATTTATTTTATTCTGATTAAAATAACCTTGGAGATCGATGCAATGTGATCCACGTACATAAAAATACCCGTGAACTGCAACTAACGCAGGCAACGTCACGGGAAAAGTTTAGGCCTAGGCCTAATTAGGAAGTACGGATGTTTATTACTCAAGCTCGCGTAAACCATTTAACGGATTGGGATGAATTTTGTCTCACAATTAGAATTAACACATGGACCTTTTTATACCATATGCATTTTAAAATAAGATATGATGGGATTGACATTGTCATTATTTTGTACAAAAATCCCTGATAATAAATAAAGATTAAAAAAAAAACACCATATGCATTTCCGTAGGAATCACACGAGCAAAGTCGCGAGTAGAAACTAGTTACTCATAAAAGAATAACTATTTGAACGTGTACTTATTACTCTTATCACATCAGCGACGTTTAATAGACTATAGAAAATAGGTTCTTACCTGACAAGCCGGCAGCAGTATCGTCTCAGTCTCCTTATTATCCTGGAACATGACTGGCAGCTGCTGCAATAGCGCCTGCAGAACAGGTCCTGACTCTTCCGGCAATACCAGGAAACCTTCCAGCAAAGGCACGAACATGTCTCCCACATCTCCTACTGACATCATCTGTGGCTGTGCTAGAGTACCCTGAAAAGAAGGAGTTACAGAATTAAACAGTTCAAGTGATTTGTTGGTTCCTTGACTTCCTTGGTATTGTTTTGTGGTAACCTGTATACTGGAATTAGTGAAGCAAAAGATATATGGAACATAATAAGTGGTGACCTGTAGTTTACCTAAATATATATTTGTTTGCACCTTCATAAAATAGGTGCAAGTATATGTTTTAGAGTAGTAGAGCCTAGCTGATTTCAGCATGAATGGGCCGGCTAGACCGGGAAAGGACTATCCTCTCGTTTCGTTCGGTGTGAGAGTGCCGGAGGCCCAATCACCCTCTTTTCCCATTCCCGCTCCTTCTCTTTCCCACTTTCTTTTTCCCATCTTCCTTTCCTAAAGGGTCGGCAACGCGCAAGTGATGATAATAATAATATATATGTTGCAGGCGTCCATAGGCTACGGTGACCACTTACCATCAGGTGGGCTGTATGCTAGCTTGCCACCATAGATGTATAAAAAAATGTAATATACGTGCATTTACCAATCTAAACGAGTTCAATGCCGCGATATTGTTGCTAGAACAATCACAGTAGTATGTAATACGGAATCAGAAAATGCGTGCTGTAGAAGGAAATAACATGCTCAAGAACTTATGTAAAAGAATAGTATTGCGCCTACACATCTTCAATAGGTAAGCAGGAGGCAATATGCTCACTGTTTAACACACCCATAATACGGAGATTTATTGACGTTATATGAGAATTTTGTAAAAGTAACTATTTGTTAGCGACAGTCTCCTTTGCTCTTACACAACTGCGCCGACAAGTAGAAATAATTCGTCTTCGTCTTTATACTAAGATGCTTTGCTTTTATCGGTGGAGTATACGCCATCTTTCTCGATTTTTGGTACATAACACTCACCTTTTTCTTTATTTGGTCAGTGAATGCCCTTCAGGGTCTGCTTATTCATGTCTTTCCTTCCACTTGAAACATCATAGAACGAATTCTATGATGTTTTAATGAATTACCTTGATATTATAGAAGTGCACGGTAGAACTGTAAGTGATGAATCCAACGCGCGTCCAACTCTTGCCTGTCTGCTCATCTCGCGGCAAAGACTGCAACACCGAGTAGTATGTTAAGATGATATATGTCAGTTAACACCTATATGGCGTACACTTACTAAACTCTACCATTTTCCCCAAGGTTTATACATACGGGTGACAATAGCAAAGAATATTTTCACAGAAATTTACTATTATCAGTATGACTAGTAATGTCCTCCAGACCGAATTTCGATCGAAACGAAGACTGGTCATCTGAGCAGGAGATATTATAGTGCACAAGTATGTGCGCAAACACAAGTGCACTCTCTGTTCCCTAACCCGCAAGATCCGATGGGACGGTAATCCGACACGACCAGAGAGAGACCAGGCGTAGGACCAACGGCTTTACGTGCTTTCCGAGGTACGCGAGTGTCTTACACAGCCAACTTCCTAACTCCGGGCTGCTATTGAGATTTCTTAATAGAAAAACCCAATAACTTTTTGTTGGCCTGACCCGGGATTCGAACCCGAGACCTCATTCACAGCAGTCGCATTCACTACCGCTGCGCCACGGAGGCAGTTGAGTTGCACTATGACTAGTGACCACGTGAAGGTCTATCACAAACATCGATGGCTCGAGGCGTCGCTCGCTTAGCCGTGTAGCCCAGTCGACAGTCAGAGGGCTAACCTGATTACCTGTTTAACGTATATTTGATATCTGGCGAGCAAACGATTTTCAGCATCATATACAAAGATGCTAATTAGTAGTACTTACCTCAATAATATCGAGTATATTGTCACAGACAGTCTGCACGAGTCCGTTCTTGATCGCGTTGTACGATACGTCGATGACAAACACTATCGCTGGCGGGTTCGGCAACGTGTTATTCTGTAGGCAAACAGACGATGCATTTGAAAACCGTTCAAGTGCAGATCTGACTAGCATATCTAGGGTTTCGTACCAACGTCCAAAATATAAAATGGCGCTATAGAAACAAATAACTAAACATAGTGTTAATGTTTAGTTATTTGTTTTTATAGCGACAATATAAGCCTGGGAAAAATTCAACGCTCTATCTATTATGGTTCATGAGATACAGCTCGCTGACCGACAGACGGACGGATAGTGGAGGAGTCTCTTTTGCCAACGGGACCTTAGTACTAAACTAAGGTCCCGTTGGCAAAAGAGACTCACATTTGTTATTATTTAAATATTTATTCACCAGATAAAGAAATACTTATTCTCAGATGTTAATTAATAATATAACTAGGCAAGGATTTTTTTTTTCTTTATTTCAAATAGTTACATTACCTAAACTTTAAAACACAAAGAAATTTTGAAATCTCATAACAAATAAATAAGAAACAAGTGTTTAAAATGTGGTAATAGGTGTAAATGTCGAATAACTGAAAAAGGATGCATAATACAAACTGTGACATATCCCCTATTTAAAAGCTGCTGTCTGAGGGAGATAGCGAGGAATGCCCACAAATTTAGGATACTAATTACTTCCTTATTTTGCAATCAATTTTCATATTAATTGCACGAAAAGATTTATTTTGATTGCTATTTGCTCTTGTGTTAAAATTATGTACAAAATCAAACAGCCTATTCATATAATTTATTTTCAATATAAAGGGTTACCAAGTACTTTACCAAGCACCTAACGCTCATTAATTTATTCAAAACGTTTGAGGCTAATACAGTTAGGTAGTAAAAGAATAATAAATAAAAGTATTGTTACCCTGCAATACTCCTTGGTGGCGACGATCTCGTATGCGCCGAGCGCCATCTCAGCAGGCACGCGGCCATACTGCTGCGTACTGTTCACGTATTGTGTGTACTCCATCGGTACTGGAATATTAAACATTTATATTTAATCTCAGAATTTATTTTACGAAACAACGACTAACGTACACAAATAACGTAAACGAATAAGACTTATCAAAAGTTTTAATATAATGTAAGATACATAACAACTTTGAGACATAAGTAAATTAATCATACATAGTTTTAACTGTATATAAGTGCCTGCATGTTAAAGGGCGAGAATGGTGCAATACAACCAAATCCTCCTTCATTAGTATTTTAGCTGAGCCCCAGTCCAAAGCAGCTATTTTAGTTTATAAGATAATAGATAAGGTTGACTTAAGGTAGAACATGAATGTCGCTGAGGTAGTAACTTCTGCCAGCGGCCCATCCACTACAAGGCAGCGAGCGTGCACACCGTGGGGTTTTGGTCCGTAGGCCCGAAATACGGGAGAGCCGGACATAACCCTCTCACCTCGCCTTGTGGCGAGACGGTATGCATCAGGCGCATTTCCCCACGAGAAAAAAAAAATATGAATAGTTATTAAGTTTAAGGTATGATGGAGCTGATATGGCCGTGTGTGGCTAAAAGCACACAAACAAAATAAGAATTAAAAAAAAAAAATTCTATCTCATAGTATAAATGCGAATGTGAGTTTGTTTGTTTGTTGGTTACACTTTCACGCCTTAACTACTAGACCGATGATCATTAAATATCGCATACACGTTGTCAGGGGAACAGAGAAGGAATAAAGGAAATGTACCTTGTCCTTTTCTACGCCCCTGACAATATAATATGTATATACGCAATTTCATGACGATTGTTTGGGTAGTTAAGCGTAACAATCAAACAAACTCACAATCGCATTTATAATATTAGTTAGGATTCATTCAAGATCTATCATGAACATTGACTAACCTTCAGTAGTAGCCTTGCAGAAGGCACACTTGAAGTGTCTCCCGGCGTCCACGAATTTCATATTGGGGCACATGTAGGCCTTACACCGGGAACAACGCACGGGGCCCATGGTAGGGCTCCCAGTCAACGCTGCGAAATCTATCAGCGGGGGCTCTAACTCTGACCCCACTGTCTCCGCCATGGGAGCGATCTGTAAATAAAAGTTGTACAAAATTAACGGTTATTTTGTAACTTGTATATCATCTGAATTCTACCAAATTACCCTAGTGTATGCGACTGCTATGCAAAAGGTATCGGATTCAATTCCGGATCGGGCAGTCTTATTGAGGTTTTGTATCAAGAAATTCTCGTAGCAGCACGGGATCTGGAACTGTCTGGTAAACGTCTATAGACTCGCAACCTAACACATGAGATATAAAATCATAGCTGGTGATATGTGTACACCTCTGCCGATCTCTTTGGGGTAAAGGTGTGAAACTACTTATAGACTAGAGTATGTTTGAAATATAAAATTAATTAAATTTTGTAAGTAAACAAATCAATTACATTGAAATTAAACTACTTTATACGGATTTTATCGCGTTGTTTATTTGACACCTTATTACCAGAGGTCGGAATTAGGTAGAGTTATTTATGTACTTACACTGATTTCATACAGCCAAAGAATAAAGTGGATATGCCTCAAATCCCGAAATTAATTTTAAAGAGCAGAAAAATCCCGTAATTTATTAAATAAAAAGTTATTTACTTTTACACAATTTAAACCACTGCCCGCGCGACGTTGCCAAATTTACATCAACGACATCGGATGTCCGAAGTTGCAAAATTCCAATGCGCACACGCGCGATGTTGCCACATTTGTAGTTCACACAACATAGCTTGTGAGAACAATAGAAAATAATAGCGGAAATGCGGAGCACTCCCCGCTTAACGAAATGTACTATATTTTGTCTCTTTCTACCGCATTCAAACTTTCTATTAGCAATAAATCGGTTAACTCATTCACACAGCTCATTCACTTACCTTGGTTCGTAGAATGCGCTCGCTATCTATCTTTGAGATTTTTATTATTATTTATTTGTAATATTGTTGGCCACACGGGATTGTCTATTAGAAATCCCGGGAAGATCCATATTAATATATTTTGTCTCTTTCTACCGCATTCAAACTTTCTATTAGCAATAAATCGGTTAACTCATTCACACAGCTCATTCACTTACCTCGGTTCGTAGAATGCGCTCGCTATCTATCTTTGAGATTTTTATTATTATTTATTTGTAATATTGTTGGCCACACGGGATTGTCTATTAGAAATCCCGGGAAGATCCATATTAATATCAACGACCTCTGCTTATTACATAATTTTGAAACTGTTACACTACTACTATAGGACTTTGATACCTTTTAAGCTAATTAGATTATTAAAACTATTTATTTATTTATTTAATTTACACTTTGCCCGACGTTACACGTTTCAAAATTATGTAATAAAGTGTCAAATAAATAACGCGATAAAATCCGTATAAAATACTTTAATTTTAATGAATAACATTCGCGTAAACGTAAGACAATATTAAATTAATTTAAATTAAATAATTAATTTAATATTATAGGTGGTGGTAGGGTTTACGAGAGGCAGCGTATTAAAAGGTTTAAGATTGTGAGAAATTTTCATTAATTTTTTTGATCAATATGGTAGTACAGTTATCTATTGGGTTCACTCGTTTTTCGTAGAGTTGGAAGTAAATAAAATAATAGTAACATACGATAAAAAGGTATACTCACGACCAAACAGAAAGGCATGGATGTTTGTTTGAGCAGATCAGCAGTAACGGGCACCGTGTACATCGAACTCCTGATGTAGCGCGGACCTAGAACATAATTATAATTTCAATTAGTTATACGCGATTGTTAGTAATCATTCGAATTATTCGAATGCATACGATAAATTATAAGTATTTTTTATTGTTAAGAGAATACGTAAGGTTGAGTAATTTGCGCGCAATTGCTTTCTTTGAATGTTCAATCGTTACTTAAATGTGATGCAATAAAAGCGAATGCAACTATGTATATTCGAATGCTAAACACAAGCCAAATGTCAGTAAATTTCCATATTTTTCGTCAACTTGCATGTCGTGACAATTACAAGAGTTATCTTGTAAGTAACGATAAAGTTACTGGCATCGTTATCGATAAGCAATAGAACTCCTCTCCCGATTGTCATCTTGCTTTTCTATGCTTGCATTTTGCAACACTTACTGGCATTTCCCTTGTCGTCGACAACGAAGTCAGTGGTAGCTAGAGGAGGAACAAGGCCCTTCTCATTGGTGACAAACACTCCGCCGCGGTTCTGCTGATCCTGAGCCATCACTTGGATCTGGGGAAACACAATACAGGTAATTATTCTGTTTCCTTTTAAAGTAATAAGGAAATTGAGCAAGCGTAAATTAAGTGAATAACAGTTTTCATATACACTTAATTTACGCAAATTAATTTCAGTAACATTTTTAAGATGATTATTGAGTTGGTTTAACGCCTTGACTAAGACGTCAGGATTTCGATGGTGGTACCATAGTTGCATAAGCATGGTGACCTTTACAGCATTACAACACCCCTGAATTTTGCTATTGACGCTCAAAATGGACTGGATTTGCTGTTATATGAGAGCCGTGCCCCAAGTTATCCCTGTACTTGACAGGGGCTCAACTTTTACCCATAGAGAAATGACTATTTTCAAGCATATCCCAAACAGAATCTGGACTGGTACTTACTGGGCTAGGCATCTGTTCAGGGTCAAGCTTCTTCTGCTCAGGTTGCTGGTACTGCTGGCCAGGGTACGGAGGTTGTTGTCCAGGGTACTGCTGCTGGTATTGTGGCGGGTAACCTGATGGAGGCTGCTGGTAGCCGTGCTGCTGCCCTGGCATTGGCTGAGGAGGCAGCTGACCCGGCATCGGCGGCATACCTGGATATTTATAACGTAATATCAAGTTCTGCTTACGATATTTTATCAGGATTAATTGACTGAAATTTGTTAATTGTTAATGTCCACCTGTAGTAGGTGGCTCATATAGGTTAGAAATGGCAAGCACTATTATATTTGACTGATTATTTACAAAATGTGACACTATTCGGTAAGCACATAAAGCAGTAAACAAAAAACTACATCTAGCATCGTACACCCAAATTTCGCCAGCTGTGGGTTTTATTACCCACGGTTGAGAGCTTATTACCATTTACCGCGCAAAACGCCTGATTTCTGTTAAGGATAACACCGCTACCGTTACCGATTAACCACTGAGGCAGACACACTAAATCTGGCCATACTTGAAGGTTTTAGTGTCACCATTGAATGCAAGGTTTATTCCTTTCTATATTTATAAACTGTTATCCTATCTATCGCATAATATGCTCAATATTATTAAACTGTCCTTCAGTAGGTTTGGGCAATTGACAAATATGTTGGAAAGGTATGGAACAGATGACTTTTGATTCTTAGCTTATATAAACTCACCAGGATACTGTCCACCAGGCTGTCCAGGCTGCGCTCCATATCCAGGCTGGCTTGTGGGAGGCATGCCAGAATATTGCTTATTTTGTTGTGATAGAGGAGGCGGCATATACGGAAGACCAGGCATTTGTTGTTGCTGCTGCGACTGCTGGAACTGTCCAGGTTGCGATGGAAAGCCGGACTGTGGTGGATGAGCTTGCTGCATTTGACCTGGCTGAGGTGGGAGTCCAGGTTGACCAGGCATTTGGCCTGGCTGAGGTGGTAATCCAGGTTGACTCATTTGACCTGGCTGAGGTGGTAGTCTAGGTTGTCCGGGCATTTGACCTGGTTGCGGTGGATGTCCAGGTTGGCTGATTTGACCTGGCTGAGGAGGAAGACCAGGTTGTCCATGCATTTGACCAGGTTGCGATGGTAATCCAGGTTGATTTAATTGACCAGGTTGTGGTTGTGGAGGCATCCCAGGTTGACCAGGCATTTGTTGCCCAGGTGGCAAGCCTGTTGGCCCAGGTTGCGGCGGTAAACCTGGCTGTGGAGGTCCAGGGAGTTTACCGGGCAATTGTCCAGGCTGTGGTGGCTGCCCTGGCTGACTTGACATCTGGCTCGGTTGTGATAACATGCCAGGAGGACCTGACATCATACCAGGCTGCGGCGGTAGACCTGGCTGGCCTGGCATTTGACCAGGTTTAGGCTGAGGAGGTAAACCAGGCTGCGGCATTGAGCTTGGTTGAGGTTGTGGTGGCATGTTCATTTGTTGAGACATACCTTGGAGTAACCCTGGCTGACCTGGCTGCATGGATTGACCACCCATCTGAGGTTGTGGTGGCATTCCAGGTTTAGGCGGCTGGGCACCCTGCGGAGGCATCCCTGGTCTAATCATTTGTTGCTGAGGAGGTTGACCTGGCTGTGACATAGACGGCATCTGCCCAGGAGCTTGCGAACCAGGTTGTTGCTGTCCCATTGGAGGCATAGCTTGATTAGCCTGAGCACTTGGTGGACGCTGCTGAGGAGGCATTGAAGTTGTTGGTTGGAACTGTCTATTCTGATCCAAATTGGGTGTTTGGCTCTGTGGAGGCATCTGACCGTAACTTGGAGGTCCACCTGCTGTTGATATAGGGGGCATTTGTGGTTTTTGGCCCATAGGTTGCATTTGTGGTGTGCCACTAACTGGTGGCCTTCCAGGCATGCCAGGTGGTCTCTGACCAGGTGGTAATTGTCCTGGAGCGAAGTTGGATGTAGGAGGATAGTTTCCTGGAGGAAACTGACCAGGCGGTAATTGGCCAGGTGGCAATTGAGTAGGTGGGATGGATGGGAATCCTTGGGGCCCATTAATGTTCATATTTTGCATCTTCTGTGACATGTCATTCTGCTCAAATGGTTTAGGTGGCATTTGCGGGCCATTAGCTGGCATCTGGCTATAAAGGTTTGCGTTTTGGACTCCATTGTAGTCTTGAGATGTTGGTGGAAACATAGGGTTAGTTGGTGCATTGTTATTTTGCCCCGGAGGTGGATACTGAGGATTCATCATCTTGTTTGGCGCCGATTATCCTGTTCAAACAAACAAATTATAGGTTAATACATATTTTGATCAGTAAAGATTTTGCTGGACCTGGAAATCGATAACCAGGACCTCATGATCACTTTTAAAAATAAGCGTAAACTTATACCGCAACATGAATTTATAAAGCAAATAAAAAAACTAGAATACAAAAAGCCTTGACATATTTACGGATATTTAGTTATGCATATTATATTTTCAGATGTTACTGGTTGCACTGTAATTTAGTTACGGTTGCGCGGCTATTACCTCTCTGCATATCCATATGTCATATTTAGTATATCTATAAATCTGTTTTCCACAATATTAATAAAGTCAACATTTTTGTATAATCACTTTTCGCAGGCAGGCATTACTTGTCCTAAATGTGGATATGGATGGTAAAAAGGTAGCTATAGTAGCCTGATTATTTAAATATATTTTAAGATTTTATACTGCTGTTATGGTTACTTAATTGAAAAATCCAATAACATGTTGCCTGACCCAAAGGACTTCATAATGTGAAACACTATCATGGCAACAACAAGTTGGTTAGTCTATCAGTATGATTAAAGTCAAAATGTAGATAGTAATAAATATACTAATCTGAACCATATGGCTGTTTACATATTTTGAAAAGATGTCCTGTACTCTTACGTGTAGTCTCTCTACACTACACCACACTAGTTGTCCAAATTCCTACATTAACATCATAAGCCAAATAATGTTATGTTGTGTCCATATGATTAGTACAGATTGCTGGTGTTCTAACAAAGGTATTCTGTATGTTACACTGACAGTGTCACTGTTTGCTGAGATGACAATTACCACTCACTTAAACCAACCTAGTGGTTTACAAACCAAAATGAAGCACAGGCACAAAGAACACCTGGACATATAACCACAATATATAATATAAGAACTTAAATACAATCAAATCAAAATTAAATTTATTCAAGTTAGGTTACAAGGTAACACTTATGTATGTCAAAGTTACACAAAATTTTTCTGTGAATTTACATTTACTGCCACGTTCAGCAAAGCAAGGGTGTAGGACTCATGAGAAGAACGGGCAAGAAACTCATGGCCACTCCTTTTAATCACCAAGTTTACAATAAAATGTTGTTTACAAATCATAACTGTAAGGTGCTGCAACCATTTCTCCACGAATTACCACTGAACATACTCAAGCATTTAATAAAATTTCATGGTAGCCTCTAAAGCAGCAGTATGGTAAATAGGAACATTCGCTTAGTTGTTCTGTAATGTTCTTTTTTATTAGCACAGTTGTTACAATAGTTATAGTATCTGTGATATAATACAAACATTGAAAGCAATAGGCACAAGTAATACTTATATTCAGAACAACTATTAAAATACCACAAAATATGCTGCTTTGTAGAATTATTACATAAATAGCAATATAATAATATCACTGGGCCATATTTTCTATTCAACATAATAATCTACTTCTTAACCCTTACTTGTATTATAAATGTGTGTTTGTTTGTTTGTTATGCTTTCACACATTAGCTTCTCTACTGATTAATATGAAATTTTGTATATGCATTGTCAGGGGTACAGAAAAGGATATATGGTACCTTTCAGCCATTAAAAAGTACTGTTATTAATGTTACCTGACCTAACCTACATTTAAAAGTATTATGTCAAATTAACCTATTAACCATTATTGCTGGAATACCAATAATAATTAAAATACAATTGGGTCTGCGATTAGCTACTGCAGCTCAAGAGGTGTTTAGTTGGTCTCAATTAAATTAAATTGACAGATAGACCTATTAAGTCATAGTGGCACACCTGTGGCCAGATACAGGTTTTCAATTACGTCTGGCATTTGAACAATTGACAGGTTAGAGCACTAAAGTTGGATATAATAAGATGAGAGACAAGAAATACTACACTAAGAATAAATCCTGTGTTGACGAAAAATTTACTATTACCTATAGACTCATACTTGTATATTGCTAAAGAGGTATATGACACCCACATTTGATAAACTATGATTTTTCTACATAATAGGAGTTAACATAATTTCATCTGGCAAGCACAATAATAGATGCCCGTGTCCCTGAAACATTTCAAACAGAAAATTCTGATCACATTTTGCCTGACTGCAAAATTGAAACAGATATGCGATTATCTTCAAACTTATATCACAGAACTGATTACACAATATAGATGAGATAGAATTGATTCTCTACTTAACATTTTATATGGTTTTATAAAGAAACACTTGATCAAACAAAGTGTGTGGCTGCCTCTCAATAGGTTAATAAATGTACTATCATCTTTTAACAAAATATAAATAAGTTAACTTCTTGAGCATCAACGGAAATACGGTAAAAAGATAAAAAAATTCATTGTGCAAACAATACACAAACGGACAAACAAACAAACTGTGGAGCGAACATACGTTTGTCTGTTTTTTTTTTGTTTTAGTGACTTATTTTTGCGGACAGACGTATGTCCGCTCGACAGTTGACAGGTTAATCTTATATAGGTCAGCAAGTAAAATTAGATCAATATATCATCTCTGCATATTTACTAGCTGTTTGTTTACATTGTTTTTAATAAAACTTATCTCTTGTACTTTCATAAGATTACATTTGTGTTTTAGTGATGGACAATATGGACCAGTGATTATGTTTAATTAAAACAACAATGCAATTTTGCTAATATGCTTGTTTAAAATAGTGTAAATACAGATACTCTGTGAAGTTACACATCTGCTACAGAATAACAAACAGGTGACAACAAGTCATGTTTTTGAATGCAACCTTGTTCCACTCCCAGATGTTCAACACAACATTAGTAAGCATTGTTTCTATTTTTACAATCAGATAATAATTCAAGCGAGATTTAGACGCACGACAACCACTGTATAGAAAAAGAATGTTACGAAATATGATAAGAGAGTAGATCATTGATTTATGTCACATACATTTGCATTTAGACACGTATTTATGTCACTATGCCAAAAATGTTATGGTTAAGTTTATAATCACATTAGTAAAGGAAAAGCATAAAGAATTTTGTGAACTCTCGTGACGAAACCTGATTTTAAATACGGTGCTGTTCTTTTGACAACCTAGAAACATATCACAATAATTGTCTAAATATTCCTATTCTCATGAATGCAATAGTGTAGTTAAAATTACCCGTAACCAAGCATCTAAGATTTAAATTACTTAATCTAAAAATAATTACAAAATTATGAAAAATATCTGAAAATCTTGTTAGTACAAATTTGACAGCTGCAACCTAAACTTTGTAATTAAATTGTCAGCACAGTCAAAGGGATTCAGTCTACGAAAATTGATGACAGTGAAGATAATTATCTGAATTTTTCATACTTACGGCTTCCGTGTAGATTTTTAAGGAATTAACACAATAAAAAATATAAACAAGACACACTAATCACACAACTTCGGGGCCACGTATTCGGCAGTGTTGTCAGTTGAATACCGCTTATGTGGAACTTTTTGATTTTCATTAACAACACGCAAAACGGAATGCAAACAGTGACAAAAGAATAAAACATGTAAAAAAAATAATTGAAAATACTCATTTATTAAATAGTATAGTCTCATAATATGTACATACATTTTATTAGGAAGCCTTAAAGTTAAAATCCTGCAGATATAAAAATAAATATATACCTATTTGGTTTTAAGCTAGGCAGCTGTCAGGGAACGTTATAAGTCAGTATGGCAATCACGATTAATGAAATGTCAAATTAATTACCTCAGATTCCAAAATAGACTTTAAATCTGATCATATTAGTTTCAAAATCATAAAATGGACTTATTCCGTTCATTATTTTGTAAATTCATTCTATTTTAGGGTCCCGTAAGCAACTGACAAGAAATAAAACTAAATAAATAGTGGGATGAAAAAAATAATTACATCGCAAAAAAGCTTGTAAGGTATTTTTAAATATTTTTTATTAACAATGGTCAAATTTTAAATAACTTTGGGTCGTAAGCAAATAACAAAGATACAAGACCACAGTAAGTGATTCATTTGGCTGTGTTATTTCGTATTGTATTTCAATAATAATTAAACGTACACGTGCTCTAGCAGTAGTTATTTCATTAATATTTGAATAGCCATAAAAGTATTACGGTGTAGGTAGTTATATCAGGTAGGTAATAACGAGATTATATTATTAAGATTAAACCTTATATATTTATATATGGTAACATTCTCTTGTGACTGATAACATCTGTAAATGCCCCATGAGAGATGGAAATATTGGTTAATGGTTAGTAGTTTACTTAGAATATTGTCACTATACTTACTAAGCTTTTCTTATGTGTTGAACGAACCTTTACCAAACAACATCACTTGCTCGCAGTAGTCACGCTACCGATATGCTGAATGCTGAAAGAGACAAATGGCGCCATCTACATCGAAGGCATGATACGGCAGCAAATAGCAAGATTATCGGTCCATATTATGTTTAAACATGCACATTTTTCACATGTAGATTGTTATGTATACCTGGCGTATTATGGATGGTATTTTATTGAAGTCTAAGTCAAATCAATATAAAACAGATCATAATTAATTTTAATACTTTATATTACCTACTATCTGTTGAATCATAGGATCATTTTCAATAGAATCTACCTGGAGACGATTCACGATCACTACAAAAAATATTTCCAACAAAAATGTCAAAAATAAATTTAATCTGAAGTTTATAACACATAGGTACATTTTAAATGGGCGATTAATATATGTATTAAGTAAGTATATTACTTTGTAAGTTTTCTTGTCAAGAGTGTGCGTCGCCAGTTATATAACTAGTTAGTGTTTCACTATGTAGTGAAACACTATATAGTGAGGTAGATAGCTTAACCGCAAAATATTGTAGACGGGGTGACACACCCTGTGCGATCCGACCCCGGCGGCCGCGCATGCGCTTTTCAGCTCAGTGTAGTGATTCACCACAAATATCACTTTACTTATCGATATCGATACTTTGAAATTTAATATGAGAAAGTAATTTCGAAGTATGTACTTTGTTTGATTTAACAGGAAGGTTTGAATTCTATCACTAATGCTTTTAATAGTGTTTTTTATTCATATTATTCGTATTTTAAAAGTAGTATTAACCAATTCTTTCTTATATCAAACTACTTGCAATAATGCAATATTTTTGGCTGATAATAGCTAGGTAGGTACGTGTGCCAAATAATAACATACTAGATGTGCCCGCGGTTTCACCCGCGTTTATAAATGCGAATGTGAGTTTGTTTGTTTGTTAGGCTTTCATGCCTCAACCACTTAATCGATAATCACGAAATTTCGCATACACGTTGTCAAGAGTACCTACAGAAAAGGACATACGGTACCTACCTTTCATCTAGAAAAAACTACGGATCCCAAGCAGAGAAGCCGCAGGCAAAAGCTAGTAAATAATACCTACATTAATCTGTTTAGCTATTTTGAAACAATAGAACTCGGTTCTGAGTTAAACATCTTTTCTGGAATTTATAGACATTGGCACTCAATTATTCTAGCTAATGCTAACTCAAAACATTTATCTATGCCTTCAGGTGCACGTAACTCATACAGAGACTAGTTACCTGGTTAGTAATAGCAGTCCAGCTAAAGCTAATTCATACAAGGTAATAACGATTGTCAATGCAGCTTACAAAAAGTACCGGCCAACCAAATGTACATAGCCTGTAACCTGTAACAGAGATACACGTTGTATACGATATCAAATACTTTTCTCAAGCGTGTTTCCACGATAATTATTCACATATGATTGTTTTAGTGCGACCACATGAGTGATAGATCGTATGAAATATATTTAGCTAAGCTGTAGCTATACTTAGTTATCATCTATTGTATCCTGTCCTATCCTAACTAATCCTTACTAATATTATAAATTCGAAAGTAACTCTGTCTGTCTGTCTGTCTGTTTGTCTGTTCCCTTTTCACGGCTAAACCACTCAACTGATTTAGATGAAATTTGGTACAGATATAGTTTAAAACCTGGGGTAGGACATAGGCCACGTTTTATTCATGTAGGTACCACGCGGGCGGAGCCGCGTGCAAAAGCTAGTATTATATAAGCGAAAATGAGTTTGTTTGTTTGTGACCTTTTGACGCCTAAACCACTGAACTGATCATCCTGAAATTTTGCATATACGTTGACAGGTGTACAAAAACGGACCTACCTTTCATCCCGAAAAAAATTACTGTTCCCGAGGAAAACAATAATAACGTTCTTACGATAATAGATGGCGCCACGTGTCTTTCGAATCATGATTGAATTATATTATTAGAAGCAGAGTACAACCCGAATTGTTTGTCAAATTCTAAATTAAAGCGAGCGAAGCCGCGGGCAAAAGCTAGTATTAAATTTACATTAACACACTCTCATGTGATCTTAAAATTTGTATTTATAGAAACACCATTCTTACGAAAGACGAAAAATATCTTGCATATACAGGGTGTCCCAAAACTCAACGTCAAGCCGAAACGGGGTGACAGGATTGATCATAACCATCACGAGAAAAATCTGAAAAAAAATCTATCCCATGCAGTTTAAAAATTATGGGCATTTTAAGAAAAACCTAGATATTTGATCAAACTGTACCATTTTTCGGTTATTGTGGTTATTCTTTTTTATTTTTGTTCATTTGAACTTTGGAAACGTAATCCTAAATAACATTTCTAGAATCCCAATAAAAAATAATGACACAATTGCCTCAAGTTTCCGAGAATTGAGACTATTTGTTAAACTACGAATTTAAAATTTTCAAGATTCGTCGACTTTGACAGGCCCTCCTATAAAAAAAATGTACTAGAGTGCCTTGGCAAGTGGCATTAAAAGTTGGCGCATTTAATCAGAATTCTAAAATGGTACAATACTTGTTAGTTCCATACAATAGAAAAGAGTAAAAAAATTAAAACCTCAAGTAACCCGATTTTTGCTATCTCATTTTACTCAGTTAAAATGTTTTTAATTCACACAAGCTCTAGGTAGGTTCTTAATTTTAAGACAAAATGATGAGAGAGATGGATAATGGGTATGTTCGCCATGAGTGAGCGAGACAGATAGTGACGCCACTTTTACCAAAGTGAAAAAAAGTTAGTAAAATTAGTAAAATAATTAGGTTTGTTGGAATAAAAGTCAGATGATAGAGAAATAACGTTTTTTATTACAATAAATGTTCAAATTGTTTACCATCAGCCTCAATACAAGCCCTACATCTTCTTAAAAAAGATCTACTTATTAGTCGGGCATATCTTCGAGAGTTGATCGCCTCAGCTGCTTGAGAAATGCGTTCACGCAGGTCGGCTACGTTCTCAATGGGCTTTGAGTAAACTTTTTCTTTGAGAACTCCCCAATAGAAAAAATCCAGGGGATTTAAATCTGGTGAACGGGCGGGCCACGAGATAGTGCCCGAACGTCCAATCCACCTTCCCGGATATTCCTGGTCAAGGAAATCTCTTACTTGCACTGCGAAATGCGCTGGGCAGCCATCTTGTTGAAACCACATGTCGCGAAGATCTGCTAGTGGTACGTCCTCTAACAGGGTTGGTAAATCTTCTCTTAAAAAATGTAGGTAATTAGTTCCATTCAAGTTCTCAGGCAGTTCAATAGGCCCAATAATTTTACCGTTTAAAATTCCGGTCCACAGGTTTACTTTAAAACGATACTGGGATCTATCTTCTCGCATTAAATGTGGATTCTCCACATGCCACTCGTGATAATTGTGCAAGTTCATGTAACCATCTTTTTTAAATGTCGATTCATCTGACCAGAGAATTTTTTGGATGAATTGGGGATTCTCATTATGCCTCTGTAGCATTGTTCTACAAAAAGAAATCCTTTCCTGATAATCTCGAGGTAGAAGACTTTGAACTCGTTGTACGTGAAACGGATGCATTTCGGCTCTTTGTAAAATACGATGAGCAGTGCTTTTCGGTATTCCCGTTCTTTCTTCAATTCCACGTACGGAAATACTTCGGTCACGTGCGACCTCTTGCAATACTTCTTCCTGGAAAGGAAACACAGGTCTACCTCCAGCCTGTATTTGATTCGGGAAATGGCCGCCCTCTGTGAGTGAACGGTGCACATTAACAAACACGCGGTGATCCGGGTAGCGCTCTAAATTTGGATATCTTTCACGATAAAGTCTAGCGGCAGCACTTGCGTTGCATCTGCATTCCCCATAAATGAGGTGCATGTTCGCATATTCTTGTGAAGTGTAGCGCGTAGGCATGGTAGATAAAAAGGATGCCAACACAAAAGTCCAGAGAGAAGCCAAAGTTGCCGGTATGTTATCAACAAGTCCAATTCACAAAGATTCAAGTCCAAAAAGAGAAGCCAAAGTTGTCAGTACTAAATCAACACAAGCGAATACGAACGTGCGCAGTAGACGAATGAGCGAAACGTACTAACTGGTTGGTGTCGGACTGGTAGCGTAGCCATTTGCTTGGCTGAAACTAGTGCGAATGAAACAGATAGATGCCATAGCATCTATCTGTTTCATTCGCACTCGTTTAAACGACGCATCTCCGTCTCAATGCGTGGCGTCACTATCTGTCTCGCTCACTCATGGCAAACATACCCATTATCCATCTCTCTCATCATTTTGCCTTAAAATTAAGAACCTACCTAGAGCTTGTGCGAATTAAAAACATTTTAACTGAGTAAAATCTGATAGCAAAAATCGGGTTACTTGAGGTTTTAATTTTTTTACTCTTTTCTATTGTATGGAACTAACAAGTATTGTACCATTTTAGAATTCTGATTAAATGCGCCAACTTTTAATGCTACTTGCCAAGGCACTCTAGTACATTTTTTTTATAGGAGGGCCTGTCAAAGTCGACGAATCTTGAAAATTTTAAATTCGTAGTTTAACAAATAGTCTCAATTCTCGGGAACTTAAGGCAATTGTGTCATTATTTTTTATTGGGATTCTAGAAATGTTATTTAGGATTACGTTTCTAAAGTTCAAATGAACAAAAATAAAAAATAATAACCACAATAACCGAAAAATGGTACAGTTTGATCAAATTTCTAGGTTTTTCTTAAAATGCCCATAATTTTCAAACTGCATGGGATAGATTTTTTTTCAGATTTTTCTCGTGATGGTTATGATCAATCCTGTCACCCCGTTTCGGCTTGACGTTGAGTTTTGGGACACCCTGTATAGTCTTGATATTTCCTAAAACTATTTTGATATTATTAGGCGCTGGGCAAATGGCGGGCAGAACCGAACCCGATCGTTTGTGCGCCGTTATAGGACATAATTATAGATTAGAACAAAATGGCCATCGTCTACCTAGCACCTTGTCGGTCGAATACCATGGATCGTCGATCATCGTTTTCCTTGGTGTCTCAGTTCAACGCACTTCAGATTTTCTCGGCTTTCTATCACTCTGACAGAAATGACTTGAGTATATCTGATATCGATAAACGTCTGGGATCGCGCATCACTAGGTGGAAAACCACCCCTCTATCGATTTCCACCGCCAAAGCCTAATTTTATCTGTTTGTACAAGCCAAACGATACTGGAAAATCTTAACGATGCGAACAAGGAAGTTGAATCGGATCTTATACCGTCGAGATAAGGGTTATATTCCGATAACGAAGTCGTGTATGTAAGGCATTATGTATTGCAGCGAAAATTGTACTACGGAAAACGCACCGTCGAGATTTGAATCTTATGTGTATGTAATAAAGGTGGATTTTTGTTTAATGTCCGATGTCTGCCGGAGTGTGTAGGGCGGTTGCAAAGCCTGGAACTAGTGGACGTACTGCTTCAGGTGAAAATGTAGATTTAAGTTGCGCTTTCTGTTTTACACTGGTTTTCATTCAAAATTTACAAAAAATAAGCTAATATAACGAATAGAGGTGATGAGTTTGGTTGTTATTCATTGGTGAATAAAAAATACGGTGATACTTGACCTCATGAGAGTCGCGTTATAGTAGGCTCGAGTCAGTTATTAATAGCATAATTTGTATTCTAAAAGAAGATAGTCTAAAGGTGAGTAAGCATTTATTGTACATATTGTAATTATAAAAATATATATCTCAATACCAGTATCAATATATTTTAATAAGTAAGTAATAAAAATAGTAGTATTATGACCTGATAAATTGAAATGCTAGAAAATAAGTGATTGTGTCATTGCTATTTTTAACTCAATTAGTCGATCGCAAATGTATGAATTATGAATAAATACATGCTATAATTAAATTATAGTACCTACTAGGTTCAACGACGATTTCGTACATTTATTATCTATCTATTCTATAATAGTGTAGTAAGTCCTAGGAGCTGTCTGCAAAGGAAACAAGAGGTTTACTTCGAGTATAGCTAACCGTGCATTTCAAAATGTCCCAGGCTTGAAAAAATTTATATAAAGCTAGTAACATAATATATAGCTTTTATAATATGAACCCTGCAACAAATGACAGTCGATACTCGTCATGGTATGCTGCAGTATTGATTTTTCGAATTTCTGTAAGGAACTGCATCAGTTGAAAAATAGTACCTAGTCTTTCTGGTTGTAGACCCTTGCGCAGCGCAACAGCTGCTGTTTTCTAGGGTCTGAATAAGAGTGCGATACCTTCAGTATGCAAGGCGCATATCAACAAGTTACCTGTATAATTGCTTGCCACATTAGTAGGGCAAAAACTGTATTTTCATAGGCAGATAAGTTACTTGTGACCACAACCGATGCAAGTCGAAAAGTCAGACAATAAATAGATTTTTTTACCATTTGATACTTCCAAACGCGATTAATATCCCTTGTGAGATAGGCAGATTTGTTTTGAACTTGGCTAGTTAAACTCATAACTGCTTAAATTCCGACAATAGGCGGTCAGAATCCAAAGTAATGGGTGATTACATTTCTGAGAGAGCCTCATTCGAAATGCGTGAAACTAGGTGTCGTAACTGTGAAAACTTAAGTACTTTTAATAATTAATTGTGATATAAAACGTCTCCTCTTGCTTGAATAGTGTAAGACAAAAGAGATCAAAACATTAATTAGATAATACCACATTAAAAAGTCATACCTACATTTACAAATATACCTACTTATATCAGACGTTATTTAAAAAGAAGTAATACCTACTATAAAATTACGTAGCAGAGCACCTGTCACGACACAAAATAAAATTTGAAAAAGTTGAAAGTAGTAATATTTTACCTATGGGTAGTTAAAAGTGGTTTTTAAAGACCAACTCGTTACTCGGTGCTTTTACTATGAGATTTTTTTTTGTAGGTACCTACTGCTGATGTTTTTCGCAAACCGTAAAAATCGTACCGTAAAAATCGTACCGTAAAAATCGTACCGTAAAAATGATTTAACCTTTTGACCACCACAGCATAAAAGTAGCGTCGTGCCCTCTACGCCAGGCGATGATTAATGTAGTTTTAAATAATAGGTAAAAGGAACACAACAAACATATTTTTAATGTTTATTATGAACTGTAAAATAGTCGTATTTTCGACGTGCCATGGCGTCGGTGGCGTCGTGAGCACGGTTTAATTTGACGTGAATGGACGTCCGTGGCGGTCAAAAGGTTAAGGTTTGAACATAAAGTTTTATTGGTTTAAACCATAAGAATAGACCGTACGTATGGAATGTTGATTCCTGCAGGTACAATATTAAAGTAGATAGTTGATCATGTTCAAAATACATCAAATTGTAATGCTGAATTATTTTAGAACCGCGGATATTAATATGTTATGAATTTAATTATTTAATACTAGCGTTTCTCGAAAACATTTTAAGTAATCCGTTTTTCAAAATTCAGAAAACGTACAAGAAAGTTTCTGTTTTTTTCCATACTTAAAAATAGTTAAACTATTTAGCCCTGAAATCATAATAAATACACAGAGTCACATACCTACCTACCGCATTCATAATTTTACCAATTAGTACATATACAACAGCTTATACAATATCACAAACTCTGATTCTGATTTTTTTGCCATTGCATGATGGCGTTTTTATAATCAAGTTCTTTTTTATTTTATTTTTTTATTTTTATTTATTTTCTTTAAGGATCTCCAACAAAGGCTGCAATTCACAAAAGAAAAACAATTCAAGACGTTTTTAGTCTGTGTACTCCTTCAATTACAGGAGACCACATCATGCGTTAAATACAGCGTATAAATGTGAAAGTATATTATAAAAATGCCTAATTTAAAAAATAATAAGATAAACATACAAGTACATGCATCAAAAAAGGATAAAATAAATATTCTAGTTGTTTATGATCAAGATGATCAATTCCGCGAATAAAACTTGATATAGCGTATTTGATATTATCTTAACAAGGTTGTTATCTTCCAGACGCCATGTCGACGCTGGTTCTCCTGGCACTGCTGTCCCTCAGCCACGGTCATCCACAGAAGCCGAACTTGGACGCCATCTTGAACCGCAGGACGGACGTCTACATCGCTGGCTTCTTCCCCTTCGGGAAGGGCGTGGAGAACTCTAACACAGGTATCTGTTAAACATTCGAGATTATTTTTAGATGTTATGTTCCCAATTTCTAGCGCTAAAACTTTTTAGGTACTCCTTAATTTATATGTTTACTCGTGTGGCTAATACACCGCGAATGCGCCTGTTTGCGATAGGCTCGCAAACTGCACGCATGGATTACGTGCTGTTTGCATCCAGTGCACGCAACATAATAAAAAGCATCTTCACAGTTGATAGGTATTTCAGGACTGAACTGCGTGCATTCGATCGGCTAGCGTGCAGAGCGCGCGCGTCATACAAACATCAAGGCTCGCGTGCTCGATTGTCGAACACATCGTCGCATAACATCAGATGAGATCGTGGTTGAACTTGTGTGGCCTATACAGAATCTACAAGTTTCGACAAATGTATACAGTAATTGATTTTACTTTCAAGAGTTTGCTGTGCGTCGTCCTAAGCAATTTCACGTAGCTAAACCTAGGGGTACACGTACTACTATTTGGAAAACATTGCTGTAGGATAAGGTAGCGACAGAAGGCGCTCGTTTCCTCTGCGCGTATAGGTGCGTGGCTGCATAAGCTCCATGCTTTGGGCAAGTTACTTTAAAAGTAATCTGTTGCACCTACTTCGTCAAATACCGCGTTCAGGCTAAAGGTCTAATGTATCTCCCTCCCTTCCTGGCTAGGTATCCATGGCTTTAACGCTGAAGACAATTTTTATCAGAAGAAATTATTTTAATAGGTGCTTCTAATCTGCAAGATGTAACGCGATGTATACTTGGTTTTACTATAGATCTTTCTCGTAAGAGCAAGTTTAATTTGATACAAGCTTTTGCGCGCAGCTCTGCCCGCGTGGTACCTACATCAATAAAAAGTAGCTATGGCCTTACCCAGTTTTTAAAGTATCTCTGTACCAAATTTCATCCATATCGGTTGAATAGTTTAGCCGTAAAAAGGTAACAGACAGACAGAATTACTTTCGAATCTATACTAATATTATAAAGCTGAAGAGTTTGTTTGTTTGTTTGTTTGCTTGAACGCACTAATCTCAGGAACTACTGGTCCAATTTGAAAAATTCTTTCAGTGTTAGATAGCCCATTTATCGAGGAAGGCTATATATCATCACGCTAAGATCAATAGGAGCTGAGCACCAATGAAGAATGTTTCAAAATCGGAGGGTATTTTTTCCTTTTGAGAGCTTCCGCTGCGTGCGCTGCGTAAACAGTTAAGGTTTCGCAAAAATCATGTATTCATAATTGTTCCCCTTTAAAAGTTCTAAAAAAAAGTCCTCGACAGCATATGTCTATCTTTTAAGGTTGGCTCACTATAACCATTTTTATGCTAACCAAATTTTTTCTAAAATAATGCATTATTTGCGAAGGTATTATTATAAACATGATATTAATCCTTATCCAAATAAATACGTTATTCGTCACAAGTATTTAATTTAAAATAAAATTGCCCTGTACATCATTCGATTTCAATGAATATCTTAGGAGATATCGCAGTTTTAAAATAACATTGCAGCAAAATAATTACCCATTACAGACATAGTACAAACGATGTTTCTCCTGGTTTATTATGCGTGATTACTACTGGTTCGATTTGAAAAATTCTTTTAGTGTTGGATAGCCTATCTATCGAGGAAGGCTATAAGCTATATAACATCACACTACGACCCACGGGGGCGGCGCAGTAACGCTAAAGGCGGGTGAAACCGCGGGAACATCTAGTTTATAATATTAGTAAGGATTTTTAAAAAGTTTTGTTATAGCTACTAGCTAGGTATATTCTCCGATAATTTTGCCTTTTGTATATTACTAGCGACCCGCCTTGGTTTCCCACCGGTTGTACAAAACCTTAACATATTATCAGTCTATCTATTGGTGAAAACCACATGAAAACCCTTGCTCGCCCTTTCAAGGAAAGGGCGAGAAGATAGAACATAGAAATCGTCGGAACCACGAACAGTACCAGCAGCGACAGCAGGTAAGTTAGGAAGTACCTCATCTTGAGATATTTTTTCAGCAAATTGGTGCTGATTTATGCGATTTTCCCGAAAGGGACGGCCTTTTGTCGCCCAATATTTGCCTTGACATTCAATATCGAAATTCAATGGCGATTAAAAAATATTAGCCGTCAGTTTCTTGCAGGTATCGGCTTTTCTTAGGCTCAACCCTTTGGCGGAACCTAGCAACTAACCTTTATATAATTTCAGTAAGCTCATTACTAAACTTTGACGTTCATAGTGTTACATTGCGATCTAAATAATTCAATGATTTTTGACTTTGACTTTGAATAGTAATTTTTTTTGGCGATACTGAGAGCATAACCCACGATGCAGGATACTCTAGGTGCTTATGTATAACGTACTTACTAATTCAATTCGACCACACTTTTGTGGCTGCTACACACTGTGGCTCAGTACAATATTTTTAATTTCCCGTGGGAACTTAGGGATATACAGTAAGTAAAAACACTCTTGTATGGAAATGTATCTTTGTGTAAACATTTCAAGTCAATCCATTGACAATTTACAACTTACCGCTCAGGTTTGAATAGGCCTTCAAACCTGAGCGGTATTCGCTGCCGCTGTGGGTAGAGGTACATACCGCGCGGGTTTCGCTCAGGTAATTAGTATCAAGTTCCGCGGCTAGAGCGACCTGAGCGGTATTCGCTACCGCTGTGGGTAGAAGTGCGTGTCGCGCGGGTTTTGCTCAGATATTTAGTATCAAGTTCAACTAGAGTGGAATAGTTAAAGAAAGAAAGAAGAAAGAAAAATGTTTTATTTGCATCTCCATATATACACAATTTTAAAAACAATATTAAATAATACAATTAACCCGAAAACGGTACATGGAGATCAAATTAGGCAACTGCGTCAGCTATTGTTGCAGTATAGACTGCAACGCTGGTATTCTCGCAGGCCTACTAACAATAATTTATTAATATAGAACAATGCATAAAAAAGTAAAACATATAAAACATGAGATAAAAATAATAAATATAAACTTAAACAATATATTTATTTATACTATATTTATTCATACATAAAAGTGTATATAAATATATACATGTATATATAGTAGTCTATAAAAAATTAGTGTAATATAACCATATGATATACTACAAAACACTGCATGTGAAAATTACACAACAAAACACAAAACAGAAAAAAAAAGAGAAAAGCAAACTTGGTGACTGACGTGTACCTATATTCTTTGAAGACACAGAAATGACTAACTGGCGAAAACTTCTTACCTTCCTGAGCGAAACTTGAATACCGCGCGGTATATACCCACAAGGATAGCGAAATCCGCTTTGGTGTGAACAGTAATATTATCGCATACCCACTCGGTTTTCTCTACCGCAGACGGTAGCGAATACCGCGCAGGTTTGAACAAGCCTTAACGGACACAAACATATAGTATATGAAAGTAGTTGTTAATCTTCTCCCTAGCCTTTATTATTCCCAAGTCACTTGGAATCGGCTTTCTAGTCTAACCGGATTTGACTGGATATCAGTTTTTACACGGAGCGGCTGCCACCTGACCTCCGCAACCCGAAGGCTAACGATGCCCTAAGGCTAGACCAGTGTCAGGATATTAGAGGGCGCTCATTTCCCAATAACGACTGCCATAGATGTTCATGGCAGCCGGGACCAACGGCTTAACGTGCTCTCCGAGGCACGGAGCAGGCGATAATTGTTAATCAATACGCACATAATTTCGAAAAGTCATATAACTTCCGAAACTCAGAGGTGCGCGACGTGGGTTCGAACCCGAGACCCTCTGCATTGCAGTCTGTTGGTCTCCCCAAGGAGCTATTGCTGCTTTTAAAAGTATGTAGTTGTTAATAATAAAATTAAAATAAATAAAATAAAATATCTTTATTTTAACTTTTTTTTTTAAATTTGGTCCTTCTTGACCTAATGGTTGGGATCTCCTTTTAAGTATATAAAATACTTGTAACGCAAGGCCCCGAAGTTGAAATGTTAATGCGTTTGAATATAATTTATCATAACTTACCTCCTTAAAATCTATACTAATATAATGAAGCTAAAGAGTTTGTTTATTTTTTACTTGATCGCGCCAAACTCTGAAACTACCAATCAAATTTAAAAATTCTTTCGCTCATAATAGTCCTATTTTTGAGGAAGATTATAGGATATACATCACGGTACGAGCCAGGGAAGCGCAGCAGTAATTATAGACGTGGGTGAAACCACGGAGGACAGCTAGTACTAAATATTATGCATGTGTGGCGTCATAAGAATAAACAAAACAAGCTCGTATTATAAAGTATGTGTGAGAATGACGTGCCTGAAATTTTGATTCAAATTTACAATAATAATACCATGGCTTAGACCACTCGCTAAACCACCACGGTTTTTATGCGAGTGTCTTCTAGGCTTAGCTAGCTTACATACATAACCCTTAGCTGCTTCAATTTCCTTTTTACCAGCATATAAAACAACGCGTTCTATATTCTATTTTTACATTAGAATCATAGAAGTCAAACTAAAACCTTTATTCCGCATTGACAATGCTTCATTAATATTGTCAATGCGGAATAAAGGCTTTAGTTTGACTTCTATGATCCTAATGTAAAAATAGAATATAGAACGCGTTGTTTTAGATCACCAAAAATCTTAAAAGAATAGGATCTCAATGCTACGTCACAAATGTATCAAACTTTCTCCGAAATCTTAACTTATTGACTTATAGTCTTATTGACTTAGCCCCGACCTTATTCTCTGGACATTACGTTCATAAAACCATTCGCTAAGTAATAAGTTTCTTTAAGGAACTTAGTGTTTACTTGGTACGTAGAATGAGTTGAAGATAGTTGTGCTAATGGTGAAGTTTGTACAAGTTTTGGGGACTACTTGGGAAACTTCTTTAGTTGTTCTGTTAATGTCGCACTTAAAGAAGGTATACGATGACAAGAAAATCATTTCAGGAACTTACCATCATAAGTTTTGATTTACATTAAAACTATTCTTCTTATATTAATTAGGTATTTATTTTTATCCTTAACTAACTATTTTTAATGTAGACTTTGGGACCAAGTAATTTTCATTACTAGATTTTGTACGTGACTTCAAGTGGAATACAGTTTCTCCGCAAATTCAATAACATGAATGCACCGATCACCGATTCTATACTGACCGTAATTAGATGAAACGTGGTTTCTAAAACACGTGGATTCTAATCCAAGTCTAACAAACTGAACTATTAAAACCATCAAAATCTAGTTTTGCGTGATGCTGGAACTGGCTGGCAACGAAAAGCTTAAAGTGTATTTACGACATAAATTCATGTTACATTAAGTTCATTCTGCATAAATACGAGCACCAAAAAATTAATGATTTCCAAGTAGTTTGAAATAACTCTGCTATACCCCGTCTTTGCAGAACCTTAAATAGCTACTCTGATGTTATAGACGTGCATGTGGACTCGCTTGCCACATTCCGTAAAAATATTATCAGTGTGATGTAAACTCTAAATTTGCTGTATACTTACATAATTTTTAATATTTAGTGTTATATAATATATTATTGTATTGCATATTAATGTTATAGTTCTTATTTATATATTGTGCCTAAATAATTATTTACATACATATTGTTTCTAAATTAATTTTCTAAATTTCGCTTTATTAACTTTACGAAAATGTGCATGCTGTGCTTGCCTGTAAAAGGCTACTAAGTATACTATTATGTAATTTAATTTGTAAAAGAAAAGTGTGTTAGTATAAGTATTTGTTGGTAAGCTGAAATAAATAAATAAAATAAATAAATAACTACACTTCAAGACATTAAGACGACGACCACCTTATTTGCCTGTAACCATGGCTGACAAAATATTTAATTTAGCCGTGATAAAATCCGTATAAGTAAATTAATTTATAACATTCGCGTAAACATGACAATCAAACCACAATGATGTTCTGGTCTAATCTTCGACAATCATTGACATCACTAAGAATTTCTCAAAAGAAAACCCAATAAACTTTGCTTCAACCGGGAATAATTGAACTTAAATTCTCCTGTGCAGCCGTCGCGTTCATTACAGCTGCACCATTGAGGCAGTCAAGAACGCCTTACTCATTCGAATATAATTCGATAAACCTAACCTAAATGGTAATGTGAACTAGATACCAATGCCCTGTGAACACTGTTGTAGGTCGAGGGGTGATGCCGAGCGTGAAGTTGGCGCTCGACCACGTGAACGAGCATGACTCCGTGCTCAGGAACTACCGCCTGCACATGTGGTGGAACGATACTGAGGTGAGACCACTTGATTGTTTAAACATCAAAATTTATAACATCAAATTTTGATAACATCCAATCTTCAAAACATCTCAGTACTTATACAAAAATACAAATCATTGCTGGAAAACTACAAAAATCAGAGAATATTTAGGGGGTGATTTAAATACCCCTAAGACCGTTCTTGTTCCAGACTTATTAATATAGATAGCCTGTATAAATACCTACTTTTTCATAGGTTTTCAAAGTTCCCAGAGTCTGAGACCTAAGGTCACAATGTTGCGGAAACATTCTTTTTTTTTTATTATTTTGCTCGTCAAAATGACCACACTGTCTGTAAGCAGTCGTGTGGTCTAAGAGCAGTGGCCTCCACACCGCCCTCATAGCAGCCGAGGCGATGTTGAGCTCTCTATCAAAGTAGCACCTTCTCAGGCCGTTTTGACGACCTGAGAAGGTGCTTTTTCACGCCCCGCTTAAAGGACCCAGGATTGAAGGAAGAAGGAAACACGTGCCTTGGCAGGGAATTCCATGCCTTGGTTGTTCGGCAGAGGTATGAGGATCCAAACTTGTTGGTACGCGCTCTAGTCGACTCTACTGTGTAAGGATGGCATCTGAGCCCAGCACGCGTTGTTCTGGATAGGAAAGGGGAGGGCGGGATAAAGTGGAATAACTCTTCAGAGCACTCCCTGTGGTATATTCTGTAGAACAATGTCAATGAGGCAATGTCCATACAGAGTTATTAACTTATTAGCTTTTAGCATCTGTGAACATGAAAACCATCGCAATCAACATGTAAGACCATTCATACACCATGAAATAATAAGTCTATATCAGTAAAAACAAACTAAGATGAAAATAATAATATAATTAATAATAATTAATGTAATTGGATGACTATAGCTCTTTTCACACTGAAAATAGGCCGGTCCAAGCAATGGGATAGTTATTATATGTATAGGTAGGGCTAATATCACAGGCTAATCTTATACTATTATCTAATAAACATCTTCTATGACACTCTATAGTCTCGTCAGTTTTTCTTAAAGGTAAGGTACATGCATGTACTCTTAGCTACCATAATTATAATACAGCTTTTCCGACAGTGCAATGCGGCTGTAGGTGTGAAGTCATTCTTTGACATGATGCACAGCGGCCCGCACAAGCTCATGCTGTTCGGCGCCGCCTGCACTCACGTCACAGACCCCATAGCCAAGGCCTCGAAACACTGGCATCTCACCCAGGTAGGAGGATAAGTTAGGTTAAGTAGGCTAAGTTGTAATTTGTCATAGCTATGGTTGGTTTAATATACACGACATTAAAAAACAAATAATAATTAAAAATAGTTGCGGTTTAAAACTATTTTTGACTATTGGATGGATGGTTGGTGGGTATTGATTACTGGAACAAGAATGTTCCAGTTGAGTAAAATATATATCTGTTGAGTATTGTAAATGATATATTATATCTACCGAAAAGCCCAAAGAACACATAGTAATTGAATTATTGAACGAATAATAGAAACGATTCCTTTTGGATTCGTGATTATCAACAGGGGTTATAAAAGGAATCGTATAAATCATTGATCCTGTTCATGATAATTGGTCTGGCTCTTAAGAGGACGATGTCAAAGTACCAGATCACGTAAATATTCGAATTATCGAACGATTCCTTTTGGATTCGTGATTATTCAACAGGACACTTAAAAGGAATCGTATAAATCATTGATCCTGTTCATGATAATTGGTCTGGCTCTTAAGAGGACGATGTCAAAGTACCAGATCACGTAAATATTCGAATTATCGAACACATTGATACCTTGTTATATGTGTTCTTTGGAGCAGTTGTCCTCCTTGTACTCTATCTTCCAGCTGTCGTACGCGGACACCCATCCAATGTTCACGAAGGAAGCGTTCCCTAACTTCTTCCGCATCGTGCCCTCGGAGAACGCTTTCAATCTGCCGAGGATACGACTGCTGCAGCACTTTAACTGGACAAGAGTCGGAACTATTTATCAAAATGAACCACGATATGCGCTGGTAAGAGTAGCACTAATGAGACTAAATATGGGAAAGAGTAATTACGCCTAGCTGAAAAGTTAAAGTTAGGGACAGGTGTCTGGGTCCTTATAACCACTTATAGTATTGTTATCCCATGCGCCAGAAGGAGATAAAGCTATGCACTGTGGAATAGGCTGTCTCCTTTTCACATACGCAGTAATAATTCAATTAGACATTGTGCTACATTCCTGATGATCGTGTTAAGATTCCACTTCAATACAGACAATATAAATATTGTGATACTGTAGAGGCAAATGCAATGGAGGACTAACAGTCACCCCAATATTCGTCAGGCACATAACCGTCTGCTAGCTGACCTGGACACCAACGGGTTTCTGATAGAAGAGACTCAGAGTTTTGCCACTGAGGTGAAGACAGCGCTAGCCAAACTTAAGGAGAAGGACGTCAGAATCATCCTGGGCAACTTCAACGAGACCTGGGCTCTGCACATATTCTGCGAGGCTTATAAGTAAGTCAAATTTATATTGCCTTATATTCTGCAGTAAGTCATGCTATTGAATTTTTTAATGTGTTGTTCACCGATGTTCCACCAAGGGCAACAAATAATTCTCTAGTTTAGGCCAAAGGGATTGACATTACATGGTCTGCACGAGATTTTTCGTCTGATCGCTGCTCAAAGCTTGGAAGTACTTTAGTGTTTTTTCCGTTAAGAATTAAGAGAAGATTATTTGATTTGATAATCGAAAGTCATGAATCGTTTCATATCAGCGTTACATGCTTAATTACAAAATTTCGTAAGCAGTAAGCGTCAGCACTAGACCCACACGGAATGTTCTCCATTATAATGCCTTCTATTTCCAGCTTAGATATGTACGGCCGAGCTTACACGTGGCTCCTGCTAGGTACATACAGTAACAACTGGTGGAACCGCCGAGCTCCTTGCTCTAAGAAGAATCTAACGGCAGCGCTGGACACCACCATACTGACAGACCTGCTGCCCTTGTCTACCACTGGTGAGACCACCGTGTCGGGGATCGTGAGTGTCATTAGAACCGGTTTTTTAGTAGGCGTATACAAATTATGTATCGCATCGGGTAAGGAGAGAGGGTACAGCTAGGCGATATAATTCTCCTACGAGAAGGAATCATAAGCGAAGGTTTGCATTGGTTAAATATAAGACAGTAGGGAATGATAATTGGAAAATCCAACGTTACGTTATTCGTGTACGCCTACTTATGTTAAACTTATGTTTACTGTATGAAATTGACCGCAAGATAAAAACCATAGTTGCTCAAAAACACACATGTAGAAATGTGTTTAGTAGAGCTTTAATAATTACTGAGCATTTCTGCAAAATTATGTAAAGTACAGAAATACAGAACTTTCTTAATGTAACATAGTTATCTATAAAAGATTTACCGTTTATGGTTTCATTATAAACTATTAAATCAAAACAAAATGTAGAGACTAGTTCCATATCTACAACTTTTGTAAGTCAGAACAACTATCTCTGTTACAGTTCAGTATATTATGATAAGGCTATATTCTTATTTTTCCTTTGTTTCAGACGGCAAAAGATTACCAGGTGGAATACGATCGAAGGAGAGGACTGGAATATTCCAGGTTTCATGGTTACACGTACGATGGTAAGTACACTAATTCGATACTATACCTCTCCGAGATGGGCTAGTCATATACCAACACCTCTCAATACATTTAACTAGGTGACCCAGGTTATGTTCCACTATGTATAATATATTTTTTAAAGAAAAGAAAGACACGACCCCGTTCCCATATTATTATACAAATGATACGGTTAGGTCATAACATTATGCAAATCGCGTTATCAAGTTTCATTTTTCCCGCGCTGTTTTTATGCAATGTAAGGGATCCACAGGGAACAGGCGTGAATCTATGTATGTATGTAAGGGATCGGCTTTGCTGATCCTCCAAAAAAAGTTGTTGCGTTATCAGTTCGAGGCACAAACAAACAAA
This sequence comes from Catocala sponsa, assembly GCA_963564715.1. Taxonomy (NCBI): domain Eukaryota; kingdom Metazoa; phylum Arthropoda; class Insecta; order Lepidoptera; family Erebidae; genus Catocala; species Catocala sponsa. Next base: position 11,850,100 of record OY751352.1, read on the forward strand.
ACCATAGGTTCCTTAATTGACAAGATGTAATCTCAAGTACTCTTCTGGAGGATAAAGAAAGGCTAGACCATTATTACTACGTTATTTCAATGCTATTACAAACCAGTTATAGTAGTCAAAAAAGCAAGAAATGCGTTGTAGATTAGGCTTGTCGCTAATTGCTGCAGGTGGTAGCCACAATGTTCGGCAAATTAATACGAAACATGAAAATGAAAATGTAGCTGCTTATTGCAGTTTATCGGTGGCTATTTGTTTTGAACCTCAACTCTTAAAGCCGCGTGCGGATTGCGTGTGGAACGGGCAATCCGTTTGGGACTTTATATTTTTATGACGAGACTGTTTATATATTATGCAATATTTAGAACCAAGTACACAATTAAACTTTTCTAATCTTGTCAAGGAATATGGGCTATGGCGCTAGCGATACAGACGGTAGCACAACGAGTCAAATCTAAATATAAAGAGAAGACAGTGCAAGACTTCAAGTACAGAGACAAGGAGTGGGAGTCGCTGTTTCTGGATGCGCTCAGTAACGTCACCTTCGAAGGGGTCACTGTAAGTAGCTCTGGCCTAATTATTATCACCATCAGAATCATTAGCAAGAAGCCAGAAAGAGAATCTTACCACCAAAGGCTTGTCATATAATATTAACTAAATTTTCTTCGCGGCTCCGCACGCATTAATCTAGGATATGTCAAACAATTGGGAACCCTTGGAACATTATTTTTATGCATGAAAGGTACTCTATGTCCTTCTCTGTGCCCCTGACAATGTGTATGCAAAATTTAATAATGATCGGTCAAGTAGTGAAAGCGTAACAACAAACAGTACACATTCGCATTTATAATATTAGTTAGGGTATATAGTTCGGCATAGCTGGCAATTTATAGACATTCAAATGTTACTAAGTGTTTATTTCTCACAGGGTCCAGTCCGTTTCTATGACAACGAACGCAAAGCATCGATTCTACTGAAGCAGTTCCAAGGTGACGGCGTGGGAGAGGTGAAGGTTGGAGAGTACTGCGCGGAGAGAGACCACCTGGATCTCTTTAGTGGAGAGCCTTTTAGATGGGTTGGCAAGTAGGTAACATTTCCTTTTGGTTTTATTAAATCTTGGTGAATGATAATTACTATATGAAAGGAATAAGAGAAGAACAAATACATTAACTGCAAAACGTTCATTACGAAGCTTGACTATGTAATCAGCTAACTATGATGCTGTTATACCACCTTCTGGACCTGCCGCAACGCATAAATATCAAAGTTTGGAGAAAAGGCATTTCACCAGCTTAATTTAGATACCACGTTACGATAAGTCTATTGCAGACGTGCTGTTGTAAATATATCACATAGCTTTGTCTTATTACACAGGCAAAATACTCTACATCTATGTAAACTGATTCTTCTTTAAGATTTCCATATTCATTTCCAGAAACCCTCCAAAAGATCGCACGTTGCGTCTGATTGAGCACACCCAGGTCAACATCACGATATACTCCATCCTGGTGGCGTGTTCCGTGCTAGGCATCCTGCTGGCGATGGGCTTCCTCGCCATGAACATACACTACAGGAATCAGAGGTAATAACTACTAGCTCTATACTTAGCTGTATTTTTTAGTCTTTATAAATTTCTCTATGGTCAGCCATACGAGTGCTATGTACCTACTGGAATACAGAATATTTAAACCTAACTCAGACTATAAAATATATTGTTAAGTACGTTAATAGTTCACACATATATCTTGGTGCTTGGTAAATATTGAGGCACCTGTTATTCTGCTTATTATAAAGGAACTTATAGATACTACTAAGCATGAAAAAGTTTCCTTACTTGACACTCGATAAAAAAGCTTCTTTATTGTTACTAGCTTATGTTCATAGTAAGATAAACAGAAATTAGTAACAAAATGTCTAAGTTACGTCTTTTGAATAATACTTTATTATAAACAGGTACATAAAGATGTCTTCGCCGCACTTGAATAACTTGATCATCGTGGGCTGCATGCTGACGTACCTGAGCGTCATCTTCCTGGGGCTCGACTCCAGCCTCAGCTCCATCGGTATGTACCAACGGAACAGCTACAGCTGACTCCTGACTCTTTGCCTTATGTTAATGTCTTTGTGTTCTTATTTACTTTGGATCGGAAGGTAATCATGCTCATAATTATTTATCTGACTAGGAGTTGAGAGGTGAGGCAGGTGGTAAGGGTTATGTATAACTAGAAAACATTATTATATAACTAATTCTTACCAGATACCTGTTTTATAATTGGTAACACATCATTTTGTAATTGGAGATGCTACTTTACTTGCACTGTCTTTTATTCTATTTTTGGCAATCATTCTATTTTGGAAATTTGAAAAAGGTCTGTCTAGGATGGTGAAATCATATTCATATCACATTCTTATTTAGTGTATGTCTCTTACCATCTTGCTTAGCTCTAACAATCTCTCACTTGAAACCGTAATTTAAAAGCAAAATTAAACAGGTTACTTAAAAGCACAATTTCAATTCGCATGTTGCTAGCACGATCATGTCCACGCTACTTTGTCATTTGATCTCATCATTACCATTGGTTCTTAGGTCTTTCTCAGGACTCGCCGCGCGGAGGTAAACGCTTGCTCCCACCCCAAAGCTTCAGCTTATATCCTATGATATGGATCCTTCAACCAAATTTTGGGAACTAACCCTTCCTTGTTTCATGATATTTAATTCTGAGAAAGACCTAGGCAGTTTTCTAGGTCCGAGGAGTCGCCAGCATGTTTCCAAGTTTTGGTTTGTTTGTTCCTTTTCATCATCCGCGATGCTTTTGTCGGTTGGTCGGTATGTCTCAGTCTTTATATACAAGCTTGTTATATTGGGTGTGCTTTATATTTACAGATCAAAGTTGTTCTAATAAATGTGTTGGATTATATAATGTTCTTTTATCATTTTTATTTACATATATAATATGTGCATTATTTTCACTGTACTTATGTCAGTTTCTTATTCAATTTCTTCAAAATATTTTGGATGTTATATGTATTTTTATGGTTTAGTTGGTGTCATTATTTACACTATCATTATTTATTTTGTTTTAATTTTATCGATTTCTTTGCAACGATGCATGTTTACTTTGATTTTGCTACATAATAAATTGTAAATAAACAAATATTTAAATGTATGAAATAAAATTATAGTTACCAGTGATGTTGAATGTGTCAAATTGATAAATTAATTTATACGAGGTCCAGCATTATTTGTAACCGATTGCTCAAAACACAATCATACGTAGAGCTTTATACTTGTGCTATTCAATTCTTCTAACGATTATGAACAACAGAACCACAAAAATGTTGTTACTCTCAAAGACTGATCAAGTGTATTTCAGGCCATTACCTGAAATAGATTATTGGTACCAGTCAGGTATACTGTCATACAAGTTGGAGTTGTTGGGCCTCGATTAGTTGTATAATACACAGAGCTAATCTGTTTGTTTCCTGGATATAACACCCACAAGTCTTTAATGCTACTGCTTCTGAATCCACAGCGGCATTCCCGTACATCTGTACCGCGAGGGCCTGGCTTCTCATGGCGGGGTTCAGCCTCGCCTTCGGAGCTATGTTTTCCAAGACTTGGAGAGTGCACTCAATCTTTACTGATGTCAAGTTAAATAAGAAGGTATGTTGGAAGACATTTAATATTTTCTGATTGTTTGTTCCTCTCATCATTCACTTTTTAAAGAAAACCCAATCTTTGGGTCCTTTTTGAAATAACGTATGTTACTTCACGCTGCATAATAGCATCAGTGATAATCGTTACCATAAATTACTCGGGATTATCATACGCGAGTTGTCGGCATTTCAAAAAAAAATCGCTACTTCAACAGCACTGGATCCTAAGACCACTTGCTTCTTCACCATACAACAATATAAATGTTGGAATAATACTATATAACGGTTTTTACTAGCGCTTAAGTATTTAAAAGGTAATAAATACAGTGTTGATTGCCTTTTAAATACTTAATCGTGAGTAAGACCGTTATATAGTATTATATTAAGTATGTGTACAAATCGCGGACGTCTAAAAACGTTTAAATGTTGGAATCTGTGCTATTCTGAAGTTTAAAGAATTTATTTAATATTTGCTTACTATTTCCTTTAACGCACTTTATTAAATATTGTCCAACATTCATCCATTATGTAGCTTCTAATCAATAAATCTTTGAGAATTGCAGGTAATAAAAGACTACCAATTGTTCATGGTGGTGGGTGTGCTGCTGTGCATCGACCTGGCCATCATGACTACTTGGCAAGTTTCAGATCCCTTCTACCGAGCCACCAAGCAGATGGATCCTTACGTAAGTGTACAAGTATTGCAAGATCTATTCGTAAAGAAACCTATAGTGAAAATTTAACCATAATTTTTTGAATACCTCTTTGGTTCCGTATAAGAGATTACGTTTATGTTCACACCTGATTATCAGATCCAGCTTTAATTCCTGGATCGGATGAAGTGTCTTTGATTTCTGCTGATAGGCAAATCACAGTAGAATGCGGCTGACAGCAATATGCATCATAATTGGGGGCAAAATCGGGTAATAACATAAACGCATATATATAATATGTAACGGGTATTAACGCGATCATGGATAATGTTTACCTTTTTTAGGCTTGACGTTTCGACCAGGTTACACCGACCGTCGTCACAAGCTGACTCGGCCACGGCCAGTGTAACCTGGTCGATGCGTCAAGCCTAAAAAAGGTAAACATTATCCTGTATACATTATGCATGATATTATATTTGTAAACATTATGCATGATCGCGTTAATACCCGTTACATATTATATATCATGCAACGCTAAAGTTTAAAAGTTATTAACAAAAACGCAATCATATGCCACGGAACCGTCGAGAAATCAAATAATTATGGTTTTATTTCTATTAAAGGATTTTCCCTAAATGTGCCTACCTAACTAAGTTTATAACTAACGTACGTAAGTAATATTATATGAAAAAAATAAACGGCTGCCTACAGCTTCAGGGATACAGAGGTGACAGGTTTTGGTCCCCTTATTTTATTCAACGTGATAAATGTTGACCAATCGCTGTTTACTTTAAAGCTCATTCCCAATTTTGTTTTCTTTACAGCCACATCCAACGAGTGAGGATATAGTGATTGTACAAGAGAACGAGTACTGCCAGTCTGAGCGCATGACCATCTTCATTGGTATCATTTACGCTTACAAAGGACTCTTGTTGGTGAGTCCAAGTTTACTAGAATCTTTGCTGCAGAAGACACCATTGAAATTATAAATGGACCATCTTTCTTTTAGGAACTAGTGTTTTTGCAATAACTTGAGTTACAAGTTATTATATAACTAGAGTTATTATATAACTAGAGTTATTATATAAAAAAGCAAAATGATTGTATGACGTGTAGGTTTATGACGATCGTTAGCTACGGGTTACATTTTTTAACGCGTGTAGCTAATCTCACGAGCAGCGATAGTTCAGTGGGGAGACCAACAGACTGCAGGGCAGAAGGTCTCGGGTTCGAACCCACGTCGCGCACCTCTGATTTTCGGAAGTTATATGACTTTTCGAAATAATGTGCGTATTGTCGGCCTCGGTGGCGTAGTGGTTAGTGTAACCGACTGCCACGCCTGAGGTCGCGGGTGCGATTCCCGCACAAGTCAAACATTTGTGTGCATGAACATGGATGTTTGTCTTGGTCTGGGTGTTTCTATGTATAATATGTATGTAAAAAAAAATGTATATATGTATGTTTATCCATTTTCTAGTACCCATAGTACAAGCTCTGCTTAGTTTGGGCTAGATGGTGTTGTGTGTATGTGGTAGAATATTGTAGAATATTGTTATTGATTGACCGTGCCTCGGAAAGCACGTTAAGCCGTTGGTCCCGGCTGCCATGAACATCTATGGCAGTCGTTATTGGGAGAGTGTAGACACAAAAGATCCCACTGGGTCGAAGTGTTGCCGGTCTGCACTGACTGGCTCCCACATAAGATAAGATAAGATAATCTCACGACTGAAGATTCAACTTTCGCAAAACCTGATGTGATTTGATAAAAAACGAATATAGCAAGTTAATAACAAATACAAATAGCCTTTGCCAGTCCCTTTAAGACTACGTTGAATAAGTCCCTGGTAAAACTGTTCCTTGATTATCCAGGTGTTCGGTGCATTCCTGGCGTGGGAGACGCGGCGTGTGTCCATACCAGCGCTAAACGACTCACAGCATATCGGCATGTCGGTCTACAACGTGCTCATGATGTGCATTGCTGGAGCCGCCATTACCCTTGTGAGTCATCAGCTTGGTTAATACTTGAAGGAAGGCCATAGGCTATATAACATCACGCTACGACTTGCGGGGGCGGCGCAGTAACGATAAACGCGGGTGAAATGTAGTTATAAATCTATAGGTATATTGTATCAATTAATAGTATGATATGTAAATGCAGATGCACCTCCCTGAAAGTAATTCTAGCGGCGCCCATGATGACACTTATATTTTTAAATAGAAGAGTGTATTTAATATATACTAATAGTAGTTACGGACTACAATCATCTCCTTGTCTTGATTATTTATGTACATGTAAGTGGATGCTCCTATTTACCATACTGCTGCTTTAGAGGCTACCATCAAATTTTATTAAATGCTTGAGTATGTTCAGTAGTAATTCATGGAGAAATGGTTGCAGAACCTTACAGTTATGATTTGTAAACAAAATTTTATTGTACCTAAATTTGGCGATTAAAAAGAGTGGCCATGAGTTTCATGCCCGTTCTTCTCATGAGACCTACACCCTTGCTTTGCTGAACGTGTCAGTAAATGTAAATTCACAGAAAAATTAATGTAACTTTGACATTCATAAGTGTTACCTTGTAACCTAACTTTAATAAATTTATTTTTGATTTTGATTTTGATAATTTATTATGATTTAATTTCATGATATCTAAAGAAGTCTTTATAATAATGATGTTGACTTTTACGTAATCTACTCTTGTTTTCAATGCCTCTTGTATTGCAAGGACATATGATGACATTGATGACACACGCACGTAAGTTGTCATTAAAATTATAATGAACTAGATGTGCCCGCGGTTTCACTCGCGTTTATGCTTACTGCGCCGCCCCGTGGGTCCTAGCGTGATCTTATATAGCCTATAGCCTTCCTCAATAAATAGGCTATCCAACACAAAAATAATTTTCAATTCGAACCAGTAGCTCCTGAGATTAGTGCGTTCAACCAGACAAACAAACAAACTCTTCAGCTTTATAATATTAGTATAGATAATAAGAAAGGTACATATTAATTTGATCTTATTTTATTTGTATTATACAGTGATCTCATTTACGAACATATTTGTGTCATATATATATGCTAAACTTTTGTTTGATGCGCATATAGAAAATATTATAAAAAAAAGCATCCCGTTCGCTGGGTTTCGTCTTTAGAGTTTCAGCAGATTTCAATAAAATTAAAACTATAAAAGTTCTATACTGCTCCTTCGTTCGCAGTCACCTTGAATACGCCTCTCAAGTCTGGAATCCAAATTATAATATTTATATAAATCGTTTAGAGGCCATACAGAGGAAATTTCTGAGGTACATTCAATTTCGATCTAATTGCTATATACCCAATTATTATAGCAGGTCTAAAAAATTTCATCTTCTTCCGTTAGAGCAAAGAAGGAAAGTTGCGGATATCTCATTACTTTTAATGCTGGGGCCACACTAACGGGAAATGCCGTTAATTATCCCGATGATGAACGTTAAACGTAGATGTAGCCACAACTTAACGTGATAATTTGACAACGGCATCAACATTGCCGTTTGGCGTTAAGCGATGATAGCTCAAGTGGCGGTATATCAAAGAGATTAACGCGAGAATTAATGCGATGAAGCGGCCACACTACGTATTTCAGTATGCATCGTGAGCGCGACGGGATCGCACGTGTTTTAAATATACTTATTAAAAACAACATAAACATAGAAAGACTTACAGTGTACGATTCCTGTGCATTTGTATCATCTACCATCTTCTTTTTCTTTGTTTCTTTTTTTTCATCATTCGGTAATGATTCAATAAATTCAAATAATAAAAATTTACACTCATGAAATACAGAGCTCTGTCAACGTCCATCTTGCTTGAATACAAGTAAAATTGACGACGTTTTTATCGCCAATAATGGGCATTCACGTTGACCGTTCAAGTGTAGCCACCCACTTTAATGCGTTAAAAATTATCGCAATAATTATTGCGCTAATGGGTATTGACGTTAGCCGCTAGTGTGGCCCCAGCATAAGAATCGCGAATGGATCGATAGACGTTAGTGAACTGGTGAGCAAAATAGGGCTGCGTGTGCCATCTGCATTCCAGCGCAAATCACAGCTACTACATGCACCAACAGCTAGTACAACCTACAGGCAAAATTCATTTTTAATTTGAGCGTGTCGCATGTTCAACACGGCATGCCAGTGTTGATATAGACTTGTTTACTTATAGTAATAGCCAAGTCAAAAAAATTTTGGTAACTCTTTCTTTATTTAAAAACCAGATGTGTGTCTATTTTTTGCTATTATCTTGTTGTTTAAATGTCTTCTTCTATTATTTACACTTTATTCTACTATCTGTAAAAACTTTTAATTGTCCTTCTTTTTTCGTATCAAATCTGTCTATGATACTAATTTAGCTGTAAGTTTTCCTAAAATTGTAAAATAAAATAAAATACCTATAAATCCACTGGCAACAAATAGAACTATTTTTCCCCTTTATCACAGTGGTGACGAAGTCAGTAGTAACAACCAGGAATGGACTATATATAGTAGTATTGACTAATAGAATTACTCTTTCATGCGAGCATAGCAGAAAACTAGCTAAAAACTTAAAAAACTATGTAACGTTTCAGGTGTTGCAAGATCACAAAGACGCGCTGTTCATCATCATCGCAGTCTTCATAATATTCTGCACCACGGGGACTCTCTGCTTGGTGTTCGTGCCTAAGGTATATAAATATACGTACATAGTACAAGCTATGATTTTTGGTACAACGTAATACCCTTTATTAAGCCTATCGCTGTTTACAGGTACCTGCTACTGAGAATTCTCGATAGGGAATCCTAACACATTGCCCAATCTAGACATCGAACCTACCACAGCTGCATTTACTACCATAGCGTGATCGAGGCAGTCCTGCTAATATTGAGAAGAATAGGATTGAGCTTTAAACTTTCAAACGTGACCTACAGTTTAGTATCATCGAACAGATATTTCGAGACGTTTACGTGTCGCTGTGCTAACCTGGTGGTAAACAGTCTTTATCCCTTCCAAAGCTCCATTACAATTCTATAACAACTGAGTGAACGAAAGCCTAGACCAGAGGTTCCCAGTTTTTTTTTCTCATAGATCACATTCAAAATTTAGCTGGTTCCGGTGGACCCCCTGCAGCTGCATTTCTACCATACCTATTCCTTGGCATTTGTATATAAATACGATATAGATATAATCTATACATCTATACAAATAAATAAAATTGAAGTGTCTGTTTGTAACGTCAAAATAATAGCTTTTATCTAATGCACATGAAAGTATATAAGATAGCTATACGAAATAACTTAGGCTACATTGATTTTAGAAAAAAAATAGGGTACCGCGGAGACAAACACTTTTTAGTTAAAATCTACGCGGACGAAGTCGCAGGTAACAGCTAGTAGATAATATAATTTGGTGAAGAATAAAACAAGTTCATGCAATTAAAAATTTCGGGCGACATTTAGATTTTTTAGTAATTCTCCACAAAAAATCGGTTCGTGACCACTGGTATTTAGTTCTTCACTATCGAAAGCAAATAAATTTTCGGGCACAGTCCTAGAATTCTAAGTGTCCACAGGTAACGACTTCACTCTGGGCTGGTCTTATGCTTGTTGGTTTTAGTAAGACCATAAAAGAAAAATGGAAATGGAATTTTTAGCTGGCGATCATAACTCTCAGGCCTAAAAACGAACGTTCTTTACCGTAAAGTCAGCAAAAAGTCGGTACACTTTATCTAAGATTCAAATTCTTCTATCATTCAATGTCTCTCTGTTCATCGATCTCATGTTTCCACAGTAATTAGTTCAAGGTTTACTTATTATAATGATAGTTAATAAATACGTTATAATGAATTAAAAGTATACCATAAAATAATGTTAGAAATTAGTTCAATGTTTAGCTACTTGTATAACTGGCTATAAGTTTCTCTGTGTTGAACCCGTTTGGTTAAAGATCCGATAGAATGATAATACAGTATCCAATACTTGTATAAGTTAACTCAAAGATTTTCTCTCCAGTTACTAGAACTCCGTCGCAACGGGCCAGGCGCAGCTGGTACTGGTCGGATCCGCGCCACTCTACGACCAGCCTCCACTCATGAGTGCCGGTCCCCAGGACCTGAGCTGGAGAGAAGGCTCAAAGAGCTGAGGCAGTACAATAACAGATATAGGAGAACGCTGCAGGCGAAGGAGAATGAACTACAGGTACTTGTTAAAAGCTGATGATATGGAATGTTCTAGAGTATTGTATAGATGCTACAGATTTGATTAGGGATAGATGGACTTATCCTTACTGATAACTGAAGTCATCTGACTAACCAAGAGCGTCCTCCGTGCAAAACATACTAAGTCATGAGTCTAAGCCTATATCCTCGTAGAAGGAGACAGAGTTCACTTTTCCATGTGATAGAGGGCGAGCCTCTGCCGTCTGCAGGACATAAATTTAGACAAAGCCTGGAATTGTGCCCGTACCTATTAAGAACAGCCTAACAGAGACCCTAATATATAAATGTATTAGCAATATGTATGTATATATACATACATATTGCTTGGCCCGGGAATAAAACGCGAGACCTCATGCACAGCACAGGCATTCATTGCAACACCGCGCCGCCTTACTTACGCTACGGTGAATTTATCGTCTTAACGAACATTGCAGCCAAAATAATCTTGTGAAGTGTTTCTGCGATAGAGATTCCTGGACGATTTAAAGATGTGCAATAGGGTTTCATAGTCTTTTTTCCTTAAAGTAACCCCATCATACCTCATCAAAAGCACAATAATACGGTCTTTAAATAAATAGGTTGAACATTAACCAAAGCAAATTATTATAGTTGCAAACATTAGCTTTTTCGTTTGAAAGTGCGTATCAAATTGACGGGTCATACGCGTAACCGTTTTGAAACTACCATGACAAATTGATATCCGTCTAAAATCTTAGCCGATATTATAAATGTGAATGTGAGTTTGTTTGTTTGTAACACTTTTACGTTTTAACTGCTCGACCGATCATCATGTTATTTCGCATAGGTACACGTGGTCAGTTGTACAGAAAATTTTCTACTACTACTATTTTTATATAGAAAATGGTAGTAGTAGAAAATTTCCAAGCGAGTGAGGCCGTGGGCAAAAGGTAGTACTTTATAAATTTTATCGTATGTTAAATTATAACTTGCATTGAATTCATAGATGCTACTCAGCAAGTTGGGAAGCGATGCCAGCTCTGAGTCCTCAACTCGTGGAGATTCTCGGTCACCAGTTACTCAGAGGACCAGGCTGCCTGTTCCCAAGGAGAACCTTAGCCATCCTGGTAACCATGATTCTATACTAAACTGGTGTTTTATCTTGAAGTAATCGAGTAATCGTCAATTAACATTTACTACGAAGGTCATCAATGAACTGCGAAGCTTGTTCGTATCAAAACCTAATATGATGATAATATATTTGACGAAATATCAAGCGCGTGCACGGCGAGGCGATTTACGTGGTCACCTCGCCAATACTACTGCCCCAAGAATTGGAGTAGGTACGATCTGATCTGATCTATCTGGATGATCTTTACGTCCATTGTTTTAAATGTTTGTAAAAACTGGTGCTGTTTTTTAAAAAGCTCGATAATTTTTTTCAGTCTGTTTTAGCTCATTATTTCTTCATCGATCATATTCGTGTGGGTTGTCCAATAATGGCAACGTTGACAGTTAAAATTTAACAATACCATATTTTTACTTTATGACTCAAGTAAAAATTGTATTGTTAAACTTATTTTAATACAATATGCTTGCAAAGATTTTTAGCTTTAGAAGCTCTGATTGTTTTCGTAATATAACTTTGTGTTATTTTCCAGAAACCAGCGACATAACATCTGTATGCAGTCTCAGCGCGTCAGCTGGAGCTGAAACTGAATACATCAATCTGACCACTCAGCCGCCCATTGAAAAGTAAGTCGTCTTAAACAAATAGTAACACCGCAGATCTACCGAACCTCCATTTTGTTGGGTACTGTGAGGATCCAGTTCACGATACTTGGCGTGTAGTTAAAATACCATAATAATATAATGTCCTCCAGATCGAATTTCGGTCCCGGCGGCCAATATTAACGAACATTAGCTATCTGCACAGGAAATATTATATTGCATAAATGATCGTGCCTGGGCTGCGGCCCATAAAAATATCAATATCTCTATATACCACTGTTTATAAAATACTGGGCTCGCGCCTCTTCTCGGCATGAGAAGAGTTAGGCCATAATTATTATTATAGGCATCACACATATTTAAGAACATTATGGAGAACTCTCAGGCGTGCAAGTAGCCTCACGATGTCTTCTTTTACTCTTAAAACGAGCAGTAAATAACTATTTTATACACACATAACTTCAAAAAGTCTGAGCTCCGTGCCCTGGTATCGATTTCGAGACCTCTGCATGGCAGCTCATGGTAAACCAGCAAGCAAAAGCACCTACTAGGTTATCGGTGCTCTTAACCTATTAGTAGTAATCATCAAAAGGAATCAATGATATAAAACCATTGTCGTTTACTTCAGACCGAAGCCTTCAGCGCCACCTCCAGAGCCCGCCATAAAAGACCCGCTTCCACCGAAAGAACCTAAAAAGGAACAAACGAAGAACGTGTCATTCAAGAACCACCTGGATTACACGAGCCCACCGTCTTCAAAAGCTGTTCCAGAGAAAGACCAGCTCGCCAAATTGCCTTACGGGTGGACAGCAGAGGTAATAAGGGTACTGATCTTTTATTGTCATATGTACTCCAATCTACATACATGAAGCTATTTGTTCTTTAAGAAAAGTAATGACAAAATCGACCGGTTGCCTAATCATCTTCTTTTTATTCGGATGTCAGCACAAAAAGCTATCGCCATCTAGTGACACATTTTCGAATACCGTGTTCAAAGTATTTTACATATATTGTAATCCAGGTCATAGTTTAACTGAAAATTTTATTGAAATCTGTTTAGTGACCGTGAGTGGTTAACAATCATATTGCGTCTGCAAGTAGTGCTTGTTTTGTTTAGTTTTTCAATGTGTAATTTTAAATGTCTAATCAAACTTACACGTTTTTAGTATTAAAGGACCACTGACAGACCACGTTTTTACTATTAAAGGACCATGGTGATGAATAGGCTTATGGGCGGTAGTTTTTAGTCGGATTCTTGCTACGTACAAGTTGTTATTACTTGAGATCCCTAGTGATACTACTCCGCAGCATTAGCATCAAAAGAATACAATACAAGTTATTAAATAGTAGTGGTGTAAGATTGTAAGCTTTCCACGTACCAGTAGAAAACTTTAGATAACATCATACCTGTTTTTTTCACGTCTTAGGAACCATCAGAGCCGCCAAAAGTGATAAAACCTCCAGAACCAGCGAAAGCTGAAGCTAAGACAATACCAGCTCTAAAGACCAGCGAAACCTCTACCGCCAAGTCCATGCCCGCCAAGGTTCAGGAACCTATGTACACGAAGGCAGCCATACCTAAAATTATTAAGGTATGTTGTTTATACCCTCAATACCTATGCTTTTAAATTCAGGGTTTCATATTAAAATATCGATAGCCGCAGTAGTCCATTATCATAGTAATTGTAATGTGCGTACTGATATAAAAGTAAAACTTGCACTCGCTTTCATAGTGAAGATAAATATCGTTAGAATATAGACATCATCTCCACGATATTTTTAAAAATATTTAGTAAACTTGAACTTGTTCGAGCCATTTTTGGCTAAATGCCTCTGATCCTGGAGGAATTGTATTCGTGAAAAGCAAGGCCAATATGAGAGAAAATATCACGAATAAATATTAGATTTCTTATGGCACAAAGTGTTATATTAGTCTTGGCTTCCGATTATTAGAGTCTCTATCGCTGATGACATTGTTAGTTACGCAATAAGTAAAAAAATGTAATGAATGGTTACGATACTGACGCAGACACCTGAACTCCAGAAGAAAACAGTTAAAACGCAAGATCCAGTATCAACAAAGACGACGCCTTCGAAAGAGCACAAGCCCTCCTCGAGGGGCCACAGAAGAATGTCCAGCGTGAGCCAGGGAGCGCTGCTGACTGACCTCATGCATGTGTCCGTAGACCAGGATGACCTGGAACCACCACCAGGCATGGAAAGGAAAGTTATAGGTGAGACTCATTTATACTAATATTATAAAGCTGAAGAGTTTGTTTGTTTGTTTGCTTGAACGCGCTAATCTCAGGAACTACTGGTCCGATTTGAAAAATTCTTTCAGTGTTAGATAGCACATTTATCGAGGACGGCTATATATCATCACGCTAAGATCAATAGGAGCGGAGCACCAATGAAGAATGGTTCAAAATCGGAGGGTATTTTTTCCTTTTGAGAGCTTCCGCTGCGTGCGCTGCGTAAACAGTTAAAGTTTCGCAAAAATCATGTATGACAGAATTGTTCCCCTTTAAAAGATCAAAAAAAAGTCCGTGACAGCATATGTCTATCTTTTCTTTTAAGGTTGGCTCACTATAACCATTTTTATGCTAACCAAATTTGTTCTAAAATAATGCATTATTTGCGAAGGTATTTTTATAAACATGATATTAATCCTTATCCAAAAAAATACGTTATTCATCACAAGTATTTAATTTAAAACAAAATTGCCCTTTACATCATTCGATTTCAATTAATATCTTAGGAGATATCGCAGTTTTAAAATAACATCGCAGCAAAATAATTACCCATTACAGACATAGTACAAACGATGTTTCTCCTGGTTTATTCTGCGTGATTACTACTGGTTCGATTTGAAAAATTATTTTAGTGTTGGATAGCCTATTTATCGAGGAAGGCTCTAGGCTATATAACATCACGCTACGACCCACGGGGGCGGCGCAGTAACGATAAACGCGGGTGAAACCGCGGGAACATCTAGTTATTTATATAATAAACAATTACGATGAAGTCATTAATAGAATTAAGCCAATTTTTATTTAAAATAATATTTGATAAGAAAAACTCGCCATATATTAACGCATCAACCATCACCTTCTAACGAATATAACTATAATATATAGAATATAGTAGCGAAATGAAAAGAGTATTGCAGGCTACATAAAGGCAACCAGGTAATTAAGATCCATTTACTGTACCACCTAGCATAATGCTACAAAACCATAAAAAAAAACATTGATCATATACAAATGTTGATGATGGATATAAACGATATCTAAGGCACAAATAATATAATACTGTCTAAGGGTACCTTTTAACATCGGTTACTTTTCAAAATCGACCATACTTTTGTAAGACTTCTTTTAATTATTATCTTTGAATTTTACTATTATTTTCAGGTCAAGAAAGAGATCCACCGCCACCATTAAAACCTGCATTACTCAAACAAGAACCAGAAGACATTTTAGATGTAGACCATGATTACTCTTCAGCAGAAAGAAGAAAATCATGTAAGTACCAACAAAATTATTAATCCATCTACAAGAATAAAATAGAGACAAACTGACTAATAAAGTGCACTTGATAGCAATCAAATTGGCTTTAAATGTTCAGAATTGAATATTGTCTTTAAATTGTCTTAGGGTAGCATCCGATCCGATGGCCAGCAAGGTGTCTGGTCTGCAAGAATAACGGTACGACAATGGAAAGTTGTCTTCATGAATCCTCCCTTGAATCCTGGAATGTTTCATATTGACTCGTGTAACGTGCTTTGTGACTTGTGACCTTTACCACTTTGTCAGTTCTTATTGAATCTATCCATTTATACTTTAGTCGGTGCACGAATAACATATACATCGCCGCTTCAAAAGCGCTAAAACCGATGACTGCAAATATATAAAAATATGCGCTCAAACTCTGGATGTTAATTATCTTAATGTTCGTAAGGTGCTCCACAAGACAGGCATTATCCTGAGGTATCCAATGAAAGAAATGCTAGACAATACTCTAAGCGTAACTCAAAAATTGTGTAAAATATTAAACTCATCCATCTTAATCTTTTTCAGGTCAAAGAAGAGACTCAGAGAAAAGGAAAAAAGAAAGCTTCATAGTAGTACAAAGTGACCTTTGGGATACGAATACATTCCAGTATACATGTCAGAAATCACCGCCAGGTGAGAGCAACACAGGTGAAAAACATTTTATTGATTACGTAGGACCTTAGAAGATGGAGCCTAGAGTAGATACATTTCACCACCATCACTTCAACTGTTATCTGTAAGTCTTTGCTTTCGTCTTCATTTAGATCTTTAGTGAAGCCTGGATGTGGAGGTATTCCACTAGATACAAGTCCTGCTTTTGTTGATCATGCGCTAAATTTTATCCTTCTATTCTCTAGTCTTTTTAATCAAGATTTTTGACTATTGTATTACTTAGTATTGCGGACAAAATTCGATTACAAAATGTCTTACGTGACATTTCATAGCTCTTGATGCATCTCGACTTGATTTTGCCATGATTGATCGTTGACATGTCTTCTATTTATATTAGTTTAATGAGGTTTTTGCTACAGGCGTTTTTGAAAATGTCTGTAAGAATGTTGATGATCAGACGTAAGAGTGCAACAAAAGCCATGAAAACTTACGATAGCTTTTTGACAAAATTAGTTCTAATTGCACAAATGATTTGTCCTGTGGCACATGGTGGCTACAACATGATACTATACACATTTCTTTTAAAATAAAAGTCGTTAATACGTACTTATAGAAAATACCACCATAAAAGTAAATTAACGAGATTTTTGAGAAATATGGTTGGAATAGATACGAATGGATACAAAGCATCAAGGGTAAAATTATCCTTCTTACATTAATTGACGAACAGTTTAGCTTTAATTACTGATCTTTTGTCTAGTATCAACTGATGAAGGTATATAAAGTAAGAAAGAAAGAAAAGAAAGAAAGAATGAAATTGTGATGTTCTCGGAGGTTATATCTGGGAGCTGAGAGAAACAACCATTATATTTCAATATATACCACTAGCTGTCCCGCGCAACTTCGTCTGCTTCACATTAGATAATTTTTGCCTGTTTAAAAAAAACTATCCTATCTTTTAAGTTGGAACAAATTACAAGTGGTTACGAAGATTGATCAAAATCGGTTCAGTAGTTTAGGAGTCCATAGCGAACAAACAACGTGACACGTTATATTAAGATTTATAACTTAGGATTAGCCACAACCGGCAATATATTATAACAATACCAACATTTCAATGCACGGTGGCACGATGTCAATAACGATAAAAAGAAATAACAAAAATAATAATAAAAAAGGAAGAAATAAATACACAGTAACATAAAATACCCAATAAACATCCTGGCATGCGTCCCACACTGCAGCAATCAGGACTCCAGTTCAGCATCGTTTAGGTCCAAAATGTCTAATTCCTGAAATGTCCAAGGGTTCCAAAATGTCCAATTCCTAGAATATCCAATTCCCTAAATGTCCATTTCCCAAAATGTCCAATTCCTTAAATATCCAATTCTCACAATGTCCAATTCCTTAAAAGTCCATTGCCCAAAATGTCCAATCTTTGATAATGTCTGCAATGTAGGCTTTACGAAATAGATTTGCCTGGTCTCAAGAATCAGGCACTGATCTGCACAAACTGGCCTGTCAAGGTACCTATCTAATACTTATGTTCAATATAGGTCATCATCACTCTCCAATGCAAAGAAGTGTATCAGAAAAGAGTAGACAATCACAATCTTCACCTCACCATCACAGGTATGTACTTTGGTACTTCCTTGTAGACTTACACGGAATATTGATATCAAGATTTTGTTCAATTTGTTTTTATTAGTAAGTGCTTACAGAGATCAATGTCCTAAATGCATTGCAAGATATCAAACATTTTAATCAACTTTTGTCAAAAGCATTGAGTAGATATAAGTATCCTATTTAACTCTTAATAGTAGGTATTTCTTTTTTAAAGTCTGTCATTGTCAGTCAGAGACAATTTTTTTAAAATCATGTCCTGGAGGCATGATTTAAAAAAATTGTGTCTGGCCACTGGCAGGGTGTTGCAGTTTCAAATTGATATAGTTTTGATCTTATCTCTGTTTATGCTGCCATTCAAAATTGTATTCTATTACATTACAGATAGATATACTATTTGCAACAGTAAGATACTACAAGAGGTTGTAGTCTATTAATGCTGCCATGGTTTTGCTGTAACGTTTCAAAAAGACGTTTCGACCACACTTTTCCTCAAAAGCATGAATATAATTTTTATTGGTGTTTTTGACACAACTGTTGATTCTTTCAGGGAACCAGATACTAGAAGTATAGAAAGAAGATCATCAAATACGTCCATCAATTATTGTAAGCTTTCGAATTGTATCTTTAAATACTTCGGGCTTATACAAAAGGTGTGGTCATATTAAATGGCCACAACTTTATAAACGCAATAATAATTGATAGATATAATTCTTATTTCATAGTTAATACTTACTTTAAACACTTTTCAGCAAGTACAACGAGAGGAGGCACTCCCGAGGGTTACCGGGAAGCAGAAACGCTTAGAATGACAGATAGGTTATCAAAAGTAAGAACAATTATTAACTAATAACATTATGTGGAATTTTCTCCTTCTTCTTCGGATGCTTGCAACAGCAAAGGGTACCCTTGGTGTCATGCTCATGCTCTACAGAACATGACAGTCAAATTAAGTAACCTTGCCTCCACCCTACATGTTTCCCCAGTCGGGTATTTAATTAACGTAGCAATTTTCCACTCGAATCCACTCTTCTTCTAGGACTGTAGAACCGAATTACGCAAAACGTGATAGTCAAATTGAGGAGCACATTAACATACCTACCAATTTTCCACTCGATTTTCTTTTAGAAATATATGTATATTCAAATTATCATAGAGCTTTCTTTCTAATTATTATAAAAAGAAACTTACTACGTTATATGATTATTTCTATCATTTCAGAGGCGAGGGTCAGAGTTTCCTCAGCCAGTAAGTACACCTCCACAGCAGATTCAAGTCAAAAGAAGACAATCTGCGGCTCAAGTAAGAAAATATAAAATAATTAGCTACTTACGTCACTTCTATTAAAAAAAATATTATTATGTTTAGAAAACTCTAAATAATTTATTACATTCTATTTTTCGATCTAAAATAATTATCAGGGTCATAAACTCGGTTAAGGCGCCACTTGCACCGAGTATTCCGGGTTTCTTCCCGCATTAAGGTCCAAAATTTGTCACACTAAAAAGAATTGACGCTCTCCATCTGTTTCTAGGTAAGATCATATCAAGAAGAAAGGTTACAAAAATCAGAAGCAACGCCGAGAAGACACGACGACATTCCTAGGAAGACGCCACCAGTCCAGGAGTCAAGTTTAGAGTCTGACTCGTACAAGCCAGACCCTGACACGATAAGGGTGTCGAAAAGCCAGGATTCGCCTGCGAAGCGGTTACGGCAAGAGGCTGAACCTTTGAAAAGGGCAAAGGGTGTAGGTGATTCGCCGAGGTTAACACAAGCTAGCCACCAGCCAAGGCCTGACCATCATAAAAGTAGTCCTAATGTCGCTTCAAGACATAAAACTGGTATGTTTCTTGTAGTGATTTATTCAAATTTCTTAAGTCTTCGTCTTATGCTTTTCTGAACCTTCCCTATCATAAACCTGCAATTGCACAAATGACTATAAGTAATATATAACATTTTGCTCAGAACAACCTAAACAAACATCTCTAACCTATGCTGCTTAATATGACTAAAGATTGTGCTTAGAAAAGTTAGGGCCTATTTACAGGAGATCAGTCCCTTTAAGTAAATGTCATTCTAAACCCGATTTACTTTCAAGATTCACCAAACAAACGTGAAGATCGGAAATCAGCGACTTACAGAAGCGACTCAAAGCGACAGGAGTCAGTGGATCAGAGGAAAATGTACACCGCCAGCTCAGAGTCTGAACTGTTCGAATGTGCGATACTGCCTATCTTCCACAAACTCCTCACCGAACGGCACAAAAGCCAGCCTCACGGACTTAACCTTAGTTATGGCGTCAGTTGTCCTAATATATCAATAAAATGCGATATAGTTGAATATTTGTAATGAATGCTTGTTATGAGAGATTCTAGCATTGTTGGCATTGTAATACCCTGTTGTCGACTCCTATTCGACACTTATTGGATGTTTTCACGTATTATTTTGTTAGAACTGGTATATAATTATAACTGAGCTCATCGTGGTATTCATACTATTCTACTAATTGCCTTGATTAAAACTTATGACATTTGTTTTCATTTTCGCGCCAAATAGAGACGCGCGGATAAAACAGTTGATAGATAGTAACATATAATTATTTCACGGTGACAATAGGAGCAGAGTATAATCTACAAAAATACTAGTGTTATTGTAACGTCAATAACTTTTATTCGAGTATATTTGTCAGTTGTTTAGTATTGGTGTGTCAGGTTAGTAAATGATTCTAAAATAATCTAGGTATAATGAAATCAACGACAAGTTCGCTCACGGGTCTACAATGTAAAATGTAATATAACGAAAGTATTAATTTTTTAACATCGAATAAGTGTATAAAGATTTGATATAATCGCACAGGATCTGTTAACGCACAACATTGCCTTTAACACCTGGGCAATCTTCCCAAATAAGTTTCTTTGTGATCTACCTACCTAGTCAGATTAGTATTTAGATTTTAATGTGTTCAGTTGTTTAAAGTGTAAAGTTTATCTATTTTGTAGATATACCAGATAGAATATAGTCGGTTACACCATCAATTGTTCAATTATCGACCTACGTGTTAAAATTTATTAAATGTATATTATTGTAGCCGACTGTACTATGAGTTTTTCCTATCGTGTAAGAAATCTTTTCGTCTATTTGCACGTAATTTTAAAGACTTGATAGTTATTAAGATTTATTTATAATGTTAAACTAAGTAATAAATAATTTGATTACAGAAGTGCCTGTTTTGTTGCCTCTAATTAATAAAAACAATTACCTAAAATTCATTATTTGCCAAAGTTATCGTAATTATTTATTTAAATCTACTATACTAGTCAGTACGAAGTGGATAAACTAGCTGAAAGTGAGCTAATGAATCAATTTATTTATAGCAACGGTAGGTTTAAATAATATAAAAATGCTACAAGAGTAAATAAGTACTTCCATCGTCCAACTATAGATATACCTATAGTCAAGCAAATATAATAATTCGTTATAACTTTGTGAAAAGCAGAGCCTAGAGCATTAGTTCCCAAAGTGGTCCAGCTGGACCCCCAGGGGTCCATGAGAGACTCGTCGGGGGTCTACGTTGGCGTGACAAAAAAAATGGGATCCACAATTCGTAAGCGGGCGTCCACGAGAAAATTTATTTGCTTTCGATGGTGAAAAACTAAAATGTTGGCTTGACTTCACCTATCAATGTAGGCAGATAATATTTAAAGAAGCTAAGCGACTGAGGTTACTGGTAAAAACTTGCATATTCCATATTCAATCTTCCGATTGTCTAGAGAAATAAATAAAAAGATAAAAATGTCAGCCCGTAGAGATTTGATATTTTTTTTTAGAATATGGTAGAAATGTAGCTACAGGGGGTCCACCGGAACCAGCTACATTTTTAAAGTGGTCAATGAGGAAAAAGTCTGGGAACCTCTGGCCTAGAGGGAGACTAGGACTGCCATGCAGAAAGTCTCATATTCGCTACCAAGACACGTATCTTTGACTTGTCAACGTAATGTGCGTAAGTATTTAAATAGTTAATTATTGCTCGCTTTAACGGTGAAGGAAGCTGCTGAACCCACGCCGCGCACCTCTAACTTTCGGAAGTTATATGACTTTTCGAAATTATGTGCGTATTGATTAACAATTATCGCCTGCTTCGTACCTCGGAGAGCAAGTTAAGCAATCGGTCCTGGCTGTCATGAACATCTATGGCAGTCGATATTGGGAAGTTAGTGCCCTCTAATATCCCTGACACTGGTCTAGCCTTAGGGTATCGTTAGCCTTCGGGTTGCGGAGGTCAGATGGCAGTCGCTCCGTGTAAAAACTGATATCTGGTCAAATCTGGTTAGACTAGAAAGCCGACTCCAACTGACTTGGGAATAATAAAGACTAGGGAGAAGAAGTTCTCGAAAATAGTGTGTTAAGTCTAACAACCCGCACTAGGCCAGCGTAGTGAACTATGGCTTAAGGTATCAGATTTGTCGTTAAGTGAATACACTTCAAATAAAGTATTTAGTTTATCTGGCGCGTATACCTAGGTACATTTAAAAATAACATACATACATTACCTCACGGCTTTATTAAGGTCTACTGCGCCTCTTTTTCGACAGCTATGGATTTAAGTACCACGACATAGGGTCGCGTCGCGAAGAGTCTATTTCTATCTATCGGGTAATACTCAAATGTCGTTATGCTACTCAGATTTATTTGACAAAAAACTCAGTAACACTTTAGATGTCTTATGCATCAACACTGAGTTCTCATGCACAGCAGTCTCGCTCACAACCGCCTTTCGTTTAGTTTCACCCTCAGGCCCTATGGATTCTGCGCTAGGGTGCAATAATAATAATGTTATGTGTAGGTAGGTACAGTCAGTAATAGATATAAATAGCTGAACTTGTTAGTATTAATTATAATCTTGTATTTTTAACTATGATCAAATCATCTTTTAACAATAACTACAAAAAATAACATTAATAATTTTGAAAGATAGAGGTAATCGATATCTCGCATGTGTGTATCAATTTATACTGAGGACTGTTCAGTCAATCAGATAGTGGCGAATATATATTTCTTCAAAATTCGTAAACATCAGGTAGGTACATGTCAAATTGTATTACAATTTTGATAAACTGGTTTAGCCGTGAAAATTTATCAGTAATATAATTTTATTTGATTTGAGTTCAGTTATCCACTAAGTATATTTGGAATTTATAAGGTCGAGATACTGATAACTCATATTACATATTGCTTTAAAAAAAATCAACAAAATTTGTATAACAATGAACAATAAAACTCTAATAGGTATCGATAATAATAACGTGACATTTCACAGTTACACAACACTCTGTATCGATACGTCGCGTTCGTGCGTAGCTCTACTCTAACCCGTCACTCGTCGTCACTCGTCAGTATTTTTCTGTCTCTCTTCTAGTTCGGTTGTGTTATTTTTATTTTGTGAATATTGTGTGAGATCATTGTTATTTGTGTTTATTATCTAATGTAATTAAGTGTCGGACATTCAAAAATCACAATGCCGGTGTTTCATACGAAGATTATCGAGAGTATTTTGGAACCTGTCGCTCAACAGGTGAGATGGGAACCCAACATTATTTATAGATTGTTAAAATGTTCAGTAATTTCGCCGTGTAGGTGTAAGATCTCTAGATTATTGTTTACAGCGATCGTTTACTCAAACATTATCGGTGTATCATGTCATAGCA
Source organism: Catocala sponsa (assembly GCA_963564715.1). Lineage (NCBI taxonomy): Eukaryota > Metazoa > Arthropoda > Insecta > Lepidoptera > Erebidae > Catocala > Catocala sponsa. The sequence goes on from OY751352.1 coordinate 11,873,826, forward strand.
GTGATTAAAGCAGCTGGAATGCGATGGAAATGGCTATATTTGGTGGTGTGCGGTGTGTTAGCCTTCTTAAGTGAATTTAGTGAGCGAAGTTGAGTATCGTATGGTGTTTAACCTTGGATGTTAAGATGTGTGAAATGATTCAGTTGTTGCTATTCCGATTTTGTTATAGAAGTGTGTATTTCATTGGCTGTAATCAGCCGAAATGTGTGGATAAAATTTTGTATCAATTAAGTTTTGAAAGAGAAGTTTAGCGAAAGGGTTTATTCTATTACCTGCCCGCACACGTTGTGTTCATGTGAAAGCGACAAATTGTTAATTGTACTCTGTTATAATAGGCTGCAGTTAGCTTTTGTTTTATTGGCTGAAAAGTTGTTTTTTTTGTTTTCACAAACAATTCATTTGTTATGGCGTGCAGTTACACATTGTTGTCCTTAAAAAGTTAGACATGCTCGTAAGCTACTTATTCTTAGAGTTCCCATGCCCAGCAACTGGAGAAGTTAATTATAACTGGGCTCATTTGAATAAAGTGAATGACTGCAGCATACTGTAATTATTCCAATTAGATTTAATTAAAGGACATCATGTTATCAGAGACAGTCAGTTTCCACTTCCAATTTTGAACCATTGTCAAAGTATATTACGAAAGTCTAGGCTTTACAGGCAGTTAGTAAAGTGTATTTTTCTGTTTATACAGTTCTGTTATATTTTTATTACCTGTAGTTACTTAAGTATCCACTATTTAATAGGCTACTGCTATGCAGTAGCATAGTTGTCAGTCTGAACTAGTAAAGTAAGTTCTGTCCATTATACCAGTGCATCAAAGTTCAAATAGAGGTGTCACATGCACATTTCACTACAAATATTTTAGGTCTGATATAAATAATAGTTGATAATATTGTGCTATCTACACAACAGTTATGTGTATAGATGATTTGCTGCATGTATTTGTTAACACTGTAAGTGCAGTAAGCAATTGATCATAAATAAATAAATAAACAGAGTACCACATTAAATTAATTTGACTATAAAGGACAATTCAAAGTTTTGCTCAGCTAAAAATAATTTTGTGAACTCTACTGTATTCAATTGCAAATATACTCCACATACCACGAAAATAACAAAAGAAAGATATCATTATTAACTCTACATAAAGTTAACCATTAGAACATGAGTCATTTCAATTAAGAAATAAATTATGAATAAACAAGTCCTATTCATTAAATATTACAGATTGTTTTTACGTAGGGAGTAGATGGACCAATGAATGTGGTCACTGACTCACCTGACTTCTCAATTGTTATGACTACTTCGTCTAAAGGCTGTTATGGTGATTTAAATAACTAGTTCAAGATTTGCTGACATAGAACATTTTTACCCTTTGTACTCCAATTACACAGCAAATATTTATTTATTTATTTAGAATTGATTAACATAAGAACCACACAACATCATGCATCATATAGTGATACACATAACATCAATTCAGTGCCTAAATCTTCAGGATAAGGCAAAGCTTTTATTAATTTACAGTAAATGAAAGGACAGCAGTGGACATCTTTCGGCTGATATGATGATGATAAAATGAAAGGCAATGCATATTGTACCCACTTTATTTTAAAATTTTATTTGTGTATTGTGTTTGATGTCCTTGCAAAAGCATACTAAGCATACATAGCACGCCTTTAGTAGTAACTGGTCTAACGTAATAAAGTATGATATAATGTAAGGAATGGTGTAAAATATTATTTAAGGTTGAAATTAAACTACATTATATGAATATAATCTGCATAAAGTAGTTTAATTTAAAGGTATAACATTTGCATAAACATAAGGCAATATTATTATAGGGTTTCTGCAGCTTGAGAAAACGATCTTATTAGGTACTATGTTCCACAGCACTGTTTCACTTGATGCCATTATTTTGCAAATGAGATTCTTCACAACTAGTAATACATAGCCTATGCCTTTGGTAAACAGATGCAAGCTTATTATTTTTGTACAAAACTAAATAACCAAGCTTAAGCAAATACTTTATTATACTTTGATTGAGGTTTTGGGTTTGAATCCCAACCATTACCCTACCAATGTGAACTAAATCAAGCACACTCAATCTAGCTCAACAGGAAGGGTTAACAACAACACTAGTAGCTACCTAATAGCTAGTGACATTAATCTATACAAATAAATAAAATTGAAGTGTCTATTTGTAATGTCAAAATAACAGCTTTCTATCTAATACATATGAAAGTATATAAGGTACCTATACGAAAACATCTATTTTTATAATTTTTATCTGTCTGTTTGTTCCGGCTAATCTCCGAAACGGCTGAACCGATTTTGACGGGACTTTCACTGGCAGATAGCTGATGTTATAAGGAGTAACATAGACTACTTTGATTTTAGAAAAAAATAGGGTTCCACAGAGACAAACACTTTTTAGTTAAAATCTACGCGGACGAAGTTGCAGGTAACAGCTAGTAGAAAATATATTCTGTAGAATTATTTAGTTAAGCAGTAAGACAATCAAGTTTGCAAAGTCAATAAACATTGTTTATATAAGCTGTGTTTCCAAGTATGTAAAGTAAATAGCTTATCAAAAGTCAAGGCTTGTACCGCAAGGTTCACACTTAGTTATTAAAACAACACTCTCATAATAACTTAGTCATATGTATATTGAGACAACTCCTTATTGAGGTCAAACAAAGTAATATTAATAAATTTAATCTTTATCATCACTTGAATAGATTATATACCTAATCAATTAAACTACTACTTTTCCTCTTGTAGAGATGTTGCTTACCAGTGTTTTTGAACTTATCTGGGTGCAAATAAGAAATTTTTGAAATATGTGATTACAAATTGGTAATGGGAGTGATGATTATTATTTAGCTTGATCACAATAAAACAAAATATAATGACCTGATTTAAAATTGCTCAAGTCCTGCTTTGGCTTTCAAACTATTATATAAATTCTGTGAAAACATAACAAACAGACAGAGTTATTTATGTTTGTATTGATTAAGAAATAGTGCATGTAATGGTGGAATAAAACTAGGAAAGGATAGAATAGAAATAATTAACCTCTCAACCAGTCCAGTTATCAAAAATATGAAAATACAAAAATGCTATTCAAACAAAAGAAGACTATTATAACAAATTTATGTTTTAAATTGTCTAGTTAAGCTCAGATGCCAGCGTCCTAGCATTGGTTGAGAGGTTAAGGGACTATTATTATTATCTACATAGGTTCTTAACCTATTGAGTGGCAGCGGCACATGAGTGGCCAGACACAATAATAATAGGTTTCCAATAATTATGTCTGGTATTCCAACCAATTAACCAACATTTTTTAACCTTTCCATAAGGTTAAAAAATGTTGGTTAATTAAAATGTAGTTTGTAAACATTGTGCTGTCATTGTCATCTATTTAAAAATGACTGAGATGACATGGTGTTTTAATTAACCAAAGATATTTTATGAATTCTTCTGCTGGTCAGTTTCAATACGTTTGGTTTTTGAATGAAAATATTATAGACTAACAAGAATAATATAAAAACAAAAACATTCAAATTAGTTTCCTAGTGTGATAACTTCAATCTATTTATGTTGTGTATCCATGAGGGACTAGATACATAAAGCTATCCTATTGTATGTATATATTTATTAATCTGTTATGTTACCAAGCCAGTAAACCAGTTTTAACCTATTGGTAATACACAGACCCTGGCACCCAGACACAATGCCATTTTCATTGTCTGGCTTCAAATTTATGTGACAATGATATTTGGCATAGAGGCAACTTGAAACCAGAGAAAAGACATACAGGCTACATAAAAAAATAGTAATAATAGCGAGCCATAGCTAGTGCAGTTTTACGAAAGAACATGTTCTATTTTAAGAGATACACTACATATTGTATACTGCAAGTGAGTTGAAATTCACATACTGTGTTTATTTTACGTATGTATTGTTTAGTCTCCGTTGTCTTCTACAAGAGTAGCACAGTATTTTTAAGACGGTAACTGTAAATCTGGGCGAATCCCAGGCCAATACTTTACATACATAGATTCACGCCTGTTTCCCAGAGGGGTAGGCAGAGACTATGGATTTCCATTTGCTACGATCGTGACACACTTCTCTGGCTTCATTCACTTTCATCACATTCCTCATAAACGCCTGTCGTCGGTTCCAGGAGCTCTTAAACTGGCCTTTGTCCAGAACACCTCCGATCTGGTCGAGAAAGGTTCGCCTAGGTTTTCCTCTTGCGACTGTTCTATTCACACTAGCCTTATAAACTTTCTAAGTCAGTCTTCCCTCGTCCATTCTTAAATACTTTAATAAAACTCAAAATAGATTTCCATGTAAAATAAGAGTTTCTTACTTAATGATGTCCACTTTAGTCATGGGTGTCTAGCAATGGTATTCTTATAGATAATGAATGCACCTGGCGTGCACTATGTTGATGTAACTTTAAATCTATGAGACAAATAAATGGTTTTAAATAACAAAAAAACATTTTATAGAGCCACATATTATAATATCGGGATAAAAGATTTTATTACGAAATAATATAATTGAACAGCGCAGTGAAATAGTTCTGCAGCTATCGACTGTGTTGTTATGTATAATATTGGTGTATGTGACACAAAGTCACATACACCAATATTATATGAGTTGACGAAACATTCCTTTCGTTTGGGACTAATATCAAACCAAAATCAATTAGATTAATATTCCCATGGTCGAGAATCTTAACGTTAACCGAGAACCGAGATCGATCTATTCCGATAACCGAAAGCTCTACTAAGTTTCGGTAATATAAGACCAAAATCCATGCTTCTTCATGCTGCAAAGCGTATGAAACAGGCATGCTTGACTATTATTTGTCTGTTTAGCAGTCAATAAAACGAAACCCATGTTAATTCTTCTTTATTCATCAATTTAATTTGCATATCCTTCGATGAGCTTAGTAAAGCATATTGGAAGCACGCTAGTGTTATATTGAGCAAACTAATATGCACCATGGATCATCTTGTATGATCCAGAGTGAGAGATCAGGCAATCCAACATTTCGGTGTTATATGAAGTAACCGCCATTACCGAAACAGTGACTGCAGCGAAGACTTTAATATGCATACACATAATTATATAGTACCTATATTAGATTTTGCCTGCGGATTCCCTCGCTCGAAAACAGTTCCTTTTTTTTAATGAAAGGTAACCTATGTCCTTTGTATACTCCTGACGTGTTTGCGAAATTTCATGATGATCGAACGAGTAGTTAAGGCATTAAAGCGTAACAAACAAACTCACATTCACATTTATATTGTTAGTTAGGATTACGTAGGCCAACTTAGATTTATTGCCGCCAATCCTATAAATTCAGGTAAGGCGACGAAGATGAGTCATAAGACAAGTTATAGATACATTTTGATTGATCAGTTGTCAGCTGTAACAAAATGAAATCATCACAGACACAATGCTCCATTATGTGCTGCGAACTGTAAAGGCGCGGGTTCGATGACTGACTTTATATGTTGTCAGGTCTCGGTTATTACAGTTTTGTTTATATGAAGACTTGTTATGGGTCTTCGAGATGTTGTTTTATAAGTGGTTTATAAAATTTTGATGGCAAACTAGTAAAGGTTTCCGTCACCTATGGATGCTTCTGCGTTTCTATTGCTTTTATTTGATTGCGGTGAAACTTTCGTGAGTTGCAGTGTAAGCTCGTCGTAGTAGAGACTACTAGTTGAGTAGTACTAGATAACAGAGCCGGCATATCTACGGAATTTGCGACCACCTGAATGTTTAACAGTAAATGTGTAATATGTAGGTAACCAGTGAATTGCTTTAAATATTATTAAAAAACTATGAGTTACCATACCATACGCATATGAGTTTCTAAACTATTCATCCCATTGCGTTGAAATTATTGTAAATTGTGCAAGCCCGTAAATGTACCTGCCAAAAAGCCGACATATTTAAAGAAGCATTGTAACGCATGCTATTATTTTGCAAAATATTAAGCAAGATGCAAAGAATCCTAACTAATGGTATGAATGCGAATGTCAGTTTGTAACGCTTTCACGCTTAACCTACTGGACCAATCATCATGAAATTTCGCATCTACACGTTGTCAGGGGTATAGAAAAGGACATAGAGTACCTTTCATCCAGAAAAAAGTACTGTTTCGGAGGGATAGATATTTATTGACAAAATTTACATTAACGCAAGCGAACCCGCGGGCAAAAGCTACTGTTTATAAATACCAGTGATAGTCGACTTACTTAACAATAGACGGCTGACTGGTCAGGTTGATTTCATCTAGAAAAAAAGTGCTGTTTCCAAACGAGGAACAAAATCTAGTCACCTAAATACGCATATGAGTTTCTAAACTATTCACCCGATTGCGGTGCAACTTCGTGAGTTGCGCAAGCCAGCAAAGGCACCTCTCAAAAAGCCGGCAAATTTAAAGAAGCATTGCAACTCATACTTTAATATTCAGCAAGATGCAAAGAATTGAGAATATTTTTGACAGCATCGTCCAGTAGTATTATTTATGGACGCCCACGTGTATAATTAGGGCAGGTGCGCAACCTCGCGTGTATCCGGTGCTATTTCTGCCATGGGACCGACTGCCACTCTGCCGCCATACACACCGGGAAGGTCGCCGCAAGGTTGTTCCATTGAGCCCTTTCTGCTAAACAATTAACGAACAAAGCTTACCCACTTAAACTGCACAGCTTAAGTGATGAATTTGGCACAAGTGTTTGCAGAATCTGAGGTGAAGTTTGGGTGCTCTTTCTGTCTGTTGTTTGAATGTTTGCGAAGTTACGAGAAGCAGGAGTTGTCTTATTTAAAATGCCTTAATTAACTTACCTTAAGAATAAGTTTTCCTGTGTATCTGGCGGTGAATAGCTTCTAGGACTAGTTCAGAAGGTATAGCTGTCAGCAGGGAATAGTCGAACGATGTCGGTGAAACTGGTACTGGTAACTGTGTGATGTAGAAATGAATTTGCGATACGGAAGATATTGCTAGGTTAAAGATATTGTCGTATCCTTCTTAATGTGAACCATATTGTCATACTGAAGATTATATATTATGCAGATCGATTACAACGACTGAAACACATAGAGGCAAAGGAATAACTATATTCATATTAGCAATCAATTATCCAAATATGTACTAGACAATTTGGATGGTTGATTGTATGTTTTAAGCTACCAAAACATTTAAATGTATAATTATACTTAAGCCTGTTCCTTTCGGACGTGTCAGCAAATATGAACTTGTCGATATTCAGCTATATTTAGGCATGTACTTTCTTAAATTAAATATAAAATCGTTCAGGAATCTGAACAACTTTATATTGTATAGATATACAGGTTGTTTGAAAGATCGATGCAAAGCCGTAAATCGGAGCTAGTATAGACTATGTAGAACCATTTGAACCATACTTGTCTTTGACGAAGTGTGGCAATTTCTATTTTAGCTAATTTTAATTATTTTTGATGACAAACCCATAATTTTACAGTTAGTTGGAAATAATGGCCAGCTTGAAAGATAAATAATTTATTATTTTATTGAAGTAATGTGTAAACAATCTAATGAATCGTGATTAAAGCATCTGAGTCATGAGACAATTTTTTTACAGACATTTGAAGTGAATTATTTTTTTAAAGATTTAAATAAAGTTATTTTTGAATGCTTTAATAAAAAACACGGATGGTGCTTTTTTTGTTCAAACACTTTTAAAAACATGCCTGGTTATTGATCTCTCTTTTGAGGTATTAACTACGCGGATAGCTCACAAATTGTTGAAATTAGGACCTTCAAACCAAATTGAAGGAGAAAATTAAAATTTATAGGCGGAATAATTAAAACGATTTTTTTTATTAAAATCATTTATTATTCGTTTTCTAAATGTTCGCTGTGGTTCCTAATATAAGCACGGGCCCGTCTTCTCACTTCAGTTGTTGTTATTTTTAACTTCATCTCCAGTTTCATCGTTTCAATCGCTGAATTAATTCTGTCAATCAATTCTTCTTTTGTGTTGATTTCCACATTCGTATAAACTAGTTCTTTGGCCCGACCCCACACGAAAAAGTCAAGCGGAGTCAGGTCGGGTGATCGACCGGGCCAAGGTATAGGCCCATCTCTGCCGATCCAGCTGTTAGGGAAGGAATTATTTAAGTGCTTCCGTACACTTAATGTCCAATGCGCTGGGCAACCATCTTGTTGAAAGATTATTTCTCGGTCTGTAGTGAATATCGGAGCCCTGGATTCTTCTACAAGCTTTGGAAGTCTTAAGGTTGTTCTTGCTGTGCCATGTATTTACTGTCGCCAATTTTTTATTACTACTATGCGCGCTACCGGAAAGGGTCAAGTTTATCACGGCCTTTGTCAGAAGGGCCCCTAAATTTTTCGAACGTGCAAAATAAAATAATACTTATAATTGAAGTCACTTATCATTTCCAACATAAAAAGTATTTTTTAAAAGCACGAATCTCGTTTGGTAAAATTTTTAATTTTCTCCTTCAATTTGGTTTGAAGGTCCTAATTTCAACAATTTATGAGCTATCCGCGTAGTTAACACCTCAAAAGAGAGATCAATAACCAGGCATATTTTTAAAAGTGTTTAAACAAAAAAAGCACCATCCGTGTTTTTTATTAAAGCGTTCAAAAACAGCTTTATTTAAATCTTAAAAAAAATAATTCACTTTAAATGTCTGTAAAAAAATTGTCTCATGACTCAGATGCTTTAATCATGATTCATTAGATTGTTTACACATTACTTCAATAAAATAATATAAAAAATAAATTATTTATCTTTCAAACTGGCCATTACTTCCAACTAACTGAAAAATTTTGGGTTTTGTCATCAAAACCATTAAAATTAGCTAAAAAAGAAATTGTCACACTTCGTCTAAGACAAGTATGGTTCAAATGGTTCTATATAGTCTATACTAGCTCCGATTTACGGCTTTGCATCGATCTTCCAAACAACCTGTATACAAGTCCGAGAGTACATTACACTGATAAACGCGCCCCCCGCAGCATGCGATGAGAGCAAATAAAGCAGTAGAGATATGCCAGGATCGTAGCAAGTGGAAATTAGTAGGCTCTCTGTACTCACATTTCCAAGAACAAGGCGTGAATCTTTTTGTGCCTGTGGGTTCTTATAATGTGTGACATCAACATAACTGGCGAAATCTATACGTATATCCTAACTATAATATTATAAATGCGTATGTGAGTTTGTTTATTTGTTTGTTACGCCTTAACTACTCGACCGACTATATAGAAATTTCGTATACACGTTGTCAGGGAAACAGATAACGACAAAGGATACCTTACATCTAGAAAAAAATACTGTTTCTATCACTTTTTTTTCGTGTGGGAATGCATTGACGTATACCCCTCCGCAGGGGCGGGTGGAGGGGTTATGTCGGACTCACCGGGGGAAAGATGGTGAGCGACATCCAGGTAATACCGACTAAACCCACCACGGTGTTCCTCAACATAACCGCAATTGCATATGAAAGTGATTCGCGCGACCCCGCCAAGGTTTCGGCCCGCCCGCCGCACCGTATGAAACGACAGGCCACTACACGAAAACACCTACCCTATGTTCACTTCTAAATTTTAACTCTACTGTCCCCTTGAGGGGGGATGGACACACAACACAGAGGCGCGCGTGGGAACACGCACGCCGCCTCTCGGACCTGGTACTGATCGGGTGGCGAGGAGGCCCACGAAGCCCGCCACCCCCAGGTCAAACCTCAGGGTGGCTGGAGGTCATCTCGCGACTGTTACTATCCTAACCTCCTAGCCTTCATTTACGCGAGCGAAGCCGCGGGCAAAATCTTATACATTTACTCTGTGGTTGATACAACCCAAAATGTGTATACAGAGCGCAATGTTATGTGTACATAAAGGTCATTCGTTCTCAGCTGACAGTTAAAGAGTGGCGTAGGACGATGGCCGCTATTATCTAGTAGCTTTATAAACGTATACATTACCTTGAATCACAACGCACGTGACGATGCATTAATAAGTTAATACTAGCTATGATACTGCCTTGTCTTGCCTTGCCAGTACTGTTTTATTTAGTCTAGTCAACAAGTTCAAAAACGTGTTAATTCTTGATAAAGCTCTTAAAAATATGAGCGATGGCTCATTCGATTCGAAATGACGTCTAGAAAAATGTATCGAAAGTATGTGTTAGTACATAAAAAATTGCAATTGTTATTAATAAATTAAGATGAGAAAAAGATAGCATTTCGTTTTCGGTAATAGGTCAAAAACTATTAATATTTAAGGAATTTTGAAAAAAGATCCATAAAGAGGAGGAAATTTCCATAAAAAAGGTTCCAATTCCCGGAGATCTATCTCTATTATTTAGGATTTTAATTCAACGCCGAAAATAGGGCTGCGCCTAGCCGTAACGACATAGGCGCACTACCGCTAAAGACAGTGTACCACATAAAATAATTATTTTTAGTAACAAATATTAATTTAAAAATTTAAATAAATTATGCTATCATCCAGAAACTTGCAAGAATAAATCCCCGTTCCAAAAAAAATTATGTCAATTTTTCAAAAAGTTATATAATACTATTGTTAATTAATTATTTTTTTCCAATCTCTTATCTTAAATGACTACATAAAAGTTTAAATAATATATCTATAAATTTTTGGCTTCGTGGAGCCCTTATACATATCTATACTTAAGAAGATCACGTGATAAAAGTAAATTGAAGTTCATTATTTCATTTATAATAATTTTTTGATGTTAACAAAAAATGGAAAGCCAAGAAATGTTGTTAAAATTTTTTTTCACTTTATATTATGTTATTGCTGTTTTTGTATCTAACAATGGCGTTCAGTAACGTTGGAAAACCTTTTTTACATGCTTTGTTAAACAATTTTTTATAAACAAATAGACAAGACTAGCATTTTTCGGAAAATCTTTTTACCTCTCTATTGTCTTGCCAAAATAATGATTTAAAAAAAATTCCATGCGTTGTGATTTACATACGTTTCATGGAAAATAGCACGGAGTCCGGTAATGTGCTGGGTCGATGGCAATAATTATGTTCGGAAGACGGCACGGTCGCTCTTATTAGTTGGGACTTAAATATTGCTGATGATATGTGGTAACTATTTACAATCAGGTGGGCAAAATGCTTTACCACTTTGAGGGTAAAAATTTGTTAAAAGCGACGGTACGACTCCAGGTCAGACCATGTTTTCATTTAATAATATGCTGGCACACATTCTGGTTAATGGCTGGCAACGTCCGGCGCTCATATCTTTATTATTTAAACGACATCCGTGTTTACCCGGCTCGGTTTGTTTAATTAATTCAGGAGCCGGGTATGATAACGCAATCACCGGTTAAGGGTAGTAGCTATATCGAGAATTTCTGAATACAAGAAGAAAGGTAGTCGAAAGTGTTCTAGTGTTGAGTGTCTCTGTAGAATTGTCTAAATTGTTTGTAAATAGAAGTTCTCCGATATTGATTTAGTTTTTGTGCTCCATAAGTAAAACTCTAATTAATTTGTTTAATTCTAATGAATTGTTTATTACTCTAATTTTAATGTATAATCGCCATATCTGTTGACAAACCCTAATTTTATATACATTCATTTTTCTTTTGATTCCTTTCTATCTTATCTTATGTGGGGGCCGGTCAGTGCAGACCGGCGACACTTCGACCCAGTGGGATCTTTTGTGTCGGATTCCTTTCTAAATGTAGTATCAGTGGAAATTTAACTGGATAGTGTATAATTAATTTATCATTTAAATATGTACCATTGTTCTGTATGTTTCTCAAATATATATAAATAAATAAATAGATAGCGTACCTCTTAAGATACCTACTGATTTTAATGTTATAATAGAATGAATCGACAGTCTTTCCTTATAATTACAAACGTTGAAATATCAAATATGGCCGCAAATAAAACAATTCGAGACAGACATAAAATTTTCGATTATATCTTTCTTCTACCACACCGTGCCAAAAACAACCACATAAGTAAATTACCGTTAAGAAATAAAATGTAACTGCAAAGCAGTTAGCTCATATAAAGTTTATTTGGCACCGAATCCAAATTGGTTTGATTACATTAAGAGCTTAACTAATAAGGTAAATTAACGAACTTGGTTAATTATTTAGTTTATTGAAGTCGTATAATTTGATACCTGATTTAGCTGAGAAGCAGAAATTGGACTGTATATTTCTCTTACATTTACATCGAAATCGAACCTATGCTATTAAAAGATCGAGTACGAAGCAACTTCTGCAATAAATTAAGTTTAGGCTTATGCTATGAATCATAGTTATATATCTCGAAGACATTTACGACCAAAAACAAACATACTTAGTTGAGATTTATTCCTTATGAAGACAGGAGCCCATTTAGTATCGAAATGGCGCTTTAAAACGGTTAGATGCAGAATGGACAAGGCATTAAGCATTCATCCCGCACATTCCCGCCGCTATAAATAAACTGGTGCCTGACTCCCGGACGATGTTTTAGCCTTTTTGCTTCTTAACGTCTGGGTGAAGTCCTATACTTTGTTTCTCTATGTAAGTACCTATACCTTAAATGTGAATAAGAGGTCAAAGTTTATTCGAAGCTTTTGCGGTTAGACTTATTCATTTCGTCTGTGTAGTTTTGTAGCAGTTGTACATGATCGTATTACCTATTATTATATTACTAGATTTTGCCCATGGCTTCGCTCTCGTAAATGTAGGTTGGGTTAGTAACAGTACTTTTTTCTGGATGAAAGGTACTCTATGTCCTTTTCTGTTCCTGTGACAACGTGTATACGAAATTTCATGATGATCGGTCGAGTAGGTAAGACGTGAAAGCGTAACAAACAAACAAACTCATACTCATATTCGTTAGGATTATGAGAAGTATAAGCATCGGATGTGTTGAACGGACGGCCCCTCTCTGTTTTGACTTGATATAATACACAACTTACTTTCGCATATCGTGTTTTTGTTATTGTAATACGCCTTCAGTCCTTGTGATCTTCGACATAAGAAGACGTAGCCTTCGGAACAACGTATTATAGAAGGACATGTGTGTTTAACAAGTAAAAGTGCCGTGTGACCGTAAGTGGTGACAATAGTCTTGTGACGATTGACCGCTTATAACACAACACAACGAGCCGATAATACTTCAAAGTATTCATCGTTGACCCTAAATTATATGTAGTTATGTTGCACATATCAGGGACATATTATATCGCTTGTTTCCTTGCTGGTAGTTAAGCATCAGCTACAGAAACTTTAGGCTATTTTACTAACTTTGAAAATTCAGCGCATTAGGTTCAAAACGACACGGAGCTATTTAATTGGGTTTTATTTAGTCAGTTTTCTGAAGGACTTTTTTGTGCTTCAGATTTCTTAATATATATTTCTTTTTATTATTTGTGGTCTCATTTAATTCCATTATTCCTTAAAAGGAATGAAATCACTTAATATCTTACCGTATTAAGAGAACAGTGGGTGCAAAGTAAGATGAAAAATATGGTCGTACATATAGGTATGTGACTAAATAGTATCTACTTTTTATTTTGTTAAGATGATGGGTCATCGAAGGAAAACTGCTACAATACTATTTTCTAAATAAAAAATAATAAAATAGCATTAGCTTTGTCCAAAAGAGACCAAGATTTAAACAAAGTTAATATGAATAGGTACCTATCACACAATTACATGTCGCCTGCTATGTTTTGATCCCACTCAATAGGTAGCGTCTATTCTGCCAGAATCATTTTTATCGTTACCGGTTTGCACTTGCTTCTTGCCTTAGTCTGACTCGGACTCTTAGAAACTCTAGTAGCACATCTCACTCGTACACTATTGGACCAGCGAGGTATCTTGAAGACAAGCACCCAGATGTTTGTCGAAGCCAATATCATATTTTCCAAATTCACGCAAGAACTATGTCCTTTGAATTAGTCTCATTGTACTGACCGTGAAACACCTAGAAAATTTACCCTACATTTTCATAGTGTAAAGGCCGCTTGCGTGTCGACACATCATAAATATTGTTTTAGAAACAAAACGACCTTTAAATTGAGTCGTTTACTTCGTCAACACAATAGCGTATTTGTTGACTGTATACAAAACCATGTTGCCAGGTGATATAATTCAAATATTCTAATTTTAAACATTGACTCACACTGGCCGTTTGTTATAGTTTTCGCGCGCTCAGTTGCCGCTTAAATTTAAATTTGGAATCGACCGACAACCGTTTCGTAACGTTATTTTTAATTTCGAATGGTGATTAATGTTTTTGCTTGAGAGCTTCGATTTGAGTGATTTGTAATATTAAAAGGGTTGTTGATTTGGTGTTATTGAAAGAAGCCAGATCTAGGCTGGTTAGTTTCATTCGCCATTAGAAAGAGTTAACTAATGGGGTCACTGTGTTACAAACACACCGTGTGTTTGTAAATATAGATTAGATAATCATGCTACCGCTACCCAGAGTTGATGTTACTCTAAGGGGAAAGCTTGCTGCTATATTAAATTAGTTACGATATTGAAGAAGACATGGTGAGGAATTATTTACATTTATTTGATGTGCTTGGTAGTTCGTAGCATTTTGAAAAGTTATTAGTTTTATATCTTGTATTTTCATTAGATAGGTAGGCGGTGACCTAATTAAATTTGTGTTTCGGTATTAGGAAACTGTTTCCGTAGACCATGTAAGCTTGCAACACCAGTGTTATTACCGTAATGCCGATCCCACAAAAAGTTCTAGCACTACTGTCAGTATCTATCCGACATCAGACTACCTAACATTCTTGTGTTTTGTTTCTGTCATTAGGGGTTCCAACGCCTTAATTATGCATTGTGCTGACTGTTCTATTGAGTCTAGCAGCAGTCTGTATCCTTTACACTACGGACAGTACAGCTCAAAACGCTAATGTTGCAAGCATTCATGGTCCAGAGACACCGCATACATATATAATGAAAACGTGCCGTTAAAAATAATAGATGTAAAAATAATAATATCCATCTAAGTGCTACGAACTACGGAGTAATTCAAACAGAATAGGCTGAAACTTGAGGCACAAGTCAAGCTGCCTTAAGTTCGAGCCTATTCTCTGAAATGTAATGATTAGCCTTACATTCCACATGATCCAATATTAAGTAGACAGCATTAATAAAACCGTGATTGATCTACTAATAAACCTATAAACCCAAGAATATATGGCGTACCCAATATGGTCTCTCTCGTACTGATGAGACCCATAAAATTCTAATTTGTTTACACAAGCCTATAAACGGCGATTTGTTGTGTACACCGTCACGTGGCAACACCGTCGTAAAATAATATTGTACTGTGTTGCCACACTTAATATTGTATTTACTAGCTATTGTTGACTGGCTATTGTACCACATTCCTTGTAAGAAGTGATTCAAACGGGGTTAACGTATTTATTTATAAATGTTACAAATGTGGTTTTGGATTGGATGTTGTTTTGGTTGCAATAAATTGGCGCCATACATGTAGAGTATACAAATACTGAGAAATAAACAGATAAAACAAGGCGTATTGTAAGCTGAATATATACTTCTGTTTATAATTTTATAAGTAGAGTAAAATAAACAAACAGTTGCATATTCACAGTTTCTAGAAGCGCTACAGGTTTGGTCCTAGAGACTGCAACTTAGCAATTATTTTTAAAAGCGTCATCTACACTTTTCTGCCTTCATATTGCGAGTATCCATAGGCAATGGTAACTACTTACCAGCAGCAGTGCCATATGCTTATTTGACACCTTAGTGTGTGTTTATTATCTACATAAAATTTGTCTTTTGAATTTAAAGACAACTTTTGGGAAAACCTGTAGAGACACTTATTAGTTTGTAATGGTTCTACTCAAATGTTCTTTCTTTATGTGAGTGGTAACTATTGCATAATCAGAGATTTCGAGTTTTCTGTAGATCTTCCATTTAGTTCAATTGAATGACTAATCAATCAGAACATTTTGAGACTACTTATTCACCATACAAATCATCAAATCGATTTAGAAAATGAGTCTGGCTATCTCGAATTACGATGACGTTATTGTTTTCTTGCGATAGTTGTTCAAAATAGCTGGGATTTTCGACTAGCAAATTTTTTGTTACTCGACTTATTCTGTAAACAATTATCTTAGAAAACCATTCAGTTACTGCTTTCAGATTATACTCGTTCTCTTATAATTTAGAGTTGACGAAAACAGAGAGACAATGCGTAATGATGGGTTCCTATAGTCTTCCCTTTTAAGTCAAAGTCACGACACAAAAGATTCCACTGGGTCGAAGTGTCGCCGGTCTACACTGACTGGCCCCCGAATAAGATAAGTCAAAAAACGTTTATTCATTTGCGTCACATAGTAACACTTATGACCGTCAAAGTTTTGAATAAGTAAGTTTGAGTAGAGTATAAGTACTGCTACTAAGCATTTGCCACTAGACAATTGCTCGACTTAGATTACTGGGCCCATGACCCATGGACCACGCAAATGTGCCATTAGCCGACAAAGACAGTCAATGATATCATAACTGTTTTATAAATGCGTAAGTATTAGCAAAGCTGTCACCATATGGTCGTCGCAGTCGCCCACGCGTGGGGCTGGCCGTGGACGTATTGAAGATAATGTTACGACACAAGACTTAGTTTTTATTTGCCATATTTATTCACGTGGGCAGCATTGAGATGGCGTTTAGATATTGGAATGTAACTGTCAATGAGATATGCAAAAATTAAAAGTTGTTTGTTTGAATGTCTTATTGAAGCTAAGTGCTTGAAATCTTGATAGATGTACATACATTTATAGGAGAAGGCCTGTATATATCTGATGTTTAATTTTTAACTATTGATAAAACTATACTAAAACCAATATTTGGACTGCACTTGTGCTGGATAAATTCCTAAATTCACTAACATTCACTGCACGGATGGCGTAGTGGTTTAAGTGGTCGCCTCGCCACTGCCACTGCTCCGAATGTTGTGGGTTCGAATCCCAGACGGGACATCACTTTGTGTGATCCACAAATTATTGTTCCGAGTCTGGGTGTTCTTAGTGTCCGTTGTTTAAATGTTTGTAATATCCCCCGCGACACAGGAATTAATAATATAATAATAATAATATTCTTTATTGACATAAAATCGATACAATTAGATAATTGTATCGATTTTATGTGGGTTTTTAGCGCGGGTTTTAGGGAATTCTATACTTAATATAGATATGTTAAGTATAGAATTCCCTAAAACCCGCGCTAATAAACACTTAAATATCCCTAGCGCGGCGATAGTTTTTTCAAAATAAAAAATTGCTAGTGCCCGAGCTAGTGCCATAAGTTTCCCAGAAAGGTAGGCAGAGACTACGGATTTCCATTTGCTACGATCCTGACACACATCTCTGGCTGCATTCACTTTCATCACATTCCTCACACACGCCTGTCGGTTCAAGGAGCTCTTAACCTGGCCTTTGTCCAGAATGCCTCCGATCTGATCGGAAACGTTCAAACTGTCATTTGCCTCGAAAAGTACTCTTTACTTTTTATGTCTTGGTAAATCTGATCAAACGGTTAGAATACTGGCTTGTAAAGATATCGGTTTAGGTATATGTGTATAAAACTATTCTTACTGAATTAACAGGCACATTATTGAAGTAGTAGGAACGGCCCGATTTGAATTGACGTCGTTAAAATATAATTATCGTTTTACGTCAAGAATTACTGCGAGCAACATTTTATGCGAAGCCAAGGAAGCTTTCAAGACAACAATGTCATAATTTTAACGTGATAACGCCAGGCATGCACGACCACAAATATGCGAAAGCATACATACATAGATTCACGCCTGTTTCCCAGAGAGGTAGGCAGAGACTACGGATTTCCATTTGCTACGATCCTGACACACTTCTCTGGCTTCATTCACTTTCGTCACATTCCTCATACACGCCCGTGTCGGTTCAAGGAGCTCTTAACCTGGCCTTTGTCCAGAACGCCTCCGATCTGATCGAGAAACGTTCGCCTAGGTTTTCCTTTTGCGACTGTTCCATTCACACTAGTCTTATAAACTTTCTTAGTCAGTCTTTCCTGGTCCATTCTTTGCTAAAGCAAAATTAATTTATCTAGTATACTAGATGTTCCCGCGGTTTCATCCGCGTTTATCATTACTGCGCCGGCCCCGTGGGTCATAGCGTGATGTTATATAGCCTTTAGCCTTCCTCGATAAATAGGTTATCCAACACTAAAATAATTTTTCATATCGTGAGATTAGCGCGTTCATACAAACAAACAAAGAAACAAACTCTTCAGCTTTATAATATTAGTATAGATTGGCTTTTAATTTGCCTGTTTCATCGTTGTTATATATATACCTCATTAGCCTAGCGTAGCGTGTTAGTATAAATATGATTACCTCCTGATCACACGGTCCAAAGTTAGATTCTCGGATCGGGTTAGCCATATTTGAATATTCTGTCAGACATCTAACAGTTACTGGTAACGTGGAGACTGGAACTATACCCAAGTGGACGGCTACATACGCTGTACTGACAGGCACGGCAACATGATTGTAAATCTTGAAACGCCATCCCAATAGCTATGATATCGGGTTGCGGATTCGTATCCGTGCCTATTGACATAAATCCACATCTTATACGAGCTTCTAGGTTAGTTACACATGGAGTTTGTCGGTATTTTTATATTAGTTTTACTAGTATTGTTTTCTTTCTAAAGTAACCCATACCATATCCGCGGCGGCCGAAAATCTCCACATCAAAATTAATTTAAATCAATTTCGTTTAGTCTTGAAAACATAACAACTAGAGTCACTTACGCATCATATAATCTTTTTATAAAAAAAATCTCATCCAATCATTTTTGCCTTGAAATCCAATTACGGCGTCGGCAGAAGTACTCTATTAGGTCTAACTTTCGTTCCCAGCTGGGAAGGAAATGTAGGCACTAACACAGATTCTAGGGCTCGTTGGACACGTTTCGACGTTCGGACCTTGACCCACAACGGTCCCGTGTCGATACTTCGTTATTACTATATGTGTATATTTCTATGAAAGTACGAATATTTCGGTCACAATATGCTGGCTTGCAAAAATTTTATGAGATTTTCTTGTTAGCGTGAGTCACCTTTTCCTCGTATGTCGGTCTCGTGGATATCAAAAATTTCAACTATTACTTACATCTGGAAACGACAGCTTGGGTTTTTATATTAATACTTTCTAGTCGCTGACGCATACAGCTAGATACGGGATAGCTATGTGTGATCCATGAAATGTTTGATTGTAATTTTGAATTATGTACTTCCTGTTCAACAGGACTATCGGCACATGATCATGATGCTAATATATAAATAATATATAATATCAGCCATGTATATAAACTGTCCCACCGCTGGGCACGGACCTCTTCTCAGTATTTAAGTTAAGGTTGAGGCCATAGATCATAAATGAAACATTGCACAAAATTAGAACTATCAGCTCCTGATAGTTGTCGTTGCTATGTGCTAATGTTTAAGGTCCACTTAAGGACTTATGTGAGCAATTTTATATATATTCAGCTTAATTAGTTGGAAAAAAGTTGTCAGTTTGAACTGTTGCTTGAGGCCTATGAGGCCAGGTTGGATTGTTATATTCAAGTAGTGTGTTACAATCGAAAAAAACATTGTGGCCTGGTTAACCAAACCTGGCCTTCAGTGTTCGAATAGAATTAATATTTTCTGATAGGATATCTTCGTAATAGCAAGTCTGCAAACTTGCTAGGCCGACGATAATCCTTTAAAGGATTAATAGGCTTATCTTATCTTATGTGGGGGCCAGCCAGTGCAGACCGGCGACACTTCGACCCAGTGGGATCTTTTGTGTCGACACTCTCCCAATAACGACTGCCATAGATGTTCATGGCAGCCGGGACCAACGGCTTAACGTGCTTTCCGAGGCACGGAGCAGGCGATAATTGTCAATCAATACGCACATAATTTCGAAAAGTCATATAACTTCCGAAAGTTAGTGGTGCGCGACGTGGGTTCGAACCCGAGACTCTCTGCATTGCAGTCTGTTGGTCTCCCCACTGAGCTATCGCTGCTATAGTATTAATAGGCTTAAGTTTATTAGTTACGTCTATTTAGAATGTAAAGTGCAAAGATGGCAAAGGCTGACCGAGATTTCTCTATCTAATAATCTCAAATGGGCAAAAAAGTAGAAGTTTAAAAGAATGTAATAATTATATGCTCTGTATACAGCTAGTTATTGAAATGGGTCGATGTTCTCAAATTGTTGTCACGTAAAGCAAATAACCTTTGGCGATGGAAAGTTTTCAAGTAGCGCTCATGGACAGGGAAATGCAAATCTAGCCGACGAAGTAGTGAGCTGACGTTGGAAAATGCGGCCGTCGCCGTCGGGTAGATGAAAACTGGAAGGCCATCGTTCATTATTAAAAAAAAATTATGATTGCATTGAGTGCGTAGTGGTATATGTGGTTGCTTCGCCACTGTCGCCACCCGAGTGTTGTGTGGTTCACTTCCCAAACGGGACACAAAATTGTGGGATCCACGAATTGTTGTTCCGAGTTGGGATGTCCATTGTATCCGTTGTTTGAATGTTTGTAAGAACTCCCGAGATACAGGAATTATTCCTAGTGCGAAATATGTCCATTATAGAAAAAAATGGGTTTTATTATTAAAGTCTCTTTCTTAAAATAATTCTGAGAAGGATGGCTGTTGACTTGAAAGCGACCATCATAAAAGTCTTGAATAATCGGATGAGAGTTTGTGTTGAAAGGTCCTTAAGAAGACTAAACTGCTGAGCGCTCATGAAAGGTATAGTAACAGTGAATGAAGCAAAAGATAGAATTCAGAATCGTAAATAAAAATTCGAAGTCTTTTCACCAACAATATTTCAAAATAGACAGAGAGGCTCTTTTCTGGCTTGGCTCGCAATAAACTAGATTGAAAAGGGTCCTTATTGCACGTAGCCTGATTGGATTCTATCCATTTCTGCGTTACGTCTAGTAACAGCTCTAATATACTATATCCAGTTCCCACGGGTAGTGGAAGAGCTAACAGAATACGTCCAAATGTCTGTCCATCAAAATTATATGAACTATAATGTATGGTTAGCTGTTATATCACTATTCGTCTACTGAGCGTAGTGAATATAGAAAACATTAACCGCAGTTGAAGTACTATATGAAAGTTATTTTGTATGTGTGTGTCAGAGAATCAATAATTGAATATTGTCAAACGTGTGTCGTTATTTTGACGGTTACTTTTAAGTTGGTAAAGCAGCAAAGGAATAAGTATTTATAGATTCTCGTCAGGAAAAGTTTATAAATAAAGTCTACTGCGTTTTTCGGATCTGCAGTAAAGGCTAGTTACCAATAATTCAAACCACATATTAAGACTACATTTTGCGCACGGCTTCGCTCGCGTAAATGTAGGTAATTTGTGGGTAATGTCTATTTTATATCTCTCGGCAGAAGTACTTCTGAATTAAAGGTACCCTATGTCCTTTTTTTGTACCCTCACAACGTGTATGCGAAATTTCATGATTATTCGTTGAGTAGTTAAGGCGTGAAAGTGTAACAAATAAACAAACTCACATTCACAATTATAATATTAGTTAGGATCTTTGCACGCCAGTAGGTACCTAAATAATTAATGTTAAGTTATATTGTAAGTATGTATTTCCTTTTTGAACTGTATCTGTGGCAAATAAACGGTTTTTCTTTCTTTCTTTCTTTCTTTCTAAATGAATTCCAATGCGTTTTTGTGATCTGCAATAAAAAGTCTTTGTAGAATCCTTTTCATCTAGCTTTATTGCACTACGCATGCATCCACGACGCGTTTTCGACAAAGATGTATCATATTTACTTTTCACTGCTTTATTTTTATAGATAGGAGTCCGATAAGTCTTGTACCGCAGTGATTCTATTTCCAGAGTAGATACAATTATTAAGCATAAAACTCCAACACTACACTCAAGTTATGTAATTTAGCTTTTGTTCAGCCTGTTTTATTACGAAACTGACACAAGGGAGGCTCGCACAATGCCTTCCCTCTTATTATCACTGAATAACATATCCCAAATGACACTTAGCACGGCTATACAAACAGACATTCAAAAGCTCCGTAATAATACATCAGACTTAATCCCTCAAGGCTATAACGGGGTGGAACAAATGCCGCGCCCTTTCCTGCCCAGCCCTCGTGGCTCAGGTGCCGAGGGTGATTTGTGAAAGTCACGCAGCAATGAAAGAAACTAATATTTGTCGTCTGGCCCAGATAACGATTCTTTATTGCCGACTTGAAGAGAATTACAAGAATGAGGATTTAGGATTTGCTTTAGGGTGGAATGAGTTTTGCTTGAGGCGAAAATTCTTTGAAGTGATTTAATGGTATTGGAAGTTAAGGTGTATGTGGTATTTGATTACATTGATTATATTGTCTCGCTGGTGCCGCAATATAAGCTATTGCATTTATATACCATTGTCGATCGAGAGGTCTTTATTCCGATTTAAATTTCGGACAAAGTGTGATGGATAGTATACATTTTCTGGATACAGATACTCACTTTCAGACCTCGTGCTATTTCTGAGAATTTTCTTCTCAATAATAGCACGGAGTCTGAAAATGAATCTGATAGGGAACGACAGACGAAGATATCAGGCAGAAGCTCGGCTTACTCCCGGTTTCATATCAACAGATCAACAATCTTTGTTAACAGACGGTCTTATGCATGTCATCTATTGGCATTGGCTGAATGTAGCAACAGTGACTCAAATTTGATTTTGACAAGTCGTTGATTAGCTTTCAGAAGTCGGGTGTTACCTTACCATCATTCTACGGAATATTTTACACTTTATTATATTCAGTCTCGCAATAGCTAGCACTAGCTCTACCATGAAACAAGTGAATTTGAAGAATCCATACGTAGTCCCACCCCCGTGTCGCCAAAGGGCTAGGCAGAAGTGCATTACTTCCACATTTTGCGAACTATGTTAGGCTATAGAGGACGTGCCGATTGCTGTTTACAAGACACAATTGCAGACTCCGTGCTGCTATTAAAAACATGTTGTCAGAAAAATCCAAGAACACATTTCCTGACTCGGGTTCAGACTTGACTCAAGACCTATTCCATAGCATCGTAAACGAAACCGCTGCGCCACTTAGGCAGTAAAAATTAAGAGAATATAGTGGATCGATAGGATGCGGGATAACGATGCGGGTGGCCCAAGACCAGTGTGCGTGGAAAATCGTGGCGGACGCTGTCCGTGCATATATGATGACGATGATGAATGGATTTAATTTATTGCTTAACTTATTAGTTAGCAGCAGCTGGAGCAGTGATAGCCTAGGGGAAACCAACGGCCACGCAGATGTCTCGAGTTCGAACCCAAAGCCCGCATCTCTGACTTTTCGTAGTTATATGCGTATTAAATAATTAATTATCACTTGCTGTAACGGTGAAGGGAAACATCGTGAGGAAACCTTTATGTCTGAGATTTCTTCATAATGTTCTCGAAGATGTGTGAAGTCTGCCAACCCGCACTAGGCCAGCGTGGTGGACTATGGCCTACCGCTTTTCACAGGCTCGTGCCCAGCAGTGGGACAGTTCAATAAAAGTCTGATATTATTATTATTATATTAAGTCGCAGCGGCACATCAGCAGTCAGACAGAATAGGTTTTCAATTATGTCTGGCATTCTAAGACTTGACATATTATGACACATATCCGCTTGCCTTACTCTGAAATCTTGGGCACGCTACTGATATCAGTTCCACAGACAGCCAAGCCCAATCTTGAATTTCAAGGCCGACACTCTGTTCGCTATTAACGTAAATACTCTATACACTAAATCTGTGGTTTTAGTGGCGCTCATAAAACTCCATGCGGTTAGTTTACTTGCTGAGTGAAATACGTTATTACAAATCAAACGATGCCGAACATTGTGTTACAGACAGCACAATTTGTGATAAAACATTACACACAACATATTTCACAGCTCGGTTAATTATATTGGATATATAGTCACACGCTATTTCACCAAAGGGGCAGAAGCATATTACATGATACATTTTGTCGACTATGGATTTACGTACCACTTAATAGACGAGGTTTTTGCCGTCCATCGGGCATATTGCCTTATCGTGGTGCCAATAATAATTTCTTGACAGAATAACCCAATAACATTTTGGCCGACCCTTTAAATCTATACCTGCGCTGCACCACCAAGAAAATAGGTAAATTGATGACAGTAAACAATTAAGTACATATGCAGTATTTGCCCGTGAATTCGTCCGCGTAAAACAAGATTAAAGGTTTTTACAAGATCGACAACGCGCAAGTAATGATTCTGGTGTGTCAGGCGTTCATAGGCTACGGTGAACACTTACCATCAGGTGGCCCTTATGCTTGTCTGCCACTTTAGTAGTATAAAAAAAATATTTAGATTTACAGTTGAATCATAGATACCAAACTGTTCATATTTCCAGCTATCCCTCATTCAACTATGATTTATACCTAAACACATATACTCGAAAAATATACATTACTTAATATAATTTTTTAAACAATTTATTTATTCAGCCCTTTAAGTCTGAAAAGATACCTATGACCAGAGATACTACCTAAATAAAGTAATTTATTTATTACTAGCTTTTGCCCGCGGCTTTGCTCGCGTTAATTTAGAATTTGACAATCAATTCGGGTTGTACTCTGCTTGTAATAATATAATTCAATAATGATTCGAAAGACACGTGGCGCCATCTATTATCAGAACAACGTTATTGTTGTTTTCCTCGGAAACAGTAATTTTTTTCGGGATGAAAGGTAGCCTATGTCCGTTTCTGTACACCTGACAATGTATATGCAAAATTTCAGAATGATCGGTCCAGTGGTTTTGAAAAGGTAACAAACAAACATACTCATTTTCGCTTTTATAATATTAGTTAGGATTAGGAAGTTAGGATTAGGATAGTTAGGATTATAAAGTGTGACTGCAAAAGTTCATGTTTTACATTCACACAATCAAGATACCATTTCCTTTTATATTAAGTTTTGCTTTTCTTTATGATTACCATTCAAAATTTACCTACAATAATCACATCATAAATTAGGACTCATAGGTTATGTATAAGATAAAATCGAAAGTACACCACACGATACACTACTCAGTACTCAGTGCTAGTACGTGCATCTACAAAAAACTATGAATGAATGTTGCGCCGAAGGCTGCGCACGCGCACAGGCCATGTATGGCCGCAGTTATCTGCGCGTGCCTTCACCGGTATGGCGTAAACATTATTTGTATTCATTCTAAAATATATGTTAGGAGGCGTTTGATATTAATGAGTTGGTTAATATGGTGGTGTCTGATTGGAAATGCACGTACTGTCGATAGGTTTAGATGGACTGTAGGTATTAGCAGTAGGAGTGTCGAGGTCGGCAAATATTTTTGAATTAAAAGTGGGTGTTCTGAAGGATAGGATTCGTAACGAATACATCCGACAGAGAACCAAAGTCATCGACATAGCTCAGAGAATTAGCAAGCTGAAGTGGCAGTGGGCTGGCCATATCGCGCGAAGAACAGACAACCGCTGGGGTAAGCGTGTTCTTGAGTGGAGACCGTGACTCGGCAAACGTAGTGTAGGACGCCCTCCGACCAGGTGCGATGACGATCTGCGAAAGACTGCAGGCAGATGCTGGATGCGGCAAGCTGAAGACAGGGCGCTATGGCGCTCTTTGGGGGAGCACTATGCCCAGCAGTGGACTATTATAGCCTGATGATGATGTTCTGATTATAATTCCGAGACTAGATATAGTTTTTGACGGTTGTTGAATATGCCTCTTGTACTGTGGTAGTTATTACGTACCTACTAGGGTCTAGCATGTATTACCCTAGTAACTAGGATAAAACCGTCGCAAATCTTTGGTTACTCAGTTAAGAGTAGGACAAACCAACAAAAGAATTTGGGACATATGTATATGCTCACTGCTAATGAGCATGAGATAGGTCTGACTATAGATTACTCGCAAAAACAGAACTTTTTCCAATAAGTAAGTCACCTTAATGTTGGACCAGCCTGAATAAAAATTACTCTCTACCCTACAGAAGATAAATTTACAAACAAGGTTATTGTGTTCCTTAGGGAGTTGTCGTTATGAATAGTATACAGAGCCCTTTTATGAAGTACTTTCTTCTCAGTTTGAGGACGATTTTATACAACAAACTAGCTGTGTCCGCGGTTTCACTCGCGTTTATGGTTTCTGCGCCGCCCCCGTGTTTCCTAGCGTGATGTTATATAGCCTATAGCCTTCCTCAATAAATAGCTATCCAACGCTAAAATATTTTTTCAATTCTGACCAGTAGTTCCTGAGATTAGCGCGTTCAACCAACCAAACAAACAAACTCTTCAGCTTTATAATATAAGTAAGTATAAATGTAGCAAACAAGCAACTATAAGTTACAGTAGCCCATTTTCGTGTTTCTGTAGCAGAGTTATCGTATACACGCTTTGTCGATACTGGCAAGGGCATCAGAGATAGGATGAAAAGAAAGGAAAGCGAGGAGTATTCCGCTTTCGGCACCAATTTTTTCGGCACCTATGGTTTCGGCACCTAAGCTATTCCAGTTTTAGTACCAATAGGTATTTTATTCCGCATTCGGCACCAAGCAAAAATACCTATTGGTGCTCAAAGTGGAATAGCTTAGGTGCCGGAAAAATTGGCGCCGAAAGCGGAATACTTCGAAAGCGACATGAAGCTATTTGAGCCTTTAGAATTTCACTTGTAGTATTTATTTAACGATTTAAACATGCATTCTGTATTTGCATTGTAGCATATGCTTTATCATATCAATAGATACATATTAAATTATATCAGGTTTGATTATAGACTGACCCATTGCTGAACACGTGCCTTTTCTCAGTATGAGAAGGGTTAGGCATTAATCAGTAGTACAATAGTAGAAAATGTTCAAGATTTACAATGAACAGAGATCGAAAAATCCACGGGGATACTAAGACGAATGGAAATACAAATATTTCTCTATACTCCATTTGGATAAGTACTTAACGGAGTATTCCGCTTTCGGCACCAATTTTTTCGGCACCTAAGCTATTCCACTTTCAGCACCAATAGGTATTTTTGCTTGGTGTCGAAACTGTCGAATGTGGAATAAAATACCTATTGGTGCTGAAAGTGGAATAGCTTAGGTGCCGAAAAAGTTGGTGCCGAAAGCGGAATACTCCTACTTAACTAAAGGTCACAATTACATACTTAAACAAAGGAAAAAACACAAAGGTGTAAACAATCTTGATATGTCTTTTTAACCCCCGACGCAAAAACGACGGGGTGTTATAAGTTTGACGTGTATGTGTGTGTGTGTGTGTGTTTCGGGCATCATAGCTCCCGAACGGATGAACCGATTTTGATTAAGTTTTTTTTTGTTTGAAATGTGAATCAGTCGGGAGTGTTCTTAGCTATATTTGATAAAAATCGGTCCAAGATGGCCCCCGCCACAAAATAGTGGATTACATATTTTTCACAACCCCCTTAATATGGGTATCAAATGAAAGGGCTTGACTAGTAGAATACTATACACTATGATAAATTTTAAATCCAAGATAGCCGCCACCGCAAAATGGCGGATTACTATTTTTATTATTCTGTAACAGAGGTTTTTAAGATTTTTAATTTTTATTGTTGTTATTATCTAAAAACTCAGTTTAAAAATAAAATGCTGCTAAAGATCAATGTAAATACAAGAATAACGATGACTAAATCAATTGAACCGTTAGTTTAAGCAGTAGTTTATTTGTTTAATATGTGTTTGTGTAAAGTCACATCAAGATTGTTTACCTTTAGTTAAGTTCCTAACCAAATGAAGTATACGTAATACAATAGGCAAAAATACAATAGGCAATCCGTAATAAACGAAAAGAGTATGAAATAAAAACGGTTATGCGTGCTCCAGTAAATGGACTTCGTGCTTTTGAGTGTATCAATTTGTAAATTAAATTAGGACAAGGCACGTAAGCGTCCCTTCCCGTCCCGTCTTGTTAATAGAAATCTATTGAGACCCTCTGGTTTATTAGGGTTCGTTCGAGAATTTATTTGAGGACGAATCGACCTATAAGTGATAAGTTCGTATTGGAGTTTTGATATTTCTCTCTCTAGAAGATCTATCATCTTCTATCTTTAGAGAAACATACTCAGGTATATTATAAAAATTATAGCGCCCATTGCCAATAATTATGAACCGTGAGCACTTTAGCGCAGGTAGGAACATTATAGATAACATTATAAACGAATATGAGTTTGTTTGTAACGCCCGCACGACTACACGACCAATCATCATGAAATTTAACAAACACGTCAGGGGTACAGAAAAGGATATATCTTTCATCTGGAAAGAAAAAAACTGTTTCCGAGCGAGCGGAACCGCAGGCGAAATCCAGTTAACAAAAGGTATAATATTGGATCATAATTACTGAACCATTTTTTTATATAAGACTTAGAGACTAGGGTTTAAACGTGCAGTAGGTATAGTGTAATAAAAACGATTATTGGAACCAAAATAAAAAGAATTAGGTATGACCTTACGTTTGGTGCACAGATATGTGCCTATGTATACATACTCTAAGGAGACAAACATGCGTAGGACTCACCCGACGTTTAAAAGAATCCCTCACCATTAACGCGGTAAATAGCATATTAGCTGTAAAAACGTATTTGCTGCCAGCCCAAGGGATAGGCGATTAGTTGCCCGCTTGATAGCTTCCGCCTTCATAATGAGATCTGCAGCCTCTGCTCACCGTCACGTAATTTGACTGCAGCTTTATAGAGTTTATAAAGTTAGAGCCACGACCTTAGTGCCCAACATCTATTAAGAGAAGCTTCTTGTAGTGAAAACTTCTTTAGCGGCGTTGTGCACTTTTTTTGCGATGGGTAAAAAATGTTAAACTCTCATCAGGACTTCGTGACCTGATCGAAAATTCGTAAGACGGAGGGAGAATTGTCAAACTCGCCTCAGGACACGTGGCCTGATCGAAAATTCCTAAGACGGAGGGAGAATTGTCATGTTTGTTTACGATAGCGCAATAAATGAATATTGTATTATACCACATAAATGATAGTACTTTTATACTGATAATTAAAGCAATTCGTGCAAAATTATTCCCTAACCATTCCAAAATATCAAAAATGCACAACGTTAATATTCAAGTTTTCACTTCTGGCGGCACTCCCGGAGTGCAACCCGTTTTTTTTTCTTATCAACCAGTATCTATCCGCGATTTCACTCGCTCGGAAATAGTACGTTTTTCTGGATTTAAGCTACCCTATGTCTTTTTATTTACACATAGACACGTTGTCAGAGGTACCTCTGACAACGTGTCTGCGAAATTTAATGATGATGGGTCAAGTAGTTAAGGCATCAAGGTCTAACAAACTAATAAAGAAACTCACATTCCCATTTATAATATTAGTAAGGATGTAAGGTTTACATTAGTTTGAAATATATTACATAGATAGTCGTAAGTCGCTGTGTAAACTTGACTTGTGCGATTCAGGATTGTATTGTGGACTTGGTTTTTAAGCGCTTATTGTCTACAGCGCTATTTGTTATCTACCGTCGAAAAATTTTTCGTCAGTGCGGAGTCGCCACAATAAGTATATAGGAGACGGGCCCTTGATTCCTAAAAAGGGAAGCTGTAATGTAACGACGAGACTACCTAAACGATGAAGTAATGTTATGTGTAGGCGAACTGACACCCCTGCCTTCTCTTTTAGGAAGTTGAAGCTATGAACGAGCCAACTATGAAAACATTCAGCACAGTTCAACGACATTATGTAGATACCTACTATTGCTATATCTATACTAATATTGTAAAGCTGAAGAGTGTTTGTTTATTTGTTTGGTTGAACGCTCTAATCTTAGATTATGATTTAATCATGATTCGAAAGACACGTAGCGCCATCTATTATCATAAGAACGTTATTATTGTTATCCTCGGGAACAGTAATTTTTTTCGGGATGAATGGTAGCCTGTGTCCGTTTCTGTACACCTGTCAACGTATATGCAATATATCAGGATGATCGGTTCAGTGGTTTAGGCGTGAAAAGGTAACAAACAAACTCATTTTCGCTTTTATAATATTAGTTAGGACTAGCTGTTACCTGCGACTTCGTCCGCGTAGATTTTAACTAAAACGTGTTTGTCGCCGCGGAACCCAACTATATTTCTCTGCCCAAGTTACTTAAATGGCGTAGTTTTTATAGTGTAAAGCTAGATAATAGCATGGCTTACTCAAAAACAACATTTAAATATGCGTCGTTAGATTACACGCTGTCACAGAATGCGTAAGAAAAATAAAGATTCACAGCTCCTCCCCCGTAGGTGATAGCGTGATAATATGTAGCCTATATGTTGACCCGACCTGTTATTAATATTCATGCAAAATTTGAAGTAAATCCATGCAGTACGTTTTGAGTTTAGCCCGGACATACATATAGACAAACAGACAAAAATTCTAAAAACTATATTTTTGGCTTCGATATCGATTGCAGATCACGCCCCAAGTATTCTTTTAAAAAAATATTCAATGTACAGTTTTGACTTTCCTACGATTATTTTATGTCCCTTCAGCGCCAAGTTATCTATAACTTGGCGCTGAAGGGACACATCGTGTTCGGCATAGGTTTGCACTCAAAACGTTAACTGAGAATTTCTTAACATACAATGACATAGTTACGCCTATAATATTGCTGAAAGAGTCGGTAGAGGCTGATCACACCTACATCTTGCTATATTTTAGGTCCTACATAACCGACGAGCCTAATGCCATCTACTGGACACAGTTCCAAAAGTTGCTACTGAAATTCCTTACCGAAAGCACTCATCCTAAGAACCCTTTGCCCGATCCGGATCGAACCCAAGATCTCTAGCATAGTAGTCGCATTTATTTACCTGCGCCACTGAGATTTTCTTGACAGCAGATATACCTGGCAGTTACAGGAGTTCGCGATCGTCGGTAAACATAAGCATGAACTTAAGCCACGGGAGTAACGAGAAATTCCGTAAGTAATACAAAGTCTTACGTGACTCGTTGGTACAATAAGCTATTGTCATGTCCATTCACGACACTGGTATCTTCGGAATGTAGGTACGGACAACAAGATCTTTGTACTCTCTCGGAGAAAGTTTCAGATAACGCTAATGTAGCGATGTTTGTTTGTTAAAGTTTCACTGATAACGAGTGGCACATCCTGAAGGTATTTTATGAAGATAGCTGACGATTATACGCATACTTTGTCCGTGTATAACCTTGTTTTATCTCTGTGCAAGTGTCTGTTTCCTGTCCTTTTCGCGACAACTTTGTTTGATGTTGAAACGTTGCAATAAAGTTAGGTCTTGAAATGTTGCTCTTTTCGCGTCCAAATTAGTATCACTTCGAAAATTCATTTATGTATCCTATTTTGTAACGGTGAAAGTAAACATCGTGAGGAAACCTGCATGTCTGGGAGTTCTCCATAATGTTCTCGAAGATATCTGAAGTTTGCCAACCCGCACTGAGCTAGCGTGGTAAACTGACGTAACCCGTCTCACTCTGAGAAGAGGTCAGTGCCTAGCAGTAGAACAGTTTAATTCAGGGCTGATATTATTACCTATTATAAATACATACATAGTATGTTTGTGTCTTATTGAGATTTATAAAGCCCACTTACCTTTTAAACGCGGCTTCGCTCTTGTGGTTTAAAAAATTAGATATCATACAGGATCTGTTACTTACTTATCGTGTCGATGGCAACACATTTTATATAATTTTCGACCAGTTTTCGGCAACGCGGATTGCATTTGGTTTAGCCTGGTACAGGTCATCCAGTGTGCACGATTCTGGGTTCATGGGGCACAACAACAGATGCCTCATTGTCTGTGGTGATACGCCGCAGTCACATGCATTCGTACCTGTGTCTATATATCCCCACCTTGACAGATTGTCTTTATATCGGCCAACCTGGGTACGCAACCTGTTGAGTGCCTTCCAGGTTGGCCAAGGCAGTTTGGCTCCTGGAGGTAACTTTTCTGCCGGTGTGATAAAAGCAGGCAGTAAGAATTTTTCGCACTACAGGTTTACTCTGGCCTCAGGAGCATCAGGAACTGTTAATTCTTTTGGGATAAATATAATCTTATGTCAGTCACTGGCACATGAATTAAGTCTACGCTAAAATCATATCCTTCCGTTGCTTTGTAGCTTCGTGTAAGCAGGGCAAGCCAACAAACACACTTTCATATTTATAATATTAGTAAGGAATGCTTATATTTATATGCAGGCAATAATTGTATAGTCGTTTCATAAATATATTTTCTAAACGTGCCTAGAGAATATTTTATAAAACGCACCGATCGCTTTTTATCTCGGAATAAAAATAATTGTAAACATTGTTTCCTGTTATTACATCAAGGAAAAGTGTGTTCTTATGTATATTCTTATTACATACAGTACATTTTTATTTAGTTTTAGTAGACGAGAACTTAAATTATGAACAGGGAAAACTGTTATTACGCAGCAGGATACGACCGTCGCTTTGCCAATTAAACTGACTGCTGTTAAACTGACCTGCCACTGGTACCTACCTATATCTTTTATACAAGGGACTTCTAAACGAATGGCATAGATTCCAAAAATAATTCTTTGGAATCAACATTTTGTAAATGACTTTACAAAATATTGACGTGTAATCTATCATTTAATGCAAAAACACATTGTTGTAAATATCTAAGAGTATCCTAAGCTGATGAGCGTGCATGTAGAATGTGACAACTGTGAATGAAATAAGACATACAGGCCAGGATCGTAGTGTATATTCAGACTCTGGGGTATAAGCGTGACTCTACGTATGTGTGAAGCGAGTGCTAGAAATTTGTGTGTATATTATAATCGATAGTCAACACTAGAAAAAGATGGAGAAACGATTTGAAAATAATATTACGTTAAACGGTAAAGATTTTGTTTTGTTTTTGTATAAAAAGATCACAAGCTGTATAATACACGCTACGCTCTCTCCTTAAGGAGAGGACTGTGACTACAAACGTCATTTAACGTGGTTGTAACCGGCTATCCGAGTGGTACATTTAGTTCATAATGAACTTGTAATTATAGTAACACGGCGAATATAATCTTTCTTCCCCAGGTACCTGAAAAAGTGTATCCCATTATTTTATATCTAATAATATTTTCCTCCCGCAGGTATCCCGGCTGGTGATTCTCCACGAAGAAGCAGAAGATGGCAACGCAATGCCGGACCTGGCACGGCCAGTGCAGGCCGTGTCCCTCGCTGTCACCAACCTGGTCAAGGTAACTAGTCTGATAGTTATTTGGTTTAGTCTCCAGGATTTGGATTGACCCTAACGGAGGATGAAGTAGAGCCTTTGCTACCAGAAGTATAGAAGTGGATATTTCGGCATGATACGTATTTAGAAATAATTGTTTGTATTCAATTATTTGTTGTATGGAATTATGCAGAGATTATCCCAACTGCCTGTTAAGGAATCTTAAAATGTCTACGAAATGGGCCTGGACTCAGTATTGTACTAGGGCTGCGTAATTATTTCATTTAAATTCAAATAATTAAATGCATTCGAGTAATTTGCAAATAGTTGAATCCAAGATTTAAATTACAAAAATGACAGGCGCAGTAAATTAACAAATGTATACGAACTACAACGTTTTTCTATTTATCTGGTATCATTCGCACATTTTGTATTACAAAGCGAGGTAATGACAAACTAATTATTATTGTAGGTCGGCCATGAGACCATCGAGTCTTCAGAAGACGCCATGCTCAGACAGGACATGCCTGGAGCCCTACACCGCGTGGAGACAGCCGCTACACTACTGCAGCAGGCTTCAGACATGCTCCGCGCAGACCCTTATTCTGGACCCGCCAGGTAACCGACCATTGTAACTAGAGCTAGAAAAAATTAAGAAAATAATAGCGGTATCTAGCCCAATGTCATTATTATTTAGATTTGTATATTAATCAATCAATGAGCCCGTTGTAGTCCACTGCTGAACATGGGCTTTTCATTGTACGCCACAAAATTAGGTATTCCGCCTTTCGCACCCAGTTACATCCAGCTAATTTCTCCAGTACATCGGTCCATCTAGCCGTTACGTTTACCATATTGCGGTTTCCACACTAAAGCTCGTTTGCTCTTTTGTTAAATCTTAAGCCGATTTAATATTTTTCTGTAAGAGTCTCAGAACTAAACATCTGGGTAAAATTGGATCTCAAACGCCTATATCACTTGAGGATTGAGCTATGTAATATGCGCATTTTGCGAGTTAGCTTAAGTGATACGTAATAAGGACCGACTCCATTACCATCGATAGAAAAGTCTATATAGCCTGCTACTTAAAAAAAATAATATATCGGAATAAATACCAAATCTTAGCTCAATAGTCTATACTAATATTATAAAGCTGAAAAGTTTGTTTGTTTGTTTGAACGCGTGAATCTCAGGAACTACTGGTCCGAATTGAAAAATTCTTTTAGTGTTGGATAGCGTATTTATCGAGGAAGGCTATAGGCTATAATAACATCACGCTACGACCCTCGGGGGCGGCGCAGTAACGATAAACGCGGGTGAAACCGCGGGCACATTTAGTCTTAGATAAAACAATATGTGTAATTTAACACCGATCCGCATGATTGGTCACCGTGCCCCTGACCGAGGCATTGAATGATGTCAAGCATTAACGCACTATGTACAGTATTAAACTGATATGCAGTGCTTTTAAACTTGAAGCTGTTAGGAGTCAACATGTATGTATTTATTGATAGAGAGCTAGCTTTGTATACAATGGTATTTGAATGTATTAATAATACTATACGTGACTATAATTAAGTGCGTGCGTCCTTGACCGTGAGACCGTTCACGCGCTGTGCACTTTGCGCAACACTAGCTTGCCCAATTACTTAATTTTTAAATCAGACAACACTCGCATTGGAAATAATTTCGGTGTGGTGCAAGCGTTCAAGCCGCGAACACAAAGAATAACCAGACTTGGAGTAACTATCTGGCATGTCACAAATTTTCCTCCTTCGAGTCCACAATACTCGGCGCATTGGCGATGGTAAGATGACCACTTAAACTGCATCCTTGACCGTATAGAGTAGTTATCGCGCTATGCACGTTGCGCGTCACTAGCTTGTACAATTAGCGCTTAGCTTAGGAGTTCCTGTCTATACAGAGAGATATATATATAGGGCATGACTAGAACTTTGATACTGGAGCAACACATCATCCTCATCAGGCTATAACAGTCCATTGCTGGACATAGCCTTCCCCTAGAGAGCGCCATAGCGCCCTTGACCTTGGCACTTGGAGCAACACGGTTTAGTTGAAATACTATTATCATATGGAAGACCCAAGTCAAAAATTATGCTATGTGCATGCTGTTTGTAAGGTTTCGAGATGCCGAAGAGGCGCTGTGTTGTCCTAAGTGTGATTTCGACTTGAACGCTAACAAAATAGTCCTACCGTCATTTTATAGACGGACAATGAGCAAGTGATCCTATTAGTGTTAAAAACATGCATTACAAGCGGCTTCTATTGGTGATGCGATGTAGGTAACACAAGAGGAACTTATAAAGATATGAAAAACATTAACAACTGCAAAATAAAAGGTTGTCAGCGAAATCTACTATTTTTGACAGGAATGATACCGTATTAAGTATTAAAGCAACCTTTAAATAATTGATTAACTATTCATTTTGACTAAATACGCTTATAACTTCGAAAAGTGACAGGCGCACCGCATTGAAATGCGAATTCTATAAGAAATAGGTACTCGAAATAAATACTCATATCGTTACGCTAGATGGCGTTGCATGCCTCTTGAATCTTTCTCATTAGACATCATGAGACAAATCGCAAATAACAGTAAACTTTATAAACAAATAATTGTAGTTCAATGACCGGTATCTGTGACTTCAAAATGATGAGAACTATACACGTTTCGCGTGACAAGCTGGTCTCAAAAACAGTCAATTTTTTTTAAGTATCGATCGTTAGATGCATTTCCCTTTAGACAATGCATAAAGTTATTGACGAAACTGACTGGTTTATATCACGATAGCTGCAGCATACTTCATTTAAAGTTAGTCTTGAACATTTTAGACGTCCGTTTGTGAGTTTCTTCTGTTATTTCGTATTGTACAGTGAGCTGTAGTCTCTATAGACCGATACTTCTTGCAGTTCTACCAAATTAGTTATATGTTCGTTTGTGAGTTTCGTTTGTGTTGAATAGTTGATCCTAGTAAGCAGCAAATACATGTGATATAAAGCTATTTAAACGAGTTCAATGAATATCAGTTTAGTTATCAAAGAGTTTTCAGACGTTAGATAGATTAACTAAGACAACAGTTTAAGAATTCCTTTGCGCATCTGCCGAAAGACCGAGTTCTAGAGTGTATCTGTGGCTTAAATGTAACGTAGGGCTAGCTGGGTCGGGGCATGAAGGCTAGGATAGACTAGATATAAAAGGCAGATGACCGGGTCCTGGGGCAAAAAATAGGGGAGGTCTTTATTGAGGAGTAAACTGGTAAAGGATGCTATAAAACTCTAAATTTACTTCGTAATTATATGTTATCTAATGTTAGAAATAGCTAAAGATACGCTGCCTATAAACTCTCTGAATAATTTTATAACGAGAAAATTAAAATGAAAATGTTTTATTAAATTGTGATTATGTTTATATAAGAATAAACATAGAATTTTAGGTGCTAAGTAAGGATAGCTTTTCAAGCAAAACAAAATTTTACATTAAGTATTATAATTAGTTTTACTAGGTATGGTATTTTTGCTATAGTTTTATTTAGTTTTAATAGCGACCATAGTACAAAAATAAGTTTTCAGTCTATAGTTGCTAGTATTTTTTATACTGCCTAGTCAGTGATTAATTAAACGTAGTCAAAGTTCCGTGGCTTTAAACACAAGACCAAAGAAGCGTGCTTTTTAATCAAATTTATAAAGTTTATTTTCAAAACATCTCTATGATTTCCTTGTTAATAATAACACGGTTGGTAAATTGGTTATTGTTTTTTATATTTTATATGAGTGTGTGTTTTATTAGAATGTTCTTGTTTGCAGGAAAAAGCTGATCGAAGGCTCCCGCGGTATCCTGCAGGGCACATCGGCATTGCTGCTGTGTTTTGACGAGTCTGAAGTCAGAAAAATTGTTAAAGAGTGCAAAAAGGTAACCTTTTAAAGTAATTTAATCTATACTAATATTATAAAGCTGACGAGTTTGTTTGGTTGAACGTGCTAATTTGAGGAACTACTGGTTCGAAATAAAAACATATTTTAGTGTTGGATAACCTATTTATTGAGGAAGGTTATAGGCTATATAACGTCACGCCACGGGGGTGGCGCAGTAATCATAAACGTGTGTGAAACCGCGGGCACAGCTAGTTTTGTATACTTAGACTCACTTCTTAGGAAGGCAAGGGCGGCTTACCCTTACATTTTCCAAGCTTGAGATTTAGGATTCACTTATGGCGAGCCTATTGTCCTCTACAGGGTAACAAACTGTGCTGCCAATGTACTGAACTTATTGACAAAAAACCAATCCAGGGATTGTAACAGAACCTTCATGCACAGCAGTCGCATACAAAACAGCTGCTCCATAAAGGCAGTCAATCCTTTTAAAATTGATTTCTTTTTTAGTGCGCATAATCACGTCTGTTTGACCGAAGCAGAGTAGTATTATAATGAAATTTCACTTGCTACTTTTATAAGTTCTACTTAATAGGTACTAGATGTCTTTCTATAGGCAAGCCTTCTCTAAATCGATTGGAAGTAGTTTCATGGTCGGCGTGTAAATAAATTATTGCTGCTACTTTTTCAATATTACTTTACAACAATACACTATTACTACATATTATAAAACAAAGTTCCCCGCCG
Organism: Catocala sponsa; assembly: GCA_963564715.1. Lineage (NCBI taxonomy): Eukaryota > Metazoa > Arthropoda > Insecta > Lepidoptera > Erebidae > Catocala > Catocala sponsa. The sequence continues at coordinate 11,911,845 of OY751352.1, forward strand.
CGTTTGTCTGTCTGTCTGTTCGCGATAAACTCTAAAACTACTGAACGGATTTTCATGCAGTTTTCACCAATATAGAGAGTGATTCATGAGGAAGGTTTAAGTGTATAATTTGTTAAGGTTTTGAACTATCCGTGCAAAGCTGGGGCGGGTCACTAGTGAAGAATAACAGCCAGAGATATGCAGAAACACAATTGTTACTCAATCTAATTATAATTACGCGGTTTCTAGCTGTGGGAAACCTATTCTAATATCATTATGTATGAACAAAAACACATGTGAATTAGAAATGACGTGTGGAATGACAATTAGGCAGTGGTCCGACCGCCGACGATAACGAGAAACGAGTAGAACTAGAAACTATAAACGAGTGGACGATCAGCGGGAAGCGAGTGTGTAGTTTTGATAGTTTTGTCGCCGGGCTATAAGCGAGTGTGCAAGTGCGACAAGCGATTACTCGCGCCACTCGCCCGCGGTCGCTTAGTCCTGTGCAAACCTGCGCGCGCGACGAGCGAGCATCGCTGAACGAGTATCGCTGAGCGAGTTTATTTTTGAAAGCTCTTGTCGCTCAGCGACAAAACTAGTAAAGCGAGTCGTCGCCGGCAGTGTGAACAGTCAGAGAGCAACTTTTAATATATGCATCTCTTTCGTTTACACGGAATGTATATAAATTGTGCGTTTCTTGAGAGAGAAAATCGCCGATAGTTACTTAGTCGTTTTCTTGCCGGCGGTCGGACCACTGCATTAGGTACATAGAGAGCTGTAATTGAATAAGAAATACAGACTTAATGAGTCTAGAAAACATATAATTAGTCTCACGGCTATATATCCCCGAAGGGGTAGGGGTAGTAATAAGTGAAAAACATAGTTTTAATACAAGAAAATATTTCGGAAATGAGAATATGCTCTCAACATATTACTTTGCTGAAACAGCGAATTCAATAGTATAATATTCTTTTTATTATCTCATACACACAACACCATCTAGCAAAACTAAGCAGAGCTTGTACTATGGGTACTAGACAATGGATAAACATACATAGGTACATATACTTTTTTTTGTAAATACATACATACATATTATAGATAAAAACACCCAGACCAAGCCAAACATCCATGTTCATACACACAAATATTTGACTTGTGCGGGTATCGAACCCGCGACCTCAGACGCGGTGTTACTTGCTTGTTAATTGAGTCATTAAAAAAAGCTAGTTTTTAAAATAAATGTTTTGCTTGAACATTAAAAATGATTTCAGTTTACGTTGTGTGTGTGTGTGCAGGTATACGTCATACAGTGCATCAAACGCATTGCGATTGCCGCGTACTTTTTAATTGCATATTATATACATATTTATACGCTTTAGTTTTTACGCTGAACGCAGCATTATTCGCAACATGAGACGCGTGTCATCTGGAGTGACAAAAACGCGGCAAACGCAATACCTTCACTACATACACTATATGGCGCATAAACGAGCTCTTAACCTCTTAGTCTCAGCAGTACACCGGCAGCCAGATATAATAGGTTTTTAATTACGTCTGACATTCCAAGACCTGGCAGTTTAAAACACAAACAAGACTATAAATCTCACACAGCTGTTTGAGTGATGTTCTTCAATTGCTGTTGCTCAGGTGCTAGACTACTTAGGCGTGGCGGAGGTGATAGACACCATGGAGGATCTGGTGCAGTTCCTCCGAGACATATCGCCTGCGCTCAGCAGGGCTGCCAGAGAGGTCAGTACTACTGTATTTATTTGGTTTTGCAGGTGTGTTTAACATGAAACATGGCAAAATTGGAGAAGAGACGAAGAAGTATGCATTTGAGAAATAATTTGTAATAGTCACAAATAATTGTGCCTGGTCTAGAATATGTGTTTTATGGACTACCATTAAACATCATTGTGGGGACTTACGAACATTGTTACAACTTATAATCATATAACAATATTTGTAAAGTCCTCATGATACGGAGAAATATATAAAATATACAAGGTTATTCTTAGTAAAGTGAAAACCTCTCAGGGGGTGATTTTACTTGTTATTATAAATAACTTTTATTCTGAGACATTGCCGAAATCGCGGTAAAATATCAGCTGTTCCATACATTTTGCCGAGGTCAAAGTCGCGATTTCTGCAATGTCCTGGAACAAAAGTTGTTTATAATAACGAGTACAATCACCCCCTGAAAGATTTTCAGTTTACTAAGAATAACCTTGTATATTTGCTAGAACAAGTGGCCGAAACCATAAAGTTTATAAAAAGGAAATGTTGATGAATGACTCAATATTGTATCAAAATGTAGCCTATAAATAAAAAAAAATATCTGTCCTATATATAAATTGTCACACTGCAGCTCTCAGTGTGAGAAGGGTTAAGCCAAAGTCCACCACGCTGACACGGTGAGGGTTGGCAGACTTCACATATATTCTAGAACATATGGAGAACTCTTAGATATGCAGATTTCCTTAAGATGTATTCCTTTATCGCTAAAGTGACTGATAAATAACTATTTAATACGTACATAATTTTAAAAAGCCAGAGGTGCGTTGGGCTCTTTAGAACTTGAGTCCTCAGCGGAACCGTCCAACGGTCTCTCAATGGGCAATCGCTGCTATAATGTAAGCCAGATTAAATGGTTCAATTCTATGGCCATAAATAATAAGGCTTCTTCTATATAGCTTAGTCTATAGTGGTGTGTGTATGCAGGTGGCGGCCCGCGCCGCAGAGCTGACACATCCACCGCACGCCGCGACGCTGAACCACTGTCTCGACAGCGTGAAGCAGCTCGCGCCCGTGCTCATCTGTTCCATGAAGATCTACATACACATCCTCACTGAAGGTAAACCACTTTTAATCTTTCAAGCACCAGAATCAAGGTAATGAAAAAGCATCTGACCCTGCCCCCGTTCGTTAAATGATTAATCATTCAATAATATTGTTTTACGTATACGCGAATGTTATATATTGAAATTAAACTACTTTATACAGATTTTATATACCTATATGTTTCAGTGCATGAATTTAATTTATCAGATCATAACATCTCAAACACTGAGCTTTCCTGTTTTGAAAATAAAAAATAAAAAGACATTTCAGTTTGTGCATAGAAGGAATTATAGCAAGGAACACCTTGAGAAATTTAGAGATTCGTTGCAATCGCTCTCTTGGAGTGATGTTTTTGTTGAAGATGTTAAATTAGGATTCAACAGCTTTCACAGTATGTTTTGTTTACTTTATAACCTATGTTTCCCAATTCAAAGATGCAAAGTTAATTTTAATGCCCAGGCACCTAAATGGATAACTAGAGGTATTAAGATTTCTTGTAAAAATAAGAGAAAACTGCAATATAACTATTATACACATAAGAATGCTAAGAATAGAAATAAATTTAATAGATACACCAAATTACTAAAGGCTTGCATAAATTGTTCAAAAAGAAATATTAATAACAATCTTATGATTAAATCTAAAAATATATGTAAAACAACATGGGATATAATTAAGAACAAAGAATACAAGTACATAAATAACCAAGAAATTGACTGGATAAACATCAATTATGTTAAAATTACAGATCCACAAAACATAGCGAATAGTTTTAACAATTTTTTTGTGAACACAGCACATCATTTACAAGCAATAAAAACTCATAACATTTTAGTAAATAACTTACTTACTTATCGTGTCGATGGCAACACATTTTATATAATTTTCGACCAGTTTTCGGCAACGCGGATTGCATTTGGTTTAGCCTGGTACAGGTCATCCAGTGTGCACGATTCTGGGCTCATGGGGCACAACAACAGATGCCTCATTGTCTGTGGTGATACGCCGCAGTCACATGCATTCGTACCTGTGTCTATATATCCCCACCTTGACAGATTGTCTTTACATCGGCCAACCTGGGTACGCAACCTGTTGAGTGCCTTCCAGGTTGGCCAAGGCAGTTTGGCTCCCGGAGGTAACTTTTCTGCCGGTGTGATAAAAGCAGGCAGTAAGAATTTTGCGCACCACAGGTTTACTCTGGCCTCAGGAGCATCATTGGCACTTGCAGGTACGGTGTGGAGGAAACTGTTACGGCTTTTTAGCCGTTTGGCAGGTGGAATTTGGCCATATACTGGGTGTCTTCGATCAGTTTCCTGTTTCCATTTTTCGATTGCAATGGCTACTTCTCTGCGGACAGCTGGAGGGGCAATACCTGCTAATGGATACAACATCTTAACCGGAGTCGGCTTCAAACATCTTGTTATTTTCCGGCACGTTTCGTTGAGAGCTGTATCCACTTTTTTGGCATGGGCCGATCGATGCCACACAGGGCACGCATATTCGCCCGCAGAGAAACATAACGCTAGTCCTGTGGTGCGTAAAATAGAAGGCGTAGCTCCCCACTTTGAAGATGTTAGGCGTTGAAGTAAGTTGTTTCGAGTGAAAACCTTTTGTTTAATATTTTCACAGTTGACTTTAAAGGTCAAAGTTCTGTCTAAGGTGATGCCCAAGTACTTTGGGTGGCTACAGTGGGCAATGGGAATCCCTCGCCAGGAAATCTTGAGAGCCCGATTCGCAGATCTATTTCGTAGATGGAATGCACATGACTGCGTTTTCACCGGATTGGGTTTTAGGCTATTTTCTTCGTAATAATCACCGAGGTTCAATAGTGCGGTTGATAGGTTTACCTCTATCTGCTCAAAAGTCTTGGCCCGAGTCGCGAGCGCCAAGTCATCTGCATAAATGAATTGTTTTGTGCCCGGAAACCGTGGTTGGTCGTTTGTATAAATATTGAAAAGAGTAGGGGCGAGCACACTGCCCTGCGGTAGCCCGTTTTTTTGGCGGCGCCACCTACTCCTATCTGACAACATATGCACTTGAAAAGTTCGATTACGCAGAAGCTCGCTAAGGACACAAACGAATTTGAAGTCACCAGTTATGCTCTCCACCTTCCAAAGTAATCTCCGTATGTTGACGGTGTCATATGCTGCTGACAGGTCCACAAAGACGACTCCTGTAACTTCTCCAGCCTCAAATCCATTCTCTATATATTGAGTCAAATTTAAAACTTGACTGGAACATGACTTTCCTGGTCTGAAGCCGGCCTGTTCAGGAATCAGTTTTGGGTCTATGATTTTACTTAGACGATTAAGAAACATTTTCTCTAGAAGTTTGAAAGTATGACACAGGAGAGAAATTGGGCGGAAGTTCTTTGCATCATCTGGGGTTTTCCCGGGTTTTAGAACGGCGATAATTTTAGATTTTCTCCATAGGGTAGGAATTTTTGTTGTCTCTATGCTGGCATTAAACATATGGAGAAGCCAAGAAACTGCAACTGGACCAAGGTGTTTTAGTTGTTCAGTGGAGATGTTGTCTACTCCAGGCGCCTTTCCTGGTTTCATGTTTTTGATAGCTACTATAATTTCTGAAATATTAAATGGACTACTGATTGCAGTATTCGATTCTGAACATGGACTGCGCAGTTTGGGTACTCTCTTTGGACGTAGTGATGGTTTTCCGTTTATTAACATCTGGTGTGCGACTTGGTTCGCAGTAACTTGCCCCATCTGTAGTGCTTTTGGGGGGTCACTGGTTAATTTCTGTATAGTGGTCATGCCTTCTTGCTGCTATGGGTTAGGTCGATAGAGTTGATAGTGTTTATCCATTTCTCTCGCCGCTTTTCAGAAATCTGGGTTAACAGTTCTTCACCGATTTGAAGTGTTTCTTCTGAGAAAGGGTCTTTGTTATAGTGAGCCTCATATCGATTTAACGTTTTACTGGATTCTGTTGAAAGACCTGGTATATATGAAGTGCGGCAGCCTCTGGGAATGTACCGTCGGGAGGCGGATGCAACGGTTTTTGCAAACTGGCTGTAATTCTGGGCCTCTGGTTTTATATTTAATAGATTGTTGTCTATACATTTTGCATAATTTACCCAGTCCGCCTTTGTGTAGTTAAACCGTCGTTTGAAGGGCACTTCGTTCGGTCTTATTATTGCTTGAACAGAGCACATAATGGGCCTGTGTTGACTCCTAGGTACAGGTTGGCACACCGATTTACTACACTGTGCACTGATGAGTGAGCTAGCAAAACTAAATCAGGGTTATAACCTCTCCTCCACCGACCACTATTGAACGACGCACGTATTTTGGCGTTGTGGATTAAAGTTAGGTCTGATGCATCTGCCCATTCTTCCACTGCTTGTTCATCTTGGTTGGTCTCACGATAGCCCCAGATGGTGTTGTGGCTATTGAAATCGCCAACAATGATTTTGATGGGATGCTTATTGAAGTTGGGAAGATTGTTATAAATAAACGGTTCATTGGGAGGTTTGTAGATAGCCGAAATCGTGCAATTATTAAGCTCTATTGTAATAAGTTCTATGGAGTTATGGGTTGAAAAGCAAACAGATATTATGGAAATATTTGGTTTTGTGAAAACTGCACTGCCATATTTTGGGTGGGGAATCTCTGCAATAAGAGTCATGCCTTCAATTAAGGGACTTGGTTGTAGTAGGTCCCTATGGGTTTCTTGTACACACAGTACGTCGCAACTGGTTTTCCGGCATAGCTCCGACAAAATCTCAGATTTTTCGCTAGAGAAACCCTCAATGTTCACCGATATTATGCGTAGAGTTGGCTGTAAAAAGAGGCGTTTATTTTTTTGTGGCACCTGAGGTGGAGTTGATAGGCGCCGTTGAGTGTGGTTGTGTTGATCCATCGTGGTGAGAGGATTAGTCACCTAGACTCTGCGTTACCGAGTGCTAGGTGTCCAGGGTACGCCGGACGTTGGGACTCTTGATCACTTTTCTACGTCGCTCGGGGAGGCTCCTCTCTTGTTCCCCAATAACATCGCGTACGTTGCGTCTAATTTATTTGTAATCCCATGTACAGACAAAGAAACTTTGCAAATTATAAAATCCCTAAATAATACAAATTCAGTAGGTTATGATTCTGTAAGTACGAATATTATAAAGAATTGTGCGGACATAATTGCACCTATTCTCACTTATCTGATAAACTTATCTTTTGCTCAAGGTATATTTCCAGAAAAAATGAAGATATCTATTGTCAAACCATTGTTCAAAAAAGACGACTGCCACGAACTTACTAATTATAGGCCAATTACGCTTATACCAATTATTGCCAAAATATTTGAAAAAGCAATGTACTCTCGAATTTACAGCTACCTGTCAAAAAATAAAATTCTTCGAGAAGAACAGAACGGTTTTCAAAAAGAAAAATCGACGTCTCTTGCAGGATTTTCTCTACTAAGAAGAGTAACTGAGTATATAGACAAGAAAATACCAGTCGCTGCTATACTTTTCGACATGTCTAAAGCATTTGATTGGGCAGATCACAAAATCCTATTAGACAAATGTGAAAGATATGGGATCCGGGGTCCGGCTCTAAAATGGATTGAAAGTTATATTAAAAACCGTCACCAGTGCGTAGAAGTATCGCGCGTTAATGAAAATTTCACAGTAACGTCTCATAGATCAACATTTTTAGAAAGCCAGTTTGGTGTGCCACAGGGCAGTATACTCGGTCCGCTTCTGTTTATCATATACATAAACGATCTTCCAATAATAACACCCCATCAATCTATACTTTTTGCTGATGACATTTCTGTAATTATACCTATGAATGACATTAATAGTGATTTTAATACAATTTTAAATAATACAGTTGAATCAATAATGACATGGCTTCAATCCAATAATCTATGTGCTAATATAACCAAAACAAAATTTATAAAATTCAGTAATTATAAGACACCACATGAAACATTAAATATCACGTACCGAGGTGAAAATCTATCCAGAGTAATTGATACGAATTTTTTAGGTATATACATAGATCAACAATGTAACTGGAAAGTACATGTCCAAAACGTATGTATCAAACTAAATAAATTTGTATTTGCACTCGGAAACCTACAGTAAGTACATTGCAGGAAAACCTGCGGCGCAAATTGCTTATTACGGATACGTGGAATCGATACTACGATATGGATTGATATTATGGGGACACTCGACAGACATAAATAAGGCCTTTATTTGCCAGAAAAAATGCATACGAGCCTTGTGTAACGTGGAACCACTAGATTCATGCCGACCACTGTTTAAACATAACAAAATACTCACTCTTGTAGGCTTATATATACTGAAAATCTGCGTACATGTAAAGAAATTCTCAAAAGAATTTAACAATGCTCGTGACAATTCAATCATAGGTAAAAGGGACCCCACTAGATTATTAATGCCATCATGTAGAAGTTCTTTATTCCAAAACAACTGTTACGTAATGTGCATAAGAGTTTTTAATAAAGTGCCCAAGCACATTCGCGAATTGCCACTAACAAAAATGAAGAATGAATTAAAAAAATGGCTTATAGAACACACTTTTTATAATATCAATGAATTCTTCGATCTGAATGTTCGAAAACTAAAATTTTAATCCTGATTTGTAAATAATTTAAAATTTTATAGCATGTGATTTAAATGATTTTATTATAATTTCCGTGTATGTAATTGAATAATAATGTAATAATATCGAGCATCCTTCTTCCCTCAAGCGTATTTATTTCTTAATGTTAATAATATTATAGTGTAATTTGATGTCATGTGTATAGACCTCAACAATTGTTAATAATACATTTTTGTTTTTAAATTTAAATTTGCGTGCCATCTTTGGTGAAATGTGCGAACGAATATTATAATATGTAACAACTATAAATGTACCACATTTTTTTGCAAATAAATTATTCTCATATTCTTATACATATATATATTCTTATATACAGGGTGTCCCAAAACTCAACGTCAAGCCGAAACGGGGTGACAGGATTGATCATAACCATCACGAGAAAAATCTGAAAAAAAATCTATCCCATGCAGTTTGAAAATTATGGGCATTTTAAGAAAAACCTAGAAATTTGATCAAACTGTACCATTTTTCGGTTATTGTGGTTATTATTTTTTATTTTTGTTCATTTGAACTTTAGAAACGTAATCCTAAATAACATTTCTAGAATCCCAATAAAAAATAATGACACAATTGCCTTAAGTTCCCGAGAATTGAGACTATTTGTTAAACTACGAATTTAAAATTTTCAAGATTCGTCGACTTTGACAGGCCCTCCTATAAAAAAAATGTACTAGAGTGCCTTGGCAAGTAGCATTAAAAGTTGGCGCATTTAATCAGAATTCTAAAATGGTACAATACTTGTTAGTTCCATACAATAGAAAAGAGTAAAAAAATTAAAACCTCAAGTAACCCGATTTTTGCTATCAGATTTTACTCAGTTAAAATGTTTTTAATTCGCACAAGCTCTAGGTAGGTTCTTAATTTTAAGGCAAAATGATGAGAGAGATGGATAATGGGTATGTTTGCCATGAGTGAGCGAGACAGATAGTGACGCCACGCATTGAGACGGAGATGCGTCGTTTAAACGAGTGCGAATGAAACAGATAGATGCTATGGCATCTATCTGTTTCATTCGCACTAGTTTCAGCCAAGCAAATGGCTACGCTACCAGTCCGACACCAACCAGTTAGTACGTTTCGCTCATTCGTCTACTGCGCACGTTCGTATTCGCTTGTGTTGATTTAGTACTGACAACTTTGGCTTCTCTTTTTGGACTTGAATCTTTGTGAATTGGACTTGTTGATAACATACCGGCAACTTTGGCTTCTCTCTGGACTTTTGTGTTGGCATCCTTTTTATCTACCATGCCTACGCGCTACACTTCACAAGAATATGCGAACATGCACCTCATTTATGGGGAATGCAGATGCAACGCAAGTGCTGCCGCTAGACTTTATCGTGAAAGATATCCAAATTTAGAGCGCTACCCGGATCACCGCGTGTTTGTTAATGTGCACCGTTCACTCACAGAGGGCGGCCATTTCCCGAATCAAATACAGGCTGGAGGTAGACCTGTGTTTCCTTTCCAGGAAGAAGTATTGCAAGAGGTCGCACGTGACCGAAGTATTTCCGTACGTGGAATTGAAGAAAGAACGGGAATACCGAAAAGCACTGCTCATCGTATTTTACAAAGAGCCGAAATGCATCCGTTTCACGTACAACGAGTTCAAAGTCTTCTACCTCGAGATTATCAGGAAAGGATTTCTTTTTGTAGAACAATGCTACAGAGGCATAATGAGAATCCCCAATTCATCCAAAAAATTCTCTGGTCAGATGAATCGACATTTAAAAAAGATGGTTATATGAACTTGCACAATTATCACGAGTGGCATGTGGAGAATCCACATTTAATGCGAGAAGATAGATCCCAGTATCGTTTTAAAGTAAACCTGTGGACCGGAATTTTAAACGGTAAAATTATTGGGCCTATTGAACTGCCTGAGAACTTGAATGGAACTAATTACCTACATTTTTTAAGAGAAGATTTACCAACCCTGTTAGAGGACGTACCACTAGCAGATCTTCGCGACATGTGGTTTCAACAAGATGGCTGCCCAGCGCATTTCGCAGTGCAAGTAAGAGATTTCCTTGACCAGGAATATCCGGGAAGGTGGATTGGACGTTCGGGCACTATCTTGTGGCCCGCCCGTTCACCAGATTTAAATCCCCTGGATTTTATCTATTGGGGAGTTCTCAAAGAAAAAGTTTACTCAAAGCCCATTGAGAACGTAGCCGACCTGTGTGAACGCATTTCTCAAGCAGCTGAGGCGATCAACTCTCGAAGATATGCCCGACTAATAAGTAGATCTTTTTTAAGAAGATGTAGGGCTTGTATTGAGGCTGATGGTAAACAATTTGAACATTTATTGTAATAAAAAACGTTATTTCTCTATCATCTGACTTTTATTCCAACAAACCTAATTATTTTACTAATTTTACTAACTTTTTTTCACTTTGGTAAAAGTGGCGTCACTATCTGTCTCGCTCACTCATGGCGAACATACCCATTATCCATCTCTCTCATCATTTTGTCTTAAAATTAAGAACCTACCTAGAGCTTGTGTGAATTAAAAACATTTTAACTGAGTAAAATGAGATAGCAAAAATCGGGTTACTTGAGGTTTTAATTTTTTTACTCTTTTCTATTGTATGGAACTAACAAGTATTGTACCATTTTAGAATTCTGATTAAATGCGCCAACTTTTAATGCCACTTGCCAAGGCACTCTAGTACATTTTTTTTATAGGAGGGCCTGTCAAAGTCGACGAATCTTGAAAATTTTAAATTCGTAGTTTAACAAATAGTCTCAATTCTCGGAAACTTGAGGCAATTGTGTCATTATTTTTTATTGGGATTCTAGAAATGTTATTTAGGATTACGTTTCCAAAGTTCAAATGAACAAAAATAAAAAAGAATAACCACAATAACCGAAAAATGGTACAGTTTGATCAAATTTCTAGGTTTTTCTTAAAATGCCCATAATTTTTAAACTGCATGGGATAGATTTTTTTTCAGATTTTTCTCGTGATGGTTATGATCAATCCTGTCACCCCGTTTCGGCTTGACGTTGAGTTTTGGGACACCCTGTATATATCCTAATCCTAACCATCCTTCCTTAATATTATAAAACCGAAAATGAGTTTGTTTGTTTGTTACATTTTCACGCCTAAACCACTGAACCGATCATCCTGAAATTTTGCATATGCGTTGTCAGAGGTGTACAGAAACGGACATTGGCTACCTTTTATCCCGAAAAAAATTACTGTTCCCGAGGAAAGCAACAAAAACGTTCTTATGATAATAGATAGCGCCACATTTCTTTCGAATCATGATTGAATTATATTATTACAAGCAGAGTACAATCCGAATTGATTGTCAAATTCTAAATTAACGCGAGCGAAGCCGCGGGCAAAAGCTAGTTATTGCATGACTTTGAAACTTTAAACTACTATTGTTGACTCAATACTTTGCCTTTAGCCATCTCTGATCAGTCGTGTGAGTCTGCGCGACTGACAGTGAGATATCTATCCTCAACCTGGGCATCCTTTCTACTCTCCGCCTGTTACCTCAGGGCGCATTGTGCAGGCATACCTAATTTATCTATCTATTTATTTATTTATCACATAGTATATGGCAGGCAAAGGCCTTTGGGTATTAGGGCTGTAGGTAATTTAGCGTTCCGTAGGTTCTTGTCATATAATTGTGCGCATACAGTCCATAACAAATAAGGTGACGACTGTACAATTGCTGACTCTGTTACTAGTTATTGTTTACTTCTATTTAAACTATAAAATTATTTAAATTTAATTTTAATCATACACCCAAAATCAACCGAGACTACTTTTCAGCCATGTTCACGGTAAGTCTACTCGTGAACATAGTAATAATGATGGTGTAAAAATTAAACGTGTCAACATTGTGCAACAAAATATTAGTATTATTGAAGATTTATTAAACAGTTACAGTTCGTTTAGAAAAATAGTACGTATATTGGCTTGGATACTTAGGGCATTGACACCGATTCTGCAGCGTAAACATTTGCCGCCGTACCTAACATTGCACGAATTGCGTAAAGCTAAATTAACAATTATAAAGTACGTACAAAGAAAGGAATTTGCTGAGGATATCGATAAAATTATTCAGGTCGGAAAGATTGGGTCTAAAAGTAAATTATTAAATTTAAATTGTTTTATTGATACGAACGGTATTTTGAGAGTGGGAGGACGCTTAAGGCACGCAAATATGAGTGTTGAAATGAAACATCCTAAAGTAATACCGAACAAAACACGTTTGGCGGCACTGCTGACAGACGAATCCCATTTATTAACATTTCACGGGGGGCCTAAGTTGACTGTGGCTACCCTTAGACAACAATATTGGATACCGGGGGGAATCAAAACAATCAAGGCACAATTGCGGAATTGTGTAGTTTGCCGGAAGCACGGCGAGAGTAAGTCAATCTCACTCTTATTTTGTCAATCGAGAGCGTGAGAAGACATCAAAGGCATTCTTTGGTGCCCCGGAATATAAATATGTACGGTGTAGCGCGAGGTTTGCAGTGATTGTTAAATAAAAGATATGTTTGAAATGTTACACACTAATAGTTTATTGTTCAGTTCCACAATAAGTTCTTCAATGTTAAAAATGTTAGTTAAATTTAATGAAAATGAAAATGTTATAATGTTGTATTGAATGCACCCGAATGTCGCGGTCACAGAAAGTGCACTGACTCTTTATGCGTTTGATGTAATTAGGTTAACGCGTGACTCGCTTATTGCTTACTAAGGTGTTCGGTTATATTACACCGAACATATTCCGGGGCACCAAAGAATGATAAGATGAGATTAGGAAATGTTTAAATGAGATGGTAATGGTAATGATGTTTACAAAATGATGAATAAGGATAAAAACAAAGTATTTATGATCTTAATTCTAAATGTTTCCTAGGCATGGGTGAACACGATTTATCTTTCACCACACATTTGTTTATTTCACCATAAATATGGGCCGGACTGGGTCGTCGGTAACCCATATAACATCGCGCACTCTCACTGATAGTTTGGACACTAGGCTGCTGGTGAGCCAAATTTGGACACGCACTTTCACTGCTCGTTTGTAGACTAGGCTGTCGGTCAGCCACCCGCGCACTGTTCACTACACTACTGCCCACTGTCGGCTGAAGCTCAATGTCCGGAGATATGCGGGCTCTTCGTGCTCGCACCCGCTGCCAGCGGCGGCACCACAGGGCGCCAGCCGCCGCGACTCCCGCTCCTGTTTTCGCGGACGCATTGAATACTACACGTAACTTAGTAGTTAATGACTCATCGCGCTGTACACCGTGATGAGGTAGGTAGCATTGCAAGCTTGCTGTCGTGTTTGTTTCTTCGGGTTTCATATGTTGTAACTCGAGATACTCGCTCATAAACGACCTATACTTACTCGCCAGCTGTTCATGTTTTTTAAATCTATTCTCTAAATTTTTTTATTGAGCAATTGCCATAGCTTTAGACAAACCCAGTTTGTATTTGAAGTCTTCTTTCAGTGGTATTTTAACTTCATAGCGGCCCTCTTCTGTTCTTTTTCTTGTTTCCTCATCTGTTGTATATAATGGCTGGAGATTCTGCTCTAGTTTCGCATCAAAAGATAGTAACCATGATGGTCCATGCCACCATAGGGAATGTTCTAGTAGTTTAGTCGCTGTTAGCCCTCTGCTAGCACAATCCGCCGCGTTTTCTGCAGATTTTACGTAACGCCAGCTGTCACTCGGCATAATCTGTTTTATAGCGTTAACTCTGTTGGCCACAAACGGTTTCCAGCGTGCTGAGTCACCATGCAGCCAACTCAGCACCACCATGGAATCACACCAACCATAAATTTCATATGTACAGCTAACACTTTCTTTAATTTTGTTCATGAGTTTCGCTAATAGATGTGCACCACATAGCTCAATTCTCGGTAGCGTTATCGCTTTCTTGTGTGGTACAAGTTTAGATTTGCCCGCTACTAATATAGTTTGCCGACTGTGTTTTGTTCGGGCGTATACTGCACATGCATAGGCCTCCATGGAAGCGTCACAAAAACCGTGGAATTCAACAACACTATCTTGTTGTGTTAAAATCCATCTCGGCACCCCACAATTTTTGATGTTATCGATATCCGCTGTTAACGTAGACCACTCCTTATATACGTCCTCAGATACCGCATCATCCCATTGCAGATCGGTTTGCCATAATTTTTGGAAAAGTAATTTTAGTTTTGTAGATAGCGGTGTTAACCAACCTAATGGGTCAAATAATTTCGAAATTTCCGAAAGTAGTGTTCGTTTAGTAAGTTTTCCTATTGTTAGTGTGAAGTTGCAATTAAATGTAAAATGATCTTGTTTTGTCTCCCAGCATAGGCCTAATGTTTTGGACGTATCTTCGTTTTTGAAGCTATAAATGTCTTCCTCCGAATTCTGTGTCACGCTCGCCAATAATTCGTGATTATTCGAAGTCCATTTTCTTAAATTAAATCCACCTAATTTTAATAGTTGGTTTAATTCATTAATAAGGTATTTTCCTTGTTCAATGTTATAGGCGCCATAAAGTAGGTCATCCATGAAAAATGAGTTTGCCAGGATATTTGCTGCTTCAGGATGTTTGAGGCGCTCGTCCGTCGCCAGCTGTTGTAATGTTAGGAAGGTTCAGGAGAATGTTCATATGAGAAGAAAATATCAGTTTTTTGTTGTTATAACGATGCGTAAGAATATCCCAAGATACCAAATAATTATCTGTGCTAATCTGCAAGTGTTGTATAAGCTTTTCAGCCTCGCCGCGAACTTTGCTCTTGAGATATTGCATCTTCTGGCCGTTAGATAATGATGGGTTGTTATGGATAGCTTCTGTAAACAGATCGCGAAAAGATACCCACTGGTTGTAATTGCCAGAAAACACCGGAATTTCGAGTTGGGGAGTCGACTTATTCCTATGCACTACGGACCACATCTTTTTGTTTATAGACTTTTTCAAGTTGTTGAATTGTTTCTCATACTTGTCGAAAAGGCAGTTATATGACTCATTTTCTTCGTTTGATTCACTCTCAATCTCCCAGTGAAGAGTGTCAATTGTTGACCATCTCGCTTCAAGACATTTCAAAACGTCTTCGAATTCCCATTTCTCCGAAATAGAATCTACATCAATGTTTGAAGTTGTTCGCAAAAAAGCTTTGAAATTTGCTTGTTGACGCCGTAACATATCGTCGATTTTACTGTTTGTTCCCGTACTTGTTTTCAAAATCTGGCTTTGCGAGCTGGGTCCTGCTACCGTTGTAGTTTCTTCCTCCTCCGGCTGGAAAGCACTTACTGTTGTTTTGTACGGTGACCTCCCTTGTTCACCCGGATTGGCCGTCCTAGACAAGAACTTCTGGTACTGCTGGTTGATCAAGGCTTTCACTTCTCTGTGTTGGGATCTAGTCAGTGCGGACCAACACCTTCAAAAAATCGTTTGGAGGGAATCCCCAGAACAACTCATACAGAGCTTTCAATTGACTACGGTCACTTATGGTACCAAAGCAGCGCCGTTTTTAGCCATCAGGACATTACAACAGCTGGCGACGGACGAGCGCCTCAAACAGATGGGATCAGTCCTCAGCCCTCTGCTCTTCTTATTGTACAGTGCAGATGTTACCAACCATATACATAATACCCAGTTTCATATGTATGCCGATGACCTTCAATTATATATATCCTTTCACCCTAATGATTGCCATGAATCTGTAAATAAAATGAATATAGATTTAAATAAAATATCAGACTGGGCTAGAAAAAATTCACTGGTTCTTAACCCTACCAAATCCAAATTTTTAATATTAGGCACAAAGGAATGCATAAAAAAGATACAAGACCTTAATCCGTTAGTGATGGTTGATAGCTGTCCAATTGAGCAAGTCCGTGAGGCTCGAAATCTAGGCTTGGTCATGGATGGGGAACTGCATTTTGAGACGCATGTAGGTACTCGAAGCAGTCAAAAACTGTTTTTACCGTCTCAAGCTGCTATATCGAGTTCGCCAACATCTGAGTACTGAAATGCGTATTTTGCTCTGTGAGACTCTCATATTATCAAAATTAAACTATGCGGATACTGTGTTTGGTCCATGCATATTGAAAAGAACGGAGAAAGTAATCCAGCGTGTACAGAACGCATGTGCTCGATTTTGTTATACCATCCCACCTCGTACACATGTCACCCCATTCCTAAACAGTGGGAACCTTTTGAAGATGACTGCTCGCAGGCACCTTCATCTGGCAACTTTACTTTTTGGCATTGTTCTATACAAAAAACCGGAATATCTGTATACAAAATTAACATGGTCTCGTAATATTAATCAGTACAATACGCGTGCAGCATCTCATCTCTTGGTCACAGCGAGTCACAGAACCACGGCTTTCAGGGGTAGTTTCAAATACGCCGCAACCCATTGCTGGAATGACCTTCCACCGCCTATGCGAAATCTGAAAACATTGCATACATTCCGTAATAAGTTTAAGATGTTTTTAATAAACAAACAAAAATCATTGTAATAATAATTTTACATACCTTTATAACAGCTAAGAACAACAATATGACGTATATATTATATAATAATAATTGTGTAATGCATACTTTGTTAATTTGCGCGTACGCACTTACGCAGCGGCAATGTTTTTTACGCATCCAGCTCCAGCTCTGTGAGACGCTTTTTTTGACATTCATAACAGACGTAACAACTACACTCAACTATAAGTGGCGTTCGGAAACACAATCTGTAAGACAATGTTCCTTTGCTTTTCTCTTTTTTTTCTGTTTTGTGTTTTGTTGTGTAATTTTCACATGCAGTGTTTTGTAGTATATCATATGGTTATATTACACTAATTTTTTATAGACTACTATATATACATGTATATATTTATATACACTTTTATGTATGAATAAATATAGTATAAATAAATATATTGTTTAAGTTTATATTTATTATTTTTATCTCATGTTTTATATGTTTTACTTTTTTATGCATTGATCTATATTAATAAATTATTGTTAGTAGGCCTGCGAGAATACCAGCGTTGCAGTCTATACTGCAACAATAGCTGACGCAGTTGCCTAATTTGATCTCCATGTACCGTTTTCGGGTTAATTGTATTATTTAATATTGTTTTTAAAATTATGTATATATGGAGATGCAAATAAAACATTTTTCTTTCTTCTTTCTATTAAAAAAAATATAAACGCGACGAAATTTCCGTCTGTATAAAGAAGTTTAATTACAATCACTCAATATTAATAAGTAATATATTGCTACTCGTTATTTTATCTGCTGAGTTTTATTCGAAGGACAGTTGTCACCAAAACAATATTGGTAATTGCTGACATAATTTCTCTGTTATGGTTCCAATACTGTTTGGTTTGTGGTAAGTGGTTACAGTCTTCCGCGTAAAAAAAAAAGTATTTTAGTACATATTGATTTTTTTTTATTATTTATCGTAGGGTGAGACGAACTAAGTTAGGACGATCAAACGTTCGGTTAACTTATCTAGGGTTACTTTCCACCATATCCCAGCCCGTAAACGGCTATGATACCACTTTAGAATTTTGAGTAAACCAGACAATTTCTGGGTGGGCATGGCGCAACCTAGGCCCCATTATATATACGCCAATGCCAACTAGCGTCCACTACGCACTCATAGACTATGCGCTTGAGCACGTACAGTCAACAACATAAGTAGCTGAACAATAAACAATTTCTAATTATTTAACTGTATATTTGAGCTATTATATCACCTATCGGTTAACTATTACTATACTACTGCTAGAAGCAATCAAAATTACGCAAGTGTTTACTGATTTATGTTGCTGACTGTACAGTGAACAACACATGTACACGAAATACGATCATCGATATATTTCTTATTTTCTAGGTGGCAAAGGTATGGAGGAGGCAGCTGAGAACAGAAACTATCTAGCACAAAGGATGGCTGATGAGATTCATGAGATCATTCGGTAAGATTTTATTACTATTTATGTAAACAACGTGCTTGCGGTTTGTATAAAGAACAAGATCACTACAATAATAGCATTGAAATCTGTAATATCACGAACGCAAATTGGTGATTGCTGGCACATAAGTTGCTCGTGTAAAAAGCTAACAGTATTTTGTAAACCATGGCTTCTTTATGGATTTACCATTGGATTACATTTTTCGTATATAAAAATGCCCATTCTCTCTAGGTCTGAACTCTGTGTTGCAAGACACAAAGATCGTTCAGACTAATAATATTTTATTTAAATAACACAGTTTTATTTGTGACTAGCTGACCCGCGCAACTTCGTCTGCTTCACATAAGAGAATTTACCCCGTTTTGCAACATTTTTCCTGCTCTGCTCCTATTGGTTGTAGCGTGATGTTATATAGCCTATAGCCTTCCTCGATAAATGGGCTATCCAACACTAAAATAATTTTACAATTCGGCCAGTAGGTAGTTCCTGAGATTAGCGCGTTCAAACAAACAAACTCTTCAGCTTTATAATATTAGTATAAATGTGCGAGATCGAGGTGTCTACTTAAACCACTAAACTATTCGTGCTGTCTAGTTTGTCTGTGTGTAAATACACTAATACACGAACAACTCTCACACACACAAGACTTTCAATGAAACTTCGTAGATGTAACTTCACGATCACAAAATGTTAGTAACGAAATTTAAGTCTCAAAATCAAATCAGGTTAGCTCTCGAAAAACAAAATAATACCTTGTGATAACGATCGTACTATATATAAATATCGCAGATTATACAACCACTTATAATGAACACTGCAATAAGAATGATATCGCTATCAAGATTATTATATACTTGTATTCACAAGACTGATAGGTAATTATTATATTATATAATTGTACAAGTTGAATGTTCGAAAGAAAGTTTATATCAATTTATTTGCTACAATATAAAAACGTTTGGCGGAATGGAAATGTTTTCTAGGTAAATCTATCATGTATCCAAACCATTTCTACTTACCCAACTTACCGTATCTCTTTGCTTAAGTAATTTTTTCGGTCCTTTACAAATATCATGCTTTATTTCCCTGAAATTTTATATCGTTTCACCTTTACCCGATAGGCAAACGTCTCTCCTATATTGTTCGGTCTTTTCTTAATCACCGTTCAGTCAATAATAATTGTTTATTTGCTCATATCTAATAACTAAATGTGCAATGATATCTTGATATGAAGTACAAGCAACTAATTTATATTGATAATTGTTTTTAAATAAGAGATCGCTAACATGGTTCCTAAGTATTTAAAAACAGTCATCAATAGTATTGACGTGACAACGTCTAATAAATCGATGAACGCCGGCTGCACGCACGAAAAAGGATGACTCATTGTCCCGTTACGATCATTTTCCCGTTACGCTCATTGTCCCGTTACGCTCATTGTAACGTTACGGGAAAGAAATTTTGTTATGACGTTGTCACATTAAACTATCGTCCGTAAACCGTCGTCCGACTTTACAGACAACCAATTATTTTAAAGTTATTTTTTACTTTAGCTTAATTTTCATACCAACAATGTATAATTTGTCGAACACTTAAAACTGAGTTTTAATAGCAACACCGGCTATTAAAAGTTGCCATAGGTATTAAAGCTGTAATTGTGTGTTGTTTTGCAGGGTATTGCAGCTGACGTCATACGTGGAGGACGGCGGTGAGAAGGACAACGTGGCCGTGCTGAAGGCGCTGCAGGCGCAGATACACGGCAAGATGGGCGCTGCGCATGAGTTCCTTAATGTTAGTATGATGGCGTTTTTTAATTACTAGTTTTTGCGCGCGGCTTCGCCCTCTTGGAATCTACATCAACAAAAAGCAGCCTATGTCCTTCCGCAGGTTTTAAACTATATCTGTGCCAAATTTGATATAAATCGGTCTAGTGGTTCAGCCGTGAAAAAGCAACAGACAGATAGAGTTACTTTCGAATTTATAATATTAAGTAAGGATTATTAATTTATCACTTACTCTTGCACGCGACTTCGAATGCGTGTCTTTGCATATAAGAAGTCGACTTCTAAGCGCGTCTTCAAGCCGAAATGCATTAGATGTGAAGTAGGCTCTGGAGGTGTAACTTAAAATCTTTGAAGAG
Source organism: Catocala sponsa (assembly GCA_963564715.1). Lineage (NCBI taxonomy): Eukaryota > Metazoa > Arthropoda > Insecta > Lepidoptera > Erebidae > Catocala > Catocala sponsa. The sequence goes on from OY751352.1 coordinate 11,932,409, forward strand.
TTTATAAAAAGAAAACAGTTGTATTGCCGTAGAAATAATTCCTGTGTCGCGCGCTTCACAAATATTAAAACAAAGGACATAAAGAACATCCAGACTCACTGACAACAACCATATGTGGATCACGCCAAATTTTTGTCTCGTGTGGGATTAGAACCCGCGACACTCGGCGCGGTGGCAGCGGCGAGGTGACCATCTAAATCACTACACCATCCGTGCATTCAGTATATGACGACGTTTCTTTATTATTATTAATTTCTCACTAGCTTTTGCATGCGTCTTCGCACGCATTTCTTAAAGTTCGAAAAAACTCTTATACCACAGCTTTGTCCGTCCGTCTGTCTATTATACAATTTTCAACTCAAGAACCTTAAGAGCTAGAGACTGGCGGTCAACGCCATTCGACTCAGCATAGTCGATATACCCCGAAATGACTATGACGTTTGACCTCTGACCTTAAGATCATGTGATACCATTTTTCGAACTCTAAGATTTACGGCAATTCATTGCCGTTTCTCATTTTTTGTAAGAAAGAGCTGTTATATATCCGTATCAAGAAGAAACATGCATTAGATTTTATTACACCTTATACAATACAACTGTGAAACCCGCTATCAATTTCGTGTTCTTGCGTTATGGGCATACAAACATACAGACAGACAGACAAACATTCTAAAAATAATTATTTGACTTATACTATAACTTTTATAAATATCCAACAGAATTTTTTTCTTAAATTTTTGCTATGTACAGACATCGACCAGTTACAATTTAATTATATTATGTATAGATCAAAAACAAGAAAAGGTATTCTTACTTTGGTGAAGTACAAAATTGTTAGAAACAGTTTATCTGTGGTCGAGTCTCATTTATTTAATGTGTAATTTATTTCAGATATTTTAAACACTGTTGCGTTGTTTACTTAGATTATTTTTTAAAAGAACTGCTCTAAGAATTATGTGTTATTGTGTGAAAGGAATTATGTGTTTTGGTGTCGTAATTTTTAATGATTGTAACATATTTCAAAGGAAATATTATGATTTGGTGTTATTAGTGTTTGAATATGTAATAGCTAGTGAAATAATGTGTTATATGCCTAAATAACTATGCCATTAATTTAATTAATGTAATCCAAATTAAGTATGATAAATTCGTATAGATTTTATATATTTCACAATCTTCTCCCTAGCCTTTATTATTCCCAAGTCACTTGGGGTCGGCTTTCTAGTCTAACCGGATTTGACTGGATATCAGTTTTTACACGGAGCGACTGCCATTTGACCTCCGCAACCCAAAGGCTAACGATACCCTAAGGCTAGACCAGTGTCAGGATATTAGAGGGCACTGACTTCCCAATAACGACTGCCATAGATGTTCATGGCAGCCGGGATCGACGGCTTAACGTGCTCTCCGAGGCTCGGAGCAGGCGATAATTGTCAATCAATACGCACATAATTTCAAAAAGTCATAGCTTCTGAAAGTCAGAGGTGCGCGACGTGAGTTCGAACCAGAGACTTTCTGCATTGCAATGTGTTGGTCTCTCCACTGAGCTATCGCTGCTGTTTCACAATGTAGGTCGATTAAATATTAGGATCGATGAAGGAAGATTATTTTCTTAAATACCATTAATATTAGACCGTTATTTTTGAAAGGGTTTTTGATTAGCAGTTTATCATAAAATCTCCTTGTAGAAAAGGACTTGCAATAAATGTATAGTATATATGAGTGAAGTAATACATATATGGTTCTAGGACACAGCGGCGCAACGCAACACTCCAGGTGAAAGAGCGCTGCGCGGCGTGCTCACTTCAGCCCAGCGTGCTGCGGAACACTTAGCACCGCACTCTGCAGAACAGGCGCGCAGGATCACCAGGTCAGTACACTTAATACATACCTAATTGAATATATTAACCTTTTGGACGCCATTGTCACATATACGTGACAAACGAAATCATGCCCTCAACGCCAACGTCACATATGTATGACAAAAAATACGTCGCACCTTAACATAAAAATAAACAATAAAATATTACTTTTGTGGTTAAATAAATATCAGTGTCGTGAGTAAGGATTATTAGAAAATTTAAGACGAAAATAAAAACACAGTTGATATTCGATAAAGTTTTGGAATCCCTATATTTCTGAAGGTCATTTTACTGGCGTATTTATCTGGCGTTCAAAAGCCAGCTAACCGAAACAATCCTTTACTATGCCCATAATTGATTATTATTAATACATAACTGTATATGTAAAATGTAAAGTAATATTGTGGCAGTTTGTAATCTAGAATCTAGACGGTCTGTTAATCTTCTATGCCTAATAATCGACAAATAGACTCCCATAATGTACGTATAACGCTTGTTAGGTTTCAAGTGGGATGGATCACGTTTCCATCACACGTGAAACCTAAACAAAGCTGACCAAATGTGAGTCCTCTGTACACACCTCTACCTATGCTTGCGAAAAACCCAGACTAGAAGCTATGTTACGATAACTTAGATAGCTAGTCGTATACTTCCTTTAATTTAATTGTTTCGTTAACCTTAAACTGTAATAATTAATTATACATTGCACGTACACACAAGTGTGAACAGTGCAACGAAAACCAGACGCTTTTCAATATTCACATACAGTATGCGAGAGAGCTTTCTCAACATCACTTCCTAAATAGTGTTCTATAAAATTAAGATACAAGTGCTTTTTTAAACTGTCAAGTCTTAGGATACCAGACATAATTAAAATCTGTTGCGTCTGGCCACCGGTGTATCGCCGCGGTTAAAATAGTTCCAGCAATTTGCAAATTTCTAGTTTCGTAGTCCAGTCATTATAGTAAGTTCACCTCGGAATTCGAGATACCCAGCTGTAAGTCTGTAAATACTTGTATATTGACACCCTAAAAGTTGTCTCAAAACCTACATATGGTAGGCTGTAAGCAACTATTAAATTTCAAGGTCAAAGGTCACAAAAATCGGTTTTTTGCGCTTGTTTTGGAAATATCTCATTTCCTATGGGTTTTTTGCTATTTGTATTTATTATCAATATTGTAGAATACAAAATTCTCTACAAATTTTGTTTAAAAAATTTTTTATACGGTGAACCGTTTTCGAGATAGAGGGCGGAGAGCACGCGGTCACAGCATCACTTCAGGTCAACCGGTGCCTCCGGTCGAAAACGCGCCATATATAGTTGATGAACTATCGATAAATCAATGATTATAAATATTTGTCAATTTTTATTAACTATTATATTATATTTTATCATTTTTTTCCTAACTTATCCACTTTTTATTCAGTATTAATTTATTTAACAACACTTACCTGCCCATGTAATTGCAGAATTGTTAATGAAAATATAGGAATTATATTTGAATTTTAACCTAATTAATATTTATAACTTCTTACATGATGAAAAAAAAAAACAAATAAATTATGAATTAATCTTTTTATTAAAAAATATCATTGAATACATTTATTTTTATTGAAAGTAAAGAAATGGAATAAAGGGTACAAAAACTACAATTTATAATTTTAATCATCTTCTTCCTCTTCATCGTCGTCTTCTGGCTGCTGGTAAATTTCAAACTGGTCTTTATTATCGGTTTATTCAGAGGTTACTGATTTTAAATAATCAATTTTTCCGTCGTTTCGTTCGACACTTGCAGTTCGTAGAGTTTTCATACCGCGCACTACTTCAACAAGCGATTCATTACATAGAAAACACAAATCAACCATAATTCTTGAAATTGTACGTCCGTAGTTTACCAAGATACAACTCAAACTGAAGGAAAGAGAAGACGGTCGTTACTATACAATACAAGTGAACATCTGTCCCGACTGGCTATAAATAGAAAGGTCCGTAGTGTATAATAGGGGCCCGTATAATTCCCAGGTATAATTTTCGACGTAGTGGAAGAATTTTAAAATTTACAGATTTTAAAGAGGCACTGAATTATTTTCTATTTAAAATGTCATTAGTGTAAATGGTAATATAATTATATTATGATTTAAGTTTTTCTCTTAATTATTTTTTAATTTTAGTAAACGGTTATTAGTATTATTGAATAGATATAGGTTTAATGCATGAAGAAAATGATAAAATATAATATAATAGTTAATAAAAATTGACAAATATTTATAATTATTGATTTATCGATAGTTCATCAACTATATATGGCGCGTTTTCGACCGGAGGCACCGGTTGACCTGAAGTGATGCTGTGACCGCGTGCTCTCCGCCCTCTATCTCGAAAACGGTTCACCGCATAAAAAATTTTTTTAAACAAAATTTGTAGAGAATTTTGTATTCTACAATATTGATAATAAATACAAATAGCAAAAAACCCAAAGGAAATGAGATATTTCCAAAAAAAGCGCAAAAAACCGATTTTGTTACCTTTGACCTTGAAATTTAATAGTTGCTTACACCCTACCATATGTAGGTTTTGAGACAACTTTTAGGGTGTCAATATACAAGTATTTACAGACTTACAGCTAGGTATCTCGAATTCCAAAATTCTTACCTAATTTAAGCTTAAATGACTGGACTATAATGTGGTTTAATGTTTTCATTAGAATAAGTACCAATTTGTCTTCCGCAAATATCTACACAGATAGGTAAGTTGAACTGAAGAAGCGATGCCTGAATGTCACAGAAAATTATTCGAATGATTTAACAGAGTGATCCCGTTTTCGAACGTTGTTCTAACTCACACACAAGTTCACACAACACATCAAATCATGTTTTAAACATTTGATTGAATCTTAAATCAATAGAATGTTTATCTTATCTTATCTTATGTGGGGGCCAGTCAGTGCAGACCGGCGACACTTCGACCCAGCGGGATCTTTTGTGTCGATACTCTCCCAATAACGACTGCCATAGATGTTCATGGCAGCCGGGACCGACGGCTTAACGTGCTTTCCGAGGCATGGGGCAGGCGATAATTGTCAATCAATACGCACATAATTTCGAAAAGTCATATAACTTCCGAAAGTCAGAGGTGCGCGACTTGGGTTCGAGCCCGAGACCGTCTGCATTGCAGTCTGTTGGTCTCCCCACTGAACTATCGCTGCTCAATAGAAGGTTTAAATCAAGATTTCATGTGTTGTGGTGGATTGTGTTGATAGCCTAATTTGCGACTTTCGAATTTTCTTATCTAGTTTTGTCGCAGTGTAACTTAATTACACTTTTAGCTTTTTGCGCCAAGAGTCGAGTCGATATTCGATTGTATAATGGACATACAATCGAATAAATATTTATTGTTTAAATGTAATCAACTAGCGAGCCGCCCCGGCTTAGCACGGATAGTACAAAAACTTAACTAATTATACACCTAAACCTTCGTCATTAATCACTCTGTCTATTTGTGAAAACCGCTTGAAAACCGTTCAGTAGTTTTTGAGTTTATCGCGATTAAACAGACAGACGCGGCGGGGGACTTTGTTTTATAATGTGTAGATTATGATCAACAGTTTATGCATTTGGGTAACAATCAACATTATTTTAATAATAATAATAATGATAATATTCTATCACATACACACAACACCATCTAGCCCAAACTAAGCAGAGCTTGTACTATGGGTACTAGATAATGGATAAACATACATAATATACTATTCTTTTTTTTGTAAATACATACATAATTATACATAGAAACACCCAGACCAAGACAAACAGTCATGTTCATGCACACAAATGTTTGACCTGTGCGGGAATCGAACCCGACTTGACTTAATGACTTGAACATTCGAATAATTTTAATATTTTCTCGACTGTTCGTATCAGAGCAGTGTCATTGTCGTCTTTCGTCAATGGCTCATTAATATCAGGACTTTGTATATGAACTTTTACTTACAGATCAGTTTTAATAAGGACGTCTTATAGTTTCTCATTTACAAACATAGTTTGTAAACAGCTTACATAATTTTGTATTAACTCGTAAGTGGATATCAGAACCTTAGAATCCCAGATTTTACGATAAGTTAACCAAATAAATTAATTAATTAAACATTTGTGTATTGTTGACAGGTCTGGTGGTTTGAACGCTGATCAGCTCTGTGATGAACGACAGTACGGTCAAGGAAGGGAAGCGAAGGTAAACTAATACAGCATATTCCTTAATATTAAACATGTATGTAATCATAAGGTGTGGCCTTAGTCAAAGTTTTTATAGTTAAAGTAGAGACCTCAACATCGCCTCGGCTGCTATGAGGGCAGTGTGGAGGCCACTGCTCTTAGACCACACGACTGCTTACCATCAGGTGGAGTGTGGTCATATTGATGAGCAAAATAAAAAAAAATAAAAAAAAGTTATCATCTAAGATGTACGTAACTCAAACAATATCTACTATCTATTTTCACTTTTTTTTTGTTCGATTCCTGTTCGCTCTATTATCACTGTTACATCTGTGTAGACAGGTTCAACATTGGTCACCATAAAAATACACCGATATTTGACACTTCTGAAGGGTAAAAATTAAATGTCTTGAAACCCGCATCGTCTTTAAACAGAAATATAAGAGGAGTTGGAAAATGAATTTTAATTCCCTCCTCAAAGCGGGAAACAAAATTAAGATATAATTAACAGGTTCCCTGTCCGATGAATCACATATGATACATAACAATAGATTTTCTATTGTGTCTATCACACGGGACAGCGAATGGGTTAATATACCCATTTAGTTAAACCCATTTTCTAATAGTACCTCTAAAGGAAATTTTGAATAACATATTTATTGCCTTATTTTACTATATACCTTGTTAATTATTATCAAAAGTATATATTTACTCTCAATCTAATGTCAGTATTCTATTAATCCTTCTATTCTGAGACAGGAAAAGTATCGCTCTTTAACTCTGTCTCAGAACCGAAGGACGACTCTGACTATAACTTGTTGCTATTAATATTCTTTCATATCACAGCTAATCTCTTGCAGTTTTATCATTATTATTGTCCACTGCTGATTCTCAACTTCGTTCTAACCTTTTCATCTTCATCAGATCTGCACCTTCCACATAATATAACCACAATAGAGCTATTCTTTTAATTTTACACTAATGTCTATATAAGGCTAGTGTGAACGGAACAGTCGCAAGAGGAAAACCTAGGCGAACGTTTCTCGATCAGATCGGAGGCGTTCTGGACAAAGGCCAGGTTAAGAGCTCCTTGAACCGACGGGCGTGTATGAGGAATGTGATGAAAGTGAATGAAGCCAGAGAAGTGTGTCAGGATCGTAGCAAATGGAAATCCGTAGTCTCTGCCTACCCCTCTGGGAAACAGGCGTGAATCTATGTATGTATGTATGTCTATATACTTTTTATTTACATACATAAAGTCACTCTTATTTCCTGTAGGGACTACAGATTTCCACTTGGTACCACCCTGGTATAACTCTTGCTTTACTCACTCTCATAACATTTTTCGTGCACTTTTGTGAATCAAGGGTTATTCTTCACTCTCATTACTTCTTTTGAAAAGTGTGTTTTGAATGTCAGAAAAAATGGTAACTAATATTTATATATGTGTAAGTTAACGCTGGCAGCTTATTGTTGTGTACAATATTTAATTCATACTTATATTTTCACTATATAGTGCGTAACAGAAAGGCGTGGTCATGTTTAGAGGCGAAAATTTATTGATACGTGCCTTAAGATTAGAGTGGCAACCTTTATAATAAAGTATTGTAAGTTATTTCGGGTAAACGACCTGTATTAGAAAAATAAAGTACGTAAAAGTACTTTATTTTACATTTATGTCGACTAATACAGGTTTTATTTAATTGGTTATTTAAAGAACGCTATAAACATTCCCTAAATTGAATTGTTTTTATGTTGAACAGCAATTGTTTATCCTAAGATAGATAAACAATTGTTGTTATTCAATTTAGGGAATCTTTATAGAGTCTATATATACATAAATTGTAAAGATCCGGTTAAGACCTTCCTTGATAATAAATATTGGTTAGATGTTACTAGCATCAACAAAAATAGGGTAACAAAGAAGCAGGATAAAAAAATAATACTTTATTTTCGGCGTTCGTACTTTATTTTTTTAAGTTCGATATTAAAAATTAAAATAATTAATTATAATAATAATAATTATATTCTACCACATACAGACAACACTATCTAGCCCAAACTAAGCAGAGCTTGTATTATGGGTACTAGAAAATGGATAAACATACATATAATATACCTTTTTTTTTGTAAATACATACATATAATACATAGAAACACCCAGACCAAGACAAACATCAATGTTTATGCACACAAATGTTTGACTTGTGCGGGAATCGAACCCGCAACTTCAGGCGTGGCAGTCGGTTACACAGTACACTAACCACTACGCCATCGAGGCCGTCAAATGCAAATGTACTCTATTTGTTCAAAATGAAGGTGGCAATCCTACTTAAGATCGAACTACAAGTAGTATATATGTACATATATTCTACTATGTCATTAACATAATGAAGATTTGCGTTGTTCTTTAAACATGACCACAACTTTCTGCTACACATTGTAATTCATGTAAATAATAATAATAATGCACTTACATTTCAACGCTGATCGCAGTTCAAGGCTGGATACGGACCCTTGTTGACTGTAGGTATACCTTCACTATGTGTGGTAGGCATGCTGTAGACATCGCATGATGATGCATGGATTGACTCCTTGAGGAGTTTGGAGTTCAGTATGTGATGTTGTTGTCCAGGCGCTGAATTTGGCGTCAGATCTGCGCGCGCAGATTAACGAGTTGGACTCCATCGTGAATGAAGGTGTCAGGGCCGCGGAGAAGCAGGGCGGAAAGAATATGCAGGCCAGGTAAGAAATATTATTATTATGTTTAAACTATTCGCAGCTTTTCACTAATGTTTAGTTTGGAAATTATATGGATTACACTAGGATTTGGATCAAGGTCAAGAAAGAACGACTTGTCGTTCCTTTTACATTTAAGACGTCGCTGGCATTGGTAATAATTTCTGTATCGTGAAGAACTTTTGAAATGTTGGGCGTAAAGACTACTCGGAATAATCATTTTCGGATCACAGAAATAACAGCCAGACTCAGCAAAATCATTAGTGGTCCACAATTCAATTTTTGTCAAGTGTGGGATGAGCATCCACAACATTCCGTGATCATTAAATATTTTAACAAGATATTGTAAATTGCATTTAATTTCGTTCATTACTAAATTATTGGTTATTGGTTCATATCACAAGTGAAAACGCCATTTATTGAATACAGATTAGAAACAGCCCACAAATGGTTACTGCATCCCGGCTGTGACTCTGCTACCAGAATCGAGGGTCAGAAGGCGATCAACAGCATCGTGTCTCAGGGACAGAGGGTGAGTTGAGCGTGAGCACATGTACCTTTGTCGATTAGATATAAATAGATAGGATCCTAAGTTTCAACCCAGATAGAGGCATAAATGTCAAGATAGTTCAACAAAAATCGGTAGCGGCATCAGAAACAAACAACAGAGATAGTTGATGCTCAAATTGATATTATACACCTGTGTCTAATAAGTAGGATTTAAAAACATAATTAACGAGTTGTAAATGCAAAGCAACAGAGGAAAGAAAAATACTTTATTTGTATCTCCATATACATACATAATCTTAAAAGATATAATAATAAATACATTTAAACAGAAGGCGTTATATGCAGATCAATTAGGCAACTGCGTCAGCTATCGTTGCAGTATAGACTACAATTAGCTGTACTTTCTGAAAAACGTTCCAATCCACACTCGGGTCAAAATCGAGTTATTATTAGCAAATTAGTCACGGGGTTACTATTTACTAACTGGAAAAATTTGGTAGCCCTACTATCACTCTAAATATGAAATAATGACTTAGTAGCCCAACCCACATGTATGAAGAAGCACTACGAGATTGAACTTCAATCACGATTATCTCAAAATGTTAACTTTGTGGGTTGGAACGTTTTTCAGAAAGTACGTCCAATTATACACGTAACACTTTTCTTTAGAAATCTAGTGTAAGCCAAGATTAGATCAAATAATGACTCGAAATATGTTTTTCTTCCTTTATCTAGATTGCCGATGGTCTTCAAGGTCGCGAGAAGGCAGAAATAATGCAGCTGTGCTCTGAAGTGCAGCGCCAGTCTGATAGGCTGGCGGATCTGTGCGCCAGCGGCAAGGGAGACAGCGAGGAGGCCCGGGCTGTCACCAGGTAAGGAGCTGGTTTGATATTCGCAGTATATTCATCATGTCAGCCGCAAAACGTCCACTGCTGGACAGGCCTCCCCCAAGATTTTCCACACAGACCGGTCTTGGGCCACCCGCATCCAACCGCTTCCCGCGATCTTCACCAGGTCGTCAGTCCACCTTGTGGGGGCTACCCAGCAAATTATCTAAACTAATCTTATAAAGAGGAAAAATTAGTATTTTTTTGTTGGCATGTTTGTAATGATTTAACTCAAAAACTACACAACCGATTTTAAAAATTCTTTCGCCATTGGGAAGCTGACCATTATTGCTGTATTATCATCGTTGCTATATTTTATTTTAAAAGAGTACTGTTACTAACCTAATCTAATTTAACCTACTTTTACGCGAGCGAAGCTAAAAAGCTAAGTATATCACGTGGTATGCGCGAAGAAGACGTCACGGCGTTCCCCGTTCTCGTACAATAAAATCAATTGAATGTGTTATTATCTCTAAATTATCGCAATAGCCGACATATATAATTATAACTACATTATCAGATTCTCAAATTTGGATATCTTTTTGTTACTAAGACGACAAGCAAGTGCTTATGCATGTTAACGTTAAAATCTTTTTGTAGTTTTTAGAGCGCGGAATTATTAACCTGGTTACTCAAACTCAAATGTAAATTAGATTCAAGTCTTAAATGGACATACCAATGTGATCCATCTGATTTAGTAAAGTCGCAAGTAGTATAAATACGTACTCATGTACTTGGTTGCTTGTGTATGACAGTGATCTTTGCGCAGGGAGTTGACTGACAAGCTGCATGAGCTGAAGCGCGCGACAGAACGCGCCGTTGTGAACCGCGTGGTGGAGGAGTTCATCGACGTCGCCGCTCCGCTGCGACACTTCACCGACGCCGTCAACGCGCCGCCAGGTACGAGCCTTTGTAAACCACGTCACGTGACACGACTTAGTAAATTGGAGTATCTGGAGTATAAGTAGTATGACTTGGACAAGGGGTAGCTTGCTATAAAGAAAACCGGTTTGAGGATAAGACCCGTCGATCACTGGTCCCTAAAGGTGCTCTCGGGCACTGGAAGGTACAGCGGCTCCACCTAATATAACCTTTAAAGGTTGGTGTAGGGGGAACGCTATATGGGTGGGAGATCGGGGTATTTTTTCTCCCACCCGCACCCTTCCGTGTAGGCGCGGCGTCTCTGGTGCACCCAGACGCCGCCGCAAGTGTTGGTGCCCGCGGGTCGTGGGCAGTCGCTGGGTGGGTCGCTGATGTTGTATCAGGTTCCGGTGGCCCACCCGCTAAGGCGAGGCGACGGTGCACAGGGGGGTTTTAGTCGGTATGCCGGCCGTTCGCTCTAGGCCGGAGAGCCCGACATAACCGTCCCACCTCCCCGAGTGGGACGGTATGCATCAGGAGCATTTCCCCCCTCCAAAAAAAAAAAAAAAAAAGGGGGAACGCTATATCATAAACTGGACTAGTCGTAGAGAGAGCGGACTGGTCCCTGAAGGTGCATTCGGGCACTGGATGGTACAACGGGCCATGTGGCCCGACAACTACATCATTTCTGTGTGTTTTGCGTCTAAGGACGAATTATAATCAATAAAAGAAGGTACTGCCTTCAACATTCCAATTCCGTATCTGGCGCTTAATATAGAAATACTTTTACGTTGAATCTAGACATTTTTGCGGCGTCGTAAAGATCTTAATTATATAATTGAGAGAAGTTGTATGTATATACAGGCACCCCTGGACGCGAGCCGAACTTCCACGATCGCGCGGCGGCGCTTGCTGCCTTCAGCGCGCGAGCTGTGGGCGCCGCCAACGTGGTGGCGGCCGGCGCCGGACACAACAAGCGCCTCGCCGACCAGCTACTGCAGAATGCGCAGCAGGTACAGATTATTATTCTCTAGATTAGCAGAAAGAACTAATTATTAAATCGCCGGTTTCGTCCATTATGTGTTAGGTTCACAGCCCGAGATATATTTGTGCCTGATAATTTGTATTATGATTCGACGAATTCTGTAAACTAAGTTAACCCGTTTTCCAATCAGGGCCACAATAGCCCTTGGTGTCCGTATTATATTCGCTGATAGCCGATGTTTATTTTCAGGTAGAGAAACTGTCACCACAGTTGATTGCTGCTGGCAAAATTCGTCTCTACAACCCCGACAGTAAGGTGAGAATATTTTTAAGATTATGTGCTTATCGTATCTGAATCTTCTTTAATATTTGTCTAGCAATTTAAGACTTAATTCTTCTTTTAAATAACCACTGGCACTGGAGACCGAGTCCAGTGTCACGGCGAACTTTTAAAACAAAATTAAGAAACACACTTTGTGTTCCTTTATTATGTTTTAAAATTCACGAAGTATAATCATTTGTGGATCATACAAATAATGGTGCCGTGTAAGACCTAGACTTTATCACAACTAACCTCCTTTTCTAAGATTTCTTGCACTCCGTTAGAAAAGTCAACCTTAGCGGTAATTAGATCTCACATAAACTGTCAAAACTGGTAGACCACTTTCTTGGCCGACTGTCCCTCTGTACAAGCCAATAACGCTCATACAGCACAATTCGTATTTATGCATAGGCAACCAAACAATTAATTAATTAGTCGTACCTAAACATTCGTCACGCGCTAATATGTATCATATATCAGTGTTTATAATAATAACTTAATATTACGTAAAGTGCGACTCATATATTTTTATAGTGAAATAAACTATTTAACGTAAAGTGGTGCGTTGTGAATTATTTACTATACCTACAACTATACAAATAACTACCGATTACCGTCAACGACGAGATAACCCCAACACCCTCTATCGGTGAATTCAAGTGCGATAACCATCATTTCTATATCTCGTTGCATTCAATTTGTATGATGACCATGATTTTTACATAGGTGGCTGAAGAGCACTTCAACAATCTGAAGACACAGTATGCTGACGCCGTACTCCGTGTGAGGGATCTGTGCGACCAAGCTGTGGATCCTCTGGACTTTGTCAGGACTGCTGGTGAGTAGAATATTTGTTCATAGCCTTGTGCCAAAAGAGCTGGCTGCAAATAATAATGACAACAGGGAGATATAAGTTTGTAGTGTAGTTTAGTTAGTGTGATTTTGACGTTCATAAGTGTTATTTGGTGAGCTAAATGAATAATAATATTTTGATTTCGTATCTCGGAGATAATAAAGCAGTTACCTATGTTTGAGATTGTATGTTATTTTAAATATCAGACCAAATAGCAATCAAAATCAAATAGCATCAAAAATGGTTGTATTTTACAAGGAAGAAGGAAGCATCTAATATTTTAAATTTGGATATAAGAAAAAGTGGGGTCGTAGTAGGAATATCTTGCTATCTTCCTCGAACAGCTGCCTTTAAATAGGGGCTACGTCATAGTTTGTATCATGCATCCTTTTTCTGTAATTTGACAATTATCCTTACTACCAGATTTTAAATGTATCTTTTTTATTTTAGAGCAGATTTCAAATAATATTTTTATTGGTTTGGCTTTGCTTATGCAATTATTAAACTTGAATAATGAAATTGTGAGTCAACTACCGAATTTATGTATGTGTCCATACCAAGAATGGTTTGGATTCATGACTCCATACCCGCCCAAAAACTTGAGTGTTTCTTCTAGGAGAATTTAAGTGTTATATTTTGCTAGAGGATACGTGTCTTTATTCATTTTCGATGCCAGTCTTCATTCACAAATTATTATTGTTCTGTATAGTTTTTTTTCTGGGTAATTATTAATTAATAATAATGAGGATCCGAAAACTGTTTATTGTACTGATTTTATTAAGAGGAAATATTTGTTTGTAATGGATAACCTGTGAAACTACTGAACCGACTTTAATTATTCTTTGCCATTAGAAATCTACTTTATCTGGAAGTAACATAGGTTATATAACATCACGCTACGGGCCACGGTAGCAGAGCAGTAATCATAAAACTGGGTGAAATCGCAGGGGACAGATAATATTGTTACACCCAGTGCCATCTTTCGGCATTGTGTGGAAGACTCGGCAGTTCCATCTTATAATTTATGACAGCGCCATGTATTGACATCTTACGGAACTTCGTACGAGAAGAGTAGAGAGAACGCTGTCACATTCTCGAATATTCGTACTGTTTACATACCGGGTATGACGTTTCTAGAATACTCCGGAAACGCTTTAACCGCGTATAAATAGAGCGCACGCGCACCGCCAAGTCAGTTTACAATCGTAAGCGGTCAAGTACTCATCGAAGCGAACGGAAGCGATAATACTACGGAGTTTAAAGCAGTTACAGTGGAAAAGTGTAATAGGTATAGTGTTTGTTGTGTTTTAAATTTAATTGTGTGCTAGAATAAAACGTGTTTTAGTCGGTAATATTGTTTACATTCTTATCCGTCGAACCCAGCACGTAACAGTATAATTATAACAATTATTTTTATATTGTGTGTTTGCAGGTGAGCTGATGCAGAAGCACACATATTTGTGTGAGGATGCTATCCGTAACAACGACTCTCAGAAGATGGTCGACAACACCTCTGCTATTGCTAGGTATGTGCTAGACCGACAATATTTGTTGTTTGAAATAATATAGATTATTAATAGATTTCATATTTCGTTGGAACAGTATTTAGAATAAGTATTTTACTAGTGATACTTTTCGTTTAGAAATCTATACTTATAATAAAACTGTAGAGAGGTCAATTCTGTACATTGAATATATATTCAAAATTAATATTGGAGGATGAATGGTGATCGATACTGATGACAAAAATGCAATCAGTAAATTTTTTGTCTGTCTGTCTGTCTGTATATGCACGCATGGGTCAAAAACTACTGAAGGGATTTCAACCAAACTTGGTACGATTGTAGGCCATACTCTTGGGCAGGTTATAGGCTATATAACATAACGCTAAGACACATAGGAGCTGAGCAGTGACGATAAATTTGAAGCAAGTCGGACGAAAATGCGCTTTCGAGCTCTTATCCTCGCATACGTTGACCATACACCAAAAGTATGTATTACAAAGATGATGGTCTTCAAAAGATCTACAAAAGAGGCCTCAATGGTATATATCTATCTTTTATAAATTAGCCACAATAAAGTGTTTAATCGTTAGGCATTTCTTCAAAGTATATTAAATACATAAATATATTGTATTTCACATAGATATATCTTTATCAAACTCCCATATTCAAAAAGTACACTTTAATATTTATTTTATAAAAAAAAAATTATAGGAATCGGTTTATAAACACACAAGATATAGATGAAATAAAACTTCCAAATCTCACCGCGCCAGTATGGGTACGGCTATACGGCTGATTGTTGTTTAACGCGCGAAACGGCCATCCGCTGCATTTATAAAAAGGCGGGGGCGCTCACGCGCCGACTTCACTCACATTTTGTTTGTTTGGTTGAACGCGCTAATCTAAGGAACTACGGGTAAAAATTAGAAAAATATTTCAGTGTTGGATAGCCCATTTATAGAGGAAGGCTATAGGCTATATAACATCACGCTACGACCAATAGGAGCGGAGCATAAATGAAAAATATTGCAAAAACTAGGAAAATTCTCTTATGTGAAGCAGACGAAGTTGCGCGGGTCAGCTAGTTATAAATATAGGTAGGTATTTAAAGTATGTTTTTCCTGGTGATTCTTTTCGGGGTTAAATTATAGTCCGTTGTATAAACAGGCAAAGCGAGAACACGGTTTGTCGTCGTATTGCAGGTTTAGATCCTACTTTATAGATTGTTTTTTTACTTGTTTATAATCTATAAATTACCTTAGCACGGGTTTACAGCATTTTGCAACCATCGCTGCCATCGTGGCGAAAGGTTTTCTCTTGGAATGTTCCTTCACACTTCATGTGAGATTGACGCGGTTCAGTTGAGTGCTCGAAAATTACTATAATAGATTGCTACATATGGCAAGACTTTAGCAACATTATGAAGCTTCACGATGCCTCTTGCGGTGTCACGATATGTTTACACGAGGTGCAAAACAACTGGCTTCTTCATGTATCGTCGCGTCGCGTATCTATGTGAACTGTACCTTATACTTGTAAAAATGTTTTATTATTCCAATGTTGGTAGTGACTAAGATTGGAAAATGGAAGGAATCGGTATTATCAGGAACAATATCGACGTCTCGATAGACGTATCCAAACATCAAGTTAGGAAACGAAATGTATTTTATTCTCTATCGTTTTAAGAAGGGCTGTTAGTAATTTATGATGTTATATAGGCTAGCAAACCGCGTGCTACTGGTAGGTGGTGCTGAGCGCGACAACACTGAAGACGCGGAGTTCGCACGCGCGCTGGGATCCGCGCAGCAGCGCCTGCAGGCCGCCATCCCGCCCGCCGTGCACCGCGCTAAGGCCGTGGCGCTCGGCGATCGGGCCCAGGCCGCCGCCTGGCGCACCGCCAACGCTGAGGTATGCCACTGCGTATTGACCAGTTCATTTGGAATTGAGGCCTATTCAGTATTATAGACTTTGATATTTGTAATGTAATACTTCAAAATTGAAGAACCAAATCTTTTAACGTATGTCAGTAAACACATTGATTGGAGTGTATTGACTGCTTCATATCTTATTGTATAATAAATGTATGTAATATAATAAGTACCGTTGGATAAACGTAAGGTAGACTTATATTATTATTATTACTAGCGGTCGCCTAGTAGTCAAAATTCGACCAAAATTCCTAATTGTTTTCTGGTTTTCTCTATTACATAATTATAAATAAGGTATAGGTAACCATAGTTACAAAGAATTGTACGACGTCAGACGAAATATGTACTACGAACGCGATTCGACTGCGTGTGTCAAATGCATGGTTGTGTGCGTGTAGTGTTTTTTCAATTTATTAATTTAATGTATTTCTAATGCATATTTTATAAAAATATTAGGATTCGCCCCACCTACTCCATATAAACTTTAACTGTGCCAAATTTCATACTCCTCCGTCCGCGCAATTTTCGTAAAAAGGGGTACAAAGTTTTTGCTTCACGTATTAATATATAGATTTATTTGTGGAACATAGGTTAGTATAGTTCTTACGGCTATGTTATAAGTGCGTTATGACCTACCACTTTTTCCTTGATTTTCCTTGTGATGAAGAAGAAATGTACATAACATGAGTATATTGCTTGTAGATAATCAGCGCAGCAGGCGAAGTAGAATCAGCGCTGAGCGGTCAGTACGCGCCGGCGCCGCCGCCGCCCGCTCTGCCGGATGCGCTGCGGCGCCTGCACGTGTCGGATAGCGCCGCGCCGCCGCGCCCGCCGCCACCGCAGGGCGCCGCGCCGCCCCCGCGCCCGCCGCCCCCCGCAGACACCGACGATGAAGGAGAGGATATCTTCCGCCGGCAACCTCATCCTAGCCATCCTATCTTGGTAAGTATAGCTGTTTATTTTCTAGCTCAAAATTTGTGTTGGTAGTCTAAAGGAATAATCGAATGACTCAAATATTGTTGGGTGACGCATTCGAATATTGATCAATTTGTTATGACTTGAGTGATAAACGAATGTTGGGAACAAAGTCTAATAACGACAAGTTACCCACAATTCTAGCCCACCAGACAAATTTGATGATCTTTTTCTTGAATATTTCGTTCTTCTTCTTCTTTTCATGTGGTTAGTGGCCAACCTGTTGTCAAGAGTTTTTCAAGCCGCCCGTAGGCCTCTGACAGGGCTTAACGACTGCTGTCAATTTGGCAACAGCCGAGACCGACTTTTTACGTGCCCTCCGAAGCACGGACACGCTCAAATGAAATACCATTAAGCCGTCACCCATCTATAGACTGACCGCACCCAGCGTTGCTTAACCTCGCTAATCGTTTACCTTGTTCTTAACTTATAAACAAATATTTGAAACATGATTTGACGCGTTAATAAATTATGGCACATAACTCGTGTCCAGCAAAGGAGCATAATGATCTTTTCTTAGGTATTTACTCTTAAATCTTCAACATTTCTACATTCATATATCTTATAAACTACATAATTTTCTTACCGCTGTAATGCTATAATTCAGATCGATCCTACTGTACATTCGTGTTAATGCATTTATATAAACAAATACTAATAATCAATCAATATTTAATGGATTCCAATAATAAATAATCAATAATATTTCGATTTATTCTATTTTTTTAGTGTATTACTTCGTTAAACCGTACCCCAGTTGGCTTCAACAATAAATAATATGATTAACCTATTGAATCGCAGCAACACACCGGTGACCATACACAATAGATTTTAATTATGTCTGGTATTCTAAGACTTGACAGATATAATATCATGTCCCCAACATAGGTGGCAGCCCACAATCTCCACAAGGCGGTCCGCGAGTGGTCTTCCAAGGACAACGAAATCATCGCGGCGGCCAAACGTATGGCCATACTCATGGCGCGACTCTCTGAGCTCGTGCGCTCCGACTCTAAAGGTACCAAGTCTTTATGTGTTGTTGTATATAACTATATGTTTTTTATCATATTACATACATATATAGACAATATTAATCATATCATTACCATTACAATTGGTTTTCTAATGAAATAATAAATAATAGTATAGAGTATTGCTGATATTAAAAAATATGTTAGAAGCTATAAAAGACACAATGGCGCTAAAGATATGAATTATCGATGCGTAACTGTCACATGAAGAACTAATGATTACAAATTTATAAGTTAGCTCGTTCGAATTCTTATCCTCAATCGGATAAGAATTCGAACAAGACAAGAAGACAATAATTCAAATATTATTATATTATATTCAAGTATTCGAACACGATTTGATTAACACATTATGGTCGATCGTATTGATGCTCATTCGAATACATTTTAGTCATTTGAATAATCGACTATATGATAATAACACATTTTATCAATATAGGCTTTCTCCAAGTTGGCATAAATGTCACCTGGATAATTTTTAGGATAAACCTCGAATATTATTTTAAAAAACATTTTCATAAATTTTGTTATTGTACAGACATTGCTTATTGATGTAAATTATTAATCTATCAAAAAGGCTTGAATACATTCGGCCTCGCTTTAACGACTCATGGTTTACAAGAACATTAAAAATCTAAATTAGTTTTGTTTAATTACTACTTCAATGGACTTGACAGCACAATTATGGCCAAATAATATACAGTATGTAACAGAAAGGTGTACACATATAAAAAACGAGAATTATAATATCGGTACCTTATTTACAAAGTCAACAAACTTACAAGACTTCAATTCTTCAGCGTTAAAATAAGTATAGAAAACTCCTCTTCCATAAATGAATCTCTAGTATTCAAAGAGATATCTAAGTGTAATATTAAGTTATGGATGAGTTTAAAAGTGAATTTCGCGGATTGGCTCACATTGAATAGGAATTTATCGCCCCTCGTTCTTGCTGATAACCTGCAAAAGGTGGCTGGACTGATGCGGATTCCTGTACGCGTGCGCGCTTCGCGCCTTTTCTTGACGCGCAGTTTTGTGCGCACTGCTGATCCTACTGTCACTTACATTTAAAATATGTTCTGTTAATACTGTAAGATTTATCCTATTTATCTAATTTTCACTGATTCTGAATTGTCATATTGAGGTATCGACATTTACCAAGTATCAAAAGATTTTTTATAACATAAACCCAATTTAATCTTAGTATAAATGTATCTAATTCAGAGGATGATACATACTACTCGTCTTTAACATATGACAGCACCTTAAGACTGCGCCGGGCGAAATGTGCCAAAACTGGCGGTCACAGTTAAGTGAATAAAATCAACACTTTTTGTTTAATACGAATATAAAATATACATTTACCATAATAATTAATGTGTTTACAATTATACCGTGTAAAAAACTTAAAATAATTAATATTTTCGCCTACAAAATTACGTAAATTTGCACGAAAATGCAAAAACATAAGCTCGTGTTACGTGATTTTCAGATTATAATAGTAGAAATCTATCCTATTTTACAGCTTAAATGAAACATAATAGTAATTACAATTTGTTCGCACCAAATATTTAAGTTATTGGTTGACAAAGATACATATTTATCAAAAAAGCATTACAAATCCTCCATACAATTTTACTGTGGCGGCCGCGCGCCGATTTGAATATGGGCCGCACGAGCTCTGTCATTATCTGTCTTACGCTCGGCGCAGTCTTAATGTTACACGCTCTATAATAAATAATCAACGCCATATGTAATCGAATTGTATAGCTGCCTACTATATAAGCTGTATACCTACGCTATATGTCGCACTATTCATGCTAGCACATTATATTTATCGAGTTAGCCGCATATTATGTCACGTCACTACAACCTTTGAAAGTCTGTTAAACCACAAAGTCTGGCTAGTGAAAGATGAATAAATACGTTAGATGTAAATTGACTAAACAACCGAAAAGTGAAAGAGTTAAAGCTATATTTGTATAGATATAACACTTACTCATATTTGTAAGTTTTGTTAGTTGGTTGTTGAGCAGCGATAGATCAGTGGGGAGACCAACAGACTGCAATGCAGAGGGTCTCGGGTTCGAACCCACGTCGCGCACCTCTGAGTTTCGGAAGTTATATGACTTTTCGAAATTATGTGCGTATTGATTGACAATTATCGCCTGCTGCATGCATCGGAAAACACGTTAAGCCGTTGGTCCCGGCTGCCATGAACATCTATGGCAGTCGTTATTGGGAGAGTGTCGACACAAAAGATCCCACTGGGTCGAAGTGTCGCCGGTCTGCACTGTCTGGCCCCCACATAAGATAAGATAGTTGGTTGTTAATACTAAACTGAATAGACTGATGAATTTTGGGATGGAGATGTCTGAACGCTGGGGAAGGGGAAATAGTAATATAAAACAAGTGAGAATCGGCAATTAATTGCCGTAAATCTTAGAGTTCAAAAAAATGTTTCAAGTAATATGCAAAGGTCACGTGATACCACGTGACCTTGAGGTCAGAGGTCGTAGTAATTTCGGGGGTATATCGACTATGCTGAGTCGAATGGCGTTGACCGCGAGTGTCTAGCTCTTACGGTTCTTGAGTTGAAAGTTGTATAACAGACAGACGGACGGACGGATAAAGTTGTTGTATAAGAGTTTTTCCGAACTCTAACAAACGCAGCGTATCACGTGATTAAATGCCTAGTGTCATAATTATGGTCGTGTAGTTTCAAATTAGCTTATGTTGTTATATTAAATGTGATAGGGTTCATTATACCCATATTTAAGTGCCTACGACTTAATTTATTGCCATCTATAAAACAAATTGTAGACAGCTGTACGTTGAAGAAGTAATTAACAGAAAAAGCTAAAACAATTTGTTCAACTAGCGAATTTAACTCTGGTCCTGAATATTATCGTACAAAAAATGCAAACTAATCCAATAATCAATACTGAACTTAAACTTTCACCAGCCAGACTTTATGACACAGACATATAACTAAGCATAAAATCTATTCGATATTTAGATACGTAATATGCGCCTCACCCCGCCATGCGTTTGTATATCGTATTCATTGTATATGTCTCTCTCACTGTCGCCCGCCGGACTAACAGAGGTTGCTATGAACCTGAGCGGTAAGTCATTTGTGCCAAAATACTATATATTTATAACTATATGCTCATGTTATATTGGAAATAATGCTATTTGCTGCTGAATCTTTGTATATTCAAATTCAGCTTCCATAAGTTTGTGTTTGCAAAACTTGAAAAGTTGTTGATGCTATAATATAAGAGTTATCTTATATACTTTTTTTGAAGTTCCCATGGAAACGGGCAATATTGCCAGACCACTTTTATTTACTTCCCAACTGAACTGAGCACCAATAGTGTGGCCGGGTTTAGCTAGTAATATTATTATTATGAACTAGATGTTCCCGCGGTTTCAACCGTGTTTAAGGTTACTTCGCCGCCCCCGTGGGTCGTAGCGTGATGTTATATAGCCTATAGCCTTCCACGACAAATAGGCTATACAACACACAAAGAATTTTTCAAATCAAACCAGTAGTTCCTGAGATTAGCTCGTTCAAACAAACAAACAAACTCCTCAGCTTTATAATATTAGTATAGATATGGTAAACTTAATATATTATTGCATTTACGATATTTCGATAAATGATGTATAGATAATTTAAACCTATTGAGTTGAAGCGGCACACCCGCGGCCAGACACAATAGATTTTTAATTATGTTTCGTATTCTATGATTTGACTAATTAATAATGGTCAAGCTTATATCTTAGTAGGAACACGAGGAAAACTTAACACAAACTACTAAACGTTATCTCACCACGATTATCAATGCCCGATAGTATTTTGTGGATTCGATGTCCAAATGCCAAAACTGGATATTTGTTACACGACAGAAGAAAATCTATCTATAATCTTTTGTATGTGTGAGTATATTTTAAAAAGAAAAAAGTGACAACATAAATGCCACTTATAGAATATTAGACACGGGTCTTAAGCGAGTTGGTAAAATTCAGAGGCATGCCATTTTTAAAGCTTTTAAGACCCGTCTTATAATATAGTTTTATGTGCACAAACCGCGAAAGATTACAAAAAAAATTTAAATGACATTACCATTCCAATTTATTAATACATAGATTCACGCCTTTTTTCCTGTTTTCAAATTATTAATCTGAACTCTAAATTGTGTATTGCAGGTAGCAAGCGAGAACTCATCGCCACAGCGAAGGCTATCGCCGAGGCCTCGGAGGAAGTCACCAGGCTCGCCAAGAAACTGGCGCTTGAGTGCACCGATAAGAGGATCAGAACGGTGCGTTATCTTTTTATTTATGAATAGGTATATGCGTAAGGTACCGCGTTCAAATCCTAGGTTGGACAAAATGTTATGTCAAAAAGTTCTCAGTAGCAGCTCTAAGTTTGGAGCTGTGTCACGTACACGGCAATAATAATATTCTATCACATACACACAACACCATCTAGCCCAAACTAAGCAGAGCTTGTACTATGGGTACTAGACTATGGATAAACATAATTATATACCTTTTTTTTTAAATACATACATATTATACATATAAACACCCAGACCAAGACACACATCCATGTTAATGCACACAAATGTTTGACTTGTGCGGGAATCGAACCAGTGATCTTAGGCGTGGCAGTCGGTTACACTAACCACTACGCCATCAAGGCCGTAGCAATAGCCTAGCACTTATTACGTAAAACCCATATGCCTACCCTTTCGGGGATATAGGCGCAGAACATTGCGTCGTGACATAAGTTTGTGCTTCTGCGACTGAATAAACAACAATTATACCTAAATGGCCTGCCACATGGCAATCGTTACTATATCTGGAGCATTCAGTACCAGAGATATCGTTCGCACGTTACAGCGAGTCGAAAAGAGATTTTCCACACAGACCGACTTAGGCCGCCCGCACCTAACCGCTTCCCGCGATGTTTACCAGATCGCCGGTCCACCTTGTGCCTCGTATTGAGACTCGTAATAAATAAAAATACGAAAAAGCTTTCGTTAGGTGTTTAACTAGCCGGCCTACTCCGGTTTGTTCGGAAACCGCGCTTAAGCAGAGATCTCGCTGTGTTCTTGCTGTGTTCGACCTGTAAAGACCACACAAAACATACTTATAAACGATTATTTTCCACAGAACCTGCTGCAAGTATGCGAACGTATCCCGACAATCGGCACGCAGCTCAAGATCCTCTCCACTGTCAAGGCGACCATGCTCGGAGCACAAGGTACCGTATCTCACTCTCTTACTAACTGCTACACCACTTCTCCTACTCACTCTACTACTCTTACTGTTACTCTTTCTTGCTTTTTAATAATTATATTGTATGATGTATTTTATATTTTGATATAGCGATATAGTTTAGGATCCATTGGTATTACAATATTACTAGACAATCTATTTTTTGATAATGTAGAGTGTGTTATAGAATGGTGTGGTTATATTTTGGACCTATGATGAGATTTTGTAATGGCTCCAATCTTTAATATATAAAGAAAATATACATACAAATGAATAATAAGACATATTAGTGGGTATATTTTTTATATTCTAGATATACTTGAATACTTGTTTACTTAGACATACTTATTTATACAAGCATAGTGTAATTAAGAAATTGTATATAATATTGTTTATTAAAATTGGCCAGTAGTTTCTAAGTTACGAGTAGTTGTGGCGCCGTGATTGATATACGCCTTTGACATTTACGATATGAAAAGAAAATTAAATACGTAGTTATCTATACAATGTAAACATAAATAACTGACATACGCTATGCGGAAAAGTTCCAAAAAAACAAAATAAAAGAAAATGTAAATAAAAATTAAAATATCCGCTTTAGGTTAATAAAGTGATTAACAATAAAAATATTATAATAATATCTCTTTTATTACGCAAAACAGAAGTACAATATTTGTCTTATTCTATATGCAAATATAATAAAAAAATATTGACATTGATCTTTTTAAGATAGGTTAACGGCGATGTCTGTGCTAATATAAACTGTGTGACGGACACTAAATTATCATTTTATTCTTTAAATGTGATTACACCATTCTCTTAGGCGCAAGACACACAGAAAAGACATAAGACGAGCACGCGTCGCAGACGCGGCGCCCCTTCAATCAATTTTCATACTAAATGTCTATACGACTCGATGGCGTAGTGGTTAGTGTAACCGACTGCCACGCCTGAGGTCGCGGGTTCGATTCCCGCACAAGTCAAACATTTGTGTGCATGAACATGGGTGTTTGTCTTGGTCTGGGTGTTTCTATGTATAATATGTATGTATTTACAAAAAATAAGTATATATGTATGTTTATCCATTGTCTAGTACCCATAGTACAAGCTCTGCTTAGTTTGGGCTAGATGGTGTTGTGTGTATGTGGTAGAATATTATTATTATTATACATTTTGTATGAAAATTGATTGAAGCGTCGTGTCCGCGTCTCGTCCGCGCCCTGTCTTTTCTGTGTGTTTTGTGTCGCGACGCTTCTATACATTTTGTATGACAATTTATTGAAGGGGCGCCGAGTCTGCGACGCGTCCTCGTCTTAAGTAATTTCTGTGTCTTACGCCTTACACGCTGTAATTCGATCGGTATAGTAGCATACAGTATAATTATCAAAAATAATAATAATATTGTTGCAATTGATAATAATAGTTTTGATAATCATATATATTATAATTTGTGCCATTATTATCAACATTTTATTATAATATTCAATTACGATGACAACATAACAAATTATTTATGTTTATAAATAGAAAAAAGTCAAACATAAAACGAAAATTGAATTTACTCTTTGGTTGTCTTTTTTCCTTTTTATAATTTACATTCTCGCTTAGCACAGCTTAACGCTGTAATTAATAAAACCTGCACAGTATACACTTACATATTTAATTATTATGTAACGATGATTAATAAACGCTTACTTATGTTTAACGCGGCTTCTCGCCCCCTTTAACAGTTGGCATGCCGGATTACAAAGGTAATATTACTATATTAAAACTATCATTGATTGTTCATTAACAATATATATGGTGATTTTTAATAATTGGGATTATTTTGTACTATATTTTACGCTACAAAATATACATACATAGACTACCTATATATAACTACTTGGGATTTTGTTTAGCTGGAGTACCTGGACTAAAAACTGAAGTACATCAATTTTTCAAAGTCAAAGTCAATAATCATTTATTCATTTAGTTCACAAAGTAACACTTATGAACGTCAAAGTTTATAAGTTTAATAAAGATACAGAATTTACATTTAGGTTATTTCCTTGGTTCGCCAAAGCGATTCTGCAGAAATTGGCTGCCAAATACAGCTTAATGTTTCTGCAGTGTTTTGCTTCAAACATGAGTGATGCGCATTTAGTACATAATAAACACATCACCATCGTTTTAATATAATTATATTAAAATTAATTATTACTCCACTAATGTTACAAGCTATACAGTAACGATTAACCGTCGTGGGTCATATGCTTGTTTAACACCTTGATGATATAAAAAAATCTATAGAACTAAAAATGCATAATATTTGGAATATTTGCATTTAGAGGTTGATTTGGAATATGTAGTACACACTACACGCTACCGATGTGCACAACTGCATTCGAATAAAATTCCAATGTGTTGTTAAAACTATACATACGTTCGAGCGCCATTTCCTTAGCAATTTAACAGGTTCCCTGCCGATGTATCACATATGATACATAACAATAGATTTTCTATTGTGTCTATCACGGGACAGCGAATGGGTTAAAGTTGGCAGCGCTGGCACCTATACATACATACATAGTGTATAGAAATGTATAGTTTATAAATGCTATTCGAATATAGCGTAACTATATTCGAATATCATTTTCGAATTGAATTATGCGCATCACTGCTACTCTCTTAAATATCACGATACATGACGTGAAGATGTCGCCAATATCGTGATTGCTATTTGGTGTGTAGTTTTCGCTAAGATATTGTTCCAGTAAAAGATTTGATTTGTTTTGGTTTGTATATTGTTAGTCTAAAATAATGCCAATTGTTTTAAAATCACCGTAGTACCAAGCAGTGTTACTAACACTCGTACCATTTCGTTATATATTATGTGTGTATTAATTTTATATAATAAGTGTATAATATATTATATGACAGTAGCGATAGTCTAGTAGAGATCGTTGTACTGCCACGCAGAGAGTCTTGATTCCACGGCATGCTAAGACTTTGGAAGTTCTTATTAAATTATATTGTCTTCTGTTTACGCGAATGTTATTCATTGAAATTAAACTACTATATATAGCTATTGAAATCAAGAAACATCCTAATTTCAATAGAGAAGATGGTTGGAATGTACCACCAGCTTGGGATCCAGTAATTCAAATAGTCAAGCCCAAGAAGAAGCAAACCACAGCTAGACTTCATGATACTTTGAGCTCAGTCTGCGTAAATAGAAACACCCATGATTAAATTATGTTCGCGTACTTTGAAATAACCACACTGGAACATTGAGACAACTACCATCTTAGTCTCCCCGTGACCATGGCTGCTGAAAAGCAACCGAAACGTCGGGGAAAGTGTAAACATAAATATAAATAGTATAATAGTATAGTAATAGTATAAATAGTTTTAATAGTTTCAATAATTCAATTAGCTTAAAATTTTGTAAAGTTTAATAGTAATTGTAGTACTGTAACAGTTTTTCAAAATTTTGTAATAAAGTGTCAAATAAACAACGCGATAAAATCCGTAATCCGTAATTGAAATTAAACTACTATATAGTTTAATTTCAATTTCTTATTAAATTATTAATTGTCGCTTGCTTTAATGGTGAAGGAAAACATCTTGATGAAACCTGTATGTCTGAAAGTTCTCTATAATGCTCTTTAAGATATGTGAAGTCAACTTGCCCTGGGCGAGAGCGGTGGACTATTATAGGATATGTCTTCTCATGATACGAAGAGGGCCCTGTCTGGCAGTAGGACAGTATATAATAGGGGCTGATATCATTATTACGGGCTGTTCATAACTAACTTTTTGTGTCTAACATAATCTTGTTAACATTTCCATCCATTTGCTGCCAGCTATTTATAATACAGATTTACAAT
Organism: Catocala sponsa; assembly: GCA_963564715.1. NCBI lineage: Eukaryota > Metazoa > Arthropoda > Insecta > Lepidoptera > Erebidae > Catocala > Catocala sponsa. Next base: position 11,960,239 of record OY751352.1, read on the forward strand.
AGAAACCAGTAATATCCTATAGGATATTACTGCATTTTCAGAAAAGCTTAAGATTTATATTTCGTAAGGTTTTTCTGGTCGAAAGTAAAATTATACTATATGTAAACTATTATATTTAATCTATCAATTGTTGTTTCAATTGTTGACATAATTGAAAACTTATTGTTCCTGGCCGCTGGTGTGACGCTGCCACTCAATAGGTTAATGAATGCAGACAGGAGTTTATAAAATGGTTTTATAATATCCAATAAATTGGCGTTCTGAAAAAAAAATCCTCGTCACTAAGCTATAGAATAACTGTTGGGGTACCGAACTCCGTAAAACTATAATGGTTGATATATTGGTCTTATTATTACCTTTTAAAGAGCCTCCTAAACGAGATGGTTGCTCTAAAAACAAGGTAGGCTACTGCGTAGTAACGATTTTATATATCAGAGGGAGTCAGCGGTGCGATATTAAAGTATACCACGTACAGTGCAGTCAAAGACAGAAGTGGCTACACTTAAAAAAAATCTAAATAATATATTTATATTTTTTTATTACTAAATTTTTCTATTTAATTATTACTTTAATATCATTTCATCATATTATCGATCTTAAAAAAAAACTTGAACTAATAACACTGTAGAAATTGAGAATGTTTCTAACTTTGAAAATGTTTGTCATCTTATGTCTAGAACTGTGCTCCTTAAATAAAGTTGAAATTGTTTGTCATGTTTTAATGAACGTTCTGTTTTATGTTTGCAGGCAGCGAAGAAGACCAGGAGGCGACTGAGATGTTGGTCGGCAACGCACAAAACTTGATGCAGAGTGTAAGTACATGACCATTTACTATAATCATCTTACTAATATTATAAATTTGAAAGTAACTCTGTCTGTCTGTTACCTTTTCACGGCTAAACCATGAGTGGTTTAGATGAAATTTGGTACAGATACAGTTTAAAACCTGGGGAAGGACATAGGCTACTTTTTATTGATATAGGTACCACGCAGGCGGAGCCGCGCGCAAAAGCTAGTAGATATATAAAAGGGTCTTATTTATTTATATTACCGAATTTTATAGTCATAGAAATCCAATAATAAATAATAATAATAAACTAACTTAGTTTTAACTCTAAATTAGATTATAAATAAATAAAAAAATAAAATCGTTTATTGGACACAAGAATTACATACAATGGTCTTGAGGTAAATACAATTCGTTTACAAGTTTTTTTAGGATAGGTACTGAAACTGAAAACCTAAACTAGGCAATTGCCTGTATCTTGGGAAACAGTGTTCAGTCGTGATTGGGCTTGTTTTGCAAACGCTAGATATCACGTTTTACTATTGCGTAGCATAATTTATCTATGTCATGAAGATCAGTATTATCGCAATCATGTTAGGTTTTTACATATATTTATTAATATGAAAACATGACATGCATGCATGACCTCGTTAATGTTTGTTATCTGATAATTACAACAAGTTAAGTAGTAGCTAGCAAGATAATAATTTTTTTGCCTATTTTTGAAAGCGAAACTTTTTTGTCTTTGTGTTTTCTTGTAGTATTTTCATGAAATCACAATTTTGCTGTAGATACGTCAGTAGAATTATAAATTCGTATATTTTCTAGTTCAATATTTGAATTATTGAACTTCAAATACCTATAACTTAAAAAAAGTAATTTCTCAACACTGTTCTGTCAATCATATCATAACCTACTGCTAGACATAACCCTTTATCAATTTTCCACACAATATCTTATCATATTGCGAATCTTACAAATTCCTAGCAGTAAGAGGCAGACCTAGGCAAACGTTTCATGACCAGATCGGAGACGTTCTGGACAAAGGTCAGGTTAAGAGCACCTTAAACCGGCGAGCGTGTATGCGGAATGTGATGAAAGTGAAAAAGCCAGGGAAGTGTGTCAGGATCGTAGCTAATGGAAATCCGTAATCTCTGCCTTCCCCTCTGGGAAACAGGCGTGAATCTATATATTTATGTATTACTATCTATGGTAAAATACTAATGCTCATTGTATACCCCACAGGTGAAAGAAACAGTAAAGGCAGCCGAGGGCGCTTCAATCAAGATCCGCACGGAACAAGGCGGCTACCGCCTGCGCTGGGTGCGACGCTCACCCTGGTACCAGATCTAGGGACCTACTCATGTGGCAACTGTACGCTCGCTAGCTGATCACAAGGGTGAGGCAGGGTAGCAGGTAGCATGGTAGGATATATACAGTTGTTACACTTACTTCTGTATGATAACTGTTCTGCAATGTCCTATAGTGAGGATTAAGATTTAGCAGGCTGATTAGATTGACTGTCTGGTTATTAGGTTGGTGATAGAAAAATGTGGTTATATATAAGGTATGTGTACTTTGAAAATAGATTATTTTAACATTTCTTAGAGGAATACAGATACACTATGACACAAAAGATCCCACTGGGTCGAAGTGTCGCCGGTCTGCACTGACTGGCCCCCACACATAAGATAAGATAGAGGAATACAAAATTAATTTACTTATGTATTATTGACAACAATAATTTACAATAACAATAAAGATATAAATTATATTTTTCCTATTTCCTTTTCTTATTATTGTTTGATTTTATGTTTTTAAATTAGATGACTGTGTCTTTCATCCCTCCAAACGGATTTGTCCTTCAATTGGTACACAGTCCCTCACTTATGACGTCACAAACCACTATTGCTGTCTTAACTAGCTTTTTCTGTCTGATTTTACATATTTAACTATACGACATTTCAAGTCATTTATATTTTCGATTTTAAGTACGCTTTACAACAATTTTTAATGTAATTTATTATTTTTATTTTTCTCACACTGAAAAGAGGCCCGTGTCCAGCAGTGAGAATACAAGTAGGGCTAATACTATTATTTTCCTGCAAGTATACCTACATAACGTTATAACCACACTTATTTATTACGTATACATACTTGAAATAAAGTGCAATAAGGAGATATACCAGAGGCGATGCCTGCCTCATCCTTGTGGACAAATAGCGTAGTATAAACACACATCTATTAGAGCAATAAGTAAGAGTAGTTGGTAACAATATGTTGATACTGTAGGAATTATGTATGGGCTGTGTTCTTAAGAGGGAAGGGAATTGACTCAATACGCCTGTTGAATATACACCTTATATGTATTTATACGTCAATACCCGGGCCCGTGCCCAGCAGTGGGACAGTTTAATATAGGGCTGATATTATTATATTATATATACAATGTAAGAAACACATAGGGTCTGTGTATTGATAGCTCTTAGTTGTCCGATGGTCATTTTAACAGCAGAGATGTCACATATGCTTAGTTCACTGTTAAAATGGGTTGCCTACCTAAAGGATAATTAATCTTTATAAAAAATCATATTTATGAGCTTATTTCTTGTATAAAACTTGCACTCCCTAAACTAAGTACAACTCTTTATTATAAAGTAGGGGTGAGAACTATCACAATATTACAGCAATAACAGAAATATAAAATTTTAAATTCATAGTTGGCAACCCTATTATACTCTAAAGAACTCAGTCTCATACAATGCGCACACGCATCATCATAATATTAAAAAAAGAACATTATTTAAACTCATCGTCGTGACGTCACAATACGTCATCATTATTAATAATAATGACATTTACATATATTGGATATAAGTTAATAACTAAAACATACTGTTGTGTGTAACTATTTATATTATTATAATTATATTTTATAGCTGATATATATTTTATAGCAATGAGCTTCCCAATTATTGTACCTAAATAAGTTTGTACTCAAAATGGCTTTTAAACGAATTGGTACTTTATAGTGCCACTTGGTTTATAAGGCTATACGATAGGTTGTTTTATGACGCAGGCAGCTGTACAATGTAACCGACAATAATTTTATATCCACCTGTTGTTATCGTAACTATAAACTATGCATATCGTAGAAAAAATGTTCGTGGCATACATTTTACCTAGAATGTTTTCTAAAAAGAAATGGGGTAAATCTTACTATGAAATTGGTGTCTTTAACATGCTGGTTCTTTTTATATAATGTACTGGTACTTTTTATATAATATACTGGTACTTTTGATTTGTCGTTATTTAAATGTACGTAAAAATGATAAGTACCAACAATATAAAGAACACTATTAAAGATTTATAGTTACAATATCAATAATTTGTAAACCTACCGTTCTTCCTATGACTGTAATATTTTTACTTTGTCACAATATGTCGTGTAGAGAAAATAGCATTAATTATAAACCTATAGGTACCCCTTACTCAAATAATATTCTTATTTTACAATTTTCTATTAGAATGAATTATATTTTAACAAATCTAAGTAAAAAATCTTAGGACCTGTTCTGTATTTTTTTCGATTTCGGTAGATACAAAAATACAAAGCAACATTTAAAATATTAGTGGTTTAGTATAAATGTTAGTAATTCGTGATTGTTACTGAGAAAACAATCGACCTAGTGATGATTTCCTATCGAAAGATTTCAATTAAAATCGTATATTTCGCACCTCGCTTTGTTCCATTCGTCGAAACAGGTCCTAATTTTGGAACTTAAACAGCTTTTAAATGGGCAATATTTTTACAGGAATATGCAATTGTAATACTTCCAACCATAACTAAATCCAGCTAAAACATTTAAATGCATCGGCCATTCCTAACATAATGTCTATGGTTGGAGCCAAAATATTGACGTGTATTCTATAATATGGCTATCATTACCGGCCAGTATATTGCAATAAAAATAATTACCCTTTAGAAGCACATTTAGACCCGGCTCACATCTATTGGAGCGTAACACAGAGCACTTTTCAAGCCAAGCTATTATCGTCTCTAATTGCATTGAAATACGACGCATTTCTGCGCACTTCAATGCTCTCGGTAACCTGTTGACATGTTAAGTGATTTTCAACCTTATTTCAATACTAGCAAAGTCTATAATTGTTTGGTTTTCGCCTCGTTAGATACGCCAGCCCTACGTTATATTTACATATAGTATTGTTTTTACAACGAATATATGTGTTAACATTAATAATGTTATTGAATAGTGATAGCGCAAGTGTGATTCGAGAAAGTAAGTGCCATTTTAGTGCTTTATACTTGTAGAGTTAGTGTAGGTCCTTATGTCTTCTGATAATTATATATGTATATATAAGGTACATTATATCAATCATAGTTAAAACTTTAAGAATAGCGTTTATACCGTCAATATCGATATTTCTACGCAAATGTGGTGAGGTCGTCAATATGTCAAGATCGATAAAATGTCTGCCTAAATAAGATGAGGTCCTAAATAGATGATTATAAAAACCTCACGATGACACAGCGGTTATAAATGCAACTGTTGTGCATAAGGTCTCTTGTTCGATTATCGGGCAAAAGCGTTTAAACCGTCATGGTCTACAAAATGTCGAGTTTGTAAATACTGATAATAAAAACCTCTTGGTGGCACAATGGTTGTAAATGCGACTGCTGAGAATGACGTAATGAATTCGATTACAGAGTGAAGAGTTACTGGGTTTTTCAGTCAAGAAAGTCTCAGAAGCAGACTGGGGCTTTTAACGTGTTCCCGATATATGACAATAAGCTCGACCTCTATGATGTGGAACCTAAACCCATTGCCAACAAAATGTTGGTTCAATATACTTCTACCTATCCCTTCAGGGATATAGTCGTGAGACTATGTATGTATGCATGATTATTAAGGTCTAAACTCTCTTTAAGTTTTAACTATGATATATGATACCCACAGACTTAGATATTATATTTCTCATTTGTGCCTTTAGTGGCAATTCGAAAGTGAAAATGTATTTAATAGTGTCATTCATTATAGTGGTAGTTTATCAACCGATTTGTATAACAACTTGTTGGCCAACAATTTGCTGTCATGTTTGACTCATAGTACTTCTCCTACAGTACATAACTGTTTATTTATAGTACATATAGAATATTACGATTGAGTGCATTGATTAGTTAAACAATCTTTTATAGGAGATCAAAAGTAAAGCTGAGAGGAATGCAAAAAATGAATGAATAAAAAAAAATACTAGATCTTAGTTGAACCCAGTAGCGACATCTACACTAAATTTAAACGAATAAAAAAGTTGTCATATGCGCACAAGACTTAGTAGCGCTCTCTAGCGGGAAAACGTAGCCATTCTATCGACTTAGGGCCGATTTTTCAATCATAAAACAATTTATCTGGGGACTATGGCGTTTTAACAGCTTATATATAGAAAATATATCAAACTGCCATATTTATTTTTTAAATACAGGTTATCAAAGAAGAAAATCGGCCTTAAAACAAATAAAATGCAATGTGAAGAAAGATAGCAAGCAGATCAGACTACTGATCTTATAGTGATTTGAGTGGCCTATATATATGTACTTTTGCACAGTCAATAAAACTGATGCTATCTAGAAATTAATATAATCATGAACATTTTTAATATTTTAGACATTTTCTTAAAACTTCTTATTGTAATACGACTAGAAGTTAATTTATGAAGCAGGACTTTGAACTTGCGACCTTGACAAACTCGCTACTTTACCAACTGAGCTGCTCATGGTCCTACTTCACGAGTTGACTTCCCTCTTTATATAAACATCATAGACTATTCTATTTCTAAAGCTTTCGTAGCTATTGAAGCCTTATCTATGACCTAGATTATTATACTTAGAAATTCTTTCACTTTCTTAGGAACAGAAGTTTTGATAGTCGTAAGTCTGATATATACGTTTTTATACCACTGAGCTAGCAAACAAGCACTAATGATAAGGGACTACCGTAGCTTATTAATATTTGTAACTATATTTTACTCGCAGCTTTCCTCGTGTAAATGTAGGTTACGTTAATTTTCTATCCCTGAGTAACACTACTTTTTTCTGGATGAAACGTATGTTCTTTTCAGTACCTCGGACAACGTGTATGCGAAGTTTCATTACAATCGGTTGATTAGTTAAGGCGTGAAAGCGTAACAAACAAACTCACATTCGCATTTATATTATTAGTTAAAATACTTGCATGTGCTGTATTGCCAGCGTTACGGACAATGTCTCCAGCAAACTTTGGCCCTTTCACTGACAATATTTACTGTAAGCAGCATAGAATTTTTTTGCAATAGAATTAATAATAATTAATATTATTACTAATAAAATGAAAGCAAAAGTTTTTTGTTGGTTTGCCCTTCTTTTAAGCAGCAACAAAGCAGCTGATCTGATATTATTGTATACAGGTAATTTATATGCCAGAGATTAATAAAAGGTTTGCTGGTTAGTTTCTTAGAACTAAGGAATCATAGTCCTAGTTAACTTACCGGCGCTCATGTGGTATATAGCGGATGTGTCAGACCAATAGAAGAGTAAGTACATGAAATTCTTTTAATAAATCTTTTAGAAGTTATTCAAAATTCAGATGGTACTGTGGCTTTTGGTATACGCCCAAAACATCGATGTATGTCAATCACCGTACAGAATAGTTATTCTCAGTCTGATGGATTTATATGTTTGTTGTTAAGAAGTATGGCGAAGTGAGGTACTTAAGTCAAATTCAGTAGATTGATAGATAAAATGCTTTAAAATACTACTCAAGTACTAGAATGAATGCCTGTGTCTGCGAGTAGTTGCGAACAATAAAACAATGAACAGAAAAAAATGCGGAAACTCGGAATAACTATTTGAGAATCACACAATTTCTTAGTGTACGCGATGGAGCCCACAACACATAACGCTACCTATTGAGGTTGCCCACTCGAAACATTGCACCATAGGTAAAAATTTTGAATATCTTTTAAGCAGTAGTTATTTTAAAAATAAGTATATATAAAATATTTTGTATAAACTGTCAGTAAGCATAGGACCGAGGTGTGAGAGCAATATTTTTGTATGATCGACCGATAGTGATAACTAATGTAGTACATACAACTATTATATAGTATAAGTCATGTATTGTATATGTTTAACTTGGCGCTGAATGCGTGGACGATAGGTATGTTCGGTACACGCGCACTTAATAACACATTATAGATATATGATATATTTAATTCGTAGATGTGACCTTTATGTAGATATATAGAAAAATTGTCCACACTAAGAAGAATGTGCTTATTACACATTGGATACAGAACGATAGTGTGCAATTTTTAAAATATGAGTAAGCGTGATAATACTATATTTATAATTCATATGTCATATTGGCATTGTGACACCTTAACGTCTAGAGAGGTACGGTAGCCATATTTAAACATTGAAGGGTGCATCTATGATCTAATCATTGACTTTAAACTATAAGAGTTTTACTGGCGCGTTCAAGGACTTTTAATGATTACTAAAGTGATTTCTTAGTATCTCCTTGCTATGGAAAATGTTAACCAAGGAGTCGTTTTAGTAATCATTTCATATCTATAAGTGCGGTAGCTTTTTTCTCGACACAAGACGCTGTGGCAGGCATTGGATGTCTTCCAATAAATGTACAATTTCTGCTATAGCGTTTAAAGTGTTTTTGAATATTTTTATTACAACTATTCCTGTTTTTACACCAATAAAAAATCTGTCAAAAAATAATGTCCCATAATAGATTGAAAAGTAGGTATGTGTATTATATTTTTTAATTAGGTACGCCATATTATTAAAATGTGGACCTATGTATTCTGTTCTGAACATATTTATGTTTGCAGTTAATAAAACGATTCTGCACATACAAAGCAAGGGTGTTTAAACAAGATCAATCGTACGCCTATTGCTGGTATACTATGATAGAACTGCAATATAATTGTTGGTTTGCAAGCCACATAAAAATTCAATCGCATTAGTTTCTCTATGTTCAAAATACTATGCATTTTGTGTATCGAACACACCTAACCGTCTTTTAATAACAAAATCGTGTGCTTTATATTTTATTTTTAAGTATCGATTTGATTTACACATTTTTTTGTTATTAATATTTTATTTATTCTAATAAAGATTTTTTTATTTAATTTTGTTTTTTTACTCGTGTCTGTATATATATATATATATATATATGTGATATGGAAAAGTGAAAAATACTACGATAGTGTCAACTATTGATTTAAATGGGTGCCTAGATTTTGTATAAACGTGATGCCTTTAGTATTTTAGAGTAACTTTACTTATTAGGAGTCTAATATATTCACCCTTCGACCGCCACGTCAAAAAGCAAAAGCGTCTTCTCGGCGTCAAGCTACGATTTCATCCTTTAATTTGTCATGTAGTCCTGAACATGCCGTGCTGGACACATTGATCGTCATTGGCGGTCTCGATGGCGTAGTGAGAAGTAACCGACTGCCACGTCTGAGGTCAAACATTTGTGTGCCTGAACATGAATATTTGTATTGGTCTGAGTGTTTTTATGTATATGTAAATACATATTTACAAAAAAAAGGAATACACGTATGAATGGATAAATCCATTGACTAATACCCATAATACAAGCTCTGCTTAGTTTGGGTTAGATGGTGTTGTGTGTATGTGATAGAATATTATTATTATTTTGCTTTGTCATGTATGTATACCTACATGACTGTGGCGGTCAAAAGGTTAATAAATATGACGCTGTCAGCATGCTGAATATTTAAGGTATTAGTAGAGTAAGGTATCAGTAGACCTGAACTGGATACTTCCTACTTACTTCTAACAGGTTCCTTTTGTCTACAATCACGTCTTGATATTGATTTTGTGTGCATTAGTTTATATAATACCTACTCGATTTTCGGTTCGCTCATATTAATGTAGATTTATGTTAAGATAGATTTTTAGTAGCCTATACATTATTCTGATGTATAAACAATAACACTGTAGGTAAAGTTACATCAAAATCCGTTCAGTAGTTTTTGCGTGTAAGAGTAACAAACATCCATCCATCCTCACCAATTCACATTTATAATTTTAGTAGGCTATTGTACCTAAGTATATTTTGTTTCTTTTACTGAATATTTTGACATGAAACTTCTGTATCGTTTATCCGTAATAAGTTATAACTCGCTTATGTTATCTTATAAGTCAATCCTTTGTAACGGTATATTAATATTTAAGTAGAAGTAGAATGGTAATTTTGTAAGTAATATTATATATATTTATTTGTGTAGTTTTCTAAAATATAAACTTATTACATAATCTACTTATAAGTACCTATAACTAATGCAATGAGCAAGTTTCCACCTGGCCTAAACACGTAGCTATGTCTTACAGCACTATACATTATCTTCTGAGAGTCTACCACAAGTTTTTATAGTACTTACGTAACGCCACACATATCCTTTCATGCGTCATGCATGCATAAGAGCTAGTGAGAGAGTGGTAATATCGATGAACCATTTAAAATATGTACAAAAACAAGCTGACGATGCAACGTTTCGAATCACGTGATATATTATAGTATATACATGGTAGATACTTATACTGATGCCTGTTTCCCAGAAGTAGGCAAAGACTAAGGCCTTATATTCTTTTCTTTTTTGCTACGTTCCTTGCTTTACACAAGCAAATGGAAGGTCTACGGCATATCCTGCTTCATTCACTTTCATTTGTTCTTTAACCTACGTTCGTCGTTTTAGAGTATGCTTAACCTAACCTGCTTAAGAATGACTGAAGTAGTCAGAATACATTCGCCAGGATCGTCACAGAATAAATAGTACTAACGTAGTATCGTTCCCTTCTAGTCCATTATACCTATATTTGTGTATATCGCAAATTGAAATTAAATTTGCCTTATATAATTTCTTGGTCTTGTCATCCATGCTTTCTACATCAGGTACTGTCAGGAGCTGTGAAAACTCACTTGTATTAATTGTTAAACGAACATCATTATAAAAATAATTCAGTTACCTACTGCTCTTAGATTATATTCGACTAGATGTTCCCGCAGTTTCACCCGCTTTTATCGTTACTGCGCCGTCCCCGTGGGTTGTAGCGTGATGTTATGTAGCCTATAGCCTTCCTCGATAAATATGCTATCCAACACTAAAAGAATTTTTCAATTCTGAATCCTGAGATTAGCGCGCTCACACAAACAAACAAACTCCTTAGCTTTATAATATTAGTATAGATTATATTTCTTTATACTATATTGCAGTGTAACTCGCACACTATTTTTTTATGAAATATGACAGATAAAAATAAATGAACTATATAAGTGCATCAAGATGTGAAAAAAGTGCAGATCGTCAAACGTTTGAATCTGAAAACGTCAAGGAATATGAAAGCTTATGGTAGACTCTCTATATTTGTATGATACGTAAGTTACTTTTTAAAGATCTCCTTAAAGCTTATGATCTTGTAATACGATATTGTTTTAACATTACTTCTCTAAAATATTAGTTAAATAAAATAGGTTTTCTGATTACTCTTTACCGTACCTGTAAATATTTTTATGGTAAGCTATATCGACAGGTAGAAGTACTTCTAGCAGTACTTGATTTCAATACTAGAAATGAAATACAGTATCAATTAAAATTTGTATTAAAAAAAGACTAATAATCTAAACTTATATCACCTTGTGGTGTAGTAAGGTTCTCGTAAAATATCTCACGAAATTGGTTTAATTCAAATTAACTATGTATTACATTGCAAGAGGATGCAAGTGCGACTGCATATGCTACAAGTTGCTGCAATTTCAACTGATTGTGAATCAACGTTGTCTATCTTGGCTTAGTGGCAGAATAGTAATGCTCGGTAGATGGCAACACTTTGCCTCTAATACTTGGACACTAAGCATAGGTATTATCGGCTCCAGCGACGGATGACCATTTCAGAAAAATTTTCGGTTGCACATGTTGACCAGTTGAGTTTGTATCGCCTTAGAATCAGTAAACAAATGTAAAGTGTAAAAAAACTCAAATAAAGAAAGGGGCGTGTCACGGGTACGGGTACCAAGTGTTGGCCTGCTATGCGATTTTAACCTTAGGAGTGGTCATCCGTCGCTGGAGTCGATAGTACATACCAGCAAATAACGAAAAAAATCAATGTAACGTGGTGTCAAGGCTATTGAGTGTATAATCTTAAATTCTCTACCATAATAGCGAAAACTTATAAATTTAAGACCAAAAAATTGTTTTGGCTTCTCTAAGTAGTGAGTAGGTACCTTGAAATAAAGTGCAATAAATATATTACAAGTTAAGACTAGAACTAGAGTAAAGGCTAATTTATGGAAGAATATTATCTAGAAGCAAATCTCATGCTATCTTTGTTTAACTCTGCGAGAATGACAAAGACGAAGAGATTTCCTAACTACCGTCGTGTTAACGAGCCTTATGTCATATCTTATATATATGTAGCTAGAATTATAGTGATTAATCATATTTGTAATATGAAATTGCTTTTGAAATTATGTAAACATTTTTAAACTCGTTATAATAGTTTAAACAGTAAAAGACACAATAGAAATAATAATGTAAAAGTGTACAAAACCTTTTGTGAACAAGGGTTGGATGCCATATGCCAGTATGCATATATATCCATGTTGCTTCTGTTCTATAACAGCGCAAAAGAACTATTGTTTTAAATATCTATGTACAGTACAAAGAAAAACTTTAACAATGTCCATCGAGACGACGCGACGGTGTTGATCGTTCATCAGAGCTGAGAAGACCATTGAGTGTTTCTTTTCGATTAGTAAATAGTAGCAGGAGGGAGCACGACAAATGGACATTTATTTTGATGTATATTGGTGTGTGTAATGCAGTTAAGTGAAATCCATCCCTTCCGCACCTATATCTTACAATCACCTTAAACGCTAAATAGTAAAGAAGTAGGTAATACCTATTAATTTAATTAGATAATCTTCAAGTCACATAACTCAGAAAACAAGTAACGAAATCTTTTTGTAAATGTTACTATAAATGAGGCTTATTATTGAGCGTATAAGATGTTTTTCCTTCTGATCTCTACGAATTAGACAATAGCTTGTAACATAATATGTGAAGTGACCAAACTAAATAACGGACTGCGGTCGTATTGATTCTGTTCATTAAGTACCTATTAGTAAATTAAAATTCGTCAAGCATGGGTTGCCAACTCTTGTAAAGTCGAGTCGCTAGATTCAATATCAAAAGTCGCCAGAAAGTCGCTAAAACTGATTCTGGTTTGGTTTTTCGACTGTCAGGTAGTGAATTACTAAAAAAAAAACAAGTCAGCCTGCCTATCTGTGGACTCTCTACAGTAGGCGGGCTGACCTTATTTTTTTTAGTCGTTCTCTATATATATATATATATATATATATATATATATATATCTTCGCATTGTATAATTCTGTGTCGAATTAACAAAAAATGTATTTATTACATGCCCTAAAATTGTTTTCATTTGTACCCCAAAAGTCGCCAGATAAGTCGCAAAAAAATTTTTTGCGACTAATTTTATTTTTTGTCGCTAAGACATACACGAAAGTCGTCATTTCCAGCGACAAAGTCGCTAAATTGGCAACAGTGAGCATGGGTGAGCATAGGGCCTACTATAATGTATCCTCTGCTCTATCGATCTATAGTGGGGGAAGGAGAGGGGAGAGAAATGTTCTGTTAAGTTTCATATCTAACTCTTGTTCACTCAAACCACTGACGTAATAGATATGCATTTGGTTTACTTCCCATGTTACCTCGATCACAATAAAAGTTAGCATCTCGGACATCATTTCCTTTATAGAATATAAACTTCATTATCACTTTGACGAACTAGATAAGCGTAAATAAAGTAACACGGACTCTCAACTCGAGTACCTACCACGACACGTTTAATTGACAGCTTGACTTGCCATACATTTAGTAAAAGCGCCTCTTGCGACAAATTCGTCAAATAAATAGAAATAGGTACCTACCTATTTTCCTGCGGACTATCATTAAATGATTCTTTATCATTTAATTATCGTTGTTGGGTGACTTGGACTGACTAAAATCACGCCCCTATTCCTTCTCTTGCCCTTACATCCTAGGATCACGAGATTCCTTTGCTTCTCGACGATAGCTGAGAATCCAACGTGTCGAACTTAGGCCAGAACAAAGAAAACTCCCAATGAAGCCTCTGATCCTATACAAAGGCACTCCATGTTTAAGACCCGGTTCCTATAGGTATTCAAGAAACAACTAGTTTTAGCTACGAATAGTTAAATTATGACATATTTTTCACATATTGTCGAATATTATTCATCTGTTTCCTAAATATAGACATCGGGCGTAAAATAAACACATTCGCAGTCCGTTCTTTAGATCCCTAAAAACGAGACTTGTACATGCAATAGACAGTGATACAAATACATAGATACATCTATTTTCCTATAGAAATAAAGTTATTCTTATATCTAAGAGTTTTATTTATAATTATATACCTTCTCATTTAGGGTGCAGTCAGACCGCAAGCTATAAACTAGAAGATATTGAATAGCTTGCAAAGAATACAACTGCCATTGGATGGACAATGTTAAAGCGAAATGACAATTGGGAATCAGGGCTTACACATTAATTGTTACCAACTTTTTGAAGTGAAACTTCTTTATCGACGCATGGGAGAAATTTTGTAGCAGTGTAAAAAAAATCGTCACGTTTTTCGGTTACGCGCCATGTTGCTTTTTTATCAAAGTTTAGTATAGTGACGTAAAGAATATATTATAATAATAACAACAATATATTAGTTTTGAAGTTTGGTTTGAAATAAGAATAACAATATATTAATTTGAAAGTGATAAAATAAAAAGACTTATTCAAATTTAAGTGAATTTACAAGAAAAGTGAGAGTGATTATATATTTCGTTTTATAAATTCAACACGTATGAGCATGATTTTAATATTAATTTGAGGTTAACCTCACTTTTTGATTGTAAGTATAGTTGAAGTGTAGTTGAATTTTTAAGAGACAAAGTTGCAAATAGTAGAAAAATGATATGTCGTAAAGAAGTTTCACTTCTTACCTGTGTACTCTGGTACACACACACATTTTTTGTTACAATAAAGAATTATTATTATTAATAGGTATAATAGCTGCCTGCACGTATGGCGTAGTGGTTTAAGTGGTCGCCTCGTCGCTGCCACTGCGCTAAGTGTTGTGGGTTCGAATCCCACACGGAACAAAAAAATTGTGTGATCCACAAATGATTGTTATGAGTCTGGGTGCTCTTTGTGTCCGTTGTTTGAATGTTTGTTAAGTCCCCCGCGACACAGAATTTATTCCAAGTGCGGGAGATGTATTTATTTAAAAAAAAAAACAATTGAAAAATGAATTTTAAATCGTAATGGCAATATTATGGCTCAATAGTTCACATTGAGATTCCATCTCAGCTTGTAAAACTATGTAGTGAAATTCGCATACTATCACAGGAGCCAGGGACTTCATACAATCTGTAAACGTATTATTATGAATAAAGATTATTATTATTATTTATTACTATATAGATATTTTAACAGACCAATCGATCGATCGTCGATCGATGGTAGAATGGGTTAATCTACGTCGATCGATAGTTTCTACTAAATCGATCGACGTCGATCGATCTGGTAACACCCTTATAGTCCACCTCAATCCAATAATCGTTTTACTAGTTTACTATATTCTATACAGTAGCACAGCTCGTATGAATGTCATGCGCTATAACTTTATTAGAGCTAGCTAACTAGTAGTTAGGTATCGACTGGTTTATAGCTTGCGATCTGACCACGCCGTTATTCACTTACCAGTAGGAATTGGACGTACTTTCTGAAAAAAGTTCCAACCCACAAAGTTAACATTTTGAGATAATCGTGATTGAAGTTCAATCCCGTAGTGCTTCTTCATACATCTGGGTTGGGCTACTAAGTCATGATTTCATATTTAGAGTGATAGTAGAGCTACCAAATGTTTCCAGCTAGTAAATAGTAACCCCGTGACTTATTTGCTAATAATAACTCGATTTTGACCCGAGTGTGGGTTGGAACGTTTTTCAGAAAGTACGTCCAATTATGCTAGAGGGTCATAGTTCAGTCAGCTGTTCCGAGTCAGTATGATCTCAAACTCGGCACAATTATTTGAAAATCACACAATATTTTGTCCCGTAAGGGAATCGAACCCACAACAATCAGCGCAGCGATAGTGGCGAGTCAAAGTTGCGTGGCTACTATGAGACTTAATAACACTGCTGAACTGCTCTCTCTGCTCATTAAACCCTGTCCTCTACTTTACATAGTTATATCGCAAACATGCAAACCTACTGACTGTAAAACAAGATTAGAAGGAAAATAATAAAGAGAATATACATCGTAATCATTAATAGGTAGGTAAACCTAATAAATCTATTTTAGTTCAGTAAATGTTTTATATAAGGAAATATGTATGTTTAATTATAGGAGATATCTACTTCGTACATACAAATGGTTGGAATCCTTTGTTAAACTTTATGGTTTATGCAATGTTCCATAGTAGAGTACAGAATTTTAATTGACCTAGATCTTTAAACAATACTGTTGCATAAAAGATCTTTATAATACTAGATTTAATAGGTATTATAAATGCCTAATGATTTAATTGCTATATTATTTATCTTTTAGAGAATCGAATAGGCAAATATTAAACAAAAACACTTTTTTTGAGCGGAGAGGGTACGTCGAGCTCGCCCGGGAACAAATGGAAAGTCTCGGGTCCTTCCGAAACTGAAACTATGTACTTCAGCGAACCTTTGGATTGCCTTTTTTTTTGACCCAGGAAAATCCTTTATGGATACCCCCTCCCCGGGGAGGGGGAGGGTGGTTATGTGAGACTCTCCGCCACTGAAGGGGGTCGGTATACACACTAAAAACCTGGGGTGAGCAGTCCCTCCGCCGACGGGGTGGGGCGGGATGTGGTCGCGTTAGCAATCACCATCCCGCCCCGGCGGTTGGCCCGGCTGATGGTAACCGGGCCTCAGCACCTGTGGAGGGGTGGCCTTGCTCACCAAGGCCACCCCCCAGACGTGTGGGGCCGTGCAAGCCGGTACAGAGTCCCCCGACTCTGTACCAGTGACCCCACTATACAGGAGCGAGAAGGCGGGCAAATCGCCTCCTCCTCGCTCCCATCCGTCTGCGCCGGAGAGGGTCAGCGAGGGGATTGTTCTCCCTGACCCTCTCCGCGGCCTCCTTCTGCGCCATAACAGCCTCGCAGAAGGAGACCACCGCCTGCCACGACCTTTCGCCGCCGAACCTTTTTTTTTTTTTGGTACCCAGGAAAAATGCTAGGGGACGGCACCGGCGGGGCGTGTGGGACTCCCCAGCAAGAAAAAAGCGCTGGTATACCCACTAAAAAACCTGGGGTGTTCCCTCTCTCATCCAATGGGGGGGCCTGTTGGGAGCTCTTAAAAGAATTGAGTCATCCATAGCAGGCCCCCCCGTGTGGGTGCGGGCCGGGTCATTTTTTTTTTTTTTAGGACCCGACCCCCTCTTGTCCCCAGGGGAGAGCTTCACCGCTCTCCCCTTTCGACGTTGGAAGGCGCGCGGGAACACCGCGCGCGCACTCTCGGGGTTCTTAGTTTACGGGTGGCAGGCCCCCCTGAGGCCTTGCCACCCGGAACCCTTAAATGGGGGGCAGGAGAGCGACATAAGCGCGTCTCCTGCGCCCCCTCCTCCGGCGGCGGACTTCCGGGGCGTAAGGATCGTCCTCACGCCCCCGCTCCGCCGCCTCCTTCTGCGAGATGACAGACTCGCAGAAGGACCTCATTGCGCCCCAGCACCTGTCGTCGCCGACCATCTTGGATACGACGGTCGGCAACGAGAGGTCGGGGCCAATCACAGCGACCAGGGCACAGCGCTCCGCGGCCCACGCCGGGCACTCCTCCAGCGTGTGCTGCGCCGTGTCCCGGTCACACTCCTCACAATGGTGACACCTGGTTGTCGGCTCCCTACCGGCTATCTTGCAGAGGTACTCTCCGAAACAGCCGTGTCCGGAGAGCACCTGAGTAAGCCGGTAGGTGAGCGGTCCGCGCCGTCTGTCCGTCCACTGCCTTATCACCGGACGGACAGCCTCGACGGTCCTCACCCCGTAGCGGGGCTGGGCCAGTCTATTTTCCCACTTTTCCACGAGGACCAGTCGAGCCTGGGACCTTCGCGTCTCCACCGCCCTGTGCGTGGGTTCTTCACCCTGGAGCCGGAGGTCAGCGCGCCAGTAATACACTGACGCTTGGACCTCCGCCTCCAAATCCCAGGGCGGCGATGCCGCCAAAACGCACGCCGCCTCAAAGGAGACGGTGCGGTACGCCCGTGACACCCTGATCGCCATCGCCCTCTGAGGTCTCCTGAGGAGGGCGATATTTTGGCGATCAAGGGCGCTAGCCCAGATGGGCGCTCCATATAGGGCCATCGACCGCACCACCCCCAGATAGAGGCGGCGGCAGACGACACTGGGCCCCCCGATATTCGGCAGCAGAGAGCTAAGCGCTCCCGCTGCCGCCATCAGCTGGGGGGCCAGGCGGCTAAAATGGACGCGAAAGTTCCAGCGGCCGTCGAGGTGGAGCCCCATGTACTTCATGCTCGGCTCCACCCCGATGCGGACCCCTCCAACGATGATGTGGCCATCGGGAGGCGGCGCTCGCCGAGGCCCGTGAAATAAAAGGGCCTCGGACTTTTCCAGCGCCACCTCCAGTCCCAACATCCTAATCCTGCCGACAACCAGGGCCACTCCAGCCGTGGCAAGACGGGCAGCTGCCCCGTAATCCGCTCCCCGGGCCGTAACCAACGTGTCGTCGGCGTAACAAGTTACGCCGACGCCCGGGGGCAGGGCGCCCCGCAGCACCCAGTCGTAGCCGATGTTCCACAGTATTGGACCCAGAACCGAACCCTGTGGGACACCGCACGACATCTCCCTCCGGAACGTCTCTCCGTTCCGCCCCACACAAAACACACTCCTCTGGTGCAGGTAGTCCCCGACTATTCGGCGTAGATAGGGAGGTGTACGATGTGATGGTTACCGTACAGAGAGATTTATGTATGGTTCATAAATAAGTGAAAGATAGAGTTAAGCACAACTTGGTTTATTGACTTAACTTAATCTAATATGGTATGATGATAATTATGTGAGTACACGCGAACCGATTGGTGACTGAACGCGAACTAGTAAATTAATTAGTTGCGACAGCGCGTGTCTGCGTAAACGCTGACTACGCGCAACGTGATGTACGATGTAAAGAATCGTACATGCTCCCAGAGAGGGAAAATAGAGATGATAGATGGTGATGAATGACCGTGAGCAATGAAGATGAGACATGGTGATTCCAATCAATAAACTAGATTATTGTGTTCTCTAGTGTCCTTATGGTTGGTTGGCCCGTAAATTTGTTGGTTCACTAAAGGTATGTTTAAGAAATATGGGGGATGTAGATTCACTAACGCGCACACTAGGCACAGGTTTTATCTCACTTTGGATTGCTTTTTCACTGACACTCACACATTCGTCACGGACACTAAAATGAAACGCAGTGTTTGAGACACCGTTGCTAGAAGGAGGAAGGTCCCTCGCCCCCATCGGCGCCGCATCGGGAGGAGGCGGCTGGGCTGCCGCTGAAGGTGGGCGGTGCGCGCGCCAGCGCCGTATGCCGTACGCAGCGGCCACAGCTGCGGCCGCTCCCGCCAACAAGTAGATCGCGACGTAGTGGTGCACGTCGTGGTAGGACGTCCCGCTCAATAATCCTGTCTCCGTGTTCATTTGTCTAATTTTAGAGCCTATATCTTTCAAACCCTCACCAGGGATTATAGGATCTGGCTGCTCAGTCGGTAGCGACACATTCTGGTTAAATATATGGTTTATCTGTAGTATTTTTACGTTTTCAACTTCTGCAAAACTGGTAATATTATGGGATATTTGTTTATGCGCAACAATAGTGATATCCTTCCCTTTGATGATGCAATCGCTACCTAAAGTCACTAAGCCAGCGTTAGTGAGATGCTCAGATGTGACTTGGTTTTCGCAAATTATCCTTATTTGACGAGAGTCACAGCAGAAGAATAGGTAATTGTTAATATAATTTAACCGGTCCCAGGAATCTTGACAGGTCACAGATTTGGTTTTACATGTTTGTGTTTCTTGGGTTTTGAGACACAAGTTTTCATTAGTTTTCATATGGAAAATTGGTTTTTGTAATGGACACAGTTGTGTAATTAAATCGAAATGAACGCACTCTCTTAGTTCCGTCTGTGTTATTGTTATATATGAATCCTTTCGTAAATTGATCGCTACGTAATCTGAAACTGGGACTAGGGTGACCATGTTGTTGCCAACTTTCTTTGGTATTGAAAATATTTTATAAACATCATAACTATCTCTACTCACAAGAGGTATTCTTATTTCAAAAATAAGGTATCCTTTTGTCATTTTCGCCCTCACCTTCAACAAATGGTATAATTTTGGTATGTCCGAAGGAGTATTATCTATTGGTAATCTCGACTCTTTTGATAGCTTTCCTGAAATTATATTCAGTTCTTCTAACAGCTGATCTGGTTTTAAAAGATGTATATTGAATCTGCCGTAATTCACTTCCTAGATGGTATCTAATAATACGTCTTGAATGCTTTTCAAATTTGTCAATAAGCTGTTAGCCACTATAGAAGATAATAGGAACTCATTAGTAGATTTACAGTTTTGTATGTGATTCTTTAACGTGTTTGTATCTTGATGCAATTGGTTAAGATATTGGTTAAATATTTTGTGCTGTTTATCAATGGAATCTTTCATTCTGTTCAATACATTATATTCAGCCTCTATTACGGAAGTCTGGTTCTTCCACAATGCCACTAAGTGGTTTTGGTTGGATCTTACGAGATCGATATCCCGTTTATATTGTGCAGCGAATTGGTCATCGAGCACACCGAACAAACTGTTTGCAACATTACCCACTGCATTGATAAGGCCGCGGCGGCGACGCCTCGCGTGCCTGCCTGGGAACTGATGATTCGACAATATATTAATATAACGTTCTAACTCATTGTAGCTGTGCCGTAATTGTAATAAAACGGACTCGCAATTAACTTTTTCGTCTAAACCGGTGCAAAGGCTATCTAGATAGTTTATATATTTGGAAAGTAGATTAATCCCTTGCCAGTATGGTTCTACCTCGTAGTAAACTACTAACTTCCATTCGTCCCGTACAAAGTGCACTGTAGACATTCTGTCAAAGTATAAATTCTGATTATTATTTATATTTATAATCTTATGCGTACACTGAACGGGCGATGTTAGGCATGTAAACAACATGAGTGTCATAGTTATAAAATGATAAATGCCTTTTCTGGTTCCTCGTTTTGGCTTGGTATTTAATTTTGGTGATTCAGCACTCGAGGTTTTGGTCTCACTAGACTGATCCGGGTCCGGTTGAAGTGTGTTGTATTCTTCATTTATTGGTAACAAAGATAACTTCACAACAGGTCTTTTGATAGTACCA
Organism: Catocala sponsa; assembly: GCA_963564715.1. Classification (NCBI taxonomy): domain Eukaryota; kingdom Metazoa; phylum Arthropoda; class Insecta; order Lepidoptera; family Erebidae; genus Catocala; species Catocala sponsa. The sequence goes on from OY751352.1 coordinate 11,981,626, forward strand.
GTTTTGGTTTTGAGGGATACTACTCGGACGAAGCCATCCTTTCCAGGATGAAGTTCCACGACTCGACCCAGGGCCCACTTTCCCGGAGGTAGATTGACGTCATGTATTAGAACGATATCCCCAATCTCCATATTTGGCTGAGAACGCTGCCACTTGGAACGAGCGTTCAGTTGAGTTAAATACTCCGTTCGCCACCTCTTCCAGATATCTTGGTATATCTTCTGTGTGAGCTGCCATCTGGTACGCAGATCCTTTTCAGTTTCTACAATAGTTAACGTCGGTCCTCCCGAGAGAAAATGCGCTGGTGTAAGTACTTCCAAGTCCTCCGGATCTTCGCTTAGTGGATATAGTGGTCTAGAATTGAGACAGCCTTCTAATTGCGCCAGTAACGTAGAGTACTCCTCGTAGGTCAATCTCTGTTCACCTACGACTCGTTTTAGGTGGTATTTTAAGCTCTTAACGGCAGCTTCCCAAAGACCACCTGCACTAGGCCAGGAGGGAGCGTTAAAATGCCACTCGATTTGCATTTCTGTCAATTCAATATAAAAGTGGTCGTCTAATATTGATTTTAGATTAACGATCTCTTCCTGCAACATTCTATTTGTTTTTATGAAATTGGTCCCGTTGTCGCTGTACATGTGTCTGGGCGCTCCCCGCCTAGCTGCGAATCTCCGAAGAGCTGCTGTGAAGGCAGACGCGGTAAGATCCGACACAAGTTCCAGATGAACGGCCTTGGTTGCCATACATATAAAAACAGCTATATACCCTTTGGTACACTTTACTCCTCTTCCTTTGGCTGACTTGACATCCACAAAGCCGTAGAAGGGTCGAGTTATATTGGTTCTGGCTGCTGGCAAGTCTCCCATTAATTGGTTATGTTTGTAGGGACTATTTCTCCTGCAAGTGATGCATTTTCTAAGCCTCTTCTTAACAGCATTATTTCCACCTACAATCCAATACTGTTGACGCAGCCATGCCAACGTTAAGCGTGCACCTCCATGAAAGGTCATTTTGTGTGCTTGGTCAATAAGCATATTTGTCAAATGATGATTGTGTGGTAGTATTGAGGGATGTTTCATATTGTTTTGAATGTTTGCATTTGAGATCCGTCCCCCGACTCTCAAAATACCTTGGTCATCAATATATGGGTGTAATTTTAATAAATTGCTTTTCAGATTAGGCTGGTTATGTTTTCTAATACATATAAGCAATATCTTCGATAAACTCCGACTGTCCGTGTCTAATTAATATATTTCTTGCCTTTCTTAATTCTGGTATGGTTAAATATGTAGGTTTATTACGTAATTGTGACGTCATTCGTAACGTCCAAGCAAGCACTCGCAATGCTCGCGTGAAATCGCTGTGTCTGTTTAATATCGAGTCAATGACTTCATTTTCATATTTTATTGTTGAAATATTTATTAATACAGATTTTTTGACATCTTCATTGGTATTGTATGTTGTCTTTATCATCGTCTTTTCATCAAAAGATATAAGCCAAGTTGGTCCCTGCCACCATATGGGATGCTTGGTAAGTTGTTCAGTCGTGATGCCTCTACTCGCGCAGTCAGCAGGATTATCCTTGGATTGCACATAATTCCAACATGTTGGTGGTATTACTTCTGTAACTGTGTTGACCCTATTTGCAACAAATGGCTTCCAACGACTGGGGTCACCGTTTAACCAACCCAGTACAGCTGTCGAATCTGACCAACCAAACATTTTTATATTGAAATTAGACAAGCATTGACAAGTAGTTTTCATTAATTTTGCAAGCAAAACAGCAGCACACAGCTCTAATCTTGGTAGTGTAATGGTTTTCTTTGTGGGAACAAGACGTGATTTGGCCGCTATGATAACTACAGACGGTTCGTTTTGCTCCTCTTTAATGACTCGACAGTAAATAACACATGCGTAGGCCCTCTCTGACGCGTCACAGTATCCATGCAATTCTATGGTACTCCTTTCAATGCACTGTAGCCATCTTTGGACCTTGACATGGTTTATGTTATTTAAGTCTTCTCTCATTGTATACCACTTTGCGGTGATGTAATCTGATAATACATCATCCCACTGTAGATTGAGTAGCCAAATTTCTTGAAATAGCAATTTAAGTTTGGTTGTAACTGGTGACAGCCACCCGAGAGGATCGAATATCTTTGATATAGCGGAAAGCAAAGTTCTTTTGGTCAGTTTGGTTGGCGAGTCTATTTTTAACTGAAATGTAAAATGATCTCCCTGAGGTCTCCACTGTAAACCCAAGGCTTTGGTTGACTCTTGGTGCTTGAAAGTATATGTCTGGTTATATACATCAGTCGAATTGTGATCCTCCATTAGTTCTGTTTTATTAGAAGACCACTTCCTAAGGTTGAATCCACCTGAGTGTAAAAGCTCTATAAGGTCTGATTTTAGATTTTTCGCGGACTCAAGGTCATGGTGACCATGGAGCAGGTCATCCATATAAAAACTGGTTTCAACAACGTCTGCTGCCTCTCGAAATCGATAAGATTCATCCTTGGCCAGCTGTTTTAGCGTCATCATCGCTAAAAATGGCGCGGCCTTGGTGCCATATGTAACGGTGGCCAACTGGTATTCCTGTAGTGGTTGTTTGGGGTTATCACGCCATATTATTTTTTGCAACGCTTGATCTTTTTTATGAACGAGAATCTGCCGAAACATTTTTTCAATGTCAGCAGTAAAGGCTATTTGGTATTGCCTCCAGCTTATGATCAGTGAAAGCAAATCCTTTTGTAGATTTGGTCCATTGTACATAAGATCATTTAAAGAATAACCTGTCGATGTTTTAGCTGACGCGTTAAAGACAACATGTGTCGCAGTGGTCATTGACTCGGCGCGTACTACACAATGGTGAGGTAAATACGACTCCGGTGTCTGGTTACCGGCGCACTTATTCATATGTTTTAATTGTATATATTCATGAATAAACTCTTTATAACTCTTTGCAATGGTTTTATTTCTAATAAATCGTTTTTCTAAATGCCGAAATTGGGCTACAGCTTTGGTTCTCGACTCTCCCAATTTTTCTGTCGCATCTGGTTTAAGTGGTAATCTAACAACGTAGCGCCCATCTGGTTGGCGTTTGGTTAGCAACTGGTATTGTTGCATACATTGGCAATCATCACTGGACATGTTAAAGTTATTATCCGATATGTCCTCAATCTCCCAAAATCTCTGAATGTCACCTAACTCAACAGTGACAACATTGCAGTAATTTTGTGGTCGAACAGAGCCGCTTAAAATCCACCCGAACTCTGTTTGTTGTGCTACTGCCTGAGACGTGCCGTTACGAATAAATCCCGGTAGAATAATCAATTCGTATACTTCTACACTCAATATCAAATCAACCGATCTACTCCTGTTGAATTCGGGGTCCGCTAATTGTATTTGATCTAAAGACGGCCAAGACGGTTTGGTGAAAGATTGGTTTGGCAGATTGCCGACAACGTGCTTCATCACGTAGGCTTCGGTATTCAATGAAAAGTTGTTATACAAAGAAGAGATGGTAATCTTGATAACTCCTTTGCTATTGTTAGCTTTGGCTCCTACTCCTACCACAACACAGTTGCGTTTAATTCGTGGTAGACCTAATAACTGTGCCGCGTTCTCAGTAATGAGTGATGACTCTGCACAAGGGTCGATAAGAGCCCGCATGGTATGATAACAACCGTCTACCGATTTGATATTGATTTTGGCAGTCGCGAGTAACTTGGGGATGGTTTCAGAAGGTCTACTAGACACGCATACATTTGAGTTTTGTTGCTCCTTCTCATATTTACCGTGGCTAGACGAGGACGATGCATATGTCACGTAAGCATTGTGCAACAAAGTGTTGTGCGTGTCGTTGCAAAACCTACATGTTTTTTCGGAACTGCAATTCTTACCAAAATGATTAACCAAACAATTTTTGCATAATTTGTTGTTTTCAATAATTTTGCGCCTATTTTCTGGCACTGATTCTAAGAATATTTTGCATTGAAATAATGCATGGTTATTATTACAAAGCAAGCATTGCCGCTGTGCTGCAATGTGACCTAGTTTCGTCACCGCGTGATTAACTATTGGTTTATGTTGAACATTTTTATTGGTAAAATTATTAAGCGATTTATAAGTATTTCGTTTTTGGTTATCATTTGTTTGAGAATTAAGCTTAACTGCATATTGTTTACGCCGTGAAGACTCTAATGACGTAAATTTAGTCTCTAGAAAATCTAGAAATTCGGCTATGGTCGGCAAATCTCTAGGGTTCCGTAGTGATTCAATATAATCATGGTGGGATTCCGTATCTAACTTTTGAGCTAGAATGTACACAATGAGTGGATCCCAATTGGTTATGTCTATGCCCATTGCTTTGATAGCGTTCAGACTCTCATTGGTGGTGTCATGTAGTTTCTTGATTAATGCAGCGGATTGTTGCTGCATAGTAGGCATGGTCAAAAGCAATTGAATGTGAGAATTAAATATAAGTCGCATATTCTGGTATCTATGGTTTAAAATGTCCCAACAAATCTGGTAATTGTCGGAACTAATACGTAAATGTTGAATTAGTTTGTCTGCGTCTCCTCGGAGTTTAAGTAAGTAAGTAGTAAGTTTTACTTTAAGAAATTGCATTTTTTGCGTATTTGGTAACGATTTGTTATTATGTATGGTTTCACAAAACAAATCTTTAAACGATATCCATTGTTGGTAATTACCGTTAAATGTTGGTATATCCATTTTCGGCGTAGTTTTTTCTCTATATGAAACCGACCACATTTTACTGTTTACAGCCTTTTTGACGTCGTTATATTTCTTCTCATATTCGGTAAACACGCGATCATATTCTTCGTTTTCTACAAGACATTCACTATCGATTTCCCAGTGTAAATTGTCGATTACCGACCACCTTGACTGGATAGTCTTCAAAATGTCTTCAAATTCCCATCGCTCCGACATAGTCTCGAGATCAACAGCCTCAATGGTACGCAAAAAAGCCTTAAAATTACTTTTCTGCTTTCGCAGCATTTCGTCAACTTTACTCGAAGTACCTTTCGTGGTTAAATTGGTAGTAAAAGAGGAATGAGAAGCACCCGTTTCGGCAGGAATGGCAGAAGGCTCCTGTCGATCGGAAATTTTAGACGATGGTGTCGCTGGTCTCAGTAATGGTTTAGATGGTTCAGTGGTTAAATATTGCTTAATGAGTGTTTTTATCTCATTGTAAAAGTTAAGCGCTTTTTGGTAATAATTCTCACTAAAATATTTATGGTTAGGGTCGTCGAATTCTGCAGATAACCGGGTATGGTTTATCTGAAATTCGTTCCAGTAAGCATCTAACGTAGTTAAACGTTTTTCAATATAAGCGGGCGTCTTACGCTCCGGCCCATCTTTTCTAAAATTAGTATGGAGGTTGTCCATCGCGGACATAATTTGCTCTTGCGTAGCTAAGATCGCCTCCATGATGGTAATGGCAATTTGGTAAAGTGGTAAGAAAAGGAAAGATCTTACTTGAAGACTGGTATGTGGTAACCTGGTTTGTCTTGAAGCGCGATCCTGGATGGTTGCTCGTCAGAGAAACTGGTCATCCACTTAACGATGGTAGAACTGGTTATGTCGTAAGAGAGTTACTGTCACGTATGCACATTAAACACTCGCGCAGGTCCCGCCTTACGATCCGGCTCGAAGGACCACGATGTACGGTGTGATGGTTACCGTACAGAGATATGGTTGTATGTATGGTTCATAAATAAGTGAAAGATAGAGTTAAGCACAACTTGGTTTATTGACTTAACTTAATCTAATATGATATGATGATAATTATGTGAGTACACGCGAACCGATTGGCGACTGAACGCGAACTAGTAAATTAATTAGTTGCGACAGCGCGTGTCTGCGTAAACGCTGACTACGCGCAACGTGATGTACGATGTAAAGAATCGTACAGTCGGTATACACACTAAAAACCTGGGGTGAGCAGTCCCTCCGCCGACGGGGTGGGGCGGGATGTGGTCGCGTTAGCAATCACCATCCCGCCCCGGCGGTTGGCCCGGCTGATGGTAACCGGGCCTCAGCACCTGTGGAGGGGTGGCCTTGCTCACCAAGGCCACCCCCCAGACGTGTGGGGCCGTGCAATCCGGTACAGAGTCCCCCGACTCTGTACCAGTGACCCCACTATACAGGAGCGAGAAGGCGGGCAAATCGCCTCCTCCTCGCTCCCATCCGTCTGCGCCGGAGAGGGTCAGCGAGGGGATTGTTCTCCCTGACCCTCTCCGCGGCCTCCTTCGGCGCCATAACAGCCTCGCAGAAGGAGACCACCGCCTGCCACGACCTCTCGCCGCCGAACCTTTGGATTGCCTTTTTTTTTTGGTACCCAGGAAAAATGCTTCATGCACTACCCGCCGGCTAGGGGACGGCACCGGCGGGGCGTGTGGGACTCCCCAGCAAGAAAAAAGCACTGGTATACCCACTAAAAACCTGGGGTGTTCCCTCTCTCATCCAATGGGGGGGCCTGTTGGGAGCTCTTAAAAGAATTGAGTCATCCATAGCAGGCCCCCCCGTGTGGGTGCGGGCCGGGTCATTTTTTTTTATTTTAGGACCCGACCCCCTCTTGTCCCCAGGGGAGAGCTTCACCGCTCTCCCCTTTCGACGTTGGAAGGCGCGCGGGAACACCGCGCGCGCACTCTCGGGGTTCTTAGTTTACGGGTGGCAGGCCCCCCTGAGGCCTTGCCACCCGGAACCCTTAAGTGGGGGGCAGGAGAGCGACATAAGCGCGTCTCCTGCGCCCCCTCCTCCGGCGGTGGACTTCCGGGGCGTAAGGATCGTCCTCACGCCCCCGCTCCGCCGCCTCCTTCTGCGAGATGACAGACTCGCAGAAGGACCTCATTGCGCCCCAGCACCTGTCGTCGCCGACCATCTTGGATACGACGGTCGGCAACGAGAGGTCGGGGCCAATCACAGCGACCAGGGCACAGCGCTCCGCGGCCCACGCCGGGCACTCCTCCAGCGTGTGCTGCGCCGTGTCCCGGTCACACTCCTCACAATGGTGACACCTGGTTGTCGGCTCCCTACCGGCTATCTTGCAAAGGTACTCTCCGAAACAGCCGTGTCCGGAGAGCACCTGAGTAAGCCGGTAGGTGAGCGGTTCGCGCCGTCTGTCCGTCCACTGCCTTATCACCGGACGGACAGCCTCGACGGTCCTCACCCCGTAGCGGGGCTGGGCCAGTCTATTTTCCCACTTTTCCACGAGGACCAGTCGAGCCTGGGACCTTCGCGTCTCCACCGCCCTGTGCGTGGGTTCTTCACCCTGGAGCCGGAGGTCAGCGCGCCAGTAATACACTGACGCTTGGACCTCCGCCTCCAAATCCCAGGGCGGCGATGCCGCCAAAACGCACGCCGCCTCAAAGGAGACGGTGCGGTAAGCCCGTGACACCCTGATCGCCATCGCCCTCTGAGGTCTCCTGAGGAGGGCGATATTTTGGCGATCAAGGGCGACAGCCCAGATGGGCGCTCCATATAGGGCCATCGACCGCACCACCCCCAGATAGAGGCGGCGGCAGACGACACTGGGCCCCCCGATATTCGGCAGCAGAGAGCTAAGCGCTCCCGCTGCCGCCATCAGGTGGGGGGCCAGGCGGCTAAAATGGACGCGAAAGTTCCAGCGGCCGTCGAGGTGGAGCCCCAAGTACTTCATGCTCGGCTCCACCCCGATGCGGACCCCTCCAACGATGATGTGGGCATCGGGAGGCGGCGCTCGCCGAGGCCCGTGAAATAAAAGGGCCTCGGACTTTTCCAGCGCCACCTCCAGTCCCAACATCCTAATCCTGCCGACAACCAGGGCCACTCCAGCCGTGGCAAGACGGGCAGCTGCCCCGTAATCCGCTCCCCGGGCCGTAACCAACGTGTCGTCGGCTTAACAAGTTACGCCGACGCCCGGGGGCAGGGCGCCCCGCAGCACCCAGTCGTAGCCGATGTTCCACAGTATTGGACCCAGAACCGAACCCTGTGGGACACCGCACGACATCTCCCTCCGGAACGTCTCTCCGTTCCGCCCCACACAAAACACACTCCTCTGGTGCAGGTAGTCCCCGACTATTCGGCGTAGATAGGGAGGCACCCCATGAAATCGGAGCGCCTCCCTAATAGTCGCCCACGGCAGGGTGTTGAAAGCGTTGGCGATGTCCAAGGACACCGCCAATACCACCCCGCGTGAGGCGACCATCTCTTCCGAGAGGGCCTTGACGCTATTGATCGCGTCAATCGTCGATCGGCCCTCCCGGAAACCGAACTGGCGTTCGGACAAGTCGGGACCCACCCGCACCAGGTGCTTGGAGAGGCGGGCAACAACTACGCGCTCAAAGAGCTTGCCCACCTCATCCAACAGCACTATGGTTGGATTGCCTACCCCAACTATTGTATTATACAAAAAGGTTGACTATACCAAAATTCACTGATGGAGAACAGCCACGCGTATCTCTACTATTACGTGGAACTAAAACCACAGCTAGCAAAATGTAGGCTTAATAATGTCCTCCAGACTGATTTCGGTCACGGCGGCCAATCTTAACGAAGACTAGCCATCTGCGCAGGAGATTTATTATAGTGCATAAGCGTGTGCTTAGTGGGGAGACCAACAGACTGCAATGCAGAGGGTCTCGGGTTCGAACCCACGTCGCGCACCTCTGACTTTCGGAAGTTATATGACTTTTCGAAATTATGTGCGTATTGATTGACAATTATCGCCTGCTCCGTGCTTCGGAGAGCACTTTAAGCTGTCGGTCCCGGCTGCCATGAACATCTATGACAGTCGTTATTGGGACGTCATTGCCCTGTAATATCCTGACACTAGTCTAGCCTTAGTGTATCGTTAGCCTTCGGGTTGCGGAGGTCAGATGGCAGTCGCTCCGTGTAAAAACTGATATCCAGTCAAACTTGGGAATATTAAAAGGCTAGGGAGAAGATAAGCGTGTGCGCAAACACAAGTGCACTCCTTATTCCCTAACTCATGATCCGATGGGACGGTAATCCGACACGACCGGAGAAAGATTAGGCACAGGACCAATGGCTTTACGTGCTTTCCGAGGCATGGGAGTGTCCAACACCGGCAACTTCCTAACTCCGGGCTGTTATTGAGATTTCTCAACAGAAAACCCAATAACTTTTTACCCTACATACAAATTTTTGTTCCGTGTGGTATTCGAACTCAACAATCGACGTGCGTCACAAAGTCGCAAGGCGGCCAGTAAAACCACAAAACCCGTCCTGCAGTCAAAACTATGTCACTTTTAGAAATCAAATACTGGTCAATTGGTTGAGTAATACGTAGATTATACTAGCCTTTGCTTGCGGCTTCCCTCGGGATGAAAGGTATCCTATGTCTTTTTCCGTATCCCTGACAACGAATAGCACTTTTTCCTGGATGAAAGGAACCCTATGTCCTTTTCTGTATCCTTGACGTGTATGCGAAATTTCATGATGATCGGACGATGATTAAGGCATGAACAGACAAACAAACTCACATTCACCATTACAATATTACTTATGAGTACACAGTAATCCTTAGCAAATAGAATAAGAAAATGTTCGATACGATACTAGTTTTAACGTAATGCGCACGAACATTTACAATCAACATCTACTTCTAAATAAAGATGTGTAATGCAGTAGGAACTCTCAGGTAACGTATGCGTAATCGATGAATAACACTTCTTATACTCATGCATGAATCATAGCGCCTCAAGGCTACTATTACTACTTATGTGTAAGAAAGAAACATATACTTACTTATATATGTAGGTATAGTTGTTATTGATATGTGTACGTAAGTAGGTACATAATCATGATACTCTATAAGGCCGGGTTAAGGATAAATAAGGAGAACGTTTCTATTAAACAAGGGAAGAACCCACTCGAATTGTTGATTGTATAAGTATGTATGTCCAAATATCTAACTAACATATCCAGGAATCGTACCTAAGACATCTCATCCGTTGGCTTTGGACCAATCACGTCATCGTTGCATCAGTACGTCTATAATATAGATAGGTACATTTAAATAAACCCATTTAAAAAGTGTAAAAATAAAATAGATATATCATTAACTTGTTCAATAAGGTCATCCAAGAATTGGTGGTATCCCTAATATTCCCATAATTACCACCTGCTTACCATACAGTGGACTATCATCTAAATGCCATAAAATAAACAAAAACGCAAAATAAACTAAAAAACTGATAGAACGAATTCATAATAATTGTGACTACTACCTACATTAAGAACGCCACTTCACTGATAATTAATTGTTATCATAATGACTATTACTTATTAAATACATATTAAATATTAAAATCTTCATACAGACATGTGAACTAATGTAATAATGCATAAATAATATTATAATAATGTAACAAAACGGGATGATAATATTGTTATTATTCGAGGAAAATTGACGATGAAATCATGTTCGGACATAGAGGTAAATCTGTCAGTGTGAATTGTGCGTCCACAGTGAGTTGCGTTTCTCAGGATATTGTGACTTTAAAATAACTGTAAGTACACATTTTTATACTAAAAATCATACAATTATATCCTGCAGACATTTAAAGATATACCTTTCTTTTAAAGTTGTTTAATTTTAGTAAAAATTATGTATAATGCAGCATTCTTAGTCATGATGGTATAGGTTTGTTTAAATAATATGAGTTTATACGGAATGATGATTGGGTGTGGTGTTGCTATTCATGCAGTCAATAGGCACGTGCAAATCGTGTTGTTATAATATATATCACGTGTGGGTATTATAAAGGGTAAGCAGAGGCGCATTGCACTTAAATTTCGCAATCTACGTTTAAGTTGTAAGAAATACGAGACAACTTTATTGGCGTCTACCTGATAGTGTTGTCATTGTTACCGATATAAATCCGTATATAAGGCTTTACTTGACCCGGTAATCGAACTTGGAATCCCTCTATATCGTGCTTACGTCACTGTTGTCAACAAATGACACACCGCATTTTTGAAAACCTGTTCTTGTCAAGGTGACCTAATAAATATTTAAATATCAATTAATTAATCTTTATGGTTATATTCATTATTCTTCCTAATTAATTAGTTCGGGTTTGTGATAGTGTTACTTTTAAACGATTTGTCATATTCACATTATAATTTTTTTTAATATCGTGCACCATCTAGTTTAGAAGTGAGCACTATTGCTATTCTAGGTTTCGATAGATGGCGCTGTTTTAAATTTATTACGATGTACTATAAACTCATTTTCAAAAACACGACCACTGTGGTGGGAAACAGCTTGTGATTAATATGTTTGTAAAATTATTGTCACTGCGAAAATATGTAGTTTGAGCTAGTGACTTATTTTCCTCATATCAATCAGTATTTCGTTCTTTAGACATAGGTACTGCTGCCCTAAATTTGTGCCACCGGGTCTACCGCGGTCTTCTTATACATACATAATATGTAGTATCAGGAATTATTCATCGAAGGGGTGGAAAGAGGTCTGAAACACCCACATTTCACCAACTTTGCTTTTTAGTCCCACGTATTTGTGGGGGATATGGGACGAGCCTAGACGTCTACTGGACACAGTAGAAGATGCCTGCTACGGAAAATTGCTTAACATATAAATCTAATAACATTACACAATCGGTAATTACACTGGGGTCATCACAATCTAAATCATTAGTTCTCAAAGTGTTCCAGGTGGACCTCCAGGGGTCCACGGGAGACTCGACGGGGGTCGATTTATTAAAATTTATTGGCTTTCGATAGTAAAGAACTAAAATGTTGGCTTGACTTCAGCTACCAATGTAGGCAGATAATATTTTAAGAAGCTCAGCGACTGTTTGGCGTAGTGGAAAAGCAGTCGCCTTGCAACTACTTTCGCGCCGAGTGTTGTGGGTTTGATTCCTATACGGGGCAAAAATTTGTATGATCCACAAATAGATAGCTGTTCCAGGTCTAAGTGTTCTTTGTGTCCTTTGTTTGAATGTTTGTGAAGACCCCGCGACACAGGAAATAATCCTAGTGCGGGAATTGTCTTTATGCAATTAAATGTCATACTAGATCGGAACTTTCATTTGAATATATTTTTTTATTACAAGGCCTTCTGACCTACTGGTTCAACGATTTTGGACCTCCACTTTTTAACCTGAGACCTTCAAGCCTTTAAATCCGGCCCTGACGCCTTCCACCTCTATCTAAAAAGCATTGTTATCACAAGCGCGAGAGCGAGACCAAGCTATACACGGTCTAACACGTTGTCGCACTTCGCATTCAATGACAATTCTTTAAGAGATGGTGGTCAACTTCCAGATAACAGTAATGCATTTTAACTCATGACTCATTTTTAAGTTATGCACAGATAAGCGATGCAGGTGAACAAATATTTCAATAATGGTGTATTGTATAGCTGTAAAGCTGTTATATCAGTGTCTAGTGCGAGTTTGTTTAACGTTAACGCTGTCGATCGCGTTTATGACGTTCGGCGCTCCGATTGGCCCGTTCCAAGCTTTTAACCAATCAGAGAACCAAACACTCGCACTAGGCACTCTGAATAGTATTGCTGTACCGAGCGATGGTATGTACTTAGTGGTTCAGTGATGGTAAATGTGACTGCGTGCATAAGAAATCTCAGATTCTAATCTACTTCTAACTACACGTTTTTTTTTTAAGAAATTTTTATTAGTTGCCTGGAGTTGGGATGTTGGCAGTGTTGAACACTCCGTACCTCGAAAAGCAAATATAGCAGTGGTTCCTGCGTTTGATCTCTCTCGTGTCGGATTGACGCCCCATCAGATTATCAAAGGGCTGAATTTACACCGCCGCGGAATGGAATGGAAGCGACTTTTTGCAGCGAATTTGTACATAGCATGATGAACTTTATGTCAATTGTATAAAGTACAAACTAAATACGAGCCAAAAAAAGGTCGCGCGTCTTCCGGGGAATCCTCGCGCATTCTCGAGAATGCCCCTAGCTACTGTCAGCGCCATCTGTGGAATCCGCGGGAAGTGGCGCGAACAAGGAGTCGGTCGGAACGTTCTTTTTCTTCTGCCTTCAATGAGCGATATAAAAATAAGATCCAAGTCAACCATTCTTATCAACTAAAAGAGCGAATTCGCTGGAATACGCGGGAATCCTTGAGCATTCCCACGAATTTGCGCGCCTTCTAGCATCATGAGGCGAAATTGACGCTTCCATTCCATTCCATTCCGCGGCTGTGTAAATTGAGCCTTAGGGTATAAAAAGAGCACTTGCGTTCGCGTACACATTTTATGTTGCGCTGATGGATTAGACGCCATAATGATAATTCGGCCTGAAGGGCCTTACAGTATCGGTACTAATTTACAATGCACTACATTTTCCCCGCGGCTTCGCTCGCATAAATATAGGGAAGGTTAGGTTAATGACAGTACTTTTTTGTAGATAAAATGTAGCGCCACATAGATTTATGCTAAGTGCGTTAGTTTGTGTAAATAGGTACAAATTAGAAGGTACAATTTGTAAAAAAATCTATGTAACCATTTTTAAGCATGCAGTGCTGTATTGGTTGCTAGCGTGTTCGTTTGTACGTGTCTGTGGGATTGTTTGACAATTACGCATGCAGTGGCTGCATGGGCAATTGTAAGTCATTTTGTATGTATAAATAAAAATAATATGACCTAATATTGTCTTCTGTTTACGCGAATGTTATTCATTGAAATTAAACTACTATATACGGATTTTATCGCGTTGTTTATTTGACACTGTTACAAATTTTTTTTTTTTTTTAGAAAACTGTTACTGTCAATAATTTAATTAGCTTAAAAATTTGTAAAGTTTAATAGTGATTATAGTAGTGTAACAGATTAAAAAAAAAAAAAAAAATTTTGTAACAGTGTCAAATAAACAACGCGATAAAATCCGTATATAGTAGTTTAATTTCAATAATATGACCTATTTAGTATATTAAACATTATATTAATCATTTCGAATGCTTTGTACGGGTTGTTTAGTTAGTAACTCCGCACACTATAATAAGATTTTGAAGTATGTAGTAGAGAAATGAATTATAACGTAAATAATTTATTTAAAGTATTAGTAGATAAGTTACAGTAAAAATAAGACTAATTCTTTCTCTTAATGCACTCGTAAAGTTTGCTTATGTTTGGTTTACGTTCAACTGAGTCCATGTATTTTGTTGTATCGATAAATGTTGAGCGCGCAGCTACACGCGCTGTGCAACTTGTGGTGTGGGCAGCAATGTACGGTATTGAGACCGTTGATGCTTAGTAACAAAGCAAATTATGAACGAGGAAAAAGATAATCCATAAAACAGAACTTCGATTTAGACAAACCGTTCAAATTAAATTCAAAATTATGTATTTCGTTTCACAGTCGTCGCCTCGTCGGTTTTCCAAATGATTTCTTCATTGTTGTTGTGTATTTTCATAAATATGTCGAGGGTTTCAATTTTGCCTCTATAAGTTATCTAAGGAGATAGTTAACGCCATCTAACGCAACAAAAACAAGTGAGAAACGGCAATGAATTGCCGTAAATCTTAGAGTTCTAAAAACAATATATAAGGTTTATGACATTTATTTTTCTCAAAAGATTTACAAATCACTTACAGAGAAAATACATTATAATTAAATATACATTAAGCTGATTGGCGTAGCGAGTAAGTACCTAATTATATGTAATACTTCACTAAAAGTTATTTGCTAATTACGTATTCACGTTTTTACGTATCATGTTAACACTAGATACCTATATCTACCATCACAAACCAAGTCAACTAAATAAACATTTAGATAGTACATGTATATATAATATATTTTTTTTTGCCTACCTTTTATATAATAATAATAATAATATTCTATCACATACACACAACACCGTCTAGCCCAAACTAAGCAGAGCTTGTACTATGGGTACCTACTAGACAATGGATAAACATACATATATACATTTTTTTTGTAAATACATACATATTATACATAGAAACACCCAGACCAAGACAAACATCCATATTCATGCACACAAATGTTTGACTTGTGCGGGAATCGAACCCGCGACCTCAGGCGTGGCAGTCGGTTACACTTACCACTACGCCATCGAGGCCGTCAAATTAATATTAATATTTTTACAAATAATTATTATTCTCTATATACATATATATAAGTAAATACCTTTTTTTATATTTTTTTTATCTATACTAATATTATAAAGCTGAAGAGTTTGTTTGTTTGTTTGTACGTTTGTTTGTTTGTTTACTTGAACGCGCTAATCTCAGGAACTACTGGTCCGATTTGAAAAATTCTTTCAGTGTTAGATAGCCCATTTATCGAGGAAGGCTATAGGCTATATATCATCACGCTAATATCAATAGGAGCTGAGCACCAATGAAGAATGTTTCAAAATCGGAGGGTATTTTTCCATTTGAGAGCTTCCGCTGCGTGCGCTGTGTAAACAGTTAAAGTTTCGCAAAAATCATGTATGACAGAATTGTTCCCCTTTAAAAGTTCTAAAAAAAAGTCCGCGACAGCATATGTCTATCTTTTAAGGTTGGCTCACTATAACCATTTTTATGCTAACCAAATTTGTTCTAAAATAATGCATTATTTGCGAAGGTATTATTATAAATATGATATTAATCCTTATCCAAATAAATACGTTATTCATCACAAGTATTTAATTTAAAACAAAATTGCCCTTTACATCATTCGATTTCAATGAATATCTTAGGAGATATCGCAGTTTTAAAATAACATTGCAGCAAAATAATTACCCATTACAGACATAGTACAAACGATGTTTCTCCTGGTTTATTCTGCGTGATTACTACTGGTTCGATTTGAAAATTCTTTTAGTGTTGGGTAGCCTATTTATCGAGGAAGGCTATAGGCTATATAACATCACGCTACGACCCACGGGGGCGGCGCAGTAACGATAAACGCGGGTGAAACCGCGGGAACATCTAGTATTAGATAAACACTGTCTCTAATACAGGTCCTATCCTAGTTTAAGAGACAGGGTTTCAAAATAATTGTATACAGATTTTTACTACAATGGATCTTCAAAACTGTTATGTAAATCCTTTTATTGTATATTGTATATAATAAAACATCTTAGCATATATATATAATAAATGTATATATGTATAATGTGAACTCATCTGAAACTTTTTGAATAAATAAATATTATTATTATTATTATTTACATTGCATGCGTATTTCTAATATATAATTATTTAGCTTAGTGGTATGTAATTATTATCATGAAAAATCCTTTAAAAAGTGGTTTTTTAATATTTTCTTAAATGTGGACAGAGATTTTGCTTCTTTAATATATTTAGGTAATTTGTTGTAGTGTTGCGCTCCCTCGTAAAGGATACTCCTTTTTCCATAGTTTGTTCTATGTATTCTCAAACATAGGTTATTAGCCTGTCGTGTCACACGCTTATGGTAATCTATCTTTTTTGTAAATGTTATTTGAGAATGAGTATCTCTTGTGAGTATTTTTCTAATAAAAATGCATGTGTGTGTGCATTTATACGTTTGGGTTACATTAAATAACTTTGTTTCTTTGCAAAGGTCACGTGATATCACGTGACCTTGAGGTCAAAGGTCGTAGTTATTTCGGGGGTATATCGACTGTGCTGAGTCGAATGGCGTTGACCGCGAGTCTCTAGCTCTTAGGGCGCGTTCCCACTATATCGTGACGATTAATTTATCGTTGGACGACTGTCGTCTCTAGCTGTTCCCATTATATCGACTGTTTATCGTCACTGTATCGTCGTAATATTTTATCTTTGAACGTGTAAACGACGAGACGATATTTTTATCGTGGCTACGAATAATAGTTGCAACAAAAACACACGATTTGCCGTCATGATTAGTCGTGACGTTTTTTTTTATCGTTTTAAGACTCGTGCTAGCGTTTCCCATTGACTTGACAATCTGTCGTCACTGCAAAAAAAGTCGTGGTCGATAGTTAATCGTGTCATCCTGTATGTGAACACCTATATTTAAGTACACAAGCCACGACGCTTTAAACGACACGATAATCTATCGTCACGACTTAGTGGGAACGCGCCCTTACGGTTCTTGAGTTAAAAGTTGTATAACAGACAGACGGACAAAGCTGTTGTATAAGAGTTTTTCGAACTCTAAAAACTATGTGTTGTCTGTGATATGAAAATAACTGCACAGATGGCGTAGTGGTTTAAGAGGTCGCCTCGCCACTGCCGCCGCGCCGAGTGTTGTGGGTTCGATCCCGATCGAGACGAAAATTTGTGTGATCCACAAATGGTTTTGGTTTATGTATGTCTATATACCTAGGTATGTGTGTGTATATTAAATCAATCATGTATCATGTCATATTAGTCAGTAAATGTTTACTCATGAAGAGCAGTGTTTCCTTTAAGCATCCCGAACGCCCAACCTTATATGGTTGTTTCGAGTCTACGTGTTCTTTATGTCCGGTGTTTGGATGGTTGTAAAATGCCTTGCAACACAGGTATTATTCCCTAGTGCGGTAGTTTAAAAAAACAAAGGTTTCATTGTGGTCTTTTGTGTAGGTACTATCTTTATTTATACGACTGTCTCAGTGACGCAACGGTTATGAATACGTCTGCTTTGCCTGAAGTCTCGGCTCGATTTCCCGGTTGGACATAGTGTTATTACTTATTAAGTTTTCTGTCAGAATGTTCTCAGTAGCTGGACGCGTCCAGTACTGCGCATGGTAAACGAAAATAGGCTCGGCCTTTATACGTAAAACCCAAACACATAGGTGCCGAAATCTTGGCATAATACACCTCTGGTCTCTTAGGGTGCCTTAGACTATGTATCTATCAATTTTACCCAAAGTCCAATCAGCTCATGACCATGATTGTGACTCGTGACAATGTCGGCAAAAGCTTTAATATTTTGTAATATTAACGTAAACGTAATACTACACTATACTAATTGTCTTTTTCCTCATTCATAATTTAAATTATTAACGTTTTTTGTCAGTGAGGTGACACAAGATGGCGCCTCTGTCGCTGAAGATAGTATTAGACGAGGGCGCAGTGACGCGAAAAGTGAAGTTTGACAACAAGATGACAGTGCACGCCGCACACGCCATCGTCAAGGACAAGGTCATCGTCGCAGGCCCTAGCAAAGGTAACAATCCGTTTCGACTTCGTAGTTCGATCATAAAGGTGCTATATACAGACTAGGGATGTTGCGAATATTCGCATCGGCATCCGTAATTGCGGATCTTCCGCATAGATTTGGACATCTGCATCCGCATACGCATCCGCAATAATCAACGCGGATGTTAATGCGGATCCAGATATAGCGCAGGTTGCGAAAAGAAAGAAAATGGCTGGGCCGATGAATGGCGCGATGATTCTTCAAATGAAGATGAGAATCAAGAAACACTAGAAAATGGTATAGCTAAATGTATGAACCTTTGCAAAACAGGCTTAAACCTGCAAAGGTGATATTAGATACTTTTTATTAAATAAGTTCAAGTCCCACACAGGTCAGTGGCGGAGCGTGGGTGACAGCCTCCCGTGGCGGAAGAAAATTTTGCCGCCGTCATAATTAGGTATTTCAATTTAAAAGACTGCAATATACAGAAATTCTAAACAACTAGAGTACAAACTGCCAGCAGATCTCATAGTCTCAGCTCAAAATACAAACATATTTAAAATAAAATCGACAAATGACTATTTAGCAGAATACAGGCATATCAGTTGCTTCAACTGCCTGCCTGTTTATTAATAATAATAACTTTTCGTCAAGAACTGTCATCATTATTGTGTATTGTACATTTGTCCATTCCTCTTGTTCGTCATAAAATGGTTTAAAAATATCATTCAGTTTAATATTATTATTTATTGTGAAATGTTGCCGCCCCTGCCGCCCACGCTACGATACTCCACTGAGACTGACAGGTCAAACATTTGTGTGGTTCACGAATGATCGTATCAAGTTTGGGTGTTCTTTGTGTGTTTGTAAAGTCTTACGCGATATAGATATTGGTCCTATTGCAAACAAGCAAATCAAAAGGATGAAGAAGGAAGAACCATATACTGAAAAAAAACAAATTGGGACGGTCTGGGGACTGCCGATAGAAGTGAAAACTTTAATCCTTGATCATAAACACTGCTTTAAAAACAAACAAAAAATGAGGGGCGTGTCGGATTCCTGATACTCTCTTAGGAGTTGTTAAAGGGGTCAAAATTTAGTTATTTTTTGCGTAGGACGCACCATTTCTGAGATATTGTTAATATTCTAAAATAATTAAAAAATGGAAAGCGTGGAAGCGTGATGATGACGAAGCGTGACGATGACGCGAGTTCTATGATTTTTGTTCACCCAAGAAGTGCTCAACGCGCCTAAAGATTTCACTTCAAAAATAAACTGAATGCACAATCCCAATGAAATTCGAACTTTCTGTCGAACAAAGTCGACATAAGCGCCTTACAGGCAGAACAAAACACTGCACATTATTTTTATTATGATAATAATCATTACACTAGGTAGGTATTTGAAATCCACTGCTCTAACGAATCCTACGAGTAGACTAAGTGAAGCAGTTACCTAGTTTGTTTTTAAATGCTCTGCTTTTATTTAATATATAATTATCTTCCGGATATCCATATCCGTATCCGCGGATATCTGCGGGAGAAAAAAGATCCGTATCCGTTACATTTTTGACGGATCTTTTACGGCTCTTTTACTTTATTAATTTTAATACATAGATTTAATTCTATATATAGGTGATTAGGTAGCAATAAAATACTATTACATTTCAAACAAACAATTTTTTATTTCTAAAAATAAAATATTTGGCATCAACATTTATCATAGTGAGATATCATACGATACAATACTGCACGTAACTTAATGGAACTAAATCAACTATCTAATATAATTATGTTTAAACACTTCCTATAGTATAGGAAGTTATTATAAAATATTAATTAAAATATCTTTATAATGATCTTTCAAGTAACATTTATTATAGAAAGTTATAAGATCACT
This sequence comes from Catocala sponsa, assembly GCA_963564715.1. Taxonomy (NCBI): domain Eukaryota; kingdom Metazoa; phylum Arthropoda; class Insecta; order Lepidoptera; family Erebidae; genus Catocala; species Catocala sponsa. The sequence continues at coordinate 12,001,649 of OY751352.1, forward strand.
TTTATAACAAAACTTAAATCTTAAGGTCACGCGAACCGACACTGATTGAGTAAGAAAGTTAAGATCCGTATCCGTATCCGTATCCGCGGATCTACATTTTAAATTATCCGGCACATTAATAATTATATGTACTTATAATTAAATATCCAAGAAAAATTTCACTAACATTATGCAAATTTTACCAGACATTTTTCTTAATACACTTGTATCTATGTATCTATGTAAAGGAATCTTTAACCACGATTTTCACCCACCTAAAAGCATCGGATTGACTTGAAATTTTATTTAACTAACCCACACTTTTTACAACAAAATTAATTATTTTGTTAATCACTTTATTTCTATTCTAAAGTGTTGGAAGATTATTTTTACTTTGTTTTTCTATTAGAGATAGTTATTTAGATAGTTTTAGATTAGATTTCTGAATTTTATTATATTTATATTTATTTTTTGTACAATTCGTTTAGAATACGCACTGTTCATGCGTTCAGCTGACAATGATCTGTCTGGTATCTGGCTGGAGCCCCAGCGCACGCTGGACTACTACATGCTTAGGGATGGAGACTCCCTCGATTACATCTGCAAAGTCAGGAACCTCCGGATCAAGTTGTTGGATGGTAAGAACTGCTTATCTACTACTAGCGACCCGCCCTGGCTTCGCACGGGTGGTACAAAACCTGAACAAATTATACACCTAAACCTTCCTCATGAATCACTCTGTCTATTGGTGAAAACGTCATGAAAATCCGTTCAGTTGTTTTTGGGTGTATTGCGAACAGACGCGGTGGGAACTTTCTTTTTTGTAGCAGTGAGTTTCTTGCAGGCATCTTTTAACTGCATGGCTAGCGTAGGTTTAAGTGGTTCCCTGCCATGACTATAGGGCTGAGTGTTGCGGGTTCGATTCCCACACGGGACAATAATTTGTATTATCCACAAATTGCTGTTCTGGGTCTGGGTGTACCTTGTGTCCGTTGTTTTAATGTTTTGAAAGTCTCCACGACATAGGTTAATTCTAGTGAGAGGATTGTTTTAAAAAGTCCATGCGTTGACGACCTCGGTGGTCCATTTGCACAAGAAGTTTTTTTTTTTGTATACTACTGAGTACTACTGATAGTAAGTGGTCACCGTAGCCTATGGACGCCTGCGAGACCAGAGGCATCACTTGCGCGTTGCCGACCCTTTAGGAAAGGAAGTGGGAAGGAGAAGGAGCGGGAAAGAGGTTAGAGGGTGATTAGGCCTCCGGTACTCTCACTCACCGAACGAAACACAACAGTAGGAATACTGCTTTTTCACGTCGATATTCTGTGAGAGGGTAGTCCTTCCCCGGTCGCACCGGCCCATTCATGCTGAAATCAGCGAGGGTCTACTACTCTATATTATAGCTGATCGTAACATCTCGGGTGCACATCCAGGTTGCCAGTGTTTGATGCAGTAATGAAGGTAATTGTTGCTTTAGTGCTTATATATGTGCTTATATATAATATCAGGCTTGTATATAAATTGTCCCGATACTGGGCATGTGTCTCTTCTGTGTGAGAAATCCATAGTCCACGACGCTGGCCCAGTGCGGGTTGGCAGCCTACACATCATATATGTATCATCAAGAACTTTATTGATTGATAACTCTCAGACATGCAAGTTTCCTCACGGTGTTTCCCTTCACCGTTACAGCGAGTGATAATTTAATGTGTAATACGCACGTAACCTCGAAAAGTCAGAGGTACTGCGAGGCAATCCAACAGGCCTAGTGAGAGACACTAGGCCCTCGCTGCTATTATTGGTAAATAAAATACAAGCCTAGTATTACTATGTTATGACGTAACGAACGGTAATGATAACGATGATATTGTCACAGGATCGGTGAAGACTATACAGGTGGATGAAGGGAAGTCGGTCAGCGAGCTGATGATGAGCATCTGTGCGCGCATCGGCATCATCAACTACGATGAGTACGGACTGGTAAGAAAATTTTCAATCGGCTCTTTTGAAAATTACAAAACAGCACTATAGAATTAACTATAGGACTGCAGTCTTATTTTTACCTCAAATCAAAGGTAATATGTGAAAAACTGGTATAAATCTTAGTTCATTTTGTTTGTTTGTTCCTCGTCACCATTAGTCATTAGTTGTCTTAAATGTCTAATTATATTTTCCTTTCATATTATTAGCGAACTTATGACACATTAAAAACATATACTTTAAATTTGCAGTGTCCTGAAGAGGAAGAAAATGTAGACGAGACAAAGGAACAACCACATACTGGCACCCTGACCATGAAGAGAGGGATCAAGAGGGAACGAGAACGAGACGTGGCACTCGAACAGCTCAGCAAGAAGCTTAATACTGATGATAACGGTATGTATTGCTGTTTCTGACAGCCAGAGGCCCACTTGTTAAAAGCTTTTTCCGTACCCGAAGGATGCCGACAGTCCCTATTACCTAGCCTCCGCTGTCCGTCTGTCTGTCAGCGGGCTGTATCTCATGAACCCGTATAGGTATAGTTGAAATTTTTACAGGGTGTGTATTTCTATTGCTGTTATAACAACAAATGAACAAACACATAGTGTTATATCTTTTATGATGGTACAAGTTGGACAAAACCGGTCAAATGACGAACTGCCGGTCAAATGAAGGTGCCCCTTCATGTACGAGTTCGTCATTTGACCGGTTTTTTTGCCATATTATGGACTGTTCCATGTGAACACATTATATTTGTGGTTATTGTACCATGCATATTACGAACCTAAAAGGACTACAAATGTAATGATATTCCAGCTATTGTACACTGTTACCTTATCTTGAAAATGTAAAGAATTTTTTAAAATAAATGCTGCAAACCTCAAAATATCCTAATTATTTTCGCCGTTGCTACTCAGAACAGGTTACATGGTGCACTGAAGTCCCTACCAGCTTAGAGAAGTTATAGCTTATAAGCCATCTGATGACCCGAATTGCGTCTTTTAAATGCTCTTTAATCACCACAATGCAAAGTTGGCCTAAGAAGGTTGCGAAATTGCCAAAGAAGAGAGAGACCAAAATGGTTTATTTTGATACACATAAGCGGGCAAGCGGTCATCGTGCCACAACCGCCGTGGTGATGTGGGCTTGAATACCACGTGGGACAAATTATTTGTGTGATTCATAAATAATTGTTCTGAATCTAGATTTAGTTTGTAAGTTAGACGTTTGCTAATTCTCCCGCAACACAGGCCTGAGGCCCTTAAACGGGAACTGACCTCATCAAAAATAAAACAACGTAGCAAAAATTTAAAAACACAGTCAACACAAAGAAACCGACGTGAGCAACACAAATTGGAAACAAAAATACCCTTTAACCAGACGACTCCCTCCAGCGAAGAACCAGCTACATCTTCTGAGTAATCATTGCTATTCTATCCCCACTAGTGAATTGGCTAGACCAGCACCGGACTCTCCGGGAGCTGGGCGTGGATTCCACAACGACTGTGATCCTGAAACGTCGTCTGTTCTTCTCCGACCGCAACGTGGACGCTCGCGACCCGATCCAGCTGAACTTGCTGTATGTGCAGACCAGAGACGCTATATTGAATGGACGGCATCTCGTCACGGAGGATCAAGGTTAGTGGTCAAACAGCATTTCCTGGAAAGAGCCTGTCAAACCTAGCAAAAATTGACGTTTTTGGTGCAACTAAATTAGACGTACCTACTTTCTGAAAAACGTTCCAACCCACAAAGTTAACATTTGGAGATAATCGTGATTGAAGTTCAATCCCGTATTGCTTCTTCATACATGTGGGTTGGGCTACTAAGTCATGATTTCATATTTAGAGTGATAGTAGAGCTACCAAATGTTTCCAGCTAGTAAATAGTAACCCCGTGACTAATTTGCTAATAATAACTCGATTTTGACCCGATTGTGGGTTGGAACGTTTTTCAGAAAGTACGTCCAATTGTCTATTCCTTAAAATTCTCTACTATGATGTACTTACTTATTTTATATAGGAGTGTTCTGTTACGGTGTTTTTGGTTTTAACGAATTTAGTATCGTTTTCTTTGCGCCGGCTAATCCGAAATGGACATAAATAAACCTTGTGTAATAAATATGCCGTCAATACCACACAAGTGCCATGTTGGTTTTAACTATTCTGCAAAGTCTCCGTATGCCAACAAAACGACGTAGGCAACTCGTTGGGTTTGGTGACTAGTCTATACAACTGGAGGACGTGGGTTCGAAATCGGTCGAGCCAAAAAAGCAATTGAGTTTTCTGCACAATAACGCGAATACATTTGTGCAGTGCATAAATGTATGCACTCTACGCATCAAAAATACTATAATAATAGTCGCCCGCGATGGCTAAGATCGGCCGCCGTCATAAAAATGCAGTCTATAAAACATTATAACTACATAACCAAAACCTGAAAACTAACACAATCTAACACAGTCTGATAAACATGACGCAGGTTTATTCTTTACTATTTTTAATACGAATCAATGATTAAGCAGGCGATATTAATCCACCAATCAAAACCAATTTTAGGTTTTGCTAGTGTTACGTAATTATTATTAAATGTAAATAATAAAAAATTCTAAGCAAAACTATATTAAATTTTAATTTTAAACAAGAATATCGATGTTTGTAAACAATACGGACCTTTGAGAGGCAAAGAACACGTTGTCTTATTACCTACTCATTGTTTAATAAGTATGTATTAGACACGAAGGATTCATTAGTTTAAAGACTTTTTGCTATTGAAGCATACTTTCATGCACGTGTCACAAAGCGAGTCATAGACTAGTTAAATACACATTAAATGAAGCTATATATTTCTGTTTGCAATATTTATGTGCCTAAGTGCCTTGGTAGCAACTAGGAAAGCAAATTGCTGTGCATGGCGCTTGGAACGTATCCCGAGTCGTACAGAGTGATATTACGTTTTTATGACAAAAGTTCTTAATAGCACCACGCCAAGGGCCGATCCAGCTTTGGCGCCAGGAGTGGAGGGGGGCGGGTTAGTCGTGGTCAAGTCATAAGAAGTTATAATTTAATTTTGATAATAATATATACAAGTAAAAAGTAGGTAAGTATTTTATTAATAAATGTAAGTACTGTACTTACTTAAAAATACCTACCTATATTTAAATAACAAAATTAATTTTCTTTTACGTTTTCTCCCGAAACGCGTTATCACTTTATCTACTTCAATGGGTACGTTTTTATGGACATGGAGAAGTGCCAGTCCGGTTAGACGTTCTTCTACCATTGAAGCTCTTAGCCACGATCTAGGTCCTGGACCCAACCCAGGGAGGGAGGGGGGTCATGACCCCCATGACTCCTCCCTGGATCCGCCCTTGCACCACGCTGTCTGAAACTGTACATATTGAACGTCAATAGGTTCCCCCGCTGTATCATAATACCTAAGAACATAGCTGGTGTAATGTTAGTTTTAAAAACAGTATGCCTAACCTTTTGAGGCCTATATCCTTAAACCGTGAGGTCTATTTATGTATGTAAATTATAAGTTTATTTATTTATTTATTAAGGATCTCCAACAAAGAATATACACAAAATTGCACAGACAAATGGACATTAGTTTTGTATAGTGTACTCCTTCAGTTATGGGAGACCACAGCATGCACATACGTATAACAACAAAGCATAAATTGAAAATTTAAAATTAATTATTTAAAATAAGCTACACGTTAGGAATTAACTTAACAAAGTTAGTTACACGTTAGGAATTAACTTAACAAGTTAGTATACTAATTAAATAATTTCTAATTCCAGAAACAATTAAATTAAACTTTATACAACTACTATTAGTTTGTAATCATTTAATTAAATTGTAATGAAAAATTTGGTATATTATATAAATTTTTTGTATCTTTATTCCTAAGTCGAGACCTAGATGTCGTTGACCTCCAAACACAAAGCATGTTTCTTTGAGTATTAAGTATTCTTGGTATGGTATATCGTATACTTATATAAACTTATTGGTTGTCCAACGAAAGTACCAATTTTGCATTCTGGAAGTCAGAAGTCATGAATTCGTAACAAATGTTGTGTTGAATATTTTACGTGCCTACATTTAACATTTAAAAAAATGATATTAATCTAAACAAATTGAAATCATACATAAATAATTTAATTCATGGGATTAATATAAATTAATAAGAATCAAATTACAAATGTCTTAGTAAATTAAAATTACATATTTTAAATAAAATAAACATAAATAATTGACACAACACTATTTTATTTAGTCACAAAAATGAACGGGTTCTTAAATAGCTTTGAGAAGTCCTGTACGGTATAGCTTCCCTTTTTTTGGCAAAAGGGGAGCGGAATATGTGGAAAGATGGATAGTTCCGGATCCCACTGACAAGGTAGCAAGGAAGCTATAATAATATAATAAAATGATTTTAAGGACACTTTGAGGACATAATTATAATGAACTTTAATGATGTTTGCAATTCTATGAGTATTCAATATGGTCGTATTGTAAAAGTCTTGGGCCGACCGGCGACCCCGATACGACGAGCGCTTGGCAACGGTGACAGACGTCTGCTCCGCGCTGTATTGATAAACTTGAACTGGTCGGCTTACATGGTGCTGGCGTTGTCTAGACATGTTTATACATAGGCATGCCCCGCGGCGTCGATCGTGTAGTTTGGTCAATATAATAACAGAGGCGTATTGACGTCAATTTCAATGTAATAATACTATATTTATAATTAATTAGTTTTTTATACAAAACATTTTCAGAACAAGTAATTTATTATTTCATATTATAAATGATACGCGATATCATACATTTGTAGTCCAATTCACTAAATACATACATCTAAACTAATAGTAATAATAATATAACTAACTTACAGGTACCTACCTGAAATACATATATTACAATAGAAATAAATTATAAATATAAAATATTGTTATTAGTAATAAAGTAAAAATATAACCTTCACACAGTTGACTGAATACCATAATAATGTACTTACGCACTTATTTAACAAAGCGTTGACATGACGAGTAGTGCTTCCTTTTGTTTCATTTTAAAATTACCTTATCCATATTATATTTTGTTTTGTAAAATATCAGAATTTACAGTTCATGCTGTTCAGTTTACACTACAGGAAAATTACATTTACAGCCGTGTAAATTTAAACTTATTACAAGATAGGGAAACAGGAAAACTATCCTAGTTATAGGGTAGTTTTCCTGTTTCCCTGGTTCACTGGTTTTGTGCATAGCTTCAAAGCGTCGCTTTTACGGCTAAATACAGGTATAAAATTGCTTTATTTCTACTATTTCTATATTATTACTATATTATAGTAGTTACTAGGTCTCGCGTCTTTTTTTTTAACGCGGGTAAATGTGCAATTTACTTTCCCCATCGCCGGTTATGGGGCGGGCGATGGGAATATGTCGGGATCCAGCCCAAGATGGAAATTTGGGCTAAACCTACTAAAACCACCGTGGTGTTCCTCACACCTTTATGGCGGAGCCGCGCGGATCGCTTTCGCATTCAAATCGCGACCCCGCCAAAGGTTCGACCCACACAACCATCACACACAAATTAAGGGACCTAGTCCCCGACGACAAAGCGGGGGACCTATTCCCCCTTTCGACATCGAGAGGCGTGCGCGGAACACGAACGCCGCCTACTCGAACCTGCGCTGATCGGGCGGTGGACGGCCCCAATGGGTTCACCGCCAGCAGGCTTCTACTCAAGGTAGCTGGAGGTCGTCTCGTGCCCTCCTGCGCCCGGCTCTGCGGTTAGGGAGAGGGATTGAAGGTTCTCTCTCTCTCCGCCGCCTCCTTCACTAACATCACCTTCTCACAGAAGGAGGCGACGGCATTCCAAGACCTCTCACTCTAAACCATGGACAGAACCATAGCCTCGAGCGAGAGGACGAGCCTACCGACTGCCGCATGCATAACACGGCGTTGCGTGGCCTAAGCAGGGCAACCTACCAATGTGTGCAACGCCGTGTCTTCGACAACAACGCGGCAGTCGCCGCAGTGATGAAAACCGGGCGTCTCCTGTTTGCCTTTTCAACACAGGTACCGACCGAAACAACCGTGGTCGGTCTGCACCTGCGTCAGACAAAACGTGAGGGTGCCATGACGCCTCTCCAAGTACGGGTCTTACCGCCACGATTGTGGCGCCCGACGTCTCGCGTCTTAGCCAAGCATGATTATCGCGTAACATGTAAGTCCAAAATAACGATTTATGTGTTCATTTCGGTTCTATTTATACAGACTTGTTTTACGGGAACTATACGTAGTTAATATAAATTTACCTCTATGATATGTATATTTTTTTCAATTGTAAGTATAAAAAGCTATTTACATTTATTTTATTTAACAAATAGAAGAGAAAATGGTTCGAGACTGCCTTTGGATATAAAATATTGTGGCAACGATTTTATCTTACCTATTTTACATAGGAAAAATATTTGTCAAATGTACCAATTAAATCAACATTTAAAACCAATGCGCATTCCAGTGCACATCATAATATGAGCTGATAAACTTAGCAAAATATAAATATCGTGTTATGTAAGCCGGCCATGACAGTGCGAGCGAGAAGTGTCGAACACGACCGAAGGCCGACGAAGCGACGGACGCGTCGATCGCGCCGACCGCGGCGACCGCGTTGCCGATCAGTGCACGTCGCCATGTTCCACGAGAAACTCGACATCAAGCTCATACGACAAGTTCGAGAAAACCCCGTACTCTACGACTATAACCATGAGAAATATATGGACTTTAATGCTAGAGAAGTCGCTTGGCAGAAGATCGGGGACGAGCTGAAAAGGCCAGGTAAGTCCTCCTTTAGTGTTTACGATGGGTCCGTTACTATTGGTTTTCACTCGCAGATATAACGATCGTATTTGTAAGTGAGATCGATTTGAATTCGTATAAACATTCCGATCCGTATTACGGCACTGTTCTTCAGTTTCATACATTAATGTAAATTTAAAATTAATATATAAATAAAACATTATATACGCAAATCACATCAAAATACTAAAGTTACAGCGAAATTGCAAAAAGTACCTATAGTATTGTTTATTTACGAATATACAATAATGTATTTAGTTAGACTATTTTATCTAAGGATAGATCCATGAGGTAACTTAAACGTGCTTTTGACATTCCTATTTATTTTATGAAATTTATTTCCAGCGGCCGATTGCAAAGTAAGATGGATAAACATAAGAGATGTACACAGAAGGATTTTACGTAAAAACCTCGGTCAGAGCACACGCCTCAGTAAACACTATAAATACGAAAACGAGCTCAGTTTCATGAGAGCTTTCTACAAGGATGTGGCTCCCCCACAAGTCAGGTGTGAAGATGAAGATAAAACAAATGACTGGACTGTGAACTTGGTTTGTGAGGATAATATGGTTCCAGACGGTTCTTGCAGCGATGATTCCGATAAACCAATAAAGAAAATAAAAACGAAACGTAGAAAAGCCAAAAAGATTAAGGATGTATCGTATGATGAGGAAGAAAAACAGGCATCCTCGACGTTTAACGAGTCTCAACACTCTCAACCTTCTACGGTGGACTTTGATGTTTCAGATCCTGTAGATGCGTTTCTGTTAAGTGTTGGCGCCACTCTAAAGACATTTTCTCCTTATCATTTGAATGTTGCCAAGAGTAAAATCTTTGCGGTTGTGCAGGAACATGACTTGCAACAAATCGTTCAGAAGGAAAGACAAGAACAGCATGATGTGAAAACGTGTACGACAAACGAGATGTATATTGTATAATAGTCTAGTGGTAACAGAGGGTAATTTATACATCCATTTAGTAACAAATGTTGTATAACAAAGGCAAGGAGAAATGTGCTATTATTTTTTTATAATACCATTAATGAAGGAGACATATTTTATTGACAGTGTTTTATCAATACTTAAATCTCAATCACCTAAGATGGTATAGTAGATAGAGATATATCAAGCTTACTGTTAACAGTATCAACTGATTCAAACAGCGTCGTTTAAAAAAATCCTGTAAGTATAAAGCCCGGATTCCGAATTGAAAAAAGTAGCATTTCTCAACAGTATTCTCGAATATTTTTCTACAGAATCGAATTTAATTAAACCTTCATCACTGAGCATTAACTTAAGTAGGTACTTATATAATGTTATACCTACTTAAATATTATCACAGTTTAAGGAAATTTGATACAGAAACAAAAAATAATGCTTAAAGTAATACAAGTAGACTTTAAGTCGTTCTCAACATGTAATTCTCAATTCGGAAACCGAGGGTGAATAGAGGAAATCTTAGGATTGTAAGCGCTCGTAAAGTCATTGGCATTATTACAGTGTTATACAGCTATTATTAGTAAGAGGATTAGTTTATAGGTTCAAAGATCTCTAAAATTTTGTGTGAGCATTTATAAGTACCTACCTAATTTTGTAAACTAGTATTTTTTTCTATATGACATTACAAAAAAATATCAAACAAAAATTATCTAGAGTAACTCATTAAGATTATGTATGTACTAAGTTAAGTTTTAGTTTACTTGAATAAAGGTCTTATTTTATAAAAAGAAATAGGTATCTAAATTCAACTCGGTGCACATGATTCATAATATTTGAATGTTAATATTATTATATTTGAATTTGTTAATAATATTTGAACTCATTTTAGTGTTTTATTTTTAACATTTATCTGTATTCTAAATCTTAGAACACTAACTTTCAAGTCACAGGTATACTGTATACACTACTATTTAGGGAGTTAGGAGTTAGGGGTTATTCTATCAGTGTGACAATACTATCAATAGAATATACCCAACTTTATAATAAGCAAAATGTTAAAGTTATTTACATTAATAATGATTAGATTACATATTATTGTTATAGGTGCATTTGTATGTTTCCATGTGAAATCACGGACGTTTAAAATGTTTAAATAATAGGTACAGTTAATATAATAATTACTCGACAAAGACCTACAATGGAATTGGATAACAATAAGCATGTCGTATAGAAAAAGTGAGAATGGATCGAGTTTACAGGGTAGGTGCAACTCGCCGGGCGCGGGTCGACGATCGATATCTCACGCACGCACACATCGTTCCGTCGCGTCGCCGTCGGCGTCGTCGGAGCGCTCGCACGCGTTCCGACACGCGCCCACATTCTGAACACACTATTGTGACTAGCACACATTCACAATTTCACATGACTATACATACGTACCTAATAGGTACGTACTATTGTGTCTAGCACACATCGACATGACTAATACAGACCAAAGATAATTGTAGTTCTACAATATCATTGATACAGACGAACATTACGAACTATAAGTTTAGTAATAATTGCGCGCCAAAATCATTTGGCATAAGCCTACATGCGTCTGAACAGCTGTTCGGCTGACTAAACCACAGAAATCTTAATAATATACTCAATATACTTACTCAAATCTCTTTATCTCATCTATTAGTACGTATGATCGAGATTGAAAAGGCAGAGTGTATTAACTATTGACGTCTAACTTTGTGTCGCTTTCGCGCATGCAATAAATTTTGCCGTGCCCGACGGGGTCCATAATTGTTCTCTCTACATTTATAAGACCTGTGTATACATTATGGAGTGCAATAAACGAATTGAATTGAATAACAATGTTATGAGATGGTGGTAAGGCGTCGCTACACAAAATAAACAGAAAAGACAGGGCGCGGGCGAGACGCGGACACGACGCGACGCTTCTATACATTTTGTATGAAAATTGATTGAAGGAGCGCCGCGTCTGCGACGCGTCCTCGTCTTACGTCTTTTCTGTTTGTCTTGCCCCTTATCTTAAATGAAAGAATAACAGTCACTACTTTACCAATACACATAAACCATACTTATTTACCAAAACACACTTTACACTTACTAAAATACCGCTATAATACCAACACAAAACAAGTAAATACAAAACGTAGAATGCGCGCGTACCCTTTGGAACCGGTCCGTATCGTTCACGTAACGGGGCGCCAGTCGGTTCGGACTTCGCCACGTTGCCGCTCCGCGCCCGGCCCTGACGCGCAGTCGCGCCGCGCCCGTCCCGCCGCCGGGTCGTACCCAACATGCCGCTGCCCTTTAACAAAAACCTAGACCTCAAACTCCTAGACCTCGTCAAAGAAAACCCTATCCTATACAATACTAAACATTCAAAATACCTAGATTTCGATTCAAGAGAAGTTGTTTGGCAGAAAATTGGAGATGCATTGTCTAGACCAGGTGAGTGTTCAACCATATCTTCTTATAATCAAGGCCCATATTCGCTTGAAAATTTCAACATTACAGTTAGCTCTTACACTGATCTTATAGCGTAGCAAATAGGGGTCATAATCGCTTGACATTTAGAATATTGAGCTACGTAATTGTTGTTTATGTGATTGAATTATGCGATGTGTTTTATTGTTTAGAATATAAGGTGTATAATTGAATGGCTTATGATCTGGTAATTGGCAAGAAGTTGATACAAGGTTGGTGATATCATTATCAGTGTTTTGATTGCTGTTTCATGATTGTGAATGAATGGTAGGTAGCTGAGAGGGGTAAGCAGAGTTCTAGTAGCAATTAGTTTATATAAATATGTATTTATAGGTGATTTAAGGTGACATTTTATTCTAGAATAGTCTAGAGAATGGAGTGTTTTTCTGGATGTGTTATAAACGTCTTTCATATAAATATGTAGGAAGAGGCTGGATGGTTGACTCAGTGGTTTTAGCAGTTCTATAACATCAAGGGCGGGTAGTTCCGGGTTTGAATCCTGCGCGACACAATAATTAACGAGAGACAGTTGTTGCAAAACTAGGTTATAATTATTGTTTTTACGTTTGTAGAGTCGTCTGTGACACACAAATTATTAATATGTGTAAAGTACATTTAAAGATATGTTTGTAGTTTGTACATGAAACAGAGTTATAGAAATATAGTGAGAAAGAAAAGAGAAGAAGAGAAAAACGTTTAATCATTATAATTTAACTAGATTTTGTCCGCAGTTTCACTCGCAAATGCATGTTATATTAGATTAGAAACAGAACTTTTCCTGGAGGAATATCCTTTTCTGTTTAACTGACAAAGTGTATGCGAAATTTCATGTTGATTGGTCGAGTAGTTAGAGCATGAAAGCGTAACAAACAAACAAATAAATTCAGATTCACATTTATAGTATTAAGTTAAGTTTTTCTAACCATTGATGTGTTTTCCTGGGTGTGTTATGATGTTTGTCATATAGAAAAAGGCTGGATGTATTACACGGTGGTTTAAGTAGATTTTTACTATTAAGAGCCGGGTGTTGTGGGTTCGACACCCGCACGGTGTAATAATTTACGAGATTAATGGCCAATCCCACAACTAACAAGTAAAAGTTATCCGAAAGATAAATCGCATGCTGTCTCACTCTTGTTAGGTTAAAGAAAAGAGATGGCGAGACTTTTTATATTATAGATAGGTAAATGCTATTTTTAGGTAGTGGGACAACCCCTTAGTTGTCCCAAATCTAGGTTATCGTTGTTTTTATATTTTGTGGAGTCCCCTGCGACACACAGATTATAAAGTACTAGTTTTCACCCGCGGCTTCGCTCGTGTAAGTGTAGGTTAGGTAAGGTTTAATTTTTTCTGGATGAAAGGTACCCTATGTCCTATTCTGTACCCCTGACAACTTGTATGCAAAATTTCATGTTGATCGGTTGAGTAGTTAAGGCGTGAAAGCGTAACAAACAAACAACACAATAGCAGCTTCTAATTCCTATTTTTAAAGCGCTGTGGGTTCTATTCCCGCGCACTATTAGGTACTTCTATTATTGTTATAGTTGCTACTAATGTTATATATGAAAGTTTGTTATTTGTTAGGTACTGAATCACGTGGAAACCGATGAACGCATTTAGATGAAACTTACCACACAGATAGGTACTTACCATGTTCACATAGGGTACTTTTTCTACCAGTATGTTGCCAGCGGCACAGACATAAGCAAAGCCACAGGCGGAAGCTAGTCTATACTATACGTATTAATATAAAAAAGGGTGTGTATTTTGTGAGTTTGTGCGTATGTTGAAGTTAATCATCGTAAATTCTTTCATTAGTTGACAGGAACATTATTCCAAATGGACATAGGCTAATTTATGTTATGTATAACCCGAGCGAAATCGGGGCAGACCGCTAGTAAATTGTAAAAACTGAAAGAATGACTGTTTGAATGCATGGATGGCGCAGTGGAAGTAGACACCGTGCCGTTGCTATGCCAAGTGTTGTGGGTTCGACCCCCACACACGGGACCGATCTGGGTGTTTATTGTATCCATGGTTTGATGTATGAAAATTTTCCAAATTATTCCTAGGTGGAGGAGCCGTTAAAAATAGAAATTAATGCAATTATAAATTTTCAGCGTTAGTCTGCAAATCAAGATGGGTGAACATACGAGATATGATGCGACGGAAGATTCGCGACCGACTCCGCAACCCAACAGCCCACAGCTACAAATACAAATACGAGGACGAACTCTCATTCATGCTGCCATACTTCAAAGAATCCCCTCCATCAGCAAACAGCGAGGAGTACCCGGAATTCCTGGAGGACAGCACTTGTGAAGTCGAAATGCCTACAGAAGTATTCGTAGACGAAACCTTGGATTACGACGAACCAAGGGAAAGCAAACCAGTGCTCAGAAAACGGCAAGAAGACCCAACTTCTCCCAGAGATAGTTCTTTTCAGGAGCCGGTATATCAAGAGCTGAATCCTACAGACCCTTTAGACGTATTTCTTTTGACTATAGGGTCGACCTTAAGGAAGTTTAGTCCGTATTATTTGAACCAGGCGAAGAGTAAGATCTTCCAAGTGGTTCAGGAGTATGAGTTGCAGCAGATAGTGAATAAAGATGACCAGACTCCTGGCAGTAGTAGTTCTATTATGTAGATATAGTTGACTTAGTTTTATTTAGGTTTAGTGAATAAAGTATTTTTCTATTTGTTTAATTTTTTTGTGTTTTATTGTGTCATATTTGACTTATGTCGGTATGTTTTGCAGGGGTAAGCAGAGATATACTAGCTATGTTTATAAATATACTAGATGTTCCCGCGGTTTCAACCGCGTTTATAGTTATTGCGCCGCCCCCATGAGTCGTAGCGTGATATTATATAGCGTATAGCCTTCCTCGACAAATAGGCTATCCAACACTAAAATAATTTTTCAATTCGAACCAGTAGTTCCTGAGATTAGCGCGTTCAACCAAACAAACAAACAAACTCTTCAGCTTTATAATATTAAGTATAGATAGGCATGGGTAGTATGCACAGGCCTCACTCTGAACATGTATGCAACATCTACAGTCCGTACATATATCCAAAAAGCGGCAGTTGGAGTTAGAGCATAGAGAGAGGTCACGAATCACACCCATGTGTGTTCTGCGATTTTTGTAGTTCTTTACTGACTTCAGAAAAAGGAGGAGGTAGTAATTCGTCTGTATTTAAAACTTAAAATGCATTAAAAAGTTAATAAATAATTGCATATTCTTGTGAATACTTAAATTATTGTTATTATTGGAGTCGGTGTCAGCCAAGGTAGGTTTGTAACTAATTAAACATGAGATGTCTTACTATAATCATAACATAACATTAGCATGCACAATTACACACATAGACGCAGCACGCGGCGCGTTCGGCTGACACCGACTCCAAAAATAACAATAATTTAATTATTCACGAGAATATGCAATTATTTATTAACTTTTTAGTGCATTTTAAGTTTTAGAATATTCTTATTTGAAGTCGGTTTTCTTTTTTGTTAAAATTTTGTTTTCTAGTAATTACTTTATTTCATATTGCCGGCGATCTTATAATTACAAAAAAGATATTATTAGTTAGATACAAAATAATGAGATATGACGTTTTTTCTGAATTAGGTTATATTTTTATGTAGAGCTTGTGATATTAATGTAAATTTTTCGATCCGATTATCCGAATGGATAAAATCAAATAAACAAATTGATACCAACATTAATTGTTACTGTAAAACCAAGTTAGGGTTGATGTTAAACATATTTATTTCTAAATCACCCGGCAATTCACTTATCTGCGACTAATCTTGGTTTATTTAAATGAAATGGGTTCAAAGCCGTTCCAAATCATTGTTCTGGCGTCAGGTATACTGGGTGTAAGGGTCGGCGTACCGAAAACTTTAGCCAGACGTCTTTCTATAAGTATTTATCACGACGCAAACTTCAATTAATAAAAAAATGCAAGATTTAAATGTAATGTAGATTAACATTATTACGGGGTTCGCAATGGATTGCTACCAATACATCGCACTCGACGAATGAACTCAGCGTTCCGCACGCATAAAAACAGCTGATCTATTTAAATCACGACCATTTAATTACATATATTGTAGAAAAATGTGACAGTCAGAAAAATGAAAAATTGCAGAAAAGGAATTGTGATTGTTGAAAAAAATTCCAACGATTTTTAACTCAGAATAATGGTCTGAATGTACTATTTCAGTTTTCGGTACACCTTCCCTTACACCCAGTATATGTATATTATAGTAGATCAAGTCGAATGTATAAGGCTTTAGTGATTTCCTTTTTATATGTCAGCTGTTCTTCACTGCTGTTTAAGGATATATTTGAATGCGTGGGCGAGCCAGTTTTTGACCTGTCTGCTTAGAATTTGGTAGCTTTGCTGTAAGCTAATACATACATACATACGCAGTCTCGTGGCTATCTCCCCGGAGGGGTAGGCAGAGGTCTATTACACCTACATTTTGTCAGACATAGTTGTAGGTCCTTAGTTTTAGCCTATAATAATAATAATAATATTCTACCACATACACACAACTCCATCTAGCCCAAACTAAGCAGAGCTTGTACTATGGGTACTAGACAATGGATAAATATACATTTAAAGGCAGGACGATGTTTTTTACGATAGTGTTTGTGTAGTGGCAGCGGCAACTCTGAAAAAACGGAAGAAAATGAGAGGGAAGAAAAGACGATTTTGGATGCAAAATTTGTGGTTGCGCGCGCAGGTTTGCACAGGACTGAGCGACCGCGGGCGAGTGGCGCGAGTAATCGCTCGTCGCACTTGCACACTCGCTTATAGCCCGGCGACAAAACTATCGAAACTACACACTCGCTTCCCGCTGATCGTCAACTCGTTTATAGTTTCTAGTTCTACTCGTTTCTCGTTCATCGTCGACGGTCGGACCACTGCAATATATATACTTTTTTTGTAAATACATACATATTACAGATAGAAACACCCAGACCAAGACAAACATTCATGTTCATGCACACAAATGTTTGATTTTTGCGGGAATCGAACCCGCGACCTCAGGCGTAGCAGTCGGTTACACTAACCACTACACCGTCGTGGCCGCCAAATATTAACAAATACGCCTATGGCCATTTATTGATTACACTTACAGACTCCGTGCTGATATAAAGAAATAAATCAATCTATCCAATATTTATGTATTATGGCACTTGTCGATGTAGCAACTTCCATCTTGCTCGTTCCAGTGCCAAGGCATCGAACCGAGAAGGAATTGAATACCCGTTATAAATTAAATATAATAATATAATATTGTCTTCTGTTTACGCGAATGTTATTCATTGAAATTAAACTACTATATACGGATTTTATCGCGTTGTTTATTTGACACTGTTACAAAATTTTTTGAAAAACTGTTACACTACTATAATCACTATTAAACTTTACAAATTTTTAAGCTATTTAAATTATTGAAACTATTAAAACTATTTATACTATTACTATACTATTATACTATTTAGATTTATTTTTACACTTTCCCCGACGTTTCGGTTGCTTTTCAGCAGCCATGGTCACGGGGATAACATTCGCGTAAACAGAAGACAATATTATGTGAATTTCTTATACCCAATAACACTCTTTGGGGGAGGGCTATGTCCAGCAGTGGACTATCATAGCCTGATGATGATGATGATGATGATGAATAACACTGCTCACTCTGGGAATCGCGAATCGGGAATCGATTCCGAGACCTCATGTACAGCTGTCGTATACACTACAGCCTGCTGTCTAGGTCTACATATTTTAATATATATTCTTTATATTATAGCGTCGGAGTTCGCCGGTATTCAATGTCAGATCCAGCTCGGTGACTTTCAGGAAGAGAAACACAAACCCGGATTTATTGAGAAGTAAGTACACCAGACATATGTCCAACAATGAACTGCTACAAGTTGATTGATTTGTTATAGTAGATGAGAGGCAAGCAACACAGCTATCTCCCTTACAAGTGGAGTATTCTGTGCACACATAGTGCTACAATTTGGCTTAATGTTATATAGTCAAATAGTTTTGTATGCCAAATAAATAAATGATACGATACAAACACTTTTAAAAGACAAGTCTGAAAGAAAAATAGAACGAACGAGAGGTTGAGGAAGAAGTAGAAGAGAATATAAATTCCAAGAAGGGACAGGGCAAGTAGTAGTCCTGTATCAAGAGATCACGATGAAGACGGTATAGATCTGACCTCGCAGTAATTTTTTATCGCTATTCTCATTTAGAAAGTAGCATTAGCTTCTCTGGTAATAAATAAATTCGAAAATAAATAAATAAGTGTCATAATCGTAGCATACAAGGTTGCTAGTATACTTTAACGATTTTTCATAGATGTGGTAAAGAAAGATCTAAATTGAAAAGGCATCTTGCAATCATGCAAATATTATTGACAAAACGAACCACTATAAAAGAAAAATTAATGGAAATTATAAAATTAAGTGATACCCTTGCTACTTACTACTTGGTTCCCATATTAATCGACAATGATTTACGGCCACGCCTGAGGTCGCGGGTTCGATTCCCGCACAAGTCAAACATTTGTGTGCGTGAACATGGATGTTAGTCTTGGTCTGTGTGTTTCTATGTATAATATGTATGTATTTACAAAACAAAAGTATATATGCATGTTTTTCCATTGTCTAGTACCCATAGTACAAGCTCTGCTTAGTTTGGGCTAGATGTTGTTGTGTGCATGTGATGGAATATTATATTATTAATGATTGTGTTTTCTTGATAATCTTTTTTGAGGTGGAAATTGTTTTTGTATGTGTCAAGAAAAGAAATTGGTTAGCAATCATAACTAGGCACTTGCAATACCTGTGATGTCCTTTTTTTTAAAGACATCTCCCGCACTAGAATGAAGTCCTGTGTCGCGGGAGACTTTACAAACATTCAAACAACGGACACAAAGAACACACTTGGAGACTTGGAACATTTGTGAATTACACAAAATTTTGTCTCGTGTGTGATTTGAACCCACAGTACTCGACGCAGTGGCAGTGGTAAGGCGACCATTTAAACTACTACGCCATCAATGCAGTTACTCGCGCGTTGTCAACCTTTCAGGAATATCTGGCCCCTAAATAGTTATAGCCTTCTCACAACCTGAGGTGGGTACCAGTCAATTCTAGGGTGGGTGCCGCTCACCTACGCTCCCCTTATATTCGCTAATGGTGTATTCACTTAACAGTCTTCAGATTAAAATTAATATTGCTACCATGTGTCTAGTCTGAACGAGTACCTCCCTGAGACGTACTCGAGCTCATGGGGCATTGAGAAGAAGATGTTGCGCGCGTTCCGCAAGCACCAGGGTCTATCGCCGCTCGACGCTAAGAACCTCTACATCAAGACCGCCAGAGACCTCCCCACCTACGGAGTCACTTTCTTCTTAGTTAAGGTCTGTAAATTATTAATATTTACTATATAAATGCGATGACGATTTTCTAAAATAAGATTGACCAACGTGTCGATGGTGGGACGGATTAGGTAGCTACAGGAGAGTCTGGTGCAAACTAGCGCATAACAGGGATATATGGAAACGCGCGATGAGGCCTTTGCCCTGAAGTGGGACAATACAGGTGAGAAGGTCCGGAAAATTATTTAGAATGTAAGACCTCAGATCTCATTGGTCCAGTGGCATAATTATGTGTGCCAACGATTGTGGAAAATAGGTTTGATTCCTTGGTCACACAAAATGTTATACGGTTTTACTGTTTGGCAAGCACTACATACTATACATACTATACATAACTATACATAATAGACATAGTTTATACGTATAGATAGCTTTAATGTTATGTTTCAATTTAATAATTTGTGTATATTTATGGTGGCGTTCGGACAAAATGCTTTCATTATTATGTCGCTATATGGTTGAGCTGACAGATAAAAACATAACTTTTATCTGGCACTTAATGATGTACAGCAATGCACCGCGGCAGACAACAAAGTAAGAATATAAACATGTTTTAAAGGAGAAACAAAAGGACAAGAAGAAGCTAGTACCTCGTCTGCTGGGCATCAACGCGGAAGCGATCCTGCGACTGGACGAGAACACCAAAGAGATCCTTCAGCAGTGGCCCCTCACGCACGTCAAGACCTACCACGTGGGGAAGTCCGAGACCTTCACGCTTAACTTTGGAGATTACAGGTATGACCTACCATGAAACAAAGATGATGAAATTTAGGGCCTTTGCGTGCTATTCGTACCACGAAGTATCGTCTTGATCGTGCTTAAATCTACCATAAACTGGTACAAACAACAGAGTAATGTAACTTGAAAAGAAAAAAGCCGAAGAAGATTTATGATATCTAATCCTAATCCTATTTCACGCCTAAACCACCGAACCGATCATTCTGAAATTTTGCATATACGTTATCAGGTGTACAGAAACGGACATAGGCTACTTTTCATTCCGAAAAAAATTACTGTTCCCGAGAAAAACAACAATAACTTTCTTATGATAATAGATGGCGCCACGTGTCTTTCAAATCATGATTGAATTATATTATTACAAGCAGAGTACAACCCGAAATGATTGTCAAATTCTAAATTAACGCGAGCGAAGCCGCGGTCAAAAGCTAGTTCTGAATAGTTTGGGATATACGTTTTTATGATAATACCTACTGATTATAAAGATAGTAGCGACAGTTAGTCTTGTTTTCTTGCAATTGTCAAAGTGCGGAGATTACCATCAAAAATTCATTACAGCATTTAACATACCTACATATGACCAATGAAAAATTTTCCTCGTCCATTAATTACATTATTATTTTACGTTCATTTAACTACTAATGAATTTTCAACACCTAAATACTTAAGATTTAAGTGTGTACAGAAATAATAACCGAATTAATTATATTCGTTTTAAGTTATAAAACACTAGATTTCACCCGCGGCTTCTGTCCCTAGGGCATAGTACATTATTGGATGAAAGGTACAGGGGTAAAGTATAACACCCTATGTCCTTTTCTGTACCCTTGACAATGTGCATGTCAAATTTCATGACGATCGGTCGAGTAATGAAGGTATGAAAGCGTAACACACAAACAAACGGATTCGCATTTATAATATTAAGAGTTAAGAGCTATATATAGATTCACGCCTGTTTCCCAGAGGGGTAGGCAGAGACTATGGATTTCCATTTGTTACGATTAGAATAACGCAAAGGCTATAAAGACATCTGTTTGCAATTGTGAAACTGTCAAGAAAATTCGGAGAATTTCGTTGGAATTTGTTTAATGTCACTATATTAATACCTCTAATAGATTATTAGATTTTAAAAATCAAAAATATTCCGACCTATTTCCGTTAACTGAACGAATTTCAAAAAGGGTACAAGATAGAAACCCAAACCATTTATTAGTGCCAACCCAAAGACTACATTTATACAGTCGTAATGTCCCCTGCATGGCCGTAACTATATTTAATAAACTGCCACCCCATATCAGACTACTGCCTTTAAATAAATTTAAGAGCACAGTTTTCTCATGGCTGCTGGATATGTGCTTCTACACTAATAAAGAGTTCCTAGATTATAAGTTATAGATATGTTATGTTATAATGGGGAATAATAATAATAATGTTAATTTGAATAGTATTAATTGTTTTTCTTTTCTTTTTTTTATTTATGTATTTGTAGTGAATTTGTAATAAGTAATTAATATTTCTACACCGTGTACACGGTAGTATATGTGAACTATTCTGTTATTGTACCACCTGTAATACCATATACTCAGAAATAAACGATATTCTATTCTATTCTATTCTAAATAAAATTTTCAATTTTAAATACTGTAGGTTAGTCGTAGTAATAGGATATTTACAAGAAAACTATCTTGCATTTCCATTGTGTAACAGTGACAAAGAGTACAGCTGTAAGACCCAGGATGCTTACCGCATCCGTGACATCCTGGAGGGCTACATCGACATCATCCGGCGCCGCATGCTGGCCAGGCCCTGTGCAGACCCCGGGGATTCCATGGCCATCTGCCAGGACAACATACAGTCGGGACAGTGAGTACCATCACCATCAGATTGCCTACTATCATTGGCGTAAAAAAAAAATATATATATATAATAGTATGTATCAGCCCTGTACTAAATTATCTCACTGCTAGTCTCTTCTCAGCGTGAAAAGGTTTAGGCATAGTCCACCACGCTGGCCTCTCAAACCCCGGTGACGCTATATGGGGTCGAGCGTTGGGACGTGTTTTGTTTGCCGTTTTTTTATTATAAGGCCTGTATTTAAAATATTGTGTTGCATATCAATGTTCTCAGAATGAACCCAGCTTTTCGAATTAATATTTATCAACTGAATAATATTTTTCTAAATATTTTTTTTGTCATGTCACGTGACTTTGCGCCACACGTTCATTCGTCTATGTTATTTGTTCCGCTGTTATCTGTAGTTTTTATAGGGCAAGTATGTAAGTATAATACATTATTGGAAAGCTTATTCTTTCTATTTTTAGACACAATAAAAACAATAGTGACTATTGTTATTGTTGTATAACAAACTGAAGCCCAAAATAACCTATTATCATTTCTCAGATTTCCCGCCTTTTTTGATATTTTTTTTTTTATTATTTTACTATATCGTATTTCAGGTTTAAATCACTATGATAGTGTCATTTATTAGTATTTCTATAAAATACGTGAAAAACACGCACAAGGCTACGTCAGAATTTTTTTTAGAAATTTTTCAATATTTACTTTCTCCGCGCTCTAAAATGTACTCGTCACGCACTTTCAAATGCTAATATCTTATTTTTTCTCACAGACATTATAAATACTTTTTTTTTACTATAAAGAGTATTTAACTAGGAAATAGAAAAAGTAAAACATCTTATTAGACAAATCAATTAATCTATATAATAAAGATATAATAATATCATCTCATATTTCCAATTCGGTTACTTTAACCAGACGTATAAACTAAAATATACACGTAAATGCGATGATTCATAACACTTATCGTAGCTTACAATGTATACTTCTAAGAAACACAAGCCTTGTTATCATAACTTTGCGTTCTAAATTATAAACATCTGCCGACCCACTCGACTGACGCTCAAGTGTCCTTGAGTGCCCGGGCGGCGCGGGACGCGGGGTTTGAGAGGCTAGTGATGATTGGCAGATCACATACTTTCGAGAACATTATGAAGAACTCTCGAAAATATATTTTTTTTATACATTTGAGGTGGCAAACAAACATAAGGCCTACCTGATGGTAAGTGGTCACCGTAGGAAAGGGAGTGGGAAGGAGAAGGAGCGGGAAGGGGGAAAGAAGGTGGTTGGGCCTCCGGCACTCTCACTCACCGAACGAAACACAACAGTAGGAATACTGCTATTTGAAGTCGATATTCTGTGATACCTTCCCCGGTCGAGTTGGCCCATTCATGCTGAAATCAACGGGGCTACTACTCACACATGTAGGTTTACTCATGATGTTTCCCTTCACCGTTAAAGCGATCGATATTTAACTATTTAATACGCATATAACTTCGAAAAGTCAGAGATGCGCGGATGGCGTAGTGGTTTAAGTGGTCGCCTCACCACTGCCGCCGCGCTGAGTGTTGTGGGTTCGATCCCCACACGGGATAAAATTTGTGTCATCCAGAAATTGTTGTTCTGAGTCTGGGTGTTCTTTGTGTCCGTTGTTTGAATGTTTGTAAAGGCTCCGCGACTCAGCAATTACTCCTTGTGCGAGAGTTGTCTTTTTCTAAAAAAGGAAAAGATTCGCGTCTTAGGATCGAACTCGCGAACTCGAGACTCGAGAGTCTGCGTGGCAGTCCAATGCTCTCACACTATTCTATTTTTTATTACTTACTTATATATTACTTATCATCTGTGTTATATCCTCAGGAGTCATATCATCCAGCACGTGTCACACCAGGCAAACAAGCTGGTCAAGGAGACGTTCGTCGGACCATCTAAGATTATGTCGCACAGTCAAGGTACGTGATCACCTAGAGTTAGTGAGGCCTACTCAATGTTGGTGTACAAATGAAATTTTTTTTAAAAACCTCTCCCGCACTTTTTAGTAATCCTATGTCGCGGGGGACTTTAGTATAAACAGTATATAAAATCAACCTTACCTATATAAAAATGCAACGTAGTATAAAATCAAGTCAATCTATGAAATATCTTCACAAGTTCGTTAGCCTCAGCAAGGAGGGAAATACATAAAGCGATTATAACTGACACTGTACTTAAATTTTAAATTTGTAATTATTTTATTTTTGATGAAGCTGCTTAAAAGCTTCTCATTTTCTGATCTATGTATATTTTTATTTTTGTGACTATTTTAGAGGGCATACAATGTATTGATTTTGGTTTATAGCTATTTATTAAGTTTTTTTTAAGTATGCTTTCAGTTTGTGAGCCAAATAAATAATAAAAATAAAAAGAAATAAAAAAATACTTTTCTTTTGAGTTTTGCGGACACAAAAATACAGCAGCTACATTTATCAATATATAAATATGAATCCCTATTTTCCTTGGTTACGCCATAACTTGAGAACGACTATACCGATTTCAATCATCTTTATTTTAAGTTTTCTAATACTTTGTAGAAGGTTCTTACGGAAAGAAAAGTTAAGAAAATTGCGCATAAAATAGGATAATTTCATAAAACTTAACTAACGACTATTTTAACTTCGTGGATTTGACAGTTCGTCTAAGACAGGAGGGGAGGGAGGGGAGGAGGAGGTTGGGTCAGCTAGTATAAGTGTTCCTTATTTTCGTGCTTATAAATTGTCTTCTTTTATTTATCAGGGGCGACAGCGCAGCAAGGTACACAAATAATGACGATGCAACAATTGATTCAGACCAACCAAATGAAAAACCCGCAGAAGGCTACGGTATGATGAAACTTTATTATTTTATCTAAATTGGTGCTGCTAAGTACTTTTAATTTACGGTTAAGACAATTAAATATTAGCAGATTAAAAACAGTAAGACAAACTTTTACGAACCTCGTTTGTGTTATCGCAGAAAGGCGAGGTGGCTGTCCGCGCTGATATGTCGTCCGACTGCGTGAGAAAGCTCAAGAGAATGAACTCCAATTCCGTGAAGATCGTCACACTACTCACAGGTACGTTTATAAACAATAAATAACACCTGCGAGTCCTCAAAGGATTAATTACCAAGAAAATGCTTAATTTGTTCTGTGTTGCGGCATAACAACATTTGTAGCAAATTATACTATATCTATTAAATATAAGGTTATATCAGAGGATAATAAAAATATCAAATTTTAAATCTAAATCCTGGGATAATTGCAATTTGAAATCTAATTCAGAAATAATAATAAAATAAATTTATTGTATACTAGTTTTTGCCCGCGGCTTCGCTCGCGTTAATTTAGAATTTGACAATCAATTCGGGTTGTACTCTGCTTGTAATAATACATATAATTCAATCATGATTCGACAGACACGTGGCGCCATCTATTATCATAAGAACGTTATTATTGTTTTCCTCGGGTACAGTAATTTTTTTCGGGATGAAACGTAGCCTATGTCCGTTTCTGTACACCTTTCAACGTATATGCAAAATTTTAGGATGATCGGTTCAGTGGTTTAGGCGTGAAAACGTAACAAACAAACAAACTCATTTTCGCTTTTATAATATTAGTTAGGATTTATGTTTCTACTTAACCAATTAATATCTGATTATGTTATTAAAATAATATAATTATATACTCCGCGATTCTGCAGTGCAGGGTCCTTAAAATAATCTTTGGGAAATAACATCTATCTCAATTTAAATGGAAAAATTGTCGACTTGTAAACATAAAACAGAAGCTTATGATTTTATCACTTGCTTAAATGATTCATAAATTAATTTTACACGTTTAAAAATACTTCACCTCTCAAGAATACTAACGCCAAACTCAAATGGAACTTTTATTGATTCTGTTGAAGTTAATAACTATTAACAGAAATAGCAAACTTAAATTGTATAAACTTGCAGATCCGAGTGAGGCGAACGTCAAAGACACACAGAAGCTAGTAGCGAACATGCAAGAGGACTTAGTTGTCGTCGAGATGGGTAAGTTATACAATTTTTACACATTAGAACAAATACGTACAACGTACCGTGGGTTTCAATGACAGACCTTCAATAATATTGTCTTCTGTTTACGCGAATGTCATTAATTGAATTTAAACTACTATATACGGATTTACGGAAAGACTGACTAAGAAAGTTTATAAGGCTAGTGTGAATGGAACTGTCGCAAGAGGAAAACCTAGGCGAACGTTTCTCGACCAGATCGGAGGCGTTCTGGACAAAGGCCAGGTTAAGAGCTCCTTGAACCGACGGGCGTGTATGAGGAATGTGATGAAAGTGAATGAAGCCAGAGAAGTGTGTCAGGATCGTAGCAAATGGAAATCCGTAGTCTCTGCCTACCCCTCTGGGAAACAGGCGTGAATCTATGTATGTATGTATGTATACGGATTTTATCGCGTTGTTTATTCATATACATTTTAGTCTCCCCGTGACCATGTCAGCTGAAAGGCAACCGAAACGTCGGGGTAAGTGTAAACATAAATATGTATAAATAGTTTTAGTTTAATTAGCTTAAAAATTAGTAAGGTTTTTGATAGTAAGTAATAGTAGTGTAACAGTTTCTAACATAACAACGCTCATAGCCAGTTGCACTCTCTGATCGGTAAACGATTAGCGAGGTTAAGCAACGTTGAGTGCAGTGCGGTCAGTCTATAGATGGGTGACCGCTTAGTGGTATTTCATCTGAGCGTCTCCGTGCTTCGGAGGGCACGTAAAGTCGGTCCCGGTTGTTGTCAAATTGACAGCAGTCGTTAAGCCATGTCAGAGGCCTACGGGCGGCTTGAACAACTCTTGATAACAGGTTGGCCACTAACCACACAAGAAGTTTCTAAATTTTGTAATAAAGTGTCAAGTAAACAACGCGATAAAATCCGTATATAGTAGTTTAATTTCAATGACAGACCTTCAAATTAGATTGCACGGGGGGTGCAATGAATGTGGTCGTCTCGCCACTGCCACAGTGGTTTGGGTTCAATTACTACACCCAAACTCGAAACAATCTTTTTCAAGAAAAATTGTGTGATTGTGGATCACACAATTTTTCTTGCAAGTCTGGGTGTTCATTGTGTCTGTTGTTTGAATGTTTGTAAAGTCCCTCCCAGGTACCGGTACAGAAGCTATACCTAGTTTATTATTAAAATTACTAAAAAAGGTCTAAACCACAAAAAGAGTCTAAACTTCTGTCAAAATCTACAATCGTCAATTCAGTAGGGTGCCTAGTGTGACTTGTTTTTACATTAACGCGATCGAAATGTTTACCGTGTTTGGCTCTCTGATTGGTTAAGAGCTTGCAGCGGGCCAATCGGAGCACCGAACGTCATAAACGTGTCGATAGTGATAACGTAATACAAACTCACACTAGGCACCTAGATGTCTTCCGTTTACTCTCTCGTTTACTATCTGTGCTACTATTATGGTCTACCTCCGTGGCGCAGCGGTTATGTATGCGACTGCTGTGCATGCTCTTGGGTTCGATTTCCGAGTCTGACGATGGGTTATTGCGTTGTCTTGACCAGAAACTCTTTGTAGCAATACAGCACCTGGATCTATATTCAGGAAATGGCATTAGACTCGTCCGCTATTGTACTAGAATCAGAGCTTCCGAGCTGTGGATCGATAATACAATAAGCAAAGGCTTACCCCTTAGGTAGGGTTGCTATCTCTAAAATTTGGCAACCAGGACAAGACGCGTGAAAACCGGTTTTTTTAATATAGTCAGTGTAATAAAAAACAGTTACGGGACGGTGAATTTAGCGAGTCGGTTCGTCGGTTGATCGCGGCGTGCGGGCATAGTGCGTGCGTCGCGGGCGGCCCAGGACTTTAAATTTTTTAACTCGGACTACAAATGAAGCCTCATCCGGAGGCTCCCCGGATGCCCTCTAAACTAGTACAAATCCGGGGAAACCCGGACCCCAAATCCCTAACCTACCCTTAGGGGATATAGCCGTGAGACTAGCCAAGTAAGAAATAATTGTTTTCGTACTTGACCAGGAGTAAAAGCCACCGCGAAACAGCAAACCGTCGAGGAATCCAGGAAGATGCTGTTGGATGAAATGCAAGACCTGACTAATTATATGAACAAGCTGTCCGGCTCAACCAAAACTGGCCATGTTGTGAGTAAACATTTGTGCTTCTGTAAAATATTTCTGATTAATCACATGATACACCCCAAATAGGGGAAAGTGACAACAAGCAAGGTCTAGAAGGAGATGGCGAGGATAGCTGGATGCTTACAGAAGGTATTGGATTCAGTAGGCCTCCCATTACAAAGTAAAAGCCGAAGTGTCGGAGCGACTACGACTGTTCGTACCGGGAAAAATATTTATTCCGAAATTCGATTGCACGGAAAGTGGTTGGCCGTTTCCACTGCGCAAGTGTTGTGGGTTCGATCCGCACACGAGACAAACATTTGTGTTATTCACAAATAAGTCCAGGAGTATAAGGTAGTTTAGTTTAGGAGGCCCTTGCCTTGCAATAGGACAGCTATTAGGCTTATAATTATAACTAGCGGTCGCCTAGTGGTCAAAATTCGACCAAAACTCCTAAGCTTGCTAGTTTGTTTTCTCTTTTCTTTATTACATATAAATAAGGTACTATTTATTGTAATAAAGAAACTTGTTACTATGGTTACCTATATGTAACCATAGTTACAAAGAATTGTACGACGTCAGACAAACTATGCCGAAATACTACGAACGCGATTCGACTGCGTGTGTCAAATACATGGTTGTGTGCATGTAGTATTTTTTCATTAATTTAATATATTTCTAATGCATATTTTATAAAAATATTAGGATTTGCTCCTCCTTCTTCATATAAACTTTAACTGTGCCAAATTTCATACTCCTCCGTCAGCGCAATTTTCGTAAAAAGGGGTACAAAGTTTTTGCTTCACGTATTAATATATAGATAATTCTTCAGTCGAAACTTAGTATGATTTGGTACTTTGTGATAGCTGATAGTATAGAGATACTGTAGCTACAGTTAGTAGTTTAAATAGCAGCGATAGCCTAGTGGGAAACCATTGGACTGCCACGCACAGGTCTCGAGATCGATCCCAACTCAACCGATCTCTGCTTTTTCGAAGTTATATGCGTATTATATAGTTAATTATCGCTTGCTATAACGGTGAAGGAAAACATCGTGAGGAAACCTGCATGTCTGAGAGTTCTCCATAATGTTCTCTAAGATATGTGAAATCTGCCAACCCGCAGTAGGCCAGCGTGGTGGACTATGGCCTAACCCTTCTCGAAGTAAGAAGAGGCCCGTGCCCAGCAGTGGGACAGTTTAATACAGGGCTGATATTATAGTTTATTTATTTTATATCATATAGAAAACATAATAATGTTGGCATATATATGATTTTCTCATTACAGGAGATAGGAAGTATTATCCTATTATAGCCTTTTATAGTAAACTGTATAGGCTATTTTATATTAGCTTGTTGTTGTCTAAATATGGAATAGAATGATGATTTAATTATACTGCTAGTTAACATATTCCTTCGGTCATACATATTTGAAATATATGAGTTAAGGGTTGGGTAAGAAAGCATTTAAACCTTTTGATTACGTTGGTAGGGATATTATCCCAACCAATTGCACAATTGTCCTTTAGCCCAGAAATTACATTTATAACCTCGTCTATGTCAGTTTTTAGCAATACAAAGGATTTAAGCCTGGACGGCGGATAAAACTTTGGGGCAGGAGACAAAAGTTGATTTCCAGATAATGAAATAGAATAAAGTTTTTGCCGACGTTAACAAAAAAGTTATTAGCTTTGTTGGTCGCCTGTCGGTGGTTTGTGTTAGTGTGTAGTAACTCTAACGGAGGTTCCTGATTTTTTTTCAGAATAAGTAATGGATTTTATAAATTTCCAAACTAATTTCCTATTTTTGCTTGCCTTTTCTAATTCGGCCTTGTTATAGTCTAGTTTTAATTTCTATAACAAATTATTACAAAAGTTTCGATATTTTTTGTATTTTACTAAAATAATCTTATTCTCAGGCTTCGATCAATAATAGACTAGATACACAATCCCATACAAAAGTCTTCTTTAAAACTGTCGCCAATTGTGAGTGTAGGTAATTCTAAGAATTCTAGTTGAAATAAATATACATTAATGCAAATTCAACCTTAAATCCAATATTTAAAGTTGCATTCACAAAGCTATGTACAAAAAGCAATTAATTTTTGTTCGCTGCTCAAATCACATCAAAACAATTTTAATCTTATATGCATGTTTTAAAGGTCTAAATTACAAAGTGCCAAAAATAGTAATAACAATTTACAATAGTTGGCGCGTTCTCGCAAACATTGGTCAAACAATCATAATATTTGGTAATTGATTCATATTTACTATTTAATTAGGTTTTTACTTTATGAAAAATACTTAATGATTTACCGAAAAAAAGATATTCCTTCCAAAATCTCGGTGTTACGGTGGTTATTTGCACAATTTTGAACGCACACTGCGGCATTTTGACGTCTTAATGTTGGCTATGATTGGATCATACTAATTTGAAATAAGAGCACAACCGTATTTGTGCTCTTATTTTTCGGTTCGTTTTTGACGCGCTTACCGGACATCTAGTGTATTATTGATCGAAGTTCTCAGGTGACCGTTTAGCTTTTGAATGCAGTTTGTCCCTGTGCCTTATACATCGCAAAAGGTCTGTAGCATCTGTGCACAAGGTTTTGGGTCGATTTCCCTATGGATAAATATTTATTATTTCTCGACCTTCTGAATGAAAATACATTGGTCTTGGAACAATGGGAGAGGGAGACAATTTTTAATAATAGTTGTATTGTGTGAATATATAAATTGACATAACCCGTAAACTTCCGGGACCTCCAATCTCTTAAGGGATTGTTAGTGCCCGGGAAAGTGAAACAGCGCTTTTTACAGTTTACAGTGTCGCGTTGTCCCTTTCTTGTATTAGCAACGACGATGCTTTTAAGAGAAAGTGTTAGAACCCTGATCATGTCTGTCCCAGGACCCTACAGAAGCGAAGGACGCGGCCGAGAAGATAGCAGATCTGACGACCGAAATGTTCTTCTCACAAGATCCGAAGACCAGAAGACGTAGCGAATTGCTCAACGTAATATAAATTATATATTTCTTTATTGTTATTAGTGTGTCAGGATCGTAGCAAATGGAAATCCGTAGTCTCTGCCTACCCCTCTGGGAAACAGGCGTGAATCTATGTATGTATGTATGTTATATGTGTGAAGGTTTACTTTGGCTTTTATAGTTCTTGGTTGCCTCAGTGGTGCAGCGGTAGTGAAATCAACTGCTGAGCATGAGGTCTTGAGTTCGATTCCCAAGTCTGGCAAGGTGTTATAAGATTTTTCTGTCGAGAGTTTTCTCTATAGCAGCACTGAGTATGTCTTTGCTGTTCCAAATGTTGCTGTATAATTACCTGGTAAGTAGTCTATTGGTTAACAGCTTATTACGGAGGATCTAAAATCATAGATGGTGATGAACTGTAGGTGTGTAATATAACTCTGCCTATCCGTTTAGGGACATAGGCGTGAGTCTATCTATGTACTATTAAGTTTTAGCAATACTTAATTTATATTGGCTTAAGTTTAACGTATCACCTCCGTATCACGTATCAGCTCCTATTTTTCGGTGGGTTTAAGAAGGAACCTAACATAACCTAACCCTTCCGAGACGGAATGCAGTGATTTGAGGCTTATAGGTGCTCGTTATGATATATTTTAGTAAGAATATTTTGCTGCGCAATTAGTATTTTTTGTGGTCATTATATTTAATCCCATATTTTATATTTCCTGTCCAACTGGGTCTAAATAGTCGTTAAGCGACCAAGCCAGGCCAATCCAAAGCAAATACCCATTGATAAATTTAATATAATATTCTATCTGTATAGGCCATTTTTTATTAATCTTATTCAGTAAACATATATACCTATCGTTTTGGTAGATAGAACAATACATAGACAAATCTCTAAGTACTGTCATTCTTTTTTGTCATATTATTTATTTATACGATTTTGAACGAAAGCACTAACTGATTGATTTCATGAGATTGTTGTTTACCAAATAAAACAATTAGGATTCCAGTGTCCAATATTATTGTGTAATATAAATAATGTATATATTTGTTATATATAGCGCTCCAAGACGGGTATCATCGCGGGTGAGAAGTTGGACGACTCTATCCGTCGCGCATCTTTCATGGCTGCGGCTACCAGTGCCACCACCGGCATCGACCAAGCCAAGCGTTACTTGGACACGGTACGACACTTTTTTTCACTAAAAATAATTACACAGCAGACTAGCTGCTTATAGAATAGAAACGACTTGTCGTCCTTTTTAGAAACATGTTCTTTTACTATTGCATTAATGATATATGAATAATATATTTTTATTCGCAAGTTGATAGCCTTAGTCATTGCTGAGATATGCACCTGTGACAGACAGATGGTTGGACATACATGGTCACACCATAAGGGTGCCGTCTGGAAGGTCAGTCTTCCTACTCTTTTGAATCCAGTAGTATTTTCATTATTTCAAACTAGATTTTGCCCGCGGTTGAGCTCGCGTAAATATTGGTTATGTCAATATTCTATCCCTCAGGAACTCTACTTTTTCCTGGATAAAATGTGTGATGATCGTTCGACTAGTTAGTAGTAGTTAAGTTTGTTGTTTAACTGCCTCCGTGGCGCAGCGGTAGTGAATGCGACTGCTGTGCATGAAGTCTAGGGTTCGAATCCCGGGCCAACAAAAAGGTATTGGGTTTTTCTGTTAAGAAATCTCAATACGAGCCCGGAGTTAGGAAGTTGGCGGTGTTAGACACCCCCGTGCCTCGGAAAGCACGTAAAGCCGTTGGTCCTGCGCCTGATCTCTCTCCGGTCGTGTTGGACTATCCGTCCCATCGGATCATGAGGGTTAGGAAACAGAGAGTGTACTTGTGCTTGCGCACATACTTGTGCACTGTAATATCTCCTGCGCAGATGACCAGTCTTCGTTAAGATTGGACGCCGTGATCGAAAATCGGTCTGGAGGACATTATTATTAATAGTTAAGTGTAAAGTGTAAAAAATAAGCAAACAACCACACATTCGCATTTATATTATTAGTTAGGATAGTAGTAGGTAACTGAGGGTCCGATATTCGATACCCACATAGTTCTAACATTTGCTTGAGCCACAAACACCTATTTGTTCCAGGTCTGGGTATCCTAAATCTGTCGAAGTCTGTTTGAATGTTTATAAAGTCTCCAGCTATACACGAAGTATCCTACCAGCCTTTTCTTTTTAATAAATTGAATAAAGAAGACAGGTTACAATATTTTTGTTGTACAGGAGTACCTGCACAGCATGGAGGACGGAGAGGTCCGTCAGCTGAGGGCCGACGCACAGGACCGTCTCGGGAAACTAAACGCGGCACTTGCGCTTTACCTAACCGCTCACTCTGGTAAATATAACTTTAAAATTCCCTTTTAAAACTTGGCCAGTGGTGCCAATTCTGTTGTCACAAAATTCTCTAAAACTTTTTTTAGTCCTGTCACTTTTAACGAATTCAGAATACGAAATGTCATTTGAGAGGACTAAACTAAATTTTTGTGATTTTTAGTTAAGCTTAGAGAATTTTGTGACAACACAATTGGCACCAGTAACTTTCTTTAAAGAATATATTCTTTAAAGAAAGTTAGGTACTCGGTCAGACTAGACACATGGTAACAATATTAATATTAACCTCAAGACTGTTGACTGAACACAGCATTAGCGAATATAACGGGAGACGCACCCACCCTAGAATTGACTGGTACTCACCCCAGATTGTGAGAAGGCTATAACTATTTAGGGGCCAGATATTCCTGAAAGGTTGACAACGCGCGAGTAACTGCTCAGATCGCGTAGAGGTTTGAGTGGTCGCTTCTCCACTGTCATGGCGCTGAGTGTTGTGGGTTTCCCTACACAGGACTAAACGTTGTGTGATCCACAAATGGTTGTTCCAAGTCTGGATGTTATTTGTTTGAATGTTTGTTAAGCCCTCCACGATACAAGAATGTTTCTTAGTGCGGGAGTTGTATTTAAAAATACTTTTTAAACTTTATGGTTATAGAGGCAGCGATAGCTTATTGAATAAGGCATTGTACTTGTGATCCACGGGTCGTGGGATTGAATCCCACTCATTGTGTGGTCGATGTGAACCCAATTCTAACACAAGCATGTTAGCATAGCTGGACGGGTTAGCAAGAATACTAATAACTAGACGTTCCCGCGGTTTCACCCGCGTTTATAGTTACTGCGCCGACTCCGTGGGTCTTAGCATGATGTTACATAGCCTATAGCCTTCCTCGATAAATAGACTATCCAACACTAAAAGAATTTTTCAAATTTTCAAACAATCAAACAAACAAACTCTTCAGCTTTATAATATTAGTAAGTATAAATTTGATCGCCAAATTCCCAGTAACCTTTGGTTATGAACTTCAATGCTTTAAACTCTTTTTAAGCTTATAGGTACTGTATCTTATATCACAGACCTTAAATGGTCAACAGCAGGTAATACCGCCGTCTCTATAATAAGCCGGTACCATTTATTCAGTAGGTACTAGTTTTACTCGCTCGGGAACAGGACTTTTTTCTGGATGAAAGGTAGTCAGCGTCCTTTTCCGTTCTTATCTCTGACGTGTATGAGAAATTTCATGATGATGATCTCACATTCGTATTTACATATATTATTGGTTAAAATAGTTAGAATTTTAACAACTGAATGTATTTTGTTAGTGTACGGGCCAACGACCGTACATATGCTGCGGTCAGCATTTAACGTCCAACGGGACGATTTTGTGACCATCAATAAATCAGTTCACCTTCAGCAAGCGTATCGTGTACTCATTAACATAGTATCAAACATTTATCATGATTTAGCATAATTATCAAGTTTGTCGTATTATTTCAATAATCAATAAATAGTGCAATTATTTATATTATCTATCATTTCTATCACTTATCAAGAAGTGTACATAACCCGTACAGTTAGGATTATTTATGAATTAGCCGTACCTATCTAGTTGTAGGCTCAACCTTTTGCCTGAACATTGCAACTAACATAAATATAAATTCAGTAAATGTAACAAACTCACTAACCCCTTTGACGTTCATAAGTGTTACTTTGTGACCTAAGTGAATAAATAATTTTTGACTTTGTCTTTGACTACATCTCCATAGTAATACTTGGAGTTAATAATATAATATTCTACCACATACACACAACACCATCTAGCCCAAACTAAGCAGAGCTTGTACTATGGGTACTAGGCAATGGATAAACATACATATACCTATACTTTTTTTTTGTAAATACATACATATTATACATAGAAACACCCAGTCCAAGACAAACATCCATGTTCATGCACACAAATGTTTGACTTGTGCGGGAATCAAACCCGCGACCTCAGGCGTGGCATTCGGTTACACTAACCACTACGCCTCCGTGGCAGACACCTATATATTATTGACCTATGTGTATTTGCTTCAGATCCAAACAACATAGATTACGCAGCAGCTATGAAGTCTATGAATGACATTGCGAAGTTATCGCCGCAGCTTGCCTCAGGTAAGACCAACGTAATTACAGTTTTGCCTGCGATATCGCTCGCATTAATATAGATTTTTTTCAAAAAAGTTTTATCCCGCTCGCGCGGGATCTGTACTTTTTTTTGGATGAATGGTATCCTATGCTGCACTACCTATCACGGTGCTGCAGCATTATGCTGAGATAAGTGCCATTTTTGGTCTCACACTGGCAGTACGATTAATTATACAAATTGCTCATTCTTGTTTTATATTTTTGTTTTTTAATTTCTGTATACCTAAAATTTTTGTTTTTTTTGTTGTTATTATTTTTATGCCAGTGTAGAGGACAAAATAAACTGTTTTCTTTCTTTCTTTCTTTCTATGTTCTTTTCTATCTCTCAGTTTCAAGTGCTCAGTAGACTTTTATAAAAAACTAACTGTGCCCGCGGTCTCATCCGCGTGAGTTGTATTTCTGGTTACTGCGCCGCTCCCTTGAGCCGTAGCGTGATTTTATATAGCCTATGTCCTTTCAAGGGTCTCAGTCTATCTCCATTCCAAATTTCATCAAAATCGGTTCAGCGGATTGAGCGTGAAAAGGCAACAGACAGACAGACAGACAGAGTTACTTTCGCATTTATAATATTAGTAAGGATTAGTAAGGATAATATATCACCATGAAAAGTAGGTACCTTAGTTTATTATCAAAATATCCAATCAAGCATATCTCTGTGTTATAGATGTTCAGAAGCTAGCGTCCACAGAAGACGGAGAGACTCGTGCAGAGATGTTGAAAGATATGCGAACACTTTTCGATGGCGTCAAGCAATTGTGTTCGCTCACCGGCACCGAAGACCACGAGGTATGTATATCCTTAGGATTATTGCAATTGAATATAACAGTTGCCAGTAAAAATGCCGGTTTTAGGGAAGGGTTAAAGAGGCTTCAGTCTCGAGTCTCTCTCTACGTCATTGAGATTAGTGCGAAACACTGATTACTTTTAAGTCTGGTTCAAAAAATGTTTAAATGTTTATGATTTATGAAAAAATATTCGAGGCCTTAGCTTTTTCGCTATCAAAAATTTAAGTAAGGCTCTGACTAGTACTGCTAGTATATGTGCGAGGTTTGATTCGATATCCACGATTGTAAACCGAGTCGATTTCAGAATTTAATCGCATGTAATCGAATGTAAATAAAACAATAATTTAGATGTCTAATAAAATTGTCTTACTTTGAAGCGAATGTTGACTGGATAGAGAGAGAAATGGATTTAATCACAGTTTAAGATGCCCTAGAATCATTATTAATTTGAATGTTTTATCGTTTACTTGTAGATAATCTAGTATGCTATAACATTAATACGATGTGCAATAAATAGTATAACGCCATCTATGAGTTTCTTTTGTAAACACGTTAGACGAGGGAATAGAGTTTTCTAAAATATTTTGTTAGATGACGCTGTTCCTAAAATATGGTACAATATTGATACAACCTTGTTAGCTTCCTTGTATTTTAAAACGTGGTGCAAGAATAAAAAATGCGTGTAATAAAAGTGAAATGTATAACAAGTGTGTTGCCAATGAATGGCACAAGTTATGCAAAATTAATTAAATAATAATTCTATGTTATTATTTACAAGTTAATTTATGCTCACTATTTTTGTCGGTACTTTAATATAAACATTGTTACTTTTCACTTGTAGGTTCTTATAATAATTATGATCATAGTCAAATCACAGTAGTGTAGAGGTCTGTGAGTAATACACCAATTATTCATAAATTCACGCCTAGTCGCTGGAGGGGTGGCAGAGACTACTAATTTCTACTCGCTATTCGTCATAGCTTATCAGTTATCTTATCAATCTTGCTTATTTCTCTCTTAACATCCTCTATGGACCCTTTTCGGCATACTTCGTTCGACTTAGTCTACCCTTTCTATAGAATGTTGCAGATATAATAATACCTACGTTGATCATATTCGCGTTTACAGCGCGGTCGAGCGCACACATACTATAAAATACGTTGATAAAAAGATTGCGTTATTATTATTAAGGAAAGGCAATAAACAATAGTTTTAGCGACATTTTTTTTTTTTTTAATTAAGATTACTTAATAAATCATTTACTAATTTAATTTTACTAAATCATTTATTAAATTAATTACTAAATCAAGTGAGTAGGTGGATTACCAGTGTTAAAATATATTGTATCGCTGGATACATTGCAGTGTCAGTGCATCAAACAATTATAAGGTACCTACAGGTTATTACAGGCCCTAAGTACGTATACACTCACGCTCGTATGTCACCCCGTGGCTTACCAAGGTGAGCTCTAGGGTTCAATTTCCCGACGGGAACCATTAAACTCATTTGCAGCATAGAGTTTACAAACGTACCTGGTAGATGGCATTACATTAAAGGCATTAATGTAGATTTAAAATAACTTGGTAAAATGAGGTTGTTATACGCTTTTACTTACGCTTCCAGGGTAGACAAGGCGCAATTTTAGGTATAATTAGATAAGGCATATTACAACCGTGAGCGCACTAATAAATTCAGTTTACAATTTCATTCATCTTACAAGTTATTGCACAACCAATTTACGTAAACGCAAACACCGTATTTATCAAAACTTTACAAAGTAATTACTACTGACTTTAAACCACTACAATAAAAACAATTAAAATAAAACTAATGCATGTCTATTATCATATATTCGTTTTATTTATTTCTGCAGCGTGTTCTAATTCGTTCGTCTTCTTTATTCCTTGTTGGTATACTTACATATCTTAAACGGAACCTGTGTGCTAAGTATTAGTTTTCTAAAGTCCATGAGTTTGACGAATCAGTCAGCGAGTCAGTCAGGACCCTCTTTTTATATATTTATATAATTTGATTGTTTACAGAAAATGCAAGAGGCATCAAACAACTACGCTGACGTCGCCAACAAGCTTCTATTCACATTCTCGCGCGGAAAGAACGTTGATAAAGAGAATGAGGTAATATTTTTCACAGTACTGTATAATATTATAAAATAAAGTATCAGCCTCTATTAAACTGACCCACTGCTGGGCACGGGCTTCTTCTCAGAGTAAGAATGATTACGCCGTAGTCCACCACGCTGACCCAGTTCTGGTCGGCAGACTTCACATATCTTGAGAATTTTATGGACAACTCTCAGACACGCAAGTTTCCTCACGATGTTTTCCTTCGTCGTTAAAGCGAGCGATAATAAATAATATAATAAGCACATAACTTTGATAAGTCAGAGATGCGTGCCTTGGGATCGAACACGAGACCTCTGCTTGGCTGTCCAATGGTCTCCTACTAGGCTATCGCTGCTAATGTCATAAAATATTGCCACCTTAATGGCATAAAAAAATATGGTATTAAACAAATCTGT
The DNA here is from genome assembly GCA_963564715.1 of Catocala sponsa. NCBI lineage: Eukaryota > Metazoa > Arthropoda > Insecta > Lepidoptera > Erebidae > Catocala > Catocala sponsa. The sequence continues at coordinate 12,041,010 of OY751352.1, forward strand.
TGCGTTTTAGATCATAGATTTAGCGAAGGACGCTGGCGCCAAGACATCTCAGCTCCTCATAACTGCCAATGAACTCACACACCTGGTGCCCACTGACCCTGCCGTAGGAGAGGTGGACAAGGCTGGAGTCAGGAGTGCGGGCGCTGCAAGGGATCTGCTGGCTTGTGCTCAAGTAAGTAGATATTAGTTGACTTTGGCCAAAATACTACTAATGTCTTTGACCTTAGCACATTAACAGCGTGGAAGAAAATTCTTCGTCATAGACGTACAAGCATTGATATATAAAAACCATACACAATTCCATACAAATGTAATACTTAAAACTGTCGTCAGTTGCTTATAAGTAAGTATGTAGTTATAAGTCTAATCAAGTGGAAATAAAATAGTATGATTAATGCATTGCGTAAGTGTTAATTTAAATGAGACGGGTTATATGGTCGCTCTTAACTACGAAATAAACAAACCGTTCTGTTTCCTTGACGCAATTATAATAATAACATTATTAAAATATGAAACACCGTCCATTTTTAGTGTCCTGGAAGTGTATTTTTACAATTTTTAAACAAGCATTGTGACATGTCTACTCTCTGAGCGATCTGTTATAGATATGTAATGTACCCTTTCTTGCAACCACACATTCCTTTTTTGCTTACTTAGCATTTATCTAATTCATAGTCGAAGTGTCCATCCGTTCCAACAGTCTCATCCTAAAAGCCATCCTAGACAGTTGTCTCGATCTGATTATAGAGATTTCTTTTTTTAAAAACCTAACCTTGGCGAGGCTCATAACATTTGGTGGCAGCGGAAAGGGATTTGGAAAAGTCCCCGGAACGTCTCTTATCCTAAAACCTAAGCCCGTCGCGTGTGTGTGTTCGAGTGTAAACGCCGACTCCACTGTGCATATCATACTGTGCACCGAGTTCCAGCCCGGCCCTCTTAGACGTCAGTGTTCGTGAAAACCCATTGCTGCGCACTGTTTGTGCTGTAGCCGGTCTCTGTCCAGAACCAGCAAGGTTATACCCAGTGTCGCGCACAATTCAGTGCCGCGACCGGTATAATCTCCCCGACGACGCGCTCCCGTGGCTTATCAACACTAACGTCACGTCGACACCTACGAGAACTTCCAAGAAATTATGATCATCCTTATCGCGTGTTTTAGTTTCCAGTAAGTGAATTTATGTATTTGGTCATTGCTAATATCTTATAAAGAATATTGTGAGTTTAAATAGTACATTTCAATATACACTGTATTTTACCATTGTCATTGACGTAGTAAATATATAACTATCATAATGGCCGAAAGATCTCGTAGTCCAAAGTTCGAAAAAACCGAAATTACTGTAACCGATACTGAGGAGGAAGGTCAAGGCCACTGTCCTCCCCCTCAAGGACCCTCTACTAAGTCCGTCTCTAAAAAGAGACCAGTTACAACTAAAGCAGATATTGAGCTTTCTACTTTACTCAAATTTATAAAACCTTATGACGGTTGCAGAGAAAAGCTAAATTCCTTTTTGGTTAATTGCAACAACGCTTACGAGTTAGCTTCAGATTCTCAAAAAGATATACTTTTTAAATATATACTATGTCAACTACAGGGCAAAGCGGAAACCGCTTGCTCAATTAAGGAGTTTACCAATTGGCTACAACTTAAGGAATTCCTTAAAACCCAATTTAGCGAGAGAAAACACTACGCCCATCTTCTCACAGATTTACAGGAGTGTAAGCAACAAATAAATGAAAACGTAAGTCAGTATGCTCTAAGGATTGAGACATGTTTAAGCCAATTATTAACTGAGGTATCTATTTCACACGGCCATAAGAGTCGAGAGATGATAGGACGAACAGCAGCCATGGAGGAATTAGCCCTCCATCATTTCCAAATGGGGTTGACACCCCGTATCTCCGATATCGTTAGATGTAAACCTATAAAAACCCTGAACGAAGCTATAAATATGGCCATTTCAGAAGAAAAGGTTCAGCAATCTTTATCCAGACAAAGCTCAGGCCCGTCTGGTAGTCAACAGTCACGACAAGATAGGTCGAACACCTCAAAGCCGAACGCTCAATTTTCGCGCCGCAATACAAATTATCAATCACCAAACTTAAGTCAGTCTAACCCAAAACCTACGGTTAATGCCAATCGACCTTATAATAATTCCACTACTTCGTTCTGTAGATATTGCAAAACTCCGGGACACACCCTAGAACAATGTAGAAAGCGAGAATACAACAACAATCGCTTTAAGAACATTGAACAAAACCAATCGAGGACACCTCAACGCGTCAATTTTGTATCAGAGGAAACTGATAATGATGAATACCATGTGAATTCTGTAGAAAGCTACGACACCGTTGATGCCGATCCAAAAAACGAGTAACCGTCTCGTCCCGGTGTCGTACGGGACCTCGTAATTTAAAAACCGGCATCACATATCCAAGTTCATTATCAAATATTTCACCGCAGGCATCGCTACATGATCGCCCGCCAAAATCCTCTGTATCCGTGCAGCAACGTAACAACGTTGACCTGCCAAACTCCTCTGTATCCGTGCAGCAACGTAACAACGTTGATCTGCCAAACTCCTCTGTATCCGTGCAGCAACGTAACAACGTTGATCTGCCAAACTCCTCTGTATCCGTGCAGCAACGTAACAACGTTGACCTGCCAAACTCCTCTGTATCCGTGCAGCAACGTAACAACGTTGATCTGCCAAACTCCTCTGTATCCGTGCAGCAACGTAACAACGTTGATCTGCCAAACTCCTCTGTATCCACGCAGCAACTGTTTAAAGTTGACCTGCTAAACTCTACTAAATCCAACGTTTTTGAGATAACAAGTAACCCCGCAAAAACGTTACTACCTCATGTCCTTGTTAAATCCTGCGTATCCGACGTGCCATTGTCCTTATTGGTCGATTCAGGATCTTCTGTATGCTTATTAAAGCACTCTAGCATAAAAAAATATCCTACTCTTGTAAAGGAAACCATCCAACTTAAAGGTATTGACTCAACGGAAGAACCAACTCTCACTCGAGGCCATTTCCAATTAAAAATTCATCTTCCAAATTCTAAAATATTACATCGGTTTCATGTTACTGATATAAAACACTTACCTTACGATGGCATTATAGGGTCTGACCTGCTCAATGCACATAGTTGTAGTATTAATTACACCAATAACCTGCTTAGCCTTGGACAGTCATCCTTAAAAATGCACTTTCATGATCCTGCCTACATCATTCCAGCCAGGACCGAAACTGTTATCGAATGCTCCGTTTTGAATCCTGAAATAAAAGAGGGATTGGTCCTGGACAAGAAACTTTCAGAAACATTATTAATTGCCAACTGCCTAGTACGCGTTAAAGATAATAATAGAATCAACATAACCGTTGTAAATACTGCTGAACAACCCATACCCTTAAAATCAAACCTAAATCTAAAGCTTGAAGCCATTGATCCTCTAGAATTTCAAAGACACACTTCTGGTCCGATAAACCATATAAAAGTAACAAACAATAGCGTTACACGTACAGAAGAAGTATTAAAACTGCTACGTGTCTCGCATCTGAATATTGAGGAGAAAGACGCACTTTTGCAATTATGTTCGGACTACTCAGATATATTCTATCTCCCCGGTGAAAATCTTACCCATACGGACGCCGTCAAACACGAAATTAAAACAACGACGGACGTTCCGATATATACTAAATCATATAGATTTCCCGAAATCCATAAGGCTGAAGTTCGAAAGCAAATTGATAAAATGCTCGAACAAAAAATCATAGAGCCTTCTAACTCCCCTTGGTCATCACCCATATGGGTAGTCCCTAAAAAACTCGACGCCTCTAATACACAGAAATGGCGAGTCGTGATTGACTACCGAAAATTGAACGATATTACAATCGGAGACACTTACCCTATTCCTCAAATTACTGAGATTCTAGACCAGCTAGGCAATAGTAAATACTTCTCCACACTAGACCTGGCATCCGGGTTCCATCAAATCGCATTAAACCCCGCGGACAAACCCAAAACTGCTTTTACTGTACCAGAAGGACACTTTCAATTTTCAAGAATGCCGTTTGGGCTGAAAAATGCCCCTTCAACATTTCAGAGACTCATGAACTCCGTCCTGTCCGGCCTCCAGGGTATTCGGTGTTTTGTTTATTTAGACGACGTAGTCTGTTATGGATTTGATCTTAAATCCAGTATACTTAACCTAACAGCCATATTCCAAAGAATCAGAGACTTTAATCTCAAACTTCAACCCGACAAGTGCGAGTTTCTTAGACGCGAGGTCTGTTATCTAGGGCACATAATTACCGAACAAGGTGTTAAACCAAATCCAGAGAAGGTTAAGGCCGTAACCTCATTCCCAGTTCCAAAAACACCTAAAGATATAAAATCATTCCTTGGGCTTGTCTCATATTATCGCCGTTTTATCGCTGATTTCTCAAAAACTGCAAAAGCCCTTACCTGCCTATTAAAAAAGGATATTCCATTTAAATGGGAGAACCAACAGCAACTCGCCTTTGATTCGTTAAAACACTAATTAACAACTGCTCCACTTCTTATCTATCCTGACTTTTCGCAACGTTTCATCCTTACCTGCGATGCCTCGAACTATGCCGTCGGCGCTGTTCTGTCGCAAGGAACTGTTGGCAAAGATCAACCCGTGGCTTTCGCTTCACGTACACTAAATAAAAGCGAATCCAGTTATAGCACTACAGAGAAGGAATTGTTGGCTATATTATATGGATGTAAAACATTCCGTCCCTACCTTTACGGACACAATTTTCTTATTGTTACCGACCATAGACCTCTTAAATGGTTGTTTAATCATAAAGATCCCAGCAGCAAGCTCCAGCGATGGAGGTTGAAACTTGAGGAATATGATTACGACATAGTGTACCGCAAGGGCAAACTAAACTCTGCCGCCGACGCTCTCTCCAGATACCCAGTGAACCCTATATACCCTGATAACATGAGTCCTTCAAACCTTAACCCTAATGATAATGATAACACCAATTACGAACCTCCACTACAAACATCACAGCCTTCGGGCACACCTAACGAAGTAAACAATGACCTGCAAGATCTTCTCGTGTCTCCGCCATCCAGTCTTGACACAGGTCTTATAAATCCTGAAATCGAAAATGAAGTTATGGATTATCTGAGTTCCATTCCTAATGAATCGCGTGTTGAACCCGAACCTCAACCTTCAACCAGCTGGCAGAATCCTGAAACCTTACCTGTTTCAAATCAACCTAGCTCGGAAAGCTCTCCGGCACCTGAAAATTTAACCTTACCCGAGATGACTTACAGTCAATTTTTAAAACTACCTATAAAATCGTATGACACCTCTATTTCGGAACATAACCAAAACCTACTTAAAGGAACTCAGAAATTAATAATTATACCTACCTCGATAGATATGGACGAGTCCATGCCTTATATTCAAGAAGTCCTAGATAACTGCCCGGAGCCTCAACGCAACGAATTCTTGAACTTAGAAAGATCCTTATACACATTTCTACCTCTTACTATTGAAGATAAAACTTACCTTTTCCTATTTACGAAAGTTCACTATTTTGACGACTTCTCGCATCAAGATATATTTAAATCTTTAAAATATGCACGCAACGAGATAATAATGTCTTATCCTACAATATGTGCAATCAGCACATCAGACTTTAAAAATCCTTTTGATAGACACTCTTTTGTTAAAATCTATAACATGTTTAACTATCTATTCGACAGAACTAACATAACAGTACATATTTACCATAACAACATCATATATCCTTCGCTCAGCGAAATCCCGAAGATCCTTAAGGAAAATCACGATATCCCCATCGCGGGACATTTAGGATCCATCAGAATGTTAAACCGCATAAAGGAAAGATTTTATTGGAAAAATATGCGCGGTGACATTGAAAACTATATAAAAAAATGTTCATCGTGTCAAACAAATAAAGCCTTGCGTAAAATAAACAGAGCGCCCATGATAATAACGTCCACCTCAACGTCTCCGTTTGAGAGAATATCCCTCGATATTGTAGGTCCCTTGCCTGAGTCTGGCACAGCCAAACTTAGATTCATTTTGACTATGCAAGATGACCTCACAAAATTCTCGCTAGCTTACCCTCTCCGTAATAATACCGCCGAAGAATCGTGTGAATGTCTGCTTCATTTTATATCTCTATTCGGAATCCCTAAATATATACTTACCGACCAAGGCACAAATTTTACAGCCGATCTATTTAAGAAAACATGTGAGTTCCTAAAAATCAAACCATTATGGTCCACCCCTTATTATCCGCAGACGCAAGGAGCTTTGGAAAGATCACACTCCACGCTCAAAAAATACTTGAGACCTTATATTAACGATAATCAAGACAATTGGCCTCGATATGTGTATACAGCTATGTTAGCATATAACACCGCCGTACATTCAACAACCCACTATTCACCGTTTGAATTACTATTTGGGCATAAGCCTCACATCCCAGACTCTGTGTATGACGATACTTCTAATACTACTTACCCCGAATACGTTAAGATGTTACAACATCGAATGAAACATACGCGTGACAAAGCCATAGAGTTTATTCAAAAATCTAAAACAAACTCTAAAACCTATTACGACTCCCATACTCGCCCAGTGGTATACAAAGTTGGTGATTATGTCTTATTAAAGAACCATCTAAGGCTACGTAAAGCCTTATCACCCGTCTGGAAAGGGCCTTACAAGGTCGTTAAGATACACGGTAATAACACATTATCGTTACTTATAAACAGACGCCATGTGAAACATCACTTCGATGAAGTTAAGCACGTGGACGTCCAAGATGCATCTGCTACAGACTAAAATAATTAATTGACATAATTAAAAAAAAACATACCTAGGTACATCCATTAATTTTTATACATTTTATATACATTTTTTTTTTTCTCTTATTTACAACCTTATTATACAAATATTATTATACACTTAGACATAGCATATAGTATAGTATAGTATAGTAGTGTCTCTTTTATTTACAGCATACTGGCCCAAGGTCACCCAGAATTTATTCAAAAAATCGACACCAGCCCCGGCATATATTTTGACCCAATTGGTGAACTCAAAATTCACGTAAGCCACTTAGACATAGTCACACCGTTTGATGTCTCCTACATTGAACCGCACATCCAAAATATTAACTCCATCTTAGGCTCAATACGACATATATGTAACCAAATTGAAATTCAAACTTCTAATCATCTAGAATGTCATAACACATTAGAACCGTTAACAGTCAGATACCACGACATTGTTGCCGCGTACTCTGCTATATCTCACTTAGTAAACAAAAGGTTCAAACGAGGGGCATGGATTGGTGGTATTGGCACTCTGTCCAAAACTATTTTTGGCACCCTGGACGAGGACGATGCTGTTAAATATGACAACGCCATCCAAAACATTCAGGACAATGAAAAAAGACTGGCTTCATTAATGAAAGAAAATATTTTAGTAACGTCTGCAATTTTATCAAAATTTAATAAGACCTTACACGAAATTAAGTACAATGAGGCCAGCCTTAACCAAGCTATCGACAATTTCTCCGTAAAGTTAAAAAATATTTCAATAATTACTAATGAATTAAATATTAAATCAACCATTCATTCAATCTTGAACAGCTTAGAAGCATCCATGCTCACCTTATCATTTCAGTTAGAAGATATAACAAACGCTATTATATTATGTAGCCAAAACATCCTGCATCCGGCCGTATTATCACCTGTACAGTTATACCAAGAAATTGTCGATAACTACAGATACTTACCTGTAGATTTTAAGTTACCTGTAAGCTTAGCATTAAGTAATATTCATAGTTTACTAAACATATCTAATGTACTGTCCTACAGTTTGAATAACAAGATTGTTTTTATTTTAAGAATACCTCTAGTATCCCCTAGAGAGTACAGTTTATTTCATAGCATTGGCTTACCGACTCCTCATAATAGTGTAAACCCAAACTCTTTTAGTTTTATAATACCAAGTAGTAAATACATAGCAATGACCAAAGACAAATCAGAATATTGTAAGCTCGACTCACTTAAGGAATGCATAGCGATAAGCTCGCGCGAGTACATCTGTGACGTCATGACGGTGTTCCCGAGCGCCGCGAACCCGAGTTGCGAAAGTGAGTTAATATCAAATGTGATAAGTGTTTTACCAGTGCAGTGTCAAACAAAATTCCTTCATGGACATATAGACTTGTGGAAACCGCTTTATAATAATGACTGGATCTATGTCCAATCTCTAAGTAATAAACTTTATATCGAATGTCTAAACCAAAAACTTATTGACATAAGTATTGTCGGTACAGGTATTCTAAGTATCCCAAACAACTGTATAGCGTATTGTAAAAGTACAAAATTATTACCTAGATTTAAAAACATTAAAATCAACGTTACCGTTATACACCCCGATTTTAACATTATAAATGACTCTTGTTGTAATTTAGATAAGTTTAGAGATATAATAGGTAATGAGCCTCCTCTTAAATTACAAAACATTGATTTAGACGATTTCACTATGGAAACTAAATCAAAATTAAAATCGATGTCCGATGAAACTGACAAAATCCTTAATCAACATCCGTTAATTAGATACGAGACTCATTACTCAATCATTATTATTGTACTAATTTGTGTTATTTCTATTTTCTGTATTTTTAAACTGTTTTTATATATTAAATCGCACACCCGTCTTTCCCATCGCTTCCCTATATTCACTCGATCCACTTCAGTAAACTCACCCGTAGACCAATCTCCAAATCCTGAAGCAGTAGTCTCTATAAAGATTAATAAACGCAATTCTGAAACTGATAATCTGCCATCCCCTAGCATTAGACGAAATATATAAATTTTCCAAATTACCTCTCCTAAACATCGAAATTACAACCCCGATGTTTAGTCTACCCCTGGGAGGTGTTATAGATATGTAATGTACCCTTTCTTGCAACCACACATTCCTTTTTTGCTTACTTAGCATTTATCTTTCATAGTCGAAGTGTCCATCCGTTCCAACAGTCTCATCCTAAAAGCCATCCTAGACGGTTGTCTCAATCTGATTATAGAGTTTTCTTTTTTTAAAAACCTAACCTTGGCGAGGCTCATAACAGATCGAACGGTACTAATTATAAGAGCACCCAAATGTTCAAGTGGGTGCTCATTCCGTGAGGACATTTATTATTTTACTAGCTTTTGGCCGCGGCTTCGCTCGCGTAAATTTAGAATTTGACAATCAATTCGGGTTGTACTCTGCTTGTAATAATATAATTCAATCATGATTCGAAAGACACGTGGCGCCATCTATTATCGTAAGAACGTTATTATTGTTTTCCTCGGGAACAGTAATTTTTTCGGGATGAAAGGTAGCCTATGTCCGTTTCTGTACACCTGTCAACGTATATGAAAAATTTCAGGATGATCGGTTCAGTGGTTTAGGCGTGAAAAGGTAACAAACAAACTCATTTTCGCATTTTAGGATTATTTACGAGAACTTTTTATCTCGATGAAAGGTAGCCTTCCTTTCTGTACCCCTGAAAACGTATATTCGAATTTCATGATGAACATTCGAGTAGTTCAGGCGTGAAAGCGTAACAAACAAAAAAACTCACTGTCGCATTTATAATGTTAGTAAGGGCTAGATTTTGCTCGCGTAAATATTATGTTAAGGAAAGGTTATATCAATATTCAATTCCTCGGAAACAGTTGAGAGCGTAACAAACAAACCAATAAATAAACAAATAAACTCAGCTCGGCTTCGATGGCGTAGTGGTTAGTGTAACCGCTGCCACGCCTGAGGTCGCGGGTTCGATTCCCGCACAAGTCAAACATTTGTGTGCATGAACATGGATGTTTGTCTTGGTCTGGTTGTTTCTATGTATAATATGTATGTATTTACAAAAAAAATGTATATATGTATGTTTATCCATTGTCTAGTACCCATAGTACAAGCTCTGCTTAGTTTGGGCTAGATGGTGTTGTGTGTATGTGATAGAATATTATTATAATAATATTATATCATATATTCACATGTATAATATAAGTAAGCATTACAAAGTTCTTAGAATTTTGACAATCTACAATAATTAATATCTACATCTATATATTATAATGTTTGTTCCAGCTCACAGCTCCAGCTATCCACGAGCCACATTGCCAGAGTGCTCTAACAGCCGCGGCTGAAGGACTCTCGTCTTCCGTCCATCGCCTCTCCAGCACTTGGAAGCCGCTGGTAGAAGACCCCAGCAGACAGAAGCTGGGCGAACAACTACATCAGCGAGAGATGGAAGTGCATAAAGCTTTGGATAGGCTTAAGGATGCGTATGCCAAACTCAGTGGTAAGAGTTATTGTAATACGTTTAAGTCTGTTGTGTGTTCTATTCTATCCCAAAGGATAAACATACATATTGTTACATGCTGGGTGCGACGGATAAGAATGTAAACAATATTACCGACTAAAACACGTTTTATTCTAACACACAATTATTAAATTCAAAACACAACACACACTATAGGTAAGTACTACACTTTTCCACTGTAACTGCTTCAAACTCCGTAGTATTTTCGCTTCCGTTTGCTTCGATGTATACTTGACTGCTTACGATTGTAAACTGACTTGGCGGTGCGCGTGCGCTCTATTTATACGCGGTTAAAGTGTTTCCAGAGTTTTCTAGAAACGTCATACCCGGTATGTAAACAGTAGGAATATTCGAGAATGTGCCAGCGTTCTCTCTACTCTTCTCGTACGAAGTTCCGTAAGATGTCAATAGATGACGCTGTAATAAATTATAAGAGGGAACTGCCGAGTCTTCTACACAATGCCGAGAGATGGCACTGGGTGTAACAATATTATGGTTATAATTTTTCATGGCCGTGGTAAACGTTTTTCTAATATCTGTTGAGGCACACTGGTATCTAGTAAGAGATGTTTAAAAGTTATGCTGTAGTAGGTAGTAGTTATAAAAGTATTATTCCTAGTGACATTGTATACTATTTGGAGCGTGAGAAAAGTTTTGCTGATATAATCAATTATAAAAGTCCTGTTTACAAACTTTTTCACTTTCACTTGTTCACTGCTGGGCTTGCCTAGCAGTGAGACAGTCAGTCAACCTTCTCATATTGAGACAAACCTCACGGGCTTCGTCTCACTATGAAAGGGTTCACGTCATAGTCCATGATGCTGGATCAGTGCGGGTAAGTTACGGAACAGAAAATATGGAAGTAGCTTATGTTATTTTGTTCAAGAACCAGTGTCGCCAAACCGTGGGGTAAATCGACTTCACACGTACACATCTTTGAAAACATATTAAAAATCTTGAGACTTATTTATGATATTACTTATTATGTTTTCGTGGAAAGCTGAAAAAAAACTTCGTGGGAAATTCTGCAAGTAACTACTTGCAGGTTTTCTTTTACCGTTAAAGTGGACGACGATAGCTATTTAAATATGCACATGCTTCAAAAAGTCAAAGGTGTGTGCGTGTCTTGGGATCGATGTCGAGACCTCGGCGTGGCAGTCCAACGTTGTCTCTACCCGAATATTATTTAATGGATTATTGCTTAAATCCTTACTTCCTTACTATATATCCTTATCTTCTTCTTCTTCCTCTCCTTATACCATTATTTGGGGTCGGGTCTCCTCACTTTCCTGCGCCAAGTCAAACGATCTTGGGTTGTCATTTCGTGCAACTGGGCTTTCTTGAGGTCTCTTTCAATGGAGCTCCACCAGGTCAACGGCGGGCGGCCTCTTCCTTGCTTTTGTTCTGGGAGGTTTCATGCAGTTCGAACCACATGATTCTCGTCTCGTCTTCTGACATGGCCATACCAGCGACGAAGCGAAGAATATATCCTTATCCTTACTAATATTATAAATTCGAAAGTAACCCTGTCTGTCTATCTGTCTGTCTGTTACCTTTTCACGGCTAAACCACTCAACCGATTTAGATGAAATTTGGTACAGATATAGTTTAAAACCTGGGGACGGACTGTACTTTTCATTGATGTAGGAACCACGCGGGCGGACCCGCGCGCAAAAGCTAGTACATTATAATTATACATGTTTTATTTTCACAGCGGCTGACATGGGTGATGACTCAATACCTATGCAAGAGAGACAACGCCTGAAGTTCGTGTTCAGTCTCGGTTGCGCCAAGAAGAAGTTGCAGGATCTTCAGTACAACTGGGACAAGGTATGACCAAAAGAATATTAGACGCAATAAATTTTTTGATTAGCTAAAATAGGCCACGCTTCACTGAGGCCCAGTCTGATATAAATTACTACATTTTGTCCGCAACCTTTTCACGGCTAAACCACTCAACCGATTTAGATGAAATTTGGTACAGATATAGTTTAAAACCTGGGGAAGGACATAGGCTACTTTTTATTGATGTAGGTACCACGCGGGCGGAGACGCGCGCAAGAGCTAGTATAATATAAATAAGACAGTAAAATAAAAAAAATTACACATTAAATATTATTTTTCCGCAACTTCTTTGAAAGTTTTCTACATCAACTACCTTACGACTTTTGCGGACAAAAATATACAGAAGTTGAATTTTATATGTTACTAGCTTTTGCTCGCGGCTTCGCTCGCGTTAATTTAGAATTTGACAATCAATTCGGGTCGTACTCGTCCAGAAGTGAGAAAATTGTCATACAAACTTTATCCCCCCTTCCGCCCCTTTAGGGGAGAGTTTTATCCATTTCACCTACACAGATATTTTTCAATTGTAATCGAAAACTTATGTACCAATTTTCATACTGCTAAGTCCAGAAGTGAGAAAATTTCGTTACAAACTTAACCCCCCTATTTCACCCCCTTAAGGGTGGAATTTCAAAAAATCCTTTCTTAGTACACCCCTACAAATTAAAACACACATGCTCTCCAAATTTCAAGTTCCTACGACCAGCGGTTTAGGCTGTGCGTTGTCTCTAAGTCAGTCAGTCAGGACATCTTCCTTTATATATATAGATGAATAATGATTAAACAGGTACAAGTTATTTAGAAGCATTTCAAATTCGTCAGCGTTTTTACAATAAAATTTATAATTTAATTGTAAAAACGCTGTGAAAAAGAAAAAAAGGACTGACGATAATATAATGTGACGTAACTGAGTGTGAGGGAAATAGCGTTATATCTTACAACACGCCCTTTACCTCATACCGAAATTTTAAATATTATAAATCAGGCTTTACACTGCCTAAATGTACATCTCTATTGCTCTATTCGGGTAAAACAGGCATGAATGATATTGTATCTACGTATCAATTTTAAATATTATGAATCAGGCTTTACACTGCCTAAATGTACATCTCTATTGCCCTATTCGGGTAAAACAGACTTGAATGATATTGTATCTACGTATTAATTTTAAATATTATGAATCAGGCTTTACACTGCCTAAATGTACATCTCTATTGCCCTATTCGGGTAAAACAGGCATGAATGATATTGTATCTACGTATTAATTTTAAATATTATGAATCAGGCTTTACACTGCCTAAATGTACATCTCTATTGGCCTATTCGGGTAAAACAGGCATGAATGATATTGTATCTACGTATTAATTTTAAATATTATGAATCAGGCTTTACACTGCCTAAATGTACATCTCTATTGCCCTATTCGGGTAAAACAGGCATGAATGATATTGTATCTACGTATTAATTTTAAATATTATGAATCAGGCTTTACACTGCCTAAATGTACATCTCTATTGCCCTATTCGGGTAAAACAGACATGAATGATATTGTATCTACGTATTAATTTTAAATATTATGAATCAGGCTTTACACTGCCTAAATGTACATCTCTATTGGCCTATTCGGGTAAAACAGGCATGAATGATATTGTATCTACGTATTAATTTTAAATATTATGAATCAGGCTTTACACTGCCTAAATGTACATCTCTATTGCCCTATTCGGGTAAAACAGGCATGAATGATATTGTATCTATGTATTAATTTTAAATGTTATGAATCAGGCTTTACACTGCCTAAATGTACATCTCTATTGCCCTATTCGGGTAAAACAGGCATGAATGATATTGTATCTACGTATTAATTTTAAATATTATGAATCAGGCTTTACACTGCCTAAATGTACATCTCTATTGCCCTATTCGGGTAAAACAGGCATGAATGATATTGTATCTACGTATTAATTTATACTAGCGGTCGCCTAGTTAGTGGTCAAATTCGACCAAAATACCTAAGCTTGCTACTTTTTCTGTTTTCTCTGTTAAATATAAATAAGGTATAGGTAACCATAGTTACAAAGAATTGTACGACGTCAGACGAACAATGTCGAAATACTACGAACGCGATTCGACTGCGTGTGTCAAATGCATCTTTCATTAGTTTAATGTATTTCTAATGCATATTTTATAAAAATATTAGGATTCGCCCCTCCTTCTCCATATAAACTTTAACTGTGCCAAATTTCATACTTCTCCGTCCGCGTTTTCGTAAAAAGGGGTAAAAAGCTTTTGCTTCACGTATTACTATATACATAGATGAACTATGAAACTTTGATTAATGCTTAGATACTTATGCTATTGTCAATATTTATAATCGGATCTTATCCGTTATAATAACAGACTGACTGAATGACGTACACGGCATAAAAATAGCGTCACGAACGGTTGCCACTTGCCTGTCCTTGTCGTATTGTAAAATTGCTTCTTAACGTTAGGGCATACCAATGTTTCTACCTCATTCAATACCTACTACGTTCTTTAAGCAGGGTGTTAAAATGTATTTGTTTAGGTAAAGTAAAGTTAGGTTAGTCAAAATAATGACTGCCAAGCCATTTTCGGAATATTGGCATTTTGGACAGTAGACTTCACTGTTGGATTTCTCTAACTGCTTATCAAGCAGCATAGAGTTGGTATGAACATAATTGTCTATTAGGTACTTTGAGACCAATGCTGCAATGTACACAACGACGTCGTAGGGCTCACGTCAAAAATTTTTGACCAAGGTTTTCCTCAAATAAACAAGAATATACAATAATATTGAGCATAGTGCTTTGATTTAAATGGACTATCAATTTTTTGTTTTTCTGCTCATCTGTAACTAAAAACCACTACAAAGGAACTTACTAGGTTAGTGGGAAAGGGTTAATTTGAAGGGATATTAAAGTACATAGACAGTACATAAGGTAGTAGTTTTTGTTATAAATATACTAGCTGACCCTTGCGGTATAAAATGTAATTTACGACTTATTCTCATACCTACCAAATATACTTAAAAAAATTATAAAATCGATCGAGCCGTTTCGGAGGAGTACGACCATAAACACAGTGATACGAGCTTTTTATATAATTATATAGATTTCTTCAACTACAGAGTGACTGTATCTATAATATTCAAATTGTTTGAATCGTGAGTCGTCGGTACAGAGGATCTTCTAACAAGATTCCGCCCTTGGAGACACAATATTTGTAAAATAAATTATGCCATTATTCAATAAATCAAATCAGAATATTGAAATTAAATAAAATAAAGTAATAATATAATTATATACTTACATTTTATATTATAATCTTAAAAAATTAAAGGCGTAGTAAATGATATTTTTTTTACAGAAAATGTTATGTTTTACAAGGAATGTAAAAGTTCAAAATAAAACTAAAGAAAAAAAAAATATTGTTATAAAATATTATTGAGTTTTAATAAAATGTTTAATAAAAATGTAGCAAAAATAAAAAAGAAAACACAAAAAGATTATTACCACCCAGGCCCCGGCGAGATTCGAACTCGCGATCTCCTGTTTACTAGACAGGCGCTTTAACCAACTAAGCCACGGCGCCGTTGAGATGCCGAACGAAATTAATGTTCATAAGCCAAGTAATATATTCTATATAATATTCGTATTTTGTATTATCATCAGATATCACTGTAATAATCATGATTATTATTGATAGAATAAGCAAACAAACAATAACGTAACATAAATAATTTGCTTAAGAAGATAACATATAAGTATAGATTGTTTTGTTAATATTTTAACTAAGTATATTACAGTTCGATCATGTTTAATATATTACGCAAATAAAATTATATGCATTATTTACCTATAATTAACATTCATTTTGACCTTTCTGTGTCGTTCTAAAGCTGTATTGTAGAGAGGTTTAATAAGTTAACATTTGTATTAGATGTTATAATGTTGTCTGTCGTGATGTCACGAATAGGACATTAATTGTTTGTGACAGTTGTTTGCAACTTTGCACACATTTCTTGTTGCACTTGTTTATTTATTCAAGACTGCTTTTGCTCGCGTCTTCGCTCGCGTAAAAGTAGGCTAGGTTACATTAGAAACAGTACATCTATACTATGTAATATTATAAAGCTGAAGAGTTTGTTTGTTTGTTTGTTTACTTGAACGCGCTAATCTCAGGAACTACTGGTCCGATTTGAAAAATTCTTTCAGTGTTAGATAGCCTATTTATCGAGGAAGGCTATAGGCTATATATCATCACGCTAAGATTAATAGGAGCGGAGCACCAATGAAGAATGTTTCAAAATCGGAGAGTATTTTTTCCTTTTGAGAGCTTCCGCTGCGTGCGCTGCGTAAACAGTTAAAGTTTCGCAAAAATCATGTATGAGAGAATTGTTCCCCTTTAAAAGTTCTAAAAAAAAGTCCGCAACAGCATATGTCTATCTTTTAAGGTTGGCTCACTATAACCATTTTTATGCTAACGAAATTTGTTCTAAAATAATGCATTATTTGCGAAGGTATTTTTATAAACATGATATTAATCCTTATCTAAATAAATATGTTATTCATCACAAGTATTTAATTTAAAACAAAATTGCCCTTTACATTATTCGATTTCAATGAATATCTTAGGAGATATAGCAGTTTTAAAATAACATCGCAGCAAAATAATTATCCATTACAGACAGTACAAACGATGTTTCTCCTGGTTTATTCTGCGTGATTACTACTGGTTCGATTTGAAAAATTCTTTTAGTGTTGGATAGCCTATTTATCGAGGAAGGTATATAACATCACGCTACGACCCACGGGGACGGCGCAGTAACGATAAACGCGGGTGAAACCGCGGGAACATCTAGTATTTAATAAAACTAGCGGTCGCCTAGTGCTCGAAATTCGACCAAAGTTTGCCTTTAAGATATTACTGATACGTATATTATGTCATTATACATATTGATATTGTAACCATAGTTACGCGCTTTGACTGCGTGTGTCAAATGCATGGTTGTGTGCGTGTAGTGTTTTTTCATTAATGTAATGTATTTCTAATGCATATTTTATATAAATATTAGGATTCGTCACTTCTTCTCTGTATAAACTATAAGTGTGCGAAATTTCATACTCCTCCGTTCGCCCAATTTTCGTAAAAAGGGATCCAAAGTTTTCGCTTCACGTATTAATATATAGATATAGCCTATGTTACTCGGTGATAATGTAGCTTTCTAATCAAGCAAGAATTTTTAAAATTGGTCGAATACTTTTTGTGTTAAATCCTTACAAACAATAAAAAAATCAAATCTTTTCTATTTATAATATTAGTAGAGATGGTTAATTGGAATGGCTGTTTACGTTTAGTGTTTATGAATAATTGTTTGTTTATTTAAATTTGTTTTAATTATTTAATACTCTGGATTCTAAATTGATTAAGTAGGTACCCAGATACTGATAATGAGCCAATAAAATAAAAATTATGAAATCTACTAGAAAGCTGTGGTGATAATTAGTTAAGGCCTAGATTATATACTTAATTGTCATTATTAACGTAATTTCATTATATTATGGACTAGATGTTCCCGCGGTTTCACCCGCGTTTATCGTTACTGCGCCGCCCCCGTGGGTCGTAGCGTGATGTTATATAGCCTATAGCCTTCCTCGATAAATAGGCTATCCAACACTAAAAGAATTTTTCAAATCGAACCAGTAGTAATCACGCAGAATAAACCAGGAGAAACATCGTTTGTACGATGCCTGTAATGGGTAATTATTTTGCTGCAATGTTATTTTAAAACTGCGATATCTCCTAAGATATTCATTGAAATCGAATGATGAAAAGGGCAATTTTGTTTTAAATTAAATACTTGTGATGAATAACGTATTTATTTGGATAAGGATTAATATCATGTTTATAAAAATACCTTCGCAAATAATGCATTATTTTAGAACAAATTTCGTTAGCATAAAAATGGTTATAGTGAGCCAACCTTAAAAGATAGACATATGCTATCGCGGACTTTTTTTTAGAACTTTTAAAGGCGAACAATTCTGTCATACATTATTTTTGCGAAACTTTAACTGTTTACGCAGCGCACGCAGCGGAAGCTTTCAAAAGGAAAAAATACCCTCCGATTTTGAAACATTCTTCATTGGTGCTCCGCTCCTATTAATCTTAGCGTGATGATATATAGCCTATAGCTTTCCTCGATAAATGGGCTATCTAACACTGAAAGAATTTTTCAAATCGAACCGGTAGTTCCTGAGATTAGCGCGTTCAAGCAAACAAACAAACAAACAAACTCTTCAGCTTTATAATATTAGTATAGATTCATACATTGTGTGATATAATCGATATATTAATCAATGTTTATTTTACATCTACAATTCATGCATATCGTGAGTTAATCATGAATTGACATTTAATTATTAGACACAAAAAGCATTTGAGATTTTTCAATAATAATTATTTATTTAGGACTAGCTTTTGCCCGTGGCTTCGCTCGCGTTAATTGAGAATTTGACAATCAATTCGGTTTGTACTCTGCTTGTAATAATATAATTCAATCATGATTCCAAAGACACGTGGCGCCATCTATTATCATAAGAACTTTAATATTTGTTTTCCTCGGGAACAGTACTTTTATCGGGATGAAAGGTAGCCTATGTCCGTTCCTGTACACCTGTCAACGTATATGCAAAATTTCAGGATGATCGTTTCAGTGGTTTAGGCGTGAAAAGGTAACAAACAAACAAACTCATTTTCGCTTTTATAATATTAGTTAGGATTAAGAAGCCCATTACCAAAAAGAAAATATTTTTTGTCACATAGTCGTTATGTGTCACATAGTCGTTATGTGTCACATAGTCGTTATGTGTCACGTATTTCAGGCCATCGAATAAGTTCCGGTAGTACCGCTTTCTCTCCATTGCTTTACCTAATTATAATTTTATTTTCTTTTTTATAGTCGACAGAAGGTGGTGCGAAGCAAGCCGGCCAGGGTGTGGTACAAGAACTAAAACTCAAAGAAGCGCGGCGTCGTTTGTCGCCTCAAATGGCGCAGTTGAATGCCGCCGTTGCTGCGCTTGCCGTCGCAACTAGCGGTATGTACATAATATCTTTTCTATAGGTAGGTATACATAGTGCCTATATATTATGTATACATAACTTAGGTACAGCATTAAATTTTGGGGAAACAGTTACCAATATAAGGTGAATGCTGCATTCGTTATGCAAAAGAGAGCATTGAGAACCATGCTTCGTTTAGACCAAACTGAATCGTGTAGGGAACATTTTATCAAGTTAAGTATTTTAACAGTACCTTGCCTTTATATTTTAATTCTCCTTACTCATATACATAAAAATCTAAACAAGCTTGAGACTGACACTGAGAGAGAATATAGGGTAAAAACTCGGAGAAAAGATCTGCCTACTATCCTCCAAGCAAAGCTTAAATTTGTAAAACACTCATCAAGTGTGCAGTCTGTAAATATTTTCAACAAATTACCACCAGAATTAAAGAATATTGTGAATGAGAACATATTTATAAATAAACTCAAGACGTTATTGATTCAGAAGTGTTATTACAGTATTGACGAATTTTATAAGGATAAAAATAAATTATAATTGGTAATGATTAATCTATACTAATATTATAAAGCTGAAGAGTTTGTTTGTTTGTATGTTTGTTTGTTTGTTTGTTTGCTTGAACGCGCTAATCTCAGGAACTACTGGTCCGATTTGAAAAATTCTTTCAGTGTTAGATAGCCCATTTATCGAGGAAGGCTATAGGCTATATATCATCACGCTAAGATCAATAGGAGCTGAGCACCAATGAAGAATGTTGCAAAATCAGAGGGTATTTTTTCCTTTTGAGAGCTTCCGCTGCGTGCGCTGCGTAAACAGTTAAGGTTTCACAAAAATCATGTATGACAGAATTGTTCCCCTTTAAAAGTTCTAAAAAAAAGTCCGCGACAGCATATGTCTATCTTTTAAGGTTGGCTCACTATAACCATTTTTATGCTAACCAAATTTGTTCTAAAATAATGCATTATTTGCGAAGGTATTATTATAAACATGATATTAATCCTTATCCATATAAATAAGTTATGCATCACAAGTATTTAATTTAAAACAAAATTGCCCTTTACATCATTCGATTTCAATGAATATCTTAGGAGATATCGCAGTTTTAAAATAACATTGCAGCAAAATAATTACCCATTACAGATATAATACAAACGATGTTTCTCCTGGTTTATTCTGCGTGATTACTACTGGTTCGATTTGAAAAATTATTTTAGTGTTGGATAGCCTATTTATCGAGGAAGGCTATAGGCTACATAACATCACGCTACGACCCACGGGGGCGGCGCAGTAACGATAAACGCGGGTGAAACCGCGGGAACATCTAGTTTTATAATATATTGCAATAATTTAATATATCAATAATAGTATTTTGACTTCCAATAATTCAGATGATTTGACATTATGTATTTTCGTTATAGTATTATTATTTTAATGAGTGAAAATTGATTTATATATTTGGTAAAGTGTAATCACGATCCTAATGTATTTATGTGTGTATTCAAATATTTCGACACAAATGTATATATTTTGTTTATGAAATAAATTACTGAAATAACTGAACTGCCGGCCGGGCCCTGGGGTCGAGCGAGGGGAGTGGTCGCTCTAGGCGCCAGATGCCAGAAGGGCCAAAGTGAAATGCAAAAAACGATAACCAGCGTAAGCACCCAATAGAAATTATTAGAGATGTTATGGGTATGATATTTTAGATCTGGATACGGATATGGATATAGGAATAAAATTATATCGGTTCCGGATACGGTTACGGATATGTAATTATTTCGGATTACCCGTTAGTTGCGGATAGTTTCGGTTACGGATATTAGATTGAAGTAAAATTATAAAATATAAATTATAAACACAAATAGTATGTTATCATTTGGTATTATACTCAGTTATATAGGTAAGTAATTATTATATGCCTACTCAATTTTAAGTTTTATCTATTAAAATAATTATTTAGACTCTGCCCTTATACGAAAATATCCGAAACTTGTGAAACTGTTACGGTTACGGATATATTTTTATTTCGGATATCCGATAGTTTCGGTTACAGTTACGGAGCTCCCATTCGGTTACAGTTACGGAACATCTCTGGAAATTATTGTAACTTCATTTTGCTCGTGGTACGCTCGCGTAAATATAGGTTAGGAACAGTATTTTTTTTTGGTTGAAAGTTAACCTATGTCCTTTTATTTTCCTCTGGCAACGAGTATGCGAAGCTGCGGACAAAATCTAGTTTGTTAAAAATCCGAAGTAGAATTACGTGCAGTGAAACCGTCGACCAAAGGGCACCTAAAGACAATCTCACTCTACCCATCAAGGGCTATAGGGTCTCTGCTGTATATACTTAGTCTGTTTTTCTCACTACTCCTTTCATACTTGCTCTTTATCTTTATATCTTAAGGTCTTAGCATACGTGACGTGTTTTTTCTCGTGGCGGACGAAACGGGACGATTTCTTGACATCGTCGCATTTAAAAATATAGCAATAAAATACACGTGTATTCCGCCACGAGAAAAAACACGTCAGGTATGCTAAGACTTTTAGTCTTTTAAAATGATAACTTTACTACTAGGAATTAATCTTGTGTCGCAGAGGATTTGCAAGACACTCGCGTGTAGTCGAAAGTAAAGGAATTGAAAATTAGATGAAATTAAAGGACTGCTTGGATGGCGTTGTGGTTTAAGTGGTCGCTTAATATTGGTACTGCACCGAGTGGTCGGTGGTCGCCATATTGAATACAAACATCCTTATGAGACACAAATTATTGTTCCGAGTCTGGGTGTTTTTTGTGTCCGTTGTTTGAAAGTTCCCTGTAAGGGTCCGTTCACACAGACCGGCTCGGAGAGCATCGGCCCGGTTTTTCTTTTCACACAGACCGGATCGTATACGCTTGGAATTGGCCGGAGCGGAGCCGCCAACTATTTCACATAGACCGATATAGCGAGAAAGAGCACGCAATCGGAGCCGATCGGCTGCGCGAGTGAGAAAGAGCACGTAATCGGAGCCGGTCGGCTCCTCTTATTATTTCACACGAAGCGCGTTCAAGCATTCTTAATGACAAAAGAAGTGCACATGCAAAAATAAACCTTACTACAATTACTCAGAACTCTGTTTCCAACGTGATAAAAATCTGCTCTCCTCTCCGAGCCGGTCTGTGTGAACGGACCCTAAGGCGGTTGGCACAGTGCACCGCATCACGCAGCGTAGTGCGGGAGTGCGTGTTCTTACGTTGTTTGCAAGTACCTGTGTTTGTATAGAAAACACGCGTAGTGCAACACACAGAAAACGCATTCACGCGCAGTGCTACAGATCACGCGTCTACATGCGTGGAAACACGCACCCGCGCGCGTCACGCGTCACGTTTGTGCGGAGAAATCTGCATTATGATGCAGATCTGCACTCACGCACACCCGCATGCGTGATTGTCACCACGCATCCCGCAGCGTGGCGCGGGGCAGTGTGTGAATCGCCTAGGACAGGATTTATTTCTAGTGCGGGCGTAGTATACCAAAAAGCATGTGGAGAAACAGAGTGTGATGTCCCTCCAACACAAAGGGAAGATCCTCCGACAAGGCTGGTTGATCGTGCCTGGCGGGCCACGGCCCGACGGTTGATGTCGGGAGCTTGTATATATACTTAGTCGCTGTGTAAACTCCACTTGTGCGATGCAGAATAGTATGACGTCATGTTAAGTGCGATTGTGTCGCCATCTGTTAAAAGTAGGCGGAACTTCTTCGTCTGTGCGGAGTCGCCACAAGTAAATAAAATATTAAAATGTTCGCTATGCTTTTTGGTTTGTGAAATTATTATATTGAATTTTGTTTCAGATCGAGACAACCCCGACTATGCGATGGCCGAGTGTGCTCTTAACACTATATCTGAGTTGATGCCACAGATCGTCAAGGGTGAGTGCACTCATAATAAGAAACAGTACTTAGTGTTCATTTTATGTTATAAATGCAATGCTACTGTTGCAAATAGGTTCATATGATTGTTATCTTGGTGCTACATAAACTATTCATATATTAAACATATTAAAATAATAGGTACTTGAACTTAAATAGGTATTTATGTTTCAATTACTTAATTCTTTGAAAGTAACATTCGAGTATAGTGCTACTTTTCTAGATAATATGGTATTATGGTGAGCCTGTATGGCTATTGTCAGGGTTGAATGGCTTCCAATGCTACAACGCTCTCGTTTTGCGTTGTTATTCTTGTGTGAGATTATTAAACGATTAGTTTATAAATTAGTCCCTAAAAACTTCTTGAAGCGCCTGTCGCTATGTCTCTTTATTATTTGATAAAACCATAAACATTCCTGCTATTGAAGGTTTAAGAATTTATTTTATACGTACATTTTGATTGTACCATCAACTATTTGAACAGATGCTCTTTTAAAAAATGTAAGGGAGTCCCACCTTTTAAATCTAGAGGTCTGTCAAGACCTCAAGACTTATGGAAGCTCACAATAGATCTTTTAATGTTAATCGATGGTATTGTTGAACGTAGACCACGCTTACTTAAACAAATATTTTCCATTTAAATCACGTAGGTTGTACTTAATTTGTATATTTTGTTAGATATGGAGACGGTGAGCTCGAAACAGGACGAGGCGACTCGGAACGCGATGCAGCAACAAATCATCAAACTCTGTGAGGCAGCCAAAGAGATATTTGCTAACGTCGATCATTTAGATGTAAGTATACCCAGCTTCTGATGGACATCAACACAAAAATTACTTAACAGATGGTCAAACGCATTTTAGCTGTTGTGATTGGCTGACTATATAAGCAATAGCCAATTAAGGGCTGATTTTTCAATCGTTAGATAACTTTTATCTGAGGATTATGTTTGACATTTTGACAGCTTTTGTATAATAAAAAATATGTCAAACCGCCAAGTTTATTTCTTAGATAAAAATCATCTGACGATTGAAAAATCGGCCCTAAATCATTTTATATTTCTTGATTTTCTACATGTTAGAGTATATCGCCCTCAAATAGCAGTATTCCTACTGTTGTGTTTCGTTCGGCGAGTGAGAGTACCGAAGGCCCTATCGATCACCCCCTTACTCCTTTCCCGCTCCTTCTCCTTCCCACTTCCTTTCCTAAAGGGTCGGCAACGCGCTAGTGATGCCTCTGGTATTGCAGGCGTCCATAGGCTACGGTGACCATTTACCATCAGGTGGGCCGTATGGTTGTTCGCCACGTAGGAAGCATAAAAAACAATTTACAATATTAAGTTTTATCAACTTGAAATAAAGCGTGTGTAGCGTTGAAGTAAGGACCGTATGTAGCTTAGCATACGGTTCATACTTGTACACGCTTTATAGTTTACTTATTACTCTTAGATTATTTAACTAACATATTACTTTTCTATGTTGTCCATATTTAAGAAGTATACGTTTACTAAATAGATATAGTTTTCTTACTTTAATGTTATGAACTTTTCTTTATATATTTTGTGGTAAAATTTTATTCACCATATAATATATTTACATTATTTATTAAGTACTGCAGTAATTAAACTTTTACACATGACGTATTAAAAAGAAAGACATATTATAATTTCAATATTACATTTTTACTAAACTGGTTTAGGTGTCGTATAATTCGTTAGAATATATACCTAATACTAGATGTGCCCGCGGATTCACCCGCGTTTATAATTACTGCGCCGCCCCCGTGAGTCGTAGCGTGATGTTATATAGCCTATAGCCTTCCTCGACAAATAGGCTAACCAACACTAAAATAATTTTTCAAATCGAACCAGTAGTTCCTGGTATTAGCGCGTTCAAACAAACAAACAAACTCTTATGCTTTATTATATTAGTATAGATATTCTATTGTATTATAGTTTATAGGTATATAGGGGCTGTTATTACATTATGTGAATGTTTTGACAGGGTCTCGGAGAACCTGCTATGAAATTCTCAGCGGCCTCCGGCAAATTAGTGTTCCTCATCAGTCCTGGATCTGACAAAGGCAAAGAGAAGATGGTAATTGTATTGTTAATTACATTAGTTTGTTTTATAAATATATTTATGTGCAGTTATACCAGCAAGGATGTTAAGGATGTGCTTTTACACTTACGTCTTTAGATTTGGATGCGGATACTATTTCCAACAATAGGTAAAGAAAATTAAAAAAAATGCTATTTAGAATATTATATACTAGCTGTTACCTGCGACTTCGTCCGCGTAAGATTTTAACTAAAACGTGTTTGTCTCCACGGAACCCTATTTTTTTCTAAAATCAAAGTAGCCGAAGTTACTCTTTATAACATCAGCTATCTGCCAGTGAAAGTCCCGTCAAAATCGGTTCAGCCGTTTCGGAGATTAGCCGGAACAAACAGACAGACAGACAGACAATAATTTTAAAAATAGATGTTTTCGTATAGGTACCTTATATACTTTCATATGCATTAGATAAAAAGCTGTTATTTTGACAATACAAACAGACACTTCAGTTTTATTTATTTGTATAGATTTGTAACTTTAAATAAAGTTGTTCTCATATGCAGGCAGACTTATACAAACGTATTACACCGTCAAATATATTGTGATCAAGTATTTTTAAAGTTTTAGCAGTAAGTACTTATAGTATCAAAATAATTGATCATACTTTTAACGGCAAGTGAAATACAGTTGGAATGTACTCGTATTATAATATATTGAAATTAAGCTAGTACTGCATTTAACACTAGATTGAGATAGTTTTTGAAGAATTAAACAGTAAAAATTTCCACTTTCTCTGACGTTTGGGTTGCTTTTCATCCGGTTATGGAGAGATTCTCCTTTTGACTATGGCTGCTGTAAGGGCTCTTACACACAATGCCGGCGGCACGAGCCGCCGGCTTTTGCGGAACGGCACGTGCCGCCGGAATTTGCCGGGCATTTGTGCCGCAGAAACTTGCACAAAGCCGCCGAGTATCATTCCAGTTATGACAGTCGTGTAGAACGCTAGCCGCGCGGTACGACGGCATACCCGGGCGGCCATGCCGGCGGCTTCTTTGTGCGGCAAAACTGGCGGCTTTGTATGCCGCCGGGTGCACCGCGGCTTGACCGGCGGCAGTGCCGGTGGTAGTGCCGCCGGCACTGCCTAGGAGCCTTAAAGCAACCAATGTGAATATCAATATTGATATACATATGTTTCTAACGTCCTCACAAAAGCAGCATTATGGAATGAGAGAATAGTAACAGTTGTTTATGTGTGTGTGGTTGTAGGTGCGCGAGCTATCTGAAGTGGCGCACGAAAGCGCAGCGAAGGTGCTGGCGCAGGCGCATGCGCTACAGGAACAGGCAGGTGACGACGCGCACGCGCTTGGGGACTGCGGCGCGCGCGCAGAGCGACACGCGAGAGCACTGCTTACTGTCGCAAAGGTACTATACTTTATTTATGCAACACTAGTTTTTACCAGCGGCTTTGCTCGCGTGAATGTAGGTTAGGTTAGTAACAGTAGATATTTTTTTCTGGATGACTGGTACCCTATGTTCTATACTGTACCCTTGACAACGAGTATGTAAAATTTCATGATGATCGGTCGAATAGTTCAGGCACGAAAGTGTAACAAAAAAAAAAAAAAAAAAGTTTTATTGCAGAAACTTTTACAACTTTTACATAATCTTACATAGGGACCTCCTTTTAAGTAAAAGATATACTTGTGCTAGGAGGCCCCGCTCTCCAATAACAAATTATAAAATGGTAAAAGTAGTGTACAAAAAATATAATTAAAACAGTAAATTAAAAGTTAAATCTAAAAATTAAAAGTTAAACCTAAAATTAAACAAAAATAAAAAATAAAATATGTTTAAATTATATTGATGCTTGCAACAATACTTCAATGTCATCATATGTCTTAAGTTTTAGCCATTGAACTATTGCTTTTTTGCAGTCTTTAGTATTCATGGAATAGATGTTCATTTCTTTATTTATTTTATTATATAATGCTGCGGAATTTGTTTTGAATTGTCTGCTGGCATATGTAGTTTTAACAAAATCTACTGGTGCAACACGGTATTTTCGTCTTCTTTCCTGAAGGTGAGGGTCATAGGGCAGTACTTTGTGTAATTTTAAGACTGCATGGAGTATGTATAATTTTCTCACAGTGAGAACACCGCTAATGGAGTATAACTCATTGGTTGGGAATCTGTATGGTTTGGTATACATGACCTTGATAAGAGATCTCTGTGCTCGCTCTAGCTCAAGAAACTTCGTTTTTGTCGCACCGCCCCACACGGGTATGCATAGAAATCAAAAGTTCCGAAATTAACTTAAAATTCCTAGAATTTATCACTGTAAATAATTTAGACCAATACAACAATTCTCTCAATAATAGTTCTAAAATGCTTGACTTACTTCTAACCAATATCGCTGTTACGAATGTAAGTAGGTGTGACTATTCGCTTTCAGTGGAAGACCCTATTCATCCACCAATTACATTTAACGTACCTCTGTCTGCTACCAAGGACTTACAAGATAAAAATCACTCTAAACCCAACTTTTATAAAGCAGATTATGAGAATATTTCAAATTCACTTATGTCAGTTACATGGGATTTAGAATTTAAACAGTCCTCCTCTGTTAATGGCATGGTAGAAGTATTTTACAGAACTTTAAGAGAAACTATAAAGAAATATGTTCCCCTAAGCAAAGCAACGCGTCAAAAATACCCAAATTGGTACTCTCGTGAACTTATTAGTCTTTTCAAGGAAAAATACAAATATCATGTTAAAATTAAAAAATACAATAACCCTTTGGATCGTGTTCACTTTGAATTGCTCCGTGAAAAGTGCAGTTCTTTAAGGTTATCATGCTATAAAAAATACATTGACACTATCGAATGCACAATCACGAAAACCTCTAAGGCCTTTTTCTCATTTATCAAAGTCAAAAGTAAAGGTAATAGCACCCCTCACAGATGGAACTTAACGGTAAAACTGCCACAAGTGGAAATGATATATGTAACCTCTTTACTGAAAAATTTGCACAAGATTTCAGCGCAAGCTCGTCAACAAATCGTAACTCTCTTACACCCTCATCCACTCCACTTGCACTCTGCTCATTATCCTTCTCACAAAATGAAATCTACCAAGTCCTTAAAGAGCTCGATGAGAAGAAAAGCGCTGGCAGTGACAATATGCCACCTCTATCATTAAACGTTGCGCTAAAGCTTTAGTATCGCCTCTATCACAAATCTTCAACAAATCCATAAAGGAAGGCATCTTTCCTGATCTCTGGAAGGAAGCATTAGTCATGCCCATTCATAAATCCGGTTCAAAAGAAATGATAACCAACTACAAACCTATATCAATACTAACTGTCTTCAGCAAATTGTTACAAAAATTAGTTACTAAACACTTAACATGGCATCTTAGTCAGCATATTACTGATTACCAACATGGCTTTATGAAATCTCGGTCAACTGCAACAAACCTTCTGAGCCTTGTGGCTTCTTTAACAGATCACCTGGAAAACCGCATTGCCGTTGACGCCATATACACCGACTTCAGCAAAGCATTTGATAAAGTCGATCATCTCCTTCTTATCAGGAAGCTTGCTGAGGTTGGAATAGACGGTAATCTTATCAAATGGTTTGAATCGTACTTAACCAATAGACGCTCTTCGGTTGTGATTAATGGCTACTTTTCTACAAACTACACTCCTACCTCAGGAGTACCACAAGGATCACACCTAGGTCCAGTCTTATTTAATGTATTCATTAACGATATTGCAAAATGTTTTCAAAATTCAAGTTTCTCCCTTTTCGCCGATGATTTAAAATTTATGAAGCCCATCGAAAATATACGAGACCAAGCTTTGCTACAAGAAGACTTGAATAGATTAACGCACTGGTGTCAAGAAAACAACATGGTCTTAAATATCAATAAATGTCAGTACATACAATTCACTCGAAATAAAACCGCAGTCCCAAACACCTACCACATTGACGATGTTCCTCTCACAAACGTTAACAAACTACGTGACCTGGGCGTTCTTTTAGACAGCCAACTAAAATTTGATGCACATATTCTTGACGTTGCCACTAGGGGATTTAAAATACTAGGATTCGTTCTGCGTAACTGTAAAGAATTAAAAAAACCATCAACCAAAATATTGCTCTACAGCACACTAGTTCGCCCAATCCTAGAATACAACTCTGTCGTGTGGAACCCTCATTATGACATTTACATCAAGCATCTGGAACGGGTCCAGAAGCGGTTTCTCTACCATCTCGCTTACTGGAACCACTCACTGCAAAACGTAAATAATTACGAAGGTCGCCTGAAACACTTCCGCATGAACACCCTATCTAACCGCCGTAAAATGTCTGACTTTGTCTTCCTACATAAAATAATAAATGGAACTACTGACTGCAAACCTCTCTTAAATAGATTCAAAATTAATATTCCGGCTCGTATTCCAAGACCTAATACATACCAGCTTTTCCATATTCCTCGCTCAAGAACAAATCTTGTACATTATGCAGCTGTAACCAGACTCTGTAGACAATACAATGCACTTTCTGTTAACACCGACCTAGACATAAGTAACAATTTAATACAATTTAAAAAGTGTCTTCGTAGATTGTTAACTTAGTTCTATATACCTTCACTTTTTTTCTTTGTAAATTTTTTATATAACTATATCTAAGAAGCTATTATTGTTTTACTCCAAAGTTTACCCTAGAGGCAGAATTTTATGTTTAAAAATTGTATGTTTTCTGTTTGTTTCTTTAATTAAGTTGTTAGTTTAGTTGTAATTATAATTTGCAAGCTGTGGTTTCCTATAATTGAGGGACTATACACGCTAAGAACTTTATTACTGCTATATAATGTATGTTATTGTATATTCCTTTGTTGGAAATCCTTAAATAAATAAATAATTAATGTCGTAAATAATAATGGGCGGTCCTTTTTATTGCCCCTTAGGTATTATTTACGACATCAGTTATTGTTACGTTATTTTTTAAATTAGTAAAATATTAAGTTTATGTCGGGTGGTTAACATTTGACTATCTGAAACCATTTCACGAAAAACATCGGTACCTACATTAATTTGCCAAAAATATGATTCTAACAAAAAAATTGTATGGTCAGGGTTATTCTATATCACCAGTAGAATACGTGGTTAAAAGGAGTTACACGATTTCAAAATCATTCTGTATATCTGAGTTCGAACAATAAGAGGCAAAAAAACAAGTTTGGGTCCTCATACCTCTGCCGAACGACCAAGGCATGGAATTCTCTGCCAAGGCACGTGTTTCCTTCTTTCTTCAATCCTGGGTCCTTTAAGCGGGGCGTGAAAAATGACCTTCTCAGGCCGTCAAAGTAGATACCTCAACATCGCCTCGGCTGCTATGAGGGCGGTGTGGAGGCCACTGCTCTTAGACCACACGACTGCTTACCATCAGGTGGAGTGTGGTCATTTTGAAGAGCAAAATAAAAAAAAGGCATGTGATTGGGTGTATATTTTGTGTTATTTGTTATATATGGATGTTATATACCCTATATGTTTGTCGTATTTACCTAATACGGATGGCGTAGTGATTTAAGTGGTCGCTTCGGCACTGCCACTTCGCGTAATGTTGTGGGTTCGATTCCCACGCAAGACAAAAATTCGTGAGCTTCACAGATAGCTGTTCCGAGTAAAAGTAAAAAGTCTGACTACGGCTACAAAGAACATCTTCTTTGTGGCCGTAGTCAGATTTTTTATAAGGGCCTCCGCGGCACAGGCATTATTCTTAGTACAATATAAATCATCAGCATCTTCGATCAAATATACCAAAATATCTTCAAATATGTTATTTAAAGCGCCATATTCAACAAAATATAATAAATATTTCATAATAAAACTATACTTACCGAAAGTACGACATTCCATCCTTTTTTTGCACTTTTAGATTATAGTTTTTGCATTTTTTCATTACACACTGGCATCGTGATTCGTGTGACTGCTACCGCGGTCGTAAAGTGGCTGCGAGCGAAATTGTGCTCACGACTGATTAGCGCACAGTTTTGTTGGGGCCGTTTTTCGAGCGACGATCGTGCATCTATGGTATATTTGATCGATGATCAGCATAGATAGATATACGACTGCTCGGATGGCGTAATGTTTTAAGTGATCGACTCGCCGCTACCATTGCGCTGAGTGTTGTAGGTTTGATTCCATTTTTTTTTTTTTTTTTTTCAACCTGTATTGTCCCACTGCAGGGCAAAGGCCTCCCTCTCGCTTTTCCACATATCTCTATTATGCGCTAGTTTGCACCAGTCCCTCCTGTAGTTAATTAATTCGTCTTGCCATCGACGTTTTGATCTACCACGTTGGCGTTTAGCACCGTCTGGGATCCAATCTGTGCTGATTTTAGCCCAAAGCTCCTGCAGCATACGGCAAACGTGTCCAGCTCAATCCCATTTCAGTTTGGCGGCTTTCTGGGTGACGTCTGTGATTTGTGTTTTGGAGCGTAGTGTAGAGTTTTTAATGCGGTCCGTTAACCGTACCTCTAGGATACTACGCTCCATGGCTGGCAAACCTCTAGCGCGGACCTCTGCTGACCAGTCAAAGACCATGTTTGTGCACCATACTTAAGAATGGGAAGAATGCACATATCCATGAGCTTACGCTTGAGACATAAGGGAAGGTCTCCTTTCATGAGGTCCTTCATCGACCAGTAGCTCTTCCAGGAGTTTCCGATACGCCGGGCAATTTCTTTGTCTTGTCTCGACTGGAAAGAGACTACCTGGCCCAGATATAAATTGATTTGATTCCATGGGATAATATTTTTTTTGTTTTACCTCATACACACAACACCATCTAGCCCAAACTAAGCAGATCTTGTACTATGGGTACTAGACAATGGATAAACATATATGTATATAATTACTGTACAGTGTAGTGTAGTAAACTGTACACTACTGATAGTTTAGAGTGTGCTGGTAAGAGAAACCTCTACTCACAGTATAGCAAAGTTTATTATCAACCAGTTACGTAAATAAGATGATATAGAGTGATTCTCACATATATGCGTACGTTCGTTAAGTAGTTGAAGTGCACACTGAATTAAATTAATTATGGCGACGGAAAACAATCGACCGATTCGCGAAATCAGCAAAAGTAAACGCTATAAGTGTACGTAAACCGTACATATTCCCAACCCGGGAAAAGTAACAAAAAATACCAGTATGACAATGTAAGAATCACTTGTACCAAGCAAAAAATAGTTAGAAATATTTATAAAGTAAACAAAATCAAAGCATAAAATAATAAGTTTAGGTTGCTAAAAATTTAATTCAACATCCAGGGTAGGCTTCGAACGTGCACAGTTGGCAGCAACGGTCGCCTTCGATTTAATTCCTTTTCGTTAAATCTGATGTAAGAATTCTTCTCCAAGTTTACAGCGATGTATTTCGATGACACAGAAACAGCTGTTGTCTCGTTCGCCTCATATGGGTTCTTCATAGGCAAAGGAAAAATTTTATACACAACAAAGTCTTCGTCGCTCGCCAGTGGGATGTGAAGCTCGTACATAAAATAATTGTCGGTAACTCGAGCCTTGACGTAAATTAGTTCATATATATCTTTTATTTCATCTTGAACGTTGGCTACCGGTAATGTCAATGTTTTGGGTAACTGTCCTGAGATAATAGTGAGCTGTTGGATCAAATTGACTGGAGTAAGTAGGTGAACATCAATTCGCCCTTTGTAGGTGTCCATCAGGGTGTTGAAAGGAGTTTCTTGAATGTTTTTCAATTTGGTTAGTAGTAAATGTGCTGCAAGCGACGCCGAGGTAAAAAAGGTGGTTGCCATAGCCACTTCGATTCCCGATTCGATCTTCGCAAATTTAATGTCAGTTTCGTTTATAAATTTGTTTATAAGTGTAAACTGGTTATTCATGTTCTGTTCATTTTTCTTCAAAATTTCATTTTCTATTTCGGTAATAGTAGTCTGGTTTCGCACGAGCTCTAGAAGATAGTTTTCGTTTTTCTGTATGTTTTGAATATCCTTCTGATATTGTAAAGCAAATCTCTGATCTAGGATTCCAAAGAGACTGTTCGCGACGTAACCGACGCCGTCGATCAATCCCCGGACTTGTGATTTGAACACTTGAAGATAAGACTGCTGATGGCACGGGGTAGCAGTCTGTTCCAGCCACCGAAAAAATAAAAAGTAGTAAAGTTGTTAACATCTTGTAAACTCTATTCTCTTTAGGCTTGTCTTCTAATGTGTCTCGGTTGACTGATAAGTTAATAATGAATTTATTTTAATATTGTTTGTAAGTTATTGTAAGGTTCCAAGTAGCAGTAGCGACAGTTTCGTAACCGGTCGCTTCAATATGCTAGCTTGCGTTTTTACAGTTGCAACTCGCACGTGTCCGTCGCTACCAGGATGGACTTCGATCACACGACCGAGGGCCCATTTGCCAGGCGGAAGGTTGTTGTCCTTGACTAAGACGAAATCATCGACTTTGATGTTAGGTGTGGGTCTCAGCCATTTGCTGCGGGTTTGTAAAGTTGTTAGGTACTCCGAGGACCAGTGCTTCCAAAACTGATGGAACATGTTTTCAGTTAACTGCCATCTTCTCCGTAGATCTAGGTAGCGGTCATCTTCATAGTTCGATAGTGGAAGCGTCATATTTGGGTTGCCTGTGAGAAAGTGTCCAGGCGTTAAATAGTTATAAAACTCGTCTGGGTCCTCTGTGAGTGGGCAAAGCGGCCGAGAGTTCATGCACGCTTCTATTTTAGATAATAAGGTCGAAAACTCCTCGAAAGTGAGCTTCTGTTCACCGAGTACGCGTCGCAAGTGGTGTTTCATGGAACGCACAGCTGCCTCCCAAATCCCGCCTGCCGTTGGCCAGGCAGGCGCGTTGAAATGCCATTCTACTTTCATTTTACTCATTTCGTTAAAAAAATCAGGAGAGAGTTCTTTTTTAAATATCTCGTATTCTTGGTTCAGCATCTTCGAAGCCCCAACAAAGTTTGTCCCACAGTCCGAATAAACGTGGCTTGGTGTGCCACGTCTAGCAGACATCCGCTGAAAAGCACCGATGAATGTTTCAGTGCCCAAGTCAGAAACTAGTTCAATGTGAACTGCCTTCGTTGCTAGACAAACAAAGATCGCGATGTATCCTTTAGATGTTTTAATTCCTCTTCCTTTGTTTAATTTGACATCCACGTGACCCGTGAAGTCGACCCCCGTGTGAGTAAAGGGGCGCGAAGGGGTCACGCGTTGAGAGGGAAGATCGGCCATGAGCTGGTAGTTGTCGTTAGTCTTAAATCGATGGCAGCGCACACATCGGCGTAGTTGAGTTTTTACCGCTCTGTTACCCCCTACTATCCAATATTGTTGCCGGATGTAGGCGAGCGTAAGTCGAGCTCCACCGTGTAAAGTCGCCGCATGAGCTTGATTTATTAATAACTGGGTAAGTCTGCTGTTTCTCGGCATAATTGCGGGGTTTTTCATTCCAACAGGTAAGTTAGTTTTATTCAAGCGTCCGCCCACACGCATGATGCCCCCCTCGTCCAAATAAGGGTATAATTTGCGAATAATACTTTTCGTAGTTACAGGTCGACCTTTAAGTAATAATTCGTATTCTAAGTTGAATTCAAGGCGTTGAATATGTTTTATTATTATTGTCATAGCGTTATCAAGTTCATGTATTCAATCAAATCAAATCATTTATTTCGGGCTGCATAGGCCCATAGATAAATACCTTAACCTAAATTTACATATTATATAATTTTATAATACATACAACACCATCTAGCCCAAACTAAGCAGAGCTTGTACTATAGGTACTAGACAATGGATAAACATTACATATATACTTTTTTATTATTTTATAAATACATACATATTATACCTACATACATAGAAACACCCAGATCAAGACAAACATATAATTGTGAGGCATTCGTCGGACGGCGTCAAGTTTCTTCATTGTTGTAGCGTTATTACGTGCATTTGTACTGAATCGTGTAATCCAAGCGATAATCCGTACAACGATACTCAATGTACTTTGTTTATTTAATAATTCGTTTATAATATTATCTGTTTGACTTAGGGCTGGCACTTTACGTTTTTCGTCGACTTTTGTTGTAAATAGGCAACGTTGTTCTTCGGGTTTGCTCGTGAATGTTTTCAGCATTTCTGGACCGGACCACCATAACTGAGTGTTCACAAGTTGTTTCGGATATAAACCTCTGGTTGCACAATCCGCAGGATAACTTTTTGATTCGATGTAAAACCACTGAGATGCTGGTACCACTTGTGTGATTTTAATGACGCGGTTTTCCACATATTTTTCGTATTTTGACGCTTCTCCATGTAGCCAGGCTAGAACCACCTTCGAGTCACACCATGCACACACAGTTATGTTGTGTGCCGGAAGAGACTCGGTAACCTTGTTAACCAATTGCGACAAAAGTAAGGCACCGCTTAGTTCAAGTCGTGGCAGAGTTAGTTTTTGTGCGAGTGGGGCAACCCTAGTTTTCGCTACCAACAAACTTAGGACGGGCTGTCCACATTCATTTATTGCACGTGTATAAATTACACACGAGCATGCCTTTTCGCTAGCGTCGCTAAATGCTAGTAATTCAATGTTGTTTTGAATGCTTCCAATCCAGCGACTTATTTTTACAGTTCTAAGTTCTTCAAGTTGACTTTTCAGTTTCAGCCACTCATCCTGTATGTCAGTAGGTAATGACTCATCCCATGCTAGTTTCTCTGTCCAGACGCGTTGGAAAATAAGCTTAGCTCGTATAGTAACCGGTGAGAACCAGCCAAGGGGGTCGTATAATTGTGATATTTGCGATAGTAGTAAGCGCTTCGTTAGTGTTCTTTTAGAATTTTGTTTGAAGTTCCAGTTAAACGTAAATGTGTCCGAATTAGGATTCCAGCCAAGGCCAAGAGTTGTCATGAGGTCTTCGTGTTTAAAGTCAAAGTTGGTTTTTGAAATTTGGTCTTCGTTCAATTGTTCTAGTAACTCGACACAATTACTGGACCATTTTCTTAGGTTCATACCTCCGCGTTGTAATAGTTTTATTAAGTCAGTTTGTAGATTTTTGGCAGTTTCGAGACAGTTATGTCCGCTTGTCAAATCATCGACATAGAACTCGTTACGTAATAGGTTGGCCGCCTCGGGGTATAAGTGACCATCGTCGTTAGCTAACTGTTGTAAAGTTCGTATCGCTAACCACGGCGCGCATTTTGTACCATATGTTACAGTACATAGGGCGTATTCTCGTAATTGTTCTGTGGGCGAGTTTCACCATATGATTTTTTGAAGCGATTTTTGTTCGTCAGCAATCCATATACAGCGGTACATTTTTTCTATGTCCGCCGTAAATGCATATTTGTAAGTTCTCCACTTTAAGATGAGCGCTTGAATGTCCTTTTGTAGGTTGGCGCCTTTCTCCATCAGGCTGTTTAAACTTTTGCCACTAGAAGTTTTCTGTGACGCGTTAAACACAACTCTTAATTTAGTTGTGGTGGATTCGTCCCGTAAAACGCTGTGGTGAGGTAAATAATATTCAGATTGGTGTGATATTGTCCGAGACGCCGGCTCCATATGTTGTAATTCCAAGTATTCATTCATGAAGCTTTTGTACATAGTTAATAGTTGTTTATTTTTATATAGTTGTTTTTCTTGTTTTAAAAATTGTGCAATAGCAGCTGACATTGAGTATCCAATATGTTGTTCATAGCACTGGACCATGGGCATTTTTACTATATATTTGCCATCGGGACATCTCTTAGTTGTTTGCTGGTAGTGAATTTCGCATTGATCGTCTCGTTGTATGTCTTGAGAGCTTTGAGTAATATCTTCACTCTCCCAGTATCTCGATAAATCAGACGTCGTTGCTAAAGTTAGGTGACAGTTAAAGGTTTTTAGTTTCCCGCACAAAATCCAACCCAGACGAGTTTGCTGGGCGATGGGTGAGTGCTGGTAACCTTTCAAGACTCCGTCTAGGATGATGTCCGCGTAAACATCAGCTCCCAGCAGGAGGTCTATTGTGCCAGACACATTGTAGTTAGGATCGGCAAGCTTTAAGTTTTGTAAATGTGTCCAACCAGTGCTCTGAAAAGTGCAGCCGGGCAACTTATTAGTTAAGTTAGTCAGTATCAATGCTTGTACATTGAACGTGAACTCTGAGTGAATTGATTTGCAGTTGAGATGGAGAACGCCCTTGCAGTTACGTGACGTAGATCCGATTCCAGTTATAGCGGCGTCAAATTTGTTTCGAGGTAAGCGTAGTAGTTGAGCTGCATTTTCAGATACCTATTAAGTTTGTTTGGGACCCCTGATCTAGGAGACCCCGCAAAGTTATATAGTTTCCATCGGCAGATTGCACCTTGACTTGAACTGTAGTTAATAAGATTTCAGTGCCATCAGTCGCCAAGTGGTGAGCGCCGGGTTGAGTTGATGTTGACGTAGCTGGGTTCGAATTCCGGTCATGATCCCTTTTAACATTTGATTCATTGTAGGACAGTTTATTCAAATGTAATAATGTATGGTGTTTAGAATTACATTCGCGGCATGTTTTCCTCGAATTACAAGCTGCGCTGCCGTGACTATATAGACAGTTTTTGCAGACTTTGAGTTTTGCAACAGTTTTATTTCGTTGCGCAATGTCCATATCGATAAACTTGTCACATTGCATCAACACGTGATCCTTGTGACAAAGAGGGCATTGTCCATAAGATGCATGGAAAATTTTAGAGTAACCCAAACTTTTCGTATCTTTGTTAGAAAAATTATTGGGCTTATAGTTATCGTTCCAGCCCTTGTTGTTTTAGGCCTTTGAGTTTTGCTTTGAGTGGAGTCCTTAAAGCAGCTTTTTGCAGTTTCGTAGGCGAGAAATTTGAGTTCTAGGAAGCTAAGGAATTCCTCTAAGTCTGGCAATTCCCTGTTATTCTGCGTTTCTTTTGTATATTCGTTAAGAGTGGTCGAATCTAATTTTTGCGACATATTGTAAACAATCATTGGTCCCCAACTCGATACGTCAACTCCCATGTTGCCAAGGCCATTCAGGCACTCTGTTATTACATCGTGCATGCGTTTAAGGTTGTTGGCGTTAGGTTGTTGAATAGCCGGTAAATGCTGCATGGTATTCATGAACGATGTGAACTGAAGTCGACGGTTGTTATATCGGTGTGATAATATCTCCCAGCATGAATCGTAATTATCGGCACTAATAGCCAAGTGATGGACGACGCGTTCTGCTTCACCCTTTAGTTTTGTTTTTAAGTACTGCATTTTTTGCGCCTTAGAAATGCTCGGATTATTATGGATAGTTTCAACAAAGATGTCCTTGAAAGTAATCCAGTGAACATAGTTTCCAGAAAATTCCGGGACATCGATTTTCGGTGCGGAACACTGATAATGCATAGTAGACCAAATTTTGCAGTTTAGATCTCGTTTTAGATTGTCATATTTCTGTTCAATAGCTTCGTATTTTTCGTTGTACTCTGTGTTTAAACTAGACACCTTCAGTTCGTCTTCCAGTTCCCAGTGTATTTTGTCAATCAATTCCCATTTTGATTTCAAGGTTGTAAGATGTTCTTCGAACTCCCACTTTTCAGTTATGGAATTAATGTTTATTTTTGACATAGCCTTGTTCAAAGCCTTAAAGTTGCGTTCTTGTTGAGTTATCAGCTTTTTCGTCGTCCATAAGTCCGGTTAAGTCAAAATCTGAATTTTGTTGGTTTTGTTTCCGTTGGAAGGCCAGCAAATCCAAAATATTTTTCTTAGTTGACTCGTACAAGTTCTTAGTTTTCTCGTAAACACAGTTGTTAAAGTATCCAATGTTTTTGTTTTCAACATTTTCTAGAAGTATTTCATGTAGTTCGTCAAAGTTCACCCATAGTTTTTCCAGGTTCGCCAAACGTTTTTCCAGGTAATCCACAGTTTTTCTAGCAATGCTGTCTTTCTTATAGTTGGTACACAATGTTTTAATATCTTCAAAGATGCCGACTTGTTTGGTAAGTTGCAGTTCCATCGTAAGTAGTTTTGTATAACAGGTAAGTTAAGTAGTTTTAAGTTAGATGTAGTTAAAGTATAGTAGGTAAGTACCTTAAGTTAAGTTGTAGGTTCCAGGATAGTTGTGTCCTGGATACAAAGAAGACCGTAGGTATAGATCCGTAGTTCCACTAGTCTCCAAATTTCAATGTTTCTTCGTTACTCGTCTTGTCCGCGAGCTCCGTCGAAAATTGAAAGTTGTTGATGCTCAGTTAAACTGTGCCCTCGTGATGACACTCGACTCTCAATCTGGACTGGTGGGACCCGCTTGTGGGAGGCCAGCCAAACCGATTTGCTATCACACTTTATAAGACACAGAGATCACTCAGCATCCGGCTCGAAGGACCATTTAATGTACAGTCTAGTGTAGTAAACTGTACACTACTGATAGTTTAGAGTGTGCTGGTAAGAGAAACCTCTACTCACAGTATAGCAAAGTTTATTATCAACCAGTTACGTAAATAAGATGATATAGAGTGATTCTCACATATATGCGTACGTTCGTTAAGTAGTTGAAGTGCACACTGAATTAAATTAATTATGGCGACGGAAAACAATCGACCGATTCGCGAAATCAGCAAAAGTAAACGCTATAAGTGTACGTAAACCGTACAATTACTTTTTTTTTGTAAATACATACATATTATACATAGAAACACCCAGACCAAGACAAACATCCATGTTCATGCACACAAATGTTTACCACTACGCCATCGAGGCCGACAATTAGTTTTTCTGAGTCTGGGTGTATTTTGCGCCCGCTGTTTGAGTGTTTGTAAATCCCGCCGTGACACAGGAATTATTCCTAGTGCGTTTACGGGAATTAATGGGATCATGCATATTATTGTCTGTCTTTAGATGCTTAACTTTTAAACAGGTTACGTAGATCGTGGTAATAAGTGGAATACAATGAATGTGAAAATATACAATGGATCTATTTTTATTTTCCGTGTAGGTAACCGCACCGAGCATCGACGAGGCTCGTTGCGCAAGTGCTTTAGCGTCAGCTGTGGAACAGCTCCAACTGTCCACCGACGAGTTGAATGCGACCTGCCAGCCTCACCTGAAGCCAGGCACTCCAGAGTACCAGAAGATGCAAGACAACCGCAAACAGCTGCAGAATAGTCTTAACAAGTTGCTGGCTCTATGCAACGTGGAGCCTAGTGGTGAGTTTCCTCATATCCTCGTTAAAAATATGGATATAAATGTTAATTACAAAAGAGAAATAAGACAACCAATGAATTATTTTGAATATTTCTAATACTGTTATAAAATAGTTTCTAATGCTGTTATAAAAT
Source organism: Catocala sponsa (assembly GCA_963564715.1). Classification (NCBI taxonomy): domain Eukaryota; kingdom Metazoa; phylum Arthropoda; class Insecta; order Lepidoptera; family Erebidae; genus Catocala; species Catocala sponsa. Next base: position 12,081,700 of record OY751352.1, read on the forward strand.
AGTTGAACCGCATTGAAGAGCACTTTAGTATTTTCAATTTTCTTAAGAAAATCATCGTATCAAAAAGATTCAAAGATTTTAATGTTTTAAATACGAATGTCAGTATTCGAATAAGATATTCGAATTTTCGATTTAGGCATTTTGAATAAAGGAATCAATTTATGAACGTAAAATTTCATTTAAATTCGCCTATAAAATCAATAAGTTTTTAACGAAAATTGTTATTCGAATAAATTTGAATAACCGCAACAGGCGAATGTGTGATGCGCGATTGTTTCAACAGTTTTAAACAGTCGGGCATCACGGGCTGCCATATCATCTCTAACAACGATAGTATAGATCGCGCACTGTATGATGACCGGTCTGAACATTGCGCGAGTGGCGTCGCAGTTACAAGTTTTAGGTCTCTTTGGTGACAGGGGGCGGGGGCGGGATGTCTGTTAGCGACTGTACATGCGCAACAATTCAGAGACGCTATGTTCAGTCCGGCCATCATAGCTTGCGCGATCTGTACTTTGGCTTTTCTTACATCGGAATCTAAACATGGCTGACAAATGAAGTGTACAGCGTGATTTTTTATTTGTGTATAGGAGGTGATGCTAGTGTGGTGGTAGCACCATCAGGTCAGCAAAAGAAGCAGCGTCTGCAATTCATCAACAGCATATCTGGCGCCAAGAAACGGCTGGATGCTGCAGAACAACAGATGAAAGAGGTAAGCTTACGTTTAAGTCATGACAATAATGATGTTTCTAATCTCTTAATATAATATGTATAGAATCGAATTAGGCATTATTTAGCGGCTTTTTATTGTAATAAAGAATCAAAAATAATTTGTCCGGAGGATAAGGGTCAGCGCCGACGGACGGAGTGGCGGCGAAGAGACTAATTCAGTAACAATTTAAATTCAACCTAAAGTGCTTCAGAATACGACTGTATTTGGTACATCGAAATAAAATGACGGCGAGTGACTCAAAGCGCGGTCATTTTATTTCGTTGTACCAAATACAATCGTATTCTGAAGCACTTTAGGTTGAATTTAAATTGTTACTGAATTAGTCTCTTCGCCGCCACTCCGTCCGTCGGCGCTGACCCTAACTCGCACTGCGGCGAAACAAGTGTGAAAGAATAGTTACCATTACGTGTCGACGCAAAATTTGTGGTCGAAGCGGATTATTGCAAGTTGTCGCCCGGATCCCACGGCGACGTGGCTGTCCCTATCCAGTACAGTATTGTCATCTTCGTTTTATTGCTATAGTTAGGGTGGGCAATCCAAGAGTGCGTGGCGGGTTCCCCTCTTCCCAAAGATTTTATCACAATGGTTTTTCGCCAAGTAACGCCCAATTCCATTTAATAAAATGACATATCTTCGAACTTATTGCACTCGACATCGACCGTCACAAAAATCTCAAGGCTTAAATAATATTGTCTCTTAATTTACAACTATGCAACCTAATGTAAAAATATAATTATTAATAATTAAATAAACTTAATATTCTTACGTTTACGCGAATGACATACCTACATTGAAATTAATATGTATAAAATAAGCTATAGTTTCGATGACGTGTTGTATTACGTTACGTTGCATGTAGATGACGGTATTTTATTATAAAGTGGTGCGCATTCGTAGATTTTAATTTATGTCAAAACTACATTATCTTATTAATACTCTAAATAAAGTAAACTATGATTGTTTTGTTGCTTTGCAGTCGATGAAAGCTGGCGCGTCTGATAAGAAGCAAAACGCTGGTTCGAATGTGGTACAAGAACTGAAACGAAAAGAAGCGCAGCGTTGTCTGCCGGATCAGATGTCGCAGCTCAACGCTGCCATCGCTGCGCTCAGGCTTGCCACTGCTGGTCTGTATCTTATTTATTTTATGTATTTATATATACAATCTTACACCATCATTACAGCTTTACACCCAATGGGATAATGTAATTACTTTGCTAGTAACTCGAGGGTCACTCTCACGAATTCCGCCAACGTACAATTAAAAATGTCAGGCCTTTGTGAGACGCTATTTATTAAAGTTATGGCTCTTGTAACCGGGGCAAACTTATGGTATTAAAAGAAGAAACAATGCGTTGGTTTCGCCTAAAAGTATAAAAGGAAGCGTGTTGTTCGTTTGGTCTGGTTGTTGCTTTCGTATCATAGTATTTAAAGAACAAGTAATTGAAAAAAAAAATTGGTTGTCTGTAAAGTCGGTTTACGGACGATAGTTTAACGTGACAACGTCGTAACAAAACATTGATGAAATGATCGTAACGGGACAATGAGTCATCCTTTTTCGTGCGTGCAGCCAGCGTTCATCGATTTATTAGACGTTGTCACGTCAAAAGTCAGTCACAGTCTCCAGCAATATATTGTCTGAACGGATGTTGTAGTAGATTAAGCGGTCGCCTCACCATTGCCATGTTTGTGACCGTCATTTCAATATTTTGTGAACTAGATACAAGAATTAAACCTTGAGCAGTGAAGTGTTAAAAAAGGATATGAGAGATTTTGTACCCACCCTTTTTAAAAGCTTAAGCAAACTGGAGTCTTAACTCTATAATTGAAATACTTACCTACATTGAAATTAAACTACTACCTATATACGGATTTTATCGCGTTGTTATATAGTAGTTTAATTTCAATAAAAACAATTGGTTGTCTGTAAAGTCGGTTTACGGACGATAGTTTGACGTGACAACGTCATAACAAAATTTCCTTTCCGTAACGTTACAATGAGCGTAAAGGGACGTTGAGCGTAACGGGACAATGAGTCATCCTGTTTCGTGCGTGCAGCCGGCGTTCATCGATTTATTAGACGTTGTCACGTCAAAAATTGGTTGTCTGTAAAGTCGGTTTACGGACGATAGTTTAACGTGACAACGTCATAACAAAATTTCTTTCCCGTAACGTTACAATGAGCGTAACGGGACAATGAGCGTAACGGGACAATGAGCGTAACGGGACAATGAGCGTAACGGGACAATGAGTCATCCTTTTTCGTGCGTGCAGCCGGCGTTCATCGATTTATTAGACGTTGTCACGTCAATAACATTCGCGTAAACAGAAGACAATACTTACCTACAATTTAGAAAGCATTGCATCCAAACATTCCTAATTTAAACTATAGTGAACGGCTTTTCCAGACCTCTTAAAACAGTTGCTTTACTAGCCTTGTGTTGACTACACAACAGCTTTTTATGAGCCTAAGGCGACTTAAGTTTATTATTTAAACTAGCGGTCGCCTAGTAATCAAAATTTGACCAAAATTCCTAAGCTTGCTACTTTGTTTTCCGTTTTTCTCTATTACATATAAATAAGGTATAGGTAACCATAGTTACAGAATTGTACGACGTCAGACGAACAATGTCGAAATACTACGACCGCGATTCGACCGCGTGTGTCAAATGTATGGTTGTGTGTGTGTAGTGTCTTTTCATTAATTTAATGTATTTCTAATGCATATTTTATAAAAATATTAGGATGTGCCCCTCCTTCTCCATATAAACTTTAACTGTGCCAAATTTCATACTCCTCCATCCGCGCAATTTTCGTAAAAAGGGGTACAAGGTTTTGGCTTCACGTATTAATATATAGATATTCTACTGATGCAAATACGAGTAGAGTATGTAAAGTATTATTTTATTGTTCCTTCAGATAAGGAGAATCCCGACTATGTCGCAGCCGAGTCGGCCATCAAGACTATCTCCGAGCTTATGCCAGAAATCGTCACGGGTGAGTATTGTAAAATATTGTAATAACAAAAACAAAGACGTGTAAACCAATCTTCAACTATGTGCCTGTATCTTACTAACAGCCCGGTATCGATAATACATACCATGCCACCATCTATTAAAATTGTATTAATAATAATAATGTCCTCCTGACGAAATTTCGGTCACGGCGGCCAGCCTTAACGGAACCCTCATGATCCAATGGGACAGAATAATCCGACACGACCGGAGAAAGATCAGGCGCAGGACTAACGGCTTTACATGCTTTGCGAGGCACGGGGGTGTCTAACACTGCCAGCTTATTGGATCGACTCGGGATTCGAACCCAAGACCTCATGCATAGCAGTCGCATTCACTACGGCTGCGCCTCGGAGGCAGTTGAAAATTATATTATTGCATACGCAAAAACGAGGCGAGAATTACTGTTTGTAACGCGCTTACTCGTTCTCGCGCATTCGTTCGCGTTCCTGGTGATAGGTTATTTTCCAAAGAGACCTGGCCCATGAAGAATGATGGTGGTGGGATTATACTGGACTTGGATGTAAAAATCTGGAAACTGTGGATGACATGTATTCTGTACAATATCAAAAAGCGAAGTGGTCTACCGGTCGGTACACAATCTATACATCTATACAAATAAATAAAATTGAATCTGTTTGTAATGTCAAAATAACAGCTTTTTATCTAATGCATATGAAAGTATACAAGGTACCTACACGACAAAATATATTTTTTAAATTTTTGTCTCTCTGTCTGTCTGTTTATTCCGGCTAATCTCCGAAAGGGCTGAACCGATTTTGACGGGACTTTCACTGGCAGATAGCTAATGTTATAAGGAGTAACTTAGGCTATTTTGATTTTAGAAAAAAAAATAGGGTTCCGCGGAGACGAACACTTTTTGTTAAAATCTACGCGGACGAAGTCACAGGTAACAGCTAGTTGTTAATAAAATTAAAAACAATAATTATGCTTATTACGGTTTAGCAATTACTTCGAATGGATATTGTGGTGAATAAACCGGTAGGCGCTTCGACTCTTACAATTCTAGAATTTTGAGTTGTAACCTATTTACTGTATCCCTATATCCATGTTTATATATATTAATAATCGTTATATGAATATTATTTGAAGCCAAGACGATTTATATAATAAAACATTACATGCTCAAAAGATAAACATAGAGCTGCTCAAAATGCTATTTTTCTTATGTACGCAGCACACTTGAGTATGCTTCTCCAATTTGGTCTCTTTTTACCTCATATACATTAATCAACTTGAGCGCATACAAAAAAAGTTTCTTAATCATCTTAATTATCGATTCCGTAATCCTGCCTTGTCGTATTAACACAATTGTGAGAGGTACGATTTTCTTACTTTAAATGATAGGCGTAAACTAATAGATATGTGTATCTTATATGATATACTAAACGGACATCTGAACTGTCCTGAATTGGTCTCGCAGGTCACATTTAATGCTCCAATACGTCGCACCCGTCACACATCATTGTTACATGTTCCCCGACATTCAACCAACCGCGCTTGTAACTGTGTGCTCACCCGCTTTGCTCGCACCTATAACACTATATTCCAAGGTTGATCCCTTCTGCTGTTCTACGAAATCTTTTAAATCACAATTAATAAAGATATTAAAAGATAGGCAACTACGCCCAACTTAATTTCACTTCCTGCTATTCTTATGTGTATGACCAATGTGTTTATTTTTTATATTTCTAAACTCACAAAGTTTGTATTATATTCTATGTTTATATAAGAGGTTGTAAGTAGTGACTTTTATACGCTGAATTTGTTTAAGTATATTAAGTTATTTAGGGAAACTTGTTATTGGCCATATAAAATTGTACTATACTTGATTTGTTAAACAAACTGTATCGCTGTTGGTTTTCTTAAAAAAAAAAAAAAAAAAATTACAAAATCTCTACCAGACCTGTATTGCAACAGATAATTTGGATTTCACTTGATTTTGATTTGATTCGATATCATAGCAGCATGATCCGGCAATTGATGTGTTCTACTAGGCCTCAGGCTTATAGCAATTGAAAACCTGTATTCTCTGCGCTTTCTGTGTGAGTCTGTATGTTATATGAATGTTTTGCCAGGCATGGATGCGGTGAGCTCCAGCCAGGACGAAGCGACTCGCAAAGAGATGCAGAAAGAAATGATGGAACTGTGTGACGCTGCGAAGGAGATGGTCGGCAAATTCGAGGATCCAAATGTGAGTAGAATGTACTTGTACAGTCAGTAACTTAAGCAGTTAAACTTTGTATTAATTTGTAATTCTAATGAACGGACAAAAAGTCTAAGGGCGCCTTGAAATTTGCCGCGCGGCGGCAGCGCGGCCGCAACGCTGCCGCCACGCAGCCGTTACTAGTCTGTCGATGAATTAATGCGCGGCAGTAGCGCGGGTGCAGCGCTTCAATCGCGCGTTTTTATTTATATGGATTTACAAAGCAGCGTGGCCGCAGCACTGCAGTCGCGCTGTACATTGCGGCAAATTTGAAGGCGCCCTAACACTCAGACATAGGACCAATTTTATTGAAAATACAAAAATAACTGTCTCGTCTGGGATTCGATCCTACATAATTTGGCGCGGCGCAGTGGCGAGGCGACGGCTTGCCCGCTGCGCCGTCCGTGGAGTAAAATTTTTTATATGCTAAGCAGGAATTTTAGTTAGCAGCTTTTGCTAACAAGAAGCATTAAAGCATTATTTCTTTGCTTATGTTTTTATATATCTACGTACTTTTAAAATGTTATTATTTATTTTCCTACAGGGCCAAACGCCATCCTTATCTAAGTTGAATGGAGCATACAAGAAGTTGATGCATCTTATCGATCCTAAAGCTGATGTATCAAAGTTGAAAGGGGTAACTACATTATAGTCTTATATAATAACAATAATGGTTCACTGTCCCACTGCTGGGCAAGTCTCTTTAAGAACGGTTAGGCCGTAGTCCTATAATAATATAGTAGTAAGTATTCCCGCGGTTTTACCCGCGTTTATCGTTACTGCGCCGCCCCCGTGGGTCGTAGCGTGATATTATATAGCCTATAGCCTTCCTCGATAAATAGGCTATCCAACACTAAAAGAATTTTACAAATCGAACTAGTAGTTCCTGATATTAGCGCGTTCAAACAAACAAACAAACTCTTCAGCTTTATGATATTAGTATAGATTATTTATTTAACATTCTATTAACCCAGAATGGATTCAGTTTTGTGTAAAACGACCAAATTAGTGTGGTTTAAATGTTAATATTGCGGTGTAAACATTAATATTGAACCATGCCTTTGTATAATTATTATAAGTAAGGAATTCATTAAATTCAACATTCATTATTCATTCAACTTGTTCTCGAAGAAATGTGAAGTCTGCCAACCTGCACTGGGCTAGCGTGGCGTTACCCTTCTCACACTGAGAAGAGGCTCTGAGAAGAGAATATACTATATAATTATATTATTAATAAAATGCAGTGGCGTAGCGTGCCATGGAGGGGCCCTGTATCAAAATTAGTTGGGGGGGCCCAAATGAAGGGTAAAGATTTCTCACAAAAGTAATTTTTGAAGTGAAAACTCTATAGGCATGTATGACAGTTTTTTTTTTCATATCTTTTTTTCCTGGGAAGCACGAGATTGTGGATAACATTTTACTAATTTTTGCTTACACACGTTAGGGGCGTCTGTAGCCCGGGGGCCCCGTATCATTGATACGGCTGATACGGCGGTAGCTACGCCCCTGATAACATGTATTATTAAATATCAATAAACTTTTATAGAATTTGTATTTTAAGTTATCTTATTTAGTGTCTGCCCATATTCGTTACAATTAGCCATAATGACATGATGGTCGATGTTTTGTTAATTTAAGACAAATTATAGTGGGTTATATACAAGCAACTATACATGAAAAATAAACAGAGAATTCGAATAGGCCATTCAATAAATATTGTTGAAATAGTTGGTATGAAAACCAAAACGTTACGGATTTTCTTCATACAAACCGGCAACTTTATATTTAAACCCCTATTAGGATTATTATGAAACAGCGATCGGAAACCGTTGCACTGTCACGCAGAGGTCGTTAGTTCGATTCCAAGGCGCGCATCTTTGATTGTTCAAAGTTATGTGCGTATTAATAGTTGATAATATAATCGCTCGCTTTAACGGTGAAGGAAAACATCGTGAGGAATCTTGCGTGTCTGAGAGTTGTCCATAATGCTCTATAAGATATGTGAAGTCCCCCAAAACGCACTAGGCCAGCGTGATGGACTATGGCCTAACCCTTCTCGCACTGAGAAGATGGCTGTGCCTAGTAGTGGGACAGTTCAATACAGGGCTGATATTATATAGGATCTTAAAACCTTGAAGCTGAAAACCACGTTCTACTGAATGGTACGATAATTTTTTGTTAAGGAACTATACCTGGAATCGATTGGTTGTGGAGATATTGAAGGTCACCGTCAGAATTAAATTTTATAGTTTTTCATAAAAACATGTCTAAAATGTAAAAGCAATACTTTCTTCTGAACAAACATTTTAATATTTCCTAGTAAAAAAGTCTTTTGAAATAAATACGCAGTGTACAGCGCACCACGATTCTGCGCATGCGCACAAACGTACTGTCAGCGTGCGCTGCGCGCTGCACATTGCGGGCACACCCTGTATATAATTATTATTTGTGTGTGTTGTAGGTTCGAGCACATTTTGTTGGCATCGAGGACAGTGAGTCCGAGCTCTGCTGTACAGCTGACCAGGTGCAGAGTGAGCTGACTGGAGCTGCAGCAGCCGAGGTGGAAAGCAAGCTGAATAAGGCTCAACAGGATTGGAGTACGCTTAGTGGTCTAGCAGCGGTACTGTTATACCCTGTATTTTTATATTAGATCTGTAAATTCGGAGTTATCTATACCATAATAATAATGTTCTCCAGACCGAATTTCCGGCAGCCAATCTTAAGTGGAACTGGCCATCTGTGCAGGCGATATAACAGTGCATAAGTGTGTGCGCAAACACAAATGCACTCTCTGTTCCCTAACTCTCATAATCCGATGGTACAGTAATCCGACACGACCGTGAGATCAGGCGCAGGACCAACAGCGATACGTGCTTTCCGAAGCACGGAGGTACTACGGAGGAGTGAGATTTCTTAACAGAAAAATCCAGTAACATTTTTGTTAGCCCGACACGGGATTCGAACCCAAGCCCTCATGCAAAGCAGTCGCATTAAATACCGCTGCGCCTCGGCGGCAGTTGAAAATTTTATTATTGCATACGCAAAAACGGACTGCTATTGACCATTATTTATTGATAGAAAACCCTATAATTTTTTGTTAGCCCGAGCCGGGGTTGAACCCCGACACCACGCAGAATGCACAGCAGTCACATTTACTACCACTGTCCTAGGCAGTGATACTATTACCTATATAATAATGCTAAACAGTGTTTATTTTTTATGTGAAACATCTGTAGCCGCACGTAAAACCGATTGCTGGCGTGGCGACGAATGCCATGGTGACGCGTCGCCACGCTATATGATAGTATATATATGTATATATATATATATATATATATATATGTATATATATATGTATATATATATGTATATATATACATATATATATATATATATGTATATATATGTATATATATACATATATATATACAGTCTATATATAGTAGTGTGTGTTTTGTATTTAATGAAAATAAATGTTTATTAAATAAACAATCATCATTTTCTGGTAAAATTCGTAATATTTTATTTTTACATTATGCCATATTAGTTCCTGTCGTAATCTGTTCTTTTATGCATATCACTTGTACAAAATAATTTCGATGTTTCACATCTGCCAGGCGTCCCGTGACGGCTCATTTGATATTTTTTTGTTTGAACTCTTAACGAGTTTTTATTTTTTTTAACTAAATTTTTATTAATTATCTGGAACAATAGTCTGATTTATAAACGAAATGCATACATACCCATCTCAATAATTGACGATGATTGATTCTTGTAATTGACGCCATCTAAAGGAAATCGATACAAGAACTGTTAAGTAGTTTATTAATATCTTAATAGATGTTAGTGCACTACTATAAAATCTACGATAACAATTATTTGGTACATAATATATACACTACATCAACATATTGTGTTAACTAACAAAATAAATTAAATATGTTTTTATTAAAATATAGTTTTAGCGTTTCTGAATAAACATTTCTCTTTTTCGTTATATGTATTTTGGATAAATATAATTACGGCTATCTTTCAAATAGCCATAGGATTTTAGACCTTAAGGTATCGGTATATGTATATATAGAAATGTTACAGGCGACTGTACATAATCTTAGTATGCCTTCTAATATATTTGACTATCATATTTTATTATTACTAATATATTATTATATTTTTAGATCACTGAAGCAAATATCGCTGATCCTAACTGCCAAGCTACTTTTGGAGCAGCGGTGGAACAGGTCAGACGGTCTACTAAAGAGCTGGTTGCTGCCTGTCAACCACATATGAAACCTGGCTCTGAATCCCAAGTGCAGATGGAGAAGAGCCAAAATTACTTGCAATATTGTCTGAACATGGTCTTGGACGTGTGGAATATTGAACCAAGTGGTGAGTACTATATAACAGCGTTTCTTTTGCTAACTATTCGTTTTTTTTTCTTTTTTTTTGGAAAACTCCGGCACTAGATATAAATCTTGTGTCGCGAGGACTTAACAAATATTCAAAGAACGGATACAACGAAAAGCCAGACTTGGAACAACAAACACAATTTTTTGTCCCGTGTGGAATTCGTACCCAGAACATTCGGAGTAGTAGCGAGGCGAGGCTCAAACCACAAGACCATCTGTGCAGTACGCCATTTGTGAATGGAGTCTCAGGATGGATCATCGACGGTTTGATGCCAACAGTAAAAGAGACTGAAAAAAAAGGTTTAAAAAGCAGTCTGGTGTTAGGTAGCTGATGTTGCACCTCCTAGCTGTTTCAGAAAGCAGGTTTTTTATTATCTTTTTTTATTTTTTTTTATTTTTACAAAATTCAAATTTCCTCGCCAAGCTACGTAGCTTGTTGGCGAGAATCCAATCGTTAACAATATTCTTAATATCTCTATTACTAAATAAAGCGAAATTCAAGCGTCAACCGCACCGTGGGAGTGAACCTCAATTATCCTAGCATCACCTTCGCCGAGTAGTAGACACTTCAGTTTAAGCTGAAGCCGTTGGTCCTGCCGTCGTCTATCTTTGATGTATCGTGTCGTGATTGTTATGATTGAGGATTAGTTGCACACTTGTGTAATGTAATATTGACCATACAGACTAAGTCACTGTTAAGATTTGTCGTCGTGACCATAGTTCGTTTATTCTCTTGACCGAATTCCAGTAATGGCGACCTTATTTGTTTCAGCATGCGATGAACGCTCACATCGCGGTTTTTTAATGCGTGGGTTTCGCACTAGGGACCTCTTATGTACATTAAGCAAACACGGCTTAAATTAAAAGTTGATTTTTTTGTTTTATTTGTCTTGTTATAGAACTGGACCCTATCACGATACAGAGGAAAAAAGAAAATGAAGAGAAAGCGAGGCGCCGACTGCAGTTCCAGAATAGTATGTCGGATGCCAAGAAACGAGTGGACGTCGCCGAAGAGACGTTGAAAGCGGTAAAAGATCTTTGGTTTAATTATAGCATACTAGCGGCTGTTCCAGAGTTCGCCCGTGTTAAAGATATGTATTACTAGGTCCCGGGTTCGATTCCCGCACAAGTCAAACATTTGTGTACATAGATGTTTGTCTTGGTCTGGATATTTCTATGTATAATATGTAGATATATATTTACAAAAAAAGTATATATGTCGCGGATGGAAACCGATTCCGTTCGAAAGATTGTTCATCGTCCGCCATATTGTGTACGAAATAAAATAAATAACTCAGTGCGTACGTCCGACGCGGTCGAGCGCCCGAAGTCAACTGACAGTGACAGAACGAACGAACGACCTAATCTGTACCACCACTACTTCACTCGCTCAACGTTCGTTCAACTCTCACTCATTCACTGACGACGCCGACAGCGCCATCACAGACTTCCGCTCGAAACTACTGACTCAAGGAAGTGAATAACTCTTAAATGAATTAATAGATGGCGCCACCTCGAGATGCCTCAAACCATTGATAGATGGCGCCACTGGATTCAATAATTCTCCGACATATATGTAATATGTATGTTTATCCATTGTCTAGTACCCATAGTACAAGCTCTGCTTAGTTTGGGCTGGATGGTGTTGTGTATATGTGATAGAATAGAATACTATACTAAATTTTACCCGCGACTTCGCTCGCATAAATGTAGGTTAGGTTTGATTAGTAATAGTACTTTTTTCTAGATAAAAGATACCCTATGACCTTTTCTGTTATCTTGACAATGGGTACTCACATTCTCATTTATAGTTAGGATAAATAGCTGTTGAAATATGGGTGTTGTCGGGTGTAAATCCAACAAATTAAAAGAATGTAATACACTAAATTTAATTCTAAATGTAATTTATTAAAATTGGTAAAATGGTAAAAAATGGTAGTGAGAGCACACGACGCGAATGGTGATTGTACGTGAACTTAATTAAAATAATATAAAGTAAGTAATGTAGGTCATGCTTATGTGCTGACAGCGCGTACGGCGAGTCAATGAACTGTACTTCGTACAGGTGTGCTATGCTTATATTATACTAGCTTTTGCCCGCGACTTCGCTCGCGTTAATTTAGAATTTGACAATCAATTCGGGTAATTCAATCATGATTCGAAAGACACGTGGCGCCATCTATTATCATAAGAATGTTATTATTGTTTTCCTCGGGAACAGTATTTTTTTCGGGATGAAAGGTAGCCTATGTCCGTTTCTGTACACCTGTCAACGTATATGCAAAATTTCAGGATGATCGGTTCGGTGGTTTAGGCGTGAAAAGGTAACAAACAAACAAACTCATTTTTGCTTTTATAATATTAGTTAGGATTAGGAAGGTTTGTAGGTACAAATAGGCATAAATCATTTTACATACACAGATAGATAGGGTACCTATGTATGTAAATTTTCTATCAATCGCTCTAGGAGTAACTAAACACGCGTGCTGGGCTCAGATGCCATCCTTACACAGTAGAGTCGACTAGAGCGCGTACCAACAAGTTTGGGTCCTCATACCTCTGCCGAACGACAAAGGCATGGAATTCTCTGCCAAGGCACGTGTTTCCTTCTTCCTTCAATCCTGGGTCCTTCAAGCGGGGCGTGAAAAAGCACCTTCTTAGGCCGTCAAAGTAGATACCTCAACATCGCCTCGGCTACTATGAGGGCGGTGTGGAGGCCACTGCTCTTAGACCACACGACTGCTTACCATCAGGTGGAGTGTGGTCATTTCGACGAGAAAAAAAAAAAAAAAAAAAAAAACATAATCAACCAGACATTCTCTAAACGAGGCTATGTATAACTTGTACAAAGAAGGGCACTGTTTCTCTTACCGACACTTCGGATGCTATGTGATGTTTGTTGGTTCGGATGTTGATTCTGGATGTGTCCACAGCCGCTGGCCTGCGCCATGATGAGAGAGGAAGAAGTAGCCCGCGCTCGCCTGAAGCTGGTAGACTACCTGGCGGAACTGAACACCGCTGTGGCCGCGCTAGCCGCCGCCTCCTCCTCATCGTATCGTCAGTACTAAACATTTTATTTTATAAGTATTATAATTATTACAATGGGTATTACATAAATAATATAATATTTGTTTGCTTATACACAGGTGGTGACTACGAGACGGCTCAGCAAGCTGTGAACTCTATCACTGATCTGATGCCGAAGGTCGCTCAAGGTTAGTATTTATTTTATTTATTTCACATACACAAAACTATTATTACAAGGAACCTTAATGCGATAGTGTGCTTCACTATAATCTAATTAATTGTTTTATCTACCTATATACATATACATACCTACACATTATCATAGCAAATTACAAACATCGTTATCCTTGTGAATTCACCCATTGTGCAACAGAACAAGTCTAGCTTATCCACGACGAGGTTGAGGGTTTTGTGTGCGCGCGTCAGAGGCGCCTTTTGCAGTAGGTTGATGCGCGCGCGCGGCACACTCAGCAACTGTGGCATTCGTCGCTGATATACGTACCTATCCGGAACGTTGAAATTTAACATCTCCAGCATTTTTAGATTATTTATCTTGCCCCTTAAAACTATAATATACTGAAATAGTACTGTCATTCCCTATCATATAAATTTAATCTATAAGCTCACTCTTCTTGAAGTGGCCACAATAAAGTGCATACACATCTATGGTTTAAATCATTGAAGCGAACAAGTTATAATATATAATATAATAATATATATAATACACTAGCAACTTGCCCCGGCTTCGCACGGGTTCTTTACAGAAAATATAAAATAGCCTATGTTAACTCTGAGGTGATGATAAAATTATTTATTAATAGCTTTCGGTAAAATTGGTTGAGTAGTTTTTGAGTTAAATCGTTACAAACAAAACATCAATCATCTTTCCTCGTTATACATAATATTAATTGAGATTATTTTTTGAGTGGCAATTATTTATGAGGGAAACAAAACAAAAAACGTTTAGATTAGTTTCTAAATATTAGTAGTATTTCAATTGCCCGTGCGAAAAGCACCGTGTGCTTACTCCCGCAACTTTTAATGTTTGACTCTGCGCTTTATTAATTGTCATTCCAAACGCTATTTTTACGGGAAATTGTAGCCGTTTAAATTGGAAAGGCAATTCTGAGGGTATCATGGGAATTCTTGGTATAAAAACAGTTTCACCAGTTGCGTTGCCAGTTAATATGATACATTCGACCAAAAAATTTTTAAATTGACTACTTTGCGTCTTGTACCGTTGCACAGTTTCGGTGGACTCTCTCGCATTGGCCTGTTTAATGCCTCACCTGAAGCTTTATGAGACATAAAAGACTCATCCCAAATAATCAAACTGCAATCTCTCATTAATTTTCCGGCATTACTCTGTTTAGAAATATTGCAAATGCTAGTGACGTCATCACTACATATTTTTAATGGCAGTTTGAATGTGGAATGGGCAGTCGCCCAGCTTCCAAAAGTGTGGCTGCTATGCTGGACGATGCCACAGCTAGGGCAATTTTTCTGTCGGAACGTACTTTTGCTAATAATAAATTTATTAAAAATGTTTTACCTGTGCCTCCAGGGGCATCTAAAAGAAACATTATACCTTCATTACTCGAAATTAATTTCGTTGCGCATTATTTTGATTTTGCTATATCTCCTAAGGTATTCATTTAATTTGCATGGTGTAAAGCGCAAAAATAATCTTCATGAAATGCTTAAGCCAACTAATGTATTTAAAATAATAAGGATTAATACCGTATTTGTGTAAATAGCTTTCCAATTACCGCTTTATAATTGCCCATTTTTTTAAGTATTAAAGTGGATATAGTATGTTATCCTTAAGAGATAGACATATGCCATCGCGCACCTGTAGACCTATATAAGATACACAATTCCACCGTACATTATTTTGTTATATCTCAAAGGGTTTAGGCAGCGTTTTCGTTGAAAGCTCCCAGACGGGTTATTTTTTCCGACATCTCCAACAAATATCGTTATATTTTAGCCAATCTATACAAAAACTTAACAAATTATATACTAAAACCTTCCTCGAGAACCACTCTATCCATTGGTGTAAACAGCATGTAAATTGGTGCAGTAGTTTTTGAGTTTATCGCGAACAGACAGACAGACAGACAGACGCGGCGGAGGACTTTGTTTTATAATATGTAGTGATATTCTACCACATACACACAACACCATCTAGCCCAAACTAAGCAGAGCTTGTACTATGGGTATTAGACAATGGATAAACATACATATATTCTTTTTTTTTGTATATACATACATATTATACATATAAACACTCAGACCAAGACAAACATCCATGTTCATGCACACAAATATTTGACTTGTGCGGGAATCGAACCCGCGACCTCATGCGTGGCAGTCGGTTACACCAACCACTACGCTGTTAATTTAAAAGTAATATAGCAATTATTGTTAATATATTACATATTTTTAAATTAACAGCTTTATTACTTTTTTCGTCGTTGGCGTATTTTCATAGTCGCTTGGGAATCTTGTATTATTACTATATTGGTATATAGAGCTCACTGTAAACTAATAAGGAATGACTTTGAAATACAACCACTGTGAATTTTTCTGTTCCATAGATCTGTGATTTATTGAGTCATATTTTCAACAAATTCGGGGAACGAAACCATATTGTCATTCAGGAAATTGAAATAATGCCATCTATGAAGAACAAAGACAACATTTGCCAATATTTTGTTCTGCATTGATCGCGACATGTTTATCTATATATTAATACGTGAAGCGAAAACTTTGGATCCCTTTTTACGAAAATTGGGCGGACGGAGGAGTATAAAATTTCGCACACTTATAGTTTATACAGAGAAGAAGTGACGAATGCTAATATTTTTATAAAATATGCATTAGAAATACATTTAAATTAATGAAAAAACACTACACGCACACAACCATGCATTTGACACACGCAGTCGAAGCGCGTAACTATGGTTACATAATAATATATCAATATATAATGACATATTATAACAGCAATACCTTACAGGCAAACTGGTCGAATTTCGAGCACTAGGCGACCGCTAGTTTATTTAATTTTGTCAAAAAGATATGTTTACTTAGAAATTGTGTGATTGCAGACACGAAGGTACTGAGCGTCATGGTGGGTGACGATCAAGATGCCATGTTGCTACACGCCCGGGAACTGTGCGACGCCGCCAGAGCCCTCTGTGACAACGCTGCGGACCCGGACGTACGTCATCATTCGAATGCTCATGTTATTCGAGTCTTCTCCCTAGCCTTTATTATTCCCAAGTCACTTGGGGTCGGCTTTCTAGTCTAACCGGATTTGACTGGATATTAGTTTTTACGCGGAGCGACTGCCATCTGACCTCCGCAACCCGAAGGCTTACGATACCCTAAGGCTAGACTAGTGTCAGGATATTAGAGGGCACTGACTTCCCAATTACGACTGTCATAGATGTTCATGGCAGCCGGAACCGACGGCTTAACGTGCTCTCCGAGGCACGGAGCAGGCGATAATTGTCAATCAATACGCACATAATTTCGAAAAGTCATATAACTTCCGAAAGTCAGAGGTGCGCGACGTGGGTTCGAACCCGAGACCCTCAACATTGCAGTCTGTTGGTCTCCCCACTGAGCTATTGCTGCTCATTCCCAGCTGTTCATGTTATTCGAATAACAATTGAAATTCCTTCGATTGTCGATCGATTGTTTAATTGTAACTGCACGGATGACATAGTGGTTTGTGACAGTGTTGTTGGGTTCGATCCCCACACGGGACAAACATTTGTGTGATCTACAAATGGTTGTGCCGAATTTGTGTCCGTTGTTTAAAATTTTGTAAGGTTCAACGCTCACGCTATTCAGGAATTAATTCTGGTGCGGCGGTTGTCTAAATAAACAAAAAAAAGAATAAGAAGTCGAATTGCCTCGAATTCGAATTGTGATGTTATTCGAAAGTTATGAAACGAGAAACAACAACTTTTAAATGCTGGATTCGAAGCTTGAGTTTTAAATTTCAAATCATTTGATTGTTTATGAATAATCGCGTTTTGTGATTACAGTTTTGTTGATGTAAATAGTTCTTTCAGGGTGTGAAGGAGGCTGCTGCCAAGTTATCGAACTCGTCCGGCAGGCTTGTGTTCATGCTCAGTCCTACTAAGGATCACAGGAAGGAGAAACAAGTAAGATCATATTCACTGTTTAATATTGTTCCTTTAATATTACATGAGATTAATGGCCAGTCCCACAATTATCAAGTAAAAGTTATCCGAAACATAAATCGCATGCCGTCTCACTCTTGTTAGGTTAAAGAAGAGAGATGGCAAGACTTTTAACTTATAGATAAATGCTATTTGTGAAGGTGGTGGGACAAGCCCTAAGTAAAATTAATATAGATATTTCTGTGAACGCTTTTACAATACATATACAGTTCACATAATATTATTATCAAAAGTTTTATCATAATCATTACTAGTGCATTATTGGTATTAAAAACAAATAAGAAGAAACAAATCTATACTAATATTATAAAGCTGAAGAGTTTGTTGGTTTGTTTGTTTGCTTGAACGAGCTAATCTCAAGAACTACTGGTCCAATTTGAAAAACTCTTTCAGTTTAGATAGCTCATTTATCGAGGAAGGCTATAGTCTGTATATAATCACGCTAAGATCAATAGGAGCGAAGCACCAATGAAGAATGTTTCAAAATCGGAGGGTTTTTTTACTTTTGAAAGCTTCCGCTGCGTGCGCTGCGTAAACAGTTAAAGTTCCGCAAAAATAATGTAAGGTCTAAAAAAAATTCAGCGGCAGCATATGTCTATCTTTTAAGGTTGGCGCGCACTATAACCTTTTTTATGCTAATCAAATTGGTTCTAAAATAATGCATTATATGCGAAGGTGTTTTTATAAACATGATATTAATCCTTATCCAAATAAATACGTTATTCATTACAAGTATTTAATTTAAAACAAAATTGCCCTTCACATCATTCGATTTCAATGAATATCTTCGAAGGTATCGCAGTTTTAAAATAACATCGCAGCAAAATAATGATCCACGCGGACGAAGTCGCGGGCAGAAGCTAGTAAAAGATAAAAGGCAATTTTATAATGTTTTCTCGCTTGAGGCGAATCAAGAGAGAATTTTCATTGCAAGTGTATAAAGTGTGCTCAATAGATAGCATGTCCACGAGGGGTGATATAGAGCAACGGCAGCTCACTCTAGGCTCTCTGCTTAGTAGGCAGTCGCTGGGGACTCCCTGAAACTCGGGATTCCTTGAAAACGACTCCAGATACGCGAAATGCCTATACCCTATGTTGGTATTAACGATTCAGTTATAGAACTAAAATTCAATTAATTATTAATAAACTTTCAAGATTATGTTCAAATGTTATATACTGACTGTTTGTTTAGATAAAAGATCTGTCAGCATCCGCGTACCATTGCGCCTCTGATCTGCTAAACCACTTGGAGCCGTACACCTTTGATATCTTCGACTCGAACCTGTCAGACTGCATCAATCATACCGCGGATGCTGCAGAAGCACTGCAAACCACAGCGCAGGTCAGCATACTTCTATATCTTTGCTAATATATTTATGTTGCAAATGCAAAAGATATTTATATTTAACTTATTTATTAAATACTTGTAAATTTTTATTTTATTTATTTATTTATTTACAGACATACAAATATCTTTACAGGATTGACACAAAGCGATATTGTAGCAATATTAAAAATTATTATAACAAATTATAAAAGAAGATATCCTTGTGAATTCACTCAGAGCACAGCAGAATATGTCCACGTCCAAGGCTATGAGATTAAGCGTGCGGAGAGCGCGCGTCAAAGGCACCTCACTCATGAGGTTGGTCCGACCGCGCGGTACTACTAGCAGCCGCGGCTGTCGCCGTCGCCACACGTACCTGTCCGGCACACACAAACCCAACTGACCTAAAATTTCTGCATTGTGCACCTTCCCTGTCAAAATTTTAAACAAATAAATAATTAGTGCCAATTCCCTTCTAACCCTCAGTTCGTTGTATCCTACCATACCGAGAATAAATAAAATAGGATACATTAAGGGGTAAAATGGAAAGACACCATAATAACGTAAATATAAATATCTAATAAATCTATTTTGTACCCGCTCCAACATGAGACTATATTTAGTTTCATGCGGAGCCCAAATGACTGCGTTGCATTCTAGCTGGCTCCTAACCAATGCATTGTATAATGCTATAACAGCTTTTGTATTGGTGAACCCTCGCACTGTACGAAGCATAAACCCTAAATTCCTATAAACTTTTTTACAGATGCGCATGATATGATCCTTAAAAGTCTACCCTGTGTTAAAACTTACTCTCCCAGATCTTTGACTTCTGCGACCCTTACCATGGACAACCCATCTATAAGGTAGTTATGTTTAATGGGGTTGTGTGCGCGAGAAAAAATGATGGTCACACACTTGGAACTATTAAATTGTAGAAGGTTTTCTTTGCTCCAGTTCAAAAGTGTTTCACTGCTGTGTTTCGTTCGGTGAATGAGAGCGCCGGAGGCCTAAGCATGAGGTGATGATTCTCGCAGCTTATGAGGGACCTGCAGAGTATCCGTAGAGTCATTGTGTGGGTGGCGCGAGTCGACCCGGCGGCCAGGGAGAGCCGTAGAAACGGTGCTCTGCTGGCCGCCCGCGGTATAGTCCAGAGGCCCAACCGAGTCTAACCAACTAGGTTGGCTGCCTTATCATGCCGCGCATAATCTCGAGGTGACTCGTCGTGCAAGATGGTGACCGGAGGGTGGGTCCCGGCGACCACTTTCGGGAGGGTACGGGGTTCCTTCCGTCCGTCGGATCGGCTATCGCCATACCATACAGTTACATGACAAAACTTGCTCTGCGCCTTGCCCCACTTTGCTGCGAGAATAGCCGCCTCTTTTTTTTCACGTTTCCCCTTCCTTTCAGTCTATGGCAGTACGAACAAAGCATTGTCGTTCTACAGCAGCCCATCGCCGTAACCCCACTGCTGCTTCCTGTGTCGTGGAGTTTATTAACATCAGAGGACTCCACGCTAACCTTAATGCCGTCCATCACCACCTGGAGACGGCTCGGCCGGCAATGCTTTTTCTAACGGAGACACAAATACGCCGTCCTGCAGACACGAACTACCTGCAATATCCCGGCTACGTGCTAGAGGAGTGTTTCCTCGCGAAAGCCGGGGTATGCTTGTTTGTTAGGGCGGATATTTGCTGTCGCCGTCTACAATGCCTAGAGGACCCTTCCTTCCCTGTCCTTTGGGTACACGTAGATCATGGCTCTTTCAGCCAAATCTACATGTGCCTCTATGGGATCGCCCATTCAGGAGACGTTGAGACAACTCGACTCTTCAATTACCTGAGTCAGGCGGCAGACGACGCGCAGGAGCGGTTTCCGAACGCTGAGTTGGTGTTCTTGGGAGATTTCAATGCCCACCATGAGACCTGGTTGGGTTCTCCCAAAACAGACCACGCGGGACGAACTGCCCATGCGTTCGCTCTCACGCATGACCTGTCTCAACTGGTACTCCAGCCCACCCGGATACCTGACATTGCAGGTCAGGCGCCCTCTCTGCTCGATCTGGTGCTGACGAGTAACCCGAACCGGCACAGTGTGTCGATTCGTGCTCCTCTGGGCACCTCAGACTACTGTCTGGTTTGTGCCACAGCTGTTGTTGTTACGCCACCACGACCCGAGGAGACAAGACGACGACTGTGGCACTACTCGTCGGCAGACTGGGATGGAATGCGGGAGTACTTCGCATCCATCCCTTGGGCTCAACGCTGCTTTGAGAACAGGGATCCATCAGAGAGCGCTACTGCTGTCGCTGGTGAAATCATCCTGGGTATGGAATATTATATTCCATAGAGTGATGTCACGAGCGGCGGCAGGAAAAGGCCCTGGTTCGGTCGTGAATGCGCTGATGCTGTTGAACGCAAACAGACAGCGTACCGCGCTTGGACCAGGGCTCGCACTCTCCACGACCCTAACGTGGATCACCTGAAGGCAGCGTTCAACCAAGCCACAAAGGTCTGCAAGAGGGCATACTTAAGAGCGGATGCCCAGCGCGTCGCACGGTTCGGCCAGGAACTCATGGCGCATCCTACGGGCAGTCGTAGCTATTGGCGCCTGGCCAAAACCGTGCAATCCAACTTCTGCCAGACCTTGCTGCCCCCTCTGAAGTATCCGAATGGATCACTGGCTCATCGGCCGCAGGAGAAAGCAGACCTGCTTGCAAATCTCTTTGCGGCCAACTCCCGAATCGATGACTGCGGTTCGCAGCCGCCTAACATTGCCAACTGCGGCTACACCATGCCTGATATATGTATCAGGCAGCGAACCGTTCGTGCGATACTGCAGTCTCTCGATGTTCGGAAAGCCAGTGGACCTGACGGCATCCCAGCTGTGGTCCTTTAAAAATGTGCAGCGGAGTTGTCTCCTACGCTTACGCGCCTATACCGGACGTCTTACGCCGCAGGCATTGTGCCTGAGGCTTGGAAGGAGGCGAACGTTCAACCGATTCCCAAAAAGGGGGACCGTTCCGAACCAAGCAACTATCGTCCCATAGCTATCACCTCGGTGCTCTCCAAGGTGTTCGAGCGTATTATAAACACCCAAATTGTCCGCTACCTGGAGGATCAATCGTTGATCAATGATCGCCAATACAGCTTGCGGGCTAAACGATCAACGGGTGATTTTCTAGCGTTCGTCACGCACCTCTGGGGTGAAGCTATGGACAAGCACGGCGAGTCTTTGGCTATCAGCCTTGACATAGCCAAAGATTTCGACAGAGTCTGGCACCCGTCTCTTCTTTCCAAGCTTCCGGCCTATGGCTTGCCCCCTCAACTGTGCACCTGGATTGCAAGTTTCCTGCAGAAGCGTCGTATTTGGGTCCTTTGCGACGATCGCGCTTCCAAATTTATGCAGGTCAATGCAGGAGTGCCTCAAGGTTCTGTCTTATCCCCTACGCTCTTTCTTCTGCATATCAATGATATGTTGAATCTCGGCAACATACATTGTTATGCGGACGACAGTACCGTGCATGGGCGATATCTCGGACATCCTGGGGCCAAACAGGCTGAGGTTGAGGGGAAAAGGCAGAATCTTGTCGTTGAACTTGACCGGACCTTGGACCGCATCTATGAATGGGGTGCCAAGAACTTGGTGGAGTTCAACGCCAAGAAGACCCAGGCATGCGCGTACTCAACAAAAAAGTCTCTGTTCCTTCCTCTCCCTTCTCTGAAGAACACTCCACTGGTGATACGTGACAGTCTCTCTATCTTAGGTATGGATCTTTGCCACTCCCTTAATCAGAAACCTATATCG
The DNA here is from genome assembly GCA_963564715.1 of Catocala sponsa. Lineage (NCBI taxonomy): Eukaryota > Metazoa > Arthropoda > Insecta > Lepidoptera > Erebidae > Catocala > Catocala sponsa. The sequence continues at coordinate 12,104,461 of OY751352.1, forward strand.
AGAGCGTCGTTAAGCAAGCTTCGCGAAAACTCGGAGTTCTGAACAGGGTGAGGCGGTTCTTCACGCCTGGGCAACTGTGCCTATTGTATAAGGCACAAGTGCGCCCTTGCGTGGAGTACTGTTCTCATCTTTGGGATGGCTCCGCGCAGTACTTGCTGGACGCTCTCGACCGGTTACAGCGGCGGGCTGTCCGTATCATCGGAGATCCAGAGGTCACGAGTTCACTGGAACTTCTGCAACTCCGTAGAGACATTGCCTCATTGGCATGTTTCTACAGAATATACCACGGGGAGTGCTCTGAAGAGTTATTCCACCTTATCCCGCCCTCCCCTTTCCTATCCAGAACAACGCGTGCTGGGCTCAGATGCCATCCTTACACGGTAGAGTCGATTAGAGCGCGTACCAAAAAGTTTGGGTCCTCATATCTCTGCCGAACAACCAAGGCATGAAATTCTCTGCCAAGGCACGTGTTTCCTTCTTCCTTCAATCCTGGGTTCTTTAAGCGGGGCGTGAAAAAGCATCTCAGGCCGTCAAAGTAGAGACCTCAACATCGCCTCGGCTACTGTGGGGGCGATGTGGAGGCCACTGCTCTTAGACCACACGACTGCTTACCATCAGGTGAAGTGTGGTCATTTTGACGAGCAAAATAAAAAATAAAAAAAAAACACCCTATCAATGTCCTTTTGCAGTCTGACGCAATCATCCACGTTTTTAACCGCGAGAGATAATTTGAGGTCATCGGCAAACAACAAACAGTTCGAGTCTTGAACTACTTCTGGTAGGTCGTTGACCATCAGCAAGAACTCCAGCGGTCCAAGATTACTGCCTTGACTTACTCCAGATCTCGTGAAGTATGGCTTTGACACGTATCCCGCATATTCCACGTATTGTCGCCTATCGCTCATGTAACTGGCAAAAAAATTTAGTAAATGTGGGGTAAAACCAACCCCTGCCAACTTCTTAAGCAACATGTCATTATCGACTAAATCGAACGCTTTACTGATGTCGAAGTAGGCAGCGTCAGTTTGTCCCCCACTATCCACCACTGGCACCAGATGAGCCATGTGGCAGAGAAGATTACTGGTGGTATTTCTTCCTGGACGAAAGCCATGTTGAATATCAGAGAGCTGTGCGCTTACCTCTGGATAAATGCTCTTATGAACAGCAGCTTCCAATACCTTCGCAGCCGGTGACAACACTGCAATAGGCCTGTATCCATCCACTGACTCTACTGAACCCCCTTTCGGTACAGGAACAACGCGGGTTAATTTCCACCTATCCGGAAACACTGCCGCTATCAAGCACTTATTATAGATGTGAAGTAACTAACGTTACGCTAACACTAACCGACAATCTCTGAAGATATAAGGCGGAATACCATCAGGCCCTGCGGATTTCTTTGGCTTTAGCCCTTGAAGAGCACGACTTACATCTTTTAGGTGTAATTGGTCCAATTGCACCCGCGCCGCTCCGCAACCGAAACCTACTCCAGCTATAGCCTCGTCTACATTCAGCTCAGGTCGCTTCGCATTGTATACTGAATAAAAATACTCCGCAAATTCATCAAGAGACAGACAATTGTTCTCCATATTTTAAAATTTCCTGTGGACTTCTTTTACTTCTCTTAGCCTTCACATAATTCCAAAAAGATTTAGGATCACTCAGCATCTGATTCTGAACACGGCACCGATAGTGTTCCTTTGCTACTACAATCATATTTTTGACCTCAGTTCTACACCGAGCAAACCCTTCATAATCAATCTGTGACCTACTTGCTTTATATTGTTTATGAAGAAAAGCTTTTAATTTTATGTTGCGAATTATTTCAACAGTGTACCACTCAGGATAAATGTATCTTGAGTTTACACGACTTCGCTTTTTTTTCGGAACGCAGTCATCTATAATAGAATTAGTAGTATTGTAAAAATAATTTAAACTCTCTTCTAACTCCAATTCATATAAGTTAGTCCAATCTACAGCTGCGAGTAAGGAATACAATGACAAAAAGTCTGCTTTATTAAAGTTCCAACCTAAATCGGATGCATACGCGTCTACGCTAGATGCAGTTAGGTCCGCCGAGCCGGGCAGCCGGCACCGACGCGTGTGTGTACTTACCGAGATTCCAAGTGGCGGGTGGTACGCGTCAACTGAAACGAGCGGCGCCTCCGCCGCGCGCAGACTCACACCTCCTCCGTCCGCCAAAGTACTAAGACTAATTGACGACCACTGCAATTACCTACACTGTTACTCTGAGTGAATCCACAAAAACGAATAAAGTATTCGTAATAATTCTTTACAGTTACAGAACATGAATATAAGTTAGAATCACCTAAAACCACTATGTCCTTGTACTTATCACAAAGATATTTCTTTTCCGTTCCCTGAATTTCATTCGCACTCATATTACCTCCTTTCTTGATTTCACTGTTAGAGTATTTATTTTTTCTTCGGTTTATGGTAGTCCAATTTTCTTCTTTTTCTATTTCTTTTGTTTGAGAATCTTCCTTTTCCTTAACAGTACTAACAACTTTTCTAGATCTCTGCACACTCAGTGATCCTTGAACAGTATCTTCCTTCTTCGATAATATTTCCGCCGATTTCGTAGCCACAAATTCGCTTTCTGGTACATTATTACGAACTACCTGCAATGGTTTCTTTGTGACTATTCCGGCAAATGATCGTGCCTGTTCTATAGAACCTTGACCTATGTGATCCTGCATTTTTATTTGACTGTTTATAAGATTTCCTTCTAGTTTTTCATTTCTTTCTGTCAGGACTTTAATTCTTTCTTCTAGTATTTCAACTTTATTTACTTTTTCTTGCACTACCTTCAATATTTCTTTTAATTCTTTTAACTCAGTTTCCGTGTTCATATATCTATTTTGCAATAATACATATTCCTTCCTTTGTTCTTCCAATTGAGATTTCACCTCCCACCGAAACTCCCGTATCTCGTCTAGAAGTTGGCTCTCATTTTCATTTATTCCACTTATGTTTCGGGGACTACCTCGCTCGGCGGTGTTTACATAGTTGGTTGGCGAAAAAGTTTTGTTAATCACTGTATTTACTCGCACGGGCGTATCAGTATTATGCTTTTTGGGTATAGTGCATGCACATTCGGGACATATCCACTTGCTTTTGTATTCCTGCGTAAAAGTCTCAACTTTTTTCTTCGTTACACTTTTCTTCCGAACACTCCATGAACAATAAATCCTTAATAACAGCATCGCAGCCGTTACATTTCGCACCCATTTGTACTAGGTACCAATTCAAAACTTTTTAATTAGGTGATACACAATCCGTAAGTATAACGCGTCCGCTCGCTTAGACTGCGCCAAGCATTTATTGAGATATAAAAGGAAAACATAATATTCTACCACATACACACAACACCTTCTAGCCAAAATTAAGCAGAGCTTGTACTAAGGGTTCTAGACAATGGATAAACATACATATATATTTTCTTTTTTGTAAATACATATCTACATATTATTATACATAGAAACACCCAGACCAAGACAAACATCCATGTCCATGCGCACAAATGTTTGACTTGTGCGGGAATCGAACCAGCGACCTGAGGCGTGGCAGTCGGTTACACTAACAACTACGCCACCGAGGCCGCTGAAAAACAGATAAAAAAACGGAACGGCAGAAACGGATCACTACATTCTCTCGCCTCACTATCTTTTCAACATTTATGTTAACCTTGTATTTAAAATATGTAAAAAAATATTTAAAAAGCGCTTTTTAAATATTTTTTGGCTACATCTGTGCAGTTTCTAATTTTCTTGAATTTGGAGGAACGTGGTATGATATTCCTCCAAGACAAAGGGAAGATCGTGCCTGGTGGGTCGCAGCCCATCGGTAACTATAGTAATTCGCTGTGTAAATTTCACTTGCGCGATTCAGGATTATATAGCAAAGGGTGTATTTGTGTACAACGTCATCTCTTGACAATTGTCGTAATTTCTTTGTATGTGTGGAGTCACTACATCATACATGCTATCCGTACATGCTACATGTAATCAGTCAAGTCTTCTTACATATAATAGACGTAATTACTGCCTCCGTGGCGCAGCGGTAGTGAATGCGACTGCTGTGCATGAGGTTTCGGGTTCGAATCCCGTATCAGGCCTACATAAAGTTATTAGGTTTTTCAAACTCAAACTCATTTATTGCGAAAATGGGTAATTCAGATAACATAATATATAAATTGGTCTCATTTTCTGATAAGAAATCTCAATAGCAACTCGGAGTTAGGAAGTTCCCTGTGCCTCGGAAAGCATGTAAAGCTGTTGGTCCTGAGCCTGATCCCTCTCCGGTCGTGTCAGATTACAGTCCCATTAGATCATGAGAGTTAGGGAACAGAGAATGCATTTGTGTTTGCGCACAAGCTTGTGCACTATAATATCTCCTGCGCAGATGGCCAGCCTCCGTTAAGATTGGCCACCGTGACCGAAATTCAGTCTGGAGGACATCATCAGACGTAATTAGAAATCTATTGACTGGCCGCCGCTGGTGTGCCGCTGCGACTCAATAGGTCAACCAATAATCAGTCACGCTGTATACGTGTTATGGAAATTGATGAATTATTGTAATACTTGTTATGGAAATTGATGAATTATTGTATCTTATAGGTGACTGCTAAAACCATATTCTCGCCACTCTGCTCCGCGGCTTTAGTAGCTGCTGCCGAGAAACTTCGAGTGTCAGCCAAGGAAGTGCCTATATCTTCATTTGGGTCGGAAAAGGAAAAGAAGGCCTTGCTGAACTCTCAGCAACAGCTGGAGAACAGCCTGAATAAGTTGGTGCAAGCTTGCCAGAGTGCTCAAGATGGTGAGTGGAAAACAAACAGTATCTTATTATGATTACATAGCTGATTACAAACCTATTAATCATTTAATAGGTTAACATGTGCAAACTCACATGTATAGTTATTACGAGCATAGTTATATTAACTATACCTCTATTAAAAAAGGGAAATCACAAAGAAACATGCGGCTAAATCCTAATCCTAACTAATATTATAAAAGCGAAAATAAGTTTGTTTGTTTGTTACCTTTTCACGCCTAAACCACTGAACCGATCATCCTGAAATTTTGCATATACGTTGTCAGGTGTACAGAAACGGACATAGGCTACCTTCCATCCCGAAAAAAAAAAACTGTTCCCGAGGAAAACAACAATAACGTTCTTATGACGCCACGTGTCTTTCGAATCATGATTGAATTATATTATTACAAGCAGAGTACAACCCGAATTGATTGTCAAATTCTAAATTAACGCGAGCGAAGCCGCGGGCAAAAGCTAGTAATATATAACAACTAGATTTTGCCCGCGGCTACGCTTGCGTAAATATAGGTTATGTAATTTATTTATCCCCCGGGAACAGTACTTTTTTCTGAATGAAATATATTCATATAATCCTAAATTCCTTCATATAATCTATATATTAATACGTGAAGCGAAAACTTTAGAAACTTTTTACAAAAATTGGGCGGACAGAGGAGTATGAAATTTCGCACACTTAGAGTTTATACAGAGAAGAAGTGACGAATGCTAATATTTTTATAAAATATGCATTAGAAATACATAAAATTAATGAAAAAACACTACACGCACACAACCATGCATTTGACACACGCAGTCGAAGCGCGTAACTATGGTTACATATATCAATATATAATGACATAATATATATTAGCAATATCTTCAAGCTTTGGTCGAATTTCGAGCACTAGGCGACCGCTAGTATAATATTAGTTAGGTTACATGACACAGCTAAGCAAATGAGCACACTCATTGACATTAGACATTGTGAGCCGATGGACAACTATGAAATAGGTAAAGGTCATCAACCAGTTTATTTAACAAATACATCTTAATAATTAAAATAAAGTATGCTTTCCTACCTCATGTGTCTCAAAAATAACATTTAGAACAATGAGTTATAATTATGAGTTTTCATTACAGAATAATATGTTAGCATCATCGTGGCTTATTCTAAGATACATGAGTTGTTTAATTACATGGACTCAACATTTAAGGGTTATCTAAAGCGTTGTAAACAATTATAGAATACTAGACTTTCCAGTGGTTTCGCTCGCGTAAATGTAAATTAGATTAGAACAGTATATTTTGCATTTGCTCACAGCTTATAAAATATTTGTCCTAAAACAACTCTCGATCAGAGTTAATTGAGTTTGTAGGTCTGCTAACCTCAATGCATATAATAGACAAAAACAGCGAGACTGATTAGCGGAAGTGGCATTGCTAGTTAGGTTTTGGTGCTTTCTTCTGTACTGTATATACGAATACGTATAGTTCGGTATAGTATATTCGTCTTCGTAATGCTTCAATATTTATATATTTTTAGGTTCTCCTGCCAAGTTATCTCCAGAACAACGAGAAAAACAACGTCTTCAATTCATCAACAGTTTGACTGGAGCAAGGGGTGGTCTTGATGATGCACAGTATCTACTCAAACAGGCAAGATTATTACTATTCATTTTGTGTTACATTTTAGTTTGTTGAATAAGCTTTTGGTTTATTGTAGTCTATGGTCTCTTGCAATGTAAAGAATTTGTTATTGTGTTGCACAAGCAACAAACTCCACTGGTCTCTTTGCTGATTGCAACATACCTAGATCTGACACTTGTACCTTTTAATTTTATTTTACGGAATGCGTTTACGAGGGCTCTCCCAGGGAAAGATGAAACGTCCCAGGTCCTACCGACTAAACCTACCATGGTGTTCCTTCTCACAATCTATGGCCGTGGCGCAGGAATCGATTGCGCATTCATCCTGCAGTAACACTTGTTCCTGGGTATTTATTCAATTTGATACCCAGAATTTGTGATAAAACATCATAAAATCTGGGCATGGCATTTTATATAAATATCATTATCATTATCATCATCATCAGGCTATAATGGTCCACTGCTGGACATAGCCCTCCCCCAAAGAGCGCCATAGCGCCCTGTCTTCAGCTTGCCGCATCCAGCATCTGCCTGCAGTCTTTCGCAGATCGTCATCCCACCTGGTCGGAGGGCTTATAAATATACTTGGTATCAAATAGTTGCCGAAATAAATTAATCTAGCAAACTAATTTTAATGTACCTGAGTCCTTTATTGTAGTTTTTACGATACCTACCTATGGACATTCTGTGACTGAGCCGATATAATATTGTTATCATTGTGTCAATTAGATTTAGGTAACATTAATCATATAAGTTAATCATTCTATATTGTGTATATAGCCGGTGACTAGCTCCGTCACAGGACTGCGTGACCCCAGTGCACTTCAGCGCCAGCTGGCGGATAATTTGGCACAACTGAACGCTGCCGTCGCCACACTGGCTGCTGCAACCGCTGGTTTGTATATGAACCAATTTATACATCCTGCGATTTAAAAATGGATCACTTGATATTACTAATTAAGTAGCTAACCTCGGCCATGTTTTGCTGTGGTTCAATCTAATATTAATTATTATTGACTGTCTCAAATGGTAGAGTATGCAACTGCTGGGCGTGAGGTCTCTAGTTGGAATCCTGGGTCAGGCCAATAAATAGTCATTGGGTTTTCCTGACAAGTTTTCAGTAGCAACCCGGAATTAGAAACCACATAGTTATTGGTCTTGCGCCTAATGCGTCGGAAAGAATTCCGGTCGTGTCAGATTGCCGTACTATTGGTTTATGAGGGTTAGGAAACAAAAGTTACGCTTCAATTTGCGCATACACTGCACTATAATATCTATTGTGCAGATGGCCATTCTCCGTAAAGATTGGCCGCCGTGACCGAATCGATCTAGAGGTCATACATACATACATACATACATAGATTCACGCCTGTTTCCCAGAGGGGTAGGCAGAGACTACGGATTTCCATTTGCTACGATCCTGACACACTTCTCTGGCTTCAATCACTTTCATTCACTTTCTTTCTAGAGGTCATGACTATTATTAAGACTGTATTGCCCGTTCCAATGAGAACGTGGAGATAAAAAGCGTTTTATAAAACTAGTCTAAACAAAGATTATATAAGAAAACTTTTATATAGAAATGCAACATCGTGTTGAAATTTCAACTCTATTCATCGACCACTTTTCGAGATTTTTCAGACACAAACATACGAAAGCAGAATTTTGATATACAAAGAAATCATTTGTACTTTGCTTAAGCATAGGCTCTGACTTCCGATGCCGTCATGGTAGTATATTCGCGATACCGTCTGTTTTAAACGATATAAGATTCCTCGCTCAGTTCCTAATAATTAATTCCTCGTTGGAAAATTCTTAGAAGTACCAAACCTAGAAATATACCAGGTGGATGACAAGGGCCTAAACCAGTTAGTCAACTTTTGATCCTACGTCACTGCGTACCTTTGGATATACAGACGTGAGTCAATATGTATACTATAAATTATGTTGGTGTGTGTTGTATACAGATCGTGAACATCCCGACTATGCGTCTGCGGAACGAGCTGTCTCTTCTATACGCACGCTGATGCCACAATTGGTTCAAGGTTAGTAGGTTTTCTACCACCTTTCATCTTTTTAGTCGTTTCACTAGTCTATATCTCATATACTTATCTTATCTTATCTTATGTGGGGGCCAGTCAGTGCAGACCGGCGACACTTCGACCCAGTGGGATCTTTTGTGTCGACACTCTCCCAATAACGACTGCCGTAGATGTTCATGGCAGCCGGGACCGACGGCTTAACGTGCTCTCCGAGGCACGGAGCAGGCGATAATTGTCAATCAATACGCACATAATTTCGAAAAGTCATGTAACTTCCGAAAGTCAGAGGTGCGCGACGTGGGTTCGAACTCGGGACCCTCTGCATTGCAGTCTGTTGGTCTCCCCACTGAGCTATCGCTGCTCCTTCTCATATACTTAAGTTTACAGAGATACTTAAGTTCAACTAATAAAACTTTATAATATAATATTACAGATGCGAAGACGTTAAGCGCTCGTAAGGACGGCCCGGCCCAGCAGGCCATGTTACAACAAGTCCAGCAGCTGTGTGATGCCAGCAAAGCCATCTGTGACAATGCTGGACAACCACAGGTAATGTATAGTTTTGCGCAAAAACTGCGAATGCGGATGATGGAGTATTTAACTGATCCCCACGCTACTATCGATGTGTTAAGGGATTTTAATCCGCACGAAACGAAAATAGCTTTACAGATAATCGTACTGAGTACCTATGCTTTAATCAATTATTAAAGTGAGTTAAAAACATGTTGCTTTCACAAGAATACAAGCCTTAGAATTGAGTTTGAAAGTAGTATTTAGAAAAGAAAATGCAGTAAAATACTTTTATCTAATGGCCATTTCCTGATCAAATTGATCTAACAAAATTAGCATATTAGCCATTTTACCATCTTTGCAGTCATATCGGTTGTACCAAAGCTGAGTTTGTTTTAAACAGATAAAAGAACAACATCACTTATGATGGTAATTTTCCAGGGTCTCGGCGAGGCAGCAACGAAGTTCGCCAGCGCGTCCGAGACATTGATGTATACCGTCTGTCCTACAGCTAACCACGGAAGGGAGGAACAGGTATATATTTCAGCTTTTATTTCAAATTCAAATTCAAATTCATTTATTTGTTTGCGAATATGGGTACATGAAGATCTTACATAGTTTACAAATGTGCATTGACCATATCCTACCATAAGGCATGCAAAACTAATAATAAACAGTTTAAAATGTACAAATTGAGGTTAGTAGTACCTCAATGTTATATAATAAATTAGGTACAAAACTGAAAATACAATTATAATTTATCTTGTAAAAATTCACTAACAGTATAGTAAGCTTTTGACAATAGCAATGTTTTAACTTTTTTCTTAAATATGTTAATATCTGCTATCTCGAGGACTGATCTAGGCAAATGGTTATATATGCGTGGTGCCATGCAAAAAATACTTTTATTCAGTAGCGCTGTTCTATTTTTTGGTATACATATATAAAAATTATGTCTCTTACTTTTTAATTTATTAAAATATTGCATGTTATTTCTGACAAATAATACAACTTCATTTATATATATACATGGCAATGTAAGAATATTTAATTTTATAAAGAATGGTTTGCAGCTATCTGTCTGCTTTATATTAGATATGGCTCGAATACATTTCTTTTGCGCATTAAAAACTACTTGTTTATCGGTAGAGTTGCCCCAAAAAATAACACAATACCTTAAAATGGATGCAACATAGCCATGATATGCTGTAAGAAGGGTTGAGCTACTGACCGTTTGCCTAAGCATATACAGTGCATATGAATAGCTATTAATTCTAGAGCAAAGTGAATCAATATGTTGTTTAAAGTTTAAAGTATTATCAATGTTCAGGCCTAAAAATCTTGTTACGTCTACTTCTCGAATCTTATTGTTTTGGTAATTAATATTCATATTGGTTATTTTATTAGATCTACTTCTAAATGTCATTAAGTTAGTTTTGTTTAAATTAACATGTAAATTATTTTTTGTCAACCAGTTTACAATATTCTCCAGAGTCTTGTTTATTTCTGCTTCCATATCAGATTTATTATTTCCTGTGAACAGTATAGTGCTATCATCAGCAAACAGAACTGTGTTATGTTTCGAGGCTAAAGGAAGGTCATTTACGTATATGATAAATAGAAGCGGACCAAGCACACTTCCTTGTGGAACGCCCGATCTAACTATTCTGTATGTTGATGAGTGTTTCTTTATTAGTTTTGTAATGGGACATATCCTAGTTATCTGACTTATTTGATTTCTATTACTTAAATAACTTTTAATCAAATCATACATGTTCCCTCTCACACCATAGGCGTAGAGTTTGTCTAGTAGTATGTCATGATTCACATAATCGAAGGCCTTTGTGAGGTCCATAAATAGCGCACATGCCTGTTTACCTTTATCCATGTTAGTTAATATAGTATGAAGAAAGTTATATATGGCCATGTCAATCGTTTTCTTTTTACGAAAGCCAACCTGTTCGTTACAAAATAAAGCGTTATTTTCAAAGTAATTATAAATTCTATCATAAAAAACTTTCTCAAAAATTTTTGATATGACTGGCACAAGCGCTATTGGACGATAGCAGCTCATGTCATTCCTATCATTTTTCTTGAATAAAGGTTTAATTACCGTTACTTTGAGTTTTTCTGGAAATATACCAGTCGTAATACATAAGTTTATTATGTGGTTTAGAATATCTGCAAGTTTAATGGCAACATGTTTTAAAATTTTAGTTGATATGTCGTCATACCCAGTGCTGTTTGTATTTTTTAATCCTCTAATAATACTATAAATATCTTTTGACATGGTTGGGCGAACAAATATTGAATTTTTCTCGTATGGAATATGACACTTTGATCGGTTAGAAACGGCATTTTTAGTCTGGTCAACGAAAAAATTATTAAAATGACTCGCTATCTGCTTGGGATCATTTATCACATTACCGTCTAACAAAATTTGTTGTATTTGATCGGTCGGTACATTTAGCTTATTGGCATTTATGATCTTCCAGGTGGCTTGTGATTTATTACTAGCATTATTTATATAATGATCATTACGAGACTTTTGAGTTAACCTGATGATACGATTAAGCCGTGCTGATAAAATTAAGAATTTATTTTTATTTTCATCTGTTGGTTTTTTCCTGTACTCCCATAAAAGCTGTCGTTTACGCTTACAGCATATTTTTAGGCCTTTCGTCACCCATTGAGGCCGGTGTCTATTTCCTATTTTTATTTTAACTAAGGGAAAACAAAGTTTATAAAAAAGGGTGAAAAGTTCATAAAATTCGTTAAATGCTAAGTTTGGGTCTGTATTATTATAAACATCATTAAATGTAAGTGAATTCAAACATTCTTCAAATTTTTTGATATTATCTTTAGAACAATCTCGTATTTCTATTATCCATGACTTAAGAAAGAGAGTAGGTTTGACTGGGCATCTAAGCAACTGAGCGGTATGATCCGACAACGCGAATTCAATTACCTTTGCTGTACAGCCCCTAATATTAAATATAATGTTGTCAATGCATGTTTGGCTTGACAAACGCGTTGGTTCTTTTATACTGAGTTTCAGATTGTAACTGTGAAGAATTTGTTTAAATTCATTTGCATCAAAAGTGGTGTTGAGTGTATTTATATTAAAATCACCGCAAATTACAATCCTTTTTTTACTGTAACAGAATCTACTTAGAAGGGAGTTAAAGGTTAAGAAGAACTTATTTATATCTTCTGCATTGGATCTTGGTGGTCTATAAATGCATATAATGTATATTTTATGTTCAGTTACTTCGATACCGGTGCATTCTATGATGTTTTCTTGTGAATATTTGGTGATTTCGTCAATTGGGACATATGCAAGCGATTTTTTAACCAAAATACAAGAACCTCCACGTCGGTTTTTCCGACAGAAACAAGAGCCCAGCTTATAACCAGTGATGCAAAGGGTACTTTTATCAGTTACTATCATATTGTGTTCAGTAATGCACAATACATCAATAGGACTTACCTCATTCTCAAGAGCCAGTGTCAGAAGACCAGATTTAGATATAAGTCCATTAATGTTTTGGTGTAGAACTGTAATGTTTTTATACACGAAAAAACTGATTTGGTATTTGTGGTGTGGATGTTATGTCCACAGTATTTTGAGAACATCTATCATTTAATAGACATGGATTCTGACTATTGGATTCAAGGTCATGACGATTTTTTGTGGTAGTTATTTTCTTAAAATAATAGGGAATAGTTCCGGGTCTCCATTGTTGGATATTATTGCACTTACTTTCTTTATAGGATTTGTTTTTAAAATTATTTTTATAATAACTATTGAGATAATCTATATATTTTTTTAAATTCTGGAATATATTAGCGATAGCTGTATTGTTTACTTTACCAGTATATTTGGAGAACATGTTAAAGGTGTACTGTAGATATTTATTTGTATCAAACATATAAGTGTATTCATAGCTCTGATTGCTTAAATGTAAACGGTGGTTAAAGGCTTCTATTCTCGTATTAAATAACATTACGTTCCTATTTAGCTTAAAGTTTGGGCAACATAAGATAACATTCGTATGTGTTATTTTTTCGAGCTTACATTTTATATAATTCACCAGTATTTCATAGTTATATGATATACTTCCATATCTTCCTTAAACTATGTTAAGCAAATTGGTGATACTATGGGTACGTCTGCCGACTCCCTTGTCGGCCCAGCGTATCATCAAACAATAACAACCTATAGGTAACGTGTTAAATAGTTAAGACCTCTTTTAGTAGGTTGTATCTCAACCTGCGGTCAATGCAGTATAAACTGGGCGGATTCACATTTTTCAAATTTTAAGTAAAATTGTTACATTACCTAAACGCCAAAATACAATTTTTTTTTTTAAATAATTATGCTCAAATATAAATAAGATACAAGCGTTTGAAATCTAGTAGTTTATAGAGTAGTAGAGTCTCGCTGATTTCAGCATGAATGGGCCGGCTCGACCGGGGAAGTACTACCCTCTCACAAAATATCGACGTGAAATAGCAGTATTCCTACTGTTGTGTTTAGTTCGGTGAGTGAGAGTGCCGGAGGTCCAGTCACCCTTTTCCCCCCTTCCCGCTCCTTCTCCTTCCCACTTCCTTTCCTAAAGGGTCGGCAATGCGCAATTGATGCCTTTGGTGTTGCAGGCGTCCATAGGCTACGGTGACCACTTACCATCAGGTGGGTCGCATGCCACCTTAGTTGCATAAAAAAAAAGTGTAGTATGTGTAACTTACAGAAAATGGACGCACGATACAAAATGTGATACGACCGCTATTTAAATGCAGCTATCCGATGATCATAGAGGCAAATGCTCACTACACCATGACTACACCCTACTTTTTCTTATCTTTATATATATAATTCTTCTGTAGGTGTATTGACAGTGAACTCCTCCTAAACGGCTGGACCGATTTGAATGAAACTTTTGTGTGTGTTCAAGTGGATTCGAGGATGGTTTAGATATGCTTATTTTTTATTATTTTTTTCTCTTTTGTACAGGACCACGTCTGTCGGGACAGCTAGTATACATATATAAAATATTAATTACTCCCCTATTTCGCAACAAATTTTGGTACTGTTGCACGAAATTATTTCTTTTGATTGCTTGCAGCTTATGTATTTTGTGTACCCTATTTACAGATAGATTAATATCGTAAATGTAAAAGATCGGATGCAAGAACTACTGCGCAGATTGATATAATCGTAAGGCAAATCAATGGAGCAGCGATAGCTCAGTGGGGAGACCAACAGACTGCAATGCAGAGGGTCTCGAGTTCGAACCCACGTCGCGCACCTCTGACTTTCGGAAGTTATATGACTTCTCGAAATTATGTGCGTATTGATTGACAATTATCGCCTGCTCCGTGCCTCGGAGAGCACGTTAAGCGGTCGGTCCCGGCTGCCATGAACCTATGGCAGTCGTTGTTGGGAGAGTGTCGACACAAACCATCCCACTGGGTCGAAGTGTCGCCGGTCTGCACTGACTGGCCTAAGATATATAGATATATATATATATAGATAAGATAAGGCAAATCAACGTGGCCATTGTCATGATCATAGTTAACAAAATATTTACATGAATACAAGAATGGGGCCAGCCAATACGCAATCCAAAAAGATTATACTGAACTCATCTGATGATTGACAATCGCTTTGTAGAATCTGGGCGTACCTACTCCAGCTTTAAATATGTCACTTCGTTTATCGTCACACTTCGTGTTTTGCCCCAGGACAAACTATTCAGTATTGTCAACCTTCTTCTGCTTTTCAGATTTAGCAATGTTGTTAATTTAGTTTCTTTGTTGTTTAGATAAAAGAACTATCGACGATCTCCTGCGTTCGTGCATCAGAGCTGCTGTCGCACGTGCAAGCGCTCACACAACAGGTGCCTGGAGAGATCGCCACTGATTTGGATCTGCGAGGAGCCGCCACTGCTGATGCTACACAGGCGCTGCTCACTGTGGCTCAGGTCAGTTCTCGCATCTGATCTTGCACATGCAAGCACTCGCGCTATAGGTTCTCACGTTACACGTACTCATAGACTAGAGGTATGTAATATTGACTTCACAAGAAGTAAAGACTCTTACTCATCTCAATTGTTATCAAAAGATGTTATTTATTTAATGACTTCAAATAAGTCACTCGTCTCTTGTATCCTGTTATTCTCACCGAATAAGTTTTATTTCCGTATGTGAAAATTTGTATATATCATGACTAAGATTTTCAAGGATGACCATTAAATGACTTATTGACTAATTGCAATAAAATTATCTCATAAGGTAATGTTATTGCAGTCAGTTTATCAGTGATAAAACGGATACCGTAGTAATTTATATGGTTGTGGGTTCGATGCCCACATATAATATAATATATAATATCAGCCCTGTATTAAACTGTCCCACTGCTGGGCACGGGCCTCTTCTCACTATGAGAAGGGTTAGGCCATAGTCCACCACGCTGGCCTAGTGCGGGTTGGTAGATTCACATATCTTCGAGAACATTATCGAGAACTCTCAGATATGCAGGTTTCCTCACGATGTTTTCCTTCACCGTTAAAGCAAGCGATAATCAACTATTTAATACGCATATAACTTCAAAAAGTCAGAGATGCGCGCCTTGGGTTCGAACTCGAGACCTCTGCGTGGCAGTCCAACGGTTTCCCACTAGGCTATCGCTCCTATACTAGGCTATAGCTGCCCACACGGGATATTAATTTGTATGATCCAAGAGTTTCCGATTTCAAGTATTCTTTGGTTGAATATTTGTCAAGTCCCTGCGACATGGAAGTTACGCCTAGAGCGTGACATTCTTTTAAAAAATCAGCTGTTTAAAAATTTGTAGTTAAGATTTATTTCATATGAACAGGTTACTGCATCATGCATGGGTTCACCTTACTGCCAGTCATCACTGGAGTCTGCAGTGGAGACACTGCGAGGGTCTGCCGCCGAGCTTACCATCGCCTGTGAACCTCACGTGAAGTCAGCACCTCAGCAGCAACAACTGCAAGGCAGTCGCAAAGAGTTGGAGAAGAGCTTAGATGAGTTACTTCAAGCGTGCAGAGCAGCTCAATTCGGTAAGTACTATGAAGATCTGCAGCATGTCACATCGACGGCGTGGTTATATACAGTATAGATTTCGCCCGCGGCTTCGCTCGCGTAAATGTAGATAATGTAAATTTTCTAGCTCTCGGCAACAATGCCTTGTTTGTTAATGAAGGGTACCCTATGTCCTTTTCTGTGACCCTAACATCTTGTATGTGAAATTTAATGATTAGTAAGGATGTTAATCAATGAAAGGTGTTGCCTTAATCTATCAAGTCTTAGAATACTAGACATGATTAAATATCTATTGTAAGGCCGGCGATGTGCCGCCGCGACTAAATAAGAATCAAAATGTGCAATTCAGTGTATAATTCAGCAATCGACTAAAACAAAGCATACATTGATATTTATTATGAAATTAACATATCTATAGAATATGATATTATTGTATCAGAATAGTTTATGTTTCCTCTCTCCTACGTTGCTGTGCCCGACAGGGTCCATGTCCACTGTCATATTATTTAAATTACCACCTAAGCCTACATTGTTGCACGCAATAAACAATTGAGTATTGAGTATTGACTCAATAGGTTCAACTATATCACTAAAAGATTCAAAAATATATATTGCATACATAAATATTAAAGTTCATAAAAAAATATATTCACAACCAAAGTAGTATAAAAGAAATAAGTATAAGTATAAGTATAAAAGAGCTTACCAAATTTACCCTATTAAAGGTACGATGGTTTTTATTTATTAGTTCACTAGCTTTTGCCCGCGGCTTCACTCGCGTTAATTTAGAATTTGACAATCAATTCCGGTTGTACTCTGCTTGTAATAATATTATTCAATCATGATTCGAAAGACTCGTGGCGCCATCTATTAACGATAAGAACGTTATTGTTGTTTTCCTCGGGAACAGTAATTTTTTTCGGGATGAAAGGTAGCCTATGTCCGTTTCTGTACACTTGACAACGTATATGCAAAATTTCAGGATGATCGGTTCAGTGGTTTAGGCGTGAAAAGGTAACAAACAAACAAACAAATAAACTCATTTTTGCTTTTATAATATTAGTTAGGATTAGGATTATGTTACTGGATATATTTGAGTGAATAAGAGAAAAAATATTATAATAAATATTTTTTTGTTATTGATAGACTGTTATTGGTTAAAGGGAAATCCTCTCGTTAATTTATTAACCTACTGTATGTAAAAACACCATACTGGAATTATAAAAGAGAATTATGTCTTTAACTGTTTCTTACGCATTCACGACTGAACCGAATTAGATGCCATTTGGTATTAATAGATAGCAAATTAAAGTCACTACATGGTCTATTTTTCAGAACGTATGATATATAATGTTCACGATGTTTTAACTATTATGAATGACGTCGCGGTGATAAGTATTATACACGCTATAGCTTCGATCAAAAATAGCAACTAGATATCGGGTTATGTACAAAATCAAAGCTAAATGCTGTCTGCGTGACAATACGTATACAGCTACATTTGCTTACTAACAAACGGAGAGAAAAGTTTAAAACAGATTTAAGTTCAACCTAATTACAACCATGGCACCTAGTAATAAAGTTACAAATCTTCAAAATATTATCTAATACTTACGATCATTCGTCACATAAAACGAGCAAGGCAACAACATTTAGTGTGAAATCAACCTTAAGCGGCAACAAATAAAGTACTTTTTCCCGTTATTGCCTTGAGAGCTACATTGTTTTGTTTCGTTTATTTTTGTTATGAGTTTTGCGTGTGTTGGTGAGCCTTTCCGGGCATTATTTTTGCAACTTTTGAATACACACTGCGGCATTGTGAGACGTGTTTACATTGGCTGAATTTCAAGAGGACTAAACAAAATAAGAGCTCACGTCTCAAGTGCGCTGTTATTTACCGATACGTATTTTTTGCGCCGTCCCCATATCTAGTTGCTATTGTTGACCGAAGCGCAGTGTAGTAACTCCTCTGTAAATACGTTTTTACGTCTGAATCAATTTGCTGCTTTGATGCATATCGCGTTTTGTCAATATTTTGTTATCCCTCGGGAACAGTATTTTAATTTGAATGAAAGGTATCCTATGTTCTTTTCTGTACCCTTGACAACGTGTATGCGAAATTTCATGAGAATTTGTCTAGTAGTAACTGCGTGAAAGCTTAACAAACAAACTCACATTCGCTTTTGTAGATGCTCCTGGTGTTTCTGCCACGTTGTCTCCAACACAGCAAGAGAAGCAGCGCCTGCAATTTTTCAAAAGTATGGGTGGAGCCGAAAAATGCTTCGATAATGTACAGAAAGTACTCAAACAGGTAATAAACTTCTACTATGATGTTATATATTTGCCAATCAGTCTAAGTTGGTTTCGTTGCGGATCTCGGCCATGCACATTAATGTCATCTGCGTGTGTGTTATCTTAATGTGAGTTAGAACAGTGTTTTTTATATAAAATCTTCTTATTAACATATTAATATTCTTGGAATGCCAGACAAAATTAACTTGTTGTCTGGCCGCCGGCGTGCCACTGACCCAATAAGTTAACACGTAAAGAGAACTTTTAAAGCTTTTTGCGATCACGAACGAGTTTGGGATTTGGCATAGATAGTTTATATAGAGGAGTGCAACAAATTATAATTGATATATTAATAAAATAAATTACATCAAATACCAATGGATGATCGCTGGTATATAATAAAGCCTAGTAGGTATACCATATATTATTAACAGATTTTTTAAATTTTATCGTTTTCACGTTAGACTGCATGTATTTGTACAATTAGCGATTTATGTAAGTCAATGAACATTCCCGAGACGTTTAAGTGCTCTGTTATAACAACAATAGTAATTTCTCCTCTTTTATTGCAGTTACAGATAAAGAATAGTTATTTTAATCTCAATTCATTATTGTAGGAAAACTACTTTTTCATTTATAAAATACTGTTACAAATTTATTTAAAGGTCAGCTACTTTTACCTTTTGTCGCCGACTGTACTGACTTTACTGTACCATCTTTAGATATCTACCACCACCTAATAGCCTTCTAGTATTCACAGTAAAAGAATGACCTAGACCGAGTCAAAAGGCTTTGAAGGATCCAGCAAATAAGGGTTGTTGTTACTATAATTGTTATTGCTGTGCAGCCGGTATCGAGCTCTCTCTCAGCACAGCAAGACGCCGCCACGCTGCAACGCACGCTGGCAGATAAACTGGTGGATCTGAATGCAGCCGTCGCCAACCTGGCTGCTGCCACTGCTGGTGGGTATAACCATATATTTATTCTTCTAAAATCTTGTAATGTTTGACTGATTTAAAGCCATCGTGATTCTACCTCGAGTGATAAATTTAAGGCAGTTCTCAGTCGCAGCTCGGTGGCTGGAGCTCGCCCTGTATTTGTTTAATAGTAGATTTGCATTTATGCCGTTTGAGTTACATTTGAGCAGATCCAAACGCACGGCTTTTCTATTAGAATTTTATTTTATTGTTATGTAAGGTATAGTCATTTCCTGTTTATCTTTTAAATGTAAAATTAATACTAAATCTAAATCTTCCTTTGTAAATAGATCGCGAATATCCTGACTATGCGTCTGCGCAGCGTGCTCTCAACACAATCACTACACTGATGCCGGAACTCGCGCAAGGTGAGACACTACTCTTAGATCCTGTAATAATCCTGTAATAATCCTTAGTCAACAATTTTCTAAAACTTTAAATTCTACAACTAATATTTCTGAACTTGCAAGCTTTCAGAGATTACAGTTACCAATTACCATATGTGGTAATTGATAGTATTTAATTTAGATAGTAGTGTATATTTAATATGCTTCTGTCTACCTTCCATCCTAATTTCATAAAACATTGCAGATGCTAAAGCGTTGAGCGCTAAAAAGGAGGGCCCTGCCAAACAGGCTTTATTACAACAAGTGCAGCAACTATGTGATGCGAGCAAAGCCATCTGTAAGACCAATATAAGTGGACAGGTAAGTTTACATAAATTAAAAGTTCTAATGTTCGAAACTTCTTCTCTACTGAGCAGCTTAGATGAAATGCTGTATGGAGTAGGATGTAATTCAGAGGAGACTACAGGATCAGTCCTGTGGATCCGTAGGGTATTTCAATGAAATTACTTCAAGAGCTGGATTACAAGCGTCTAAATTTGGTCCTAGTATGGTGGCAACCTAAAGCACAGAGAAGGATGTAGGATATTGCCTACTGATCGCTAAAGATGTCGTGGGTATCAGCTAGTATATAGAATATATGGCAAGAGATTATTTTGCACTTGGAATAGATTTTATAATCTTCTAAATAAAGTTTTTCTTTTAGGCTCTGAACGAGGTTGCTGCGGAATTCACTGATGCTTCCAGCAAACTCATGTTTACTGTCAGTCCTGCTGCTGACCCCAAACACGAAAAACAAGTATGTACTTATATAATAATAATTAATAGATCCATGTAATTTCTAAAGTATAGGACAGAAAGATCTGGTAATGTTATAGGGTCGTAAAAAAATTACGCACTGTTTCTATAGAAACTGTGAACAACGGCGTAATTTTTTTTGCTTATATACTATTTATGTTCCTTACCCTCATTGATGCCTTCGAACTGAAATGGCAATGGGCTGGCCACGTAGCACAGTACAAAGACGGTAGGTTGATAGCCAAAACTACAGAGTGGGAAGGGCCAAAAGGAAAAAGAAGAGTAGGCAGACCGAAAATTGCAAATGACAGAGACAAATAGAAGAGATTGGAGGAGGCTTTCACCCGTGGAGTTGCCCATATCCAAAAGTAAAAAATACTAACGGAAATTAAAACTAAACTACTAACAACTTAGAATAAGAAGGTATACACATTATAATGTTAAAGGTAATGGGAAATAAAGGCATTTTTATTTTATTTTATTGATAATATTTATTTTATGTTGTCGTATATTATCACCTTTTTGACCAGCTATGTTCAATTACTCTTAGGTGATAGCATATTACCTGCCGCTTAATAAATTTTCCAACTTGTGTAGCTACGGGGAATTTATTACAAAAAATACAGTAGTATTATCCAATCCAAAGATTGAAATTGGTATAATTAGACGTAATGTAAGCAGCAAGTTATGTCCCAGCACCAACGAATATATATATTTTCTAATGAATGTATATCTCTAGATAATCGACCTATCAGCGGATTCCTGCGTTCGGGCGTCTGAGCTACTATCACACGTACAAGCGCTCACACAACAGGTGCCTGGAGACATCGCTACTGAGTTGGACCAGCGAGGAGCCGCCACTGCTGATGCTGCACAGGCGTTGCTTACTGTGGCCCAGGTCAGTCCTTGCGTCTTAACTTCTGAGTCCTCAAACTAGCATACTTAGAGGGGTTTATTTAATTTTATTACGTATATTTACATAGATATATTTTAGGGCTTTTGAAGGATTTTTGCTGATGGCGTCATGGTTTAAATGGTTGCCTAGCCACTGTCACTGCGGCGAGTGTTATGGGTTCGATCCCCACACGGGACAAAAATTTGTGTGATCCACACGTAGTTGTTCCCAATCTGGGTGTTTTTTGTGTCCGTTTTTTTAATGTTTGCAAAGTTCCCCGCGACACAGGATTGATTCCTAATGCGGGAGGCGACTTTGAAATAAACAATGTCATGTCCATACGCCAGAATATGCACCGTATTCACAACATAATAATAATACATGTGTTATAAGGATTTCACATATTGACAAACACTATATTATGCGTTCCGTTTGACGTCCGAAGTCCATTATGAGAGTACATCACTTCCTTCACCTCGCTTGGTCGCTAGATGTCGCTTACTTCCGCTTCCTAGACGCACCTACAGCGCCCTCTATCATTTCCGGTAAACAACTAAACTTCCTACCAAACACAAGCCGCCATCTTTGTCAATGTTGCGTCG
Source organism: Catocala sponsa (assembly GCA_963564715.1). Taxonomy (NCBI): domain Eukaryota; kingdom Metazoa; phylum Arthropoda; class Insecta; order Lepidoptera; family Erebidae; genus Catocala; species Catocala sponsa. The sequence continues at coordinate 12,126,474 of OY751352.1, forward strand.
TTTTTCGAACCGAGCACATGGTCGTTACGAAAAATTCTATATAATTTGAATATTAGATTCAAAATTTTTGTCGCAAATTTTAAATTAATTTAATTAACTTTCGAGATTTAAGTGGAAAGTAATTTCAAACAGTATAGTTTGTCTTCCGTTACCTTGACCTCTTAAGTGTAAAATATGAGTGATAAAGAGGTTATCGCACCTACTGAAGACTTTTACAAGTGAGAATAGTTCATCGGATTACTCGTCGGATCAAGAAGGACCACCAAGGAAACGCCAAAAGCGGTCCAGCTCGCGGGATCTGGAAGAAAGGTTTGACTTATTGTCACAGCAATTAGTGAGTCATTTGAACAATATTTTAACTGTATCACTTTCAAACGTGCATATGCCCTTATCTAATATCAACAGCATGCCACATGCATCGAATTTGTTGGATAGTTCGCTACCAATATCCAGTGAGCGGTTTTTATGTCCACCTAAATTAGATGCGGGTAGTATCGTCAATTTGAACGTTTCGATCAAAGAACCGGCCGTACCCAAGGCAAAGCAAACACGTATCGACAAAATTAAGGTTATGCAAAGATTTGACTCGCCCGATTGGAACGCGGTTCGATACACAAGTTCAGAAAAAGTACGTGGACTTTCCGGCCTTTACCGAACTAAGAGTGAATGAGGAGCTACGACGTCTGGAGGATCCTTTAACTCCTTTACGTTGGTTTCAAATGGAACGTAGTTTTGCAGCGTTATCCAATGCATTCTTGGCCCAAAATGAAGCCGTAAATTCGGCTTTGCAAAGTCTTGTTGATTGGTCGGCCTCTGCGGACATTCCGGTTAATGCGTCCTCTATTTATGAAAAGTTAAACCAGTTATTTGGTAATGAGTCTGAATATAAGACTGTGTCACATGACATACTTACTACAGGTAATTTGCGGGAAACGAGCCGAAGTGTTAGAATTGCGCCGTAGGGATATCGTTAAAAAATTAAAAGATAAATATATGAAAGAAGATCTAGGTAAAATACCTCCTTCTTGTGAGTACATGTTTGAGCCGGGCCAGTTATCGGCATATTTACAGAAAATTGGTGGGGTAGATAAATTACAAAAGCAGACCTCATCTTCTACCCGCACCCGGGCAAAATCGCCAGAACCCTCGACTTCTTTTGGTAACGCTAAGCCGTTTCGAGGTCGGCCCAATATTAATCATAAATTCAAACAGGCCGAAAACAAAGAATCCGAGCGATCTAATTCCAATAACTCGTCAGCTAGGAAAAGGGGGGGGGGGGAGAAAATATAAAACAGAGGGTAGATCGGGATATAAAAATAAATGACTTAACAGGATTTTCAGGCGGCTGTCTAAGACGCTTTCAAAACACTTGGGCTCTTTTCAATCCACCTAGATCAATATGGAGGTTAATAACAGGTCTCAGAATACCATTCAACAAGACGCCGCCATTAGTTCTCCCAACTTTAGATGTTTTAACAAAGTATCAAACCCTAACACCACAATTAATGTCAATCGAAATTCAAAATTTAATTCAGTTAAAAGTCTTGGAGCCAGCCTCTGTGACACCGTCCTTTATCTCTCCTCTATTCATAATTCCCAAATCCAACGGAAAAAGTCGAACCATATTCAATCTCAAGGCATTAAATCAGTATATGAAGCCGAAGCATTTCCATCTCTTCCATCATCACCAAGTGCCCAATTTTCTACAACAAGGAGATTGGATGGTGAAACTGGATTTAAGTCAGGCCTATTATCACCTGCCAGTAAAAGATCAACACAGAAGGTTCCTCCGAATCAGCTATCAAGGTCAGCTGCTACAGATGACGTGCCTGCAAATGCTGAACTGGACTGCAGAAATACTTCGCAAGAAAAGACTACAGTTAGTGGTTTATCTGGACGATTATTTGATAGTACATCAGGACAGGAATACGCTAACAGCTAATGTAGAAATCGCAATACAGTTTCTGGCCAGCTTGGGTTTCTGGGTCAATATGGAGAAATCGGTAACGACACCAACGAAGTCAATCGATTTTCTAGGAGTGACATGGGACACCAAATTCAACACGAAGTCCCTACCCTCAGACAAGGTACAACGAATTCGGCAGATGTTGCGAGTACGACTTGCAGCCGGCAGTTGGAACCTAAAACAGGCACAACGCCTAATAGGTCATCTCAACTTTGTAACTTTCATCACCCATCGGGGAAGGTTGCATTGCCGATTACTGCAGCGACACAGCAACAAACTCGGGAAGTGCCCGCAATCGCAAATTCAGTATCCAGAAGAGGTACAGTTAGAACTGAACTGGTGGTTGGAGAATATCAGTCAGAAGACAGCGATTCATCCCCAGAGAATGCCCACGAACCACGTCATCACCGACGCGTCGGACATTCAATGGGGGGCTCTTGTGAACAACGACATGATAAAAGGCCAGTGGGTGTAATCTCGAGACAAAATGGCATTGCAATCTGAAGGAAATGTTTGCTGTGATAGCCGCTATATCAGCCAAAGCAATGTATCTCCAGAATTCCTCAGTGATTCTTCAGAGCGACAACAAAACAGTCGTGGCCTACATAAAAAACGAAGGAGGAACCCGATCGCGTCAACTGCTCGATTTGACCCAACAGCTGCTGAACCCGGTGGACCATCTCAACATTGTGCTTCATCCTCACCACCTACCAGGGCTATTCAACACCGAAGCCGATCACCTGTCGAGAAATCGCACCGCCGCCGAGTGGCACCTAACAGACGAAGAAACATCAAGACTGTTCAGGATGTGGGGCACACCAGACCTAGACCTGTTCGCGGCACAGGCAGCTCATGTCGTAGCAAATTATGTTACACTAGACTTGTCAGACTCGAACGCCTACTTTCACGACGAGTTCAGCAGATCCTGGCATTACCGACTTACATGGCTGTTCCCGCCGCCCAGCCTAATACCCAGGGTACTGGATCACCTAAATTCAGCCTCAGGTCGGTACATCCTAGTAGCACCCAAGTGGAAGAAGCCCTTTTGGCGGCCAGATCTGAAGAACCGTGCTCTGAAGCGTCCCGTGAAGCTCAGAGATCTAAAGAAGACGCTGGTGGACACAGTGACAATGCTACCAACGCCACAAGTCAGCAAGTTACACCTGGAAGCCTGGCTCATTTCGGGTGGGATGCCCTGACAGATACGTGGACGCAGCAGGAGAAGCAATTATTGTCATCGTGTTGGAGACAGTCTACTATAATGGCTTATGCCCCCATTTGGAGTAGATGGGTGAGGTTTTACCAAGAGATTAGCATAAATTTTCGTTTGCCAGATCCATCAAATGTAGCTAGGTACCTCTCTTTTATTTTTATTTTTGACAGATGGTCTCTCTTACCGAACAATTCTCGTTCATAAATCGGTTATTGCATCCGTTTGCGAAACGATATCTGATGTTAAAATTTCAGCTAACCCAATTGTAAAACACATACTGAAAGCTATCTCCTTGGCAAAACCTGCGCCTCCTAAATTACCGATTTGGGACGCAAGGATTTTGATTAAATCGTTAAAAACATGCAAAATTAATTTGAATAGTTTATATCAAGTATCCAGACACACTGCGGCTATTTTATTGTTATCTTCGGGTCGTAGAATACATGATCTTACTCTTTTGCATATTGATAGGCAACATTTTATAGATAACACTGATTCTATTACCTTGCACCCTGTCTTCGGTTCGAAAACTGACTCATCTTCATATCAACAATCTAGTTGGACTTTTTTATCCGCTCCTGATAAAAGCATCGATGCCGTATATTGGTTACGCATTCTTGTAAATATGACACAAGGAACTCGAGGAAATATTACTAATTTATTTTTAGCAACTAAAGCCCTACAAGGCCAGCTACGGCGGCGATGATTAGTGGTTGGATGAAGCGTCTTTTAGCTGATGTTGGTATTCATGCATCAGATGGAAGTTGTAGATCGGCGGTCTCATCTTTAAATTGGGTAGAAAATTATCATATTAATGATATCCTAGCTAAAGCAAATTGGCAACATGAAGGTACTTTTAGAAAGTTTTACCTGAAACAAATCAATAATTCTAATAGGGTAACAACAGCAGAAAAATCACTGTCCTAGTATTTTCAGCCTAATTAATAGTAGTTGTAAAGCAATAGGTTGATGTATACGCGCCTTAGTCAATGTACATTTAAGTTACATTATACATGTTATTATGTTCAATCACATTGTTGATTTATACGCACCTTACTCAATGTGCGTTTAAGTTTACTATTATACATATTATTATGTTCAATCACATTGTTGCGTTTTAATTGAATACCTACTATATTACCAAAAATACAAGCCACCAGGAGATAACAAACACTCTCTCATAATGGACTTCGGACGTCAAACGGAACGCATAATATAAAATTTTTACCTTCAAATAAAATTTGTATTATGCTTCCATAGATGTCCGAAGTCCCAGAAATTTCTTCCTGGTGAATTCATTATGAGCCGAACAATGACAAAGATGGCGGCTTGTGTTTGGTAGGAAGTTTAGTTGTTTATCGGAAATGATAGAGGGCGCTGTAGGTGCGTCTAGGAAGCGGAAGTAAGCGACATCTAGCGACCAAGCGAGGTGAAGGAAGTGATGTACTCTCATAATGGACTTCGGACGTCTATGGAAGCATAATACAAATTTTATTTGAAGGTAAAATTTTTATATTATCCAAATACAAAAATACTAAAATACTAGTTTTGTATCCCAAATTGTCAGGTGACTGCATCCAGCATGGGTTCTTCCCGTTGTCAAGCATCGCTGGAGACAGCAGTGGAGACGCTGCGAGGATCTGCAGCCGAACTGACCGCTTCCTGCGTTCCTCATGTGAAGTCAGGGGCTCAGCAGCAGCAACTGCAAGACAGTCGCAAAGACCTGGAAAAGAGTTTGGATGTACTGTTACAGGCTTGCAGGGCCGCTCAGAGTAGTAAGAAACTAATATTTATTAAACACGCCCACATATCCCTGATAGATAGGCAGATTTGTAACTTACAATTCACCAGCTATCTCTTCAGTCCTCTGCAAGAGAAGGCGAGTCTATTGTCGCTTCCTAGGCATAAAGTATATGCCGGTATGCCTATTTTAGAAAAGTATTTGGAGTAGAGCCTTGTGGCACGCCTGTTGCTACTTATAATCTAGAAAAGCTAATGCATTAATATTCATAATTATGTTACAATGTAGGATATTGGTAGGCAATCACTAGGTCGAGGGCAATATCCCCGATACTCTTGTCAAAGTTTTCGAAGATTAAGAGAACGAGTGTATTAGTGTTTACTAGGCATAATGCCAGTAGTATCCCTGTATAGCTCAGGAAAAGGCTTGGAGTAGTGCCAGTAGAAAACTACAGCGTTAATAATAATATGTTGAAATGTGGGATATTGGTAGTTTTTGAAGAGGAATCGTACTCAACGCTGTCAAAAGCTTCAGAGAGATCTTAGAACATACAAATGCTTTCTACTTAAACGCTCCTGCTTTCTGGTTTTCTGTTTTTAATTTGTTTCTGTTCAGTAGCAATACGAATTAGTAATGGCAAAGGGAGAGATACATCTCTGCCTATCTAAGATATATTACATTAATCGTGGATTTGTGGATTTATATTCTTATATAAACTAATTACAGATCGTTTACTTATGGTGTCACCTGTGGAGCGAGAACAACAGCGCGTCAAGTTCATCCGTTCTGTGTCTACAGCCAGCTCACATCTGGACAGTGCCGAGAAACAGTTGAAAGAGGTAACGAAGAAAATTTATTTTGAATTTATACCATACATACTTATAATAGTTAATTCTTGTAACTAGTTATTCCCGGCTTTTTTTTCTTGAAGAAAGTACTTTCTCTGGGCGAAAAGTACCGTACGTCCTTTTCTGTAGTTCTGATAATGACTACCTGAAATTTCATGATGATTGGTCGAGTAGCTAAGTCACGAAAGCGTAACAAACAAACAAGCTCACATTCGCATTTATAATATTAGTTGAAAACCAAGAAATGTTTGGAGACTTGGAGAGAAAAGAAGAAAGAATGAAAAATATATTTTTGAGAGGAGAGACATAAGCTATTTTCTATTCTTTCTAGGAAAAATATACATAAATACCTCCATTGAAAGTCCCGGACAAATGAAAAAACTTTATTTAAAATAAAAAATATATAATACCAAGAATAAATTAAAACGGTGATAGCTGTCATCGTTTTACTACCCAAGTCACAAAAGTAACGTAGTACGTACTTTTTTTACTACTAACATTACTTTATGTAACGTGAATAGTAAAATGTATAGTAGTATGAGAGTTTACAGAATATTCTTGTATTGTAAGATTTTTATGACTATGTTGTGTATTGTCCCCAGCCACTGGTGTGCGCGTTGGTCCGTCCGTCGAACTCGACGGCAGCTCACGACGCCCTGCGGCGCCGCCTGGCGCATCTCAACGCCAGTGTCGCTGCGCTCGCGCAGGCCACCAATGGTTTGTAGCTACGAGTATTATGTGCATATGCACATGTTATATGTTTAGAGACCGCTTAAAAACCATATCTTTTTATTATAGTTGATTCATGAATTCCATAACTTTTTTGTTAGGATAATGATTTTATAAATGGCATTAATAATTTTAGGATTGCCAAATCCATTGATAAAAATACCTAATAATAAAAGTATAAAAATATATATCTATATTATCTGACATCTGGTCAGAGCTAGGTCAACCACATAATACAATGACATGTCAAAATGTTTTAATCCTTTATAAAGTTCCTATTTAACATTAAGACTGCTTTCAAATGGAACAACTATAAATTCATTTACTTTAATGTCATGAAATGTCGCGCAGGGCACATACTCCTTTAGGCTGCCTCAAATATTAACCAATAGGATTGCATACTGGAGCGGAGCGGAGATTTTATGCAATCCTATTGGTTAATATTTCTACGTTTCTTCGCTCCGCTTCAATGGACAGGCAGTATATATGTGTGTAATAGAGAAATTATAGTACTGCAGTCATTTTTACGAATCAATTATTAGCAACACTTAATATAGTTTTACGTGATCCCACTTTTTGTAGGTACTCTTTTTGTTCATTATCTCACTACAATTATCCAGTGACAAGCCTTATTAAAAAAATTAAAAACAAAAGCAGCATCAAGCAACTGATCCATGTATTAGGAAGACCTAACATCGTAATTCTTTCGCGACAGATTACAAGCAGCCTGACTACCCGATGGCAGAACGGTCCATCATTACTATTACAGAGCTAATGCCTCACGTGGTTCAAGGTAAGGTTCTTAATATACACTAGCTTCTGCCCGAGGTTTCACTCCCTTGGGAATTTTTTTTTCGGTTGAAGGGTACCCTTTATTCTTTTCTGTACACCTGACAACGTTTATGCAAAATTTCGTGATGATCGGTCGAATAATTTTGGTGTAAAAGCATAACAACCAAAAATCTCTATTCGCATTATTATTCGCAGATATTAGCTAGAATTTGAAAATAACGTCTATCTAGCTGTGGAATCAACGCTCCATTAAGCAAATCCACACCTAGGATTTGCTTAATGGAGCGTTGATTGCAGAGCCAATGTACCAAAATTCAAACGTGCAAATAATTACATTTACTACACGACTGATCATCATGAAATTTCACATACTCTTTGGGAACAGTAATGGACATCGGGTGCCTTGTATCAACAAAAAAGTACTGTTACTAATCTAACCTACATTTACGCGAACGAGGTCGCGATATCGCATAATCTAGTATTTTAATATTTGACTATATTTTCAGAATCAAAGGCACTGAGCTGCACAAGAGACGATGATACACAGATATTGATTCAAGAGAATCTGAATGAGTTGTACGATGCCAGTCGCAACATATGCAACAACGCTAATGATGCCAGAGTAAGTTTTGATTGCGTTATTTCGTTAAATGAAACGTTTGAAAGAGGATGACAAAATGTTACATATAAAAAATCAGGTTTATTTCATTCGAACCATACTTGAGTGCGGTGGCACAAAACAAAACTAATTACTAAATATATTTCTGGGACAAATGAAACTTTTACTTCCTATCATCCCCCGATTACAAGTTCGAGGAATGATGTAACAAACATTCCCATTTTCCCCCATTCGGAGGCAGCTATCCGGAAAAAGATGGGAATAGAGCTTCCTATCTTCCCCTGATTACAAGGTCGGGGGAAGATGACACAGACATTCCCATTTTTCTCCATTCGGGGGCAGAAATGCGGGGGAAGATGAGAATAGAACTTCCGAACTTCCCCCGAATTTGTAATCGGGGGAAGTTCGGAAGTTCGCAAGATGACGCGAAAATTCCCATTTTCCCCCATTCGGGGCAGACATGCGGAGGAAGATGGGAATGAACCATATAAATGAACGGTTATGAAATCTGGCAACCTGCATGTCAAAATAAATTTGGCTGCACGGATGGCGTACGTAGTGGTTTAAGTGGTCGGCTTCCCACTACCAATGAACTAAGTGTTGTGGTTACGAATCTCACACGCGACAAAACTTTGTGTGATCCACAAATGGTTGCTCCGAGTCTGGGTGTTCTTTGTGTCCGTTGTTTGAATGTTTGTAAGGTCCCCCGCGATACAAGATATATATTCCGAGTGTGAGTTGTCTTTAAAAAAAAAAAAGAAGAAAAAACATGAAATGTGGATTCCCTGATCAGGTTTTTCTCAACTTTTAACTGACGGTTGTACTCTCTCATCTTTAGAATATAATTAGTTTTTCTACTAGGGTATAAATTAAAGCACTTTATACGGATTTTGTCGTGTTGTTTATTTTAAAACACCTTTATTACATAATTTTGCAAATAATACACTACTTTTGTTAAACTTTACTTCTATTTAAAGCGGAAATGAGAATTGTTACTGGTTTTCGTCCTAGCATAACATATACGACATCTCGTTTCATTCTTGCCCCCGGGATGGTGGTAAGACGGGTCGTGAACAATATCCCGTCTCAGCCTTATAAGCTCCCCTACAGGTCCCTGAACCTCTTTTTGAGAAGAGCGATGCTTCTCAATTAGAGATTCAGCAAGCGCATAGCGGAACTCACGATGCGTCATTGGCAATTATTGTCCACACCGTTCTCGAGAGCACCCAAACATTATCATACTATTCAAAATACTTACATTCATAAACCTTTTAAACAATTTCATATACCATTTTATTCTCCTCTTGCGCTCTAGCAAATACATAGAGAATTTTTGATCTTTTAGATCAATTAACTTAACAACTTAACAGCTCTCTTACCAGCCCTCGATTCAACGAAAGTGTCCGCATTGTGCTAATTAGATATTATAGGTACTCACCAATTTGGAGTCCTTCCACGACACGATTGAAACGTCTCCAGAGTGGCGAGATATAATAGTCCCTTTCGACACGTTTGCAGGCACTTTCGCGATCTCATTGGGCATATACCGATGATTCTGGCTGCTGTGACACAGTTTATACTAGTATAGCAGCCAACGACGACCTCTAACTCTTTGTATAATATCATTTCCATGGTTGTGTTTAGCGATGTGCATGGATGCATTCAGGCGAACCCAATATAACTAGCTTAAATTATATATAAAGTTTGTATCCGGTTGTAGTTTGGGTCTCGTTTGTGCGCATCGTAAATTACTTTATATGCTAGATTAAGAGCCAGCCGTATATTTTTGAGAACAAATAAATTTGTTTATTATTCATATTTATTATCCGTACGAAGAGTCCCTATGCAATCAAAGCCTAAACTCTTAAGGTATCGTGCCAAAGATGGACGATTGTAAAAATTATCCATCGTGACTCAATGATCCCGATGTTCAAGGCCTTGCAAAAGCTCAAGGACCGTCTTCGTACTTTGAGTCCTAGATCAGCACTAATTTGCAAATCCGTTAAAACCTCATCTGTTTGTTTGTTTGTTGTTTGTTTGTTTGTACTTCCATGACATTGCACAGGATGGAGAGATGTTCCCCGTAACACAGGAATTTCCTAGCTCGGGGGACATTGCTCACATTGTATACCTCAGATGTACCCGACCTATTTCATTTATTTAAATATGATGATGTATACAGCTTTGAACCCTTTTTGTTGCTAATAAATTATTATTATTATTATTATGTCTTCCCAGTGTAAATTTGGAACCGAGCCATATAGCAGGTATCCGATTCACACAACTCATATGACTTGATTCCAAATCGCGCAGCATTTGACCTTATTGTCTGGACCCATAGATATAATAACTGGACCCAAGACAGGCGGCCCTTGAATAAGGTCAAAGACTCGTCAATGGAAATATGAGGCTTTAAGCTCTTCGAATTATTAAGTATTTATGTTTAAGCTTATACTTTGCACGAAGTTTCGGTTGCTTTTTAACAGCCATGTCCACGGGGAGCTCACTCCACAGTATTATATTATTACTTAAATACTACTAAAAATTAATAAGAGTAGTGTAATGATTTCAATTTCATTAAAAAAATAAATAACATGATGAAATCTGTATATAAGTAGTTTCATTTCAATGCAAATATATTAAACAACGTGTGTGTCTGTTTACTTGGAGAAATTGAACGAGGCAGCAGCGACGTTCGCTGAAAAGTCCAGCAAGCTGGTGGCACTCATGGATCCTGGGAATGACGAGCAAGATATCTCAGTGACCCACACACAAGGTGTCAAAGGAAAAGGTAAGCTAAATGTTAATTAATTTACCCACGAGCGATAGGTTTACACGTACTCAACGTCTATTTTCAAATTTGACCCATATGATATAGATATTGTCGGCCTCGATGACGTAGTGGTTAGTGTAACCGACTGCCACGCCTGAGGTCGCAGGTTCGATTCTCACACAATTCAAACATTTGTGTGCATGAACATGGATGTTTGTATTGATCTGGGTGTTTCTATGTTATATGTATGTATTTACAAAAAAAAGTATATATGTATGTTTATCCATTGTGTAGTACCCATAGTACAAGCTCTGCTTAGTTTGGGCCAGATGGTGTTGTGTGTATGTGGTAGAATATTATTATTATATACCTAGCTACTTTGGAGATTCTTTAAAATTATGTCACGTAATTAAAAAAGCGAAAGGTTGCTATGTTATTAAGTCTTTATACTTCATGATTGCGTAAAATTTGACCGATATACGCTTGAAGGCATCTATATATTACGTTTGCCTTATGTGTCTGCCTATATCTTAATCCGTTAAGTGCTGGCGAAAAATCCATGGCAAAAGTCAACACCCGAGAATTTTATGAGAACTTAATTGCCGAATAAACGACAGATATTCTAAGTAAAGAGTACATAGTTACAGGCAAGTTACAAGATGATCAAATAAGAAATATTTAAAGTCAAGTCTCATAATTTACATTATGACGTATAGGTCCTGGTCCAGTTGCTACGAAGCCTCAACGTGCTGGCCAGAAGCCAGCTGTGCCAGTCCGCGCAACGAAAGTGGCTGGTCCTGCACCGTCCCGGAACAGTATCATCACACAGGACTTCCTCGAAAACCTGCGTTGTGAGGAGAGCCATGGTAAGAGACCGGTACTTATAGGTAGGTAGGTACTTATAAGTAGGTATAGTCACAAGTAATATTCCATAGATACCTTAAAGTCTAAAATCCTGTGAATACTCGAATTAGAATAAATACTGCTACATAAGGTATCGACGGTCAGGTTTTCATTAATGTAAGAAATGTGTTCCTTCTTAAATAAACTTTTGTGAAGATAAAAAAAAATGTTTAAAGTAAATTTAACGAAATTTAGTTATTAAGAAACCTCCATTTTTTTTATTTTTAGTGGTGTATCGCCGTCTATTACGATATAACTAAACTACTTAACAGTTCTTGTATCGATTTCCCTTAAATTGCGTCAATTACCGGCTTATACCTACCATTTTAGTTTTGCCATGGGTATGCATTTTTGCAGCTCATTGTAGGTACTAATAACTAGGCAGTAATTAATGCGTTTATTAAAAAAACAGCATAGTCTGAAGACAATAATAATAATAATGCTTATTATGCAAGACCCAAAGATTTAAATCATAGATATTCCGTCACTGAACTTTGATCGAACGAAACATTATCATTTTAAGAAAAGCGAAAAAACATATTAGATTGATAACGTAGAATATAAATAGTGTAGAATTTTAAATGTCAGTGTGCGTGATAATACTATATTTATAATTCAAATATAGCAAAATATAATTTTGCCATTGTGTGTTAGATGCTAACTTAACGTCTAAAAAGGTTAATAATATTTCAATGAAAATATATAGTTATTAATTAATTAAGCCCGGCTGCACTAGGATCGGGCACGCCACGATAGTGCCGGTTAGTCCCGTTTTTAAGGAGTGGCTGGAGAGGAGGCATGGCGCCCTCACCTTTTGGCTGACACAGGTAATGACTGGCCACGGCTGCTTCGGTCAGTTCCTGTGTCGCATAGGCCGGCAAGAGACGCCCGGTTTTCACCATTGCGGTTACTGCCGCGATGTTGTTGCAGACACGGCGCTGGACACGTTAGCGGATTGCCCTGCCTGGGCTTCGCAGCGCCGTGAGTTGGTCGCGGCAGTCAGAATTGTTGCTCTCTCGCTCCCGGGCTTGGTTCAGTCTATGGTCCGGAGTGAGAGGTCGTAGAAAGCCGTCGCCTCCTTCTGTGAGGAAGTTATTTCTATCAAGGAGGCGGTGGAGCGGGAGAGAGAGCGCTTGAACCTTCTCCCCAACCACAGAACCGGGCGCCGGAGGGCGCGAGACGACCTCCAGACACCCTGAGGTTTTACCTGGGGGCGGTGAGCTTCGTGGGCCTGCTAGCCACTCGTTCAGCACCAGGTCCGAGAGGCATCGTGCGTGTTCCTACGCGTGCCCCTGTGTCGTGTGTCCGTCAAGGGGACAGAAGGGTTAAAATTAGGAGTGACCAAAGTGTAGGTCTTTTCGTGTATTGGCCTGCCCTTTACGGCGGGCCGAAACCTCGGCGGCGATTGCATGTGCATCGCATGCAACGCATTATAATGTTAGATTGTTATATGAATGTGATGTAGCGACGTATAAGTTAATATTCCAGTAGAGTAGCGTACAAATTTGAAACCATTCGCTTTTTTTCACACACATAAACTGTTTTATAATAAGGAAAGGAAGGTGTTTTAAAATTGTACGCAGAAGTGAATTTCTCCTTCATATCGTCAGTTTAGTAAATGGTTCTTACTGCAATAGGCTTATCCTTTATTGAGGTCGAGTCTATTATTTTCAGTTAGACTGTGTGTGTGACTGTACTGTTAATGAAAATCACCAAATTGAAATAATTAGCCCAATACCTTCGTGGGGAGTAAGCGAAAATGTAGGTATAACACGGTACTCATCAAACAGTCGCAAGATGTGCCTCTGAGTGAGTAAATATCGGTCCTTCCTATCGGAACCATTGTTTAATCAATTTGTTTGATAATCAGATAATGCAGCATGCGTAGTAGCCGCGGAAGCCAAACGCAAGTCGTTGTCGAAGATAAATGAAGATAAGAATCAGTTCGCACTTGTCGTTGACACCTCTGAGGAACAGATCCAACAAGCCAAAGATTCTATACAGCAGGTGAGTCAAGTTACTTTTCTTAATGGTAGCGAGATGATGATTGCTGAAGAAGAGAAGTGAAAATTAGTGGACTCCTTAAAATAGTTAGTTTTGCTCACCTATTGCTATTTCTCTTATGAGCATTACCCTGCGAGTCCAATGTTAGTATAAAGCTTTATCACATAAGACACCATAAAAGACTAAATATTTTCCGCTCATATTCAGAGAGACTTGAATGCCCTGGAAGCGAGAACGCCGCTTTGTATGTTTGGCCATTTCAGATTTATTTTTGCAAGAATACTTTGAAAGTAAATTCGAAATGGCCAATATAACTTAAATATCTTATTCACAAAATAGGTAAGTAAACAACTTCAGATAAAAATCTCGCTGTAAACATGTTGTGACGTCGGATCTATTCTAAGTTACAAAGCAATGTTATTTTTTTATTATGTCTATCTATCACATAATTATTGTTTTCGTGCGTATTTCCTTAAAAGTTCTAAAATTCGTTCAGTAGTCTGGTCTTGATTAAAAGTAATAAACATCCAAATTTAAACATCTTTTTGGCAGAAATAGTTGCACTAACTTCCAACATATATAATTTTATTTTATATAATGTACTTACGATATAATTCATTTTAGTTCTACGACGCAGATCATATCTACACGCCAGGCATAGATGCAGTGGAGATGGCTCACAAGGAACAAAACATGGAAGACACCTTGGCGAGGGCTGGCGTTGAAGTTGCTGCACTGGTATCAGCCAACTGTGAGTATTTCATAACTGCTATTTCGTCTTCTTTAATAGACTGTATCACAGTTTTCCTGACTCAGTTATTTCAATGATTATCCACTGTGACCCCACCACTCCTAATAAGCACTAGGAAAATAAAAAACTCATTTCAATATCTACACAAAGCTATGCAGGATGCGTGACGATCACCACTCACTGCTCGGTGCAACAGTAGAGTGAGCGTTCGCGTCGTTCAAAAGCAACAGTGATCATGAATAACTATGGTTGTGAACAATGAGATATTGCTGCGGCCTGGAGCCGGGTCACGAACCATCATTTGGGGAAAGCTGGACTGTATAACAGCGCCTCTGAAGTCACCAACGCCCTTCGCAAATTTAGGTTGCTGCAAGACATCTTAAGTTAAAGCGCTTTAGAATGTGTTTGCGGAAAACCAGTCATGGTGTTTGTTCAACACGCTGAGGGCATAGCAAGTCCTTCTGCAGAGCCTTTAACTTGGAAGTAATAGTTTTCGCGTTTCAAACAGGATAACAAATTATCATAATGCCGGTTGAATTTTTATTGCTAACGTACAAAGATCATTGCTTTTCTTAAGATAGCTTCGGCGACAATTTATTGGATAAACTGTAATTTGGACCACAAAATGCTTCTTATGTCACTTTTAAATATCTAGCATCATTTGTACATGAATTTCCATTTAGATTTGATTTTGCACTGAGCCATTTATCATCATAAGGTCAAGTTTGAAGCCATCGCTGAAATGTTTCAACCTGTCTCACATGGGTTCTTTTTTATTATTCGTATGCTTTCAGATGCTGACAAGCTAGACCACAAAGCGGCTTTGGCGCCGACTGTAGCACTCACGAAGTCGGTCAGGAATATTGTAGATGGTACGTATATTATAGCATATTAATCAGTTTTAGTCATGGTTATGGTATCGTTAAAACGCTAGTTCAAGAATAAAGTAAAAAATCTGTCTTGTCTGGCCATGGCTGCTCAAGGAGAGATTATTTTTCGTGTAAGTATTAATTCGTTTAGTAATTATTTTAACCTCTAAACCAGTCCAGTTATCAAAAATACGAAAATACAAAAAGCTATTCAAACAAAAGAAGATTATCATAACAAAATTTACGTTTTAAATAGTCTGTTTAAGCTTAGATGCCGGCGTCCTAGCGTTGGTTGAGAGGTTAAGAATCAACAGACATAATAACAGGTTATATTAATATTAAAACTACAATATAATTTCTTTAGACAACGGGCACAATACACCTTATTTCAAGCCTCGTATCCACTAGGCAACATTTGACGCGCGACATGTTGCATAACATTGTTACTCACGGCAACGCGGAACTTTGTTTAGCAACGTTGTCTGTCCACGCATGACCAGTCGTCGCCAACATGTCGCGAGAGGAGCTAGTGTTGACTTCAGCGGCTTTTTCACGTCTCCACTTGAAAACATTTGATGCTCAACTGCACTTGCACGGAAACAAGCAACAAGCCGCGCGTCATGTTGCGCGTTAGCTAGCAACGTCGCGCGTTGTTGTGCATCGTTATGACCCTGTTGAGCGTCACGTGTTGTGCGTCAATTTTTGCCTAGTGGATATGAGGCTTCCGTATTTCTGTTTCAGTGTATTCTACGTTTACCATTTGCCTTTAAGTATAAGGCGCCTTTAGCAATAAATACCTACAGTTCAAATAATCAAATAAGATTCTCGCCAAGATATAATAATCATATTCTATCACACACAACACCATCTAGCCCAAACTAAGCAGAGCTTGTACTATTGTACTAGACAATGGATAAACATAATTACATATATATGAAACGAGTAATAATGTTCCTATCAGATTTCGTGGTAGTTGATTGTTTTTTAATGTTGTAGATGGTACCCTGATCAACAGTACATTGCCGGATAATGCACGGAAACCGTTCCTCAGTGACCTGATGGGGCTGTGTGACGTCACCAAAAACATCTGCGAAGCTGCACGTAGTGACAAGGTAGTGAGATAATTGACAAGTATTATACAGTATGTAGCTTTCCGAATAGCCAAGCTGAAGTGCCAGTGCACATATCGCGCAGAACCGATGGCCGTTGGGGCAGAAAGCTTCAGGATGGAGGGCCACGCAACGGAAGATGCAGTTGGGGTAGGCCGCCCACGATGTGGACCGACGACCTGGTAAGGATCGCGGGAAGCGGTTGGATGCGGGTGGCCCAAAACCGGTGTGTATGGAAAACCTTGGGGGAGGCCTCTTTCCACCAGTGGACGTCTTTCCGCTGAGATGATGATACAGCCTGTAACAGAAATATGTGGTCATATTTAGCTTTCACATAATATAGCCTCTGTACAATGGAAAACCGCGACATATAAATCTGTATACATTATTTTCACTAAGATATAGCATTTTCTTTTTTATCAACTTATCAATATCAACACACATTACTCGATACTTAAACAACACTAACAGCTGACTTATTGACCTTTGTGAACCCGAAAATGGCTAGGCGCAATTATGATAGTGATTTTTTAGATATAGATTATGATCCTAAAATATGTCCACACTTTTCTGATACAGCGTGTATCAGAAAAGTGTATATATCATGTCATCTTCGTATCAACGTTCTGGGTGCTTAGTGCAAGTAGATTTCACGGTAACGCGATCGAAATGTTTACCGCGTTTGGCTTCTGATTGGTTAAGAGCTTGGAGCGGACCAATCGGAGCGCCGAACGTCATAAACGTGTTGATCGCGTTAACGTAATACAAACTCGCACTGGGCACTCCGATGATCACTGCTAAACATGAACCAGTGATGCGACATAATTAAATACAAAATAAAAATACTACACATATTATTTATTCAGACAAATAGATTGCCTCGGTGGTGCAGCGGTAGTGTATGTGATTGCTGTGCATGAGGTCTAGGAATTGATTCCCCGATAGGCAAAGAATCATCAAGTTTAATTATTATTTTCAGCACAAGAATGTGTTCAAAGGTCCAGACTTCGTGCTGCTACTGAGGATTTTTTAACAGAATATCCATTAAGAACTTTCTCGATTCGGGTGTTGACCTCGAAGCCTCATGCTCATTCATAACCACAACGCCGCCAAGCCAGTCTGTATTTAATGTATAATTATAGTTGAGCATATAATATTGTACACTTTTTATTATTTTATAGAAACTGACTGAAGCCGCCGTGGCCTTCGGAAACCAGTCGACCAAGCTGTTGAAAGTAGTGTCAGCTAACGTCAATCCTGCTCTAGAAAAGGAGGTGAGAACATTTTATTATACAACTGGCTGACTCGTGCAACGTGGTCTGCTTCACATTAGATAATCTCCCCGTTTTTGCAACACTTTTCATTGATGCTCTGCTCCTATTGGTCATAACGTGATGTTATATAGTTTATAGCCTTCCTCGATATCCAACACTTTAAAGAATTTTTCAATTCGAATCAATAGTTCCTGATATTAGCGCGTTCAAGCAAACAAGCAAATTTTTAGCTTTATAATATTATACAGTATAGATGAGACGCCTTCTCGGCTTTGTTTTCTTAGGCGTCAATTATACAGAAAAAGCAAAAGCTTTTGTAATATACGCCTTAGAATATTACGCAGTTATAGAAAACAACCTTTTCCAGTTGAAAGGTTTTTTGACGTGTAAAATAACTCACTGCCTATTCAATATTATACTCAATGGATTTTTAGAAACCATAATCAAAACAAGGGCTTTATTAAAATCCATTGAGTATAGATTTCAATATTTCAACCAATTTCAATATTTCAACCAATTTCAATATTTCAACCAATTTCAATATTTCAACCAATTTCAATATTTCAACCAATTTCAATATTTGTAGTTTTGTATGGAAATATCAAATAATGAATTATAAAAAACGGTAAAACAAAAGATAATGTATAAATAAGGGGTAAAGTGTTATTAGTATTTTTCAATTAATCATGCATAGTTTCGAAACTCTGCTCACTTTAGAAATATAGCATTGACGGTCAGTCATGCTGCTAATCTGAGGGAGGATTCCACTGAACCTAATGTTTTAATAGTACTCAAATATTTGAAATATCATACCTGTATCAACTAAGAAATCTACAAATCAAGTTTGTATCTCGTAAGTTTTTCGTGGTTTTGTAAATAATGAAATTTTTAGGTGATATCCCGCGCTAAAACTATCGGCGACTGCGCGTCAGGCTTGGCTCAGGAGGTGAATAACGTGGCCAGTACTGGGAACAAAGGGGACGCGGAAAGGCAACGCCGCGTGCAAGATATGTGTGTGGCCGGCGCACAATGTGTGGACACCGCTGGGAAACTCGTGTATACTGCTAAGGTAAGCGATCGGCAGCAATAAGGAGGTACTTAGGTAATCCACAATACAATTCGGCAAAACTAGATGTTGGCCCTGACTTTTCTCGCGTTCCTGTAGATTTTGTCTATAAAGGACATTGTTCAGCTGCCATACATTATTAGTCTAAGAACAAACAACCACAAAAAAAGGATAAATATGTGGTTAAGGATGACCACATTCAATTAAAATTGAATATAAGTCACTTCTGAATATTGCTTCTGAATTTATGAATATTATTATCATCCTTATTCCATCTTTCACTTTCACCCCGGTGAGTCCGACGTAACCCCCCACCTCCGCGGAGGGGTCGCGTCAATGCATTAAATAGGGAAAAAAATTGTCATGCTTGCATTATAGAAAAACGTAGAATACCGATAAAGTGGTATTTATTATGGTCTTTTACATTAAAACTTATGACTTTTTAAGAAATTGGTCATATCTATGATGAAGTTCAATAATGGTACTTATAGAATAGCATTCGTATTAACTACGTATGAAAAATTACAGACAAGCTAAATACGAAATTATTTCTCTGATAAAACCGTACACATATTGTAAAAACTGTAGACATGGCAATACTGCGTGTCTCAGATGTAAGCAATGGATGCCGATGTATTTGAAATCGTGAAAATACTTTTTAACACGAAAATAATATTCGAAAGTGTCCTTGAGATTGTAACGATTGATTATTAAGTCATAAAATAAAATAAAAAATATTGTTTAGGTGGAATGTGTGTTGATTCATAGGCCAAATTGTTCATTGTCCTTTCTATCCTTTGGAATCATTACTTTTTCTGGATGCAAGTTCCCCTTTGTATCTTTCTGTGCACTTGACAACACGATTATCAGTTAAGCAGTAACAAACGAACTGACATTCGCATTTATAATATTAGTCAGTATTCAGAATTTGTAATTACTTATGTTATATGGCCAACTTGTAATTGTTGATTAGTTGTTGCTCGCGGCTTCGCTCGTGTAAAAGTAGGTTAGGTTAGATTAGGTTATGTAACATTACTTTAAAAAAAGAAATATCGCCTATGTTACTCGGTGATAATATTATAGCTTTCTAATAAAGAAAGATTTTTTTAAATCGGTTGTGTACTTTATATTCTTTCTAATGTTACTATAGAATAATTTGAATAACCAATACTTACAATTATAAAATTTAATGAATTTTGATTTTTTGGGTGTGTAAAAATTGGTTATTAAATGTAGTGCTTAACAATAATTCTATCTCGATATCGTAAATCGTAGTTTTAACCAAGGCTTTTGATTAAAAAACCTATTGATTGACTTTGCTTTAACAGCTGGTGGCCCCAACTATTCATCACGCTACCTGCCAAGAGGCCCTAACATCATCAGCCGAGACACTATCCTCAAACATGACCAGCTTCACTGAAACCTTAAAACCACTAGCCTCCGACCCTCAAAGCAAGAAGCTGACCGAAGAAGCATGGAACTTGGAACAAGCGCTACAGAAATTGTTGATCGATCTGAGGAGTGGAAGGTTAGGTACAAAGAAAGGATTGGACAGACCGGTCATGTTGGATAATCCGCTGAGGCAACAGACGCTACGGATAATTGATAATTCGAAGGTATATTGTTTCATTATTATTCTATAATAGAAATGCTTACACTGATTCAAACATTGTTATACATAAACACTTACATATTACATACACATACACACACAAATACACACGCATACACAATATAACATATTATATATTTATTCATATGAGGTTGATCGAATTAATGGCAGATGCTCAAGTAGGGTTCTACATAAATATTAATATTGTGCACTTACATCATGTTTAATCGCTCCTTAATTTAATTTAATTTAATAATTACATGGAAGAGCACTGGTACCCATAACACAAGTTAAATGTTACAATGGGTACCAGAGTTTAACATAACACTTATTAGCTAATAACTGTCCTTACTATTTAAGGATACAGTGTAGTCAAAGTGTTAATATAGTAAAACATTTTTGCAAAATTTTTATTTTTTTGTATTTTATCCAAAGTTATGGCACTTTTATAGCAGATTTTCTGAAAAGTGAAATATTTCGTTTTTATGTAAAAAAATAGTATATATGTATATATGTATGTATGTTTATCCATTGTCTAGTACCCATAGTATAAGCTCTGCTTAGTTTGAGCTAGATGGTGTTGTGTGTATGTGATAGAATATTATTATTATAAAGACAGATAGATCTTATAGCTAAATGTATACTTAATTGAAAAATAATCTCGTCAATAGCCCTATTGAATCTACTATGTACCTATATATTGAATGACGAAAAGCATTGAGCTTAATTTTCTTAAGAAATGATTCTCATACAATGCACATAATATGATATAACATCGTACCCATATATAAGGTAGGAGTCGAAGAATCGAATCGAAGAAGTCACATTACTCCTTTCTTTCTACTGCTGAGTAGGGCGTCATAAAGAACTGAATTACGAACTGTAGCTATCTACAAAATTCAGTTTTAAGTATTTATGACGATAGTCCTTAATAATTATCTGACCTAATTTTCTTTAGCTATTTATTAAAGTGAAAACTTCTTTAGCGGCGTTGTGCACTTTTTTTGTGACGGGTAAAAAATGTTAAACTCGCGTCAGGATACGTGACCTGATCGAAAATTCGTAAGACGGAGGGAGAATTGTCAAACTCGCGTCAGGACACGTGACCTGATCGAAAATTCGTAAGACGGAGGGAGAATTGTCATGTTTGTGTACGATAGCACAATAAATGAATATTGTATTTTACCACATAAACGATAGTACTTTTATACTGATAATTAAAGCAATTCGTGCAAAATTATTCCCTAACCATTCCAAAATATCAAAAATGCACAACGTTAATATTCAAATTTTTACTTCTGCCGGCACTCCCGGGGTGCAACCCGTTGATTCTTTTTTTAATAAGTACTAATTTATTTTCATAAAATATGTACTAAAATTTTTAAGTAAAATCGTGAAATTTTGCCCTCAATGTATTGTATACTGTATATACCTCTAAATTTGCTAAATGAGTAATGTATTTTCGCAGAAAATGGCAGAGCATGGTGAATTGCAACCGGAAGTCAAGCAGGAATATAATAACTACTGTAGCAGACTGACAGAAGCAATACGCAATATGGACCTTGCGAACGCTAGATGTCAACGAGCCCCTCATGTTAGTAATACTTTGTTTAATAATCTAAGGTACTTCTTTGGTAGCACTCTGTAGCGACTCCACACAGGCGAAGAACTTACGATGACGGAAAGCAGATGGCACTATATACAATCGCTCTCTGCCATACAGCCGCAGCTCGCCATGCATGATTACCCAGCCTGGTCGGAGGATCCACCCTTTGTGTTGGTTCTTACCAACGTTGGTTCTTATCACACCATGTTACTCCACAACTCCGATATATAATGGTTAATGGAGTTAATAAAGCTAATTTTGGTAGTAGTTGGTTAATTGGTTTGTATATTACGATCATGTGTTAACAATAACAGGTAACAAGTAATGTCGGCCTCGATGGCGTAGTGGTTATTGTAACCGACTGCCACGCCTGAGGTCGCGGGTTCGATTCCCGCACAAGTCAAACATTTGTGTGCATGAACATGGATGTTTGTCTTGGTCTGGCTGTTTCTATGTATAATATGTATGTATTTACAAAAAAAAAGTATATATGTATGTTTATCCATTGTCTAGTACCCATAGTACAAGCTCTGCTTAGTTTGGGCTAGATGGTGTTGTATGTGGTAGAATATTATTATTATTATTATTAACTTTTTATTTGTTTCTAGGACAAACATCGTCGAGATGAGTTCGAGATAGCCGTTCAAGATTTGCAGATGATATCACTTCAAACGAGACCTTCGAAGGCAGGGCAACAGCAGAACAACATCGTGGACTTTAGAGTATGATATTGTTTTATTATTAAACTAGTTTTTGCCGGCAGCTTTGCTTGTGTAAATGTAGGTTAGGTTAGTAACAGTACTATTTGTGGATAAACCCTATGTCCTTTTCTGTTCGTCGAACAACGTGTATGCGAAATTTCATGATGGTCGGTCGGGTAGTTATCTTATCTTATGTGGGGGCCAGTCAGTCCAGACCAGCGACACTTCGACCCAGTGGGATCTTTTGTGTCGACACTCTCCCAATAACGACTGCCATAGATGTTCATGGCAGCCGGGACCAACGGCTTAACGTGCTTTCCGAGGCACGGAGCAGGCGATAATTGTCAATCAATACGCACATAATTTCGAAAAGTCATATAAGTAACTTCCGAAAGTCAGAGGTGCGCGATGTGGGTTCGAACCCGAGACCCTCTGCATTGCAGTCTGTTGGTCTCCCCACTGAGCTATCGCTCCTCTCCGGTCGGGTAGTTAAGGCGTAAAAGCGTAACAAACAAGCAAACAAATTCACATTCGCATTTATAATATTAGCTACCCACGGTAACGCCCTGGATACAGAGATATAAATTATCATATGTATGTGTAATTCAGGACAGTCTATCTATGTGTCAAGTTTCATCCAGATCCGTACAACAATTTACGCGTGATTCAGTAACAAACATCCAGAAATGTTCGCATTTATATATTTTACTAACTTTTGCGCGCGGCTCCGCCCGCATGGTATCTACATCAATAAAAAGTAGCCTATGTCCTTCCCCAGGTTTTAAACTATATCTGTACCAAATTTAATCTAAATTGGTTGAGTGGTTTAGCCGTGAAAAGGTTACAGACAGACAGATAGACAGACAGAGTTACGATAGACAGACAGAGTTACGATAGACAGACAGAGTTACTTTCGAATTTATAATATTAGTAAAGATTAGCAGAATAATATATAAGCTGCTCGATATTAATAAATAATGTATTACAAACTGACGAGCGTGCATGGAGATTAGAGAATTTTATTTTATTTTATTTTATTTATTCAGGACAAGAAACAATTGTACACTATGCTAAATCAAATGACTTATTACCAAAGTACTTAAATATATGCACAACCAACATCGTTGTCCGCAAAATTAATATTAGTACAAAAAAGATAGTGTTACATGTATTAGTTCTGGCATGACAAAGCAAGAATGAATGTCATGAGACCAAGAGGTATATAGGAATCGTAGCAAGTATCTAGTTGCGGTCCTAAAATAGAGGTAGGGAGATACTACCTATACCTATTGTTAGTCTTTTCCTACCACTACGTTAGGAAACAATGCAAGTATATGTGTGCAGTTAAAGTGATTTATATTTTAAGGTAGAAAAATTAAAATTTCAAATATAGTAACCAAATAAATACGATCACCTTATGTTGATTCAGTCAATTTATTGTAAGTTTGGAGATGCTAGCATTGCTAACCTTCAAGTACAGAGGTAAGCAGTCTTAGCACCTCTCATTCGTAGACAAATTTTCACAGAACCAATAGCCACACTGTTAGGTTAATGCATAAACAACTTCAAGTCCTTTACAGATATCAAAAACCCTCCTTAAGAAACTCTGAAAAACAGGCAAACAACATTAGAATTCAACGCTCCAATATCTGTGGAGTTTGCACAGACCAACAACAAAAATTATACAAAATTATTTTCACAGGATTTCCTTCAAGGTCTGGTGACGGAATCAGATCACTTAACGAAAGCTGCTGACAAGAATCAAGCTGCTACCGGCAAAAGAATTACTGATGTAAGTATTCTCATCCTAACTTTGTTTTTAGAAGTTAAATTGTCATCTGACACACAATAACAATATGACATTAGATATTGAAATTAAACTACTATATACGGATTTTATCGCATATAGTAGTTTAATTTCAATGAATAACGTTCGCGTAAACAGAAGACAATATTATGACATTAGATATATAAAATAAATATAGTATTATCATGCTAACTCATATTAAAAATTGTAAACTTTTGTTCGCTATCATGTAAATCTGATATGTTAGTCATTTTGGTTGCAAATATACCTAATGAAATCTATAATCGACTGCAACCTTCTGATATGTACATTTAATTCTAAGTATTATAATTTTAGGTAATAAAATATCACTATAAAAACTGGGATATTTTCCCTTTTTAAGTTTACATCTTTCATCTTGTGAATTAGATTAAAAAAACAACGGGTTGCACCCCGGGAGTGCCGGCAAAATTGAAAACTTGAATATTAACGTTGAGCATTTTTGATATTTTGGAATGGTTAGGGAATAATTTTGCACGAATTGCTTTAATTATCAGTATAAAAGTACTATCATTTATGTGGTAAAATACAATATTCATTTATTGCGCTATCGTACACAAACATGACAAATCTCCCTCCGTCTTCCGAATTTTCGATCAGGTCACGGTGTCCTGACGCGAGTTTAACATTTTTTAGCCATTAGAAAAAAAGTGCACAACGCTGCTAAAGAAGTTTTCACTTCAATAATAGGGAAGATGAAGTTTTATTATCACAGTTTATTTAAGAAATCTTGTTATATTAAATTTTAATGCACAGGATATAAAGCTGCTCTGCAGCAAGATCAGCGAAGATGCATCGAAGTTAATAGATCCCACACACCACGTTGGCACAGATAGTTTCGACGATATGATGGAGATCTACGAGTATGGACAGGTAATGCAATATGGCTGATATGGAACTTTTTTACATAGAACTTTCTATACACATATAATTAGAGCTATAAACTAACTTTATACTGTGTACTTTACAGCCTGTTTCTTTTGACTGTATCTTGTTTTGTGAGCCAGCTATTTAGCTGTGAATATGAGATATTTGTGGTACCACCTTGTAATCGCTAATATACGAAAAGTTTCTGTCACCTATAAGCAAACAAATCTGAGCAGCTGTGCATTTTCGTACCACTAGACTAAGTTTGAAGTTACAACAAGCTACAATCTCTGCTATAATAATGATTCCAGCTGAGTAGTTAGAATCATCATAGCAGCGGTGACTACGAAAACAGTCTAAAAATTAAAGCTAAATGAAAAGCTAATTTAATAGCAGCGATAGCCTAGTGACTAGTGTTCTGCTGTGCAGGGGTCCCGAGGAAAATACCAAGTTATGTATGTATGTTATCACTCGCTTTAATACGGAAGAAAAACATAGTGAGAAAACCTACATGCCTGAAAGTTCTATGTAATATTCTCGTTTCTTCGTCTCTTTCGTCTCCTTGGGCTAGCGTAGTGGAATATGGCCTAACTCTTTCCACAATGGGAAGTGGCCGGTGCGTAAGAAGTGTAACAGAAACAGTATTATTTCTTGACTAATATTCTATTTTCAGGAATGCGACTTACTGATAAATGAACTGAGCTCTACAATTCGAAGCATTCCGGACCAGAAGGCAAGAAATGCGCTCCAGGCTAAATTGCTGCCTGTGACAGAAAACTGCAACCTGCTTCGGTAAGACCACAAATGATTACATTTTTAAATAGCTACACGCATGCCAATTAAGATAGGCGTACAAGTAGCTTTATAGGTCCTGAAAAAATATTTGTTTTTATAAATGTGGCAATGTAGCAACGCGATATGAAAAATAATATAACAATGAGTGACATGTAATCCTATTTAATATTATAAATGCAAATGTGAGTTTGTTTGTTTGTTACGCAGTCACGTCTAAACTACTACACCGATCATTATAGAATTTAAGATATACGCTGTCAGAGGTCTACATAAAGTCATAGGGTAACTTTTATGCAGAAAAAAGTAGGGGTTCTGAGCGAGTGAAACCGTGGGCAGATCCTAGTTGTTTATAATCCAAAAACGATGGTAACGCTTGAGAAACATTAGTTACTAGAATTCGTTTCTGGCTCATATCTCGTACTTGCCAGCCGAAATGTTTTAATATTACTACTTTTACGCCAGATGCCCAAAGAAGGCTGTAAAACCACTTGTGATAAGCTGATAATACGCTAAATTTAATATTGTCCCGAGTTCTTTGTGTCCTTGATGTCAATATTTGTGAAGTTCCCAACGATGTACAGAGTATTCCTAACGTAGTAGTATTTTAAATGACCACTTTTTGTTTTTGTTATTTTCCTTTATTAAGGCTGCGAGTAATTCCTGTATCAGAAACATTCAGACAACGAACACAACGAACACCAGACTTCGAAAAACTGTTTATGACACCCAAATGTTTTTGACCTGTATGAGGAGGAAAGGAGAGGATGAGGCTGGCTTGGCAACCACTTAAACTACCCCGAACGGGTAGTCAAGTCAGCTTCTACATATGCTAAACCACGTACCTACTTATTGTCTTTTCTATATAGGTTTGCGACAAATAGCGCGCTTTCTATGTCGAAGTCTGTGGCGTTCGAAGTGGCATTACAAGACTTGGAGCACTTCGAGTCTACTATCATCAAGTCTCTTGTCAACAAGCATAAAGAGAGACAGGACCAGGATATCACTGTAAGTTTGATTTACAGTTATATTAGGGTAACGACAAGTCATTTTGATGTCGGTGGTATAAACATTTTGAATGCACATACGTGATTCAAAAGTGGTCTACGATCCTGTAAACTTAAGCTGTTTCCCGCAACTTCTGCGTAAAATGCTGTTGTATTGATCTCCGTACATTTTGTATTATTGTAGCCCCGTTTTTACCGGGTCGTATTTTAAAAATTATCTTATGATGAATGATATCGCTAGAATACACGTGAATAATAAGGAACCTTTGTGCGAAATTTCAAGTTGCTTCCCTAAACAAAATGTTAAGCTATAGCTTGGCATTTTGTTAGTAATATAATAGTATTTTAATAGTTTTATATAATATATAATTCTTCTGTACGTGTGTTGACAGTGAACTCCTTCTAAACGGCTGTACCGATTTGAATGAATTTTTTTGTGTGTGTTCAAGTGGATTCGAGGATGGTTTAGATATGTTTTTTTTCTCTTTTATACAGGACAACGTCTGTCGGGACAGCTAGTATAATTATAAATATTTGCATGCCCAATACAGACAGACTATAGCTTGAACTATGCACCATTGTTAAATCTGGTATCACCTGTATTCTGTGCAAATAAATGTTTTAATAATAATGACTTAATAATAATAATGATTTATTTTCTCTTTCACAAAGGTAACTTAAAATATAATTGAAATACTTAAATAAAAACAAAAGACCCTTGTGGGAGACTGGTATCTGCACTAGGCGACCCTGTCACACAGATTACCAGGCCCCCTAAAACAATGTAAGTATTATTAAAATATTATTTGCAAGGTGGAATATCATATAATTTATCAGTAACTAAATGTAGGCTGTGAAGTGTGCGTGTGTGAGCGAAAGTGTATGTTGTGTGTGTGTGTGTGTGTGTGTGTGTGTGTATGCGTGTGTGTGTGTTTGTATGTGTGTGAGTGTGTGTGTGAGGGTGAGGGAGGGTGTGTGTGTGAGTGTGTGTGTGTGTGTGTGTGTGTGTATTAGTGCGCATGCGTGCATGTGAAAGTGTGCGCGAGTCAAGGTTTAATGAAACCGAATTTCCAAAAAATATATTTATTTAGAAACCAAGGTGTTTACAGAGTCGTTCGCGAGAACAGAATGAATCTTAATTAAATTATAAATTATAAACTAAGTACATAAAATGTCGGTTGCACGGGTTTCATATAACCGGGATTCTAGTAAGTAAAGTGACAATCAGCATTATTTGTTCTAGAACATTCGATGTTTACACGGGTTTCCAGTAACAAGTATTATAAGTAAAAGTCAGCATAATTTGTTCTAGAACTTTCCATTAAGTTTCTCACGCTGCCTTACACGTGTTATGTATATATGTTATTTAGAGCTAAGTAGGCATATATCTATTGGGGTGGCATCCTTAACTCCTCCCCCCTTAAGAGAGAAATCAGCTGGAGTTGAGTTACTTGGCTCCAGATGATTTCGTTTTAAAACAAAAATCATATTAAAAACTTTAAATTTGACAATCACAAATACAATTAGAAATACAAATATTATAACTATGACACTTATTGTCCATACACTGATGTCCTTGGTCACTATGATATCGCTTTCGTTTACACTTTCACTGCTATATTTCGCACTATTTAAAATGTCCTTTATATCGTCGAGGTCCACACCCCGAAGGTCGACTTGGTTATCTTCCACTCTGATTTCTTCTTGCAGCTTCGGCATATTGACTGGTCTCAATCGCAGACTGGCATCTGGTGTCCTTGTTTCGTAGATTTTGTTGTGTCTCGCAGTTTTGGCTGGGGATTACCAAAAATGTTCCTTGCATGTTGTATCTCTTGATTTCATCGTTGCAGTTTTCGGTGAGTATTACGTTTTCTTTAGCTAAGAGTAACCATATTCCATCAGCTACCATGTGGCTACGTGTATCTTCTATCTGTTTTTCAGCAGTATGATTTGTTCGATGCACGTCGTTTCAGCGTATTGTATGATGTTTTCTTCTTTACATAGGACTCGTTCATCTTCTATCTGCTTGCACGGGCTTACTACAGGTTTGTATTTCAATCCATTCACTAAGAGGTAATCTTAAATCTTGGAATTATGATAGAGGTTTTAAGTGTGCTGGGATTGTATATGGGGATAGGAATTATTTTGTAATAATTATATGTGACCGTGTCTAATAAAGGGACTTCTAATATAAAAACTAACTTATTATTATCTGAATACACTTTTAACATAATAGTTTCTTCTAACTTAGTAAGCTTATCTTTATCAACTTTATAAACTAACCTATGGTATTTCTCTATTTCTACTAAAATATTTAAAAGTTCTGTGGAATTAATTATTGATTGGTGTAAAATATGCAATCTACTAAACGCTATTGCTGTTTCGATTTCTTGTATAACGTTATAAAAAGAACGAAAGTTATTTAAAATCTGGTATAAAGTATTCATTTGACTTACGATATTATGTATTCTTGTTTGATTGTACTGAAGTGTTTGTAATTGCGAAGTTTTTATATTTAACTGTAGCAAATTAAACTTCATATTATCTGATATGTTAACTAATTTATCAAACGCTTTTTGCATTAGTGATACTTTTCTTTCTACTGAATGTTCTTTATTCCTAAGTTGACTAATTTCCGAGTTATATTTAATAGCATCTTCATTATCAAGATTGCCTGAAATTGATTTGATGATGGAACCTAACGGATTTAATAATCCTCTTTTAAGTCTTTTACTAGGAACTATTTGTTTTAATCTATCTTTTGTTAGTTCCTTAAATGATTCTGTCTGTAAAATAAGACCTATAAGCTCATTTCGTGAATCTTTTTGTGAGTAAATTATATCTTTTAACCTAAAGTATTGACGAATATTAATATCTAAGTACTTATCTAACTTTTCTAAATCTAACGTCTTAAAAATAGTCCAATAATTACTCTGAATCACTGCTGCACTTATCCGTATCGATGCTATTCCAGGGTTCTGACTCATATCCTCTATGTTTACGCTGCTTGCCAATCCCACTAGGGCCAGGCTCACCAGGACTGCTTGGTGCCACCTGTGGAGGACGTCTTATATTCTTTACTGCTACTTTCGTATTTCTCTTTTTAAGCTTTACAGGCACAATGTTCCTATCTACTTTCCCTTTTACTTTCGCCTTTTCGTAACGTGGTTCTTCCTTAGCTTTTCGTGTCCTAGTCGTTTTCATAAATACAGTTTCGCCTTCTTTTAGACCAGATGGTTCTTCACCGCCTTTCTTTTCTAAAACCTTAACTTTATTATCTTTTATTTTATCGCTAATATATTCATATAGGACTTTTAACCGTTTCCTATGGTCTAGCACAAGTTTCTGTAACAGATTTTTCTCCCTATCTATATCGAAAGCATTGCCTGAATCGGTATGGCCAAATACCATTTCAAAAGGTGTAAAATTGGTTGTACTGTGTATGGTGTTATTATAGGCCATGATAGCGTATGTCATTACTGACGCTGCATCTAGCTCAGTTTTTTCATACTTTGCTAATCTGTAAATTTCTATGATTGTCGAATGGAAACGTTCTACAATCGCCATGGAACTGGGATTGTTTGGAGTCCCTACATGCATTTCGATTTTATATAAAGTTAACATTTCTTGTACAAGTTTATTGTTGAATTCTGTACCTGGGTCGCTACTTATTTTTTTCGACACCCCGTACATGCTAAAATATTTAATTAATGCCTTTACTATTTCAGGTGTACTTCTATTTGGTATGTTAAAAGCTTGGGCTAACTTACTGAAAGCATCTACAATAGTTAAGTAGTGATTATTTTCTATATATAACAAGTCCATAAAAACTTTCTCAAACGGCATGCACTGTGTTTGGGTAAGTTGTATGGTTAGTTTGATCGGGTTCCTATCGTACTTCATTTTTCGACACTGTTCACAGGCGTTAATGATAGCTGAAATTGTGTTTCATATTAGTCCACCAATAGTGTCTTTTTAGTTTAGTTAGCGTTTCTCTAATACCCCTGTGGACAGTTTTACCTTCATGATACTTTATTATAATGTCCCTTTGCTCATTCTCATCTGTAACATTAACTACTCTATCTGTACATTCTATCAAATTTTGGGTACCTTTCTTATATAACTCTATTACTACCTTACTAAATACTTTTCTAAAACCTTCTGTTTCAAAATAAATGTAATATTTATGCTTAAAATCTACGTATTCTTTTAAAAAGTTCTTAACTAAATGTTCATTATTAGCAACTGGTATATGTACTTCTAATATTCTCTGATTGCTATTTGAAATATCTTTCACACAAATATCGTCTTTGTGCCATGTATAGACGAGAATTTGTCTAGGTTTAGAATCTACTGCTTCGTTTAGTATAGGTATTCCCTCATGTTCTCTGTTTGTTATTGAATGGCCTGTAGCTCCATAATCTGAATCTGATATATCTAAAACTGGTTCCTCTTTACGACTTGCACTTAGTCTTGCAGCTTCTGAATTTGAGTCCGACAAGGAAATTATTTCGTCATTGTCGTTACTACCATTATCATAATTAACTTGCATTGATTCGTTATCGTTGTCTAACACGTTAACCTTAATTTCTCTAGTTTTTAGACCATTTATGTTAACTTTAATAGTACTATTTTCCGTGTTAATGCTATTAATCTTGATACGTGATAACGCATCGGCATTGAAGTTTTGTGACCCTTTCTTATAATTGATTTCGGAATTATATTCTTCTAGCCTTAAGCGCCAACGCTTAAGTTTACTATTTGATTCCTTAAGTGTATACAACCAGGCCAAAGGTCTATGGTCTGTGTAAATGTAAAACTTTTTTCCCCTTAAATATGGTCTGAAGTGTTTGACCGCCCATATGACTGCTAAAAGCTCTTTCTCTATCGTGCTGTACCTAGACTCTGTATCACTTAGAGTTCTGCTAGCATACGCGACTGGTCTATCTGAACCTATAGGACCCTGAGAAAGTACTGCCCCGATTGCAAAGTTTGATGCATCCGTGGTTAAACTGAAGGGCTTACTAAAGTCCGGAAATTGTAGTAATGGAGCATTGGTTAATAGTTTTTTACATGTTTCAAAGCTTCCTATGTATTCTTCATTTAATTCTATTTTTCTACCTTTTTTCAAACATACTGTAAGTGGTCTAGTGATCTTCGCAAAATCTTTAATAAATTTCCTATAATACCCTATGAGACCAAGAAAACTTTTGATTTCAGTAGTGGTTTTGGGAATAGGATATTTTAGTACCGCGTCTATCTTATCATTATTAGGCTTTAACCCTTCGCTTGTTATCGTGTGGCCTAAGTAAAGTACTTATTTACGTAAGAAATGAGACTTATCTAATTGTACTTTTAAGTTAGTTTGACGAAATCTATCAAATACTGCCCTAAGTTTTTCGTTATGTTCTTGGATACTTTTTGCGAAAATGATTACGTCGTCGAGATATACTAAGCAATGTATTCCCTGCAGACCTCGCAGTACGTTATCAATAGCACGTTGAAACGTCGCGGGTGCGGTTTTCAGCCCAAATGGCATTCTATTAAACTGATAGTGTCCAAACGGTGTACCGAATGCTGTTTTTTTTTCTATCCTCTTTTTCTACCTCGATTTGGTGGTATCCACTTGCCAAATCTAATGTAGTGAAGTATATACTCTTTCCTAACATATCAAAAAGGTCATTGATATTAGGCAGAGGGTATTTATCAGCAATGGTAATGTCGTTGAGGCGTCTATAGTCAACGACCATTCTCCATTTTTGTTTGCCAGAACTATCAATTTTCTTAGGTACCAAGTGTACCGGTGCACTCCACGGTGAAAATGATTTTTCAATAATGTTATCTCTTAACATTTTTTCTACTTAACTCCTAATTTCTGTCGTTTGTGTTGGAGGTAACCTATGTGCTTTAATATGAATAGGGTCTTCATTTCTAGTTCTTATCTTATGTTTAACCTCGTTTGTGAATGACAATGGCACGTCTTCACAGTAAAATATATCCTTATATTCAGTACAAATATTTAAAATCGATTGCCTTTCCTCTTCGTTCATGTGATCCACTTTTAACTTGGCAAGGTTATCCGTTAAAAGCTGATCAAGTCTAATACCACTATGATTAAAATTTAAACTTAATTTATTATTTAATGAACTATATTCGATATACGGTTCGACCTTGAAAGGACTGGTTACTGTTAACTCCATCTGTACATCTGTATAATTTTGAATGACAGATGTAGCAAATCCATTTATACACGTAACTAAAGCCGTTGGCATCCTAACCCCATCACAAAATTCCACAAAATTTAAAATGCCTTCACCGTTCAACAAATTAACTGGAAGTTGGACCCTTAATTCGCTTCGCGGTGGTAACACATAAAGTTCATGTACGGGTGGGCTATACATAATCGGTATACATGTGTCCTTCGTAATTAACCTTTGGTTTTTCATATCAATGTTCGCATGAAGTTGTGTTAATAAATCACTACCTATTAAACCATCGTACCTATTATCTACACTATAAATATAAAACTTATGCCATTCTTGACTTCTAAATATTCTAGGTAAAGGTATATATGCAACCTCGTTATGTCTACTACTAGCGTGGGTGCTTACCACTTCAAACACTTGAAACTTTTTAAAGTTGCAAAAATATTGATTTGCTAACTTCGGGCTTAAAAATGAACGTTGACTGCCAGTATCCAGCATAAAAATTGTATTAAATTCTGGAATACGTATATGAGGCAGATTTAACACGTTATAATTTAATTTATTCGCTCTGATGTGTAGAGGCCCTTATACAAAAATTTTCTACTTGGTCATTATCATTAGAGGTGCTCGGTAACACATTATATTCATTATCATTACGGTCCGTATAATTAACACGTCTAGTACTAGCCGTCCGCATTGTGACGTCAGTATTGCAACCTGATCCATTCGGTAGCGGCTGTGCCTGTTGCGACCCGCGCGGTACGTTATCAGTAAAGTCCCGGCGATGCAACTGTGGCCTTGATTGTTCAAATGAGCTGTTATAATTGTTATGGAATGGATTATTATTGTAAGAGGTATAATTCTGTTGCCTATTAGCGTTTCTACCTTGGAACGAACTGTTCGAAAAATTATTACTATATGAATTATTTCTATTACGCATTGGTAACGAATTGTTTGACGAGTTATTATTTAAATTACGATTCGGAGTAGAGTTGTTATTGTAGCGTTGCGTATTTGGCGTGCTAGTGGTCGCGCCATGCGTCGCTTGTGAATTATAGTTACTAAAGGTATTACGACCCTGGAAGTTGTGATTTAATTTATTTGGTATTAAGTTTTTCTGATTGTAAACTTCTTGGAAGTTTTGTTCTTCTAAAACAGTTTTAAGTGCATCTTCCAGTGTAGTACTCCCTTTCAATCGTACCAACCTAACTAAATATTGTGGTAAATTATAAAGAAAAACATTCAAAGAAAGATTTGTATAAATATTTTGTTTGGCTATCCTGTCTTCGGTAGCCATAACAGACTCGTTGACCTTCGCAATTAAAATACTTCGTAGTTGTTGAATTCGGTGACAAAAATCTAGACAACTTTCGTCCCTATTTATTTTCACGCTTTCTAATTCTAGGACCAGACAGTCTTCTGTCCTTGGGTCTCCAAAATGGTCTACTAAAACCTTTTTTAATGCTGCCCAGCTCTGTATAGAGTCTCGCTCCCCAATTAAATTTGCAGCTTCCCCGCTCAATCTGCTAGTTTTCGCGTGGAACAAATATTCATTTTGTATTTCGTTTCCACGGTATAAATTAATAATGTACTCTGTCTTACGTATGAATAACGATAGGGGTCTTGACTCACCACTGAATAAAGGTATAATCTTTAATACACCGGGTGGGACAGTGACAATACCTACTTGTCCTTCCATTTTATAATAACAAAATTCACAATGTAAATGTAATAATATAGAATAATAGCTATAAACTAACGTGAAACTTTTATTTAAACTTTTATTTTATCACTTTAAACTAAAATACGCTACGTGCTAACGGGCGTTTTCTAATCCCTTATAAAACACGAGTCACATATAATAATCACCAGGAAAATACACAGGAAAATTGACAGGATAGTGAAAAGATTTACTCACATAACCCGCAGCTTTTCCGCTTTCCTTCTGTGATCGTTGATTCTGCTCCACTGACCCTGCGCCGTGGCTGCCCTTGACGAATTTATTTGGTTCGCCGACCCGTTGAATCGTAGAAACGAACATTGGCTTCTTCTTGGCTCCCGAAAATATCGATTCGCGAAGGCACAGAGGACCCAACGACAAGGTCGCTTACCGGCTGCGCCAGTCAAGGTTTAATGAAACCGAATTTCCAAAAAATATATTTATTTAGAAAGCAAGGTGTTTACAGAGTCGTTCGCGAGAACAGAATGAATCTTAATTCAATTATAAATTATAAACTAAGTACATAAAATGTCGGTTGCACGGGTTTCATATAACCGGGATTCTAGTAAGTAAAGTGACAATCAGCATTATTTGTTCTAGAACATTCGATGTTTACACGGGTTTCCAGTAACAAGTGTTATAAGTAAAAGTCAGCATAATTTGTTCTAAAACTTTCCATTAAGTTTCTCACGCTGCCTTACACGTGTTATGTATATATGTTATTTAGAGCTAAGTAGGCATATATCTATGGGGGTGGCATCCTTAACTCGCGCGAGAGCATGTGAGTGTGTATGTGGAAGTGATGAGGTATGCCAGATTTTTACTTAGGGACGATTAAGAGGTTTTCCGTATACTCATAATTTTTATGTTTTAAAAGATACGAGGTTAGGGCTTGCTTACACTTCACTTTTGTCAGGATAGATGTTCACAATAGTATTCATTTTATTGTATAAATAATTGCTAAGGAAAGAATAGCTCCGATGCGAAAGACTAGTTTTGAATAATTTTGATGAACATGCTTTACTTTTATTGAGTTTATGAGCGTATAATTTTGGGTTGTATTGTATGTTGTTTGCGCAAGATAGTGTAAATCACAAATAGTTGCCGAACTGTAAGCACCTCGCACTTTGTATAAAGTTCAGAAGTCGGATGAAAGAAAGGAAGGCAATGTGCTACCTTAAGGACCGCTCTTTGTGCACGTTCTAATTTAATCATATGGATTTTAGAGGCCCCTCCCCATGTAGTGATACAATATGTTAGT
Source organism: Catocala sponsa (assembly GCA_963564715.1). Lineage (NCBI taxonomy): Eukaryota > Metazoa > Arthropoda > Insecta > Lepidoptera > Erebidae > Catocala > Catocala sponsa. The sequence continues at coordinate 12,162,749 of OY751352.1, forward strand.
AACGACTGACATAAAGAAATATACACAGTCCTGAGAATTGTCGTATAAGCAACTTGTCGGAGGTTTTTAAATATATAAATAAGCTTTCTTATACGTTTGGTCAGCAGATCGATGTGTATGCTAAAGGACAAGTGTTTGTCAATAATTACACCAAGATACTTAACTGAGTCAGCGCTTTCAATTTTAGGACATGTGTAAGTAATATATGAGTCATTGTTGCATGAATGGGCTGTAATGTTTAGGGATGAGTCGAGTTTGAGGTGTGTATGTGACAATTTTACCATTACATCATATTTGCTATAATGATTTTTTTTGCCAACACTGTTACTTGAGAAATCCAGGGACACCTTGGTCCTGTATTTTACATCGGAGGTCGTCTTGGAAGATATATTTCAAACATTGTGTGTGTGTTCAGGATGGCTCGCAAGTGTCATCTGGCTCCGAGGAGCTGACCAGTCGCGCACAGCTGTCGCTGTTGAAGGCGACGTCCCGTGCGGCTCGTGGCAAGCCGCACGCGCTGCGTCGAGCGCTCACCTCATACAGTATGCTCGCTGTTGCTGAAACCTCTAAGCCCTACTTGGACAAGTAAGTATCCTTGAAATACCTTTTAGACGTAAATGGCGCAGATCCTTGAAATATTACTTACTAGCTTCGCTCGCGTTAATTTAGAATTTGACAATCAATTCGGGTTGTAGTCTGCTTGTAATAATATAATTCAATCATGATTCGAAAGACACGTAGCGCCATCTATTATCATAAGAACGTTATCGTTGTTTTCCTCGGCAACAGTAATTTTTTTCGGGTTGAAAGTTAGCCTATGTCCGTTTCTGTATACCTGACAACGTATATGCAAAATTTCAGGATGATCGGTTCAGTGGTTTAGGCGTGAATACGTAACAAAGAAACCAACATACAAACTCATTTTCGCTTTTATAATACATATTAAGTTAGGATTGCGTGAGCGTTTTATGAGTGGTAAGTGGTTTAATGGTTGCATTTGTACTAGCTGTGTATACTGTAAACTTGAAAAGGGTGGCCGGCTTTTTCTTGCTTGCCAGTACTTCTCATTGGTTCAACGCCCTTGCCTTGCTAAACATGGGAACAGGTAAATGTAAATTCAATAAAGTGTTACTTTGTGACCTACATGAATAAATATATTGATTTTGAGTGGCGCATGCATGAAACAATACGGCACAGATGCGATGAAAGTTATACAGAAGACGCAAATATACGACAAGGTGCTTCATAAGGCAGTGGTCCGACCGCCGACGATGAACGAGAAACGAATAGAACTAGAAACTATAAACGAGTTGACGATCAGCGGGAAGCGAGTGTGTAGTTTCGATAGTTTTGTCGCCGGGCTATAAGCGAGTGTGCAAGTGCGGCGAGCGATTACTCGCGCCACTCGCGTCGCTCAGTCCTGTGCAAACGTGCGCGCGCGACCACAAATTTTGCATCCAAAATCTTCTTTTTTCCCCTCTCATTTTCGTTGCATACGTCTACTTTCAAAGCCGCACTGTTTAGAAATGATCATGAAAAGAAATGATCAAGCGAGCGAGCATCGCTGAACGAGTATCGCTGAGCGAGTTTATTTTTGAAAGCTCTTGTCGCTCAGCGACAAAACTAGTAAAGCGGGTCGTCGCCGGCAGTGTGAACAGTCAGAGAGCAACTTTTAATATATGCATCTCTTTCGTTTACACGGAATGTATATTAATTGTGCGTTTCTTGAGAGACAAAATCGCCGATAGTTAGTCGTTTTCTCGCTGGCGGTCGGACCACTGCATTATACAGATCGACTATCCTACTATTATTATAAATGTGACAGTTTGTGGGGATGGATGGTTGGATGTTTCTTACCCTTTCACGTAAAAACTACTGAATGGATTTTGATGAAACTTTACAATATTATTGTTTATACATGAGAATCACATATAAGCTACAAAAAATCTATCTATACTAATATTATAAAGCTGAAGAGTTTGTTTGTTTGTTCATTTCAACGCGCTAATCTCAGGAACTACTGGTTCGATTTGAAAAATTTGTTTAGTGTTGCATAGCCTATTTATCGAGGAAGGCTATATGCTATATAACATCACGCTGCGACCCACAGGGGCGGCGCAGTAACGATAAACGCGGGTGAAACCGCGGGAACATCTAATCTTAACATAAATCTACATTAACGCGAGCAGAGCTGCGGGCAATATCTAGTAATATAACAAGACATGTTTATAGCGCCGTTTGGGCAGGCATGCAGTATGGCTGCTTTGTGCTTGCACTTGTGTGTATTCACAACGAAATATAACTCAATTCCTGCATTACGTAGGGACCAAACCCTGTGTCGCGGGGGACTTTACATAGATAGATCAGTATAGATGGTGTCTCGGAAGTCGACGTCAAGCCGGAACCAGGTTACAGGCTAAGTTATAACAGCTTTCAGAAAAATATAAAAAATAAAACTAGGTTACGTATTTTAATTTATTAAATTATATAACAGGGCGTGGTCAGAGATTCAGTTTTGAAATGAAAGCCACACAGACATGTACGCATCTTTAACACGTTTAATTTGTAGTTAACAGCACAACACAGGTTACAGTTAATTATGATAGTTTATTTATTTATTTAGGACAACTTACAAAACATACACTTATACAGGGTTTACAAACATGATATACAAATATGTGCTAAGTGTTGTTTTACTTACAAGTCGCCACGATGATAAGGGACAGTTTCACTTAGACAGATGAATAACATATTTTATTATTACACTAATATAAATTAAACTTAAAACTAACAAGTGATTCTATACCCATTTTTAAGAAAAAACAATTATTTATAATAAATTAAAATATATGTGAGCAAAATCTACAAATATAAGAAAAGGAAAACAATTTTAAAACATACAAAATAATTAAACACAGGCATAATTAAAACACACAGAAAATGGTTGAGATTACAGGTTGACGCTCTGCGAGTGTCGACACGCGCGACTTTCGTGTCTCTGGACAGTCGCCGGACAGGCTCTGAGTGGTGACAACGTGTGTGGCCTTGTGTTCTGAAAATGGCAGTAGTGTGGTCCAACGAGAATACATACTACTTCCTCGGGCGACATACTGATCATGACTGGCCAATGTGAACGAGTCATATGTCGCGGGACATTGTCCCACAACTTTTGCAGAGACAACTACGTGAATGTCGGGCGATAAGTATCTGGACATGTCGCCTAGTGAAAATGCGGCTTAAGTGTTCTTTGTGTCCGTTGTTTGAATGTCTCCCGCGATACAGGTTTAAAGTTCCCAACAGCCTCTAGCGCGGCGGCAGAGGCAAGGCGACCGTCGGCCCTAGTGCACTATCTATACAGTTATTATATTTAATATGAGTATTCCTTTTGCAGTGTGAATGAGATCCTTAGCCATGTGTCGACGAAAGTCAAGGACGTCATGCAAGTAAGCAGCCTCGAGCAAGCCGTCTGGCAGATTCATGAACCATATGATTTGAAGGCTAATGAGATCATACAGGTTAGTGGGTCTTTATCAAGAGAGCGTGAGCGTCAGAAGATGAACCTAAGCTTTCTGAATTAAGAATTATACGTTAAGAACGACTCAAACTCTACTTAACATACATACATAGATTCACGCCTGTTTCCCAAAGGGGAAGGCAGAGACTACGGATTTCCATTTGCTACGATCCTAATACACTTCTATGGCTTCATTCAGTTTCATCACATTCCTCATGCACGCTCGCCGGTTTCAGGTGCTCTTAACCTGGTCTTTGTCCAGAACGTCTCCGATCTGATCGAGAAACGTTCGTGTCGACGTAACGTCTTCTCCTTGCGACTGTTCTATTCACACTAGCCTTATAAACTTTCTTAGTCAGTCTTTTCTCGTCCATTCTTTCTGCATGCCGAAACCAGCTTAACATACTCTTTTCTATTCTTGTCACTATACCCAATTTCATGCTGCATCTCGCTCTAATCACACTAGTCTTTATTCTATCTATCTTTTCTTTATTTTACTTAAACATGTATTTTGTTTCAATATCAAGTTTCCTTAAACTGTAATAAATTTTGAGTAGGTATTTGAACATCATGTACTTAAGTAAATGCTCAGTTAATAGCGGTGTGATGCAATTCCATTCTGTAATAAATATTTGAGAATACTCAGTTGAAGTTTTATGCTTTACTCAATTCAGAAACGGGGGTAAGATACACATAAAAAAAAATTGTTCATTATCGTTTTCTTATAAGCTATTTTATAATCAGTAGTTGGGGTACTCCTTTTAAGTAAACATTACCTGTGTTAGGAGACCCCGCTCTTCACATTATAATAATAATATAATTGCACAAGTTGCACGATATCTTAAACAAATGGTTAATAAATATATATAATACTTAGGTATATAATTAAATTTGTTCAGTAAATAAGTGTAGGTATATATATGTAAGTATGTCTGTGGGTGTGTGAATGTGTGTCGTGTGTGTATGAATGTGTGAAGAGAGAGTATATAAATGAAAGAGAGTATATAAAATTTAATTAGATATTAAGGTCAACGAGCCAAGATACAGAATTTAAACAAACGGTCAGCGATTCTTAACGTTATAATTTATACTCGAATCTACCTACAAGTTTTATTTCACTATATAGTAGGTACATATTTTCGACGTTAATACTTGCATATGTAAGAAAGAAAACTATCTATAAAATCTGTTTTTTAAATAAACCTCGAGAAATCCATATAAAGTAGTAATATTTTTTAAATAGCTTATATATTTTATTTTACGTGAAAAAAAAATGCCGTACCAATACCAATATTCCTTCAATTAACATCACAGGACATAAAGAAGGCGAGGCTGTCGTTAAAGGTCGTGAAAGATACCGAGCAGACTCCAGGAGTACTGAAGGAAGAAGACACTGACAAACTCTTCATGTGTCAGAGAATGAAGGTCGAGGGTACTCGCAAGTAAGTGTTACGTTTTGTATACTTAAAGGAACTTTAGACATTCCTTGTTGTTTTATTTTAGGTGTAGTATGTTAATCATAATATAGTAATATCAGTCCTTATTATAAACTGTCTATGCTAGGCATAGGCCTCTCATCAGTATGAGAAAGGTAAGTCCACCACGCTCACCCAGTGCGGGTTGGCAGACGTCACACACTTCAAAAACATTATGTATGTAGAACTTTTGGGCATGTAGGTTTCTTCAAGATGTTTTTCTTCACCGTTAAAGCGAGGTATAATTAAATATATGTCGGAGAGTATGGACGGCCGACTCGCTTTTGGCATGATGTAGCAACAAAATATAGGCGTGGTATTATACTTCATACGTATACTAATGATAGTATAATGATAAGCAAATACAAGAGAAATAAAACAATAAAGGTTTACTGTGATTATCTCTGATTTGATCCGTAACGCAGCGAGTTCGTCAACCGAATGTGTCCGCGCACGAGTCTCCGGCGCTTATATAACGTCGGATTGACACTGACAGTTAAAACTGTCACTTTAACTGACACATTGGCTCTATGGCGACCTCACTCAAGCAGAACAAGCTTACGCTTGTCGTTCCGAAACAAACCAATAGATGGCGCTTTATTCAACTCCAATTACAGAAATAAATAACATTCCAATGATTACTTTCTTGATGCTCCGACATATATAATACGGACATACCTACGAATAGTCAGAGGACCTTGGGATCGAACTTGAAACTTCTGCGTGGCTGTCCAACAGTTTCACTTAAGGCTGTTGCTGATTTATCTTAAGCTCTTCACATCGGACGCATGTGTCCGTGTAAGTCTCCCAAAGGGTTGGTTATTTTTCTAACGTTTGTAGGTTGTTTTATAGACAATAGTTGTATAGAATTTTTGTTACAAACATTTTTTAGTTTTCGATGTTCTTATCATAGAAAAACAAATCAAATATTCTTTATCCTCATATTGTTTAGTTAATATAAAAGTTATTACCAAGAAAAACGTTTTATCGAGTGACAGTTTTTAAGTAATACAAAAGTTAATAGTATATAATATTAAGAAAAAGATTACATTATAGAACAACTTAACATTTTCAATTTAAGCATAATCTTAAATAGCTTTCTGGCATCTGTGTCTGAAACAATATGACTCTTAACAATAGAAATCAATGTTGTAACTTTTTCTTACGTGAGCTGCTGTGTATGGTTGTTACATTACTTGATTTGTTCCTCTGCAGCCAACTCGAAGACAAGTTCAACCAGCTATCCACGAAGCTGAGTACGATGAGTGGTAGCATATTCCAGAGCGTGAAGAAGCCGGACTCTCTCTCCAGAAGTTTGCATGCCACCGCTGACTCTGCTGCCCAGCTTGCTAGTATTGCAAGAGGTCTAAAGGATTATAAGGTTTGTCTTTGCTAAGTATTTTCCTTCTGGTGATCTTTAAGATGTTGTTTAAAAAGCGAATTGCGTCTAGCATAGCGTAATTTTGTGTAATAAGCTCTCTAAAAAGGAAATTGATGAGCAAACAAAATAACAGGACTTACGGCGCGTAGTGTAGTGATTTAAAAGATTACCTAGCCTCGCCGTTTCATACGCTCGCCAACTCATGTGGGTTCAAACCACACATGGGACAAAATTTGTGTGATCCACAAATATTTGTTTCAGTGTGGGTGATCTTTATGACTTTTTGCTGTTGTTTGTAATGTCTCCGACAATACAGATTATTTTAGGAATAAAGTCTATATCGCAGGGGATGCACAAACGTTAGTGTCCATAAAGGTAACATATGTACCTAATCAATCTAAAATACGTGTATGTTATATGGTATTCAACCTTTATACAAAAAAAAAACACTTTGAATTAGACCCGTTTACGCAGAATCTAATTAGTTTTGCAGTTATTAAGTAAATGCAGTTTTTACGTTCCATATAAATAATGTATTGTACTTTTATTTTAACAGAGGCCCGGTCAGTGCGCGAAGATTGAGGACGCATCACATGAGATGTGTCTAGCAACGTACAGATTATTGGAGACTTCGGAGGCGCTCAGTCAAGTAAGTAAAAACTACATTTTATATATGTACTTTTTCATGTAACGTTTGTACAGCGGATCCTTCGCTTTTTTTAGAACCCCAACAGCCTTATGTTTCTAACTCAAATTGTAATCTTATTCGCTATAGGAGCAGCGAGTAGAATTTTCTGTGGTACTTAGGATGGCTCTTTACTGATAGCAAGGCGATGGATGACCAAGTGTCTTTTAGACCTTGTGTTGCCAGTTCACTAATGCGCAACTGTCGCTGGTGTGGGCTGGTTTGCTTCCTAAGCAGCATAAAATAATACTATTTCTGATGTTTCAATATAAATTTCTCTTTAAAATTCTAAAAGTAAATGTGGAAGAACGTGGTGCGACGTCCCTTTAACACATAGGGAGCATCGTCCGACCAGGCTAGATGACCAGGCCTAGGGGATCGCGGCCCGACGGTTGAAGACTGGTACCTGTATATATAGCAACATATAGTGTAAACTTCGCTTGCGAGATTTAGGATTCTATGGATAGTGCTTAATTATGTACGACGCCATCTTTCGACGTGCGTCGAAACTTCTTGGTCTTTGTGGAGTCTCTAAATAAGCTTAGGTCAGCGTTTTCAGTAATACTTACTTGCTCTAGCGGTAAAGAAAAATATTTATCTGACACTAGTATACCTAAGAATCTCCATGACAACATTAATCAGCCAACAAATTTGCATTTTGAAAGCATGTAACCAAAAACTATAGATTGTATACTATTTCATAGAAGTAGGACTGGGCAATAGCTTCTATTTTAGCCTTAATAGGTTAAATAGTGGCTCGACAGAGACACAATAGTCGTAGCGGCACACCGGTGGCCAGCCACAATAGATTTTTAATTCTGTCAGAATTCTAAGACTTGAAATATTAAACTGCTATTATGTTATATTTTTTATTCCAGAACCCTAACCATCCTGACAATCGCAGAAAGTTGATGGAGGCTTGTCATCACCTCAATGATACCGTCAACAGACTGGTAAGACTTTTTAATATTTAACAATATTGTATGGTTATTGTATAAAACAATATTGAATCCACAGATGACTTACTAGGACGGGTCGTCGCGTCGCCTAGTGTTATCGTCTCAAATCCCTCAAGAGACAACTATTCATGTGATCTACAAATTTTTGTACGGACTCTAGGTATATTTAGCGTACGTTAATTACATGTTTATAAAGGTCCCCGCGATCGAGGGTTTCTTTAGAACTGCTAATCTCATATTAAAGAAAGACCAGGTTGTGAGTATACTTGTGCACATCACGAATAAAAAGCTCACTTCATACACTCATAATACAAGCTAGTATCGTGGCAAGTAGAAGTGCGTAATCAATCCCTACACCGCGATACAGGCGTGAGTCCATGTTTGTAGTCTCATTAGTTAATCAGTATATTCTGCCGTCATAAGGGAAAAGACAAATGTGGCAAAATAAAAATTCTGGTAGATGCGTATACTAATTCCAAATACGTAAAATCCTCGATTTAGAAAAACAATGTTAGATACGTATTTTTCCTTATGACGGCAGTATTATAATTCACTGTTGGACAAATCTTCTCCATATTTTAAGCTACAGCGTCCGGTCTTCCGTTTTTCGCTTAAATGTATAGTTCAGCACACCTGTCCGAGAGAATTCCTGTGCGTCCAAACTTGCATTTTCTAAGTCATGGTCTCCAATCTAAGACACATTTGTTAATGTCATTAGCATATTTTTATGTCCAATTGTTGAGCGAAAGCCACTCCCCTGGACTTTAAAATCACTCTATTCGAAGAAACCTATGCCAGGTCCAAGTCATCCCGTCGTCTCCGATTAGGTCTGCTTCATCGTCGTCGACTGTCTTGTCACCCAATTGGTTGCGATTGCTAATATTGTATGTATATATTTGTACAGAACCGTGCCATCCACCCTGAGGTGTCGATCTCTCGCGAATGCAACGAGTTGCTGCGCAACCTGCAACTGCAGCGAAGCGCACTGCTGTCACCACCGCAGCCTGCTGCTGCCAGTCCCTACGCGCACTGCCTAGAGGCGCTGCAGTCTCAACGAGACGTACTCCGTAAGTAGAGAAATGATTCTTATTCTTGCTAGTCTATGGAGGAGCCTTTTCTTGGAGCCGAACGACCGATATAAAGAAGTTCCTTTGTAGAAAGCTTCTACAAAGAAACTTCTTTATAGGATCACTAGATAAAAACCAGAATATGTTTTAAATTCAATTCAATTTAATTTATTTGCAAAACATGGGTGCATAAGATATTAAGTACAGTATTAGGTACCACAATCCAGCTTTGAATTGCCAAACATTTAATTTTTAAGCGTACTAAAAATGTTATGTCGAAGACATTAATTTAACTTTAGAGCTGTCAAGTCTAAGAATGCTAGATATAATTAAAACTTATTGTGTCTGGCCCTCGGTGTGTCACTGCGACTCAATAAGTTAACCACATAGACAAATGTTTGACCTTGAAATTATGCCTCACATCCACACATGACTTTTGCTAAGTCTACATATAATTGGTTACCTGCAGACAAGCTGAACAGCGACCAGGCGATGTCCCGCGAGGAGTTCCTGCAGAGCATGATGTTCGTGACAACGGCGGTCGGCAACAGCACCGAGTGTGCTGCTCAAGCTACTTATCTGGTAAAAACTTTTACTTTACATGACTTTGCAGAAGAATATTGATATTATTGGATACCTATTTCAATTTTTTTTTCAGGCATACATACATACAGCATTATGTCTTGGATTATGACTCGGGTGGCGTATTGGTTTAGGTGGTCGTCTCATTACTGCCACTGCGCCTTTTATTCTAGGTTCAATCCCTAGCCATGAAAACTGTGCTGTTTGTCGCAAACCTATTGAGAAAATCAATAAGTACTTGGTATAGCATAGATTGACTGGACTACACGTACGTAGCATGGTCTCTATGTCAATAGTACTGAGCTGAGAGTTAAAGCCACTCCCCACACGGGGCCAAAATTTGTGATCCACAAATAGTTTTTCTGATTCTGGGTGTACTGTGTCCGTTGATTGAATGTTTGTAGAATCTTTCGCGACACAGTATTTATGCCCAGAAAGAATGATGTCTTAAAAAGAAATAATAGAACAAGTGAGCTTAAAAATACATACCCATATCAAAACTAAAATGGTATAAGCCGGTAATTGACGCCATCTAACGGAAATCGATACAAGAACTATTAAGTAGTTTATTTATATCGTAATCGATGACAGTGCACTAGTATAAAATAAAAAGAAGTAGATTTGTTAATAACTCAATTTTGATAAAATATTTACTGTAAACCATTATTTTATCTCTATTCACAATAGTTTATTTAAAAAAGAACACATTTCAAGGTAAAACAAGAAGCAAAGAATTTCAAATGATTTTATAAATTTATAGTGGGTTGTTTATTTTACCTCGCATTGTGCCAGTCTATTTTGACGTACTGCATGGCATCCTGGGGAGGTGCTGCAAAAACCATTTTAATAAAACTGGAGCGCGCCCAGAGAGCGGTCATAAAAGTGGCTCTTTTTCTTCCTTACTTGCATCCTACGGCTGAATTGTACCAAGAATTTAATGTTCTAACAATACGCCAGCTATTTATTCTTCGTATAGTTTTGATGACGCACGCACAATCGAATTATGACCCTTCAATTAACGCAACAAAACGGCGTAAACATAAAATTTATCACAATGATACGACATACAGAACTACTCTGTCACATAGGTTCCATTGTTTCTTAGGTCCATACTTATACAACAAAGTTAATTCCCTTCTTTCTATATACAGTCTAAATAATTTCAATGTAAAAAAAGTATTAACGTCTTGGTTACAAGACCTATCATATTCTGATACTGAAGCCCTACTTATTCCGATAATATAATGAATATAATTTATGCACAAATCACACAAGTTAAATGCATGATAGAAACTGTAGCACATGCACGCTAGCACTCTCACACACACACACTCTCACCCTCACTCACACACACACACCCTCACACACAAACACACACACACACACCAATTTTATTTCTAATTCAGAATATGCATAGGTAGTTTTTAAGTACATGTCCAAATAATCACCACTAAGACTTGTCCAGGAGGTGGGAGCCTGGTGATCTGTAACACAGGTTTTTTACCTACTATAGACACCAGCATCTCACAAAGGAATGAGAATTTTTTTAACATGTATTGTATTAGATAATAAGTACTTACCTTTGTGAAAGAGGAAATAAATATCTTTATTATGTTATTATTATTATAGATACTTTCGATGACTCGCTATTCTGTTCGTACGCAAACATTATTCTGTCCTTGTATTCGAGTGTGTTTTCGGTTGAGATCATAATTTCTTATAAACTTCACCTATAGTTTACTCGGTAGTAGAGCCAAGCTGGTTACAGCAGGAATGGGCCGGCTCGACCGGGGAAGTACTACCCTCTCACAGAAAATCGATGTGAAACAGCAGTGTTTCACTGCTGTGTTACGTTCGATGAATGAGAGCGCCGGAGGCCTAAGCATGAGGTGACGATTCTCGCAGCTTATGAGGGACCTGCAGAGTATCCGTAGAGTCATTGTGTGGGTGGCGCGAGTCAACCCGGCGGCCAGGGAGAGCCGTAGAAACGGTGCTCTGCTGGCCGCCCGCGGTATAGTCCAGAGGCCCAACCGAGTCTAACCAACTAGGTTGGCTGCCTTATTATGCCGCGCATAATCTCGAGGTGACTCGTCGTGCAGGATGGTGACCGGAGGGTGGGTCCCGGCGACCACTTTCGGGAGGGTACGGGGGGTCCTTCCGTCCGACGGATCGGCTGTCGCCATACCATACAGTTATATGACAAAACTTGCTCTGCGCCTTGCCTCACTTTGCTGCGAGAATAGCCGCCTCATTTTTTTTTTCACGTTTCCCCTTCCGTTCACTCTATGGCAGTACGAACAAAGCATTGTCGTTCAACAGCAGCCAATCGCCGTAACCCCACTGCTGCTTCCTGTGTCGTGGAGTTTATTTACATCAGAGGAATGCCGTCCATCACCACCTGGAGACGGCTCGGCCGGCAATGCTTTTTCTAACGGAGACACAAATACGCCGTCCTGCAGACACGAACTACCTTCAATATCCCGGCTCCGTGTTAGAGGAGTGTTTCCTCGCGAAAGCCGGGGTATGCTTGTTTATTAGGGCGGATATTTGCTGTCGCCGTCTACAATGCCTAGAGGACCCTTCCTTCTCTGTCCTTTGGGTATACGTAGATCATGGCTCTTTCAGCCAAATCTACACGTGCCTCTACCGATCCCATTCAGGAGACGCTGAGACAACTCGACTCTTCAATTACCTGAGTCAGGCGGCAGACGACGCGCAGGAGCGTTTTCCGAACGCTGAGTTGGTGTTCTTGGGAGATTTCAATGCCCACCATGAGACCTGGTTGGGTTCTCCCAAAACAGACATTGCAGGTCAGGCGCCCTCTCTGCTCGATCTGCTGCTGACGAGTAACCCGAACCGGTACAGTGTGTCAATTTGTGCTCCTCTGGGCACCTCAGACCACTATCTGGTTTGTGCCACAGCTGTTGTTGTTACGCCCCCACGACCCGAGGAGGCAAGACGACGACTGTGGCACTACTCGTCAGCAGACTGGGATGGAATGCGGGAGTACTTCGCATCCATCCCTTGGGCTTAACGCTGCTTTGAGAACAGGGATCCATCAGAGAGCGCTACTGCTGTCGCTGGTGAAATCATCCTGGGTATGGAATATTATATTCCATACAGTGATGTCACGAGCGGCGGCAGGCAAAGGCCCTGGTTCGGTCGTGAATGCGCTGATGCTGTTGAACGCAAACAGACAACGTACCGCGCTTGGACCAGGGCTCGCACTCTCCTCGACCCTAACGTGGATCACCTGAAGGCAGTGTTCAACCAAGCCACAAAGGTCTGCAAGAGGGCATACTTAAGAGTGGATGCCCAGCGCGTCGCACGGTTCGGCCAGGAACTCATGGCGCATCCTACGGGCAGTCGTAGCTATTGGCACCTGGCCAAAGCCGTGCAGTCCAACTTCTGCCAGACCTTGCTGCCCCCTCTGAGGTATCCGAATGGATCACTGGCTCATCGGCCGCAGGAGAAAGCAGATCTGCTTGCAAATCTCTTTGCGGCCAACTCCCGAATCGATGACTGCGGTTCGCAGCCGCCTAACATTGCCAACTGCGGCTACACCATGCCTGATATATGTATCAGGCAGCGAACCGTTCGTGCGATACTGCAGTCTCTCGATGTTCGGAAAGCCAGTGGACCTGACGGCATCCCAGCTGTGGTCCTTAAAAAATGTGCAGCGGAGTTGTCTCCCACGCTTACGCGCCTATACCGGACGTCTTACGCCGCAGGCATTGTGCCTGAGGCTTGGAAGGAGGCGAACGTTCAACCAATTCCCAAAAAGGGGGACCGTTCCGAGCCAAGCAACTATCGACCCATAGCTATCACCTCGGTGCTCTCCAAGGTGTTCGAGCGGATTATAAACAGCCAAATTGTCCGCTACCTGGAGGATCAATCGTTGATCAATGATCGCCAATACGGCTTTCGGTCTAAACGATCAACGGGTGATCTTCTAGCGTTCGTCACGCACCTCTGGGGTGAGGCTATGGACAAGCACGGCGAGTCTTTGGCTATCAGCCTTGACATAGCCGAAGCTTTCGACAGAGTCTGGCACCGGTCTCTTCTTTCCAAGCTTCCGGCCTATGGCTTGCCCCCTCAACTGTGCACCTGGATTGCAAGTTTCCTGCAGAAGCGTTGTATTCGGGTCCTTTGCGACGGTCGCGCTTCCAAATTTATGCGGGTCAATGCAGGAGTGCCTCAGGGGTCTGTCTTATCCCCTACGCTCTTTCTTCCGCATATCAATGATATGTTGAATCTCGGCAACATACATTGTTATGCGGACGACAGTACCGTACATGGGCGATATCTCGGACATCCTGGGGCCAAACAGGCTGAGGTTGAGGGGAAAAGGCAGAATCTTGTCGTTGAACTTGACCAGACCTTGGACCGCATCTATAAATGGGGTGCCAAGAACTTGGTGGAGTTCAACGCCACAAAGACCCAGGCATGCGCGTTCTCAACAAAAAAGTCTCCGTTCCTTCCCCTACCTTCTCTGAAGAACACTCCACTGGTGATACTTGACAGCCTCTCCATCTTACGTATGGATCTTTGCCGCTCCCTTAATCAGAAAACCTATATCGAGAGCGTCATTAAGCAAGCTTCGCGAAAACTTGGAGTTCTGAACAGAGTGAGGCGGTTCTTCACGCCTGGGCAACTGTGCCTATTGTATAAGGCACAAGTGCGCCCTTGCGTGGAGTACTGTTCTCATCTTTGGGATGGCTCCGCGCAGTACTTGCTGGACGCTCTCGACCGGTTACAGCGGCGGGCTGTCCGTATTATCGGAGATCCAGAGGTCACGAGTTCACTGGAACCTCTGCAACTCCGTAGGGACATTGCCTCATTGGCATGTTTCTACAGAATATACCACGGGGAGTGCTCTGAAGAGTTATTCCACCTTATCCCACCCTCCCCTTTCCTATCCAGAACAACGCGTGCTGGGCTCCTTACACGGTAGAGTCGATTAGAGCGCGTACCAAAAAGTTTGGGTCCTCATACCTCTGCCGAACGACCAAGGCATGGAGTTCTCTGCCAAGGCACGTGTTTCCTTCTTCCTTCAATCCTGGGTTCTTTAAGCGGGGCGTGAAAAAGCATCTTCTCAGGCCGTCAAAGTAGAGAGTGGGGGCGGTGTGGAGGCCACTGCTCTTAGACCACACGACTGCTTACCATCAGGTGGAGTGTGGCCATTTTGACGAGCAAAATAAAAAAATTAAAAAAAAACCTATTCTCTAAAATGAGTATGCGTTGCAATATTTATAAAACAACGCCATCTAGTTGATTCATATTCATTCTAATTCGAATGTTCACAGGATTTTGGACCTTAAGGTATCCAAGCACTATTACAGGTGACTGTACATAGAGTTAATGAAATTGACAGCGATGAACTTCGATCAAATATACCATAGATGCACATTCTCATACAAAAACCGCGTCAATATGTGGCACTGACCAGTACTACTTACTTATAAGTGTCTGCATTTATTATGCAATCCAGGAAATAAACCGGTATAACCATTGAACGCCCACTGAGAAACATTTTGTAATAGTTTAGTTAAAACGCGTCAATGTAAAGCGTCCTAAGTGTGTTACTCACGATACGCAAGCGTACTAAGTATATGGTACGGTCTCCACCTTAGTAGTGGTGTCGATTCGCTCTCGCTTACGGGCAGCGCACGCAAGAGTGAGTGGGACAGGTGCATAATATAGCGCATATGACTGATTTATGCACAGTTTTGTTGGGGCTGTTTTTCGAGCGACGATCGTGCATCTATGGTATATTTGATCGATGGTGACGAAGTAAAAATTAAATGCACGGATGACATAGTGGTTAAAGTGGTCGCCTCGCCACTGCTACAGCGCTGAGTGTTGTGGGCGCAATCCCTACACTAGACAAAAATTGTGTAATCCACAAACAGTTGTTCCATGTCTAAGTATTCTGTGTCCGTTGATTAAATGTTTGTAGAGTCTTTTGCGAAACAGAATTTACCCTAACAGAGAGGGTCATTAAACAACTTTTCTTTTCGTGTGGTTAGTGGCCAACCTGTTGTCAAGAGTTGTTCAAGCCGCCCGTAGGCCTCTGACATGGTTTAACGACTGCTATCAATTTGACAACAACCGCAACCGACTTCTTAAGTGCCCTCCGAAACATGGAGACGCTCAGATGAAATATAATAATCCTTAACACAGACTACTTAGTAGCCTAGCTAGGACTTCAGTTTTAATTATTGTAACAGACTATTGTTTTTGGAAAATAAAGCTTAAAGTTAATATTGAAATACCACTAAGCGGTCGCCCATCTATAGACTGACCGTACCCAACGTTGCTTAACCTCGCTAATCGTTTACCGATCAATGAGTGTAACTGGCTATGAGCGCCTCATTAAACAACTAAAGATTTGCGTACAAAGAGTTAAAGAAATCCAAATGCAATCTCATATATTATATCTAGACAGTCCCGGACAGTTTTAAATACGTTCTAATGTGATTATGTTGTTTCTCTCTGCCAACAGCTATCATTATCAGCGATGGACAAGATTGCAGCAACGGAAGGCCTTATTGACGTGGCGAAGATACAGAAGGGCGTAGCGGCCATCCACGATACCTGCGTCCGAATCGTTATGGATCCTAAAGAACAGGTACAAATAATATTAATTTTCTTTTTTAAGAGCTGTTTCCATTAGGTAACGTAGTCTCCAATATATATTATCTCCCTCTAAACCAGGGTTCACCAATTGCTTTTATTTGGGACTGTTTTTTTTAAATAATATCGCCTCTGCGGTCCGTCAGGTTTCAAGCCACGTTTGGTGTTCGAAGCAGAATAATGTAACTTGGAGTACGCCCGGATCCCACGACGTTACCCAGAGAAGTTTGGTATTGTCAACCTTTTTCTGTTGCAATCGTTGGGGTGGGCAATCTGGGGTTGCGTGGCGGGTTTCTCTCTTCCCAATTTATTACAATGGATTGACGCCAAGTAACGCCTTATTCGATACAATATAACATTTTGTATTTTAATCTTCCAGGTGATAGAAGAAAAGAAAATCTTGGAGCAGCAGGTAGAAGAACTGATGAAGAACTTGGTAGAAGGGGAAAAAAAGACTAAGGATGAAAACGTAAAAAAGATGCTCAAGAAGTGCCAGAAAAATGTGGACTTCTCCTCGAAAGCATTCTATAATGTCGTCAATATCAAGAAACCGGAGGTTATAATTTTTTAATTCCTTTTATAAATCGTTTATGGCCATAAATAAGGTTATATAATATGTGTTACATTAATCTAGATTTAGCAATATATAACCTGATTAATTGCGCAGGCTTTAAAATTATTGTTCGAATTAAGGTAAATAAAGAAACCTTACATTTTTCTTCCAACATAGACGCATTCTAGATACACGGATCAAAATGGTTAAATGGTATACTTATATTCAACTAGCTTTTGCACGCGGCTCCGCCCGCGTGGTACCTACATCAATAAAAAGTAGCCTATGCCCTTCCCCAAGTTTTAAACTATATCTGTACCAAATGTCATCTAAATCGGTTGAGTGGTTTAGCCGTGAAAAGGTAACAAACAGACAGACAGACAGACAGATAGACAGACAGATAGACAGACAGAGTTACTTTCGAATTTATAATAGTAGTAAGGATTACGAAGTAAGTGTTTATATAACCAATTTCACTGTATTATATAAACACTTACTTTGTATTGTAGTATAAATATATCTGCAAAGTTGAGAAATAAATACTTTATTATAAAAAAAAGAAAAAGAAAAATTGGTTAACAGTCAAAATATTTCTCACATGTACATAATTATGTTGTATTGTAGTAAATGTTGGATTATCATAATATATATACTGTTATATAAGATTTGATAGTTTGTTTGTTTGTTTGTAAGGATTTAACTAAAAAACTACTCAACCAATTATAAATATTCTTTCACAATTAGAAAGCTATATTATCATCTAGTAACTTAAGCTAAATTTTATTTAAAGAAACGTACTGTTACAAACATAACCTAACCTACTTTTACGCGAGCGAAGTCGCGGGCATAAGCTAGTAATAAATAAATATAAAATAGCTGCCACTAATGGCCAATAATAATGAATATAAGTTATTTATGGTTATTATGACTTAAAGAGAAGTATTTTTGCCTTTTGGGCAACCATTGTTTCCCTTGCTAATAACACCATATCACCTTCAAGCTCTGGTAACGATTCTCATCTTAGAACCTTCCTTTTCCATTTGGAGTAATATGGGATGAGACTCTTGGATCTAACATAATGTTGAGGCAGAGCAGCGATAGCTCAGTGGGGAGACCAACAGACTGCAATGCAGAGGGTCTCGGGTTCGACCCCACGTCGCGCACCTCTGACTTTCGGAAATTATATGACTTTTCGAAATTATGTGCGTATTGATTGACAATTATCGCCTGCTTCGTGCCTCGGAAAGCACGTTAAGCCGTTGGTCCCGGCTGCCATGAACATCTATGGCAGTCGTTATTGGGAGAGTGTCGACACAAAAGATCCCACTGGGTCAAAGTGTCGCCGGTCTGCACTGACTGGCCCCCACATAAGATAAGATAATGTTGAGGCACGGTTGACTTAGCAGTTTAAGCATTTATCGCATTAGTACGCTGTGTTGTATGTTCGTGTGTTCCACTAATAGTTGGACCCAGTCCAATTATTCATCGTGTTCGTGGATTCTATAGCGACACCTTTAAAACAGAAATGTTTATTTTCAGGACGTGATCATATCACTGGCAATAAGCTTAGCAGACGACGTCCGGCATGTCAGCAAGGTATTGGAACACCCATCTTTGGTGCCCACTGCTGGAGAACAATCGCCAGCTACACAAGCGCTCTGTGACGAAGTTATGAAAAATTCTACGTGAGTACTCTGTTGATAGTTGAGCTATATTTTGATATAACTTATATCTGAATAGTCGTTAGTGTTTTTTCAACGAAGAAGGAGGTGTGTCAATTTTTGGAAATAAAGATTTTGATAGATGTCTTCGATAAGTCTTTCTGTAGATCCATAGCACTCTTCAAAGAGGGCTTGAGATAGATTAGTTGCCTAAGGAGCTTTTTTGACATGAGGATCTTTTCTTCCCCATTAATTATTATCCGTTTATTGAACTACTTTTTAAGGCCGGTACCTGCTCGTAAGGGTCCCGCTGGCACCGACCCTATTACTAATGCTCCGCTGTCTATCGATCCGTCCGTCTATCTGTTAGCTGGCTGTACCTGTCTCATAATCTATAATAGGTAGAGTTTACATTTTCAGAGTGTCTGTATTTTTATCGAGCTATAACAAGAAATAATAATTAACCAAGATTCTTGTACGATAGTGAAGGTGGTGAAGGTGAGAGTGGTGGGAAACTCTTCGTCTGCGAGTCCAACTAGCACTTGACTGGGTTTTTTAATAAGGCCTGCGTATTGATAAGCTTTTACCACAACCTGTGGATGTTTGCAAAATAAGGACGTTAGTGACACATTAAAAAAAAACAAAGAGAGCTTAGATACATTTTAAAAATGGTTTTGATTATTTCCGCCAGAGCCCTCGTGTCAAGCACTCAAGACTTGATCAAAGAAATCAAGATATCACCAGAGCAGTCGAACGAGATGAAGTGGTCTTTGTACAATAAGAGGAGAGAGGTGCTTACTGCTTTCGAAGCGTTGATTAAGAGCATCAAGTAAGTTGGCTTTTATTAAATAAAAAATATGGTGGCAAGACAGATCCAGAATCACGTTTATCAAGTTTGCGTGGTGAACTACCATATACGTTGCCCGACATCCATAAGTTCTCTTGGCGTAGTTAGAATTTCATTCGTATGAAAGGAATGTCACCATTTATTAAAGATAACTCCAGCATTAAAGATGATTGCCTTGTTGTGGCGGGCTTTACAAATGGACACAGAACAGCTAGACTTGGAAAAATTGTTTATGAATTTAACTGTTTGTCTGATGGGGCATTAATCCCACTTCACGCATTGGAACTACTGAGCGACTACCACTTGATTCTCACTTGACTTCCATAACTCTAAGAAAAATGATATCAGTTAAAGATATTGTAATATTGTCCTCGTTGCCAGCACATCGTTGACCGTGTTATTGTCAAAGAGGTTCCTGATTACCACCTATTAGGTGAAACCCTACACTACAGGTGGTGACAATGTGGGTGTAATACATCTGACTGCATGGATTCATTGTTCTGAGTCTGGCTGATTTTGTGTCCGTTGTTTAAATGTTTATAGAAATCTTTCTGCCTGCCCTTTCGGGAATACAGGAATGTGACTATGTATGTATGATAATATCCAATTATAATCCTTTTTTAGATCCAGCGGCCAAGAAATCGAAGTCCTTGAGGCGGACATAGATGACTCTGTAAGTCATACTTGTATTTAACTATTTGTAATTTTATCTCAGTATGGTTTTCGAATCTCCACTCAAGTTTTGTTATTGACTGCTTTGTTAATGCTGCTGCCGAACATGGCTCTAGATTCCGGGTGTACCCCAACACAGTTCTTGAGATATTCGTAGCAGCCCGAAATAAGGAAGATTGTGGTTTTTATCCCCGTGCCTCCGCAAGAACGTAACACGAAGGGTTTTGCACCTGATCTCTCAGGTCGTATCGGATTGCCTTCCCTAGGAACTGTGAGAGTGAGGGAATGAAAAAAGAACTTGTGCTTACGCACATATTTGTGCGCTATAATACCACCCCAGCGGTGATAAGCCATCACTGATAAGATTAAGGGCCTTTGTCGGGATACAGTCTGAAGAATTTTCTTCTTAAACATTAGGTAAGCAAATTGCTGATCTAGCTGATTTTGCTATAACTTATGCAACTGAAAAGATGCAGGTTCGAAGCCCATCAATTGCACTACTGATATGTATCTTTACTCCAGAATTATAAGTTAATGTATAAGCACAGATATTAGCTTGCTGTAGTATGTAAAGTCGTCACAAATTTCTTACTACATTCACTCTTTATAAATATTTTCCAAACTCATAAACTTCGACGTTACTTTGTGACCACAATGAATAATAAACAATTTTTGATTTTGACTTTCAATATAATTAAAATATTTTTAATATGTTACAGGAACAAAACAAGAGCTATGTACAAAAACAGTAAGTATTAGTAAAATTTAAGTTATAGTAGTTTAAATGAAATAAAAAAGTAAATTATAGAAAGGAATGAAATGCTGATTGAGAACAATTTGCAACATCGGCAATCCGTTTTATGAATTGTCTCACTAAAGAAGATTTCGAACGCTCATAGCCAGTTGCACTCACTGATCGGTAAACGATTAGCGAGGTTAAGCAACGTTAGGTGCGGTCAGTCTATAGATGGGTGACCGCTTAGTGGTATTTCATCAAAGCGTATCCTTGCTTCGGAGGGCACGTAAAAATTCGGTTCCGGTTGTTGTCAAATTGACAGCAGTCGTTAAGCCATGTCAGAGGCCTACGGGCGGCTTGAACAACTCTTGACAACAGGTTGGTCACTAACCACACGAAAAGAAGAAGGAAGATTCCAATGTTAAAAAATTTCGAGATCGAGCAATCGTCACTAGTTTACAAGCGAGTAAAAGAAATTTATTTGACATAAAACAATTGTCATATAAAGACGAATAAACATGCTATTCAATTAATTTTATAAAAATATGGTGGCATTGTTTATTAACGCCCGCAATCGATTAGTATGTGAGATCGCCACCGTGTAATCGACTCTTCTAACTATAATTAAAAACCAACGCTAATAAGCAGTCCTGAGCGGCATACAACAAGATTCTTCAGTACCCTAAAGGATCCATAACCTTCTTTTGCTAAAATATTGAATACTTTGTCGTGGCATACCTTTATCGACCTGCAATTTGCATCAAATAGTTTTAAAAAGTTACTTTATTTACAAAAAATGATGTATGGTGCTCTTGCAGGACGGACGCTGCCTTCAAGTGGCTCCACAAGCCCATGACGAAGAGTGACATCAGGGCGAAGGGACAGGAGGCTGTCAAGAATCTTATTGAAATTGGGAACAAGGTACGCATATTATGTTTCATTTCCGTTTGAGTAGGTAATATGATAACTGAATCCGTAAATTTCGGTAAAAAACTTACCTTTAACTTGTCTCTGAAGATACATTTGAACACTAGACAGCACATTAAGTGTATTATCATAAATTCTGGTAAAGTTTATAGGAGGAAAGTTTTATAATTTTTATTTAACTTATCTATACAAATAAATAAAATTGAAGTGTCTGTTTGTAAAGTCAAAATAACAGCTTTTTATCTAATGCATATGAAAGTATATAAGGTACCTATACGAAAACATGTTTTTTAAATTTTTGTCTGTCTGTCTAATCTCCGAAACGGCTGAACCGATTTTGACGGGACGTTCACTGGCAGATAGCTGATATAAAGAGTAAAATAGGCTTCTTTGATTTTAGAAAAAAAATAGGGTTCCGCGGAGACAAACACATTTTAGTTAAAATCTACGCGGACGAAGTCGCAGGCAATAGCTAGTTAAATATAAAAATCCTGTGTCACGAGAAGTCCATTTAAACAACGTATACAAAGAACACCGAAAATCGGTACTGCTATTCGTAAACATTTTTGTTCGTACCATTTGAGGATAGAAACCGCAAAACTCGGCGCAGCGACAGCGACAAAGCCATCACTTAAACGACTACGCCATCTATGCAGTCATTATCTGACACCACTGATAATTTTCTATTGTAACTGTTTATACCATGATGTTCAACAGATGTCTGAGGATCTGGCGGGCGCAGACAAGGAAGATATGCGCCATCTGGTGGAGGAGACGGAACAGCTCTACACTCAGTGCTGCAAGAAGTATGACCAGGAACAGTACAGGTACGATAAACAAAAAGAAGTTTAGCTGTCAATCTTTGGAATGCCAGATAAAACCTTTTTTTAAACGACAACTCCTGCACTAAGAGTAATACCTGTGCTGCAGGGGACTTTACAAACATTCAAACAACGGATACAAAAAATACCCAGACTCGGAATAACCATTTGTGAACAACACAAATTTTTGTCTCGTGTGGGATTCGAACCCACAACACTCGGCGCAATGGCAGTGGTGAGGCGACCACTTAAACCATTACACCATCCGTGCAGTAAATCAGAATTGAAAGTCTATTGTGTCTGGCCGCCGGTGTGCCGCTGTCACTCAATCAGATGACACGAGGGTAGTCGACTAACATATTGTTTAAAGTTACATTACTCGTAGGTACTCAAAAAATTCAACATTTTTAAAATCTACTCAAAAATATAGGATGCAAGATACAAGCTTTGGCGGAACCGCTATTTAAACGCAGCTGTCAGAGTGAGCGATATATCCCCACTGCACCCCACTTTTTCTAAAATCCAAATAATATTTCAAATTTTAATATTGAAATCGCTAATAACATAATAATAGTAGAATCCAATACGATGGTAGAATGCTTCTTTGGTGTAAATAATATGGTATATTTCAGCTTGTTGATGGAGCGCATACGCGAACTGCAAAAGGCTATACAACGCATGACGGTGACCAGGGTGGTGGAAGACTTCATGGAAGCAGAGGAACCGCTCGCAGACCTCGACATACTCGCTGATGCTGAGAGAGGTATACCTATAGTTCAATTTATCCTCAAAGCCCTCTTTGGGAGATACTTACGTCTTTATTTAGACCAGAGACTTAACAGTGATGGTAAATGCGACTGCTGTGCATGAGGTCTTGTGCTTGATTCAGGGGTTTTAATTTCTTGACAGAAAACTCAAAAACATTTTGTTTAACAAAAAGTTAGAGGTTTCTGTGAATAAATTCTCAATAATCTCCCGGATTCGAATCCGAATCCGAAAAATCCGAATTCTCCCGGAGGAAGGAAGTTAACGGTGTTCCAACCCCGTGCCTGGGAAAGCCGTTGGTGCTGCGCCTTATCTCTAGCCGTTCGTGTCGGATGTGCCTATTGGACTATGGGAGCGAGATTATAGAGTGCTCTTGTATTTGCGCATAGTCTTGTGCTGTATAATATCTACAGAGCAGAGGGTTCGCTTTGAAAATTGGACGCCATGACGAAAATTTTGGCCTGGAGGCTAGTATTATTTTATCTTATTTAATATCGCACCCTGACCCTTTCACGATAGTACACGTAATTAAAGACGCCTGTATATCTCTTCACTTATGTCACGGGACCATAGGGTGGATAACGAAAGCATAATAATTGAATATTCTATTTTGTCATCTTGTATTGTAGACGAGAAGAGCCGTAAGTTCCTGCTAGAGCGCAAGATAGCTGAACTGCTGGCGCAGCTGGGCCGCGTCACCAGGACCGCCAGGTTCATCGCAGATACCGGCAGTGGTGGACCCAATGTCGTCAACAGCCTCAAGACCTGCAGCGAACAGGTCTGTTACTAATCCAGAACATTCTGTATCTTTTATATGTTCCTTTACTATGTTAGCCAGACATTCCAGACAAACTTTTTGTCCAAATTGTGCCCTTTTCAAATTTGATGTGACATCTCGTCTGCGAGAACATTATGAAGCAATCTCAGACATGCAGGTTTTCTCATGATGCTTATATTTACTGCTAAAATAAGCGATAATTAGTCTAAGGTAAGACGATATCAAGACCTCTCTAAAATTTTCTCAGGAATAACAAGGGGTGCAGCGTTAAGATAAAAGTACACATAGATTAATATTAAGTGCATTCGGTGGCCAGTGTCATAGTTACTTGTACCATGAACAAATAAGTACCCAAGGACCGTTGTTCTAACTCAGTTCCATACAAAACCTATGGAAAGAGACTTCGTCATTTATTTATTTAAATATGATATAAGAATGATTGTTATACAATGTTTTCAGACCGAGCTACTGGCGCCAATGTTAGTCAAAGCAGCAGAAGAGAGAATCCACAAGCCGGATGATAAGGTAAATATACTTTTTAGAGTCGTTATTTAATTAAACATTGTTTATTATTATTTGGCATCCTTAGAATGGTTAGACTTACTTATATTGTCCGGTTTTGACCGATTTGAATCCAATCTTTCTTAGTCATGACCACAGCGTCTGAATGTGATAAAGAGGAAAAAGTAAAAAATTTATTAAGAAAAATTGATTCGTCATAAATCCGTGTTTTCTAATAACTCATTACTAAACAATTTCTATTATTTAAACACATACAAATAAGTCTAATTCTTCTGTTAGAGGTTGGTTTACGTAAATTTATTGATTGTTGACTTTAATTGGGATTGAAACAATTACCTTTCGATAACAAGTCTGATGCTCTTGCTTTTGTAGTCGTGTGTTACACACTTAAAAAGCTGGATATGATATTTTACCAGTTAGAATAACAACCTTATAGATCTTTGCTAAAATACCTGGCTGCGTTAAAAAATATCACTATCCAGGTTGCGGTAACCTTTTACTAGTAACTGGACTATTAATGTGGTTAAAAGGGTTATTTACCATGACAATAATCAATCGCAAAGGTACCTATATAATAACCCTTTCAAACGTTATAAGAGGATACTCGTTTTTTAAACCGGGTAAACCTTCTCCATTAAGGTGGTCCAACTGAAGCGGCGATAGCCCAATGGGATGGATTTTATTGGACTTGCGATCGAGAGGTCGCGGGTTCGAATCCCACTCATTGCACTACCGACGTGAACCCACTCCTAATACAAGCATTCTAGCTTAGCTGGATGGGTTAACAAGAATACTAGTAATTTGTAACTCAAATTGCTAGTAATCATTTAAATAAAAAAGAAAACTAAGTATAGAAAGTTACTGCAAACTATTAACAGAAATTCATCTCATCTTAGTAGAATAAAAATAACGTAACATTGACATGTCTTTCCAGGTGGCAGTAGAAAACTACAAGACTCTACTCGCCAAGTACTCGGAATCACTGTCCAAGGTTCGAGACCTGTGCGATCAGTCCGTGGACCCGATGGACTTTGTCCAGACTGCCGGAGAGACTATGCAGAGGATGAGAGAAGATTCCACCAGTGAAAATGACCCTATGAAGTGCGCATACACTTCAGCGGTTATTACCAAGTGAGTGAATGAAAGATTTTGTTTTTCAATATACTCGTAATAACCTTTATTAAGCCATTTCTACAGAGTGTATGCTTATGATCCGATATACTTATATACTAGGTAGAAGTAGTGAATGCGACTGCTGTGCATGAGGTCTCGGGTCTCGGGTTCGAATCCCGGGTCGGGCCAACAAAAAGTTATTGGGTTTTTCTGTTAAGAAATCTCAATACGAGCCCGGAGTTAGGAAGTTGGCGGTGTTAAACACCCCCGTGCCTCGGAAAGCACGTGAAGCCGTTGGTCCTGCGCCTGATCTCTCTCCGGTCGTGTCGGATTATTCGTACCATCGGATCATGAGAGTTAGGGAACAGAGAGTGCACTTGTGTTTGCGCACACACTTGTGCACTACAGTATCTCCTGCGCCGATGGCCAGTCTCCATTAAGATTGGCTGCCGTGACCGAAATTCAGTCAGGAGGACATTATTAGAAGTAGTGGGTAGGATCACTACTCTGTCTACATATAGCTAAAGTTACATAATATGTGCGAAGCGTGTGATTTATCAGATTTCAAGTCGTACTGTACCATTTAGGTGCAGACTTTGTTCAGCAGAAAAACCTGATTATACTTTGCTCAACATGGAAATCGAACCCAGGATGCAAGAAGCAATTAAGACCCAAATACCAAAATTTTGCCACATGATAATTTGTGGCCGATTGTAGTCATTGAGGTGTAGAAGGATGAAGGCTGGTAGAAATTGCTAATACTTTCGATTTTAATGTATGTATATTTTATGAATAAGACAGTTACATACATAGTTTCACATCTATATACCCGAATGCGAGGGAACTTGCATATTACACTTACATATTCCCGTGGTTTTAAGGTCCCACGTAATAGTCTATAGTGCTACTGGTAAACCTTAAAACCCTTTGAAATTAAACTACTATATACGGATTTTATCGCGTTGTTTATTTGACACTTTATTACAAAATTTTGAAAAACTGTTACACTACTGTAATCACTATTAAACTTTACAAATTTTTAAGCTAATTAAATTATTGAAACTATTAAAACTATTTATACTATTACTATACTATTATACTATTTATATTTATTTTTACACTTTCCCCGACGTTTCGGTTGCTTTTCAGCAGCCATGGTCACGGGGAGTCACTCCCCGTGACCATGTACCCCGTGACCATTTTGAAAAACTGTTACACTGTAGGGTAACAGTTTTTCAAAATTTTGTAATAGTGTCAAATAAACAACGCGATAAAATCCGTATATAGTAGTTTAATTTCAATGAATAACATTCGCGTAAACAGAAGACAATATTATATTAAAACCCTTTGCTTGTTCTGGGAATGCATATGCTTCATGCACAGCACACACTACTGTTGCACCACGAAGGAATATTTGTATAGCTGGTATCCAACCTTCACTTCACGAGTCAGTAGGACAGGCTACCACGTGTGTTCCTAACCATTAATATCATTATGCGTGACAATCCAGTCTAATGCTGTAATCACATTTTTGTTAACTGTTATACAACCTGTGTGGCAGGCTCGCGAACCGCGTCATCTACGTGGGACTATCATCAAGCACGGCGCGCGCTGACCCTGAACTACAGCGAACACTAGCAGAGGCGCAGCAGCAGCTGTCAGCCGCCACGCCCGCGCCCGACACCCGTGCCAGTAGGATGCCTGACTGGAAGGACACCACTGCCAAGGTATGACGTCACACAACGGTGATGAAAGTGCAGCAGCAGCTGATAGCCGCCATGCTTACGCTAGCAGGCTGCTTGACTGTAAGCATCACTGCCATGGTATGATGATATATCACGCTGCCGGCAGCTGCAGCCGTCGGCCACCGCACCCACGACAGCAGGATACCTGATTGGGATGACACCACTGCCAAGGTATGACAGTGGCGCAGCAGCAGTTCTGGACCGACACGCCTGCGCTTGATCCCCACTAGCAGGATGCCTAACTGGAAGTATAACATTGGCAAAGTATGATGTTACCACGCTGATCAGGCGCAACAACACCTGCCCGCGCTAGCAGGCTGCCTAACTAGTATACTACTGCCAAAGTATTATGTCACATCATGCTGACAGCAGCGCAGCTACAGTCGATGGCCAAAACGCCCGCGCATGCATCCGACAACTTCTCTAGCAGGATGCCTGACTGAAAAGACACCACTGCCAAGGTATGACATTCCACAGCACTGATGGAGATGCAGTAGCAGCCGTCAGCAGCCACGCTCGCGCCAATACGATGCCTGACTGGAAAGACACCATTGCTAAGGTATGACGTCACCTTACGTTGACATAGGCGCTGTAGGAGATCTTAACTGCTACACCCCCGCTAACAGTCTACAGCCTAGCAGTCCTAGTAATAATAATAGTTTTACTATATAGATACATTATATTATTATAAAGTTCCATATGTAGCAATAGTTTAACACCGCTGCCATTACCTCAGTCGACCCATTTCACGGTAGAATTAAACTCTTCAAGGGCCTCTACACTTTTGACACATATCTACGTGTAACACTACTTTGGTAGTAAGTATTCCGCGTAGTTTTCTAAGATAATACTTCTGATCAGCGTACCTAATGTTCTCAGCATTGGCCTATTGAAAAAAAGAAAGAAAGAAAGAAAAAGAAAGAAAGAAAAAGAAAGAAGAAAGAAAAGTAATTTAAGAAAGAAAACATATTATCATACAAACAAGAAGACAAAAATACAAAAATTAACAAAAATAAAATAAAGAAAATGTTGCGCAGTGTGTCCAAAAGGTTCCAGCTCAGTCTTTGCTGCCGATGACCGCAGCGCTGTTTTTCAGCCGAAACCCAAGGGCTAGCACGGTCGATTATTCGGCATACAGTTTACAAACATACTTAATAGATAGAGTAAATATAATATAATGTACAATAGACAGGCAATTACATATATGTGTAGAACAGAAGATCATATTAAATAAAATAAATGAATGTATAAAAAATATGTATATTAATATAATATAATAAACATAAATATATCTAGAAACACAATATAAACAAATTATTGCAGTCCCTAATCTAAAAAGAAATATTTATAGTCTTAAAAAGTTATTGATCTTAATGAACAGATTCTGCGCGCTACTGGTGAAGTGGAATCAGCCCTTGGCGGAGAGAACATATTCAAGAAACAACCGGACACCGACCAGCCTATTTATGTGAGTGTAACATTATTATGTAACATACAAAATATTAAGGTCGAGTTTATCGTTACTCGTAGATTCGGAATACATATGTACCTACTTGCTGATCGATAATTTATAATTATATGTGTTTTTCAGAACGAAGCATTGAATCTGCACGTGGCTATCCGCGACTGGTCGTCGCGCGACAACGAGATCGTCGCGGTTGCCAAACGCATGGCCGTACTTATGGCGAAACTTTCCGGCTTCATGAACACAGGTAACATTTTTTTTTTCGCACTAGTAATAGTTCCTGTGTCGCGAAGGACTTTACGAATATTTAAACAACGGACACAAAGAACACCCAGGGTCGGAACAACCATATTTGGACGTACTTTCTGAAAAACGTTCCAACCCACACTCGGGTCAAAATCGAGTTATTATTTACTAGCTGGAAAAATTTGGTAGCTCTACTATCACTCTAAATATGAAATAATGACTTAGTACCCCAACCCACATGTATGAAGAAGCAGTACGGGATTGAACTTCAATCACGATTATCTCAAAATGTTACTTTGTGGGTTGGAATGCTTTTCAGAAAGTACGTCCATTTGTGGATCACATAAATTTTTGCCCCGTTTGGGTATCGCAACCACGACTCAGGCCTAACACAAAAATATAAGATAAGCTGGGTGAATTAGTTAGAATTCATAACTCAAATTGCTGGTATTCCTTTAAAATATGTTTATTTATTTATTTATTTTAGGCGCCGTATTATTTATTAATCGATTTTGCCGTAACATCAGTTTCGCTGTATCAACGTTAGCTGTATCTTTTTCTTCGTCTTTATCGTATGTAGAATGAAAATGTTATAACTAATATAAAATATTCCTATACCGTATCAAAATTTCTCATGTACATGGATGTGGCAGCTATTGAAAAGAGCTGTCTAGAAACTTGTTGGAATACTATGTATTATTGTTAAATAGGATCTACATCATAAGCTTTTTTATCTTCTATACAGTAATCAGATATTTATTGTACACTAAAGGATATCGCCACATTAAAAATGTTTAAGTTACCCTATAAATGCGATACCCTTCATATATCATTAACATATCTTATTCAGGACTTATTTTGTTAATTTCAGACAAGCAACGCGAAGTGTTGACTACTTCGAAGTCAATAGTCGCAGAGTCCTACGAAGTGGCACGTCTCGCCAAGAAGCTTGCGCACGAGTGCACCGACCGTAGGATCAAAACTGTAAGTTATTATAACATAGCATATATTACCTAGTAGTCAGTATTCTTTTTTTTATAATAGCAAGCACGCAAGCCGCATTCCACTGCGATCTCACCTGATGTTAAGTATCGATACAGTAGACAATGGGGCACGCTAGCCTAGAAGATTCCAAACAAGTACTGACTGTTGTTTTTTTTTATGCGGATATGTGCCTGATCACGCCCCTTTGCCACAAAGGAATGCGAGAGGGTTATGTCATGCTCTCCCGAGACTTCAGGCCTACCGACTAAAACCACCACGGTGTGGTGTCACTCGCGATTTGAAGACACCCAGATATTCTCGTATGAGAAGAAGAATACTGATAACTGACTATTTTAACCTATCAAGCAATGGCGTTCTCAAACAGTAAATGTCACAGAAGTTAATTAAACAAAAATAGGCTGTCATAACAAAATTTATATTTAAAGTGATCTGGTTGAGACGGGCCACGTAGATCACAGTTCGCAGGTGATGCTATTTATGCATAGTGCTTACACACGATAAATAATATATTCGTACTATTTTATTTATTTAGTCGGTTGCGAGATGATACAACTTCCGAAAATTAGTTGCACCGTATATTTGTTGGACTTCTCTAAAAATATTCAAAGCTTTCAAAAGATTGTGTCTTAAATACCTAGCTACCTACTTACACAAAATATCTAAATTCTCTTAACTAGATATGATGCAGCACTACCAAAAGCAGGAGTAAATGTCAAATGACAAAAAGGATGCACTATATCAATTGTAATGTAACCTGACAACTCGTAGAATGCCAAACATATTTGAGGTTACATATTGAACAAGGCGCGCAAGGGTGATATCAAGCTATCGCCATTAAGTTTTTAGCATTCTTGGAACAATTTTTTAATAGTGTTTGTTTTTGCATAATTATTAAATAACGTAGAAAATCAAACACACGACTATCCTATTGGACTAAAGTATACTAATCATATGTTGGCCTGTTTCAGAACTTGCTGCAAGTCTGCGAGAGGATCCCCACGATCAGCGGTCAGCTTAAAATGTTGACCACAGTGAAGGGTTCCTCGCTGGGACATCACGGCACCCAGGAGGATAAAGAAGCCATGGACATGCTGGTGGGCAACGCTCAGAGCCTCATGATCAGCGTAAGTAACCAGTGCCAGATTAAATTATGTAGATTTCTCTTAGTAGTGGAAATTTTGGGACGGTTTATTGTTCTAACAACATAATATTTCGAAGGCCACTAAAAAATTTAGAGATGAATTCTCACAAAGTGGACATTTATGTCCTAAACTATCGTAGTGTCGTAAATAAAATGACGGATTGCCTTGATATCAAAGGAGTTCAAGCGACATCCGCCATTTTATTTCGTTACAAATAAACAAAAATTTCTATTTAGCGAAGATCTAAAGATAAGCCGTAGTAATTCCCAAAAATAATTAGTACCTCGATAAACAGTGAAAAACGTGAAATGAAAGTGGCCAGAAATTCTGATGTCAGATTCTCTGGACCACATCTGTTAAACATAGTTCGATATCTATTTATTTCTTTGCAGATATGTAGTACATTTTTGTTACCTTAATATATATAATATATAACCATGTCCTTTTTGCGCGTATAATCGTATGCTTTTTTTACCAGATACAAGACGTGGTAAAGGCTGCAGCCAGTGCATCAGTCAAGATCATGTCGCAACGAGGGCCTAGAATTAAGTGGGTCCGTAAGACTTACTATTAAATACCTACATCAGTATTGAAGCAAACATTCCACTTTCAAGTGCCATTTCTCTTATCGATATAAGATTTGCATTTTTATATTTTTTTAATAAATGATTTAAACAGCTACAAGAGTTTTGAATTACATATTAACCTGATTTTAGATTCAGAATTTCCTGGTCGCTTTGTCGCTGCCACTGCGTCCAGTGTTGCGAGTTCGAATCCCACAGGGGAAAAATTTGTGTGATCCACAAATGTTCGTTGTTTAAATGTTTGTAAAGTCCCCGAGTTACAAGAATTATTCCTAGTGCTGGAATTGTCTTTTAATCCTAACTAATATTATAAATGCGAAAATGAGTTTGTTTGTTTGTTACGCTTTCACGCCAAACGTTGTCAGGGGTACAGAATAGGACATAGGGTACCTTTCATCCAGAAAAAATAACTGTTGCAAACTTAACCTAACCTAACCTACATTTACGCGAGCGAAGCCGCGGGTAAAAACTAGTAGTTAATAAAAATTAAATTAAATTATGTTGTTGCTAGAACATTGACCTCGGCTACGACTGCTACGACTTTGACTTCGGCTACGACTTTGACCTCGGCTACTATTTAG
Source organism: Catocala sponsa (assembly GCA_963564715.1). NCBI lineage: Eukaryota > Metazoa > Arthropoda > Insecta > Lepidoptera > Erebidae > Catocala > Catocala sponsa. The sequence goes on from OY751352.1 coordinate 12,195,211, forward strand.
AACTCTGCTAGGTGTGACTTTGGCCTCAGCATGAAATTTGCTCTATAAGGCGAGGATTTCCGAGCGCTCAAAGGTTTTGGGACCCCCGCTTCACCGGTTCGCGCGTACGCCGACGTCCATAATTATGATGAGTCGGGCGCTATGCTACTCACGAGTGCTGGTGACGTAGATAGGGTGGTAGCACCAATTATCGGCCGTGTCAACTTTTTTTGAACTTTGACTGCTTGTAATTTTTACGTTAATAGCTTAATTTGCTTTCTTGCAATGCCTTTTTTGGGTAGAGGGATACTGAAACTCGGTTTGGGTAGAACATTTCTAAGCTGTGACACTAGTGCATTCTTCATATGCGTGATAGTGATAGATAATACGATAATAATATTATTAAGTGTCCATGAAAACTACGTAAATATAACAATCAAACCGTATTCCATGTTTGGTAATAGTGTGGTAATAGTCAATAGGATTATTGAATACTAGCTTCTGCCCGCGACTTCGTCCGCGTGGAATAGTTACTTTGGGCTAACGTTGACTTTAACCCGCGACTTCGTTATACTTAGTTAGCTGCGATGTTATTTTAAAACTGCGATATCTCCTAAGATATTCATTGAAATCGTATGATGTAAAGGGCAATTTTCTTTTAAATTAAATACTTGTGATGAATAACGTATTTATTTGGATAAGGATTAATATCATGTTTACAAAAACACCTTCGCAAATATTGCATTATTTTAGAACAAATTTGGTTAGCATAAAAAAGGTTATAGTGAGCCAACCTAATATAATAATAATGCTATAAAATAATGATTCAAGTCCTATACAAATATAGGTAGTGTTTAGTAATTTTCAAATAATAGGTAGGCAACCTATGTACCTTTAACATTTTTTTAGCCTACGTAAGGCTAAAGATGACAACCTTGATTTTCTTTTATTTTATTGCCCATTTCTACACTCGTCATCTACAAATCAATAATGGACTTGCACTGGAAGTGGTACCTAACTATGCTGTTGTAATCAAGGCCGTTATCTCGTCCAATAATCAAAACAATATTTTCAAAACTATGCTAATTATATACACTCTTATTACTAAAAATTTATAATACCTATTTACAAACTAAACCTAGATATAATATATTTATTAATAAGTGATGACATTCGTAACTGACGATAAAATTATTTGTAATTCTGCGGTGCGCTCTGCAAACTAGCGATACGTCCTGTCCCCATTACATCCCGCTCGGGAGTGCAAGACGCTAGAGAGAGCGCGGCCGCTAGTAAAAAATCACATATTTTCGGTATTATATTTTTGTATATTATATCATGCATATTGTGATGCCCGACAAATAACCGTTTTTACATGACCTTTCTTTTGGTATATTTTTGAAAATTCAATTCCCAATATAACTCAAATAAAACACGAAAAATGCTTAAATCAGACCTATCTTCACGATTTTTTTCGATCGTATAAAATGTCAGTAATCGTGTTTCGAATGCCCGACAAATCAAGATCTAATGCTGTAAAATAACATATATTTTTTTCAGAATTTAAATCTATGTTATTTACAAATAAAACGCGTTTAAGCACGCTAGATAACACTGTACTTTGGGAAATCCTCGCCCAAATGTACATTTATAGTAAACGATTCTGTTTTCGAAAGACAACTGTGGTTTCTGACTGGTAAATTATTTAAGGAGATTAAATATAATGATCAGCAAAAATACTAATTGGTCAGCAAATATTGCACAGCATAACGAGCATCTATACGCCTCAAATCACTGCATTCCGTCTGGGAAGTGTTAGGTTATGTTAGATTCCTTTTTTTAAACCCACCCAAAAACGAGCCCCGCAAGGCGGGGCTACGTCGACTTACACCCATATTCTAAGACGTTTCCTCATACGTTCCTCGACTACACTCAACCTCACTCGAGGAAATCAGTATTCACAGTTGCAAAAAATCTCCTCCACTCGGCGTCCCTCGACATCTTTCCTCACTCGAGGTGAGGAAACAACTGTCAAACTCGAGGTACGTCGCGACCAACCTTAAGGAATACTCGAGGAAGATCTACGCCATTGTTACCTATTCACCTACGCTTGTTAATACGACTGATAATTCTATTTGAAGATTTTTAAAGTGTTTTGTAATGGATTTTAAACGATTTTTGAATTATTTATATGATAATCCGTACGATTATCCTGAAAGGCGTTATTTGCGAGACGCAACTCCCCCGCCTCACTGAATATTTGTCTTTCAGACATATATGTGTGGAACAAATAAAGCTAAAGGATAAAACTTGGATCACAACACAACAAACAAATCAAACATAAACAACTCGGAATGACGTGATGCGACATAGATAAGGTTAAAAAAACGAGTTTCTGACGACTCGGACACAATATATTCAGACACAGTGTCCGAATTGACACATTTTAATTTTAATATTTTTTTTATATTGAATATAATGTGTCCGAGTCGTCAGCAACTCTAAAAAACAAACATCTGTCAATTTTGAGGTGATCATAGACTAAAACATTAAAAAGTTAGTATGTTAAATCTATGATTTTGTGACGTATGTAATGACGTTTTACCTCGACTCAACCTCATTGGAGGATCCCATAGAGGAGGATCCTCAAGATTACCTCAAGTCAAGAGAAAGACATGACTAAGAATACCGATTTCGAGGATTTCTTGAGGTGATCCTTAAGGTATCCTCGGTTGAGGAAGGTTTGAGGTTACTTCTTAGAATATGAGTGTTAGTTTGATCTCTTTTAATTTTGCTGGCCATGAGTTGCTGATCAATTAGCTTTTTTGCTGCGCAATTAGTATTTTTTTGCTGTGCCGTTAAATACTACCCTTATTTAAGTATAGCAAAGCTTGAAATTGATATATTATTATGTATAGATTAGCATTAAATTATCTACTTAAGGATACAACATCGAAATTTAATTTACACTTTAATATTATTCTTGTAAACCTCTTCCATCTAAGCTAGAATGTTTGTGTTAGGAGTGAGTTTACGTCGGTACGATAGTTGAAGAAGCCCATCGAGATTTTTAATCTTAAGTGGCATGGGACACCTATCATGGCACTAACTTTATTTTTCTTTTTTAAAAGACAGTGTCGCGGGCCCGTTACAAACATTCACAACACAGAACACCCAGACTCGGAACAATTATTTCTGGACCACAATTTTTAATTTTTTTTATTTTTAATTTTTTTTTATTTTTAATTTTTTTTTTTTTAATTTTTTTTATTTTTCTTTTTCAAAAGACAGTGTCGCGGGCCCGTTACAAATATTCACAACACAGAACACCCAGACACGGAAAAATTATTTCTGGACCACAATTTTTTTGTCCCGTGTAGGGATCGTACTCACTAAGCGCGGTGGCATTCGCAAGGGGACCATTACGTCATTCGTGCAGTCAATTTTGCAGCATATTATTATTGTTAAGCTGTCTGTTCAACTATCAGATATAGGTTTATGTAAAATAAAAGAAATGACTTTACTAAATAACATATTTATTATATCTAATACAGAGACGATCATGAAGACCTCATGATGTAATGATACTCATAAATATAACAGATCCGATGACAATTATAATGAAAATAATTAATATTTCTACTATGGAAACATCAAACAATCTACGTAGTAAGTAATTTAAACATTAATTACATAATATTATTTTCAATAAAAATCTGGGTTGCACATCACTAGTATTCTTAAAAACATCTCTGGCTAAACTAATTTCTATAGTAAATGTACAGTACTACTGAATAGTACGATTGCTTGTATAAAGAGTTATCACCATTTAAGTGATTGAAAGGTGTCGTTTCAAATTTCCATAGCAGATGAAATGAGAACGTGCGAGTGAGACGCATATATATTTGTGTATAAGTGCATCTCGCTCGCCCGTGGTACTACTATAACACTAGAGTATTTGGTACTTGGCATATATCGATCACAGTTCGAGCGAAGACTTACTTCCTTCTGCGAGCCTGGGGGCAAAACAAAAATATGTTAATAAACGATAATGCAAGATATTTGTAAGTTTTGTATCTAAAGGAAAGTTGGTCATAAAAAGAAATAGCAGAGTAATATTAATTAGTAACAAGAGCGTAATTACAGACTTTTTAGATTACCGAAGAGATAGATATACTTACGTTAGCAATAAAGAACAAAAACATACATTCATGTTACAACGATAGTGTTACATTATCCGCGTCATCTAATAATGATAATAATTGGCCTTATAAAAACATGAAGACAGTTGTGAAATTTTAAGGTTGACTTAATTATTTTACATTGCATTGTAATTATAGTCTTATGCCTGTATCCACGGTATTACATCTACATTTCGCCAAGAATGATTTCCGGTTCCCTCGAGGCGAGCTTACATCCGCCTAACGGCCACTAATGCAGACTACCTACGTTCTGCTACACAGACTTTCTTGATAGGAAAAATTAAATGAAATTACCCCTTTTCGGGGATCGAACACGAGATTTCATGCAGTCTCATGCCCTACCACTACGCCACCAAGATTCGTCAACGTTGCGATAAAAAATCGGAGTATCCTTCATTTTTTTTAATCCAGGATTTTTGGAATAATAGTAGTTTGCTTACCACTTCCTTCCTATCCTTGGTGACACAGATAGAGCGCACTCTGAAGGGATCCACGTAGGCGCACGTGCATTCCTGGACCATGGTCTCGTGGAACAGGCGCTGGTTGATGGCAGCCGCGGCAGTCTGGATGTACTGCTTCCGTTGTCCAGGGTTCATGCTATGGAAGTTCGTTGCTGAGAAGACGATACCGTCGGTCTGGGAAAGATAAAAAGATATTATAAATCTTTTAAAAGATGAATTCCAATAGGTTCATAATATGGGTTTTATTTTGTTAGCGCAGTTATATGACATTAAATGCTGAATAAAGGGTACAGCCAAAGATTCCAAAATAATTGATGTTATATTGCTTGCATCCATATTCACAGCAATTTAATTCAATGGTCTGTTTATCTAGTGAGAAGTACTTTCTTCCTCAATTATTATGTCGAACGAAACGATTTCAAAAACAGTATTAATAATAAATCTTTTATTCTACTCACCGACTCAACGAAGTCTCTGCACGAGTCAGGTGACTTCTCAAGAGTAGACCTGAGGTTTTCAGCTTCCTTGCCGACCTTCTTGTCTCCAAGCATGATCACAGCGCGGTCGGTGTAACCTGAAGAATAACATTCTTATTAAGACCCTTCTATACGATACGTGGGTGTTGTGAAGTCAATAGTAGTATGAGTCAATAATATCAGCCTGCTAGTCACTATCATTGCTAAACATTGATATCCAATCAGAATCAAATGACCTGGACTATAGGTTGCTATCTGACACAAAAGATCCCACTGGTTCGAAGTGTCGCCGGTCTATACTGACTGGCCCCCACACACAAGACAAGATAGGTTGCTATGCTATTTAAGCACAGATTCGAGGCACATCTTCGAGGCACATCTTCGAGGATATTATAAAGAACTATCAGACATGTAGGATAAAGAGATACATGTGTGAGTATTCATTAACGTTGGTCCTGGAATAATGGACAATGTATAATTATGTGTTGTACTTACCGACGATCTGGTTGTAGTTCTTTCCACCTCCAACCTTCAGGTGAGGAGTGACAGCAACGATGGAGTGAGTGTACGCAATGTTATCAAACGCCTCACTGTACAATGCCGAGCGGAGCGCCTCAACCTGAAAATAAGATGATAGCTCGATCATTTTGGCATAGGCAGGTATTTTTTTAATCTACATTCGATGATGGAAGATATTCTTGTAAATTGAATTTCATAAATTGTTAGATTTTCTGTTATAAACACATCTGAGCACAATGGTAGTCAAAAACTATAAAAAAATAAGTTAGTCTCTCCAAGAGTATTAAAAGCTATCTTGGCTGTCAGAAGTCAATTATGATAGTAGGACTAGAGAGCGACCCCTTGGAAGGAAATCAAAGCCACGCTAACTATGAACCATTCAACGTTCTGGGCTTGAAATTGGTAACGGCTTATAAGATACAAAAATACTAACCAAGAAGAATTGGCTGACGCATTCCTCTCCGACAACGTTGATGGTATGCTTAACAGCTCCGGCGCGAAGAGGCAGGTCCATAATTGATGAGTAACCAGCAACGACGTTGGTAAGGCCTGGGCGGTAAAAAAACACAGTTCATAGCTCTGATATAAAATATTTTAAAACAAAAACAAATCTAATGGTGAAAATTGCCATTAATCATCGTATAGACGCTTCTTATATCAGGACATAATTATAGCACATGTTAGTATTGGTACTACTTGTCCTCATACTGATAGTACAACGCCTCCATAGCAACCCTACCATCTGTGAGGATATGACCTTCTTTTGAATGGTGGAATTACTTCCTCCTTCCGTTAGACTGCTTTAGATACAAGCAAAACTCTACGCTCAAACCCCGGTGACGCTATATCGCGTCGTCACGTTTGCACCCGTAAAACCCCGGTGACGCTATATGGGGTCGAAGTATTGGAACGTGTTTTGTTTGCCATTTTTTTATTATAAGGCCTGTGTTTAAAATATTGTGTTGTATATCAATGTTCTCGGAATGAACTGAGCTTTTCGAACGAATATTTATCAACTGAATAATATTTTTCTAAATATTTTTTTGTCATGTCACGTGACTTTGCGCCACACGTTCGTTCGTCTATGTTATTTGTTCCGCTGTTATCTGTAGTTTTTATAGGGCAAGTATGTAAGTATAATACATTATTGGAAGGCTTATTCTTTCTTTTTTTGACACAATAAAAACAATAGTGACTAATGTTATTTTTGTATAACAAACTGAAGCCCAAAATAACCTATTATCATTTCTCAGATTTCCCGCCTTTTTTGATATTTTTTTTGTATTACTTTATTATATCGTATTTCAGGTTTTAATCACTATAATAGTGTTATTTATTAGTATTTCTATAAAATATGTGAAAACCACGCACAAGGCTACGTCGGAATTTTTTTAGACATTTTTCAATATTTACTTTCTCCGCGCTCTAAAATGTACTCGTCACGCACTTTCAAATGCTAATATCTTATTTTTTTCTCACAGACATTATAAATACTTATTTTTTACTATAAAGAGTATTTAACTAGGAAATAGAAAAAGTAAAACATCTTATTAGACAAATCAATTAATCTATATAGATTATTATTATATCTTTATTATATAATAAAGATCTCATATTTCAATTCGGTTACTTTAACCAGACGTATAAACTAAAATATACACGTAAATGCGATGATTCATAACACTTATCGTAGCTTACAATGTATACTTCTAAGAAACACAAGCTTTGTTATCATAACTTTGCGTTCTAAATTATTAATATCTGCCGACCCACTCGAATAACGCTCGAGTGGCCTTTGAGTGCCGGGCGCCGCGGGAGGCGGGGGTTGTTGTTGTTTACATTAGCGCGCGCGCGGGGTCTGATAGGATAAGCTATACTTCCTTGATTTATTTACGCTGTTTATTAATATTTTAGAATATACTTATAAAAGTTAACTGACCAAGTTCGATGGTAATGGCGTCATAGAGGCTAGCGGCGATGGAAGCGGCTTGTAGTATGGGATCCTTGCCGTGATCGATGTTATGGTACTGGTAGCGGCTCTTGTCTTCGAATTGCACCTTGGCGTTCTTCAGTTTAACTGTAAATTATTATATAGTATTAGATTATCGAAATGAAAATAACTTTGTTTATGACTTAACTCCCATACGATGCTCAAATGATACGAAATAAACCTAATGTACAATCATTGCAATAGGCTTATATTAAGGAATATTTTTCGTCGTCGACTACATAGCTAACTTTAACATTGTGGGAAAGGCAAAAAGGCTAAAAATAGGAAGACTGGGCATGATAATGTGTCAGTATACTTACGGTCAGTGTCGTATACGATAGGGTATGGGTATTTGGAGGTGATGCCCACGAGGTAGACCTTGATGTCGGTGCAGTGCTTGCTCTTGAGTCCATCAACAACTTGCGACACCAGTGGTACCACAATGTCCTTGTAGTTCTTTTCGTTGTCCTACAAAAGAGAAAAGAGGTAAAAATTGATCTTAAGTAGAAACGTAGTTTGTCAGCCAGCAATGGACTAAAGCAGCAATCCATAAAACGATTGCGATGAATGGCAATACAATCCTGTTTATTGTATAAGGGACACAGGTAAGATTTTCTGTTCTTCAGAATAGGAAGCCCTATTACAAGTTTTTGGGTGGGGGAGCAATTCCGACATAATGCAACGAAAATGTAGATCGGCGTGTTTATAGTCGTAATAATATTTGTTAAGGACTTCGATAATAATTAAGCCTGCTTTCAATTTATATAGCTACAGCCTTTGCTTTATTTTTTAGTAAAATGGGATGCAATAACTTTTTATTGTATCCCATTTTAATAAAAAATATAAAATAAACAAATATTTGTAACGACAATTAGAAATATGTCAGCGACATTGGCTAAAAGTCATTATATTTTGAAGATTTAAATTCTGAAGCTGCGTCCTGCTACAATTCTTGATGATCTTCTTTCTAAACTAGCCTGCGTCTGTCTAGCCATAGCTTTTTGACTAACAAGGATTGTGAAATATTTTAAGATACTTACAACGGTAGTCTCAAAGGTAACGATGATGTCAGCTTGCTTGTTGGGAACCTTCAGCTCGTAAAGCTCTCCAACTTTTCTGGGTTTGTCAGCATCTGTGCACTGTACGCAGACGTCAGGTAGTACGGCTGGTAACATGCCTTGGACAGCCAGGGCAGCGTATCCGCGAGCCAAGTCACAGGCTTGTTGGAGAGCCTCCGCGGAGTCACCAGCGCAGGCGTGGATGCAGGCTTGTCTGAAGAATTATTGATAATTAAATTAGCCTGGTATTTATTTTGCATTGGGTACTGCTGGGTGGGTCGCTGAAGTCATTTCAGTTCTAGTTGGCCACTCATCAGTCGGTAGGAACCGGGACTTTTCGTCGTTTCCCAGATGAGGCCGACATAATCTCTCAGCTCCCCTTTTCCCGCAGAGAGGGATACGGAAACGGCATTAGCCAAAATATTAGGTATTTGTATGTTGATTACATCAAATCTATGATAAGAATTTTCATTATTTTTGTTTTTAGTTCTTAAAATTATTTTAAATAATTATTTACCGCGCAAGAAATTGCTGGCACAATATAAGCTTGGTACTCCTGTAGGTAACTTCTTAAGTAATTGATTGTGTAAGTACCTGAATGGAGCGATGTCTAAGAAGAAGGCGAGGGGCCTGAGCGGGGAGATGCCACCGAAGACCTGTTCGCACGCGGGCGGCAGGGGCATGTGGTGCATCTGGTGGTGGTTGTGTTCAGGAGCCTGGACTTGTTGACAGCTCCGTGTTAGGCGGTATGCGTTACCGAATTCACTCTCCGACTCGCAGATCTAGATAAAATAATTTTATATTAAGATATTGAAAGAAGTTTTATATGTATTAGAAGATTATATATCAACTTGGTAGTTGGATTCATGTTTTTAAGAGTCCTTTACAAATTGTTTCCTTTTAAAATAAGTAATTATTGTAAGTAAACAATGTACTGGCTAGGCTCTATTCAAATAAATAAAAATAAAACTTTTTTTAAGTTTATCACATATTAGCGTAGTCTTACACAAACTGTAGTTACTGTGTAGGAAAGAATATCTAAACCTGAATTAACCAACGTTTGGAACGTTTATTTAAAAGAAAATATTTTTAGATTTCATATCCTATTATCGAAAACTAAGTGGTCTCCATTTAAATTAGGATATCATATAAATAGAGGCAAAAATTAAGACATACCTTTCCATTAGGTAGCCTGAAGTCATCGTAGGGCTCGTTGTTGCCATCTCCGAGAAGACCACGCAGTTTGCCCAAGTAGAAACCGTTCACTTCGATATAGCAGACCTGTAATAAAATAAGCGTAAGTATTGCGCAAAGAATCAATTTCCTCTAAACGCCATATTTTTTAAATTGAGTTGACGATTTACATTTCTTCCGATATAATATTTTTATGTGTCATCAAATTTCATGGCAAAATGATTAATGGTGACAAAAATATTACATAAAACTATATATATATACGTTGTTGTTTTACAATTTATTGTAAATTCACTTACAATGGCTGGGATAATCTAGCAAAAAATGAATTTAGAAATGTAAATGTTTTAAAATGTTAACGGATAAAATCTTAGATCTTAATCTTAGATAGCTGTTTTGATGTCAAATTTCTTATTTTATTAGATTAACACATTTTTACATTTTGTAAAACATTTTCTTTCTAGTATATTATCATAGCACTACACAATAACAATAGTCAACCTTACATACCTGGAGTTTAGGTGAGCAGAAAGCCATAATGCCGTAGAGTGAGCCAAGTCCGACGCGGCCATTAGGCTGACGGAACGCGAAACTGTCCTTCTCAATGATGGGGTAGCCGTGGTTGGCGTTGTTGAGAGCAGCCTGCAGAAACAGTATAGTTAGTTAATAAGAAAATGGCCAACTGCCCCAATTCAATTTTGTTTACATATTCAACTCATTTTATTATATATACAAGAGAAAGCACAACTAAGAGCAAATACACACATCAATGACAGATCAGTGAAAGATTTATTTGTATATTAATTGAATACTGCTTTTACTGTTTTAAGCTGCTGACTTTTGACTCGCCTCAGTGGTCTGACAAGATATCAGTATATTGCGAACTACTGTATATCCATAGCTGCTTAAACACTAATGTTTATGACAAACATGACACGATTTAAGCAGTGCCGGATTAAGCAAGCGCGGGGCCCGTAGCAAATTCTTTCGGGTAAGAGTGCTTGCATACGTCAGACGTTTTGTAGAGCTGATTATTGGGCCGACTGAAATTCTACACATTTATACGAGCGACTTTTTCTAGAACTTGTGCGTGTACCGTATGAAATTCGGTGTTTTATTTACGCCAAGGAAATAGTCGGTTACCGATTATCTGACGTGGATTGTCTTAGTAGGAAAAGTTGTAACATTTCACGTTTTTGTGACATCAAGTATACCACATCTTAAGTAATAACTTTCCCTCAAAAAATTACGCTCGGGCAGAGATGAGTGGGTTTAAATATGTGAGGCCTCCTTTCGCGCGGGGCCCGTAGCAATTGCTACTCTTGCTACGTGGTTAATCCGGCACTGGATTTAAGATATAACTCTAAAGTTCAAACAGTTTATCAATATTTTTTCGATCGAAACATCAAACAACATTTTCTATTTGCGAATCTAAGACCTTTAGATCAGTAGTTGCGCTTTAACTTTTGTCATTGGATCTTACCTGTCCATTATCCTTAATCTCAATAAGGGCTCCACTCTTGTCTTCCAAGATAAGAGATTTGGGAGCACCGTTAACCATCTGCATCATGAGAGTGAAGTTCCTGTCGACATGGTCGTGAGCTAGGACGTAGCGGCAGTTACCAGGGAAGGTAAGATGGCGACCGTCGAATGTGAAGATGTGCTGGCCGTTTACAACAACAGCACGGACTAAAGAATAAAATAAATAATTAAGTACTATTTATGTGGAATTAGTTTCATGTAAAAATTTGCCAACCTTACTCAAATGCGCGAACATGTTTATGTGTATGATCAACGATGTACTTTTAATTTTATTCTATTGTTACATTTCGTATGACATTACTCTATCTACTTCATTTTTGTATAGGTATCAGTGCTATGCCCACGCCAGTAACAGACGACAAATTAGTCAAGCAAAAAAACTCAACATAGAATTGGTCTATAGTTTGTCTCTGTGAAATACGGTAACTGCTTAGGTACATGCGATAACTTTATAAGCTTGACACAGATTTTAATTCAAAATAATGATTATTGAAATTATATTGCCTGAGCAGTGACATTAAACAAAGAGATTCAGAGATATTATAGATAAAAGAAATATCACTTACGTTTAGCAGGGACTTCGTCTAACGGGTTGATGCTCCTAGGTCTGTAAGCCTTGATCATAGCGAGCACGTCAGGAATGTCTCCTTGCAGCAGCTGACTCAATGGGCTAGTGGAAGCGTCACCTACCATGGATGGGACTGATGGGAAATCACCAGGAGCGAATGACATCTGGAAAGAAAACAAAGATTTTGAATAATGGTGTTAGCTTTACTTAGTCTGGTCTCGTCACTGGTCATCCAGTGAAGTCTAGGTGCTCTAAATGTAACTACTTAGCAGGTGTTATTACGAATAGAGACACCGGCGTTGAACGAAGTAAGAATCTTTCTAATCTTTGAATAACATTGACGCTAGGTTGGAAAGTAGAAGACTAATTTTGTGTTTAACCCATGATTTTATTTGTTCATAGTAAATCCGTTTATTTGATCCAATCTACATCCATATAAAATTTCATTAAAATCCGTTCTGCGGTATGACTCCTAAAATATAAGAGGCACTCGAATTTATGCTATCAGTACGAATAATGAAGTTGGTACTAACAGGGTGGAATCCAGAAGGTCCAACGGGAACGCCGAACATGCCGAGTTGGTTGCGTATGTATTGGACCAGCGAGGTAATCGCAGTGGTAAGTTTCTGGTACACCTGGCGCAGTTCCTTTTGGTCGTCGCATTTGTCTTGTTTCAGTTTCTACAAGATTAAATAAAAAAAATTAAAATCGTGTGTAGTGGAAAATGAGAAGTCAAGTTTTTAGCAGAAAGGTCAGTCTGCCTTTTATTTATGAGCATAACTAATTTATCGCAATGTTGATTACATAAATTGGCGCTATGATTAGATTTTGTAGATGTGTATAGTTAGTCAGTTCTTACCTTCATGATGTAGCCCTGGAGTGCGTCAGTGAAATCTCTGATCTCAGGTGTGGGCATAAGAGCTCTGATAGTGTTGTAACCGTCCTGCAGCAGAGTCAAAGCTTGTTCTGGCACAGCCAGCTCTTGGTACTAAACAAAAAATTACATTTGGTTAGAACTACTTGTTTGAACTTAAACTGTTGAAATATTTGTTATTGAAAATGTGTATATTTAGACTGAAAAAAGCTATGGTTTAGCTGTATTGTATGTTCAGTCATAATAAAAACAGACAAATAATTATAAATCATCATAATAATAAATATTGTTTAGTTAAATCTGCTATCCAATCATAAATCAATTCCTACAAAAACATAAATGTCATCATTTCTAAATCTCAGTTCTTTTTTAACAGTGATAGACACTACATAATATTTGATTTATCCATATTTAAGCACAATATGGTTATGCATTTTATTATTGCCAAATATTAAGCTTCCAAATAATCTCGAAGGACAAGTTTACTTACTTTCTCCTTGATGAGAGCAACGATGGGCAGATCCTTGAATTGTTCAGACAGGTCCTTGTAGAATTGCGTAGCGCGAGCGCGGAACTCCTTTAATTGGGCTACGAACAGGCGGGTCAGGTCTGATGAAAGAATAACAAGATTAATATTTGGCAAATTATAGGAAATTACTTTTAAAGTCATCCTTTAGCTTTGACAATGATAACATAACGGTGACAAAATAAAACTTACCTTTGAAGATGTTAGTTAGGGTGTTAGTGAGCTCCTGAAGTTCAGGCTTGTGCTTTTCGAAGAAGTCTTGGACCAGGGCAGCCACATGCGCGACGATGTCAATGATACCCTCCAGGTATTCCTTCGTCGCTCCAGCGAAGGTATCGTACAGCTGCTTCACTTGAGGCTCGATCTAAATGAAGTGATGAGTTTTTTTAGAGATTGTTATTTTAGCAATAATGAACTTAAGTTTAGATATAAGTAATATATAAAATCTAAATTCGTCAAAAAGAATGATAGAAGCTCACCTGTTTCTCGTACATATCCTGGATCTTCTTGGTGGTTTCGACGTACACTTGAGTCATCTGGTCTACGATAGGCTTGGTGGCTTGGAGCACTTCGTCAATCATCTTAGCCAAATATTGAACGATGTCGTTGCTGTAAAGCAATTTTTTTTATTGAGAAGAGTCGTTTATTTCGTAGTATACATATTAATGTATACTACGAAATAAACGACTCTTCATTACATTTATTGTATTATATTTTTATTAAATTATTAATAAAAATATAATACAATAAAACTGTGTAGTAATATGACATCACATTTAGTAATTCTCATCGCTTGCCTCATCGTATTTGGGTGTCAAGTTAATAAAATATTTCGTAAAATGGAAAAACCAATAACCAAATAATTGTCATAGCATAATTTAGAAAAAAGCACCTACGATAAGCGTTAATGTGATAAAATCTAAAAAGGCAATCGTCGCAAGTGATATAGTATAGTATCAGTAATCAGGTAACAGCGGTCATTTCTATGCCATGATGGTTTTTATTGATGCAAGTTGAGGCTAATATATATGTAGCTTCAGGTTTCGAAATAAAAAAAATAATATACTTACAGGGCATGTGAGATCTCCTTAAGAGCCTTGTCATCAGCGATCTCCTCGTAGAACTTTTTAAGGTCGTCGGCGTAAGCTTTCTGCACGTTGTTAAGGGTAGGCTCCACGCGCTTCATCAGTGCTTTCACGTCATTGTTCGCTTTCTCACCGAGTTGCTTAATGCGGTTCTCCAGGTTGTCGAGGTCCTTCTTCAGAGCACCCTGATAATAAAAATAGTTATTGTATTAATTTGTCATTGGCAAATAAATTCTTACTATCCTAACTGACATTATAAATGCAAATGTGAGTTGTTTGTTTGTTACGCTTTCACGCCTTAACTACTCGCCCGATTATGGTGAAATTTCGCACGCACACACGCAGAGGTATAAACACAACATAGCTCATCCAGAAAAATATACTTTTCCAAAGGATAATATTGAGAAAATCTACATTAAGGCGAGCGAAGCCGCGAACAAACTCTAATATATTATACGAGGAGAATCTATATTTTATAATAGTTATATAATCAAAAATGCATTTATTTATTTATAGTGATACCTAAAAAATACCTATTTTTTAATATATGCATATATTTATACCAAATTTAATATCAAAATAGATAAGACTACTTTGGTAATACGATTCTACTGCAAACTCACCATGAAGTAGTTGAAGTTATCCTTGGACGCACCATAATCGCTCTTCACCAGGTTGTCATCAAGGAACAGAGCTCCATGCACAATGTTCTTCTTCTCTCCACCGAGAACAATATCGGCGCTGATGTCTACGCGCTGTTCGGGCTGGATGTGGCCAACGACGGATAGCTTGCGGTCAGACTCGTCTGTTAAGATAATTTACGGTTAGTTTTACTTGTGTTTATTTCTACTATTTAGTCTTTGCTTGATTCGTTCATAAATTTAACTAGTTAGGATGCACATTCATTAATAAAGATTTAGTAAAATATATATTCGAATATGTTTATATATACTATGAATTTAAATTTCGAAATGCTCATATTATATAATAATTGGATGGTTTGGACTGTTAAAATTTTACTCTTGTTTTTATCATGTTCTATGGTCCCTAAGTCTTAGTGCTGCATTCCACAGAACACTGCAAAGTAATCACCGCTATAACCTGTAGTAAACTCGAAGTACTGATAATCCTTGGCGATGGCGTATACGCGCACCGGCTTGCCTTCCAACAGACAGAACTTCATCTCGCCCTTCTGCATGTTGTCGTTGATGGTAGCAGAGCCCTCCACATCGATCACTTTGACCAGAGGAGTGTTGATCTGGAGGAAAAAAGACATGATTAAACCGATACTCTTAAATATCAGCTGTTCTTTCATTGTAATTAAACTACTTTATACAGATTTTCTCGTATTATTTATTAAAAAAACCTCTTCTATTACATAATATTAAACTATTTCACTACTCTTGTTAACTTTATTACTATTAAAAATATTTCAATGATTAAGACTATTTTAATTATTGAAATTATTTATATTAAGGTTTACACTATGCTATTTCATGTTCACGTTGCTATAAAAAAGAATATTTTACTTACCAACAACTTCATGTGAGTCGGTGATCCTTCGAGCATGATCTTGCTTTCGCGATCCTGTCGAAATAATCGTTTTGTTAGTGACTTTTGTTAACATGTTAAAATATTTGAAGAAATAATAATAGAGTTAATATGTGTACTTACAGCACCAAGAACGGGATGGGAGATGGCAGCAGTGGTTTCGATCTTGACGGAGTTCTGGGAAGGACGTTGCATACCTCCACGGATCTTGATTACGGCCTCCTGTATAAAATGAAATATATTAGTACCTGTAATACAATGCTATCAATATGTATTATCTATAAAAATCGTTTTAGTTGTTCAGTGGAGATGTTGTCTATTCCAGGCGCCTTTCCTGGTTTCATGTTTTTGACAGCTACTATAGCTCGTGCACACTGGATGACCTGTACCAGGCTAAACCAAATGCAATCCGCGTTGCCTAAAACTGGTCGAAAATTATATAAAATGTGTTGCCATCGACACGATAAGTAAGTATAAAAATCGTATTGAGATTGCATGACTGATACTATACAGATCATTTGCGACAAAACCTGTTTCAATAAATGATGCAGAAATATTTGCTGCAGAAACGCAACTTCAGCTGAGATAATATACTTAGTCTACGAGCCCTATTATGAAAAATGATACGTGTGCTATGAAAGCTGTATAGCATACAGCTTTTTTATATTGATACCTGAATTATTTAGGTCACAATTTTCATCGTTACTTTGTTTAATAGCTCCATACCTAATTTCTATACAAATAATCTAACGTCTCAATACAATAACTTGCTACCAACCTTGTTCATCTTAGGATGGTTGAATCCAAACTCGGCGACAGCAGACTGTTGTTTGTCGTTGCTAATGTCCAAGTCTACAAGGAACCTAGCAGAGGCTTTGTGACCCTGCCTGTTCTTGTCCATATCTAAGTAGACCTCACCACGGACGGGGAAAGGCAAGCCCTTGTTGGTGGGGTAGCTGACGACGGATTCAAGAGCCAGTACGCGTTGCGGCAGTTGGACAGTAATTCCGGATTTAGCATCTGTGGAAAATTATAAGTTAGGAATCGTTGTTATATACTATGATATTAATTAATACTCAAATAAGAAAATAAGGATTATATATTATTGAGCCTGCTTTGTCCCATAAAAACTCTATTCCTCAAACAGGCTTTTTTCAATACAATATTTTATTTCCTTTACTATAAATGTGTAAGATATTGAAGTGTCCAAAAAATGTTTACACATTATTATGGAAATAAAGACTTTTGACTTTCACCTTTGTCTCTTATCCTTGGAACTGAACATTTAAATACTGTCTTATAATTTCTTTCCGATCTCCACTTTATATAAGCTTAAAGATACTCACACTACTAAATAATAATACTAGTTTTACGAGATTTTAACAAACTTCATAGTAATTGTGAATAATGCGCAGTTGTATTCGATCCAAAAAAAATGGGAAGTACTCACTTCCGTATTCAGGAGTGTTGTATATGTGGAGGTGGTATTTCTTGTCTTCCTTGTTGATGTGCACGTCCATGGTGTATTGCGGCATCTTCTTGTCAGAAACCTCGTCCTTGATGATCAGCCCAAATTCAGGGGCGATGCCCAGTTTGCGGAGATCAAATCCGGCGCTTACGATGTTCTGGATGATGCCGGGTTCTATTAAGGACAACAAATAATGTGACAAAATTACGATGATACTGCTACTTAGCCGATTCAGGTCTAATGTGTTTTTTAATGGATAATATTATTATGCCTGATACAAAAGAAGTTTGCACGATAAAATATTATCAATGGAATTGTACAAAGTGTTTGAACTCTAGATAGATTTACTAATTTTATGTTTCCTATCAATCATATTTCGTTATTGAAGTCTGTCAACTTGTACATTGATTAAAGGACTATATTAGGCGTCTGAAATTATCAAACTAAAATGATGATATAATGGATGATACTTACTGGATGTATCGATCTTAGAGTTCAGCTCAGCGTGAGCGCATTGCTTCTTCTCTTCGCAGTAGACGTAAGAGTTCTTGTACTCGAGGTTGGTTATCTTGGACTCAGCCACGTAGCTGCGTTCGCCGATCGCGATGTTGAAGAAGGTCTGATAAATAGAAGTAATAAAACATTAGTCTTATTCCTGTAACTCAGTCCCTGTCCCTATCCTTGAATCCTGATGCTATAAAAGGAAAAGGGATTTAGCTTACTTAAGAACAAATTTCTAGATATTCTTATTTAAAGCTATGTGCATCAGTAAAATTATAGGCCATGATGAAATATCGTGTAATGAAATAATATTTGAGGATTTTTCTGTAGATCGCAATTTTTGGACGAACAAAAAATTAACCAATCAATTTTTTATCGAAATTTGTTTGGATATAATAGAAGGTTTATAAATAAGTACAATTTTTTTTAAATTTACCTCAACACCCCTTTCGCTGCCTTCTCCCAGAATGGTGCGAATAAACTTGAAGTTAGCGGACTTTTGTTCTTCCTTAACCTTGACGGCACCAGAGCCTTCGATGATCATCTTCGGGCCTTCCTGTTTGCTAATGAATGAAGTGCTGCAAAAGAAGAAGCTTTTGTAGAAACATGTTAAAAATATAAATGCTGTCGAAATAACGACCACTATTTAAAATATAACATTATAAAAGAAACGCAGAAAAAGCAACGAATGTTACTTTAACAGAATTATCCCAAACATTTTATTCCTTTGTAAATATTATCTATATCTATATATATAAAACTCTTCTGTTACTGAGTGACTGACAGACAACGCACAGCCGAAACTATTGGGCGCAAGAAGCTGAAATTTGACATGTATGTTCCTTGGGTACTGTGTACATCCCTGCACTAAGAAGGGATTTCCCGAAATTCCCACTGGATTGGGAAGAAATGGATAAATAAAAAAACATGTGCGGGTGAAGCTGCGGCCATCCTCTAGTAGAAATAAATAAATAAAATGTATATTGATTATATCGAACATATAGCTTAATTAAAAGTGTCCTTTAATTCGGCAAGCTATTTATGGATCAAGTAAATTTAGTGCACTTATATTAGTATTAGTAATGTCATAAATATGTAAGTACCTTCATAACATCCCTATAGGCACCTATGAAAATATCTTAATTTTAATATAATATTATGTATGTACGGACGTGTTTCGCTTACCTTCCACTAAGAATGTTTTTATTGTCATTAATAGCGTGGAATTCAAGCCTCTTGCCGCTACCAGCGTCTTTGCTAACAATCTCCACGTTGTAGTTCTTCAAGCCCAACTTTTCTGAGTTAGCGGTTCCCTTAATGGCAATGTTGTCCTTCTGTATGCTGGCCTCACTGGTCACGTCCAAGGAAATGTCGCGGATGTTCTCGATCTTCATTTCTATCTTTCCTTGGGTTGAGCTGAGGGAGTTACCCTTGATGTAGAGCCTGGAATAAGAAGGATAATGATTAACCAATCAAGGCTATGTTGCCTTTATATTGTATCATTTTGACGGCTATGTATGGAAAAGTGGTGTTTAGGCATCAAACGGGTGCAGTTCATACCGAGTTGTTACTGAGAATATCTGAAAAGAAAACCCAAACTCATCATCGTAACTGAGACTCGAAACGTCACAATTAACCACTAAACCAATGAATCGTATTATGGACCATTTAATTTCATACAATGACTTTTTATTTACCTGCTAGTCTTAGAGTTTTCAGGACCGGAGTATTTCATATCAATCAGCGGGTGAGCCTTGGAGAAGACGAAGCTGGAGTCAGTCTTGTAGACGCGACCGTCAACATCGATCACCATGTTTGAGACGTAAGTTTCGGGAGCAGGGTTCTGAAGCAGAAACCAAATTGTTATAAATCACATTTATTCATTATAATTTATAAAGTGATACCTAGAAAGTTATATGGATGTATATGAAATGAAATTATATGTCTATATCACATTTCAGTTAAAGCACGTATGTTAGTACTGTTATGTAACAGTTGCACTATATGTACATAACAGCTGACTGAGTGAGTGCAACTGTGTGTAGATCACATTTTCATTTTCGGTTCCGTATGGGGCATTGAAACAGCCGATGCACTGAGTATGATCGGGTGATCACTAACACTCTTCCTATCTTATGAGTGTTCAACTTGCTATCCTTACCTTAGAGTGTACGGTGAATTCGAGTCTCTTAAACTTCTCAGCGCCAGGAGCGTTGGCCTTGAAACTCAGGGTGTTGTCTCGTGGAGCCACTGAGGCATCCATCGCGATGGTGGCAGTCTTACCCTTGCCGTATTTCGCCTTCAGCTCTACGTGGTTATCCATCTTGTCATCTACGAAAAAATTGGCAATTATATAAGCGGATTGTCTAAAATTACGTCAAAACTAACTAGACTAACAGTTTTGTCATATGTTGGCAATATGTCATATAATTTTACGAGTACTGCGAGCGATTTATAAGACAAAAGTGATCATTAATATAATGAAGAAAATTATTTATGTTTGATTTTGTTCCTAGGTAAAAGAAGTTACTTTAATTTTATTTTATGTTTTAAGAAGAAAGCCTAATTATATTGCCCTGTTAGACACAGCAGGATAATGTGAAAACTTTAATGCCCCGTCTTTTTATCTAATTCTTTGTTTATGTCTTGCCGCATTTGAATAATTCTATTAATATCTTTACACATATATATAAATCTTCTGTGCGTGTGTTTGTAATTAAACTCCTCCTAAACGGCTTAACCGATTTCAATGAAATTTTTTGTGTGTGATCAAATAGATTCAAGAATGGTTTAAATTTGTTTTTTGTGTGTTCTGGACAGCGTCTGTCGGGACAGCTAGTTATTTTATATTGTGTCTTATCCGTGATGCAAAAGACAATGTGACAACCTAACTTTCACTAATATTTCCTTTCGATAACACTTACCTTTCTGGTCGTGCTTGTAGTTGACATCCAGCATCATAGGGTCCACATGTGGGATTAGCAGTTTAAGGGTGCTGTGGCCAGTCTGAGGGCTGACCTTACCATTGGCATCGATCTTGTATACGTCAGCGTTGACGTGCACGGCTTGTACGATGGTAAACTGTAAGAAAACATCGGTCTTAATAAGTAACCCAAAGAAAAGACGTCTGGTAATACTACATGCAAAATTAAGAAGAAAATGCAGACGATTATAAAGTTTTGAGCTTTTTAACGTGGCGAGACAATTGTTTTCAAATATGTCTAGCATTCTATCATATCCCAAAAGTAAGCATGTTTTCTAAAGAAAACAGACGAATAATTTTGCGTTATGTTTTTTTTGAACAAGTTACCTTGTAATCAGTGGGGATTGGAGTTTTAAGCACTGTCGCTCTCTATCAACAGTATATATGAATTATTAGACGAATCATGTGCTTCTATGCCAGTGTTCTTTAAATTATAATTACCTCAGTAGCGTCCTCGCCCGCGCCTTGCAGATACTGCACAGTACACATGTACTTCAGATCGTGAGCCTTCTCGAAGGGCAACCTCATTACTATGGTGAAATCATCCAGATATCTGATAAACACATTTTAGTATTAAAAAGTATACATAAATCAAACTTATTCTTTTTCAACTCCAAAGCTTGTTGAACTCAATTTTGATCCAAATATAACAAAACTAGAATTTTTGTACCAAAAGTTTAGAGCTATTTGTGTACATATGTATATTAAAAAATTACAGAAGCATTATTGGGATCTTACTTCTTGTCTCCTTCCTCGAAGAGCTTGACTATCCAGACACCGGTCCATTCGAAACTGATGTCATCGCCATAATTAGCCTTAAAACGGTAGTTGTCGTCACGGGCTACAGAGTCCGGACCGTTATATACGAAATACATAGATGCCGGTTTTGGTATCATGTTTCCACTCACGTCGCTCTGTTAGACAAAAATATTATTAAGATTCAGAACAAAGCTTATTTTTTATGTTAAAACGCAATAGATTCCAGTTATAGTATTTAGTTGTTTTAGCTTATTAAACGTGAGCCTAACTACAGGAAGCTATTATAAACAAATAATATAGTATCGGAGTGTGACTTAACACACAACTTAACCATTAATCATCATCATCATCTCAGCCGGAAGACGTCCACTGCTGAACATAGGCCTCTCTCCTCCTCTAACTAAACCATTGCTCCTAATAAACTTTTATGGCAAGTACTATAATAAGTAATACTGAAAATTAAACCCACCTTAAGTTCAAACTTGAACTTATCACCCTCAGGGTTTTGTTTCACTGAAAAAGTGTTCAGAAGTTTCTTGCCTCCCTTGAGCTTGAGCTCCACCTGGCCCTCGTAGTTGACGGTGTCCTTCTCGAAGTTGGTGTTCGTGACTTTGCCTTTGTAGCTGATGACGGATGATGCGCCTCCGCGTTTAGCAGCGTCAGAGAGCAGAACCTCAGCATGTCCGTTGTATTGCTAAAAATATTTTGTCTATTAAGTAACATATCACTGAATGTGTAGAGTTGTATACGTTCGTGCATTATCTTGAGACTCCAGAGCGTACTGGGCAGACAACAGGCGAAGGACTATTCCTTGTTTACATTTGTACTCTGTTATATTATAAGCGTCCATATTCTAAAGATAGTGCTAATTATCTGGCCTTTTTCCACATTATTATAATAAAAAAAAATATTATAGACTCACATCATTGTTGTGTGTGATATCGCGGTCAACCTTTAGGGTCAGGCACCTGTCGGTCGGTAAAACAACTTCCACAAGGCTGTGAGTCTTGCCAATTAAGTTGAATCCTTCTTGCTTTACGATCAGCTCGAATTTCTTGCCGCAGTAATCGAATTTGTTCCTGTGAAAGCAATTTTGATTAGAATACATAGTAGCCAAACAAAAGACAAACAAAAACGAAGTAAAGCTAATAGTTTTTTAAATCTTATTATTGCACCGTATATTTTTTAAGTTTGTTACACTTTTTATGTACACAAAAAGGAACCACTCGATAATGACCACGTATATTTAAAAATTGTAGGCACTTTAGACTAAATATATGTATATTACTTAGTAAATGTGTATTTATAATTATATTGTATACTTATGCTTAGAATAATATTCAAATGTAGTAATACTAGATAAAGGCAATAGTTTATTGGATTTCAAGCCGGTATATATTAATATATGTATATTTGTTATCTAATTATTCAAAATCTACTTGAAAAGAATAAACATTAATTCTTGCAGCTGGAAATATAATTATGTCAGACGACTATAAAGCTTTGTCAAGTGGCTTGACTTACATAACATGTCTTTTTTAAACTATAGTTTAATGCTTTCTATACGAAATTAAGCTCAAAAAAGGCTTTGATGACAAAGCGAAGTCTACCAATCAATCTACAGTAACTTACTTGGAGTCAAACAGTTTTTCGTTGCTCTTAGTGTTGGTGCTGAAATGGATTTTATCGTTATTGTCCTTTTCGAAGTTCAGGTACAGATCGACATCAGCACCATAGTTTGGTGCCTTCGCCATGAACTTGAAGTCACCCTTGACCTTGCGTTGGGCCTGGAGGAAAAAGCAAATGTTTTAAAATATTGTGAAAAGATGTAATTTTTTATATTAAGATAACTTCTACAAAGTAGGTAATCAGGAGATTAAAAATAAAGGTATTTGTACATTCCCCTGTTACATAGTCGTTGGAATGAGACCGGAGAACTTTCAAACAACAGACACCAAATAGTTTCAACTAACGCCTAATTTGTCTTGAAAAGCAATGTGGTCTATATTGGTTTTTATTCAATAGACAGATCCATTTACAATAAAGATATGTTTGTGCAATGGTTTAAGCTCCCTGTCTTTTAGGCAGGGAGTTTAAGAAAATATACCACGCCTAACCAAAATAATAAAGAAACTTACCTTTGTAAAGTCAATGATGATCATACCGTTTCCTTTGCCATCATTGTCAGTGACCTTGAATTGACCGTTGGCGGAAATGGTGTTCTTGATGATCAACTTCAGTTGTCCGTTAGGATTAGCACCACGGGTGATCTTGAGAAGGTAGTCCAAAACCTCACCCTGGGATTCAGTGACTTTGGCGTGTGAGGAGTACAGGTTGTTAGTCTCAATCATTCCGATGTCAAATCTGGTGATAAAAAATAAAGTAAAGATTATGAATACACCTACATTATATCATGCCGGGCATTGTGATTGTTATGCACAGCTTTAAAGTCTGTGTATTAATGTTCTAACGGCAGAATTCAATATGAGATTGAAGATTTCAAATTTTATTATTGCTGACGCTAAATGTTTTTACAATATTTGTCGAATTAAATAGGTGGTATTAAACTTGAGATCGATTTAGACGAAGTGCAAAGATAGTTAAGATGCTTTATAAATTAGCCACCCTTATATGAAATACAATTGTATAAATAATTTACTTGTATATTCGAATTATCTATTGATTTGATTAGGATAACGATTAGTAAAACACTATAACTTACTTAATATCATGGTTCTGGTTACCCACGGTCATTTTCAAGTGTCCAATAGCACCAACGTTCATATCATTTGGCTTGCTCTTGTGCAGAATAACACCTGATAACTCGTACTTGCCAATATTTTTGAACTCAATGTAGTTTTCAAAGTTGGACTTATCAGCATTAACGATATCTCTCTTTGAGAATACTTCAATGCCATTTTTGTCAAATTCGCCCTTGATCTTTATGCTGTAGTCTCCTGGCTTCTTGATCTGTGTTCTGCCGTTTAGGTTAAATACAGCGTTCTTGTCCATATATTGTCCTTCTGCTTCCACGTCAATCTTCTTGGAGTCAACGTCAACATCAAGACGAGCCTTTATGGGTACAGCGTATACTTCAACTGTAGAAAATATATTGATTTTATTAAGTGTTTTGTTGGTAATGTTTAGTTTTAGTTGTTAATGTTTAGTTATTGTTAATAATATTGTTTTCTCAAAATATACTTACACTTATTTTTGCTAATCAAGTTAAAGTCCTTTTCGGAGCCTTTGTGGTGTTTGTACATCTGTGATAAAACGACGCGGTTTTGGTTATTGCGTAAATCGCCACCGTACATCAGGTCGATCTCATTGCGAATCTGTTTAAAACAAAAAGATAAAGTTAGCAAAGTCCCATATAAATTAAAGGCATTAAATAAAATCTCATTTCAAGATGTTTTACTTACAACTTGATCATATTCAAAGTGTCCCTTCAACCTAAAGTTTACGTATGGGTTTAGTTTGTTCATGAATTCTGCAGTTACATCGTTGTTCTTCAGAGATCCCTTGAAAGTAGCTAAGTCTTTTACAGTTGCATCGAACTCAATATCTTTAGCGCCGCAAACAGTGACCTGGCCATCAATGCAGATCGGCTCCTTCATAGTTTGTAATTTCAATTTGATACCGTCAACGGAATATTTCCTCTTTGAGTCGCTAACTTCTTCAATAATCTGACCAGTTATTGGGATGCTGTTTATTTCTTTGTTATCAGGCAATTTAAATTCAGCAATAGGCTTATATACTGTACGACTGCCACCACCCTGAACGGTAAAACCAGCTTTACCGTAGACTTCTTTGCCATCGTATTTACCCTTGATAAGCATTGTAAGCTCGGCAGGACTGCGAGTCAAAGACACCTGACCAGATACAGCTTTAAGAGGCGAGTCCAAGGCGATCTGTGCTCCAATTTCACGTTGACTGTAGACGTATTCACCAGTCAGCTGAGCACGGCCGTTTTTGGCACCTTCCGCGTCGAACAAAAGTTCAAAGCCTCGTTTTCCAGATTGATCTGAGCGCACAACTCCCTTAACGTGGTATCCTCGAAGGTTCTTTTTCTCAAGCATCAGACGCACTCTAGCAGATCCAGATAGCGGGTAGCTTGCCAAAAACTTGGAAATAGACGTCTGGGCATCAGGTCCAGAGAACGTGAAAGGTAGTGTCATTTCTCCGCATACAGTTAGACCAAGGAAGTCAGCCGCCTGGTCAAAGCATTCAGAAGTTTCTTTCACAACGTTATCAGTCTTCACCGCAGTTTGTTTTTCCATTTGTCCCTTTTCAGCGTAGAAGTAAACCAAGTCATTGGAAGCAGTAATAACCTCTTGCTTGTCGATTGGCAGACCAAATTGCAGGTCAAATCCAGCACCGTTTTCTAAGACCTTGGCAATGACATGGCCGCCGGTGGAACTATGCAGATTCACGATAACCTTCATACCGGCAGCGATACAATCGGCATCAACTAATAAGGCTCCAGTGACCTCAATGTCTGTGCTGGGCACAAGCTTAATGTCAATTTTTGCATCCTGGGGACTCTTCATGATCTGGCGGATGTCGATGTTAGTGGCGGCTTCAAAACGACCAGTAGCTGCACCAACAAGGTCGAGCTTAAGAGGAAGACCAGTGGATGTTGGGTAAGCGAGCTCAGCGTCCAAGAAGAGAAGATGGGCACGGACTTCTTGCTGCAAAGGTAACACAAATCTATAAATACACAAACTTTGCAAGAAATTTGTAGTGCATATTTAAATTTGCATGCCAATTTTAAATTATTTGATGTTATAAAGTTCTTACCTGGAAATGTTTGACTTCGTTGATGCCCTTGTTGACGTACTGCATGAACTGATCCATGACTTTGTCAAAGTCGAAACCCTTGCCATCTCCAAGAGATAGGAATACGGCATCAGTTCCGAATAGTTTGATGTAAAGGTCCAAATCTAACTCGTTATTGTAAGGAGTTGATTCTGCTTTTAACTAAAAAAAATAAAAAGAGAGACGATGCTTAATATTTTTAATTTTTATATGATTTGAAACTGACATCACATTTAAAAAGCTTTTGAAATGTAATTTTGCGTTATGATACTATATGCTATCAAAAGTAGGGTCATGACTAATTCTAAATCGTACCAGTAAAGTTTGTAGGATAAAATACTATAATTTTATACTACTTCTCGAAATCAATGGCTGGAGTATAATAATAATACCATTACCTGCCAGAGAAGATCACCCAGCCCGATTAGGGAATTTGTATTTGTTCACATCTTGCTCTTCTTCAGAGCTATTCCATGTGTGCATAAGACACGCGAGGAGTTAAAAGTTAAAAGTAAATTAATAAAACTTACGTTCTTGTCAAAGTTGTCGACGTCAGATTTAACGGAGCGACGTCCCCTAGAAACCGTGCTCTCAGCCTTCTGTTTGTATTCAGCCAAGGGAGTTACAATGTACTTGTTGTACATGTCTTGTGGGTTCTCAGTGCGGAAGAAGCCTTTAGGTCCAAGCAAGTGTTCTGCAATACGGTCCAAGTTGCCTTGACGACCGCCAACCTAGAATAAAGTCCGGAATTTAGAGAATATTACATACACTACTAACTAAGTATTAGTTTTATCATCGTTTATGAGCCTTTCCAGCAGAATTAAGGTATAGAAAATGTCGATTGCAATAAATATGACTAACATTTTATAGAATGAAACTTTTATTTATAGTAACAACAACTAATATTCGTTCAACATTATTAGGAATAGTAGAAACATCCTGAAGGTCACGCGTACGTATTCTTTAAAAGCTTTATCTTGAACTTAAATATCATTTACAAGCGATTTTGATTATGAGATTTGATATTAGAATTCAGGGGTTTTACCGTGAATTCTGTGATAAATATATGTTGGCTCAGAATACTCTAGCTTATTAGACATATTTTTGCTTACCTCAAGAACATTCAAGCTATGTCCAAAGAGCTCAGCAGTCATGTTTAAAGCGACGGATCTGGGTAGGAACGAATCCTGAGAGTAGATGACATTTTGTTCAATGTTTCCTCCAAGACCGAGAAGGTCAATGTTGAAAGATTCTTCCTCAGAGAAGGAATATTTCCTGGAAAAGATTAACTCTTGCTAAAATACAAACAATATAACGTAGCTTAAGCCTATTAACGTTTAAATAGTATACAGATGACATAGACTTCTACAACAATGTTGGAATCCCATATGATAATGAACTAATTGCTGGCTGCGGAGCACAGTTTCAGCAACTTTTAAGTAACAACAATTAAAAATTAAATATAACAGACAGAAATTTGCTCCAAATAAATTATTTGATACGCCAATATAGCATGGAATCTTATAATTGGTGGCGGTCACTTGACCTACGACCTACGAGATCTTGCTAAATATACACATATATATATATATTTATACATATATATATATATATATATATATATATATATATATATATATATATATATATATATATATATATATATATATAACATTTAAAAACATTTTTGCTGCTATAATATTATAGCAGCAAAAAATGTTTTTTATATTACAAATCTGAACGATGGCTGCGAGATAGGAGTAGGACAAAGTAAATATATAAACATACAAGTTATTATAAAGTAATAGCAAGTACCTGACGTCACTGTTGAACTTGTTAGGAGTGCGGATGAGTCCGTAGTGCTGGCGAGCGAGGTGCTTGTCAGGGTTGGAAGACGAGCGGATGTTACGCAGAGAGGTTGAGATGAAGTTGCCAACTGGAATATAATATACATACATTTGTTACTATTTTCTTAAACATCCCCCGCACTAGTTCGCACCCACAACACTCAGCATGAAGGCGGAGGCAACGCTTAAAGCACTACGCCATCCGTGGTGCGGTCTATATTTAGACTACTGAGTATAAAGTAGCAGCAGTTGTAACATCACTCTGTCTAAAGAAGTAAGTTTTCACAGCTACTATAATAATATGTGTGTATGTACTATAGTAATGTCATGTATTTGCCATGGCTTATGTCAGAACGATACTTTGCATTTCGTCATTTATTTGATCGTGATTATTTTTGTCTGTCTCCTATAACCACTTGGCATTCATTTGAGAACCTACTGATTTCATACAGATAGTAATAGAATAATATATTAACTTAACCATGGTATTCGTAAAAATATTTGAAATAGCAAATACTGCGGGCAATTCTAAATTTTACAATCTGTAATAAGATGTTTGCCAAATCGCATATCATATTATGATATAAGGTTCCACTTGTTACGTATTAGTTGTGCGGTGCGGTCTATGCGGTGAAATATAGGAACGAACAAGTCCGACTTGATAATGTTTAAGTCCCACGTAATCTAACTTATCAAATGTTATTTGACAGACGAACGCAATAATATTTTCGCCACAGCGGTCAAACAAAGTCTACATTTAGATGTTATGAGCGGTAGAACTTACAGATTTACGCTTATCTGAAAGGATCAACGGATTGTTATAATTTAAATAAAATGCATACCTTGGTGAACGGGTTCAGACTCGAGCAAGTTCTTAATCTCAGAGGCGGATTGACTGCATGGGCAAGCGATGACGGCAAGGTAAGCCTTGATGCGGATTTCGGAGTCCAATTGACGGTTCTTCATGATCTCGATAGCGGTCTTCTTCAACTGTTCATAAACGTAAAACGTTAGTGTAAATAAACATAACGGAAATACCTTAAAAACCCGAAACTGGTTTTTATGATCAAATTCGTTCGGCAAAGATCGTCCGAAAAAGCAAGAATAGAGTTACATATACTTATAATATTTTTGAAGAGTATACATAGTTACAAAATCCGGACTGTACTAATTTATTAAACCTAGAACACAATAATATCTCAACTTCTCACAATTATTTTAAGCATTAATTAACGAAAATATGTTTTCCGGTGAAGAAATAGTCAAAATTCGAAAGGTCATTTTCTTAAGAACTTACTTTCGAAGCACAAGCGTCCGCTTGGAAAGCTTCAAGAACTGCAGCCTTAACCCTGGGTTTGACATTGTTGTCGAGAGCGCAATGTGACAGCTTCTCAATAAGATTGTCCTCCAAGTGGTGGATGTTGCGGATACCCTTCAGCACGGCTACCACCTGAAATAAAGATTACGATTACGATAAGAAATCAAATATTATCGATATCAAATTAATTAATTTATAAAATCTTGTCTATAGTTCTAAACAGGAAATGGTATCGTGTATCACAAAACACTCATGTAATAGAATTTTACAAAGAAAACTACATTGACATTACAAACAGTTAGGGACCAGATTTAAAGAAGTACGCTGTTCTTTAAATATATATGCTTAATATGCTTTAATAATGCAGTTTTCTTTATATATTTATTATATATTTTAGAATAACCATTTATCAATTACTTCTACTATTCTATAGATATAGCAGGTAGACAAGGGTTTAGAGTAAATTAAATATAATAAGATAGTCAATCAATAAAAAGCTATTGCTACTTACATTATCTTCATCAACCTTGGTCTTCGGGCGACAGTTTTGCAACTTAGCTGCGAACTTTTGACTAAGGGCAACAACTCCATCATTTTTAACTTTATGGCATTCGTGCTCGCGGCAGAAGACACCAGCTAATCCACCAACTCCCAGGTATACTTCTTTAGGAAGATTCGGCATGTCCAAAATAGTCTGAAAAGACAATCATTGATGTAGAATAATTATATTTGCATATTATCAATGCGCAAACTTCGAATTAAGGAATTAATTTAACATGACATCTGGTCAGTATATTTTTAAAGAAATCTTAGGTAATACACCTATATTTTAGGAGCTAGTAATAGAGCCAAAATATTATTTTCTACCAAGATGCTTATGGATTCCCAATAAACGTGCATTATGCTTGACCTAAAAGTAGAACTTAGAACCAATTATTGTCAATTGTAGAAGCGCTAACTCTCTTACTACTGGTCCATTTCGTTAGGCCATAGACTTATGATGGTAAAATCTTAAATATTAGTAAATTGAAATGAAATTAGTCTTACAGCGGCAGCCTTAAGAGCATCATTGCTGACGTGCTTGGCATTGCCCAGGGACAAGAACACCAGTTTCTGCTCAATAGGACCAAGTTCCTTGTTCTTCAACAGTTGGATGGAAGTTTCAATGCTGGGGCCAGTGCCGGCACGGATCAGACCATCCAGGAACACTCGTCTAGAAAATAACAGGAAATTAATAATCTCTCTCTCTCTCCCTCTATATTTTCAATATGCGTTACATTTATCAGTTTATCTTAAACTAGCTTTTTCTCGCGGCTTTGCTCGCGTAATAGAAGTTTAAGTTATGCTAGTAACAGAGTTTTCTTTAAAATTGAATATAGGCCATGTTACTTGCTAATAATATACAGCTTTCTAAAAGTGAAATAATTTTTAATTCGTATGAGCAGTTTTTGAGTTAAACAAACAAACAAAAAATCAAATCTTTCCTTTTTATAATATTAGTATAGATATATTACTAATTATTATGAGGTTATAGAATACCATTATTATAAGTCAAATTGAACAGTGGTTTAATCATTTTTTTCGGGGTGTTTGTTAAATACGATTACTAAAAAGCTGAGAAAGTAGTTTACTTGAAGGTTTGGATGCTTATAATATTAGGGGAAATAAGAAGTCACTGGTTACAGGCAAATCTCCTGTTAGCACATTGTCTTATTTAAAATATCTGCAAGCTGTTCTATATTGTATTCTGTATTTATTTACTTCAAGATAAACAAGGTATGTATAATATGTATGTATTTACAAAAAAAAGAAAAAACGTTTATATGTATGTTTATCCATTGTCTAGTACCCATATTACAAGCTCTGCTTAGTTTGGGCTAGATGGTGTTAAAAAGAAAAAAAAACTTTTGTATGTTTTAATAATCTTGTCAAAATTATATTCACTCATACAAATACTTACTTTTCAACATCATTGCCTTTGATGTGACTGTAGACCTTAGTCAAATCGTCTTTGCTGGTGGTTCTTAAGATCTGCAAAGGTTAAAATGAATTCAACATTGGCAACATATTTTACATTATTGAAAAATAGAAAGGACTTTATATTTAACTTACTATTATGAATTCTAGAATTTATATGTTATCAATCTAACCAAGTAAGGCAATCCGCCTTTAGATTCAGCTAAAGGAAAAAGGTCCTGTAGTCCTTACCCTGACGAGTTGCGCGAAGTTGCCAGCAGATTTGGAGCTAGCTTCAGTAGCGCACGTCTGTGCAGTTTCCTTAACAGCGTTCAATGCGGCGTGCATGTTGTTCTTGCTCTGGACTCCATGAGGATTCTCAAAGATAATAGTGCGGGATACCGTGCAGTGACCTGTGGACAAAATTTTTCTAGCTTAAATTTCGAAATAACGTGGGTAAAAAGTGACTTGATGATGTTAAAAAAACAGTTTTGTTGTTCATTAATAAAACATTAGTAAGCCTGAAATTAATAGAAAATACATTAATCTTGAAAATGTTATTCAAAATAGTTTTTTATTTATTGTATTTTTTTATAATTCGATATTTTATAATTATTGCTTTTGTTGTCAAACTTACTTGGGGCATTGGCAGCCCTAGCTTTGCCAGTGAGCGTCAGCTTGGTGTGGACCTTCGCCCTAGCTCCATTCTCACCGACGGAGAAAGGCCTGTACAAGTACTCTTCGGTTGCAGCTACCTTCTCAGGCACGCCGTTGTTAACTTTAGTCTCCACGTTCATGCTTGAGCGCAGCGCTTGAGTGTCCTTGATTTGCTGTTGATAAAAGTTATTTGGTTTGAGTATTTTATATATATGTAGTAATTGCTTGCTTTAAAGGATATTTAAAAGCTATAGGTACGTAATCATTGTTTAGAGAATGTAAAAGGTTGTTTTAAAATATCGGCTTATGATATTTTTTGTATCATGACAGGGCAAATTCAAAATATATGCAATTCTTATAAGTACTTTCCTTTTGATCTATAATTGATATAGTTCTCACAAAATAAAAACCTGGAATACTTACAGCATTAGGATTGAAAACACCAGTCATCAGGTCATTGTTGCCTTGCTCACGGTGACCACAGCGGGACAAGTCACGGTTACGGTGGACCAGGACGGCACCACCTTCCTGCGAGGACGACACTTCTGTGGGGCATGTACCGAAGATATCCACCTGGAAGATAAGTTACGTTTAGTACAATGATCTTGTACAAAAATATCCTTTAGAAACCGGGCGTTTCTGAATTGAGAAAGTAGCAAATTTTAATTGAGTAGACCCAAATATTTTTTACAGAATGGAATTTCATCAAACCACTGCCATTAAAGCATTTATTTAAGTATCATATTTATACTTTTATGTTGTTTAAATTTCAAGGCAACTAGAAATAGAAACAAACAATATTTTAAGTAGGTAATGCTTAAGTAGAGTTTGAGTTATTCTTAACATTTAATTCTTAATTCAGAAAGCGCCGGTAATAATGATTTAATCACGGTAACTGGTAAGAAGCTAAATTGCGAAGCATTTAAATGTTTTTTACCATCTGAATTTTTATTCGCGGCTACAGCAAC
Source organism: Catocala sponsa (assembly GCA_963564715.1). Classification (NCBI taxonomy): domain Eukaryota; kingdom Metazoa; phylum Arthropoda; class Insecta; order Lepidoptera; family Erebidae; genus Catocala; species Catocala sponsa. The sequence continues at coordinate 12,228,511 of OY751352.1, forward strand.
TGACGTTGCAGAATTTGAATGTACGGATAATGATTTTCATAGATTTACCTGGGTGGAAGACTTCTGCTCGGTCTGTAAGAGAGAGATAATAGCCCTCTTGATGTTGAGTGAGCGACGGGAGTCGCCATCCTCAGCACAGATCTCGGCACCAACGCGGCCATCTTGTAACGTGAAGCGCACTGGTTTTTCGATGCCAGTTGGACCTTGGTGTTTCTGTTGAAAAATGTAATGAGATTATTTATGTGCAGGTGAGTAGTCAAATATAGGTAAAACAGGCGCTTTTTTTTGTAAATATTTTTAAATTAGATTGCTTAATATTGAAAATAATGATATTACGAATGTTATAAGATATTGTTTTTATAAGCGATTTATAAGAAATACGTTGTTTTTTATTTAATTACAAGTATATAGAGTTTATATGCTGTGTGTGTACGATGATTAGCATAAAGTGGATAAAAATATGGTGGGATGTTATCTTAATTAGATATATTTGTTATAAAATATAATACTAACCTTGCCATCAGGGCCAGAGATAACCAGATTCTGCACTGACAATTCATGCACGCAGTTGCCCACTGAGGATACAGTTGCCTGTCCCAGCAGCTTGACACTGGTCTCCTGGTTAGAGGAGTCGCTCAAGTAGATGGATACGGTACCCTCAACGCCATAGTTGTACTTGTGACCATTTAAGAAAGCCTGAGTCGTCGGAGCTAAAAAGAAATAATACCATGGTTAGATAGATGAAAGGTTAAAATTACAATCTATTGTTATTTGTGTGTGACTTTTATAAAGCATGCAATATCTTTTTTAATAATAAATTTACTTTAAAACAAAGACAATTACATAAAAATGAAATGGGTATAATAAAATATAAAATAGTAACTTACATCCTTTGCAAGCTATGGAGCATTTATCTGAAACAAACAAGGTAATTTATGTTCATTAGTTAGTAATTACAGGCAACATAAACAATTAACAATAATTACATATAGTTTACTAGCTTTTGCCCGCGGCTTCGCTCGCGTTAATTTAGAATTTGACAATCAATTCGGGTTGTACTCTGCTTGTAATAATATAATTCAATCATAATTCGAAATACACGTGGCGCCATCTATTATCATAAGAACATTATTGTTGTTTTCCTCGCGAACAGTAATTTTTTTCGAGATGAAAGGTAGCCTATATCCGTTTCTGTACACGTGACAATGTATATGCAAAATTTCAGGATGATCGGTTCAGTGGTTTAGCTGTGAAAAGGTAACAAACAAACAAACTCATTTTCGCTTTTATAATATTAGTTACGAAGGATGAATATTGATAATGGCTGATAATGGCTTATTGATTGGTAACGCGTTATGCTAAATTGTCCTCTTATTGTTAATATTAGCGACATCTATGACATAAATGTCCAGCATTAGCCCTGCCCTAGTGATTAATATAACGTGAGAAATACCCTATCGTGCCATACTGACAAAAGCCTTTGCTATCACTATCTCGATTTGAAAAGAAAAATATAAATAAATAACCAACACGCATATCAGATTTAGATCTTCCAATCCAGGCGAGCAGCTGACGCTTTGAAAATAACTAGGTAGCTTTTATTACGCATCTCAGTCTACGTAATGACTGCCAACGAACAACGGATAAGGGGTCCCGCAAGGCATAAACATAGGTCCGGACTAAACGTGTGAACAAAGCTAATAAAAACAGTCCTCGATAAAATAAAACTACGTAACAAGACCAATAATAAAAACTTAAGTGATGAGTAGCGTTACGTCAAAGTCAATCGTCGCCATCAATCTCAATAAAATTAGTCGCTGTCCAGGGAGAAAGCAAGCAATCAATCATTTAGAAGAAATGATTTGACCCGAGGCTATCATTGAATAAATCATTTAAATAATTAGAAATGTGTAAACACACATGGTTCAAGGTACGATTCCACTATTTACTTGTATTTACAACAAAGTAGATCCCGGATCAGGGGTCATAGAGTTATCTTTGTATGAATCAGCAATGGTTTGATCAGAGTAATATTTCAAGGCTGATGTTTATTAGAAATACATAAAACTTTTTAATATACTCGTATCTACGAGTATATATAAATATCATTTTAGGATAATGTGATTTGACTCGATATAGAGACAAAAGGGAACATTTACTTCAAATAAATTTAACTCTACATATGTAGATATGGATTTTTGGATAAGTACGTTATATATCAAATGTTCATTTCAATCCATTACAAATTTAATTACAGTACTAGTTGCCTCATTTTATATTCCTACTTAATCCCTACTTAATATTATAGATACGAAAGTAACTCTGTCTGTCTGTTACGCTTTCACGCCTAAACCACTGAACCGATTTTGATGAAATTTGGTACAGAGATAGACTAGACCTTGAAAAAGGACATAGGTTACCTTTTGTTGTAAAAAATGCTATGAAAGGGTTGGAGTAAGAGATGAAAGTTTGTATGGGAATTTGTCATTATCGCGCCTAAAAATGCTGCAATTCCACGCGGCCAAAGTCGCGGACAAAAGCTAGTATTGAAATAAAGGTGTTACAACATAATTATGCATGCTGTGAAACCTTAAAATTTTGTGCATTTAGTTACTATTTATGGTCTTATTTAGTTATGTAGAAATTATGTAACAACTACTTGATGTCCAAATAAATAAATACTAGCGGTCGCCTAGTGCTCGAAATTCGACCAAAGTTTGCCTGCAAGATATTGCTGATATATATCATTATATTTTGATATCTATATGTAACCATAGTTACGCGCTTCGACTGCGTACGTGTCAAATGCATGGTTGTGTGCGTGTAGTGTTTTTTCATTAATTTAATGTATTTAACGCATAATTTAAAAAAAATATTAGCATTCGTCACTTCTTCTCTGTATAAACTATAAGTGTGCGAAAGTTCATACTCCTCCGTCCGCCCAATTTTCGTAAAAAGGGATCCAAAATAAAATATAGATCAGAGGATGCCCTCCACTACGTTTTTGTTACAGATTGTTTTGTTATGCAAATATGTAATTAGGTAAATGTTATGACACAAATACCACTATCATGCCATAGGTAACAATTTGCATCTATATTTTTTATCTAACCTAAATCTTGCATTTTCCTTGTACAACCAGCATCAAATTGTTATTGGTTTTTACCACTTATAGAAAAATTATAAAAATTATTAGAAAGTCACGATACATTTTTCTATTCACGATCAAGGATCATTCTCCCTCTCAGTGTGACCCCTGCGCAAGCGCATCGATTATCCAATTCGATGAAGAGGGGACTGTTTTGTCCCCGAGTTTGGCGACCCGAATTGACCTCTAATATTTAAAGCATAATCGACCTATATTCTAGAAAGTTCTTATAAGTCTCAAAGTATTTATAAGAGTTACAATTTACAGTCGCAAATAAACATTCATTATAAAGCAAATAATATACGTGTTAAATTTCTCAAAACCTAATTTTGAAATTGTCTCTGTTACTTTACTACATAATAATACTGCTTTATTACTACATAATAATACTGCTTTATTACTACATAATAATACTGCTTTATTACTACATAATAATACTGCTTTAGCATTACAGAATCATGAATTCTGGTTTACAATTCCATGACCGGGAACGGAACTGGGCTCTTAACGGTAGTTAATCTAAGAGCGATGCTAAACAAACACATCCGTACACAGAGGGGATGTGCACATAATTGATGCTATTTAGTGACTGAAATGTCAGAGGAATTTGATATGAGATAATCGTACAGGTAATAGTGCATACAATTTTGGCAAAGGATAAAATTAATGTGCAAATCCTAACTATAATATTATAAATACGAAAGTGAGTTTGTTTATTTGTTTGTCTGTTACTTTTTACGCCTTAAGTACTTGACTGATTATTATGAAATTACGCATACGCATTGTCACGGGTACAGAATAGAAAACAGGGTACCATTAATCCAGAAAAGTACTGTTACTAACCTAACGTACTTACGCGAGCAAAGTCGCGGGCAAAATCTAGTTATAAAATTACTTTGTATTAACCGCACGGGTAGGTGGTCATAACTCTTCTATAATTAGAAGTTCTCCGTAGAGCATTATATAATAATGATAAGTTGGAAACAAAACTGAACAACCACACACAGCTTAACAAAGAACAGTACCTAAGCGATAAAAGACAGATAATATTAATTTAATAATAAGATAATTTCAACTCAAGAGTGTAAATGTTATCGTATTTGTTATTACTAACCATTTCATTATAAGTGAACAGTAGCCATTGTCAAGGAATTTCGGCATTAATTACTCTGTTAGTCTTCTTATCAACTCGTATAATTATAAAATTTACTAATCGGCGAAGTAAACGATTTGGAAAAATGTATCGTTGAGAGACATAAGGGAATGAAAGCTATCCGACGACGTCAAGGATAAAGTGAAGTGGGCAGCCAAAATAAAGAAGGCTAAACCATGTGGAATACCTAGACAGGAAAAGGGATATTATACAAAATAGTATAGAAGCGCACTGTGATTTCGCTTAAATGTTGTAGCTTGCAAAGGAAGCACGGACGTTATGGACGTGGTGAGGAACCATGCAGAAGACGATAAACAAATAGAGTCGTGTTGGGTTCCTACGATATACTTACCGCGCAAACACAACACGAGGAAAGAATATTACCAACCCTATAAATGTTGGCATGAATACCATAATTCAGGCTCCTTAATAAGGCACTGCATTATGTAGTAATGTGTTTCTTAGCTTCTTGAAAGAACTGCGATTTATATCCCAACTAGCTTTTGCCCGCGGCTCCGCTCGAGTTAATTTAGAATTTGACAATCAATTCGGGTGGTACTCTTCTTGTAATAATATAAATCAATCATGATTCGAAAGACACGTGGCGCCATCTATTATCATAAGAACGTTATTGTTGTTTTCCTCGGGAACAGTAATTTTTTTCGGGATGAAAGATAGACTATGTCCGTTTCTGTACACCTGACAATGTATATACAAAATTTCAGAATGATCGGTTCAGTGGTTTAGGCGTGAAAAGGTAACAAACAAATAAACTCATTTTCGCTTTTATAATATTAATTAGGATTAAGATTAGGATGTTACAAGTGTCCCCAGGCCTAGCGGCGGAAGCTGCTTACCTACTATCGGCTTTATGCTTGTTTGTAAAGTTGGTTATAAAAGAAACGAGATTTTAAATTTAGTGTAAAGGATTTAGCAGAATAGCGAATAATTAATATTGAATTAGTCCCAATTTTGCGTCTCGCAAATATCAAATAGTTCAATACGTTAGCATGCTTAAGTACACATATACATATATAGCTACTTTAAATACATTAAACGAGATATACTGAATAAATTATGGACTACAATATGCAGTACGCCAATTGCCCTAATAGTAAAAAATCTATAAATACATACATTTATGCATTTTCGATACAGCGACATAAAGTAATAAATGTTTTATGTAACCATGAAATACTACATAAAAATGGCTACAATTTAACGGAGCTTCGTAAAATCTTCTCTGCTTTATTCAAACATAAAATATATTCGGTTCTACTGAATTTTCTTTGCAAACGATTGAAAAGAGCATAGGAAAACCAAGATGGCTGCTGAAAAGTTGCCGAAAATTTAGCAACAGTGTTAAAATATATTTAATTAGCTTAAGAATAACTTAGGTTTGTGATTTTGAAAAAAAATACGCAGTATTTCAAGCATATAATAAGTATTAAGTAGTTTAATTTCAATTTAAAACATTAGCATAAACGTAAAACCATACTTATATGGCAACGGTTTTTACAAATGTATGTCCCTTTTTCGCAACCTGCAAGCTTAAAGAAAAGCTGTCATATAAACATACTTTAAAAATCTTGGATTTCATTGTTCAGAAGCTTTGTCAAGCTGCGACTACTGGTTAACAATGGCCAAGAAGTCTATCAAAGATTTTGAAGAAAGACTTTAAATAAGTTGTGATATCTGCGATTCCAATTATCATAATTTTCCATAGAAGCGATTATTATTTACCTTTTTGTAAGGGCAATGTGACCAGCTGTTTGTAAACTGATATTTATCGATCCAATGTTTAATTAATCTAATTATCAATACCTATGACAAGTCCATTACCCGCAACTGACATTGGACCAAGAGATAGTACAATCTCGGGTCAAAGTTGAGCTCTATCAATGTTTATTGCAAATAATAATTGTTAGCACGTTATCTGCCGTCGTTAAGTCGTTAACGACGACGATTTTGTTCTTTTCTTAACCTAATGCGGAAAATTTCGACTTGGTTTTTTGAGGTGATTGATAAGTAACATTTACTTTGAGACTGAGATTCTGGGAACTGTTACTATTATTACCTTTGTCAATACTGTCTATGGCAGTATATACATATTATATATCTATCTTGGATTGTAAATCTGGTGTGTTGTTATTATTGACATTCATATTCCTTAAGACTTGGGTAACTGAATGAACATGCTTTTACTACAACTTAGTAGAGATCTTAGTCTTATCTTGATTCGATCCACAGTTAACAATGTCACCCGTGCATCTTGTTGTCGGATAAGGTTTGCAAAAAAGCGCGGTGAGTGAAACAAAAAGTATCAGCTTTTTTTTTTATTTTACTTGTACTTCCTGTCATATCTTTCATCATTTAATTCAGCTTGGCTGTATCCATTGTTGGACATCGGATACAGTCAGGCTGATGATAATGCTGAAAGATAGGATAAGAAGTATAAGTAAAATTATATTTTATTATAAACTAGCTGTGCCCGCGGTTTCACCCGCGTTTATGGTTACTGCGCTGCCCCCGTGGGTCGTAGCGTGATGTTATATAGCCTATAGCATTCCTCGATAAACAGGCTATCCAACAATAAAATAATTTTTCAATTCGGACCAATAGTTCCTGAGATTAGCGCGTTCAACCAAACAAACAATCTCTTCAGCTTTATAATATTAGTATAGATAAAGAATCCGTCTCATGCCTATAAAAACGGTATAAGGCAGCCTGTAAAATAACATTACATGCACAATTTCTTGTTTTCCTCGTTAAATGCTACTTTATGATTTGATTTGATAAATAATCGCCACAGTATATCAGTTATTAATTTGATAGCTCAGGAACTATAAAGCCTAAGCTTGAAATTTAAGTGAGCATATTTCTTACAGGTTCTGTAGTACTCTCTCTCGGCAAATACGCTAAGCAAGGATTATACAAAATCTATACAAAAAGACATAAGGGCAAGTTGAAAGCTGAGACGTAACAATTTTTAAATATCATATACCAAGGATGGTGTAGTAGAGAGAGAAGATTATAGGTAGATTTATTGTTTTGTAGATACTCTAGCGACAAACGAATCATTACTAGTCTTAGAAATGCAGCTAATCTTTATCATGAAGATTTATTTGGAAATGCTATCGACGTACTGGAAAATAAATTACATAAAAATAACAAGACCACCTAGCAATTTTACTCTTTAGAAGTCATTTGTAACCTGCACAGTCATTTTTGTAAATTTCTCCTTTTAAACGAGATACTTCACACATGAGTTAATTAACACCTGTCACGTTACTGTAATGATCCCGCTACACAATCATTAAATTATATTTTAAATATTTAGGATCTATCTTATAAATGCTACTATGCCATACTCTATGCTAATATTTTCAGTATGATAGTGTTAATTACAACCTTATTGAATAATCATTAACAAAGTATGCAAAGTAAGCTTTTGTGTTATAAATTATTTAAAACAATAGGTAAATATTAGAAAATAAACTATAGTTTATTTTTGAAAATCAATATAACAATAAACTAGGAGTTTTTTTAAATAATCCCTCGCACGCATATAATAAAAATCAAATAGGTACACAAAAGCTTTAAGAAAACAGAAAACAGATCACTCACCATTGCCGTATGCTGATTTCCCTATCACGGAAACTAATAATAATACACTTAAAACGCTAATACTACTTGTTCCCATCTTGATGTGGGATGAAGTAACACATAGAAAATCAGTCTTTTTATTGAAACAATACTTTGATCCGACGGCTGCCTGCTTCCAAAGGCAAATGCGCGGGATTCGAACGCGCTCACCCCTTTTATAGACGCTGCAGTTCGACCAATCAGATGGCTCAAATTGTAATACATAATCTAATAAGAATATTTGTTGCTGATAAAACTACGGCCATAGGTCAGATGTATACTTTTGTTGGAGATTACAGAGATAGTTTTCGCTAGAGTACATTTTAGTTGAGGAACTTAAGGAGTTCGAGTACTTAGATTCATTTACTTTGTGTTTTTTATAAAAATAATAATAACTTTTATTGATCATTTTATAGTGCATAAGTTGCAGTTTATATATATATTGTACAGTAACTGGTTTTCTACAATTATAGTGGATTTTTACCGACTTCAAAAAAGGAGGAGGTATTCAATTCGTCTGTTTTTTTATGTTTATTACCTCGTTTCTTTCGACTGGGTGAACCGATTTTGATGATTCTTTTTTTATTTGAAAGCTGGTGCTTCCCGTGCGGTCCCATTTAATTTTTATCAAGATTTGACTATTCGTTTTCGAGTTATACTTAATAATGCGTATTTGGCTACATTGATGATGTTCTCATATTTGGCAAGGTTCACTAAAATCCGAGAAATAAACAAAATTTTAACAAAAAAGAAAACCGACTTAAATTAAGAATATTCTAAAACTTAAAATGCACTTAAAAGTTAATAAATAATTGCATATTCTTGTGAATAATTAAATTATTGTTATTATTGGAGTCGGTGTCAGCCAAGGTAGGTTTGTAACTAATTAAACATGAGATGTCTTACTATAATCATAACATAACATTGGCACGCACAATTACACACATAGACGCAGCACGCGGCGCGGCCGGCTGACACCGACTCCAAAAATAACAATAATTTAATTATTCACAAGAATATGCAATTATTTATTAACTTTTTAGTGCATTTTAAGTTTTAGAATATTCTTATATGAAGCCGGTTTTCTTTTTTGTTAAAATTTTGTTTATTTGATATCCTAACTAGGTTACTGCATAAACCGTATGAAGAAGTACCAGTTTCTATTCTCCAAGAATTACAAGCTTAGTTAATGTTATTAAATACATAATATGTTGTGTTTTATTGCGGCAATATTACTGTGGAATAAAAACTAAAAAAAAATATTTTAATACACGGTTTGTGTTTGAAAGACGTGTTAAAGAAAGCTGTGATTATTTTATAGAATGTGTAGTAAAATTAAATTTAATGTATACTGTGAAAATAACATCTAAATTCATTGTACCAGCTTTATAAATTTTTTGGTCTCAACGTAAACTTTTTCTCAACTACGTGATATAAAATATAATAATGAATAAAATGCGATGATTTTACCAGAAACTCTTTTTACGCCATTATTAATTAATTTGTCACCACCTGCTGACAAAGCCACTTGCTATAACTGTGGAAGTATGTGTTATACGTCCCCACTGGCGATAGTTGGGATTATTTTTTCCATTTATCCTCAGTGGTGACAAAGCCAGTAGTAACAACTGGGAATAGACGTTAATTATACGTAACTAATAGTAAACAATAATATAATAATAATAATAATATTCTATCACATACACACAACACCATCTAGCCCAAACTAAGCAGAGCTTGTACTATAGGTACTAGACAATGGATAAACATACATATTATATACTTTTTTTTTTGTAAATACATACATATTATACATAGAAACACCCAGACCAAGACAAACATCCATGTTCATGCACACAAATGTTTGACTTGTGCGGGAATCGAACTCGCGACCTCATGCGTGGCAGTCGGTTACACTAACCACTACGCCATCGAGACCGACAACTTTTTAAATTGTCTGAAATTACATCAAACTTATATCAAAACCAGCTGTAGCTATTTATAACATGTTTTTGCACAAATGATTTCTATCTCTGATAGTTAGATTAGTATAGGGAACGATGAGGCTAACATTTTATTATTAAAATAAAAAAGCCCTAAAAATAAAAAAGATTAAAAAAAATTACTTATCTTAAATGGTCAACAAGGAGTATTATTGATTTTTTAACATAACTTTTTGCTTCATTCGTTTAAGTACTATTACACTTACATTTATAGTGCTTAATGCTATCATAACTTTAAATGTAATAAATCCTACTATACTACTGATATTATATTGTGAAAGTTTGTGTAATTTGTTTGAATTTTTGTTTCTCAATCACGCGTAGACCACTGAACAGATTTTGACGAAACTTGGCACACAGATAGACCAATAACCTGGAATAACACATAGAATATTATTTCATCCCGGCAATGCAATCTCGTGAGATTTATGCACGAAGTTGCGAGTAGAAACTACTTTGTCTATAATAGTTCAATATAAAACAATATCTAACAAAACATATGTATGTATATGACAGTTGTGCATTTTGGTAAATTTATATATAGTTCAAATCATATGGCATATAACATCAGCTGGTTACTAACTAGCTATAACTTTTTAATACAACAATGTTGGCAAGCAAACAGTCGTGTAGTCGTTCTGTTTAGTGCTTAGCGTTTATTGTAACCTACCAACACACCTAAAACAACACCAAACCTAGGCAAAATGAATTATAGATGGTATTAGAAGGAAGAAATGGAAGAGGTAGAGCCTTTTGAACTTTACATAACAGTGCCATTTACGGAAATTAATAATATTGTTATTATTATTTTTTTCATATTTTCAACATATGTGTTTATTTCCTTGTGTATGTATTTCTTGAATATTTTTGAGAATATAGACACCAAAGCTATGGGTCTATAGTTTGACATATTTTCTTTACATTCTTTTTTGTACATAGGTTTTACAATCACTGTTTTTAATCTATCAGGAAAGATTCCCGTCTCAATACACAAATTTACAATATAACTAATGTGTTGACAGATATTGTTTGCTACAAATTTTATAACCTTTGTAGAAATGCCGTCATACCCAACGCTATGGTTTTATTAAAATATTCTTAAAATATTCTTATCCAGGTTTCTGTAAGAGCCACCCTCTTATACTTTTCCTGGTAGAGCGGCCCATTCATACTGTCACCATAATCATATTTAAAACCCCATCATCATCATTCATAACCTAAATTCCTACCTAATTTTATAAATACGAATGTGAGTTTATTTGTTTGCTTCTTTTTCGTCTGTTTGTTTGTCACGCTTTCAGGCATTAAGTATTCGATCAAATTTTCATCCAAAGAGGTACTGTTTCCAAGCGCAAGAAGCCGCGGGCAAAAGCTAGTATATGATAATGATAAGTTAAGCTTTTCGCTAATATAGTTAATTAACATAAAGTAAACATATATCTAATAATATAAAATCTTCATTCATAGGTTTCGTGTATGTTTTATGTGTTAATTATTTATGCCTATGTCAATCTCGAATTATAAATAAGCACATTAAATGGTCTTTTTATATCTATTTAAACATATTACAGGCATGGAGGTGAGATTTTTGCCTAGTTTATATGAAGGCATGAAAGTATATTATATGAAGGAGGAGCCAGAAAGCTCAAAAAATAAGAATTTAGTATGTTAAATTTCCAGCTCTTGGCAACCAGTGCACTTAAATGTCTGTATGTCTCTTGAGGATAAAGATATATTGTGTTGTTAAAACACGGCTTTTCTGATAATAAATAATTTTCAGTAGCACCATGAGGTCTATTACTGTATGAATCAAACAGTAATAGGCTTGCCCTCTATAATGCGGGACCTAAAACATACCTGCCGAAATGGGGATGTGTAATAAATACTCCTCTATCTCCTCCTTCGAGGAGTGAGACATTGTATGTTAATTGTAATCACATGTTTTGCCACATATTATGGCTCTCGTACAAACATATCATGCACAATTTGAAGTATCAACTCCGGTTGCCGCGAGTAACTTGTTCAAAATTGTGTATCTAAAAGAAAAAGATAACCTAACTAATACAATAATTTAAACAATCTTGACTAGTATTATAAATGTGAATGTGAGGTTGTTTGTTTGTTACACTTTCACTCCGCAACTACTCCACCAATCATCATGAAATTTCAAGTACACGTTGTCAGGGGTACAGGGAGCAGCGATAGCTCAGTGGGGAGACCAACAGACTGCAATGCAGAGGGTTTCGGGTTCGAACCCACGTCGCGTACCTCTGACTTTCGGAAGTTATATGACTTTTCGAAATTATGTGCGTATTGATTGATTATCGCCTGCTCCGTGCATCGGAGAGCACGTTAAGCCGTTGGTCCCGGCTGCCATGAACATCTATGGCATTCATAATTGGGCGAGTGTCGACACAAAAGATCCCACTGGGTCGAAGTGTCGACGGTCTGCACTGACTGGCCCCCGCATAAGATAACTAGATAGCGACAGCATGCGATTTATATTTCGAAGATCTTCTACTAGATAATTGTGAAACTGTACACAAGCGTAATAACGTGTAACCATGTTACTAAGCAGCTATAATAACGTACGTTATCTTATAAAATAGCTACTATCTGCGGTATGGCTGCTTAGAACACGTGGGGTCAGTACTATGCTGAGATTACTCCGACCTCCATCTTGGCTAGTAACTATTCTTTGTCTAAAAACAAAATAGTCTAGTATAAACATTTGCACTTGTAGGTAGTGTTAACTGGAAAACCGTTGGACTGCCACGCGTGAATTTCCAATTCAATAAGTAATAATTATACTTTGGAAAATATATGTAAATTCTAAATGGTAATTGGTCCCTTAATATAGGTAAATTTTAATTAAAATGGGTACCTCAAGTAATGGTTATCAGATAATTCGTAAAAAAATTTTAAAGAACAATTTTTATATTATGTTGAAATCACGTTATATCCTTCCGACTTTTCTTATTTGCAATTTCTGATTCTATAATAATTATTGAATTAGTTAATTTATTCCGTGGTTATATGGCAAAGCTTGAGTCTAGAGTTAAGGCTACAATTCTATATTGAAATTATTTGTGAAATAAGCAGTATTCTAAATTGGGTAATTAAAAAGAGTGGTCGTGAGTTTATCGCCAGTTCTTTTCATTTCTTCTACGCCCTTGCTTTGCTGAACGTGGTAACAGGTAAATGTAAATAAAAATTCATAGTATAGTTTATTAAGTGTAACTTTGACTTTCATAAGTGTTACTATGTGATCTAATAAGTTAGTTATTTTGAAGCTAGAGTGCTGATTTAGTAAAACGCACTTCAACGTAAGAAAACCATATCTGACGGATGTACATAATATTTTTAAAGATATGTAAAGTCTGACCAATCTACGCTGGGTCAGCGTGGTGGAGTATGGCCTAACCCTTCTCACACTATGAAGAGGCCATTGCCTAACAGTGGAACTGTTTATAAACAAACATAATTATTATTTTATTTTGTAGTTATCAGGTGCTATTAAATGAATTATCCTTGAACTATTACTACTGTGAAAATAAACTATCTTTTAATGAATGAGTTAAATTGTAATGTTATAGATGTTGGTGTAGTACAAACTGTTTTGGATCATCCGTCGTCTGAAGAAGCAAGACTATTTTGTAACCTATAGGTATATATATATTAATCAGTGTTTGTCTTAGATATAATTTTATAATTCATATTATTACAATAGCTGTAGTTACCTAAGTAATTATTTGTAAGCATGTATATTTTTAATTTGTTTGTGTTATAATGGGGCTGTCATATATTATACATTATACCCATCTCCAACAAATAAAGAATTAAAATATAAAAACGGGAGCAGTCTTTTGGGACTGCTGATAGAAGTGAAAACTTTAATCCTTGATCATAAACATTTCTATAAGAACCAAAAATAATTCAAAAACGCGGTCATACATATTATATCAATATATAATGATATCAGCAATATTATTGGTCGTATTTCGAGCGCTATGCGACCGCTAGTATTCCAAAATAATTCAAAAATGGAAAGCGTGGAAGCGTGACGATGACGAAGCGTGATGATGACGCGAGTTCTATGATTTTTGTTCACGCAAGAAGTGCTCAACGCGCCTAAAATGGTTTCACTTAAAAAAAAAACTAAAATTCCTGATGTAAACAAAAAAGTGTCGTTACAACTTTTGGTCTTAATTTTTTCCGCCTAGCCTTCCCTTTCGCAACGCGCGGTAAGGAACTTCGTTTCAATAATATATCTGACAGCATAGGTAGCACAGCAATAGTAAATGCTAAGCATGCGGCCAAAGGTTCAATTCTGGGGCAAAGAGTTATTGGGCGTCCAGAAATTTTTAGTAGGAACAAGAGTCTGGTACTGTACCCGATAAACGCCAAAACCTAAAACCTTTGCTGATGAAATGTGAGTGAGCATTAATACACGCGTGCCTTTTCCTTTTGACATATAGGTGTGTGTATCTATGAATCAACTTTTCACAAATGTTAATTGACTTATAATTAGAAATCGAAGCAGCGATAGCCTAGTGGACTACGTTGGACTGCAACGAGTTTGATCCCAAGGCGCGCATCTCAGACGTTTCGAAGTTATATGCGTATTAAATAATTAATTATCGGTCGCTTTAAAGATGAAGGATAACATAGTGCCGAAACCTGCATATTTGAGATATCTCCATAATGTTCTCGATGATAATTATGTGAAGTTTACCAAGCCCCACTGGGCCAGCGTGGTGGACTATGGTCTGACCCTTCTTACAATGAGAAGAGGCCCGTGCCCAGCAGTGGGACAGTTTAGTACAGGGCTAATATTATTATTATATTAGAGATCGAATAATCGGATGTATAATTACCTAAATTTCAGGTGTTAGCTGTTATGAAAAGCGCTTGTTTATCGACAAATACTATTCTTTCGTTTCTTTTCTATAATAAATAAATATTTTGCAAGATATCCTTAATAAATAAAAAGTATTGAGTTCAATAAAAATATTTACAATAATTTATGTATTTTTATTTACCATAGGTAAGTTCCAACCATTCCTTCACACCCAAAATACCTACATACTTGAATGGGCAGTCAAAATTTAATGTAAAGTAAATATACATCTGACTAGTTAACCAATCCCGGAATCCCGGCATTGTATTTTTAATAAAAATATTCTCAGAAACAGTAATAATTATGTTAGCCGAAAATTAACTTTAGGTAAATATCGATCTGTACTCATAATAAGTACTAATAGTGTGATGTAAAACAACACGCATACGAAACAAATTAGCCATTTGTTTTATTTTTAACCGACTTCAAAAAAAGGAGGAGGTTATCAATTCGTCTGTATTAAAAAAAAAAAATATGTTTGTTATCTCATAACTTTCGACTGGGTGAACCGATTTTGATGATTCTTTTTTATTTGAAAGCTGGTGCTTCCCGTGTGGTCCTATTTCATTTTAATCAAGATTTGACCATTCGTTTCCGAGTTATCTTTAATAATGCGTATTTGGCTACATTGATGATGTTCTCGTTTTTGGCAAGGTTCACTAAAAACCGAGAAATAAACAAGATATTAACATAAACGAAAACCGACTTCAAAGAAGAATATTCTAAAACTTGCAAAATGCACTAAAAGGTTAATAAATAATTGCATATTCTTGTGAATAATTAAATTATTGTTATTTTTGGAGTCGGTGTCAGCCGCCCGCGCCGCGTCTCTGTGTGTAATTGTGCATGCCAATGTTATGTTATGATTATAGTAAGACATCTCATGTTTAATTAGTTACAAACCTACCTTGGCTGACACTGACTTCATTAATAACAATAATTTAATTATTTACAAGAATATGCAATTATTTATTAACCTTTTAGTGCATTTTGCAAGTTTTAGAATATTCTTCTTTGAAGTCGGTTATCGTTTATGTTAAAATTTTGTTTATTAAAAGGACATTATCCATTGCTACCTGGAAAACGAATTCCAATATGGAAGCCTGATCCAGATTATTCTTAACTGACAATTACTAGAAGCGGGATCATTCAACACTTTTGTACATTATTTGTGTATATAACTTTAAAGTGTTTAAGACGATTAGTGAAAGTCTATTGTTCGATATTTCCTTGTTTAATTACTAACAAACTTCCATATAACTAGACAATACATGGGGTAATTAACACCCATTTGTGTTCAAAGGGATCAATTCTTCGAAATATAGATTATATTATTATGAAGCATATTGTATATAAAGCTGTAAAGATTGTAGTAATTTTAAAATCCTGTAGTTCTGAAAGTCAAATCTCACGTAGGCCATGCAGGATGTTTATATGTCTCGACCCTTCGACGATGTGAAATGTAGTAGTCAAAACACTTCTTTCAATGATGGTCAAAAATCTCAGTTTTACATTTCTCATTTTTTGTTTTGGTGATCATAGTTATTTTAGCTCTTTATGTTTCATGACTCGCTTTCAGAGATCCTTTCTCCACGTACGTTTAGATTCTGGAATTAACTCTACTATCCTTTTTTAAACGAGGTTTGAAGAGAGTATTGCTATCACAGTTGGCAGTAGTTTGACTGTGTGCACCCTTGACTTTACTGAGAGCCATAAGTGGAAGTTGACACTCACTATCAGGTGGACCGCTGGCACGTCAGCTACTAGGTGTCCTAACCCCTTCAAAGAAAATAGGATTATTTAGATGGTTTGGCTGTTTGAACAGATATTTTGATGGCTGAATATTAAAAATGTGAATGTTTTTTAAGATGTTTCAATGTTTGTTACTCAATCACGCGCTTATTATTGAACACACCGACAGAGCAAAAAAACCTCGCATTAGAAAATTGGCAGTGTTGCTCACCCTTGTGCCTTATAAAGGATGTAAAGATGGTACTGAGCCTAATGTATCTCTGGTCGTGTCGTAATGCTGTCCCATCGGACTATTTATTTATTTATTAAGATTCACCAACAGTTACTACAATATCACATACACATAAGAGAAACATTTTGAGTCTAACCAATTGTATAACTAATTACAGATGAATTCAGCATGCATTACATTTTAAACATTACATTAATATTATGACATAAGAAACAAAGATAAATATTAAAAGTAAAGAAATATCAATATAAAAGTTAAGTAAAATTAAATTATATGATATATATAACTATGAGAGTACACATAACAGTGCAAACACAAGTGCAATGTGTCCATCTGCACAGATGGCAAGACTCCGTCAAAATTTGCTGCCGTGATCGAAATTCGGTCTATATTATGTGTGTTCTCATGGAATCAACGTGTTCGAAGCCGTGGGTATAAGCTACCTACTTAAAAT
This sequence comes from Catocala sponsa, assembly GCA_963564715.1. Lineage (NCBI taxonomy): Eukaryota > Metazoa > Arthropoda > Insecta > Lepidoptera > Erebidae > Catocala > Catocala sponsa. The sequence continues at coordinate 12,245,798 of OY751352.1, forward strand.
TATATAGGAGATATACTCCTTTAACATCAAATTATTTTCATTATTGCGGCGATTGAACTCGCAACACACACGTGATGAGATGACCATTTCAATAATTGTGCTGTACGTGCAGTCAAATTAAACCTAGTCGGATTACCACGGGATTATAAAGCTCTGATATTTCAACGCTAGCTTAAGCTAGAATAGCTAGATAATAAGCTAGAAAGTTACAAACGGCCAAAAAATCTCCTATCGTAAGTACGTAACCGTGCGATAATCGCAACCTAATTATTGTTTTTACACAAGGGATGTGTACACATATACAATTATCAGTAATTAGTATTGAAACAAACTGAGTATATCATCGTATATATTGTACTTAAGTGTAAATAAACAGATAGCGAGCTTTATTTGAATTGGACATTAAAAAAGAATGAAATAATTGGTCATGAACCTAAGCTAGAGATTCATGTGGCTTTCTTGTTTTGTTTTGAAAAGTAAAAGTGCTTTATCATTATACATTTTTATACATCGCGTTACTATAAGGTATGGTCACGTGTTAACTAGTTCCCTGTCCGATGAATCACATATGAAACATAACAATTGATTTTTAATTAAAGGGTTAAGGTTGTATTGTAGATCCTGTGACAAAAGCATAATTAACCTTTTTTACGGAATATATTATATTCTGTAAATTAGAATCAGGTATAGAAAAATTTTATACAGAAAATGTCTTATTGGATTGAGCTGATGATAACTGTAGGTAACGACTCTCGAGGCTGTTGATGTTATATTCGAATAGGTGGAGATGTCCAAATAGAAATTTAAAAGCTAAATTACGGCTATTGATATACAAATTTAATAAACATTGCTTGAAATTGTGTATCTCAATGGAAAGCAAACTAAGATATCATCAATTGTTGTTGACTATCCCAACAATTCATTTATAACTCATTGCAATATTAATCAATAATAATAGGTACTTTACGATGACTTTACTCTTATGGTAGGTACGTGTATTTTAAAGATGTACATCCAGAAAAATTGTTTTCAAATTAATACATACGGTTTTTAACTTGGTTTAAGTAAATCTTTTAACTATTAACTGTAACTGTTCCTCACCCATGCCTCGGTCACTAAAGCAGTTTAACGCTCTCTTGGACTTTAACCCAGAAGTTGATATTTTTGCGGATGAATGCAAAGTATTATTATTAGAATGTATAAGGTATTATGAGCAGAATACATGAATGCTAAATTTTAAATTTATATAATATTATACTAGCTGTTACCTGCGACTTCGTCCGCGTAGATTTTTACTAAAAAGTGTTTGTCTCCGCCGAACCACTTTTTTTTCTAAAATAAAAGTGCCTATATTACTCCTTATAACATCAGCTATCTGCCAGTGAAAGTCCCGTTAAAATCGGTTCAGCCGTTTCGGAGATTAGCCGGAACAAACAGACAGACAGACAAACAAAAATTTAAAAAATAGATGTTTTCGTATAGGTGTCTTATATACTTTCATATGCATTAGATAAAAAGCTGTTATTTTGACATTACAAACATGTATAGATCATTAAATAGTGTAATTGGCGCAAGTCGTTATATTTGATGTAAATAAATAAATAAATAAATTTGTATTTACACACTTACCAAAGTTGCTGTTACTTTTTTAGCAGCCATGTAAAATTGAAGAAATTAATTGAAAAGAAGGTGCTCAAAGTATTACAAAGACTTGCCGTGTTTTGTTAGCTTTCTGTTTAAGTAAAAGAATCACTGAATCCTAAGATACATTTGCTACATACATCTCCCGTGTTGAAATTAGAGTGTAATTATATAATTTGCTTTGCGAAGAATATTAGTAGAAATCGGTGTTCTTTTGCGAGTGTCTGTTGTTGATCAATCTCAAGTAGATAGTGGCTGGTTATATATTGCACGTGTTCGCACAAACCAAAAATTATCGAGCGGTGGTGTATTGTATCAACTATGTATACTTTTATATGGACTCTTGGTTTGACCAATGTATGAGAATCTGCAATCACAATCTATCTTTTAGAGGTACCGTAATTGACACTCGACAGATGGTACAAATGAACTTATCTCTATTGGCAGTACTTATGTAGTATGTGTTGATTGGAGCTTGCTTTAAGATGGACCCAAGCTTGTCAGTGACTGACAATGACATTTTACATACGATAAAATCCGTTTATTGTAGTAAAATTTCTGTTTAATATTCAAGTAAACGTAAAAGGTTTCCATGGAGATATTACCTATACACAGATTTTTCGTAGTAAAGTATCACAAAATTGTAAATTATCGCTTATAATACTAACGGTACCACACTCGTCTACAGGACCTAGGACACAAAAGGAATTAAAGTTGGGATGAAAAGGAACGAGGTAGGGTTAAGCTCCAAAAACTCGTAATCTTCAAGTGGAAGGGAGCTGTCGGAAGTCTAAGAGGGTAGTTCTTCCCCAGGCAATTCGGCTTATTCGTATTATCACCAAATAAACATATATTATTATTATGATCTGGCGATTCGATAACCTTGGCTTGGTTATTGACATCTTGTCATAAAGGCACTATCCCTTGCGAAGGCGATAGATAACCTTAGTGCATGTAACTTTTAACATTCATAAGTGTTACTATGTGAGCAAGTCGAAATAGTCTATAAACTTAAATAACACAATTGTCTTTTTTAGAGAGAGACTTCGCAAATCGTCTAGTCGACGCTTCGCTTTATAGAAGCCTGGTCTTTTCTTGATGCGAATGATCAACATTGCTATTTAACGTGGCAATGCTGCCAGCTATCCACGTACGCACGTTACCAGTTGACAGCAATTCTGACAAATTTTAAGACACTAGTCATGTCAATATTACCTACTAGCTTATGCACGCGGTTCCACCTGCGTGGTTCTTACATCAACATATATAAAAGAAGCCTAATCTATAATCTATGTCCTTTCGCAGGTTTTAAACTATATCTGTACCAAATGTCATCTTAATCGTTTGACTGGATTAGCCGTGAAAAGGTAACATACAGACGGACAGAGTTACTTTCGAATTTATAATATTAGTAAGGATTTAATAATATCATTTACCTCGTTTTTGATACATGTGTAAATATATGTTAGTTAAAAAATATTGTAAACAGTAATTATAAAATGTTCAAGCGGTAAAACCTATAGACTAACGGCGTTATTCATAAAAAATAACTTATAAAAAAGGCTTAATACGATGTATTGTTAAAATACGTAGTATGTCTGATATGCATTGTAGAAAACCTTTGTTCATTAATTTTCTGTAACCCTTAATTATATACAGCATCGTTATTAGTTAAGTTAGCATTTTTATGCATAATAGGAACAATACTTTTTAAAATTTGACTTATAATGATGTTATAACACTCTTGCAAGTATTATGAATATGGCCGTTAGAATGTTTTTGCTGTATTCTCGAATATGCTAGAAGCCCATACCGGGCCAACGTGATGGATTATGATCTAACCTTTCACACTAACAAGAGTTCCGTAACAGCATTGAGACAGTTTATAAATAAGGGTGATATTATCAGTATATGTATTTATATATTAACTTGCAGCCATCTGGCGAGGTGATAATATATAAATATGATACTACAAGTACCTATATTGATTTTAAATATTGTTTACAAAGTCTTACTTACTGTTACGCAATCAAACGGATATTAATTAATAAGTATGTTTGTTTATAACCAAAGACCAGCTGAATATAATTTTTCCGTGGGGCAACTGCCATTTAACCTCTCTAACCTAATAGGATAACGATATTCTAAGGTTGAAATAGAATTCTCAGAATATTTCGCCATTTTGTTTATAATAAATATCGGTTACAAATAAATATTCCGTTGACTGAAACTTATATATGTTTTATAAATAAGTATATTTATATGTAACGGATATTAACGCGATTATATAATTACTAGCTTTTGCGCGCGGCTCCGCCCGCGTGGTACCTACATCAATAAAAAGTAGCCTATGTCCTTCCCTAGGTTTTAAACTATATCTGTACCAAATTTCATCTAAATCGGTTGAGTGGTTTAGCAGTGAAAACGTAACAAACAGACAGACAGATAGACAGACAGGCAAAGTTACTTTCGAATTTATAATATTAGTAAGGATGTTTGATTAAAAATTAGTAGTATTCTTGTTGATCCCTTCAGCCAAGCTAGAACGTTCGGCTTTAGTCGGTAATGTAATAGGTAGGATTTGAACCAACAATTTCTCTATCCCAAGTTCATATCCATTGGGCTATTGCCGCAAATTATTTACATATAATATAAAGATCAGCGATAGCTCAGTGGGGAGACCAACAGACTGCAATGCAGAGGGTCTCGGGTTCGAACCCACGTCGCGCACCTCTGACTTTCGGAAGTTATATTATGACTTTTCGAAATGATGTGCGTATTGATTGATTATCGCCTGCTCCGTGCCTCGGAAAGCACGTTAAGCCGTTGGTCCCGGCTGCCATGAATATTTATGGCAGTTGTTATTGGGAGAGTGTCGACACAAAAGATCCCACTGGGTCGAAGTGTCGCCGGTCTGCACTGACTGGCCCCCACATAAGATAAGATAAGATACATATATAAAGATCTGCGGCTATACCCAGCTCAGGCAAAACGTTAGTTTGTTACTCTGATTGAAAATGTATCTGGCAGACGGCAAAAGATTCGTCCTTAATTATTATTAGGTGTAGCTTAAAATCCTCGCTTGGATTATTTCAGGGATATGCAGAGTCTATGGTTCACAGTTTCCAATTTTACTTAATGTTTGTTATTTGAATATTTGTCAAGTCTCCCGCGACGCGGAGTCCACATAGTGTGAGAGTGCCCAATTTAATAAAAAAAAATAGATTACATCGCGCTTTTACATATATCGCCTAAAAACCAGTTATAAGTCGACGACACGCACATATGACTATCTATGTTTAGGTCCGTTTTTGAGCCTATTACTTTTTAACCTTTTGACCGCCACAGCATAAAAGTAGCGTCGTGCCCCCTAGGCCAGGTAAAAGGAACACAACAAACATATTTTTTTATGTTTAATTTGAACTGTAAAATAGTCATATTTTCGAAGTGCCATGCCGTCGGGAGCGTCGTGAGCACGGTTTAATTTGACGTGAATGGACGTCCGTGGCGGTCAAAAGGTTAAAGGAGCATAATTACTTCCCACTGCAACTGAACATTTTTTAATAGCAAAATACAAAAATCTTTACCCAACCCGATAATCTAATTCGGTATCAAGGGACCCTCTAGCTATCAGACTAACTTGCCACATATCTAAGCTCTATACATACATTATTGTATGGATAATCGGTAATGGAAGTTTCAATAACAATAAAGTAATTAGTAACTAATAGACTTATTTATTGACAATATGGACGCTCTAATTTGAGATTTAACGACCTAATAACACTTACAATAATCGTTCGCGTTAAGTACAAATGAATGTATTTACTAGCGTTTAGTGTTTTAATAAGAACTAGCGGTAGCCTAGTGCTCGAAATTCTACCAACTGATATATATTATGTTATGTCATTATACTCGTATATTAATATATGTAATCATAGTTACGCGCTTCGACTGCGTGTGTCAAATGCATGGTTGTGTGCGTGTAGTGTTTTTTCATTAATTTAATGTATTTATTATACATATTTTATATAAATATTAGCATTCGTCACTTCTTCTCTGTATAAACTATAAGTGTGCGAAATTTCATACTCCTTCCTCCGTCCAATTTTCGTAAAAAGGAATCCAAAGTTTTCGCTTCACGTATTAATATACAGATAGTGCGATAATGTTAAGGCTTACAGCTAGAGCTTACTGCACTGATGACGTAGTGGTTTAAGTGGTTTCAACTGCTACTAGGCCAAATGTTATGGGTTCGATACCGATACGGGACAAAAAGTTGTATGATCTACAATTAGTTCGTTTGAATAATAATATTCTACCACATACACACAACACCATCTAGCCCAAACTAAGCAGAGCTTGTACTATGGGTACTAGACAATGGATAAACATACATATATATATATTTTTTTGTAAATACATGCATATTATACATAGAAACACCCAGACCAAGACACACATCCATGTTCATGCACACTAATGTTTGACTTGTGCGGGAATCGAACCCGCGACCTCAGGCGTGGCAGTCGGTTATACTAACCACGACAGCAGGAAAATTACATTTAAAGCCGGAACTTTATTAAAAAAATTACACCACTTTATAAATTAACATCCACGAGTTGCCCAACCTTTGTCGTCATAGAACAGTTTAATTTTTTACAGAATATACGGAATGCGTATGCAAACAATGCATGATCGCTGTAGAGCGATACTTTAATAATGCTTTGTCTTGAAGCTGCGCTGATTTTAATATAAATAATGACTGTTTTAATATAACCGCACCTGGACTTAAATTGTTTTCTGGATTCTGACAATCAGACTGATAGCACATTGAGAGCCAGCAAAGAAAATAAAGATAAATGTATCCTTAAGACTGCGCCGAGCGTGACAGATAATGACAGAGCTCGTGCGGCGTATATTCAAATCAGCGCGCGACCGCCATAGTAAAATTGTATAGAGGATTTGAAGTACTTTTTTGATAAATATGTATCTTTATTGTCAACCAATAATTTTAATATTTGGGACGGACAAATTGTAATATAACTATTTATGTTTCGTTTAAGCTGTAAAATAGGATAGATTTCTACTGTTAAAATCTAAAAATCACGTAACACAAGCTTACGTTTTTGCATTTTTGGTGCAAATTTACGTAATATTGTAGGCGAAAATATTAATTACCTATTTTAAGTTTTTTACACGGAGTAATTGTAAACAAATTAATTGTTATGATAAATGTATATTTTATATTTGTATTAAACAAAAAGTGTTGATTTTATTCACTTAATTGTAACCGCCTGTTTTGGCACATTTCGCGCAGGCGCAGTCTTAAAGTTTTTGCCGATTGGCGTTTATCCGTAATAATAATTCCACACATACTACTGCCCTCAGCACCAAAATAGAAAAATTTAAATTAAATCAACTTTTTGGTAGCGAAAGCTAGTCCAGCATACTAGTACTATCGAGGTTAGTGTTATTATTACTTTAGTCTGCATTAGAAGCACAGCGTACTATATTCCATTCTCTAGTGTCGAGTCTCTGGGATCTTCTACCCCGAACACGGCCTCTGACCCCACCGTGTGGGGTACATATGCTAATGAACAATAAAGTGCAAACAATTTATGCATGTCACGATAAACTGAATGTTTATACAGAAGAGCGTTGCCCTCTCGATACAGGAGATACAGGAGCCGCAATAACAAATTCTTTATGATTATTGGTTTAACGATAAAATTTAATGTATCTTTATTGTTGTTTTTTGCTAATAATAGCACGGCTAAACACTTCCTGGAGACGATTTGTTCGTTATGTTGTTTTACGTGGTGCGGGAGATTGAGTAGAAAAAGTTATTCTAAAAATCACAAACACATCCAAAGTACCGTGTATTTTCTTGTTTCTACTACTAACCCTGAGTTAACGCTTACCGGAATACATGTATCTAAAAGTCTATGTGTTAATCTAGGGTTTGATCTATCTTTTCACAAAGTTCATCACGTGTAAATCCGTTTCACGAGTTACACGTGAACGTGTCAAAAATACCTAAGTATCTGCAAAATCTTACGGATTTATAATATTAGTTAAAAATAATAAAATAAAAAATAAAAATGTTTATTTCATTAACTTGTTAGGTTTACAAAGTTGCATTGAGGAATCTTCATTTAAGCAAAAGTTTGCTTGTGATTGAGGATCCCGGTCTTCTATAGACATTTTCTTTTAATCATTAGGTGAGAGTGATAAACATTTTGACATAAGACTCAATTAATAATGGATACATTAATATTGGTTTATTCGTATCCACATCCACATGCCTCCTTATTGTCTGTGTTGTGTGTTTGATCACCATAAGAAAAAATATCCTAATTAATTAATGACCCACTATTAGTTGTTCCAGACAAAGTTGTTTTAACTAGAGTAGTCTTTAGAAAACAAAAGCTTACTTAACGATTACTGTAGCCTTGTGGACGCTGGCAATAGTTAGAATTACTAGTTGCATGCAAATTTATAAAAATAGGAGTCGGTGTACTTGCTGATCAAAGTACAAATATTGCTCCCCTCTGCTGATAGCATAGCGCCTCTCAATATGAACTCTAAATATCCTACTCACTGTAAAATACAATTTCGACTGCAATTTCCTACAGAATGGATGGAGTATCTCAGTAGAACTAAAACGTGCCTTACTTATCAACAACTTCTCAATCGAAAATCCATTGATTATTTATTTCGACTGATAAAGAACAAATTACATCCTATAAAAAATATTGCAAATATGTGGTGCAAGCACCGAATGAATTGAACCGTTAAGACTTACAGAAAATAACTTTTTAATACACATTTATATTGAAATTAAACTACTATATACGGATTTTATCGCGTTGCTTATTTGACACTTTATTACAAAATGTTGAAAAACTGTTACACTACTATAATACTATTAAACTTTACTAATTTTTAAGCTAATTAAATTATTGAAACTATTAAAACTATTTATACTATTACTATGCTATTATACTATTTATATTTATGTTTACACTTTCCCCGACGTCTCCCCGTGACCATGGCTGCTGAAAAGCAACCGAAACGTCGGGGCAAGTAAAATATAAAATCCGTATATAGTAGTTTAATTTCAATGAATAACATTCGCGTAAACAGAAGACAATATTACACATTTAAATGCCAAAAATGTTAGATGCCATTCTGATCTAGATTACATATACTATTTCTTTACATAGGATAGCCATTGGCATACCTGTATACATATTATATACATACAAAGATTCACGCCTGCAATAATTTAAAGTACAGGCAGAGATAAATACTTCTTATTAAGGTGCGTAATGAGGAATCTTGATGTTTGTATATATGGTATATTTCTTGACTCCGTGCGGCTACTGAGAATTATCTTTTTTTTATACGGCTAAGCTTACCATCAGGTGGGCCGTATGCTTGTTTGCTACACAAGCATACCTGAGGCCCACCTGATGGTAAGTGGTCACCGTAGCCTATGGACGCCTGGAACACCAGAAGCATCACTTGCGCGTTGCCGACCCTTTGGGAGAAAAAGGAAGTGGGAAGGAGAAGGAGCGGGAAGGAGGAAAGAGGGTAATTGGGTCTCCAGCACTCTCACTCACCGAACGAAACATAACAGTAGGAATACTGCTATTTCGCGTTGATATTCTGTGAGAGGGTAGTCCGTACCCGATCGAGCTGGCCCATTCATGCTGAAATCAGCAAGGCTCTACTACACGACTTTTAGACAAAGTAGTGTCTTAATTAATAATTTTTATAAAACCAATTAAAACACTACTAATACCTTAGGTTTATGCTTTGAAAATGAGTAGGTTATTAATTCATACGAATGTTAATGTTGGCTAACTAAACAGTCGTAGTATACTTGCGGAGATACATCGAACATCGGTCTATATGGCAGTCATTGTAAAGAAATAAATAAATCATCAATGTTGAGTATGTTCATAATAATATAAAGGTATGTACTAATGATTATTATTAATAATAATAATAAAAATATTCTTTATTGACATAAAATAGATACAATGTTATAGCATTCCCTGACACCCGCGCTAGTAAACACTGGGTTGCAGGTGTCAGTGTCTTCCCCTTATGTTGACAATAGTTTTAGATCAAATAGAATACTAGCTAATTAATTTAAAGAACAAAATAACATTTAAAAATTAAAAATAAAAGAAAAATTATTTTATTTTATTATTTATTTATGATACTAAAATAATAATTTGAATGAAGTCTCTAAAAACTTAGGTGATTATTTTCACACGTACTAAAGTGTCACCTATGATCACCCAGGTGATCAAAGATACCTTTATTTCCGTCTCCTAAACGGGAATATACTCTGGTATCTCACGATTGGCGTCATACTAATACCACGAGCAACGAGGCAGTTCTTAGATAATAACAAATTTAGAGATCATTTCTTCAAAATCACGTGGCTTTTAATGAATGAATTTTCTAAGTAGCCGTTCTCGTTCATTGAATATTTACAAATTATCTATACTAGCTGATAACGAATATAATTGTTACAGTATAACAACATTGTATCGTTGTGTGTTTGCACTATTTTATCGAATTGTTGCCGGATGCGTTGCACGTGCCGGACATTATATTATTCACGCCTGTTTCCCAGAGGGGTAGGCAGAGACTACGGATTTCCATTTGCTACGATCCTGACACACTTCTCTGGCTTCATTCACTTTCATCACATACCTCATACACGCCCGGCTGTTAAAGGAATATATATATCTATACTAATATTATAAAACTGAAGAGTTTGTTTGTTTGTTTGTAAATCTAATCTCAGGAACTACTGGTTCGATTTGAAAAATTCTTTTAGTGTTGGATAGCCTATTTATCGAGGAAGGCTATAGGCCGGATGAAACCGCGGGAACATCTAGTTATATTATAGAGGAATGAAATGTCTTAGTCACATCTATCCTTGACTTGTATACGACGTGTAATGGAAATGAGATACAACAAGTAAAGTTTTAAGAAAGGAGTAAAGTACATAATATGTGCTACAACAGTGTATGCTACGTACTTAAATGAGATATCTCTTGAGCAAAGATTATTGCAGTTTAAGTCATTCACAGCCATTTTTTAAACGGTAGTACTTAGCTGCACAGCAAAAAAATACTAATTGCATAGCAAAATATATTTAAAGAGATCAAACTAAGTCGACGGAGCCCCGCTTAGCGGGGCTCCTATTTTTGGGTGGGTTTAAGAAGGAACCTAACATAACCTAACCCTTCCGAGACCGAATGCAGTGATTTGAGGCGTATAGGTGCTCGTTATGATATATTTTAGTAAGCATATTTTGCTGCGCAATTAGTATTTTTGGTATATTTAATCCCTTTTCTAAATTATGGTGCAATATCTCTCTTTGGCCTTCTCCTTCGGAGATTTAGGCATACCTATGTAAATATTTATTTCAATATATAAATAGTATAGAAAGGAAATATTTGACCTAACTCATTTTATAAATGTAAATGCGAGTTTGTTGGTTTGTTACGCTTTCACGCCTTAACTACTCGGCCAATCAACATGAAAATTAGTATACACGTTGTCCGGGAACAGAAAAGGATAAGGATGTCTTTCTTATCTAGATAAAAGTACTATTACTAACCTAACCAATTGGCGCGTGCCAAGCCGCGGGCAAAATATAGCAATTAATAAAATATTTCAATTATTGGAATAAATTGAAAATTCGACAGATTCCTATAAAATATTATATCTATATGAAAATAGCAATCTGTGTTTTTCATACCGTTTACGCAATCCAGATTTTATTAGATGTATCCAGGGACTAGGTTACTAAGTACTTCCTAGTATAAACTAATCTATAATTGGCCACAGTATTTGACTTAGTAATTGGCTACAAATGAATCTCAGCTGTTTCGACCACGTAATAATTCTTTCGACCAGCAGTTTAAGTCAAGCAAAAGAAACATTTTTAATTTGAAAAATATTTGCTTGAAAATACCCAAAATTAAATTGGTTGATTTCAATCGCTGTTTCTGAGAAAGACTTCAAGTAATAAACATCTGCGTCATCGCATTCAAAACTTTATAAACCCACAAAATATTAAAACAATACTTATATCCAAACAAACCTTTTGGTAGTGAGTTATTTAAAACAAAACACAATTTATTTTACAAGCTTCTATAAATACTAGCAGTGGCCTAGTGCCCGAAATTCGACCAAAGTTTGCCTGTAAGATATTGCTGATATATGTCATTATATATTGATACATGTAACCATAGTTACGCGGTCTGACTGCGTGTGTCAAATGCATGGTTGTGTGCGTGTAGTGTTTTTTCATTAATTTGTTGTATTTCTAATGCATATTTTATATAAATATTAGGATTCGTCACTTCTTCTCTGTATAAACTATAACTGTGCGAAATTTCATACTCCTCCGTCCGCCCAATTTTCGTAAAAAGGGATCCAAAGTTTTTGCTTCACCTATTAATATATAGATAGATAGATCTTTTTGGTAAAATATGATGATCGTATATTGACAAGAGTATTATTTTTTTTTAACCAAATAAGAGGAATTATGAAAATGTATTTTTTGTATTACTAAGCTGGCTAGCAAAGATGCGAAAGGCCTCGTAGAAAAAAATACCATAACGTAAGGACAGTTACTACAACAGGAAAACTACTCGCATTGTGTATAGGTTTGAGGAAAAGGAATTAAAGACGGGATGATAAGAGACGAATAACAGTGTGTATGTGAGCTGACAAATTATATAGTGATAATGATATCAGCCCTGTATTGAACTGTCCCACTGCTGGGCACGAGCCTTTTCAGCCTCTTCTCAGTGTGAGAAGTGTTAGGCTATAGTCCACCTTGCTGGCCTAGTGCGAGTTGGCAGACTTTACATACCTTCGAGAGCATTATGGAGAACTCTCAGATATGCAGGTTTCCTCATGATGTTTTCCTTCACCGTTAAAGCAAGCGATATTTAACTACGTAATACAAATGTTAATGCGAGCCTTTTGATCGTACTTGAAATCTCTGCGTGGCAGTCCAACGGTTGCCTATTAGAGGCTATCGCTACTATATCATTATAGTAAGTGGTTACAGGTATGACAGAGGCAGAATTAAAAAAAACATTAAGTTTTCGTAAATATATATATAAATATATATATATATATATATATATATATATATATAATATATTCTACCACATACACACAACACGATCTAGCCCAATCTAAGCAGAGCTTGTACTATGGGTACTAGACAATGGATAAACATACATATATACTTTTTTTTTGTAAATACATACATATTATACATAGAAACACTCAGACCAAGACAAACACCCATGTTCATGCACACAAATGTTTGACTTGTGCGGGAATCGAACCCACGACCTCGGGCGTGGCAGTCGGTTACACCAACCACTACGCCATCGAGGCTAACAGGAATTGAGCAAGGCATGCTTATATACTCGTTATTTGGATATGCGAAGAATAACAAGCACAAGGATTTACTCAGAAAGTAAGCTAAGATGATTTAAGTAGGTACATATACTATTGAGATAGTTACAAGGAAAAGGGGCCCTTTTAGAGTTACATTTTATTAATAAACTAGCTGTTACCTGCGACTTCGTCCGCGTAGATTTTAACTAAAAAGTGTTTGTCTCCGCGGAACCCTATTTTTTTCTAAAATCAAAGTAGCCTATGTTACTCCTTATAACATCAACTATCTGCCAGTGAAAGTCCCGTCAAAATCGGTTCAGCCGTTTCGGAGATTACCCGGAACAAACATACAAACAGACAGACAAAAATTTTAAAAATAGATGTTTTCGTATAGCCTTACCTTATATACTTTCATATGCATTAGATAAAAAGCTGTTATTTTGACATTACAAACAGACAATTCAATTTTATTTATTGGTATAGATCAGTGACATTCTGGGGAAAGGCTTAGAGTAGGTACCCTAAATTGACGAGAGTACATAAAAGATGTGATGGAAGTGGATTAAGCAAAATAGGTATTTTACGATCTCTGCTTACTTCTCTAGGAAAAATCTTAAGTAATTTTTTTTTTTTTTTTTATACAACAAAGGTGGCAAACATGCATACGGCCCACCTAATAGTACGTGGTCACCGTAGCCTATAGACGCCTGCAACACCAGAGGCATCACTTGCGCGTTGCCGACCCTCTAGGAAAGGAAGTGGGAAGGAGAAGGAGCGGGAAGGGGGAAAAAGGGTGGTTGGGCTTCCAGCACTCTCACTCACCCAACGAAACAGAACAGTAGAAATACTGCTATTTAACGTCGATATTCTGTGAGAGGGTAGTCCTTCCCCGGTCGAGCCGGCCTATTCATGCTGAAATCAGCGAGGCTCTACTAATCTACTATATTTATATGGCCGACCCATAATGATGCCATTTAAACAAAATTACATTATTTTCGTTGGATTTACTAATAAGTCAAGCCTTTTGGCTGCGCAGCGCAGCGGTAACGAATGCGATTGCTGTCTTGAGTTCGATTCAAGCAATATCCTACTGGACATTACCGTCAAGAGTTCCTCAGTAACATCAGAGAGTTTGAAATCTTTGTGGTAGACACTGATAGATATGGCACACCTTTTATATAATTTTCTAGCCAAAATAAGATCATCTTATTATGTGGGACATGAAAGCATAGCTGGCAAAATGTGGGTTTCACACTACTTTAGGGAGCTAGGTTTATTTATTTATTTGGATCGCCAAGAAATGATACATATTTCTTACATCTAAATAATAATTTATAGAAATTGTGCTCATTCACATACAGGCAACCACATCTAACCAAAATAATGGGTTTAATTAATTAATTATGGGTCAACCGGGACAAGGAATGGGTCATCCGGAACACGGAATGGGTCACATGGATCATGGTATGGGTCAACCGGGACAAGGAATGGTTCACATGGGCCAACCGGGCCATGGAATGGGCCATATGGGACAAGAGATGGGTCAAATTGAACCAAAATAAAATTTTCGCCCCAAAAACTAAGTTAAAAGCTCTAAATGTAGGTTGCTGAATGTATTACTTTGCGTTAAACAATAGGTAAACGTAAACATCGATTTTCAGCTCGAGGCATATTAGATAAGGCGTTCGTCCCAGCTATTATTATCGGTATTCATACGAGAGTCGTTTTTGTTACTATAAGACACTATGAGACAAAGGTATGCGAATGTATTGAAATCCTATCCTAACTTCCTAATCTAATATTATAAAAGCGAAAATGAGTTTGTTTGTTTGTTACCTTTTCACGCCTAAACCACTGAACCGATCATCCTGAAATTTTGCATAAACGTTGACAGGTGTACAGAAACGGACATAGGCTACCTTTCATCCCGACAAAATTACTGTTCCCGAGGAAAACAATAATAACGTTGTTATGATAATAGATGGCGCCACGTGACTTTCGAATCATGATTGAATTATATTATTACAAGCAGAGTACAACCCGAATTGATTGTCAAATTCTAAATTAACGCGAGCGAAGTCGCGGGCAAAAGCTAGTATTCTGTTAATGCTTATTTCTTGTTTTAAATAAGAAGTATAATAAGTGCCCATCATCGACTACATCATCACTTAATATCATGTGAGATCTTAGTCGAACACAAGTATATTTAGAATAAAAAAATAATAGGCAAAATTTTTAACAAACAAGCTTCCAAATTGAAACTCCACAACATGTAAAAAAGATCATTGTTACAATTTGACCCCTGGTTGACGCATTATTGACCCCAGTTATGTACAAACAAGTGACAAGTGTTCTCTATCACCGGATGTAACCCTCGATATAATTATGACCTTGAACTTCTATATCGACGTATTGCTTTGATTTACACAAAATAACACATGCAGTTTCAATGACCAAGGCGATAAAACATTTATGTACTAAGTGGCTTTCAAAGAATCGTGACAATGCAAAAAAAATTACACTTAATTTTAAAAAGCCAGCTTTCTAACTAAGAATGGATTTCATAAATACAACATCTCTAGTAATCTACAGACATTTTACCAACAGATACAAAGATCATTTATGATCGGAACAATTATTTTTTATTTTATTTATTTATAAAGGATCTCCAACAAAAAATATACACAAAATTGCACAAACATATGAACATAAGTTTTATAAGTAGTTTTGTATATAATTATTATTTGTGGATCACACATTGTTTTGTCCCGTACGAGGATCACATCCACTCGGAGCAGGTTTCGTATAAGGTATGAACGTAAACAAGTAATAACGTAGAAAAATAACAAAAGTTGACTACCAAAAATCAAATTAACATCACTACTTCACTTTTTTTTTAATTTTTTTATTTTGCTCGTCAAAATGACCACACACCACCTGATGGTAAGCAGTCATGTGGTCTAAGAGCAGTGGCCTCCACACCGCCCTCATAGCAGCCGAGGCGATGTTGAGGTCTCTACTTTGACGGCCTGAGAAGGTGCTTTTCACTACGTATTATAAAACAAAGTCCTCCGCCGCGTCTGACTGTCTGTCTGTCTTTTCGCAATAAACTCAAAGACTACTGAAGGATTTTCATGCGGTTTTCACCAATAGACAGAGTGATTGATGAGGAAGGTTTAGGTGTATAATTTGTTAAGGTATTGTACTAGCCGTGCGAAACCAGGGCGAGCCGCTAGTTGCGTATAAAATGTAACGACGTTTTAGTTTATGAAATTTCCATTTTTAATCTAATATTTTCTGTATTTGTTTTCGTATGCTGTATAAATAAAACATAATTGAAAACGAATCGATTTTGAAAATGTATTGGAGAAAACGATGTTTTACATAACTACTAGCTGTCCCGACAGACGTTGTCCTGTACACAAGAGAAAAAAAAAACATATCTAAACCATCCTCGAATCCACTTGAACACACACAAAAAATTCATTCAAATCGGTCCAGCCGTTTAGGAGGAGTTCACTGTCAACACACGTACAGAAGAATTATATATATTGACGGCCTCGATGGCGTAGTGGTTAGTGTAACCGACTGCCACGCCTGAGGTCGCGGGTTCGATTCCCGCACAAGTCAAACATTTGTGTGCATGAACATTGATGATTGTCTTGGTCTGGGTGTTTTTATGTATAATATGTATGTATTTACAAAAAAAAAAAAGTATATATATGTATGTTTATCCATTGTCTAGTACCCATAGTACAAGCTCTGCTTAGTTTGGGCTAGATGGTGTTGTGTGTATGTGGTAGAATATTATTATATTATTATTATAAAGCTAAACATTGGTGGTCAAATTTAAACCTCTCTCTATCGTAGGATAAAAGAAAATATATCCTACTAATTTTGAGCCCTTTAGTAGTTTAAACTATCTGAGATGACAAAGTATCATACACACGTAACAGGCTCATAACTTGCCTCGCTGTATTTGATACAAAATATTTCGCTAATATCGAGATCTTATAAAAAACAATACACATTGTTAGTAAAATTTAATAATAATTAATTATGCTATTTAAAATTGTGATCCATTTAATTTGTCATATATATATTTTTTGCATTTACATTAGTTAGAAAACATGCAAAAAATGCGTCAAACACCCATAGACGACGGATAGCAAAGTGGGCAGTCTCCTCTCCAAAGCCACAAGCTGATTGTTGTAGATTCGAAACCCACACGGAGCAAATATATGTACACTTTGTCTGGTCCACAAATTATTGTTCTGAGCCTGTGTCTACTTTGTGTTAAATGTATATTTGTAAACTCC
Organism: Catocala sponsa; assembly: GCA_963564715.1. NCBI lineage: Eukaryota > Metazoa > Arthropoda > Insecta > Lepidoptera > Erebidae > Catocala > Catocala sponsa. Next base: position 12,263,215 of record OY751352.1, read on the forward strand.
CCCGCTTCACATTGCTTGATCCACAGCGGGAGATATTATAAAAAGTCATCTCCGCCAGGCTAATGTTAGGGCCGTAGTCTTGGGGTGCTATAAGGCGACAGTGATGGGAAAGACCTAACCGGAGATGGTTAGATGATTTGAACACCTTTTCATGGGTGACAGCGGAGAGCGCTAGTAAAGGCTTCTACATTACCAAAGGATAATTCAAAAGATGCCTTTGCCTAGCAGTGCGATGCTTATCGACGATAAGCGCTAATAAAATGGTCGTACAATAAGCGCTAATAATTTTAGCCTATTTGAATGGAACAGGGATGCAGGGTACAGGAGTATACTTATATAGAGAAGCGTGGCTTTTGACCTAACGTAGGTGATGAGACCTTCAGTGCTCTCTCTAGTGGCCCATCAATCTATCCCATATAGCCAATTTGACCATGCCCCAGACCATGAAACTTGCGCAGCATGTATTTCTGAGTGAAAATGACGTGATCGTAACTCAATATTATAAATGCGAATGTGAGATTGTTTGTTTGTTACGCTGTTTTGCCGAAACTACTTGACCGATCATCATTTTATCTCACATATACGTTGTCAGGGGTACAGAAACGGACATGGGGTACCTTTCATCCAAAAAATAAATACTGTTCTCGAGGAACAAAAATTTAAAATCTAGTAGGAAATAAACGTGGCAAAGCTGCCGGTAGGTTTTAAACCTGGTACCTCATGATATATAGTATAAAACAATTACTAGACCAACGAAGCATTTAATATTTAATCTACTAATGACGAGAATGTAAGATCATTAAGTAATAAGTGGATAAATTACGCATATATTTGGTATCAACGACACTTAAGCATGAGATAACACATGAAAAAATAGACAACGAACGGCATTGAACCCTGGTCATATAGGTACCTATTGAAACTGAGACGCACATACCTATTATCAGTGTTAAGAATAAAAAATGATATGCATCTTGAGTTCATTGAGTTGTTAAATAATGTGTTTAATTTGCTTTATGTAATGTAACATCGCTCTTATATTTTCCAGAGAGACAGGCAGAAATATTACATAACATAGTCTTACGTATTATAATCCCGAAGTAGGTAGGGTACCTACTCCAGGAAGGCAGAAGTGTTTAACAACCCCACATTTTGCCAGCTATTTTTCAGACCCACATAATAGAGTTTTAGAAGCCTACAAGCCTTTCGCTTTAGGGCTCCAATATATAAATTTAGACTTTTTGAATTGGTAGAAAAAAGTGCCATGAGAATAGATGACAATTCCATGTTCACAAACGGTTTTGAACCTTTAAGATTTAGAAGTTTTCACTCTTTTTGCCTATGCGTATCGCTTGCATAACATTATGCCTCTCACATCTTCCACCCAATATAGTCAAGCACCTACGAGTTTCAAAGGAATTCGCTGCCACGAGAATTTCCTACCATAAAACGATATGGAATGACATCCTGGCCATGATTTCTACTATAAACTATTTGCCACCTTGATGCTATCGAACAACCCTTTCTTTGTAACTTTCCATTGCCGTTCCCGAGCATGATACATATTCAACCAAAAGGTATATTGAAGAATAAGAAATGTGCCATTGGATATCCTGAACTCTTTCAAACTCTGTATAAACTGCACCGTCATGTAGTCTTGCTCTTTAATTAGCAATCTATTAGAATAATAGATAGGAACGTCACGTACCTAACGCATGGTAGATTGTTGTTATACGCAATAATCACTGTAGTAACTATTCTTGTACGCAAATTTTAGGTTAAACAAATTACATAATATTATGTATACATTTAAATGTATCTGTAGACAAATGTTGTTCATTTTTGGAAAGGAAATTTCCATTGTGTGCGCGAAGAAGAGATAGCGCGTTACAGAGTGGATAGCTTTGTCTCCTATTTGCGAATGCAATGACTATACCTATGCTTTAAGAGAGGGCGTTAAGACCAGTTGTTGTATTGGAAGCGGGTTTTATAAATGTTGATACAAAATCAGTTTAACTTTACGTTTGGGGCTGATCGTGAAGTCGTAGGTTCGACTCTCGGCTCGAGTGGAGTATTATTGGGTGTTTCTGTAACGTAATTCTCAGAAGCAGCTTCTGCCAATAGCCTTGCTCCCTATTACGCTGGACCTTAAACCGTTACATCTTAGTTTATCTCTTCTTTTTATCTTTACTTCATATTACTGCCTTTCGGCATAGAAGCAATAGCAATCTCCATAGCTCTAAGTTCTTGCGGCTCACTGCAGTGACTAATCGCTGTAACCGTGTCCACGTTATGGTAATTTCAACCTGGACACCTTTCTGATACTCATCTAAGCACTAGACACTCACAACTAAATAATTATGTATATCTATTTTCTACGCTTTTGGATATCGTCGTGGTATTTCCCAGTCGAATGATCATAAAGTTTTAAGAGTACATATGGTAATCTTCCGTACCAAAAATGTAGAAAAGCCATTTTATTTTTGCATGCAGAGAAATCTACGGACACGTTAAACTATATGTTACTAGGTTTTGCTCGCGGCTTTGCTCGCGGCTTTGCTCGCGGCTTTGCTCGCGGCTTTGCTCACGGCTTTGCTCGCATTAATATAGATTTTGTCAATAAATTGTAACCGTCGAAAATAGTACTTTTCTGAAGGTAATCTAGGTATGTCCTTTTCTGTACTCATGAAAACATGTTTGCCAAATAAAAAAAAAAATAATCAGTCGAGAAGTTAAGAAGTCGTGAAAGCGAAACAAACAAACTTACTTTTGCATTTATGATATTAAGTTAGGATTATTAGAAGGCTATTATGTCAGGTACTCAAATTTATTTTCATAACCAACATTTTTTAATTGAACATATATGAGAAACAGGGTTTATTTACATTAAGTAACTATAGCTATTGTTCTGTGACTTTGATTTCATACAATATGTTTCATTGATTATAACTAAACAATCCGTTTCAAATATTTAATAAGTAAACTTTCCTGTTTACATTATTTTAATAATATCTTAACTAGCTCTATATCCAGCCTTATGTACTTATGAAAACAAAGCTATCAATAGGGTAGGTTTAAAAGATAAGAAAATCTGATAAGCTGAACTAAAATATCTTAGGCAAGAATTAATGTTTTTATATGTGAAAGTCATAAATTGCAGTTATAAATAAATAAAATAAAAATAAAAATCATTTATTTTCAGACAAAACAGTCCATAGCCAAACAAGAATTTTATATGAAAATAAAAATAAACACAATAAGTAGGTACAGAACAGTGACTACCTCCTCCCCAGACCCTTCTGCGCACCCCTTACGTGGAGCTCAGTAAACCTACCGAGAGGAACAGATGAGTGGTGGGTGACAGAGTTGACACTCTGTCACCCACCATCCTCAAGACACTGTTCCGACTCACCCGTACGCGTTGTACTAAGGAAGCTACTATTTTTTATATTTATATTGTATAAATTATACTAGCAAGCCACTTTGAACTTATGTAAGCAGGATCCAGTAGAAAAAAATAACTATAATAATATATATCTAAGAGATAAGCTAAGATCATAAACTACTGAGGTCAATGACCGCTTCATGCGTCATACTCGTGAACGGGCGCTACACGTGACAGCCCTTGATGTTGACTGAACTATAATTTTCCCTGTATATGTAAATTTTCATTTGTATTATTGTATATTGTATGTGGCGTTTTATATAAAAAAGAAGTCAAAGCCAATTCAATATAAAGATTGTAATTTTAAGTTTACTGAATTTAAATATATATTAGTTGCTAAGTTCTGGCCAAGGTGATACTATGTGCAAAATGCAAGGGTGGCTCTTTCTCCTTAGTTTTATCTGTTTTATTATTACCCAAGCACCAATATCTTAGTATCGTATGCAACATACAAAATATTTTCACTGTAACTGACAAGTTTACCCTAGAATAGTAAAGGTATTTTATTAACTAATCAAATCATTCTTTAATTTATATGGTGACTAATAGATTACGAAATTCGATAAAATTGTTTAGTGATTTCTGAAAGCAATCTTAGGTAAGAAACATTAGGTATAACTGATGCCTCAATTTAGTATTATGACAAAAAATTGACCTTGAAAAGAAAACACAGAGGTACAATGTTAGAAATCTAAATAAATTATTATAGCTTTAAAACTCCGAATTTATTACTAAAAACGTTTAATTTTATCTGGTTACTGAAAATCGAAACTTAAAATTCCTGTCTAAATAAGAAATTGTGAGTCGGCAGACCATCTTTTGAACAATAACCATAGGTACAATCAACGCACGCTTTTTAACGTTTCTGAAAATTAAGAACGTTTGTCTATTTATTAGTCTACCTGAGCCTTATTAGATATGGAACTAATCTACGATATTAGATCGTAAACTAAAACAACATTACCTAGGCGGCTTGTTGTGATTAATGCTATGTACTTTGTACCTAAACAACTTGATATGTGAATTGTATTACATAATATATTTATTTATATAAACTGCTGCATCCAGACTTGATCTCACACACTTAAACCGACTACAGGAGTTTTGTAAATAAATAAATATAGCAAAGCTAAAAAAAGAACAGACATATTCTAAAATTTAATTATTTGTCTCAAGCATTTGAAACAGAGACCTTTATCGGGGCAATCTGACAATCTCTATATTTAGCAATCAATCGTAGAATTCTTATTATTTTTTTTTTTATAATTATGCTTATTCGCTACTTAGAGATCGGCCTTCATAGACTTGTACAGTGTACTTATTCCTGTCACTCCGTTATGACTTGTAATGAGATTACAAGGAAACTGTTGCTACCTTTAGAAGTACCGTAATGTCCATTTAAACACAGAGAACGCGTGTATCATTGAACTCGGTTCAGAAACTTATAGCTAATGTGAGTTTCTAAGTGCAAAAGGAATATTTCTGTGCGGCCTGCTGCTATCTCTGCGATAACTCGGCCAACGCCCCCGCCACACTGTTAATTTTTAATAGCTATGTTTTTAAATTGTAATGATCAACGCGATACCCTTAAATCTATATCAGGGATAGCACGCGTGCTAGTGCTGGCACACAACACAATAATTTGGGCACGCCAGTAATCAGTCAATTACTGGCGTGCCCAAATTATTCTTATACTTCTCTGAGGTAATACTTAGTCAAGTATTACCTAAGAAATTAATGAAAAAATGTATGTACAACTTGATTGAAAAACGAAACATGTTTTTTTCTTTAATGGCATTTTTTTCAAAGATAATGTCGCGTTAACCAGTAAAGGTTCACCATCTCTGGTCTACACGAATTATAAAATAGTAAATGTTAAACATTATCAAAACCGCTATATATTGTTTTTGATATTTAAAGGGAAAATCACTGGATAGTGACCCTATCTAGTGATTTTCCCTTGTGCAAGAATTATGTAACGTATGAGTGATTCCCTTTGTATCACAATCGATAACTGACTTTATTAGCAGCTTACTTGCCATACAAACACAAGACCCCACAGATGACAATATACTTGTGGCTACAAAAAAAAGATAGACCTTTTACTACATTCGTCAAAACATTTAATACATATTTCATTACCAGATTACCTACAATTAGATCCACAAGAGCTGTTCAACAGTTGTGTCATATAGGTCAACATCTTTGTGTGTACGTTATATTATTTATTCTAGATTGTGCAATTCGGTATCCCTTTTCGATGGTTTTAGTGTTAATGGCCTACAATTGATGCATATGTATCCGGGTTTAAATGTTTGACGCTAGTGTGTATAAATAGATAATTCTAGTTGAGGTGTCGTTAATATTATCGATGGCATTAATGTCAAGACCTGAATCTTGCTATCATAGTTTGCGTGGCAAATTACTATATATGATGTAAGCAAACTAATGATGCATCATCATTTTAGCCATACACGGATTACAGATCAACAAACACAAGAAATTATTCTTTTTTTTTACAAAGATTTTGTCGCACTTTGATGCACTAGCCGGCGGATAGTGCATCAAGCATTTTCCTGGGTACCAAAAAAAAAAAAAAAAGGTATAGCTGAGTTGCGGGGACTTTACAAATATTCAAATAATAGACACAAAGCATGCCCCGACTCACATCACACAAATGTTTGTTCCGTGTGGGGAACGAATCTACAATACTCGGTGCAGTGTAAGAATAAATAAGAGCAAAATAATTTACCGCAATACTGTCCTTAAATGCAAACAATATTTGAGCTGTGATTTACTGTATAGTAAAGTTCTTGCCTCAGTTGGATTTCTGCTGACTTAAAGCGAAATGGCGCTATACATACTTCTTCTTGAAACTATTTTGTTCTTTTTTATCTCTCCAATTGATTATACGTTTATTTAAATACTAGCTGTTACCTGCGACTTCGTGCGCGTAGATTTTAACTAAAAAGTGTTTGTCTCCGCAGAACCTTATTTTTTTTCTAAAATCAAAGTAGCCTATGTTACTCCTTATAACATCAGCTATCTGCCAGCGAAAGTCCTGTCAAAATCGGTTCAGCCGTTTTGGAGATTACCCGGAACAAACAGACAGACAGACAGACAAAAATGTTTAAAAACAGTTGTTTTCGTATAGGTACCTTATATACTTTCATATGCATTAGATAAAAAACTGTTATTTTGACATTACAAATAGACACTTAAATTTTATTTATTTGTATAGATTTGAAATTATTTATATTTTCCATCTGCTAATTCACACACATCTACTTAATGATTGTATTCTGACCTGATAAAAACAACTTATAATGCTTGAACCGATAAATAACAATAAAAAGAAATCATTCTTGCTTCACAGTCAAATATGTTTTATTTATTTAAATCACAAAGTAACAATGTTATGAACATCAAAGTTAATGAGTTAGTGAGTTTACATAAGTTACTGAATTTACACTTTACAAGTTAGTTGCTAGGGTCAAGCAAAGGTTAGGGTAGGGGTAGGGTGAGGGGTAGGGTGAGGCATGGGGGACCCCCCATAGTGCTTGCGTCCTCGTCGCGTCCCCTGGAAACGACCCGGTTCTGTCACCGTAACGGAGTGTCAGACCGGGGTTCGGCTAAAGAGCACTTGCGTGCCTGTTTATATTATTATTGTTCTGTATCATTGTTACTCTGTCTGTTTTCTTTTTTGCTTTTTGTCTGTCCCTGACTGTTCGCTTGCGGCCATGCACAAGCAACAGCAAAATGCACGTGGAAGGTTTGGTGGAAAAGGCCCTTATCAGGGCCACCAAAAAGGCCCTTCTCAGGGCCACTCCGAGCAGGAGAGTGCTGAAGATATTTCGGATGTGAAGTCTTTTGACTCACGTGCCAAAGTGGTGGCGGAGGCCACCTCCGGGGAGGCAGGCAGCCGAAAGCGGCAGTCCACTTCGTTCTCCGTGTCTGGGCACTTAGAGTCAGACACGGAGACCGAAGGGACGGCGGCCGCCAAGGTGCCCACTGCCAGCAGAGGGCGGGGGAGACCGGTGAAGGGGGCACCCTCCAGGGGAGAGTTCCTCAGGCCCGCTTCGGTGCAGCCGAATGCAGAATTTGAGGCGGCGCTGCACAGGAGACGCCTTAGGAAGGGGCCGGCTGCTGTTGTCGCCGACCTGGGGATGGAGTTCGACAGTGAGTCGGATTCCACCCCATTGCTCGGCGACTTGAGCGAATTGAATGCTCAAGAATCGAGGGCGCGGGCGGGCGAGAAGCTCGCCTGCATCCTGGAGGTGGCCCAAAAGTCGGGCAATTTAAAGGGCGAGTTTGTCGCTCGCCTGAAGCGATCGACATCGCTGTTGAGGGAGGTGGTGGACACCCTGGCGGGCCGCAGCGAGGCGGAGGAGACGCGGCGGCTAAGGGGCGGAAACTCCCGCCTGCGTCTCGAGGGGGAGGCACTCAAGGCGGAGGTAAAGGCGCTCCGTCGGGGCTTCACTGAGGCAAAGACGGAGGCCGCCGCGGCGACGACTGCCGCGACCGTCGCCGCTGCCGCCGCCGCTACCGCCACTGCGGAGACGCGAGCGGCCCCTGCCACTCCTCAGGTGGGTCCCGAGCTGGTGGAGGAGCTAAAGCGCTCCCTTACCATCACGCTCGGGACGATGTTGAGCGCCCGGCTCGCGGGACTTGAGGACCGGCTTCTGCCGACGCCGACAGTCCGCCCTCCGCTGAGAGCGGATGCCAAGAGGGCTGGGCCAGACGCCACGCCGCCCATACCGGCACTTCAGCCGGTTGCCCCCAAGGCGGGCAAGGGGGCCAAGCAGGCCCCCAGAGCTGCCGCCGCTCCTGCAGCGGCACCGACCGCGGGTCCCTCTAGCTCTAGGGGGACCCAAAACGCCAGCGGGGTTGCCCCTGCCGCCTCCGTCCCTCAGGAAACGTGGGTGACGGTGGTAGGAAATGGGAAGGGGAAGGGAAAGTCCTCCCCTCCCTCCACTGCATCTGCGCCTGCCCAGGTGGCCCGTGCCACCAAAGCCCGGCCTGCCACCCCTGTTGCTCCCAGGAATGTGGCGGCGGCACTGAGGTCCCCGAAATCCGCAGCAGTCGTGCTGTCGTTGCAGCCCGACGCCGCGGCAAAGGGGATGACATATGCCGCCGCCATCAGGGTGGCACAGGAAAAGGTCGACCTAAGGGAGCTGGGCATCGACCAACTCCGCTTCCGCCAGACGGCTACGGGAGCCAGGATCTTAGAGATTCCTGGCTCCCAAAGCGGAGAAAAGGCGGATAGGCTCGCGGAGAAACTCCGCGATACCCTATCCGCAGTGGCCAGCGTCACCAGGCCCGTAAAGTCCACAGACTTGCGAATTGCGGGCCTGGACGATGCTGCCACAAAGGAGAAGGTGGCGGCGGCGGTCGCGGCGGCGGGCGAGTGCGAGGTGCGGCTGGTCAAGGTCGGGGAGACCCGCCCCGGCTTTGATGGCGCCGGCTCCGCCCTTGTGTCCTGCCCTGTCTCGGCAGCCAAAGCGCTGCTGAGCGGGGGCAGGCTTCTCATCGGGTGGAGCTCGGTGAAGGTGGTCGCGCTGGGAGAGCGCCCCATGCGCTGCTTCAGGTGCATGGGACTGGGGCATACGCGTCCCCAGTGTCGCGCCGCGGCCGACAGGGGTGACCTGTGCTTCCGTTGTGGAGACGCAGGTCACCGGGCGGCCAACTGTGGCAAGGCTGGGCTGCGCTGCGCCATTTGCGCAGAGGCGGGCAAGCCCTCAGGGCACGTTATGGGGGGGCGCAGCTGCACCCCCCCGAAGACGAAGGGAAAGGCCCCTGGGATCCGGGCCGCCCCTGCGGCCACCAGTCAGGCCGCCCCTGAGGCAGCGCGCCGCGAAGCAGTATGCGAGGAGGTTGTGATGTCTGATTAGTATGGACCAGATCGGACATCGCAACTTCCTCCAGGCGAACCTGAACCACTGCGCCACGGCCCAAGACCTGCTCATGCAGACCCTGGCGCAGTGGGAAATCGATGTGGCCGTCGCCGCGGAGCCGTATTTCGTCCCCCCCAGTCCCTATTGGGCTGGTGACTTGAACGGCTCCGTGGCCATCGTTGGGAGGGTTGGCGGCCCCCTCCTCTCAGTCGAAGAGAGAGGGGCGGGGTACGTGGTGGCCAGGTGGGAGAGGTATGCGATCGTCGGTGCATACTTCTCCCCCAACAGAACCACCGCGGAACTGGAGGTCTTTATGGACCTCCTGGCCGCAGTGGTGAGGAGGCAGGTGCCACATCAGGTCCTCCTAATGGGGGACTTGAACGCCAAGGCCCGGGAATGGGGCAACCGCTCCACTGACACTCGAGGAGAGATAGTCAGGGAGTGGGCGGTTGCCACAGGACTGACCCTCCTCAATAGAGGGTCGGTCCACATGTGCGTGCGATGGTGTGGGGGGTCCGTGGTGGACCTAACGTTCACCAGCCCCGCTGTCGCGTTATGTGCCCGGGCCTGGAGGGTGATGTCGGAGGTGGAGACGCTCTCGGACCACAAATACATAAGGTTCGAGATATCCGCCTCCGACAGTCAGGGAGGGCTCCGGCGCGTGGTGCGGGCGGATTTTCCGCGCTGGTCGGTGAGTCGCCTCGACGCCGGGCTGGCGGAAGAGGCGGCCATCGCCCAGGCGTGGCTTGCCGCCCCCATGCACACGGTAGAGGTGGGCGTCGCGGCCGGCCGTTTCCGCGAAGCGGTCACGGCCGTCTGCAACGCGGCTATGCCGAGGGCCCGCCGCCACCCCGGCCGCCGTGAAGTGTATTGGTGGAGCTCGGAGATCGCAGATCTCCGAGCCGCCTGCTCGGCGGCGCGGCGGCCCTACACGCGGTGTAGGCGGCGGCGGCATGGCCGAACGAGCGACCAACTGTCTGCCGAAGAGCTGCAGGCTGAGCTCCGGCTGTACGATGAGTACCGTGCAGCCAAAAAGGAGCTGCAGCTGGCAGTCGGTCAGGCCAAGTCCCAAGCCTGGGGTGAGGCCCTGGAGGGCCTGGATAGGGATCCATGGGGGCGTCCGTACAAGGCTGCCCGGAATAAGTTCCGGGGCTTGACGCCCCCCGTCGCGGAGTTCCTGGAGCCGGAGCTCCTGGGCAGGGTGTTGGTGGTGCTCTTTCCCGAACGGGACCCCCACCATACCCCTCCGACGATGGCGCCGTCCTTCCCGGAGGAATTGGACCCGGCCTCCATCCCGCTTGCATCGGAGGCGGAGATGGAGGCGGCCGCCAGCCGCTTAAGTGGCAAGAGGACGGCTCCGGGTCCTGACGGGATCCCGGGACGGGTCCTCCGTATCGCCCTCAGAGAGATGAGCGATCCACTTCGGGAACTGTTCAACGCGTGCCTCACGTCTGGACGGTTCCCGAAGCTGTGGAAGGACGGCCGATTGTGCCTGTTGCGGAAGGAGGGGCGAGACACAACCTCGCCTTCCGCATACAGGCCAATCGTGTTGCTTGATGACATGGGAAAGCTGCTAGAGAGAGTGGTGGCTTCCCGTGTCATCCAGCACTTAGAGGGGACTGGGCCGGCGCTATCGCAGGCCCAGTATGGGTTCAGAGCGGGGCGGTCCACGATAGACGCCCTGCTCTGGCTCAAAGATTGGACGCAGGAAGCGGTCGGTGGGGGGAACAAGGCGTTGGCTATCTCGCTGGACATTGCCAACTCCTTCAACAGCCTCCCGCATGGAACAGTACAAGAGGCGCTCCGGTATCACGGAGTGCCCCTGTATTTGCGGAGGCTGTTGGCCGACTACCTCCAGGACCGCGAGATCCTGGTGGAGGGATGCGACGGTTTGAGGCGCCGTCGCGTATCCTGCGGGGTTCCACAGGGGTCGGTGCTGGGACCGCTCCTGTGGAATGTTGGCTACAACTGGGTGCTTCGGGGCACGCTTCCCGCAAGTATGCGGGTGGCGTGCTACGCCGATGACACCCTGGTCGTAGTCAAAGGGAGGGATCACGGGGAGGCGGTGCGGTTGGCCGAGGTGGGAGCTGCCTTAGTGGTCGACCGTATCCGCGCCCTGGGATTGGCGGTTGCCCTCTCCAAGACCGAGGCCCTAGTGTTCCATGGGCCTCGGGGGAGACCTCGTCCAGGTACGCGAGTGATCCTGGACGGGGTCCCGGTCCGGGTTGGGACCCAAATGAGGTACTTGGGTCTCGTCCTGGACGGGAGGTGGACTTTTGGGGCACACTTCACCCAGCTGGCCCCAAAAGTCCTGGGAGCGGCGGCCGCCCTAGGGAGGCTGCTGTCCAACGTGGGTGGCCCGAGCGCCACTTGTCACCGACTGTACTCCGGAGTGATCCGGAGTATGGCCCTTTACGGGGTGCCGGTCTGGGCGGACGCTCTCAGTCGCGACAATAAGACCCTGCTGCGACGTCCGCAGCGGGTCGTCGCGACGAGGGCCATACGCGGTTACCGGACGGTGTCGTGGACGGCGGCGTGCGTGCTGGCCAGTGACCCCCCCTGGGAGCTACAAGCGGAGATCCTCGCCGAAGTTTACCACTTCGTAGCGGCGAGGAGGTCCTGCGGGGAGCCCCTGGGGTGGGAGGAGGTCGCACGCATGCGGCGACAGGCGCGGGCCGCCCTGTTGAGGCGGTGGATGGAAGACCTGGCTCCACCGGTCCCGGGTCAGTGGACGGTGGAGGCCATTCGCCCGGTCCTCTGGGGGTGGATAGGGCGGCGATTCGGGTCGCTGACCTTCCGACTGGTGCAGGTGCTTGCCGGGCATGGATGCTTCGGAAAGTATTTGCACCAGATCGCGAGACGGGAGGCGACCCCGGCCTGCCACGAGTGTGGGGCGCCGGAAGACACGGCGCTCCACACGCTGGAGGCGTGTGCCGCGTGGGGGCCGCAGCGGCACACGCTTTTGGCCATAATAGGCGGGGATCTCTCCCTGCCGGGCGTGATCAACGCCATGCTCGGCGGCGAGAGATCGTGGCAGGCGGTGGTCTCCTTCTGCGAGGCTGTCATGGCGCAGAAGGAGGCCGTGGAGAGGGTCAGGGAGAACAATCCCCTCGCTGATCCTCTCCGGCGCAGACGGACGGGAGCGAGGAGGAGGCGATTTGCCCGCCTTCTCGCTCCTGTATAGTGGGGTCACTGGTACAGAGTCGGGGGACTCTGTACCAGCTTGCACGGCCCCACACGTCTGGGGGGTGTCCTTGGTGAGCAAGGCCACCCCTCCACAGGTGCTGAGGCCCGGTTACCATCAGCCGGGCCAACCGCCGGGGCGGGATGGTGATTGCTAACGCGACCCCATCCCGCCCCACCCCGTCGGCGGAGGGACTGCTCAACCCAGGTGTTTAGTGTGTATACCGACCCCCCCCGGAGAAGGGGGTATCCATAAAGGATTTTCCTGGGTTAAAACAAAAAAAAAAGGGGTAGGGTGAGGCATGAGAAGACACATGCAAGAACTTCACTGCCACTCTTTCAAATCGCCAATATCGGTTTATATCCTTCAGTCTTATAGTAATATATAAAAAATTATCATATTCTAGTACATACCAAACATTATTCCTAATTTCGTAATAAATCAGGAGTACCGCAGGGAAGCGATTTTGGCTTGTTATATATTATCCTAACTAATATTATAAATGCGAATGTGAGTTTGTTTGTTTGTTTATTTGTTACGCTTTCACGCCTTAACTATCCGACCGATCATCATGAATTTTCGCATACACATTGTCAGGAATACAGAAAAGGACTGGAACTTTTCATTAAAAAAAAGAAGAAAGTAGGTATATCTACATAACATACATTTACGCAAGCGGAGCTGCGGTCATAATCTAGTTTTTAATACATTAACAACTTGCTATCTGTCATAAAAGTTAGGTCTTTATTTGTAGATAAGAAAGTTTGTTTTTATACCACATGGAAAAGCTTATGTTAGTTAAGAAACATGTCTGAGAGTATTTGAGTATGATAGCCTTTATCATATTTCATTCAAGCTTCTAAGAAAATATTAAATATTATAAAATGAACTGACTATACTATGTAGGTAGGTATTTAGATTACAGCTGTAGATAGCTGACGGTGCTATCACAATGTTTGCATATATTACAATAATTAATTATTGTTCGTTGTCACGCAGTGCACTTTGGTATCATTAGTGCTCATAGATTGTAGTATTTAACGATGACAGGACTGACATAGAATATTTATTTGAATGTTGTACTACTTTCTGTTGAGATACATTCATTGGCAACACGGCATTTTGAACTATACTTAATAAATAGGATGAAGAGGTTCCCAATTTTGAAAGATAAAAATCCATAGTTTTGAAATCAATTTTTCAGTTGCCACTTGACTGAATAACATACTGACAGTGCCACGAGTGTTGTGGATTAAGTCCCCTAACCCAAAAGTAGTTATAAAAAGTTTGAAATCGTTGATTAATAGGCATGTCAGACTATGGGATAATGTATTTATATATTAGGTAAACTGTCACTGACTTGACAGATGAAAAACAGGTTAAACATAAAATGGATAAGCTAGCAGAAAGATTCTACTTTATACTAAAGGCGGCAACGGGTAAATATAACCTTGTAATTAAAAGTTACTTTGAAACTTTAATGAATAATCATATTTTTATTTTAACTAATGCTTATGAAAGAAGAATAAAATATATCTACTAAAATGTAATAAAGTTTTATAAATGTATACTATACTATTGTATTGGGTAATACACCTGTAATAATAGATGTATGTAATGTGTGAAATAAATAAATAAAATAAAATATAAATACCAATTAAAATTGTGTAGAAGTAAATTGGGCCATAGATCTTAATGATAAAATATATATTTTTTGAATAATTAACTTACTTACTGCATAGTAATTACAAGTATATACACATTTAATATAGAAAAGGGTTAATTTATTAAATAAAATTATATATAAGAAAAGAATAATCAATAAACATACACAATTAACGGATATAAAGTAATCCAGATTCAGAACGAGCATTTGTAGATCACAAATTATTTTTTCGTTTAAGACTTGAACCCTTTGCGCTTTGGCAACGGTAAGACGATCGCTTACCCGCTGTGCCAGCCTAATAATTGGTGTACAATAAAGATTATTCTATCAATCAATGTATGTTGTTGTATTATTAAAATGTTATAATATAGACGTAATAGTATTTTGTTAAGATAAAGAAACGATACACCTAACGTATCTTGTTGACACAAGCGAGCGCGAAACCGTTAGCGGTCATGATTGTGATAAACTAGAGTAATGTATTAAAATATTATTTAGAATACTTTCTGTATCGTTCAAGAGCAGCGATAGCTTATTGGGGAGACCAACAGACTGTTCTTCTCGTATTCAAACCCACGTCGCGACTTTCGGAAGCAATATGACTTTTCGAAATTATGTGCGTATTGATTGACAATTATCGCCTGCTCCGTGCCTCGGAAAGCACGTTAAGCCGTTGGTCCCGGCTGCCAAGAACATCTATGGCAGTCGTTATTGGGAGAATGTCGACACAAAAGATCCCACTGGGTCGAAGTGTCGCCGGTCTGTACTGACTGGCCCCCACATAAGATAAGACTCTGTATCGCTCAGGTGATAAAGAACACTTCAATTTAGACAATAATATAAATACTAGCTTTTGCTCGCAGCTTCTTTCTGTGTGAAAGGTCGGTAGGTCCTTTTCTGTATCTCTGACAACGTGTATGCGAAATTTATTGATGATCGGTAGAGTAATTAAGGCGTAAAAGAATAATAAACTTAACAAAGAAACAAACGCACATTCGCATGCATGCATAATATTATGATGGATTACACTATTTTATAAATTTTATTATGCAAGGTAGCGAAGTAAAAAATCTTGTTTAGTTATCGTTCGCTTTAATGGTGAAGCAAAACATCGTGAGAAACCATGTCTGAGAGTTGTCCATAATATTCTTGAAGGTATGTAAAGTCTGAGTCAGCGTGGTGGACTAATGCCTAACCATTCTCACACTGAGAAGAGGCCTGTGCCCAGTAGTGAAACAGTTTATATACAGAGCTGATATAATTATTATGTTATAAGATAGCATATGGTCGAACGAATGGCGAGCTACAAGAATATGGAAACTTATAACATTACCAAAAAAATTGTTTCTATGATGTCCAATTAAAAAGGCAGTAGCTGTGCTGTCAAAATTGTTTTCATTGGTGACAGCAAATATTCCCTTTAATCACATTTTGTTTCTTTAATGTGAGAATTATCAATGCTTCCTGTTCGTTATTTGGCGAAGTTAATAATATCGGTTTGTTTTTCTTCAGTCTTATATGTAAAGAATAATCATATTCTACGAGCCATTATTCTTGATTTCGTAATAAATCAGGAGTACCGCAGGGAAACATACTAGAACCGTTACATACTATTTTTCAATACATTAACAACTAGCCATCTATCAAAAAGTTAGGTCTTTATTTGCAGATAAGAATCTTTATTGTTATACCACATGGAAAATCTAATGTAAGTTAGGAAACAGAGAGAAATGTCTTAACGCGGGCTTAGCCCGATAATTTACTGCCTGTAAATATAGGGCTCAAGGCGCGTTAAGAGATTTCTCTCTGATTCTTAGTCCTAGTTGAGTATTATCAATAGTAAATATAAGTTATTACTAGATATTATTGAGTTATGACTATGTAGAAGTGTGTTCTGAGCCTAAAACGTTGACGCGAGTAACATTTATGCTGAACTCGACCATGGCACGCTACAGTGTTAAGTAGTAATGATGATCATTTTATATCTCATTTATAACAAGAATCTTGCCGGATCAGCTACGGTATAACAAATTTGTATATTTTCAGTACGATATATCCTGCTCTAGAAATAACACCTGTATCGCGGAGGATTTCACATACATTCAAACTCAAAGAATAACTAGATTTGGCATAACTATTTGTGAATCACACAAATTTTTGTTAAGTGTGAGGTTAGAACCCACAATATTCGGCGCAATGTTATTGGCGAGGCGACTACTTAAACCACTACGCCACCTTTGCAGTTATACAGTACTAGCCTTTGCCCGCGGCTTCGCTCGCGTTAATTTAGAATTTAACAATCAATTATTCGGGTCGTACTCTGCTTGTAATAATATAATTCAATCATGATTCGAAAGAGACGTGGCGCCATCTACTATCATAAGAACGTTATTGTTATTTTCCTCGGGAACAGTAATTTTTGTCGGAATGAAAGGAAGCCTATGTCCGTTTCTGTATACCTGACAACGTATATACAAAATTTCAGGATGATCGGTTCAGTGGTTTAGGCGTGAAAAGGTAACAAACAAACAAACAAACTCATTTTCGCTTTTATAATATTAGTTAGGATTAGGATTACAAAATTTTGTGTAGTTAGCAATAATATTGCAAAGCACTCACCTTGCACGAATAGCTGCAGTCAGCACCATCTGTCTTGTTGTATGTGAATCAGCTCTTCGGTTGAAAGGCTTCTATCAGTATTCTGACGATCTGAATACTGCAAATAAATAAATTATCAACTTGATAAATATTTTAAGCTAAATGCTATATAATTCTAGTGTCTTTAAAGTATTAGGATACTTGATAATTATTAATTATATAGTCATAATGGAAATAAGAATCGGTTGAACCAAGATGTGGACTAAGAAGTAGTGACGAATCTTTGCGTATATCAATTTCTTTTTCTGGTTAAAACTTAGCAGAAAGTTCTCACTACCAACAGAAGCTTGAAAATAAACACATTTATTCAAAATCAAATATTAATTAAAGAATGGCAGAGGTTTATGATTAGTGAATTAGAATTAACACTTTCCATCAAATAATTAATTTGACTGAACTATATTGTCAATGAAAAGGTTTCTGCAAGAAACAAAGTCTCTTTTTAAATCTCTATTAAATAACGTTGTTTTGTTGATGAAAAAAAAAAAACAATCTAATTTGTTATCTCTATTTACTTTTCTACATGTGACTACTAAGGACAACTGCTATTATATAACACGGGACGAATAAGATTTGCGTCCGATTTTAATGCCCCGTTTTGGACTAAGCAAAATTTTTCTAAGTTCTCTATCTCGAAATCTCTTAACAACTCGGAGTTTGGAAATATAGAATATGGTTATAGCTTTCTATATGTGGCCGAACAGTTGTTTGTTAAACGCCTACAATTCGTCAGTTGTGTTAGGTTCTCTACGCAATAGAAGATAAGTCGTCTACTGATTACACCCGCAGAAGACAAAATCAATAAGTATCAATACTAACTTTTAAACTTTCGCGTTGTATGATATACAGAATGTCCCAGAAGTCGACGTCAAGCCGGAATCAGGTAACAGGCTAAGTTATAATAGCTAATAATATCCTAAACACAAGTTGAATCTTATTCTGGGTACCAGAGTTTATCGTAAATACTAAATATCGTGTTTGTGCCGTTATTCTTGTATTTTTGTGCCATGTTAAGAAAATAAATCTTATTATTATTATATTAGAAAATACCTGGCCCTTTGGGAGGCTTACACGGAGACATAGGTCCAACGTGAAGAGGCCCTTCGAGAGTTTAATCAAAGGTGGGATGGAACACCTACAGCGGCACTAGCAGCAGCAGGCGTAGAACTATTTCGACGTATGGATTCTAATATATGGGCTATGGGTATGGGTGTTTGGTGAACCAGTGTATTGGTCACTATGGATGAAAAACGGCGTCTGCCCTGAATACTCTAATAGTATCAATGTAATGGGCAGACGGTGACTCGCCAACTCACTAGATGGGCCCCCTGAATAGCTACTATAGGCATACAAGCCAGCAGCAGAGGGCAACACCGGTGCGAGCGGCTAGGGGTGTCGAGCTGTGCGGCGCCGGTTTCACCATCACGGGTCTCGTGACAACGGAGACCCGGAGCGGGTTTCCCCGTAGTTATGCCCTTGAAAATGACACTTCCTCCCCCAAGCATATCCCCTCCTCTGACCGGCCGACAAAGGCAAGTTAGATTTGAGAGTCCTACGGGTGCTCTTGAAGTTCCACCCCAGCCAACCAGTATTATTATAGCTATCAGAAAAATATAAAACAAAATCTAAGATAAGTATTTAAAAAATTATAGGCATTAAAAAAACAAAATCTCACCCTGTGATGGTCTTTTTACTCCTGTTATTACAAATATTTACTTCTAGAATTATTGTTTTCTTTTTATGTAATATCTAATAATCGAAAAAAATCGAGAGCTTAAAGAAGCATTATCATCATATTTTGTAACGGATATTAACGCAATCATACATATTGTTTAGCTTTTGATGCTCGTCGTTACAACCAGGATACACCGGCCATGGCCACGTGACACCGTGACCACGGCCGGTGTAACCTGGCCATCGAACGTCACGCATTAAAAAGTAAGTATCAAATACGAGCTGACATTAAAACATTGTTTTAACAAAAATTAGCAACAACAATTTACTGCATCAAGGCCCAGAACTTACGATCAAACTAAACCTAAACGCCATCACATCCCATTCAGCCAACAAAGAAGTCCATATGCTAGCAATACACCAACTTTATGAAATTGATGTGATCATATTTCTGTATGAGCAACGAGCCGATGTCAGCAGTTTCTTAGAGTTATTCGTAATAACAGTAAATGGATATAAGCTATCGGTAAATAAATATAGCCGAGGGTCACGAAATATACGCTCCACGCGTTGTTTCGTCATACATTTGTATTTGACGCTTGATGTTGATGATTATTTGATTGGAGCTTACTGGTCTTAGCATGGCGACGGCTAGACCGAGGCGATACATATAATACTACCCTCTCTGAATATCTACGTAAAGTAAAAATATCAGTACTGTTTCGTTAGCTATAGTTTTATGATGCCGCATCCGAATGTTGATCAATTTATTGTTCTAATATTATTTATTTAATACTAGATTTTGCCTGCGGCTTCGCTCGCGTTAATTTAGAATTTGACAATCAATTCGGGTTGTAATATTAATTCAATCATGATTCGAAAGACACGTGGCGCCATCTATTATATCATAAGAACGTTATTGTCGTTTTCCTCGGGAACAGTAACTTTTTTCGGGATGAAAGGTAGCCCATGTCCGTTCCTATACACCTGACAACGTATATCCAAATTTCAGAATGATCGGTTCAATGGTTTAGGCGTGAAAAGGTAACAAACAAAACAAACAAACAAACTCATTTTCGCTTTTATAATATTAGTTAGGATTAGGAAGGTAGGAAGTTAGGATTTACAACGTTTAACTAATTTAATATTATTATAAACTATTTACTCGTATATTAAAGTTTAATGTGTAGAAATATTTATCATAATTTTGATTATTTTTATTTAGGTACATAAAGATTTCAATCATTTGATTTTCTAATTCGTATTTTGAACTCAATAAGTATATACTAGTGGATAAAAAACATAATTAAGAAATTCTAAATGGCCCACAAAATGTGTGATGCCTATCAGCTGGTACTAGGCAAGTAATGGACTACGATTTAACCCTTCTTATCAACCCTTCCACCTCGGTATAATTTATAAGCGGGGTTGAAATTATACACATATATAGTCTCACATTTATATCAATGAATGGTAGAGGCGAGCCCACAACCATATTTCAGGCACTGTTTCGAATCCCACATGTAGGTAAGCCCCCGGCTATCTTTTGGGCATAGTTATAAAAAGAAACTCAGTACGCATTACCCGACCCGATAATAGAACTTAAGATCCCATACACAGGTCAGTCGCACAGTACTGCTGCGTCACCGAGTTTACCGCTTTAGTAGATACTTCTTTTTATACAAAAAAACCATTTTACTATATATAGGAAGGACATAAGGTATTTGAAAATAAAAAACAAACGAACTGTAACAGCTAGTTACAAATAAAACATAAATAACGACATTTATAAATCTAGGACACTTCGAGCCATAAAATGTATACAGCTGAACTAAATCTAGAGTGTCATTTTATTTTGCTCTTAAGTGTAAATCTTTTAGTGCTGTCTCGATTCAAACAAAACAATACCAGTTTTGTGCAAATGGGTAAAATTTTAGATAATTTTATATTTATTCTTATACTTAACATTGGTTTTGTTAATAAATTTCTATTCCTCGGGAACATATTTTGTTTTCTGAATGAAAGGTATCTTATGTTCTATTCTGTACCCCCGTATAGGAAGTGTACCTACATGCGAAATTTCATGATAATCGGTCGAGTAGCTATGGCGTGAAAGCGTAACAAACAAAGAAATAAACAAACAAACTCACATTCGCATTTATAATATTAGTTAGGATACAGACGTAGGCTTAGTTTGGGTGTAGCTGGTTGATTTTAGTGAAATACATACATACATTGATAGTGAATTAATGTTGTTTTAGGATTAAAGTATTGATTTTTATATTTATTATAAAGTATCGATCTCGCTTAATGGCAATCAGTTACCTTGGATCTATCGCTAAGGCAATTGATTGATTTCATTTATAAATTGCGAGTTGCCAACCCTTAATAAAATAATCCCTTCGTTACCAGTATCATGGTCTTCATTCAAAATAGAAAATTTAAATATCTTTATATTCATTTAACTCACAAAATAACGCTTATGAACGTGAAAATTACACTAACTAAACTGTACTATCAGTTATATTTACGTTGAATGGTAGATGGTAGATGTGCGCCATCTACCGGACATATTGTTGAAAACTTTATATAATTTAACATTTTATCTCAACTGACGATTGAATCAGAAGAAGGCGTGCGTCGAATACACATCCTCCGGAATTTTTGTTGGTTGACTTATTAGATGTCTTACTGCTGGGCAAGTGTCCTTTGGTTTTCATTGAATTGCCCAAGTACCTTTCATTTCGGAATCCTAATACCTCTTTTATGCTAGTAAAAGAAGAAAGTAAGAAATGGCTTTGGAAAGAATTGGAGGAAATTTAGCAATCTCCTCCATTGAAATTAAAAAAACAGAAGACAATATTATGTAAATCTCCTCCAATTCCTTCCAAAGCCTTCCTTACTTTCCTACTAGGTTTAATCATGTTTTATGGTTATAAAGTATTGACGACAAATCGACCCAAGACGTAAAAGAATTATTTTTGTTCGATAGTACCCAAATTTTAAACCAGATTTGTTTTTTTATTGTGGGACACCATTCAAAACACTATGTCTTATGTTTTCATAGGAATAATTTAGCTATTTTATGACGCGGACATTTCTGAACAAATTTTGACATGGCAACATTACACTCAAGAGTTATTGCCTACACTTAATTTTACTCACCTGAGAAATTCACTGTATCAACATATTTTCATCATCATTTATGATATTAAAAATATTTCAAATAAAATTTTAAAAAGTTTTACATTTGTCAACAATCTCATTAATCCTAACTAATATTATACTTAAATGTGAATATAAGTCCTTTTGTTACGCTTTCACGGGTTAACTACTCGATCGATCATCTTGAAATTTTGTATACACGTTGGACACAGAAAAGGACAGTGTACTTTTCATCTAGAAAAATGTATTATCCTCGATGAATAGAAATTTTTTAATAAAATCTTCACTAACGCGAGCGATGCCGTGGGAAAAATCGAGACAACTATACAAACAAAAGATACGTCTTCACCATATATGTAGAACATTTTTCAGCAGATAAATTGCCCATTTGATTTATTGTAGCAGTAAAACTAGCAGTAACATACAATAAATATGGCGACTAAATATCTATAAAACAATATAAACGACAGTGCAATTCTAGCACTCTTTTATCCTTTTCTTATGAACCACATTATTTTTATTATTATATTTTTGTGATATTAAAAAGGAGTGGGGTGATAAAGAGAACCGAATTGCTGTGCTTGTATACACAAGGTAGGTATGGCGCCAAATGCAATTTTTGAAACTCTCCATCCGCTTGGTATTAGTCGAATGTTTGTGTACCGGGCTATTGATAGGTACAATAAAACCTCATCTATTTGTGACAGAAAAAGATCTGGCCATCCACGTTATATTCATACTAAAAAAGCGATCAAAGCAGTGAACGCAAGAATTCGAAGAAATCCTGTCTGAAAGCAAAGGATTTTATCTCGGGAATGGAATATAGCACCTAGAACCATATCGCGTATTTTAAAAGATGACTTAGGACTTGCAGGTTGTAAGGCACGCACTGGGTATTATTTAACTGATAATTTATAAAAGAATAGGGTGGCAAAATCAATATAACTTCTTAAGCGGTACACAAAGGGAGGTCACAGAAACATTTAATTTACTAACGAGAATTTTTTTAACAATTGAGCAATGTTTAACAAGCAGACTGACTGTTTATGCTCAAATCTCTATAGAAGCTTCCTAATTAGTCAGCAGAGTACAACGTGGACATTATCCGATTTCAGTGATGGTTTAGTGGGCTGTTAGCTATTGATATTTTTTTTTATTTTGCTCGTCAAAATGACCGCACTCCGTCTAATTGTATGCAGTCGTGTGGTCTAAGAACAGTGGCCTCCACACCGTCCTCATAGCAGCTGAGGTGATATTGAGGTCTCTACTTTGACGGCCTGAAAAGGTGCTTTTTCACGCCCTGCTTAAATAACCTAGGATTGAAGGAAGAAGGAAACACGTGCCTTGGCAGAGAATTCCATGCCTTGATCGTTTGGCAGAGGTATGAGGACCCAAACTTGTTGGTACGTGCTCTAGTCGACTCTACTGTGTAAGGATGGCATCTGAGCCCAGCACTCGTTGTTCTGGATAGGAAAGGGGAAGGCATGGATAAGGTGGAAAAAAGGTGTCAAAACATCGGCACAAGTGTATCAAGGTACGATTCTTGAGAAGATGGTTAAGCCTTTTAACAATACCATGTTCTATAACCAACAATGGTCCATTCAGCAAGACTCGGCACCGGGTCATAAAGCTCGATCCACCCAAGCGTGGTTGGAAACGAACGTTTCGGACTTCATCAGAGCTGAAAACTGGCTGTCATCTAATCCCGATATCAATCCGCTGGATTATGATTTATGGTCTGTTATAGAGAGTATGGCATGCTCTAAACGCCATGATAATTAGGAACTTCTAAAACAATTTATAAGATTGGCGGTGAAGAATTTTCCCATGGAGAGAGTGCGGGTTGTGCAAAAGTGACTTGGGAATAATAAAGGCTAGGGAGAAGAAGAGAGTGCGGGTTTCTATTGATAACTCAACGTTTAAAGAACTGTATAAAAGCCAATGGAGATTATGTTGAATGAGTTTCATATATTTTTAATGTTATTATCTTTATATCCTAACTAATATTATAAAAGCGAAAATAAGTTTGTTTGTTTGTTACCTTTTCACGCCTAAACCACTGAACCGATCAATCTGAAATGTTGCATATACGTTGTCAGGTGTACAGAAACGGACATAGGCTACCTTTCATCCCGAAAAAAATTACTGTTCCCAAGGAAAACAATAATAACGTTCTTATGATAATAGATGGCGCCACGTGTCTTTCGCATCATGATTGAATTATATTATTACAAGCAGAGTACAACCCGAATTGATTGTCAAATTCTAAATAAACGGGAGCGAAGCCGCGGGCAAAAGCTAGTAGGTATATAAATCTTCTGTGCGTGTGTTTGTAATTAAACTCCTCCTAAACGGCTGGACCGATGTTGATGAAATTTTTTGTGTGTGTTCAAGTGGATTCGAGAATGGTTTAGTTTTTTTTCGTGTGTACAGGTCAACGTCTGTCGGAACAGTTAGTATTAATGTATAAACTAACACACATTACAGTAATAAATATTTTATGCAATAGAAAAAAGAATATTTTTCCTTGTAACAATATTTATGGCAAGACTAGGTATATATAGATGGTGATATTTCAAAATCTATATTTTCAAGGCTAAAACGCTTCACTATTTTTGATAAAATTTGGTATGGAGATTGAAAATGGCTTGAATTTCAAAGAAGGACACCGGTAACTAATGGTCTTTGCGAAGTCTCGTATAAATATATTTCTAGATGATAATCTATCAAGATATTCAACTACTACATAATACAAACTTATTTTTGTTATGATTTTTTTTTTACACAACTAAGGTGGCAAACAAGCATACGGCCCACCCGATGGTAAGTGGTCACCGTAGCCTATGAACGCCTGCAACACCAGAGGCATCACTTGCGCGTTGCCGACCCTTTAGGAAAGGACGTGGGAAGGAAAGGGAACGGGATGGGGGAAAGGGAGTGATTGGGCCTCCGGTACTCTCATTCACCGAACGAAACACAATAGTAGGACTACTGCTATTCCACGTCGATATTCTGTGAGAGGGTAGTCCTTCCCCGGTCGAGCCGGCCCATTCATGCTGAAATCAGCGAGGCTCTACTACTCAAAAATCCTTTCAATATCACCAGTTTAGGATGCGTATTGCATGTTATACAGTTAATAACCAGCGATGGCGGAGTAACGGTAAGTGCATGTCTTAGAGTTCTTATTAGAGTTATTATAGTAACTTTATTGAAAACCATCTATCGGGTCATCGTTATTAATTTTTTTTTAATATTTGCCATACCAATTATTCTATGTAACGTACAAGTGGAAATTATTAAGTGACTATTTAACTTGTTAAAGTCAAAATGATAAGTAGTAAAGTCTATATCATCTCTATTCCGCGCTATACGCTGGAAATGGGAACCGGCTAAAATATTCGGCACTTATACTCAGCCCTGTATATAATATAATAATAATATTCTACCACATACACACAACACCATCTAGCCCAAACTCAGCAGAGCTTGTAGGTACTATGGGTACTAGACAATGGATAAACATAAATATATACTTTTTTTTGTAAATACATACATATTATACATAGAAACACCCAGACCAATACAGACATTCATATTCATGCACACAAATGTTTGACTTGTGCGGGAATCGAACCCGCGACCTCAGGCGTGGCAGTCGGTTACACTAACCACTACGCCATAGAGGCC
Organism: Catocala sponsa; assembly: GCA_963564715.1. Taxonomy (NCBI): domain Eukaryota; kingdom Metazoa; phylum Arthropoda; class Insecta; order Lepidoptera; family Erebidae; genus Catocala; species Catocala sponsa. The sequence continues at coordinate 12,288,588 of OY751352.1, forward strand.
GACAAATATAAACTGTCCCAATACTGGGCACGGGCCTCTACTTAGTGTGAGAAGCGGTGGACTTCACATATCTTCAAAAACAATATGGAGAACTCGCAGACATGCAGCTTTTCTCATGATACCCCTCACCATTAAAGCGAGCCGTAAGTATTTATTTAATACGCTCATAACTTCGAAAGGTCGGTGGTGCGTGCCCCGTGCCTACTCTATCGCTGTCGCTGATTCATATCCTTGCAATTTTAATCGGAAGAAATACACACAGTACAAAATCACTATTTAAGGAAAGGGTGGTACTTCTATACCCACGTTTCAAAATTTGTGAAGAGTGCTTTTGGACTAACTAATTTGGCAAAACTAAACTATTATTATGAAACCCAATACCATTACAGTACACTTTAATAATATAAATACTTATATACATTATACTTATACACTATACTAATTTACTACCAATAGGAGCAGCGATAGCTCAGTGGGGAGACCAACAGACTGCAATGCAGAGGGTTCAAACCCACGACGCGCACCTCTGACTTTCGGAAGTTATATGACATTTCGAAATTATGTGTGTATTGATTGACAATAAATTATCGCCTGCACCGTGCCTCGAAAAGCACGTTAAGCCGTTGGTCCCGACTGCCATGAACATCTATGGCAGTCGTTATTGGGAGAGTGTCGACACAAAAGATCCCACTGGGTCGAAGTGTCGCCGGTCTGCACTGACTGGCCCCAAGATAAGATAAGATACTATCAATAGAATGAGGCACCTTGCAGTATATAAATGCTGTTTTTCTAAATACAGCGAATATGATGCTAATTCCAGAACCCCTCGGAATAAGATGCCTTTTTAAAACTTTATCTAGACTATGCTTATTATATTCATTATCTTATAATGTATGTATATCAATGGGTATTCAAAATAGATTCATACTGTAAAGAAATAAGGTATATTATTGCGACGTTCTTTAATATCCCAAGAGTCCTGAAGCCGACGCCAACGTTCCAAGCCCGTGCTTATAAAATCGCAGAAATTTAACTTTAAAATTTTATAGCCTTGCAAAAGGCATAATTTTTGATATATCGCCGCCGTTGTAAAGAATGCGTCGCGTAATTATAAGGACATAGTCTCTTTGGCAGCGGGAAACTAAAGGCGGAGCGATAAAACTAAATTATTACGTAAATGCGACGAATTGTCGCGTGGAATTCAAATGTAGAGCGTTTGTTGGCCGTGATCCGCTTGTGCGTCCACCCGTGTAATCCCCGCTTGTCGTAAGACTAGGTCTTACTGCTGAATGGTCTTGTATAGTGTTATTTATTTGACAAAATGTAGGCATTCAAGTACTCTGCTATAGCCAACATCTTGAAAAACAGTTTAAAAGTTGCAATAAATTTGATGAAGGCATATGTCGCTTAAATCGCCTCATATTTATTTTTGAGATGCTTCTATCTGGATTCAACGGCTATAAAGTAGCGTACTAAACTAGGGTTATAATTCATGTTCCATAATAAAGAAACTGATGTAGTTTATTTACTATACAAATGTCTTTTGCAAACGTTATGTGCCAATGTTCAGATAGGTTTTTTAAATGGTAAATTTAGTCAGTTTGATATTATTACTCGCGCCTTTATTCGCGTCTGCCAAGAAACAAATATCCGAGGGATTATTTCATCAAAATATCGTCGTACCCAGTTCATATCTCTATCTTTTTTCAAATTGCCAGCAAATAAGGTTGCAAATGGTTGTTACCGAAAATATTGCTCGTCTTGTTAACCCGTACCGTTAATTATAATATACTATTATAATATAAATATAGATTATGAGTTTCTTTAATTTAGAGACATAATTTTTTTATATTTGTCTTTTTGGTTTTTTCATTGAAGAATTAGACAAATTTTTTGTAAATTTCGAATTTTTATCCTATGTGGGCTTCGAATGTTTACACTCGGCGCATGATCACTAAGTCACGGCGCTATCTAGTTTACTGCTAAACCACTAAGCCAATTATAATGCAATTTAAAAGGAGATAGCGAGTCCAAGGTAATGACAGCGCCTATATAAATGAAAACGCAGTCGCAGTTACCACGCCGGCGTCCAGCCCCAATGTTTTTATTTTATGTCTGGACGGCAAGCATCTATACTCGATGGAAAAATATTGAGGCACACAGGTTGCAATATAACTATATCTATGATTATATTGACTCCTTAACTTAATCTGAACAGATGTACCTAACTGAATCTAAATTAGTTCGAGTAGTAATTACTTGCAAATGTAAAGCGGTTCAAGTAATCATTACTCGTAACTATCTATACATATAAAACTCTTCCGTTACTGAGTGACTGACAGTCAGCGCACATCCGAAACTATTGGGCGCAAGAAGCTGAAATTTGACATGTATGTTCCTTGGGTACTATAGGGGTGCACTAAGAAGGGATTTCCCGAAATTCCCACGGGATTGGGAAGAAATGGATAAATAAAAAAACATGCGCGAGCGAAGCTGCGGGCATCCTCTAGTTTTTTATATAATTTCGATGCATTCAGGCATAAGGATCACCTTATAATAAGCATTTATTGTAATTAACGATTCTTTGCTATACCAGAGGTATCGGTCAGGTGGTGCCGATACTAGAAAAGAGAAACTAAAGATGTGAGAATGAAAGGAATAGAAACCTAACTAATATTACAAATGCGAATGCTTTCAAGCTTTAACTACTCGACCGATCATAATGAAATTGCGCATACACGTTGTCAGATGAACAAAAGAGGACATAGGATACCTATCATCTAGAAAAAAGTACATTTACTAACCTAACCGAATCTATATTTACATGAAGCCGCGGGCAAAATCCAGTAGCTTATAAGATTGTGAGCCGCATTCTTACTCACCGGGTGAAACGCAATAACAAAACTACTACTATTACGCCGGTTTCCTGTAAGAGGGTGGTAATTACTTCATCCGAAAAGTCGCTTCATTGATACCGATACCAAATAATTGGCAACGGTGGTCTCAAAAAACTTAAAGGGCGTAAGTAGTCAAGGATTTGATCAGAACGAACTGTTTGCTCGGCAAACAGACTACGGGATACAATTTTTTATACAAAGCTTTTAAAGGCTAATCAACGACGGATCAAAATTAAGTGATTTGATTAGTTGGCGCTAATTCAGGCGGCCAATCACAGCAGTTGACTTGCATTGTTAATAACATATAAGCCTAAGCTTACACATATGTGAGTAACTACGGAACTCTAAGGAAAGAAGAATACTTGAAACCGATATATTTTTATGTACGTTACCTGTCGAAAAAATATCGGTCAAAGTCAAGCTTTTAAATTAGATATCTTACTAGCTGTTACCTGCGACTTCGTCCGCGTAGATTTTAACTAAAAAGTGTTTATCTCCGCGGAACCCTATTTTTTCTAAAATCAAAGTAGCCTAAGTTACTCCTTATAACATCAGCTACCTGCCAGTGAAAGTCCCGCCAAAATCGGTTCAGCCGTTTCGGAGATTACCCGGAACAAACAGACAGACAAAAATTTTAAAAATATGTTTTCGTATAGGTACCTTATATACTTTCATATGCATTAGATAAAAAGCTGTTATTTTGACATTACAAACAGACACTTCAATTTTATTTAACATCTAGTATTAAATATTTCTATTCTACTACATACTACTATACGCTACTTAATATTTTTAAAATTCGTATTGCCGCATTTGCCGTTGATAATTTCGTGACAGATAAACAGAATAAGACTTTTTTATAATCGTATCTGAGATATTACAATTATTGGGCGCAAATTCATAATTGCTTTTGTATTTGCGACCATTATGCCGTAGGACTAGCGACAACAATTGTTTAGGTTTGTAATTAATCGAAATATAAAATGTAATAGGTATCAGTTCTGTATTATACTGTCCCACTACTGGGCTTCTCTCTCGCCTTCTCTCTACTCTTCACAGTGAGAGAAGGGTTAGGCCATGGTCCACCACGCTTCCCACTGCGGTTTGCTAGAATTCATATATCTTTGAGAAAATTATGGAGAGCTTTCAGACATTCCTTTAGATGTTTTCGTTGGCCGTTTAAGCGAATGATAATTGGCCGTACTTTCTGAAAAACTTTCCAACCCACAAAGTTAACATTTTGAGATAATCGTGATTGAAGTTCAATCCCGTATTGCTTCTTATTACATGTGGGTTGGGCTACTAAGTCATGATTTCATATTTAGAGTGATAGTAGAGCTACCAAATGTTTCCAGCTAGTAAATAGTAACCCCGTGACTAATTTGCTAATAATAACTCGATTTTGACCCGAGTGTGGGTTGGAACGTTTTTCAGAAAGTACGTCCAATTAATTATAACACACATAACTTTAATCTATACTAATATTATAAAGCTGAAGAGTTTGTTTGTTTGTTTGTTTACTTGAACGCGCTAATCTCAGGAACTACTGGCCCGATTTGAAAAATTCTTTCAGTGTTAGATAGCCCATTTATCGAGGAAGGCTATAGGCTATATATCATCACGCTAAGATCAATAGGAGCGGAGCACCAATGAAGAATGTTTCAAAATCGGAGAGTATTTTTTACTTTTGAGAGCTTCCGCTGCGTGCGCTGCGAAAACAGTTAAAGTTTCGCAAAAATCATGTATGACAGAATTGTTCCCCTTTAAAAGTTCTAAAAAAAAGTCTGGGACAGCATATGTCTATCTTTTAAGGTTGGCTCAGTATAACCTTTTTTATGCTAACGAAATTTGTTCTAAAATAATGCATTACTTGCGAAGGTATTTTTATAAACATGATATTAATCCTTATCCAAATAAATACGTTATTCATCACAAGTATTTAATTTAAAATAAAATTGCCCTGTACATCATTAGATTTCAATGAATATCTTAGGAGATATAGCAGTTTTAAAATAACATCGCAGCAAAATAATTACCCATTACAGACATAGTACAAACGATGTATCTCCTGGTTTATTCTGCGTGATTACTACTGGTTCGATTTGAAAAATTCTTTTAGTGTTGGATAGCCTATTTATCGAGGAAGGCTATAGGCTATATAACATCACGCTACGACCCACGGGGGCGGCGCAGTAACGATAAACGCGGGTGAAACCGCGGGAACATCTAGTATAATATAATATTCTACCACATACACACAACACCATCTAGCCCAAACTAAGCAAAGCTTGTACTATGGGTACTAGACAATGGATAAACATACATAGATACTTTTTTTTTTGTAAATACATACATATTATACATAGAAACACCCAGACCAAGACAAACATCCATGTTCATGCACACACACAAATGTTTGACTTGTGCGGGAATCGAACCCGCGACCTCAGGCGTGGCAGTCGGTTACACTAACCACTACGCCATCGAGGCCACGAAAAGACAGAGGTGCGTGCTTTGGGAGACTTCTGCGTGGTAGTCCTACGGTCTCCCACTCGGCTATCGCTACTGTATAATAATGAATTACCTGACAAAAATCTAAAAGATTGCCTCCTAACCACTACTCTCTTCTAACTACTTATCTTATCTTATCTTATGTAGGGGCCAATCAGTGCAGACCGGCGACACTTCGACCCAGTGGGATCTTTTGTGTCGACTCTCTCCCAATAACGACTGCCATAGATGTTCATGGCAGCCGGGACCAACGGCTTAACGTCCTTTCCGAGGCACGTAGCAGGCGATAATTGTCAATACGCACATAATTTCGAAAAGTCATATAACTTCCGAAAGTCAGAGGTGCGCGACGTAAGTTCGAACCCGAGACCCTCTGCATTGCAGTCTGTTGGTCTCCCCACTGAGCTATAGCTGCTCTTTCTAACTACTTACTTCTTGTACTATAGTTTGCGCTAACGATTGGGCCGATGATTGTTTAATACGCACATCACTTTGAAAATCAGAGATACGCGCCTTGGGATCGAACTCTGCGTGGCAGTCAAACGCTGCTACAGGATATTACATAGTGTTTAGATATTTTTGATCAGTCGTGGCATTGATACTTCTCTGCGCTTTGCATCTGCAATGCTATCTATCTAGATACATCGTAATGTTACAAACAAACTTGTTATAAATGATATTGTCATCTGTTTACGCGAATGTTATTCATTGAAATTAAACTACTATATACGGATTTTATCGCGTTGTTTATTTGACACTATTACAAAATTTTGAAAAACTGTTACACTACTATAATCACTATTAAACTTTACAAATTTTTAAGCTAATTAAATTATTGAAACTATTAAAACTATTTATACTATTACTATACTATTATACTATTTATACTTTTGTTATAAATGGTTTTGAATACGTAACATTTCTCCAGATGACTTTTCCGAACAAAATTTAGTACCGGCTAAAGAAACCCCATTTGTTTGCTCTAGCCAAAGCGTTAGCTGCATTTCTAATCCAATACGCACCCATTCTTTATATTTTCCTTTTTGCCTTTGAATACTACTACAGAATATAACACAGATAATGCGTTTCCGGTCAGTAACAGTGCCAAAAACTCACATACTTTTTTTTTTATAAAAGATATTTACCTAAGAATAAATCCTGTATCGCGGGGGACAAACATTCAAACAACGGACTCAAAGTCCAGCCAGACTCAACAACCATTTGTGGATCACACAAAATTTTGTCTCGTGTGGGATGCGAACCCACAACACTCAGACTAGTGATAGTGACGAGACGATCACTTAAACCACTACGCAAGTCAAGTAACCTAAAAATGATATACCTTCATTTTATCAGTGGTATGGTTTTGACTAAGCAGCGATAGCACAGTGGGAGACTCTCAATCAATCTCAATCTCTCTCAATGCAGAGGGTCTCGGGTTCGAACCCACCTCTGACTTTCGGAAGTTATATGACTTTTCGAAATTATGTGCGTATAGATAAAGATAAAGATCAGTTTATTTGTATAAAACATGAGTTTTATACAAATAAACTGATCTTTATCTTTATCTTATTATTTCGGTTCTAGCTCTAATTAGTACATGCCGTGGCCATTTTGTAATGTTATACAACCAGCGAATATCAAACACGGTAGCTATGTCAATGTATTGCTGTTGTAAATACATGTGGCCCATCAATAAATAAATATTAGGACTGAAGGACTTAACAGAAATACTAGAAATTTGCAAACCAAATAGCTAGAAGGCCTCGATGGCGTAGTGGTTAGTGTATCCGACTGCCATGCCCGAGGTCGCGGGTTCGATTCCCGCACAACTCAAACATTTGTGTGCATGAACATGGATGTTTGTCTTGGTCTGGGTGTTTTTATGTATAATATGTATGTATTTACAAAAAAATTGTCTAGTACCCATAACACAAAGCTCTGCTTAGTTTGGGCTAGATGGTGTTGTGTGTATGTGATAGAATATAATAATTATTAAAGAAAATGCTGTATGGTAGTTCAACGTGTTTTCTATATAAAAAATACAATTTGTTGACTACAAAAATCGTGCAAATGGTTTAAAGACTGATAAGGTAAATACTAATTAGGTTAACCACTTAATTTCCTAATACTTCACATTTTACACGCTGTTATAATTGAAAAGTTCCTAACAGAAAAACATAACTCTTTCACGAATATTGATCGATAATATTCAACCGCGCGTAAGTGTAACTTCTTGCCATGAGACTGATAAACTGCCTTATCGGTCTTACCAGAATGCTTTATAGTTACGTACAAAAGATTTGTTCAGTTATGGTTTGAAGCCACTATCACCAATCCACAAAATATGTGACAACAATAGATTATCTAAGCAATAATATACATATGGTACACAGTCTTAGGGTAAACTGTTACTTTAAAAATAACACAGAATTTATCCCGTTCCATTTTGGACTATTTTGCATTTCTGGTTTTAAAAAGACAGTATAAATTGTGTCGGCGGTCTTTGGTAGTAAATCGCGTCGGTCTGGCGTTCGTCCAAATGTATGCTTGTATAACCAACCCCATAGCACCCTCATGGATGCACATACAGATAAAATTAACAGTAAAACACCCACTTCGTAAAGATAAAAAGTTATTTTAAATAAGCTAATATAATAAACATGTTTATTATATCAGCTTAAAACTTTTATTTGTATTTCTTTTTTCGTATCAAATCTGTCTATGATATTAATTTAGCTGTAAGTTTTCCTAAAATTGTAAAGCAAAGTAAAAAAAAAATGCTATTTTCGTATAACTACTATATTAATACTAGCAAAAGATGCAAAAATAACCTGGTCGAAACGTCCAGTATATAAAAGGTAAACATTATGCATTAGGAAAACCTAGGCGAACGTTTCTCGACCAGATCGGAGGCGTTCTGGACAAAGGCCAGGTTAAGAGCTCCTTGAACCGACGGGCGTGTATGAGGAATGTGATGAAAGTGAATGAAGCCAGAGAAGTGTGTCAGGATCGTAGCAAATGGAAATCCGTAGTCTCTGCCTACCCCTCTGGGAAACAGGCGTGAATCTATGTATGTATGTATGTACATTATGCATGATCGCGTTAATACCCGTTACATTTTATATACCTATATATCATGCAACGCGATAGCTTAAAAGTTATTTACTAGCAAAAGAATCTTAGTTTCATTAAAAAAATACGATATAATAACTTAATAAATATGAATGATTTCAATAAATCGATAGCTGATATTGACAAGGCTAAAGAAGTACAATAGAAATCCATACTACATAATAATATTATAGATACGTTAAGAACGGATCTTCTCTAAGGTCAAATATTAAGCAACGGTTTCTAAAAAAACCCCAGTTAATAGCTTATATGCCTGAAATGTTCATTTTTGGTAGCTGAACAAACTAGGTAAAATGTGACTAAGGTGTTAAACTCGGAAGATGATGATACATCGTAATCATACTAAGCAACAAAAGAAGTAAGCTAATTTCGACAAGATTCGCTACCTACAATACTTCATACACTACATACTAACGTAACAAATTCAATAAGTATCATTGACAAGCTTTTGCCTGTGACTTCGCTCGCGTAAATGTAGGTTAGGTTAGGTTAAGTAAGTTATTAATTTAACTAGGTGTTCCCGCGATTTCACCCGCGTTTATCGTTACTGCGCCGACCCCGTGAGTCGTAGCGTCAAGATTAGACTTTTAATTGTTTTGTTCGTTTGCAAAGATTAACTTGCAAAACTAATCAACCCACTTTAAATTTTTTTCACCATTGGAAAGCTTTTTAATATAATATAATATTTTATCACATACACACAACACCATCTAGCCCAAACTAAGCAGAGCTTGTACTATGGGTACTAGACAATGGATTAACATACATATATACTTTTTGTTTTGTAAATACATACATATTATATATAGAAACACCCAGACCAAGACAAACATCCACGTTCACGCACACAAATGTTTGACTTGTGCGGGAATCGAACCCGCGACCTCAGGCGTGGCAGTCGGTTACACTAACCACTACGCCATCGAGGCCGACAAATATAATATTAGTATAGATTAAATTAGATCCATGGTAACAGAATCAGCGATTAGTATTGACTCTGAATCTAACAATTACATCCACTGTTATGTCATTCCGTCGAAAGCAAACCAGAGCAGAATGCGTTCCAGTATAATATCCGACTAAGCCATATCTATCATACTAAAAACTAAGCTGAAATATAAAGTGCAGCTAACAAAAATGGGTAGCTTATTTTTGGGTCATTAGTTGATTAAATCAATCAAGTTACCAGCCAGCCCGCTGTTAAAAATAACATCAGACTAATTGATAACAGTAAATCAGTTTAGAAGAGTATTCTTAAATAAATAGGTATTATTTGTATCTATGCTAATAAAAAGGAAACAATTATTGATTAAGTTTAAATTTTCTCCCAACCACAACTTATTGTTACACGTTGAATAACATGTTCAACGTGTAACAATAAGTTGTGGTTGGGAGAAAACAAAACTAAGTTAAATTAGAAAAATTCTGACAACATCGTTAGCATAATTTCACTCACCGTTTCCTTCTTTCAAAACTAGATGGCGCTAGGTTAGTCCGTGCCACTTTGACGAATCATCGTCACGATATCTTCGGCACTGAAAAATTTATGAACTGTTTTAGTACGTACTTAGTGTATGCTATACATATTTTAAATTTAAAATCTGGTAATTTTATTTACTATGTTAGATTTCATTAAATAATAGTACCTAATATCGCATTAAAGAAGTGTATTGAAGTTAGAACATAATATTATACGTTTAGACAGATGGTAGATGTTTTTAGAAGCATTTTTTAAGGTTATGGGGATCGTTTTACGTTAAAATATAAATTAATGGTCCGATATAATTTTAACAATCAGTGTTACTCTTAATGCAGTCTAAGCTTGATGTTTCTTGAGGTAAAGCAAGCCTTATTCTACCCAATACCAAAACAAGACGTGTTTAAAATTGAGACAGTTTAAACTGTCTGGGCTGTCTAATTGGTATTATTATTATAATAACAAAATTACGTTGATTAATGCATTGTTGAATGCAACACATCTCTTACTGCACTATATATGAACTATACAACGAAGTAAAATATTGACGCAGTGGTAAAACGTATAAAATCACTAGTAATTTGTATGAAGGAAAGTAAAAGATTTCTAGATTACCACGAAGTTCAAGAGAAGAAGCGCTATTATATAAACTAAAACATTTTTCTTTGTCATATATGAATTATGAGAAAATAATGGAAGGTTTTGTGTATATAAAAGGGAATAAAACAAAGCCATTTATACACAATCTCTATGAAAGTGTCAGACGTATTATTTCTGAGTTGGGCAGTCTCATTGAAATCTCTATAAGATAATGTAAAAATCGCCTCGGCATTGAACTAGCGTTTTATTAGTTATCTCTATGTCGACCTACACCATTATGAAAATGTAATGAGACTGTGTCTGTACTTTAAGTTATTATTGAAAAACTAAATAATGTGAATAATATTCAGTGAATATATACATAATAATATATATCCAAAACAATAATAGTTTTTATAATATTTGCTGTCTCTCTCCAATTTTCGATTATAACGAAAATACCAATTAACGGATTTTGAACTAATCATAATTCAGTAAAAAGAAGTTCAACCTAAAATCTAAGCCACGTTATGTTTTATTTATGAGTGTTATGACCTTAATAAAATGGCGGGCGAACCGTACATCACGCGGGTAAAGACTTAGGCAAATACATATATCTATACATAATTGATAACCCAACATCATCGCCTGTGTCTATACTCTAAGGCAAAAATGGATGCAAAAGCCACATTTATATTAGATCAAAGACGCATATGGTTTACGTCAAGCTTTAATTCTAGATTTCATAATACTACTAAGAATTTTCTGACAAATAAATCCAATGATATTAGGGATAATATCAAGAATTTTAAAAGAAATTTACGATAAATAATATTTTATTTGTAACAATAACTATCGTACACTTAGGTTAAATTAAAACGTGGAAAATGCATACCCTATTAAGGATCAAACATAGTTCCCTGAGAGACACCATTATGTAATAAATATCTCATCACGCAAATGAAACCGTGACTGAAAACAAAACGTAGAAGGTACCAGTTCTGTTATGGACCAAGTGTAACTCCTTGGAAGACACAAGTCGTATATCACACCGCACATGTCGTAAAATCTAATTGAGGAAAAGGGTTACTATTGCAATGCATAGTAGACGTATAAGCGTTTGATCACAACATCCAACTTTACCAATTTGGTATTAACTATATGTACATGAGGATAACTGTACATCTATCGCTGCGGACATCTTATGGGAAGGCCTTGGTCCAGTAAATGATGTTATGTGTGTGATAATAATGAAACAGATAGTTATACCAAATAAGGTTTAGGGCTCAAATTAATGATGAAATCGCGATGTCTACTACTCTGGAAAGAAATATACTCTAATATATTAATATTTTTTAAATATTCCGGTTAATATATCGGATAGAATCTTAGTGTGCATTGCAATTGTGAAAATAATTAAGTACATAATGTTAAAATCAGCCATATTTGAATAAATTATTTATAGGTACTAGCAAGAAAGGTTAATCAGTGGAAACTAAAACCTGTTTCTTACTCGAAAGAAATGGTGTATTTAAACTTCTCACAACTCCAAAAACATTACGTGAACTAATTAAGGACACATGTGTGATATGATTAGCATATCAACATTTGAAAAATTAACGCATCAATTTACATTTTGTACCTTGCATTGATACACTAGATCCCAGCTCTCACTAGTTCCTACAATTCTGTTTTGCTTTGATCTATCGCTCTATATCTTAAATATTAAATAATTATGTTGTGTAAATAATAATAGATGAAATCGTTTATTTCTTACTAAAATCAAAATATCTACATATATAGTTTGCAAAACTACGATATTCAACAATGCTTTTCTCGTTACGTTATTATGACTTCAATATTATTCAGAATCGTATTAAACATTGTCAATAATTAACTACTGTAAAGATGTTCAATAATGACTGACACCTGAAATACACATACGTTATTAAAAGACTCTAATCGAGCAATAGGTAGTATGTTAATTTACAGTATGCTTTCAAAGCGTTGTGTTAACATTTATCTTTACGCATGAAATGGTTTATATACCAGCATGTATAGTTTGTTATGATGAGTAGCGTTTGTATTTCAGGTTTGTTAGATAACAAATAAGAATATAAATAATATTTAATAGCTACTTACGTGCATTCGTGCTTCTCGTAAACTTTGATAAAGTTAGTCGACCTGCAAACATACTTATAGGAAAAATGTAAAAGAAATGCATTATCAAACAGTATTAAAAATTGTAGATAAATAGGAAAGTACAAGATTATAGATGGGCCATTTTGATATCTGTTTTGTAAAATTTAGTAGTTACTAGATTTAGATTATTAGTTAAATACAATATAAACTAATGTAAAAGATGTACTATAGTGTGAATATTTGAGTAAGTGTACCTAAAAAGAGAAAATATAGGTAATGAGTTATAAAGTTGAAACCAAAAACCATTAAACAACTGAACACTAATAGATACCCAAGGAATTATCAGCCAATAATTCAACGAGAATCTTTAAAAAATAGAACATAAAACAATGTACATACATATTATTAAATTAAGGTAGAATATGATACCTATAAATAAAATAAAAGAGAAAAATAAATAAGAATTAATCAACTTAATCCAAAATTAACGAATTCACAAATCAATCAACAAAAAGAAAGAAAGAAAAGGAACCAAACGGTATTCTATTATCTATCATGAAGCATTATTATTTATGTACATCGAGTGCCAAGCCTCTTTCATTCGAAAAAGGCCGACAATACACAGATAAGGGGAACACAATCCAAATCGAATATGTTAATACTACACGGGGTCGAGACACAAACACACAAACCAGACAAAATCCAGACGAAACCTCCAGACCAATGATGTCACTCTCTGATTAAGATCCATCACGCGATTTTTGCCTAAAAATCGGCCTATTTTTGTGTGTAATTGGCATCAAATGGCTAAGTCTAGACGGAATATTATCGACAGTTAGTGTCGTGGACGTTATTAAGACGAAATGATGTTGTGACCCATTTATGGCGTAATAAAAACACTAGCGTTGGCCGTGCTTGTTTTCTAAAGCTGAGTTACATTGGCAGCTTTAAACTAAATAGAATAAGATATATTGTAAAGGTGTACGCATCGCTTTTGTAGTTTGACGAGATTTTCCGTCTTGTGTAATTACGTGTGCGTTTTTATTTAATATGCTTACAATTGTTACACTTTTTTGACTATTCGGATGCGGTATGTATTGTAAATTAAACAGAATTGCATTATGTGCTGATATAGTAGGTAAGTATAGTTTAAAGCCATTGGACGTAAAGGTGAATTAAGCTGATGAAAGGTTTATTAACATGAGATCAAATATCATCTGTATAAAGTACTTAGTAAATTTTACGGATAGAATATTCGATTATAATGAAGGTCTTTAACCTGTCAATTCTTGGACTGCCAGACAGAATTGAAAACCTATTGTGTCTGGCCTCTGGTGTGCTGCTGCGACTCAATAGGTTAATGGATGACGATGTTGATTTCGACGAACTATAGATTGATAGTAGATTAGAAAGTACTCTACGGTCATTTCGATTAGTATGCGTAACTTACTTTTACGTTATCAACTAGATTTGCTTTTGCTGGTGTGTGGATGTGTATACTTAAGACATCATACAGTGTAATTCTATATTTGTGCTGCGTTGTGTTTTTGTGACCACGTTCGTGTGTTCATGCACATCTGTGTTGTGTTGTGTTTTTGTGAACACGTTCATGTGTTCACATGTGTACCTCTATGTGCTATTGCGATGATCTCTCGCATTGCGTGTTCGTTGTCTGTGTCGTGGTGTCGCGGCGGCGGCCGAGGGTCGGCTGCTCGTGCCAGAATCTGCCGCACCACGTCTCGTGGCGGCGCCCCCAGTGGCGTCGGTCGCGATGACAGCCCCAGCTGGTTGGACAACAGCCTTGTGTTAATAAATCATTCTGTGTCTTGCTAGGAATATGCCGCTTCCAACGGACTTAATACTATAGTTGTATATTAGAAATAGAAGCGTGCTCTCATTTTTAACATTATTCTAGTTGTTATGAGATAAAATTATCTTTATGATGTTTGGTATTGGTATAAAAACTATTTTTTTTGTAGAATATTTTGCAGTACTGTTGAACACGTTATCCTAATTATGCCAATCCTTAAAAAACAGGACAGTATTTTAGCTTAGACAAGTTGTATAAATTTTGCTTGTAATCTTATTAAGAGAAAGCATATTGGATCTAGTTAAATAGAACACTAGTCTATTGTATTAATTAAAAGATAGAGCATCGGATGAAATAGATACAGATTATCTAATAAAATCCGTATATGTATGTAACTCATTAGTTATTTTATTTCCTTAAACCACATGCGAACGCAAGCAGCTCTCATGATGAAAACCGATCATGAACATGGCTTTTAATTACTGTAGCAATGGCTAGGTAAAACTAACTCTCTGGTACTTGGTACTATAGAGGAACAGGGTGTGTAATCTATGAGACTAAGGGTCATAGCACCCATGATGATTTTAGCAACAGCGATCGGCAATTAAGAAAGGCATCGATTTTAATCACGGCCTCACGGTCGTACGTTGTAGCAACTATATTACTTGAACGCCATTATAATCTACAAATGTATTATTTATAATATAAATATATTAAATACAGTATTGAAATCTCATGTTTTAGTATTTGTTTTATTATTCATTTGCACTATATTAGGTATTATAATAATTTCGCTTAAATTTATATTGCATAACGAAGCCTGTGCTCTAACTGAAGCACTACGCACGACATTCGAGAATTTACGTTTGATTGCTTTATCGTGTGCCAATAAGAGACTAGATCGCCAATCGTGATTGCTAAAGGTAGCATGTTTCATAGGAAATCATTGCTAAAGTTACTGTCAATTAAAATGTTCCAGCACCAGTTGCTGTATAAGTACCTTGGCTAATATTTGTGACTTGATGCGCTCCAGGCGCTGAGGGTCGGAGGGGTGTGGTGTGTGCGGTGGGTGCGGGCGGTGCGCGTGCGCGGGTGTGGCAGCGGTCGCTCGGCACGGCGCCAGCGCGAGCGCCGCACACACGACGAGCCAGGCGCGCATGGGCGCCTAGCCACGGCGCCTCACCCCGCGCCATCGAAGCCGCGCCAACGCGACATCTCCGCGCCTGCGACACAAACAACACAACTTTAAATTAAGTACAAAAAAATATTACCATTTTTTTATCTTTATTGGGTAGGTAAACTAACAACATCACAATAAAATTTTAAAATTGTATGGTTCTAAGCATTGTAACTAATTGTGACATCCACACCGTTTACCACGAGTAAAACATATAATATATATATGTTAAAAATTTTACAATGATGGATAATGGACCAAAAATGCTAGACGATTAAGTTTTCAACATTAATAAAGATTGAGATAGACAGGCTTCAATTATAAATGTAAATCTTAACTAATATTTATGAGTTTGTTTGTGGCAGGCATGACAGCGTATTTCATGCCTAAACTACTCGACCGATAATCATACACGTTGTCAGGAGAACAGAAAAGGACATGGCGTACCTTAAATCCAGAAAAAGCTAACCTAAATTCACGTGAGCGAATCCGCGGGAAAAATCTAGTTAAATAATAAAATTAAAGATATATGCCCTTAAAATGGGGCTAAGCCCAGTTCGTATATCAAGAAACGAGTCGTTTGAGCATGGACATTTACATTTTGACATATTTTTCATATGTCATAAATTAACTGTCCATAGGTAAAACTACTCATTGCAGTTTTCAGTTTTTGCAAAAATTCACTGTACTTGTTTATTCCAAATTGTGAATATTTATATTGTTTTTAACGTCCTTATCCTACAAACCAGACGACAAATTCATTTTCTTATAGTTAACTGGTTATAATATTTAAGTGAAGTAATCAAACTCTTTGAGTTACCTAAACAAAAATTCAGCGCACCACCTGTTAAAGACAAATTAAAGTGGACACACCAAAGCTACTAAAACCTAAAAAATTGGTTTATTATAGATGATGTATCACTTCAATTGCATTATTTAGTAAATTAGTTTCGTCATGCTCTATGCTGACTGTCAAATGTTGCAAGACTAAAATTGTTTCGTGTTTTTGAGAGATTTCACCTAAGAGACCATTAAAATTGGTTTATAAGTAAAGAAATGTTATTCATTAATTAAAGGTATGAGAGCTTCTTAAATAAGAGATAGCTGAGCAATGTTTAGTGGTATTTTTATAAGTAAGGCTGTTATAGTGTTACATTCCGTTTTTAAAATCATAAAATTACAGTGAAACGTGAATAATAACAAGTTTTCGATTTTATATTAATAATATTAAAGAGACATACGCTTAATTAATCAATGTTGATTTTTAATAAAAACTATTACTATGATATTTTGCTATATTTTATTTTACAATAACGGTGTGCAACTTTAATAAAACGTATAAGAGAAATAATATTTTGTTATGTAACCTTATTTCTCTTATACGTTTTATCACAAAAAAAAATTAATACGACAGCAAACAAATTTTAAAAGAAAGCACAGGTAATATTAATAACTAAAGAACCTAGATATTATGCGATTTCATTAAAAAGCAACTATATAAACGCCTAACTAGCATTCTAGCTTATCTAAAGTTGTTAACGAAAATACATTAAGAAAGTCAGACTCGTCACAGAATCAAAATCCTAACTTCCTAACTAATATTATAGAAGCGAAAATGAGTTTGTTTCTTTGTTAGTTACGTTTTCACGCCTAAACCACTGAACCGATCATCCTGAAATTTTGCATATACGTTGTCAGGTGTACAGAAACGAATATAGGCTACCTTTCATCCCGAAAAAATTACTGTTCTTGAGGAAAACGTCAAAAACGTTCTTATGATAATAGATGGCGCCACGTTTCTTCCGAATCCTGATTGAATTATATTATTACAAGCTGAGTACCACCCGAATTGATTGTCAAATTCTAAATTAACGCAAGCGAAGCCGCGGGCAAAAGCAAGTTACTAAATAAATAACCACAAGTTACACTAGTAATAAATATAGAATAAATTTAGACAAAAAGAAAATACGAGTAAAAGACATTAACTGCATACATAATAGAATTTAATTAAATTGAGCTCAGAAAGGGTTGATAAATTGGTTTGGGGGAGTGATGAAACATTGATATGGTGTCCCAGTTCTGTGGCATCAAATGTAAAACAGCGAAAAGACAAAACAAGAGCAAAGAAGCTGAGAATGCAAGCAATCCTATCATAACTGCAACTAAATAAGGAACCAAATCGGAAAGAGATGACCGTAACTGGAAAATCTTTTATTTTAGATGTCTATTGAACTTGTCATATTATAAATTCATTTTCGAAAGACGGCAATAGGTTCGGGCATTTTACGTGGGACTAAGTTACTTAGATTTACTAGACATAGTTGAAATGTGTTATATACCTCTGACTGGGGTACACAGTTTGGATATAGTTAATTATACACGTACGAACCTATAGTTATTATGTTATATCCTCATATATTAATTATTATGGCACTAGCATCGAAATAGCAGGCTGAATTTAACTTTTGACACGACGCTTTTGCTGAAGTGTTGTGTGTATTTTGTTCAAGTGTAATAGAGTTTTCTGTCAAGAAATTCTCAACAGCAAGAGTGAGTCTGGAATATTGTGCGAGAGACAGTAATAATAAGCTTGCTCCTTATTACATGTGATTTATAGCATATATGTGGTGATAGCTATCGAAATATGAGTGTCATATATCTTTAGCAAACCTAAAGCAAAGGTGTACCAAGATTATGTATACCAATAGACAACGTTTATTTTTATTCATCCAAAGAAACTCCATAAATCTTTCATAATTTCCCAACAATCGGTCGCACTATCCCAACTTCGTAAATTTGAGGCCCAACATAACAAAGTTATGCTATAAAATAAAAATATACATACGCATAAGACAAAGTACCGTAACAGCACTAAAAAGTGTTGGGTTCGAAGTTAACTGGAGTTAAACTGTACCAAGGTACAAGTTGACGTGAGAGCCGCTCATAAAAATATTGTGAGTGGTGCGAGTCATAGGCGAAGAGCGACTGAAGTGATAAATATGATGTAATATGAATAAAATAAAAAAAAGTATATATATAAGTAATAAAATTATTGCACAGTGGTTTTAGTGATCGCTTTACTAGTACGCTGAGTATTATGTGCTTAATCCACAAATAGTTATTCCGAGTTTGGGTATACGTTTTTTTAATAAGAGTAAAGTCCTTCATGACAGAATTAATTCCTGTTATGCCAATGTAGGATCAATTATGCTGAAACCTATATATCTGAAGCAGAAAGTAGAGGTGTAATTAGGTACGAAAACAAAACCTAGTGAGGTATAAATTATGACAAAAAGGTAGTTTCACGCCAGTATATACACGAAGCAGTGAGCAGAGGTGTTATTATTTACAAAAACACTATTGAAGAAGCATATACGCAAGGTGCTTGAACTGAGACAGTAATAAATGCAAAATTGACAAACATTGTTTTAACATATCACAGACATTCTGGAGAAAGGCCAGGTTATAAAAGCAGATCTGCTGCTTTTATAAAAACACCGAAGAGTAAGCGTCCATAATGCATGAAAATGTTATTATGTAACTTTTAAAGATACAGTGTTGAGAATTGGTTCTGAGTTATCAAATATATTTTATATAAAAAAAATATTAATAGCTCTAGTGTGAGGTATTAATCGATAAAAATATGCTTGCTTACATTATTCCTATTAAGATCTCGTCAAATAATAATCAAGCTTACTATCATGGCCAAGCCCAGTTCTTCAGTATAGAAACATCCAGTGTCATCATGTAAACAAATATTGTTGAAGATCATTTTTAAACGATTTTTGTAAGTATTTAGTATTATAAAACTTGAGAGGTGTCAAGGGACACCCGGATGGAACGAAGTTCCTTTCGATTAATTAGTGAAGGAATTATTATATTTTTTTGAGTTATAATAATATTTTATTTTATTAATAACAAATATAATGTAATATAAACTTAATCAATAGGCTCAATTTTAGTAATAATTGGCTTGTGGACATTAACAATACATACATATTAAGAAATAACCTTAAACTTACAACTATAGCAAAAAGTGTCGTTACAAAAAGTGCTCGAAGGATGGAACCCGCAACACTCGACGGTGTAGTAACGAGACGAGATACCATCTTAAAACTACTCGCCATATATACACAGTCAACATATAAACTAACATAGTTTATGTAATTTAATTAGGGGACACAATATTAAAGACGTGCCTACTTACGCGAGCTCACCCGTTAGTTAGCTCCTGTTTAGTGCTGTTTACTTTCAAAGTAACAGGCTTATTTTATACAAGTGGGTGGCAATTTCCAACGAGAAAATATCTTTGGCTTTAAACTGTCTACAATATTTTTTGTAAATCCTTACTAATATTATAAATTTGAAAGTAACTCTGTCTGTCTATCTGTTACCTTTTCACGGCTAATTCACTCAACCAATTTAGATAAAATTTAGTACAGATATAGTTTAAAACCTGGGGAAGGATATAGGCTACTTTTTATTGACGTAGGTACCACGCGGGCGGAGCCGCGCGCAAAAGCGAGTAGTTTATATTTATAAAATTTTAAGTGTGGGTGTGTAAATTCAGAATATATTTTGTTTTGCATATAAAGTGGTGCTTGATCATTTGTCCTGAAAGGATAACATCTTATATAACCATTCGTTGTAGATGTTTATAAATATAATATGCTGTCATCCCTCTTTGTACACGTAGTCAATAATCTTTGGACCAATATCAAAACATTTTTTTAGTAAAATTTTTTAACAACTGATTTAACCGTTCAAAATATTTCTATCCTTCCAGCTTACGAAACTAAGGAAGTGCTAGTTGTCAGATAATAATGATGTTCAGCCGTGTTTGGTAGCCAGTACACAGCTTTCTGATAGTTGTGATGTCTATCGATTCGGCTTAAAATGTACTTATTATATTTTAATTCATAACATGACGCATCGACAATCGACAAAACTTGATAAATAATATGAACATAATTAAACTGATTCCTAAGATGCATTAAATTAACGTAAATATCACCTCAGATATAATCTATATATTAATACGTGAAGCGAAAACTTTGGATCCCTTTTTACGAAAATTGGGCGGACGGAGGAGTATGAAATTTCGCTCACTTATAGTTTATACAGAGAAGAAGTGACGAATGCTAATATTTTTTAAAATATGCATTGGAAATACATTCAATTAATGAAAAAACACTACACGCACACAACTATGCATTTGACACAAGCAGTCCAAGCGCGTAACTATGGTTACATATATCAATATATAATGACATAAAAAGTGTCGTTACAACTTTTGGTCTTAATTTTTTCCGTCTAGCCCCCTTTCACAACGTGCGATAAGGAACTTCGTTCCAATATGTATTTTATAATTATTTTATCTTTTTTAAATAACATTAAATAAAAGTTATTGTGACCTGTCATATCAATCACAGTTTAAGTTACAAAGAAGGGTATTATCTAGCTGTTTGAAATTAATCGACGTCTGTTCAGAATCTGTCCAGTTGAAAACCAGTCCAAATTTTTTGGTGATATTATTTGGGATTATATATTGATAAGTCCAAAACTCGTTTACTGTATTGTATTATGGGACTAAAGCTTTTGTTATCTTAGGATCCTTCTCGAAAGCACAACTAGCGCAGCCTAACAATTGTAAATATGATTTCCTACTTCATAAAATTTATACCCATGTCCTATTGCTGAAAAAAGCCTATATATCAAATATCTATAGTTTATTATATAAGCAGCATGATGAGTATTTTCAAGATTTATTATGTGTGAAGTAAATTATGTAATTTCATAGATACGCTTTCCACCTGTAACTTCGACCACCCTTGGGAGGGTGTCACCCTATCCTTATTTTCCGTGCCCTTGATGTAATACTGGCTGTAAATCAAGTGGAAGTAATTGATGGTCCAATTCTCTGCTTACCTAGTTTCACTTTCATAAGTTAATTGAGACCATTACTAGTTGTTTTTTGTTTTGATGACCTCGAAACTATGCCATTAAAGTGTGAGTTGGCTCTTTCGTTGGTGCAGTACGTTTGAGTGCAATGTTACTGTGAGGTTTCAACTTCGATGCCAGGATGAGACAAAATTTCATTAGAATTTACTACTCTAATTTTGAAACCTATGCACCTCATATTTTGACGTATACTTAAAGCTTTTTTTTGTCAGCTGGATGGATGTCTAAATATTCAGAAAACTCGAATGATTATGTTAAGCTAAGCCAAAAATCTATTAGCAAAGTAAGAATTCTGGTAATAGAATCACTACTGCTCACGCGTGAAAAAGCAAAAATGGAGAATATCAAATACCTGTAAGAATAGTGTTACTAACTTTGTTGTTACAAAAGCTCCAGAGGTCGTGAGCACGGCTACTGGTAGTGAATATGAGATGCCCAGGTCGACCAGTGATTTGGGTTGTTCTGTAAAGATATCCTCAATGACTATCTCACAAAAAACACAGTTCTCAAGAAGTTACTTAAACATATAATTTATTAACAAGTATAAACGTTCAAAATATACTCATTGCGTTTTTACTAAAGCCATTTAAACAGAAATTGATATAATAAATTGCCGGATTCAGTATATTTTGATCAAAAATATTATGCACTTTCAGCAAGTACGATTTTGCTACTAATGCACAATCTCACTGAATACATTCAAGCAATAATATTTTAAGATTTAAGTCTGCGATAGCATAATATATTGCCAGTGAGGTTTTATTAGCAAAAATGTAGTGTCAGATGTAATGTAATTATTTCGAAGACATGTTCAATGGTCAAACTTAGAATACACTTGCCACTTCCAAAATGGCAGCTATAGAGGTGCTGATCTTTATCCACCACGTGGAGAGGCCTTTAAACGATAAGTGATGTGGATCTACATAACATTCTTTAAAATTAAAATATAAGAAGAATGTAAAAATTTTCCACAGTAAAAAGGGTGTAAAAACATTTTACAATCGAATCATTACAAATTGATGGCAAGTTAAATCCTTATCTAAAGCCGGCAACACTAAAACAGTAATTAAAGTAACTCGCCGTCAATAAAATTTAAAACTTTTCAATTACTTTAATGAAAGCTATGGATCGGTTTGACCTACTTATGATGATGGATAATTTCAGATCGGACATGCTACCGGAGAAGCCGTTGTATGGATTCTTTAGTGTCATCCAATCAGAGTTTATGTAGGACCGTTAAAATTTTCAGCCTGTAATAATTGGAATTGTTACATTCGTTTATCATATAAGTTTCTTGAATGGTCTTCATTTCCTTGAGTGACATAACTCATAAGGCCCGTCGGAGATAAAACGTTTAAGTTTTAGTGGTTCTTCTTGTGTGAACTATATATTATTTACATAAAATTCGGCCATTCTAATTGCGTTAGGAGAGGCCGCACAAAGCTTAGATATTGTGCAAGTGTTTGGGCAAGAAGGGCATACCAACAAATGTGTTACTGCAATTTAGTGGTAGTTGTAATTATTACAATCAATAATGCTAGATTCTAAACTAAAGAATTTGGTCAGGCAGAACAAATTCTTAATCTTAAATCTAAAGATTAAAAACAAATCTATCTACCCCGAAATCCTGACATAAATATCAACGTACTATTATCCTAACTAATATTATAAATTCGAAAGTAAGTCTGTTACTTTTTCACGGCTAAACCACTCAACCGATTTAGATGAAATTTGGTACAGTTATAGTTTAAAACCTGGGGAAGGACATAGGCTACTTTTTATTGATGTAGGTACGACACGGGCGGAGTCGCGTGCGAAAGCTAGTTATATATAAAGCAATACTATGATCGAAACTAACATAATATATAACTGTACTTGTCGCCCTCGATGGCGTAGTGGTTAGTGTAACCGACTGCCACGAATGAGGTCGCGGGTTCGATTCCCGCACAAGTCAAACATTTGTGTGCATGAACATGGATGTTTGTCTTGGTCTGGGTGTTTCTATGTAGAATATGTATGTATTTACAAAAAAAGTATATATGTATGTTTATCCATTGTCTAGTACCCATAGTACAAGCTCTGCTTAGTTTGGGCTAGATGGTGTTGTGTGTATGTGATAGAATATTATTATATTGTACGCATTTACGACAAATACATATTCACACGTTGTCATAAATAAACGCCAATGCGATACCACGACGCGACGGTTTGCATACCTATTTGTAGCAATATGACACAAATATAACTGTACTAGCTTTTGCCCACGGCTTCGCTCGCGTTAATTTAGAATTTGACAATCAATTCGGGTTGTACTCTGCTTGTAATAATATAATTCAATCATGATTCGAAAGAATGGCGCCATCTATTATCATAAGAACGTTTTTGTTGTTTTCCTCGGGAACAGTATTTTTTTCGTGATGAAAGGTATCCTATGTCCGTTTCTGTACACCTGTCAACGTATATGCAAAATTTTAGGATGATCGGTTCAGTGGTTTAGGCGTGAAAAGGTAACAAACAAATAAACAAACAAACTCATTTTCGCTTTTATAATATTAGTTAGGATTACCGAATACTATAGAAACCCTAATAAAATCTACTCAATTTTATTTTCCAACTTCTGCATGTACTTACGAAAGATTTTGGCCATTAAAAATTAGTTAAGTTAATTTAAAAGCATGTTCATTGTAGAAGTTTCTAAGGTGTGGTGCGGCACCCTCGTTAATTGTCTCCCCTATAGGTGAGTTTTAATGATATCGCAGTTTTATGAAACAATTTATCTTATAAATTACAGGAAGCTTTATTAATTTATGGTACTACTGAGATTAACCCGAACGAGGACGCGGGTTCGATTCCCGCACAAGTCAAACATTTGTGTGCATGAACATGGATGTTTGTCTTGGTCTGGGTGTTTCTATGTATAATATGTATGTATTTACAAAAAAAAAAAAAACGTAGTATATGTATGTTTATCCATTGTCTAGTACCCATAGTACAAGCTCTGCTTAGTTTGGGCTAGATGGTGTTGTGTGAATGTGGTAGAATATATTATATTATTATTATTATTATTATTTACCAGAGTTTCAATACTTATTACTATGACTGCACCAATGGAGTGTCATAGGAGCCGCATGCTACCCAATTACGGCATTTCGCCTCGATTTCCAGATTAGATGGAACAAGAATTTGAATCCAGAAACATTTTTATACGCTCCCTAGAGAGGCCTTAACTCCACCAGTAAACGTTATTACTGGAGCAAAAAAGAGGCAGTTCAATATCGCATGCATAATAAATAGATAATATACGTATGACGTGTGACGAGAGTTCAGAACGCTTTAGTTCTATACGTACTTCATTTAGTTCACCACTATTCGCAATTCAAGCATAATTTGCTATTTCCCGCAGAATTCCTCTCACTGCGGAGGGGTTGCGTGCTCTCCTGCACGTCAGCATTCCCTTTCAACTATTGACCTTTTGTTCACAATATGTATATAAATTGGGGTGGGATGTGGGAAGTATGAGCTACGTTTGGTGCTGTATGTGAAATTAGTTTTTTAATTAATAGATTTACTCTGAATCCATGGTCAAGATTGACTATGACTATCTAAATTTCTCAATCTTGGAAATAATGAAAATAATGTATTAAATTTCAATGGACGACCACCATATGCAATTAATTGGTGACGGTTTAAAAGAGCTGGATCGCTCTTAGACGCATAAGTTCTATTATGAGAAAGAGTAATAACTCTTACTGCGTTTTGTCCAGTGAGTAAAAGTTCCGTAAACTCAAACACCTTTCCCATTCCTTTTCTTTTATCCACTGTTTAATTCATTTTTGCTCCGGAGTTAACAATGCGAGTTATACCTAAACTAGATGTTCCCGCGGTTTCACCCGCGTTTATCGTTACTGCGCCGCCCCCGTGGGTCGTAGCGTGATGTTATATAACATATAGCCTTCCTCGATAAATAGGCTATCCAACACTAAAAGAATTTTTTAAATCGTAATGGGTAATTATTTTGCTGCAATGTTATTTTAAAACTGCGATATCTCCTAAGATATTCATTGTAATCGAATGATGTAAAGGGCAATTTTGTTTTAAATTAAATATTTGTGATGAATAACGTATTTATTTGGATAAGGATTAAATCATGTTTATAATAATACCTTCTCAAATAATGCATTATTTTAGAACAAATTTGGTTAGCATAAAAATGGTTATAGTGAGCTAACCTTAAAAGATAGACATATGCTGTCGCAGACTTTTTTTTAGAACTTTTAAAGGGGAACAATTCTGTCATACATGATTTTTGCGAAACTTTAACTGTTTACGCAGCGCACGCAGCGGAAGCTCTCAAAAGGAAAAAATACCCTCCGATTTTGAAACATTCTTCATTGGTTCTCAGCTCCTATTGATCTTAGCGTAATGATATATAGCCTATAGCCTTCCTCGATAAATGGGCTATCTAACACTGAAAGAATTTTTTAAATCGGACCAGTAGTTTCTGAGATTAGCGCGTTCAAGCAATCAAACAAACAAACAAACATACAAACAAACAAACAAACAAACAAACAAACATACAAACAAACAAACTCTTCAGCTTTATAATATTAGTATAGATATCAAACGATTATAGGCTACCATAACTTCTTATGATCCAGGTGTGGGCCATGAAATAAAATGTAGCAAGATAACACACAGACCTTGGCTTGGTCAATATCCTTGGGACCAGGCGGCCAGTACGCAATCTCGCTACATTTGTATTATCAGACTTACTCGAACTTTTAACGTTACCGAAGTCACGGGTATCAGTTCACAAGCGACCCGAAAATGACGTATAATACCAATCAATCAACGTAATCGTAAGATTTTATTAAGTACTAGCTTTTGCCCGCGGCTTCGCTCGCGTTAATTTAGAATTTGACAATCAATTCGGGTCGTACTCTGCTTGTAATAATATAATTCAATCATGATTCGACAGACACGTGGCGCCATCTATTATCATAACAATGATATTGTTGTTTTCCTCGGGAATAGTAATTTTTTTCGGGATGAAAGGTAGCCTATGTCCGTTTCTCTACACCTGACAACGTATATGCAAAATTTCAGGATCATCGGTTCCGTGGTTTAGGCGTGTAAAGGTAACAAACAAACTCATTTTCGCTTTTATAATATTAGTTAGGATACTTGTACCAACTATATTGGGGTAACTAATGTTGACAGGGGTCGTATTTTTGCCATAGATAACGATCGCCATATCGCCGAATTAGGTCATAAGTCATAACTGTCGAATTTTAACAACATTTTGCTGTGGTAGTTTACGATCGCTAAACATGCTGAGCCATGCATTGTGGAAAAGGAATAGTAACTGAAGCGGCAAATCTAGATAAACATACATATAATAATACTAGCTGTTACCTACGACTTCGTTCGCGTAGATTTTAACTAAAAAGTGTTTGTCTCCGCGAAACCCTATTATTTCTAAAATCAAAGTAGCCTAAGTTACTCCTTATAGCATCAGCTATCTGCCAGTGAAAGTCCCGTCAAAATCAGTTTAGCCGTTTCGGAGATTAGCCGGAACAAACTAACAGACAGACAAAATTTTTTTAAATATATGTTTTCGTATAGATACCTTATATACTTTCATATGCATTAGATAAATAGCTGTTATTTTGACATTACAAACAGACACTTCAATTTTATTTATTTGTATTGATGTATGTTCGATATTGTTATTTGCTTCACGTCTTACTCTTGTCTCTGGTGTACATGTTCGTGTCTTGTCATGGGAGATACTAACGGCTAAGATCAGGCTCCGTCTAGTTTAGACGTTAGGATTTACATTGAATTATTCTTATGGAACTGCATCACTAGTTGTAAGACATATTGTTGTATGAACTTGACTCAAAATTTTCTTATTTTTTTTATTTATCATATATTATAATAGCTCATAATAGGGTGCCTTACAATTATTGGATACATACATACATAGATTCACGCCTTTTTCCCAGAGGGGTAGGAAGAGACTACGGTTTTTTTTTTTTTTTTTTTTTTTTTTTATTTATTATGGTTTATCAACAGCAAATGCTTACAAATTCACATCAACGATAACAAGGGAAGTATGGTGGCTGAAACATTTGCCAATTACAGATTAACCAGCATTCATCAATAATTGTGACAATAACGGATTACCATGATAAAAAAAAAGTTATACAGTTATTGGATATTCAAGTCAATGAGTTACATTACCCGAACTCTAAAACAACGATTTTCTATTAACTACAAATAAATTGACGACTCGATGGCGTAGTGGTTAATGTAACCGGCTGCCACGCCTGAGGTCGCGGGTTCGATTCCCGCACAAGTCAAACATTTGTGTGCATGAACATGGATGTTTGTCTTGGTCTAGGTGTTTCTATGTATAATATGTATGTATTTACAAAAAAAGTATATGTGTATATATATATATATATATATATATATATATATGTATGTTTATCCATTGTCTAGTACCCTTAGTACAAGTTCTGCTTAGTTTGGGCTAGATGGTGTTGTGTGTATGTGATAGAATATTACATTATTATAAAAAAAATAAGTTACAAGCGTTTCAAATATGGTAGTTGTAATTGTCAAATAACTGAACAAAGATGTACAATACAAACTGTGACGTAATCACTATGAAAACGCAGTTGTCAAAGAAAAATGGCAAGACTTCACCACATTTCCTTAAATCCAAATTTAATATATTAATTACTCCCTTATTGTAACAACCAATTTTGTTACTGTTTGCACAAAAGGATTTAATTTAATTACTATTTACTTTTGTGTGTAATGTACAAAATTAAACAGATAATAATTACCCTATTAAATCAACAGAAATGTATTGCCCGTGTATGTATTTTATTTTGTGTTTTATTCTATTTTGTTTATTATTTAAATCATTCAACAATACATATGTGGGATGGATTGAATTATTGAACGTGAAGAATGTAAGCTGATTTTTTAACGTAACTGAGTGAAAGGGACGGATAGAGGAAAGAGTGAGTGAGAGAGTTGAGCTGAGAGGCGTGTGATGGCAGAACGTAGTTTTGTAGCGAAAAAAAGATTTTATGTGTAATTTGGAAAAAGGTTACTGCTGGGAAGAAATAAAAAGCGTGTTCTCGGGTTCCAGTGTTTGATTTATAAAGATCACACTCTCACACATATGTAGGTACAACAATGCAGAATGATAAAATAAAGATTTAAAAAAAACAATGTAGAATGTAGATTGTTATCATGTTTTCAAAAGCTTAATACGGCAATCAGTTTTAGGCAGGCCGACGGAACTATTAAAAAGATGCCAGATTATTTAATTTAAGGCTTCTACATAATAGGTTAAGTATTTGAAGTAAACTTAAAATTTTAAGGTTAAGTATTTGAAGTAAACTTAAAGTTTTTAATTATGTCCGGCATACGAACAATTGACAGATTAATTACTGACAAGAGTATAATTAAGATTGGCATCGATAACATTAGACAGTGAACAGAAACTACAAGTGCTGGATAATTACGTGTGTGTCCAATTTTCATTATTTAGACAAATATCTTCCTTGCTTCTGCTGCCAACGTTAGTTCTTTAAGCAGGGCGTGAAAATATCTCGTTATGTTATTAAAGTGAAAAATATAACGTCCCTTTCATAAAATCAGGAATTAATATGATAGCTATTATATTAGAATTTGACAAGCAATAATAGAACATATTATTGCTAAAGGTAACAACTTTGCAGAACTTATTTGGCTGCGAATGGATTCTCAATATTATTTTAAGACCAGTACACATAGTTAAGCAGTGTCAATACAAAAAGTAATCAACCTCAAACAGTGTTCAATATTTTATTTTGCATTATTGACATTAACTTTTATCTCTTATAAATAAAAAGCAGTTAGCGTAAGTAGTAACATGCCCCTTAATTTCCCTAGCAATGGTTTTTAATTCCCACGTAATAAAACCTCCATAATGTTAATGACAATTTCTTGACAGAAAACTATAATAAAACAGCCTGATCCGGCAACCAGACTTGAAACGTCACGCTCAGCAGTCGCATAATATCGCTGCGTGATTGAGGTAGTCGAGTTACAAAAACATTACTACAAGTATGTTTAAGGCCCTACGTAAGAGCTTAGAGGCTTTAGCTGGTTTAGCCCAGAAGGTTACGTTTCCAGTATAGTTACATACATGCTACTAAATACATCGATCAAATATACCATAGATGCACGATCGTCGCTCGAAAAACGACACCAACAAAACTGTGCATTAATCAGTCGTATGCGCTATATTATGCACCTGTCCCACTCACTCTTGCGTGCGCTGCCCGTAAGCGAGAGCGAATCGACACCACTACTACGGGGGCGACCGTACCATAATACTTAGTACGCTTGCGTATCGCGAGTAACACACTTAGGACGCTTTACATTGACGCGTTTTAACTAAACTATTACAAAATGTTTCTCAGTGGGCGTTCAATGGTTATTCCGGTTTATTTCCTGGATTGCATAGTAAATGCAGACACTTATAAGTAAGTAGTACTGGTCAGTGCCACATATTGACGCGGTTTTTGTATGAGAATGTGCATCTATGGTATATTTGATCGAAGACTAAATAGAAGTATCTGTGGTTCTCTTGACTTATCTAGATTTTATATTTTTTATATTCTTTATTAAATTGTTACGAATAAGAATAACAATATTTATTTTATTTGACTGCACGGATAGCGTAGTGCTTTCAGTGGTCACCTCACCACTGCCACGGCGGCGCCGGGTGCTGTGGGTTCGAATCCCATACGGGACAAAGATTAAATTTGTGTGATCCATAAATGGTTGTCCCGAGTTTGGGTGTTCTTTTGTGCTTTGATTGAATGTTTGTAAAGTTCCTCGCGGCACAGAAATAATTCTAATTGCGGAAGTATACTTTTTTATAAAAATTAATATATATTTTACAAATGAAAATTATTTGTATATTATTTTTACAAATCATATTTTAATATTTTGTTAAATCTTATTTCCCATCAATTTGGTGTTATTTTACGTCAACAATAAAATAAACTTACTTAACAGTTGCGATATCGTCAACTTTTCATTGTTAGTAAACCTAATGAAGAGTTGCAGTGACGTTAAAATGATTTACGACGATTTATACGACATGTCTGCTTCAGGTATAGCAAAACATTTAAAAATACTTTGTTACAAAGCGCTTGTCAAAATATATTTGTTACATTCAAGCATCTACTATGTGGTTTGATTACCAAAGACACTTCAAATCTGAATTGGCGACAATCTAAAGTAATATTAGAATAAAATTTCTTATCGTCTTTATTCCGATTAATTTGAGACAAAGTCTCGTCAAAGATTTTTATTTGAGATGAAATGCGTTAAATATTTAAGGAGGAGAGATATTTAAGGAGGAAATATATGGACATATATTATGTATATTATAATTATTAATTCTTTTGTTTTAAAGACATCATGCACTAATTTTAATCTATACTAATATTATAAAGCTGAAGAGTTTGTTTGTTTGTTTGAACGCTCTAATCTCAGGAACTACTGGTTCAATTTGAAAAATTATTTTAGTGTTAGATAGCCTATTTATCGATGAAGGCTATAGGCTATATAACATCACGCTACGACCCATGAGGGAGGCGCAGCAACGATAAACGCGGGTGAAACCGCGGGAACATCTAGTGTAAAATAAAGATTATCGCGGGCTATAAGCAATATTATCTATACAAATAAATAAAATTGAAGTGTCTGTTTGTAACGTCAAAATAACAGCTTTTTATCTAATGCATATGAAAGTATATAAGGTACCTATACGGAATAACCTATTTTGTAAATTTTTGTCTGTCTATCTGTCTGTCTGTTTGTTCCAGCTAATCTCCGAAACGGCTGAACCGATTTTGACGGGACTTTCACTGGCAGATAGCTGATGTTATAAGGAGTAACTTAGGCCACTTTGATTTTAGAAAAAAATAGGGTTCCGCGGAGACACACACTTTTTAGTCAAAATCTACGCGGACGAAGTCGCAGGTAACAGCTAGTTGGTAATATAATAGGATAGGATTTAATATAATTTGATTATATTCATATTGCACATTTTTTATTTCAGACATACATTGATAAGTCGTATGAAGAAAATATGAATTGAACTCTACTAACTCTAAACAGCATTTATTTTAAACGTGGCAAGTGGCAGCATTTATTTAAAACATAACATACTGGCGAGGTGAGCATATAATATAATTATTATCACATTCATTCAATAATTGTACTAATACTGTTAAAAATATTTAAAATCTTACTAAGAGCCTGCGCAGACGAGGGACAATGGCGGACAAAATGTCCGCGGTTCGCTCTTATTAATACTAGAATAAGGTTGCACTTTGTCAGCGTAATACCTCATGTCGCCTAGTGGAATATATGGACAAAGTGCAACCTTATTCTACTACGAATAAGAGCGCACCGCGGACATTTTGTCCGCCGTTGTTCCTCGTCTGCGCAAACCTTAATAGTTATTGTACCAGACTAGTGAGATTGGTTATTCATACTCCCATTTTGCACTTTGAAAATGAGCAATGAATTCATAACAATTCTTTTGGCGAAGATATTTCGATCGATTCCAGGAATGAAATTTTATGTATAAATGATAATCAAGACTATATAAAATCTGTCTGTTCAATCAATGAATGTAAACTACTGAGGATTAATCAGACTTACCCAATGCCAAAAATATTTATTTTGGCAAACAAGGGCACACGCAAAACACGAAGAAATATAAAAACAACAAAAAACAAAAAGTATACAAATTACAAAATAAAAAATAAAAAGTAGAATAATAAAACTAGCACCAATTTAATTTTAATTTAAATTCTGCTCACTGGCCACACCATACCTTCCGCTAAACGGAAACTGACTCCATTCGGTTAGTATTGTCAATGAGCAGCGATAATAATAATAATAAAAACAGTCATAAAATATTAAATTATTTAAACATAAGAGATGCAAATTTTATTGCCTTTTAAGTGACAAAATCTTGTTACTTGCACGTATACATTTGCTGAATCTGTGTGAACTTTGTTTCTGATAATACAAATTGTTTGTAATGCCTCAATGATTATAGGGATCATCATTTAGAGTATACATAGACATAGAGTATCCACATCTCTTGTTGATTTTCCTTTGAGTGTCAGCTGTGCTAACAGAAAGGCGATTTTTTGGTATATTTTGCTTCAAAAATTGTTTATGATACACTACTTTATGGTTAAACCTATGTCTCTTAGACCTAAATATCAATAAATATATTATTTTAAGGCTTTAATATTGTCTACACTACACTGAACCTGCCTGCGCTACGCTACTTACAGTTCATACTTAATGATGCGCACTCTGTAGTATATTATGTATATTCTAAGAGATATCATCGTCACCAGTTACCTTAATAAAAAAAGGCAAAGTAAAATACCCCAAAACGCGGCAGTAATCTTTTATAAAAAGAAAATATACATAGTCCAGTATTTTCTACATCCCAGCAACACATATAAAGATATGTTTCAATGTATTCTAAATCTCAATATACAAAGACCAAATAACGGTTCACTGTGGATTGCATAAACTAGTAGCCTTATCCAAATCTTCTAAAATATGTTTTCCTTATCACAGTCAGTCTCAACGCCCTTTACAAGTGATAAGTCTCATCGTTATAGAATAGCGCTGTGTTCCTTCCTTTCTTCACAGCACCCCAGCTCATTCTCATTTGTAAAAGCACTTATTATATTTGCCTCCGTGAAGTAAATATTATTATTATATTTTTATTATTATTTCGATGATTATAGCACCATAATTTCATACGATTATATTCTTCGAGCATGTTTGCAAGGTTTGAGGCGGAAGGGTGTTCTGTATTACGTGTTCATTTGCATTTTACGTAGGCCAGATTTGGGGCAAATGTCTTCGGGTCATGTAACGTTGATACCACAGAAAAATGAACAAGTATAGTGACAGTTACCACAACAACAAAATACATGCGAATAGTATAACTATTGTGCGTTCAATAGGGTACAAATTTGATTGCGAAAAAATAGTGACAAGGTTAGATTTTGATGATGAATATAAGTATATATCAAGTCAATACATTTATATTTTGCTAATAAAACATGTTTACTATTTAATTTAAATATACCATATAATATAATATCAAGAGCAAGTTGCAAATATTGGATAAAATACTAAACATGCCAGATAATTTAAAATAAAATATTGCAGAAATTCTGTCTTTAAATTAATGCCTGTATTAATTACCCGACCAACAGTTGGTTGAGAAAATTAACTTATTTTTCGTTTTATAATAAACTCCTTACAAATAGAAGAATTTTTCACGACAACTCTTAAATAACAACTTATAATATTTAAAACTAAAAATAAACTTACATTTAATAAGATCAAAATCTTCTGATGACGATGCCAAAATAAGTCTTGAAAAAACCACTAAAGATAAATTACTAGTTTTATAAAAAACTAAAGATCAAAGCGTCTGTACTTATTTTAGGAACAAAGGTAAACGGACGACTGACGGCAATCGTTTGGGACCTCTGCTTTATATAGAGCCTACACACTTGTTATAATAAGATATTTAACAAACTGTCTGGAGATGTTCACAGATACGGCGACACTAGACGTGGCACAGAAGTATATTGATTTCGACTCGTTAGAAAAAAAACAACGATCACGTACTTTCGTAACTATCACGTTATTAATCTGTACAGCCTTAGAATACAAGACAAAATTAAAAATCTATTGTGTCTGGCCAATATTGCGCTGCTGTGACTTAATAGGTTAAAAGACTGATCTTGAGCTACCAGCGTAAAGAATTGCACTTTTTTTAAATAGTATAGATTTAATCTTTACAAAACTTATTGCAATTTAGATTCATCCACTCCAGAGGCTATTATTAGTATATACGTGTGAGTATACTAATAATAATGTATTATTTATATTAATTGCCTTAATTTTTCTACATAATTTTCATGCCCATGACAATCATTCTACACTTGAGTATACGCGATTTAAATCATAAATAAATAATTATCAATTATGTATATACACATCTAGCCATCAATATTGTAAGTCAGTGGTATGTATAATACCAAAGTTGAGAAATTAAATAATGTATTGTCGACTGTCAACTAAGTCTTACTAAAAGGTAAACCTAAAGTGATTGATGAATACCAGCTGCAAGAATAAGAAGTACGCTCCCACATAATCACGCTTCTAGTATAGTCCCTACATCATTGTATGGGATACACGTGGGCGAATCTTGTTAGAAGTCCCGATACCTTCGACATTTTAATGATATACCTACTATCCATTTATATATACACGATGTTACATGTACTTAGAAAATGTGTGGAAATAGGAAAGCACCCACGTCTATATTTAATCGGAATTTGGTGATCTTCGCTATCTAAATATATTCTTTTAATGTATTCTTTTAATGATGTTGAGATTATGTAGACCTAAAAATTACTTTTGAGACGCTTCTTGAGAATATATTA
Organism: Catocala sponsa; assembly: GCA_963564715.1. NCBI lineage: Eukaryota > Metazoa > Arthropoda > Insecta > Lepidoptera > Erebidae > Catocala > Catocala sponsa. Next base: position 12,323,860 of record OY751352.1, read on the forward strand.
CGTTATTAACCCCCTATTTTTTCGATTTCGATGTTTCTATGTAATAAATTAGCTAGATTTTCACTACCCAGATAGATTAAAACGACAGAAATAAAAATAATTTACCAAATAAAATATTTTAGCAGATGATCTCAGTCATATTAAAATGTTGATGTAAAGATAACTATTTGTATGCAAAACTAAGTACACTATTTTATTTCATGTCAGCTGACATACAATAGCAATAAGTATATTAGATATTACTCCTAGGCAATCAAAAATATGATGTCACGAATCGCTCTACCATAATAATATATGCAGGCGTTACACATATTACACACATAGGCGTTAAAATATTTTTTTAAAGGTATGCCGCAAGGAACCATTTTTGTATTCTGCGAACGATCCAAAGCTTTTGACTGCGTTGAACATAACTGAAATTCAGGAATTACGAGATCCTATTTTAAGAGGACGTGGATTGCAGTCCCAATAACGTCAGCAAATAACACATAGCTCCCAATTTATTTTAAGATATAATATAGTATCTAAGTTTTGCAAACAGTAATCTTCAAACTGGGTCGGACATATTGAAGTGACAGTTGTATAAAATATATAGATTTATATATCAAATCTGAGTTTCATCTTCGTTCAGCTTCGAGATTTAGAGAAAATTTCCTTGTTAAGTATTGTTTTGCCATCGCTAATTATTTAAATACACTACCAATTAGCAGGTTACATGAGAAAGTACTACATTCTTGTAAGAAACGCAACAGCATAGACATAGTATCACTGTTACTGCTATTCGCTCGATATATAAAAGTCCCTGAGGCGCAAACCTAAATTTTCCATATCAAGCAAAATATTTTAAAATGAAAGAAAGAAAAAAAAGAAAGAAAGGAAATAAAATATTTTGGCACATAAGGGCACACGCAAAACACGAAGAAATACAAAAAACAACAAAAAAACAGAAAGTATACAAATTACAAAATAAAAAATTAAAGTAGAAAACTAACACTAATTTAATTTAATTAATGGTATTTATATTTCGTATACCTGACGTTGGCGCGCGTGACACCTTATACCTATATATTGTAACCATAGCCGATGTGAACCGCTTAGTATATGCGACCAGAATAATTATTTATTATTCAAAATTCGATTTCTGTGTCCCTACTACCAAATCTTTTAAACCACGCCATACTGTTGACCAGATACAACAGATTTTTAATTAATATGTCTGGTTTCCAAGACTTGATGAGTTAAACTTTTAAGTGTTGACAGACTAAAGAACGTTAGATATTAAACAGCAACAATATATATATATATATTTTTATACGGCCAAGATGGTAAACAAGCATACGCCCCACCTGATGGTAAGTGGTCAGAGAGGAGAAAAAGGAAGTGGGAAGGAGAAGGAGTGAGAAGGGGTAAGGGGGTGATTGGGCCTTTGGCACTCTCACTCACCGAACGAAACACAACAGTAGAAATACTGCTATATCACGTCGATTTTTTATTTTGATTTTGATCAAGCCAGAGAAGTCATAATTCGCCAGACGTGATCATTGAGCCGATCGCAAAAGACCAAGCAACGTGAAAATAACTCAATATTTCCATCGTTGTCATTTATAGAATAATTAATCTAGAGTTATAGATAACAAAACTGCTAGTATGATTTCTAATCGAACTTAAGTCCGACCAGTACAGTAAATCTTAATCTTTAAGCGCACAAACGATAATGGCAACAGAGTGATTTTGTATGTTATAACATAGGAAATTCATGTCAGCTGTCTTATAAAAAATTTTTACGGTATCGACAAATTTAATTTAAAAAAGTAAGTATTTGATTGCTAGAACTTATTAAATATATTCGTTGGAGATACAGGGCTCTTAAAATCTATAACACAGCTTTATTTATACGCTATATGCTATACTACAATATGCTTTTAGCAGTTAACTCAAAACCAAAACTTATATTTATAGAGACAAGAACTTTTCTAAACTAAATTCTAACCCCATTTTACAAAACTAAAACTACCGCGCTACATTATAATAATATCTATGCTCCACAAAAACTCCACCTATATGATTTACAACACAATAACGCACGATCACTTTGTACTGTTCGGGATCCGAACTCGAAACATTATTCATGGTACAAAGTTTGCTTAACTGGGGCAAGGAGAGATCAACAACTTTTGAATTTTAGTTAGGTGGATGGTAATAATGTGTATATCAACCTATTACCTTTCGTTGATGTTTTCAGAGGCAACGAACCTTTATAAAAAGGTGTAGGTAGAGGTTACGCAATTATGCTTACCTAGGATGATATTTTGGAAAAATATTTTCTCGTTGATATAATTTATACTCGTTGGGACTGGAATAAGTTTGTATGGTTCGCTATGTTGGCGATCAACTGCGAGGTTCTAAATCCGATTTCAGCGTCGAACAAATGTTATTGAGTCTCTAGTACAAATTCTGTATTGAAGAATTTTCTCCTACAATGTATAATATGTTTTAGACCCCACGTCATGGGGTCTAAAACTCTCACTCTCCTCATAATTTAAAGAATATAAAGCGATCGCGTCACCAAAAGAAAAATGTTTATTTGATGTGCTATGGTTATGGCGTTCATATTTTTTCGATAATATAATCGATATATTTTTGATTTTAATATACTATACTGCATCTCTATTAGACACAAATGGGAGTAGATTAGATTACAATGTTTATCACCTGCGCTAAGCTCATCACAGCTCATACTTGAATACACTCGCGCTATAATTTGCTAATATAGAATCTAAACAATAAACGCGGTCCACAAAGTTTATCCAAATCAAAACTTTCCAAAATCTGTAAACAAGTTTCTTTTAATTTAGAATATACTTGAAGAAAACCAATAAAGCACAAAGAACTAAAACAAAAACGCGAGCAGCCTTCGATTTCGAAGTCGATAGAACACGAAGCCAAAACAAATAGACAAACTAGACAATTAAAAAGAAAAACATCAAAGTATTCCATTAAAAGTGAAAGCAAATACATTAAACTTAGAAGACAGTGTACCACGTTGTCGTTTCAAACGTTTTTGTCGACCTCCGAAACTTTTAAGAATTAAGGAAATTGAAAAACTTCGTATGCCTTCACGTTCAAGTAGGTACTCTTTATATAGCTCGCTTTGCAACACAATTTGTCATGACGTCAACAGCTATCAAGAGATCTATCTATCTTCTTTTGCTTGCGATTGCCATTTCAGTTTAGTAGTCAGGTGCGTTCTATCTTATCCCGAGGAAATATTAGAAAATCATGAAAATAATATTGTTACTGATTATAGTGACCAACTCACACGCTAAATTGAATGTCTCTGGTAACTAAATATGTATACAACATGATTTTAAAAATATAAAGCGAAAATGATCGTTATTCCCTATCCTGTGGTACTTAAGTGTGTTGATAAGTTCGTCTATATCTAATAAAAAGACAAATTCTGGGCAAAATTACAGTTTTCTACGTCCAAGGCTGGACGTTGATATATCGGAGTCGGTCTGTGCGTGAGTCAGGACTATTCTTTTTATAATTTAAGGTTACCTATAGAACTGCTGTTTTGTATCTTGAGCTAATGTCGTGATTCATATACAATGTACAACGGTTATTTTGCAAGTCATTTTTATTTTAAGAAAAGAATATACAATTTATTAGATAATATTATTTACAAGTATTATCTATAGTAATATTATAAAGCTGAAGAGTTTGTTTGTTTGTTTGCTTGAACGCGCTAATCTCAGGAACTACTGGTCCGATTTGAAAAATTCTTTCAGTGTTAGATAGCCCATTTATCGAGGAAGGCTATAGGCTATATATCATCACGCTAAGATCAATAGGAGCGGAGCACCAATAAAGAATGTTTCAAAATCGGAGGATATTTTTTCCTTTTGAGAGCTTCCGCTGCGTGCGCTGCGTAAACAGTTAAAGTTTCGTAAAAATAATGTATAACAGAATTGTTCCCCTTTAAAAGTTCTAAAAAAAAGTCCACGACAGCATATGTCTATCTTTTAAGGTTGGCTCACTATAACCATTTTTATGCTAACGAAATTTTTCTAAAATAATGCTTTATTTGCGAAGGTATTTTTATAAACATGATATATGATCCTTATCCAAATAAATACGTTATTCATCACAAGTATTTAATTTAAAACAAAATTGCCCTTTCCATCATTCAATTTCAATGAATATCTTAGGAGATATCGCAGTTTTAAAATAACATTGCAGCAAAATAATTATGCATTACAGACATAGTACAAACGATGTTTCTCCTGGTTTATTCTGCGTGATTACTACTGGTTCGATTTGAAAAATTCTTTTAGTGTTGGATAGCCTATTTATCGAGGAAGGCTATATAACATCACGCTACGACCCACGGGGGCGGCGCAGTAACGATAAACGCGGGTGAAACCGCGGGAACATCTAGTAAATAATATACACGAATTCTTTTTTACAATTTGTTTTCTAACTTAGATCTTTAAGCGTCTTTGCAGATTCGTTGCTTAAATTCGCCATAATTACAATGTTGACGTCATGGTCAATTTAAAAAACAAAGTTGGCTTAAAAATAACATTTTAAAACATCAATTAGGATTAGCAATTAAAATATGAATGAAAGAGTTTGCATGAAAATCACAAAGTTAGCGATTTTATTCACACAAACAAGTAATTTTATAAGGTAAGCCTTTCTTCAAGCCAATCTCTAAAAATACATATATTGAACTTCATATTACGTTTGTGTTCACAAAACTCAAAAAATTGTCGACGCATTCATTTGAAATTTGTTTACATTGTTGCATTTATATCTACAAGTGTTTTTATATTATTTTTATCACGATGTCGGCATAGTAATAGGCATGGCAATACATTTTTTTAAATTCTTTTGTATTTTATATCCGATTGAAGGCACAATCGGATATAAAATACTAAAGACACTGAGGCCAGTGAAGCACGGCCCCAAGCTAGCCATAAAATAAAACTGGTCTGGTCTCATAAATATAATAATCACATCTATTTAAAGGAGCCCGAGACTAGAACAATAGTTTTATTTATATTTATTTAAATGTCATCTCCCGCACTACGAATAAATGTTATATCACAGAGGTCTTTACAAACATTTAAACAAGGGACACAAAGGACACATAGTCCCGGTACAACTATTTGTGGACCACGAAAATTTTTGTTCCGTAATTGAACCCATCAACCCACAGCATTAGGTGTAGAAGTAATGGCAAGGCGAAACACAAACCATAACGCCAGTAAAGTTTTATAATTTTGTCAATTTTTTTTATTTTTTTTGTGATATAGGGGGCAAACGTGCAGACGAATCACCTGATGGTAAGCGATTACCGCCGCGCATGGACACCCGCAACACGAGAGGAGTTACAAATGCGTTACCAGCCTTTTAAAAAGGAGTACGCCCTTTTCTTGATGGTTTATAGGTCGTATTGGTCCGGAAAAGCCACAGGCGACAGATCATTCCACAGTTTAGTCGTGCGAGGCAAAAAATGTCTGGAAAAACGCACAGTTGTCATAGCAACAGTATATTCTTGTGATGAACGTCTAAATGATTATTATCAAAACAGTTTCAGGGATAGAAGCAGTATTTGAAAATAATGAGCGGCCATCTTTATAAGTCATGGTAACTGCACCATAACTTCCGTCGGAAAGGCCTCTTTGCGAAGTTATGATAGCAACTCAACTTTTCTCTTAACAACATATAACTAGGGAAGGAAGGTAAGTTTATGTCTTTAAACGGTTGTGCAGTCAGCAGAGATATGTCAACGATGTGAAATGTTTTTTAAAAGTTTATGACGTTTTTTATGCAGCCCTATACATATTTACAATTATATTATAAAGAAGAAAGATAAAAGTTCCCAGGATGTGAAAAGTATATATGTATGTGATATCGTAATAAAACATTTTTTTAATTTTGTGTTTGTTTTTTCACTTGTTTGTAATTTTTAAAATACGTTGTGTAGTTTTTGAGTTAAATCAAAAACTTCTCAACGGATTTTAAAAATTCTTTTACCTTTAGAAAACTGTGTATATACATACATACATAGATTCACGCCTGTTTCCCACAGGGGTAGGCAGAAACTACGGATTACCATTTGCTACGATCTTGACACACTTCTCTAGCTTAATTCACTTTCATCACATTCCTCATACACGCCCGCGGTTCAAGGGATGTTGTTGATGTTTTCCATTTTTAGTATAACTTTTCTATTTCTTCTTTCTTTTTAATTTTAATTTTAATATTATGTTAATGTATTTAGAGATTTTTACTTAGTTTTTGTGGCGAAAGTTTTATTTTTGTTAGGTGTGGTTGCCTGTAAGTGAATGAGCACAAGGCATGTCAATAAATTATTATTTAGTAGTAAGAAATGTGTATCATTTGTTGGCGATCCAAATAAATAAATGATTTTCGTTCGGTTTATTACCACCGAGTAACATACATAGACTATATTTTATTTTAAAAGAGTACTGTTACTAACATAACCTTCTTTTCGCAAGCGAAGCCGCGGACAAAAGCTAGTAATAAATAAATATAAATATAAAATACTCATAGGTAGGTACTAACACAACAAACTCTCTTTCTGGTAACATTTCGTGCACATATAGTATGAGGTATAATCTGGCTTCACACTGTATATAATACTTCTCTCATTGTAACTTATTTTGAGCCAAAAATAATTAATAAACTATAACATTACCCACCTACGCACAAAAAGATGGATGCTGCTGTAATTTTCAACTCTACTCCGTCATATTTGATCGATCGAGTCTATTTAGCTCGAACCGTTGACAGTGAACAAACATTATTTTTTCTACTATAACATAATAATATAGTATTACTTTCTTTATTAGTTACTTAATTACTCTCGATGCAACGGAGATATATAGCCACAATGGAATGGAAAACCTACAGCATGGATGGTGTAGTGGTTTATGTGATCGCCTAGAGTTTGCTAGTGCACCGAGTATTATGGGTTCAAATACCAAACGGGGCAAAAACGAAAACAATATGTGACTGGCATAAGATGTCGTGTATGATGATCGTATTATTTTTGTCAAGATATACTCAGTAGCAAAACGGCAATAGACTCTCTCCTAGTAGGTATCTTATCTTATGTGGGGGCCAGTCAGTGCAGACCGGCGACACTTCGACCCAGTGGGATCTTTTGTGTCGACACTCTCCCAATAACGACTGCCATAGATTTTCATGGCAGCCGGGACCAACAGCTTACGTGCTTTCCGAGGCACGGAGCAGGCGATAATTGTCAATCAATACGCACATAATTTCGAAAAGTCATATAACTTCTGAAAGAGGTGCGCGACGTGGGTTCTTACCAGAGACCCTCTGCATTGCAGTCTGTTGGTCTCCCCACTGAGCTATCGCTGCTCCTCCTAGTAGATAAGACCTGAAACATAGCACACCTCTGCCGACCTCTAGAGAATATGTCGTCTAGATCCTTCAGGAATAGAATCGTAAAATACATTACATATGTAGGTATATTTATGTTTAATGTTATGCCGTGCACAAGAACCCAAAAACAGTCCTGTATGCTTCGATAGTTCTAGCTTTGGTTAGAAAAGCACACTATGGCTTACTTTATGTACATTTTTAAACTAACATAGCTAATTCTCTTACTTAGAACATTCTATGCACACATAATTCGGCTGTATACCCTATTTCCCACTGATTGTAACTTGTTTTGACTGCCAAATCCTAACTAATATTATAAAAGTGAAAATGAGTTTGTTTGTTTGTTACCTTTTCACGCCTAAACCATTGAACCGATCATCCTGAAATTTTGCATATACGTTGACAGGTGTACAGAAACGGACATAGGCTACCTTTCATCCCGAAAAAATTACTTTTCCCGAGGTAAACAATAATAACGTCATTATGATAATAGATGGCGCCCCGTGTCTTTCGAATCATGATTGAATTATATTATTACAAGTAGAGTACAACCCGAATTGATTGTCAAATTCTAAATTAACGCGAGCGAAGCCGCGGGCAAAAGCTAGTAAATAAATAAACGGAGCATAGTGTAATTTCTACGGACCTACAAACAACACACTCCCGCTAACATAATCTCCCTGCCTTTAAAAAGACAGTCAATTGAAAGAAAGACAACAACAGAACTTAAGGACAATATTTATAAAAACACAGCAACCTTGACCAAACAACCTACAAAACGCTGAATTGTTTACAGCGAGTTAAACACTACGTCTACACGCGCACCGATAATCATGGCTTGTTATAGAAACTCGGCAATACTTCATGTTAGTATGAATAATAAATGTATGGTAAGCAACGCTGATGGTGGGGTATGTATTTGACACCCAATAAATTCTTGCTGGTGTATGTTGTAGTTTAATTAGGCATATGGGAGCTTTGTGATGTTTCCTTTAAATAGTTTCATGTCTATGTCCCAAAAGGGGCAGGCGAAGATGTTTGACAGCCATAGGTCGCCAACTGTGATTTTCCCCACTACAGATTACTATTTTTGTTAGCTTCATTACATTAATCTTTGTTGAAATTAGCTATAGTCAGTTGGAGGGGCGCATATGGCTATCTGGGCCGGGATAAGCATTTCTATCGCAAAAAGTAACTTGCTAAGCTAAGATAACTAAATATGGTGTGCGGTTAATCTATACAAATAAATAAAATGTAAGTGTCTGTTCGTAATGTCAAAATAACAGCTTTTTATCTAATGCATATTATAGTATATAAGGTACCTATACGAAAACATCTATTTTTTAAATTTTTGTCTGTCTGTCTGTCTGTTCCGGGTAATCTCCGAAACGGCTAAACCGATTTTGACAGGACTTTCACTGGCAGATAGCTGATGTTATAGGGAGTAACATAGGTTACGTTAATTTTAGAAAAAAATAGGGTGCCGCGAAGATAAACACTTTTCAGTTAAAATCTACGTGGACGAAGTCGCAGGTAACAGCTAGTTTCCATATAATTTTATTATAATCAATAGTTTACATTAACAAATATTTAAAATACAAAGATGATTTTAAATCCACTCTAAAACCTACATATACAAACACTATTAAGCTTACTACTACACTCCCGTGGCTCGTAGCATAATGTTATATAGCCTATAACCTTCAGAATTATCAAGAGCAAAATAATTTTGAAATCTGACATCTAGTTATATTTAGCACAGACATTGGCGCGTACAAAAAGTACAATCTCTTTAGCTTTATTAAATTACAAAGAAAGAAAAGCGTACATAGTTTCGAATCCTTCTAGAAAGATGTAAAAATTCAAATTTACAACTATCCTGCGACGTGTGTAAAAAGAAATCGATATGTGGATTATATTTAGAAGGATGGCGCTTGATGGCGTGTAAATTTGAATAATGTCTTCTTATGTTGAGTTAACGTGATTGTTTCAATGTTTACGTCAGACATTTGAACAATGTAGGAACGCATTTTTCACCTCAAACACCGAGGTGAAAACTACGATTTATATTACTTTGACCGTAGTACCCAGTTTCCAAAAGGGCTAATCGATTACATTTTAAAATAAAACTTATGTAAATTTGATCAGCTGCTTCTAATTCAATCAGCTTATCATAGCAATTGAAATAATTTGAATGGCTGTTAGCAAATTTCTGTGTTGCAATGCCTTTAGGAAACCAGGTGTATCTATATTAATCAATTATTATAATTGAAAACATAAAAACCAGATTATCCACCATCTGTCTACGCAGAATACTGGAATTTTTCGGACACATTGCCCGCAAAGACGGTCACAACATCGAACAGCTGATGGTGACAGGCAAGGTTGACGGCAAAAGACCAAGAGGCCGCAGTCCAACGAGATGGTCGGACCAAATCCGATCGTCGCTTAACACCAATCTCCACAAAGCCCTCCACGAAGCAAAAGACCGGAACAGATGGAGGGAATTAGTCCATGAGAAAGTGATTCAGCGGGGGAGTCACGACCCTCAGTAATGAGGAATACGACGCGAGGAGGAGGATAATTGAAAACGAATTTTCACTGCGTATTCGGAAGATTAATTTTACTACCAAGGTTAGTAATAGAACACAGCATACGACTCGCCTAAAATGTTAACAAGTTTCACTCACGTGTTGTCAATCCTAGAGCAAAGGATTCAAAATGAAATCTTTTTTCTTTTCGTGTGGTTAGTGGTTAACCTGTTGTCAAGAGTTGTTCAAGCCGCCCGTAGGCCTCTGACATGGCTTAACGACTGCTGTCAATTTGACAACAACCGGGACCGACTTTTTACGTGCCCTTCGAAGCATGGAGACGCTCAGATGAAATACCACTAAGCGGTCACCCATCTATAGACTAACCGCACCCAACGTTGCTTAACATCGCTAATCGTTTACCGATCAGTGAGTGCAACTGGCTATGAGCGCCTCCAAAAATATGAAATAAAAATAAAAGATGAAATAAAAGTTAAGAAATATGATATACTCTTAAACGAGGCGCGAACCATAGTAACAACGTTGTTTTCTAAAGCTGGTTTACTGGAAAAGTGCTGTAGTTTCCGGTGCGTATAACGGCATGGAATGGTCTGGAAATAAGCACGGTAGTCAACAAGGCGACAAGGTAGGCTCGCTTGCATCTAAACAAAGTGATGGGCGACATGTAGTTATAAATACATCTCTGCCAGCCCTTTCTGGAATACGAATGCGTGTGTCAATGTTATGTCATTTTAACCTTCAATTCACTTATCCATATGGTCAATATTTTAGCGGCCAATTGAAGTAATCGCGTAACCTTACGATATTTACTTTGTGTCTGAGTAAACAGCTTCAAACTATCCAGTTACGTAAACTAGCTTAATGTAGCTCCACATACCTATAGACTTGCCCTTCATTAGCTCGTAGAGGTAGGCAGATTTTTTTAGGAAAAATAAGAGTGTCATCTCGCCGGAACGATGATGAAATTTATAATTTCATTATCGAGTATTAGGTACATTTTCAATACATCTAGCTATACATTTTTTTTCTATGGATTTGGGGCAAACGAGCAGACTGCCATTGACCACTGGTAATCGCTTACCATCAGGTCATGGAGAGCCATTACCGCCACCCATGGACACCTGCAGCACCAGAGGAGTTACAAGTACAATAATGAAAAAACATTGTGTCTGAACGTCGTCGGCATCCGAACTAAGGATTAAACTTAATATTAAGATAATCCTAACTAATATTTTAAATGCGAATGTAAGTTTGTTGGTTGGTTGTTAAGCGTTCACGCCTTAAATATTCTAACGATCATAATGAAATTTCGCATACACGTCGTCAGAGGAACACAAATGACATAGGGTACCTTTCATTCAGAAAAAGTATTGTTACTAATCTATCCTTGCCTACATTTTCGCGAGTTCTTAGTTAAACTGATTTGTTTTACAATAAAATGTGTAATATGTATGTAAGCAAATACATTTTGTTTACATACATATTGCAAGTGTAATATGTATGTAAACAAAATGTATTTGCTTAGATACGCATTCGAATACAAAAAATAATCTTTTGATAGGTCTTCAAACAAGCAAATAGTATAAGTATACTATTTGCTTGTTTGAAGACCTATCAAAAGATTATTTTTTGTATTCGATTGCGTATTTTTCTTAGAATGGATAAATATTGATATTTTTATAGGTTATTAAAATATATTTTATGTGGCTCAGGAATATACAAATTTTCTATTATAATAAAAGCCCTGTAACAAAAACTTTACCACTGCTGGGCATGCATCTCTCCCTCGGTATAAGAGCTATAGATCATTACTACCTATACGCAAGAGCAGCGATAGCTCAGTGGGGAGACCAACAGACTGCACTGCAGAGGGTCTCAGGTTCAAACCCAAGTCGCGCACCTCTGACTTTCGGAAGTTATATGACTTTTCGAAATTATGTGCGTATTGATTGACAATTATCGCCTGCTCCGTGTCTCAGAAAGCACGTTAAGCCGTTGGTCCCGGCTGCCATGAACATCTATGGCAGTCGTTATCGGGAGAGTGTTGACACACAAGATCCCACTGGGTCGAAGTGTCGCCGGTCTGCACTGACTGGCCCCCACATAAGATAAGATCATAACTACCTATACGCGAAAGAATTTTTAAATCGGTCCAACAGTTTTCGAGATTGTGCCCTGCATATTGTGAACAAACTAATTTTAGCTCTTATGACATACGTCTAATTGACGCTTGACGGTGTCAGAAGGCTAGTCTTTTTCACCTGAAAGAATAAGTATTGTCATTGCTGCCAGCCGTCTGGGATCGATCCGAATCTACAGCAATGGTAAAGAATTTTATGATGCCTAAACTAATCATTCAATATTATCTTCGTATGTAGTGTCATGCTTATATCCCTAAAAAGGTAGATTGAAGTATTTTACACCCACATTTCACCAGCTGCTGTTCAAGATGCCACGTATATACATACACTAGATGTGCCCGCGGTTTCACCCTCGTTTATAGTTATTGCGCCGCCCCCGTTGATTGTAGCGTGATGTTATATAGTCTATAGCCTTCCTCGATAAATAGGCTATCCAACACTAAAAGAATTTTTCAAATCGAACCAGTAGTTTCTGAGATTAGCACGTTCAAACAAACAAACAAACTCTTCAGCTTTATAATGTTAGTATAGATTATTTCAATCTGGATGAAATTACTCTATGTCCTTTCTGTTCCTCTGACAACGTGTATGCAAAATTGCATGATGATCGGTCGAGAAGTTAAGTCATGAAAGCGTAACAAACAAACGAACTCACATTCCCATTTAATATATTAGTTTGGATACTAAACCCACCATTAATCAATAAGGCAATCACTACAGATTGCTTTACACAAGCAGTGAACATTCCAGTTACTTATACCTCAAAATGGCTATAGCAATAAAAACACAATTTCACCCAGCTTCTAAATAAAACCATTGTTGAAAAGCTTTATTAAAATTTATAAAGTTGATGCAATATTCTAAGATTAATGTTCCACTGCATCCAATGAATACCTACTCACTATTCTACAGAATACTATTAAAATGATATATAGCTGGAGAAAAATAGGCTCACATTTAAGCATCGGTTTATGTTTCAAAATAGCGATGTCTGTGGGTTAGTTGGAGTAATATTAGTTTATTATTGCTTGTGCATTTTCTTATTACTGATAGGGTGTATGACAATATTTTTATGACTGTAATCTGTCAAAAGTAGATTCTGTATTGTAACTAAATTTTAAGTGCAATGAATGCTTTGGAGGAACACTGATTCCCGCAATACAGGTTATTACCTAGTTTAGGAAGCAGCGGTTTCAACATTTTGTTATTAATTTGCCAGTCTGTATGTACCTTTTAAGAATCTATGTACATTGTGCCTTATCTGGTATGGAAATAAGTTATTATTACTATAAAAAAATTGGTTGTCTGTAAAGTCGGTTTACGGACGATAGTTTAACGTGACAACGTCATAACAAAATTACTTTCCCGTAACGTGACAATGAGCGTAACGGGACAATGAGCGTAACGGGACAATGAGCGTAACGGGACAATGAGTCATCCTTTTTCGTGCGTGCAGCCGGCGTTCATCGATTTATTAGACGTTGTCACGTCAAAAAAAAATATAGTACACAACTCTTATATGACTTTTCGAAGTTATGTGCGTATTAATTAGTTAATTATCGCTTGACTTAACGGAGAAGGATAATATCGTTTGTAAACTTCCTAGTCTTTCTTCTTTCGTCTTTTTCTCCATGATGTTCTCGAAGATATGTGAGTCTGTCCATCCGCACTTAGCCAATGTGGTTCTTACACTGAGAAAAGGCCCGTGCCTAGCAGTGGACAAATTATATACAGGGCTGGTATTATTGAACTGAAAACTTCTTTAGCGGCGTTGTGCACTTTTTGTTGTGATGGATAAAAAATGTTAAACTCGCGTCAGGACACGTGACCTGATCGAAAATTCGTAAGACGGAGGGAGAATTGTCATGTTTGTGTACGATAGCGCAATAAATAAATATTGTATTTTACCACATAAATGATAGTACTTTTATACTGATAATTAAAGCAATTCGTGCAAAATTATTTCCTAACCATTCCAAAATATCAAAAATGAACAACGTTAATATTCAAGTTTTCACTTCTGCCGGCATTCCCGGAGTGCAAACCGTGGATTTTTTTTTGTAAATATGTACATATTATACATAGAAACACCCAGACCAAGACAAACATCCATGTTCATGCACACAAATGTTTGAATTGTGCCGGAATCGAACCCGCAACCTCAGGCGTGGCAGTCGGTTACACTAACTACTACGCCATCGAGGCCGACAACTTAGAAAATGAACGTCGCCGTTTTTTTTTACCCTAATAATTTGTTCCGAATCGAACCCGAGACCTCATGCAAAGTACTACCGATAACTACCAACCGCTGCGCCACTGATTTAGTCTTATAATAAAAATAATAGTAGACAAAATGATTTATGGTATGTTAGTATTTTTGTTTGTTGTTTTTTGGTTGTTCAACAGTAGTTAACGTGCTAATGGCGTTTGTACAGTCAGCGACATAAATAGCTAAACATTAAGCAATATTGTGAACACTATTTTAAAAATGAACGTTTACTTTTTATCATATTATATTAGCTTTTGCACGCGGCTTCACTCGTGTAAAAGTAGGTTAGGTTATCTTAGTATTAGTACCTTTTTTAAGTAAAATATAGCCTATGTTACACGGTGACAATATAGCTTTCTAATGGTGAAATATATTTTTTTAAATCCTTGAGTATAACCATTTTTTTTAAGTTTATCTCTTATAAATAAACAAACAAAAGATCAAATCTTTCCTCTTTTTATTATATATCGGTATAGATATAGAAAAATGTTTTGTGATTGAAATAAGTCTTCTTTTACTGTAGTATAAAATGTTCAATTGCTATGATTGTTTGACAGAGCACTTTAAAATCTCGGGAAGGTTTATCAAGTTAAGTCACTGCCTGTACAAGGCGAGGGTGAATACAAGCTTAATGGTGAGAAAGAAAGTGTTATGGGATTGGATGCTGACTTGATACCGGATGTCTTGGTTGTAATCCTACCTAATGAAAACTCTAAAAGCTTAATATTGTATTACATTCATGCGAATGGTTATACTTTTCTACTCCCTAGCCTTTATTATTCCCAAGTCACTTGGGGTCGGCTTTCTAGTCTAACCAGATTTGACTGGATATCAGTTTTTACACGGAGCGGTTGCCACCTGACCTTCGCAACCCGAAGGCTAACGATACCCTAAGGATATTAGAGGGCACTGACTTCCCAATAACGACTGCCATAGATGTCCATGGCAGCCGGGACCGACGGCTTAACGTGCTCTCCGAGTCACGGAGCGGCGATACTTGTCAATCAATACGCACATAATTTCAAAAAAGTCATATAACTACCGAAAGTCAGAGGTGCGCGACTTGGGTCTCCCCACTGAGCTATCGCTGCTTATCGGTTATCGCTGTAGTAATCAATATTCTAAATATAACCGCAGAGGACACGAGTATTATTATAAAACTTCTCAAGTCTGTGTCTGATATTTTTGATAAGGTAACGTCAAAACACAACGCAGATTTATTTCTTGACTTTTGTGTTATTGTATGAGGGCTTCATTGGTACCGTGGCATAAGCTTGCCTTTACATTTACGTATTAAAGTGGCCTTTAATATATTAATAATTATAAAAGACTGTATGTACGGTTTGAGAAGGTAATAAAATACTGTACGGATGGTGTGGTCGACTGCTAAAAGGTGCTTCGAGCTTTGTGGATTCGAATCTAGTCCAATAAATAATCGATGTAATCCAGAAATAATTGTTATATTAGGGTCTCAAATTTCGAGCTCTGACGGACATACATTATATCAGAACAAACATATATCATAACATTTTTATGTAGTGGAATCTAATCGTTATATCAGCCTGTCTGTTTGTACCACCGTCATGCATATTCTTGGTTACCCCTCCAGCCATGCTACATACTTGTGATCGGAGTAGGTTCACGTACCGACGTGATTCTACCATACGACTACCGACTGCAAGAAGTAAGGACCCAATCTAGAATCTCCAAGTGACAAGCAATACCGTAATCATTAGCATACATTCACTTTCAGATATATCTGAACTTAACTCACAAGATCTTTGATAAGTGAAATGTGTACTCAGCAAGGATTGTGCCGATAGTCATCGCAGTCAATATCTTTGGGCAACAGCCGCGATGAATACTTTGAGGGGCTCATGTAAGTTTCTAGGGTTAAAGATCCGAGGCAGTACTCAGTGTTTGAAAATCTTTATAATTTTTTTTCTTATAGGTACACCAAAAGTAGCATAAGTGGACCAATGCAGACCTGACGCTAAGATTGAGAAATCACGTCTCTGGAATATCTATATATATATATATTATATCGACTAGAGCGCGTACCAACAAGTTTGGGTCCTCATACCTCTGCCGAATGACCAAGGCATGGAATTCTCTGCCAAGGCACGTGTTTCCTTCCTGGGTCCTTCAAGCGGGGCGTGAAAAAGCACCTTCTCAGGCCGTCAAAGTAGAGACCTCAACATCGCCTCGGGTGCTATGAGGGCGGTGTGGAGGCCACTGCTCTTAGACCACACGACTGCTTACCATCAGGTGGAGTGTGGTCATTTTGACGAGCAAAATAAAAAAAATAAAAAAATATTTTAAAGAAGTGTTTACTATTTCATTATGAAATACTCCAAAAAAGATATGAAATGCTTATAACAGAGCAAACACCATATCTGATTCCTTTGGTATTTCAAGCAATGGCAAAATACGGTAACCACTTCTCATAACGCGAGCTGCATATTTTATTAGTAATATGAGTTTGAATCCCACTCATTACACAACTGATGTGAACCCACTTACAAGCATATTATTACTATCTTAGTTCTAGGAGTCAAATGAATACTAGTAACTCGTAACCCAAACTAGAAGTAAAGATAATAAAAGAATAACATCAAAATGTTAAACACGCTAATTACTAAACCTAATCCTCAATAAAATAGTCTAACTCTCTATAAATCTTTTATAACCAAAGTATTCAAGTCAAGGACTAAAACTATTTGACCGCCCACATACAATATGATATAAAATGCTAAAAGAATTACTACTAATATTTGAGGAAGGCTATATTTTAGGTCAGACTTTGATTCTAGACAAGACCGATTACCATAAACTATGTTCCTATACAATATCCGGCCTATTGTGGCCTATTTTAGGCTATTGTAGCCTATTTTTGGCTATTGTCGCAAAAAATAAGCATTGTCATTTTGATGTCTAGACTTAAAGAAATTGGATGCTTTGTACAGCAGTTTGGTATTTTACGATTTACGATTATTGTGCCGTTCCCAATTATTTTGTGACTTGATGTTCCCGCGGTTTCACTCGCGTTTATCGTTACTGCGTCGCCCCCGTGGGTCGTAGCGTGATGTTATATAGCCTATAGCCTTACTCGATAAATAGGCTATTATGAGATTAGCGTGTTCAAACCAACAAACAAACAAACAAACAAACTCTTTAGCTTTATAATATTAGTATAGATAGCTGACCCACGCAATTTCGTCTGCGTCACATAAGAGAGAGAGTGGATCGTAGGCACCTATAATACAATTTTAAAGGAGCTGAAACTTTCTTTGTTAAATCCACGAACCACATAAGAACCATTGAACAACATCTTATAAATATACCTACAGTGCTAATTTAAAATCACGCAGAATAAACCAGGAGAAACATCGTTTGTATGTCTGTAATGGGTAATTATTTTGCTGCGATGTTATTTTAAAACTGCGATATCTTCTAAGATATTCATTGAAATCGAATGATGTATAGGGCAATTTTGTTTTAAATTAAATACTTGTGATGAATAACGTATTTATTTGGATAAGGATTAATATCATGTTTATAATAATACCTTCACAAATAATGTATTATTTTAGAAAAAAATTGATTAGCATAAAAAAGGTTATAGTGAGCCAACCTTAAAAGATAGACATGCTGTCGCGGACTTTTTTTTAGAACTTTTAAAGGGTAACAATTCTCTTATACATGATTTTTGCGAAACTAACTGTTTACGCAGCGCACGCAGCGTCAGCTCTCAAAAGGAAAAAAAACCCTCCGATTTTGAAACATTCTTCATTGGTGCTCCGCTCCTATTGATCTTAGCGTGATGATATATAGCCTATAGCCTTCCTCGATAAATGAGCTATCTAATAATGAAAGATTTTTTCAAATCGGACCAGTAGTTCCTGAGATTAGCGCGTTCAAGCAAACAAACAAACAAACAAACTCTTCAGCTTTATAATATTAGTATAGATTTTCAAATAGGACCAGTAGTTCCTGAGATTAGCGCGTTCAAGCAAACAAACAGACAAACAAACTCTTCAGCTTTATAATATTAGTATAGATTTTACGAATTAGTCGGCTTTCTCGGGGAAATGCCTTCTTCTTACACGAAAAGAGAGATATAGAGAAGTAACACAGTTAATGCCTTTCTCCCAGTGAGGAAGAGTAGCAGAAGCGCACATAACCACAACTCAAATTTCTTCCTTCATATTTTTTTAATCAAACTACTATTTAGTATATATTGAAAATATTAGGCCTTTTACGTACGAATTATTTTATTGAATATAAATCGTTCGAAAATATTTGTATGACCTAAATGAGTAAATATGTTTTTACTTTGTCTGTTATAAAAAGTTTATAATCAGGCGTAAATATTGCTTATATTAGAAGATTTGATTATTCTTTCATACTTTTAATATAAGTAAATATTAAACACAGCCAGCCATATTAGTACTATAACATTCGTACAAGCCTAAGTTAAATGTCGAGGTCATACCAAGTACTTATTTGCTTGCCCTTTTTCAGCAGCACAGAGCTTGGAAATGCAAACAGTAGGCAGCGATTTGCTCGCATTTTAAAACGCAAGGTCTAAGAAACATAACTGGCATGATGTACGTAATATTCACCTCAGCCTATCCTTTCGGGGAAGCAAAATACATGCATGAGCTTATGTTTGTATTGAATATAAGTAAACACTTAACAACGTCTCTTATAGAAATATTAGTATAATTTACGTACCCTTAGTTCTACTCTACATACGTTCGAACTTCCCTGAAAAACCAGCTTGTAGGATTATGTTAATAAACATGCGCTTTCCCGGCCTTTTCCTCGACATTATGACGTAATACCCACACAACTCTTGACTCAAATCCACATTCAATCAAACATTACCTACAGTCAAATATCAACTCTACATATTCAAACATAAAGTCGATATTGCATCACCATCTTTAAGAGCACGTGGTCAAAATATCAAAATATTTCGAAGGTCCATTCCTTAGTAATTTATTATATATTGTTAATATAATATTTGCAGGGAGTGAGTGAGGTTATTTATGAAGATTACAGTACCTACATATATAGTTGAAGCGTTCTTGTAATACTGAAGTTTGTAATAAGGGTATGTTTGCCGGCGGGCAAATAGACGCTTGAATAAAATCGTAGATAAAAGGATGAGATACGATGTTTTTGATTGTGGCTTGTTTTACATGTATTTTTTGCAGTGATTTTGCTTGGAATCTCGCAGATTTGTTTTTGTGCTTTACTCTTTTCTTATGGAACAGAGTTGGAAGCAAACATTTTTCAAGATCGAAGAAATGAAACAGAAATCATGCCTCATTTTATTAATTAACAAAAGCAAGCGTGTTGCCACAAACAGTGACAAGCAGAATACTTATATGGAGATTATATGGAGTTAGTTTTAAAATTAACGTAAAGGAACGAATGCTTTTTTTGCCCAGTGTTACACGAATATTTACAACACTGGCCGTATTACATGTACTGGAAATCATACGTTGCCATTTGGGATTACTAGATCCCATTGCAATTTAGCGCAGTGCCTACATGGAATATTGCACGGTACGCTACTACCACATATGAAAATAATGATCATACATACATATATGTGATAAATGACAGACGGCGTCTGCGCAGGTATCATCAGCTCAACAATAATAATAATCATGTTAATTGTCACTCATAAAAATTTTACAAAATGCTCTTATATTAGATACATAAGTGAACGGTAAACAAAATATTTATACAAAATAAGAGATTGTCGTTGACGGCTGTGCTAGTTTAAACTGTGTTACAGCCGCCAGCGCCCTCCACCCTATATGATCATTTGTTATGTTGTTATTGTATAGTGTTATATTTGTACCTCCTGTGTAGTTATAATAATAATAATAATAATAATATTCTACCACGTACACACAACACCATCTAGCCCAAACTAAGCAGAGCTTGTACTATGGGTTCTAGACAATGGATAAACATACATATATACATTTTTTTTTTGTAAATACATACATATTATACATAGAAACACCCAGACCAAGACAAACATCCATGTTCATGCACACAAATGTTTGACTTATGCGGGAATCGAACCCGCGACCTCAGGCGTGGCAGTCGGTTACACTAACCACTACGCCATCTAGGCCGACATTGTCATTGACATGTACGAATTGCGTAGAATATGTCAACCAAGTCTTTAGCAAGCTTGCGTGGACCGTGGTATGTCGAGTCCAATTACGGAATTTATACTAATGTACTCGTAATATAATCATATTATCAACCCTGTATATAAATTGTCTTACTGCTGGGCACGGGCCTCTCAAGCCCAGTGTGAGATGAGTTAGGCCATGGTCTACATTGGTCCAGTGCAGATTGGCAGAATTCACATATCTTCGAGAATATTATGGGAAACAATCAGAGTTCCACACGATGTTTTCTCTCACCATTAAAGCGAGCGATAATTACCAAATTAATAATAATAATACTTTATTTCGGACTCTGGGATCCATATACAAGGTCGACACATAATTGAATAATAGTTAAAATTAGAATTAAAAATAAATGAAGTGGCTATAGCCATCCATCGTCTATACGTTACAGTCTGCACCAGACGGTCTGACAGACTCATAATACGAACATAACCTCGAAAATTTAGAGGTCCGAGCTTTGGAATGGAGCTGAGAGAGCCGTTATGTGTTTTATATAAAGGCAAAAGTGCAAAATTAACGCGATCATGTTCAGTATTGTCTGCTTATAACCACAGCCAACCTGATCAAAAAGTCAAGCCTTTCAAAAAAGGAATGTTAATACTGAGTATGATTATTTTCATTTCTAACTCGTTTTACATTATAGGTATAAATTATGCAAAGCAAAGGCTTAAGGTGATTCATAAAAAACATAACAAAACATTGTTTTATGCCCGTATACCTGTCTTAATGAACTAGCTAGAAATACATTTATATTGTAGTGGTGAGACCTCAAATTTAACGACTGTACACTTACTTTGTAGTACCTAAATATCCTAATGTTGTAACAAATGTGAGTTTGTTTGTTACGCTTTCACGTCTTAACTACTCGACCGATCATCATGAAATTTCGCATAAACGTTGTCAGGGGAACAAAAAAGGACTTAGGTAACCTTTCATCCAGGAAAAAGTAATGTTACTAACCTTATCTACGCGAGTGTAGCCGCGGGCAAAATCTAGTTAAACAATATTTAAGTGCAAATATACGCTTAGTTTGCTAATAAACGATAAATAATAATTATCATTATTTTATTAGCAAACTCCCTGCGGATAAAGTCAGTGTTGATGCAATCATACATAGGCCACGGTAACTGGTCAATACCAGACGAGCCTTAGTTAAACAAAAAGTCCCGATACGACTGAAATACTAAGAAGCAGTAAATATTATCAAAGACTCGACATTATATTAGAGTAGGTATAGTCGATAGTCTGAGGTGACCTTCAAAGAGGTTGTAGTAAGTTGTAAACAATACTACCGTGACTCATTGTCTACTACTAGTACAATATCTACGCGTGTAAAGCAGTACTATATACTATTCAACGATCTTACACTCTGGATTATTTTTTAGCCCTGTGACGTCATCGATTACCCGTAATCTCCTAATGTCAAGTTGAATATGGAACTGGAAAAATATGGTTGCCTAACCATTTGCAAAAAAAATTAAGTCAATATAACATGGCATACTTTTGTTTATCCTAATTATATTTACGCATAACAGATTACGTTTTTTTTTAATTGTATTCTGACACAACTAGCCGCATGGGGTGGCCCAAGGGCCACCCTGCAGTAACCTAACGGACCTATTTATCGGGTTGTCAAGCAAGTTCGTGTAAGGGGACCTCACCAGATTTGCTGTATGCCAAAAACAATTACGGCAAAGTATTCAATATATTATTATTATGTTTCTCTTATCACAGGTATTTTCTACCATATTACAGATCACGCACTGTATGATGACCGGTCTGCACATTGCGCGAGTGGCGTCGCAGTCACAAGTTTTAGGTCTCTTTGGTGACAGGGAGCGGGGGCGTTACGCGTCTTAGCGACTGTACATGCGCAAAAATTCGGAGACGCTATGTTCAGTCTGGCCATCGTAGATTGCGCGATCTGTACATTAGAAAATACCTGGCCCTTTGGGAGGCTTACACGGACACATGGATCCAACGTGAAGAGGGGCCTTCTAGAGTTTTAATCAAAGGTGGTAGTTATTATTATTATTATTATTATACCAAAAAAAATATGCCAATATAGTTATGCCAAAGTACGTAAGAATTCATTTTTTAAATTTGTTTATATTTTTTAGCTCTATGATGTCATCGGTTACCCATAACCTGCTAATGTCAAGTTGAATAATGTGGAGTATAAAAACATAATATGCATACATCGAACACAGAAATCCTTTTTTGAATTTGTTTAAAAAGAAGATGTATATACGGATTGGCCGGTTATCATAGCAATGTTTCTGAATAAGATGAGCTGATTGGATGAAATGTATTGCAATGAGATTACTACAAACAAAAAAGTGAACAGAATATGAGGAAAACGTTTTCCAATTTCCTCTTTAGCCTTTTCTGTGCTATATATTATAGTTTGATTGAAATGACAGGTCTACAAATCACGAGTACGTAACCTTGTAAAAGCGTCATAAAGTGTAAGTCTTGGTAGAAAAGCCGGATATTTTTCCAATACGCGCTGCGACGCCGAAAAATACAGAAATTGATAACCAAAAAATAAATTATTATATTGTTTGGAGTAAAGTACGCAATAAAATATTGATAACGACTTCTTGTAGCACTCGCTGCGACGAACTTAAGTCACGTGAAATCCTTATAATATTTGTACATCCGAATATGAGTTTGTTTGTTACGCTTTCACACCTATCCTACTCTCCTAATAATCAAGAAATTTCGCATACGAGTTGTCAGGGGTATAGAAAATGACATAACGTACATTTCATCCGAGAAAACAATACTGTGCCTAAGGAGTAAACATGTATTGAAAAAATCTCCAAAGAAGTAAAGGAAGCCGCGGGCATAATCTATTATATAATACACTTCAGAAAAACAGAATCGTGTTACTTATAATCGAGTAAATATTTATTACAGATAATGGTTTGCATAATAGCGGTAGTGAATACAACTGCTGCATAAGATCTCGATTCCTGGTTCAAGCAAAGAGTTATCGGGTTTTTCTGTCATGACAGTTGTCAGTAACAGCATAAATTCTGGAACTCTTCTCGTGAAACCTTAAACATAGCTAACGGCAAGCGGGTATAATATATCTCTTTCTACCACTTGGGGAATGTTCCCGTGAGACTCTTCTTCTCTCTAGCCTTTATTATTCCCAAGTCACTTGAGGTCGGCTTTCTAATCTAACCGGATTTGACTGGATATCAGTTTTACACGGAGCGACTGCCATCTGACCTCCGCAACCCGAAGGCTAACTATACCCTAAGGCTAGACCAGTGTCAGGATATTAGAGGGCACTGATTTCCCAATAACGACTGCCATAGATGTTCATTCGCGTGAGACTATGTATGTAGAATAATAATAAAATAATATTGGTTCTGTATATAAGCTATCCCAATACTGGACATGGACCTCTTCATAATTTGGGCAGGGTTAGACTATAGTCCAACCCAGTGCTGGTTGACAGAATTACAAATCTTCAAGAGTACTCTCAGATATGCAGGTTTACTCACGATTATGTTTTTTTTTTTTTATTCTTGTTTTTTTTTTGGAACTTTTAGGCACAGCGTATGTCAGTTCCATCATAGCCTAAACATAATACTAACCTCATATTTAACTATTTTAATACATCCGACATGAATTTGAACAAAGCTTTCGCGTTGTCGCTATTAGGTTCCGATTTTGTGTAACATCCCTATGTCAGCTCTATTCAAATTCAAGTCGGACACTAATTTTTATTTTTTATTTTAAATGTTTTTGTTGTTGAAGCAAGCGATAAATAATTAATCATATGCATACAACTTCTAAGTCAGTTTTGGCATCGAATTCGAGACGTCTGCGTGGCAGTCCAACGAGCCCCCACTAGGCTATCGTTGCTTGTTTATATTGCATTTCCCGTATTACTTTTTTAAATGATATTAGAAGCGGTAACGATCAGCAGTACGTTACAATGACCAACACATTTTTCATGAAAGTTGACATGTGATATTTCAATGAAGTGATATTTCATAAATCTCCCGTGGTTTTACACACTTTTATGATTACTGCGATGCTCCCGTGGGTCATAGCGTAAGTTGTATACCCTATGCTACTTCTGAATAATATACCTTACCAATAGTGAAAGTTTTGTCAAAATCGGTTCAATAGTTTTAGAATTTACTAGATGTGCCCGCTGTTTCACCCGCGTTTATAGTTACTGCGCCGCTCCCGTGAGTCGTAGCGTGATGTTATATAGCCTATAGCCTTCCTCGATAAATAGGCTATCCAACACTTAAATAATTTTTCAATTCGAACCAGTAGTTCTTGAGATTAGCGCGTTCAAACAAACAAACAAACTCCTCAGCTTTATAATATTTGTATAGATTACAAACAAAAATACAAATCTTTCTTTTTTATAAAATTATTATAGGCTAAGCTTTTGCCCGCGGCTTTGCGTAAAAGAAGGTTAAATTATATTAGTAATAGTAATACACAATTGAAAATAAATTGTTATCTATCATATTATTATGTGATTCATCGGACAGGGAACCTGTTGAAATAAAATATAAGTAGCCTGTGTAACTCGGTGATAACATAGTTTGGACAATAGATAGTGGTTTATGTAGAGGATATTGACTTAGGACTTTGTCATAACTAAAACTATTCATGTTTAGTATATAGGGTATTAAATATCAGTATAATGTATTCTACCCACGCAAGTCAAAGCCTTCAGATGTGTGCCTAAATGCCCACGAACTAAGGAACGCCTCATCTTACATTAACATTGTAGTTCAACCATTTGAACATTTACTTAAGACTTCCTACGGGAGCACATACCGGGATACAAAGTGTTCTGTCTTAATCCAGGACATTGTCCATCTCTGTGCCAAGTTTCGAGCAAATCTGTTGAACGGTTGACGCGTGATTGGGTTATAAACATTAAAACTGTCAAATGTCTTCAAAAATTTTCACATTTTCAATATTAGTAGGATTAACATGTAAATCAATATAAGCTAAATTGGTCTCTACCACTATTGGCGAGTTATAATATCCAAAAACCTACCTATAGACAATAATTTTTGACACATATACAATAAATAATGTGTCAAAATTGAACTGTCCGTTGCTAAAGCGACTTGTTTCTTAAATTAAATTTTAATGTCTTAATTTATCTTGCATGTAGAAACTTGCATACCTCTTAATGTATTATAATTTTTATTAAATTTTTGTCGTGGCATCTATCGTGTATGGCATTTGTATTTAAAAAAAACATCTGTAAATTGCATACTGATCATCTGTAATGTTTAAATATTTATTTCACTGTTCAAATATCTACTGATTTTAATTTATAATTATATATGTGCTTATAAATCAAAGTCAAATCATTTTATCAATTTAGGTCAGAAAGTAACACTTATGAATGTCAATGTTCATGAGTAAGTGAGTTTATGAGCTAGAAAATGTCATGACTACTAACGAACTTGGATATCGTAATCTTTTTTTTTATGACTATAAAGCTCAACTTACTAGTTTAATTTTACAAAATACGTACTTATTAAATATATAATTGGTTTTTAGTCCCGTAATGACGACCAGCAGATTTTGAAAAAAAAACCGACTAAAACTTTGCCCAACTCAGGAATGGAACCCGATACCTTACGCATAACAATTTCGTTAACTACCGTTGCATCACCAAGGTTAACAAATTGGTATATTTTTTATAAAGCACCTAGTACTTAAACTCGTTAAGATTGAAATTGCTTAACTTAAATGTTTAGAACATTTACAATTAGCAATCGTAACAGTGTCTTTAAGAATATACTAGAATGAAATAGCATCTAATATCACCATGCAATTGAACGCTAAAACATTGTAAGGCTTCTAAAAACCTAAACGATTTTAATGCATAATATTATCGAAAATTCTATGTTCAAATAAATTTATGGCTCAAATCAAGACAGAATTTTAATCAGTGTAAAAAACCGGGGCCTATAAACCTAATCAATCTACACTGGCCAGTCTTTAACCTCAGACGCGAGACAGCCTTGGAAGGCGCCGCCTGGTCTCGGCGGCAGGGGGTGACAGAGACAGGACCGGGGGAAGGGAGGTAGGAGGTCCTGGCGCGACTCATCCGAGAAATAGGCTATGAAAACTTCTGTTTGGGTGTGTTCTTTAATGATGTGTTTCCAAAAGTTTTTACTTACATGTTTTTGGGACCTCTAACTGTGTCTAAGTCTGGAGAATGCTTTCGTTTTAATAGCGGTTTTTGGGCTCTTTTAGACGGGTCAGCGGTTCGCATCTTCATATAATGTAGGTTTAGTCTTGTTTTAGATGTGACGCGTGTAAGAAATTTTGTACGTGTGCTTATGTTATTTATCAAGTATTCAAATTCAAATTGTTGTATTCTGAATCATGGTATGGAGGATGTTTAACAATTACATTATAGATCAGCTGTGTGTCGCTACTTGGGCATACAATATAATCATAATATAAAATTTACAAATAAACATTTATGTTATGAAATAAAAATAATTATCAATTACTAGCTTTTGCCCGCGGCTTCGCTCGCGTTAATTTAGAATTTGACAATCAATTCGGGTTGTACTCTGCTTGTACTAATATAATTCAATCATGATTCGAGAGACACGTGGTGCCATCAATTATCATAGGAAAGTTATTATTTACCTCGGAAACAGTAATTTTTTTCGGGATGAAAGGTAATCTATGTCCGTTTCTGTACACCTGTCAACGTATATGCAAAATTTCAGAATGATGTCCAGTGAGGCGTGAAAACGTAACAAACAAACAAACTCATTTTCGTTTTTATAATATTAGTTAGGATACTATACTGCAAAAACATCGAGTTTTATAATGCATATGAGATATACCGCGTGTTTCAAATAACTGCGCAAATAGTTAGAAATTGTACTTATTTATTTTTAAATTATTGATTTATAGTCATCTTCGTATTGCCACATATGTGTCTCAAAGCATAAATCTGCGCTCAAACTTAAGGCAGGATTTAAATCCCGGGTACGAGGAAGGTGTTATTAAATAAATTTGACTTTGAACTTCAAAACAGTTGGCAAATTGTGGCTTTGTAAAACCTCTGCCCATCTCCCGTGAATATCCTTAGAGTTTGTTTGTTTGTTACGCTTTCACGCCTTAACTACTCAAACGATCAACATGAAATTTTGTATACACATTGTCAGGGTTACAGAATAGGACATAGAGTACCTTTCATCCAGAAAAAAGAACTGTTGCAAACCTAACCTAACATAATCTACATTTACACGAGCGAAGCCGCGGGTGAAAACTAGTTATATAATATTTGTGTGTCTAAGATTTATGATGATAAAGTGTACATAGCACAAATTTCTGTTACATGTAGTTACTAGTTAAGCCCGACCAAGCTTCGCAGTGCATTAGTCTGATATACTTAATTGCCAGTTCCCATCAAAACTTTGGGATGAAAAGTATATAAAGACATTGTTATATAGAAATGCAACATTGTGTGAAATATTTCTACTCAATCAATCCACTACATTTCAAGTTTTGCGGACATAAACATACGGAAGCGGAGTTTTATATTATTCAGTATCCATCTTTAGTGACTGAGACATATATTTGTGAGAATACAGTCACTGCATTTGACCCGTAAGAGTTACTAGGCTCACATATTATCTACCCCTCCCATAGCTCTTATCCCATCTTCAATTTCTTATACTTATATCCAGCAACGCCTGGATAATAATAACGAAGAGGTATATGACATAATATGCATTTCTCCTGTTATATTCTAAGCCCATAGAGAAGCAAGTGAGCGTTTTGCTTTAAGTGAGTACATCATAATTATACATTACTAAACATTACTAAACATTTCTTAACAGAAAATTTTTGACAGAATATGTTTCATACGAACAACTCGCCGGCCATGTTGTAGGTTCCACGAGACGAGCCTTTTGACGAGCGCATTACTATTAGAAAATTTAATCAGAAAATCCCGATAATATTTAGCCTGACTCATGCAAACATACCAAGAGACTAACGAGGCAACTTATCATACACCTATTACGCCTAGACTCAAAAAAACTCAAAAGAAAATAACTATCATACAAATTTTTGTGCTGCAAGAAATAGTAAAACGCCTAGCATTAATGAATATGCAATAGTCAGAACGTCAGCGGTATACGGCATGTAACAAATAATTTATTAATAAAGATGTAGACGTATTAAAGGGTTATCAAGTTTTGACGATAAATAGTATTGTGTGCTCAAAAGAATAAGATTTTTGGACTGCAATCCAAACCTTAAAATCAAATTAATTTTCTAAAATGATACACAATTCTAGATACGTTTACACGTATGACATAGAGTTTTAAGCAGTCTCTTTACCACTGCCACATGGAACAATGTGTGATCTACAAAATATAGTTTTATACTGAGTCTCGATGGTTTGTGTGTCCGTTGTTTGAATGCTTACGAAGTTCACTGCGATTCAGGAAAAGCTACTAGAGCGTACGGGGTAATTAAATATTAGATATATTTAATTTAATTTCTTATTCTTTACGTATATTCCTGGACGGACTCGGCACTGCCATGAGTACCAACAGTCAAATCTAATCAGATCATTGATCTGATAGAGATTTCATCGTATCAACTTTGTTCAATTCTAGATTTTTATATATTTTCGTATATTAAAGCTATGTGCTTTTGTTTTAAAAATAAATAAAAATTATGTGAGTAACATTCACAATACAACCATAGACATGTCCACACCATATTGTTTCACGCTGCACGCATAGGACTAGTCTATGGATCTATGTAGCTTTAGTATCAAAGTAGATAAGAGATAAGTTAATTCTTGTATCAAAATTTTATCAGATACTCAGTGGCAGCCTAGAGTTTCATCTGCCACTACGCCGAGAGATCAACGAAAACTATGAGATCCACAAATAAGTAGTTATTTTAATACAAGGTGTGCTTTGTTTTCGTTGATAACAGCTTTGTAAATTTCTTTGCGATACAGGAATTAAGGATGGAAGTTATATTTAAAAAAAGTGTCTCCATAAGACAAAATGTATGCAATAAGCATAAATAGCACCAAACACGTGATAAGATCATGTGTTATTTTAAACGTTTTATTGTGCTCTCCTCTAAGAGAAAGCTTATATCATTGAACTAACAATTGAGTCAATACATCTAATATGAAGAAACTAATAAATCGCAACATAAATAACTAACTGTGTTCTTACGTAAAGGCTATTATTCAAAATGTAACTAATCGACACCTAGTTATACGCTCCGTAACGATTCGCTGTCCACGTGTCCCTACTTTGCCCTATTTTATTTATTTAACTGTCATTGAGGAACCAATGCAATGGAATACAAAACGTGCAACGTATTATAAATACATAAGTTACTTTGTCTATTTGTTACGGTTGTCTAAATCGAATGGTTTACCAATGCGGTATGACGGATTGAGTTGGTCCAACTTGATTTATGACATTGTTGCACGCACCCGTTCATATCTAGTTTGTGAACAAAATATGTATGTCTTAAAGTAATTTAAAGGAAGAAAGTATAATATAACTTCGTTATATTTATAAAATGTGGCACTCTGCCACGAACTATACTAAATAAGAGAATAGATGGGTTAGGCCACAGTCTAGCATGTCAACTTAATACGGTCTGACAGACTCCACACATCTCCGAAGATATTAAAGAAAATTCTCAGAAATGCAGATTTCCTTACTGTTTTCCTTCACAGTTAAAGCGAACCATAAACTTCTCAACATATTACTTGAATGTGTGTCGTGGGATCGAACTCAAGAACATGTTAGTTAGATCCTCATTCGATATCAGTACTTTTAAGAAAACGTTTATGCTATTAACATTAGACACCAGAATAATATGTTCGGTACAAAAACCTGTATCCTGAATATTAAATCCTAGTACATGTCCAGAACAAAACAGAAAGAAAGAAGGCTAAGATAACACATGCACTATACCGCAGAATAACGATAAAGATTATACTCCTAAATATATACGTGTTTACCCTCACCTATCACGAACAAAACATATGAAAATTACACCAACATAATAGAAATATGTCTGTCTGTCATGACAAACACGTTACGTGGCGTATGCTGCTAATAATAAAATATTAGACTATACTACTTCCCCTTGGTACGTCCACAATCGAACATAATAATACAAGTAACAATAATAAACCCACTGATAACAGCTATCATTATTCTAGCTATAACTGGGGTAGGAATATATAAAAATATCGTAAACCTCCCAGTCGTAAAACAAGCTCGTAAAACAAGAAAAAATATATTTCTAATATGGTAAAGTTGATAAAAATTCTTATTTTATAACCTTTGATGTTTTTTTTTAGTATAATTTAACATTGGCATGGTTTGAGGGGTGGTAGAATGCGTAATTGGTTATAAAATGTGTTTTGTGGTGGTACTGCCACCTGCTGTCAAAAATGGGCATCAATAACATAGCTTTCTCGAAAGATGCAAGAGAAATTGAGTCTTAAATTCAATCAATTAAGGTCGAATATCTGATATTTACGTTATGGTAAGTAAATTATAGCTGCGTGCACAATCACAGTCATACTTTTGCTACTTATTACAATTATTGTATATTTCTTTACGTAAGAACAATTTACGCCGGAAGCCGCCAACAAAATGGAGGATAATCCTTGTATTATCTTCACAAAGTTCGGACACGAAGTGCATACAGACTAAAAATAATTATTTTCGGACGCAAAACTCTACAAGCGATGTCTTCGCTTCGTAATAGCGATGTACTTTTCTTTCGTCGAAGAGTTATGTTTTAACCGACTCTGTCTTAAACGCATCTTCTACCAGAATGACTTTTTCTATGGCAATCTTTATTTATTTTAAACTGAAGATGATTTCAAAGAAGTATGAGACATATTTAGTAAAATAAACACTTTTGGAGTTTGATTTATGTTGCAGCAATTGCTGAGATAGCTACTATGTCTGGCACCACACATTATTGCAGTCCTACTGACCCACTTTTCAACCATTTTTTATCGTTATTGGTACCAATGTGGCCGCCAAAATATGGTTTTTTATTACTTTTTTGCTATATTTACGAGTATAGTAGTATGTTCGGCAAACCTTTGGACTGTAATTACAGCTTTAGGCAAACAAACGAATTAAAATTTTCCGAAATATAAAACTTATACAAAATACAAGTACTAGGCAATCATGTAATACCAGGCACATCTAAGATTGAGAAATCCTACTAAGGAAACAAATTAACATACCTAGTGAGACTATCATTCGACATATTTGCAGATTTCGTATGAGATGCAGCCTTTCTATTGCTTACATAAAATTGTGACCAATAGAAAAAAATTCTTGCATCCTGCTGGTAGAGGTGTCATGAAGCCCCGTTTTTCTGCTTCTGCTACTGTCTTTCAGTTTGTTATACAAAAATAACAAATAGTCACTATTGTTTTTATTGTGTCTAAAAATAGAAAGATTAAGCTTTCTAATAATGTATTACACTTACATACTTGCCCTACAAAAACTACAGAAAACAGCGGAACAAATAACATCGACGAACGAACGTGTGGCGCAAAGTCACGTGACATGACAAAAACCACAAATGGTAGAGCATTTTCTACATATATACGACCGTGGGCGAATCCTATGCTAGCGCGACTGACATGTAAACCCAGCTACTGTTATTTTATGCTTGATGCTGGGTACTTATGTACGTTAACATACCTGGGTAGTTGAATTTCACCCACTTCTCGATGTCTAACCGATTTGAAACTTTGAATTCTGGTGATACCTGATAATAGGCACAATAATATGTATTATATTATGATCAAGGTTTTATGATGAAAAGGAAGATGTTTAACAAAATTGCCTAATATTTGGATTAATCTAATCTATCCTAATATTAAATTTATAAACATGACATTAACTAAAAATGGTGTGACTAGAATATAAAAAAACGATGAAAAAAATAATTTAAAAACGGCGAATACTAAGGTATATCGAGCCGTAAACTAAGGTATACTCTTTTACTCAATCATATCTTTACTAAAATTTAAATAACGAAGTCCTTCGCGATACATGTATTATCAGAATTACAGGAGTTGTATTTAAATAAAGAATTGCATATACCTATAATGTTGCCTTAAAAGAAAAACCTTTCACGAACGTCACAGACGAGTCTCAATGGCACTAAAACTTATAAGCATCGACAGTCAACTGTGTAGTACCAGGGGTGCGTTCGTGTTATAGACGTTCAGCCATATTATATTAAATTTGTACTCGTTTTATGGCGGCCTATGAATGCTTAAGGAAAACATGCAGGGAATCTTCAACTTTTATAATAAAAACGGGTACGTACATAGTTCCTCTGAGCACGTAAATATTTGGAGTTTATTTCATTTTGCCATTTGACAGCGCAAATTGTTAAGTACTTAGGTGTGTATGTGAAACAGTAATGCGTGTAATTGCATTTGAATATATTTTATTAAGGTTGTGTATAACGCGGTAGCTACTTCATGTATCAAGTATGCAGGTTGGTAGAGTATATATTATAGATTATATTTATGTATTTGAATTTGTAAAAAGAACCTTTACAAAATATGTTTATTTTTATATTTTTATGCAACGGTGAATCCTAAGTAATCATTGTAGCGACAACAGGGGTGGACTAGAAGGGACATCAGACTGAGGGACATCAGTTAGACTTATAACTGTTTACATAATACGTGTATATCTCTAAATGAGTACACAGAGGTGTTTTATACATATTTCTGCCTATCTCTTTATATAAATACTAGCTTTTTCTCACGCTTTGGTTGATAACAGTACTTTTTTCTGGATAAAAAGTACCCTATCTTATCTTATGTGGGGGCCAGTCAGTGCAGACCGGCGACACTTCGACCCAGTGGGATCTTTTGTGTCGACACTCTCCCAATAACGACTGCCATAGATGTTCATGGCAGCCGGGACCAACAGCTTAACGTGCTCTCCGAGGCATGGAGCAGGCCATAATTGTCGATCAATACGCACATAATTTCGAAAAGTCATATAACTTCCGAAAGTCAGAAGTGCACGACGTGGGTTCGAACCCGAGACCCTCTATATTGCAGTCTATTGGTCTCCCCACTGAGCTATCGCTGCTCAAAAACAAAGTACTCTATCTCCTTTACCGTACCCCTGACAGCGGGTATGTGAAATTTCATGATGATCGATTGCGTTAGGGCGTGAAAGAGTTAAAAAGAAATAGACTCACATTTGCATTTATAACATTAGTTAGAATACGTGAATCTATGTACGTATAATTATGATACGTACATAACTTTGAAAAGTTAGAAATACGAGACACGGGTTTGAATTAAATACCCCGGCAAGGCCGTCTTAAGTGTCTCCCCTCGGCAATCACTGCCTTTTAAAAGAAGAAAATAATTGTAAACATGATGGATGTATAAAAATAAAGATCCTTAATGAGCTCCGCTTGAGAGTTTGACCCAGATTTTAAGTTAAGGTATATAGCGATGGCTTCCGTCAGCAAAAACTATGAAAGCGTAAACTTTTTAAAACTGAAGTTGGTCCAAAAGTTCACTCTAACCTCTAAATTAATTCAGTTTTTTAACGGCTTTTGATAAAAGAGGGTCTGAGCTGGACTTGTATTGTATGTTAGTTCGGGAATATTTTTATCAACCAGGAATGACGGTCGGCTACAAATATATAATAATATCCGCACTTTTTATGAACTGTCTCACAAATGGGCATAGGCCTCTTCTCAATATGTGATGGGTTAGTTAGTCCACCACGCTGGCCCAATGTGGCTTAGTAGAATTTACATAACAATTTTTTATTTTTTTTTTCAAATTTTTTACACTCACACTCATGATCAAAACTCACAGTCATGATGTTTTCTTCACCGTTAAAGCACGTAATAATTAAATGTTTAATACGCTCATCACTTCGAAAGTCAGAGGCGCGTGCTTTGGGATCTCTGCGTGGCAGTCCAACGGTTCCCACTAGACTATCGGTGCCATGCCAAAAAGCTTACTTATTAATATTTGCTCAAACTACTAGCTACTGAACAATCACATCTTTTTTTTTCATGTCGACATTTTCTCTATAACATTTAAACCCAGTAAGAAGCCACGTCACGTCCAAAGGTGGCGTTCTTCAGATTGAGAATACTGCAGGTGTATGAACAATCGAGATGGGATGTAGTCTAGAGTACAGACCTCACTAGTGTGAAAGAGCTTTCCTCATGTAGTAGTGAGGAAAGCTCTTTAATTACCCTTTGAAAAATGTAGTTTGTAGCAGATATATAGTCTAGCCGACTGGAATACTGGAGTACAAGATTGGGTGGCAGATGGTATTATGGTTTCACATAGTACAGTGTTTTTGAGCAGCGATAGCTCAGTGGGGAGACCAACAGACTGCAATGCAGAGGGTCTTGGATTCGAACCCACGTCGCGCACCTCTGACTTTCGGAAGTTATATGACTTTTCCAAATTATGTGCGTATTGATTGACAATTATCGCCTGCTCCGTGCCTCGGAGAGCACGTTAAGCCGTTGGTCCCGGCTGCCATGAACATCTATGGCAGTCGTTATTGGGAGAGTGTCGACACAAAAGATCCCACTGGGTCGAAGTGTCGCCGGTCTGCACCGACTGGCCCCCACATAAGATAAGATAGTACAGTATTTGGCCCAAGAAATGGCATTAGTTATGGCTCTGAACCGTCTAAATATTAATACTCAAGTATATTTGTTTACTTGTTCGTTTCTTTATATAAGAACAGAGCAAAGTGGCTCTTTTGACAGCAGACGCGAATATACGCGCTTCCGTTTTTATTTGTAAACAAATCCACACTAATATTATTAATAAAAATGAAATTCATTTGGTTTATCAATCACGACTTTACGGTTAACCTCAAATGAATTTGATGTAATTTGATATGCAGACAGTTTGAAGATTTTTCTCCTTCTTAGCATTGATAGCAATCAGTTTTGATAATTATATCTAATGAGAGGACAAAGTTTATTGGTAATATCAGGGGCGTACAAACTCAGAATAACTATGGATCGCACAAATCTTCGCCTCAAGCCAATATCAGAACCACTACGCCCTGCAAATTAGGAAAATTGAGAGATAATCATAACCATTGCACCAGTCATGTATCCAAGAATACAAAATAGCATATATCAGTAAAAGGGAATCAATGTTACGCTTTTTAAGCCATTTAGAAAGTTATAAAAATACCTAGCAAGATCGCGTTAATCCGCCTTTTATTTCATAAATCATTTATCGTAAATGTATAAGCGTAATGATGATAGATTAATAGTCTTGAAAGATATCACGGACAAAGATGTGACCGGCAACTAAAATTCTCTTTAGTTTACTTTAAAAAATACATGAATATTCCCAAATGGAAATGTACGCTCGGACGACAATAAACAAAAACAAATGGCTGTGTGCATTCCCAAGGAAAACGTTGCATGATTATTCCGAATTTATGTATTATATATACACAGTGCAGTGTACGAAAATAACACTCCATTTTGTAGAAAAAAGTGGGTTAATTGGCCCACGGTTGGGGAACACAAGGTGCTCAGCTGAGCTGTGATAAGTAGGTTAATATCATGATTTGTTAAAGCGTAAAATGTTATGTTGAGTTTAAGAGGTCGTACTTTGTGATAAGGGTAGTTTATCCTCATTTTGATCTTAGGTGCGTAATATTGATGGTGGTTTCAAGTTTAGTTACGTTATTAATTGGTGTGAACGGTGCAGTGAGAAAACTAGTCAGTTGCTGGCATGCGAAGAGTGTTACGGGGTTAATACTGATACAAAAATTTGTATTATAATTGATGATGCATGTCATAATGGTACAAATATAAAAATATTTTTATTTCATTTTCATTTTATAGATAGAGAACCAATTATTTCAGTAAGATTTGCAAACATTAAACAGGACACGAAAAGAACGAGATCTGAATTAGTTGTTTGTTTTTATGTCCATTGATTTAATGTCTGCACTGCTCTGCTTGACATAGGGATAAGCAAATTATTTTCTATCTATTACTTATAAATAATATTCTATCACATACACACAACACCATCTAGCCCAAACTAAGCAGAGCTTGTACTATGGGTACTAGACACTGGATAAACATACATAATATATACGTTTTTTTCTAAATACATGCATATTATACATAGAAACACTCAGACCAAGACAAACATCCATGTTCATGCACACAAATGTTTGACGTGTGCGGGAATCGAACCCGCGACCTCAGGCGTGGCAGTCGGTTAAACTAATCACTACGCCATCGAGATAATCCTCGAAATCAGATAGAATTTCAATCACGGCAACCAATCATGACGGAGACTGATCATCTGAACAGAATATATTATAATACACAAGTGTGTGCGCAAAAAGCAGTGCACATTCGGACCGAACGGCAATCCGACACGTCCGCAGAGAGATCAGACAAAAGCTTTACGTTCATAGTTCACGAGGCTGTAAGACACTGTTAACTTCCTATCTCCGAGCTATTATTGAGAATTTCTTATTTAGAAAATCCAATTATCTTTTTGCCGACCTGAGCCGGGAATCAATCCTAAGACCTCATGCTCACCAGTCGCATTCATTGCCGCTGCCAACCGCGATATGCCAATGTATAATAACAAGTTAAATGCCTTTCAATAAGACCAGAAAATTATGCGCAAGCATCAAATATATAAACGACTAGATGTGCCCGCGGTTTAACCTGCATTTTGTGATTACTGCGACGCCCCCATGAGTCGTAGCGTGATGTTATATAGCCTATAACCTTTCTCAATAAATAAGCTATCCAATAATACAAGATTTTTCCAATTCGAACCAGTAGTTCCTGAGATTAGCACGATCTACCAAACAAACAAACAACTCTTCAGCTTTATAATATTAGTATAGAATACTTTTAAATTTAAGGTATACTTTGCCCGGATCTTATGATCTGTATTAACACATTAGTGATCCTAATAAAAGTTATCCTGCCCCAACAAACCGATCACAGCGTCACATACCGGGTCTAATTGTAACCTAAACCATCCAGAAACCCACGCAAACCCACATGAAAAAAATCATCAAAATCGGTCCAGCTGTTTTGGAGGAGTTCAGTGACATACACACGAATTAGTTATTTATAGATAGTCGCCTATATTCTCAAAGGGGTAACCCGAGGTGAAATATACTCACATAAGGCAGCTATAATTTTAAGTTCAACGATTACGTAGAACTAGACAACATACATACATACAGGCCAATGTCTTGAAATCCCCGAAATGGTAAAAATGAGGTGAAATTCACTCAAATTGCTGTATACCGAGCACAGAATACATGGCGTCCAAAAATGCTTGTTGGTGTTATTATTCAGAGCCAAAAGAGCGAAACCGCGGGTAAAAGCTGGTTTGATGATATATGAGGCTAATTAACAAACTCTACCATTTTATAATTATTTATCGCTATTTTAACAAATCCTATTTTCGTTACTTTCTTTCTCTGTTTTTCTGAAAATATCTATATTAATACTTACCTATTACATCCCTTCTAAACAATACAAAAAAATTGTTAATTACTTATCGTTCGCTTTAACTTATTGAGTCGCAGTGGTACACCAGCGGCTTGATCAAATAGGTTTACTATTATGTTTGGTATTTAAGCAGCAATAGCCTAGTGAAAGACCGTTGGACTGCCACTTAGAGGTTTTGAGTTCGATCCCAAGGCACGCAACTCTGACTTTCGAAGTTATGTGCGTATTAAATAGTTAATTATCGCAGGGCTGATATTATTATTAGTTTCTCTTTCACGGGTATTTCCCTAATATGTTAGGGAAATACCCGGCCCTTTGGGAGGCTTACACGGGGACATGGATCCAACAGGCAGAGGCCCTTCGAGAGTTTTAGTTTAAAGTAAGATGAGACACTTACCGAGACACTAGCCGCGGCAGGCGTAAGATACTATTGCTACATATGGAATCTAATTATTCTGGTCTATAAGGATGGGTGTTTGATGGTTTGGTAAAATGCAAACCATAGTTAAGAAACGTTATTATTATTATTATTATTAACACATAAACTCACGCCTCTATACCGAAATCAGCAGGCATAGGTGAATTAGGCTGCCTGTCTATTGAAGCGGAGCAAGGCTGCGGAGCGAAGAAACGAAGAAATATTAACCAATAGGATTGCCTACTCGAGCGGAGCGGAGATATTATGCAATTCTATAGGTTAATATTTATCCGTTTCTTCGCTCCGCAGCCTCGCTCCACTTCCATGGACAGGCAGCCTTACATCCACAATTTGCCCGTTATATACAGTCCCACGTAATAGGAGGTGAAACTATTGCCATTTACCAGAAACATTTCGAGTCTCTGTACCCAATAACACTTTTTAGCCCAAAATATGAACTTGGGTCCTCTTGAGTACCTCTAATAATGAAGGCAAACTTATGAA
Source organism: Catocala sponsa (assembly GCA_963564715.1). Taxonomy (NCBI): domain Eukaryota; kingdom Metazoa; phylum Arthropoda; class Insecta; order Lepidoptera; family Erebidae; genus Catocala; species Catocala sponsa. Next base: position 12,363,003 of record OY751352.1, read on the forward strand.
TCAGAATCAGAATTATTTATTTGTTAAACATAGGTAAATACAATTATTGAAGGTCTTAAATAAATAAATAGTCCATTATGTTTTGCTTTATAACAGTCTTGTCCGTAGTATTCTGGAGTACGGCAGAATTGCATGGAGACCTCATTACGCAACTCATTCTCTAAGACTGGAACAGGTACAAAAAAGATTTCTAAACCCTCTGGGATACGTGAGCGGTAGGGAAACGAGAAATATGTCGTACAGCGAGAAACTTAATTATTTTAAAAGTATGACGCTAGAAAAACGACGTGATATTAGCGATCTCAAATTCTTATATAAATTATTCCACGATAATAAATAGACTGTCCTCAGCTACTAGAGAGATTCCGCCCTTAAGTCCCTCGTAAACCTCCTCGGAGATCAACAACTCCTCTGACCCCACCGCTCCGCAGGACAAAATATGGCACAAATGCACCGGTTCCCCGTTTAACTAAGCTACTGAATGAATATTGTGACATTATAAATATCCATTCTGACTCCCTAAATAAATTCATTAGACACATAACAAAAGGCACCTAAACAACATATAAAAAATGAAATTGTATTTCATGTTTTAAGTCTTACATGATTCTATTCTATATTTTGTTGCATGATATGTAATAGTTCTAACCGTTTTTTTTTCTAAATCTATGTATACATTTTAACACTTTTATACCTTAAGTATTGTATAAATGTAGCAAATTCTTTAATGCATGTGGTGTTTACCTGTAAAGATTGTATAGTTAGCATTTAAGTAGTAATATGTATGTAAATCGTTTTCTTGCATCACTGTAACAATAGCTGGTAAACCTGAATAAATAAATAAATAAATAAAATTAATTAACATTTTATATTTCATTATATTACAATTATCACAATGTATCATTTAATAATTCTACTACTGTGTAATAACATTTTCAATTAGTAAGCTTTTAAGTGTCTTTTTAAATTGTATTGTGGACAGATTCTTAATGTCATTGGGTATTTTATGAAAAATATGCTGCCAGACTAACGAAATAGATAGATCCTCCCTAATTTTCTAACGCCTCAGTAACAGATTGAAGCGTGAAGCAACATTATGTTACTAATCTTTAATAAATTCACGAGAACCGAAAAATAGTGAAAAAGCACTCAAACCCATTACACCACTGCAATGCCGCCAAATCGGCCAAATACTTGTACGTATAGTGCTAAAGTATTGTATAAATCCTATATAAGAGCGTGCCAAGGCGAAGGGAGAGCGAGCGGGGTTAGAGGGGGAGGGGGCACCTCACTCACACATAGACATGAATGCATGTATATCACGCACACAGAGATAAAAGCGCTAGGGTTGTCAAACATATTTTATGTTTGTAGCATTTTAATTTATCAAATTTTCTAATATATCTTTATTACTTCGATTGAGTTTTACGTTTTAAAATGAATTTCTATGATATTTTAACTGTTATTTTATACATATAGCAGCATCATTATATTCATTATATAATGAAAATAAAGTCTAAATACACAAGTGCATCGCATGGGGTGGTCAAAAATTCTGATTCACAGCGGAGGTCCGTGCTAAGCACTGGTTACGGTTTATAAAAACAACCGGGGCGATTATTAATTTATGCTTGGGTATGTCGGTATATTTTGTATGTTTAACTATTATTTTAAACAAACTGGCGTTGTTTTGTTAGGAATTTAGTGGCGGTTATTTTTAAACGCATCAATTTTGTAAATATTTTGATATATTACGTTAACATTTTTATTTAATATATTATTTGTATTATGTTGTTAAATTTGATATATGACGCTCTTTGGTATATATACGAAATATAATGTTAAACTTCAAATAATGTCTAAAATTTAATTTCTGGTATTTTAATATTGAATCCATAAAATACTTTCCATGTTTATACTATCAAAAAATTATTTAATTATACATATATGTACCAGTTATGAACAGAGAAAAATAATTCCATTTGGGTGGGTAGCTAATTATGAAAACCACTTACAAAAACATAAATTTAATTCTGCTTCCGTAACTAGTAATCAAAGGAGAAAAATATTCCATGTTCGTAGCTGGTTACGAAAGTTCAGTTACGAATGTGGATGAAAGGAAATATAGCTTACAATTTTAGAAGTTGATTTCTATAAAATATAATGATCTAAATCGAATAACAATTACGATTTATTATTAATATACCCTCCGCGGGGGCGGGCGGAGTGGTTATGTCGGGCTAACCTGGGGAAAGATAGAAAGTCCCGAGTCCTACCGACTAAACCTACCATGGTGTTCCTTACGAACACTTGATCAATCGAAAAACAAATTATTAGGCGATCCCTGACCAAGGACGCAACTAAAATTCAAGATTTAAAAACATATTTATTATACAATACGGTGTTGATAAGATAATCTATTCTAATATTATAAAGCTAAAGAGTTTGTTTGTATGTTTGTTAGGTTGAACGCAATAATCTCAGGAACTACTGGATCGAAATAAAAAAATATTTTAGTGTTGGATAGCCCATTTATCGAGGAAGGCGGAGCGGAGTATCAATTAAAATGATGTAAAAGCGGGGTAAGTTCTCTTATATGAAGCAGACGAAGATGCGCGGGTCAGCTAGTCTGAGACAAAATCTGAATAAACTAATTTAATTTTAATATAAAACTTATAAGACCTACAGTCGTAGGGCTACAATACATCTTAATTATACATTAGTGTTTTGTTAATGTTCGCCCGAGATTCAACTATACATATACTATACTTGCCTACATATAGAATAGTTACGATGATCTATTATTAGTTTGACTATCCGCGTAAAAATAATGCGTAGTGCCTGTTTGTTTCTCTGTTTTAGTATGAACAATATAAATGACAAATGTACTGACAGTTTCTCACATACGCTTGTATTCTTCTTATTTTAAAAGATCCGGTTTCTTTTCTGCGTGCTTGCAATTCACGCAGAAAATAATACATCTATAGTATTTATGAATCTGTTGGGCTTGTGTCAAAGTAATACGTTTAAGTTAACCGCAAAATAAACACAGCGATGTCTTAAACTTCCCAGACAATATGCAAAACATATTTATTTGTATGCTAGTTGTACATCCTAACTAATATTATAAAAGCGAAAATGAATTTGTTTGTTTGTTACCTTTTCACGTCTAAACCACTGAACCGATCATCCTGAAATTTTGCATATACGTTGTCAGGTATACAGAAACGGACATAGACTAACTTTCATCCCGAAAAAAATTACTGTTCCCGAGGAAAACAACAAAAACGTTCTTATGATAATAGATGGCGCCACGTTTCTTTCGAACCATGATTGAATTATATTATTACAAGCAGAGTACAACCCGAATTGATTGTCAAATTCTAAATTAACGCGAGCGAAGCCGCGGGCAAAATCTAGTATTATATAATTTCATATTTCTATCTAACATACAACAATGACTTAATAAACTTTTCGCTCGTTTATAATTTACATTCTTGCAAAAATAATTACCAATGTGCAAAATATCTCCGAGTGTGGTTCATTATTAAAAAAACAGTGACTGTCATCATAAGTTTTCTTACAATAAATTCTGAATCTGTGGCTTTTGTGTGTACTTGCAATGTGTTGCAAACTTTTTACTGTCGCTTTTATGGTCGTAATGTTCTTTTTGGAAGAGCCATAATTCTGGCCAGTCATGTCTCCATATTATACGCAACATTTCACACAAACTTGCAGCTCACCCACAAACTTACAAATTAATAAGAAAGATAATCATGGATAGATCATATTTGCGTAAGTACCTACTTGTAAATTTAAAATAGACACTTGTGCCAGTTATTTTGACACAACGTAATGATATTTTATACACGTGTTTTAATTCTTCTAATACTTATTATCTACACAAGCCCAACTATAACTTCTGATGAAGAAAACCCACGTTCACTTGCCGAGCCTTACTAAGTTATTAGCTTCCTTTCTACATAGACTTGCCTCAACAATACGAAGACTATACTATACCTTATTGAACGCAATATACCAGTTTACCTTCCTTTGATACGTAGAACGTCATAAAAAAGCTATTGAAATATCTATGTCGGTAATTCACGTCTACTCTTCTTTACTCTTTGAGAATATTTCAAGAAATTAAACATAAAAAGTCATTGCAATTTTACAACTACTGTTTTCTACTCTCCGAAAGTACGTATCCAAAAGATGAATCACATAAAGTCATCACAAAATTTTACTCAATAAAATTCACAGTAGATTTTGTGACAGCCCTACCAGTTTGCAAGATCAAACCGACTCAGCGCAGCAATTGCGCTGCATTATTGCAGATTTAATGTGCTTTGGACCACAGTATATAAGTTGTCAGTATGGAGCCATGGCACCAGTACGCCAGTCGAAGTTACTGCGCCGTTATGGACACTGAACGGATAAACATCATATCATGAATATTTTAAGCTATTGTGGTGGAGCTGACGAGAAGTTGCTTTATTACGTAAAGAGTAGGGCGAATGATTTGTGTATAGACCTGACTTTCCTAAGTCAGGTCACAGTGGCATACATACAAATACTAGTAACTATATTTTGCCCGCGGCTTGGGTCGCGTAACTGAAGGTTCGGTTAATAACAGTACTTTCTTCGGATGAAAGGTACACTATGTCCTTTTCTGATCTCCCGACAACGTGTATGCGAAATTTCATGATGATTGGTCAAGTAGTTACGGAGTGAAATTGTTTCAAACAAACATAATTACATTCGCATTTATAATATTAGTTAAGTTAGGATTGTGAGAGCCCGAGTTTAAAGGTCGAGTTGATTAATATAGCACTGGTATTTTCATAAGCCGACTACTTATGAAGGTTCCTAATAACAGACTTATCTATCATTGCCATAATAGCTATAGGAATTTAACATAATTTGTAATAAGCTTATGCGAAACTCTTGTATGTATCTAACACGGAAAAGTAAAGGTAGAGTGGTAGTACTACTAAAGCAGTGGTACTGTCCTGGGTTTGTTATCGTGTTGCAGTAGTTATAAATATAATTAGATAAATATAATAAACTATAAGATCATAATTATGGCTTTTTGAATTTATGAATATATTGGGCCTTCTTTAATAATAATAATATTCTACCACATACACACAACACCATCTAGCTCAAACTAAGCAGAGCTTGTACTATGGATACTAGACAATGGATAAACATACATATATACTTTTTTTTGGTAAATACATACATATTATACATAGAAACACCCAGACCAAGACAAACATCCATGTTCATGCACACAAATGTTTGACTTGTGCGGGAATCGAACCCGCGACCTCAGGCGTGGCAGTCGGTTACACTAACCACTACGCCATCGAGGCCGACAAAACTTCTATAATATGAAGGCATAGACATAGATAAGATAGTATATTTATTATTCGTGCAGCGTCAAAGTAAATGTATTCTAATATTCTTTAACATTATTTGACGTCACTAAAATAAACATTACAAAAATAAAATATTCAATCAAGATAAGTTCATAGACCGAGCTATACAGCCATCTATCAAATTTATGTGCAAGTCTATAAACAATAAAAACAAAAAGGCATTCAAAAAAGTAAATTATGTGAAGTACAACCCATACATTTTCTTAACATGCAATAAAACATCAGGGGTCGAAAGAATACACATTAAAAAGATATTAAGTATTAATATATTCAAAGACAAAAGCCATTTAAGAAAATGCCAAAAAAATAAATAAAATCTTCAGCGACTGCACAAAAAATATTAAGTCGCTAACCTTCAGCACTGACTCGAAGCAAAGATAGTACACTAAACAATAATTACATAAATGAATGCGAAGTACTGAGAAAATATTTAAATGTTCACGACAGGCAAGGCAAATTGATATACAAACGACCCACAATGCACCTTCGTAGAACAGGTTCAGTTTCGATTTCATGAAGTACTTATGTCTCCCCGTAACCATGGCTGCTGAAAAGCAACCGAAACGTCGGGGAAAGTGTTAACATAATTATAAATAGTGTAATAGTATAGTAATAGTATAAATAGTTTTAATAGTTTCAATAATTTAATTTAGTAAAGTTTAATAGTAATTATAGTAGTGTAACAGTTTTTCAAAATTTTGTAATAAAGTGTCAAATAAACAACGCGGTAAAATCCGTATATAGTAGTTTAATTTCAATGTATTTATGTAAGTTAAAATGTCTTGAAACAACAAATTTTATCAGAAGTGTAAGGAATAATGAAATTTACTTCACTGCTTAGCAAATAAAAAAAAATAGTAACATAAGAATTAGGAACAATTACTAAAACTCATTGTGTAAAGATTTCTCAATGACACTTGAAAAGTGTGCTATAATATGGTTTGATAAATAATATACAAAAGAAATTCCAAGAAGACATGTGTTGATCATATGACAATAGGAGAAATGTTATAAAGAAAAAACGTTCGCCAATGAACAAGTGGATATATGCCTGCCGAGCTCCTTATCACCTCCGAGATCCAAGTCAATCAAGTTGAAATTTAAAAAAAACGGTTTGAATATAGTAGTAAATATAAATTTCAAATGTTTAATACAAATATAAAAGAACTAGTAAGTAATGTTCTTTCTTATTTCTTATTTGTAGAGCTAAAGCACGAAGGAGTCATTAATATTTTGTTGACAGCAGCTATGGAACCAATAAGAGCTTTCAGCAAAAATGTTCTATGAAAAAATACGAGCATCAAAGTGTGAAAAGTCGTCTAAGTCATACGAAGTTGGGGATAAATGCCTCTATTAGAGCGCAGTATATTGTTTCAATTATCCTATAGTATATGTCATTCAATGTCAATCGTGTCAAATGGAACGTGACATTGTTTAGTAAAAAATATTTTTGTATATTCTCGTGGTATAACTAAAGTAATTGCATGTTAGAATATGAGATCAAAAGAAAATACATAGTTGATAAATTTATATAAAGAAAATTGAATGATTTCTTTGGTGAGTAAATTGTTTAGATAAAATATTTTGTTTTGTTTAGTTGCGTATTTGTTGGAATATTTATTGCTAGAGTTTTGGAGTGATGACGTATTGTATCAAAAGCTAAAGAAAATAAAACACTTTATTTTTTGTATATTGCATTGCCGAAGGGCAGTATAATGTCATTATAACACCCATCGGTTGTTTTCGTTTGTCTTCGTTTTAATAAATATGAGTCAGATGTTATTTAGGTTTTAAAACTAAGATGATTACAAAATCCCAGAATCACAATCTTGTCATAAAGTAATTTTGATTTGACTTATAATATGTATTTTAAAGCAAAAACCTTGTAGTCATTGTGACTAAGCTGAATATTAAATGGTATAAATTATATATTCCGGCGACTTATTTAAAAAAAAAAGTCTTAATTTACTATTTGTTACGTAGAGTTAAAAAAATGGTATACTTTTAGAGCATCTGTTTTCAAACGTATAGCTCATTTAATTTTTCTACCGTCTTCTATATATCTGTGTATGGTTATTACATACATAATGACTAAGTTTCCAAATACCGTGACAACAGATACTATTTACTTATTGTTTGCGTTGTTTTTTCAAATTATAATGGCAAATGCAGAATGGCAAGGACAGTAATTAAGTTATAAAGCGCTACTACTGTTACTTGTTGACCACATACAATGGATTATCTATTGAGACTGCTGCACAGCAATCAATGGTTTAAATTTGTAAAACACACGCGAATAAAGAAAATATTAAAATTTGCCTAATTTACTGGGAAAATACCCGTGAAACAAATAATATAATACCAGCCCTGTATTGAACTGTCTCACTGCTGGGTACGGGCTCTTTTCAGAGTGCCGAAGGCAAAGTGCCCACTGCGGGTTAACAGATTTTACATATCTTCTTGAAAACTCTGAGACTAGCAGATTTCCTCACGATGTATTTTTTCGCTGTTAAAGTTACTGATAATTAACTATTTAATACGCACATGATTTCGGAACGTCAGAGATCCGTGCCTTGGGATCGACCTTGAGTCCTCTGCGTATCAGTCCAACGGTCCCTCACAAGACTATCACTGCCTTAAACATAACATGTCTTAATAGAATCTGAACAAAACAAAAGTAGAAACGAATACTGCTGAATCCGCGCTTCGCGGAGACAACGTTGAATCACGGTCATCGACAAATCAATGCGTAATTGAAGTCGGACATAATTTAATGAAATCGCTAAAAGAATGCGCATTGTGATTGGTCACTTAACATGTGTTAAAGTCATTCTGACAGCCATACGTGACATATTTACGTATCCTAATTAATATTATAAACGTGTGAGTTTATTTGTTACGCTTTCACGCCTTAACCCATTCACAGTCCCGTGATAGACACAATAGAAAATCAATTGTTATGTACCATATGTGGTTCATCGGACAGGTAACGTGTTAAAATTACTCAACCGATCATCATGAAATTTCGTATATGCATTGTTAGGCGTACAGAAAAAGACATAGAGTACCTTACATCCAGGAAATGTACTTACCCGTGAGATATAAATTTATTGTCATGATCTAGAATAACGCGAATGAAGCCGCGGGAAAAATCTAGTTTTTTATAAACGTCAAAGATTTTAAGTTTAAATTGTCATCTGACACACAATGCCAACATGACATCTGAATTATAAATATCATAAATATAGTATTGTCACGCTCACTCATATTGAAAATTGTACACTTACGTTCTCTATCTAAAGTGTCAACTTACTCTTTCTAGAATGGACATTTTTTATTCGATCTAAGTACGGTGAGAGCATATCTATGATTTAAATCTATACTAATATTATAAAGAGGAAAGATTTGATTTTTTGTTTGTTTGTAAGGATTTAAATAAAAACGAATCAATCTATTTTTTAAATTTTTCACTTTTAGAAAGCTATATTATCACGGAATGACATTGGACATATTTTATTTAAAAACAAGTACTGTTACTGGCGTAACCAAAACCTAATTTTACGCGAGTTAAGCCGCAGGCAAAAACTAGTCTTTGATCAACAAACGAAAACACTTGTATATCGTATTATGTTTACATATTGCTAGTAATGCTTTAAAGTTATAAGGAAAAGTAATTCGAAACGAAGTCAAGACCTCTGCGTGGCAGTTCAACAGTTTCCCACTAGGCTATGCGGCTGATGTAAATGCGAATGTGAGTTTGTTTGTTACGTTTTCAAGCCTTAACTACTCGACCGATCATCATGATATTTCGCATACACGCTGTCAGGGGAACAGAAAAGGACAGGGATCCCTTCGTTTCGCATAATGTTCTTTGTCCTAATATACTTCGGCATAACGATTTTGGCACAATTTGTTTTGGCATAATAATACTTCGGCATAATTTTTTTAGGCATACATTTTATGTTGGCATAATCATCTTAAAGACTAATTTGTTTTGGTATAAATTTGATGAAGTTAGTGACAGAACCGAATTGCTGCAAAACCGACTCTACGTAGTCTTGTTTGTCCTACCCCTAGAGTGTAATTTAAAATCGTGTAGAAGCGTGGGGCCGCCGGAGCCGTGACAGAAACTCTGCCTGCTGCATGCTTGCTTGCATGCTGCATGCTTTATGCTTAATAAATTTATGCTTTAGAATATTATGCTTAATCATTATTATGGTTAGAGAAATTATGTTAAAAAAATTATGCGTAAGCTGTTATGCGTAATTATATTATGCGAAAATATAATTATGCCAAACAAAATTATGCTAAGTTATATTAGGTCTTAAAATTTTATGCTAATGGATAGGGATCCAAAAGGACATATGGTACCTGTCATCAAGAAAAAAATACTGTTACTAACTTAACCTAACTAACATTTACGCGAGCAAATCCGCGCGCAAAATCTAGCAAGTGATATTTTGATAACTATACGACTTTTATTATATATTTTACTGTAGCCTATTTGTCTGATAATATTTACGATTCTACTCACGAGATGGTTTCATTTTACGAGTTTATTTTAATGTTTGTTGAAACTTTAAAATAAACTTTTAGTTAGAAGATTTTGAAATTGATATTGAGATCCTTGTTTTAGATTCAAAATGTATGCCCAAAAGGGTAAACAGGTATATCAATTTACCCTGATATTGCTACATATATTGTAGGCTCTGTGTATGTAACAGATGACGAGCAAATTAACTTCACTACAAGGCACATCAATTTGTAAAATTCGTGCTAATAAAAAATTCTAGAAGAAAATCCCAAACACAGTTGGCCTAACATTGTAATCGAGTAAATTCCTATTCCATCGGCAATACGTGAATAATAGCCGTGGTATTACAATCGATCATTGAATTCGGTAATCGCTACCATACCCGAAGTCAAAATCAAATATTATTTATTTATTGCCGTCACAAAGTATCTATTATGAACATCAAAACGTATTATACGGTTCATTATATCAGCTTTTTCATGGTAAGTTAGAATGAAAATTATAACAGAGAAACAGCATCTAGATACAAATCACAGATGCAAATTTCTGTGACGTAGTACGATCAATAGTTTACTAAGCAAGGTGACGACATAGTTTGTCGAGATTGCAGTTTCAAATCCTGCTTCTTGGATTATCTTTTTCCGTTATTTATGTTTGCCATCCAGACCATCCACCCCTTCAGTAAACAACCCTGTCTTTATCTACGTATATATTTACTTTTCCAATGGCATATAGCCATTGCTTCTACATAAGGTATACGAACATATCAGCTATATAAGACTTATCACAGAGTGCCGATGTTTTTCTGCCGCCAGTGTATCTCAAGCAATAAATTACAAGCATTATGTTTACAAAAAGGTCGGTACACGCCCAGGATCGAACTTGAGACGTCATGGTTCAAGGTTACAGGTACTTACTGTTATTAGATTGAGGATGTAAGATTATCTACATTTTAGATACGAGAGTTTGTATGTTTCCGAAAAGGTAAACAGAGATGTAATAATAAATCCTCATTTTATTAGTTATGCTTTAAAGTTATATTTAATAGGAGGCGAGCATATTGATGTATACCGGATATATTTCCGATGCTAATGAGAACTTTCTTAAAAAAAAAATCAACGGGTTGCACTCCGGGAGTGCCGGCAGAAGTGAAAACTTGAATATTAACGTTGTGTATTTTTGATATTTTGGAATGGTTAGAGAATAATTTTGCACGAATTGCTTCAATTATACGTATAAAAGTACTATCATTTATGTGGTAAAATACAATATTCATTTATTGCGCTATCGTACACAAACATGACAATTCTCCCTCAGTCTTACGAATTTTCGATCAGATCACGTGTCGTGACGCGAGTTTAACATTTTTTACCCATCACAAAAAAGTGCACAACGCCGCTAAAGTTTTCACTTCAAAAACGCAATCACGCTTTACGGGGAATCGATCAAGGATCCTCACCATCGCATCTAAAGTTATGCTAAGAAATCAACCAGGCAGTCAGTATCTATACTAATATTATAAAGCTGAAGAGTTTGTTTGTTTGTTTGAACGCGCTAATCTCAGGAACTACTACTTCGATTTGAAAAATTATTTTAGTGTCGGATAGCCTATTTATCGAGGAAGGCTATAGGAGTATAGGCTACATAACATCACGCTACGACCCACGGGGGCGGCGCAGTAATCATAAACACGAGTGAAACCAAGGGCACATCTAGTGTATATATAGTAAGGAAGAGCAAGGCCAAACTTATACAAACTGGTCTAGTGCGAATAGGCAGACATTTAAGGAATTCTTAAGAAATGCATTTAATGTCGACTCTGCCGCCAATTCACTCCTAAGCTAGCGGTGCTCTAACATATACAAATAAATGCCATATTTATATATCTATATTTAAAACTATTTATTACAAAGACTAAACTAACCCGGCGGTATGTATAAACACGGCAGTAGCAGAATCGACACGAGAATATAAAGTCTCGTGTCGATTCTGCTGATTCTCAGGACTGGCAAAGCTGTATTAGGGTTTTACTCTTTAGATTTTTTTAAGTAGTGTGGAGTCTGCAATTATATCCTGTAAACGTAGAAGGACCGCCTTTTACGTCAAATCTAAAACCATAGCCACCAACCATTTGACGACCTCGATGGCGTAGTGGTTAGTGTAACTGAGTGCCACGCATGAGGTCGCGGGTTCGATTCCCGCACAAGTCAAACATTTGTGTGCATGAACATGGATGTTTGTCTTGGTCTGGGTGTTTCTATGTATAATATGTATGTATTTACAAAAAAAAGAAGTATATATGTATGTTTATCCATTGTCTAGTACCCATAATACAAGCTCTGCTTAGTTTGGGCTAGATGGTGTTGTGTGTATGTGGTAGAATATTATTATATTATTATTATAGCTCCCTTCGGAAAGATAGGTGTGAGACTATATTTGTTCGTAAAAAAAGGATTTGCCTAAAGGAACGCACGTCATTACGTATATTTTGCGACTCTGAAATAATAATACCAGCATGACAGAACTTTTCTGATATAACACAAAAATGCACTTCAATCTGTAAGGCTCACCCTCCCAAGCACTAAAACCTCTAATTTATGGAAATATGACAGACGAACGGTCCAACTATCTTCGACTATCACACTATCACCTGTCCGAACATAAATTTATTCGGAAAGATATTCCATATTCCAGTTTGTTGACTTTGAAAAAACTTTACATTGAGTTTGCAACTTTGGGAAACTTTGGGAACCAGTGGATCGTATCAACATCTCCTGTTACAGGTTTTAAAGTAAAAAATGTAAAGTGCGTTTGATAAAGTTACTGCCTCTTTAGTCCAGGAAAAATCGCTTGCCTAGAATTGTGAGGTTTTAGATTCAATTAATAAAAAGAAGGCACGAAATCGACCTAGATTTCACGAAGTAAAATTAAGTTTGTATACTTATATGTGAAAACCGATTAACAGATTTGAGTGAAACTTCACACATAGATAGATCATAGTCGGGATTAAAACATAGGATACATGTTATTGCACTTTGCGTTACCGTGGGATGGATATAAGGCAAGCCGTGTGAACGAGTTGGTTTTTAAATAAAAGCCTTTCACTTAAGTAAATGCCGATTTTTCATTGCCATGTTTCGAGAATCCTATAGTTAAAACAATAGTTATTTAAAAAGGAAATGATTGTAAATGATATTAAAAAAAAAATTTCTTTTTTTTTATGGATTAGGGGGCAAACGAGCAGACGGATCGCCTGAAGGTAAGCGATTACCGCCACCAATGGACACCTGCAACACCAGAGGAGTTACAAGTGCGTTGCCGGCCTTTTAAAAAGGAGTACGCTCTTTTCTTGAACTCTTCACAGTATTAAAGTTTAAGCAAGCAATAATTCTTTAATCTTAATTAAGCTTTTGTAATCAGTTGCTAATATGCCATACATTTTGCTAACCGGCTACCATAAAAGTGTATGTACCTACACGTCTCTGTAACTCTTTGAGTAGGTATAAATGTTCTGTGCTCTGTAATTGCAATACAAAGTGGTGGATGGCCTACAACACAGATTTTCCTAACGTAGATTTACAACATAATATGTTCTACAATATTGTCTGCCACTTACAATATCTGTATATGCATATTATTACTGTTTCTAAATAAATTAAAAAAAAAAGTTGATACGAACATAACCCTAAAAAAATCAGGTGCGTGGCATCCGAAGGGTTTCCCACTCGATTCCATTTTTACTAAAGGTAAATTTAATGTTATTTTCGGCTATGCGACTTGTATGACAGTTCATTTAGTTTACTAATTTAATCCATATTTAAATTTAAAACATTTATTGCATAACGTAATTAATAAGTAAATACATTGCCGTAACTAATAATAATAAAATATAATAAATTTATTTTTCTCAAAAATATACAGCCGGCTCTTAATCTAGCATATTATAAAGTAATTTGCGATGCGCACAAACGAGATCCAAACTACAACCGGATACAGTCATATATATAATTTAAGCTAGTTATAGTTAATTCTTCATATGTATTAAGTTCTGCACATTATGTCTACACCGTAAAGGCAAATAATTATTTAAAAAAATTTGAATTAAATAGTTATGCCGAGGTACTGAACATATTTTATCAAATGCGTGAACAAATTTATCCATAAGTCGCGTTTTAATTGTTTTAATATACATAAATAGACTTACTTGTGAAATCTTCAGAAGGGAAGAGGTTACATCTACTTATAATCAGCCAGATGTGTTATTGATCCCACATAATTGGAGTACTGTTACCGGGAAACACTTGGTAATAAAATCACGCAGTCGACACTTGACTTTCAACCGAATATGAAGTTTATTTCAAATTACCCCTTATCATTTAATATTGACGTTACTCTTCCGTAAAAGTAATTTAATTAGAATCCTAACATTCGAAAACGTAAAACAACAATATAGGCAAAGGAATTAATCCATTCTGCCTTGCCAAAGTAAATCAATTGGTCAACGCACCAAAGCGATGTTAAAAAAATCAACTTATTTTTATATAGGCGAAGGAATTAATCCATTCTGCCTTGCCAAAGTAAATCAATTTGTCAACCCACCAAAGCGATGTTAAAAAAATCAACTTATTTTTATATAGGCGAAGGAATTAATCCATTCTGCCTTGCCAAACCAAATCAACTGGCTTATCTACGTAAAAAAATCTGCTTATTTGTGCTTTTCTTTTTACTTCATGATTGATTTGTATTATTATAATAACAGATTAATAAATGTCGGCGGAACCTTATGAGTACAAACACAGACGAGGGTAGACAGTCGTTATCTAGCCTGGCCTGATTATTTTGTCTAGACCCATAATTTTCGGATCAATGGTCGCGGCTCACGACAGCTTCCTAGTAGGTCAGGCAGACGAGGAAAACTATATGCGACTAAAATGGTAGACGGTCAAACGATTTTGATCGTACCACAAAATGGAATTTATTGTTTAAATTTGTCTGTCTCTATTCAATATTATAGTGAAAAGAGACAGCATCCTAATTAAGTATTGAAATTTGGTCCCAGTTAAGCTGTCTAATCGCGTGGTTTGATAGCCTGGTCCCTTTTCAACGATATTGTGAAAAAAGTGACAGCATCTATTTAAGTCTGAAATTATGTGAGTTTTATAGGAACAGGGTTTCGTCTTTGCTTAAGTTGTCTAATGACTTTGGTCTACAGCCGATCATGAAGACTGATTTTTAAGTCTGGAAGTTTTGGAAGTATAATGTCACGTATAAAAGGAAGCTTCTATTTGACTTGACTTCCATTACGTGGGCTTTAAATGTAATGGCCCAATTTTTTGTCTAGTATCCTTACCTTATGAAATGAACAGGCATTATATAATATGTTTTTATAAACCGGTATGGTGGGAATTAATCGCGGCCCGTCCGATAGTAAGCGGTTATCGTAGCTTATAAATGTTTGCAGCACCAGGACCATCATAAATGTCCATTGCTAACCCTCTAAAAACCTATAGTTAGGAGAAACCCATGTGTCTTTAATATTTTATCTTTTAACATATATTCGTAAATAACAAAGAGTTAGGATACAGCGACATGCTAGCATAAAACATTGTTTGGCTCTGATTTACAACTACATTTTGACATTGATTTTAAGTTACAATTAATAAGCAACACGCCCATTTTCGATAAAACCCTCAGTTTCTGGAAATTTCTGTCATTAATTTAATATGACATTATTGGACAGGAAAAAGAGCTGATAATTTATTGACGGTGAAACCGAATAATGGTTTGCTCGACCCAGGAATCGAACTGAAGACCTCAGATACCACAGCAGTCATACTCACTACCGTATGATACAGATCTTTATTGCTTCAAGCTTCAGCAACGCGCAAGTGACACATCTGACATTACAAGCTGTTATAGACTACGGTAACCGTATCAGACAGGCCGTATGCTTGCATGTCACCTTATACCTATAGTATTAAAAGTTTGTATATACACACAGTCTCCCCAGACATAACCAATAAAACGAGTGACATGTAACAAAACATAATAACGACAATATAACAAGTATCGTCAGCAGATAACATCGTAACTCACGTTTCGGTTAGCTTGATGCACGCGTTGATAAATAAACGGTTCAATATATGAGAGAGCGAAACGTCGGGATAAGAAAGTAGTTTGTATCAAATATCTCACACGCCTAAGTTTCCAATTCTTTCTTTTCATCCGATTTAGGTATGTACTTATCTTTTAGATCGACAAAGTCAATATTATCGATATGCATTTATCGATTAAGATCGAATTATTCGAGTCATCAAGCGAATCGAACTAATTGCAACATTGATAATTACTTGAATAGGTACTACCCAATTATTTACGCAGTAGGGTACATAGAAAAATATATAGTATTATTAGGATAGACACGTAGACCCTATCGTTTCAGTACGAGATATTATTGAACTAATAAGGTAATGTAAGATAACTGATATTACGTTGATCTCTTTTTATTGCGTCCAAAGAAAAAATAGGTTTGTAAGAGAAACAATGTTCCTTTTAATAAAACAAATGATAAAATAAATTTACCGTGTGTTATTGCGGAACACCTTATACGAAATCTATAAAACAAATAATAGTCAGATTATAATGCGCATTGTGAACAAGCCCTAATATTTCGTTTTTGTTATTTTTTGTTACGCATTTAATTTTTGTTACATTTTCATTTTTGTCACAACCATTGGGATCATTTTAAATGATTTTCACCCTATTACGATTAGGAGAAAGAAGATATCTCCTTATTCTATATAAATATATAATATATCTTAAATATATTTAAGAAAAAGTTAAAAGAAACATTGTTACAAATATTTAATGATCGAATTGAAGATTAAACAGTCTTACTATTGTTAAATGTATCTCTTCTTAATTTTTTGAGAAGTTTAAGTTCATTAACAATAACTATATTGTACCTAATATCAAACTAATGTGTCTTAGAAGTGTGTATACATCATTTTAATTTGTTAAGTTAGTGCAGTGTTCGCCAACAAACTGTTACACAGTTTGGCGAAGTTATGTAAAAGGATAAATGTAGCACATTTTCTTTGAGTTAAACAAAAAAAAAATGTATTTTAGGCAGTTATTTCTCTAGTCTGACCACAATCATATTGAAATTAAACTGCTTTATACGGATTTTATAGCGGTTTATATACTTTTACAGACGCTTCGATTGGTTTTACAACAACCATGGATGTTAAGTTTAATTTAAATGTATAACATTCGCTTAAACGTAAGACAATTTTACAAAAGCTACTATGTTTTCTTCTCAATATTGGTAATTTAGCTTTGAAATTATTACACACACACGCATACGCTCGCACAGATTTCATAAAATTTATGAAGTAGAACAAACACTCACAAAGCCACGGGTTAGTGTCCAGGAGACCTGAAATACAGGGTTTCCCTAGTTTGGGCTCCTGTCCACCCCTCATAATACGCTACTTGTTATATTTACTTTGCTACCTAGTTGAAATATCACACTTGTGCGAAATTGTAAAATTATGTTTGGTGGAATATAAATTTATTTTTTATTTCTATTTTATTAACATTTCTGAGAAATGATGGGCGTACCCTCAATACCGACAACAATGATCACCAATAGTCAATTCAAATCGGCTCAACTGTCCCGTGATATAACCATTGTAACTTTATTTGGTCTATATACTCATTATATACTATTTATAGTGGTTATATAATGTGCAATCAATTTATGTAATGGAACCATAGATCAGCACTATAGTGAGGCCCTAGTGCCACAAGCATCTCACAAAATGAAATACGTACCTTGTGATTAGTTCCATGTACTTTTTAATTGTAATTTTGTCGAGAAAAATTATTTAAAAATTACATATTTCTGTTTTGAAACAATGATATTTCATACATGGCGATTTAAAAGAGAGGCCGCGTTTTTGCACGTATCTTCTCAAAGGCTAACATTACCTAAACCTAGAAGCTAACCTGAATATAGTCTCAGTTACTTAGTAAACTCAGTAACTAATATAATTTGACTTATTGTGTGTCACATAAATTAATAAATGATTTTGACTTTGACTTGAGTTTTATATAATAAGGTCGACTATTCTACCTCAAGTATATTAGTATAAATTATTAAGAATGAGGGCAAAAGTGCTTCCAAAATGCCTACTCACAATTCTCTTGAAATAATATATTTAATTTGAACTAAATTAATTTACGAAAATAACTTGTACCCAAATTCAGAGAAAACCTATTTTCAAGACTAATAGAATTTCCTTTGCCTTTAATTATATTTGATGAAGGTATTCTGCGAAATGTCAAAGGTAAGAAAAACTAAGAGGTGGCTAATTTGGGGCCTCTTAATAATTTGAAGACACGAATTCGAGGAAGCTCTTGAGGTACGTATAAAAAGAAACTGTATTCGTTAAATGAGCATTTAATTACTTATATACATGGCAACTTTTAATAAATGTTTAATTATGTTTTATTACTGTTCTCTTTTTTGAAAATTAATTAAGTTTTAAATAAGTAAGTACTTGGAAATATAAATAGCACTTTTATTTATAATATTACCATACTATACAACTCTGCTCTCCCTTCGAAGATATAGACGTGAAACTACATCTCGGAATCACTTTACTGGTAATATCCTGACAGAATAACATAATAATATTATACTCGACCCGCAAATACAACCCGATAACGGCACAGTAATTACATTCATTACCGCTGCTCCCATTATTTAAAGTCAGCATCATATTTGAGAGTGGTTTATAAGTTAAAATGCTAATCATCGAAGAAGGACTTACAATTTATTTAGTTCAGGAGTAGCTATGTATGAGTTACCAAAATTAAAGGTAATGATGCTGATGGTTTATTCTCTTGTGATATCGGTGTTATATATATTGGGCTTATGTTTAACTTATCACCAGATATAATAAATATAACAGTCAACAATAGTAAATGATCACCAAAATTAAAACCGCATTTTAATACCAAAAATATTAATTGCACAGCAAAGAGATCAAAATTCTATTCTATTTTTGGGTGGGTTTAAGAAGGAACCTAACATAACCTAACCCTTCCAAAACGGAATGCAGTGATTTGAGGCGTATAGGTGCTCGTTGTGATATATTTTAGTAAGCATATTTTGGTGTGCAATTACTATATTTGGTGGTCATTATTTTAATCCCTATATATTGTATCTCCGCTCGCATTAATGTAGATGTTGTCAATAAAATATTATCCCTCGGATACTTTTTCTAGATGAAAAGCACCCTATGTCCTTTTCTGTATCTCTGACAATATAAAATTAGTAATGATCACTCGTGTAGTTAAGACGTGAAAGTTTAATCCTAATCCTAACTAATATTATAAAAGCGAAAATGAGTTTGTTTGTTTGTTATCTTTTCACGCCTAAACCACTGAACCGACCCTGAAATTTTGCATATACGTTGACAGGTGTACAGAAACGGACATAGGCTACCTTTCATCCCGAAATAAATTACTGTTCCCGAGGAAACAATAATAACGTTCTTATGATAATAGATGACGCCACGTGTCTTTCGAATCGTGATTGAATTATATTATTACAAGCAGAGTACAACCCGAATTGATTGTCAAATTCTAAATTAACGCGAGCGAAGCCGCGGGCAAAAGCTAGTAAACAAATAAACTCACATTCGTATTTATAATATTAGTGAGGATACAACTCTATTATTTAATTTGAAAATTACTAGTTCTTCAAAAACAGACCAGTAACAGAGCCCGACATCTCACAACAGTACTTTAAGATCGAGCCTAAACACATGAACTTTGACTTTTCATAGTCATAACTCAACAATACTACTAAAAGTCAGAGGTCAGAGAAAGATCGCGTAACCCGAGAAATCTCGTTAATGCTCCCGAAGGTGTGTGAAGTCTGCCATCCCTCTGCGATCCCGCGTTTGATCGATTACAGCTCTCCTCCTACCACAATATAAGCTTTAATATTTGATATTTCATAACATCTCAATTAAAATTTTCTTTTAAATCATTTTGTTATGTGAATAAAACGTCTGCGTCTGATCGCCAGGCTCCTAGTTCAATGTCCAACTTCAGTATAGATCGTCTATTGACGTTTACCGAGAACAGTTTTAATCTTGAAACTGTAACTATGAATCTCCACACAAAAAAAAAACAACAATACTTTGCCCGAATCTTAAATCAAACCTATGATCTTACGACCGATTGTATTGTAGCCTTTTTCTTTGCTTGTCTTATTTGCTAAACAAGAAATTCTCTCATTCTAAATTCTCATTCAGATACTGCTTGCAGGCTTAATTCATTCTCCAATAAATAGAGATTGCAAAAAAGAAAACACTTTGAAATTAAACACTTTATACGGATTTTGTCGCGTTGTTTATTTTACTTGAAAACACTTTTATTATATAATTTTGAAACTCTAACACTACTGATAAAATGAGATATTGAACTTGCAACAGCGGTAGTAACAGCAGTTATGTTCACGGGAAGTCTCCCCGTGAACATGGCTGCTTTAAAGCAATCGAAATGTCGGGGCAAAGTGTAAAGTTACATATAAATAGTTTTAATTAAATTAAATAGCTTAAATCAAAAATCTAAAATAATTGTTTTGCGTTCAGACCGGATCTTCGCCGGTAACTATTAACATCGCGTTTCTTGCCCAAATTAATTTTGAAATACCGAGGATTAGTAGTAGTGTTAGAGTTTCAAAATTAAGTAATAAAAGTGTTTTAAAGTAAAATAAATAACGCGACAAAATCCGTATAAAGTGTTTATTTTCGATGTATAACATTCGCGTAAACATAAGACAATATTAAGAAAGACACTATTAAAATATCTGAAAATATACCTGAATGATATTTTTATTTTTTTGTTTTGCTCGTCAAAATGACCACACTCTACCTGATGGTAAGCAGTCGTGTGGTCTAAGAGCAGTGGCCTCCACACCGCCCTCATAGCAGCCGAGGCGATGTTGAGGTCTCTACTTTGACGGCCTGAGAATGTGCTTTTTTACGCCCCGCTTAAAGGACCCAGGATTGAAGGAAGAAGGAAACACGTGCCTTGGCAGAGAATTACATGCCTTGGTCGTTCGGCAGAGGTATGAGGACCCAAACTTGTTGGTACGCATTTAGCAATCTTTTAGGGTTATATTCGCTTAATTCATAGAAAAGGGTTTCTATGTATTGCCATAGTCTCTCACTAACCAGTACGCTATACAAGTTTACAATTGTAATTTTTAAGCTACATGTCCAATATGTTTGTTGTTGAATAAAAGCCATTCTGCTGTAGCGTGTTCTATGTACCTACTACATATTTTGTTAACTGTTTGTTTTAAGTAATGATAACGAAATTGCCGTGCAATTTATAATGAAAACGTCCATGTTTCTATTTCTCAATTCTCAAAAAAAATATTGGCATTTTAAGTAGCCTGATTTAATTTTGTTACTTTGTAATGTAACAAAATGATTATATCATGGGACAGTTGAGCCGATTTGAATTGACTATTGGTAATCATTTTCAGGCAAATTTTTTTCAAGTGTGTCAGGATCGTAGCAAATGGAAACCCGTAGTCTCTGCCTACCCCTCTGGGAAACAGGCGTGAATCTATGTATGTATGTATGTATGTACTTTGTAATGTTTACGTAAATGGTGTTTTATAAAATGTTACTGTTCGGTGATTTAAACGTAGTGTGCCGTGAGTTTCTAACCACTTGTCTCTTACGAAGGGCTACTTATTGCAATTTAATATTATTAATATTATGTACTTCTACGTGATGCGTTAAACATAGCATAAGAGTAATCTCTATTTTCTACTTTAGGGATATACCTACAGGCGTCAGTCATAATATGTTTGTTTGGACGGGACAGAGGCCCGTCATACTAAACTATTTTATTATGATTTGATGGTATTGTCTTTCAAAATTTAAGAGAAAATGCGAGTAATACTGTAACTGATAGACAGAAAACCGGACTGATTTAAAAACAGGTGCATTAATAACAGCCAAGACTTTCATTTGAACTAAAACCAATTTTATAAAATCTATAATTTTCGATGTAAACATAATTGACAATAAAACTCACTAAACTATTACTTAGTTTTATTGTCAATTATATTTTTACGATATACAGGTGCCAATATAAATAAAATGCATTTAAAGATTCCCGACGGGTCCTCGTACAGAAAATACAATTTATTACAATATTGAATTACGAGTCTTCCTTATTCAATATTCAAACTCATTAACTAGAATGGTGAAAAATTCAAGCCAATCAATGAAGTAACTGGTCGGATGTGAAGAGGAAAAGAGCAGGAAGTGATGCTTTGTGAGCACCCAGCCCTTGAATGAGGCAAGACTTGTAGAAACCCTTTTGATTGGGGTAAATGAGATGTCAGTAGCATGGACAGGGAAAATCAAAATGATGTTGAAGTTCTGCTAATGGGGGTGGAAGAACTAATTATCTTTTAGGGCAACGATATTAGTTTACATGGCGTGAAGTCATTTGAAAAAGTTTTTTGTGACACATACGTTACAAGCGATCATATCTGAAGGAAAGAGTCAATACTTCATAAAACAAACAGTTCTGGAATCTTCTGTAAACGTAAAACTCTGTTCCCGTGTGTTTGTGTCCCCAAAACTCGAAAATTAGTAAATGGACTGACTTAAATATTTTACACCCTGTTGCATATTTATATAGAAATGTTTTTATATACTTTGTGTCTCAAAAATCTTAGAATAATGGAAATCAAAATATTTTAGAATGGTCACAGCGAAGCGTGGTCTGGTTAATCTAGTATCAAATAGAATAGGAAATCATTTAATATCCTTTGAGGAATTCCATAAAAAAATTAAATGCATTGCTAGAATTGCATGCATACATAGACTCAGGCCTGGTAAGGTATTGCCTCCATAATTATTTTCGTCATTTATATTTGCTAGGGCTACGTAAAATAGAAAACCTATTGCTGTCTGCCGGGCACATTTCCAGACGCTGCGCTACTACAGAGAATTAACTAAGAGAAAAGTCCCAATAACACTTCGCTCGATTACGGAATCTGACCAGCGACTATTGCACGCAAACATAATCGCCAACTTATGCCACGAGGCAAACGAGGCAAAATCAGTAGGTCTATCCGAAACTTTGGGCCGAATGAAAATAGCTTAGAATTCTTCAAAATGACACTACTCCGTTATTTGAATTACTTCATGAAAGGGTTTAGGACAATCAAGAGGTTATGTACCGAAATAAACGAGACAGATTTCGGGATAAATGTCTTTTACGGTACGAACAGTTGGCCCGAAACTTTGGCATTTACGTTTCATGGTAAGCCTACGGTGTATAATACCAAATCCGTTCTTAGTATATAATTATGTACCATTTAATCCTTTTTAATTTGTACAGTTTCAAGTCAATATATACTTTTTATCAACATCCTAAGGGATTTTACCTTATATATCAAAACCGTTATGATCCCTTAAAATATATTTTACAATGTTGATAAAGTTCGTGTTACTTATTTGTTATCTTAGCTAAAAATAATCTTTTACATGCGGATTTTCTCCTTTGATCCTAAGGATAGTAGTTATAAGAACCATGCCGACCATGTTTCGGTTCAAAAAGTAACCTATATCACTTCGGCCTATAAACTATCCACATGCATAGTCCTACGTCTATATCCCCAAATGGGTAGAAGAGATGTATTACACACATATTTCGCCATGTTTGGTTTTGAATCCCACGTAATAGGGCGCAAGCTTATGCCACCAACAAGATACATTTCCAGACTCGGTGCTGTTACGGAGAAATTCTTAATAGAAAATTCCAATAAAACTTTGTCCAATCCAGGAATCCAATCTCATTCTACTGAGCAGTCGCATAAATATACCAAAAAACTGGTCATTTAAAATAATTTTCAGGCTATAAGCTAACGGCTACTACATATCCTTTAAATACGACCACAGTTTCCATGCATGTATATGTGAAAAGTTTTAAATACTTTCCAGTTATATTCATATTTAATGTTGTATAATCCAGTGTAACTTCACCAAACAAAATAAAATACTTTTAACGACAGAATACGCGAACGGAACCGCGGACGTATGTTATAATAAAACATTTTTTATTAGACACAATGAGTGCGGACATCAGATGTGTCTAGACCTCACTGTATTCCATTACTTTATGTTTATTAATATACTAGCTGTTACCTGCGACTTCGTCCGCGTAGATTTTAACTAAAAAGTGTTTGTCGCCGCGGAACCCAACTATATTTCTCTGCCCAAGTTACTTAAATGGCGTAGTTTTTATAGTGTAAAGCTAGATAATAGTATGGCTTACTCAAAAACAACATTTAAATATGCGTCGTTAGATTACATGCTGTCACACAATGCGTAAGAAAAATAAAGATTCACAGCTCCTCCCCCGTAGGTGATAGCGTGATAATATGTAGCCTATATGTTGACCTGACCTGTTAGTAATATTCATGCAAAATTTGAAGTAAATCCATGCAGTACTTTTTGAGTTTAGCCCGGACATACATACAGACAAACAGACAAAAATTCTAAAAACTATATATTTGGCTTCGATATCGATTGTAGATCACGCCCCAAGTGTTCATTTAAAAAAATATTTAATGTACAGTTTTGACTTGCCTACGATTTTATTATATGTATAGATTAAACGAAACACGTAACAGATATTAAAATTACACGTTATTTGCTTCTAACACGGCTACGTTTTTATTCAATATGTCACGTTCTAGAATACCAGACATAATTAAAAAACCTAATATCTATTGTGACTGGCCACCGGTATGCTGCAGCGACTCAAAGGTCAGGTTAAAAAGATAACATAAAAGATAAATTCAAGCATTAGGAATGATTCCCGTATTGCGGGGAACTTTACAAACACGCAACGGACACAAAGATCATCCAGACAACAACTGTTTGTGGATCATACAATGTTTTGTTCCATGTGGAGATTTCTTTTTGTTTTTTTTTTTTTGATTTTTTTTTGCTCGTCAAAATGACCACACTCCACCTGATGGTAAGCAGTCGTGTGGTCTAAGAGCAGTGGCCTCCACATCGCCCCCACAGTAGCCGAGGCGATGTTGAGGTTGAACTTGTGAGTTCGATTCCACTCGGCTTAGTAACAGTTGCAAGGTGCCCACTTAAACCACTCATAACACCAACCGAGTACAGTAATTCCTCGCTGGATATTAAACGTTTATCGCAGGTTACTTACAAACATGTTTCTACAGAATATACCACAGGGAGTGCTCTGAAGAGTTATTCCACCTTATCCCGCCCTCCCCTTTCCTATCCAGAACAACGCGTGCTGGGCTCAGATGCCATCCTTACACGGTAGAGTCGATTAGAGCCCGTACCAAAAAGTTTGGGTCCTCATACCTCTGCCGAACGACCAAGGCATGGAATTCTCTGCCAAGGCAAGTGTTTCCTTCTTCCTTCAATCCTGGGTTCTTTAAGCGGGGCGTGAAAAAGCATCTTCTCAGGCCGTCAAAGTAGAGACCTCAACATCGCCTCGGCTATTGTGTGGGCGATGTGGAGGCCACTGCTCTTAGACCACACGACTGCTTACCATCATGTGGAGTGTGGTCATTTTCACGATCAAAAAAAAAAATTAAAAAAAAAACATTTAATCAAAGGTACACCCCAGACTTGGAACAATTATTTATGGATAACTCAAAATTTTCACGGGTGCGGTCACCACTTAAATCACTGCGCCAGCCGCGCATCCAATTATAACAGTCAGCGATATATCAAGCAGGTTTTTGCATGAGCTAAGGTATAACGTTCTCTCCACTTATGACTAGGAATACTTCGTAATCGCAGAAGGCTGTATACAAAATGCAGATAACTAACGTAATATTATGTTCTTGTGGTTAGTACGAATTTTATTGTTCTTATAATATCAGCGCTTTATATAAACTGTCTTACTACTGGACGCAGATCTCTTCTCAGTGTGACTAGGATTAAGGTATAGTCCACCACGCTAGCCCATCGCGGGCTAGCAGACTTCACATATCTTCGAGAACGTTATGAAAAACTCTCAGATATACAGATTTCTTTACAAGGTTTTTCTTCGCTATTAAAGCGAGCGATATTTAACTATTTTATACGCATATAACTTTGAAAAGTCAGAAGTCCGAGCCTTGGAATCAAACTCGAGAACACAGTCTTTAGGAAATGCGTAATAACTGAGGCAAGTATTGATATGCCTCGTTCACAATCCTAACTAATATTATAAATGTGAAATTTAGTTACCGAGTTAGTTAATAAAAAGGGATTCAGGTTCGTAGCCACTAAATTCCTTGAACCTCCATATTTGATCAATATCCAGTAACTTATCTACTAAATCCCAAGCCGTTAAAATTGTAACTCATCATTCATTTGCTCGAATATATTCAGTAGCATATGATGTAATAGTTGCATCATCCTACTTACATATACTAGTCGTAAAGTACCGCAATATTGTAATTTTCTGTCGTTTCTAAAAGGTCACCGTGAGTTTCTTCATAAATTCTCTCGCTTTGCGAACCTAGACGACAACAGTTTTGACAATTATAAAAGTTGTTCTATATATTCCTAATTTTTAAGAAACCACTCACTGGGTATCGTTCAATAGTAAATTAATTTACATTGAAGCAACGGACCAAATTCTGAACGATTAAACCTTGAATAATGTAACAAGTATTTATTAATCACACGATGCTTCGTTCTGCCCGCCTTATTTAACCATAACGCACGCCATTTTGCTCGACGCAGTAAGATCTCAAGATATTTCGATCATAGAAATGGTATGAAAAGTAACGAAGGATTTTATCAGCCATATCTAGACACCAACTAATGGGAAAAACCTATATTAGGGTTTAGCCGACACATTACCAAATTAACTACGTGCGGCTATGGAAAATGCTTTGGCTGAAACTTCAATGTTTTATGTTTTATTTTTTATTTTTCTCTCAAAGGTACATACATGTAAATACATTCGTTACAAGTTGAATTTAAACCTTTGAGAGAGCTGGAGTCTGTACTAGGTTCAAGATCTGTATGACAAATCTCCAGGCCCTCTCCCTATTATATAGACATTATTAACAATATTTAATGTGGCTAAGGTTGTATGAACAAAGTAACGATAACTATTGTTAAGAAAACAAATATTTAAGCACCAAAATATAGTAAGTAATATAGTAATAACACTTTGTCCAACCCTGAAATCGACCTCAACATCTCAAGATTGTCAGTTGCAAATTGGCTTATCCTACTGTTATTCGGCTCAAATAATATTCAAACTTATAAAAAAAAAAACGAAATTAATTGCAATAAGATATATGTAAGTAATAATGGAAACTTCTCGATGGTTCAAGTACATATAAGTGTGAAAACCTCTGAATCTAACCAAACCCTCGGTATCGAATAGCTCAATTACCGATCAGGCAAAATATTATTGAGTATTTTTATATTTAAATCACATTCCTTTTTTGAATATTATATTTTTCAGCGGCATCTTTCCATCTGGACTTCGAAATGTCTGACAAATGGCTTTAATCATGCTTCATCGTACGTAGAACGAAAATATAGTCGACAAAATGTTGGCATGAATTTATAGATCAGAAAATATAGCATTGATAAATTTTACTATCATAAAACAAGAAAAGCGTGATATAAAATCATAATCCATAAAATCAGTTTAGTTTCTAAAATCTTCAGTAAGCAACGTCACTGTAGTTTCAACCAATAGTGGGAAGCCATAAAATCCCGAGGATTTATGAAAACCCCAATTAAAATAGTCCATCGTTGGTTCTGTAGCCAAGACCTTAATATACTTAACGGCCCGAAGCAGCGTTTATTACCGTCACACTATGTCTCAAATTAACTCATCCGACGTATTTTAAAGATTTTGTTATACGTATAGTTTAATTTCTAACATATTTTGAACTAGTGGAAGAAATGAAGGCAGAAATATTGACGATGTTTATACATCATCGTCAATTTTTCTTCTTCCATTTCTAAGACAAGTATTTAAAGGAGCAGACTTCGGGAAATAAATTGGAAATGCAATAATAGTTAGCTTAGTACCCTAAATCAACAAACGTGTATAATGTATTCAAAGTAAATGAAGAATATAATATAAGTCAGCACGTAGCCAGTGCAAATCTTTAGACTCTGTCTATCTGGTCCGATACACGTATTTATCAAAGCACGTATTTATCACAATTGATAGTAAAGCAACTATAATTTCAACAATAATTGAAATTAAAGTTTTCCTAATAATTAATCTCTCATTTTTAAATACTAAGGCTTTTCAGAGAGCTATTACTATTACTATAATATATTAACAAAATCTATACTATCCTCAATAATACTTAACAAGCTAGCAAAATATTATCAGACCTAGATTCACCGTACAATTACATAATTTTATATCATTATTTTCTTACCCATATAACATACATAGGTAAGAATCCAATAAAGTATGGAAATATATTGAAGCAATGAATCAATTTTATATTAGCTCAAGACCATTTTACAGTCTAGGCTGGAGCTTCCAAGGCTTTGGACACAATAACAGATTCGCCAAAAGACATTGATCGGAATTGGCAAGCCTCGGTAACTTGATAGATATATTAAAATACTTTTGCATAGAACAACTAGTTATGAGAAGCAAAATATATTTTAAATCAGAACTATAATTTTTTGTAACTAATGCGGGCCTAAAAGCGTCCCTTGAGAGACACATACATTTAGCAATGGGAGAAATATATTATTATGTCATCTTTTAAAACGTACTTATAATAACTTCATTAAAATACCTAGTTACTGATTAATTACTTTAGACTGGAAGTGGCCGAGTCATTAATATTTTTTATAGTTACACTAGCTGTCCCGCGCAACTTCGTCTGCTTCACATTAGATAATGTTTGCCCATTTAAAAAAAACTATCTTATCTTTTAAGTTGGACCAAATTACAGATGGTTACGAAGTTTGATCAAAATCGGTTCAGTAGTTTAGGAATCCATAGCGGACGAACAACGTGACACATAATTTATATAATTATATTAAGATTATACGCCTTATTATATTCTATTATCAGAAACTTTAGGTTTATTAGTCTGAATTATTACGACGTTATGTCTGTATTTTATCCAGAGAGCTGAAATCAAGTTATTTTTTGATAGTAGAATATCTAGATATCTATAAACTAACGAGTATGATGATGAAGTTCATTTAAGAAAATCTTAATCTCTCAATTTAAAACTGATTGATTTCAAAGTTAAACCGCGTAATAAAATAATATGAGTGTTAGATAAACGAAAGATGATAACCCCAAAAGATGATAAACAGAATAGCCTAATGCAATTAAATAAATAAAAGCTAATAGCTAATTGAGTACGGAATACGAAAAGTAACCTTCCAATAAAATACAATGCCGTCCATGTGACTCTCACGTGTTACCTACTATGTAATATAATACATATTATAGTGGCATAACTATCAACAGACGGCCAGTCTTGTCTGAGGGTGTAGGCAGGATTCTGTAGGTCATCAAAGGCATCCGGGGCGAGGGGTAACGTCGGGCTGTCGCACGCAAATGATACGCGGGCAACGCGCCCCGCATCGATCGCCCATGTGCCGGGCCGCAGCCCTCTCCCCGCTCCGCCGAGACACCCTACCGCACCTCCCCTAGTCCTCGCGCCACCCCGCGCTCTCACCCCGCCAGACACAAACACCCTCACGCACAGACGCACACACACCACGTATCTAATGTGTTCTACCAAATGATCTGAACAGAATATTAATTCATCTATGTATATAGAACTTATAGTCATAGTAGCTTATTTTTTTGTAGAGTTAACGAGTATGCTCGCATTAATTAAAGTTTTCTCACATGTGCCAGTTTTGGAAAATGTTTAAGTTGATGACATAATTATGTCAAAATTTTTATATGACGATATCCATTAAGTAGATCCATAGCAAAAAACAATATTTAGGTTATCAATAGAAATCAAATATAAACATTATTTCAAAAAAAAATATCGAGCGCATAAATTGTACTCCAATTTCGGAATGAATTATGACGTATATAAATGGTTGTATTTATAACAACAGTTAGTTGTATAGGTTTTGTATAAGTGAAAGTGTGCGTGCCGACCCCGTGGGGCGGGTTAATTGAGCACAGAGCCACGTGGCAGCAATTATTTACCTCCAGGTAACCACGTGCCAAAACGCACACATTACTCCGACACTACAACATTACTCAACTTCAAATTGCACAAACTAGACACTCCAAATACTACATATATTGAAATGTACATAGCCACTAGCGAAGCAATGCGGAGGAGCTAACTAAAAATGAAGAAATAAGATGGTGAATTTACAGACATTCGGTTTAATGTTTCTATTCAGAGCTGCACTCTCGAATCTAGACTTTAACATCTAGACATAGGGTTCAAACTACATTGCTAATGGCTACACCACATAAATATACGCAAAGACACTCAGTGGAAAAGGCTAGTCTTGGGTAAATGGCCAAGGGGTGATACTAAAAGATACTAAAAACATGACAAAAATCGTGTATTTGGATGATTTATTGATTACAATCATTAATCGCATGATGCTGATTATACATAGCAACTAATACACACTCAAAATGACAAATGCTTTGCGAGATCGCATGCGTTCAATACAGATGACATCAAAATTTTACGAGATGATACAATTTAATGACAGTAACTAATTGTACGTCTATGAACTACATATTAAGCACTAGGCTACACGTCTATTACTACATAAGCATTGCCTGATTGTAAATAAACGTAAAAATGCAGCATTTGAGCGTTCCGGCGACGACACCCCGAAATCTAGGGCACGTGATCCGCAGACACACGCCGCCTCAAGATCTGAACTCACATTAGCCACAAACCGGTACAGTCCAGAGAGTCTTATACTAGTTGATTAATTAATTTAAACTTAAACAAAATGAACACAGTCAACAGTAACAGGCCGGTCGTCTCGTGATGAACGGGTTTCGCGTTAGGTTTCGCGGAGTACTCATTTGGTTTGTTCTAAAGCGCCATTGGCGTGCATCGCGCGCGGCGGCTACGGCTCGACTGGGCGGCGCACGGTCCCCCCCGCGCCCCGCAACCGGCGCCCAACCCCAGTTGCATCCTTCAAACGCTCCCTGATAATCGGGAGAAAATACTACACACAGCTGCAATTGGAATGCCGCATCGTACTCTTTTTTGGCTATGAGTCAGGCGGTAATCGCATCAGCCTTCATTGGCCGACTCCTTGACTCCAACGTTAGGCCGGCCGTCGAATGCAATTTAGTCAAAGAAAATTTCCGCTCAAAAGGATTTAATCAGATCATTTGTGTTTTTTCGTGTTTCGACAGACTTGAGACGTCGTATATTATAAGATTATAGTCCATGAATATAGATGTTTCATTTTGTCAGCCGGCACGTTTTCTTGTTAAATTATGACTAGACTAGATGAGACGAAAAAAAACACGTTCTCTTCGTCTTATGACGATGCCTCAGCTGTCATAAATTAAACCGAGATGGTGTGATATTTGAGCTATCCGAAAATGAGTTAATATTCTCCATAATATTTTATAAGATGTTTCTTGAATGTAACTTGATACTTAAACGTATTGGCAGCTAGGCTTGCGGTATTTTTTTAAGTTCTCTTATTGAAGTGAAAACTTCTTTAGCGGCGTTGTGCACTTTTTTTGTGATGGGTAAAAAATGTTAAACTCGCGTCAGGACACGTGACCTGATCGAAAATTCGTAAGACGGAGGGAGAATTGTCATGTTTGTGTACGATAGCGCAATAAATGAATATTGTATTTTACCACATAAATGATAGTACTTTTATACTGATATAATTAAAGCAATTCGTGCAAAATTATTCCCTAACCATTCCAAAATATCAAAAATGCACAACGTTAATATTCAAGTTTTCACTTCTGCCGGCACTCCCGGGGTGCAACCCGATGTTATTTTTATCTCTCTTAGCAAACATTGGGCAGCATTATATTATCAATATTTTAACTCCTTCAACAACTTTAGATTTTGTAGCACCACATGTAAATTTGTAGGTAGCCAGTAGACTCTCGTTAATAGTAACACCTCAATATCAATTTCATATATACACATAAAGTCCCATGCCTATCAATAAGCGGATAATTATGTGTTACTCCACATTTCACCATACCAGTTACTCGTGACATAAAGCACTTATAATCAAACCGTAGTGCAAATTTTATAAAACCAAATCAATATGCTAGGGATACTTGCAACACATCGCACCTGAAAAAATTAAAATTATATAGAGGTTATTCAGATTCGGAATGGCTAATGACTAATCATACAAAAATGCCCCATTTATAGTCCGTACATCCGTAGTGGCAAGATGAGCACTTACATCACTGCGTCATCCGTGCTAGCTATCGTAAATCGTGTAACAGTTAGATGTGGTCATATTTCAGCAAGAAACAGAATTCTTTCCTTTTAAATAAAGATACAGTCTTCTAATATAATCGTTTATATGGCCAAATTCAAACATTTTACTTCTTCATACTAGATAATATTCCTTGTTAATAGAATGCCTCGGTGACGTAGTAATAGTAAAAGCGATAACTGTGCACGAGGTTTCGGGTTCGATCCCCGGGTCGGACATAATGTTATTGGGTTTGCTATCAAGAAATTCTAAGGTGCAGCACGGAGTCTAGTACTGGTCTGGTCTGTGTCCGAAAAGATAATAGGCTCGCCAACATCATATCATCACATGCATCTACATGACACCTAAAACCATAACAAGTATGGGTATCGAATGCAAGACTTCGTGCACAGTAGGACCTCGGTGACGAAGAAGTAAGGAATGCATCATTACTGCTTCGTCACCGAGGCAAACGTGGTGAGGCAGAAGATGAGGCTGATTGATTTTGTTAATAGCTTAATCTTTTTATAGATACTTACTAATATTATAAATGCAAATGTGAGTTTGTTTGTCACGCTTTCCCGCCTTATCTACTTAACCGATCACCATAAAATTTCGCATACACGTTGCCAAGGGTACAGAAAAGGATTTTAAGAGTACAGATAGGGTTCCTTTTATCCAGAAAATAGTAATGTGCCCGAGGGATAAATTTATTGATAAAATCTAGGTTAACGCAAGCGAAGCCGCGGGCAAAATATAGTATATATTCGTTTGTATAATTACATTATTGGAGTAAGCCACATCACACGACATATGCTTATGAACACAGACGTACCAGGAAAATAGACTCGGTATGTTAAATCACGCACTTGTAGTTTATATGCAGATAATATCGTGCATGACAGCCTCGTTGGATCGCGGGTGATACCAGGGTTGATCATGGTAATATTGAGGATTAGGAAATTCTTTGTAGCGACATGCAGTCTGAAAATTGATTAAATGCGAATGAAAAACTGTAGGTCACATTTTCAGAGTGACTGGTAAAGAAAATTGCTGTATTAAATGTTGCTCTACCTGGGAGGCAAACACGAGACACCACGATTAGCTGTAAACATAAGTGGAAACTAACGCCATGCCATCAACAAGGCTATTTGAGAGTCAAGTTAAAATAATTACATTATATTTTGGGTAGTGCTACGTCGTAGACCATCTACAAGAATGCTACGCGGCGTAGTACATTCGTAGCAAATTTTATTTAATTATCTTTTTCGCACTATTTGCATTATTTGTGGCTCATTGTACCTAATAAATATTTAAATAGGAAACATGCAACAACTCGACTAAGAAAACGATATAAATATGGATTGGATCTCCAAGAAAAAATATTGTGTTGCAAGCAGTTATGTCACGGTGAGGTCGCGCGTTAGGTTCCCGCACAAATCGAAGATTTGTGTGCATGAACATGGATGTTTGTCTTGGTCTGAGTGTTTCTATGTATAATATGTACGTATTTACAAAAAAAAGTGTTTATGTAGCTCTGCTAAGTTTGGACTAGATGGTGTTGTATATATGTGATAGAATATTATATTATTATTATTCTCTTTATTCATTTTCTTTCTAATAGTTACATTTTAAATATAAATATAAAAACTATATGTACATATTTAAAAATATAAAAACTGAAATGACTCACCGACATCGGGAACAGAGTCCAAGCTGCCGGTGGTTAGGGCCCCAGAGAGAGGAATCTCCTCACAATACGCGCCGTGTCGAGCAGTACTGCCTTTTGGATCAAGGACTTGATCCAGCCATCTAACGCAAGCCTCTGTAGGTGGTGGTTGAGGCTTTTAGGTATTAATCCATTGACTGTAATGACTATCGGCACAATGATCGCAGAGTCCACACGCCACATCGCGACAATCTCGTGAGCTAGGTCCAGGTATTTCAACTCTTTTTCTTTTTCAGCTTTCACAAGATTCTTGTCATGCGGAATGGTGACATCGATGATCACTGCTCGGCGCTCCAATCGGTCTATCAGTACAATATCTGGCTTGTTCGCCACAATTGTCCTATCAGTAATGATAGACCGATCCCAGTACAAAGTAGCACGACCACTTTCGAGAACTGGATCGGGCACATACCTGTAATACGGCACTTCAGATTCCACAAGGTCATACTTCAAGGCAAGTTGCTGATGGACAATCCTGACTACTTGGTTGTGTCTATGCAAATACTCTCCATTGGCAAGACGAGAACAACCGGAGACAATATGTCTGAGAGATTCTCCGGGCTGGTGACATGCCCGACATATGTCAACTGTCCCATCCTTCAGGATATATCTCCGGTAGTTGTTCGTCATGACAACTTCGTCCATAATTGCACAGACAAAACCTTCGGTCTCAGCGAAGAGATTGCCGAAACGTAGCCAGGACACCGATGACTGGAAATCTATGTCGGCCCATTCAGGGCCCTGAAAAAGCGTACATGCAGCTCTTTTCCTTTCCATACATCCCTGCGCTCGTCAATTCCAAGTATAACAGGTTTGCGCCAGTTCTCTTTAGCCAGAGCAAGCGGGGTAAAGCCCGCATCCACTGCGACTACATCGCGATGCACATGTGGGCGTCATTATTATTATTATATTATATTTGTATCTCAATCACACGTAAACCGGGCAACCGATTCGGATAAAATTTACCATACACAGACCATATCTTGGATTAACACGTAGTACCTATTTCATTTTATCCCGGTGTGTATGCTTCGAAGATCAACGCAAACGCAGCAATTTAGAAACTATTTATTTATATTCACAATTTTCCTGGGGTTATAGTACCGTACCGTAATGATTGTCCCATACGCCTGTATGGGACAATCATTACGGTACGGTACGGTAACGATGCCCACCCAGTGTGCCTACAGTGGGTGGGCATCGTTACGGGAAAACTGTAATGTATATGTACTTAATTTATTTCATTATTTCTTTTTACTAACATAGTTTGTAAGAAAATAGTTACTCACTCATATGGACTATGTCCCAAATAAATGTTTTTAGTATATTATATTATTATAGTAGGTTTTAAGTAGTAATAGGTAGTTATATGCAGTATATTGTGTGATTCGTACCGGACGATATCCGTGATAAATCACACAATCGGCCACTTATATGAATGTAAGAGACCGTCGCGCCGTTTTGGCTATTGTTTGTTAAGGTATGAATGGCTTGCTCGGGAAAGTATCGCTCCATTATAGAAAAACGACATAAGAGTACCGGGGGTTTCTTATAAAACATATTGTCTTTATTTTAAACACTTCTACCGTGTATAATTTCCTGTAAAGGTGGGGGACTTTACAACATTCAAATAATAGACACAATAAAGGGCCAGAATCGGAACAACCATTTCCTGATCAAACATTTTTAAGCTATTGCATAGCTTCTATCGCGGGCCTTGAGCGTGGAGACCGAATCCAGAAATTCCGTAACAAAAAATAACCTAACACCCCCCACTCCGACCGGCACAGCGGTGATACTTTTTGAAGTTATACTTCTTTAGGCGCGTTATGAAAAAATGATGAGAGTGAAATTTTAAGATGCGCGCGCATCACTGTGACACAAATGCTACATGTTGAAGTTGGCCACAGAATAGAATTAAAAGTATATTTTTTTTAAATGACTATAAGTTAACTCATATACAGGCTAGTTGCAAAGTATCCAACGAAACGTTGTTATTTTCAAATTCGATAGAAACACCATTTAATGTGAAATATATTATTCATATTAATAATCAATTCTAAAAAATGGTCAATTAAATATTTTAGTTCTTATTTAACTTGATAATAATTTTCTTTTAATCAATATTTTTTCAAAAATAATAGTAATTTCATGAATTAAAATATTTAAACTCAAATATAAATATTGTAGTACCTATTATATTTAGGTATCTTTTTATTGTGTTCATAATTTTTTAATACAGACTTAATCATTTTGTTTATCGAATATAGTAATTCTATCCATATTTTTTTAAATTTATATTATAGACCATTTTAATAATTTTCCGGAATTTTGTTGGAAACAAAATCTAGTTTCGTACTACAATATTTGTCTTTTAATTCATGTATACATTATTTTTGAATAAATAATTATAATTGCATAAGTTGATAAAAAATGCTATGCAATAGCTTTACCGCGGCAGTCTCCGAGTGCCACACGTCTTTCTTTTTGTTCTGTGAGGGATTTAAACCTAAAAGCAGCAGTCATTTTTTAAACAGTTTTTAATATTTATAACTCGAGATAAACTCAATTTTACAAACTCTAGATTTGAGTCTAAACGGCCGAAGTAAAGGGGTTAACGTTATAGTTCTAAATGACATTATTTAATTATTGTTAAAAAACTGCAACCCTGAAACTATTGGTCGACTTAAGATTCGGTTTCGATTTCGGCCAATTTTGGCCATGTAATCTGGTCTCAGCCGAAACTGAGACCAAGGCCGATTTCGGCTGCATATTTTGTTTCGGTTGGACACTACCTTTAACTACCTCACCCGAAGACGAGTCAGCTCGGGTAGCATTGGCATCTTTAAAATTAGTTGGTGCAATTGAGCCTTAGTATTAAAATACGTTGCTAGACTACTATTGATTGCACAGATTGCGCAATGGTTTTATTAGTCAAATCGGTAATACGCATACACAGCAAGTATTACGCATTACGATCCATGTC
The DNA here is from genome assembly GCA_963564715.1 of Catocala sponsa. NCBI lineage: Eukaryota > Metazoa > Arthropoda > Insecta > Lepidoptera > Erebidae > Catocala > Catocala sponsa. The sequence continues at coordinate 12,400,207 of OY751352.1, forward strand.
CAGGAAAAAGAACTGATTCATATATAGTTGCTCCGAGTGTGGGTGTTTCATGCAACACAAAATATTAATAGTTCCATAATTTACTCAACATTTTTGATGTGAAACATCTATAGCCGCACGTAAAACCGATTGCTGTCGTGGCGACGACGCGTGCCGTGGCGATGCGTCGCTACGCTATATGATAGTATAATATATTATATAGCCTGTAATTATGTTGTAATATGTGTTATGTATTTAATGAAAATATATGTTTATTAAACGAGATGGGTGTAAAAATCCAGGATTCAACCTCTTCGTCTTCATGTGACCTTGTGACCCCTATACCTCGGGGGTCTGTTGATCCACAGGGCCCATATTCAAACTCGACCGAGGTATGAGCCCAAGGTGTCTGCACACCAAGTTACAAGTCAATTGGTCCAGTGGTTCCGGAGCTATGCCTGTCACTAACAGACAGACACACAGACCCACAAAGTGTTTTCACATTAATCTCTTCGAAGAAGACTCAGAGGTTAATAAACAATCATCATTTTCTGGAAAAAGCGTAATATTATATTTTGCGTTATGCCATATAAGTTCCTGTCGTAATCTGTTCTTTTATGCATATTACTTGTACAAAATAATTTCGATGTTTCACATCTACCAGGTAATCATCGTAGCAAATGGAAATCTGTAGTCTCTGCCTACCCCTCTGGGAAACAGGCGTGAATCTATGTATGTATGTACATCTGCCAGGCGTCCCGTGACGGCTCATTTGATATTGTTTAAACATTCAAATAGGACCTTTTGCATATAAGACGTATTTGTGCACCCAAGATTCGCTTGCCATAAAATAAAACTTAGTTTAATCGGAATCAAATTTAAGCTACTAAACGAATCTACTTAAGAGTCAATGTTTATATACGCAAAAGCACAACGTAGTTTGTTTGTAATCGAAATTTTGATATCTGTATTTGCTGATTTAAGGAAACGGCCTCGATGGCGTAGTGGTTAGTGTAAACGACTACCTACCACGTCTGAGGTCGCGGGTTCGATTCCCGCACAAGTCAATCATTTGTGTGCATGAAACATGGATGTTTGTCTTGGTCTGGGTGTTTCTATGTATAATATGTATGTTTATCCATTGTCTAGTACCCATAGTACAAGCTCTGCTTAGTTTGGGCTAGATGGTGTTGTGTGTATGTGATAGAATATATTAATATTATATTATATATTACATATAATTATATTACATATTTAAAAAAAAAAAAATTTCGTGAACATTTGGTGTTTCCTTAACCTACTGTTTGGAGTATCCAAATACTTGTACTAGGACACCCCGCTCTTTCACATCTATCATCTATATATATATATATATATATATATATATATATATATATATATATATATATATATATATATATATATATATTATGTTATTTGTAACTACCAAATACTTGGGATGAGGAATATAGGCATGTGACTTCACACATTTAATATAAACCATAGACCTCTGCCTACTATTACACACACATTTCGCAACCTATAGTAGGCGAGCTTAGTAGGCATAGGGCATAGTTCAAGACACACAGTCTTGAACTATGCCCTATGCATACACTGAGTTTTATCTGACCGAAAAACCGAATAACACTTTTCCGGTGGGTATTGCACCCAAAACCTCATGCATAGTAGACGCACATAGTACCGCTGTGCCATCGAAACTTCAATTCAATCTGCTGAACTTAATCCTAATCCTAATATCCGAATCCTAATCCTAATATCCTAATCCTAATATCCTAATTCCTAATATTCCTAATTCCTAATTCCTATTACTAATCATAATTCCTAATCTTAGCTAATATTATAAAAGCGAAAATGAGTTTGTTTGTTACCTTTTCACGACTAAACCACTGAACCGATCATCCTAAAATTTTGCATATACGTTGACAGGTGTACAGAAACAGACATAGGCTACCTTTCATCCCGAAAAAAATTACTATTCCCGAGGAAAACAACAAAAACGTTATAATAATAATAATAATAATAATATTCTACCACATACACACAACACCATCTAGCCCAAACTAAGCAGAGCTTGTACTATGGGTACTAGACAATGGATAAACATACATATATACTTTTTTTTTTGTATCTTATGATAATAGATGGCGCCACGTGTCTTTCGAATCATGATTAAATTATATTATTACAAACAGAGTACAACCCGAATTGATTGTCAAATTCTAAATTAACGCGAGCGAAGCCGCGGGCAAAAGCTACTAGAGTAATATATGTAATTCAGACATGAACGCGGTAAATAATACAATTATGTTGTTTCCGGACAACAAATTAAAAAACCATGAATGAAAATTTTGTAGTTTAGTAATATATGTATTTCAAAAATAAGTAACACGTATTCTACACCATAAGGTCTTTTCACCATTTCCTATATCACGGTTACCATGAAATGGATCGCAGAACTGACCACTTAAACTAACCCATATGCACACAATATAATCTAAAGCACTAACATATAAACACATAACTCTTTTAAGGCTTTAGTGCGACGAATAAAACTGACATGAGAGAGCTATCATGAAAGTCTACGGTTGATGGTAACTCATAATGCATGAATGTTAAGCATGCAATGCATGGGGTTTATTTTATTCGACATTTATTACCATTTTAGGTGCGTAATGCAGTCTAAAATGTGCATATATAAATGATGTTTTTACTGTTAGAATTGTACTCAAACTTGTTTCGATTTTATTATAGTGCAAATTTTTATAGTACAAAAAACAGTTAAGTAGAAATTGAGTTTCTACTTAACTGTTTTTTGCACTATAAAATTACTAGAATTTTCTCGCGGCTTCGCTTACATTAAAGTAGCCTACGTTTAGGTTAGGTTAGTAACAGTACATTCTGGATGAAAGAGGAACACCCCTGATAACGCGTCTGAAAATATCATGATGATCGGTCGAATAATTAAGGCGTGAAAGCGTAACAAACAAACTAGCAAACTCACATTCGTAATTATAATATTACTTAGAATAATATCAGCACTGTATATAAAATGTCTCACTGAGCATGGGCCTCTTCTCCATGCGAGAAAGGTTTAAGCTATATAATAGCCTACCACGCTAGAACATGAGTAGATAAACGGAACAGAGACTAAGCTTCTTAAGAACGTGCAAAATTGTTACCTATTTTGGTAGGGTTGTCACAATAGATGAAGACAAATTAAACAAAACATTTGTTAAATAGTTTTATTATTCAATATGATAGAATACTTTACAAATTACTTACTCTAATAATTTTCTTTATATAATTTTTGTTTTTTAATAATTTATTGTTTCTTTTAATGGTGTGGTAAATTCTGAATGTAACATAAAGTTTTTTCAAGAGTTCCCTCGTAAGGAGACAATGCTGGCTGCAGCAGCAGTTATAATATTGGTAAGGCTACTAATGTAAAGTTGTATTAGAAAATACTTTTGCTAAGATGCGTATATAAGCGTAATAAAATCGTTCAATTCAGTCTTCACACCCCTTTAGACTTTATTCGAATAAACTGGAATTTCAAAAATATTGTATACATAAGAGGTATAGTGTTAAGCAGCGTTAAGCCATTAGACCATCTGAAAGTCTCAAGTTCAGTTCAATATATGCTCTGAATTTTTAAACTTATATGCGAGAATACCAGCGTTGCAGTATATACTGCAACAATAGCTGACGCAGTTGCCTAATTTGATCTCCATGTACCGTTTTCTGCTTAATTGTATTTATTATTGTTTTTAAAATTATGTATGTATGGAGATTCAAATAAAACATTTTTCTTTCTTTCTTTCTTTCTTTCCAACAACTGACCTACCTAACACTCTGTACGAGAGCAAAATAAGTAATATACAGTGTATCTTAAAATAAGTACAAAAACCTGACTTACCTTAGTAATACGAGTATAACGCATTATATTACTCGCACTTTGTTTTTAAAAAATAATACAAAAGCTATTTAACTGATGATCAAGCACAAATCAACTGCATTCATCAGTTGACTTATTTAATATTAAAATGAAGCATTTTTCTCTGATAAATGTAATAGATAAATTTAATATTTAGTTTCCCATATAATTTTAACAGTAAAGTAAATACTGATCCAAAAGTAACAAAATATTTTCATTACATAAATAAAATATTTACATAACTTTACAGTTATGTAAATATTATATTTATGTATTCTTGTGGCTTACATTTGCGCTTCTATTTATAGACTACCATCAATTCTAGATTCTATCCTCAAGTCAGATGAAATGTTAATAAGATATTTTGATACAAAACATCTTATTAACATTATATTTTTATCTTATCCTATTATCTTATCTTATATCTTATCACGTTAAACTGGCGAGCGTGTATGATGAATGTTATGAAAGTGAATGAAGCCAGAGAAGTGTGTCGGGATCGTAGCAAATGAAAATCCATAGTCTTTGCCTACCCCTCTGGGAAACAGGCGTGAATCTATGTAATCTATCTATCTATTTGATACAAAATCTACTTATTTATTTGTTTTAACTATAAGTTTGGTCGTTAAATTTAACTAAATTCCTTTTAATTCTTTTTAATCTATTTATCAATAATCATACAATATAAAAATAAAATAAAAAATATCTTACACCGAAATTAGAGCAAAATTATCAAATATATTATGCAAAGTAAAACATGTTTTTGTATTAAACTGCATTTTTATAGGGCTGAACACTGACCCCCAAAATAAAGGCAATCGCCTAGTTTGGAGGACCAGTATCAGTATGTTTAAATAAAATATAACAACAATGTTCTAGCAAATCAAAATTGTAATGTGTAAAACGTTTGTATTTATCAGAGACAATAAAGATATTATTATTATTATTATTATTAAAAAAAAACAGAAGACAACTAAACACACCCACTTATGTGATTTTAAACCATAATTGCTGCAATGTGCATCATACACCTCTGCTTATCCCTTCAGGGATATGTCGCCGTTAGTCAAAGCAGACCAGCATGCATACCAATCGTGAATCATTCTACTGCGTCTCCTTGCAGTTAAATAAATTACGTTCGTATTTCCCAAAAGGGTGATGCTAAGGTGAATCACTGATCACATTTTCGCTACTTATAAGTATCACGCAACGTGACTTTAAATGCTCCAGCATTTTTCTATACTAATTAATATTAGTATAGAAGTACAAACACAAATAAATAAAAAATGTGTGTGTGTACCAGAGTACACAGGTAAGAAGTGAAACTTCTTTACGACATATCATTTTTCTACTATTAAAAAATTATTTAACTAACTTTAATATTAATATTTATTTCATAACTTAATAAAAATAATTCAAAGCAGATATTTAATGACTTAATCAATTACACAAGTTATGAATAAATAATTGGAATTATCTTTTCAAAGTAATACAATTATATGATGACAGTTAATCTTGTAGAAATGCAAGGATTTTATAAAATTAAAAATGAATAAATAAATCATTAAAAACGAACAATTAAAAAAGATGTACGTATACATATTTTTATTTTCTAATCGTGTTTTGTTTTATTTTTAAATTATTATTTAATTTATATTTTTTATTGTTTTTAGAATTAATAATGTTCACTAGATTTACAGTCATATTTATTAATACTTGCTAATTTTAACAGATTTATATACATTCACTGATACTTACAATCAAAAAGTGAGGTTAACCTCAAATAAATATTAAAATCATGCTCATACGTGTTGAATTTATAAAACGAAATATATAATCCCTCTCACTTTTCTTGTAAATTCACTTAAATTTGAATAAGGATTTTTATTTTATCACTTTCAAATTAATATATTGTTATTCTTATTTCAAACCAAACTTCAAAACTAATATATTGTTGTTATTATTATAATATATTACATTATATTCTTTACGTCACTATACTAAACTTTGATAAAAAAAGCAACATGGCGCGTAACCGAAAAACGTGACGATTTTTTTTTACACTGCTACAAAATTTCGATAAAGAAGTTTCACTTAAAAAATCAAATCTTTCCTCTTTATAATAATTAAAGAGGAAAGATTTGATTTTTTGTTTGTTTGTACGGATTTAACTCTAAAACGAATAAACCGATTTTAAAAATTCTTTCATCTTAAGAGAGTTATATTATCACCGAGTAACATAGGCTACATTTTATTTAAAAAAGGGATTAAATATAATGATCAGCAAAAATAATAATTGGTGTGCAGGGTGCGGGGTAGCCCCAATAGCATTCTAAACATGATTGCTAGTCGGTTGGGCTGTATATACGTGAATCGCTGCGGTGCCATCTCTCACGGAGTGATACAGCGGTGAGTCGCGTGTGTGCGGTCCAGCCGACTACATAATATAGTTTATAGTTTGTTTATTACTATAACACTAACAGTTTGTAAGGTATACTAACAATTTAATTAATTTTTATTATGAGTCGTTTTAGTTACTTGAATAAACGAAATTTATTATTATTATTATATATTATTAATAGGTACTTAAGTAGTATAATAAGTATTACATAAACGTTTATTTTTTGTTTCTATATCAAGTTTCCTTAAATTGTAATTGTGTTTTGGAACGTCATACTTAAGTAAATGCTCAGTTGATAACGGTTTGACGATATTTGATTCTGTAAAAATATTTGAGAGTACTCAGTTGAGACTTTCTACTTTTTTCAGTTCAGAAACCGGGGCTAGTTTCTTTAATAGTTTAAGGTTTTGTTGGTTTGGAATCTTAATTTTTTAATCTTCTGGGCCAACGCTCTTGCCCCGAGGCTTAGATAGAATTTCTTTTACTGTTGATGATTGGTCTGATGTTCAGTTAATTGATGATTAAAAAGTGCATTTTAACTATTTTGACATAATTTCGTAGTTGATTAATTGACAGAGCATTATAAATCAAAGGTGGTATACAAACGCAGGTTCAGGTAAAATTTATTGCTAGTGACTTGTGACGACTTAAACCCTTACGCCATTCGAACGAATTCTCGACCAAGTTCTATATTGTTTACATTATGTTAAAAATGTATAACAATAAAAATAACGGCGGCTTATGGTAAATATATAAAAAACTCCAATGCAGTTACTTTCATTGGCGTTGCTTGATGCTTGCCCAACGAGAACCAAAGATCAAAATGATAAATTCAGATACCTTTAGCTAACCGAATAATAAGCAAAATAATACTAACTTCTTCTCCCTAGCCTTTATTATTCCCAAGTCACTTGGGGTCGGCTTTTCTGGTCTAACCGGATTTTACTGGATATCAGTTTTTACACGGAGCGGCTGCCACCTGACTAGACCAGTGTATTGATATTATAGGGCACTGACTTCCTAATAACGACTGCCATAGATGTTCATGGCAGCCGGGACCGACGGCTTAACGTGCTCTCCGAGGCACGGAGCAGGCAATAATTGTCAATCAATACGCACATAATTTCGAAAAGTCATATAACTTCCGAAAGTCAGAGGTGCGCGACGTGGGTTCGAACCCGAGACCCTCTGCATTGCAGTCTGTTGGTCTTCCCACTGAGCTATCGCTAAAATAATACTAATTATTAATATTATAAATGCGAATGTCAGTTTGTTTGTTACAATTTTACGCCTTAACTACTCGACCGACCATCATGGAATATCGCAAACACGTTATCAGGGGTACAGAAAAAGGTATGTCCTTTTCTGTACCTCTCATTAAGAAAAAATACAGTTTCTAAGAGATAACTAGTATCAATATAACATACATCCAAATATCCAGACAACATTTTCATTGGACGTGAAAGCGACAATTATAATAAACTATTTAATAGTCAGATCATTTTGAAAGTCTTAGGATTAAACGTGAAACTACGAAACAGTCTAATAGTATCTCCGGTAGGCTTACACTTCTTATATAGTTAAGCTGTAATCCTAACTTCCTAACTAATATTATAAAAGCGAAAATGAGTTTGTTTGTTTGTTACCTTTTCACGCCTAAACCACTGAACCGATCATCCTGAAATTTTGTATATACGTTGTCAAGTGTACAGAAACGGACATAGGCTACCTTTCATCCAGAAAAAAAATACTGTTCCCGAGAAAAACAACAATAACGTTCTTATGATAATAGATGGCGCCACGTACCTTTCGAATCATGATTTAATTATATTATTACAAGCAGAGTACAACCCGAATTGATTGTCAAATTCTAAATTAACGCTAGCAAAGCCGCGGGCAAAAGCCAGTTAGCTATAACATTGACTTCAATCAATACACCCCCAAAGCGTAAAGCAGAAGCGTATGACATCCACATTGCTGTATTTTAGGTTCCACATTATAGGTGACAAGCCTATTGCCCAGGTACACTCACTTCGTACCGCTACTAAAAATTACCTAACAAAAACCTCATATAACACCTTCTTCAACCCTGGAATCCAACCAGAGATTTCATAATCACACGCAAACTTAAACCACGATACCATCAAAATTATAATTAAAATAAAAAAGATACATTGTCTCAAATAAATTGTCAACTAACAAGTCCTAGTAGTCCGGCATACAACGACTTCAAGATAAAATGCATGTTTATTTATTCTATAGCAATAAATTATGACGGGTATATATAATAAAAAATGATAATGCGAACGTATGAATATAAAATGAACAGCAGTGGCGTATAACTCGTGCAGTTCGCCTCGCCATGTGATCTCTGTGCCGTACGCTTGCCGACGATAGTGCTACATCACTCGTGAATTACGAGGTGTATTATTGCATTCGAGTTTATATTTTACTTTAAACTGTCTTAGAATATCAGACATAATTAAGAGTCTATTGTGTCTGGCCGTCGGTGTGCCGCTGCGAGACAACTTGTATTAATTCCTGTGTCTCGGGTGAATTTATAGACTTGCAAAACGAAGGACACAAAGAAAACCCAGACCCGGGAAAACTATTTAAGGTTGACACTTATTTTTGACTCTTATGAATGTCGAACCCACAACACTTGTCATACTGGCAGTGGCAAAGTGATCATCTAAACCACTGCGACATCTATGAAGTCAGTATTGTTGAGACATAATGACCGATTTCTCTATAAAGAGTTTGATTATAACTAGGGGTCGGAATAGATAGAGTTTTTAAGTACCAAATGACGTCAAATATGCTCCTACGAAATCTTAATATGGATATGCCTTTTTTAAATCCCGGGATTGTCTTAGTATTCTAAATTTGTTTACCTTCTTTGGACACAAAACATTAATTTTCATTCGAAAAACATAATTAAGAAATAATTTATTTATACAAATATATAAAAGTGATTGGTTCCTGCATTGAAAAAATTATGATAATATATTTAGTTAATGATATGGACGATGAACCTTTAGCTTCCACCTGTGTTTCTAACATAGTTGAAATAGATTCTGATCGATTTGTTGTTATTTCATTTTATTTCATTCATATGTAGATACTGTTTAATAAAAAAATATATACTTAGAGTCAAGTTTGTTTCATTTTTGCACATATAATAGAAAATAATTAAACTTTATCAAGCCGCCAGGCGGCGAGTACTAATATTCCGTCAAGCGCCATTTGCCGGCGTGTTACGTGTAACGCTACTTAGTTTGTGTTTAACACAGGAAAAAAGAGTTTTATAAGATAATAATATCAATCCCGGAAGTTTGAGAAAACAATTTTGATTAATCCCCAATTCCGGCTTTAAAAGGCATATCCATGTTAAGATTTCGTAGGTAGTTTTACGTCATTTGGTACTTAAAAACTCTACCTATTCCGACCCCTGATTATAACACAAGGGTGCTTTGCTTCAGAAGATTAGCTTACTTATGGTTGCTATCTTACAGAAGATTATAGTATAGAGATACTTCGACAGCCAGAACTATCCTATTCTACTCCACTTCTCGTGGAATATATCTTAATAGTCCCTCACCGAGCCTTTACCAACGTTTATCCCACAGAAACGCGCAGACTTGATATGTGTACCAAACATCTAATGCCCTTTCATTATCTCAGCCGAAATACGGACTAATTAGTGTAATGCAAATTGCATGTAAGCGACATGTAATTGTCTTTAATAAGAAATAAAAAAATATTTAACCGAAATACGTGTACTGTTGGACATAGACCTCCCCCAAGGTTTTCCACACAGACCGGTCTTGGGCCACCAGCATTTAACGATATACGCGTGATTAAATAACAATCAACCAATCACCGTCATAAATCTTCATATTTATAACATCAATAGGTTATCATTATAGTAGAAAGAGGCAGACCCAGGAGGGCATTCTCTGGCAAAATAAAGGAAAAGGCGAAAGTCATGTCTTATAAGGAGGTTAAGATCTTAGCCGACAGTCGAGAAAGATGGCGTATACTCCACCGACAAGACCAAACCTCGTGTAAGGAAAAGAAGGTTGCCGTCAAAATCTATATAACACATTAAATTTCTAGAAAATTCGCTCGCAACATTGTTCCTCTCGTCTGTACATCGAGTTTTAAAACTATAAAATGCTAACACCATACAAACTGCTGACTCAGCTACCTCAACATACGTCGTAGGTTTACGAGTCGTATACTCACACCAGTGCCTCATATAAATATTGTTTAACTTGCAGGTTTCATACTAAGTAAGATTCTCAAGACCGAATTTCGGTCACGGCTGTCAATGGAGACTGGGCATTTGTGTAGGTGACATTATTTTTTCTTTTGTTTACTTACACACAACAGCATCTAGCCTAAACTAAGCAGAGCTTGTACTATGGGTACTAGACAATAGATAAACATACATATATACCTCTTTTTTTGTAAATACATACATATTATACATAGAAACACTCAGACCAAGACAAACATCCATGTCCATGCGCACAAATGTTTGACTTGTGCTGGAATCGAAACCGCGACCTCATGCGTGGCAGTCGGTTACACTAACCACTACGCTATCGAGGCCGACAAATTTTTAATTATGATATGTATGTGCGTAAATACTAGTGCACTCTCTAATTCCTAAATCTTATAGTCGGATGGGACAGCAATTCGATACGATTGAAGAAAAATCTGGCGCAAGAGCAACGGCTTAACGTGCTTGCCGAGGCATAAATGTCCTAAATACCGGGCTTTTTACCGGTGTTTACCGGGGATTTCTTTACAGGAAACCCACCAACTCTATGTCGGCTCAATCCAGGAAACCAAGACTTGCACAGCAGTCGCATTCACTGCTGCTGCCTTACCGAGGCATTTATTTATACTACCTACTAAAATGGCATATAAGCATACGGTCCCTCTGGTAATAATAACCTCCAAAGCTTTCGCCCGCGGCTCCGCTCGCGTTAATTTCGAATTTGACAATCAATTCGGGTTGTACTCTGCTTGTAATAATATAATTCAATCATGATTAGAAAGACACGTGGCGCCATCTATTATCATAAGAACGTTATTGTTGTTTTCCTCGGGAACAGTAAGTTTTTCAGGATGAAAGGTAGCCTCTGTCCGTTTCTGTGCACCTGACAATGTATATGCAAAATTTCAGAATGATCGGTTCAGTGGTTTAGGCGTGAAAAGGTAATAAACAAACAAACAAACAAACTCATTTTTGCTTTTATAATATTAGTTAGGATAGTTAGGATTAGGATTAGGATTGTCTTACGTAGGATTTAAATCCACAATACTCATCATAGCGGCAGTGTCAAGACGAAAACTTGCCTGCTGTGCCATCCTTGCCGTCAATTGCTTTATGTATAAGGGCGGCTTTATGTATACCGTGCTTTTTAACATATAGTCGCTTGTTATAGTGTGTAACAATTATCTTTTGCCGCTTCTTCATGAAAAGTAGCTAGACTGTGAGACAGGAGGCCAAAGATTATCGGCACCCTACTGACGGCACAGCGCCCACCTAAAGAGCCTTCAAAACTCTATTCACCGTACAAAACTAGATTGTTTAGCTGTAAGGTGCATATACTTTCACATGGAAAATCTATTACTCAAAATAAAATAATACATAATATGTATGTACATACACTCCCACCTTCACACCTATGGATTCAGGCGGGTGGGGATCCAAAAAGGTAGCACATTTCTCTAGCTAATATTTTACGTCTTCGTTCGTAGTTACGAGCCTATTGATATTCCCAGGGACTAGGGCAATATGCGCAGTAAACGACAATAGTATTTCTAAGTAAAACAAATTTTTTAACAATTTGTCCACGCTGAGAATCGAACCCAATACTTTACAATCGCAGGCAAACATGTACGCAACTTATGTGACAGACCAACGAGGCAGTTATTTATATGTTATTGTATAATTATAGAGGATAATGATCATATAGAGAGAACATTTGATACGAAGACACAAAAAATATGATACCTTAAATCTCTTTGATTAGATATGCTAGAAAATTAAATAAAATTTAAGTTGTGTGTGAATTAAAGATGATTTAAGAATATGAAAAGGCAAACATTTCAAAAATACTGAATTAAGAGTTCAGTGGTACAGTGGCATAAAATTGCGGTAAGGTTTACTGTCGGTAGTGAAGTCTGGGATTCGATTCTTGAATCTAAAACTTAATGTTATTGATGATTTCTATAAGAAAATTCCTACTAGCAGCATTGTGCCTGGTGGAGGATAACAGGTCCGTTGTTTATTACATGGGACCTTGACATAATTAGCAAAAGTATACGGTCTACGCTCCTTCAACGAAATACCAAAAAAAAAATATTTAAAAAATCTTTCTTAGACTATCATGACTATCAAATGCATTTATCCAACTTTTAATACGACCACACTTATTAGTTACACTATGAACAAGTGCATTGACATGTGACAAGTCCCGTGTGACCTTGAAGCCGTCCCTCCTCCAGCCCGCACCCCGTAAAACCGGGTGAAGTATATTTTAACCCTAAATTAAGTGGTGAGATTTCCTTCGAGAGTCCGCGCCGTCGGGTCGCGACGAACAAGATAAGAACACCAAAAGACTTATCTGCTGAAAGTTGCTATTCAAACTTCGACTTTTGGAAGTGAGTGTTAAGGTTCTTTTTGGCGGTTTAGTGAAATCTGATTGCAGGGGTGTGTAGTGGGCTTGTTCGAAGCGTCCTCTAAGAAAATGGAGACAATACGATTATAGTATCGCAGTATATGTAACGATTTCAGAGTAGTGTTATCTGATGTTTTTAACATGACTTATGTACGAGTATATGTTTATACATGTAATCTGCTCGTATTTTTTATGGATTTCTATAGTTACTATGATTTTATATAATATGTTTTTTTTAATATGTTGAACACTATACCATTAAAAACCCATAAAATAAAAAAATAATTGAATACATAAAAGGATTTAAAAATGATTATTATAAAGTCAAGAAATAAGATAATTTTAAATAAATTATTAAGTAAAATATAATGTTTACATGTACCTAATTTAATTAATGAAAAAATACGTAAGGTACATGCGTTCTAATTACTTTTTCATGACTTAACCTTTACGAAAAGCCAGCAATGTATTAATTCTGCTTCGGTCATTATTGTTTAAAAAAACAGGATAGGTATGCAGAAATTAAATAAAACATGAATATTTACTAATATGCGATAATTGCAATTAAAACTGAATAGTTACATTTTAAAATGAAGTTATATTACCATTAAATATTTAATATAGTATTTCATTTTATTACGTAAAATGTATATTTTTATCTACTAACATCTGATTGTTACATTCACATTTTTTTATCATTATTAATAGCATTGAAGTCATCACAATCTGAGAACCCAGCATATACATTAAACCACCCGAATATTATTATGTATAATACAATAATTTAGACTATCCTCTCATCCTCTCTTTCCAACCAACATTCACCGTATCTATCATCCTTTTCTAAACCAGTCTACAGCCGGATTTCGCGACGGTTTTTTCGATTTTTCACATTTGCGCTACAGTGCTGATTGATAGAAGGGTAGGGGGGTTGAGACGGGTGGGAGGGGGTTAGGTAGTTGAGTGCAGTCCTCCAGAGATGTCGCTGGACTAACATTTAGGATACTTTTATCTTTATTTTGTTGCTTAGTGGAATAGAATCTCTAATAAAATACGCATTGCGTATGCGTTTTTTTAAATGGCGTTGCCCGGCCTTTGGGCGATAGTCCAAGTAGGTGCATTGTCGTTAAGTCCCGCTGATTTTTATACTGTTGTGGGTAGCGGGTTCATTCTTGTTTTGGTGTCTATGAAACACTTGGGTTTGTTTATGTGCAACTTTTACAATTAAGAACAAGTGTAATACTGGGTAGAATTTTCTTTTCGTTTTTGCTTTTTGTTTAAATCCATTGTAGTGGTGGAGAGTTATTAGACTGCTATACGAATAGTCCTTGGTTCAAGTTCAAGGCGGGAAAATTCGACTTTTCGTTGTTTGTTAATTACTGTTGTTTAGCTTTTAACTTTTAATTTTACTCTAGCGTAGGATAGTAGTCGGCTTTGGCAGTTTTAACATAGTCTTATTATCTTAATATTGCCTTACGTTTAAGTGAATCAGAAGTTAAACTGCTTATTTTATCGCGTTGATTATTAACACTTTTTTCACAAACGTCTTTCAACAGCCATGTCAAAGTCAAAGTAAAAGTCAAAAATCATTTATTCACATACTCGTAGGTCACAAAGTAACACCTATGAACGTGATGTTCTTGTAGTCACCCCGGGGCATATGTAAATTTAAATGTACATAGTTTTAATAATTTTAAATAACTAAAATAGGTATTTAGGTAGTGGTTTAGTATTATAGGTTGAGTAGTTCTAATCCTAACTTCCTAACTAATATTATAAAAGCGAAAATGAGTTTGTTTGTTTATTATCTTTTCATGCCTAAACCACTGAACCGTACATCATAAAATTTTGCTTATACGTTGACAGGTGTACAGAAACGGACATAGGCTACCTTTCATCCCGTAAAAAAATGACTGTTCCCGAGGAAAACAATAATAACGTTCTTATGATAATAGATGGCGCACGTGTCTTACGAATCATGATTGAATTATATTATTACAAGCAGAGCACAATCCGAATTGATTGTCAAATTGTAAATTAACGCGAGCGGAGCCGCGGGCAAAAGCCAGTAGAGTAATATTTTCAAAATTTTTGCTTATTTTTATTATTATCTTCCATTAAAATGAATGTCTCAAAAATGATTAATATTTTTATGTTGAGAAAAGCCCTATGTCAGCAGAGGAACACTCGTTAGAATATGTTTGATATGTTTGCTTTAGTACCTAGAAGAAACTTTACGATGTTAGATTAAAGTAACAATGTGTTTGCATTTTGGTAGTATTCTTGTCCATCTAAAAGATATTTGTTTCGTCAACTATCTTGGTACTGGGTACCGGGCAAAAATATGTGTTAAAATTAAATTAAATTAAAATTAAAAATTGTTAATTATCGCTTTCTTATAAGCTTTTTTATAATCAGTAGTTGGGGACTTCTTTTAAGTAAACATTACCTGTGTTAGGAGACCCCGCTCTTCACAATACAATAATAATATAATTGCACAAGTTGCACAATATTTTAAACAAATGGTTAATAAATATAATATATATACTTAGGTATATAATTAAATTTGTTGAGTAAATAAGTGTATATATATATGTAAGTATGTCTGTGGGTGTGTGAATGTGTGTCGTGTGTGTATGTGTGTGTGTGTGTGTGTGTGTGTGTGAGGGTGTTGGTACTGGGTACCGGGTAAAAATGTGTGTTTTCGGTTGTAGTCGATCATGAGGTTCCGGGTTTGATTCTTAGATCGGGCAGTGTGTTTTTTCAGTTGCGATTTTTTCACAATAGATATACGAGTATTTACTAATCTTCTCTTCTCTCTAGCCTTTATTATCCCCAAGTCACTTGGGTCGGCTTTCTAGTCTAACCGGATTTGACTGGATATCAGTTTTTACACGGAGCGACTGCCATCTGACCTCCGCAACCTGAAGGCTAACGATACCCTAAAGCTAGACCAGTGTCAGGATATTAGAGAGCACTAACTTCGCAATAACGACTGCCATAGATGTTCATGGCAGCCGGGACCGACGGCTTAACGTGCTCTACGAGGCACGGAGCAGGCGATAATTGTCAATCAATACGCAAATAATTTCGAAAAGTCATAATAATATAATTTCTGAAAGTCAGTGGTGCGCGACGTGGGTTCGAACCCGAGACCCTGTGCATTGCATTCTGTTGGTCTCCCCACTGAGCTGTCGCTGTACCTCGCTATTTTCCTAAGACCGGGCTGAAATTTTTTGATAGAAACACGCAATAACTTATTGTTGGTCTGATTAGGAAAACAAACCCGAGGCTTGACGTACATCACTCGTGTTCACTACCGCTGCGCCATCGAGTTTGCCATATTTACTGCCAAGATCGCTGAAAAATATATATCTCACCTGCGAGCGGTTAGTGAAGCTTGTAGAATCACAAATATTACTTACATATTGCTGACTCTCAAGAAGAAGTCGTTACGTTACCAGTACAAGAGACACTAAAGAAGACCTACTAACAACTACATCCACATACCCTGACGACAGCACTTACTACAAGATTTCTGAATACCCTACTCGCAGCAAGGAATATACACAAGATGATTGATATGTACTACATTCATCTGTGACATTTTCACCACTATACCCAAGTTTGAAATGAAATTTGGCATACAGATTATTCGTAGTCGAATGCTTGATATAGGTTTTATAAAAGGTAAAAACGCCTGCTTAGTTGTTTAATATAAATTAGTATTCGCCCAGAGGTTGAAATTCGACCATAACCTGTTTTGAACATTTGAGGAAAACATATTATAGGTTTGCATTTACCTATCTATACTAGTCAAGTGCGAGTCCGACTCGAACACGAAGGGTACCTTACCATCATACAAGATATAACACTATGTACTTTTCATAACGTTTTGTCATAGCGGCAATAGAAATAGACCACCTGTGGTAAATTCAACTCTCTACCTAATACGATTCATAAAAGACAACCTGCTGACAGACAGAAGGACGGATGAATGGACAGCGAAGGCTTAGAATGGGGTCCCGTTAGCACCTTTTGGTCACGGCTAAAAACTAACATTTTTTTTTATTTATATCGAAACAAAACTAAACAAAAATCTATACGAATAAATAAAATTGAAGTGGCTGTTTGTAATGTCAAAATAACAGCTTTTTATCTAATGCATATGAAAGTATATAAGGTACCTATACAAAAAGATCTATTTTTAAAATTTTTGTCTGACTGTCTGATTGTTCCGGCTAATATCCGAAACGACTGAACCGATTTTGACGGGACTTTCACTGGCAGATAGCTGATGTTATAAGCAGTAACTTAGGCTACGTTGATTAAAAAAAAATAGGGTTCCGCGGATACAAACACTTTTTAATAAAATCTACGCGGACGAAGTCGCAGGTAACAGCTAGTAATAAATATAAATAATTCCACATTCATTCATTATAATAAAACATTTTCTCCTATTATCCAAGAATCGATTCCGGGTCGAGCTATGCAAACTTAGTTACACTATCTTAAAATTTCTCAATAACTGTGCCTAGTGAACGGCGATAAGCTCGCCCCACGTGTAACCTAAAGTCATAGTAATCAAAATGTGGATGTATACACCTCCAGCTACTCCTATGAGATCGAGGCGTGACGCCATGTACACATGAACAATGACAGTACACCCATTGCCAAAAGAATTGATAAACGACTGCACCAGCGTAATAACTCTTGAATGGGCCAAAGGATTATTGTAAGGGTAATTTATAAGGCAAATTATTGTAAAGGGGAAGATGGTCTATTGTGTAAGCCGTTAGCCGCTACTCTGGCAGCCTGTCACAATAAAACCAGGCATTGCCAACTTTTAACTACGTATATTTATAGAGGACGTTGGTCCAAGTAGAGCGTCGAATGGGACGCTTCTATGCTCAAACCTTTTAGGGATTAAAATTCCTTTTCTGTAGCTGTGTTGCAACGTTAGAAATATGTTCTAAGAGTACCATAAACTTTGGGCTGGGATCTATTTTCATTTCTATTTCCATTTAGACATACTCTAATGTAATATCAGCCCAGAATGTAACTCCCCCACTGCTGGGCACTGGCCTCTTCTCAGTGTGTATATACTCTAATGTGTTTTTCCGTCTAGTGGCATGAGCTTGCATTCGGCCAATAGGGAAGTTTTGGGTTCGAAACCTAATAAGTAAAGTTTTATTTGGTTTTTAGATCAGGAAATTTTAGTGACAGTTCGGAGTAATTATTAGGAGCCCATATTATATGATACTTACAACAGGGGAAACTTGGGATTTCGCGCAAACTGGAATAGCCTGGCTAATTCTCATAGATTCATCGTGAGTCTATATAAATATTAAAACAATGGAAATAAGGAACACTTAGGACCATATTGGGGTTTTGTGGGTCACACTATTTTTGGCAGCAGCAAGACGACCATTTAAGCCACTGCGCCACTCATGCAGACAAGTTTATTTCGTTCCCTATAGAGGATTTAGATAGCTAAATATAAAGAGCCACTGCGCCACTCATACAAACAAGTTTATTTCGTGCCCTATAGAGGATTTAGATAGCTAAATATAAAGTCTAGACATATGTTAACTAGCAATTCATTTCGTTTATCACTAACTCATCTAAGAGGCCGTCAAATAAAAATTAGAACTATTACGCGATTAATCTAATTTAAAAGAAGTTGATCCTATCGAGGCCTACAAGACTTATTGTCAAATGCCACGCACGCTGCTCTTTATATTAACTAACTAGCTTTTGCCCGCGGCTTCGCTCACGTTAATTTAAAATTCGACAATCAATTCGGGTTGTACTCTGCTTGTAATAATATAATTCAATCATTATTCGAAGAAACGTGGCTATTTTTATTGTTTTCCTCGGGAACAGTAACTTTTTTCGGGATGAAATGTTCGTTTCTGTACACCTGACAACGTATATACAAAATTTCAGGATGATCGGTTCTGTGGTTTAGGCGTGAAAAGGTAACTAACAAACAAACAAACTCATTTTCGCTTTTATAATATTAATTAGGATTAGGATAGGACATTATAGGTGCGAATGTGAGTTTCTTTGCTTATTACGGTTGAAAACCTCAACTAATCGACCAATCATCAAGCAATTTTGAATATACGTTGTCTGGGATACAAAAGAAGACAGAGTACCTTTCATCGAGAAAAAAGTATTGTTCCCGAGGGATATTAGGAGTTCATCCCATCAAGGTCTCCAAGACACATTTTATAATGCAGTGCTGCTTTTACAATACATAATATGGCAAACAAGCATACCGTCTGCCTAATGGAAAACGGTTACAGTAGCCTGTGATTATTTACCATGCCGCATGCCGGAGGTCTTACTCGTTTATTGTGGACATTAGAGTAAAGTTATTAAAGGTAGAATTAAAGGAAAGAAATGAGAAAGGAAGATATGACAGCTTTTGAACTTTTAGTCACCAAGTAATACGCACTAACTTGAGTAAAAGATGGGATAAAACGAAAGCAGTGAGAGATGTAGGTGAGACTCGGACCATTTTGAGAATTCCCTAACAGAAAATGCCAATAAAACGTCATCCGTCACGTAAATCGAAGTCATACGCCACATAGAAGGAACTTATGCAGCAGAACATACAAGAAAAAATAAACCAACAATAAATACAAAAAATTAAAAGAACACTTTATATCGTGTAAAGCAGTTGACACGATTGTCCCAGAGGGAGACGACATAAAAGCCTCGTCTAAAAATAAACCAACATCTTTGGATCATGAAACAGAAGATAATAAAACCGGTCATAACTCATGTTGACCATCATAAATTAAAATTATTTCTTTTACAATTTACATAGCGGGGTTGCAATAAGCTTGAGCCGACACGGGCCTTGGACATGGGAGGACCAAATATATGGATGCGGTATTGGACGAGTGCCACAGTTGACTCAATGGTGTTTTGATGGTACTTAACTATGATTTGCACGGCTTGTGGTAAGAATTATGAAGTTTACTTATTGGAAAATATGCTTTGCTGGTTAACGTTTGACGCGTGCCATAAAGTTGTATGGGTATAATATATTATAGGCGTTTTTGCGATGGATTCAACTTTTTTATTGACTAATGGCACAAAAGCCTGCGGTCCAACCGGTAAGCGGTTGACTGCTGGATTCCGATGGTTGGCAATAACTGCCGATCACATGATCGGCAGTGACTTGACTATGCTTTCTTGGCACTGCTTCTGCAACAGAACCATGCTGTCAACAGGAAGAAACGGTAAGGTAAGGGGTGGGCTGCTAGCTCCTATTGGTAAGCGGTAATTGCCAATCATTGACTTGATTATCTTTCTTTGCATTGCTTGTGCTTTACAATTAACCTGCTGACTACCGTAAAAGAAAGGGAAGAACGGCTATTATGACATTTAGTCGGAATGTAAGAGCATTTGGGAAATAATATTGACAAAATGGTAGTACCACCTCGCTCAGGACCGACATTAAGTAAAATATATCAATAAATATAGGACCCCGACATTTTAAAATTTGCTGTTTTTTGCATAATTTAAGTTTATTCAAATATTATGTCATTAAAGTCTAACAGACATACATAGGCTAACTTTCATCTGCTTTGTTCAAGGAACACATCTCTCGTATCATTTCATTAACCGGGAGGAATGAATCTTCAGGAATATAGCATTGTAGACTGTGTAGCTTTTGCTTTTATTACAAAAGGATAACGTGACATTGCAATGGCAGCTTTATTTCGTCCGTTCACAGTGTTGGTCACGTACCTACCCCTCTACCGACCCCTGCTGCCTTTATATATTTACACACGAAAGAGCCAGATCAGCCGTTGGGGTATTATCATCTTACAGGAGACCGATGTTTAGGTTTATGTCCCCTTCAAATTCTTGTAGCGCGCTTGGATGCAAATTTTCAAATTTGCTGCACTGCGAGTAGATTCCCCCACAAGTTACTTTCAAAGCTTGAGGAAGTTTAAGCTAGGAAGAAATTTTGCTCTACATTCTATTTCGTTCATGTATATGAATGCAATAGAATGTATAGCTTAAGCTGTGTTCCCAGCGACAAGCTTCTTAGCTTCTCAAGAAGGCACTATGCTGTTTATAGTCCGGTATTAATGTTATTTTCTATAAACATAGGAAAATCTGATTATAACTCGAACGCTATCTACGTGACTCAATATTTGTTTCCAGGCTTATTAGGCTAATATAGGGGTAAGCAGAGACTACGGATTTCCATTTGCTACGATCCTAAAACACTTATCTGGCTTCATTCACTTTCATCACATAGGCTAACATATCGAAGAATAATCATATTATGGAACACAACATACGTGTGTTTGCAATTAAAATAACCATCTGCACTGATTCGCTTGATATACCACATCCAAAAGCTTAGAAGCTCCGACATAGCTGGATTGCAGCCAATGAATAGTCAAAATGGGTGTAGCGTGTTGGTAATTCGGTAACATAGACTCTTCCACCGAATCTATAGGCTACGGAATCTAATAGACAAGGAGTGGATATCGCGCATTTTCTGCTAACCGTGAGCGCAAAAGTTCATGTATACGTATCTCTACCATTGACGTTATAGTTGTTAAGCATTCAAAAATGTTGGTAAATCAGTATCGAATTAGACTGGAAAACATGACAAAAAATTTAAATTAAACTACTGTATGCGTATTTAATCGCGGTATGTATTGTTATTTTTTGTAACTAAGTATTTATATTTAAGCAAACATGAAATTACGATTGCATAACGGCAGCATGCGGCAGCTACTCGTGATCCTGACTGCTGTAAAGTATAAACCTTCCAATAAAAAACAAAATAAACAACAATTATATAAGTATATAAATGAGTAATACAATCTGATCAATATTGCATGCCAATTGGCGCAATATAGCTGCACTAAATGTTTGTTATAATAATAAATATATAAATAATACTGATAAAACTATGTCAAAACTACTGTATCAACCTATATTCTTAATAAACTATTTGATTTTGAATTTATCTCCTTACCTACAAAAATAACAATGAAGCTATATTTCTTTCAGCAAATAACAATTAGGTAAGCTATTACGCTTAATTGTTGTATTTGCTGAAACGTAAGAACGTAACGGATTGAAAATTGATTTTCACAATCCTAAACGATTTGTATTTTATAATTTCACGTCTATTAGATTAGTTAGTATGTGATTGAATCGGAGCGTCTAAAAGGCCCGGCTCACAGCTAGATGTAGCTCAGAATTGTTCAATAGATCAGCAAAATTGTATCGTGAGTGAAGGCCTTAAGGTTGTAGCTAACTTATACTTATAGCCTATCGAGGGTATGCTAATCATTATATTAGATTTAGGCTTTCTGACTAAAGCAGGTCACTGAACTTGGTAGACATGTGTAATATCGCGTTGCTATGTCTAGTACATGGATGGAACTTACTGTTGGGAACATCATTACGTATGACAACCAGCAAGCAAGCAGCGTCATCGTCGTCTTGTTTAATGCTCGTCACTCATTTGTTTAAAGTTTGTTGAACTCATTTCCCATTGCAGTGCAGTCTACTATCTACTAGTTGTCGCTTTTTTAGTAGCAAAATCGTTATTTTACTACTTGCACTTAAATTTATTGGTATATATATATACAGAGCTATGATATGTCCTTCTTCAAACGAAGTTTAAAGAGAGTCGTTTGTATTTAAAAAAAAAATTTACTTATTTTAAACACATGTAATCCGCTGTATAGCAACATTCACGTCTTAATCTAAATATACTAATATACTCTAGTGTCAATTACCACGACTGAACACTGTCAGCCAAAATACAGGCTCTTGCCTAGTTTGGTAAACAGTTTCAGTACCTTTTAATGAGATACATACTGTATAACCATGCGACCCACAATTAATGTATTCTCTTTTGTGTCAAATAAATCTTTTTTCACGGCAGGCAGCGGCTTTGCTGTGTCCTGCCATTGCTGAAGTCCATAAGCAGCGGTTACCACTTTCCATCAGGTGGGCCACTTGCTCGTCTGCCACCAATGGCAATAAAAAATAAAAAAAATATCCTATCTAATATAATAAATGCGCATGTGAATTTGTTTATTCCTTTGTTACGCTTTCACGCCTTAACTACTCGACCAATCATCATGAAATTTCGTATACACGTTGTCAGGGGTACAGAAAACGACAGAGTACCTACCATACGGGAAAAAGTACTGTGTCCTAAGGATAGATATTCATTGACAAAATCTTCATTAACACGAGCGAAGACGCGGACAAATTCTAGTTGATATATAAGTTATAGTAGTCACCAATATTGATCCGAGGGACGCACACGTAAATTTGGTACATATATAGACCATGTCTTGAATGAATACATAGAATACTTTTTATGCCAGTATGCCAGTCACGTGGACGAGCTGCCACCAGGAGCAACGGTGGTTATGTGGTCGCCTCGTCATTCCCACTGCGCCGAGTGTTGTGATTTCGATCGCCACATGGAACAACAAGTATATGATCCACAAAGAGTTGTTACGAATCTGGGTGTCTTTATATCCGTTACTAGATGTTTCCGCGGTTTCACCCGCGTTTGTCGTTACTGCGCCGCCCCCATGGGTCGTAGCGTGATGTTATATAGCCTATAGCCTTCCTCGATAAATAGGCTATCCAACACTAAGAGAATTTTTCAAATCGAACCTGTAGTTCCTGAGATTAGCGCGTTCAAACAAACTATTCAGCTCTATAATATTGGTATAGAAAAAAGTCTTCCGCGAGGCTTTATTTAAAACATATTGTAAACTGACTCTTAAAATACCTTGACCTACAAGACACTGGGCAACCTCTTGCCTGATTCCACCTGCGAAACGCTTAAACCAGTTCCCGGGCTTGACCTCAATTCCCTAATGCGTCAACTACTAACATCAACATGTTAGGGTTTCGTAAGCGTGTCTGAAAGCTGTCTAGACGGCCTACCGCTTAATTGATGCCGAAAGAGGTCATTGGTATTAGTATGAGAATATGTAATCTGTGTGAATAATGAGATCAGAATGAATGAAGCAATATGGTTTTGCCAGCCAATGGGGTGGGATGCAAGGCTTTAAGGGCGAAATTTGAATAATCATTATAGAGTTACAGAATATGAGTTGATATTCATAGTTGGAATCTATGAACTTATTTTCTGTGTGCCAAATTTCAAGACCTATCATTAATATTAATAACTAGATTTTGTCTGCGGTTTCGCTTGCGTAAATGTAGGTTAGTAACAGTGCCTTTTTCTGGATAAAATGTACACCATGTCCTTTTATGTTGCCGTGACAGAGTGATTGGGAAATTTCATGGTACCCTAATCGGTCGTAGTAGTTAAGGCCTAAAAGCGTAACAAACAAACAAACTCACTCGTTTATAATAATTTAGTTATATCTTATATTGTAGTGAAAACTTCTTTAGGCGCTTTGAGCACTTCTTGGGTGAATAAAAATCATTGAACTCGCGTCATCGTCACGCTTCGTGATCGTCACGCTTCCACGCTTTCCATTTCTGAATTATTTTAGAATATTAACAATATCTCAGAAATGGTGCGGCCTACGCAAAAAATAACGAAATTTTGACGGCCTAACCTCTAAGAGAGTATCAGGAATCCGACCCGTCACTTTTTTTTTGTTTATAAAGAAGTGCTTATTATCAAGGATTAAAGCTTTCACTTCTATCCGCATTCCCCAAAGACTGCCCCCCAAATGTTACGTGAGTGAAGCCGAGAGCAAAAGCTACTTTTTATAATAACTATACTAATATACTTTTCGAAGTTATGTGCGTATTAAATAGTTAATTATTGCTTGCTTTAGCCGTAAAGGAAAGCATCGTGAGTAAACCTGCATGTATGAGAATCCTCTATAATATTCTGGAAGATATGTGTAGGCTGCCAACACGCACTGAGCCAGCGTGGTTGACTACGGCCTAACCCTTCTTAAATTGAGAAGAGGCCTGTACCCAGCAGTGGGACAGTTTAATACAGGCATAATATTATATAAGTTTTATTATAACTAGCTTTTTTCTTTTATTTTATACAACTAAGGTGCCTAGCAACCTTACGGCCCACCTGATGGTAAGTGGTCACCGTAGCCTATGGACGCCTGCAACACCAGAGGCATCACTTGCGCGTTGCCGACCCTTTAGGAAAGGAAGTGGGAAAGAGAAGGATCGGGAATAGGGAAAGGAATGAGCCTCCGGCACTCTCACTCACCGTACGAAACACATCAGTAGGAATACTGCTATTTCACTTCGATATTCTGTGAGAGGGTAGTCCTTCCCCGATCTAGCCGGCCCATTCATGCTGAAATCAACGAGGCTCTAATACAATCAAAAGCTTTATCTCTATCTAGCTTTTGCCTACGACCTTTTCTTGCGAAGTACCTGGGTACCTATCTATCTATATTTTTTTAATAATAATAATTTATTTACGTAAAATGTGGAAGTTACAAAAGTAGGCGGTAAGTACATAATTATAGGCGCTGAGCACATTTCGCCATATTTAACAAAGTTAGTAGTAAGTTAAAAGTTGACAGGTGTACAGAAACGGTCATAGGCTACCTTTCATCATGAAAAAATTACTGTTCCCGAGGAAAACAATAATAATGTTCTTATGATAATAGATGGCGCCACGTGTCTTTCGAATCATGATTGAATTATATTATTACAAGCATAGTACACCCTGAATTGATTATCAAATTCTTAATTAACGCGAGTGAAGCCGCGGACACTCACTCGTAAGTACAAGTACCTACTAGTCATTTATCTGACCTGGCATAAATGCATTCGCTGGCATATTCATATTCTATAATGACTTTAAAAAAATATTATGTTTCAAGTGACAACTTGTTATTAAATTATAAACGCAGCTATATATATATGTTTGCATTGACTTTGTAAAAGCAATGCCAACAAAACAGACATCCATTAGCGACAATATCGTTTAGTATCAGGTGGTCGCCTATCTCATCAGCCACCATGAAAGATCTGTTGTTCACCGTGATACCATTAGACAGTACCATCGATGGTACTGTGGCAATTATTGTTTGGCGATTGTTAAAATGAGTGCTTTTCAATCAAAGTCCAAGACTTCGTTCTGCTACTAAAAAGCCATCAGGATTCGAATGTAGGTCCTCACGATCATCTATAAACGCAAACGCTGACTAGTCTTCCTATGATACTCTTTAATTTATAAAAGGATGAAAATTATGGTTGAAATAAAACACAGAAATTGTACATTAATTAGATTTATTATACGTGACTTAATAATTAAATTATTCGTTATTGCTTCATTATTATAGTTAATTATTGTACTTAGCTCTATTAGGGGGTCTCATGAACGACATTTTGTATTCCACTGTTACAAGGATCATGTCGGTAAATCAATTTTAGTTTATTAATGTTTAACTTAAAACTATACTCGTTGGACCTATGTCTCCATGTAAGCCTCCCAAAGGGCCAGGTATTCTCCTAATATTATAAATGTTGGAAAATACCTGTGATAAGAGAAACAATAATTCTGTGGATTTCTGATAATTAAAACATGCAACTTTCTTCTTTGGGAGATAATTTTTGTTTGCAGAATTAAATATTAAGTAAGATTGTAGTAATTTCTAATCACGCTATTTATCAATGGGTGTCGTCAAGCTTACATCTGCAAGCACGAGATATTATCAAATGAAGTTCATGTTACCCCCTCACAGTGATTCGCAGTTTCAAGTGATATGAGAGCTTCTAAATTACTTTATATAAAATAAAAACAAATTAATAATAGGTAGAAATTCAGCTTGGTAAAATAGACCGTCCATAATTTTATATTTTCGTCTGAGATCATACAACGTTAAGCAATCTGATGTTTGGTGATATTTACGAGAATATAAATAATAAATTTAACTTCTTTTAGGGATACATTAAGACTTATTAAATAATTATAATTAATATTCTTAATAATGTGTCCATAAAATCATTAAATTTTCTTTGATGTATATTATATGATTTCGTTTTAATAATGACTGTAATTAACAGAGATTTCTTTGCATAATGTTTTTTGATTTTTGTATAATATGTGGTGATATAATATGGTGTTTTAAAATACATTTCTTGAATATTTCGAAAAGGAATTGTGGAAAATTACTGCATCGAGATTTAGTTTAAGTAACGCTTGCTTCATATGTCACCTGTATAATTTTAAAACACCATTTTTATAATAAATTACAATCTGATTGTAATGACAAGGCTATATGTTCAAATGTGTATTTATTTCTATAAAGAACACATCAAGCAGTTTATAGGGTTGATATTTATTTATTTTTACGACGAATAGTTACCAGTTTTGAAAATTACCATTAAAATTCTTCACTTACATATCTAATGTCTTATTTTTAAAGTTTACTATTACACACAGAAGTCAACAAGAAGGATAATAGAATTAATTACTTTTATTAGCATTAAAATATCTATTATTCCAATAACAATATCACATACATAATAACTAGACAATAATTGTATTATAATAATTATAATATAACAATCAACAATTACATTCGATGATACAATGGTGTAATTATTATTATTACCTATAATTAATTCGTATATTATTAATTTTACTTATGTGCGTAATGATTGAATAATGATCACGATAGCGCGCGTACTTATTGTTAATAATTATTGAAGATAGTTCTATTATTATTATTAAACATAGAAATTATTAACGACATTAAAATTTGTCCACGCTTAATAATTATAGGAAATATACAGAGTCACATTCTAACATGTATAGTGTAGAGTAGGATAGATAATAGTTATTTTTGCTACGTACAGTATAAAGACAGCTTGATACGTGACTTTAATAATAGTTTTCTATATTCACTATTTATAAATAATTATTATGTGCCATACTTACTAAACACTGGTCGATATATAAAAAGCCGTTTCACTATTATGCATAGCTTTTAAGAGGGTACCTTATAAGTAGTTAACAATAAAAATATCGCTATGAAATATTTTCTATATTCAACAAATAATATTCATTTATATTCGCGTTATACGTATTTCTAAAAAGGGTAAAACTATCGTAACAAAAAAGTTGGACTACAAATTTGTAAAGGTTTTATCAAAAATGTGTTAGTCTAAACAGTGACGTTGTGATTTTGGTTCTCAGTCCCAATGTATGTTATCCATTTCTTTAATTATTTATTACTTTTTTGTCTCCCAAATTGTTTTTAAGAGTTAATTTTCAACTCGATGTCTTTGTTAATTTTTAACTTTAAACTTTTACTTAACATTTGTCTTTCTTTAAGTTTGACATCATCAAAATGAAGTGTTTCTTCGTGGATCACAAATTCCACATTGTAATTAATATTCACTAGTTTATATTGATCATTATTAAGGTCAACTTTAGCGTTCAGTCTTTTCTCAGTTGAGGATCTTGCACAATAACTTTCGGTGTCTGTCGTAAATCGCTACCAAGAGGCAGCACCCACTAATATACTAAGTAATATCTGTTCAAGCATGATATTTACGGCGCTCTTAATAGCCTTTCTCGGCCATTTCTTATAATCTGTCAATGGGTCTAGCCCATGTTTGTTTGTACATTTAGATAACAAATAATATTTAATGAAATTATTCAAGCTTATACCAATTTTGGTTGTTATATTAGCATTTATAAATTTATATTCAAAAATATATCCCCATCAAAACGTCACTGTGTAAAACAAACAGCATATACAATTCGAAAATTGGACAAAACAACAAAATGTTCACAGATGCCTTGTTTCTGGACTTTTCTTAGACGAGAACTAGTGGTAACTTTATACTTAGTATGAAGCATTATATTTTGCGGACATTGGATTTTGAGAGAATATTACGACCTTAATTTTTTTTTATATTTCAAGTTTTTGTAAACATCGAGAGCTTTCTATAGAAGTAAATTTAAAACTCAATTATGCAGATTTTGGATTCAATATCATAATAAATTACCAAGTGGCAGTGATAATAAGTACGAATTAATACCTAACGCAGAAAATAAAGTATCTAAGGTGTGCCACTCTTTACTAAAGCATTGACTTCAGAACTATTAGACACCAGCTTAACTTTCAATTTGATAATTTTATATGATATATATATAAAGTTCTAAATCTGCACCACCGAGTTGTGCTTATTATATCATAACTCTATTCTTCTCTACTCCGCTAAAGCAAATGATAAGTGGACGTAACGATCCGTCTGAGGACAACCCACTACCGAATAGCTACAACCAAAACAATTGTATTGTCTTCGTCCCTGTATGTAATGATTCAATGATGTGGACACGGATGCAAAAGGACTCGGCCTTCTCTCCCAATAATGATGAGAGAAAATATAAACAAGAAAAATACTATACAGGATTATTTTCCAGAGGTCTCTAGATTTTTTTCATCGTAGGCTCTGTCAATAACAATAAATTTCACGAAAATCTCAAGTATTTTGGACGCTAAATTTTCAAAGCTAAGATACTCCACATTTTTGACGCAAAATGTTTGTTCGTTAAAGGTATGCTCAATAAATAACTTCGGCATTCCAATACTTAGAGGATTAATAAATTCTTCCAAATTTTCGTACGGGTCAAATATTATTACAGGGGTAAAAAAATATTTCCTTTGATATTTTGGGAGGAAACACGGGTCAAAAACTTTTTTACGATGATGTGTTTACTGAAATAAATGATGGAAGCATTTTAGGATCATAAACAGTGGCTTTTTATCAGAATAATGGTACCGACATTGATAAAGTGAATAATTCTACTACTATTGACAGCTTTCCGACTAAATTTAATTATAGCTACCGTTCACAAAATGGCGACAGATATACGTCTGAAGCAGGACTGGCTTTAGTTCTTGTAGTACTTTTAATTTATTTTTGCAACTTATGAAACTATTTTCGCCGTAATTCCAGCCTCACTAGCAGAAAGATTAGCAGCTTGTATGTCATGAGACTTAAAATCATTTTATTCTGCGATTATAAAATCATCTTTTTTGCCTTCTATGCCATAAACTTTGGCCTTTCTTACACTTTTTGCACATCTCAATTACAAAAGTATGTTTAAATATCGACATGAATGTACTGCTAGGAATGTACATTTCTTTTAGTTTACTAATCCAATAGATAATTAATCCAATAGAATATTATAAGAGTAACTCCTATTACTTTCTTTGTTTATATACTTTGAGTATTTTTATCTTCTCCAAAAGTATCATTATTTTCGTAAGTAACAACATTATAATAACCATATAACCAAAGTCAGTCCCACCAGACACAAAATCACACAGTAAGCCGACCCTAATATAAGTGACGATCTCAATAAATACACAATTTGCCTAACCTAAAATTACATTAATATTGTCTAAATTACATTCATCCACACAATAACGACCACCTAGCGAGAGATTATATACAGTTTATAAAAAAAATAAACTAACTATAGCGTACTGATTCGATATCCGATATGTTAGGCAGTATATCACTAGGCCACGTAACTTTGGTGATAGTTTGCGGCATTAATATGGAATAGAAGATCAGATGGTCATTTTAAGTAGAAGATACTAAATCCTCGACCAAATAAATAAAGAAGATATTAAATCTTTGTTTGTCGTGACGTTGTTCCTTATTTATGCGGCAATGATAGCAGAGTGAAGATAAGTATTGAATTAATTTTAAACTTCTGATTATAATAGATGTCATAGAGGACTATATCGGTAATTAACTCACCATTTTCAATGCTCAGACTGCTGCCATATTACGTGATCCAGTAACACTATATGAATCTGAGATCTATGCTTTGCCATTCAGAGATTATTATACTCTCGCCAAGAGAAGAATTACCATGAGATAACTTTAATTATCGCTGTAGTAGCTTTGATCTTGATCAGATACAATGCGAAGAGTTTATCATCGTGATTTAATTGATGATGAATTTTATAATAACAAAGTAATTATCATTAACACGTTTATCCTACAAAGAAATGCAATAAAGAATTAATAAAAATAAGGCAAGAAAAATAGTCGTATGTTTAGTACGCGTTACTATTTATTTATTTCTTCTCATTAATCTGTGCCTTCGCGGTAATACCACAATCATTAGATATAATAGAAATTTTACTTTGAATCACGCTCACTTAAAATTTTCTATGCATTTTGATTTACATTTTTATCGGATTTACATTCCACATTAATGCTAAAAACTATACAAGCAATGATAAATAGGTGATAAAGATAGACCCTATCCTTAGCTTGGATATAGATTCCTTGTACTCGAAATACAAATAGTGCGTCATTAAAATGTACTTGATTATTATGACCGTTTTGATGCAAGTGATAAAGCGACCAGCTGTTTCTTTCCAATACTACTTTTTTTCAACTGAATATTTGTTTTCTATGGCATAGTCAGTCAACATCAAGCACAGTCCCTCGATTTAGATTTCAGAACTGATAGCTAGCGTAGCATCACTCGTCACTCTACTTCGAAAGATTTGACGAGTATTGTATCCCGTCATTAGGCTAGCTATGCTTACGTCCTACATAGATGTTGTTAATGAGAATTTCGCACAGGAAAAGTCAATAACACCTTTGTTGACCTGTTTTGATCTTCATAGTGATTTACCATTATGATGATCATATACCACTCACTAATATACCATAAATTTAGCAACTCACCGATTGAATACAATATTGCGTGATTTAAACTGAATAAACATTAATTAACATTTAAGAACAGAAAGTGAAAATTTCAAGCATGACGCCGTCTTCGAATCATCCTTTTCCCCGCTAAGCTATTCATGATCCCGCGTCAAGTGTTAAAATTTTTACGGCTATCGTAGTAGCAGCTATGCCGCCGCCTAGCGTACAATTTCAGAAACTATACGACCATAACGTCACCTTTTTTCACTGTGTTCGATAATAACTACATATATTGAACGCCCAAATCTTAATAGAAATTTAGCTCACGCAAGGTATCAAAGTAAAAAGCAGAAAGTGAAAATTATTTTCTTGAATTTGATGCTTTGCATGAACTTATTATTAAAAAACTTTTTGTGTACGCTGATATTAAAATTACTCATCATATGTATATTAGTTTTGAGGTAACGAAAATACAAGGAACAAAAGTTACAAGCGTACAGGAAGATATAAATGATAGTTTGAGCGAAGCATCGCATTAAGTACTAGACTTATAAATCTAGAGATAAATATGTTATATTGTAAAAATCCAAGACGATAAATTGACAGCATTTCCAGTAATACTAATCGTATATTATGATGTACAATAGTAATTGAGACGAAAGCCTTAAATCTAAAGGCAGAAGACCACATCGAAATTGCTTGCATGAATCAAACTGCTGATAGAAGACTGGATAGAAATATTTATTATCCAAAAAAAGAAGTAACAGCGTTTGATTATAACGTAGAAGCACGAATGATCGTATTCGACGGAGTAATGACGTCCACTATTGGCCAGTTTTATTAAAGTCTGTTGCCATCCAGTAAGCATTTTTCTTTGCTGGGTAATCCCAATCTGCTCAAAAGACGACTGTTACAAGTAACAGTCACAAACGTTCATGCTCCTAAACTGACAACAAACAAACCATGTGACCTTATAACTATAAAAACTTTTGCTAAATGATTTGAATTCTACTAGTCTTATGTTCAGCAGTTTTCTTCACTAAGCATCACACAACTAGCAGCCATTAATGTGATAGAATACAATATAAAAATGATTAATATTATTACAACAATTTACGTATAGAGATTTGTGATATACTAAACTATACAGAACGCGATTCTTTATTGCATATTTTCCTTGAGTTTAGGGAATTATTGTTTGGTCCTATTATTAATCTGGTACTAAAAGAGAACCCGGTTGCATCAAAACACTTAGGATAACTATAGAATGGAGTAAGCATCTGTCAAAATGTCAAATTCGTTATTGAATGATGTTCCAGTACTCGAACACAATAAACGCACACTAGTGCAAAATTGTCCTAGTCACTACGATGACACACAGACTTCAAACAGACAATTATATACCGAGTGTCCTTATTCTTAAGTGTCACGATGAGTATGCAAAAGGACCTCCAATCTATAATTAAACTAACCAACAAAATATTGTATAATGTATGCTACACACATCGAATTCTAGCGCGACAGGACTAACACTCGCGTTTTTTAGAAATGTATCACATGTGTAAGAGACCTTATGCTTAAAATATTTAAATTCTTAAATATTTTAGTTGATATATCAAAATGATTGATGCAACGGGTCACAAATATAATAAGGTTGAAAATAATCTACATCTAATGTTACTAAATTAAACTATTGCTATTATTATTGAAATTATCCCATATCACAAACTTGACGACTTCATTGCTTCTCTCTAAGGGTTGGTTAAATCTATTGTTAATTACTGTTTAGATAATAGAATTCCAAGCTGTTGCTTATATATTAAAAAACAATTTGGTGTCATTATACTTCGAAACACGTTCAGGTAAGGTAAAAATGTCTTTATTCACTGCTTTGCGTTATAAGTTTACTTTATATTATCAATCTATTTTTTTTCAGATATGAACTAGGCCAGTTATAATTAATGTTTTTTGCCAACCTGAACATGTCTACGAATGTTTTAGTTTATGCATAAAAACTGAGTTTATTCCTTATATTCCCAACATAACAATAACGGGTTTAGATATGTGAATTTTAAAATTCATCAAACAATTTTAATGTTCACATTTCTTTATCACATCTTGGACCCCAGTTTTATTTCAACAGCAACATGTAAAAACTGAACAATATTAAAAAATATTTTATTTGTCTTCTCTGTTCTACGTTTTGTGTGTATAAACGTCTTGAAATTGCACCTAAGATCTGGTTCTAAACAACTATTATTATCATACCAGGTCCCTTATTAAATTAGCAAATATGACAACGCCCTTGTTCACAACATTAACACTGCTTAACAAACTGACTAATGCCAATTACATATACATATTAAAGTAATACAGCACTACTGCAAATTATATTCATTTTTTTTACTTATTCTAAATTATTCTCATCAACATCATCATCAAAATTATTGCAGCATCAAGACGTTTATATACCAACATTGGGATTTCAAAAAACATACTTACACTTAGGATAACCGAAAATCCTTTTTAAGGATAACAAGCGATAACAAATCTGTCTTTTATAAGAGGTAACGTCACCTAATCCTAGCAACTAATCAATGTTGTGCTTAATTCGTTGTGCTTATTACGCACGTTTATTTAGAACTAAATGTGAGTCACGTTGGGTGGGTACGGATAAGAATAGACAATTATACAACGAACCTTTAGTTAGAACTACAGATTGAAATAAGAGATTTGATACGATTGAACAAGATCTTGGTATAATAGATACTATAGGAAACACTAATACTAAGCTAATGTGTCTCTATCCGCACCCTTGCTCTTTTATTGTTCCTATACTGACAATAGTAATGTCTAAAGATGTATCAAATCGACGTCGCCAACGGGTACCGTCAACTAACAATATTCATTAACATTATAAATTTAACGAACATATTTCAACCAACATATTTTCCAAATAAATCTCCTCATTAATACAAACAAATACATAGTGTTCTAATAAATATTTTTGTTACATGTATGTCTTGTACTGTAATATATAAAGTATTTTCATTTAGTATATTTAGATGACCCTTTTTGTGCATTAGCCGTATTTGTGTACTCATCGTCATTAGAATAATTTTTAACAGCAGTGTGTTTATTTATAGTATTTCCTTTTTCATAATCGTTTTCATGATATCATACACACCAATTTGATACATCAATGATAAGCACTATA
Source organism: Catocala sponsa (assembly GCA_963564715.1). NCBI lineage: Eukaryota > Metazoa > Arthropoda > Insecta > Lepidoptera > Erebidae > Catocala > Catocala sponsa. The sequence goes on from OY751352.1 coordinate 12,435,129, forward strand.
ATATTAATGATAGCACGTGAATCCACGGTTCTTAAATATACCTGTTCGAAGCTAACCTTATTTCACTAATAAATAAAAGCGACTGCAGACATTCAGAAATCTATAAACGAACCCGATTACTAACTTGAACACACATCAACATCCTAGTTTACCATACATCGAATAGTCACAGAAACTTCTTCTTGAATTGTTAATTTAGAACAGAGTAATGACTTGAAGAGTGATGAGCGTGAACTGGATTGGAAGACTTGAGCAATTAAGATGAAACCTACGAAGAAGCTTAATGTATGAAGAAAGGAATCTTCTTCGTGATCGATGTTATATTTAAAATATATCAAAGACATTGAAGCTGAGTTTACATATAATTAAGATTATTGAAATTGTAGCTTTAAAAAAAATGTTTTTAGCTGGACCGATATTATTAACCAAAAAACTTAAAGCACTTAACCCATCAAATTGAGATTTGCAATTTTATTTCATTTGACATATGCTTCATCCTGTTACATATCTTTATCATCTTTTCCCTCAATATCAGTCATCTTTTATCAAGTCTCTTCACTAACACTCTTACCATTATAAGATACTAAATAATGGTAACTCTTAGTTTAATCATTTTCTTAGTCAGTTATAACATTTCTACAACTTTAAATAATATTTTGATTGGATTTATGGTATCTGTCTCCGAATTTAGGAGGTTCTTATTCAGCAGTGATATGATGGCTAACTTTCAATGACTTCAATATATTTGTTTCGCGCGTGATTAGTAGATGAATGCAGGGTGCAGCGGCGGAGGTGGTACTCGAGGTTGCTTATCGAGGGGCGCGCAACATGATGGCTCACAGCACGGCGTGGTGTATGGAGCCGGGACCAGGGTGTACTGTGTTGGTGGCCCGTAGATAGCTGGAGTAGCTGGAAAGATAAAAACAATTATGAGTTTAATTGCAAATATATTGATAAAAGTAACCTTAAGACTCATAAAAGTATGTGTATATCACAATTTTTATTACAGCGTGGTTCAGATTTCAACAGATTTCAGAACACTGGCAGTAGGAACTGTTTTAGCAAAGTCACGTTAAGACAATTCTTAGTAAAAATATGTCTTGTATATTTGTTTTTATTTTAAATCCTCCCTCGAATACTAGTGTAATTCATGCAGATGGCATTTTAGATAAGGGCCATGAAGACTATTAAAATTAAAGACTCTATAATTATGTCAAAACTCGAATTTCTGTTTTTGTCGGGATTAACCACCCGGCGCATTGACACTAACGAGACCAATTCTACAACTGAGTCAGCTTTACAATAACTAGAGTTTAAATCACTGAATAGATGGTGCCGAAATCGTTTAACAAAATACTTACTATCAAACGGCAACGGGTAGACCGCATACGGTGGTGGCGGCAGTTCACACGGCGCACATGTCGGCAGTGGTGCAAGAGGTGGGGCGCACAGCAGCTGGTAGCACAACGGGGCTTGAAGTGGAGCCGCCTCTGTACCCAAGACAGGGAGCTGGCTCATCTAGAAATAGAAAATACAAATATATTCTAAGCGTACGCAAAGGTACATAAAATGATCACTACTAAAACAAACTGCTATGATTTGAGAAACTTTACAAACATGAATATAGCGTACATCGATAACTGATCCTATAATGACTATTCATGAATGAGTAACAAGAAAATTAGTACTTAATATAAGATAATGAACTCTTTTTGGTGATTAACGCTGCATAAAATGGTTTGCCTATCAGGCCCCTGCCTAAAGCGCTTTAGTAGTAGTTACCTTAAAGATGCCTAATGTTTTAGTTTGGGTCTTTTTAGGTCCACTTAAACCAGTACTTTTTAATATACAGGAATATATAGAGACGTTCATATCAAAACACCAGCAGCTCCAACCAAAAGTCTACAAATCAATAAAAAGGTGTCCTACTAAACTCTCATTTTCTACAGAATAAGGCGTCTTTTCGGTAGGTAAAAACAATAAATATTCACCTGTTTTCTGACTGCCTGCGCGACGCGCAGCCGCCCCAGGGGGGAGAACATGACACCTCCACTCTGCAACAGACACCACACAATTTATTGTAACAAGTAACATTTAGAGGTTTTCACGGTTTTCATGTCCTTTGGGATATCATTCGAGTGTCTTAATTTGTGTTCATAATGTAGCCAATTTACGGATATGTACGCCTGTTTTGCAGAGGTAAAGACTACGCATTTTTATTAGGAAACTAACAAAAGGATTTTATCGCACTTTTACATAATTACGTTTCGTAACATGCGAATTTCAGGTACGGTATTCGTTTGAGTTTGTTTTTAAGGGAATATTCATTCTTAACAATCACGCATACGGTAGGATCGAATATCCCTGACGGGATAGGTAGGTATTATTAATATGGATTACGATGATACACCATAAAATATGGTAATCCGTACCACGTACAGTGAGCTGCAAAAATGCATACCCATTTCAAAACTAAAATTGTATAATCCAGTAATTGACGCCATCTAACGGAACAACTGTTAAGTAGTTTATTAAATTATAATAGATGGCGGTTCACTACTATAAAATAAAAAGAATTAGATTTCTTAATAATTGAATTTTGATAGATTTACTTTAAACAATTTTTTAATCTCAATTTACCATAGTTTATTCAAAAAAAAGATTAGATTTCGGGGTAAAACAAGAAGCAAAGTATTACAAATTAATTTATAAGTTTATTTTATAGATACTTTCGATTACTCGCTATTCTGTTCGTATGCAAACATTATTCTGTCTTTGTGTTTGAGTGTCTTTTCGCTTGAGATTATAATTTCTTATAAATTTCACCTATTTACCTTTTGTGTGATGAGTACGCGGTGGAATATTTATAAAACAACGCCATCTAGTTCCATTCATATTCATTCTAATTCGAGTGTTCACAGGATTTTGAACCTTAAGATAATCCATGCAGGTGACAGTACGTGTCATCAATCAAATGTTTAGATTTCACGTAATTTAAAGTCCTGTGACCTATCGACAAACAATGGTCATATTGATCACAATATTGATTCCATCCCCCTTAAGAGAAATTGCCTAACAGACAACCGAAATAACATTTGCCTCCACCCAGTAAACAAAAGTGGAACCTCAATCGTCACCATAAGCGAAAATTTTGCTAAAGTACCAACAAAACAACCTTATTTAAATTAAATCCAATATCAGCTACTAAGCCAACAACTTAAAAACAAACCCTTTAATATTACCCTTGAATATAACCCTCAAATGGCACTATCTTGCCAAATAGCACGCCGCTTCCGGTCAATGCTATTCATACACCGGAATAGCAAATGGCTGAGAGGGAAAGGTTCCGAGGCTTTGTCATGTTTGAAGGGTGTTGGCAGGTGGAAGACAATAAATAGGGGTTGTTTGATGTTTTATGTTCGGCTAAAGGAAATGGGTAAGGTCGTATCTGATGAGGTTCGTGAACTTGATGGGTGTAATTTGGTTAGTGGTGTGAATATATTTTATAGGTAGATGTAAAGATAAATCATTGATTTAGTACGCGATATCCTTATACATGTTTATTTTAATTAAAGGAGAATAGAATTTTAGTCGCCTTGATGTGGGCGTGCTACTGCTGTTCATGAAGGTCTGGGATTCATTTCCCGAGTCCAGCAAAAACTATTGTGTTTTCTGACAAGAAATTGTAAGTAGCAGTATCGAGCCTGGAACTGTGTCCGGAGATGGCAATACTATTAATTGCTCCAGCTTACTTGGCGGCCTCAAGGGCATAGCTAGCGAATTGTGAAAAGAATTCACCGCTGCGTAATCTTTTGTGATATAGCGACTATGTAGGTATGTACTTTATATTTAAAGGCGGCTATAAACATTGGGCCAAGGTAGTGGGCCAGCGTGTTGGGCCAACGTGTCGAGATCTACTTGGCAGTATCAATTGTTGGTACCGCCAAATAGATCTCGACACGTTGGCCCAACACGCTGGCCCACTACCTTGGCCCAATGTGTACAGCCGCCTTAATACTTCTCCTTTTTCTTCTGCCTAGCCTTTATTATTCCCAAGTCACTTGGGGTCGGCTTTCTAGTCTAACCGGATTTGACTGGATATCAGTTTTTACACGGAGCGACTGCCATCTGACCTCCGCAACCCGAAGGCTAACGATACCCTAAGCAGCCGCCTTAATACTGATATTCTTTATTCACTCACGGATAGTAAAACCAAGTAACATTAAGCGCGACCCACGAATCATACTCGGGATTGCATCATTAGCCTTGTACCACAAGATCAACAAAGGAAAAATCATATAGGTATCTATTGTATAAAATAAAAAAATCAAGATGTTATTTATAGCTACAAGAAACTCCATAACTTCCTAAACAACAAGGACACCGAATAAAATGAGTGAAAACAGTATCGATTTTCATTAAGAGACTCTTTGACCTCATTTTGTATTCATCTATTTGTATTTGTATTCGGTCCGACAAACGCAGATCTTCGATACGGGCCTCTGAAGGTACGCTTAAAAATATTTTTTTAAATGTTTAACGTAGTAAATATCTACATATGTTTATAACGGCTTATTTCATTTAGTTCCAAATTTAATTTGGTCTGGCTTTAGATTAAATGTTTAAATATAAAATAGTATTTTAAATTCTTTAATGATAATAAAATAATTTTGCTATTTTATATTAGTTTGTAATTTAGTTTGAATGTTCGTTACTCAATCACGCATAAGCCGTTAAATGTGGTATGTGGTAGAATATTATATTATATTATATTATATTATATATAAATATATTTTTATAAAACTTGCCTGGGCAAATAGATCTTGTCTTAGTTTAACACACTCGTATTATAGAAAATTTATATTGTGTTATGTTCTCCTGGCAGGAACAAGCACAGAATAATTCTGGCTCATTATAATACAATAGTTTTTACCCACGGTTTGAATACTGTGGTTGTAACAAAAATTACAATCTTACAGGACTTGAGCATTTTTTGGATAGCAAGTAACTGACGAAAATTCCACTTGCTGGGCCATAATAATCACTATGAAAATGTCATGTCGATTCGTTACTCTGTTGACTCGTAAAGCAATTAACACATACATTTTTACTTAATTGATATTAGTACGTTTAGACACACAAAGATTAATATTCTTGTGACTCACACAAGATTTAGTTAGGTGTAGTAAATTATTATACTCCAGTTCCTTTCATTGTTGGTTATTTTGTTTTATTTATTTTGGGAATCATTTATAGATAACTAGCTTTTGCCCGCGGCTTTGCTCGCGTTAATTTAGAATTTGACAATCAATTCGAGTTGTACTCTGCTTGTAATAATATATAATAATATAATTCAATCATGATTCGAATAACACATGGCACCATTTATTATCATAAGAACGTTATTATTGTTTTCCTCAAGAACACTAATTTTTTTCGGGACGAAAGGTAGCCTATATCCGTTTCTGTACACCTGACAACGTATATGCAAAATTTCAGGATGATCGGTTCAGTGGTTTAGGCGTGAAAAAGTAACAAACAAACTCATTATCGCTTTTATCATATTAGTTAGGAAGTTAGGATTAGGATTAGTTAGGATTTTGTTAGTAAATTTAAATATACCCACATTGTTTAAACATTATGTTATATAATATGCCAGTTTTATAAATATACTGTATTATTGGAAGGTTGCTGGTACTTATGGCACAGGTTTTTTTCATCTACTGGAAGGTTCTATCATTGGAAGGTTGTTGGTACAGGTACAGGTTTTTCACAAAGTATTACAAAATTTGTACCTAACATGACTGATATGCTTACATTTAAAATTCTATCTGTATCTCATTTATATAAGATCAGTAAAACAATAAAATTCATTCATTCCTTCATTCATGTAAGGCTAAGAATTTGGATGATATGATAAGTAAACTTAAGAGCAGCAGGCACCGTAAAATGATAGAACCTGTTATCAATAGAAGTGTAACAAATACTCTACCCCAAGTACGTCGTTGACAAAAAGGTTATTAAGCTTGACTTATTCCATTAGAAATCTAAATTTTAATTATTTATTCTCGGTTTTATCTACCCACAAACCATTCTTACTACATTGGCTTTAATCTGTCATTTTTCTGTATAAAAGGTACCTTATGTCTTTGTATACCTGTGATAACATAAATTAAAGGCGTAAAGGCGAGAAAGCGTAACAAATAAACTCACATTCGCATTTACAATATTAGTAAGAATAATTTAAGTAAGAATCCTAATCCTAACTAATATTATAAAAGCGAAAATGAGTTTGTTGTTGTGTTGTTACCTTTTCACGCCTAAACCACTGAATCGATCATCGTGAAATTTTGCATATATGTTGTCAGGTGTACAGAAACGTACATAGACTACCTTTCATCCCGAAACAAGTTACTGTTCCCGAGGAAAACAATAATAACGTTCTTATGATAATAGATGGCGCCACGTGTCTTTCAAGCCGCGGGCAAAAGCTAGTAATTTATAAATTAAGACTTTTAATTGGTTTTCTAATAACCGTGTTGTGACAATACGGTAATTAGGTACTTTTGATATGATACGAGTAGCTACAAGTCTTAAGGAGCAGCGATAGCTCAGTGGGGAGACAAACAGACTGCAATGCAGAGGGTCTCAGGTTCGAACCACGTCGCGCACCTCTGACTTTCGGAAGTTATATGACTTTTTGAAATGATGTGCGTATTGATTGACAAATATCGCCTGCTCCGTGCCTCGGAGAGCACGTTAAGTCGTCGGTCCCGGCTGCCATGAACATCTATGGCAGTCGTTATTGGGAGAGTGTTGACACAAAAGATCCCACTGGGTCGAAGTGCCGGCGACTGGCCCCCACATAAGATAAGATAAGCTACAAGTCTTCCTCGTACAATTAAATAAATTAGTAAGAGTAATATATTGCTTCATGAATACCACATTTAATACCATTTATCAGATACAATAGAAAATGTATTCTTTGCGGTCATTTGTGACCAGCACGACGTTGAATATGGTGAGAAAATATACGCACGTTTGGCTAACTTTGCCGTTTGACGTTAGCTACCTAACCCTATTGCCGCTTAAATAACACAAATGGAATAAATCTTTAGAATAACTTCTAATAAAACTGTACTGGCACTCTAAGAAGAATAAAATTGTCCGACTGGCTCCAAAACAATAGTTACGAGTGAACAACAAGACTAGCAAGTACATTTCTCACAAGTCTTAAAAACTCAAGCGATAAGTATTCATAAGTTCGGTGTCAAGTGATCCGTGAGTGATCGCTCTTCAGAATACAGTGTCACACATCATAAAATGTAAGGGTTGCCTCTTCAAAATTTGATTTCTACTATTTTACATTATTTTATTTAGATAATTTACCTCGTGAGGCATCTTGCTGTCGCTGTTTGAATGTACATAATTTTTATTCAGTCAGTCAATCAAACATTTATTTTGTAAAACAATAGTCTGTATAAAATAAGATATTAGAGGTGAAATATTGATCCCAAATTTTGCCCATGCTATTTAAAGACCGCAGTTTAATAAGCCACTCCTACAACTAATAAGTAAATTTTATCCGAAAGATAAGTCGCATGCTGTCTCACTCATGTTAGATTAAAGAAGAGAGATGGCGAGACTTTTTATCTTAGAGATAAATGCTATCTGGAGGTGTACTACACAAGCCCTTAGTATTGTTATTTTGAGTAGAGTCCAGAATAATTTACGAAGCTATGCTGGTAACCCTAATCCCGACTAGAACCACTGATCTCCCGCATAGGTGAGGTAAACACTGTTTGTGTCCTTTACGTATGCCTCCACAGTGAACGATATCAACCTATAGTCTTTAATCCACGGTAACCTTTATTCATCTAATGAGCCGTATAGAAAGAATATACAGACGAGATTCTGTCATGATTCGTGACATAAAATTATTTTCATAAATATCCAAGTTGACAGCCCTATGAATATAAAATGTAATATAGTATGGAAATCACAAATAACTCCGCGAACAAATATCTCTTTGCAATATTCGTACTTGTAAGACGCTGAATCAGTAGATTTTTTATTAAAAATCTTTGCAACGTGGGTTTTGTGACAGTTCCGTAGTCAAGTTTAAACTAAAATGCTAACGTAATAGGTAGAAAATAAACTTTAAAGTAATTGTGTGTGAGTTTGTGCTTACCTACAGTTGATGCTAACCGTCATATATATCTCTTGCTACAGTCAAATCTCGAAGCATAAACCTACAATTTATAATACATAGTGTCATGATTTCTTATTTTTGTTAATAATTCTGTTCGGGAGTTTTTATTTATTCAATTGGCAACACAGCCAACTATCATTTTTAAATAGTGGGGTTATTTTATTGTGGAGGGAAAAAATAACTCGTTCTCTCTGCGAAAGATCGCTCAGCAGTAAGGAACTAGCATTCAACTGAGTAAGACGTTCTCAATAGTCCGTGTATTTGCTGTGAGTTTGGTAATATAGTCACATAATATTTTAGACGATTGAGTTTCATTATAATAGTAAGTATCCCAATGGCGTAAGTTTATTGTCCTTGCATTAGTTACCTTGTCATTATACCATAGTATTACTGGACATAATTATTCTGTTAAAACTCTGGAGGGTAGATCTATGCTAACGATGTAAAGGTTTTCTGGTCAGATTAAAGACAACGGATAGGTTAAGAGTACTCTAAACCGAAGAGATAAGAAGTAATCAGGCTGAATAAGGCAAAAAAAATTTACGTCACGATTGTATCTGCTAAGGGCCTAACTATATCTTTTTGTTTATTTGTTTGTAGGGATTTGATTCAAAAATTAATCAAACGGATTACATTTTTTTTCACCATTAGAAACTATATTAGCACCGAGTAACAAAAGCTATATTCTATTTAAAAAAGTACTGTTACTTATCTAACCTACTTTTACGCGAGCGCAGCCGCGGGAAATATTAGTATATAATAAAAAAAACAAGCATAACCCTTCAGAGATAAAAAGGGCATGATGGTACGTTGCGAATTTGCCATAAAGGCTTTTAAAACTTAATTACAAAACCGTAATGTACGAACTTTTCATTATATACGGAACCCAAATATTCACCCGTTTGGAAAGGTCATCGCTTTCCATTGTTAAGCGAATATTCGAGAAAACCTTTACAATATTTTTCTTAACATTTTTAGGAAGGATTCTAAGGAGGTTACTTTGTTCGTCAGATCGCGGCGACATTAAAATGTGTTTTTATATGAAAATGTTAATGTCTGAGGCAGAAAATTACTGGTAAAGAGTGCTTAGAGTGTATAGGATTAAAGGTTATGCTATTTTTGTCTGTTTTTATTAAATTGTTACCTCTCTCCTTTTATCGGCCTCGATGGCGTAGTGGTTAGTGTAACCGACTGCCACGCCTGAGGTCGCGGGTTCGATTCCCGCACAAGTCAAACATTTGTGTGCATGAACATAGATGTTTGTCTTGGTCTGGGTGTTTCTATGTATAATATGTATGTATTTACAAAAAAAAAAGTATATATGTATGTTTATCCATTGTCTAGTACCCATAGTACAAGCTCTGCTTAGTGTGGGCTAGATGGTGTTGTGTGTATGTGGTAGAATATTATTATTATTATATTATTAAATGTCGGATGTCGACATCATCAAGGGTTAGTGCAACTGTGGAATAACTAGCCGATTTTGGCCAGATATAGACTAAACATACATGTTTGTAATCCAGAAATAGTTGTTTCGAGATAGTCCATAACATAGGTTAGATAATCCTAACTAATATTATAAAAGCGAAAATGAGTTTGTTTGTTTGTTACCTTTTCACGCCTAAACCACTGAGCCGATCATTCTGAAATTTTGCATATACGTTGTCAGGTATACAGAAACGGACATAGGCTACCTTCAACACAACAAAACAACAATAACGTTCTTATGATAATAGATGGCGCCACGTGTCTTTCGAATCATGATTGAATTATATTATTATAAGCAAAATACAACCCGAATTGATTGTCAAATTCTAAATTAATGCGAGCGAAGCCGCGGGCAATAGCTAGTAATAATATAATATCAGCCCTGTATTAAACTGTCCCACTTTTCCACTGTTGGTCTTTCAGTATAAGTTTACACTTACGACCGATCATAAGGATCTTCTGCTGGGAAATTGTCAGAAGCAGTATAATTAGGCAATGGGCCTGGTAGACGGTTATAGGCTTTTCTTGTGTCACGTGGGGTTTAAAAACATGAGTAGTGCAATGTGGGTGTGTATTACATATGTATAAATACTCAACTCTTTCTACTCGTTTAGATATATGCAGGCTAGAATCTATATATATATATATATATATGTATTCTCATGACAGAAGCAGACATGATCTTATTTTAGATGGCTCACGTAAAACAATCCACGCAACAGTTCTCTCTTTGACGTAGCTCGGAATACGTAAAAAGAGCTACAACAATGTTTCATTAAAACAGACTGTAAATAACGGTAGAATGACTCAAAGGTATCTTTTGCAACGTTGTGCGTATCAAAATTCGACTGCTGTTACGATTACATTCCGTTACGGCAAAATCTTTCGGTTATGTAGTTGATTCTTGATTATACAGAAGGAATATTGAATAAAACGAGTGGCGGACGTTCCCTGAGCCGATATTATGAAAATTTTTATTCACATTTTATTTTTAATTTGGATGTTTTACTTTAGACACAAAGAGAAAAGACTACACTAGAAGAGAAAAGAAAATAAATAGGATAGGTTTTACGCTACTATCAGGTTAAGTATATAGGTATGCTTGCATAAAGCAGGTGATTAGAATAGCAAGAATCGTAGCAAGTCGGAGTTTCTGCCTAGCCCTCCAAGTATAAAACTCTACTATACAATAAAAATGCGTCAGTTGCAGATAGTAAGTTACTACTTTAAGAGAAGAGTCATGTTATAAATTGGTATGTTAGTGAGATTAAATTTCGTCAAGGCCCAAAAAATCACCACACCTGTATTTCTCTGCAGGGTTTAAACAATGATAAAATGGATGAAGATTGAATCCCTTATAATCGGGTTTTTGCAATCGGAAAATACATACAGACATTCAATTCGTGGCCTCTTGAAAGTTGACGCTAACTAGTGACGCGAGTAAGTGTGCATTTTAATAATAAGTATTTGAATTTAATTGAAGACAGTCATATACTGACTTGGAATGGTCAAGGACGCGATTTAAGTAGAATGCTTTCTATACATCTATATATATATAAAACTCTTCCGTTACTGAGTGACTGACAGACAATGCACAGCTGAAACTATTGGGCGCAAGAAGCTGAAATTTGACATGTATGTTCCTTGGGTACTGTAGAGGTGCACTAAGAAGGGATTTCCCGAAATTCTCACGGGATTGGGAAGAAATGGATAAATAAAAAAACATGTGCGGGCGAAGCTGCGGGCATCCTCTAATGTTTTATAAAATTTAACTGAAATTGTGCAAATTGCTACGGTAAGCTATCACGGTAAGTGTCCCCTGGGCCATAAGGCATCGTACGATGCCTTATCTATACTAATATTATAAAGAGTAAACTTTAATTGTGTTTTTGTTTGTTTCTTTGTAATGATTTAACTAAAAACTATTCAACCGATTTTAAAAATTCTTTAACCATTAGAAAGATATAGCTTTCTAATGGTACCATATATAACACAATATATACATACATAACAATATATATTTTATAAAACAAAACTACTATTACACCTAACCTAGCCTATTTCTACGCGAGCGAAGCCGCGGGCAAAAGCTAGCAATCATATAAACCGATCGAACGAACAACAAGTTTAATCATCTACCTACCTTCCACATTTGTTCTTAGCTATATTACCTATAAATTCACATTGCCATATGATAGTAAAAAATAAAAGGTATCGTTTTAATTTGCGTAGGTACTCGTATTGTAAAATACGGCAAAAAGTACCAAGGCAATATCTAAATGAAAGTAAAGAGTGGTAGCCATTTTTATTTTTAATGCGAGATTTCTCCTGTCGCTAGGGTTGTCAGGCAAATATATGATATATTTATTAATGAATTAGTTGCTGCTTGGTATGAAAAATAAAGGTGATTGTTTATACAAAAATTTCGATAAAAAAGTGCACGATCTGTCTAAGGGGTCTAAAGGTAAATGGTTACCGGAGCTTATATATACTTACGATAATATCAGGGGTATCGTACGTGCGTACCGTAAGGAATTGATCTTTCAAGTCTTGCTGTCTGGTCGTCGGTATGCCGCTGCGACTCAATAGGTTAAAAATGGCACGAAAGGAGAGGAATGAGATAGGTAGTTATGTGAACCTGCAGAACCAGGTGAAATTTACTATTCTTACGGCGGTTTACGGCAGCGGGCGAGCCGGTTCATATGTAATGTTTGCAACATCAAAAATATAACAATTACGTTGACTGTGCTTTAAACAACTCTCTCTGTGCTGCCAACCCGAGGGATAAAGGTCACTAGTTCTCTGATGCCAGCATAGCGCCTGTACATACTTCTGAAGGATGTATGTATGTACTGTCCCAGATAGTCTGCTTAAGTTTGAGCACTCTCAGCTATTTTAAGCGTGGTTGAGAAACGTAATAAACCGTCATCATTTATATTTCGGTGACGTTTTTAAGTTTTTCACTGGTGAAGTCATGTTTATTTCTTACTCATATATTACCAGCTGGTCTTTAGCTATTCAAAGGTCAAACCTGTATCTTGTCGGCCTCGATGGCGTAGTGGTTAGTGTAACCGACTGCCATGCCTGAGGTCGCGGGTTCGATTCCCGCACAAGTCAAACATTTGTGTGCATGAACATGGATGTTTGTCTTGGTCTGGGTGTTTCTATGTATAATATGTATGTATTTACAAAAAAAATGTACATAAGTATGTTTATCCATTGTCTAGTACCCATAGTACAAGCTCTGCTTAGTTTGGACTAGATGGTGTTGTGTGCATGTGGTAGAATATTATTTATTTATTTATTTAAACAATCCTCCGTATTATTTTTGACTACTATCGATCATCCAATAGGCTCAGTATCGTGACGATATTCTACGTATTGAAACGAGGGACATACAGGATGGACTGCCGGTTTACTTGTGGAATACGTATGACTGGGGTTGCGGTTTGCCTTTGGCGTGTTTAACGAGCGAACTGGGACCCCACGGTCTCGTTAAACCTGTATATTATATTTGAGCGTATTTTTGCGGTTGATCTTCAGGTTTGATTTACGAGTCAGACTAACGATGTGCACAACTGCTTTCGAATATCTAACAATACTATAGATAAATGTGTGCTGGGTTCTTTACCGTATTTATAAAGCAGGTATCGCCTTATACTTTAATACTGGGTGTAATGACGGCGTACCGAAAACTTTAGCAAGACGTCTTTCTATAAGTACTTAACACGACATAAACTTCAATTATTAAAAAAACGCAAGATTAAAATGTTATGTAGATTAACATTATTACGCGGTACGGAATGGATTACTACCGATACAACGCACTCGACATACCGCGCGCATAAAAACAGCTGATCTATTTAAATCACGACCATTTAATTACATTGCTGTATTTTAGAAAAATGTGGCATTTAATTATGTTATGATTCAAAGTCAGAAAAATGAAAAATTGCAGTAAAGCAATTGTGATTGTTAAAAAAAATCCAACGATTTTTAACTCAGAATAATGGTCTGAATCTACTATTTCAGTTTTCGGTACACCGTCCCTTACACCCAATATATCCGAGTATCGTTCGAATGCAATCGCGTCTCTATGTCGTACAAAGCATTATCGATTTTTTCTGTCAGAGAGATATTTTGCATTGAATTTTTGATCATATCCGTTTTCATATTGTACCATAATATTTATGTCTCAGCATCATTACCTGAGGCAAAACTGTATACGAATAATAATACTAACTTAGCACATTAATATGCAGTATAATATAAAACAAGCTGAATCACAGTAAATGTAGTTTGGTTTAACGACGTCCTTCCAGAGTCAATAATCTTTAGCGATTACAATAAAAAGTTTACTTTGTGAACTTGCCTAAATGTATACATTTACCTACAATACTGCCTATTACGGTTTTATTGCGGCCACAATTCCATGTTTCATGTCACGTTTCTTTCTGGACAGTGGCAGCAGGCAAGAAGTTCAAATTCTTCAGAAGAGGCCTTGTTAATTTAAGCCTTTTTATCGACGTGTTAGTTATCGACGTGAAATAGCAGTATTCCTACTGTTGTGTTTCGTTCGGTGAATGAGAGTATCGGAGGCCCAATCACCCCCTTACTCCCTTCCCGCTCCTTCTTCTTCCCACTTCCTTTCCTAAAGGGTCGGCAATGCGCTAGTGATGCCTCTGGTGTTGCAGGCGTCCATAGGCTACGGTGACCACTTACCATCAGGTGGGCCGTATGCTTGTTTGACACCTTAGTTGTATAAAAAAAAATGGATGTGGTGAAGTAAATAGCCACCTTGTAGCTTCACATATCTTTGAGAATACCGCCTAGTAATATAATATATTTTCCTATAAAAGCGAGAAGGAATTGAAGGGTATTTGCTGTTGCTTGTGCTCACAGCACAGAGAACCTGGTCACTTGGACGCTAGCGAAAAGCTAATCTTTAATGTTGCTGGCGATCCAAAAACTATTATAATAAGTTGAGTTTAAGCCACTTAGTCACATTAGTAGAATAAACAAAGAGTCACATACATATCTGAACCATGACTTAAATCTGAGAAGTTCTAATTCCATTATCTCTCAGCCTTGAATCCTCATAAGTAGACATCCAGCCATCCTGTAAATCCTTCCTGTTATTGACCCCAAAAACAAAACCATACAGCGTTAACATTCACATTTAAGACAGTCATTCGACAAAAAAATGTATAAACTTTTCCCATTTGACTATTAAGGGAAGTCTAGATGTCTCAAAGTTTTGATAAATGAATGTATTCTCAGTATTATTGCGACCAGATATCTGGATAAACAAATAAACTTAGGATTTGTCCAATACGGTACGTAAGCTGAAAATTATGTGGCAGGGCGGGCTTACACGATATTGTATCGGGGGGATGCAGCTGATAGCTATTGGGATCGTAATGGAAGTGATGTATGGTGGAATAAACACGTCAAGCTGATGCTTGTTGATAAGCCTATTCGTTGTGCTCTTGGAATGATACATTGTCATGTACACTACTGAGAATTCGGTTATAAATTGAAAACGTAATAATTTTGTGCAAAGCAATGATTAGATTTTGAATATGTATCAGACTCTATGTGAATTTATTGCTTGTAACAATTACATACTTCTGATATGACACCTGTTTATCTCCGATAATTAGGTATAAGCGTTTAACACCCAGGTTCAACTAGCTTAGTGGTAACAGGATTTTTTTTGGTATGTATAAATACTAGTGTTCACCTTGTGTACGTAATTTGAACATAATTATTATTAAAAACATTGCGAAAATATTACGTATCTATATAAAAAAACAAACCGCTTCCAAATAATTTTTAAGCTCATTAGCAGCTACTAAACAATAAAGAATATAGGTTGTCAAACTGAATAGAAAATGGTACTGAACCGTTTGGTCTTTGACTATTTATATAAAGATTTATTTTACGTCTTCCACTTCCATAAGGACGAAAGTCCCCCTATATGCTTCTCATAAAACTCGTTGCAAGTTTAAAGATAATTTAACCTTCTCCTAGATTTCAGGAGTGTCAAAATTCAATGTTTTACACCTGGCTTCTTAGATGTTACTGTGGTGCGAGTTAGGGGGAAATTAGTACCAAAACAAAATTTTTTATAGAAACATATTAATTCTCTTTTTCATAACGGTTGGCGATAACTTTACTATGCTCCATTGGCTTTAATTTACACAAAAATATTGTTCTACGGCATTTAAAATCCGATACCACGACAAAAAGTTTAATTAGCTGTCCCAACTCCTTGCTTCGGTTAAGCCTAGCAACACTAAATGTAGGTATGTAACTTTATACATTTAACTTTGCCGATCATAAGTGCTACACCGTGAACTAAATGAATAAAGGAAACAACACGTGAGATAGGCATATGACTAGCTTAGTTTTCTTAATCATATTTCGATATTGGTGTGTCATTCTGTAAAAGTTTCCATCTCAATGTCAAATATCACTTCAACAATAATTATAGTGACCATCTGTTGTCACTTGTCATTATATCGTCCTGCAGATTGTTGAAACAAATAAAATGTATTTTATGTAGTTCACAAAGTATTGTGGTAGATGAGTATAGTAGGTTACGTAGATTATATTTAGATTAGTTGCTAGGTTTTTTTTTGCTAGGTTCAGGCAAACAGATGAGTAATTAAAAATTTGCCAGCACATCCTTTTTTTTTAAACTGGCTTTGAATAACAATTTCGGACCTGCAAGGTGATATACGCTACGACACGATATATACATATAAATATGACTTACTAAACAAATCAAAATATCTCTAATCTTGTACCTGCGGCGATTAGGGTTCCAGAACCCCTACAACACTATGACGTCAGAACGAAACCAGTATCATCTTTGTATCTTGCCATAGCAACAGAAAAACTCCTTTTTCAAAGGGTCGGTACCACGCAAGTAGTGTTCATAACATTATGGTGTACCATCAAGTCGTATAATTCTTTGCCACATTAGTTAGCAGTAAGTGTAAAAAACCATTTGAGCTTTATAAATTTTAATGCAGATCTTCTATGTGGGGAAAGTCAATTCATCACGCCACATACTAAAGTCAGCGTAAAACGTGCACAAATATATATAAACGAGTATGCTCGTACATTTGTTGCTGAGCATCCGCCCCTAACCTTTATGACAAATCCCTAATATAAACATTGCCTTTTTCACCATAAACCCCTCACACTATAAACTTGGGCCTGTCTCGCTGGTCCGATGGCATAAGTTTGCGTTTACATTAATTATCGTCGATCGTGAGGTTCTCTGTTTCATGGAAGGCAAGGCAATGTTTTATTATACTGTGCGAAAATTCCGTATAAGTCGTTCTTACCTAAACGTCTGGTATTTGTTATACCCCTTTGCCGTACGAGCATATACAGGCATAATGTTATTGACTGCCGCCTTGGTTTTGATGTTTGTCTTTATCTTTGCATTGACGATTCTTACGTTGGAAACTATTATGAGGCTTTACAGTTAGGCAATCCTCAATATCAACACGGAATCTGGAAACCTGTCCAGTCGACGACAATAGAATCGTCTTCTAATACTTTGGACCTAAAAAATATAGGTGTATTACATCTCTGCCTATCTCTTTATAAGATATTAGCTTTTGCGCGCGGCTCCGCCTGCGTGGTACTTACCTACATGAATAAAAAGTAGCCTATGTCCTTCCCCAAGTTTTAAACTATATCTGTACCAAATTTCATCTAAATCGGTTGAGTGCTTTAGCCGTGAAAAGGTAACAGACAGACAGACAGACAGATAGACAGACAGAGTTACTTTCGAATATATAATATTAGTAAGGGTAAGCGTGAATTTATGCCATATCTATATTAATATTATAAAGAGGAAAGATTTGATATTTTGTTTGTTTGTAAGGATTCAACTTAAGAACTACTCAACCGATTTGAATAATTCTTTTAGCGTTAAAAGCTTTATTATTACCAAGTAACATAAGTAATATTTTTTTTTTAAAGTGCTGTCACTAACATATTTTTTTTTTTTTTACGTGGGTGAATGCTTTGACGCATACCTCTCCGCCGGGCGACGGAGAGGTTATGTTGGGCTCACCGGGGAAAAAATACCCCGGTAATACCGACTAAACCTACCACGGTGTTCCTCGTCATAACTATAGACGGCGAGGCCGCGCGAATCGCTTTCACATGCAATCGTGACCCCGCCATGGTTTCGGCCCGCCGTATGAAACAGCAGGCCACTACACAAAAAATACTTCCTCCACTGTCCCCCTGGGGGAAGACAAAGACACGACACAGAGGCCGCACGTGGGAACACGCACGCCGCCTCTCGGACCTGGTGCTGATCGGGTGGCGAGCAGGCCCACGCAGCCCACCACCCCCAGGTCAAACCTCAGGGTGGTTGGAGGTCACTAACATAACCTAACCTACTTTTACGCAAGTGAAGCCGCGGGCAAAAGCTAGTTATGTATAATAATTACCGCGTTCCGCGTGCCAACCCTAGCAACAAGTATTTGTTTTGTTCCAGAAAGCTTTTGCGGTCGCGTTAAATGGCCGCCAGTCTTGTTTCAACTCGTTTTGATTGTTCTTCTAGTGTTTCTGTACACAATGGGGAATGTCAAAGCTTTTTGTGTGTGTTCCTGTGATATTTAATGCCGAAGTTGTTGGCTGCAACTAAGGCGGTATTGAATTAGGCTAAATTAATTGGAGAGTCAAACCTAACAGTGTTATAAACATGATGATATGAGATAAAACATAATAACATGGAATAACTAATAATAATATCACTAATGTATTAAACTGTCCAACTGCCGGGCATGGGCGTCTTCTCTGTGTGTGAAGGGTTAGGCCGTGGAGTAAGTATCCTGTGTTATAATCCAGGATCTATTGTCAAGGTTCATCAAACTTACGCGTGATTGAGTGACAAACATCAAAAACTTTCTCTCGTTATTAATTTTATTAAGGATATTTTATATATTTCTTGTTCTGTTTTCGCTGTTTCAATGTCTGTAAAATATTTATATCCTATCCGTGCCCTACAGGCATCTTTTATAAATAAATAAAATATTTATCTATAAATCTCTTATGACAATGTTTTGCACCTTTGCGACGCTGAGAATAAAGTAAGTAGTTGTCTACGTTTTTATAGACCTTGTTAAGTACATCCATATTCACGTAATATATAATTGTTTTGGTCGAGTACCTAATTAAAATGGCTGACGCCCTGTTCCTATATCAATAAATGAATAATTTTACCTCCGGACAGTGAATTTTTGACACATATTCTATGAAAACATGTAAAAGTCCGTAGCTAAAACGCCTACTTTCTTACGGACCGAGCATTAGTGATTTAAGTACCTCGTCTATTAATGCGTTGAGTATTATGGTTTGGTTCCATTTGCATGACAGAAGCTATCTACATTATATGCAGTTGTTCCAAATCTGGATGTCCATTGCTTCTAGAACCAGCCATAATGATAAAGATATATTGTAGGTACGGTATTTGATAAAAAATACAGCATGCTATTTAGCCTCCCAAAATGCAGAGCCCGCAACCAATTTTTCAACCCAAGACGGTACCATAAACCATTAACCTCGAGCTGACACAACCAAGATCCCTATTAGTCCCTTTTATACTTACACACAGTCCCTAAAACTGTGGGTCAAGACAAACGTTCGCATGAGATTTATTGGACGGTTCAGATAAAGGGCTCAGGGTTGCGTAGGTATTAGTTTAACTTTTTGATTACTTTCTGGAAGGCTCATGTGCCTAAATAAACAGGCTCTTATTTAAAATATTTTTTGTAAAGATATGGGAGGCTGCTCCCTAACAATATGTGCTAGATACTGTTAAGAGCATGTATATAAAAGAGTTTTTTATATTCACGTGAAGGGATCAACTTCAAAAGAAAAATATATTCGACTTTGTAGTCGCAATTTCACCCATTTACTTATTTTAATCCATATTCCGCGAAAGGCCAATAATTGAATACTTATAGTATTGCAAACATCATTAAAGTTCATTATAATTATGTCCTCAAAGTGTCTCTTAAAATCATATTAATAAAATATAAGAATATAAAAATTCAACGATGAAGAGAAACATCCGAACACCGATCACACCATTTTTGCCCAAAACTTCAAAAAGGGGATCAAATTCATTACCCATCCATACACAAATAGATAAATAGTTGGGTCTTAAACCAGGACATCATTAAGCGCTCTGAGTATGCATGGTATTGGCTATTTGTCACTGGTAGCAGTACGGCACGTAGGCACAAAATACAACTTATGCTTTCTGCTGCGCAGATAATTTTTGGGAATGAAGGAACGAGACAACTCATTGAGCAGATCAACTGAATCTTATACTACTGCGGATGACTTTATAGTATATTACGTGCACGTGCACACATACATAGAAACATGCGCAGAACAAGTTCGGATAAAGTCGTACTACTTTCAATACACCTCTGACTACCTCGTCGGAGATATAGGTTGGACCTACTACTTCGTGCAATCGCCGCAGCACTTCAGCATGGTAATTAAGCCACTTCTGACCCTTCATACATCAACTGGTACCGTAATTATTTTTCTATTCATAAGCATTTAAAGGCAATAGTCTAACGAGGTTATTACCTCGTTAGACTATTGCTAGCTCGTAAATTACCGGATTTGATAGCGGGGACGAGAAATATTCCCCTCCCCGGCTTTTTGGCTAATAAAATGCTTCTCGAATTTAACGATATCAAACTCATCTGCTGTAAAAGTCAGGTAAGTCGGCCATTGGTACCTACAAAAGTAATTATCCAAAAAATAGTGCCCCATGACTTCATTAAGCAGCTTGCGAAACTCTGGCTAGCTGCTGACTTCATGAAAATGTGGGTTTAGTGATGGTGAGTAGCACTATAAGTATATTACGTACCCAGTAAATTTTAATACAACTGTTTCAATTTTATTTTCATATCTGCCATGAAAATTGGATGTATGCAGGAAAGCGAGCGTTATGATATATGTATAGTGTATCTTTAAAACATATAATAAGGTATAATATGATAACAGAACGGTATTGCGAGAAAAGATATCATAACCAAAACACGAAGATTGTTTGGGCATGTTGAACAAATAGGCAACGGAAGACTAACCAAAAAAAGTATCTAAGGGACAGTCTGAGGGTAAACCTAGGCGAATATTCTCTAATCAAGACAGAGACTGTATGGATAAAGGTGACGCACAAAGTACCTTCTTTTCTTCATGCATAGGTATAATACAATAAAAGAAGCAGGCAATATAAACGAAAACTAGGCTGTTTGTCTTTTTGGGAAATACGCTTGAATATATTTTACATGTTTTTCAAGGTATTATGTTATTGCAGGTCCTTCTTTCTGACCAGGCTTTTCTGTTACTAAATGTATAAATCAATAAGCCTATTCTTGTCTTCTTCAAACAACTTGCATTAATTCGTTATAGTCTTGGGAATCTACAGATGGCACAGCTATATTCTACCTTCGTCTGGAAAAATCTTCGACTTGAAGCTTTATGTAAGTTGCTTTAGAGCCGAAAATAGAATCTATTATATTCTCAAATCGTATTATATAATATTTTCAGTAAATTTATCCACAACTGGCTTTTATTTTTTTAGTTTCTACAAGCCTTCATTTTCAATGTTAAGGGACAAATATTGAAACAACGGACCATGACCACCAGTCTGGGTATAACTATTTTTAAATCACATAGGCACACTTTTGATGAGGATCCACTGAGAGTACTGTTAGTGCGAAGCGATCGCTCAAACCTCCGACCAACCCCGCAGTAAATTTTCGAATCCCTTCCCTAGAGTTCAAACTATCTTCACATCCAATTCAATTAATTGGTTCAACGGGTTAATTGTGGCTATTTCAAATACTAATATAGATAGTTCCGACGCTTAGTTTAAACTGAAACATTTAATTGTGGCGGCTTTTGAATTTATAATTTTAGTAGTTTCGCAGCGTAGTTAGAATTGACCAAAATTACTCTTACCCTAAAATATATAGTATTCTATGCATATACATAGAATACTTTTTCCCATGAAAACAAAAATAGCTATTAGTAGTTGTTAAATAATGATAATATTTGTTAAAGGGAAAGCTGGCACTGGCGTTTAATTCTTTGTGGCAGAGGACTTTACACGCATTCAAACAACGGACACAAAAAACATGCAGACTCGGAAGAACTATTTGTGGATCACACAATTGTTTGCCCGTGTGGGGATAGAACCCACAACACTCGGCGCAATGACATTGGCGAGTCGACCTAATAACCAACTCACGCCATCCGTACAGTAATTAATGTAAGGAATCTTTATTAAGATAAAATATATTTATACAATTTTTGTCAGACTGTTTGTTTATACGCGCATCACACAAAAACTACTGCACGATGTTGAATGCGATGTTTACAGTTGTATTGCTGGAAACCTAACTTAAAATCTGGTGTATGTTTCATCTTAAATACCGCCAAGAAGTCGAGGAATAAGAAAGAAAATATAGAAGTGTCTTCCAAAGCTAGTAATAATATAATTAAACTAGATGTTCCCGCGGTTTCACCCGCGTTTATCGTTACTGCGCCGCCCCCGTGGGTCGTAGCGTGATATTATATAGCCTATAGCCTTCCTCGATAAATAGGCTACACTAAAATAATTTTTCAAATCGAACCGGTAGCTCCTGAGGTTAGCGCGTTCAAACAAACAAACAAACTTTTCAGCTTTATAATATTAGTATAGATAACACTTTGGTTGAAAGGTTAGATACCAATCTAATTTCATGAATATTGCCTCCAACTTGAGTGGGCAGAAAGGAAATTGAAATTGTTTACGTTATGAACTCACGCCTTCAGACAACCCCAACTTTTATTTTAATAGGCCGATCTGACTGGTTTTAATGACGTGTTAAATAAGGCATTTACGCTTGGAGGAAATCATAAGGTTTGTTTCAGTATGAGTAATGAGTATGGTGGTGTTTAAAAACATTGCTGGCGACTTGGGGTGTAATATTATGCTGATATACAGGCTCGCAAAAATAATTGAAGCTTTTAAGGACTCCTGTACTAAAAATAATTCCTGTATCGCAGGTGAGTTATTTATTTCGAATCTACATATAAGTGACAAGCATACAAGTACAACACAAAATTGATTTTCTTTTTCAATAAAGAGTACTAGTCCCTCCCAAATTGATAAAAATAAATATTCAAGTACCTACCGTTTATATTAACGAGTTGAAAGACCCACTCGATAATAATATGAGGCTTTGTTTGAAAGGTTAGAACACGAATCTATTTCTATGATCAAAGTACAACCCACACAAATTGTGTGGGCGGTTAGCCTGATGACATCTACCGTCTTCATTTTCAATCCTACGCTTCTACAAGTGCTACGTGTAGTGCCATAATACTGGGTGTAAGGGACGGCGTACCGAAAACTTTAGCAAGACGTCTTTCTATAAGTACTTATCACGACGCAAACTTCAATTAATAAAAAAACGCAAGATTTAAATGTAATGTAGATTAAAATTACTACGCGGTACGCAATGGATTGCTACCAATACATCGCACTCGACGAATGAACTCTGCGTTCCGCGCGCATAAAAACAGCTGATCTATTTAAATCACGACCATTTAATTACATTGCTGTATTTTCGAAAAATGTGACAGTCAGAAAAATTAAAAATTGCAGAAAAGGAATTGTTATTGTTGAAAAATTTTTTTAACTGAGAATAATGGTCTGAATCTACTATTTCAGTTTTCAGTACACCGTCTCTTACACGCAGTATAGACATGGGTATTTTTGGCCTTAATTTTTCTATTAAAAAGTAATTATTAACCTACTAGATATTGTCTACGGCTTTGCTTGCTTAAATGTAGGCTTAGTTTGGTTACGTTAGGCTAGTAACAATACTTTTTTCTGGATGAAAGGAGACTCTATGTTCTTTTCTGTTTCTCTGACAATATGCATGCGAATTTTATGTTGATTGCTCGAGTAGATTTTCATATATTTTTAATTATGTCTGGTTTTCTAAGATTTGACAGATTAACAATCTTTTAGATCTATTATTCAGTAATTACCGGGAATTATTACCGGAAATTAATTACTTATATAATTATTAATTATGATTCTTTACACAGCTTTTCTAAAAAGAGCCCCGATACTACGAATCATTCCTGTATCCACACCAAAATAGACACAACAAAGACAAAGAACACACAGACAGAATACTACCTCGTATACAGAACCAATCGTATAAAAGCTTTATCTGTGATTTACATTTATCTGTTGCCATGCTACCTGTATCATACATCTATGAAAAAACTGGCAAGAAACTCTCGAACGCCATTTTTATTACTAATTTTAAAATACAGCTTATTTTACAAATCATATCTGTAATGACTAGAGCAGCGATAGCTCAGTGGGGAGACCAACAGACTGCAATGCAGAGGGTCTCGGGTTCGAACCCACGTCGCGCACCTCTGACTTTCGGAAGTTATATGACTTTTTGAAATTATGTGCGTATTGATTGACAATTATCGCATGCTCCGTGCCTCAGAGAGCACGTTAAGCCGTCGGTCCCGGCTGCCATGAAAATCTATGGCAGTCGTTATTGGGAAGTCAGTGCCTTCTAATATCTTGACACTGGTCTAGCCTTAGGGTATCGTGAGCCTTCGGGGTGCGGAGGTCAGATGGCAGTCGCTCCGTCTAAAAACTGATATCCAGTCAAATCCCGTTAAGACTAGAAAGCCGACACCAAGTGACTTAAAAATAATAAAGGCTAGGGAGAAGAAGATGTCTGTAATGACTACTACGGTGCTACGCTCTGATAGTCACTGCTGTATATGAGGTCTCGGGTTCAATTCTTGGGTCGCAGTGCTATTGAGATTCTTGGTCAAGAAATTCACAGAAGCAGCACGGGGCAGTTATAGACCAGGCGTCTATAAAGTTATATGTCTACTTATTGTACAAGGCAGCCATCGTACATACAATAAGTAGACGCTAAATCATGGTTAGCTTAATTTGGTAGTAATTTGCCCACCCCATTGTTAATATAGGCGTAAAGTTATATAAATCTGTAAGGAGTAGCAACCATTATACGTTTCAGCTACATTCACACAGCCAGGCTTAACTTTAAATTATAATATTCATTCCGAAGCACACTACTGTAGCTACAGAAATGTTTGAACTCACCTTTTCAAATGGCAAAGGTAAAGGTTAAAGTGCAGGATAGACTAATACGTTTATTTTTGTACGGGAGCTTGTTGCTAATGATACCTATTCAGTGCTGCAGTATAGGGTTATGACTAAGGCGTAAAGACCAAAGCAGACATGCTTCGCATCTCAGCAGAGGTGATTTCGTCACTTATAATAATGATTGCAATTATTATTATAAGGTTGAGAAAAGTTTGTTTTTGTAGCTAGTTTTCTCTAAAGGTAGATAGCCACCATTTCGCATGTAGTTGCATCATTTATTCATTTATTTACATCATACAACTATCCTTACAGGTACACCTAATTCAATAGTGCACTACAATCATACCATAGTTTGGCTGTGCAATTTAATGGCATGTGGTGGAGGAACCTACCTTTCCTCTTCTTCTAAATTTAATTGACAAAAGGTTTTCGAGGTACCAGGTACTACAAAAGAAAAATGGATATGGGTTTCGATTCTTATATCAAGAAACGAGACGTTTTACCTACGGTGTGTTAATTTTTGACACATATTGTATAAAAATGTCATAGATGGCAGAGAGTTAGGCTGCAGAGCGAAGAACCGAAAAAATATTAGCCAATAGGATTCCATACTGGAGCGGAGCGGAGATTTTATGCAATCCTATTGGTTAATACTTCTCCATTTCTTCTCTCCGCAGCTTCGCTCCGCTTCAATGGACAGACAGCCTTAGTGGTACAAAACCGTTTTTGTAGCTACTTGTCCTTTAATAGTGGATAACCGAGTGTTCACTATTTCGCATGTTTTCTACTATTGTTGGGATGGGCAATACGAGGGTGCATAGTAGATTTCTCTCTCCGCATTAATTTGACTACGGCTTTTCGAAGCAACGTCTAATTCGATATAATAGATTTTGCCAGTTTTCGGATATTGGATGCAGTTAACAAATTATGCATTTCATAGACGTACAATTGCCAATTGTTGATAGCGATGAATTCAGATAATCGTGATTGCAACCGAGCTACCTAAGATAAGTGACACTAAAAGCGATGTAGTATCGATACAATATCGCTTTTAATTAAACGTCGAGACTGATTATGCGATGCAACATTGATCTTTATCAATGTTGCAAGTAGCAAAATCGCTGATACTGAAAGGAGTAGGTCTGTTTTAGCTTTAAAATCGGGATTTAAGGAAGCTACGTAATATTGTCGTTTTGTTTTAGGCTTTTTTGACGTATTGTGTATCGTTTGTGTGTTTATATTTAGGGTGAGGGCAATTTCTTTAATATTTAATGCAAATTAAGTCTTCTCTATGTCACTACATTAGCAAATAAAAAATAGGGGTTCTAATATTGAGTGATTACCGCATGCTACACTAAACGCATGATTTACACACAGTTGCCAGCGCATGAACTACACTAAGGTCATGAATTACACCCGCCCTACAAAAAAGTCTGGATACAACGCTGCCTTTATAAAGGACAAATATCATAATTCTCACAGCTCATAAGACAATGTCTCGTTAAAATATCAATAAGCATCACGTGCGCGTTTTTTATGTGTGTTTTTTCGTACACCCGTATGTTTTTTCTGTGCAAGAGTTCCAGCAAAGCAGCTAACATACTTATGACTCTAACTCTTTTTATTCAACCTTTATTTCTTTGTCCTAGGTTTGGCGAAGCGCGAGCGATCCCCTGATATGCTACGGTAACAGCTTATCATTCAGCAGACCATATGCCTGTGTGCAACCAACCAAACCGTTACTAGAACATGATTCTCTTACGTTTTATATTAACACGAAAAATGTCGAAAACGTATCATGTATAAATAAACCACGATAAGCATATGATGTTCCGTTATCTTCTGTTCAGATATATATTTTGTAACAGCGAGCATAATCTCGACAGAGATAAATGATTTCATTTCACCTGCATAGCTCACCAGATGGATAAGGAGATGGATTAAACAATATCTGTGCGAATTCATCATCTGTTGCTATTACTCTGTCTGAATAGGTATTGTGCAGTATTAGAATAATATCTTCCGTGAGTGGTGTTTTATAATTAACTAGAGCTCGCAACGTCTTTGCCCGGGTTAAAGATATAAAGCTTATGTCCATCTGGAATAAAATATCTTCCAAAAAACTGCCAGCTTCGGTGTTTCCCGAGCGCTATGATATGTCCTTCTTCAAACGAGGTTTAAAGAGAGTTCTTCTTTCACGGTAGGCAGCGGCTTTGCTGTGTCCTGACATTGCTGAAGTCCATGAGCAGTGGTTACCACTTTCCATCAGGTGGGCCACTTGCTTGTCTGCCACCAATGGCAATAAAAAAAAAATAACGACAAATTTTTTTTCATTTGTGCCGTAGTTCCTCAGGTTACCCTACATATTCATACGATATATCTCAAGGATATGTGGAGTCTGCCATCCCATACAGGGTCAACGTAGACCAGACTATATTGAAAAACTACTTTATACGGATTTTAACGCGTTGTTTATTTTTAGTAGTTCATCTTCAATATTACGTAATAACTAGCTGATCCATGCAACTTACATGTCTCTTCCCCGTTTTTGCAACATTTTTCATTGATGCTCCGCTCCTATTGGTCGTATTGTGATGTTATATAGCCTATAGCTCGATAAATGGGCTATCTAACACTAAAATATTTTTCTTCAAACCAGTAGTTCCTGAGATTAGCGCGTTCAATCAAACAAACAAACTCTTTAGCTTTATAATATTAGTATAGAAGTATAGAGTGTTCTAAAAAAATCGCTTGCACTTTGTGAAGGTTACAGAAAAGGACATACAATTTATCCACCTTTCATCCGGAAAAAACGACTGTTGCCGAGGGATAGAAGTTTATTAGCGAAATACCATTAACGCGAGCGAAGTCGCAGAAAAAATATAGTATTCTTATACATTTTCCTCTTCAGTGATACGGAAACCACATACAACTACATTATGTAGATTTGTGTCCACATATTCTGCTACTTCCTTGAACCCCTCATTCATCATTAAAGCTGACTTACCAAGAAACACAAAGCCCATTAAGGCCGGGTTTTTATATCAAGAAATGAATCGTTTTACCTACGTACAGGTAATTTTTGACACGTGATAATGAAAAAATGCTAACTAATGTCATGATTTCTTATTTTTGTTAATAATTCTGTTCGGGAGTTTTTATTTACTCAACTGGCTACACAGCCAACCATAATTTTTAAATATTGGGGTTATTGCGGAGGGCAAAATAACTCGTCTCTCGGCGAAAGATCGCTCAGCAATAAGGAACTAGCATTCAACTGAGTAAGACGTTCTCAATAGTCCGTGTAATTGCTGTGAATTTAGTAATATAGTCACATAATATTTTAGACGAGTAAGTTTCATTATACTAATATTATAAATGCGAATGTGAGTTTCTTGCTTATTTGTTTGTTACGCTTTCACGCCTTATTCGAACGATTATTATCATGAAATATTGCATACACGTTGTCAGCAGTAAAGAAAAGGACAAAGGGTATCTTTCATTTAGCAAAAATTATTATACCCGAGGGATAGCAATTTACTGACAAAATGATGACCGATGAGTGATGAGCGAAGCCGCGGGCAAAATCTAGTATGTCATAATTTAACTGTCCATAGTTAAAACGACTCGCCTCTTAATATACGCTTTAACGGTCACGCAAACAAAACTACAGAAATTAGTCCTTCCTATGTTATTCTCATTATTATTAGCTTTTTTGTCAAAATGGAGAAGAGGATTTAGTAAACTGCGTATTGGCGGCCTTCCCAGAGATTTAGATACAGATAGATGGGTTCACTGAACTATCCTGTCCCAAGGACAGGTCTAGACAGAGGCTGTAGATCTGCCTTGCGTATAAGACATCGATCCGTTACGTATAGTAGTAGAAAAACAATGTTTTGTATAATTTTGTCGGAGTGTATTTGTTTAGGCTTTAGTGTTGATGGATATAAAGGAATATGTAAATATTTCATTATTGCTAGCTTTAACGGTGATGGAAAACATTGTAAGGAAACCTGAGAGTGCTCCATAATGTTTTCGAAGATATGTGAAGTCGACACACCCCGCACTGGGCTAGCGAGGAGGCGTAACCCTTATCATACAGGGTTGATATTATTATTATATTAATTCTATGTCATCGTTACAAAAAGTATATATAGGATAAACGTCTAAAAGTTAAAGTAACTTCCCTTGGCAGTAGCAGCGGCACATGTGCGGTCAGTCACAATAAGTTGTCGTTGTTGTTTGTTGTCGGCCTCAATGGCGTAGTGGTTAGTGTAACCGACTGCCACGCCTGAGGTCGCGGGTTCGATTCCCGCACAAGTCAAACATTTGTGTGCATGAACATGGATGTTTGTCTAGGTCTGGGTGTTTCTATGTATAATATGTATGTATTTACGAAAAAAATAGGTATATATGTATGTTTATCAATTGTCTAGTATCCATATTACAAGTTCTGCTTAGTTTGGGCTAGATGGTGTTGTGTGTATGTGGTAGAATATTATTATTATTATTATTAATTATATCTGGAATTCTAACTATTGACACGTTAAAAATTATATTTAGCTATGGAGGATAGATATGATGTGCTGATCGGGCTAATTTAAGATCGCGGCCTTAACTAATGTTTAGTTGTTTACACCTAATATTGTAATAGTAGGAAACCTGACGGCTACATATCTTTATTAAACTACCTAACATCTATTAATGCCATTCCTTATCCCTGGGCCAGTTCAATCAGACATGATTTGCCAAATAGAAAGGTCATCTGATCAATACGCCAGAACGCCTGGCAACAAAGATGTTGCCAGTCATGCCAGTATTGGCAAAATAATTAGGGCTCGTACGGAATCACAATATGTATGTAGAATAATGTACCTAGCCAACAATATACCCGTCAGAGCCAGGAAGGACTGCCAGAGAAAGGGGAAAAGAAATTAATTATGACTTTACCCCACGTCGTATGCAGTATCGTACTGGTTTTCCTGTAAACACATACGCATTAATTCTAAGCAGTTATGCTGGACCTGGGCATGGAGGTATTATTGCGGTTTTAGTTTGTTTAGTTGTATTCTTGGTCAGTTAATTAGATCGTAAGGTCCCAGGTCGCCTAAGGTGTTATTAGATTTTCTGTTAGAAATTTCTCACTAGTAGTAGGTACCCGGTAGAAGACAACATTTTCGACCTTAATTACGTGAAATCTAAAACATGGCTGGCTAAATATGCGCCCGAAGTGAATACACATGCAGAAACGTGGTAAAACAAATCCGCTATCTTGAGATAGCGGAGTTGTTTTACCACGTTTATGAATGTTTGAACATTTCATAAATTTAAACAGCATAGGTTAAAACTGAAGGCAGCTACACAGGACAACAAACTGTGACCTACTCATAACCTTCCATCTATATAGGTAATACCGTTACCCTACCGACTTACCAAAAAGTGTATTGTGCGCAAAATAAATGAGCGTATAATATATTAAATGTAAGAAATCGCTAGTACCTGCGCTCCATACGGATTTTTTACAATAGCAATAAAACAAATCTGAGATTTCATTTAACTAAGCTGGTTTACCGGCCCTTCTATCTGGGACTCGGGTAAGGACGAGGTTTCACTGGTAGTGAGAATAGCATACATTTTCTGTTCAATATTTCGTTGGCATTTAGTAATTGCACGGACGGCGTAGCTTACATGTATTCGTCTAGCCCAGTAGTTTCCAATTAGTGGTCCAGGTAGACCAGGCTTCCACGGGATACTCGACGGGGGTCTACGTTGGCGTGACAAAAAAAATGGGAGTTCACAACTCGTAAGCTGGGGTACACGAAAATTTATTTGCTTTCGATACTGAAGAACTAAAATGTTGGCTTGACTTAAAACTTACGATAAATAAATAAAAAATCAGCCCGCCTACCGTGATAGGTTCAGTCCCCAGAATTTCAAAAGGAATATAGTAGAAATGTAGCTGCAGGAGATCCACCAGAACCAGGTAAATTTTGAAAGTGGTCTATGAGAAAAAAATGTCTGGGTACCTCTGGTCTAGCTGCTACGCTGCAATGTTGTGGGTTTCAATTTCATATTTATCAATCATGTGATCAACAAAAGTTTGTTCTAAACCTGGGTGTAATTTATATCTGTTAATGGTATGTTTGTAACGTACCGATGTTAGGTTCAAAGGCTATCCTTAGAACGAGAGTTATCATTTTATAGTTCTGTAGTTCCAGAGATTACCCCCATTATACGAACAAGCAAATTTTACCTCACCCACACTAGGCATGATTCCAGTATCGCGGAGGACTTTACAAACATTCAAAAGAAAAGAAAGAAGAAGAAAGAAAATACATTTATTTGGAGCAGAATTATGCACTACATACACCAGACACATTAATTACAAAAAAAGAAAAAACAAATCTTACTGCAAATTGGACGCAACTCAGCAAAATGCTAGTTTTGAAAATAAAAAATTGCGCTGGTCTTCCGTTGCGACCATGATACCAACCAAAACAATGGACACAGAAAACAACTCCCGTTGCCCCGTGTGTGATCGGAATGTACCCTATTCAGCGTTTTGGCAGCGGCAAAGCGACCATTTAATCCAATACGCCATCCGTGTGGGATTGGAATTTACCACATTCGGCGTAGTTACAGCGGCTAGGCAACCACTGCAACCATTACGCCATCCGAGTATTCTTTATAAAATTATTATAGAATTAACATAATTTATTACAGCTGGAGCGACTTCACACATACCAAAAAGTTACGACGCACAACAAGAGATGGCGCAGTTCGCAATTACACATTATTCCATACAATCCTGAATCTCGCAAGCGAAGTTTATACATACGAGTCATCAAACGGCTTGACGTGACAGCCTGGTTGAAGGAGCCTTTGTGTTGGGATCTCCCCGCTCGCAGTGTGGCCCTAGCCTCCGCTGCCGATATTATTTACCCGCAGCACGCGAGCGGTAACAAATGGATTACATTTCGGCTGATATCGCCAACCAGATCTACGGTTATAAGTGTTCTGCTACGTACAAATTATTTTCTACTTATTTTCATTAATACTTTATTTTGATTCGTCACTCTGTTTTGTTTAGACGATGGAATGTCGTTTGAGAAAGGAAATGAAGACTGATTGCTTTTTCAAAATCTAAGTGCTTTATTCGTTAAGGCTATAAAGTTCTACTTATGAATGTTATAAAGACACCATTGCTTGATTTTGAACACCGCTAACTTCACCATTACATACCAAAACCTCGTACGTTTCTTCGTAAAAAGCCTTATAAACCGAACCTTTCCCTCAACCCTTCAAACCGAAGTGTCTCTTAAAGAATCCATAAATACTTGGCACATTGTATCGCTGTAGACTTTCCACTCGTCGCTGGAGATCTGAAGACGTTCGAGAAGCTTCGAAAGCCTCTCATTGAGGCATTTCAACCTTTGACTATGTTCGCGACGTTATTTTACTTACGGGTGACTTTTTAAGCTAGGCGTAGGTGTTTTTTTTTTTCTCTTATAACCTAGCTGCTGCTACCTGACTGCACGGATGGCGTTGTGGTTTAAGAGGTTGCCTCGCCACTACCACTGCACCTAGTGTTGTGGGTTCGATCCCTTGTTGTTGATGTTCTTTATGTCCGTTATTTGAATGATTGCTAAGTCCCCCGCGGCACACGAAGAATTCCTAGTACGAGAGTTGTCTTTATAAATTTATTTTCTATTATAGTGCGAATATGAGTTTGTTCGTTTGTTTGTTACGATTTCACGCTTTAATTACCCCACCAATCATCGTGAAATTTCGCATACATGTTGTCAGGGGTATAAAAAAGGACATAGATTCATAAAAAAGTTTTGTTCCTGAGGGATAAAAGTTTATTGACAATAGGATAACGCGAGCAAAGCCGTAGGTGAAATCTAGTTATCTTATATTTGCTTATCTATAGTGTAGTTAAAGCATTTCCCGGGTTAGGCAGTATTATTTGGTGTGCCTGGCAAGGAAATTCTTAGTAGTAGGTAATAGGGACTCTGAAACGGTGTCTGGTAGATAGGCAATAGACTCGTCTTATGTTATGCTGGATTTAAAAACGCAGAAGGCAAAATACGCGTGTTGTAAAACCTCAGACTACCTCTACGGGAATCTAGAAACGAGACTATGTAAGTATGTTTCTGAGCTCAATACTGATACGTAAAATTTCCTTACAAAAAATCTCTATAGTACTTAGTCCGGCTTGGGTACTCACGATCGTACGCAAGCAATCTTGCGCAAAAGCAAGACGAACGAAGTAGTCACATTACTTTTATAGACAGCTCCCGCACTAGGAATAATTGGAGTTTACAAACATTCAAACAACGGACACAAAGGAATTGGAACAACCATTTGTGGATCACACAACTTTTTGTCACGTGTCGAACACACAACACTCGACGCAGTGGCATTAGTGAGGCAACCACTTAAACCACTACACCATCCGTGCAGTCAATTGATAAGAGTTCTAGTCAAAATCCACAATTGACGAATGCTTTCAACAGTCAACATTTACAAAACACTCGTACAAAGTGGCATTAAATGCACAAACACATATTCAGAGCAAATACCCGCAAGCTGTGCAAATAATTGCTCTGTGCGGGAATCAAACATACGTACCTACTGCCTAATGATGTGTCTGTTTGATTATACAGTTCTGCATTATCAACATAGGCGATCGCAGGCAAGTCTATTGTTATATCTACATAATATGTACTTGAGTTCTAACTCTCCCCTGGAATTAAAAATCGATCGAGCGATCTTGGGAGCGAAGATTTGTAAAGACGGTAATATTTGATCTGAGGATTCATAAGTCAATTCCATATCTAGACACAACGAAAGAAGGATTGTATCTAGGCATCTTCATATTATCTATACTAATATTATAAAGCTGAAGAGTTTTGTTTGTTTGTTTGAACGCGCTAATCTCAGGAACTACTATTTTGATTTGAAA
Source organism: Catocala sponsa (assembly GCA_963564715.1). Taxonomy (NCBI): domain Eukaryota; kingdom Metazoa; phylum Arthropoda; class Insecta; order Lepidoptera; family Erebidae; genus Catocala; species Catocala sponsa. The sequence continues at coordinate 12,469,014 of OY751352.1, forward strand.
AATTCTTTTAGTGTTGGATAGCCTATTTATCGAGGAAGGCTATAGGCTATATAACATTACGCTACGACCTACGGGGGGCGGCGCAGTAGGTAACGATAAAAGTGGGTGAAACCGTGGGAACATCTTATAACAGACACAAAAACATTAATTGTTGTCTGACCCGGGCACAAAACCGGGCTAAAGTCAAACTTATGCACCATCAAAGCAATTACCTACTACAGTAATTTCTAAAAAAGTGACACAATAAAATTTTCTAAAAACCATATCACAAGCATTTGTAAGCCGACGCGACGGTCAAATGTACATATATCAAACATCATCATCAAGTAACAATACTTTTATACTATTTTTAAACTATTTAAATTTATATTTACAGTTTTACACTAGCTTTTGCCCGCGACTTCGCTCGCGTAAACGCAGGTTAGTTTAAGAGAGGAAGAGCGGTAGGCGTCAATGCATTCATCCATGTAAAAAAGGTGCAAAATTACTTTTTTTTTTTAATAAAAATATATCCTATGTTGCTCAGTGACAATATAGCTTTCTAATGGTGGAAGAATTTTCAAAATTGTTTGCGTAGGTAGTACTTGAGTTAAATCGTTACAAACAAATAAAAAATCAAATCTTGCCTCTTTTTAATACTAATGATATAAAGACGAAAGATTTGCTTTTTTGTTATATTTTTGTATAGATATGGACAATCCCATGTAATGCAATCTAGAAAATGGTTAGTTTAATTTTGTAAATCAGAGCTTTTGCACAAGATTACAGACGCAACATGGTTATAATGGAAAGATTTAGAACACCCGAATGTCTACTACTCCAGCAAAAAAAAATTATATATATAATAATATAATATAATATATTCTATCACATACATACAACACCATCTAGCCCAAACTAAGCAGAGCTTGTACTATGGGTACTAGACAATAGATAAACATAGATACATATACTACTTACTACTATCTTGAACTCTCCCAAAAAATAAGTTGCTCATTTGACGTGGCGTCGCAAAAAATGTACCTTTGTCCTAATGTGACGTCACAGGGTTGACAGTGACGTAGGTTGCTTGTTACCTGTCTGACGTCAAACTGCCTTTTTAGGAAAAAGAAACTTAGTCGCTATATATAGGTATTCTAATTTAGGTATAAATTGTAAATATTATCCACTAATTTTGAAGTTTTTGTATTGATTTATCGATAGGCGGGGCCTGTTACACAGGATCACACCTACAATATTATGAAGCGAAAAATTTATAATCGCTTAAGAGTGGGAAGAATGCGTGATTCATAAGATATTTGGTTTTTTTTATTATGCTCTTCAAGAAATATGAAATCTGTCCACCCACGGTAAGATTGCTTAAATAAACGGTTATTTACGAGAACTTACTTGCTGAAATACGAATTTGTTGTATACGGATACAACAAATTCGTATTTCAGCAAGTAAATTCTCGTAAAGAAAAACATACTGGTTATTACATGTACTTTCGGCTACATAAGAAAGGGACAGACTAGGGGTAAGCGCTATCAATGGACAAGTTTAGTTTAGAAGTCTTGTTAAAGCAAAAGTATTTAAATAAAAATAAATAAAATATCTTTATTTGGGACATTAAATAAAAAAAATCCATAGATTGTTTAGTAATGGGTTAGTAACAGAATGTACTTATAGTCTATATTAGTAGTGTTAGTAAGGCCGCCCTCGAGGCAACGTGTGGTAGCACTATATGTACCTCTACGCTACTTTAAAATTCCTTGTGTTAAAATAAAATAAAACTTTAATATAATTATCCTAGCAAACACATTGCCGATATGAAAATTATCTTATATGTTGTTGTGTAATGCACCAAGTTTCATTTAAATCAGTTCAACATCTTACGCGTGATTTATAAATTAACGGCCTCGATAGCGTAGTGGTTAGTGTAACCGACTGCCACGCCTGAGGTCGCGGGTCCGATTCCCGCACAAGTCAAACATTTGTGTGCATGAACATGGATGTTAGTCTTGGTCTGGGTGTTTCTATGTATCATATGTAACTATTTACAAAAAAAATATATACATATTATGTATGTTTATCCATTGTCTAGTACCCATAGTACAAGCTCTGCTTAGTTTGGGCTAGATGGTGTTGTGTGTATGTGATAGAATATTATATTATATTATAAAGCTGAAGAGTTTGTTTGTTTGTTTGAACCCGCTAATCTCAGGAACTACTGGTTCGAATTGAAAAATTCGTTTAGTGTTGGATAGCCCATTTATCGAGGAAGGCTATAGGCTACATAACATCACGCTACGACCAATAGGAGCGGCGCAGCAATGAAAAATGTTGCAAAAACGGTGAAAATTCTCTTATATGAAGCAGACGAAGTTGCGCGGGTCAGCTAGTCTATACTAATATTATAAAGCTGAAGAGTTTGTTTGTTTGTTTGTTTGCTTGAACGCGCTAATCTCAGGAACTACTGGTTCTATTTTAAAAATTCTTTTAGTGTTGGTTAGCCTATTTATCGAGGCCTTCCTCGATAAATAGGCTAACCAACACTAAAAGAATTTTTATATAACATCACGCTACGACCCACGGGGACGGCGCAGTAACGATAAACGCGGGTGAAACCGCGGGAACGTCTAGTTATGTATAAAATTATGTATGTTTACTACATTTGCAATATTGCGATGCACTGACAGGAACTCAAGTTTTTTTTTTTTTAAATGGCACCTCCCGTTCTAGGAATACTTCCTGTGTCCCGGGCACAGATAATATAATACTGTACTAGTCCCGGGGGACTTTACAAACATTCAAACAACAAACAAAGAACACCCAGACTCGGAACAAACAATTTTGGATTACACAAAGTTTTGTCATGTGTGGGATTCGAACCCACAACGCTCGGCGCATTGGCAGTTACGAGGCGACAAAGTAAACCATTACGCCATCCGTGCAGTTAAAGACTTAGAGAAATGTACTGAACTATTTCACACTGTAACACTCAAAATGTATACATGATAAAGATTGTTATTGATTTGATTGATATTTTCTCACAATACTGCAAATACAATAATAAAAATGTTAACAAAAATAATACGGATTTCAACTGGACAACAACTTATAAGTAATAAAATGAAAACATCATCAATGTAACCGACATCAACCAAATACGCATTAAGGATAATCAAAAACCACTGATCAGATCTTGATCAAATTTAAATAGGACCACATGAGAAGCACCTTTTATATAAAAAAGAATCATTAAAATCGGTTTACCTAGAAATTTGTTCTGAGGTAACACACATAAAAAAAAACAGTCGTCACATCTACAACATCTTCCTTTTTTGAAGTCTGTTAAAACAGGTTTTGTGTATAATTTTTTTACATGTGTACGCAATCGGTAACCGTACCTCCCACTAAAAGCAGATGAAGCTAAAAATATACTCGACATTTCACCAGATATCACACAAATTCAATCTGTAATTGCTCACAGAATTAAATGACAGGCTGACAGACAACCGAACGAACGCAATAGAGTTAACTTATATCTCAGAAATAAGGAAATGTACAACGAATATGAATATTTTATTTGATTTGCTAGAAACGTGGTTAGAGGATGCTAGATGTAATATAATAGTTTCTACTCATAGATTACCCAGCAACGCGAGAAAAAAGAAGAAAGAAACACAATACCTAATACTTTTGATCTATTTGAAAAGATGGCTCTCACGCTAAGTTTTATTTCCTCTAACCTGACCCGAAAATCGACACTCTATAAAGACTGTCATACAGTCATGTGCATAGCAGCCGCAGTCTCAGTTCTACGTGCTCTCCTAACCACGTTACGTTGAACATCCTAATCCTAACTTCCTAACTTATATTAAAAAGAAACAAACTCTTTTTCATGTTATTATTATGAAAAAGAGTTTGTCTGTTTGTGACCTTTTCACGCCTAAACCACTGAACCGATCATCCTGAAATTCTGCATATACGTTGACAGGTTTACCGAAACGGACATAGGCTACCTTTCATCCCGAAAAAAATAACTGTTCCCGAGGAAAACAACAATAACGTTCTTATGATAATAGATGGCGCCACGTGTCTTAAGAATCATGATTGAACTATATTATTACAAGCAGAGTATAACCCGAATTGATAGTCAAATTTTAAATTAAAGCGAGCGAAGCCGCGGGCAAAAGCTAGTTTTTTTTAATAAAGGTTCACTCATCTATAACCTAACATTGGCAGTCTTACAGTAAACATAAGTATATCATCATGCGCGCGTATTCAAGCATATTCCAAAAACAAATTAGAGTAAGTGTAGATATAGGAAACACTCTAATATATCTAATTAACGCCACAAAACATTTATTTCCATTTGTGTCTGAGGCACATTTGTCAGAGACAAGTGTCCAAACAAACTGTATAGTGTACTAAAACGATTGTAGAAGCAAAGTGGATGCACACCATTCTTCAAAGTATACAGCTACTGAAATATTTAACTCTTAAATTTTGATACTTAGCTGCCCAGAAACCCGAGTCACTATTTAACGAATGTACGCGTAGTGGACTGTGGCCTAACCCTTCTCACACCGAGGGGCCCGTGCCCAGGCCAACAAATAATAAGTTAATACTTATTATTTGTTGGAATGCCAAACATAACTGAAAACCTATTGTGTCTGGCCGCCGGTGTGCCGCTGCCACTCAATAGATTAAGAGAAAATACGTTTCTTTTGGTGCACAGTAACAAATACTGTTCACGGTCAGTACAATATTTCGCAAGTGATCTGTGATGTTTATCTATACTCTAACAGCCTTAAAAACTAATACTTCGCTGCCTCTTAATCTTTGATAAGTGATTAACCTTCAATGAACTGCCGTCGCTCTTACTTATTATTCATCTATCACTCAATACTGAGTAATGGTTACAAGTGTTTCTTTCTGATTAGTCGACAGTTAATACTTACGCTACCTCTTAAATATTTGAGTTTTGTTTATAAGTAACGCTGTAAGATAGCAACTATATTTAGCCAGCCAACCAGAGGTTGCCAATACGTCACGAGTCAATCCAATCCTAAAATACAATTGCGTGTTAAATAATTCTAGTTTCATCATCCACAAATTATTTCTGGATCCATCGGCTTATTGGGTTATAGAATAATTATATTTATGTCGCAGATCTAAATTACTTAATGCTGTTTATCTATTTTCGAAACAGCTCGCGTAATTGAAAAGCGATTCCTAAAATAGTTGGCAAGATTTTAACAAAACAAATCCATTTGTTGTGTGCGCAGGTAGAAAATAAGACCATATGAAAATAATGGTTCCATTGTATACTTAACCGCCGGACATACACTTGCGGTTAAACATACAATATCTACATATTATTGACAATAAGAAATAAAATTTAAATTTAATCAATAAAAAAGAGAAATATGCTTAATTAATATGGATATGAATTTTAAAAAAATGTTTTATTCTGCTTGTATGGATTTTTTTTTGTTTTTTTTTATTTATTTTTTTATTTATTGTGTCTGTGGTAGTTGTTGGCCTTAGTTGTTCTTGACAACTTTACGCGGACTATAAGTTTTCTGGTAAAAATAATAAACAAATTTTTATTTATATCATTACAAATTTCTTTTAGTATTATGGATTCTCGTCTCTCGCATCTACGCGGATCACGAATAAATCATTATTTATCTTACTGTCAAACAGGTTATTGATTTTTATTTACGTATATGTATGTATAAGTCCCAAACGGTTATTTAGAAAGGGACTTAAGTTTGTGTTGGCTTCATTAATAATAATAAATTAAGCTTACTGGAACTGACATCCTCTTTAATTACATTTTGACAACGAATCGGCAAAATGGCGGCAGCGCCGCTATAGTTATTAGTTAGAACTGTGTCTTGTAGATGGCAGTACGCTCGCTACCTTATAGAACTTTAACGTATCGACTCACACTTGGCCGTAAATGATAAAGCCTACACATTTTATAGGATGACCCAAAAATAGTATCAACGCGAAGTCGATAGAGCAGCCCTAGTGTTTCCAGACCACTTCCATGTATTTATGCAATTCTGCCAGTTATTGTTATTTTGTATATTTTGTTGTCAAGGATCACCAATTAATGATATATCGACAGTTAAAAGAAATTGGTCACGTATGTAGTCACAATCACTATTAGCAATTGCTCTACACTTTTCACTTGTCATGATGGGATACCTGTTATATTCGTTAAAGAAATTACAATATGATACATACATAGATACGTATCTCGCCTATATTCTCAAAAGGGTAGACAGAACTGACTTATTCCCACAATCTGCCAGCTATGGTTATACATACATAGATTCACGCCTGTTTCCCAGAGTCGTAGGCAGAGACTACGGATTTCCATTTGCTACGATCCTCACACACTTCTCTAGCTTCATTTACGTTCATCACATTCCTCATACACGATTGTTGATCTTAACCTAGCCTTTTTCCAGAAAGCCTCCGATATGATCGAGAAACGTTCCCCTAGGTCTTTCTCTTGCGACTGTTTCATTCACACTAGGTTTAACGGTATGGTTTTACTTCCCACTTAATAGGGAACCAGACTAAGTCTAACTACCGAGGACAATTATTCTATATTCTGTGTTGCCACTAAGATATTACTTTTTTTATGCAACTATAGTAGCAAACAAACATACAGCTTTAGGAAAGGAAGTGGGAAGGAGAAGGAGCGGGAAGGGTGAAAGAGGATGATTGGGCCGCCGCTATTCTCACTCACCGAACGAAATACAACAGTAGGAATACGGCTATTTCACGTCGATATTCTGTGAGAGAGTAGACCTTCCATGGTCGAGCCGGTTAACCGACATACGCTTGCGGAGCCTGTTCAGCGAGGCTCTACTACTCGTAAAACTCGACCTAAGAATCGAATTCTATTCCAGTGTCATGCCAGCGTCACCAAAGCTATATTCATATAAAGCTTGTATGGATACATTAGTCAAATAGACCGAAAGAAACAAACAAGCTTAATGGTGCACTTGCAATTTAAAACGCATAATTCTTGGCAAACCTAAACTTGGCACAATTGCTTTGTAATTTACGACAAGGCTTACAGGTTTTTAAGGAATCATTTCTTATTCCTCCTTTTTAGAGTTATCTCTTGCGCCAGTAATAATTCTTGAGATGGGAGATATTATAAACGTTGAAACAACGGATAGAAAGATAACATAGAATCGCAATAATTAGGTTTAAGCAAATCACACAACTCAGTTTGCTACGTGTAGGGTCGATTCCATAGGTCCACTTCGCCACAAGTGCACCGACACTCCGTCTAGTAATTGCCTCTAAAAATACAAATGACAATATTAGGGTTCTTTTTTAATCGAGGGCGCTGAGTCTATATACACTGGCTACGTGCGGCTACCAGTACAGGAAGTACTGTGGGTGCGAGCCTTAGACTAGATCAAATTTGTGTTATCCACATACAATTGTTTTGAGTCTCAATGTTCTTTGTGTCCGTTGTTGAATTTTTGTTTAAAGCCTCCCACGACATAAGGATTGTACCTAGTACTGAAGTAATATATTTAATATGTGTGTAATGAAAGCAAGATTATAATTTGACAGTCGCGAAAGAAAGATGCATTTGAATGTTCTAAATGCCGTTTTAGATAAAGGTTAAAAGTACACTTATTTTAACGTGTCAGCTTGACCATATCGAGACTATGATAAATCAACTTTGTCAATTGACGAATAAAAATTAAATGACTAAATACTAGCACCGCACAATTTTCTTCTATAGAGCCCTCAAAAGCTCGATCTATTCTCCTTCTTAAATGTATTTTTTAAGTTGTAATAATGTTGTCAAACCTTTTTTTTTGCAGCCGTGTTACGGAGTGACGCCATCGATATTAGGGGACATGATTGTGGGCTTTTTTAATTGGAAACCCTTGCTGCGTCTGCTAATTGACCCAAATATGGTCAACCCGACCTGCTCATGGTGTGGGGTTTGATATACCCATGGGATTAAATACATTTATAATGAAACCGTATGTAATGATAAAGTTGCCATAAGTTCGACGACACTAAAAGATTCTGTGATCGATTAATAACTTTTTGGGTCTAGGTGTTTACTTAATTTTGACATGATAAAACAACATTCTTCAAAGTTCACAAAAAAAAATTGACATACATATTATCTCAATGTTTAAAAAATGTTTATTTTTATTTTGTTTGCCTTCATGGCAAAACATAGCGATATTATAGACTTAAGACCATTAATTGTAATCATCGCCGACCCGATGGGTCGTAGCATGATGTTATATAGCCTATAGCCTTCCTAGATAAATGAAGTATCCAACACAAAAAGAATTTTCAATTCGGACCAGTAGTTCCTGAGATTAGCGCGTTCAAACAAACAAACAAACTCTTCAGCTTTATAATATTAGTATAGACACAGATAATATAATACTACTAGTAGTATAAATAAAATGACAAAGGATACAAAACAAGATTTTTATTGTAAGTTGTAGCTTCGTCCGGAATCTAGGCAAGGCTTTGCCTTATTACAACTTGTAACGTAAATAAGACATACAACAGCGTCAAAAATATATTGAGAGCCTGTTTTCCTCACTTTTTATTAGCTTCAGTTCTAGGTTTATAAGCTAAACCTAAAGTTTTATGGGTTCCATACTAAGATGGTATTACGTAGGGACGCAGCGGCAGTGGCTGGTGGTGGCTGGGCATGGGATTTGATTCTCAGGTCAAACAAAGAGTTATTGGTTTTGCCGTCCAGACATTCTTAATAGGAACACGGTATCTGGAACCCGATAGACCACAATAAGCGCCCTGCAGTTTTACTTACGTTGTTTCCCTTCCTAAAGCAATTATTAACTATTCAATACGCACATAACTTCGAAAAGTCGTACGTGATACAGGATTCAACTGAAGAATTTTGCGTGGCAGTCTAATGGTTATCGCAACTATAATAAGTTTTTATCTGCTTAATAATTTCCATGTTAGTTACCGTGCTGTTTCTGAAATTTTCCAACGAAACTAACTAACACAACCGAGAACCAAACTTGTTATCATACAATTCTAATTAATATTATATTTGCGAATGCGAATGTGAGTTTGTTTATTTGTTTGTTTGTTACGCTTCATGCCACCTCTTAAGGCCCAATGTTCTTGTACGAGGGCATTCATAAAATCCGGTATCAGCCCAGGCTCGATCAGTGTCAACAAGTATTAGTGACACAATGTACTCATAGAAGAACATAATATATTATATTGTAAGATAATTCGAAAATTGGCGGCAATTACCAATACTGTTCAATGTTATCTTATTGGGTGACTATTATCTATACTAATATTATAAAGCTGAAGAGTTTGTTTGTTTGTTTGTTTGTTTGTTTGTTTGTTTGTTTACTTGAACGCGCTAATCTCAGGAACTACTGGCCTGATTTGAAAAATTCTTTCAGTGTTAGATAGCCCATTTATCGAGGAAGGCTATAGGCTATATATCATCACGCTAAGATCAATAGGAGCGGAGCACCAATGAAGAATGTTTCAAAATCGGAGAGTATTTTTTCCTTTTGAGAGCTTCCGCTGCGTGCGCTGCGTAAACAGTTAAAGTTTCGCAAAAATCATGTATGACAGAATTGTTCCTCTTTAAAAGTTCTAAAAAAAAGTCCGCGGCAGCATATGTCTATCTTTTAAGGTTGGCTCACTATAACCATTTTTATGCTAACGAAATTTGTTCTAAAATAATGCATTATTTGCGAAGATATTTTTATAAACATGATATTCATCCTTATCCAAATAAATACGTTATTCATCACAAGTATTTAATTTAAAACAAATCATTCGATTTCAATGAATATCTTAGGAGATATAGCAGTTTTAAAATAACATCGCAGCAAAATAATTACCCATTACAGACATAGTACAAACGATGTTTCTCCTGGTTTATTCTGCTTGATTACTACTGGTTCGATTTGAAAAATTCTTTTAGTGTTGGATAGCCTATTTATCGACGAAGGCTATAGGCTATATAACATCACGCTACGACCCTCGGGGGCGGCGCAGTAACGATAAACGCGGGTGAAACCGCGGGAACATCTAGTATTATATATACTAGCTTTCGCCCGCGGCTTCGCTCGCGTTAATTTAGAATTTGACAATCAATTCAGGTTGTACTCTGCTTGTAATAATATAATTCAATCATGATTCAAAAGAAACGTGGCGCCATCTATTATCATATGAACTTTTTGTTGTTTTCCTCGGGAACAGTAATTTTTTTCAGGATGAAAGGTAGCCTATGTTCGTTTCTATCCACCTGACAACGTATATGAAAATTTCAGGATGATTGGTTCAGTGGTTTAGGCGTGAAAAGGTAACAAACAAACAAACTCATTTTAGCTTTTATAATATTAGTTAGGATACTGGCGTATATTACTGCCGTATTTTCGTGGACCGATCAACATTTTTTAGAAATTTCACGTCGTCAGTTGTACAGAATAGGACATAGGGTAGGTTCCCGATCATCATTCATCCAGAAAAAAGTACTATGCACGAATAGGATATAAAAATATTAAATTTATAGGTAGATAGAAATTTATTGACAAAATCTACATTAACACGGGCGGAGCTGCAGGCAAAACCTAGTGAACAATAATTACCACAATCTCGCGCCACATTACCAACAAAGCAATCTCTTACAACCTGCTACTGCAATTGAAGGCCGCTTTTAAACAGCTACACCTACTGACCTAATTACTGTGATACCCTCCCCAACAACGCGTTTCTCCACCATTTTGATTAAGGTGCCACTGCTATCGATCTGTCTCCCCATAGACCCTCCATTGTCCCTCCCATCATGATCATTCTTCGGAAATAAACATGAATTTTCATTTATCTGCTACTTGAAACTGGTGGAGAGGAAAATTGAAATTTGTGTAGACTGAACGGGCTTAGTTGTGTAGTCGCCTCGTGCTAAAACAGTGTTTTGGGTTTGGTTTCCACACGAGACAACGATTTTTGTAGTCTATACGGGTTGTCCCAGAAGTTTGCACGTGTAGATTGGCAGAACGCTCTAAAAAGTGTCGCCTTAAGATTAAGAGAAGATAATAGATTCGCCTGATTTACACGGGTCCTAAAATCAAAGCTCGCGAAATGTGGGTGATATACAGACCTCCTACAACCCCTTACGCCATCGAGGTATGAGGCAAGGCACGGGCGTTTAGATAGCTGTTCCGAGGGCGTTTATGTTGATGTCTTTTAAGTCCATTGTTTCAATGTTTGTAAAGCAGCCTTGTGATGAAGGAATTATTTGTATTATAGAAGTTGTCTTATATTGAGAACTGTTTAACATCAGGCCAAGACGCACTATTGGTGGTACCCAAGCCAAAAGCCCGACTTGTCTTACTAAAATGCTTTTACTTAAATTCTATATTTAATCAAGTATCTACTATCATTCCGTATGTGTGCTTTAATTAACTCATCCACGACACGCGAGTAAACTTTAAGAAATAAACAGAAACAAAAAGGATTTCACGTCTTTTAAAAAGACATAGTATGTTTTTTTCAATTTTATTTTCCTTTTATTTTCCTTTATATATTGTACTGATTTGTCTTATTCTGAAGCCTATTGCTACTGTGTTCGTTACCATTTCTGCCGATTTATCGTTACGATAAAAGTATAACTGTATATAATGGAGTATCATTTGTTGGCGAACCAAATAAATAAATAACATCTTACGTCTTGATAAGTTTAAAATGAAAGAAATCATGCAAGTTGATTACTATGATTTTACCACGCAGATATATAAATTGATTGTTTATAAATATTTACTTGGACAACAGGCTCGATTGGTGGTAAGCAGTATCTGTAGCATTTAAGCTCCGAAGTATTATCCGTGGATACCATTTTTATAGCCCTTAAGCTAAGAATTATATTATAATGTAATTCTTATGGAGGTTTTCGTGATAGGCAAATGTCATTTAACTTTTGAAGATTTTTATATATAGTATTAAAACATTGTTAATATAAAGATCAAATAAATTAAATAATTTAGGTACTTACATTGATAAATCTAATAATATGTCAATTATTCGCAACGTTGACTGGTATCTCGAAAAAAAGATTCTACAAGAAACTCCTTATTTAGGCACCAGACTCACACACTCCTTATTTAAACTAATACCATGAAATATCATCAATCTAAGTAATTTTATAATACATTTTGGGGTGAAAATAAATATAACAATAATAATGTCCTCCAGACCGAATTTCGGTCACGGCGGCTAATCTTAACGGAGACCATCATCATCATCATGACCATCTGCGCAGGAGATATTACAGTGCACAAGTGTGTACGCAAACATAAGTGCACTCTCTGTTCCCTAACTCTCATGTTCCGATGGGACGGTAATCTCACACGACCAGAGAGAGATTAGGCGCAGTACCAACGGCTTTACGTGCTTTCCGAGGCACTGGGGTGTCTAACACCGCCAACTTCCTGACTCCGGACTGCTATTGAGATTTCTTAACAGAAAAACCCAATCAATTTTTGTTAGCCCGACCCGACCCGGGATTCGAATCCGAGAACTCATGCACATCAGTCACATTCACTACCGCTGCGCCACGGAGTTAGTTAAATAAATATAATATTACTATATCAAACTTAATTATCACTCGCTTTAACGATGAAGGCAACATCTTTAGGAAACCTGCCTGTCCGAGTGTTCTACATGTTTTCGAAGTTGTGTGAAGTCTGTCTACCCGCACTGGGCCATCGTAGTGGTAGTCCGCACTAACCCTTCTTATACTAAGAAGAGGTCCGTGCCCAGCAGTGGGACCGATTATAAACATGCACAAATAATATATTAAAAAAATTAAGGCTGTCTTTGGGGACTGCCGATAAAAGTGAAAACTTTAATCCTTGATCATAAACACTTCTTTATAAACCAAAAAACAAAAAAGAGAAAAAGGTAGGCGGGTCGGATGCTAGTTCCTGATACTCTCTTAGCGGTTATTAAGGGGGTCAAAATATTTTTTGCGTAGGACGCACCATTTTTGAAATATTGTTAATATTCAAAAAAATAATAATAAAGCGTGGAAGCGTGACGATGACGCGAGTTCCATGATCTTGTTCACCCAAAAAGTGCTCAACGCGGCTAAAGAAGTTTTCACTTCAAAAATCCGAATAAGAGGGCTTTCATTTATTGTTGAAAACTTATTCGGCCTACATTATTTTAACTCTAGTCACACTACAAAGTAAGTACTCTAGAAATAAACAGCCTAATAACTTTATAGGCCTCTTAACACATTTTTAAACTGCAAGAATGAAATATCTCTCATAACGTTTATCGCAGGTAACAATAATTTATGATCTCAGTTACGATAACATTGTAGTACGTCATCGCTTATCTTCACTGTCGTTGGCAGGCACTGGTTTGATTGATTAACATCTTGATACCGACTGTTTTTACATAAAAACTACAATAACCTGCGATAGCGTATACAAAATGGAGATAGATGCGGAGTCTTAGACTTTTCCCCGAGGGGGTTGGCATGGGTATCTTATATCAACATTTTGCAAACCACGGCTTTAGGTACTACGTTATAAGGGACATGTTTATTAGAAAGAAAGAAATAAAAATATTTTATTTATATTTCCTTTCCACAATACAATAAAATATAAATATATCCAGAACAGTGTATATTATGGAGACTAAATTAGGTACCTGCGTCAGCTATTGTTATATGTTTTAAGAGTAGCAGAGTCTCGCTCATATTATCATGAATGGGCCGGCTCGACCGGGGAAGGACTACCCTCTCACAGAATATCGACGTGAAATAGCAGCATCCCTACTGTTGTGTTTCGTTCGGTGAGTGAGAGTGCCGGAAGCCCAATCATCCCTTTTCCCCCATCCCGCTCCTTCTCCTTCCCACTCCCTTTCCAAAAGGGTCGGCAACGCGCAAGTGATGCCTCTGCCTCTGATATCGCAGGCGTCCATAGGCTACGGTGACCACTTACCATCAGGTGGGCCGTATGCTTGTTTGCCACATTAAATAAAAGCTGGTATTCTACCTACCTACAGTACGTGAGCAAATTACAACAGATGAAAAGCAACCGCCACATACTATATCATCAAACAAAACTTGTTTTAGTTTTATTTGGTGATACAATACACAACAATTACCTACCGTTCACCCGTTGTAACTGCTCTCCTTATCTTAAAATCAATAAAAAAATAATATTGTTTTATGTTTGATTTTAACGCGCTGTTTATCTATACATATAATAAAATCGTAGGCAAGTCAAAACTGTACATTCAATATTTTTTAAAAGAATACTTGGGGCGGGATCTACAATCGATATCGAAGCCAAAAATATAGTTTTTAGAATTTTTGTCTGTTTGTCTGTATGTATGTCCGGACTAAACTCAAAAGTACTGCATGGATTTACTTCAAATTTTGCATGAATATTACTAACAGGTCGGGTCAACATATAGGCTACATATTATCACGCTATCACCTACGGAGGAGGAGCTGTGAATCTTTATTTTTCTTACGCATTCTGTGACAGCGTGTAATCTAACGACGCATATTTAAATGTTGTTTTTGAGTAAGCCATGATATTATCTAGCTTTACACTATAAAAACTACGCCATTTAAGTAACTTGGGCAGAGAAATATAGTTGGGTTCCGTTTTAGTTAAAATCTACGCGGACGAAGTCGCAGGTAACAGCTAGTTTTTTATAAAACACTATTATATATTTTGAAACTTAAACTACTATTGTTAAACACTTTTACTAGTTACTGTTTACTTCAATTTAAACTATTTAAATTATACAACTATTTAGATTTAATTTTACACTTTCCCCGACGCAACGTTTCGGTTGCTTTTCAGCAGTCATGGTCACGGGGAGTCTCTATAATAGAATAGAAAAACAATCAAGATCTTAAAATATGTATTACTACCACGGATATCCTAATCCTAATCCTATCCTAACTTAATATTATAAAAGCTAAAATGAGTTTTGTTTGTTTGTTCCCTTTTCACGCTTAAACCACTGAACCGATCATTCTGAAATTTTGCATATACGTTGCCAGGTGTACAGAAACGGACATATGCTACCTTTCATCCCGTAAAAAAATACTGTTCACGAGGAAAACAACAATAACGTTCTTATGATAATAGATGGCGCCACGTGTCTTTCGAATCATGATTGAATTATATTATTACAAGCAGAGTACAACCCGAGTTGATTGTCAAATTCTAAACTAACGCGAGCGAAGCCGCGGACAAAAGCTAGTATATTTATAATTCATATTTATACATGTCAACAATTTTATGTACTAGCGGTCGCCTAGTGCTCGAAATTCGACCAAAGTTTGCCTGTAAGATATTGCTGACATATTATGTCATTATATATTGATATATGTAACCATAGTTACGCGCTTCGACTGCGTGTGTCAAATGCATGGTAGTGTGCTTGTAGTGTTTTTTCATTAATTTAATGTATTTCTAATGCATATTTTAAAAATATATTAGCATTCGTCACTTCTTCTCTGTATAAACTATAAGTGTGCGAAATTTCATACTCCTCCGTCCGCCCAATTATCGTAAAAAGGGATCCAAAGTTTTCGCTTCACGTATTAATATATAGATATTACAGTTTATAGGGCACATATGGCTGGACTGCACGGATAACGAAGTGGTTTAAGTGGTCGCTTCGCCACTCACACTGCCACTGCGCCGAGTGTTATGGGTACGAATCCCAAACGGGACAAAAATGTTTGTGATCCTCAAATCGATGTTCTGAGTCTAAATGTTCTTTGTGTCCGTTGTTTGGATGTTTGTAAATTGCCCCGCGATAAATTTCTTTCTTTCTTTCTTTCCATTGGTAACCCACTGGATAAGGACTTGCGATCGTGATGTACTGCGTTCGAATCCTATACATTACACAAAAGCATTCAAGCTTAGCATATGGAGCTAACAAAAATTGGTCATTTGAATTTTTATGTAGTTTTAGTTAAGTTTATTGTAGAAAGAGATGGGGAGTTCTGCTACATATTTTAACTTATCAATTAACTGGAAACCAGACGCAATGAAAGAGTTGTGTTAATGGCTCGGGTTCTAAGCAAGACTGAAGGATTGGATCTATTGATACATCATTGTAGTAGACTGAAAAATGTAAAGGGCCAGCCCATCGCAGAATGTCGTAGGCTAAGTAATGCTAACTAATCCTTACTAATATTATACATTTGAAAGTAACTCTGTCTATCTGTCTGTCTGTCTGTTACCTTTTCACGGCTAAACCACTTAATCGATTTAGATGAAATTTGGTACAGATATAGTTTAAAACCTGGGGAAGGACATAGGCTACTTTTTATGTAGGTACCACGCGGGCGGAGCCACGCGCAAAAGCTAGTAGCTTAGCTAGCGGCTGTGAGCTTGTTTGTTTGTGTGTTTGTTTCGCTCTCACGCCTTAGATCTATCATCATGAAATTCCGCATACATGTTGTCATGGGTACAGAATAGGACATAAGAGTACCTTTCATCCAGTTAACGGTACTGTTACTAACGTAAAATAACCTTACGCGAGCGAAGCCGCGGCCAAGATTTAGTAATAAATAGCTGTTATCTGCGATTTCGTCCGCGCAGATTTTAACTAAAAAGTGTTTGTCTCCGCGGAACCCTATTTTTTTTTCTAATATCAAAGTAGCCTATGTTACTCTTTATACCATCAGCTATCTGCCAGTGAAAGTCCCGTCAAAATCGGTTCAGCCGTTTCGGAGGTTAGCTGGAACAAACAGACAGACAGACAGACAAAAATTTTAAAAATGGATGTTTTCGCATAGACGTACCTTATATACTTTCATATACATTAGATAAAAAGCTGTTATTTTGACATTACAAACAGACACTTCAATTTTATTTATTTGTATATATGTATAGAAGATGTACCTAAATGCTAGACAAGATTGTCTCTTTAGCTTCGTAGCATGAGCTTCCGTTTATACTGACATGCGACAGTGGATATCGGGTTTGATTCCCGGACCAGATAAAGTGATATTGATATTTCTATTAGGAACAAAGAGATTTGATTGTAATTAGTAACGTGCCCGGTAGACGGCTATAGTCTCCTCCTCTAAGCCTAAAAAAAAAAAAAAAATGTTTCTTTCTTTAACTTGTTAGGTATACAAAGTTAATGCAACTTTTATCTTCATTTAAGCAAAAGTTTGCTTGCGTTTGAGGATCCCGCTCTTTTAGACATTTTCTTTTAATCATTAGGTGAGAGTAATAAACATTTTGACATAAGACTCAATTAATAATAACTAATTATGACGGACCTATAACATAGTTAGCGAAATATAGGTGCAATACACCTGTTCCTTCCCTTTTGGAGTTATATTATATATGTACGGGTTTATAATGTGACTGCAAGCATAAGGCAGAAGTATATTACAAGTTCACAACCACGTGTTCAAATTCCTCGTCAAGTAACAGTAAAATTAGTTGGTTCCATGATTTTTTTGTGTTACGGAGAAATTTCTTACAGAAGGACCAAAATTTAATGCAACTCAAAATCAGAATCAAATTGCATTTTTAAATCTCATAAAACGTAAATTTCAAGACCCCGCGCTACAGAGTTTGAAAAGAAAATTCGAAAACGTGGTCTTATCAAGATTCCAAAATGAGATATAATTATCGTACAACAATTTAAAGCGTGGGCAGATAATTATAAGCGTTATCTTGCGATATATTAAAATAGAATCATTAATCTTATCTTATCCCCAGTCGGGCAAAGTGTCATTCATACTCAGTCTAGACATTCTCAGTAGGCAGACCTTTGCCCAGTAGTTGGCAATAGGCCCACTCCTACCACGTTGGCCTAAAACCATAGGTGGAAGCATGTGGGCGTAATATTCATCCGCCTATCCCTTCACGGAAAAAGACGCAACTACCTATATTTTATTCGAAACTGGATATTTTTGCGTATTTCAATTACGTAAAAATCTCAATTATCAGTAAAAAGAGACGCATCTGCTAGTATACATCTATACTAATATTATAAAGCTGAAGAGTTTGTATGTTTGAACGCGCTAATCTCAAGAACTACAGGTCTGAATTAAAAAAATATTTTTATGCTAATTAACCATTTTTATGCTAACCAAATTTGTTCTAAAATAATGCATTATTTGCGAAGGTATTATTATAAACATAATATTAATCCTTATCCAAATAAATACGTTATTCATCACAAGTATTTAATTTAAAACAAAATTGCCCTTTACATGATTCGATTTCAATGAATATCTTAGGAGATATCGCAGTTTTAAAATAACATTGCAGCAAAATACATAATTACCCATTACAGACATAGTACAAACGATGTTTCTCCTGGTTTATTCTGCGTGATTACTACTGGTTCGATTTGAAAAATTCTTTTAGTGCTGGATAGCTCATTTATCGAGGAAGGCTATAGGCTATATAACATCACGCTACGACCCACGGGGGCGGCGCAGTAATCATAAACGCGGGTGAAACCGCGGGCACATCTAGTATTTATATAAAATAGTTCTTTTTTGGCAAATATATACGTAATTTTTCTTATGGCGGCAGAAAAGGTGTGAGACTATGTGTGTTTATTAAACACGAGGTTTGTTAGGTGAAGCTCATACTCTGCTCTCGTAATTTCGGTACCCACTCATTATCAGATAACTTTGATGCCCTTGAGCCAAATACTCATTTTCTACCTACATGACATGTAATTTATCTCCCGAACGTCATTTCACATTATCTGTGGACACATATGCTGATATTAGGTACGTTATCATATATGCTTAAATCAATTTTCCAAGTTCAATGGCATAATTCATTTTTTAACTCACTGCCCCGATTTTTTTACGATTTATACCTACATAAAAAACGTGGTTTCGATTGTTTGTCTTTTTAATATGTATGCTTAAATAATATATTCAACGGTAGTAAACGTGATTAGTTGACTGAATATCCCAAAAATAAAACGGGAAAATTTGTTTAAAATTGTAAATGTACCTAAGTAAGTTATAAATGACGAAAACCGAAATCAACTATTACAAATTCCTGAAAATCCTTTAGTAGGTAAACCCGAAAAAGATCCGAGCAGACATAACAAAGGACATCGCCCAGCCAAAAATATACCTGAACGTTCAACAACTAAAGGTTTTAAATTAATGACAGGTATAATATATCTATTGAAGATCATGAAGTTTATATTGTTTTATAAAATATAGATACCTAAATTTATCGCGTTTTTATGTACAGATACATATTTTTTTACATACACCCATTTTCATTGTTATCCGCCAAGTGTATCTATTGTTTGAACACCGAAAAACACACTCCAAATAAATAATCCGACGACACAATGAATTAAAACTTTTAGCATTTTAATTAAACGTGGCCATATAAGCTAAATTGTTGCCCAAAAGTATTTCAATAAAGAACAATACCTGTTTAACGATGAGCCTTGCAACTCGGGGACTTGCGAAGGTGACAAAGCCGTAGCACTTGGAGACACCAGCCCTGTCGTAAATCACCCTGGCTGCCGTCACCGTCGCAAACCCGGAGAAGAACTTCCACAGGTCTTCATCAGTTGTCGTCAGAGAAAACCCACCCACAAAGATTCTATTGTGTATAACAGTTCCGAATTTAGGAGCGTCTGATGGTGGAAGAGTATCGTCTGTGTCATCGTCAGGCGAATTCAATAGGGCTTTCAGTTTCTCATGAGGGTCAGCCGTCTTCCTGTTATTAGCCGTGCTTTCTTCTACCATATGAGCGCAACTCGCAGACTCACTCCTTATATATCTCTTAACACCACTCTCCATTGTTCCTTGCACTGTTTTTAACACTAGTTAATCATGTTCCCTTGTTTACTAAACTAAAATCACTAGCGGCAACTAAAAGGGCACTGGTAGTTCACACGAAAAAACAACTGATTGTCTGTAACGCGAGGTTTTATCGATTACAGTGGCACTTATGTTGTATAGGTAGATTTTGGGAGTTGCGCGTTGCGAGCCGCGATGTGACAGACACACGGACGTTATTCGAGCGATGTTTAAAAAAACAAGCAAGATAACAGTGTGTGATTTGAAGATTTTTAGATACGCACTATAAATAGAGTTTGAGCTATTGTCGACCGCTATTTTTACTAGGCGAGGGAACTAGGTCAGCGGTTGACACCTAGCGGATGGATATTCTTAATGGTTCTTATCTAAGTTAAGTTTAGTTTTCCTCCACTAAGTATAGGTGGCGTGATTATTATCATGACATGCTTGGTAATGTCACCTTAGTTGTAACAAAAATATATATGTTTATTCGGATAATACGTCCAACAAAGACCCTTTTAATAAGTTGAAATTATAGCTATTAATAAATTTTCAAAAATCACATAGGTTATTATGAATTGCCTTTTTCTAATGTGAGAATATATAATATAAAATTTATTTGTTATCATTTATTGCCAAGTTTGTACATTTCTACGCAGAAACAAAACGTTTATAACTCAGTTTACGTTGCAAGCCTATAATATTACCATGGGATCAGGTAAATAATTTAATTTTAGTGCACTCATAATAATTGTTGTTTTACAATTATCTTAAGATATAAAATTAAGTAATTTGTAAAAAAAAATTAAAATATGACTAAAATAAAAATAACCTCGACATCAAATCGATACTTGTTTTCACTTACAGTATATTATATGATAGCAAAGTAAAATTAAATATTTTGTTCAGCATTTTTCTTATAAGTAACATAGTCATACAGTGCGTGTGTGTCACCAGCAGTCTATATTACGAAATCAATTAAACACGGCAATAGCACTATCATATAATTTTAATGATAAAGACGTAACATTTAATATTAGATTTTCATTTGCAGAAATCAAAATAATTATGTAGGTAGGACCTATTTTGCTGAGTGATTACTATAGATAGATAAACCTAAAAAAAATATAATGTGATATGTAGTAGTTTCATGACCAGTACTATTAGTGGAGACGACAGTAAAAACATACCAATAAAAATACCAATGAAATATACCGATGATATAGTTATTACTACTCAACAGGTGTTTTTCAAACTACATTATGGCAGCACCGTAGTTCTAATGTCACTTTATCCAGTGGTGTAGGTTGTTTGCGATTTTTTTTGTTAAGATTTCCTTTCGTTGTGCTATTTACAGATATAAACATACAATGAGTGCATTATAAGTGTTATTGTGACGAAATAATCGATTTTAACTAATATAACTAACTCTTTTGTGAGGTTTCTACTGGATTTAAATCAAGTGATGTGCTGATATTGGCTTTTAATTGGATTATCAACTTTCCTTTGCTTGTACACTATAGAGGTAAGTGTTATTGTGTTGTAATAGTAGTCTGCAACATCCTCAATTATATTTATGATCAAAAATGGCAGCTGCTCTGTGGAAAATTGTTTGAAACGTTCATTTCGCGCATAACTCTCCATTCGCATTTTATTTTGTTTATACCTTCATTTTTTGTATTTAATAAAGAGTTACATTGGGCGTATTGAGCCGGGTCAGTATTGTAAATATCCGTGTTTATAAACGTGTTATACTAAAATAAAGCGGGCAGACCGGTTTTAGGTCATTGATATTGAGTTGACTTCAAAAATATTTGGCTTCTGTTCCTATAGAGTATAGACCTTATTACCTTGTAATAAAAGTGAGTTATTGTGGCAAATATTATTTATAAAAGTAAAAGTGCAGTAATTAGACTACCAACTGTGAGTCTAGTGTTGTAAACATTGTATAATAAGTGTTCTGATGTGATAATAGTGCATATGTTGAGGTAGGTCTGTATCAAATAAATAATAGCTGATTTTCATAGTGTACTTACTTGTCTCTGCTTACCCCTCTGAGAAACAGGCGTGAATCTATGTATGTATGTATGTATGTACTTACTTGATAGTAAGTAAGTAACTATTTATTTCCAAAATGTAAATAGGAATAAAGGATATAATTTTTTTGCTATATGGCTGATGCTGTATTGTAGTGTTAAAATAAATAAATTAGAAAATAATAGTAATAGTCTTATCTGGTATAACTGCTAATAACTAAACATTACTAAATATACTAGATACAAATCCTAATATGTATTTAACATAATTATATTCTATCTTATTATAATATTTAACATAATAATATGCTTCTTTTTTTCTACATACATACCTACATATTATACATATAAACACCCAGACCAAGACAAACATCCATGTTCATGCACACAAATGTTTGAATTGTGCTGGATCGAACCTGCAACCTCAGACATAGCAGTCGTTACACTAACCACTCCGCCATCTAGGCCGACACACATATCCAAATACTGATAGGTGGGTTAAGTTATCACCTGTTTGGTGAGTTCATCCACAATATAGTATCAAAATTGAAGAATGTAGACACAGAAAATGGATCTTTATGTTTTCTATACTAATTTAATTCCTTTGTTACTGCACCAAATATAATTTGCCCTTTAACAAAACTTGAAGCATTCAATTCTGAGACGGTATGCTTTCAGCGAACATTTCTCCCACGTACGTGCAAGCTCTGGAATGAACTGCCAGCTTCCGTGTTTCCCGAGCACTATGATATGTCCTTCTTCAAAGGAGGTTTAAAGAGAGTTCTTCTTTCACGATAGGCAGTGGCTTTGCTGTGTCCTGACTTTGCTGAAGTCCATGAGCAGCGGTTACCACTTTCCATCAGGTGGGCCACTTGCTAGTCTGCCACCAATGGCAAAAAAAATAATAATCACTGGTTTCAATGGCTCTCCACTCTACTACTTACTCTCTCTGACTTGTAGAAAACCAGACACACATAGGACACAGGAAATTATCTAAATAAATAATATTATTTTCATTTTTTTAATTACATTTAATAATCCTTTATTTTAATATGTACCCCTTATGAAGGACAATACTGCCCTATTTTATTTAATTAATAGGTGGGTCACTAACTTTCATCTGTGGCTCTAGTGGTTCTAATTAATTATTCATTCAGCAAAAACTAAATATTTGAGCTCAAAAGTAGCTGTGTCACTATCCAACTTGTTTGCCATATTTATGCATAAAATTATGTCAATATGTTACTCTGTTACTAAGAGAAAGAATGCCGAATTAAATAACCTATTTACATTTATAATATTCAAAATAGTATTATGTTTGTCATAAAACATCTGCTTGGTATGCATATCTATATAATATATACTTATAATAGTTTTAATAAGCTGGTCTCGGAAATTACCATTCCAATCTGGAAAATCATTTTGCGTTCAGTTGCCTGTTTATTAAGAAAGGTTAAATAGGCTATATAACAGTACTCTATGGTGGGGACTGAGCTAAAGCCATACCTATCTACCATTTAAAGAGAATAAGACTTTAGGCACAACTAGCTACTAATATTCTTCGTAACATCTTAAAACGAGTCACTAGTTTTAAATATCTGGGGCACTGGGTCTCTGATGACCTTAGGGATGACTTAGACATCGAGCGTGAGCGTAGGGCGTTGGCTGTCCGTTGCAATATGTTGGCCCGTAGATTTGCACGATGTACAAAGCAAGTAAAGGCGATGCTTTTTACAGCGTTCTGCCAAACCTTCTACACGTGCAGTCTATGGGTTAACTACACGCGGAGGACATACAGCGCCCTGCGCGTACAGTACAACGATGCGTTTAGGATGTTGATGGGGCTGCCGCGCTATTGTAGTGCGTCAGGAATGTTTACCGAGGCGGCAGTAGATAATTTCTATGCGATTATCCGTAAACGATGCGCATCCATCATGCATAGGGTCCGCGGCAGTACCAACAGCATCCTCAGCACGATAGTGGACAGGTGGGATAGCCCCATTATTTGTCATTGGTTGCGGCTTCATAAGCCTGTTGTGTAATTTTATTAATGTGTGATTATCAGGTTAATTTTGTATTATTAATAATTACTAACACTAGCTTGTAAGTTTTTATGTAATACTAACACAATGGATATTAATCTGAAATAAAATTATTATTATTATTAACCTAAATTTTAGCACAAGGCAAAGAGTGGGCTTATGAAGTACAATGCTTGAAACTGATCTAACACACTTTATGGTGTGCACAGATCTACCTTTTAAAACAGGTTAAATTATCATAATTATTATCTTCTTTATAACTCAGCAGGATTTTATGATTTGACCTATATAGTGCAAAATATTCATATATCTATGGATAGTCTTGCTGAGTCTAGGAGATTCTTGAATAACATAATGGGAGGAGTAAATTAACCTACTGCTGTCCATGACATCTCAGATTCCATTTCAACATATCAAACATTTCTCAATAGCATGTAGTCTGAAACTTTGTCATTTAGCATGCCTTCTACTCCAATCATTTACCTAGTAATTCGAAATAGCGTGATAGGTTTATTTTTAAGAGACTTCAAAATAAGGATGTCCTCATTATGGTTGTATTTTTTTGTTGATTACTAATGGGACCTAAAACCATAACTATCGAAATAAAAGGTATAATATACTTTCGGGATATAGACATAGACTATAAATATAATGTTTATAACTTGCAACTTAAAAATGAACTAAAATTCAAAATCTTAAAATCCTCTCAAGACTCCAACAATAGCAATTTCGTTCTCACATAAAATAACACCCAAATTGTCCGCTACCTGGAGGATCAATCGTTGATCAATGATCGCCAATGCGGCTTTCGATCTAAACGATCAACGGGTGATCTTCTAGTGTTCGTCACACACCTCTGGGGTGAGGCTATGGTCAAGCACGGCGAGTCTTTGGCTATCAGCCTCGACATAGCCAAAGCTTTCGACAGAGTCTGGCACCGGTCTCTTCTTTCCAAGCTTCCGGCCTATGGCTTGCCCCCTCAACTGTGCACCTGGATTGCAAGTTTCCTGCAGAAGCGTCATATTCGGGTCCTTTGCGACGGTCGCGCTTCCAAATTTATGCAGGTCAATGCAGGAGTGCCTCAGGGGTCTATCTTATCCCTTACGCTCTTTCTTCTGCATATCAATGATATGTTGAACCTCGCCAACATACATTGTTATGCGGACGACAGTACCGTGCATGGGCGATATCTCGGACATCCTGGGGCCAAACAGGCTGAGGGGAAAAGGCAGAATCTTGTCGTTGAACTTGACCAGACCTTGGACCGCATCTATGAATGGGGTGCCAAGAACTTGGTCGAGTTCAACGCCAAGAAGACCCAGCCATGCGCGTTCTCAACAAAAAAGTCTCCGTTCCTTCCCCTCCCTTCTCTGAAGAACACTCCACTGGTGATACGTGACAGCCTCTCCACCTTAGCTATGGATCTTTGTCGCTCCCTTAATCAGAAAACCTACATCGAGAGCGTCATTAAGCAAGCTTCGCGAAAACTCGGAGTTCTGAACAGGGTGAGGCGGTTCTTCACGCCTGGGCAACTGTGCCTATTGTATAAGGCACAAGTGCGCCCTTGCGTGGAGTACTGTTTTCATCTTTGGGATGGCTCCGCGCAGTACTTGCTGGACGCTCTCGACCGGTTACAGCGGCGGGCTGTCCGTATCATCGGAGATCCAGAGGTCACTAGTTCACTGGAACCTCTGCAACTCCGTAGGGACATTGCCTCATTGTTATGTTTCTATAGAATATACCACGGGGAGTGCTCTGAAGAGTTATTCCACCTTATCCCGCCCTCCCTTTTCCTATCCAGAACAACGCGTGCTGGGTTCAGATGCCATCCTTACACGGTAGAGTCGATTAGAGCGCGAACCAAAAAGTTTGGGTCCTCATACCTCTGCCGAACGACCAAGGCATGGAATTCCCTGCCAAGGCACGTGTTTCCTTCCTCCTTCAATCCTGGGTCCTTTAAGCGGGGCGTGAAAAAGCATATTCTCAGGCCGTCAAAGTGGAGACCTCAACATCGCCTCGGCTGCTATGAGGGCGGTGTGGAGGCCACTGCTCTTAGACCACACGACTGCTTACCATCAGGTGGAGTGTGGTCATTTTTACGAGTAAAATAAAAAAAAAAAAACCATAAATAATATAAGTGCATTACGTTCTCCTTTATTCTTAATTCTTATTTTGTTCTAATAGTTTAAGTTCTTTTTTCTTTCTTTCTTTTCTTTCTAAATATTGTCACAAATATAGATAAATGCTAGTCAATCTATAATTGGCAAATGTTTCAGCCACTATACTTTCTTCGTGATCTATTTGATGTCAATCTGTAAACATTTGCTGTTGATAAAATAAATAAATAAACATATTCATAAGTTTACCTACTGAGGACTAGACTATTATGTATTAATGAGATAAACAAAGCATTAATTATTCAAGCACTCCTTAATTGACTCTCTAATTAAATATTCAATTGGAGTGTATACACACATCAAAAAAAGTGGCATTCACTTGAAAAAGTCGAGGTATTTTTCTTGTGTGAAAATATAATCAATGAATGAATGCATTATTTGTTGCTTTAACATTTAAAATCACACAATTCTAATATGAAAATCTCTGTTCTTTTTGTTTTTCGTTAATAAAAATAGATTTTTCAATCTCTGTATTTTAAAGAAATGCGAAGATTTGATTAAAGTAAATAATTTTACTTTTTTATGCTTATTTAGAAATTTAATACAAAATGATTCCTCCCCTGGCTTTTGAACGCATCCGGAAATCCTCCTGGGCATGCTGTAGCTCAAGTTGTCCAATAGTTCTTATGGTAGCCTGTCCCATTCTTGAATGGCAGCTTCCTTGGTCTCTGACAGAGTTCTTGGAGATGGCTGACGACTCCAAACAGCTCGCTTGAGAGCGTCCCATGCGTGCTCGATTACGTTTAAGTTCGGAGAGCTGGCAGGCCAGTCTTACCGCGTGAGACCTTACTCTCGGAGAGCAGCGCTCACTCGTTGAGCTCGATGTGCCGGCGCATTATCGTCGACCAACACGAAATGGTTACCATAATTTATCCTGAATGGTCTGGTGATGCCACTAATAACAGCTGTCTTGTACAAATAGCTGTCATAGAGCCTTGGTACGGGATCAAAGACGTTCGAGCTCCAATCATTATTCCGCCCCAAAAAGATACCGATCTGCCACCTTGCTGAAAGGTTCCAGTAGCGATTATTTGCCTTTCGGAATTCCCAAGCCGTCTCCAAACTCGGACACGTCGGTTATCATTTTATCAGGGTTCGTACTAATCCGTTTTACGTCAACGGAAAGACAATTACGTCAAACATCTTCTTCTTCGTCTTCATCGTTTTGAAGCTGCCTGGCCCTCTGCAATCTGTGTCGCTGTCGCTCCCTTGTATTCAAAGGATTCGCCAGAATGTTCTTTATCTAAAGTTGTGTAAACAATTAAGAATGGTCTGAGTGCTATTATCCAGTCCAGTAACAGCTCGCAGCTCTAATCTCAGTTTGGTAGCGTTAATTATTGGATCACGGGCGGCAAGGAGTCTGATGTAGCGCTTCTGAACATCACTAAGGACAACCGGGTGGTCACTGCGAGGTCGATCACCTAGGTTGCCAAGGCTCCAGTACCTCTGCAGGGTAGTAACGACGAAGGTTTGAGAAACGGAGACTCTGGCTGCGATTTGCTTGCTTGACTTGCTTGCAAGACTTCAGACAGTCCACCTGGCATTTTTCAAATGAACAATTTTAGAGAAATTGATTAAAACAGCGTTCAGGCAGGAACAAGAATGAGGGTCGTTTATCATTCACCTCGATTTCATATAAAAAAACAAAAGAAATTTTTATGTTTTCTACGTTTTATGATGTGTTTTTAAATATTAAAGCAATAAATAAGGCATTCATTAATTGTTATATTTTGACACGAGAAAAAATATCTCAACTTTTCCAAGTGAACGCGGACTTTTTTTTATGTGTGTACATCCTAATCCTAACTAATATTATAAATGCGAAAGTGAGTTTGTTTGTTTGTTACGCTTTCACGACTTAACTACTCAACCCATCAACATGAAATTTTGCATACACGTTGTCAGGAGTACAGAATAGGACATAGGATACCTTTCATCCGGAAAAAAAAAACTGTAGCAAACCTTTTTTTTTTTTGGTACCCAGGAAAAATGCTTGATGCACTATCCGCCGGCTAGGGGACGGCACCGGCGGGGCGTGTGGGACTCCCCATTCTGGTATACCCACTAAAAAACCTGAGGTGTTCCCTCTCTCACCCAATGGAGGGGCCTGTTGGGAGCTCTTAAAAGAATTGAGTAATTCATAGCAGGCCCCCCTGTGTGGGTGCGGGCCGGGTCAAACGGACCCGACCACCTCTCGTCCCCAGAGGAGAGCCTCACCGCTCTCCCCTTTCGACATTGGAAGGCGCGCGGGAACACCGCGCGCGCCCTCTCGGGGTTCTTAATTTGTGGGTGGCAGGTCCCCCTGAGCGGCGCGCGGTGTTCCCGCGCGCCTTCCAATGTCGAAAGGGGAGAGCGGTGAGGCTCTCCCCTGGGGACGAGAGGTGGTCGGGTCCGTTTGACCCGGCCCGCTCCCACACGGGGGGGCCTGCTATGGATGACTCAATTCTTTTAAGAGCTCCCAACAGGCCCCTCCATTGGGTGAGAGCGGGAACACCCGCAGACGTAAGACGGGTTAAGTTGTTTTTCTTTGCTTCATATTTTTCTCTGCCAACACTTCGCTTTGGGGCTATCTAACCTTTTTTTTTTTTGGTACCCAGGAAAAATGCTTGATGCACTACTCGCCGGCTAGGGGACGGCACCGGCGGGGTGTGTGGGACTCCCCAAACTGGTATACCCACTAAAAAACCTGGGGTGTTCCCTCTCTCACCCAATGGAGGGGCCTGTTGGGAGCTCTTAAAAGAATTGAGTCATCCATAGCAGGCCCCCCCGCGTGGGTGCGGGCCGGGTCAAACGGACCCGACCACCTCTCGTCCCCAGGGGAGATGGGGCTATCTAACCTAACCTAACCTACATTTACGTGAGCGAAGCCGCGGGTGAAAACTAGTACTTGTATATAGGGTAAACTGTATGAATGGCATAGTGGTTTAAGTGGTCGCCTCAACACTGCCGTAGCGGCGAGTGTTGTGGGTTCGGTCATACGGGACAAAAATTTGTGTGATCCGCAAATAGTATAACTATTCTAAGGAGTCTGAGTATTCTTTGTGTCTGTTGTTTATATCAGTAAAGTTGCTCGCGACACAGGAAGTATTTCTAGAGAAGAAGCCTTAAAAAAATACGTGATTGATTTTATTGTATAAAATACTAGCGATACGCCTTGGCTTGGCACGTTTAGCATAGCATCAGCTTGTTGCGTTGAGCATGATGCATCTAGCGATTTTCGTCGGTCTGAGTTGGTTTGAATTAATTTTCGCGCGCGTTGGTTTTCATTTTGCGTTTACATCTAAGATATTAGGTAATTTAAATTTTTTGATGTAAAGGCTATCATAATGTGCATGATATGCTTAAGGTAACTAACGCATTTAATTTGATAAGGACTAAAATACTGTATTAGTTTAAATAGCTATCAAATTACCACATAATATGCGACCATTTTTTTTAAAGTTCCTATGGGTATAGTAAGCTTAAAATATAGACATATGCCATCGCAGACTTTTCTGTAGACCTACAAAAGAGGAACTATCCTCTCATACATTGTTCTGTTACTTATATCTCAAAGGAATATAATAAGGCAGCGTTTTCGATGAAACCTCCCAGTCAGTTTGAGTTTATTCGACATCTTCAGCAATTATCGTCATATTTCAACCAATTTACACAAAACTTTTACGAATTATACACCCAAACCTTTCTTATGTATCACTCTGTCTATTGGTGAAAACTGCAAAAAATTCCGTTCAGTAGTTTTTGAGTTTATCGCGAACAGACAGACAAACGCGGCGGAGGACTTTGTTTTATAATATGTATTCACTTTATTTCTTTATAAACAGGTTTATACCTGTGTCAGAAGACCTCAATAACATTTTAATGATGCTCGCTAATAATAATATTTTAATACCGAAAATTACCAAAGCAACAAATCGCGGGTATATCCTAACTAATAAATACGAATGTGTCTTAGTTTGTTTTTTACGCTTTCAAGCCTTAACTACTCGACCGATCATCATAATCATCATCATCATCAAATTTCGTATAGAAAGAAAGAAAGAGAGAAAGAAATATTTTTTATTTTGGCACACAAAAGGGCACACTCAAAACATGAAGAAATAAAAACTAAATTTAAAAAAAAATTAAAGAAAGTGGATTGGATATTGGGTACCGTTCATGGAAAAAAATGATCAGTTACTAACCTAACCTAAACTGCATTTACGCAAGCGAAGCTGCGGGCAAAATCTAGTAAGAAATATATAGTCCTACTATTTAAAACAGGTTTGCAAAATAAATGATTATGAGCAAGACTATATATTTAGCTAGTGAGTCATTCTGCGTTGTATTGTGCAATTTTAACAAAGTATCTATTTGTTGGGTTTTCCCTATAGTAAACTGCTAGGACCCATTATTATAATATATTTGGTTCATGTATACATCCTGGATACGTTATCGGATGTGGACGTTAGATTCTGTTAATGAGACTCACATACATATTATTATGTTGTCTCATGCCTCTATCTCCCAAGACAGTGGTCGGCAACCTGCGGCTCGCGAGCCGAATGCACCTCTTTGGCTCCTCGGCTGCGGCTCTTCCACGAAATGTTGGTTTATTCCCATCCAGTAACACCCAAACGTGTAACAGTGTTACTCGTTGGGAATTTTTTTGTCCCAACGAGTAACACCTTAAGTATTGGTGTTACTGCATGGGAATAAAAAGTTTCATCGAGTAACACTGTTTGTTACACGATGGGAAAAGGCGCGGGTAAAGCATCCCATCCCATCGAGTAACACTATACTTTTATACATTATTTTTCATCATATTATGTATGTTCCAATCTATTAGTATTATTACAATTAATTGATTATAGCTTCTACTTAATCACAGTTTTGTATAGTATGATAGATTTGAAGATGTACCAGGACTACATAACATTATAGGAGATTTTTTTAGTAGATTTGTTCATTTGTTTTCACGCAGATGGTTCGACTTAACTTTAGTTATTACAAGGCCTGCATAACATTGTAAGAGATGATTTTATGTCTGGAGCTCCAACAACAACAAATCTACAAGAAATATCTCCTAAAATGTTATGTAATTCTAGTACCAACATCTTCAAATAAGTCGTATAAGAGACGGTGGAACAGGTACAATTTTAATTGTGCGTTATAAAGATGTGTAACGGTGTTTCATTACCACGATAACATAATATTCAGGAGGGAAAAATAACTAATCGGTAGACTTGGCGCAATATCGATATATTATAAAAAATATAACTAGCCTACTACACAAGTGCACTATACCTACCCTTTTTACCCGGGAGGACGAAAGGGTTAATTTGATGTCTGGGAAGTCTCAAGTATCGATTCCAAGTAGGACGTCGACCCCGAATGCATTACAGATTGAATTCCATAAAATAATTAATTCTACGAAGATCATTAACTCGCGGAGAATCTTAACACCGACTTCTAAAACTTGACGTCGTCAGCGCCATCTAGTGGATACACGGCGTACTCGTTACACTTTAACGTATGAAGAAGGTTAAATCAGTAGGTGTGTTACATTCTCCCCCTCAGTAATCGAAGATGTTTCGAAGAGAAGGACTGGAAATTTATTGTTTCTTAGATCGTCCACGTCCTCTTTTCACTCCGACGCTGACGTGGAGACGTCAACTTGTATACTTGGTTGACCTCTTCTTCTAAGAGGCTGTACAGGCTCTGAGACTAGTCGAATGGTCATTCTTGAAAGGAGCCGATGAATGATAAAGACCGATTGGGATATCAGGTGTATCTAAAGAAGCTACTTTAAAGGAAGCGGGACCATGTTGGTTTACGATTACATAATATGGTCCATCTCTACGAGGTACGAATTTAGCAGTTACGCCCTGGGTTTCTTTACTCACAGGATGTAAGTTAGCAAGAACTAAATCTTCTGGCTTATATTGGGGATGAGGGCGCCGATGTCGGTCAACATAGGCTTTCCGAGCCTCCTCTTTTATTTACTGGACTAGAACTGCTCCAAGCGCGTAGTTACTGGCATCAATTTTTAATGCGAAAGGCTTAGTGTCATCTGCTTACCGCAGAACAGGTTCGGTTATTAACTTTTATTTGAGAGTCGTGTACGCCTCTTCTTGTTCTGGATTCCAAGCCCCAGGAACATTTTCTTAGTAAGTTTTGTTAGTGGCTGGGCAATGGCTGAAAAATTATTAATAAATCGGTGATACCATGAGCACGTCTGCAAGAATGATATCAATTGCTGAAGGTTTTTGGGGTTTGGTCTGTCTAAGATAGCTTTTGTCTTATCCGGATCAGGCTTCAAGCCCCTCGGCGTTATAATATGCCCCAAATATTTAATTGACGAGTAGCAAAATTTTCATTTTTCTTTGTTCACGGTTAAGTTATATTCTCTCATTCTTTGCAGTATATCTCTCAAATCAGAGATTGATCAAAGGTTCTGGACATAAATATAAGGTCATCTAGATATGCCAGCATGGTAACGTGCTCCAGGGTTACTTTAAATCTATCGATTAAACGCTGAAAGGTAGCAGGTGCATTACGTAACCCAAATCGCATTCTTTTAAATTTATAAATTCCAAAGGGTGTAATGAAAGCTGTTTTATCCTCATCCTCTTCTCTAAGCTTGATTTGCCAGTAGCCAGATTTTAAATCTCATGACGTCATGTAAGAAGTTGGTTTTGCCGAGTGCAACAGGTCATCTATTCGAGGTATTATGAATAGTTATTTTAATAAAACTAAGTGTGACCATATTCTGCGTAACGAATAAATATTTTATGTCTACTAAAATATCTCCTATAATGTTATGTAGTCCTGGTACATCTTCAAATCTATCATATACAAAACTGTGATTAAGTAGTATATTTAATCATAATAATACTACTAGTTTCAACGTCTCTTATACGACTTATTTGAAGATGTTGGTATTAGAATTACATAACATTTTAGGAGATATTTCTTGTAGATTTGTTGTTGTTGGAGCTCCAGACATAAAATCATCTCTTACAATGTTATGCAGGCCTTGTAATAACTAAAGTTAAGTCGAACCATCTGCCTGAAAACAAATGAACAAATCTACTAAAAAAATCTCCTATAATGTTATGTAGTCCTGGTACATCTTCAAATCTATCATACTATACAAAACTGTGATTAAGTAGTAGCTATAATCAATTAATTATAATAATACTAATAGATTGGAACATACATAATATGATGAAAAATAATGTATAAAAGTATAGTGTTACTCGATGGGATGCTTTACCCGCGCCTTTTCCCATCGTGTAACAGTGTTACTCGATGAAACTTTTTATTCCCATACAGTAACACCAATACTTAAGGTGTTACTCTTTGGGACAAAAAATTCCCATCGAGTAACATTCGTTGGGAAAAAAATATGTTTAGTACATGCACGGAATATTACTTATCTTGCCTTTTAAATAAATGATACCAAATTTTATTTAATTTACTGTTCGACATTACGACTTATTTGATAAAGGCTAGCTCGAAAGTGTAGGTATTTTTAATCCTAATTTTCCCGTAATAATGTCATCTGCTAAAGCGCAGCTCAAGTTAAAAAAGGGTCTTTGAATAGATTTCAAATTGTGGATTGTCTATAATTGGTCATTTGGATGACAACGTTGCCGACCACTGCCCTAAGGGATAGAATACTTTACATGATATAAGGTTTGTTCCTAAGCACTCATGCGGATCCATCTCATTCATACCAATGCCCTATCAAGATAAGCATCACTCTCTCAGTTAGCAGAAATAGACAAGTAGTTAGTAGACTGATGGCCTAGGTAGTTCTGGAGTTAAAATATATATAGTACACACCGCTGAGTTTTTTAAATTGTTTATATTATGTCTCGCTGTATAATTTACGCTATACTCTGTCCCAATAGAATTAATATTTTATGTAAACAATCATTTCATGCCTAATTAAATATAAAGTCATTTAGAACATTCAAACTCTCCTTTGAAAAGTAGTTAATGAATACAATAAGCCGTATGAAAGTTCTTCTTTTCATAAATATCCATAAATTTATTTTACAGAAAATATTTTATGATAAAAGTCACTAAAATTTGTTTAAATACCTTTTTCTCAAATTCTATTGGGATAGACTATAGTATGCAATCCATCGTCTCGGTTTCGATTCCCGGGATGGACAAAGTGTAATTGAGTTTTCTGTTAGGACATTCTTAGTAGAATGGGAAACATTCACGGTAGACGGCAATACGCTCGCTGTCTAACTTAGGACCTTAAAATATAAGCGATAAAATATGTTAAACCACTTTGTATGAAATTTATTTATCCTTACTTCCTAACTAATATTATAAAAGTGAAAATGAGTTTGTTTGTTTGTTTGTTACCTTTTCACGCCTAAACCTCTGAACCGATCATCCTGAAATTTTGCATATACGTTGTCAGGTGTACAGAAACGAACATAGACGGTAGTCTATGTTCGTAATTTTTTTTTTCGGTAATTTTTTCGGGATGAAAGGTATTTCATCCCGAAAAAATTTACTGTTCCCGAGGAAAACAACGAAAACGTTCTTATGATAATAGATGGCGCCACGTTACTTTCGAATCATGATTGAATTATATTATTACAAGCAGAGTACAACCCGAATTGATTGTCAAACTCTAAATTAACGCGAGCAAAGCCGCGGGCAAAAGCTAGTATACCTATATATAAATTTATTAAGTATTTAAATTATAATTTGTTACTTAATATTATTTAAAAACTTTATACTTATTTACACTTTCTCCGATATTTAGACTGCTTTCCAGCTGCTATACTTACTTAAAGAAACCGCGGTCAAATCCATATAGTAGTCTATGTGTAAAATGTGCTTGTAATAGGTATTTTATATCTGCCTATCCCGTCGGTAATATACAGATGGGAATCTGTTATGACTTATGAATCTGATTTTATACGTCCAGTATATGACATCAGCGTAGGTGAACATCATTATATGTGAATGCAATTAATTTATAGTAAAGATCAATAGTTTAGCTGATAACCTGTCTGCTTGTCAAGACAGGTGACTTCCTGGAGTGAAGATTTACTATCTGCACCTCTGACTTTTTGATATGTGCGTATTAAGTATCTAATTCACATTGAATGTCCTGCCGCCGTGCCGGTCATAAATGACCGCGAACAATAAATGTTCTATTGTGTCTGCTACATGGCATTGAAAGTGTTCGTAAAAGTATCTCGGCGACGAGTTTAGACTAAAACATTTTATTTTATATTGAGATTTAAAACATCGTGGCATCTCAGTCACCTTCACACGGATGACTGCGATAGCACGATGTTTTAAATCTATTTAGTGCTAAACGTATTTTGTAAGTTGTCGTGCAAGTGTACCTTAATTACTTAATCGGTTAAGTCTTACAATAGCAGACATAATTAATAATGTAATGTGCCTGGCCACCGGTGTGCCGCAGAGATTCAATCATATAATGAATAATGTAACATAGAAGCCTTACTACGTTTAAATATTGTCTCCTTTCTTGACGTTAAGTTGTTAGTTGTTGTTGACCTTAAACCAGCGAGCGTGTATGAGGAATGTGATGAAAGTGAATGAAGCCAGAGAAGTGTGTCAGGATCGTAGCAAATGAAAATCCGTAGTCTCTGCCTACCCCTCTGGGAAACAAGCGTGTATCTATGTACATATGTAAGTTATCGTACAATGCTAAAACAACACCTGAATTAAACGTAATAATAGAATCCATACGTAGCAATAGTCCTACGCCTGCTGCGGTTAGTGCCGCGGTCGGTGTTCCATCCCACCTTTGATTAAAACTCTCGAAGGGCCTCTTCACGTTGGACCCATGTCTCCGTGTAAGCCTCCCAAAGGGCCGGGTATTTTCCTTACGTATTAGGGAAATACCCGTGAAAGAGAAACAAATAATAATAATTTTAACATCAATACCATGTTTTGCATAAAACATGGTATTTGGTGGTGTTACAATCTATACTTACTAATATTATAAAGCTGAAGAGTTTGTTTGTTTGTTTGAACACGCTAATCTCAGGAACTACTGGTTCGAATTGAAACATTATTTTAGGGTTGGATAGCCTATTTAGCGAGGAAAGCTATAGGCTATTTAACATCATGCTACGACCGCAGTACATAAATATACCGTGCTACGACCCACGGGGGCCACGATGATTACAATTTATGGTCTTAAGTCTATAATATCGCTATGTTTTGCCATGAAGGCATACAAAGTAGTATAGTATTATATAGTACAAGCATGTTTTGCTAGATTATAAATTTTAATGATGGGTACAAAACCATTCTTTCTTTTATCCAAAAATTCTTTTACGTCATAAAAGTTGAATAATCTTAGCCAATTAGTATACAACCTTTTCTTGAAAAATTCGCAGTCTAGTCTATCATTTAAATATAATGTGAAGTTCACTCTTGTTAGTGTGAATACTTATTCGTGTGATCTAATTTCAATCTAACGTCTATGACTAAAATTTTTGCATAATTCCTGTCGACATTTAAACGCTAGCGTTCAGACACTAATATTTTTTATTGTGCTAGACACAATAAAACATATTTGTGTCTGAACGCTAGCGTTTTTGTCTAGATACGCCTAATATTTACTCATTGATAAAAAATTACTTAAAAAGAATTTCAACGTGGTTTAGTTTGTGTCTTTCATTTTTTAAATCTGTTTTGTGGCAGCGGTACAATATGTTGTCAATTATGTCGGATATTCCAACAATTGGCAGGTAATATTGGAATACTAGTAAATTGCGTTGCAAATTCCTTGTATTCTTGATTACTCTTCAAGCTTTATTTCAACTAAATAATGTTAAAATATTCTTGATTGCTAATTAGCTAATTACACTCCGGTTGTTGGCTGCCTAAATCGCTTGTTTACTGTAGCAGACGAGTGACTCATACTAATCGAGTGTTTTCTTTGATAGCTCTTGTTTGCGCTACAAATAGTGGAGAGAGAAATTAGACAAATTAGTTATCATCGGCAATCTCAATTGAGAGCAACCAACCATTTTAATGTATACTAGCTGTTACCTGCGACTTCGTCCGCGTAGATTTTAACTAAAAAGTGTTTGTCTCCGCGGAACCCTATATTTCTTTCTAAAATCAATGTAGCCTAAGTTACTCCTTATAACATCTGCTACCTGCCAGTGAAAGTTCCGTCAAAATCGGTTCAGCCGTTTCGGAGATTAGCCGGAACAAACAGACAGACAGACAGACAAAAATTTTAAAAATAGATGATTTCGTATAGGTACCTTATATAGTTTCATATGCATTAGATAAAAAGCTGTTATTTTGACATTACAAACATACACTTCAATTTTATTTATTTGTATAGATTTTTGTAGACTTCTAGATTTTGTTTGTAGGTTAGTTTTATAACAGTGCTTTATTTTGGATGAAAGGTACCCTGTTTCTTTTTCTGTTCCCCTGACAACGTGTATGCGAAATTTCACGATAATCGGTCGTTTTAAGACATGAAAGCGTAACAAACAAACAAATTCACATTCGCACTTATATATACACTTAGCGGTACAAAATGTGGCCCAAATATTAATATGTATCAAACCAGTCTATTAGAGATGCAAATAAAAATGTTGTGTTAATAATTTAATAGAACAGGTATTATGCCTGACTCAAGCAAAAAGAAAACTAAAAATAACCCGTTAGTTTAACTTTTGTGACACATTAACCACATAACTTTATTGGGACACTTGGAATATAAGTATGTTAAATTTTGATTTGAAAATGATTGTGCTTTAAGCATAATTTATTTTTGTTTTAAATTAATGTCGTTCTTATCGTAGTTCTTCCAGGTAGCACACAATGTCGGTAAATCCTGCACAGACTGCTAAAACTGTACTTCTTAGGCGTCAAGGGCTTACTCAACGGAAGGTCGAAAACTTTAAATGTACCTCATACAACTTCAAGATACTCGTTGAAAAATTACAACAAGATAATTTTTTACACGAAAAGATCAGGAAGCGGCGGATTTAGTTAATCATTGATTTATTGGTTGGGAAATTTAAAAAAATTGGATTATCACTGCGATGAATATACGGCAGTATCATTAAATAGCAAAATGAGTCAACGTAAATGAGCAAACAGTCAGAAGAAGAATGTAGCAACAAGACCTGCATGCTAAAAGACTAGCTCGACGTTCAGAACACCCCGGACAACATCGCGTAGCTCGGCTTTGATTTGCCAAAAAATTGTCAATTTCAACACATGATAATGGAGTAAACTTCTGTATACGATTGAATATAGAATAGCCTTTAGATCTTTAAACAGCAGTGAGTATGTGCAGAAAACGCATGGTCAGCGGTTTCTTCCAACAAAAATCCGGCAAATCGTTATTTTCAATAGAGGGTATTTCATGGTTTGGGCAGAATAAGTTCAGATGCTCGTACAGAGTTAGTGAGGGCTGAGGGTTAATTAATGCAAGTTTGAAAACTGACTGACTGGACTTACACTGAACATGTTTAGGTGTTCATCAAAAGCGAGAAATCACTTTTATTACAAGACAACACACACACAACCGACGACAGAGAGCTTGTTCCGTAGATAAGTACATTTCGAAGGTCAATATGCGGAAATTTTAGTAGCTAGCAAGAAGTACTGGAATAAATACCACTGACTATGTGTGGTATATGCTTAACAGGAATATTAGACTAACTGTTAGCTCGCCGCAGGTCCTCCATAAGTTAAAAACCGTACTTATTAAAAGATTTTAATCTCTACCTAAGAAGAAATTCCTCAAGTACAGATTTAAAAATATGGTCCAGGTAATGTCTATTCGCATGCAGGCGATTATCAGGCTCAGACGTAAAAGTACTGGTAATTAATTTAAGACGTTTCTTATAATTCTTAAAAAAAAAATCGTTAAATCTGTAATCTAATTTTTTACCTTGAATTAATGCTTTTGTAATTTGTATAAAATTATCAAATTCAGAAATCTTCTATTGCTCTTTTAATCATAGTCACTATGAAAATGAAAAAAATAGATAAATGTAATTAAAAAATCATATAGTTTCATTTAATTATGATTATAATTCAAGAAATATGCTTGGGCCGCTTTTTGTGCCGCTGAGTGCAGTTTCCGGTATCACTAGGAATAATGTCCGTTTGGTGGGTATATTTCACAAAAGGTTTTGACGCAGAATGTATATCTCTCAAAATGTTAATAAGACGGAAAACGCTCTCTTCGCAAATCATCCACTTTGCAAAATACCAACTTTGCAAACATTGAATTAAGGACACAACGTATTCGTTGTGTAGTTTTTCTGAGTCTGGGTATTCCCAGACTCAGAAAAACAATGGAATGTTTCCTTTATTTACACGGCACTTTACGTTATTTGTAAGTTTCTTAAGGTTTGCGCAGACGAGGAACAATGGCGGACAAAATGTCCGCGGTGCGCTCTTATTCGTAATACAATAAGGTTGCACTTTGTCCATATATTCCGCTAGGCGACATGAGGTATTACGCTGACAAAGTGCAACCTTATTCTAGTATTAATAAGAGCGAACCGCGGACATTTTGTCCGCCATTGTCCCTCGTCTGCGCAGGCTCTTAAGCGAGAAAGAGATGATCGATATTCGCTTCCTCTTGGGTAATGATATAAGGGCTATACGGTGAAGCCAAACATCGTGAGCAAGCCTGCACGTCTGGCAGCAACCAATCTATACTAGTAGCAGATGGTTCTTGGCTTATATGACCAGAACGAGATAGCGTATTACAGAGTGTATAGTGTGTCTCTTTCTTGCACGTGCATTTTACGATGCCATAAGAGGCAGCACAAATGGCGTAGTGGTTTAAGTGGTCACCTCGCCGCTGTCTCTGCGCCGAGTGGTGTGGGTTCGAAACCCGCGCGGGACAGAAATTTATGTGAATAACAAATGATTGTTCCGAGTCTGTGTGTCCTTTGTATCCGTTGTTTGAATGTTTGTAAAGTTCCCTGCGACACAGGAATAATTCCTAGTGAGAGAGACTGAGGAGACTGAGACTGAGGAGAAGGATCCAGCCTGGCCAGTAGCCTTTTTGAAAGGAGTGTTATGGCCAGCATTGTGATAGTAGGTATATTGTAAACAGTACCTACTGATTATTATATTTACTTTAGTTTTTGACCTTCAGCTTACATAGCACGAAGTGGTCACTCAACCGTTTACTCGCGCAATCTTAGGTTACTTAAGTTTCTAAAAAGTGAAGTAAATGTATATGAAATACCTAGATGTTCCTGCGGTTTCACCCGCGTTTATCGTTACTGCGTTGCCCCCGTGGTTCGTATAAATATAAATAGGCTATTCAACACAAAAATCAAATTCAAATCGAACCAGTAATTCCTGAGATTAGCGCGTTCAAACAAACAAACAAACTCTTCAGCTTTATAATATTAGTATAGATAAGCGTAGAATAGGTACTTACCAAATTATTTATTTTATTACTGACAATATATAAACTGATTGCACTGATGACGTATTGGTTTAA
The DNA here is from genome assembly GCA_963564715.1 of Catocala sponsa. Lineage (NCBI taxonomy): Eukaryota > Metazoa > Arthropoda > Insecta > Lepidoptera > Erebidae > Catocala > Catocala sponsa. The sequence goes on from OY751352.1 coordinate 12,509,628, forward strand.
GTGGCCGACTTGCTACTTGCCACGCGCCAAATGTTATGAGTTCGAAATCCATAGGCATTAAAAATTTGTGTTACGCACAAACGTTGGAAAGAAAATAATGTTTGTAAAGCTTCCTGCTACTGTATTTAAAACAAGAAAGAAAGTTGTTTTTAGAAATAATGTGCATTTCAACATTAGACATCTGTGACCTCTGTGCGTCATGAGGTACTTTATGAACAGATACAGGACAACTAAGGAACACACCTTGAACCGACGGGCGTGTATGAGGAATGTGATGAAAGTGAATGAAGCCAGAGAAGTGTGTCAGGATCGTAGCAAATGGAAATCCGTAGTCTCTGCCTACCCCTCTGGGAAACATGCGTGAATCTATGTATGTATGTATGTACAGCACAACTTTCATCACACAATCTTTTGTCCCGTGCTGATCGAACCCACTCGGCACAATGGCACTGGCGAGAAGACCATTTAAACATTATGTTCATATAGGTATATATAGCTTAAGTTATATAACTTATTAGTTATAATACAATATTAGCGCCCGCCCCGGTCAAAACAATCCTTTAACAAATTATACACCTAATGAATAGTGATTCATTTTCAACACAATCAATTTCAATCACAACGTCATGCGCTTTTCACCAATAGACAGAGTGCTGTCTATTGGTAAAAAGCGCATGAAATTCATTTAGTAGTTTTAGAGTACATCGCAGATAGACTGACTCGGCGGGGGACTTTATTTTATAATACCTAATGATACCCATCCTATATTATAACCACACAATGCCATGGCCAGCCATTTATAGCGCAACAGAAAAATTAAATATAAGTAGGTATGTATATGTAATCTGTAACTTGATTCGTTTGAACGTTCACCGTAGTCCGTACGAATATAAACTAGCAGTTTCGTAATCACAGCTATTGTTTTACCTTTGTATATAGCTCTTTATACGTATCAGATGGACTTCGTGAATGATTGTTTTGAAAGCTTATGGTATAAGGCCTACAGTTATCTAATGTATATATATCCTTACTAATATTATAAATACGAACGTAACTCTGTTTGTCTGTCTGTCTGTCTGTTACCTTTTCACGCTCAATCCGATGACCCGATTTTGATGAAATTTAGAATGGAGATAGCCTGAGACCCTGGGAAGGACATAGGCTATATAACATCACGCTACGGCTCACGGGAGCGGCGCAGTAACCACAAATACCACTGACGCGGGTGAGACCGCGGGCACAGCTAGTACATACATAAATACACGAGTGGCATATGCCACTTGTAGCTAATATTATAAAGGCTAGGTAATGTCAGTCTGTTTGTTACGCTTTCACGCCTTAGCTTCTTGACCGATCAACATGAAATTTTGCATACACTTTGTCACGGGTACAGAAGAGGGCAACTGTCATCCAGAAAAGTACAGTTTCCGAGAGATAGAAGAAAATTGTCAAAATTTAGTTTAACGCGGGCGAAATCTAGTAGTATAGATACACTCGGTATTTTACTTTCATAGTAATGGACTTCAAGAATCTGATGCCTGTTCTATTTTATTATTAACAAGCTTTTGCCCGCGGCTTCGCTCGCGTTAATTTAGAATTTGACAATAATTCAATCATAATTCGAAAGACACGTGGCGCCATCTATTATCATAAGAACGTTAGTGTTGTTTTCCTCGGGAACAGTAATTTTTTTCGGGATGAAGCTAGCCTATGTCCGTTTCTGTACACCTGACAATGTATATGCAAAATTTCAGAATGATCGGTTCAGTGGTTTAGGCGTGAAAATGTAACAAACAAACAAACTCATTTTCGCTTTTATAATATTATTAGTTTGGATTAGGATAATTGCACGTACGTTGACAATTTGTACTAATAAGTAGCGTCGAAAAATATACTACGAATTTTTGTATATACTTAACTGTTGGTGAATCAAATAAATAAATCTCTGAAATTCTCACGTACTAGGCTATATGCAGTATCAGTTCACTGCTCTTACGTCAGTTTTTCTGGTAGAGGATCGTACTTCCCCGAGCCAGGCGACTCACTTGTATAGTCACTTGATAACTGTAAGCAGTAGGTAGGTACATTCCGTTCATAAATAGTTGTGTATATGTTTGTATGTAATTTAACTAAATTAGTTTTATAAAATCCGGAAAAAGCGAATGCTGCTAGTTTTTTTGCCCACTTGTTCGTATAAAAAGGCTATTAGTTAGGCTACCAAGCATAGTATTTACCATACGATATAGGGTCACCGCTACCATAGATACCTTTAGAAGTTTACTACACCAAAGACCAAGGATATTTTAATGATAAACTTTTTAACTGCACGGATGGCGTAGTGGTTTAAGTGGTCGCCTCGCCGCTATCACTGCGACGAGTGTTGTGGGTTCGAATGCCATACGGGACTTAAATTTGTGTGATCCACAAATATGATCTGAGTCTGGGTGATCTTTGTATCCAATGTTTGCATGTTTGTAAAGTCCCCCGCGACACAGGAATTATTCCTAGTGCGAGAGCTGTCTTTTTATAGAAAAAAATCAACGGGTTTCACTCCGGGAGTGCCGGCAGAAGTGAAAACTTGAATATTAACGTTGTGCATTTTTGATATTTCGGAATGGTTAGGGAATAATTTTGCACGAATTGCTTTAATTATCGGTATAAAAGTGAGTACTATCATTTATGTGGTAAAATACAATATTAATTTATTGCGCTATCGTACACAAACATGACAATTCTCCCTCCGTCTTACGAATTTTCGATCAGGTCACGTGTCCTGACGCGAGTTTAACATTTTTTACCCATCACAAAAAAAGTGCACAACGCCGCTAAAGAAGTTTTCACTTCAAAAAAGATTAACAATGCAGTCGAGCTGCTAAGCGTAACGGATGAAATCGCATTGCTTTCGGCAGATAGCACGGTATCTTCTTAAGGAACCTGAAAACTTTCCTCACCACGGTATAATTCGAATTGATAGCAGTTAGTAAACGTTACAGGAAAAGCAAAACAATGTATCTAATGCCGATTACTTAAACTGACACAGTTTAAGTAATCGGCAAATATGGATTAGTAACAAATTATGGGGTCGGTATTGAAGCTCATGAATATGACTAAATAACTATATTATTAATAGCTGTCCCGACAAACGCTGTCCTGTACAAACGAGAAAAAAAAAGAAAAAGCATATCTAAACCATCCTCCAATCTACTTGAACACACACAAAAAAATTCATTCAAATCGGTCCAGCCGTTTAGGAGGAGTTCACTGTCAACACACGTACAGAAGAATTATATACATATATAAAGATTTACTTTTGACTGTCTCGGAAAGTGACATTGGTCTTTCCTTTAAGACATTTTAAGTAACTGCACAGTGTCTGGAATTGTGCTATGCCTATAGGTTTAACCCTTATCATGCATGGGATACAAAATCATAGCTGGCTAATGGCGTATGGGTTAGTAAATGTAATACACCTCTAACTCTCTCTCTATGGTCGGTTCCTCATGTCTGAGGATCGTGGTCATCGTTGGATAATCTACACTTGGATCGAACGATTTGCTTCCATCGGTTCCTGTTCATGGCACTTCTGACCACCGAGCTGAGTTTGGTTGAAGGTGAGTGCTTTACTTGATCGGTCCATCTGGTTGGGGACCGTCCTCGAGCTCTCTTGCTCTCCGTGTTCCCAACTACGATCAGCTTTTCGAGGTTCTCATCTCCTCTCCGTACTATGTGACCGAAGTATGTCAAAATGCGCTCCTGACAAATTGTGGATAGGCGGATTTTTATTCCAAGCTGCGCAAAATCGATGCATTAGGCAGTTGCACTCACTAATCGGTAAGCGACTAATCTCAGCCTAATGTCAGCCGCCTGCGCCGCGAGCTGCGTCTATGTGTGTAATTGTGCATGCCAATGTTATGTTATGATTATAGTAAGACATCTCATGTTTACTTAGTTACAAACCTACCTTGGCTGACACCGACTCCAATAATAACAATAATTTAATTATTCACAAGAATATGCAATTATTTATTAACTTTTCAGTGCATTTTAAGTTTTAGAATATTCTTATCTGAAGTCGGTTTTCTTTTTTGTTAAAATTTTGTTTATTTCTCGGTTTTTAGTGAACCTTGCCAAATATGAGAACATCATCAATGTAGCCAAATACGCATTATTAAGTATAACTCGAAAACGAATGGTCAAATCTTGATCAATATTAAATGGGACCACGGGAAGCACCAGCTTTCAAATAAAAAAAGAATCATCAAAATCGGTTCACCCAGTCGAAAGTAACGAGGTAACAAACATTAAAAAAAAATACAGACGAATTGAATACCTCCTCATTTTTTGAAGTCGGTAAAAATTATAAACAGACACGAAAAAGAAACACTCTTTGCATACGCACAAAAGTATCAATGCAAAACGGCAACGTTGCTTTTTACTTAGTTATGAATTTTTAATTAAAATTACTTTTTCATTAGTTTTACATTTAATTTATTTTTCATGCTTGCACTTTTTTCATGTTTATTTTTCTATGCAAATGTGTTCATTTGCATCTATTAAATATGTATAATAACCGCTTTAAGGGATCGCTTTCGTTATTTTACTTACTGTATTTTGCTGTGCAATTTGGTGATCATTTACTATTTTTGACTGTTATATTTTACTATATCTGGTGATAAGTTAAACATGAGCCAAATAAAATAATTAAATATTGAAACATAATACCAGTTTGAGGAGACGAGCGTGCATAAGAAATTGCGCAGTGATCTTGTAGGCGTTCATAATCTGACGTACCTGCTTTTTTTTATACAACTAAGGTGGCAAACAAGCATACGGCCCACCTAATGGGAAGTGGTCACCGTAGCCTGCAACACCAGAGGCATCACTTGCGCGTTGCCGACCCTTTAGGAAAGGAAGTGGGAAAGAGAAGAAGTAGGAAGGGCGAAAGGGGGTGATTGAGCCTCAGGCACTCTCACTCACCAAACGAAACACAATAGTAGGAATACTGCTATTTTACGTCAATATTCTGTGAGAGGGTCCTTCCCCGGTCGAGCCGGCCCATTAATGCTGAAATCAGCGGGGCTCTACTAACGAGTGGGCAACAAGTGGGCCTTAGCCACTTTCGTTATATAAAAAGTTTCCTATTTTGAAGTGAAACTTCTTTATCGACGTATGGGAGAAATTTTGTAGCAGTGTAAAAAAAAAATCGTCACGTTTTTCGGTTACGCGCCATGTTGCTTTTTTTATCAAATTTTAGTATAGTGATGTAAAGAATATAATGTAATATATTATAATAATAACAACAATATATTAGTTTTGAAGTTTGGTTTGAAATAAGAATAACAATATATTAATTTGAAAGTGATAAAATAAAAAGACTTATTCAAATTTAAGTTAATTTACAAGAAAAGTGAGAGTGATTATATATTACGTTTTATAAATTCAACACGTATGAGCATGATTTTAATATTTATTTGAGGTTAACCTCACTTTTTTCGTGAAGTTGCAAATAGTAGAAAAATGATATGTCGTAAAGAAGTTTCACTTCTTACCTGTGTACTCTGGTACACACACACATTTTTTTTATTTATAGTTATCTCTCGGAAATAGAAACCTACTTTTCTTGATGAAAGGTACTCTAAAGGCGTTCATTGCTGTACCCCTGACGTGTCTGCGAAATGTCATGATGATCGGTAGAGTTAGTTAAGGCGTTAAAGCGTAACACGGAAACAAAGTCACATTAACATTTATAACCTCTATATTAATACGTGAAGCGAAAACTTTGGATCCCTTTTTACGAAAATTGGGCGGACGGAGGAGTATGAAATTTCGCACACTTATAGTTTATACAGAGAAGAAGTGACGAATGCTAATATTTATATAAAATATGCATTAGAAATACATTAAATTAATGAAAAAACAGTACACGCACACAACCATGCATTTGACACATGCAGTGGAAGCGCGTTACTATGGTTACATATATCAATATATAATGACATATATCAGCAATATCTTACAGGCAAACTTTGGTCGAATTTCGAGCACTAGGCGACCGCTAGTAGGTATTAGTTAAGATGTCAGAACATTACCTAGAAATCATATTTCATTACGGATCTCCGTACATTGTATTGTTGTTTATAAACTGTGACAAGTTGTTTGTCCGTCTCCAAGGTAATTGTCCTGTGGGTTATCGCTAACGGCCTCTCGTGACCTTGGTGCCTTCTAATAAATAATCAATACACGACCTATATGAACCAGTAGGTACGTATGTACTCACGAGTCGTAATCCGGGAGATATTCGAGAGGAATACTACATTTAGTTCAATACGACCCAATAGGGTAACTGACCCATATTCTTTTATTATTTACTAGCTGATCCGCGCAACTTTGTCTGCTTCATATAAGGGAATTTGCCACGGTTTTGCAACATTTTTCTGCTGCTCCGCTCCTATTGGTCGTAGCGTGATGTTATATAGCCTATAAATGGGCTATCCAACACTAAAAGAAGTTTTCAATGCGAACCAGTAGTTCCTGAGATTAGCGCGTTCAAGTAAACAAACAAACAAACAAACTCTTCAGCTTTATAATATTAGTATAGATAGATATCAAGTAAATACATTATTCAAACGCTAAAATAAAATTATTTCTTAAAATATACTCAAAATTAAATAAGATGCACGCGTTTAAAATTTTGTAGGAGAGGTAATTGTCAAATTACAGAAAATGCACGATACAAACTGTGACGCAATCACTAATTAAATGCAGCTGTGCGAGGGAGACGGTGAGACATCCCCACTACGACTCCTTTTTCTTATATTTATGAAAATATCAATTATTTCCTTATTTTGCAACCAATTTTGATATTATTTGCATTAAAAGATTTCTTTTGATTGCTATTTGCTAATGTGTGTCCAGATTTGACGCATGTATCTAATTTATTTTCGAGAAGATTTAGAATGTTCTTTGTACCTTAGTGTGTGGGTAATGTAACTATTTGACTTAAATAATAAAAAAATAATTGAGTAAACTAGTCAATTACAATTTTTTTTAATTTTAAACAACTAAGGTGGCAAACAAGCATACGGAGCATACAGCCTACCTGATGGTAAGTGGTCACCGTAGTCTATGGACGCCTGCATCACTAGCGCGTTGCCGACACTTTAGGAAAGGAAGTGGGAAGGAGAAGGAGCGGGAAGGGGCTAAGGGGGTGATTGGGCCTCCGGTACTCTCATTAACCGAACGAAACACAACAGTAGGAATACTGCTATTTCACGTCGATATTCTGTGAGAGGGTAGTCCTTTCCCGGTCGAGCCGGCCCATTCATGCTGAAATCAGCGAGGCTCTACTACTCTAGTGAAAGTGGTCCTAAAGTGGCAACGCGTGAGTAGTGTCCTATTGCAAGCAATCCTATACTATAGTAACCGCTAACGTTTAGGCATGTCGTTTCCATTAGTGTATCTAGGAGGAGCTCCTAAACAGCGATGACCAACACTTGATCCTAGAATTTTGAGGTTAAACCTAACATTTAAGGTTCGGTACCAGATAATCCTGGTGTGGTCGCATCGTATCTGGCTCCCTTTTATATACGGTTCTGTTGGGCATCTGAGACTATCTCGAACCAAGAAAAAACAGCGCGGTGATTTATTTGACCATCTCGCTGTTGCCGTAGAACAGATACGAATAGAATAGAAATATGTAGAGACCTTATATTACTTGAGTGCAGAGTATTGCAAATTCCGAACTAATTTATTTCTGGTCCGACAGCAACAAAATTTCGATACCGGTTGGTATTCAAATTTTGTCTCCATACATCAGCTTCTATGGCGATGCTAAACGCTACCTATCGCGTAGTTTATGAAACTATGCTATTTAAGATGGATGGCTACCGTGTCAATTTTCTCGCACTCTTTATCAACAGATGACTAATAATTATTAAATAGTAATTAACCTACTCTTCAGTTATCTTAACCATATTCATTAACCTTTCGTTATTTACAAGTTGTAAATACTTACGTGTTTTTATTTTTGTATCTGCTTTAATAAGCAGTTAGGAAGCCACCAAAACGAATAATCGCTTCGGCTAATGGTAACCAGTTAGGGAAGCATAAAAAGAAAATACCAATATACAGGTGACCCAGAAGTCGACGTCAAACCGAAATCAGGTAACAGGTACTACGTTATAATAGCTATCAGGAAAATATAAAAATAAATCTAAGTAACGTATTTTAAAAATTATAGGCATTTTAAAAAAATAAAAAATATCTCCATCTGTGACGGTCTTTTCACTCCTGTTACTATATTTACTTTTTTTTGTTATGTTATCTCGAATAATGCTTCTAAGCTCTCGATTTTTTTCGATTATACAAAATTACAAAAAAAAAAAAAATTCAAAAAGTAAATATGTGCACAGGAATCACCTTTTTTGAGTGTGTGACCAAAAATGTGAGTTGACTTTAAAAAAGATGATTCATGTGTCACGTTTTTGAAAAATAAGGAAAACAATAATGATTGTGAGCCATAGCGAAACGTGGCAAGTTTAGTTAGATATATTAGTTGTTTACAATGTTCCCACTTGTTTTAAGCTGCTTACGATGTATACTTAGAATCGTGTGTCTAATTTATTTTATATTACAAGGGATAGACAGATATACGCCGTCGGTTTTGTAATAAAAAACGCCCTATAGGCTAAATTTCGGTCACGGCGGCAAATCTTAACAGGCCGTTTGCGCAGGCGATATTTGATAGTATCTATTTATAGAACACAAGTGCAATCCGACACGACCCGAGAGAGATTAGTGCAGGTCCAACGGCTTTGGGGTCACTGGTACAGAGTCGGGGAACTCTCTACCGGCTTGCATGGCCCCACCCGGGCCACCCCTCCACAGGTGCTAACGCGACCTCATCCCGCCCCACCCCGTCGGCGGAGGAACTGCTCACCTCAGGTTTTTAGTGTGTATACCGACCCCCTTCAGGTTCAGGGGCGGAGAGTCTGACATAACCACCCTTTCGCCCCGGCGAAGTGGTATTCATAAAAAAAATTCCTGGGTCAAAAAAAAGGAAGGTCCAACGGCTTTACTTTCTTTCCGAGACACGGGGTGTGTAACACCGCCAACTTTCCAAGAGAGAAAATCGCAATGACTCTTTGTTAGCCCGACCAGGAATTCGACCCAAAACCTCAACTACGACAGGCGCATACACTGCTGCGCCACAAAAGCAGTTCAAAATGTCAGCTTTGTAATAAAATACTGTAAAGCACTTTGGACACAAAACCCTAATATGGTTCAACGGGAATATACACAGTCAACATGACATGATATAAATATATATTGGGCACATGCACATTGTCTGACTAATTACTACAACGAATTACTAATTAGGTTACTACGATGACGTAATTTGACGCATTGTGCGCGTAAACATACAGTGATTTGAGCAGGACATGGCCTTCAATAGAGTATTTATTTCAATGTTTTTGTAATGGCGATAGAGCATAATATGTTATCACGTCAGCTATGTATCTACTTCCTAGGTGGCGCAGCGGTAGTGAACGCGATTGCTCTGCTCGAGTATCTTATTCCATTCTTGAGACGGTCAAGGTTTTCTTTCAGAGTCTGAAACTATGTCCGGTAGATGTAAATAGGTTACGAGGGATCTAAAATGTCTTACTTATGGTATGTCGTAATGTTAAAACCGTAAAGAGGTTTGTGTAAATCCTCTGATATTTTAATTCTCTTTATAGTTTTCCCTTGATAAATGTATATGTTACCGGTATTTACAATCTGGGTGACATTACAAGGCTGGAAACAAACACTTTTCAAACGTAAAGCATATACTTTGCTGATAATAAATATACTATTATTCAAAAATATGGGTCAATACAATAAAAACAATAGTAGGAAATAGCGTTTTAACAATAAGTAGACCAGATCGAATTAAAATAAATATGGTTATAAATAAGGATGTATGTATAGGTATTTGAAAATAAGTAAAGGGCCTTCTAAACGGGTATTATTTTTGGTTATTGAGTATTGCAATGTAAATATTAATATTATTATTGTTCTAAATTTAAACTATGTTTGTTCCAAATGTTTTTGTAACAATTTTGAATCGTTTGTTTTGGGAAGGAACTGAGTGCCATTATACAGCTCACGCTAGTTTGGGAATCAGGGCTAACACTTTAATTGTATATAGCTTTTTATTACAATAAAGAATTTATTATTATTATTATTAGGCTTGTACATAAAATGTCCCATTGCTGGGCACACGGGTATCTTTTCAGCTTGTGAAGGGTTATGCCAGAGTCCACAATGTTGGCCCTGTGCGGAATGCTAGACTTCACGTATCTTCTAGAACATTGTATAGTAGTTAGATGTGCAGGTTTCCTTACGATGTTTCCTTTCAACGTTAAATTGATCACTATTTCACCTGTTCACGCTATTTAAAATTGATCATTATTTCACCTTTGATTAATATTCTATTTGCTTGAAACATGTTTGATATTAAAAATATACTTATTTTGTTTTGTTACCAGTAACCGCCGTATGCAGTATACATCGTTGACTGGCAGTGTTGGGAGGGGTGCCAATGATGGCGGGTGGATACGCATGGACACGGCGTATGACCGCGCGCACACGGACCCTACGCAACCTGGTTGGACACACACAGGCAGCCCTCGCCGATGTCTGTGATATACTCACTTTTGGTAAGTTTTTATAAATTATTTATTTGTATGTATAGAACGAGACTATAGAATGTGTATTACTTAACCTAGTGTCTTTGGTATGTAATTTTAAATCTAGAGTCAAATTACATCTGTACACAGCATTTAATAGTTAAATAATTTCGAAAAGATTAGTGACATAAAAAGAATATAAAATCCAAGAATAAGAGTTGAACGTAATAGAGGGCGAGGTCTTTACCGTCTATAGAATCTATCGGCTATTTAATTTATCAGACGCCCAGCTGCCACTGGGAACTTTCCTGCAGAAATCCCAGAAATACTGTGCGACCCGTGAATCAAATACGAGATCATGCACTCAGCAGCAGCATAGACCACCGTTGCGCTAAAATAAAAAAAATCAACGGGTTGCACTCCGGGAGTGCCGGCAGAAGTGAAAACTTGAATATTAACGTTGTGCATTTTTGATATATTGGAATGGTTAGGGAATAATTTTGCAAGAACTGCTTTAATTATCAGTATAAAAGTACTATCATTTATGTGGTAAAATACAATATTCATTTATTGCGCTATCGTACACAAACATGACCATTCTCCCTCCGTCTTACGAATTTTCGATCAGGTCACGTGTTCTGAAGCGAGTTTAACATTTTTTACCCATCACAAAAAAAGTGCACAACGCCGCTAAAGAAGTTTTCACTTCAAAAAAATATTAATTTAGGTAATACTTATGGACGTTAAAGTTAAATTGTTAGTATATTTACTAAAATTACATTTAGGCTAGTTATTAGTTTCTGAAGAGGGTCTGCAAGAAACTCACTGCCACTATTATTCAATCACCATTGAACTAAAATTTAGGTATTTACAACTCATATCTGCAACACAGCCGTGCGTTACAGCCATTATAACATACATATACTACATACATGACTAGCTGTTACCCGCGATTTCGTCCGCGCAGATTTTAACAAAAAAGTTTTTATTCAGTTCGCAAATTTACGAATACTCAATATTTCTGTATGCCGCGTATAGAAATACCTATGCTAAAATTAATGTAATTCTTCTACTTTGTCTCGATTTTTTTTAATATTTGATGTATACATTTATTAAAATCACATATTATTATTTAATATACATTGCCCTATTTGTATCGGAAATTGTTCACTATTTCATAGGCTTTGATTTTTTCTCCGCGGATTCCTTACTTTTTCAAAAATAAAAGTAACCTTAGTTACTCCTTAGAAAATGAGCTATCTGCCAGTGAAAGTCCCGTCAAAATCGGTTCAGCCGTTTTGGAGATTAGCCGGAACAAACAGACAGACACACAGACGGACAAAAATTTAAAAATAGATGTTTTGGTATAGATACCTTATATACTTTCATATGCATTAGGTAAAAAGCTGTTATTTTGACATTTGGTGTATTGGTGTTCATGTGTTCGGGGTATTAAGTGGTGACCATGAAATCAGACACAGATTTACGAAATATATAATGTGGTATTTATTGCGAGACATACAATGGTGTTGCCTATGCTACAACGAAACCCCGACTGCGGCGACGCCGCACGCTTACCCATACATTTTACAATCTGCTGACAATTACATTATTGCGTCGCCACAGCTACTCTCCCTCATGTACCTAACAGATTTACCCATACATTTTACAATCTGCTGACAATTACATTATTGCGTCGCCACAGCTACTCCCCCTCATGTACCTAACAGATTTACCCATACATTTTACAATCTGCTGACAATTACATTATTGCGTCGCCACAGCTACTCCCCCTCATGTACCTAACAGATTTACCCATACATTTTACAATCTGCTGACAATTACATTATTGCGTCGCCACAGCTACCCCCCCTCATGTACCTAACAGATTTACCCATACATTTTACAATCTGCTGACAATTACATTATTGCGTCGCCACAGCTACTCTCCCTCATGTACCTAACAGATTTACCCATACATTTTACAATCTGCTGACAATTACATTATTGCGTCGCCACAGCTACTCTCCCTCATGTACCTAACAGATTTACCCATACATTTTACAATCTGCTGACAATTACATTATTGCGTCGCCACAGCTACTCCCCCTCATGTACCTAACAGATTTACCCATACATTTTACAATCTGCTGACAATTACATTATTGCGTCGCCACAGCTACTCTCCCTCATGTACCTAACAGATTTACCCATACATTTTACAATCTGCTGACAATTACATTATTGCGTCGCCACAGCTACTCCCCCTCATGTACCTAACAGATTTACCCATACATTTTACAATCTGCTGACAATTACATTATTGCGTCGCCACAGCTACTCCCCCTCATGTACCTAACAGATTTACCCATACATTTTACAATCTCCTGACAATTACATTATTGCGTCGCCACAGACATTACAAACATACACTTAAATTTTATTTATTTCTATAGATGAATCTGATATTCTTTACATTTTTATTGGTTTTAATAATTCTCCGCGGAACCCTATTTTTTTCTAAAATCAAAGTAGCCTAAGTTACTCCTTATAACATCAGGTATCTGCCAGTGAAAGTCATCGTTACTGCCCCGCCCCCGTGGGTCGTATATATAGCCATCCTCGATAAATAGGCTATACAACACTAAAATAATTTTTAATTCGAACCTGTAGTTCCTGAGATTAGCGCTTTCAACTAACCAAACAAACAAACAAACTCTTCAGCTTTATAATATTAGTATAGATTTTTGAGGTACGTTAGCAATGCGATTAAGCCATATCACGTCAAGTAGTAAATTTTTGAGCCTGCACATACAAGGACACAATTTCAAAACAATTTCAAAATGGTCGATGTAAGCTTATCGTGCTCCAAGAGAAAGTTACCAACTGGTTTCTGTTCAAAAATAAAGCCTTGTTTATCCATTCATATTATTATACTAAAATACTAGCTGTTACCTGCGACTACGTCCGCGTAGATTTTAACTAAAAAGTGTTTGTCTCCGCGGAACACTTTTTTTTTTCTAATATCAATGTAGCCTAAGTTACTCCTTATAACATCAGCTATTTGCCAGTGATAGTCCCGTCAAAATCGGTTCAGCTGTTTCGGAGATTATCCGGAACAAACAGACAGACAGACAGAGAAAAATTTCAAAAATAGATGTTTTCGTATAGATACCTTATATACTTTCATATGCATTAGATAAAAAGCTGTTATTCTGACATTACAAACAGACATTTCAATTTTATTTATTTGTATAGATTATGCCGTAGTTTTTTAGGCTTCTGATTAATATTTTATAGTCGAAATATTTTGTCTTCTCAAAACGAAATTGTGTTAAAGATTGTTTTGATGTAACGATAGTTCTTTAAGCGATAGCTTATTGGGATACCGTTGGACTGGCAATAATTTATAATTTTAATATTAAAATTAGGAGTTACGAATGTCAAAGTGACTGCAGCTCGAATCCAAGGCATGCATGACATCTGAATTTTCGAAGTTACATGCATTTAATACGCATAACTTTCGATTGTTAACTCGCTCGCTTTAAAGGTAAAGGAAAACATTGTAAGGACGGCCTCGATGGTGTAGTGGTTAGTGTAACCGACTGCTACGCCTGAGGTCGCGGGTTCGATTCCCGCACAAGTCAAACATTTGTGTGCATGAACATGGATGTTTGTCTTGGTCTGGGTGTTTCAATGTATAATATGCATGTATTTACAAAAAAAAGTATATATGTATGTTTATCCATTGTCAAGTACCCATAATACAAGCTCTGCTTAGTTTGGGCTAGACGGTGTTGTGTGTATGTGATAGAATATTATTATGGGTTATAAAATATTTTAAATCTCAGCTTTGATGCTGGTGGGTGTGAACCTGTCACGGGCTTATGCCAAGTGGGTCGGTTCATTGAGTATTGTTGTAGGTGTCTGAGTAGTGGATGTTAGGAATCGCCGGACTATAGAGCAAGTGTCGATGATAACAGATTTCTGTAGTTTTATGTATGAATTTTTATGTAAGTCTAATTCTTGTAGTGATGTATGTAATGACTTTGGAATGAGTCCTGTAGTTGAAATTATGATTGGAATAATTTTAACTGTATGCTGATGCCACATTTGTCTTATTTCATCTGCTAATGGTATGTATTTTTGAATTTTCTCCGTGTATTTTTTTCTAATATTTTCAGATTTTGGTATTGATGTATCTATTAGGTATGTGATTTTTTCTTGTTTGAGTGTAAGGGTGATGTCTGGTCTATTATTTGTAGTTGTTTTGTCTGTTATAATGTCTCGATCCCAGTAAAGTTTAGCGTGTTCGTTGTTTAGTACGTTTTTTGGTTTATATTTATAATATGGTTCTGTTTTATCTTCTAGTTTTTATTTTATAGCTAAGAGTGAATGAATTTGTGCTATTATTATTATATTATTATTATTAAAACTGCACGTCTGAGAGTTCTCCATAATGTTCGAAAATTTGAATATATGTGAAGTCTGCACTGGGATCGCGTGATGGACTTATTACCCTTCTCTCACTGAGAAGAGAGCCGTGCCTAACAGTGGAACCGTTTATATACAGTACCTGTTGATATTCTCATGGTGCTTTGCTATATAAATATACGATAGATCACGTGTTACTCAAATTCTATATTTACTACGTGAGCGAAGCCGTAGGCGGATAAACTTATCTATGGGTAAAAACTAGTCTATGGGTGCGTGCGGTGGTAGCGTTCACGACCCTCTCGCTCACGACGACGGCTTTTGCCGTTCCACTTGCTTTCGAGCGTTACAATTGTAAACTCAAGTGGAACGGATAATGGAGCTGTTGCGACACAATAATGTAATTGTCAGCAGATTGTAAAATATATGAGTAAATCTGTTAGGTACATGAGGGGGAGTAGCTGTGGCGACGCAATAATGTAATTGTCAGCAAATTGTAAAATACATGAATAAATCTGTTAGGTACATGAGGGGGAGTAGCTGTGGCGACGCAATAATGTAATTGTCAGCAGATTGTAAAATGTATGAGTAAATCTGTTAGGTACGTGAGGGGGAGTAGCTGTGGCGACGCAATAATGTAATTGTCAGGAGATTGTAAAATGTATGGGTAAATCTGTTAGATACATGAAGGGGAGTAGCTGTGGCGACGCAATAATGTAATTGTCAGCAGATTGTAAAATGTATGGGTAAATCTGTTAGGTACATGAGGGGGAGTAGCTGTGGCGACGCAATAATGTAATTGTCAGCAGATTGTAAAATGTATGGGTAAATCTGTTAGGTACATGAGGGGGAGTAGCTGTGGCGACGCAATAATGTAATTGTCAGCAGATTGTAAAATGTATGGGTAAATCTGTTAGGTACATGAGGGGAAGTAGCTGTGGCGACGCAATAATGTAATTGTCAGCAGATTGTAAAATGTATGGGTAAATCTGTTAGGTACATGAGGGGAAGTAGCTGTGGCGACGCAATAATGTAATTGTCAGCAGATTGTAAAATGTATGGGTAAATCTGTTAGGTACATGAGGGGGAGTAACTGTGGCGACGCAATAATGTAATTGTCAGCAGATTGTAAAATGTATGGGTAAATCTGTTAGGTACATGAGGGGGAGTAGCTGTGGCGACGCAATAATGTAATTGTCAGCAGATTGTAAAATGTATGGGTAAATCTGTTAGGTACATGAGGGGGAGTAGCTGTGGCGACGCAATAATGTAATTGTCAGCAGATTGTAAAATGTATGGGTAAATCTGTTAGGTACATGAGGGGGAGTAGCTGTGGCGACGCAATAATGTAATTGTCAGCAGATTGTAAAATGTATGGGTAAATCTGTTAGGTACATGAGGGGGAGTAGCTGTGGCGACGCAATAATGTAATTGTCAGCAGATTGTAAAATGTATGGGTAAATCTGTTAGGTACATGAGGGGGAGTAGCTGTGGCGACGCAATAATGTAATTGTCAGCAGATTGTAAAATGTATGGGTAAATCTGTTAGGTACATGAGGGGGAGTAGCTGTGGCGACGCAATAATGTAATTGTCAGCAGATTGTAAAATGTATGGGTAAATCTGTTAGGTACATGAGGGGGAGTAGCTGTGGCGACGCAATAATGTAATTGTCAGCAGATTGTAAAATGTATGGGTAAATCTGTTAGGTACATGAGGGGGAGTAGCTGTGGCGACGCAATAATGTAATTGTCAGGCGATTGTAAAATGTATGGGTAAATCTGTTAGGTACATGAGGGGGAGTAGCTGTGGCGACGCAATAATGTAATTGTCAGCAGATTGTAAAATGTATGGGTAAATCTGTTAGGTACATGAGGGGGAGTAGCTGTGGCGACGCAATAATGTAATTGTCAGGCGATTGTAAAATGTATGGGTAAATCTGTTAGGTACATGAGGGGGAGTAGCTGTGGCGACGCAATAATGTAATTGTCAGCAGATTGTAAAATGTATGGGTAAATCTGTTAGGTACATGAGGTGGAGTAGCTGTGGCGACGCAATAATGTAATTGTCAGCAGATTGTAAAATGTATGGGTAAATCTGTTAGGTACATGAGGGGGAGTAGCTGTGGCGACGCAATAATGTAATTGTCAGCAGATTGTAAAATGTATGGGTAAATCTGTTAGGTACATGAGGTGGAGTAGCTGTGGCGACGCAATAATGTAATTGTCAGCAGATTGTAAAATGTATGGGTAAATCTGTTAGGTACATGAGGGGGAGTAGCTGTGGCGACGCAATAATGTAATTGTCAGGCGATTGTAAAATGTATGGGTAAATCTGTTAGGTACATGAGGGGGAGTAGCTGTGGCGACGCAATAATGTAATTGTCAGCAGATTGTAAAATGTATGGGTAAATCTGTTAGGTACATGAGGGGGAGTAGCTGTGGCGACGCAATAATGTAATTGTCAGCAGATTGTAAAATGTATGGGTAAATCTGTTAGGTACATGAGGTGGAGTAGCTGTGGCGACGCAATAATGTAATTGTCAGCAGATTGTAAAATGTATGGGTAAGCGTGCGGCGTCGCCGCAGTCAGGGTTTCGTTGTAGCATAGGCAACACCATTGTATGTATCGCAATAAATACCACATTATATATTTCGTACGTCTGTGTCTGATTTCATGGTCACCACTTGATCCGAACACATGAACACCTACACACCAAAGAGTGTGTTGAGCGTTGACGTAAATAATACAAATGGCGAATTAGAAAAAAAAGCGAAACCTTAAAGAGCTTACAATTTGTAAGTCTGACCAATAAACTCTTATAGTTATTGGTTAACTGGATTTATATTAAAAAATATATTTAATATCCTACTAATATTATAATATGTGGAAGTTTGTGAGGAAGGATGGATGTTTGTTACTTTTTCACGCAAAAACTACGAAGTAAACGGATTTTGATGAAACTTTACAGTATTATTGTTTATTCATCGGAATAGCCTATTGCCTATATATTGGCTACTAAAAATCTATTTTAACATAAATCTACATTAGCGCGAGCGAAGCCGCGGGCAAAATCTAGTAATTCATAATTTTGTGGAGTATTTAATTAATTTACATTCAAATATATTCAAAATGTATTTTACGGCAACAGGGATATTTGGTAGTGCGTCGCAATAATGCTCCAGAAAGTACTAGTTCATCCAGTTCAGATGAAGAGTAGAATACTATTCTACAAAATCGTGACGTAAACTTAGACCAAGTATTTACGATTTACATTATTTAATTAATCGTTATTCTGATGAAGAATTCAAAAGACTGACAACTGAAACACTGTAGATTATAAAATTTTTACTTATTTAAGTATTCATCGTTTCATCAAAATCGCATCAAATATTGTATATTTTCGTAGTCGCCATATTAGTTAATTAAAATTTTTTTAAATGGGCGTGAGCGTTAAGAAAAATAATTTTCTCAACGCTCACGACGATCCACCTCTCGGGATGGTTTGTCGTAATCTTTGCGTTAGCGTGACTCATGACTTCATGATTGACGTTTTCGCCGCGACCACAACGATCGCAGTCGTCATGTGGAACAGCTAAAGGAGCATCTTGGGCGTTGTGAACGCTAAGTGGAACGTACCCTATATGTATATTTATAGACATACCAAGGATGCGGTGACGTCATTATGTCGTCATATGTTAGTATAATTTAATTATACGGCTTTCCTGTTATTAATTATTTATTGGTGATCTGCTAGGGTAACGGTGGTATCAAATGTCTTGAACGTCTATGACAGTCGATAATGGTTCATTAACCTTAAGTATTTGGATGACTAGCTTCAGAATATCGTTATCTTTTGGGTAGCGATGTAGAATTGTTATGAAAAAAGAAATTGATTCTTAAACTGTTAGCTTCCGTATTTTGAATGCTGAGCAATATAATTAATCCGTAAACTTGATGGTTCCGCATACGAATAATAATAATATTCTATCACATACACACAACACCATCTAGCCCAAACTAAGCAGAGCTTGTACTATGGGTAGGTACCTACTAGACAATAGGTAAAAATATACATATATACTTTTTTGTATATATATATACATACATATTATACATAGAAACACCCAGATCAAGACAAACATCCATGTCCATGTACACAGATGTTAGACTTGTGGGGAAATCGAACCCGCGACCTAGGCGTGGCAGTCGGTTACACTAACCACTACGCCATCGAGGTCGTCAAAGATCGAAGAGCAATAGTTGTCAATGCTTATAATTCCAATTGTTATCAAATATTCATACCTTGATTAGAGATGAGCTATGCAAAAATTCCCTGGACCTGAATTAAAAAAAAAAATTGTTTGTCTACAAATATTTGTTCCAATTTTTAGTGTTCTTAGTGTTGGTTGTTAAAAATGTTCCCCCCGACACAGGATTTATTCCTGTGTCGCGTGATGTTCTTTTTTAAGACTGCGCCGAGCGAAAACGAATGTGCCAAAACAGGCGGTCAAAGTTAAGTGAATAAAATCAATACTTTTTGTTTAATACAAATATAAAATATACATTTACCATAACAATGAATGTGTTTACAATTAATCCGTGTAAAAAACTTAAAATAATTAATATTTTCGCCTACAAAATTAGGTACGTAAATTTGCACGAAAAATGCAAAAACGTAAGCTCGTGTTACGTGATTTTTAGATTATAACAGTAGAAATCTATCCCATTTTTCAGCTTAAACGAAACATAAATAGTTATATTACAATTTGTCCGTCCCAAAAATTTAAATTATTGGTTGACAATAAAGATACATATTTATCAAAAAAGCACTTCAAATCCTCCATACAATTTTACTATGGCGGCCGCGCGCCGATTTGAATATGCGTCGCACGAGCTCTGTTATTATCTGTATTGCGCTCGGCGCAGTCTTAAATAATAAAGAAAAGTATAGTTATTGTTAACACGTTCGCCTAAGCTTAATAAATATTTTGATTAGAAGTGGCTTCCTATTGGTAGTGAAACGGGTGAGTATCGAATTCACGGGCTATCTATGTCTTGATGCCTTATCCATTGGGCTACTGGTGCACGATTTCTACAAGCTCTTTCGTATAAGTCATAAGTCATTTATTTCAGAACAAATTACATTTGTGTTGAAAATAATTTTGCATTAAGTAAAATAAAAACAAAAACAAGCACATTAATATTATGAAAAAGTTAAATACAATTGAAATATAATATAATAAGGTCAACAATAATAAAATAATTAAAACCCAATCTCATCCATTTCATGTCAAAAAAAAAAACAGTCAGAACAGTGTTAAAGTCAAAATAAAACGCTAGAATACACAATATAATTAGCAATGTCAAAAGAAATATGCCTTAAATGGATTTAGATGTCATATAAAAATGAACCTGCTTTACAAAATATGTTTGTTTGTTTCCAGAAACGAGGCATCTAGTGGATCCAGATATTCTAGAAAAACTCCAGAAGATAGGCGATGCTGCTCAATCTATAGCGCTGGTGGTGTTGGGCACTTCACCAGCTGCGCGAGCTCGTCTACTACACTGTCTGCTGGGACGTCAGCTGCTGCCGGACCCACCTCCTCGAGGCTGCAGATGGGTAGGTAGAACAAGTTGCAAGACTAATAATAATGTCCAAACGGAATTTCGGTCACGGCAGCCAATCTTAACGAAGACTGGACATCTGCGCAGGAGATATTATAGTGCACATTTATGTGCGCAAACACACTCTGTTCCCTAACTCTCATGATCCGATGGCAAAACAATTCTACATGACCGGAGAAAGATCAGGCGCAGGACCAACGGCTTGTCGAGGCAAGGAGGTGTCTAATACCGCTAACTGCCTAACTCCGGGGTGCTATTGAAATTTCTTAACGGAAAAATCCAATAACTTTTTTGTTGGTCCTACCCGGGATTTAAATCGTTACGTCACGTACGTTGCAATTTAAGTTGCATGGCTACATATATAGTAGAAAGGTGGCGATAGCCCCTAGATAAGGCATTGGACTTTAGACAAAGAACCTTGTAACTATAGCGTGTCCGCGCATGAAACAGCAATAGTTTTTACAATGTTCTTTTATTTTTTTTCTCATACACAGCACCATCAAGCCCAAACTAAGCAGAGCTTGTACTATGGGTACTAGACAATGGATAAACATACATATATACTTTTTTTTGTAAATACATACATCCTATACATAGAAACACCCAGACCAAGACAAACGTCCATGTTAATGCACACAAATGTTTGACTTGTGCGGGAATCGAACCCGCGACCTCAGGCGTGGCAGTTGGTTACACTAACCACTACGCCATCGAGGCCGTTAAATTCTGCAATCTGGCATTGTAGAATGTACTTAATTTAAGCATTAGACTTACGATTGAGACGGCGTGAGTTCGAATCCTAAGCAATGTACAGCCAGCAATAGAAGTCTATACACACATGTGAGATTTCGATAGCCTCTATACTCCAAACAAATAAACTACTGCTTAAACTAACGGATCAATTGATTTAGTAATCGTTATTCTTGTATTTACATTGATCTTTAGCAGCATTTTATTTTTAAACTGAGTTTTTAGATAAAAAGATACATCAAGATTGTTTACCTTTAGTTAAGTACCTAACCAAATGGAGTATAATAGGTTTCAATCCTAACTAATATTATAAAAGCGAAAATGAGTTTGTTTGTTTGTTACCTTTTCACGCCTAAACCACTGAACCGATCATCCTAAAATTTTGCATATACGTTGACAGGTGTACAGAAACGAACATAGGCTACCTTTCATCCCGAAAAAAATTACTGTTCCCGAGGAAAACAACAGTAACGTTCTTATGATAATAGATGGCGCCATGTCTCTTTCGAATGATGATTGAATTATATTATTACAAGCAGAGTACGACCCGAATTAATTGTCAAATTCTAAATTAACGCAAGTGAAGCCGTGGGCAAAAGCTAGTATTATAATAAATGTTAGTTTTTTATAGCAGTAATTTCCTTAAATTGTTTATATACTATTTAAGGAAATTAAACTATCATTTAGCAAAAATAAAGTATAATTGAATAATTACAAACAAAAATGGTAACTTTCATTACAAATCAACAAAAACTTAACTTATCTTCTAAAGGAACATTTAAAATCACTTTCGGTCTATATATTGGCATATTTGGCACTTTTTCGCTTAAACTTACTTACACAATACCTACTACAGTAATCAGTTTTTCTCCTGGCACACGTAATTGTTATGTTGTCCAAATAATCATACGTCTCGCAGACGTACGACATAGCTGTATCTACTTATTGAGCGTACTTACTGTGGCTACATTGCCGCTCCGCACGAGCTCCGGCCACCGACTTAGTTAACTAAAGCGGCTAGCATGCTGCGGCTAATAATAAAGAAAAAAATAACAAAAGAGTATTTCGCCATACGTCTCGCGGACGTAGATTATCTTTCTAGGGTTAATGAAAAAACACTACACGCACACAACCATGCATTTGACACACGCAGTGAAAGCGCGTTACTATGGTTACATATATCAATATATAATTACATAAAATTATATCAGCAATATCTTACAGGCAAACTTTGGTCGAATTTCGAGCACTAGGCGACAGCTAGTTATTATTATTAAGTATATTACTCGACCATCATCATGGAATTTAGCATATAGGTACGCTGTCAGAGGTACAGAATTGGAAACGTTCTCGAGATATAGTTTGTTTTCAATAATGGTTTTGGTCGAATTTCGACCACTGGGCGAATGTTGTTATTATAAATGTGAAAGTATGTCAATATATATGGATGTATGTTACTCAATCACGTGAGAACCGGACTTGGATAAAACTTGATATTCAGCAAATGGAAATCCGTAGTCTCTGCCTACCCCTCTGAGAAACAGACGTGAATCTATGTATGTATGATATTCAGATAGATCATGTCCTGAATTAACAAATTGAATACTTACTTGCCCGTTATGTGTTCCCGTGATATTCACGCGGGCTCTTTCGTGGGCCGATGCTAGTCCTAACTTAGTGTTATATGTGCGAATGTGAGTTTGTTTCTTACGTTTACATGCCCTTACTACTCGGCTCATCATCATGAAATTCCTCATACACGTTGTCCAAGGTGCAGAAAATTACTACATTCATACAGAAAAAAAGTATTGTTCCCGTGTGAGCGAAGCCGTGGTCAAAAGATTATATGAAATAATACTTGATGTGCTAACCAATAATTGTAATTGCAGATCCGCATCCAATACGGGAGCAACACACAAGTGCACCTGACTCTCGAGAACTCGGAGTTCGAGCTGGTTGAGGAGTTGGAATGCAACAAGAGACCGTGGGACACGCTTCCCGTTGAGGTAAGAGAGGGACTACTATATCATGAGTAATGGGTACCGAGCCGGAATGGGAAGTGACGCTAGGGAAATAAGATAGGTATATATATTTATATTATACGAGCTGACCTGACAGTCGTCCTGACAATCTATACAGTAATACATTTGACATTGTCAAGTACATAGGCAATTACAATCACAACAAAAAAAACAACAGCCAAATCGGTCAAGCCGTTCTTAAGTGATGCTCTGTCATACATGTGGCAATTGATTTTTATTGAAATTAAACTACTATATACGGATTGGTCACGAGGACCCCGTGACTATGGCTAAATATAAATAGTATAATAGTATAGTGGTGTGACTCTGAAAGATAGAATAAGGAATAGTGTGATAAGAGAGAGAAATGCGGCATGAAAGTAGATATAGTGACAAGAATAGAAAAGGGTATGTTAAGCTGGTTTGGACATGTAGAAAGAATGGACGAGGAAAGACTGACTAAGAAAGTTTATAGTAGCTAGTGTGAATGGAACAGTCGCAAGAGGAAAACCTAGGCGAACGTTTCTCGATCAGATCCGAGGCGTTCTGGACAAAGGCCAGGTTAAGAGCTCCTTGAACCGACGGGCATGTATGAGGAATGTGATGAAAGTGAATGAAGCCAGAGAAGTGTGTCAGGATCGTAGCAAATGGAAATCCGTAGTCTCTGCCTACCCCTCTGGGAAACAGGTGTGAATCTATGTATGTATATAATAGTATAGTAATAGTATAAATAGTTTTAATAGTTTCAATAATTTAATTAGCTTACAAATTAGTAAAGTTTAACAGTAATAGTAGTGTACATAACAGTTTCTAAATTGTGTAATAAAGTGTCAAATAAACAACACGATAAAATCCGTATATAGTAGTTTAATTTCAATGAATATAACATTAGCGTAAACAGAAGACAATATTATGTAAATTGATTTTTATTTATATAGATTCAAAGGAGTTTCAGCCTGGTTGGAAAACCATTAGAGAGTTGACCAAAGTTCGATCCCATAGCATCTTATCTTATGTGGGGGCCAGTCAGTGCAGACCGGCGACACTTCGACCCCGTGGGATCTTTTGTGTCGACACTCTCCCAATAACGACTGCCATAGATGTTCATGGCAGCCGGGACCAACGGCTTAGCGTGCTTTCCGAGGCACGGAGCAGGCGATAATTGTCAATCAATACGCACATAATTTCGAAAAGTCATATAACTTCCGAAAGTTAGAGGTGCGCGACGTGGGTTCGAACCCGAGACCCTCTGCATTGCAGTCTGTTGGTCTCCCCACTGAGCTATCTCTGCTTGTGATCCCATAGCATACACTCTTAATTTTAAGAAGCTATGTGTGTATTAAATAATAATTTATTATGGCTCGGTTTAACGATAAAGGAAATATTCGTGACGATACTTGCATATATGACAATTGCCTAAAATGTTGTTTAACCTATTGAGTCGCAGCGGCACACGGGCGGCCAGACAAAATAGGTTTTCAATTATATCTGGCATTCTAACAATTGACACGTAAAGTCCGCGTTACAGTACGCTAGCGTGGTAGATTAGAGTTGTAGGAGTAGTAATATTAGTAGCTGTACTAGGGTGGATTATAGTCCAATCCTCCGTATTGAGAAGCAGCTGTATAATAATAATAATAAACCCCTTTGGGACAGTCGTTATCTCCTCATGAGACTAATGCAATACCGGAGGGCATAGTATACTAGCTTTTAAACTACCACCTTCGCCTTGTGATATAAACAAAAAATGTATCAACAGGTTAAATAAAAGCGCACAAACCGCAGGGCAGCTTGTGGCGAGCTGAATGTGAGTGGCGACACTGCGGTCCCGAATGCCTCAGAGAGTCGGTGAGGGCCTCGTCTCCAGCTTGCTGTTACTGGTTGGCTGGGGTGGAACTTCAAGAGCGCCCGTAGGACTCTCAACTCTGGCTTGCCTTGATCAGCTGGTCAGAGGGGGGCCGCTAGAGCTACATGCTTGGGGGTGGAAGTGTCATTTTCAAGGGCATAACTACGGGGAAACCCGCTCCGGGTCTCCGTTTTCACGAGACCCGTGATGGTGAAACCGGCGCCGCACCGCTCGACACCCCTAGCCGCTCGCACCGGTGCTGCCTTTTGCTGCTAGCTTGTCTGCCTATAGTGGCTATTCAGGGGACCCATCTAGTGAGTTGGCGAGTCACCGTCTGTCCATTCGATTGATGCTATTAGAGTATTCAGATCAGACGCCGTTTTATCATCCATAGTTACAAATATACCAGTCCATCAAACACCCATAGCCCATATATTAGAATCCATACGTAGCAATAGCACTACGCCTGCTGCGGCTAGTGCCGCTGTAGGTGTTCCATCCCACCTTTGATTAAAGCTCTCGAAGGGCCTCTTCACGTTGGACCCATGTCTCCGTGTAAGCCTCCCAAAGGGCCGGGTATTTTCCTAACGTATTAGGAATATACCCGTGAAAAAGAAACAAATAATAATAATAAGTTTATTTGCAATCAAACATGTATCATACATTATAAAAATACATCATAATGTGGTACTGTTCCCTGGACTACGTAACAACCTGAATTCCACGGAACAGTGCCTTCTCCATATCTTAGTTCTAAGTTTAACATTTATGTTATTTAATGAAAATTAATTAATATAGATAGGCATAGAACTAAATGTATGAACCTCTGATTTTTTTTATTTTGCTCTTCAAAATGACCACACTCCACCTGATGGTAAGCAGTCGTGTGGTCTAAGAGCAGTGGCCTCCACACCGCCTCCACAGCAGCCGAGGCGATGTTGAGGTCTCTACTTTGACGGCCTGAGAAGATTATACTGATTCCTAAACTAGGTAACACCTGTATCTTAGGAATCAGTAGCTTCTACCGTACATTGTGGCTAAGATACAGTAAACAATTAATTACATTTGTATATAAGAAAAAAAAAGGAGGTATTAGTACATAAAATATAGAATCACAAAATAAAGAAGTAAGTAGAAAATAAAGAAATATGGTCTTTACACTTTTTGTTTCCTTCTTTAGTGCAATGTGTATGTATGTGATGTGTCTGCGTGTGTGTGTATGTGATGTGTCTGCGTGTGTGCGTATGTATTTATGGTATTAGGAACCTAAGGGTAAAAGTTCTAGCCAAATGCAGCAAAAGTGTTCCTAGTCCCACGTCGGGTAATGTTAAAGAATAGCACTCGATCGAGAGCGCTGTCTTACTCTTACCGCCAATTCTCATTTTTATAATTTTTCTATTTTTGTCCTCAGGACCTAATACGACAAAAGACTGACCAAACAACAATATTAGAAGTGGAAATCAATAACCAGTTCCTCAAAGATGGACCACGGATCATAATACCACCAGATTTGGACCTGGACGTAGACACCAGCAATTTAAGCCACTGGGCCCTCAAGAAACTTCACTTAGACCTCTACACTAGACGAACTAACATGCTGAAGAAATTAAACCCTGTATACCTTTATGCGATAGATATCACGGGGAAGAATATCTTCTCCGATAATATAACAAGTGATATCACTACTTCTAGGAGTGACGAGGATTTCTGGAAGTCTTTCTATCTGTATTCTTTTGCGGCTGGTGGCAAAGAGAGGAGTGATGCAGAGAGTACTGAAAGTATAGATACAGCCAGTGTTGGGAGTGGAGATGGAGATAAAAAGGATTTGAAAACGAAATGGAGTGCGGATAGTGATGAGCCTGCTGTGTTCTCTGGAGAGGTACGTTTATTTATGTTGAAGTAGCTTTTACCCACGACGACGCGTGGATTTTTGTTGTTAAGCGCTTTAAATAATAACACATGGGGGATATTACTGAAAATATCTGTTATTATTTATTATAATTATCTACCATACATGCCGAATTTGTCTCAAACTAATCATATAGTTAAAACACCAGCCTATCCCCCGGTTTATGATTAGTATGATTACTGATCCGCTCCTTTAGCTCGTAGCTTGATGTTATATGGCCTATAGAGGGCTTTAACAGGTTTCCTGTCCGATTAATCACATATGATACATAACAACTAACACGGAACAGCATAAAAGTTAAAGCATTATCGGTTTAGTTGTTCAAGATTTTATCGATTACAAACATATAAAAAATCTTTCCTCCTTATAATTTTAATATAGATAACATACAATTTTAAAGCGAAATACCTATTCATTCTCAACTCCGTGTGCACTATGAAAAATCTTTATTACGTTTTTACTGCATAAACTAGAGTGATATTGTTTTCTTTTTGGCAATTCTCAGGTGCATTACGGTACCCGGAATTAAGTCAACAAGTTCAGTCCTTCATTCAATGGCACTTAAAATATGAATAAAATATAATAATAATAATATTCTATCACATACACACAACACCATCTAGCCCAAACTAAGCAGAGCTTGTACTATGGGTACTAGACAATGGATAAACATACATATATACTTTTTTTTGTAAATACATACATATTATACATAGAAACACCCAGACCAATACAAACATCCATGTTCATGCACACAAATGTTTGATTTGTGTGGGAATCAAACCCGCGACCTCAGGCGTAGCAGTCGGTTACACTAACCACTACGCCATAGAGACCGACATGTGACATGACATATGGATGTGATGTGTCGACAACTCCTATTGTAGTAGTAGTTTTAGATTGTTGGATATACAGTTCACACTTCTATAACTCTGAAGGTATAGGCAGACATATTACGACCACATATAAATTTGTGTGTCTAGAATTTATAAGTTAACTTAGTTACAATGAGCATATTCAGACGCATGGTGGATTTTACAATAATAGGCCTAAGTATAATTAGTGTTATGCTTATCCCTACAGTCTAAGTACTACAGTCTTAGCGTTCCTGCACACGATGCCGTCACCGCGCCGTCGCCGCGCCGACGTCGCGCAATTACACTGTAGATACGAGTCGCGCGAAGCCCGCCACCGCGCCGCCGCCGCGCCGCCACCGCGCGCGTTCCCCTCCCTGTCTGTTTGATTCATTCCATTACCGGCCGTTACGCACGTGCACGTTCGTACGCGGCCGGTAATGGAATGAATCAAACAGAGGGAACGCGTGCGGAGGCGGCGCGGTGGCGGCGCGGTGGCGGGCTTCGCGCGACTCGTATCTACAGTGTAATTGCGCGGCGTCGGCGCGGCGACGGCGTGGTGACGGCGTCGTGTGCAGGAACGCTTAGTCCCTATGTCCAATTTTATTTTATACCTATCCCTGCCAATAGACTTCTTACTTACTCTTCACACAATATCCTACCAAGTAGCCACTAAAGATACATTTTATTTACAAAACTAGCTGTTACCTGCGACTTCGTCCGCGTAGATTTTAACTAAAAAGTGTTTGTCTCCGCGGAACCCTATTTTTTCTAAAATCAATGTAGCCTAAGTTACTCCTTATAACATCAGCTATCTGCCAGTGAAAGTCCCGTCAAAATCTTTTCAGCCGTTTCGGAGATTAGCCGGAACAAACAGACAGACAGACAAACAAAAATTTTAAAAATAAATGTTTTCGTATAGGTACCTTATATACTTTCATATGCATTAGATAAAAAGCAAATTTTGACATTATAAACAGACACTTCAATTTTATTTATTTGTATAGATAAGCTACTATTCACAAACAATAAAAATCAACATAGTGCACTTACTAATGGACTAATCTCTTTTACAGAATTGCCTAGATCTTCTTCAAATTAAAGAAGTCAATCCAAACTCGCAAGCTCTTTTCATTCTCTTCTCGGACAGCAAAGACGCGAGCAAACCGAAAGATCAAAGAATAGAAGATGAAAAGAAGGACCGGAAGATTAACATGGATGTTCTTAAAAGGATATTCAGGTCGGTACTTTATTTACTGCTTCCATGACTCTACTGAAAGCAACAGGGCTTATTTCTTTTTAAAAATTGGTTGTCTGTAAAGTCGGTTTACGGACGATAGTTTAACGTGACAACGTCATAACAAAATTTATTTCCCGTAACGTTACAATGAGCGTAACGGGACAAGGAGCGTAACGGGACAATGAGTCATACTTTTTCGTGCGTGCAGCCGGCGTTCATCGATTTATTGGACGTTGTCACGTCAAAAGGACAACTACCGCACTAGTAAATAATTCCTGTGTCGCTCTTTACAAATATTCAAACAACGCACACAAAGAACACCAAAACTCGGAATAACCATTAATGGACCACACAAATTAATGGACCAACACCCTTAAGGGTTTAGTTAGGATTACGAAAGGCCACGCTGTAGGGGTGTGGTGTCTTGAGGTTACTTTAAGCAGAGAGGATTCAAAGATAGTACAACAATTAACACTTTTAATAACAATGAGTATATAAAATACACTTAAAGCAAGCTACATAAATAAGACTCAGGGCGTGGTTCTTAAAGGCTTCCTACGTGGTTCCTTTAGGAAGAACCACTTAACTTAGCAGTGCAGCGCAGCGGAAGGAAGGAGGAATCCACCAGGGCGCGATCCACTTATATAGCCCGCCGCCATGATGCCACCATTTCGATCGCCGCGCACGCAGCCGTGCGCCGCGAGTCGATTACGTGACACCGTCCAATTCGAACCCACAACACTCGACGCAATGGCTGTGGCGAGTCGACCACTTAAACCACTTAGTCAACCGTGCAGTCAATAATACATATATTTTATTCTTACATACCTACATACATTCTAACTTCCTAACTAATATTATAAAAGCGAAAATGAGTTTGTTTGTTACCTTTTCACGCCTAAACCACTGAACCGATCATCCTGAAATTTTTCATATACGTTGACAGGTGTACAGAAACGGACATAGGCTACCTTTCATCCCGAAAAAAATTACTGTTCCCGAGGAAAACAACAATAACGTTCTTATGATAATAGATAGCGCCACGTGTCTTTTGTATCATGATTGAATTATATTATTACAAGCAGAGTATAACCCGAATTGATTGTCAAATTCTAAATTAACGCGAGCGAAGCCGCGGGCAAAAGCTAGTATTATATACTGTAAATTTCACATATTATTACTGAAAATTTAATTACAGTAAAACCTAAATAACACTTTGTTGGACCTGGAAATCTATTCCGGGACACTTGCCATATGGCAGTGTAAAATCTTTGGTTTTAGTTACAGACAGAGCCAAGAATCTTCTTCTACGCAGAAGAACGTAGAAGATGATAAGAGATCGTATCAGGAGCAGAAGACTTTCATGACTGAGTTAATGGAACAGTGGGAAATGATGAGTGAGTAACAAACATTCTCTTAACCTGTACGAGCATCGCCACATAATTCTACTTGTTTTACTTTTTAATGTATAAGCAATAATAACTATGTCGCACCTTTTGCTGACGATACATGTTTGCATAAACGAATGCGTCGATTATTGCTTAATACTAAACAACTTGTATTTATCTTTACAATATATTTTCAGTACAATAAATACTCTGGTTATTTACGGACCCTAAAACACTGAAGTTTCTTTTCTGCGTACATCCCGTTGTTAGCCAAAACATCTACAACACAAAACATCTCAGTGTACGGGTAAACTGCTCGTACATAACCTATTGAGTCGCAGTGGCACACCGGGGTCCAGAAAAATAGGTTTTCAATTATGTCTGGTATTCCAACAATTGAAAGGTTATGTTTTCTTCGTGTAACAAAAATGTGATGCTACGCGAATGGTAAAATTGTTCAAAATCAAACTGCTCCATACTGATTTTATGTTGATACGAATCATTTATTATTATTTTTCATTCTGATTTACGTCCCGTGCAATTCGCGCGGGCAGATGTTACTAACAAAATAGAATATTTTTTTAATTGGTAGTGCCTAAATTATGTACGAATTTTAAAGAACCTGTTAATGTAATTCTTTGTTTGTTAAAAGCAAATCTGTTAGCCAGGAAAATACATTTTTGAATAACTTTGGTGAAATTATCTTGTTTGATATATTACGAATCCATCAAAGCAGATTTAATATATTTAGGATGTTGGTATGGGTTCCTTATTAATGTATTATGTCAGTTGCCATGAAGATACCTGTGCAAATTAGATATTTTATGTTACTCTAGAGCACAATTTCCGCTACAAATTATCAAATTATTAAAATTTTAGCAAAGTGAAACTATACTGGGTGTAAGGGACAGCGTACCGAAAACTTTAGCAAGACGTCTTTCTATAAGTACTTATCACGACGCAAACTTTAATTAATAAAAAAAAGCAAGATTTAAATGTAATGTAGATTAAAATGACTACGCGGTACGCAATGGATTGCTACCAATACATCGCACTCGACGAATGAAGTCTGCGTTCCGCGCGCATAAAAACAGCTGATCTATTTAAATCACGACCATTTAATTACATTGCTGTATTTTAGAAAAATGTGGCATTTTATTATGTTATGATTCAAAGTCAGAAAAATGAAAAATTGCAGTAAAGCAATTGTGATTGTTAAAAAAAAATCCAAAGATTTTTAACTCAGAATAATGGTCTGAATCTACTATTTCAGTTTTCGGTACACCTTACACCCAGTATATCTAATGTTCTCTTTTCTAATTTTAAATTAAATATTTGGCTTATCTAATATCTATTACAACAACAAAATAATCTCTTTTCCATTCGTACACTGAATTATATACTTTTGTAGATAAACAAGGAAACCTATTACTAGCCATATTAACTGTAAACATTATTATGTACGTTAAATTTCTGTATAATTGTTGGCTTTGTAACCAAAAACTAAATGCCTTACTATGTATCGACTTTCTCAAATAACACTAATCCATTGCTGTTTTCCTTAGCCAGTCCCCCACAAAAGCACTACGTCAAATCGCAATGGATGATACTTAACGACTCCGAGTTGCGAACCCTCGACGCTTCTCCCCTCGAACCGACCAGTACCACGCATAACGTGAAAGAAACTGGCGCGAATGGTAAACTCGAAGACAAGACTGTGAGGACCAGAACCGGTTTCCTGAGCACTGTACTCAAGTTTGCCACTGATTGCCTGCATAGTTATTTGTTGGAGTACTGTACGAAGTTGAGTGAGGTATGTGTGATTTGATATAAGCAATGGGAGCTATCGTTTTTGGTCCTGTCAATCCTAACACAGCTGCTGTCAAAAGGCGTAAGATTAGTGCCTATAGTGTATGAGGCCTAGAGACCGTACTATCCAGAAGCAACTCTAGCATTGAATTCAAGCGCGATAGCCTTATTCGAATGCTATTATTTATTTTTACACAATCAATATTCGAACACAATCTAGTCAAAGCGTACTTTGTAAAATGTCAATCATGCACGACCTTTTTGTATGTCTATCTTATTATTTTTTAAATTAAGCATTTTATAATATACTTCTACATTTAGACGCTGTATTTAACGTATGATGTGGTACACAGACCAAAAACGTCTTGAATTGTATTTTCTTTTGTGAATAAGATGTGTACCTACAGCCTTTGTTGGAGATCCAAATGGAGGAAATAAATAAATGAACTGATTTTTACACATTTCCTTCACCATTAGAAAGCTACTTTGTCTTGAAGTTATATAGGCCGTATAACATTACGCTACGACCTACGAGAGCGGAACAGTTATCATAGACGTGGTTAAAACCGCTACTAGCTTTTGATAATGTAACGAATTGATGACTTATTTGATGTTTTTTGTTCAGGTCCATGTGAAACTGCTACAGCAGGTGATACTGACGTCATTCGACATGGCGAGGGAACTACAGGTGGTACCGAAGAAAATCCAGTACGTCGCCAAACAAGAACAGCAGTTATACGAGGTATGGGTTGATGGAAACTGTATAACTGTCTTTTATCGTTTCAATAACTTAAGGGCCATTTACATGTCTGAATTTGATGAATGTCATGATTTATCTGTTTTTTTCGTAAGATAAAGATAGCACACCTCTTACTTTGGACCGTCAAAGTATTGCGCAAGCTTCAATAAGGGGTGGGAGATGGGATCATGGGAATTTGTCTTTACTTTGCTTATTTTTGATGACATGGGGACGGCAGGTTTGAATGGCGATTACGTCAGCAATATTTATTCATTTACTTTTCGTATACTTATTGTTAATTTCATTAGATTGTGAATTGAATATACATATTATGTTTCAGCAGTCAACAAGGCTGTTGGAATATGTTATTTAATTAGACTAAGACTTTGTATGTTGATTATGCGTGTGCCAAGTAATATTTAAATCCTACTTTACCAAATCTGTTCAAGGGTTAACGGGTGATTGGGTAGCAACCAAACAAGTACTCAATTTTTTCAATTTTCTATGTCGTTTCTTTAATCTGTCAAGTTATGGAATGCCAGAAATTATTAAAAACCTATTGTGTTTGGCTACCCGTGTACCGCTGCAACTTTATAGGTGTAAAAGACAATGCACTAGGAATAAACTCTGTATCGTGGGGGACTTTATAAATGACTTTACGATTCAAACAACGGATACAAAGACCATCCAGCCTCAGAACTATACCAATAATACCCAATTATTTCTAGACCTCACAAATTTTTGGGAACCACTTAAACCACTTCGCCATTCGTACAGTCATTTGTAATATTAGCCGGATATGTGACCGAAACGAGCACACTAATTATGATGTTAACTTTATTATATTCCAGACTATAAATGAAAAGTTTTCCGATGGCGAGAAGAAGCAAGAATTGCTAAAGATCATGGAAGAAGTTCTTGAAGAGATGAGAACTGAAGTGAACAATATGGACTGGAGCGTTGATGGTAAGCTTTAGACACATGCCTGACTACCCCCGAATGGGGTCGGCAGAGGTACAACTCATACATCACACCTACGTTTCACCAGTTACGAACCCAAGTCAAGTATTCCCGTCTTCCTGATATGACACTATTTTGCCTGTCCTGCCTGTTAGACCCGACTCGGGCGTCCGAATCCTGGACTGTGTATTCACATAACATCCTATCATGTGGTGTTTCTGCTCAAATCTGGTGCCCGATTGGAGTTATACTTCATCTTACGAATGATTGCAACCAAATAACCCTGGGTTATACGTATATCATATAATCTCATGGCTATAATATACCGCTGTATATTATACCCATATATCGCCGACTATAGTTTTAACTACCGCAAGTCGCGTTGCGCCTTATGCGCAAGTCTATTGCCGTCTACAGGACATAGTTCCAAATTCCGTTGTCCACTACCCAGAAAAACCTAATAAGAATTTCTCCGATCCAGGAATCAAACACAAGACCTCAAGTACAACACTAACATTCACCACCCACGCCACCAATTAGTCTTTTAAAGACAGTTTGCCAAAAAACAGAAAAATAAAATGCATATTATATTTTCACAGACACCAAACTTCAGTATGAATAATCTATTTTGACAGACAACAAACTTCAGTATAACTCTTCTATTTTGACAGACTGCAAACTTCAGTATAACTCTTCTATTTTGACAGTCAGCAAACTTCAGTATAACTATTCTATTTTGACAGACTTACCATGCCATCGCGACGCCAGTTTCCAGGTCTCCAACTCCATATTCTACTCATCGTCCCAGAGCAGTCCGTCCTACATAGCCTTCCGCACGAACACACACGAGCAACCTTCAGACAGTGAGGAGGCGCTGTCACTTGACACGTACAACCTGGATGATTACGACATCATAGCGAGGGATGAGGAGCCGGCAGAGATCGCTTATGATTCTTATGGGAACAGCAAAGTAAGACGATAATATTTTTAAGTTTTAGTCTAGGTCAAAATTAATTTATTAATTTTGGTTACAAAGTGACACTTATGTACCTACGTCAAATCAGTTGGGTTAGTGTGTTTACTTACTGTTTAAAATGATACCTACCGCGCTACGGAATAATTCCGGTGTTGCAGAGGTCTTTAAAAACATTCAAACAAAGAACACCTAGGCACGAAACGACTGTATGTGGATCACACAAGTTTTTGTCTATTAAGATATTGGACCTATAATAATATACTGAATGAATAAAATATTTTTTTACTATTAAATAACGTTTCTTTTTTAGTAAAATACTTTGTAAGAGATTGTAAGAGGTACAAAATAAACCTACGTAAACATTAAGATATTTTTCAAAAACTGTCACGTAATCAATTATTATTGTTAGCCCCACGCGAAAATCGAATCTGCGACCTAATGGACAGCAATCACACCTACCACCGCAGTGCCAACAAGTTTAGTAGCGCTGTAGACAGAAACTATTATTCACGAAAACCAGTATATCACTCTCACAGCAGGTTAATATCTTGGCGTCTTGTTCTGCAGTCACAAGAGTCAGAATTCCCATACAACATCCAAGTGGAGAATGAGTCGGCGATCTCGTCCCTCTCCAGTTGGAGTAGCAGCAGAGCTTGTACGAGCACTCGCAACATGTCCGAGAAGCAAGCCTCGTTGGATGTGCAGCATACAGGTATATACCTGGACATTTTCTTAAAAGGATATTATAAATTAACTAGCTTTTGCCCGCGGCTTCGCTCGCGTTAATTTAAAATTTGATAATCAATTCGGGTTGTACTCTGCTTGTAATAATATATAATAATATAATTCAATCATGATTCGAAAGACACGTGGCGCCATCTATTTCATAAGAACGTTATTATTGTTTTCCTCGGGAACAGTAATTCTTTTCGGGATGAAAGGTAGCCTATGTCCGTTTCTGTACACCTGACAACGAATATGCAAAATTTCAGGATGACCGGTTCAGTGGTTTAGGCGTGAAAAGGTAACAAACAAACAAACTAATTCATTTTCGTTTTTATAATATTAGTTAGGATTAGGACGTTAGGATAGTTAGGATTAGGATTAGGATATAATATAATATAATAAATCCTAATTATTCTAAAACTAGATTTAGCGAGTTCGCTAGCTTAAATAAAGTTATTTGTAGATTTTGTAAATTTTCTATTCCTCGGAAACAATACTTTTATCTGTATGAAGTGCCCTATGTTCTTTTCTATGCCCCTGACAACGTATATGAAATGTCATGATGATTAGTCGAGTAGTTAAGGCTTGAAGCGTAACAAACAAATATATAATTAAACAAACAAACAAACTCCCTATTGCATTTATAATATATTAGTTAGGATATTATAAATGCGAATGTAAGTTTGTTTGTTACATTTTTACGCAGGTCAGAACAGGACATTGGGTACCTTTTATCTAGAAAAAAGTACTGTTCCCGAGCGAAACCGCAGGCTAAAGCTAGTATAATGTAAACTAGTATGACCTAACAACTAATTGTCATTTCTATTTATTGCAGTTCTCTCCAAACTTAGTCAGAAGATAAGTCAAAAGCTGGTGAAGTTCGTGGATTGTGTCAAAGTCACGTATTTTGGGACCTTACAGAGGTAAGATTATATTACTATACTAACGTGGACCGTTCAGTCAGCAACATAAGTCGAAACACACCTGCAAAATTTCGATCATCGTTTATAAGCTAGTTGGTTTTTTATAGCAGATTCATATAATCACACTTATTTATTTGGCACAAAAAACAGTTATACATTGCAGTGTATACAAATAATTTAGCATTTAAATATCAAAAACGTATAACCCACACTATTGTCCACGAAATTACAAGTGGAGAAGTAAAGATACCGGACGTGCATTATGCAAAAAAAAAACAAAAAAAGGAAAATTATATTATAACAAGATGACTAAAGAGTATCATTTTTGATCAGCTAGAAATTCAGTAGATATTTTTTAAAATTTAGAATGAGTGAGACCGAAAATACACTTCTGTTGTTATCAAAGTACTAGTAGCGACATCTATTTATGTCACTGGTTCAGCCTATATCTTTTTTGTATTATCTATGCTAATTAAGAAATAAAGATAGATCTCTTTGAAACACAACTGGAGTTGTTTCATTATAACGTCAAACAAACAGAATAAATAATAAGGAATTTTAATTCATAAAATACTTTTACTAGTACATATGTTAAATGTTCAGCTACTTATGTTGCTGACTGTACTATTCACCATATCTTTGGATATTTCAACGGCAATCTCATCTCCTTATATTATTATTTTTATGTACCACATATGCGTTAGCTGGGTTGTGGTCGGTTTGCATGGTAAGCCTGTGTGTGCTTATAACACCACGAGCACGTTGCTGTCTAGGATGTAAAGGCACCTCTACACAGTGGCCCATGATGGGCGAGTACAGGCACGCACGATTGTGTAGAGAGCATAATCGTGTGTGAGTGGCCATCATCACCTATAATCAAGACTAATTGGTGAATTGTCGGTATATCAAAGGAATGCGTGCCGATGATCGTGCGCGTGTCCACAAAATCGTCCATCAATCAGTCGCACGGTAGAGGTCAAGTAAGAAGTTAGTGGTTTTTTGGCGGGAACGCTGTGAACGTGTGTCGCAAATTTAAAAAAAGACAAAATTTGTACGGACGGAGACGTTATAATGAAATCGCAAGCTAGCAAAGCTAGGCAAAAAATAATAAAAGAGTTACTGCACCTTGTTCTGTTACGGTGAATAGTTAACATCTACCACATTCTCTTCCTCCATCTATTTTTCACGACCTTTTTTGATGCACATTCCGATAATGATTATATGTACTGAGTAAATAGATAGCAGCAGCCGCTATCACTCCGACGTCCGTCTTCAACAGACGACAGTGAGTAAATGCAACAGTCACGATTGTGTAGAAAGCAACCCATGATCGCGGCGATGATGGCCACTTTTTTAATCGCCCATCATGGGTCATTGTGTAGACGAGGCTTAAGAGAGGAGAGCAAAGCCTGTACGCTCACAGCTCTACGTTTACACTTACCACCTATAGCCCGAATGTGTTCGCATAGGAATAAGGTTGGCAGGCCTGGCAGGATCGTCAATAGTGATGTGCTAGATATCCGTATCCGCGGATATTAGAGGGAGAAGAAAGATCCGTATCCGTATCTGTATCCGTTACTTTTTGGCGGATCTTGTACGGATCTTTTATATTATTTCAATACATAGTTGAAATTCTATACAATATCTATACAATAGGTGATTAGGTAGCAATTAACGATTTGGGGCTTGTTGGCGCAAAGCGTCAACTATCGCTTCAAGGTCACAATCTGTATCGGTATTCGCGGATCTAGACACCAATGATCCGTATTCATATCCGTATCCGCGTATCTTTAACGATGCGGCACATCACAACACGCCATATAAAGTTGGGCGTTCGGGATGCTTAAAGGAAACAAAGCAGTGTTTCCTTTCATGAGTAAACATTTATTACTCCCTGATATGATACATTGATTTAATAGTATACACCCACAGGTGTATTCTGTCCACAATTTGCCAAGTAGTTATGGTGCAGGCCCCATATCATCGTGGGCTATTTTATTGTCATCTTCTAGGCACTGTTACTGGAAATTTCCTTATAGAAAATGATTGAGACATAATTTTATGTTAGTAGAGCCTCGCTGATTTCAGCATGAATGGAATGGCTCGACCGGGGAAGGACTACCCTCTCACAGAATATCGACGTGAAATAGCAGTATTCCTACTGTTGTGTTTCGTTCGGTGAGTGAGAGTGCCGGAGGCCCAATCACCCCCTTTCCCCATCCCGCTCCTTCTCCTTCCCACTTCCTGTCCTAAAGGGTCGACAACGCGCAAGTGATGCCTCTGGTGTCGCAGGCGTCCATAGGCTGCGGTGACCATTTACCATCAGGTGGGCCGTATGCTTGTTTGCCACTTTAATAGTATAAAAAAAACACAGCATTGCAGTTACTACTAAATTGGCTTATACTTTTCTAGATGCCTAGAATCTCTGGAGTCTTCTTGTAGACAAGAGTTAGGCGGTCGACCTGCGAGTGAGGCTATGAGGGAGCTACTGTCTGTTGGGAGGCAGGTAGACCTGTCACCTTGTGCGGCCTTCCCACTACTGAGGAGTTTGCTGGAGTCTTTACGAAAGATACTGTACAAGTAAGTGAGACTTCTGTATATAGTTTGATGCCTGTGATATTTGTCAGAGTGACATGAGTTCTGATGATGTTGATCATATGCGATTATTTCCACCAAATTTCTTAGAGACGGGGTACAATATATTAGAAACTAGGTAGGCCGATGACTAGACTGGAGGGACTAGATAGACATTTTGTTGAAAATGTGTCGTGGATTGATAGACGCCCCAGATCTGCACAATGAGCT
The DNA here is from genome assembly GCA_963564715.1 of Catocala sponsa. Lineage (NCBI taxonomy): Eukaryota > Metazoa > Arthropoda > Insecta > Lepidoptera > Erebidae > Catocala > Catocala sponsa. Next base: position 12,549,307 of record OY751352.1, read on the forward strand.
AGTTCGGCTCAATGCCCTAAGAACTTCCTTCGCGCTAGAAGACATAGATTGCTGTCTGTTCGTGCATGCCTCATAGTGTAATCCGCTTCGTCCCCCATACTGTAGGTACTGCCCGCCATTAATGCGCTCGTTGATCTAGATCTTGGCCAATCCGAACTACGATATTTTTGTTGACGATTTAATTATAATCATAACTTTTATATTGCTAAATGTGTTTTTTTTTAAATTGTTATTATTTTAGAATAATTATTAGTGTAATTCGTAATGTAACAGTTCTAATTAAATTACCTAATCAATAAATAATTAATACCTTAATCCTAACTAATATTATAAAAGCGAAAATGAGTTTGTTTGTTTGTTACCTTTTTATGCCTAAACCACTGAACCGATCATCCTGAAATTTTGCATATACGTTGTCAGGTGTACAGAAACGGACATAGGCTACTTTTCATCCCGAAAAAAATTACTGTTCCCGAGGAAAACAACAATAACGTTCTTATGATAATAGATGGCGCCACGTGTCTTTCGAATCATGATTGAATTATATTATTACAAGCAGAGTACAACCCGAATTGGTTGTCAAATTCTAAATTAATGCGAGCGAAGCCGCGGGCAAAAGCTAGTAAAATATAAATTTTGTAACCTGATCCATATTAATATATATATATGTATATATATATATATATATTAACCTGTAACGTGACCATAATGACGTGGAAGGGTGCATCTGACAATTAATATTTTTTTCTAGATATCCAATACAAGTAACAAATGATATGCACTGCACAGAGATTGAATATTTTTGCTGCGTAGTATATGGATACACGCACGAGACAGCAGTGTAATTGTACAAGTTCCAGCCTTATGCGTTGAACGAAAACAGTTTACGCAATAAACGATAATTTAAAGTGCGTCTCACGCTGCTATTGACTCTGCGGTTAACGCAAACTTAAAAGTGTAGCAATTGCTTTAGGACTCGATCCCACACGTTTGCCGGGCGTGGACACTCCTCTAACGTTTGACCAGCGAAGACATTGCGCGCAAGCGGAGCTCGCGTTGCGCACCTCCTGAACACCGCGCTCGCATCGCGTAGACGCTTTTAGTCGTCTCGAGAGCACGCACCGCGTCTACGCGACGCGAGTCCGGTATTTTATGACGCTCGAGAGAACGCGACGCGTAGACGTTTTTTGTTGACTCAGGAGGACGTTCTGCTTCTACGCGACACGAGCGCAGCTTTTTTGGTCGAAACTTTATTAACTCGGAAAAACGCGCCGCGTCTATGCGATGCGAGCGTCACCTGCGCGCTTTGTCGGCGCTGATCAAACGATAGAAAAACGCGCACAACTGACAGTAGGATTGCGACCTTACAGGCCCTTATATACCTATCTTCGTATATAAGGGCCTGTAAGGTTCGTCGCCATCACCTTTTCGTCAAACCTTATTTTAGTTTGTACTGTTGTGGGCAGACTGCGGCTGGTGGGCAGCGAGGCGGACGAGGCGTGCTGCGTGCTGTCGCCGCTGTGGCGGCGCCGCGTGGCCGCCAGCGCGCTCAAGCAGCTGTCGCCGCACCGGCTCGCGCGGCTCATCTCCGCACAGGTCACTATATGCTTACGGACGCTTTACTGGTGGGCGGCGAGGCAGAGGAGGCGTGCTGCGTGCTGTCGCCGTTGTGGCGGCACTAATTTAATTGATGGTTACGAATAATCGTGGTGTATCTGCCGTGGTCGGCAGACAGTCTCGCCTTAATTTCGAATAATTTTATATAAATGGTAACAAGTGGCCGTTCATTCGTACAATCGCAGTCACAAACGCCTGACCACTTTAAAGGTGATTTTATTTAGGAAGCGCTTCTTTTACCTTACCTACTGGTCCCGCATCTATACGATCGCCAGTAAGCTACGCTCAAGGTATGTATGCAGTATAATGAATTCCTGCGCCTGATCTCTCTCCGCTCGTGTCGTATTTACCGTCCCATCGGATCATGAGAGTTAGGGAACAGAGAGTGCACTTGTGTTTGCGCACATACTTGTGCACTATAATATCTCCTGCGTAGTTGGCCAGTCTCCGTTAAGACTGGCCGCCGTGGCCGAAATCGGTCTGAAGGATCAATGAAGACCAGTCGCACTTTCCAATAAAGATACTTTAGTACGAAAATACTAAGTCGTAAATACTAGTAATTGTTTTGTTGCAGATCTTGGAAAGGTTAAGTCTAGCACATGAGCGGTACCAGTCAGCTTTAAAGTCATTGGAGATTGCGCTGACAGGCCGGTTACTTCACACTGAAGATGTTAAGCTTGCCATCAGGAAAAAGTAAGGATAATATTAGTAATGCCCAAAATTCAGTTGTAGTTACATCCGAATTCTTTTTTTCATTATCTTATTGATATATCCCACTGCTGGTCAAAAGCCTCGCCCTTCGACTTCTAAATCTCTCTGTTGTCCCAGTCACTTTCAAACACGTCCAGGTCATCCCCTGGGACGACCTGGACGCCTTTGAAAGGGACTGGCAATCTGTTTTATTAGAATAATATTAGAATTAAATTAGAATGTTACTAAAACATTAAATGAAAAGTGCCGATTTAATTACCTGCATACTTCGCTATGCTTTAGTACGATTGAAATAAAATATGTAAATTTATTTTCGTAATAGTATTGTAACATACAAGACTATTCGAAATATCTTAGTTAAAGACGATAAACTATCGCCCATCATGTAATCAAGTAACGAATAATCGATTATGATTCGAATACGTTACTGAATTCTTAATCGAAACTAAATTAGTAACGTATTCGTTTTATAAGTATATCAGTGAAAACAAATTTATTAACATCAGATACATGATCATTGGTTCTAATACAAGCATTTCAACGTTTGTTAGACGAAATAGTTTTTATTGTCTTTTAAACTGGCTAAGACGTCGTTGGGTGTTCCCAGAATATACATAAGGAATAGAAGAAGAATGAAGGGTTCTTAGATTAATAAGGGATTTTGTTAAGTATCTTCAATACCTCAGGGAAGTACCTATATAAGTGTTTTCAGCCTATAATTACGTCGAGTAGTTTTTTACGTACCTGTTTGCTGAAAATGGTTATGCGATTCACATATTTGTTTTTCAAAACGGGGCACAATTAAGTCTTTACAAAGTTTTAACAAGTCTATGTGGGCGATAAATGAAAATAATATTTTAATATGGTATATGTTTTGTCCAGATATGCGCCTACGTTTGCTCGACTGTGCCTAGAAAGTACTTCTATGTGTGATCTGCTGATGTATGGGAACCCGGAGCTGGGGAGAGAAATAGGTGAATATACAATATAACAAAACCAAATTTCTATTAACATCTTCTGGATATTAGTGTCTATACCGTTTTTGTTCCTATTTAATGATAATCCCATATTGACGTTCATAAGTGTTACTTTGTGACCTAAATGAATAAATGATTTTTGACTTTACTTTAATCAAATATTATAAATCTTTTATTCATTGGTGTCACGATGTAACACTTATGAATGTCAAAGTTTATGAGTTAGTGCTCTTTATATTTTTTATAAACTTTATTTTTTATGTTTTTCTTTAGTGCATTTGCTGTTCTACCACTTACAGTAATAAAAACGACTTAGTCTAATTGTTTTATATTTGAAGGGAGTAATCGCCTCTTCATTGTCCTAATTAGCCAGTTTTAACTATGCTTTGATGGGTTCTTAGGCCGAGGGCAGTACGGTGTGGTGTACAGTGTGCGGGGTTCCTGGGCGGGCAAGTCTCCTGTCGCTGTGAAGTCGGTACTGCCTGCAGATGATAGGCACTATAAGGAACTGGCCATGGAGTTCTTTTATACGAGGTAATTATTTTATTAATATACAAGGTGTTGATTAATGTTGAACTGGAGTCCTGATTGCTACAGCGATGGAACGCATCTGTCTCAAGATAATTAATTTTTCTATATCGTGATTACTTTTGTTATATTAAGTGCTAGTTATGTCTATTGATTATTTTCTGTTCTCTGTTTTTCTTCTTTTTTATTATTATATTTTATTTTGTCCTTATACACATTTTCAGACCTGTTAGCTGAATAGCAATATATGTAGATTTCTTTTTTTTTATTATACATTCTGGCCATAATGCCATACTATTCACAGAAGTCTCTGTACTGATATATTCTGAATACGAATCAATGGAAATGTCATACCATAAGAACATATTGTTACACCCAGTGCCATCTCTCGGCATTGTGGGAAAGACTCGGCAGTTCCTTCTAATAATTTATTACAGCGCCATCTATTGACGTCTTACGGAACTACGTAGTTCGTCGGTACGAGAAGGGTAGAGACAGAGCTGGGGCTTTCTCGAATCTTCGTACTGTTACATACAGGGTATGGCCTTTCTAGAAATCTCCAGAAACGCTTTACCGGCGTATAAAAGGCTAGGCCAGCGCTCGCCGAGGCAAAAACGGGTTGAGAGCCTTTTACGCTCAGACACAGTCCGCGTAAAGTTGTAAAGGCCATCTGAGGCCAACCACTAAAACACACACAAAAAAAACAATCGCCGAGGCAGTCTACAATCGTAAGCGGTCAAGTATACATCGGAGCGAACGGAAGCGAAAATATTACAGAGAGTAAAGCTATAGTGGAAAAGTGTAGTATAGTGTGTGTTGTGTTTTAAATTTAATTGTGTGTTAGAATAAAACGCGGTAATATTGTTTACCATTCTTATCCCTAGCACCCAGCACGTAACAATATTTAATATTTAATATTAATAAATAACTAATATTAACTCGTGTGTCGCGCACATTACACAAAATCAAATTTTTATGTAACGATTCTATTACGCACGCCTATAAACGTCGCCGCGCCATATTAAGCGATTCACGGCAATCGTATGGCCCGGCTATATAAACCACAATTATTATGTTTAGCATAGCCGATTTATCTTTATGTATTCATCAGCAATCGCGTCGTAAATATATTAATACTAGCTTTTGCCTGCGGCTTCGCTCGCGTTAATTTAGAATTTGACAATCAATTCGGGTTGTACTTTGCTTGTAATAATATAATTCAATCATGATTCCAAAGACACGTGGCGCCATCTATAATCATAAGAACGTTATTATTGTTTTCCTCGGGAACAATAATTTTTTTCGGGATGAAAGGTAGATTATGTCCGGAAAAACGAAGCAGTAATTGACACCGTTCATGTTCAACTTTGTTACCCAGGAGTATCCCAGCCCACCCGCGCATAGTCTGTCTGTATGGCTCACTGGTGCAGAGGTCCGGTAGCGGAGGTCCCAGTGTGCTGCTAGTCACGGAACGTAAAGTGCGGGATCTGCACGCTGCAGTCCGCGCTGGACTTAGCTTCAGTGCTCGGATGAGGATCGCCGTGGATATTGTTGAAGGTAGATTATGTATACAATATTATCTTTATTGCAATATATTTGTAAAGCACACAATTGCGTTCTAATTATATGTCAATGGATTTACACAACTTTACTTATGGCGTACTTTACAAAGTAGGCTTCGCATTATGTACAGTCAGCTGTCCATTTTATTTCGCAGTCCGTACATTACCTAACTGTCAAATTGTTAGTAGTATATAATATAATAATATCAGCGCTGTATATAAACTGTTCCACTGCTAGGCTCTCTTCTACCTCAGCGACCCACCCAGCAGACAACAACTTCTGGGCAACGCCCCAGCACTACAGAGGGCGTCGGACCGACTTAATCGCTGGCTAACGGCAGATCCCCGTTCTCCCGCCCGCGGCCTTCATTATGCTGGCATGAGGCGCGGGAAAGCGCGCCTGCGCCGCCCGGTTCGCTGGCGACGGCTCGGATCCGCAAGGATACTTTCCTTACGGATCTGCTCCGCCGCCTCCTTCTGCGAGATGACGTCCTCGCAGAAGGTTGCGACCGCTGCCCACTTCCTCTCGCTGTCGACCATGGCTTTGATCACGGCCGGCAGCGGTCTTCACCCATAGGCCATCACCCTAGCACAGTGCCGGTTGACAGACTTCACATATTTTCGAGAATATCGTTTAAGATTCTCAGACATGCAAGTTTCCTCAAGATGTTTTCCTTCGCCATTAAAGCAAGCGACAATCACCTAATTTAAGTTACCAGTAGAAATCAATCAACTTCTCCCATTTTCCGAAACACCATCCGGTTTTCCGCCTTCCGCATCCTCTCTAGCCCAGCCACTTTCTTCAAATCATCGGTCCATCTGGCAGGGGGGCGGCCTACCTTATGTTTGCTACGTCGCGGTCTCCACTCTAAGACCCGTTTGCTCCCCCATCAGCCATCCATTACGGCCATCGGTCCTTCGACGGATATGGCCAGCCCATTGCCTCCAGCTTGCTTATTCTGCGAGTTATATCGGTAACTTTGGTTCTTAAGCCTCATTTCCAAATTATCTTTCATAGAAACTAAGCGTAGCTCGCTCTATAGCCCGCTGGGCTAGATTCATTTTATAAATCAGCCCTTTTTGTTATTTTGACATGGGTGAATGCATTGGCGAATTCCTCTCCGCGGAAAATTCGAGTGCAGAGGTTATGTCGAGGTCACCTGGGAAAAGATGGAACGTCACAGATACTACCGACTAAACCTACCACGTTGTGCCATTGCCAACTCGCCGCCTTAAATGGTTGGTGGGTCTCTGGAACTGAAACTACATCAGCGACAACCAGGCCTACCGTGAGTGTCCACGTTGTTACTGGTAGAAATATTATACCTAATTGTTGTGGTTTATCCAGGTATTCGCTACCTGCATTCCCTGGGCCTGGTGCACCGCGACATAAAGATGAAGAACGTGCTCCTGGACTCGTCAGACCGCGCGTCGCTGTCCGACCTCGGCTTCTGCGCCGCCAAAGCGCTCATCTCGGGCTCAGTAGTGGGCACGCCCATGCACATGGCTCCTGAACTGTTGGCGGGAGGATACGACGCCAGCGTCGATGTGTATGCCTTTGGGATCTTGTTCTGGTAAGCTTAGTATTATTGCTGTAATATCTTTTTGATCTGGTAATTACTAGAATGCCTGACATAATTGCTTATTAGTAACTGCCTCCGTGGCGCAGCGGTAGTGAATGTGGCTGCTGTGCATGAGGTCTCGGGTTCGAATCCCGGGTCGGGCCAAGAAAAACGTATTGGGTTTTTCTGTTAAGAAATTTCAATACGAGCTCGGAGTTAGGAAGTTGGCGGTGTTAGACACCCCCGTGCCTCGGAAAGCACGTAAAGCCGTTGGTCCTGCGCCTGATCTCTCTCCGGTCGTGTCGGATTATGCGTCCCATCGGATCATGAGGGTTAGGGAACAGAGAGTGCACCTGTGTTTGCGCACTTACTTGTGCACTATAATCTCCTGCGCAGATGGCCAGTCTCCGTTAAGATTGGCCGCCGTGACCGAAATTCGGTCTGGAGGACATTATTATTATTAGTAATTTGTTTATAGTTAATAAAATATATATACCTAAAATAAGAAGGAATGCTTACGTAATGGTAAGTGATTATCGTAGTCTACCTTGCATTACTAGGAAAACTTGTTTGCGCGTTGCCAATATTTAAAAAGTAATCATTGTGCAGCTAGCATAAACGTCCACTTTGTTATTGAACAGATACTACTTTGAAATTAAACTACTGTTTACAGATTTTATCGTGGTCTTTAAATCCGTAAAGAGAAGTTTAAATTCAATGTATAACATTTGCGTAAAAGTGAAACAATATTATGTACTATCGGCTTGAGCGACGGATGACCATTTCAGAAAAAATTTCGCTTGCACATGTTGACCAGTTGAGTTTGTATCGCCTTAGAATCAGTAAACAAATGTAAAGTGTAAAAAAACTCAAACAAAGAAAGGGGTGTGTCACGGGTACGGGTACTAAATGCTATGCGATTTTAACCTTAGGAGTGGTCATCCGTCGCTGAAGTCGATAGTACATCAGATACTACTTACTGCTGGAACACAACATGAAGTTGTTTATCTGCGAACTTCTATAGTACGAAAGCACTTTTCTACTGACCGATCGTATATTGAAGGAGAACTGCCAAGATACTTAACTCATCTTAAAACGTACAATGTTTAATAGAAAAAAATTGTTATATTCAAATAGACCATAGTACCTTCAAAAATAACTTCAATCAAATCCTTCTAATCTACCCCGTTGATCATCTCAGATTTAGTATACTTACTCAATATTCTGACAATGTGCATATTGTTACACTCCACAGTTCGTAACGGTTATGAAATATATCATGACGAAACCTGCATATCTGTGAGTTGTACATTGTACATTGACTGTTCTCAAAAATATGTGACGCTTGCCAACTTGCACTGGAAACGTAGTGGACTATGGCCTAATGAAAATGAATATATAAATGAAAATGGCATACTGAGAAGAGGCCCATAATGGCACTGCTGGGCAGTGGGGCAATTTTTAGACAAGGCTGATATTATTATTATTTTTAATGTTTACAGGTACCTGTGCGCAGGCAATATAAAGCTGCCTACTGCATTCGAACCCTTCCTAACTAAAGAACTGTTGTGGACTAAAGTGAAACGAGGTAAATAATAATATATTCGCCATATCTGACTTTAGACCCGAAACGTCTGTAGACCAATGGATAGGACATCGGTCTTGCCAGCAAGAAGAGGGTTCGAATTCCTCACAATGCTTTACCAACGTGAAATATTTCTTAATACAAGCATTCTACATTAATAACTTTTAAACTTCTCAGCGATAGCTCAGTGGGGAGACCAACAGACTGCAATGCAGAGGGTCTCGGGTTCGATCCCACGTCGCGCACCTCTGACTTTCGGAAGTTATATGACTTCCCGAAATTATGTGCGTATTAATTGACAATTATCGCCTGCTCCGTGCCTCGGAGAGCACGTTAAGCTGTCGATCCTGGCTGCCATGAACATCTATGGCAGTCGTTATTGGGAAGTCATTGCCCTATAATATCCTGACACTGGTCTAGTTTAGTTTAGTATTATTATTATTATTTATACTAAATGTTGCTTTAGGGCTTCATTCGCGTTAATGTAGATGTTGTTAATAAATTTTTATCCTTTGAGAACAGTACTTCTTTCCAGGATAAAAAGTATGTACCTTATGTCCTATTCTGTACCTCTGACAACGTGTATGCAAAATTTCATGATCATCGGCAGAGTAGTTAACGCGTGAAAGTATTACAAACAAACAAACCCACATCCTCATTTATAATATTAATTAGGATCTATCGTATATTTCTATCTAACGTATATCGAATCAACTAACTTCACTCTATTTTAGGTCTCAGACCAGAACGCTTGCCACAGTTCTACGACGAATGCTGGGAGATTATGGAGCTGTGCTGGGCTAATGAACCTTCAGAACGTGCCTTACTAGGCGACATACAGCCAAGACTAGAGAAGATCATGAAGTACGGCACGAATCCTCCACAGAAGCAGTACCAAGACACCGGCATATACGAGAACTGTGAGGATAGCCTCGATATGAGCGGTATAAGAGTCATGTTTGATGATAAGATATCTGTATGATTTTTGTATCTATAGTCTCTGCTTATCCCTTTCGGAAGGCGTGAGTCTATGTTTGTTTGAACGTTCTTTGTAGAAGCGATAGCCTGGACTGTTAAGTCGAAGGTTTTGAGTTTGAATCCACGGCGCGTATTATCGACGAATTAATTTTTGTGTGGTGTCTTTTTAATTGTAAAGGTGCTAGCTGTCTTAATAATGTTCTCCGACATTATTGAGTGTAATTAGCTCTTGGCCAGCATGTCATGGCAAAAGGCTTCCCTATCTCCAAAGGAAGCTTGTGGACAGTTGAACAGTGGTACAGATAACAAACAAAATGAAATTTTGAAGTATGCTTGGATCGCCAAAGCCAAATCTTTAGGAAAAAAGTTTCAAGGTCCATTATGACAAAAACTTTCTAGCCACGAACCGAACTCGTCGTTGTTGAAATAATACCACTAAGCCTCGGTACCTATATTAAAAAACGAGTGCTTTTAGCTACGAACATTTAGTTTTTGACATATTGTATAAACAATATGTCAACATTTTTATCCGCAGCTAAAATAACTTGTTTCCGAATATAGTAACCGAACCTAATAAAGAATTCGTCAAGTAACAAAAGGCACTAATAAGAAATATAAATATATATGGTTTTTATTTTCATATTTAGTCAAAGACTTCTTTGATTGTTTTTCGCCGTTTTATTGTATTGATTTGATTTCTATCCACACACACTTAGACAATTTACTCTGTATATGAATTAAGCTGGTGGAAATAAAATAAAATAAAATAGATAATTAAATCTAATAGATGCTAGAAAACCAGCCACTGTCGAAATATAAGAATATGTTTAGTGTATTATTATTCCGCCGTGACAGAGCTTAAGACTGCGCCGAGCGTAAGACAGATAATGATAAAACTCGTGCGGCGCATATTCAAATCGGCGTGCGACCGCCATAGTAAAATTGTATGGAGGATTTGAAGTGCTTTTCTGATAAATATGTATCTTTATTATCAACCAATAACTTAAATATTTGGGACGGACAAATTGTAATATAACTATTTATGTTTCGTTTAAGCTGTAAAATAGGATATATTTCTACTGTTATACTTAATCTAAAAATCACGTCACAAGCTTACGTTTTTGCATTTTTCGTGCAAATTTACGTAATTTTGTAGGCGAAAATATTAATTATTTTAAGTTTTTTTACACGGAGTAATTGTAATCACATTCATTGTTATGGTAAGTGTATATTTTATATTTGTATGAAACAAAAAGTGTTGATTTTATTCACTTAACTGTGACCGCCTGTTTTGGCACATTTCGCTCGGCGCAGTCTTAATGAAATGAAAAAACAGAGCGATGAGATAGCCAATACCGTCAGTACAGCTTTATTTTCGTGACTACTTCTTTGCAATCGCAACTGGTGTGAGAGCATATACTGGTGTGACGTCATTGAACAATGTTTTTGTCTTAGCCATATGATTTCAATTTCCGAAAAAGGTTTATGTTGGTCTTCCAAATATATTTCACAGTTATGACCATAAGCCAGTGCGCAAAGGAGATACATTTGTATAAATCCAAAACTTTACTAAAATGCTCGACCCAAAATCTATACATTTAAACTAATATTATAAAGCTGAAAAGTTTGTTTATTTGTTTGGTTGAACGCACTAATCTTAGGAACTACTGGTTAGAATTGAAAAATTATTTTAGTGAATTGAAAAAACGGAGAAAATTCTTATGTGAAGCAGACGAAGTTGCGCGGAACAGCTAGTATATAATAAATACATAGAACAGCAGCATATTACAATATGATCAAATTTGGATTTAGTTTAAGTTAACTAAATGCAAGCTTGAGTCGACCAAACAAATGAAAAATAAAAATATCAACAACAAGTAAACTGAATACAAAAAAATATAAAAAATCTAGCGTTGCTGTTGCCGACCACCATAACTAACGGTACAAATGACAACTAGTGGACTGTAATTGAAAATGTATATTGATTTAAAGTAATGATTACAATATTTGCATATTTATAAGAGCGCGAAAAACAATATTTAAAAATGATGCGCGAGCGCGGCTGTGTGCGTTCAGGTCTGTCGCTGACTACTGGTCCGGTGGCGGGCGAGCACCGATGGCTGGAGTGGGGCGGTGGGACGATGACGTAGAAGTCCCGTTAGCCCCGATCAGCTGTTGGCCGCCGCAACAGATGTATGGCGAGTACTCGACAGTTGCACATCTCTGAGTCTCGGAAAGCACGTAAAACCGTTGGTCCAGGCCTGATCACTCCGGCCCCAGTTACACCTTATAACAGACTAGCTTTTGCGTGCGGCTCCGCCCGCGTGGTACCTACATCAATAAAAAGTATCCTATGTCCTTCCCCAGATTTTAAACTATATCTGTATCAAATTTCATCTAAATCGGTTGAGTGGTTTAGCCGTGAAAAGGTAACAGACAGACAGAGTTACTTTCGAACTTATAATATTAGTAAGGATATCAGATTGAATAGAGTGTACTTTTTTTGCGTACACACTTGTGCACTATATCTTGTGGCCAGTCTCGATTAACATCGGCGGCCGTATTCGGCCTGGAGGACATTATTATTTTCATTAGTTGTCAGCTCGCCAGTCCACATAACTTACCCACTGCAACTGGTTGACTGTAAGAGCAACGTAGTTACTTTGATATTGGGCTTTCTGATCGCAAATATAGGTATACAACTAGATGTTCCCGCGGTATCACCCGCGTTTATCGTTACTGCGCCGCCCCCGTGGATCGTAGCGTGATGTTATAAAATATAAAAAAAATATTTTAGTGTTGGATAGCCTATTTAACGAGGAAGGCTATATGCTACTATAGCCTTTCTCGTTAAATAGGCTATCCAACACAAAAATAATTCTTCAAATCGAACCAGCAGCTCCTGAAGCCGGGTATCCCCTATGTTCGCGAACCTCTTGCGCTCCGCGCTCCTGCAACTGCTCCACATAGTGGATACGTTCGCGCTCCGTGCTCAGCGCTCCAATCGGTGGTGGTTTTTGGGCGAACACAAAGGGGAGCTCAGTCTGTTCGTGGACGCAAGCAAAATACCAGGTTTAGTGCGTACGTGTCATGTATCACGGTCCACGCTCGGATAAATGGAGTGGTCGGATGAAAAATGTTTAACTCTTTATGACGACATGTTCGCTTAATGTTCGCAAGGGGACTGTGGAGCATGCATGTTTCTTATGGAGATGCGCGTACCGTCTCCATCAGAGCGGTTGCAGATACGCGGAGCACAGTTAGTTCGCGAACATAGTGGATACCCAGTTTAAGATTAGCGCGTTCAAACAAACAAACAAACTTCAGCTTTATAATATTACTATAGATTTGCCTTATTGCCACAGTTGTCAAATGAATTCATTAAAATTATCGCTATCATATTGTCCTTTTTTCTCACTAGTGTGATTAGAAAAAGATAATATTAAACAAATTATATAGTAAGCAGAGACTGACCAGTCTTCTGATTTTTTTATACTAAGGAGGGATTGATGATCGATGCCCGTGCGATATAATTCTTATACATATATGTCGAATATCGTCAAGAAAGTGTTTTAGTAAGACTGAAGTGTTTGATGCCCGGTTGGAGTAATTTGTAAGTGTATCACATTAATATAAAATAAGAAAGTTATGTTAGAGTTGCTGTACACATATTCGGAGCGGCATAACCGAGAAAAATGCCGATCGGCTATATTGATCCGAACACTTGTTATCGTTCTGTTTTAATATGCACAGCTGAGTAAGCCTTATGCCGATTAGGCAATTGAAAATCGAATATAATATAATATAATATAAGTTATAATATAAGTTTTGTCAGATCGGCAAGATTGCCGAACAGAGTTTGCCGAACCGAATATGTGTATAGTGACCCTTATATTTTTTGTTATGAAAGTAAATACAATGACTATGTAAAAAATAATAATTAATTTATACATAGATTATTATTGCTTTTAATTATAATATATTTTTAAGCTATATTAAAAGAATATCGAAGATAAATATCGATTTTCATTTTGTACAGTAAGCGTGAACATAATCATCAATCGTTAAGGCTCAATTGCGATTCTGACAGTTTTGTTGTGCGGAAAATCTATGTAGCAGCACGGAGACTGAAAACATGGCGGCTAATCTTGAGTCCATTACCATTTTTTATATTATAGATTATTAATATTTTTACTTAAAAGCAATATCATTCTTACGTATACGAGTGTGCGTAGTTCTTATTTGTAGTGAATATTATACACATCATTATATACAGCGTGTAACAGAACAGTGTGATCATCTTTTAGAACCGTAACCTGAAAAATAACCTGTGTCCTATCCCCGGATAAAAATAAAATATTTAAAGTTTTATGATAGTTTCAAAAAACATTTTAAGTTTTATGTCAGTTTCAAAAAAATATTTTGTGTTGAATTTTATGACAGTTTTAAAAAATATTTTGTTATTATTTTAACGTCGAATCAATCGCATTACATCACTATCAAATCGCCTGATTTTTTTCGGGTTTAAGGGGGTTACCGATTCAGCTGTTAGTGTTGTTTAAGTATTGACTAGAATGTGCTAATATTGCTAAATCGATAAAAATAAAATGCAATCTTCTTGAAAATAATGTATACGGATTTGTTACGTGGACTATATTATGTTGCTTAAATATGACCACAACTTTCTGTTACACTTTATATAACTATATGTGTTATAAACAAATCGGTACTTTAAATACTCACACAATTAAGGTCAACGCGCACTCGTGAACTTCTATAGCTTTAGGTATTATAACTAAGTCTCCAAATGGCATTAGGACAAGCCTTGACACTACCACGTTTTTATACGAGCAGATTGACGGACGTCAAAGTATTTGTCGTCTTTGCCGAGCGGTGTAATATGTGTAGATACGTATTTGAGTCGGCAATGCTAACTTAAACACATGTTTATTCGGATTGGCTTTATACTGCACTGTCAGAAAACAATCAGCTGTGATCGGTCTTCTTGTACCGATCGGCATAACCTATTCGGCATAAAAAGACAGTTAATCGAATGTCGTCTTTGTGCAATCATTAAGTTTTCCTAAGAAACACGTAGAGGCCTACTATAAAATGTAAATGCCGACGTTTCAGACCTACTGTTCGTACCGTGAAACACGTTTATTTTGAAATTTGTCCTGAATTTTGGTAGGTATGTCATTTTTGATTGTTCGAAATTCGTCCTGAATTTCGGTACGTAACCTCTTAATTGACTCTAAACCCTTTCATGAAGCAGTCCGAACATCGGAGTATTGTCATTTTGAAAGAAAGAAATCTGAAAAAACTTCATTGTAAGTCTGTTTTGTTCGAAGTTTTAGGATAGACATTTTTATGGTAGACCTATACTGCCCTCATAAGGAAAAAAGACGTATCTAACAGATTTTTTCGAAATTAAGATCTTTACATATTTGGAATCAGTAAAACAAGACGAATCTGCCAGTATATTTATACAAAATGATTTTTTTTGGCAGGTATGTCTTTTTTCCTTATGACGGCAGTATAGATTATATTATGTATACCACCAGCCTTAATGATACTTAGTGTGCCAGCCTTAATGATATGTAAGCATGCAAGTTTATATTAAAACGCGCGTTTCTAGACGCGTTTTTGGTCGTATAAAAACGTCGTGTGTATGTAGGCCCTAATATCTTTTTTATTATAAGCCATAGATTAAGGTCTATATTTGTCTGTGATCTACAAATTATTATAATCATTGGTTATTTTTGTTACATAATTGAATTAAATTCAAAACAATTCAGTTGTTTTAAATTAGAAAGTCGTTTTGGCGTTTTTTCCTAGAGTTAACTTAACATTTTTGTATTATGTACATGGTTTAAGCTTTGCTACTGTTAACTTAAACTGTTAACTTCGAAGCCAACTTATAAGTCAAAAGGAATAAAGAAAAATCAGTACAGTGTTAGTATTATGCGACCAGTTTAAAATGCTAAGAAAAGGATGCATTTCTCATATGGAACTTGTATGACCAAGCGAGAGCGCGTATCTGTAGCCAGTCATTTGATGTGAACGAGATATTATGGGTTTATTTCGTCCCCTCATGCTGGCTTCCAATGAGCGGAAACGAGAAAGCTGATGTATATGGAAAACGTGCTTCTGTATGCGTAGTCGGGTTTTTAAATAAACTCATAATATGTCGAGTAAAATAGAAACTTAAAGATCTAAACAAATCGTTCGCTTTAA
Organism: Catocala sponsa; assembly: GCA_963564715.1. Lineage (NCBI taxonomy): Eukaryota > Metazoa > Arthropoda > Insecta > Lepidoptera > Erebidae > Catocala > Catocala sponsa. The sequence goes on from OY751352.1 coordinate 12,565,064, forward strand.
ATAGTTTGTATTAATTATTAAATTTTTATCAATTCCTCAAAATCAAATTTTATAGGTACCCATTTTTTAAATACATACATACTATGCTTTATAAAAACAGTAAAAATTTTACGCGAGTACAATGACATGTGAAACGAGAAAATCTATTTTAATTGTGAAAGGCTTAGCTTAAATCATGCAAGTCGAATAAGAACTCTCGGCAACCTTCGTATGTGTTCGGCAATACGAACGGCAATATATTTGGAATTGTAGATTACCGAGATGCATAATTTATTTTATAATCCGCTACGAGTATACGAAAATTTACCTAAATTATATAAACATTTTATAAAATCTGTCAAATATGTTTTCATATTATTTGGAACAGTCAATAGACATTTTCTGAAAACAGCATCTAAATTAATTGCATTATGAGGCACCGAATGAAATTTATTTTAGTATCGTCCGGATTGTTTGTCAATAACCCCTTTACTTTAATTACAATTGTAGAGAGGGGTCTTAAAATTCAATATTTTTCGTTTTGGTATTTGGCTTTAACTTTAGATAAAATGGCTGTAGTACCCTATTATTCTAACTGATTGACCTATTGTTATAACCTTAGTCAAAAGATCTTTTGTTTTTTTTTTTTTTTCGCTACAATTTTCCATTAGGTAATCAAATACCTACGTTTGTAAGTAATTACATTTCAAAAAACTGCTATAGGAGATCAATTATTTATTTTCTAAACACTTATCAATATTAGTCACAATTGTTTTCGTATGTTCGTAGCGATAACTTGAACTTATTAAACCATAATAATAAATAGTAATGTTTTAGTATTAAATTGTCACAACTCGAAGATTTATTTAATCTAAATTCGGCTGGTAGTGACAGATTAAAGTCTGCTAGGACAGTAGCGAGCTGTCGTGTTCGTTTAAAAAGGTGTCCGAAGGCATGATTGGTTCTCCGGCGAATATTTACGTCACAAATTTATACTTTCTAACTTAAATTATGTCATTTATTTGTTAGAGCGGTTAAGCTCAGGCCTGTTTTGCACGATAAATAGGTACAATAGGTCACTTGGCTATGAATATATTTATCATAATATTTAATTTGGCATCGATTGATACGAAAGAGATGAAGATTATTTATTTTACAAGCTGGAAAGAATGTTATTGAATATTTTGGATAAATATGTAGAAAATATCATTGTTTCTGCTTACGCCTCCAGAATACAGACTTGAATTTAATCTATTACAAGTAAAAAAATTGATCACTCTTGAGATATCACAGCATTATCAAACAGTTTTCTCTGTTTCTCTCTCTTACTTACCTCGCAAGCCGCAGATGCAAAGGGTTTAGTAAACTAGACCGAGAAGAGTGTATGAGATAGAAAAAGAAAACTGTGTAGCACAGGAGTTTACCAAAAAAGGATATGTGTTCGAGTTGTGACATTTTGTATGTAACTCTACACGAACACTATGTATAGTACCTACCTATTATTACAGCCGTTATGATCGCTTATTTTAAGACTATTGTACTCTGAAGAAAATATACGCTTTTATATATATTTGGGTTTTATTTATATGCGTCGGTACCGCAGCAGAATCTGACTATTGAGCTTAAGGCTGATACCTTTTGCTAAAAAGACAAAGCTTTCTGACGCACTACCAATGAAAAGAACACAACAAAAAAGCTTCTTATATTGAGCTTCTGCAGTAGGTGCTGCGAAAGAACAGCCTCATTTCCACTTCTTCTTTGTATTATTATTGTGTAAGGTCTGTAAGTTTGTGATATATACGTATACTAGCTTTTGCCCGCGGCTCCGCTCGCGTTAATTTAGAATTTGACTATCAATTCGGGTTGTACTCTGCTTGTAATACTATAATTCAATCATGATTCGAAATACATGTGGCGCCATCTATTATCATAAGAACGTTATTGTTGTTTTCCTCGAGAACAGTCTTTTTTTTCGGAATGAAAGGTATATGTCTGGTTCCCTACATCTGACAACATACATGCAATATTTCAGGATGATCGGTTCAGTGGTTTAGGCGTGAAAAGGTAACAAACAAACAAACTCATTTTCGCTTTTATAATATTATATATAGTTAGGATTAGGATATATATGTAGATATAGATACGCCCCATAATTTTGGAGATATGGGGCGTAACCAGAAAAGGAGTGAGCGAAATATGGGTGTATGACGTCTATTTTTGGCCAACTAAGATTTTACGTTTTATCTTAAAATCGAAATATCTTTATTTATTTAGGTGACTAAGTAACACTTATGAACGTCAAGATTACACTAACTAAACAATAATATGAATTTAAATTTAAGTTTTATTTGTGCCCAGCAAACCAGCTATAGGTGGGGGACTCCTGCTTGAGAAGTAACAGCACGGAGTCGATGTGTACCGTGTTTTTCTGTCAAAGAATTCTCATTTTCTGACAAAACTCCAACAACACTTGTCGTTTCGGGCATCGAACCCGTGACCTCATACAGAGGCCGCCCTACCGCTGCGCCTCCAAGACCGTAAAAAATTTTAAGGCACTATAATCAGCGCAAGAATCTATACTAATATTATAAAGCTGAAGAGTTTGTTTGTTTGTTTGTTTGCTTGAACGCGCTAATCTCAGAAACTACTGGTCCGATTTGAAAAATTCTTTCAGTGTTAGATAGCCCATTTATCGAGGAAGGCTAAAGGCTATATATCATCACGCTAAGATCAAAAGGAGCGGAGCACCAATGAAGAATGTTTCAAAATCGGAGGGCTTTTTTTCCTTTTGAGAGCTTCTGCTGCGTGCGCTGGGTAAATAGTTCAAGTCTCGCAAAAATCATGTATGAGAGAATTGTTCCCCTTAAAAAGTTCTAAAAAAAAGTCCGCGATTATCCAAATAAATATGTTATTCATCACAAGTATTTGATTTAAAACAAAATTGCCCTTTACATCATTCGATTTCAATGAATATCTTAGGAGATATCGCAGTTTTAAAATAACATCGCGGCAAAATAATTACCCATTACAGACATAACAAACGATGTTTGTCCTGGTTTATTCTGCGTGATTTTAAATTAGCACTGTAGGTATATTTATAAAATTTTGTTCAATGGTTCTTATGTGGTTCGTGGATTTAACAAAGAAAGTTTCAGCTCCTTTAAAATTGTATTATAGGTGCCTACGACCCACTCTCTCTCTCTTATGTGACGCAGACGAAGTTGCGCGGGTCAGCTATCTATACTAATATTATAAAGCTGAAGAGTTTATAGTAGTGGATATGTCCCGGTTCTCTACGAAGAGGATATCCACTGCACTATCAAAATAAGACTCCGTTGAGTACGAATAAATGTTTATTGTTCGTAGGTATGTACATTATTATCAGGTAAACACAAAAGTTTCGTTCATTCGTCATACTGTCGTCATAGGCGACTTATAAGTCGCCTATGACGGACCGGGTCGTAGTAATTTCTTTTGTCTGACACACCTCTGACAGGTCAGCAGTGGGTGCGTTCCAAGTTGAACGCCGCCACACCACGGAGTAAGGAAAATCGATCAAAGATCGAAAGGACGAGCGAATCTCACTCTTCTGCCTGAACGTGTCGTATATTTTGGTGACGAAGTTGATGGCTGAGGTGATAAGTGAGTGTGAGGTGTAGAAGAGTTTTGAGCGTGAGGTGCAGCGGGTTGCCTGAGCACTGGCTTATGCAAGTGGGATGTGGCTGACTTATTAATGGCAGGCGTGGGTGATTCATGTGCATGGGTGTGAGGTATGTTTGTAGGTGAAGTTGGATTGCTTGTAAGTGTTGGGGTGGTTGGAGCGGCTGATTGGGAGGTACTGTCGAGGTATGCAGGTTTAATGCGATCTACACTTACAACTGCTTCTTTGTTGCCAATGACGATCGTAACTGTCTTGTCAGTTCGGCTCTTCACAGGATACGGTCCTGAATACGGCGATTCCAATGGCGGTTTTACATGGTCAGCTCGTAAGAAAACATGTGAGGCAGTAGCAAGATTCTTAAACACGAAAGCATTCTTAGAACCATGACGCGAAGCGGGAACAGGTCTCAAATCCGACATAGTTGTCCTCAATCGGGAAACGAAATCCGTAGGGTCAATGGTGTATAATTTGTACGGAACAGCAACCATCTCGCCAGGCAGATGAAGCGGCTCACCGTACACGAGTTCAGCTGATGAAGCCAAGAGATCGTCTTTAAGCGCTGCACGCAGGTGCAGAAGCACGATGGGTAATGCTTTTAACCAAGATTCATTACGGCACATCAAGGATGCTTTGAGTTGTCTGTGTAGGCGTTCAACCATTCCGTTAGCACACGGATGATAGCTGGTCGTTCTAAGCTTTTTGTTGCCCAATAGTTCCATAAGCTTACGGAATAGATCCGACTCAAATTGCCTTCCCTGATCTGTCGTTATAAGAGAAGGTACGCCGAACCTGGAACTCCACCCAAAGAGCAACGTCTCAGCTGTTTCTTCGGCTGAGATACCACGCATAGGCCATGCCTCAGGTCATCTGGTGAACCTATCAATCGAAGTGAGGAGGTAACGATAGCCTGCGCATATGGGAAAAGGCCCGACGATGTCTATGTGGATGTGACGAAAACTTCCAGATGGTGACTCAAAATCACGTAATGGTGAAAATATGTGGCTCGTAACTTTGTTGCGTTGGCACGACAAGCAAGATCTCGTCCACTTTGCAACATCTTTGCGCATAGAGGGCCATACGAACCTATCCGTGACAAGGTGTGACGTTGCACGTATACCAGGATGGCTTAGTTGGTGAAGCTTGTCGAAGTATTTACGACGGTAAGGTGTTGTGAGGAATGGACGTGGTATACCAGTAGTGGTGTCGCAGAAAATCAGGACATCAGTACCAGGTACGGCGATCTTCTCCAAACGGAGAGCAGTTCCATCACGCAGAAGCGTATGAAGTTCCTCGTCATCTTTCTGAGAATTTGCTAGAGCAATGTAATCATCATCTAAAGAAATGGCTTCGATGCGCGACATTGTATCCGCCACGACGTTTTCCACGCCTTTAATGTAAGCTATATGCGTCGTGTACTGTGATATGAATGTGAGCTGATTTAACTGAACTGGTGGCAATTTCTCCCTACGCTGAGTAAAAGCATAAAGGAGGGCTTTATGGTCCGTGTAAATAGTACAATGTTGTGCTTCTAAAATATATCGGAAATGTTGCACCGACTCATAAACTGCCAGTAACTCACGATAGTAAGCAGGCCATGAAGATTGTCGCGAATTAAGTTTTTACTAAAAAACGCTAATGGTTTCCATTGTGAGCCGTCGTATTGTTGAAGGCACGCTCCCACCTGAGTACTGGACGCATCCGTGAAAAATCCTAACGGAGCGTTAGGAAGAGGGTGCGCAAGTAAAGTGGCTTGTGCGAGACTATTTTTACAGGCACCAAACGCTTTTTCCGACTCTGGCGTCCATGGTACAGGTTTGGCTCCCTTAAGCTTGGAGTCTGCTAATATGTTGACCAACGGCGCCTGCGGTTCAGCCGCGCGAGGTAATCAGCGCCTGTAATAATTTACCATGCCCAGGAACCTGCGGAGGCCCTGAACGGTTTTTGGAAGTGGGAAGTTCTGGAGAGCATCAATTCTATTCTGAGCAGGGCTTATGCCATCTCTCGATACGCGATAACCCAAGAAAATGACCTCTTTTTTTCCTAAAACACATTTAGCCGGATTCACAACAACGCCGAAATCCGCCAGCCTTTGAAAAAGAGTGCGAAGATGCTTATAGTGCTCTTTTTCATCGCGAGAAAACACAAGTATATCATCGATGTAGGGAAAGCAAAAGTCAAGGTCGCGAACAATATCATCCATAAAACGCTGGAACGTTTGCCCAGCATTCCACAGTCCGAACGTCATGTATGGGAACTCATAGAGGCCGAAAGGAGTAGTAATGGACGTCTGGCAGATATCCTCACTGTGGACCGGTATTTGTTGGTAGGCTTTTACCAGGTCGAGGGTGCTGAAGACGGTAGAGCCAGCAGTATTGTAACTGAAATTCCCAACATGACGAACGGGATAGCGGTCAGGGATGGTCCTTGCGTTCAATCCTCGATAATCCCCACAAGGCCTCCAAGAAGAATCTTTTTTCGGAACGAGCTGTAATGGGGAAGACTAAGGGCTCTTGGACGGCCTTGCTGTACCAATCTTGATCATATCATCAAACTCTTTTTTAGCGATCACCAACTTATGGGGTGCAAGACGGCGAGGTCGACAAGAAACGAGAGGACCGTCTGTTGTATTTATATAATGCACCGTTGAATGTTTGATTTCTCTATGAAGCCCGGGTGGTCGTGTGATAGTCGGAAATTCAGCGAGTAGTTTGGCGAAATGCGACCCTGATCCAGGGACTGCAATAGTTTTTACGCTCGCTTGTCCTACGACTGCAATTGAAGTTGGCACTGATATACCGGTTAGGCCATCCAGAAGACAATTGTTGCTACAGTCAGGAAGCAAATGATAATGCGCGAGGAAATCAGGTCCGATTATAGGAGTGCTTGCATCAGCTACCACGAACTGCCAACGAAACTCTCGCCGCAAACCAAAATTAAGAACCAACGAAACACTTCCATAGGTTTTGATTGAGCTGTCGTTGGCTGCACTGAGCTGGTACTCAGTAGGAGGTATTTTCTTACCGAGCAACTTCCGCGGGTAACAGCATAAATCAGATCCCGTATCAATCAGAAATCTGACGTTGGATGTTTTTTCTGAAATAAAAGACGGCGGCTTGGAGTAGTGCAATCAGCTGCCGCCACTACTGACTGCTTTGCCTGTTTTCCTGTTTCCAGGAGCAGGGATTGATGCACTTGACAGCTTTGGGCCCAAATGATCTGTGATACCAGCAATGATTTGTGGTAGGTGACTGGCAACGGCTACGGCTTCTTGATTGACTTCGATTGCGGCTTCGACCACGACTGCGATCATGAGTGAGCGCGGCGACTTCAGCAGTTAGACGCCGCATTTCAGACATAAATGCCTGCATGCCAAAGAGATCATGACCAGCAGCCGGAATGGAATCGCTCGCAGCTCTTGGAGTAGCGGCATGAACGGAATTATTGTAAGTGGGGACCGCGACATTGGGGATTACTTCCAAAATGGTATCAGCTTGCGCGGCAATTTCGTCGAGCGGATCTGGCTTGGCTGCTACTATCGCTTGAACATGTTGCGGTAGACGCCGCAAAAACAGTTGTCGCAAAATACCCTCGTCTTTTAAAGTGCTACCGGCAAGCGATCGTAAGTGTCGCAAAAATTGCTTAGGCTTGCGGTCACCTAACTCTTCTTCCGAAAGCAATTGCCGAACCCTTTGTTGTTCTGACTGAGACAATCGACGAATCAGCTCTTTTTTTAAGTAATCATATTTGTCGGACTGCGGTGGGTCAGTGACAATATCTTCGATTTCCACTGTCACCTTAAAATCTAGTTGAGCGATGACGTGACGTTCCAAGTTGAACGCCGCCACAAGTTTGTTTGTTTGTTGGTTTGAACGCGCTAATCTCAGGAACTACCGGTTCTATATATATATATATATCATCACGCTACGACCCACGGGAGCGGCGCAGTAACGATAAACGCGGGTGAAACCGCGAGAACATCTAGTACTATATAAAGTATGTAAGGCTATTGGTTAATCAGGAGGCGCCGGCGATATCCCATAGCATATGTAGCCAAGATTCCGTTAAATACTTGCAGCACCAGAGTAAACTCCTGCACATTTTAAACCTTCAAAAATGTAGTTACTGGGCTGTGAGTCAAAACTCGCTGTGGTCTTCCTTGTACATACAGTCATACATATGTACATAATAGCCTTCACTTATATTCTCGAAGAGATAGATAAAGATGTATTTCACAAACAACTACAATTTATCATTTCGCTAACTGTAGTTTTAGATCTTACGTAAGGGAGCTGGTCCATTGCTGTCCTGTCTATTGGTCACAGTTCCAGACTTTGTAGTCCGGAACTGTGTACCATTTTTTAGAGTTCGAAAAAACTCTTATACCTACTTACAACAGCTTTGTTCGTCTGTCTGTTATACAACTTTCAACTCAAGAACCGTAAGAGCTAGACACTCGCGGTCAACGCCATTCGACTCAGCATAGTCGATATATCCCCGAAATGACTATGACCTTTGACATCTGACCTGAAGGTCACGTGGTATCACGTGACCTTTGCATATTACTTGAACCATTTTACCGAACTCTAAGATTTATGGCAATTCATTGCCGTTTCTCACTTGTTTCTGTATATGTCAGATATGTGCCTCGATAATACTGTCCGACCCGAGTAGAATACACTACCGCTACACCACAGAAAGACCTAGCTACTTTTTAAAGTATATGTACTACTAACATCTGCCATTAAAGATATCACCAGTACAATAAGACTGTAAACAACTTTTGAACATCCCCTTTTCTCTACGACTAGTCCAGTTTATGATATAGCGTTCCCCTACACCAACCTTTAAAGGTTATATTAGGGGAACAGCTGTACCTTCCAGTGCCCGAGAGCACCTTCCGGGACTAGTTATAGACAGTTCTTGTCCCCAAATCTCGACTCTCCATCCTAACCTCAGAAATCCAGTTCTCGTAAGCGAGCTTTCTCGTGCCCAAGTGACACTACCTATTTTCCAGATAGGTACCGGAGCAATAAAGCCGCTTACCACCTGCAACTCTTGGAGTTGCTAACGAAAACTTCGCTAAAGCCGACGGAGAAGCCGCCTCCCATATCTCCAGTATGGTACCGGAGTTGTATAAGGCACACTCACTTCCCGACGTACATCCATACGCCTAACCAAATAGACAACATTTGAACAATTAGACACCAGTCCATTACCACCCTATTTGTTCGAAATTCCTCCGTCGAATGAGACATTAGCATACAAACCCTCTGTTGTCGGCGCGACGCTCAAATTATCATGATTATCATAATTTCTGCGCCGTTAGTCCACTGATACCCGAGACGATCCAACTATTGAGTTCAAAATGATTATTATGTAAATATTAACCCTTTTGTTTGGAGTGTCATTGACCGCGGTTTATTTAATGGTAGGTATTTATTTATTTATGTGACTAAAGAACTTACAATTATTATTGTAATACTTATTTATATATTTGTTTAGTCTTAGAACATTAGTTCTTTCTTAGGTAGGTATACCTAATATTGAGAGTCCGTCTGCCCTTAAGATCACTCGCGTCATATGTCATTAAAGTATAGCCTGAATTAATTATATATATATTAATCCTTTGGTATATTGTTAAGTGAAACAGTGTACTTACCTACTAAATTAACAAACTACCTAAATATATTACCTACATCGGTCTGGATATTCACTTCATCATATTATGTACCTATAAGCAAAAACTATTGCCTTGTTATATCATGACACAAAAGAGGTTCTTCTTCTTCTTTTCGTGTGGTTAGTGGCCAACCTGTTGTCAAGAGTTGTTCAAGCCGCCCGTAGGCCTCTGACGTGGCCTAACGACTGCTGTCCATTTGACAACAACCGGGATCGACTTTTTACGTGCCCTCCGAAGCACGGAGACGCTCAGATGAAATACTACTAAGTGGTCACCCATCTATAGACTGACCACACCGAACGTTGCTTAACCTCGCTAATCGTTTACCGATCAGTGAGTGCAACTGGCTATGAGCGCCTCTACAGTAGAGTATTGTACTGTACTTACGGTAAGCTGTGATAATAAAAGTTTCGTACTATGCGAATATTCGCATATCGGATAAAACTAGTTTACGCCCACGATTTCGCCCGTATCGATCCCATGATAAAAAATATTCTGTATTAATCTAGGGCATTGTACACCTGTATGTCAAGTTTCATCTAAACACGTTCAATGGTTTTCGCGTTATTGCGTAACAAACGCCCAAAATCTTCACAATACATTTATAATATTAAAAGGACAAGGCTTTGACACATATACACACACACGCCTAACAGTTAACATAGATTCCTTTTTTTATACAACTAAGGTGGCAAACAAGCATACGGCACACCTGATGGTAAGTGGTCACCGTAGCCTATGGACGCCTGCAACACTAGAGGCATCACTTGCGCGGTGCCGACCCTTTAGGAAAGGACGTGGGAAGGAAAGGGAGCAGGATGGGGGCAAAGGGGTGATTGGGCCTCCGGTACTCTCACTCACCGAACGAAATACAACAGTAGGACTACTGCTATTTCACGTCGATATTCTGTGAGAGGGCAGTCCTTCCCCGGTCGAGCCGGCCCATTCATGCTGAAATCAGCACGCATGGACATCCCGGAAAGGGTAAACAAGTAGTTTTGAATCGTCCTTCATTCGACAACTATATTTTCAGGCCCCAAGAAATAAACGAACCAACTGCCAAATTCGCTTCCACCACAAACATCCAACCTTCTAAAAATATTAATAACTTTTCACTTTTTAAATATTATTATGATGTAGGTACTACTTACTAAGAGTAAATAAACGCTAAAACTCGCACCCCACCACATTCACTACTCCAAATGTACCGAAAACTGTTATACAAAGTTGAAATTAACATGTTTGTCTTCGATGACCCACGGCCCTCGAGGCCCCCGGCAGCCGCGGGGTCGGAACAAAAACCTGACGTTTTGGGGACACGGGTCCAACCCGGTCCCCTGTTGTCGGAAGTGAGGAGATGTGACACGATACGGCTCGGTTATTCAATTGTTGGAGCTCATTTATTAAATTTAATATACATATACATATATTATGTTTGATTGTAATTTGTTGTTATTTAAATTGAAACGTGGATCATCTGTAGGCAAGATTGAATCCCAAAAATCTCGTCTTCATCTATGTAGGTATGTAGCAACACTAAAGAACTAAAAAGCTTAATTCACATTACCAATTTATTTAAGTTATAAATTGTACCCACATATCAGCGATAGCCTATCGGGTGACTAGAAATGCCACGCAAAAGTCTCGAGTTTGATCCGAGCTGCAAAGATATGAGATGGCAAAGTGGAACTTCAGAAAGAGCGCGTCAAAAATCTATAAAATCACCAGTTTTCAAAACTGCCAGTGAACTCTTCAGGTCATAGTTTCTTACGTTAATGCTTAATGAGAAATTGATACACATGTCCAAAAAATGTTTTCTATTACACATCTGAATTGTAATAATAATTAATATTCGAAGACTAGGCATACGCATTATGTAATAGCGATGTCTAGAGTCTTTGTATTTAGGGTACGACAATAACTACTGGGGTTAAGCAGATCACTAATTAAAACATATCGATCGCAATTCGCATAGGTACTAGAGTAGCGAGCCACTTTGATTATGGGACTTTATTTACACTTTACCTGCTCAGCTTGTCATAATATCAGCCCTGTGTATAAGCTAACCTACTGCTGGGCCTCTTGTTAGCGTGAAAAGGGTTAGGGCATAGGCCAGTGTGGGTTTATAGACTACGATATTTTCGAGAACATTATGGAGAACTATCAGATATGCAGGTTTCCTCACGATGGATTCCTTCACCGTTAAAGCGATTGATAAAATTAGCTAGGTATATAATATGCACATATCGCGTGCCTTGGAATCAAACTCGAGACTGCTGCGTGGTAGTCTTATCATCCTAATATTATAAAAGCGAAAATGAGTTTGTTTGTTTGTTTGTGACGCTTTCACGCCTCAACTACTTAACCGATCATCATGAAATTTTGCATACACGTTGTCAGGGGTACAGAATAGAACATAGGGTATCTTTCATCCTGAAAAAAATTACTGTTCCCGAGGAAAACAACAATAACGTTCTTATGATAATGGATGGCGCCACGTGTCTTTCAATCATGATTGAATTATATTATTACAAGCAGAGTACAACCCGAATTGATTGTCAAATTCTAAATTATTATAAAGTATTCTATATAATCCAAACATATCAGTATTAACTATACAGGCGATACAAATGTAGATAATATTCGATTTCAGTGCTATTCGTCATTTGGCACATATATTATCACTGTCCTCCTCTATAGTTCAGCATTTACTGACTCACACGCTTCAAATGTAAAAAGGTGGTCACAACTTGGCTGAAAACACTCAGCTACGACGAGACAGAAAACCTTTTACAATTGACGTACACTCCCCCCTCTCTCTCTCTCACACACACACACACACACACACATATATAATAATAATAATAATTTTTATTGACATGTTTCATACAGTTTAAAACAGAACTCCCTAACACCTACACTAGTAAACACTGTGTTGCAGGTGCCGGCGTCTTCCCCTTGTATAGTGACAATATTATTTATAACATCAACAAAGATAATGACAGAAAAAAAAACATGCAGAAGATAAAAATTGTAAATGTAAACTATGTATACTCACTCTCATTCATAAGCTTCTGCATACTGCCAATTGGTAGTAATTTTTACTTATACCACCGAGACACTTACCTGACATTCATGTACTGCATGAGTTCAGTGCCTGGAGAGGCTGGTAATCTGTCATACAGGTCTCCTAGTACAGATACCAGTCTCTCACATAGTAGCAAAAAACATGTCTAGACTAAGTTTCTTTTGTGCAATTTTGTATTTTATAGCTATGTGAGAGAGAAACAATAAACTATTATTATTGAAATTAAACTACTATATACGGCTTTTATCGCGTTGTTTATTTGACACACACAATTTTGAAAACTGTTACACTACTATTACTATAAAACTTTACTAATTTTTAAGCTAATTGAATTATTGAAACTATTAAAACTATTTATACTATTATTATACTATTTATATTTACATTTACACTTTCCCCGACGTTTCGGTTGCTTTTTAGCAGCCATGGTCACGGAGAGACCCTACCCGTGACCATGGCTGCATAAAGTGTCAAATAAACAACGCGATAATATCCGTATATAGTAGTTTAATTTCAATGAATAACATTCGCGTAAACAGAAGACAATATTTTGTAAACTATTATTATTATTAATAGTAGAAGGACAGTCAGTCACACAGTATTCTGTACTCTGTGGAAAGTAATATTCCGCACACGGTTACTGCTAATTGTAAATCAAAGCCAAGTCTCATTGGTTATTTAATAATATAATAATAATAATAATATTCTACCACATACACACAACACCATCTAGCCCAAACTAAGCAGAGCTTGTACTATGGGTACTAGACAATGGATAAACATACATATACATATATATAAATACATATTTTTTTGTAAATACATACATAAATTATACATAGAAACACCCAGACCAAGACAATCATCCATGTTTATGTACGCAAATGTTTGACTTGTGCGGGAATCGAACCCGCGACCTAAGGCGTGGCAGTCGGTTACACTAACCACTAAGCCATCGAGGCCGACACTTCACACATCAAACGAAATGTGAGTGTACTACAACTCTACTTACACCTGCCCACTATTATTGCCGTAAGGTTATGTAGCAGAAATTATATCTAATACATTCCTCTTACAAAAAAACCAGGACTTTATTACACCAGCCATCTGTAACACAATGAATTGCTTTAACTGTTCCACTTTATTATATATACTGTCCGACCTTAGGCGTGGCAGTCGGTTACACTAACCACTATGCCATCGAGTCGTCAAGTTTTCTTAGGATATTTATAATACCATTTCTTCTTATATAGACTTAGTGATAGCCACCATTGTGTGGTGTAGCACATCTCTCCCTAATCCTCCAGGCATATCCGGCATGATGTTATGTTATAAAACGTGATACATATTAATCCCCAAATTCGTCCGCCCGCCGCTTTAATTAAGTGTTTTTCGGCGCTCGCTTCATTTAGACTTAATTTGATTAGCATAATGTTTCGGAGTGGCCGTTGCGTAACAAGAACAATTGCATGGATATGGCGTAAAGCCTTACACACGCCATCTTGTGACTTAAATTCAGCATGTTGATTATGCCAGAGGAATAGACGTTGTTGAAATTAAACTACTATATACGGATTTTATCGCGTTGTTTATTTGACACTTTATTACAAAATTTTGAAAAACTGTTCACTACTATAATTACTATTAAACTATACAAATTTTTTAAGCTAATTGAATTATTGAAACTATAACTATTTATACTATTACTATACTATTATACTATTTATATTTATGTTTACACTTTCCCCGACGTTTCGGTTGCTTTTCAGCAGCCATGGTCACGGGGAGACTAAGATGGTAGTTGTCTCAATGTTCCAGTGTAGTTATTTCAAAGTACCCGAACAGAATTTAGTCATGGGTGTTTCTATTTACGCAGAATGAGCTCAAAGTATCATGAAGTCTAGCTGTGGTTTGCTTCTTCTTGGGTTTGACTATTTGAATTACTGGATCCCAAGCTGGTGGTACATTCCAACCATCTTCTCTATTGAAATTAGTATGTTTCTTGATTTCAATAGCCTCGCGAAGCATCCTTGGTAGGAATCGGTGTTCTTTAGCGAGCATCTGTGGTTTGTCAAATCTCAGGTAGTGGTTGGTCCCCTGTTGCACATGTTCACACACAGCAGGCTTCAACGAGCGTTGGTGTTTTACATCAGCTTTAGCTTAAAAATTTGTATAGATTAATAGTAATTATAGTAGTGTAACAGTTTTTTAAAATTTTGTAATAACGTGTCAAATAAACAACGCGATAAAATCCGTATATAGTAGTTTAATTTCAATGAATAACATTCGCGTAAACAGAAGACAATATTATGAATAGACGTTGTCTTTTGGAAGACCCATAGTGTTTACTTAGTGGTACGTTAAGTAGGTACCTACTTGATTTTTAGTGGTTAAGATAGCAGTCACTAAATCGTATAGTAAGTATACATATGACTGCCTCCGTGGCGCAGCGGTAGTGAATGCGACTGTTGTGCGTGAGGTCTCGGGCTGGAATCCCGGGTCGGGCCAACAAAAACTTATTGGGTTTTTCTGTTAAGAAATCTCAATAGCAGCCCGGATTTAGGAAGTTGGCGGTGTTAGACACCCCCGTGCCTCGGAAAGCACGTAAAGCCGTTGGTCCTGCGCCCTATGTATCTCCGGTCGTGTCGAATTACCGTCCTATCGGATCATCAGAGTTAGGGAACAGAGAGTGCACTTGTGTTTGCGCACACACTTGTGCACTATAATATCTCCTGTGCAGAGGGCTAGTCTCCGTTAAGTCTGGCCTCCGTGGCCGCAATTCGGTCTGGAGGACTTATACATATACAAGCCCCCTTTTTTATCTCTAAAGGAAAAGGCAGAGGCTACACCTACTTTTCAATTATCATAAGAGGGCAGCATATTACAGAAAATATATTGAAATCTACTCAAAAATAAATAAGATGAAAGCGTTTCAAATTTTGTATTAGGTGTAATTGTCAAATGACAGATAAAGGATACACGATACAAACTATGTATGACGTAATCGCTATTTAAACGCAGCTGTTTGAGGGAGATAGTGATAGTGATGACACCCACTACGAACCCCCTTTTTTATATCCAAGAATATTAATTTCTTTCTTTTTCTGCAACCAATTTTGATACTGTTTGCACAAAAAGATTTCTTTTGATTGTTATTTAATCTTGTGTGTATAAAAATTAAACATACGCAACTATCCTATTGTTTTAACTAAACAAAACTTTTATAATAAGCTTTGAGACCGCATATTCCTACACAGTCTCGAACCTCAAAAGGGTATATGAAATGTACATTTCGCCAGCTGTGGATTAAGACCCTAACCTATTGGCATTTATAAATAGTAGGTACGTCCTCTATTTAAGCATGTACTGCTACTAAAACTTTTTTTTTATCCAACTAAAGTGGCAAATAAGCATACGGCCCACCTGATGGTAAGTGGTAACCGTAGCCTATGGACGCCTGTAACACCAGAGGCATCACTTGCACGTTGCCGACCCTTTAGGAAAGGAGGAAAAAAAAAGGAAGTGGGGAGGAGAAGGAGCGGGAAGGGAGAAAGAGAGTGATTAGGACTTCGACACTTTCACTCACCGAACGAAACACAACTGTTGGAATACTGGCATTTCACGTCGATTATCTGTGAGAGGGTAGTCCTACCCCAGTCAAGCCGGCCCATTGATACTGAAATCAGGGAGGCTCTACTACTTTTAAGGATACACTTTATTTAGCTTTTTACAGATATATGTAACTGCTATGAGCCGGTTATCACAACACGCAGGAGACGCGACCATGATGATAACAAACATATTATAAACCATTTGTATAAACTCCATCACTTATGATCCGGTGTGCATGTGTGTTTTTTGTTATATTTAAAACGAGTACAAAAATCGTCATTCTTCTTTTTTTTTATATATACATGTGAGGGCTTTTAATTGGCAAACTGAAAATATTATAATTGTTATATTTCATAGTTTTAATTAGTCCGTAAGCCTTCTGTAAAACTAAATAAATAAATTCGGCAAGCTTACAGCAGCGTTATGCCATATCCTTTCATTTCAGTGTTCAGTGTGCATGGCCCTGTTCGCCACCGTAATTATGAATGACACCGTAACGCTGAGGACCGGTAATTATGTCCACGGATATACACGTTAAATGTAACAGTGGAAATTACACAAGAGCCACATTTTTGGGCTTTTAAACTTTGAAATAAAAACATAGAAAGCCGCTTATTTTGGCTTGTCGTTTACTTCAATTACCTGCGTAGCTACGTGGAAAATTACGTAAAGTAAAACTTAAATAATAAAGAACTTAATAAAAAAATATAAACCGACCACAAAAAAGAATAATGGACGAAATATAATTATCTTTTAGTCTTACTAAACTGCGAAGAGAATGTAATCAACATATGTAGGTCGTTATCAAGTAATTGGATTATTATTATATTATTAGTATCTTAGCTGCTAGTTTGGCACTGACTCCCTGTGATCACCTGAAAGCTGTACTAAAAACAAGAAAACACAGTAATATTTATTCTAAATATGTGTACACAGCATGTTTAAAACAGATACAATACATAAACATATTTACACTATTAAACATATTTGACTATACTAACTTAGAACATTAGCAAATTAATGTTTAAATAAGAAGAAGTATTATGTTTAACTTCAACATATAAAATCGACGGTTAACCGATAAATATTTCTCAAGAAATTCGCCCATATTTCTTAAGAAATGTGCAAAAAGTTTTGTGACATTTTTAATGCTTCATTGAGCCAAGGTATCTTTCCCAGCAAATGGAAAGTTGCACGAATCTCACCGATTTTCAAAAATGGTGACATATCTGATGTATCAAATTATCATCCTATCTCTATCCTCTCATCAATTGGTAAAGTCTTTGAATCACTAGTGGTAAAAAAATCTATTGGCATGTTAAACAACAGCTTCATCCCGCGCAACATGGTTTTCTTCCTAGGAAATCCACAACCTCAAATCTTTTGTGCTTTACCAGTGATATTGCAGATGCACTGGATGGGGAAGGGGAGGTCCATGCTGTGTACACCGACTTTAGCAAGGCCTTTCATCTCATAAATCATGACATTCTCCTTGAAAAGATTGCTTGTATGTGTATTCATGGTTCGTTGTATCGTTAGTGTGAGTCTTACCTCAAAAACCGATCACAAATGGTAGTCATACAGGGATTCAAAGAAAAGCAGCAGATGTTTTGTATCTTTTTAAGTTGATAAATAGTATCATAGATTGTGAAGCTTTGCTGGAGAGGATACGAATTGTTGTTTCGCGCCAGAGTAGTCGCTTGTACAGCAGGCGCACATTTGAGTTGCCTAGATGTCGAACTAATGTGGGGCAACATGCTCCGCTTTAAAGAATGTTTTCTAGCTACAATGGTGTGAGACAGCATTTTGATATTTTCTCCGGTAGCCTAACTGCAGCCAAAATTGTTGTCAGGAAAATCTTAGATGGTAAGTTCTCTGGCACTTAGGCCTAGCCTGTAACTATATTATTATTGTTATTCTTTTCTTTTCATTAATTTTAAATATTTTTATAAATTTTAAATATTGTAAACAACATCAACATAACATGATCTAACTCGTATTCACAAAGCATGCTGTGTTCACTATTTAAAGGCATGCAATTTATTATTTATGTTAATATATAGTGTGTAAGAATGTGAAAATTGTATTGCCCGATTTGTGAACCAACAATAAAAAAAAATAAAAAAACTTTATTTTCCGTGCTAGTCAAATGACTGTGTTATGGTATATAATTTGACTTTACAGATGATAGCCAGTATATTGTATATATGTAGACAGTATATTGTAAACTGCTTCATTGCAGTAACTGTAAACGCCAGTGCTATCGATTACTGATAATGAAGTGATGTTTTTGTTTTCACAGAATTTCGCCGGATAGTCAATAGGCGAACGACAGTGTCATATGACTATAGCTAGCAAAATTGAGATAACTTTGCCAAACAATTTTCAAATATAAAACAATTTGGAATTTATTTTTAAACCACATATTACAGTTGAGAGGGAAAAGTATGTAGATCTTTTTATTCGCAAAAACAACAGATTGTCAAAATAAAACTTAAATTTTTCATATTTCTCACAAAAAATGCTTGGCTCTGCATAAAATACCAGAATATAATGTTACAATCAGTAATAATAATATTGTTAAACGTTTTTTGCACAATTCAATCACGAAGTAATTTTGAAAAGCTCATACTCAAAGTCCCCGCCATCAAATTAATGTGCAACTTTCCTAAACACACAAAAGCCCGTATAAAAAGTATAAAAAAGCGAAATGAAAGTCTAAAAGTAAACAAGAAACAGTGTTCCTCGCGAAAATCAGGCAAATCTTGTTCAAATAACCCTTGCCACCGACCCCTCGTTAGGTACCCGACGGCCATAGATTATTAGCGAATATGGTAAAGATGTGACATCAATGAAGTGGCAGTTATTAGGTTTTTACCTACGAGACAATTTTTCTTCTAGAAAGCTTACTTTGATTTATAGTTAGGTTAGCATTTCCCGAACCAGAGTAAATTAAACTTTTTTGAAGGTTCGTTCTACGGGGCAATTACGATGCCTTTAAAGTAAGTGGTTACTGTAATAATGTAGCATAAAATGGTTGCAATTCCATGGATATCAAGTGCTCATTGTTGACACTACATAATGTAGACGCTTTTTATACTGACTATTAGAAATGTAGAAATCCAGAAACATGTCTAGAAATCTATCAATATTTTGTACAAGGAATACATTATTTCTCTGTTTATGATTATTAATAAAAAGAGGTACTTATGATACTGTAGAATCTTACTCAGTTATCATTAAGACTTCGACCAGATGTGCTTAAGACCTGCGTTTTATATGTATTAGATACTATCATTTGACACTCAATTCTTTTCATAATATTGTGTTTTATTTTCTATATAAGTACTGGAAAATAATTTCTTTAGAACCAGTGTACCCAATTTGTTATTAATGATTTATTTTGTTATTGTATTACACAAATGCATCTTTATTACAAAAAATCTCATTAAATCAAAGTTGTAATAGAATTTAATTTCGCAAAGTCTAATACTGCTAAACTTTAACACTCAAACACTTATAAAATTCAAACACAATAAAACTACAAATCCCAAATAAAATTCCTCTAAGAAACCAAAGGAAATTAGGCATCAAACAACAAAAACAATTACCCCTTTTCTTTAATATTACTCTATACCAACCAAGAACGGTAGAACAATAAGTGAAATTATATCCAGCGCTATTTTTGTGCAAATATCCTCAAGAATCCTCCCTTTCGTTTAGAAACGGTGTGTTGACGAGCTCGGGCGGAGTCGGGAGACATCTATTGTCTTACTTTCATACTATTATGTTGTTACTTGTTGATTTAGCTGATAGAGAACGAACTTTAGTTTTTCAGACGGAAAATGGCGTCCTTTAAACAAAGACTTCTAGATTGTTAGTTCTTATCTTAAGATAGTAAAAGTACTGGATTTGTTGGTTCAGAAAGTATACTTAGATATTTCTAGTGCTATTAATATTCCTTTTATCTACTTTATTTTGTGCTACCTTCTGTTTGTTTGGATAGACCTGAAGTGGTATGTTTTACCGACAACCCTCAAGTCGGTCACTTATGTATAATGACCCATTTTCTTTTAATGAAAAGACCATTTCAGCACTAGGAAAAAATTCTGTGCCGCAGGATCTTTACGAACATTAAAACAACGGACATTTGTGGATCATACAATTTTTTGGCCCGTATGGGTCGTACTCACAACAATCGACGCAGTAGCTGTGATGAGGTTTAATATTTTTATTCTGTTTTTACATACATACATAGATTCACGCTTGTTTCCCAGGGGTAGGCAGAGACTATGGATTTCCATTTGCTACGATCCTGACACACTTCTCTGGCTTCATTCACTTTCATCACATTCCTCATACACGCTCGCCGGTTTAAGGTGCTCTTAAGCTGGCCTTTGTCCAGAAAGTCTCCGATTCTGTTTTTATTTTCGATTAATGTGTATACCGTGGGTTAAGTAATAGAATTAAGAGCGCATCTCGACGTTAAACAATTACGTTTGACGAGTTTAAAAGCTGTAATATATCTAAGTTCCCATTGTAAGACTGAGGCTACAGTAGGCAGCGATTCGCGATGCGACTGTGAAAGCGAAACGATATAAACATGGAATGGCTACATTATAAGCGAACATTTTTAATGAATTCGCTTCAATTTCGCTGACAAGTTGATGTAGCCGATGCTGTGATTACACTAATTTTGTTTCTATTGCATAAACAAATCAAAGATTAATAGCGATATATGGCGTACGGTGTAGCCATAAACGTGAATATGAACTATTTGTTTTTATCACTTACGTATCGCAGGTCGTGTCGCGGACTAATGTAGCCTTAGCCTTAAGGACATAAATAATATAAAAAATCGTTCTCTACGTACAATGGTCCAATTATGAGGCAAATATATACCCAACTGACTGAACTATATTACTTTTGCGTCGAAAGTTACCTAAGCAGTTTCCTTGGTCATGTGTAATAACCAGGGCTCGTTCATTGAGAAGCCTGAAGAGAAGAAGGTAATGGCAGAGGTAGGTATGCGAGTCTTCAGAATTAATACTCACTTGGCAAATGGCACTAACAGCGTTGCTACTCTTTTAATGGTATTCTGTGAGAGCTTGATTCTTTTTAGGTGAGCAGGATCATTCCCTCCATTAGCAAATAATTGACAATGGCAGGCTCTGTCACTCTTAAATAACTGCACAGTTAGCGCAATAGCTTAAGTTGTCATCTCGCTATACTGTCAATATGCCAAGCGCTGTGTGCTGATGATATCACATGGGACCAAAGATTGTTGGTTTTACAAGTAATAATAATAATCTCTTACGCCTGCCGCGGCTAGTGTCTCGGTAAGTGTCTCATCTCACTTTAAACTAAAACTCTCGAAGGGCCTCTGCCTGTTGGACCCATGTCCCCGTGTAAGTCTCCCAAAGGGCTGGGTATTTTCCTAACATATTAGAGAAATACCAGTGAAAGAGAAACAAACAATAATAATAAATTTATTTGTTCTCAAAAATATACAGCTGGCTCTTAATCTCATATAAAGTAATTTGCGATGCGCACAAACGAGACCCACACTACAACCAAATACAATCATATAATATATAATTTAAGCTAGTTAGTAGTGTCGTTATTGGGTTCGCCTGAATGCATACGTGCACATCGCTAAATATAACCATGGAAATTATATTATACAAAGAGTAAGAAGTCGTCGTTGGCTGCTATACTAGTATAAACTTTGTCACAGCAGCCAGCGTCTTCCACCCTATATGACACAACATAATCATTCATATCATTTAACGTAAAAGATTGTTAATCAAAATAAAAATAAACAAAAATTACTTCTAAAGAAATCCAAAATAGGTAACTAGTCTGTTTTAAAGCTGATATAATGTGTGTGTGTGTGTGTGTGCGTGTGAGGGTGTGTATGTGTATGTGTGTGTATGTATGTGAGTGTGTGTCTGTGTGTGTGCATAAGTGTGTTCGAGTTTCTATGTACGGGTCTGTTGGTGTGCATATACTCAGTAAGGCATTCTTTGTGTCCATTGTTCCAATAATTGTAAAGTCGCTCGCGATACAATAATCTCTCTGAGAACATTTAATTATCGGTAACTGTACACATGGCGTAGTGGTTTAAGTGGTCGCCTCGCCGTTACCATTGCGCCGAGTATTGTGGGTTCGAATTCTACACAGGATAGAAATTAGTGTGGTCCACAACTGGTTGTTCCGAGTCTAGGTGTTCTTTGTGTCCGTTTTTAGTAGTTTAATTCCAATGACTTTCTTTTCTTTTTCTTTGCTCTGTCAAAATGACCACACTCCACCTGATGGTGAGCAGTCGTGTGGTCTAAGAGCAGTGGCCTCCACACCGCCCTCATAGTAGCCGAGGCGATGTTGAGGTCTCTACTTTGACGGCCTGAGAAGGTGCTTTTTCACGCCCCGCTTAAAGGACCCAGGATAACTTTCTATACTATAACTTTCACGTATATTTAAGACAACATTATGCAAAAAATTTAACTAAAAAACAGAAATATTCATTTCCAACATTAATACAGACATCAAATAGAGCCAAAAATAAAACGAAATAAAAACTAAAGAACTCATAATACCATTACATTTTACTTAAATATCTCATAAAATTTTACTCGACAAACAGGGACGTTAAATCCTGCCTTAATTATAACTGGAACGAGTCTACCTTTTTAAATTTTCGTCTAAATCCGCCTGTGACAAGCATCTCTAGGCTTATGTCGCGAGGGACTCGCCGAACGCATCGCTTTTTATGCCGAAAGTAAAATTAAGATCTCATTGGACGATGCTTTTAAATATTTAGATATAGGTATATAATAATATTATACAATTTTATACATCAAAGGACGTTGGCGTAGTGGTTTAGATCAGGGGTTCCTAAACATTAAGATAACGGAACACTCACCAAATACCAAAATTTTATTTTATGGAACCCCACATCAAATGATTACAAATCATACATACATACATACAGAGATTCACGCCTGTTTCCCAGAGGGGTAGGCAGAGACTACGGATTTCCATTTGCTACGATCCTGACACACTTCTCTGGCTTCATTCACTTTCATCACACTCCTCATACACGCCCGTCGGTTCAAGGAGTTCTTAACCTGGCCTTTGTCCAGAACGCCTCCGATCTGATCGAGAAACGCTCGCCTAGGTTTTCCTCTTGCGACTGTTCCATTCACACTAGCCTTATAAACTTTCTTAGTCAGTCTTTCTTCGTCCATTCTTTCTACATTTCCAAACCAGCTTAACATACCCTTTTCTATTCTTGTAACTATAAAGAAACTGTAATTTAATTAAAAACAAAAACCTTTACTTCTCATCACATATTATGCGCTATTGCAAAATAATGATTGTACTGTAACTGTGGTAGTATTTAACAGCCAGAAATAAATAATTTTGCGGTAACCTGGTGGGTACTGCGGAACCCCTAGGTGCCGCGGTACCCACTTTATGAATCGCTGGTTTAGATGATCACTTCGCTACTGGCATTGCGCGGCGTGTTATAGGTACTAGATGTTCTTTGTGTCTGTTTGAATGTTTCCAAAGTCCGCTGCGACACACGAGTTATTTCTAATGCAGGAGACGATTTGAACACAAGAATTATTTTTGTTGCGGTGGTTGCCTTTTTTAAAAGATATGGTGGCAAAATGGCTCTATTCACGTGACGGTATTTGCTATTTTCGCTTATAATACAAGTCGTATCATTTGCATGTTTGGATACTACTGGAAAGATTGAACAAAAATGCCTTGCCAAGTTTTTGATCCTATGATGTATAAAAAATTGACATTCAGAAATAATAAGATTATGATGACTATGAATCCTTGCCTAAGGCTATCAACTAACCTGAAAGTAACTTAATTCACTAACCATTATACTTTCACGATCATAAGAGATTTTTTTTAAAGCAACTTCCTTGCTATGCCTATTGTGGTGCGTGGGACTTCACAAACCTTTCAATAACGGACACAAAGAAACAATCAGAACAACAATTTGTTGATTACACAAACTTTTCTCATTTACAGCATTTAGTGTAGTGGCGAGGCGACCACTTGAACCTGCGTTTCGTGCGGTCAAATGATTTTTGACTTTAAATTTAACTAGCTGACCCGCGCAAATTCGTCTGCTTCACATAAGAGAATTTCTCCCGTTTTTGCAAAATTTTTCATTGCTGCTCCGCTCCTATTGGTCGTAGCGTGATGTTATGTAGCCTATAGCCTTCCTCGATAAATGGGCTAACCAACACTAAAATCATTTTTCAATTCGGACCAGTAGTTTCTGAGATTAGCGTGTTCAAACAAACAAACAAACTCTTCAGCTTTATAATATTAGTATAGATTAAGTCTTTTGTCTTTATCAAGCCTATGACATAGGGTATCCTTAACACAGTCTATATCACAATAGCTAAGAGATATCACGCATGATACGGTGGATAGCGTTGACGAAGCGGTCACGGAGCCAAGCCAATTAACCGCTAGAGGTGGACCGCACAATTGGGACCCACTGACTACGAGTAAGACATGCAATCTTGTGTAATAGAGGCCGATACATACGGGAAACTAGAACAGATGAAAATATGTTGGGTCTATTTGACTTTAAACGAAATCCGATGACCGTGTTTGAAGAATACCTATAATAAAAGTGAATGAAACTTGAGAGATACGCAATAATTGGGCAAAGTGACAATCTGTAGTTATCTGCTTTCGGGGAAACGTAGGAGTAAATCTACGTATGTTGTACGTATTTGTAACGAGTTGGAGAAAATTATTTTCTAAAAAAATCTTGTTGTTTATTTTTCTCGTCAAAATGACTACACTCCGCCTGGTGGTAAGCAATAATGTGGTCCAAGAGCAGTGGCCTTTACACTGTCTTCATAGCAGCTGAGGCGATATTGAGCTCCCTACTTTGACGGCCTAAGAAAGTGCTTTTTACGCCCCGCTTAAAGGACCCAGAATTGGAGGAAGAAGGAAACACGTGCCTTGGCAGAGAATTCCTTGCCTTGATCGTTCGGCATAGGTATGAGGGCCCAAACTTCTTGCGCTTTAATCGACTCTAACGTGTAAGGATGGCATCTGAGCCCAGCACGCGTTGTTCTGGAGAGCGGGATAAGATGGAATAACTCTTCAGAGCACTCCCGTGATATATTCTGTAGAAACATACCAATGCATGGGGCGATGTCCCTACGGAGTTGCAGAGGTTCCAGTGAACTCGTGGCCTCCGGATCACCGATGATACGGACAGCCCGCCGCTGTAAACTGTCGAAAGCGACTAGTAAGTGCTGGGCGGAGCCATCTT
Source organism: Catocala sponsa (assembly GCA_963564715.1). Taxonomy (NCBI): domain Eukaryota; kingdom Metazoa; phylum Arthropoda; class Insecta; order Lepidoptera; family Erebidae; genus Catocala; species Catocala sponsa. The sequence goes on from OY751352.1 coordinate 12,590,403, forward strand.
AAAAATGAGAATAGTACTCCACGTAGGGTCGCACTTGCGCCTTATACAGTAGGCACAGCTGCCCAGGTGCGAAGAACCGCCTCACCTCGTTCAGAACTCCAAGTTTTCGCGAAGCTTGCTTGATGACGCTCTTGGAGTAGGTTTTCGGATTAAGGTTGCGGCAAATATCCATACCTAAGATAGAGAGGCTGTCACGTATCACCAATGGAGCGTTCTTCAGAGAAGGGAGGGGAAGGAAAGGAGACGTTTTTGTTGAAAACGCGCGTGCCTGGGTCTTCATGGCGGTTAACTGGACCAAGTTCTTGGCATCTCATTCAGAGATGCGATCCAAGATCTGGTGAAGTTCTACGACAAGATCCTGCCTTTTCCCCTCAACCTCAGCCTATTTGGCCCTAGGGTGTCTAAGATATCGCCCATGCCCGGTACTGTCGTCCGCATAACAATGTATGTTGCCAAGACTCAACATTTTATATGCAGAAGAAAGAGCGTAGGGAATAAGACGAACCCCTAAGGCACTCCAGCATTGACCTGCATAAATTTGGAAGCGCGACCGTCGTAGAAGACCCGAATATGACGCTTCTGCAGGAAACTAAACAATAATACACTTATAGATGTTTACCATATCGCATACTATACACCTTTTGTTTTGTTTTCATTTCCTTCATTATATTTACCATTTCCTTTTTAATTTAACATTTTGTAAAGTACTTAATTATTACTAGATATTAATAAATGTACCAAAATTATATAATTTCTTGTAAGAAGAAGGCGCTGGTGTCTGTCACACAGCTTATAATAGCATAGTCATCGCCGTTAACCCTAACTTATAATGATCATAAGAGTCAATATTTTGCATAACATTTGCAAAGAATATGATAGAAAAATATTGTACTCCTGTTTTTGTTTAATAAAGAATTATTATTTGTTTCTCTTTCACGGGTATTTCCCTAATATGTTAGCAAAATACCTGGCTCTTTGGGAGGCTTACACGGAGACATTGGTCCAACGTGAAGAGGCCCTTCGAGAGTTTTAATCAAAGGTGAGATGAAACACCTACTGCGGCAATAGCCGTTGGAATATTGCTACGTATGGATTCTAAGATATACATATGTATATGGACTTTGGGTATGGGTGTTTGATGGACCGGTATATCGTTAACTATGGATGAAAAACGGATTATTATTATTATTAAACTTACAACCCAGGTGCATATATGAGGGGGCAAGCAATAGGCCGGAAGCTTGGAAAGAAGAGACTGGTGCCAGACCCTATCAAAAGCTTTGGCTATGTCAAGGCTGATAGCCAAAGACTCCCTGTGCTTGTCCATAGCCTCAGTTCAGAGGTGCATGACGAACGCTAGAAGATCACCTATTGATCGTTTAGCCTGAAAGCCGTATTGGCGATCATTGATCAACGAGTGATCCTCCAGGTAGCGGATTATTATTATTATATTTAAATGAAGTATGAAAGGCACTACAATATATAGACGCCTATTAATAGTTAAACTTGAATTTAACGTATTACATGTTAAATATAAATCAGTATTTTGCATTAAAGCTGAAAATAAGTAAAGCCTACGGATCAAATAAATAGTCTTATTATCACACACTTATCTGTCTGTAATGACACCATAAATTTGTAGAAATCAATCCCACAGGATTCCGTAATGTAACAGTGCCGACATATCCACTTAAAACATTCGTGCAGTCTAATAATATCCTTACTAATATTATAAATGCGAAAATGAGTTTGTTTGTTTGTTACGCTTTCACGCCTTAACTACTCAACCGAGCAACATGAAATTTTGCATACACGTTGTCAGGGGTACAGAATAGGACACAAGGTACCTTTCATCCAGAAAAATAACTGTTGCAAACCTAACCTAACCTACATTTACGCGAGCGAAGCCGCGGGTGTAAACTAGTAATTTATAATATTAATACGAATTAATTAGTAATTTATTGTTACTCTGATTAAACGACGCGCGACGTATGGAATAGGTGACTTTGTAATAACTCAAACGTTCTACCAACATTATAATAGATTTGAATGGTTGTCGATGATAAGAGTAATACTAATAAATTATACTATAACACACTTATGGCTTATGTTTAACTTATAAATAAATAAGTAAAATAAAAATCATTTATTTCAGACGTTACAGTCCATAAATTGTTAGTAATAAGTTAGTAACAATTTTGTGCTTATCTTCTATGTTAGTAATGTTAGTACCTATATAACCCTGATTTATTTTACTTTATTATACCCAAAGCCACTCCAACCATGTGCCTTTGGATGAGACAGTCTGGTCTCGCAACAATAGTCTTCAGGATGCCATTCCGACTGTTACGTAAACGTTGTAATAAGGATGCTGCTTTCTTACGCATAATGGCATGAAAACCATCCGTATGTGCTTCTACAAACATGCTCGACGCACTACAACGCCACGGCAGCCGCAATAGCATCCTGAAAGCGTTGTTATATTGCACACGCAGGACGCTGTAGGCTCGGCTCGTGTATGACGCCCATAGACCGCTCGTGTAAAAAGACCGGCAGAACGCCTTAAATAAACTTACTTTAACGTCTACCGTTAAAGATATAGATATAGATATCTTATCACCAGATATAGTAAAATATAACAGTCAAAAATAGTAAATGATCACCAAAATTAAAACCGCATTTTAATACCAAAAATATTAATTGCACAGCAAAGAGATCAAAATAAGTCGACGGAGCCCCGCCGAGCGTATCGATCGTAACATAACCTAAGCCTTCCGAGACGGAATGCAGTGATTTGAGGCATATAGGTGCTTGTTATGATAATTATATTTTAGTAAGCATATTTTGGTGTGCAATTACTATTTTGGTCATTATAATTATTTAATCCGCATACTTTCGTAACATAATTGTTATATGAGGCGCGGATTCAATATGTTTTATATTACCGTGGTGGCAAAAAAGGCCTGCCGATGGGCCCAAATGGTAACTGGTTACTATAACCTTTTAACACCAAGCTGAATTCGTAAAAAATAATAATTACGTGACAATGAAATAATATGCACAGTGTGTTTTGCGGCTCTTGAATAAGGACATCATTTTATCTGATGTTGGCAGTCACCAAAGGGATCTTGTTAAAAGCCACGACTAGCGTCGATATCCTTTGCCTGGTGATATATGCTATATGCTGAACTAGGTCCGATTGGGTAAAACAGACACGTTTAATTTATTTATTGAATGTACTTTTACTATGGTGCGTCTTTAACCTAATAAATTATTTTATTTCTTATCTCGAATGGACATAATGTATAGCCGGATCACTCCAAGTTTGACTAGAGATTTCGCTAGCAACATATTTTTTGGGATGCCACTATAAAAAAAATTGCGTGTTTGTGTTTGCTGCAAGCATCCGCTCCATGACAGGAAATAGTTACCATCCATAAGAGATTGCAACACCAAGGCTTGTTATAAGTACTTACACGTCAAGAGGAGCCAAGCCTTAACCAAGTGGTGAAAGAACCAGTACGGTCTTTGCCCGAATCGCTTTACAATCAGCGAATAATCTTTTCGACAATACATACATTAATACCTTTTCTAATTTCATCTCATGGATACAATGTTCATGATTAGATTTCTAATGTTTTACACGAACAATCGAACGGCCTTGAATCTATCAAAAGATCATAGGCTCGCGATTCAATCTTTGGATAGAACAGATGCCATTACTCCCTTTAATCGATTCAAATATTCGCCTGATTTAACACGTTCCCTGTCCGATGAACCACATATGGTACATAACAATTAATTTTCTATTGTGTCTATCGCGGGACTGTGAATAGGTTAAGGCTCGGGTCCAATCTTAGATAAAAAGGATTCGGCCATTCTCTTCACCCGTGTGTATCGTTATAATCGACAGGTGCATCTCCACGTGTCGTCGACAGCCAATCACACGAGAGAGGTGAACATGAAAGCGATTACACCGCCAGTTATCCACACCCCTGCTCTCGGACCGATGCAGGCTTTTTTGTGTATGCACTTTTATCTTTTTATCTCCTGCAATGGCTACACTATTGTCGTGGTGTTACTAGATTTCGCACGCGGCTTCACTGGCGTAAATTAAGGTTAGGTTATGTTAGTAATCAGTTCAAGCGTCCCACCCACCATTCAAGGCAGCAAGTCGGCACACCGTGGTAGGTGTAGTCGGTAGTACTCGGGACGGTCCATTTTTCCCGGGTGAGCCCGACATAACCTCTCCGGCAAGGTTTTCGTAAATGCATTCCGCTGCGTTAAGAAAAAAACAAAGGTTTTGTTAGTAAGAGTACTGTTTTTGGAAGAAAGGTAACCTACGCTTATGTCCTTTTGCTGTTCCTTTGAAAACGTGTATGCGAAATATGATGATCGGTGGCGTACTTAACGCGTGAAAACGTAACAAACAAACAAACTCATATTCGCATTTATAATAGTACTTAGGATTTTATACACAGCATCGTTCATGTACGTTTCTGAAGCAGAAGAATGCTTGCACTTCGCCTGTTAGCTGGGAGAAGTCCTATAGTTGTTTCCTGGGTAGTTTTATACTACCTACCTAAAGAATTTATAGTAGAAAATCCACATAAGTAAGTAAAAGCTATTTGGCGATTTGAAAATTGAATTTGCTTGCGGCTAGTACGCGTGAGACACAGACTTGTTCGATGGAGCCATAGAGTCACACTACTGCCAGTACATAAAGTCTTCATTCAGTTTGTAACTCTTCTATAATGCTTCCTACGCCATCAAATTCAGCGATTACCCAATAGAAAAATCGGTTTGGAAGTAAAGAGGAACGGTTTGGGCATTAGCCCAGAAGATAACTGACGTTGAAATTAAAACTAGGTGCTTTATACGGATTTTGTCGCGTTGTTGATTTTGAAACAAGTATTTCAAAATAAACAACTCGACAAAATCCGTATAAAGTAGTTTTAATTTCAATGTATAACATTCGCGTACTCGTAATATTTAGATAGTTGGCAGTCCACAACTGTGTGTTTCTCCAGAAATTTTCTGCCTCGCACGACTAAACTGTGGAATGAACTGTCGGCTGCGATATTTCCGGACCAATACGACCTACAAACCTTCAAGAAAAGAGCGTACTCCTTTTTAAAAGGCCGGCAACGCATTTGTAATTCCTCTGGTGTTGCGGGTGTACATGGGCGGCGGTAATCGCTTACCATCAGGCGATCCGTTTGCTCGTTTGCCTCGTATATCAGCAAAAAAAAAACGTGATACAATTTTGATAACTGACGGTTAACCAGAACAAATTGTCCATTATGTAGTAATATTTTACATATGATTAATATAATATAAGTGATGATTTAAGTTACCAAGAATATTTTAAAGGTTCGTACCAGATTTTTTTAAATTTTATTTTCGACTCGTATTCTGAGGTTTGGACGTATGCAAGGTTTGTGATACTACACATTGGTATGTTAAGAAAAGGTGGCTTATCCTTTCATCCCCAGTAGAAGCTTAAATCTAGCAGTAGAATAGAAAGCTTAAATATATGAGGCATTAAAAAAAAGCTGAATTAAATCGTAATAAAATCCGTTTTAACTACTTTAATTTCAATGTTTAACATTTGTCTAAACGTAAAACAATGCTAAGCAAAGTAAACAAAAGCTTACAAATTCAAAAATGCAGATTCAACTATAACATCTATAAAACAGAAAGCTTTTGCGCAATCTGAACTATAAAACCTCACACTAGTATAAAAAGCGTTCAATTCATAAAATAGCATTAAAGCAGAACTAAACATGACAAATAAAATGGTTGATATAATTCTGTAGAGATAGCGGCCAACTTTGTGCAATTATTAAACTTCGACTGTTTTGTTATCGGCTGCCTGTACGGTGACCGTGTCCATAACACTCATAGAAATAAAAAAATAATATTATATACTATTAAGTGGGGGTAACCGAATGGAATGGACATTAAACTTGCGATCGAGAGGTCGCAGCTACGAATCCCATATATTGCACTACCGACGTGAACCCATTCCTAGCATAATCATTCTACTACTACTAAACAAAAATAATTAATTAATCCAATAAATAATACTTTGCCAGGTCTAAGTTTCAAACCTGAGACCTCATGCACAGTAGTTACATATACTACCATACATATATACCGTACATATGTTACATACAATATACCTTTTATTAAAGCTGACTCTAAAGAAAATATGTATTAATAATAATGTAATATTAAAACACTTGTTATATTATTTAGAAAAAAAAAACAAATAAATGAGATGAGGCCCGAGCCCAGCAGTGGGGCAGTTTATATATATATATATATATATATATTTATATTATAAGGTGAAGTTAAATCACATCAATGTAATGATCTTGAGTTATATTAAACAAGATGCCTTGAGTTGTCTTGTTAGAAACAGCTCCTTGCACTTGAATATGTACAGAGAGAGTCTTTTCTATTCTTTCTATAATGAGATAACTCCCACACTAGGCATAACTTCTGTATCTTGCACCTTCGGTGCAGTGCCAGGGGTGAGGTGACCATTTAAACCTACGACGTTTGATTTGTTTTTATAAACATTACAATATCGTATCGTCTCAAACGATGGACACAGTCAAAAATTAACATATCATAGTTTTTAGACGTTTTGTCCCTCCCTCACTATTCGCCTTTATAGGGCTGTGTCGAACAAACGACTGTTATCTCGACGTAACAAGATAGCACCCCCTCCCCTTCACCCCGGGACCCCCACTTTGACCTCCTACGACCCCCTTTTTATGCGGGGCGCGATTTACTGCCACTTCATACAGGGAGGAAATTGATTCTTGACTTATTCGACGGATTTCTATCATTTTTGTGTGAAACTACGACTTTATTTTTGTTTGAGTGAATGGAGAATCACTTTACAAGTAAGGCTTTAGTATTTATTTAGATACATATGTATCCTCATCCTCTTATGTCGCCGAAGGTGTAGACAGAGAAAAATCTCACATGTCTCCAGTTTCTATTTTTAAATTTTTTTTATACAACTATGGTGGCAAACAAGCAAACGGCCCACCTGATGGTAAGTGGTCACCGTAGCATTTGGACTCCTGCAACACCAGAGGCATCACTAGCGCGTTGCCGACCCTTTAGGAAAGGAAGTGGAAAGGAGAAGGAGCGGGAAGGGGGTAAGGGGATGATTGGGCCTCCGGCACTCTCACTCACCGACCGAAACACAACAGTAGGAATACTGCTATTTCACGTCGATATTCTGTGAGAGGGTAGTCCTTCCCCGGTCGAGCCGGCCCATTCATGCTGAAATCAGCGAGGTTCTGGGATTCACGTAATAAGGTGCATATCTATAATTATCATCTATTGGGTATTCTATTTATGACTTTTTGTGGTATAAGCTGGCTATTGCTTTGAATTCTAAGACTACTCAGATGACGTAGTGTCAGTTGTCGCAATACTACTTACCACGCGTCGAGTTTTGTGGACTCAAACCCTACACGGGACAAAAAATTATGTAATACATTAATAGTTGTCGAGTTTATTTAAAAGACAATTCGCATTCGTTGTTATTTTAAAATAACGTGCCTACGTGTTGCGGATTTCATTCCAATACAGTATAAGACTTTTTGTTTGAAGATGTTTCCTTACTGCTGGAAACTTCCAAAATCAAAATTTACAACTTTGGAATTTACATAATTAATCAAGTCAAAGTCAAAAATCATTTATTCACTTAGGTCACAAAGTAACACTTATGAATGTCAAAGGGGTTAGTGAGTTTGTTACATTTACTGAATTTACATTTATGTTAGTTGCAAGGTTCAGGCAAAAGGTTGAGCCTATGAGAAGATACCTGCAAGAAACTCAAGGCCACTCTTTTAAATCACCATCAAATTATAATTTCAGTATTTTATAACTTATTTATGTACCAGGTGTTGCAATTATTATACCATATGTCACTTTCCATACAAAACTAAATTCTAAAAATAAAGAATTATTTTAATCCAGTCAGCCGTAAGTGTAAGCGCAATGGCAACCAACAGGGTAATTGGTTCCGTGGCTCCTATGTTTGATCCATATCTGTTTAAGGTGTAATCTTTTACATTTGATGTCTCGTCGATTCCGTAGCATGAATTTGCGTACGATCTTGTGGTCCCGGGTACAATACTTGCTTGGGTCAGGCAAATGTTATGCATTCTTCTATTCTGGAAATTCTCAATATCTGCACGAAGCCTGTAAATGTACCCGGTAAACATCAGTTGGCCGGTGTCCTACGGGTGTTAACCGGTGTTATATATAACTCTGCCCATTCTATTGGGTTTAAACATTCTACATAATATTATTAATATCAGGTCTCTATAAAAATTGTTCCACTGCTGGGCACTTAGGCTTTTTCACGGTATGAAAGGGGTTAGGTAAAGGTCCTGAACCTTTACTTAACCCCTTTCATACCATGAAAAAGCAGTTAGCAGACTTTGCACATCTTTAGCATTAGCATCTTGTATCTTTAGCATTAGCATCTTGCATCTTGAGCATTATGTAGAACTCTCAGACATGCAGGTTTCCTCACTATGTTTTTCTTATTGGTCTGACACATGCTGAACTAGGCCCTATTTGACACTACTGTTGACATTTTCTGTATATGTATTTTGTTTATTTCTCTGTTTTGGTTTCGTTTTGCTAAGTTTATGTTTATATCTAAGTTTTTTTTTTTATTTTATACTTGTTATTATGTGTTTGTGGTATGTGTCAAATAAATAATTTTACTTTCTTTCTTTTTTCTTCATACACCGTTAGCGAGCGATAATTAACTAATTAATACGCGCATATCTTCGACAAGTCAAAGGTGTCTTAAGATCGATCTCAAGACCCCTGCATGGTAGTCCAACGGTCTCCCGTTAGGCTATCATTGCTACCTTACTTGCATAGTGTAGATGTTCTTTAGTGTTCTTCAAATTATAGGCAGAACTCGTTTTTTGTCAGAGCTATTAAATCCTTACTAATATTAACTATAACTTCCAAAGTAACTCTGTCTGTCTATCTGTCCGTCTGTCTATCTGTCCGTCTGTCTGTCTGTTACCTTTTCACGGCTAAACCACTCAACCGATTTAAATGAAATTTCGTACAGATATAGTTTAAAACTTGGGGAAGGACATAGGCTACTTTTTATTGATGTAGATACTACGCGGGCGGAATCGCGGCAAAAGCTAGTAAATTAATAAGATGGTTAGCTTTCCTGTTTTAGTCTTATTTAACTCGAAATCACATAATTTTAATAAAATGTTAACAAAGGCATGGTTGTGGCTGATTCGTTCATAATTTGTAACTTACATTAGTTTTGTTAATTTTTGTTTTATTTAGTTTACCTCTCATTACCATTTTCCAAAACTATTAGTATTATATAACAAGCTTTTAGTTGTGTAACTGCAAAAACTTGTAAATGGTGCATAGTTTTAACACATGTTATAGTGTCTGTTATATACACTGTATGTTTTCCTAACAAAATAAAATAAAATAAACACATGTATTATTTCTTTTACTTCTCAAATATATGACAAACAGAGTAACAGCCATTTATCCCACAAGGTGTAGACGCAGGTAAATCACACCTACATTAGGTCGTATGATTGTGTCCCACGTTATAGAGGCATAGCCTACCTACCGGCGTTTGCATCGATTTTGTTTACAGTAAATGGATTTCAACTACAGTAAATGCTTTAAAAAAGCAACTCCGCAGGATGACTTATTCCTGCAACGCAGAGATACATGCAAACAACAAACACAAAGAGCACCTAGATTCAGTACCACCAGTTTAGACGCATAATTTTTTTAAATCTTTGTCTCATTTGGGATTCAAATCCACAACACTCTGAGCAATAGTATGAGCGAGGTGACAATTAAAACCACTACGCCATTAGAGCAGTAAAGTTTTTTTCGGCATGTGACTAGCTCACTACCATCCCATGAGTAGATAAACGAAACAGAGTATAAGCTTCATAGAACCGCGCGAATCGGTTGCACTACTACAAGTACGCGGGGCATGTGTGCGTGACCACTGGCCGCTTGTCGCGTACGCGCCGAGACTGGAAAAACCGGTTTACGCTCGTACAGCCAGTGGATAATCTCAGGGTCAGTGCGACGCACGTTGTTTATTTTGTTAGTTGCAAGTTTGAATATTTTAATGTAAAAACGTGGTATTTTATTATTAATAATGGTTGTTTATTGTACTGCGTGTACGAATAATACTAGAAAAATAAAAATATAATATCATACTTTAACTATCTCAAGGAGTACAAAATAGGTAACTAAATATTGGTTTTTCAAGTAAGTTTTTTCAAGTAAGTAGATTTATTTTATAGTATGATTCTTTTTTTAATAAGAAGAGGGTACTATACGGTGTGTTTTTACCTTTTTATTGTTATTACAAGCTTTTACTAAACATTTGTAGGTATGTAGGTGGGTTGGTATGTAGTAGATAGGTATGTGTGTTAAGTTCAAATATTGCAAGTAAGATGTGAACCACTTCCCGATGTCTGATTGAGCTGAAATTTTGCAAACCGTAACTTCAGTGACAATGCAATAATATGACAGATATAACCTGATGCTACAGGCAGGATTGTCTCCTCACTAGGAAACTCTTTAACGGATAGTAGCACGGTCACGAAATTTTGTATGTTTTGAAAAACTTTATATTAGATTGAGAATTTACCACACCATTCAAATAAATAATAAACTATTAAAAAACAAAAATTATAAAAAGAAAATTATTAGTGTAAGTAATTTGTAAAGTATTCTATCATACTGAATAATAAAATTATTTAACAAATGTTTTGTTTAATTTGTCCTCATCTATTGTGATAACCCTACCAAAATAGATAACAATTTTACACGTTCTTAAGAAGCTTAGTCTCTGTTCCGTTTATCTACTCATGTGCTACCATTTTAAGCTTGGCAACATTGTCAATAAGAACACAATTTAAAATACAAACTGTTTAAATTTTAATAGTTACCTATTTGTTTATATATAAATTGTTTGATAATATTATTTTGTCACAGCTAAATCGAACAAGATGAGATTTAGCCGTGACGAAAGATATCAGAAGCTAACTAAATATTAGTATGAATTTTATTGTTCATGCCAATTTCAGTGCAATGGAAATCAAATAAAAATAATTTGTATTGGTGACTGCGATAAAACCGTTGAAGGTGCTGCTATTGAAAGACAAAGTCAAACGATTGCTTTTTAGTGAAATAAGTTACAAGAACTCACATTGACATGAAGGTATTTATGACAATATGCCATATAAATAATAATAATAATAATAATAATCTTCTACCACATACACACAACACCATCTAGCCCAAACTAAGCAGAGCTTGTACATACTATGGGTACTAGACAATGGATAAACATACATATATACTTATTTTTTTGTAAATACATACATATTATACATAGAAACACCCAGACCAAGACAAACACCCATGTTCATGCACACAAATGTTTGACTTGTGCGGGAATCGAACCCGCGACCTCAGGCGTGGCAGTCGGTTGCACTAACCACTACGCCATCGAGTCGTCAAATTTAGCCTCGACATTGTTCATTTATTTGAGAGAAATAACGCAAGATGTATGCACGCTTAATTTCTTCGATTCTATCGTCGTAGGGGTAGTCAGAGCTGCATCCCATCTACATTTTGCCAGATGTCATTTTAGGTACGACATATTGACGCTATTGCTGTTCATGGGGTCCAGTCCCAGACTCCGTGATACTACTGAGAATGACAAAAATAACCAAAAGCACTCTTCCGACCTGAGAATTGAACTCGAGACCATGAATCGTGTATGAACACAGCTTTGATTGGCTATCGCTACGCGACCGAGGCAGTCTCTCATCAGTGACATACCTGGAGGTATTTTCTCAGTTGATCTGCTACCGCTTTAGAAGATAAATCAAACAATCCTGTGTTGTAGTTCCAACGAGAGCAGAGACTCAAGAATTCCTTAATAATGTGTTGCCCGTGATATTTAAGGGACTGGTGGTAATTGTTGCCAAAGCTGGTAAAACAGGAAAGCCTTTTTGAAAGAAATTACTTATTCCGGATACCTATCTAGTTACAAGCATCCATAGTCCACAACATTAACTTATCACCAAGCAGTCCTATGATTGTTACTTTAGTGGCACAACAAATGTTCAACATTCTGGTTCCGAAATGTTTAAAGAGAAATGGATTTGACATAATTGGACTACACGTAATTTCTTTATTAACCAATTTAAAAAAGGAAGTTGATATTAATTCGTGTAGTATAATTTGTTTCTTTTGTTTGTTGAAATATGGCATTTCGCAACCATTTTGGATAAATATTTTATTTATCTGTTGAATTGACTGCTTAATGGTAATCAGGTATCAGGTAAAATAAATTATATTATTCGAAATACAAGTATCACACTAAAAATTCACACAATAATTTATTCAAATAAGCTACTGCCAGCTGCCAACATTTTTTTTGACCATATAATTAAATAATCTTAAAAAATATCACGTGAATTCAAAACTTTTTATTACATAAAGATAAATTCACGTGCGGTGATAAATAAAAGATACGGATATTTACATTTAATATTATGATTAAAATATGTATAAAAAACATGATTATACGTTTATACGTTAGTTATGCATGATTTATATTAAAATAAATGGATTTTGCAAGGTACACTTGGTATAGCGATATTCAATGTCATTTCATTTATTGGGTAAAATGGTATGGTAGTGAGAAGCCTTCTCTGTGGTAACATGCCTTTTATAAAATCATGGATTGGCTGATAAAAAATATTATGAGTGGTCTGCCACATATGTCATTGCTAAATATTTAGCAAGGGCCAATAGGCCAATATTGTATTGCATTGGTATTCGTTGCAATCGCGGGCTGAACTTGTATGACATGGGACCGTAGAGCATGGCATAAACAAAGAGAGGGGTATACCTAGCAATGGATAAAATCAGGCTGTGAATAATGACAATTGAGCCAGCTCGCGGAGTAGCATCTTCTTTCTGGAAGATGGCGTAAGAACAGTAATCATGGTATTGCGTTTCGCTTGATAAATAAGAGTTTCGATAACTCATATGTGTAAACTCATTCCTTTCTTTTCATTTCATATTTAATTCCTTCTCCATGATCGGCGACGCGATTGATAACTCTGTTAATGCAACCGAAATTTTAAAATATGATGACCGTTTTCCTCCAAAAGAGGCGAAGGGAAGGTTTCCTTGTTTGCAACCTTTGTAGTATAAACCCTATTGACGACTTTTTTGGTCTTAAACAGCGATGACATGTGTCTTTGGGAACTCGGAAACGTGCCGACATCAAACACCGCAACAGGGGAGGTTAAAAGGGGTTAATCGCTATAAATATATTTTCTACGTCAATTTGCTACTTCACTGACTTGAGACGAATTTTAAAATTAACCGTGTAAAGCTATTTTTTAATACTTTATATAATCTGTCAGCGAGGAAATTGCTGGATTATAGTCAAATTAAATTCAGTTAAGCAACTATCGCGAGACTACCTCCAGCCAACATAAGGGTGTGCCTGGGGGTGGTGGGCTTTGTGGTCCTCCCCACCAGCTGATCAGCTCCAGGTCAGAGAGGCGGCATCCATGTTTCCACGCGCGCCTCTCAGTCGTGCTGACTTCATCCCCACACAAGGGGACATCCCCTCTCTCTACGACTAGTCCAGTTTATGATATAGTGGTTTCCTAGACCAACCGTCAGGTTATAATAGTGGGAGCCGCTGTATCTTCCAGTACCCGAGAGCACCTTCCGGGACCAGTTATAAACAGGTCTTGTCCCCAAATCTCGATTTCTCCATCCTAACTCCAGAGATCCGGTTCTCATAAGCGAGCTACCTCGTGCCCAAGTGACGCTACCTATTCTCCAGATAGGTACCGGAGCAATAAAGCCGCTCACCACTCGCAATTCTGGGAGTGGCTAACGAAAATCTCGTTGAAGCCGACGTAGAACCCGCCTCCCATATCTCCAGTATGGTACCGGAGATGTATAAGGCACGCTCATTTCCCGACGGACATCCATACGCCTACCCAAATAGGCAGCGAAACCACGCTGCCACTTCGCTAAAGTCAACTCCGTGCCTCGCGCGACCGACTGGTTCGCACTAGCCGCGCATGAGTCCGACGCTCGAACGCCACGTGCTTGCCGAGCAACGAATATGTCGTCCTCAGCGACTAACCACATAGCCCCCGCGAGTCCAAATTCAATGTCAGGCACCGCACACTCTAGTCAGCGGTCGATAGAACACGCCTTTCGAGGCGAAGTGGGCTTTCTGACCCCGCAGTACCCTGTTCCTAAGGGGGAAACCCGTAGTTCTCCCCCCAAAATCCTATCTTCTCGGGTCCTGAAGACAGAGACTATCTACAAGGGGACGGTAGGGCATACTTTAGATTAGTTTATTGGATAGGGAAGTTTCGTGTAGGGGCGCGTCGTTTCACACGGGCGGTACGAATCTTCGGCGGGGTCGCGATTGCATGTGAAAATGATTCGTGCAGTCCCGCTGACTCAGGTAATGTTGAGGAACATCGTGGTAGGTTTATTCGGTATGAACGGACGTCATCGTCTATCCTCGGTTGTGTCCGACACCCCACCGCCCGCCAATAGGCATTCCTGCACGTAATAATAAAGAAAACCCCTATAATAAAAATTGCTACAGATATTAATAGAGATTCTATGAAGCATCTTAAATGCCCAGTTCTTATATATTCAAAAAACGTTTTACATACGGGCAATTTATTTTTGTCCATAGTTATCAAGATTCAATCCAAAAATTAGCATTTGAGGGTTATGGCATTTGAGGGTTCCTAACATTATCAAGCAATTTAAAGTATAATATTGTCTTAGGTTTACATTATTGCGTATGTAGCCTACTAACCTTATATTGCGTAAACACCATAAGTTGAGTATTGCATTTTTTGAAGTGAAAACTTCTTTAGGCGCGTTGAGCACTTCTTGGGTGAGCAAAAATCATGGAACTCGCGTCATCGTCACGCTTCAACGCTTTATTATTTTTTTTTAGAATATTTAAATATCTCAGAAATTATCTTCTTATGCAAAAAATAACGAAAAGAGTATCGGGAACTAGCATCCGACACGCCCCGCCAATTTCATTTTTTCTTTTTTTTGGTTTATATAGAAGTGTTTATGATCAAGGATTAAAGTTTTCACTTCTATCGGCAGTCCCCAAAGACTGCCCCAATTTTTTTTGTTGGATGATTGAAATACTATGATGGTAGATCCTACATAAGTATAATTACCTAACTCTTTATTATTGAACTAGATATCCCCCGCGGATTCACCCACGTTTATGATTACTGTTTTGCTCTCGTGACTTGTAGCGCGATTTTATATAGCCCATAATTTGCCTCAATAATTCGAGTATCAAAAGCAAAAAGAGTTTCCTAAATCCAACAGATAGTTTCTTAATCCCATTTAAACAAAAAGCAAACAATCTCTTCAGCTTTATTATATTGTTAGGAATCAGATGTGAAACAGCTTAAAAAAAATAACAGATACTATTTCACCTTTAAATAATCATTGAATTATTCAAGAAATGCATTAACAAATAAAGTAAGAGATAATTGATATCACCCAACAGCGATCACACAGCACGTCCGTTCCGTGATCCGTCCGCCGCTCGATGTCAAAGTGAGTCATGGAGCCGAGCGCGCTTTTATAGCCCGCTCGATCGGTTGATTCGTGACGTTACTTGTTTACGTCGCATTCCGCAACCAACAATATTATAATTTACTTGGCACCCCCAGTTCAATAAGAATAAGAAGAATATGCTAACTTTTAAAAGAGAACAAAAACTGTTTGGTATATTTATTACAGAAAGTACCTACTTTCATAATATTTTATTTAATTTAGTAAAACAAAGACACAATGTAAGATTATGTGTATTTTTTTTTAATTTTATGTATTTTGGTAGGTTTGTAGTCTTTTATGATTGAAAAATATCAAACTTATTATCACGCGACAAATAATTTTTGACATGACAACGTCTAATAAATCGATGAACGCCAGCTGCACGCACGAAAAAGGATGACTCATTGTCCCGTTACGCTCATTGTAACGTTACGATCGGAGCGAGAGCGCTACACGAGCGAGCGAAAGGCACGTTATGACGTTGTCACGTTAAACTGTCGTCCGTAAACCGACTTTACAGACAACCAATTTTTTTGGTATAAAGCCTTTATTGTTTGTCAAATCACAACGAAAATAATTGAGCTTGTGTATCTTTACTTACATCATTTAATTTCGCAATAAAAAATTCGACCTAAATGTACTTACGCCTTTATTGCACTGGGGATGTGTTTTAATATATATTAGTTACTTTACTTTTTGTATCCGACTGTATATATAGTTTAATGAATAACTAAATTAAGTATAATAAATGTTTTAATGCGATAATGGATTTTAATATGTATTTTTGTTAATTAACACGTTCACTGTGCAGCTATGATGAGAGACTACTCCATAAGTGCAAACGCAAATTGTAGATAATATGATAATATGTAAAAATGATGTTATTATAGCATTGTTTTTAATTTTTTATATCCCTTTCATATAAAAAATATAGTTTATATACACGTATGATCTCGTAAATTCATGCCCCACCCGTATGGCATGCACGTATGATCTCGTAACTTCATGCCCCACCCGTGGCTCATGCACGTACGATGAGCAACTCGATATGCCTCACCGGTGGGGCATGCACAGTGAACGTGTTAATTATACATCTTCAATATCTTAATTAATTCGACTTTCTATTAATTAACTTTTTGTAATTAAAACGTTTGTATAAATAGTAATGTTTTTGTATGAAGTAAAGTAGAACATATTTGCCATAAAAGGGTTAGTAACTACATCATCAATACCTTAATTTTACCACAGGAGATTTTTTACAAGTAACATACTTTATCACGCTTGTTCCAAATATAGGTAGGCAGGGATTACGGTCTCCAGAACATAATAGATCCGACAGGTAAAAAAGTGGTTATACCTAATTATAATATGATAAAATGTAATAAATTACGAACACCAAGTTAAATGGACATTAGAATACATAAAATTATGAAATTTTACGTTAATATGATTTGAAATTTAATTCATCTATTGGCGTAGGGACGTCAGTTAGATAAGTTGACAGATTAAACATATACACATTTCTTTCATGGCGAATTAGAGATAACAATTTGCTACTTGCTGAAAGCCTGGCATATCTCTTTTGTTTTGTCCCTACACTATATATTTTATTATGTACTCGCGTCGGTTTCCGGTACAAACATATAACCTAGTCCTTCGTTAGGAATCTGCTTTTTTCTTCATTTAGATATTACTAGCTTTTGCCCGCGGCTTCGCTCGCGTTAATTTAGAATTTAACAATCAATTCGGGTTGTACTCTGCTTGTAATAATATAATTCAATCATGATTCGAAAGACACGTGGCGCCATCTATTATCATAAGAACGTTATTGTTGTTTTCCTCGGGAACAGTAGTTTTTTTCAGGATGAAAGGTGGCCTATGTCCGTTTCTGTATACCTGATAACGTATATGCAAAATTTCAGGATGATCGGTTCAGTGGTTTACGCGTGAAAAGGTAACAAACAAACAAAGAAACATACTCATTTTCGCTTTTATAATATTAGTTAGCATTAGGAAGTTAGGACTAGAATTAGGATAGGATTAGGATTAGTAATGCCATTATAGCTAAAGTATTGACTAATAAAAATCATTTATTTATTTTACATCAAATAGAACGACTTGCGCCAATTACACTATTTAATCATTATTTATTTAATAATATAATATTAATTTAAAATTACCTTCATGATAAAGAATCATCATCATCATCCTTTTGTACAATTTGTCAAAAGCCATTTATTAGTTTAAGCCATAAAGTAACACTTATGGTCGACAAAATTTATAGGTTAGTGAGTTTACTAAGTTATTAAAGCTAAATTTAGGTTAGTTGATAGATTCAGGTAAAGACAGCCTCTGAGACCTGTAAGAAACTTAAGGCCACTGTTTTAAATCGCGAATAGAATTTCAGTATTGTACAACTCATAACAACAAGGTGTTGCAGCCATTATTATATATATTACTGACTATAATAATTATTTATTTATTCAAAGGCTTACAAATTAAAGTGAAAGCAAGACTTATTCTAAAAGTTAGGAACATTCAATGAGATATTATTCTTTTAGATGACATGCGGCTTGCATGTCATCTAAAACAATAATGCAATGCGTAAAAAACGGACTATAAAAGTAAAATAGAGTTCTGTTTAATACTAACTTAACCTTTTGACCGCCACGGACGTCCATTCACGTCAAATTAAACCGTGCTCACGACACCCCCGACGGCATGGCACGTCGAAAATACGACTATTTTACAGTTCAAAATAAACATAAAGAAATATGTTTGTTGTGTTCCTTTTACCTATTATTTAAAACTACATTAATCATCGCCTGGCGTAGGGAGCACGACGCTACTTTTATGCTGTGGCGGTCAAAAGGTTTAACTAGATCCAAAAGTTGATATAAATTAAACTTTAAAAAATAGCATATCTGAAGAGATCCACAATCTTTCTTAATAGTGCTGTGCCCGATGGGGTCCATAATTGTTACCTATTTTAAGCCTACCACATATAAATGTACATTAAGGAATGCAATATATTGAATTAAATAAAATTGAATTGAAGAATTAACGTTAGAAAAAAGAACTTTAAACATGACCACATATTTTAGCTACGACGTGTAGCATAAAAAAATGTGACGTCATCTTATCTGAAACGGCAAGGTTTTATCACCTCCACTATTCAATCTGCCTTAGCTAAGTAGCGTGAACATAGAATCAGTCACAGACCCAACACAGTAAGATATCATTAGCTCAGTCAAACAATTACCTTTGCCCGTACTGCCATGTATAAAGAAAAAAAAATATTTTTTTAAATTTTTAATCTGTTAGGCTGTATGATGTGTGACATTTGCCGTGGTTTTAGTGTTGTCTGTGCGTTTTTGTTGTTCAGTGTAGCATATTGCGGTAATGGTGAGTATTATTATATTTTTATTGTAATATTAATGAGGAGAAATGGCTGTTTTATTTCTTATAATAGCACTGCGTAAAATCAAACCATTAAACAATGGTTCATTAGGTTAATAACCTTTACATATGTTGTTATTTCTCTGTCATTAATTACCATCTTAGTTAGATATTTTCAATTCGCTCGCTACTACGGCTTAGTCGTAGGGATATTATGTAGCTGTTGATTAAATTATTAATTGGTACATAACCTTAATTTATGCGTTTGTTTTTAGTTAGCATTGTTAGTACCTAGTTAATGTAGTAAATTTTTTTTTTAAACCTTTTGTGTCTGATTTACCTAACAGACGATCCAATAAGTATCATCACATAATGGCAGCAAAAGCGACGCTTTCGGTGTTCCACATGAGATATTATTATATTATATACCCCTTGTTTCGTATTATTCAAATATCTAGATTAAAAAATATTTGTGGTGTTTTTTATGCAAAAAGGATGGCAAACTAGGATTATTATCCTAGTTTCCCATCTTAATGCCAAAAAAGATGGCAAACTAGGATTATTATCCTAGTTTTCCATCTAGTTTATGACTTGCCTAAGGTGAAGCATTTAGCGTAGCCTATTATAGCTTATAATTGCGTTGCTTTATCGAAAAGGTACGTAGTTTGATACGTAAGCTTATTAAACCGGATGAAACGCAGTAGCACAGTAAGAGTGTAGTACTTTATCGAGTGAGCGAACTCATCATCAAATAATTGATTACGGCAGGTTCTTTTCAGCCTATTGCAGTCCACTGCTGAACATAAACCTGTCCCATTTTATGATACAACATATAGTCTGCCACCTTTCGCATCTAGTCTAACCCAGCCACCTTGTTTTAGATCACCTTTTATCTTTTCTTTACGTGTTATATTCATATCAGCCATTCAAAAATGTATACTTTTTACGTTCGAAAATTGCGGCGGTAGCCAAAATAGCAGCAAGAGCTTAGTGGGAAACCTATGGCCTGTCACGCATAGATTCTGAATTCGATTCCAAGGCACACAACTCTGACTTTTCGAAGTATTGTGCATATTAACTAGTTAATTATTGCTCGCTTTAACGGCGAAAGAACTCATTCAACTTGCGATATTTTACGTTTAGTGTGTTGCCGTCATAAGGGAAAAACACATATATGTATCATATTTTTTTCGAAATTGAGTTTTTACATATTTGGAATCAGCAAAAAAAAGACGAATCTGCCAGTATACTTATTTTTTTTTTTTGCCGCCTTTTTCCTTACGGCAGGTTCTGCCGTTTCATTAATAAGATAGAAAAACGCATGTGAAAGTGTTTTAAAAGTGACAATCAGATAAATTTCTAACCATGTGACACTAACTACCAACCGTGTATGCAAGTTTTAATAAGCGGTACGCGCAATTGTATCCGAATAATATCGAATACATTTATGACCAACGCGATACACGCACGTATCGTCAACGACACAGTGTACTGTCTTACAACACTACACTTGTGTGAGTGCTGTATTGAAATGGCGCTCGAATGTTCTTCATTCGAATACGATTGTACGCACCGCTATTTTTAGTACCTTGTATATACAGCGTGCATAATTATGAGCCCAATTATGAGATAAATCTCAGCAATTAAGTCGGACACAAAGAACGCTCAGATTCGGGACAGCTATTTGTAGAACACACAAATTTTTTGTTCCGTGTTCGTCCGTTTCAGGGAACACACAAATTTTTGTTCCGTGTTCGTCCGTTCCGGGGGTCGAACGTACAACACTCAGCGGGGCGGCAGTGGCAAGCACATAAACCATTACGCCATCCGTGCAGACGCATACGTTATGGTAGTATAATATGGTTACAACAAAAATAATATGTATTTGCTATACTCCATTCGGTTAGGTATTTAACTAAAGGTAAACAATCTTCATGTGTCTTTTTGAAGTGAAGACTTCTTTAGACGCGTTGAGCTCTTCTTGGGTGAACAAAAATCATAGAACTCGCGTCATCGTTACGCTTCCACACTTTACATTTTTGAATTATTTTAGAATATTAACAATATCTCAGAAATTGAAGAGTCCTACGCAAAAAATAACGAAATTTTGACCCCCTTAATAGCCCCTAAGAGAGTATCAGGAATCCGACAAGCACCATTTTATAATTTTTTTTATTTGTAAAGAAGTGTTTATGATCAAAGAATAAAGTTTTCACTTCTATCGGCAGTCCCCAAAGACTGCCCCATTTTGTTTATCATTTTATCTAAAAACTCAGTTTAAAAATAAAATTTTCTATGTATAAAAATTCTATGTTTAATATGTATGTATTTACAAAAATAAAGTATATATGTATCTTTATCCATTGTCCAGTACCCATAATACAAGCTCTGCTTAGTTTGGGCTAGATGGTATTGTGTGTATGTGGTAGAATATTATACTATATTATTATAAAATGCTGCTTAAGATCAATTTAAAAACAACAATAATGATTACTAAATCAAATGAACCGGTAGTTTAAGCGGTAGTTTATTTATTTAATATGGGTTAATGTAAAAATCACAAGATTGTTTAGCTTTAGTTAAATACCTAACCAAATGGCGTATAGAATATGATCAAGAAATGTCTAGTTTATATTGATTTTATTGAGCGATTAATTGTACAGCATATAAAAATATGTTGTGCGTAATAAAAATAAAAAGGTATATTCGTAATACCGATAAATTTACAAATAACTTTGTTGACTTTTTATTCTGATTAATATGTAATATTGCGCATTTACATTATAATAATAATGTTTATTGACAAAGAAATGTTGGGTGAAACTTATTCTAGGAATTAGAGTTACTAATACTGATTCCAAAACTAGGATATAGCCTGTATTTTGGAGACAGCGATCAGCCAAAACAATGCAACAATGGACACAAAAGAGAGTTATTGCATCCTTAATTTATATACTTACTAGCTTCTGCGCGCAGCTCCGTCCGCGCGGTACCTACATTAATGAAATGTAGCCTATGTCCCTTCCCAGGTTTTAAACTATATCTGTACCAAATTTCATTTAAATCGGTTGGGTGGTTTAGGCATGAAAAGGTAACAGACAGACAGAGTTACTTTCAAATTTATAATATTAGTAAGGATTTATTATTAAAATATGTAAGTGAGGGATTGTAGACGTGTGTGTATTTTTATCCATCCACGTACTCACAACACACACACACGTATTGTGAGTATGTGGATGGACAAAAATGTATAATTTATTAGGGTAGGTAGCTAACTATATTTTATTCTATTATATAATATATGATATTATTTATTTTATTTTATTTATTTATGTTAAGCTGGTTTGGACATGTAGAAAGAATGGACAAGGAAAGACTGACTAAAAAAGTTTATAAGGCTAGTGTGAATGGAACAGTCGCAAGAGGAAAACCTAGGCGAACGTTTCTCGATCAGATCCGAGGCGTTCTGGACAAAGGCCAGGTTAAGAGCTCCTTGAACCGACGGGCGTGTATGAGGTATGTGATGAAAGTGAATGAAGCCAGAGAAGTTTGTCAGGATCGTAGCAAATGGAAAGCCGTAGTCTCTGCCTACGCCTCTGGGAAACAGACGTGAATCTGTGTATGTATGTAAATTATTTTATGATAGCGTCATTAGTTTTATAACATAAGCTTGCGCTAACACTAACACCAATGGGTTCCACTCCCAGATCAGGCGTTTTGTGCTTAAATTTTTCTATGAGATAATATTCAATACTGCCGTCGGCTAATTAAAAGGACAATTAATTAGGACTACGGAACTTATAATTATGGCTTATCGTCATTTTAGATAGCGGACGGGGCTATAGCAGTAGGGGTCTAAATCTGAGAAGGTAATAAGCGCACTCTATATTAGGCGGAAAGTAATAGGTAATAATGATTATTTCAGTCTAAAACATATTACTGAACATATTGGTTTAGACAGTATTTTATAAATTTGCTGTTGGTATTATTTATCGGCTGTCATGAAAAAGTACTGTATTATAAGCACCAGCTAACCATAAACAAGCAATAGGCAATTCTGTACTACATTATTATCACCTAGCTTTTGCCCGTGACTTCGCTCGTGTAAAAATAGATTAGGTTATGCTAGGTTATGTGAGTAACAATATTTAAAAAAAATAAAATGTAGTCTATTTTGCTCGGTGATAACATAGCTTTCTAACAGTGAAAGAACTTTTAAAATCGGTTAAGTAGTTTTTGAGTTAAACTTTACAAACAAACAAAAAATCAAATCTGTCCTCTTTATTATATTCATAATATAGATATAGATAAACACACATCGTAGTCTCGTGTGTGTATCGGACTCACAATACTTGACGTAGAGGCAATAGCGTGTCTTCCATCTAAACCACTAAGTCACCTGTGAAGTCAAATAAGCATGATATATTATGACCACAACTTTCAGTTACACGCTAAATAAAAACTAAGACTAAATAAAAAGCTAGTTATATCCGTAGGCCCTTTCTTTGTACCGTTCCATATCGCAGAATTCAAAGAACTCAATCCGCGAGACCCGCAGGCGTTTTATGCAATCTTCTGTACCTAAGCTCTTTGATAAAACGAATGCGAGAGCATATTAGCTCGACTTTATTGTTCTACATAACCTTGATCTGATTCTAAATGAAAAATAATATGTTTTTATGGCTGCCTCGGTTTGCTTGTGACATGATTTTCGGTTCAGTTTCTGCGTCGGGTAATGGATGAATTTGGATGGCGTAGTGTTTTAAGACTGCGCCGCCGAGCAAAATGTGCCAAAACAGGCGGTCACAGTTAAGTTGATAAAATCGACACTTTTTGTTTAATACAAATATAAAATATACATTTTCCATAACAATGAATGTGTTTACAATTACTCCGTGTTAAAAACTTTAAATAATTATTTTTTTCGCCTACAAAATTACGCAAATTTGCACGAAAAATGCAAGAACGTAAGCTCGTATTAAGTGATTTTTTGATTATAACAGTAGAAATCTATCCTATTTTACAGCTTAAACGAAACATAAATAATTATATTACAATTCGTCCGTCGCAAATATTTAACTTATTGGTTGAAAATAAAGATACATATTTATCAAAAAAGCACTTCAAATCCTCCATACAATTTTACTATGGCGGCCGCGCGCCGATTTAAATATCGAGCTCTGTCATTCAGTCCAACCGCGTCTTAAGCTCGGCGCAGTTTTAGGTGAGCGTCTCGTCACTGCACCGCGGTGTATTGTGAGTTCGATCCACACGATATAAGAATTTGTGTGATCTACAAATGGTTGTTCTGCCTGTAGTTTAAACGTTTGAAAAGCCCCCGCGACAAAGGAATTAATATAAATGCTGCAATCCTTATTGAGGCTTTCGACAGTCCATTGTAGTATACAATGATGTTAGCTGCCGATGCTGAGATCCTGAGTATGATTGCCGAGTATTATTGTGTTTCTTGTTCAGAGTATTAATTACTAGTACTTACATGGATACAATCCAAAGCAGCTTAACGCTCTCTTGGACTTTAACCCAGAAGTTGATATTTTTGCGGATGAATGGAAAGTATTATTATTAGAATGTATAAGGTACTGTAAGCAGCATGCATGAATGCTAAATTTTAAATTTATATATTATATTATTAAATAGTGTAATTGGCGCAAGTCGTTCTATTTGATGTAAATAAATAAATCTATATTTTTGCTGAATTTTATTTAGATCTGTTTAGTAGTTTTGTTATTTAAAAGTAATGAACAAACAAAATTTCTTCCGAATTTATAATATTACATGTTTAGTGTTTACCTGACAAAAAAATTAAGCACCAATATTCCGTCTGAAAATATGAACGATAGACATCTATCATAGTGTTATCGAAATATTTGTTCAAGACATGTGCCATTTGGCAAAATATGAGTGTTATACTCAGGGGTGCGTTGTATCTTATTTCTCTATGTACAAACGGGTAGTGAAAGTCCTACTCTTTCGGCAATATATAGGCAACGCTATAGAGAAGTGGTAATAGTATAAGATACCGATCTCCAAACACGCTCATCGGCTTAACGTACTTATAATTTAGAGTTCCTGCAGAACGCGTTGTGTTTGTTTAGAGAACATTTGTCGAGCTCTTCTCCTTCCAACTGTTTCTTTTCTTCTCTTATACTGAATTAATACATGCAAATAAAGTGTTCTATCTAATACATACATATGAAAAACTGCAAAATAATACTATTCGTGTCGAGTGACAGATGGCGCAAGCGCAGACAATATCATCAGTCCGACACAAGTTTATTTGTTTCGCTTGTGTAGTTGTTACTGACATGATAGTTTTGCTTAAAATATGACAAGGGATATCTAAGTCAGGGTTTGCGTGATCCGTGCTCCATGCTACATATATAAGCACGGCTTTTTTTTAAATTAGGCAGTTGTTATGGATTGCCATTTGATAATGTGAACATTTTAAATACAGATTCGGTGGCTAGCAGCGAAATAGAGTGAAATAGCAAAAGTTTATATTATTATTGCCTATTGTGTGGCTAAAAGATCCCAAACAAAATAAGAATAAAAAAATATTGCCTATGTTTTTTTTATACAACTATGGTGGCAAACAATCATACGGCCCACCTGATGGTAAGTGGTCACCGTAGCCTATGGACGCCTGCAACACCAGAGGCATCACTAGCACGTTGCCGACCCTTTAGGAAAGGAAGTGGGAAGGAAAATGAGCGGAAAGGAGATAAGGGGGTGATTGGACCTCCGTTGCTCTCATTCACCGAACAAAACACAACAGTAGGAATACTGCTATTTCACGTCGATATTCTGTGAGAGGATAGTCCTTTCCCGGTCGAGCCGGCCCATTCATGCTGAAATCAGCGAGGCCAATAATATGCTATCTCACGTGCCTATGTTAACCTATGAATGTGTTCGTCACCTTTTATGTTAAATAGCTTTCTTAATGATTCCATCATCATACATATATTTTGTTTCTCTAGTCAGCTCATTAAAGTTTGCTGACACAAGAATCTAATGCACAATATATTCGCTTCCTACTGACTGCCAGGTAAAATAAAATAAAGTATTTATATATTTACATTGAGATCGTCGATATTCATTCTGTTTCTTTTAAGTTTTAATACTTTTGTGTTTTTAATTCTGTTACATGTTTTTTTTTTTATGTTTATATTGCAGCTGTGTCATAAATAATTACCGATTTGCATGACTTATCTGCAATATGTAATTGTGTATCTGTGTAACAGCTACTTTTGGGTTTGGCACTTATATACGCTAAATAGTGCCTATTAAATATTATCTTACCGATAATTAATTAGACTGTAAGTTTCTTGTCATGCATGCCTGTCATTTGTATGATTATTTTTTTAATGTTATAATACGCACTTTATATATTTAAGAAGCATTTGTAATTGTATAGTTGGTGTGCTTAATAAAATAAAATAAAATAAAATACCCGATGCATACCGCATTGAACTAGAGCGCTAGCGCTATAGCGGTCGAGAATTCATGGGTTCGATTACCACCCCTAGCACTACGCCATTCACAATACATTCATTTTAGCTTAGCTGGAGAAGCTAACAAGAATTCAATTACTTTGTAAATTAAATAGTTAGTAACCATTATTAATTTTTCTTCATCATCATGGATGTGGCTCAATAAAACAATTATTTGATCATAAGATTTCTTTCCCAGGAACCTATCTCGGCCTCCTCACACCAGAATGCGTACAACATTATAACCGAATCTTCGTCACCCGGAGAGTACCGCCCAGGAACTACCACTACTTCCACGAAACCCTAGCTCCTGACCAGCTCGATACTGACGTTAATAATGATGGACCAGTTGATGTAAGTTTTCAATTATGTTATCCTAGAATTATAAATTACAAACTAGCTTTTGTCCGCGCCTTTGCTCGGAAACAGTACTTTTTTCCTGGATGAGAGATACCCTATGTACCCTTTTCTGTACCCCTGACAATGCGTATGCAAAATCTCATGTTAATCGGTAGAGTTGTTAAGCGTAACAAACGAACAAATAAACACACGTTTACATTTAGTATATTAATTTGGATGTAATCTTACGGTAATACAAATATTATACATAGAATTCAACAACTTTACACTGATATTATCATGTTTTATTTCAATAATACAAATATTTAATTCATGTTTTTAAAATTGACAGCTTTTCTGGTATTTCGATATACTATTTTTATATATATCACGAAAAACAGGTATTAACGCGGTCATGTTTTTATTAATATTTGGCAAAAGTCTACTTGTGACAACGGCTAGTGAAATCTGGCCAGTGATTTATATAAACTGCTAAAAAGACCGTACAAAGTACTTTATTTCAATGTTATTTACGAATGATTCTACAACAACCTTTCTGTAGCAATAAATTTTTTTTATATATAAATTTCATCCTCAGGTCCAATTTAGAATAGTGGGGGGCAACCAAGTATCGATTAAGGATGTACCTTATCAGGTGCTGTATGGGTTATACTGCGGAGGCACCATTATATCGCCTGAATGGATTATGACGGCAGCACATTGCAAGTGAGTAATTTTGTACTTAGTCCATCAAGCCTATCTAATGCGAGTTGACTGTGTGATGTGTGCACTAAATACTAGGTTAACGCTCGCTTTAACGATAAAGAAAAACGTTGTGCAGAAACCGGCATGTCTGAGAGTTCTCCATAAACTTTGCGAAGATATGTGAAGTCTAACAACCTTCAATAGCCCAGCAAGGCGGACTATGGCCAAATGTTTCTTACATTGAGATAAGGCTCATGCTCTGCAGAAAGAAAGTTTATATGCCAGTGTGTACACTGGCATATAAACTGTACACAACAATAAACCCTGTAGGGTTTATTGTTGTGTACAGTTTTTCGTGTCGCGGGCAACTTTTGGTTTAGATAATCTAAAGGTATATCTAATTTTAAGTCGTGTATTTCAGAGACAAAGAAGTATTCGTCCTGGCAGGCTCTACTCAACGTAGTCAAACAACTAAATATCCCATCTGTGCGCACTTTATCCATCCGCTATGGAACACCACCCAACTGCATACCCACGACTTCGATTACCAGCTGGTATTGTTGGAGATACCTATACCGGTGACTCCTACCACCAGGCCGATAGCCATCGGCAACGTCCAGGATATCAGGGAAGGTGTCATGATAGCTGTCAGTGGATGGGGACATACGAAATATAAGGTATCCAACTTACTTATAAACTTATACGGCAAAAAATGTACCCCTTTTTTAATGCAGAAGTTAAAATTTGTATGTGAAGAATAATATGACGTAATTTTAACCACTTGACGATTACTATTAAATATTATTGTATTAGTACAATAGCATCCTGGATGATTGATAGTACCGAATTGCATGGATGGTGAGTGAGATGGTCGCCCCATGCAATGACAGTATAAGTCGTCATATTTTGGAAGAGCAGCTTAGATTGGCAACCCCGACATTATAAGCGTTCATAGGTGAACTCCATGGTGATTGCTTTCTTTCAAGCAGATCGTGTGTCTTCTTAGTATTTTGGTAAAAAGTTTCAGGCGGCATCCCAAACTATATTTAACAGAGTAGTTAAAGTAAAAAGCTGGTGACTTCAATACTTGACACATAGGTAATATTATTATTCTAGAGTAATTTAATTGCTTACATAATACTTAACAGAGTACTACCAGTGTTCGTATCAACTAGGTAATGGGTTCATGGCCCTATAGCTAAAACTATACGTCATTTATTCCTTAAAATAAAATGGGAATAAATATATTCAGTAAGTTTTATTATACACCTAAATAACTGATTAATCTGTAGGCCAGCTTACAGACCCTGGCGTCCAGATACAAGTCTTTTTTTTAAATGTGTTTGCCTGCCAGCTAAATGACTCATTATCCACATATTCCCTCCACAGCAACGTGCCATGCAAGACATAGTACATCGTGTCAGAGTACCCATCATGTCTATGGAAATATGCAAGTCATTGCCTCTGCAAAACTACAAGACCGTCACACCCAGGATGTTTTGTGCTGGACTGCTTAATGGAACTAAGGATTCTTGTCAGGTAATGGGCTTACATATGGAATAAATAAACTGTGCTTCATATTAGGTTAAGAGAAATTGTAGTTTTACACCTGTATGAACGCAAATGTAGAGATAATCTGGAGAAAAGTAGGTGTGATACAGCACCCCCTTTCCTCCAGCTGTGTTTCAGATCCTACTGAAGGTTTTGTTGTCTACCATATTTTCAGACGATCTCATATACAGATTGGTTAAGCTGTATTCTTTTACTGCAAAAGTTTCTTTATATTAAGATAACGAAAGAAGATAATGTTCACTTTACATAGGACAGTTAAAATACATATTTCAGTTATTATGATTATAAAGTTTCCAGAAGCTTATCGATTTATTTATAACTAAAATACGAGTGTAAAAGTCTTTTAAATCTTGTGGTAGGGATAATTATTAGAAAAAGCATGCACTAAATACGTTCTGACGTAACTGCTATTGAAGTAGAGAGAAATAGGAGTACATCCCAACTGCGAGTTATATGTACTTCAATAAATAACAAAACAAACACAAAAAGCAATATTAATTGCTGCCTCATTTGCAACCAACCTTAATGCTGTTCTGAAAAAAAGGTTTTCCGTTGTAGACTATTTTCTGTTCCGTATAATGTAACGTACAAAACTAAGCATAAGCATTTATTTTGTTAGGTTAGAACAATATTTTTTTTTTTTTTTTTTTGCTCGTCAAAATGACCACACTCCACCTGATGGTAAGCAGTCGTGTGGTCTAAGAGCAGTGGCCTCCACATCGCCCCCACAGTAGCCGAAGCGATGTTGAGGTCTCTACTTTATATATATACATCCCAACTATAATATTATAAAAAAATTACGCCTTAACTAGCCGACCGATCATCATGGAATTTGGTGGATGCATGGATGAAATAGGGTGCCTTTCATCCAGAAAAAGTACTATTATCGAGGAATAGAAACTTTTGGATAAAATCTACATTAACGCGAGCGAAGCCACGGGCAAAATCTAGTGAAATTTCTAATTTGATTTTCAGGGTGATTCAGGCGGTCCAGCTATCTCGAACGGCAAGTTACTAGGCTTGGTGTCGTTTGGAGTGGGCTGTGCCATGAAAGACCAGCCAGGAGTCTACAGCAACATCCCTCTGGCCAGAGCATGGATCAGAGCCGTCACTGGATTACCACTTTGAAATTTGGATCCAAATAAATGTTATTTAAGTGCCTATTTGTGTTTTATTGATGTATCATAGAAATATAACAGTCTCAATAATTTTTTTTGCTCTTATGTATGCACCTGATATGAGGTCCTGGACTCAATAGTCGGTTTGGGCAAAGGGTAATCGGATTTCACTATTTGGAATTTATGAGCAGTAGCTTTCTGATATACATTTCGATTTGTTCAGTCTGTTTCTTCAGTGCCAAACTATGACGTATATTAGGTTAGTAAAAATGCGCTATATATTTTTTACTAGCTTAGGTCTGCAGCTTCACTCAGTTACAATATATTTTTTCGGATGGAAAGTATCCTGTCCTTTTCCGTACCCCTGACCACGTGTATGCGAAATTTCATGATCATTGGTGGAGTAGTTAAACTTGAAAGCGTAACAAACTCATTCGCATTTATAATACTTATGAAAGTTAGAATCCTATCCTAATCCTATCCTAACTAATATTATTAAAGCGAAAATGAGTTTGTATGTTTGTTTGTTACCTTTTCACGCCTAAACCACTGAACCGATCATCCTGAAATTTTGCATATACGTTGACAGGTGTACAGAAACGGACATAGGCTACCTTTCATCCCGAAAAAAATTACTGTTCCCGAGGAAAACAATAATAACGTTCTTATGATAATAGATGGCGCCACGTGTCTTTCGAATCATGATTGAATTATATTATTACAAGCAGAGTACAACCCGAATTGATTGTCAAATTCTAAATGAACGCGAGCGAAGTCGCGGGCAAAAGCTAGTTATAGCTATAAATCTCTATAGGTCTATAGCTATGGGAGTATACATACGCCATATCTATTTTACTTTGTAAGTGCGTTGCGATTTTTCCCATTGTCAGATTGATGCGTAGCGTCTCCATGGCATTTGGAAATGGGTGAAAAAGCATGGCGTTCCGCCATCAATCTTGTGAATGTCGCGAGAGTTAACTATACGAAATGGAACCCCGTAGACTTTGCCAAAAGCATTTTTTGTCAGCGTGAGAAAAATACGTAAATAGATAAATATTATTGTGCGACGCAATGGTAGAATAATGCGAAGATAAGTATATTGAACTGAAGACTGCGATATTTCCGGACCAATACGACCTACAAACCTTCAAGAAAAGAGCGTACTCCTTTTTAAAAGGCCGGCAACGCATTTGTATCTCCTCTGGTGTTGCGGGTGTCCATGGGTGGCGGTAATCGCTTACCATCAGGCGATCCGTCTGCTCGTTTGCGTCCTAAAGCAAAAAAAAAAAAGTTGAGGTCTCGAGTTTAAATCCCAGGTCGGCAACGTGTTATTAGATTTTTTGCTCGCGACTTTGCTCGCGTTAAGAAGGTACCCTAAGTTTTCTTTGTACTCTTGACAACGTGTATGCTAGATTTCATGATAATCGGATGAGTAGTATAGGCGTGAATGCGTAACAAATAAACAAACTCATATTCGCATTTATAATGTTACTTACATTGTCTGATTCTATGAAGGTTTCTCCTCCCCAGCAAAATAGACTCCACAAAAAAAAGTGATTTTATAAGGGTTTTCTTTACTTATTATCACAGAACATTAATTTATTCACTCTGATCTTTCAGTGATATGTGACAACCGTATTTCCATAGAAATAAACAATAACTTAGAAACGACGTATCTCTCAGTTCCTGCTAGATAGACCTTTAGTTCTTTTTTTAATTTTTAGGTACATTAATATATTGAGCATATTTGGTAAAAAGAAATGCTAATTAGTAATTTTTTTACAAATAATTTTTAAATTGACATTTCAATTATTTTTCTCTTTCTCGTTCACCTATGGCCTCGAAATTCATAATCCTTGTATATTTTTAATCGATAATCAAAATTAATTTATTTGCGAAACTAATTTTCACCTATTTCAAGAAATAAAGATAAAATCATGTTTCTTGGAGTTCAATGACTTACGAAAGAAATGATCTTTAAAATTAAGTGAAATAGCAAACCAGGTGTTTTTTAATATAACTTATTATAACTAAATCTATCAAAATAAAGAATAAAATGAGGATGTCCGCTACTTAGACAAAATTTCACACTGTCGTGGTACATATTTAAAATTAATTTTTAATTAAGGTATTAAGTAAATAAAATTATTTTTTCGGTACCAATAAAATACTTAACAATATGATTTATAATACGTATTCGAAATAAAGTCAATATCATTAAGTAAAGTACTTATACGTTGTAGTTAATTACAAATTAAAAAAGATTTTACAATTTAACATGTGGCAACAGTTTACTACAGTGCAGTCGTAGACTTATTTTTTGTATCCGGTGTATTTTAAAATATAAGGAAGGTTTAGGTGTATAATTTTTTAAGGTTTTGTACTATCCGTGCGAAGCCGGGGCGTGTCGCTTGTATAAATAGAACATAATAATACATGTGTTTATACGTGTGTATCACGCGTGGTGTTTGTGTGTGTATCAGAGAAGGTGCGAGTTCGTGTGTGTGTGCGTGTGTATATGTGTGCGCGCGTGTGTATGTGTATTTTTATACGCGCAAAAGCGTGTAGGTTCTTGAATGCTTACTAAAATGATACCTTCTGGGCTCCAGTCAGTACTGATTTGCCCAAAGCTCCACCGGCATTCGACAAAAGTATCCAGCCTAATTCCATTTAAGCTTGTTACAAAAAATAACCATGGCTCCGAAAAATACTGCTACATTGCAACGTGTACTTAAAACAAGTATTTTTATTCTTGTAAAATAAATGGCAATGGCGCTACGCTAGAAGTCCTCCCTCATTGTTATTTATTTTTATGTTTTCTCTCTTTAGTATTTGCCTGAGGTAGAAATTGTCTTACATTTTTCTCCGGTCCTTCAGGTATCCCTGTATCCACTGTAACAGCACATCGTTTGCAAGTTAGTTCGTTGCTCTTTTTCTTTATGAAGGAAGTTTACTTAAGGAATATCCATCACAAAAGCATTCAAAATTAAAACAAACACTATTAGCTCAAATTGATACCAATAAATTAGAAACTAAATTGATTTTGCTCTTGTGTAGAATTGGTAATGAAATACATTAATTTGTGAATATCAACGCCATTTGCTTGATCTGCCAGCTCTTTCCGGTCAAGCCATACTTTTCCATCTCCATTCTAGCAAGCTATTTTATTCGTACCGTCATGAAATATTGCCAATAGTGACTAGAATAATTTGGTTTATCACTATAATTATTATTATGGTTAGGTACAATAGTACCTACTCATAGTGAATATATAGTTAATTAGTGCCTAATCAGAAATCGAGACAAAAATGCTTTTTACCAAATTTTTTTTCTCTTCTCACATATCTTGATGGCGTCTATTTACAGAATTGCACAGCTGATCACAGTTACTACCTTTAGGTGTATAAAATTGACGCTGCTAGCTAATATGCTCAGCGCAACTACACTGTACCGTAACATCACATACTAATATATGACGTAACACAACGCACTGAGCGATTCGCTTGTAACATTACAAAGGCTACCATACCCTAACTCCACATTTATCAAGCTTAAGTACGCATTTTACATGGTCATTACGATTCAGAAACCATCCAGCACAATACGCAAATATGAAAACATTTATCAGACATTTGGTAAACCAAAGTCAATTTGGCGGCCACTCGGTTGCCAAACAACGATCACGAGTTGATTTTTCGTATTACATCACCCGTTCACATATTCAGCAGCCGCGTCCGCGCGCCTCGGAGAATAGTTTTAACAAAACATACGGGAGGATATAATGACCGTGTGCGCTGACGGTTAGGAATTTATTTCATTTGTTTTTCGATTGATCTTGGCAGACGAATCAGTGGCCTTTGAGATGGCAGATAATAATAATAATAATAATATTCTACCACATACACACAACACCATCTAGCCCAAACTAAGCAGAGCTTGTACTATGGGTACTAGACAATGGATAAACATACATATATACTTTTTTTTTGTAAATACATACATATTATACATAGAAACACCCAGACCAAGACAAACATCCATGTTCATGCACACAAATGTTTAACTTGTGCGGGAATCGAACCCGCTACCTCAGGCGTGGCAGTCGGTTACACTAACCACTACGCCACCGAGGCCGACAACCATCATCATTGCTCTGTGTGACATTGATGATATTTTTTGGAACTTATCCTGTCGCCCTATTACTGCTGTACCATATGTGGAGTTCAAGATAGTGATCAAGGAAATCCCAAAATTTTCCACTCGTGAAGTATCTGGAGTCCGTCTCGGACTGTCTTCAAACACACAAGACCTCATCCTTACGGATTCGACAAACGGTGAGGTCCCAGATTAAATAACCAAATCTCAAAATTGTTTGTCATTAAATTCTATGTAGTACCGCAATCTAAAAATATGTCGACAATAAGGTATGTCTCTAATTTATTTTATTGTGAAAATGGCAAACCAGTTTATGGCCTGCCTGTGGGTAAGCAATTATCATAACCTATCATCACTTTTTACCATTACTATAACTTTTCTATTTCTTCTTTCTTTTTAATTTTAATATAATTTTAATTTTAATATTATGTTAATGTATTTAGAGTTTTTTTACTTAGTTTTTGTGGCGAAATTTTTTATTTTTTGTTAGATGTGGTTGCCTGTAAGTGAATGAGCACAAGGCATGTCTGTAAATTATTACTTAGAAGTAAGAAATGTGTATCATTTGTTGGCGATCCAAATAAATAAATAATAATAATTACCAAGGTAATCAATCACTAGAGCGTAGTCGATTCCAAAGGAAAATAAATTACAGATGCCTTTAGAATACTTACTTACCAGTAGAAACACAGTAACAATGTTACATTTAAGATGATTTCCTTTAAGAGGGTGATATTTCTTTAACCAAGGCAGTTCATTTACCTAATAATTAGCAACGGCTTTTCATTGAAATTAAACTACTATATATACGGATTTTATCGCGTTAATTATTTGACACAGTATTACAAAATTTTTGAAAACTGTTACACTGCTATTATTTTTAAACTTTACTAATTTTCCCGTGACCATGGCTGCTGAAAAGCAAACGAAACGTCGGGGAAAGTGTAAACATAAATATAAATAGTAGGTATAATAGTATAGTAATATTATAAATAGTATAGTAATATTATAAATAATTAGCTTAAAAATTAGTAAAGTTTAATAGTAATAGTAGTGTAACAGTTTTCAAAAATTTTGTAATACAGTGTCTAATAAATAACGCGATAAAATCCGTATATAGTAGTTTAATTTCAATGAATAACATTCGCGTAAACAGAAGACAATATTATGTAAAACAGCTTTTCACTTAAACATGGGACTTAGACATAAAGTTCATCTTTTGTTAGCTAGTAATTTACCTTTGCCTACCTTTAGGAATGTATGA
This sequence comes from Catocala sponsa, assembly GCA_963564715.1. Classification (NCBI taxonomy): domain Eukaryota; kingdom Metazoa; phylum Arthropoda; class Insecta; order Lepidoptera; family Erebidae; genus Catocala; species Catocala sponsa. The sequence goes on from OY751352.1 coordinate 12,626,183, forward strand.
ATAAGACCGAATCTACCTATGTAAGCATTACTGCCCGACCAAAAAAAGATGTAGGTATTTTCAAAAAGTTCTCTCAAACGCGACGTCTCACAATACCCTCCCATATGTTTTCCCTCCCTATCTGCATTCAGCCGTCGTACACGCGAGTGTTTTCCAACCGTTTTCGCGCGCACTTCGCGGGGATGTGACCATGATTTATTTACAGAGGGATGCTGTACATGTGACGTCTTCTTTCTCTTATTTATGTGAGTCGTACGTTCTGATTTGACAACACAGATATATGGGGAGATATTTCTGTTTGGTGTAGCAGGTATCGTTTTCAGAAGGACGTTATATTTTATTGTTCTAAGATATTGTCGAGCCCGTATCGTCGAAGGGATATGGTACGCATAATTGACGAAATGTATGATGTATTGATGTGTTTGTTTTAGTAATAGGGAATTTTGGAATCTACCGAGGATTACTAGACTTTCCGTGGTGTTACTAAGAAAATTGAGTGAAGGATTATTCGCTACTAATATCTAATCCTAACGAATATTATTAACGCGAATGTGAGGTTGTTTCGTTGTTTGTTACGCTTTCACGCCTTAACTACTCGACCGATCATAATGAAATTTCACATACACTTTGTCAGGGGTACAGAAAAAGACACAGGTTAATTTTTATCCAGGAAAAAAGTACTGTTAATAACCTAACGTACATTTACGCGAGCGAAGCCGCGGACAAAGTCTAGTATTATTATAATAATTACGTTACTGTATGATTATGGAAATTGACACACAATGAAACATAGAGAAGTCCTGGTATTAATATCGAAAACTTAAATGCGACGATAAGGTATTTCCGTATCTAAATAACTTTATTTATACATCCTAACTAATATTACAAATGCGAATGTGAGTTCGTTTGCTACGCTTGCCTGAATTACTCGACTGATCCTGACCATTAAGTTTCGCACGTTTTCAGGATTAGGTTTAAAGAGATCTTTATTATTACTCAAAGAACATTACAGTTCACTTAAAGAGTAAAACATAACATTAAAATTATAGTAAACAGTTTCCGTAAAGGTACCCAGCCTTTCATCCAAAAAAAAGAACTATTTCCGAGGAACAGCTTATTGACAATAGCGAGCGAAGCCGTAGGCGAAATCTAGTTAAATAACAAGAAAGCCTTTTAAAAATATCCAGTTTCAGTATTAGTAAACATATTCAATAAAACTTTGTCCAACCAGATCCAAATCTAGGACATCATGATTGTCCACAAACATAAGCGCAAATTTATGCCACGGCACCAACATGGCAGTCTAATTAATGACGTCATAAATTGGCTGTCGAACGTGACTATGGAAAAATTTCGCCTGGCCATTCATCACCATATCTTATATAGAAGGAACGAGATCAACATAACGGTATCTTGGTTTTGCTGTTGACTGTCTAACTCATAGTCTCACGCTTCTACCCCTGAAGGTAGGTAGAGAAGTATTGTACATCTACATTTTGCCAACTATGATTTTAGATCCTGGATCCTGGATCCTGATCCAATAGCACTTTGGCAAACCCGGGAATTGGATGCAAGACACAGCAGTTGCATTAACTACCGCTGCTCTACTGACTGACCGCTGAGACTGTCGAACTCTGTTATATATATCTTTGTTACATGTATCTTTTTTTTTATTTATTTATTTATTTAGCACAACCACATCATATGTATTTATACATTTATAGGAAACATTACATAGTATTGAATCTGATACATATGACAGTTACGGTATGCATAACATTGGCTATAATAAGGTAGTTACTTATTTTCTAACTTATATCTACTAGTCATTCAAATAACAACAAATAAATTCGAAATGTGTGGAGAATTAATCTAGGGAGAATAGTTTTAACAATTTAGTCTTATAATTATTGTAGGAATCGTTGAAGATGTCAATTTCGGTGTCGCGACTTTGTATACTATTGTACTGATCAAGAAGTCTATGTATTGGTGATTGCCGACCCAAGTTGGTTCTACAAAAAGACGTGTGAAAATTTTTTGAGATTTTACAATTTTATAATCTAATTATTTTGCACGTCATACTGTGACAAACATGTCTGCACTTAATTTATTTTGTCATCTTGTATGTATGCATTTTCTTTGTATGTACACACACATGTTTATGCAAATAAAGCTTATCTTATCTTATCTTATCTTATAATAAAAATATTTAAAAATTTTATAGTAGAAGCAGCGATAGCCTAGTGGGAAACCGTTGGACTGCCACGCAGAGGTCTAGAGTTCGAACTTAAGGCGCGCATCTCTGACTTTTCGAAGTTATATGCGTATTAAATAGTTAATTATCGCTTGCTTTAACAGTGAAGGAAAACATCGTGAGGAAACCTGCATGTCTGAGAGTTCTCCAGAATGTTCTCGAAGATATGTAAAGTCTGCCAACTCGCACTAGGCCAGCGTGGTGGACTATGGCCTAACCCTTTTCACACTGAGAAGAGGCCCGTGCCCAGCAGTGGGACAGTTTAATACAGGGCTGATAAAAAAAAAAGAAAGTTTATTTCGGTATCTTACACTCCTACAATTTATCTTACATAGGGGTCTCCTTTTAAGTATATTAAATACTTGTGCAAGGAGGCCCCGCTCTTCACAAATCATTAAAATGTAGAAGTGTGTAATGCATAACAAAAGTGTATTTATATGTTTACTTTTCTGTTTCAAATAAAATGAAATTTTGTGGCTGTGGCAGTATGGTGCTGATATTATTATATATAATTATATAGTAGTCGTAGTGGTTTAAGTGTTAACCTCGCCACTGTTACTGTGTTTGTTTCGGTTATATGAGTTTTTGTGTCCGTTGATCTTCGATCAAATATACCATAGATGCACATTCTCATACAAAAACCGCATCAATATGTGGCACTGACCAGTACTACTTACTTATAAGTGTCTGCATTTATTATGCAATCCAGGAAATAAACCGGAATAACCATTGAACGCCCACTGAGAAACATTTTGTAATAGTTTAGTTAAAACGCGTCAATGTAAAGCGTCCTAAGTGTGTTACTCGCGATACGCAAGCGTACTAGGTATATGGTACGGTCTCCACCGTAATAGCCTCTTGAATGTCTAGTGGAAATACATAAAAAAATAATTAAAAATTCATTGTGCAAACAATACACAAACGGACAGCGTATGTCCGCTCGACACTTGACGGGGTAGTGGTGTCGATTTGCTCTCGCTTACGGGCAGCGCACGCAAGAGTGAGTGGGAAAGGTGCATAATATAGCGCATACGACTGATTTATGCACAGTTTTGTTGGGGCCGTTTTTCAAGCGACGATCGTGCATCTATGGTATATTTGATCGATGCCGTTGATTGAATATTTGTAAAGAACCCAGCGACAGGATTTATTCCTAGTGTAAGAGTTATTTATCTATACAAATAAATAAAATTGAAATGTCTGTTTGTAATGTCAAAATAACAGCTTTTATCTAATGCATATGAAAGTATATAAGGTACCTATACGAAAACATATATTTTTAAAATTTTTGTCTGTCTGTCTGTCTGTTTGTTCCGGGTATTCTCCGAAACGGCTGAACCGATTTTAACGGGACTTTCACTGGCAGATAGCTGATGTTATAAGGAGTAACATAGGCTACTTTGATTTTAGAAAAAAAATAGGGTTCCGCGGAGACAAACACTTTTTAGTTAAAATCTACGCGGACAAAGTCGCAGGTAACAGCTAGTTTTAAATAAAAACAAAGTCTGTAACACATATTCGGCACTAATATATTGAATAACAACCCATATAAATATACCTACTTAAATAACCGAGCAACTCGCAACCCAAAATCTCATTATCATAAACCAAAAAATAATAAATGGAGAAGAAGAAAAAACAAAAATTTCTTACCGTCCAAATGAAAGTCGGACGTTAAAACCATCCAATATTATTACCCGAGATATTTCCCCAAGGGCAGCCTCCTCTAAATTAAAACTTTTCTATAATAATGATCACCACCCTCTAAAGGTTTTCTTTTTTCATTAATATCCTCTTATTGCTTTCAAAAATCCGTGTTGACGGAATATGATGGTAATGATGGCTTTGGACCGGATTTTTGGATTTAAAAGGCGCTGTGTTTTGCTGTGTTATTCTTCTATTGGAAGGCTCGTGTTTACTCTAGGGTCTTGGGTTCGATTGGCAGTTCAAGTAATATATTGATAGATTTTAGTACATATTTCTTCAGTAGTGGCTGTACCGAATAAACGATAAGAGATTTTTACTATATACGGATAAATTCTTAGAGGTTCTCGTGTTATAACAGTGTAAGTGAATTTGAAATGATTAATAAATAACAAAAAAAGCATGTAATTGTTTTAACACGATTTTTTTTATAAAATATTACTTTAGGCAGAGGATCTTGTTGATCTGGGTGTGCCGACCGGAGCAGTGTTCGGACCCGTGGGCTTAATAACGTGAACAGTGTAAGCGGGTTGTAAGCAGCTGTATATGTAGCATGCTGATGACATATGCTCACTGTATGCATTTAAAGTACTGTCCGAGGGCCACGGAAATATCCAAAGTGACTTTAAGAGTACACAGTGGGTACATTACAATAGTATTGTTTTAATGACTGCATGGATGGTGTGGTGGTTTAAATGTTCGCCTCGCCAATGCCACCGCACCGAGTATTGTGGGTTCGAATCTAATACGGGACAAACATTTGTGTGGTCCATAAATGGTTGTCCCGAGTCTGTATGTTCTTTGTGTCCGTTATTTGTAAGGTCCCCGCGATACAGAAATAATAATTACTAGTACAAGAGGTGTTATATAATAAAAAATGCACAGGTTTGTATAAAACTTGTAACGCAGATATACTAAGTCTCGAATTAACATACGATATTTTTTATCCCGATATGCGTTCTCATTAGATGCGGGCGAGGCCACAGGCAGCAACTAGTAATAAAATATATGGTCTTTAACCTAGAAATTAATTTAAGATATACCATAGTGGCCTAACTACAAGAAAGAAACTATACAAAGAATTCAAATTGGCAATAATAAAAAATATTGATGAAATAGTTAGTGTGAAAACCACAATGTTACCGATTTCCTACATACAAAGCGGCAAATTAATATTTAAACCCCTATTTATTATAAACTAGTTTTCACCCGCGGCTTCGCTCGCGTAAATGTAGGTTAGGTTAGGTTTGCAACAGTTCTTTTTTCTGGATGAAAGGTACCCTATATCCTATTCTGTACCCCTGACAACGTGTATGCAAAATTTCATGTTGATCGGTTGAGAAGTTAAGGCGTGAAAGCGTAACAAACAAACTCATTTCGCATTTATAATATTAGTAAGGATAGTAAGGATGTCAGTTAATCATCTTATTACTTTGAGATCATTCTGCGTAAATATGAACACAAATGATTAAATTATGTTCAGATACTTTGAAATAACTACACTTCAGAACATTGAGACAACTACCGTCTTATCTCCCCAAGAACATGGCTGCTGTAAAGCAACCGAAACGTCGTCGGGGCAAAGTGTAAACTTAAATATAAAAAGATTTAATTAATTTAAATAGCTTATATTGTAGTAAAGTTCAATCTATTATTGTGTTGTGTAGTGTTACATACATACATACATAGATTCACGCCTGTTTCCCAGAGGGGTAAGCAGAGACTAAAGATTTCCATTTGCTACGATCCTGACACACTTCTCTGGCTTCATTCACTTTCATCACATTCCTCATACACGCCCGTCGGTTCAAGGAGCTCCTAACCTGGCCTTTGTCCAGAACGCCTCCGATCTGATCGAGAAACGTTCGCCTAGGTTTTCCTCTTGCGACTGTTCCATTCACACTAGCCTTATAAACTTTCTTAGTCAGTCTTTCCTCGTCCATTCTTTCTACATGTCCAAACCAGCTTAACATACCCTTTTCTATTCTGTGTAATGTTATAGTTCATAATTATGTAAAAAAAGTCTTTTTAAAATAAACAACCCAACAAAATTCGTATAAAGTAGTTTAATTTCAAATCACCGTTTTTTGGAGAAAAGTTAGCACACGGATAAATCATGGACCTTTTATTGAAGTGAAAACTAGCGGCGTTGTGCACTTTTTTGTGATGGGTAAAAAATGTTAAACTCGCGTCAGGACACGTGACCTGATCGAAAATTTGTAAGACGGAGCGAGAATTGTCATGTTTGTGTACGATAGCGCAATAAATGAATATTGTATTTTACCACATAAATTATAGTACTTTTATACTGATAATTAAAGCAATTCGTGCAAAATTATTCCCTAACCATTCCAAAATATCAAAAATGCACAACGTTAATATTCAAGTTTTCACTTCTGCCGGCACTCCCGGAGTGCAACCCGTTGATTTTTTTCTGTTTTCTAATCGCTTCACGCGAACACAGCCGTGAGTGAAAATAAATAATAACAATACTGCACTAAGCCTGCAGCGGCGAGGTTCCTTTAAATCTCATTGTTGATATACGATGCGGGTGAACCGGCGCGCGGCGGTAGGTGGAAAGAAATTGATAAAAACTCTTTAAAGCGTTCGGGCTTCTTGGCATTATGTTCGTATGTAACATAATGCCTAGAAATATTATGTGTGTGTTTCCATGTATGATATATATATTAAGATAATATTGTTTAGGCTATACAGATACACATTCTAGCGGAGTAGACCGAGGTGTTAATATTGCACCCACTTGTCGTCTATCCTAATCCTATCTAATATTATAAAAGCGAAAATAAGTTTGTTTGTTTGTTACCTTTTCACGCCTAAACCACTGAACCGATCATTCTGAACTTTTGCATATACGTTGTCAGGTGTACAGAAACGGACATAGGCTATATTTCATACTGAAAAAATTTACTGTTCCCGAGGAAAACAACAAAAACGTTCTTATGATAATAGATGGCGCCACGTGTCTTTCGAATCATGATTGAATTATATTATTAAAAGCAGAGTACAACCCGAATTGATTGTCAAATTCTAAATAAACGCGAGCGAAGCCGCGGGCAAAAGCTAGTATATTATAAAGAGGAAAGATTTATATTTTTGTTTATAGTGAATATACTTAAATATTACGGGACCAATTCTAAAATGCTTTTACTATTTGAAAGGTACTTTATCCAGAAGAAACGTAAGCTAAATATCTTCACCCCACGAGCCCCGACAGCGAATCATAAACGTGTTGTTCGATCCGGGCAACGTACCCTAAACCTGTACAGCTATCGCATTCACAACTGGTACGTCAACGAAGTAGTCAACACATCGAGTAACGAATCAAAAGATTGAGCCGGCCCATTTATGCTGAAATCAGCGGGGCTCTACCCCGCTGATTTCAGCATAGATGGGCCGGCTCGACCGGGGAAGGACTACCCTCTCACAGAATATCGACGTGAAATGGCAGTATTCCTACTGTTATGTTTCGTTCGGTGAGTGAGAGTGCAGGAGGCCCAATCACCCACTTTCCCCCTTACCGCACCTTCTCCTTCCCACTTCCTTTTCGAAAGGGTCGGCAACGCGCAAGTGATGCCTCTGGTGTAGCAGGCGTCCATAGGCTACGGTGATCACTTACATCAGGTTGCCCGTATGTTTGTTTGCCACCTTAAATGTATAAAACAAAAAATATCTAATGTGTCATCTGTGTGGTGTGTAAGGAGTTTCGTTAGTAGAGTTTAGCCACTGAGCCACTGGGTTTATATATGGGCTTATTCCCGCCCGCTCCGCTATTTTGCTCCCAAGCGCTCCAAGACTAAAATAAAATATAATTATTATTTTGTAAAATCGTTCCTAAGGGCTCCAAAAGCTTATGAAAAATTTTTCTTTAAATCCTGTGATCTCCACATATTTATTCCTAGAAGCTCTAAATTATATAACAAATAATTAAATAAAGACCTACTAACTAGTGTGCTCTCGACAGCTCCAAAGCAAACTGTATGGTTAGCAGAATTAAAACGTAATAATATAATATTAGTTTTTGATAAGAAATAAAATCTCAAAGTACCTAGAGAATGTTTTGGAGCTGTAGGGAATGAAATTGGTAAATGTGGCTTTATTTATTATTTTCATATAAAAATCTTTGGAGCTCCTGGTAACTAATGTATGGAAAAATTAATTTTAGAAAACTATAGATTTAGAGCGCACGGGAATAAGCCGTTCATATATAAAATAATAATATAGTAATAATATTCTACACATACACACAACACCATCTAGCCTAAACTAAGATGTATGTAATTTAAGATTAAATAGTTTATTGTTATTTATTTATTTATTTAATTAGGTACACCAACAGCATACATATTTTAAAATAAAATTAAAAAAGGTACATGGAAACGGTCTGACACATATGCCAATTACAGGTATACACAACATTTACCACTGAAGCACACAGTTATTATTATAATAAAACTCAATCGTTAAAATATTATGTGACTATATTACCAAACTCACAGCAATTACACGGACTATTGAGAACGTCTCACTCAGTTGAATGCTAGTTCCTCACTGCCGAGCGAACTTTCGCCGACAGAACGAGTTATTTTTCCCCTCCACAATAACCCCACTATTTAAAAATGATAGTTGGCTGTGTTGCCAATTGAATAAATAAAAACTCCCGAACAGAAATATTAACAAAAATAAGAAATCATGACATTATGATATTACAAATTTAGATAAGATAAAAACTACTAAAATATAAAAATACAAAAATATAAAAATACAAAACAAAACAATAACAAAATGATATAAAAATTGTTTAAAACTTAATTCTATAAAGACGAATGTGTTTTGGACAATATTACACGTCTGTATTTAGCGAGCGGGTCGGAAAACACATCAAGGTCTGGGTATAATATGCTAATTTCATTATATTCAGAGCATATTCTGGAAATCGGTGAATGTCGGCCCAGGATAGTTTTACAGGGTGGTACATGGAAAATTTTGGCAATACGTTGTCTTGGATATTGATATGGTACAGTTAAACATAAACATTCCAGTATGGCTTCACATTGAACCGAGCCGTTTATACATTTATGAAGTAGTAACAAATCGTGCATCGTACGGCGATCGCGTAGTGACTGCATGTTATAATATGTCAATCGTTGACTATATGGGCATCTGTGGGATATACCGTAAGAAGTGAAGGCAATTCGCCTGGTAAAACTCCTTTGAATACCTTCAAGACGCTGGGAATGTACGGCGTATTGAGGATTCCACACAACACTACAAAACTCTGTAATAAGTACTATGATCTATTATGCGCAAACGTACCCATTGAGAACTTTAATACTATGACAATGCAGCACAAAAATGTATGGGAATGTCAAGCCTGTAAATGCAAAATCCCAAAGGGGGACAACACCAATACTCCGATACGAGCTGCGCATCAAGAAGAGACTGATATGAACATAACATTCCGCCGAAAACAAACCAGTCAGGCAACCATAACAAGCAACTGCGTTGGAGATCTATCTGTGGATGACATTGAGGGTCATACACTTAACAGCAGCACTATAGACTCTAGCTTTTTACTACATAGTCAAAAACTACCGACGAACGAATTAACCCTAGAAAACATTAGCCTACTACTAGATGCCAAACTGACAAAATTAAATTTTCTATAATTCAAGACATACAGAATACGATTCAAGAACATTTTAATAATTCCATAAAAATACTAAAATCTGAAATAGAGATTAAAACCGATAACCTGTTAAAAGATCAAAAAGAAACCACCGCAAAAATTGGAAAAATTGATCAAAACATAGAAAATATTGAACAAGAACTGGAAAAACTGGAGAATTCTAATAAAATCGTCTTATATGGTTAAGACCATATAAGACGATTTTATTAGAATTCTTGAAAACTACCAAGAAACGGAATATGACATTTACAACCGTGTTTCCCACCCGTTTCAAAACATTTTAAATATTAATATTGATCCATACATTGAAGACATAAAACGAATAGGCAGACGCGGCAGCTCAAGACCACTAGAAATTGAACTAATGAGCAAACGTGCGACAAAATATATAACTGAAAATTACAGAGAATTTAAGAACACAGGTTTATCTGTTTTATTAATACGCAGAGTTGCAAACCATATTTTGTAAAACTAAATATACTAACACTCGCCTCAATATATATACTTGATATTTGTACCTTTGTGTATAAAAACATCCATACCTTCTCTACAAAACATGATGTCCACGATATAAACACTCGCAATAAAGATAGACTACACTTACCACCATCCCGAATAAAGATGTTAAATGAAAGTCCTTACTACATGGCAGTAAAAATATACAATAAGTTGCCTAAAACTATAAAAGATGCCATTACCCTACCTTCATTCAACAAGCAAATCAGGACCTATTTAATGAATGCCTGCTATTATTCAATTACAGAATTCTTAGAAAATAAATAAAAATTAATAAAACACTGAGCATAAACGCCTAAATAAATGCGATGACGATCCGCAACCTCGACTAAGACCCTATAAAAACAATGTAATAAATAAGCTAAATATAATAAATAAACATTTAATAAAGAAAAAACATAATTGTGATGTTAGAAATTTATTTGATTTGTAAGCGTATGTATGTAATTATATTGTGCAATAATAAAATAACAGACTTTTATAAACTTATAATATTATATGGTTTAGATGTAAGTACTAAGTAATATTAATTATAATTGTTAATAGAAAATAATTTTTAAATATTCGTTTATTATAATAATATTGCAATGCTTGTAAAAGGCACTAAGTTCTAAGCACTATAATTTTACTAAACACCTTATGTATCTACACTTAGTTCGCAATAAACACTTTGACTTTGACTTAACGCCAATTGGCTCCGAACTAGTGCATTGAATAATAGTATTCTGGTCGTTTCTTTAAAATGTTTCGAGTTCCTTAAAACGAAGCCTAGCATACTAGACGACTTATTTACTATTTGATCTATATGTGGAGTAAATTTAAGCTTACTGTCAATGAGTACACCCAAATCTTTGACTTCCTTCACCTCCTGCAATGCGTTGCCATCAATATTGTACGAAGATCAAACAGGACAGGTTTTTCTGGTATAACGTATGAATGAACACTTGTTGTGGTTTAATGTCATACAGTTAAAACGACACCAAGCCTGGATGCTATTTAAATCAGTCTGAATGAGGGAAACATCTTCAGAGGAAGCAACTTTTCTATAAACTTTTAAGTCGTCTGCAAACAATTCATAATTACAATGTTTAATATAGTTAGTTATATCATTAATATATACAATGAACATTAATGGTCTCAAATGGGAACCTTGTGGCACTCCAGAATCGACAGAAAAGGCATCAGAAGCATATCCCTTAACCACAACAGATTGTGTCCTGCCCACTAGATATGATTGAAACCATGCTAGCATTGGTCCGTGAACACCAAAGCATTCCAGCTTATTCAAGAGCAAATTATGACTGACTTTGTCAAAAGCGCTGGTAAAGTCAGTGTAGACAGCATCAATTTGATAACCTTGGTCCACAGCACGCGATACGCTCGATACGAAGGTGACGAGATTGGTTTGAACAGAGCGACTTTTTCTAAAACCGTGTTGATGGTGTGTAATATACTTGTTGAGGTAACAACTGATGGTAGGATAAACAAGTGACTCAAACAGTTTCGGTAAACAAGATAAAATAGCAATTGGTCTATAATTTTTAACATCCGATTTATCCCCTTTCTTGAATATCGGTGTAATATTTGCTGTTTTCCAGTGTTGAGGGAAAATACCGTCGTGTAAAGATCGGTTGAATATGATTGTTAATGGCCACGCCAGAGTAAGAGCATTCCGCCTAAAAAATACTGGATGTATCCCATCAGGACCTGGCCCTTTATTAGTATCGAGTACTTCCAGTTTGGATAGTCCGTCAGATTCCTGAAGGCAAATATGTGACAAGTTATCAGAGCAGCCATACGGATTAAGGGGCACAATGCTTGAAACAGATGTAACGCTAGTGTATACAGAAGAAAAATGTGAAGCAAATAGATTAGCTATGTCAGGGCCACAATCAGCCGTTAGATTACCCAGGCTCATTTCACGCGGAAGGTCAGTTTCACTGTTACGATTGTTATGCTTATCTTATGTGGGGGCTGTTGTCCCAAAAAAGAAACGGCCCCCAGTTCCCGGCCGCCCTACTATTCCAGGTCACGGCAGCGGCCTTGGTTACGGTAGGGTAGGGGGTGCTAGGAATCCCCGGGCTACGGACGGCTGCCAACAATTGATCCTGGCTACATTTAATGGACGCAGTCTACGGCTGGACGAAAGCCTCCAGATCCTTGAAGTAGAATTAGAGAAGATACGATGGCATGTTCTCGGGTTATCGAAAGTTCGTAGAGAGGGAGAGGACACGGTAACCCTCGAGTCAGGCCATCTATTCTACTTCAGGGAAGGGAGCCAAAAATCCCAGGGTGGCGTGGGATTTCTCGTCAACAAAGCCCTCCGTGACAACGTGGTGGAGATCTGCAGCGTCTCGACCCGGGTAGCGTACCTTGTACTGAAACTGACCGAGAGATACTCTCTCAAGGTCATACAGGTATATGCGCCGACGTCGAGCAGCTCAGATAAAGAGGTGGAGGCCGTTTACGACGATGTGTCAAAGGCCATGCATCGTACCACCAAAACCCATTATACAGTTGTCATGGGGGACTTCAACGCCAAAGTGGGAAAAGAATGCGGTGAATCTTGTTTGGGACAGCATAGCTGTGGACGCAGAAACCATAGGGGCCAAATGCTGGTCAACTACCTTAGCATGCAGGGGCTTTTCTGTATGAACACCTTTTATCAGAAAAAGCCCCAACGGAAGTGGACCTGTAAGAGCCCCGACGGTGTGACGAAGAACGTGATTGACTTCATCATAGCCGACAAGAAGAACGTATTTAGGGATGTCTCAGTGATCAGCAGGTTTAATACCGGTAGCGATCACCGGCTTGTACGAGGCACCCTAAATATCAATTTTAAGCTCGAACGTAGTCGCATGGTGAGGTCTGTTCTTCGTCCAAATATGCCCCAAGCTGGCCATGATGCGTTCCAATTGGAATTGCGAAATAGATTCGCCGCACTGGAGACCCCGGCAAATGTTGACAAGGACCTGGACGGCATAATTGGGGTGATACGCGAAGTGGGAACGAGGCACTTTCGGAAAAGGCGATCAGATAAGAAGTCCAAACTTTCTAACGAGACCCTGGATCTGATGCGAGTTAGACGTGAGACACCAGAGGAATCTTTGTCAGATCCCCAGTCACTCCACAAGAAAATCAGGAACTTGGTAAGACGCGACCTTCGCAGCTGGAACACTCGCCTAGTACATGAGGCGATCGAGCGAAATCGGGGGTCGAAGGTCTTCACCAAGACACTGGGGAGGAGTCATCTGACAAAGTTAGTTACCACGAATGGTGAAATCGTCACATCAGTCCCGGGGATACTCGCTGAAATTGAGGACTTCTACGGACATCTGTATGCCTCGCACGCACCGAAGCCTCCACCTGACGCGAGAGACCCTAGAGCCCCACTTACCCGCCACTTCACTGACGATCTCCCAGACGTAGATATCGACGAAATCGAGGCGGCTCTCAAACAGCTTAGTAATGGGAAGGCTCCCGGCGAAGATGGAGTAGCCTCTGAGCTCCTCAAGGCTGGGGGTAAACCTGTTCTTGGGGAGTTGAAGAGACTCTTCAACTCTGTATTAACCAATGGGACTACCCCGAAGGCGTGGAGCAGAGGTGTAGTGGCATTGTTTTTTAAGAAAATAGACAAAACGCTCCTTAAAAATTATAGACCGATCACGCTTCTGAGCCACGTCTATAAGCTGTTCTCGAGAGTCGTCACGAATCGCCTGGCATCAAGATTTGACGCCTTTCAGCCACCGGAACAGGCTGGGTTTCGTAAAGGCTATAGCACCGTAGACCATATCCATACTGTTCGGCAGGTTATACAGAAGTCCGAAGAGTATAACCAACCGCTGTGTCTGGCGTTTGTGGACTACGAGAAGGCCTTTGACTCCATCGAAACCTGGGCTGTTCTGGAGTCTTTGCAGCGATGCCAAGTCGACTGGCGGTACGTAGAGGTGCTGAGAAGTCTCTACCAAATGGCGACGATGTCCGTCCAAGTGCAGAACCACCAAACAAGACCCACCCAGTTGCTCAGAGGTGTAAGACAGGGTGACGTTATTTCCCCGAAACTTCACCAATGCTCTGGTGGATATCTTCAAGACCCTGCGGTGGAATGGACTGGGCATCAATGTCAATGGTGAATATCTCACACACCTCCGCTTTGCTGACGACATAGTTATAATGGCAGAATCGCTGCAAGACCTGCAGAAAATGCTGTCCGGTCTTAATGCTGCCTCGAGACGCGTTGGGCTCGGGATGAACTTGGACAAGACTAAGGTCATGTTCAACGAGTGCATCGTCCCTGAGCCCGTTACCATCGAAGGTGTAGCCCTTGAAGTTGTCCAAGAGTACGTCTACCTAGGACAAAAGTTACAGCTGGGTAGAGACAACTTTGAGGGTGAAATCACCAGAAGAGTGCAGCTTGGCTGGGCAGCCTTTGGAAAGTTGCGCCACATCTTCGAGTCACCCTTGCCACAATGCCTGAAGACCAAGGTATTCAATCAATGCGTCCTGCCGGTCATGACATATGGAGCCGAGACGTGGAACCTGACAGTAAAACTAGCCCACCGATTGCATGTCACTCAGCGAGCCATGGAAAGGTGTATGCTCGGAATCTCGTTAAGGGACAAAGTCCGGAACGAGACTATCCGACAAAAAACCAAAGCCACTGACGTAGTTCAGAAGTGTAGCAGGCTGAAGTGGCAGTGGGCTGGTCACATCTGTCGCAGAACCGATGATCGTTGGAGCAGACGGGTTCTCGAGTGGAGACCACGACTCGGCAAGCGTAGTGTAGGACGCCCTCCAGCCAGATGGACCGATGACCTGAAAAAGGTGGCTGGAGGTGACTGGATGGCGAAAACGGGAGATCGGGCCTTGTGGCGCACCCTGGGGGAGGCTTATGTCCAGCAGTGGACTGCAATAGGCTGAAATGATGATGTGGGGGACAGTCAGTGCAGACCGGCAACACTTCAACCCAGTGGAATCTTTTGTGTCGACACTCTCCCAATAACCAAGCCGGGACCAACGGCTTAACGTTCTTTCCGAGGCACGGAGTAGACGATAAATTGTCAATCAATACGCACATAATTTCGAAAAGTCATATAACTTCCGAAAGTCAGAGGTGCGCGACGTGGGTTCGAACCCGAGACCCTCTGCATTGCAGTCTGTTGGTCTCCCCACTAAGCTATCGCTGCTCTATTGTTATGCTTACTTACATAAATAGCATTGCTCGTAGCGGCGTCATGAATAGGGTCTTCTTTACTTTTAATATGGCGAAGGTGCCTATCATATGGCTGGCCCATGCGTTGTACTTGTGAACGGATGTGGTGTGCTGACTGCTCTACCTTGGTTTTCTACATACTAGACATTAGTTTGTTGCAAATCTTAACAGCCTAGGTTCCACCTCGGACTGCAATATGGTCGCGCGTTATTTTTATGCTGTGTACATGAAGGTGCATGTTCCTATTTTACCACATTACTACTATACTAGCGGTCGCCTAGTGATCAAAATTTGACCATAATTGGCTTAAATTTTAAGTTTGATCGTTATTAAGGTTTTATTGTCTATAACTTTACCCTTATAATCACATTTCATGTAGATTTCGCCAAGGCTACACAGGTTAAGTTACCTATCTTTTTCAAACAAATTATTATTTACTTAACTATACTCTTTCAATGACGATATTCCTAAGCTTGCTACTTCGTTTCCTTTTTTCTTTATTACATATTAAGTTATATTATTAAATAACCATAGTTACGAAGAATTGTATGACGTCAGACGAACACGTTGGTTCCATTCTTATGTTAACAATCGTTGTCAAAGGGTTGTTATCAACGGATTTCGATCGGATATAGTGAAGGTCACTTCTGGTGTTCCGCAGGGGTCTATACTCGGACCATTGTTGTTTAATATATTTATAAATAATATAAATGAGTGCTTCCATCATTCAAAATTCTTGTTATATGCAGACGACCTCAAAGTGTACAAATCTATCAATAACATACATGACTGTTTTCTTCTTCAAGAGGACCTTGATAGACTTTCAGACTATTGTCGCACAAGCAAGCTGCAACTTAGCATTCCGAAGTGTAATTACATTAACTTTACCAAAAATAAAAATCTAATAAGTTATCCGTATACACTGTATACTGTTGAACTGACGAAGGTAACCTCCGTGCGTGATCTTGGAGTACAGTTAGATTCTAAGCTTTGTCTAGACCTGCACATTGAGCGAATAATCAACAAAGCATATCAGATGTACGGATTCATAATGAGATCAACGCATGATTTTAAAAGGACCTCCTCATACCTCTGTTTATACAAAACTCTAATACGTTCGCAGTTAGAATACGCCGTAACAATTTGGAATCCATACTATATCAAGTATATTGACATGTTGGAAAATGTCCAGCGTAAGTTTCTTCGTGCAATGCATTATAGATGTCATAGATCTTTCCTACCTTACGATCGATTACTCAATAAATACCAACTTCTGAGTCTCAGCTCCAGGCGTAAACAACTTGAGGCAATTACTTTGTATAATATAGTTCACTGCAGATATGACTGTGTGGATTTGAATAATGTTTTGTGTTACTCAGTCCCTAGAACAGTACACAGACGGCGGGTGCGTGCAGGCAAATTGTTTGCTGTAGGTACTTGCCGTACTAATACAGGGTTAAGATCACCAATTAGGCGTATGACTGATACATACAATAAAATGTTTGAGCATATTGACATATTTCTATGTTCTATTGGGCAGTTTCGCAAAATGTTATTTGCAACACTCTCCAATGTGTAATTTGGTTGACTCAGTTTCGGTCACCGTTCTGATATATATTATTATGTATTTTCATTCTAAATTTACTATTTACTATTATTCTATATATAAATATGTACTTATATAATGTCTAATTCGATGGTATAAGATGTATCATCTGTTCTAACTCAAATCGATGGTCACCTAGCGCTAACCTTAATTTTATTGTTAATCTGTGAACAGCGCTGTGGGCTTCACTATTGTTATCATTTGAAATGTTCAACATTAATGTAAAATTTTATAGTGTTGCTGTTTGTTGTTCCTTCCTAATAAAATAAAATAAAATAAAATAAAAATAAAATAAAACAATGCCGAAATACGACGAACGCAATTCGACTGCGTGTATCAAATGCATGGTATTGTACATGTAGTGCTTTTTCACTAATTTAATGTATTTCTAATGCATATTTTATAAAAATATTAGGATTCGCCACTCCTTCTCCATATAAACTTTAACTGTACCAAATTTCATACTCCTCCGTACGCGCAATTATCGTAAAAAGGGGTACAAAGTTTTTGCTTCAGGTACCTATCAATATATAGATAATAGGTCAACTATAAAATAATAATAGTCACTTAAGAGTCTTATGTTGTAAGCGATACAGCTTCTTGCATTTATCATTTTTAAATCAAATAATATTGTAATATGGCGATTAAAAAGAGTGGTCGCGCGTTTCTTCTTTTAGATTCTACGCGCTTGCTATGCTGAATGTGGCCCAAGATAAATTCCATCGTGCCTTATAAATGCAATTATTTTAATTTTGTTTGCACCCATTCATTCACAATTTTTAAAAGACTGCTATAATCGGTTCATGTTCTTTTTAAATTAAGCTACTTAATACGGATGTCATCGCGTTGTAATGTAGTTATATTAAGTTATTTTATTGCTGTTGTTGGCAAAAAATCTAGCGGTCTACTTGAGGGTAAGACCGCTGTCTATCGCTACATAAGCTACCAAGCACACGGCCTGCTTGAAAGGAAGGAGTTACCGTTGTCTATGTGCACTTGCAACACTGGTTTTATTTAGTAGAATAGATATTTTAATGCATAGATTCATTTAAACTTCGGGCTATTGCAGGCGTAATCACGAGCAAATTCTAGTATCAAAAATAATTAGAACATCTTCAGCGGCCAGAAACCTAGAAAAAGTACAATAAAGTAGGCGTCTATCGTCCAATCGTATTTCACAGACGCGACAAAAAGTGATTTTTGTTTCCAACTTTGTATCTTTAGTGAGCACCGAGCGATGAACAAAAGCGCGATATGTGATGAGTTGTGACGTGTCAGTGACGTCACCGACACGCGCACCCGTCATGCGTCCCGACCGATTAATGGATGGACTGATGTTACTATGCAGCCATGAGAACAACGACGAGCGATTTCGACATGTGAATTGTGATAGTTTACACAATTATAGAAAGCAGTTTAATAATAATAATACAGGTATGTGAACTGGTTCTGCAGTTCTCGAAAAGGGCCATATCACACTGTACTGGGATCGATCTATTATCACGGATAGGACTGTTGTTGCCAACAAGCCTGATATTGTGGTAATAGATCGATCAGAGCGCCGTGCAATGATTGTCGATATTACCATCCCTCATGATGGCAACCTCGTGAAAGCTGAGAAAGAAAAACAGTTAAAATATCTGGACTTAGCACACGAGGTTGTCGATATGTGGGATGTGGACTCGGCAATCGTTGTAACATAGTCGTTACAGTGAATGGTCTAATAGCCAAGAGCCTCGACCAACATCTGAAGAGGCTCGCGTTAGGTGCTTGGGTCAAGGGTCAGATGCAGAAGGCAGTCCTCCTCGATACGGCACGCATCGTGAGGAGGTTCCTCTCGCTGGAGCCCTAACCACCGGTAGCTTGGACCCAGTTCCCGATGCCGGTGGGTCTTCACAGTTTTTATATTTTTACATGTGTTTATTTTCTATATTTAAAAATGTACAATTATTGAAAAAAATTTAAATAAAGAGAATAATAATAATAATGTCTTAGTTCTAGAACTAAGAAGAGGCCCCCACTGCAGTGGAATAGTTTATATATAGGGCTGAAATTAATATATTAAGTTTCTTAAATGATTATTCTTTTAAACGAACAATAACAAACAGCCCAGGATGGAGTGATAAATAAATATATAAATATTTTTCCTTTTTTTTACCACTACAAACTGTGGCAAACAAGCCTACCTAATGGTAAGCAGTCACCGTAGCCAATGGACGCCTGCAACACCAGAGGCATCATTTGCGCGTTGCCGACTCTTTAGGAAAGGAAGAAGAGAAAAAGGAAGTGGGTAGGAGAAGGAGCGGGAAGGGGGAAAGAGGGTGATTGGACCTCCGGCACTCTCACTCACGGAATGAAACACAACAATAGGATTACTGCTATTTCACGTCGGTATTCTGTGAGAGGGTAGTCCTTCTGCGGTTGAGCCGGCCCATTCATGCTGAAATCAGCGAGGCTCTACTGCTCTGTAATGTAATGCATCCTTCATGGGCTGTTTGTACAAAAAACAGTCACTTGTTCAGATTTGCCATCCAAAATGTACCTGTCCTTGACACAGGAAACGAACGCAAGTCTTCAAGATCGGTAGTGGCATACAATGTTACGAATGTGAAGGTCAAAACACCATTATACGACGTAGTTTCCTTATTTCTTCTTCTACAAATTTTACTGTATGAATATAATGCATGACATAATTGAAAACTTATTATGTCTGGTCACCAGTGTGCCGCTTCGACTCAATAGGTTAGTATGTTGCATCTATATAGTACTAGATTTTATCCACGGCTTTACTCGCGTAAATGTAGGTTAGGTTAGTTACTTTTTCTGGATGGAAAGTACCCTATGTCCTCTGATCTTCTGATAACGTGTATTCTAAATTTCATAATGATCGGTCGAGTAGTAAAGGTGTGAAAGCGCAACAGATAAACAAACAAACTCACATTCGCATTTATAATATTAGGATTGCTCGTCGTCCAATAATTACTGAATTGATATTATGCTAAATGAATATTATCATGACGTGCTAATAAGTTGCTTAGCGGCAGTATTCCGTCTAACCATTTCAATTTGCAATCACTAAATTAAACGAGTTGCTTCAGCTGCAAATTCAAGCATTCATTAATTAATCCGATTCACGGCGTCTTTATCAAACGTTGATTAATCCGATAACTAATTAATATTCTTACGTAATTAACAACGCAAATACGCTCTCTTCAAAGTCTTTTTAATATAGGATGCAATTATTAAGGCAAGGGCAAGTGATTGAAGATGTGATGACTGATGAGTCAAAACTCAGAAATGATTATTAAGTAAAAATAAGTGGCTAGGCAAAATAAAGTCAGTTACTGTTGTACTGGTAATATTCATATTACAGGTTATCAGGTAAGAAATCCTAACTTCCTAACTAATATTATAAAAGCGAAAATGAGTTTGTTTGTTTGTTACCTTTTCACGCCTAAACCACTGTACCGATCATCCTGAAATTTTGCATATACGTTTTTAAGTGTACAGAAACGGACATAGGCTACCATTCATCCCGAAAAAAATTACTGTTCCCGAGGAAAACCATAATAACGTTCTTATGATAATAGATGGCGCCACGTGTCTTTCGAATCATGATTAAATTAAATTATTACAAGCAGAGTACAACCCGAATTGATTGTAAAATTCTAAATTAACGCGAGCGAAGCCGCGGACAAAAACTAGTAATGTATAAATTAGTGTGTATTTAGGTAGGGTAGTTTTATATAGGGGCTCGTCGTTTCACACGGCGGGCCGAAACCACGGCAGGGTTGCGATCCGAATGTGAAAATGTTTCTTGCGGCTCCGCCGATTCTGGTAACGTCGAGGAAAACCGTGGTAAGTTTAGTCGCTATGACCAGGATATCGCCTTCTTTCCCCGGGTGAGTCCGACATAACCCCTCCACCCGCCACAGCGGAGAGATACGTGTCCCATTCGCCACCAGAGATGGCAATGCTGTGGGTGGCGACTGGGATTAACCCTAAAACAAATATGTTTTTATTGAAGTGAAAAATTCTTTAGCGGCGTTGTGCACTTTTTTGTGATGGGTAAAAAATGTTAAACTCGCGTCAGGACACGTGACCTGATCGAAAATTCGTAAGACGGAGGGAGAATTGTCAAACTCGCGTCAGGACACGTGACCTGATCGAAAATCCGTAAGACGGAGGGAGAATTGTCATGTTTGTGTACGATAGCGCAATAAATGAATATTGTATTTTACCACATAAATGATAGTATTTTTATACTGATAATTAAAGCAATTCGTGCAAAATTATTCCCTAATCATTCCAAAATATCAAAATGCACAACGTTAATATTCAAGTTTTCACTTCTGCCGGCACTCCCGGAGTGCAACCCGTTGTTTTTATATTTTTAATTATTCCCTCATTTTTTTACTTATATGTATGTGAGAGGTACGCAAACGTGTCAAAGCCACGCTTCGCCGACTGTTCTTCGTATCACTCACCCACTATGATGTCAGAAATACTGAGGTGGAGAATTTTCGAACAAAGAACTCAATAACATTTGGTCCTACCTGAGTATCTAAAAATCAAATCTACCTGGGTAAATAAAAATCTGGGAACATAAACCCACACTTATGCATCGAGGCCAACAAGCACAGTCATTCTCAATTCCGATAAGCACACCCGTGTGATTATCGCGGACAAAGCCGCGGTTACAAGCTACTAGTATAAAGATTGGTGGAATACATAACGGGCAGTGCTAGTGCTTTAACTTAACAATATTATGGTCAACTAGGAGACTCCAATACGCTCACGATTAATCTCAGAGATTAAAAATTGTATAACTACCCTCAAAAAATATTTTCGCCGCCATTTTGTCCGTTATTTTGCACTCCGTGGCTCCACATACGAAGTTATTAATCGTACGAGTTGAGTTATTATTTTTTGAATGGCGCGCCACTGTCCGCTGTCCGAGAAGTCTGCACCAGGTGACTCCAAACATACTTCAGATTTAATGGCTTGTCACAACTTTTCAATGGCCTTTGTTTTGGGTTCTATTTTTGAATTTGCCTGGCATATGCATTGAGATCTCTTTGTTTCGTTATTTGTGTTGAATATATTCGCTTGTTTATGTAGAACTAGCTTTTAGCTGCGGTTTTGGTCGTGTGGTAGATTATTAAAATATGGTTTAACCTAATATATAATTTACGTTTTCGTGGATGGTACACATTTAAATTCAACAAATTTTTATGTAATTATTTAAAAAGCAAATTTTAAATTGTTCAAATTAATTTGGGGTGGGGTTAAGGTGCTCTTAAGATGGTTGAAGTTTATTACTAGCTTGGTATCTAGTGAATAGTTTAATCAGATCCAAGAGGAAGCAAAACGCAGCTAGTCATTATGATATATAATAATACTTTGAGCACATCTGCATAAATAGTAAAATCAAAAACAAAAAAATTTCAGATCATTGTCAGAACAGGTCTCTTTGAGACCATAGCCGCTGAAAAGCACACGAAAGTCGGGCAAAGTGGTAATAAAATA
This sequence comes from Catocala sponsa, assembly GCA_963564715.1. NCBI lineage: Eukaryota > Metazoa > Arthropoda > Insecta > Lepidoptera > Erebidae > Catocala > Catocala sponsa. The sequence continues at coordinate 12,648,711 of OY751352.1, forward strand.
CTTTAAAATATAATAAGTGTTGTTCTTTTTAAAAATAAGAATAATAAGAGCAGTGACAGCTCAGTGGGGAGACCAACAGGCTGCAATGCAGAGGGTCGCGGGTTCGAACCCACGTCGCACACCCCTGACTTTCGGAAGTTATATGACTTTTCGAAATTATGTGCGTATTGATTGACAATTATCGCCTGCTCCGTGCCTCGGAGAGCACGTTAAGCCGTCGGTCCCGGCTGCCATGAACATCTATAGCAGTCGTTATTGGGAAGTTAGTGCCCTCTAATATCCTAACACTGGTCTAGCCTTAGGGTATCGTTAGTCTTCGGGCTGAGGACGTCAGGTGGCAGTCGCTCCGTGTAAAAACTAATATCCAGTCAAATCCGGTTAGACTAGAAAGCCGACCCCAAGTAACTTGGGAATAATAAAGACTAGAAGAATAATAATCTTTTTAAAAATAAGCTGCTTTCAAATGCGTGATAAGTAGTTTAATTTTAATAGTCTACTTTTACATTACAATACATTTCAGTAGATATGAGATGACTTCTTTGCCATACTTCTTGGCAGTATATGATTAGGTATAAATGAGACAAAGTTGTAGTATAGTCTGGTTATAATTATCCAAAGGTGCATCTTATATACTAACGACTACGTGTTGATCACGGATAGTAGAAACATTTAATAGATATTGAACGTGCGATAAAGATCATAAGATTGCGATGTAGATTGTAGATACAGCACAAAGATATTGTACTGTAACAGTACACCCCCCTTTAAAAAAAAAAAAAAATATTATTATGGTAATAGTGTTTACAATATAAATTTGACCTAGACCTTACTAGTTATTTGCTGATGTATATAAATAATAATGCTATTGTACGCGGTGGAATTTGATGACGCCTGTTGTTACTAGTTATTTGCTGATGTATATAAATAATAATGCTATTGTACGCGGTGGAATTTGATGACGCCTGTTGTGGTGTGATTTGCTGACGTATGTAATTTTGACTTAGCTGTTGCACGAGTGTTTATTATTTTTTTCCGTTAAACTCTTCATTCTTCTGTCCAGTGTTTTCATTATGCCGTAAAGTAGGATCACGCCGATTGTTAAAATAATCTGTCCCATTGCAACATTTCTTGTCCACCGTAAGTCCTCCTGGATCAGGTTACGGAGTTTGTCCGCTTCGTTTTGATTGAGGCAACTGTCCGTATTGTATGTTATCTGGTCCTTAGAACTTTGATTTCCCATTTTAGATGTCTTGTTGTTACGAGTAGTTGTGAATTAATGGTATATGTTAAGATCTATGTTAATATATATACGAATAGCTTGCTTATATCAGCGATTTTTTATAGACGTACTACTGGCTTTACTTTACGTCCTGATCGTGTAGTGTACGTGTGTGAATGTCTGTAGAAATCCTTTGAATCTGGCACGTAGTTTGATTCGTCATTGATCATGAATGCTGGTTTCAATCTATCAATTGATATCACTGTCTCTTTATCCCTAATTCTAATGCAAAATGTTTTATCTGTTTTACTAATTACTGGGTAGGGTCCTTCATACGGCGGTGTCAGGGCTTTCTTAATTCTATCACACCGAACAAATACGTGTGAGCATTCTTTGAGTTCGGGATGCACAAATATAGCTTGGTTGTGGTTTTTTCTTTTCGGAATTGATGTCATTTGTGTGATGTCCTTTTGAATTTGTTTTACAAACTCTTCGTACGTTGATAACTGTGCTGCTGATGACTCAAAAAATCCTCCAGGGAGTCGTATTGGCGTTCCATATGTCATCTCTGCTGAACTATAACCTGTGTCTTCTCGCAAGCTACTCCGCAACCCGAGTAAAACTGTTGGAATTTCTTTTAACCAATTTTCGTTGGATTCTCTTGTCATTAACGCCACCTTTAAAGTTCTATGAAATCTCTCTATCATTCCATTGGATTGCGGATGATAAGGTGTTGTCCTAATTTTATGTATTCCCAAAAATTGTGAGAGTGACTCAAATATTCTTGATTCAAACTGTCGGCCTTGATCCGTAGTAATGCGCAATGGACATCCAAAACGAGTAATCCATCCTTCGAAAAGTGTCTTGGCTACTGTTTCTGCAGTTATATCTTCTACCGGAAATATTTCGGGCCATGACGTACAACGATCTATGATTGTGATTAAATATCTCTTCCCTTGTGAAATCGGAAGTGGTCCGACGATGTCAATATGTAAATGTTCAAAACGTTGCGCTGTCATAAATGTACCAGGAGGTGATATCGTATGTCGTTGTATTTTTGATTTTTGGCAGGCTATACATGATCTACACCAATTATTGATATCTTTGTTCATATACGGCCATAAATACCTTTGGGTTATCATTTTTCTCGTAGTTCTTTTTCCTGGATGGCTCATACCATGAATGGTATCGAAAATTTGTTTGCGAAATTGCTTTGGTAAGTAGGGGCGGCTTTTTCCAGTAGACGTGTCGCAGGTGATGTTTATTGTGGAACCCGGAAGCGTAATGTTTTTGAATTTTAATCTTTTATTGTCACGTAATTTACTTAGTTCATTATCTGTTGATTGACATTTTTCCAATTCAGCGTAATCGATAGGTGATGGCACGTATATTTCCTCTATTCGAGATAAGGCATCGGCGGTAATATTGTCACGTCCGCTTATGTGTTGAATGTTGGTACTGTATTGTGAAATGAAATCTAACTGCCGGACCCGTCGCGGTGTATCGTTTGATGATGGTTTTTGGGAGAATGCGTATGTCAAAGGTCGGTGATCCGTAAATATTGTAAATTCTCTTCCCTCGATTAATCTGTGAAAATGTTTGACGGCCATGTATATTCCTAACAGCTCTCTGTCAAACATAGAATATTTTTGTTGAGTTTCGCTCAATTTTTGTGAAAAAAAACCTAATGGTTCCCAATTGCGTCCGGATTTTTGTTGTAAAACTCCACCAACGCAAGTAGCACTAGCGTCGGTCATGAGCGCTAGTGATGCGTTGCGGGAAGGATGCGCTGTTAACACTGCGTTTTTCATGCTTTCCTTGCATTTTTCGTAAGCTTTGTCTGCTTCCGTTGTCCAAGGAACAGGTGAATTATCGTTCTTTTTTGAACCATGTAGATATTCGTTTAAAATTCTTTGATTTTCCGCTGCGCGTGGAATATTACTTCTGTAGAAATTGACCATGCCCAAAAATCGTCTTAATTCTTGAATTGTTTTCGGTTTGGGAAATTCCATGATTGCTTTGTAATTTTCTTCGGTAGGTTGTATTCCTTGGCTCGTTATATGATAACCTAAGAAATCTATTTCCCTTCTGAGAAATTCGCATTTTTCGAGATTAATGGTTATTCCATTCTCGTGTAAACGTTTGAAAACCGTTTCTAAATGCTGATAATGCAAATCTTCGTTGTCCGATGCGATGAGACAGTCGTCTACAAATATAAATACGAAGTTTAAATCTCTAAATAAGGAATCCATGAATCGTTGAAATGTTTGTGCCGCATTGCGTAATCCGAAAGGCATTCTTAAGTACTCAAAAAGTCCGAAAGGTGTGATGATGGCTGTTTTTTCTATATCTTTAACAGGAATACAGTGGTATGCTTTGCGTATATCTATCTTGCTTAGTATCTTCTTATTTTCTAATATGTATGTAAAGTCAGTTAATCTTGGTAGTGGGTATTTGTCCGGTACTGTCGTGCTATTGAGCATTCGATAGTCTCCGCACGGTCTCCATTCGCCATTTTTCTTTTTTACCATATGTAATGGGCTTGCCCATGGGCTATCTGACGGTCGGCAAATTCCGAGCTCTATCATATTTTGAAATTCCTTTTTGGCTATGTCGTATTTTTCTGGAGGTAATGGTCTTGCCCGAGCTGCGACGGGTGGTCCTGTAGTGATAATGTGGTGTTCAATCTTATGTTTGGGCGCATTGCGTAGAGAGGACTCTTTCGTGATGTCTTCGTATTTGTTTAAAAGTTGCGTAATACGTGAATTCGTTCCCACTGCGATAGTACGAATTGTTTGTTGTGTCGCTTTTTCTGAAGTTACATGCGTTGTCAGCTCTGTAACTTTGTCGATAAGTTTGCGACCTGCTATGTCGACTAATAGTTTATAGTGCTCTAGAAAATCTGCTCCAATTATTGGTTGTGTAACATCGGCGATTATAAAATTCCATTTATAACATCGTTGTAGTCCTAAATTCAAGGTAAGCGTCTTCTCGCCGTAAGTCCTAATTTTAGTCCCATTTGCAGCGTATAGTGTGTATTGTTCATTTTGTAAAATTGAATATCTCTGTTGCTTGCTAATGACTGAAATATTTGCGCCCGTGTCAATCAAAAACTTCATACCACTTTTTCGGTCGGTAATGGTGAGGCGATTGGATGGGTGGATTGCACAGAGTTTCGCCGTTGTCTGTGCTCTTATTCGTTTCCCTGGTTCCGTACGTAAGTCATTGGTTTCCAACCGCATGGTTTAATGCAGTTCCTTGCATATTTTCCGAATCTTTCGTGGTAGTAACAAAATCGATTTGCTCCTCTATAGTTTGTTCTCGGCCTCATAATCGGGAATTGTTGACGTTTCTTGAAATGATTGTGCGTGCTGGGTCGATAGCCATATTGACCTTGCTGAATTGCGTCAATATCTATCTGTAATTTTGCTAGCTGGGCTAAAATGCATGCTGTATTGTTGTCGTTTGAAGTGTCGTTGCTAACAGCTGATATTTCGGTTACTTTTGAATTCATTATTATTTTGTCTGCAATTTGGCTCAGTTTGTCAATTTCCATGTCTTCCGTAACTGCTAGAACCGTAGTAACTGATGTTGGTAAAAGCCTGAACCATAGTAGTTTAATTGTTTCGTCACTGATTTTTCCTCTCCCGAGGACTCGCATTTGACGTAATAACTGCGAAGGTTTTTGTTCACCGAGTTCTGTCTCTGATATTAATTTTTGAAACTGTCGCTGTTCTGTTTCTTCGTAACAATCAATTAAACGTTCCTTGATGTTTTAATATTTATCTGTAGTCGGTGGTGAAGTGATTAGGTCACTAACTTGTAGTATTTCTTCCTTGGATAATTTTGCTATTACTGTACAGTATTTGTATTCGTCTCCTTGCTTCTGTGGTGCTAATATGGCTTCTAGTTGCGTGAACCATAATCTTGGTTGGTCTTTCCAAAATTCCGGAATGCGAGATAAAACCGAGGTGCCAGCAGCTACTTCAAGTGTTCCTTGCTGATTTATGTTCGCCTTGCATGGTGATTGTGCCATGTTTCTTGCTGCGTATTCGTTCGTCGGGGTCACCAATTTGCCATACTTCTTGGCAGTATATGATTAGGTATAAATGAGACAAAGTTGTAGTATAGTCTGGTTATAATTATCCAAAGGTGCATCTTATATACTAACGACTACGTGTTGATCACGGATAGTAGAAACATTTAATAGATATTGAACGTGCGATAAAGATCATAAGATTGCGATGTAGATTGTAGATACAGCACAAAGATATTGTACTGTAACAACTTCCAACATCTGATCACATTTTACTGTAGGATATTAGTAGATATAGTATAGAAAGTATTTTAAAGTTACTATAGTTAGTAACTTATATCTAGATTAACGTGCTTTTCTTTGAAGTGCATACTGGGGTTTATGCCCAAGTACCTAAGTATGTTATCATGAGTTTCAAAGAACTGAACTTATCGATTTCGGTCGACCGTCTACAGAATAAGTAAGCTGAAGTAACAATAGTCTGGCCGTATCTGTTAAAGGATCGATGGTCTCTGGCACAAATGGAGTCCTGTAGTGTAGACTAGAGTAAGTTAAGTTAGACAGAGTAAGTTTAGTTAGACTAGACTAGAGTAAGTTATGTATGACTAGAGTAAGTTAAATTCTTCCTGCTAAACGTCGACACTAATGTGGACTCACTATTGCCACTATGCTCAATCTTGTAGATTCGAATCCCATACAGACTTAACAAACATTTATGAGCCTGGGTGTTCGTTGAGTCCGTCCTTTGAATTTTTATAAAGTCTTCCAGATACAAGACTTTTCCTAATGCAGTTGTCTTTTGTAAAATCACGTGTAAACATTTGAATTGATTTCCATTACTTGGCACACAAATAGATCATGCCGTAGATTAACAAATAGATTATTTTATATTTCGGTATGCATTCCCTAAGGATTCATTATGAGGTGTTGTACTGTTACAGGATGATACCGGATTATCTTGTTATTAATAGCATAAGTTTGTGATTGTTTGCGTGCGACTGAGAGATTTCAATTAGATGCTTGGGTCGGGCAGTATTACTAGTGGTAGTTTCAGTAAAATCCAGCTTCTATTGAGTCCACATATAAGGCCAGCCCTAAAACCTGGAAAATAAATCTGAGTATCTGAAAATAGAGGAGACGTAGATATAGTTATGTATACCTTCGGAACTCCTACTCATCGACTGCAATGCACTAACAGTATTACCACTTTAACAACGTTTCTTTTAAGAATCATGAGCCAACTCATTTGTCCCTTCACCAAATATTGCGAACCGGTGAGTTTTTCTATTCTAGACCTTAATAATTCAAAATGGTCACAACTATGATGGTGTGAGCAAACGAAGATCGACTAACTTATGATGTTTCTTGCTTACATGGCTTAAGGGTACTTATCAAAAACAATATTTGTTAAATCTTTTGTATATGTTTCCAATAGTATTATATAAGATCTACTCCTCCATCAAGGATAACTACCTAGTGCCACAGGGAAGATTAGATACAAACATCAACACTGCAGACTTAAAGAATTCCCAAAATTTGAACAACGATTTATTAATGACACAACTTTGTATTCTGTGCGGGAATTGAATCCCCAACAATTGCTGTAGTGGCAGCGAGACGAACGTTTAACTACTGTAATCGTGCTAGTAAATTAAGTATTTATATCAATAACACAATCAAAACTGCCTCGTAAAGCGACCCTTTATATAACGTCGATTTACATAGTTTGTGTGCAAAGCTTGTATATCCAAAAATACTGCAAACTGTAACGTGCAAAAACATTTACAATAGAAATGTGACGACTGTTCGAGTGTTTGTCCATTTTATACAAAGCTTTTGATTGGCGCAGTTCTCACTACAGTTTGCCTGAATAAATTTATTGTTTTGTGCGTTTTGGGCTATCTATCAACTTTTGTTCACGCGTGCCGAAAAATATCACTAAAATCTATGGATCTCTTTTTTTTTCAAATGGTAAATTGCCTCGATGACTACGTAGCATAAGTTTTTATGCCGATATTTTCAGTATAGGTATTGTTAAGTTTCGGGTTCGAGTCTAGCGTCGCCAGCATGTTATTAAGTTTTATCTGTTAAGGAATTCTTAGTAGCTGCTCAGTAGCTGTTTGTATGCCCTAGTAGATAATGCACTCGCCTCCTATTTTGTGGCATCTTTGTGGCTGGCAAAAATGGGATCTAATAATTTATACTGGCAACATCTTTCTGGATATGCAGGCGTGATTATATTATATAGAAAAGTCCCAGGCGATACAGAAATTATCCTCAAAGTGAGAGTTTTATTAGAATACTTAGAAATGTAGGCTGGCGTTATATTAATACGTTCAGCACGAATTGGATTGCTGATATGGATTGCAGTGGCGCAAGAAAATATATTCCAATGGTCACCAATTCCGTATGTTGTATGCTTTATTTTTTCAATGTGACAAGCCCTAGCAGCAAGGTTGGGCCACGGGCAAAATGGTTAAAGGTTTGGCTTTCGCCACATGCCGCGGGGCCGAGCCACAACAACTGGTATTCGGTGACCGTGGTGTGTGGTTTATGATCTCCATTTATGACAGTCTACCTGCAGTACAGACATACGATGGACCTAAAGATGACACTATGGCCTCGATGGCATAGTAGCAGTGTATGCGACTGCTGTGCATAAAATGTCGGGCTCCAAATCCGGCTCAAGCTAAGTGTTATATTTCTTTGTCGAATAATGCTCAATTGCAGGGGTGCTACCGAACTGATAAACGGTAATAGGCTCGGCCTCTAGGCCCTATTACGTAGGACCTAAAAACATACTTGGTGAAATGTTTTTTGTTTTCTGTGTTATAATATCTGTATAAGAACGTGTACCTATATTTTGAAAAATAAATACTTACTTTACTTTAAGTTTTGGTTTCTTACGGAATTTTTCTTCACCAGTCATTTAAAGGGTTAAAAAAAGCTGAAGAGAGACATATAGCGGTTGCTTCACTGATAAGAGCAACGCTCTTAAATTAAAGAAGAAGAACTCAACGGACACGTATAATCGGATTCGTGTTTTATATCTCGCCATTTTGTTCTAAATATTTGTCGTTTGCGCGCGATATTTCTGTCCACATGTTGCGTGACGTGGATCAATGTCGCTCGTCCCGCTGTATGTGACGTCGTGCGACTCGGATTTATTGTCGCCGGTACTGACACCACTGTTCCAGGGCTTTAGGTCAGCTGCACTGGAAAGTGAGTTTTTATCGGTTTGACCTGGTTTTCCCGTTATATTTACGAATGTTATGTAAAGGTAAATTTTGTTTATTTGTTTCTCTGGCTAGATCTACCACAATCTAGAAAAAGGCTTGTAGCCCTACCATGATACGTAAATGCCGAAGTTTCAAGCTGACTGTTTGTACCATAAAACACATTTATTTATTAACAAAATGTGTCTTGCATTTGGGTGCGTAACCTCTTGAGTATCTTAAAGCCTTTCATTAAGTAGTCCGAACAACGGAACTTGGCGGTGTTAGATACCCCCGGGCCTCGGAAAGCACGTAAAGCCGTTGGTCCTGCGCCTGATCTCTCTCCGGTCGTGTCGGATTATCCGTCCCATCGGACCATCAGGGTTAGGGAACAGAGAGTGCACTTGTTTTTGCGCATATACTTGTGCACTTATAATATCTCCTGCGCAGATGGCCAGTCTCCATTTAGATTGGCCGTTATAGTTGCAGAAGATCTTGGATTCGTTTCCGGGGTCGCAAAAGTGCTATTGCATCTTTGTGTTATGAAATTCTAGTATTCGAATTAGAAAATGTTACTGGTATCTGTATGTCTACCAGAGACTTTTTTAGATTTGTCTCCGTTTTGTTGTGGCTAAGGCGATTAACACACGGCACCGCGCATCGCCGCGGTAGGCGGTGAAGCGGATCTCATGTTGTATTGGCCTCTATTAAATCTGTTGAAGCCTAATACACGTATACCACCCGACTGCGCGGTCGAGTGGTGCTCTCACCGCCACGGCCCCTCCGCGCGGAGGAGCGGCGTCTCACACATGGGACGCCGCATAACCGCGCGGATTATCGTTCGTGCAGGACGTGTAGCAATTTAAAAATGATGAAACCGCAAGTCCAATACCTTATCCAATGGGCTACCGCCGCGCGCCCTTTAAAATAGGGGCCTGGAGTGTTTACTTCGCTTAAGCGATTCAGGATTGTATCGCGTCATTCATAATTCTGCGCCATCGCGCCATCTCTTGTCATGAGTAGTAAGTTTTCGGTCTGTGTGCAGTTGCTATAAGTTCTTTTGGCTTTCGCATCTACTCCAACCCAGCCACCTTCTTTAAGTCAACTCATCGTTTTTTTTGAGCCCTGCTCAACACAGCTACCAGACCGAAAGTATACCTAATATCGTCAGCACATCTGCCTACCCCAAGCACATATCAGGCGTATGACGTAATAAACCATTTCGTTTTAAAAATAGATCATCCGCAGCGGCTAGAGGCACTCGGCGACCAGTATTAAAACTCCTACTATAAAACTTACGAGCGTTCTGTGCAAGTTTGCACAACTCTCGCCACTTGTGCACGGATTAAAAACTAATTTCTCCGTGTACTTAGTTATTATCAGGCTCCCACACTTAACTGGTAAACAGAATGCATATTAATGTTCGTAAAGTTGCAGGAGAACTAATTATAACTAGCCTTTGCCGACGACTTCGTCTCTGTGAGATCATCATGAAATTTTGTATACACGTTGTCAGGGGAACAGAAAACGACAGGAGTACAGAAAGGACATAACTGTCATCTAGATAAAACTACTTACTGTTCCCGAGGGATAGTTAGTCGTAACTAATATTATAAATGCAAATAAGAGTTTGATTGTTTGTTTGTTACGCTTTCACGTCTTAACTACTCGACCGATCATCATCAAATTTTGTATATACGTTGTCAGAGGAACTGTAAACGACACAGGGGTACAGAAAGGACATAACTGTCATCTAGATAACACTACTTGCTGTTCCCGAGGGATAGTTAGTATAACATAATAATAATAATTTCCTCCTAACCGAATTTCGGTCATGGCAGCCAATCTTAACGGAGACTGGCCATCTGCGCTTGAGATATTATAGTGCACAAGTAGGTATGTGCGTAAACACAACTGCACTCTCTGTTCCCTAACTCGCATGATCCGATGGGACGGATAATCCGACACGATCGGAGAGAGATCAGGCGCAGGACCAAAGGCTTTACGTGCTTTCCGAGGCACGGGGGTGTCTAACACCGCCAACTTCCTAACTTTGGGCTTGTATTGAAATTTATTAACAGAAAAACCCAATATCTTTTTGTTGGCCAGACCTGGAATTCGAACCCGAGATGCACAGCAGTCGCATTCACTACCGCTGCGCCACAGAGTCAGAGCATATAACATAAATATACAATACAAATCCTTTACTTTATAATTTAAATATATTTTGAGGCAGTAAAAGTAAAAAAGGTTTTATCTTTTATTAATTAAACTTTCATGTCCTTCTCACGGCGCCCGTGCGGCCCGCATAACTGCGTTTTTAGCTTGATGAAATAAAAATAGTATTAACTAGAAAAGATTATCCTTTACCTACCTGTTATTTATATTTTCTTTTTTTGAATTTAAATTTTTAACTGGCTGGTTTAAAGCCGATGTATCATGCTATCTATGGTGTGGTGTGTTTTAAAATTGGTGTTGATTTATTTAGACAGCAGTATTTTTAATAAATCTTTTATTTTATCATACATTCATACATAGATTCACGCCCTTTTCCCAGAGGGGTAGGCAGAGACTGCGGATTTTTATTTGCTACGATTCTGACACACTTCTCTGGCTTCATTCACTTTCATCACATTCCTCATACACGCTCGCCGGTTTATGGTGCTCTTAACCTAGCCTTTATCCAGAATGTCTCCTATCTGATCAAGAAATTTATTTTATCAATAATCATTTATTTAATAAATCATAGTTGTCTAGTAAGATAGCAGAAATGATGTTTGCCATTGATAGGCGTAAAAAATACTTGTCTAGAAACCATTCCAATTAGATACATAAGGAGTGGCTGGAGAGGCGGCATGGCGTCCTCACCTTCCGGCTGACACAGGTAATGACTGGCCACGGTTGTTTTGACCAGTTCCTGTGTCGCATAGGCCGGCAGGCGACGCTCGGATGTCATCACTGCGGCGACTGCCGCGATGTTGTTGTGGACACGGCGCTGCACACTTTGGCGGATTGCCCCGCCTGGGCATCGCAGCGCCGTGAGATGATCGCGGCAGTCGGACTGGCTGTTCTCTCACTCCCAGCCGTGGTTCAGTCTATGGTCCGGAGTGAGAGATCGTGGAACGCCGTCGCCTCGTTCTGTGAGGAAGTAATTTCTATCAAGGAGGCGGCGGAGCGGGAGAGGGAGCGCTTAAACCCTCTCCCCAACCGCAGAACCGGGCGCCGGAGGGCGCGAGACGACCTCCAGCCACCCTGAGTTTTGACCTGGGGGTGGTGGGCTGCGTGGGCCTGCTTGCCACCCGATCAGCACCAGGTCCGAGAGGCGGCGTACGTGTTCCCACGTACGCCTCTGTATTGTGTCTTGTCCCCCTCTAGGGGGACGGTTGAGGAACGATGTTTTGGGTAGTGGCCTGCCGTTTCACACGGCGGGCCGAAACCATGGCGAAGTCGCGATTGCATGTGAAAGTGATTCGCGCGGCCTCGCCATCTATGGTTATGTCGAGGAACACCGTGGTAGGTTTAGTCGGTATTACCGGGGTATCTTTCCCCCGGTGAGCCCGACATAACCTCTCCGTCGCCCCGCGGAGAGGTATGCGTCAAAGCATTACGCCACGTAAAAAAAAAAAAACCTTAAACATAACCTTTTTTAACATGATTTATTTTGTATACACTATAAATTAACATAGTGTTTAGAAATAATTTAAGACATTTAAATTTGAGTTTAAATTATATAAGGCAGGAATGCTTAAACACTGTTGATGTATGTAAGGATATATTATTTTTTTCTGTCAATAAATAAACATTATTATTATTTTTTTATGTTTTGTGGATGTTGAGGACTTGGCTGACCACTATAGTTTCTAAACACTGAAACAATACAGTAAAATATCCATAACAATCGTTTGTGAATACTAGGTATCGTCGAATTATCCTTGTATTTTTCATCAAGCTTTATTCAATTAAGGTCAGACTTTATATACAAACTGGTTAAATAAATGAGACATAAGATGCATGTATATCAAGAACATTAAAATGATGACTGTTTTATTCGACCAGTATTTTCTTAAAGATGACAGACATACATTGGACCGCTTGTTACTGCCTACCGAACAGTTTTGTACGCTTCGTACAGACTCTGGCAATATCCTATCAGGAAAACTCAACAACACTTTGCTCAACACGAGCATTAAACCCAAAACCTCTCGATCAACCGCAAACTTACGCCACGTGACCAATAAAGAGTCAAAAAGAATGATAAGATAGGAGAAAATGCATTTCCAAACAATTCTACCCCAACAGGCTCGCTTATTAAAACGTACTACTGCCTGAATTCATTACCAAGCTCTAGTATTTAAACCGTTCAACTGAATATGACACTTCGCTGCATTCCAAATTCAAATTTGCGTAACAAAATGCCAACGGCCAAATCATTTCCACCGTTGTCTAGGATTTATGAAGAAGATAAATGTAGCATAATCATACCTGTTATTCATGTGGTGCAATCCTGAACATATGACCATGATTTTAGCAACTGAAGTAAATGACCTGGCTGCAACTAATTTACGTTTAGTGCCCCATCGTTAGACTGCAACTTGCAAGCAGAGTTGCTTTCGGAATTTTTATCAGTAATGTAAGTACTTACATGCCGATAGGAATTTTGAGGACAGAACAAACCAGGAAAGCGCTCTCTTGTCAGTAAGTAGTATATACTCTTTTTGTGCAGTTTCAGTGACATGTAACGCTACAGAAGAAAATAACTATTACTGGTGTTGCAAGCTTCCTATTAGGATAACTGATTATCTACAGGCGAACCAAAGTTTCTCAGCCTATATCCCTGAACATATACGGGTAGATAGAGTTGTATTATAACCGCATTTATCCAAGTATATTATGCCTACATACTAAAAGGGGAAGTGGGGAAACTATTGTCCTCTTTCTTTCTTTATTTTCGTGTGGTTAGTGGCCAACCAGTTGTCAAGAGTTGTTCAAGCCGTCCGTAGGCCTCTGACATGGCTTAACGACTGCTGTCAATTTGACAACAACCGGAACTAACTTTTTACGTGCCCTCTGAAGCACGGAGACGCTCAGATGAAATACCACTAAGCGGTCACCCATCTATAGACTGACCGCACCCAACGTTGCTTAACCTCGCTATCAGTGAGTGCAACTGGCTTGCCCTACACCAGATACATTTTCAGACTATCTTCAACAGAGGATTTCTTGACAGAAAAATCCAACAACGCCTAGCCTGGCTCGGGTAACAAACCCGAGACCCCGCATACAGTCGCATCCACTACCACTGTGCCACTGAAGTAGCCAAATGTTATGTTCCATTTTTGTCGACATGCATTTATGTCTTAAAGAAGTCAACCGCCATATTCAAATCCAAGTCGAGTCGTTTTAACATAATTCCATGGCCATTACAAAGGCGTTCTGATTTCGAACACAGCTGTTAGACATCCACAACGACTAATTGCTAGAGCAAAAAGACTAGGTTTCCAAGACTCAGTGAATTAATTAGAACACTCCCTAAGGAATAGAGGGGGGTTTTCAATCAACAGCGCTTTCAAATTGGAAATTTGCAGAATTGATGAGTTCAGAATTCGTTACGGTGCTGCCGTGTGTTGGTAGATTCTGTTGAATATAATTAGTGGCACAAGTGCCGGTAAATGTAAATGATGAATTGTGTTACGGGTTAAGCGATATTAGTGGGGCTTGGAATGGGATGGGATTAAGTCTTCTTTTTATTTTATGCTAATTTTTGGATGGATAGACGTACCCCTGAAGAGATGCCCTATTTTTATTTAAATTTATTGTTTTGCTTTAATTTAGTATTACTATTATTTTAACATTGTATGACATTAATTATTTCCCTTATAATTACTAATGACATTGCCTCCATATAAATGTATTATATTCGTATTATAATCAAAATAATTGTATAATCATATTATTAATCATAGTAATTTCTCTAAAATGTATTTAATTTAGTTGTGATACTTACTATATAAATTTTCGCATGCCTTACAAGTGCGAGATGTGCAAAGAGCCTTCATATTATTATTTACCACCACTAATGTAAACCATATCTCTAGCGAAATAATTTTTACATTTTTCATTTCATAGTTAATTATGTATTACTCGCTTACATTTCGCTAGTTATGGTTTGCGGACCGAAATAAAAAAATAGCCTATTTTTAGAACTATAACTAGGTATTATTTGAATGTTTGTAAAGTTCACCGCGACACAGGATTCATTTCTTGTACTGGAGATGTCTATAAAAAATGTATAATAAATATATTATGTTTTTGGATATAATTATTTTATTGGTTCGTGTTCAAAACAAGTAGTATAGTCACACATACATACTGACTGCACGCGTATACAAGTCGCCTTGTCAATGTCATTGCACGAAGTGTTGTAGGTTTGATCCCCATACGGGACAAGCTTTGTGCGGTCTATAAATAAAATCGTTCCGAGTGTAGACTCGGAACAACACATAGGTGTTATTTGCGTCATTGTTTACATGATTGTTTAATGCCCCGCGACGCAGTAATTATTCATAGCGAGCGTTGACTAGTAGAGAAAAAAGAAAGTCACCTCTGTAAATAAGACGAAAATAAAAATGAACACCATGTAACAATAGGGTCCCCTATTAAATGGGACCTAAAATAGCTGGCAAAATATTTGTGTAATTCCCTTCTGATTATGCCATCAGGGACAAGCATGAATCAATGTTAGTATATAAATCCAACATAGTTGCCTAGCAGTAAACATGACGACGTAAGTAAGATAATCATCCTATAACACTAAAGTGCCTATTCAGAAACTCCATATTGAAAAACTTTAAAACGACATGAGTTCTATATTCTACCAACGGTCATAAGAGGCTGTAGCTTCTTTTATTACAAGTAGAACTACTTTTAATAGACAATTTATTTTATTTATTGGTTACAGATTTAAAAGGATATATTTTTATATATTATGGTTAAAATCTCTATCTTGTTTTTTTGTGGCGTTATGATAATGAATGCGGCTGTTGTGCATGAGGTCTTTGGTTTCATACTCGGTTAGGGCATCTTACCTTATCTTATGTGGAGGCCAGTCAGTGCAGACCGGCGACACTTCGACCCAGTGGGATCTTTTGTGTCGACACTCTCCCAATAACGACTGCCATAGACGTTCATGGCAGCCGGGACCAACGGCTTAACATGCTCTCCGAGGCACGGATCAGGCGATCATTGTCAATCAATACGCACATAATTTCGAAAAGTCATATAACTTTCGCAAGTCAGAGGTGCGCGACTTGGGTTCGAACCCGAGACCCTCTGCATTGCAGTCTGTTGGTCTCCCCATTGAGCTATCGCTGCTTCGGTTAGGGCATAGAGTAACTGGGTTTTTCTGTAAAGAAATAGCTGTTAGCAACACAGAGTCTTCAACTGTGCCCTGTAGACAGGCGGTAAAAGGCCCACTGCCTCTTTCTATGAAATGTTTGTATAATATACTTCTGCCTACCTCTTAAAGCATAAGTCTATGTTTGTGTGTAAAATAAGTGATTTTCAATAATTGCTTCCCTTATAAAACAGGAGCTACAAATTCGAAAGATATACACCGCGCCAAAAACATTACGGACGAAATCACATATAACCATGCGTAGAACGATTTAAAATCTAGTCGAGCTATTTTCTTAGGAATATTATCCGTCTAATAAGGGGCTTTGCACATGAGTATATGTCGTACATTCCGCACACGTCTTTGTTGAATCAACTATGACACCGCGTCAGGTGCGAACACCGAACATGTTTAGATATGTATGTTTGTTCTCGTACTGAATGCAGAATATAATCAACCGATTCAATACGATTGTTCTGAATAATAAGCCCAAATACCTTTTTGAAAAGTTGTCGTGGTCTCGGAATATTAATCAATACAGCACAAGGGGCACTCCACATCTTTTGATAATTACGAGGCACAGAACGACAGCTTTTAGGGGTAGTTTCAGGTACGCCGCTACTAAATGTTGGAATGATCTGCCGCCGCCTTTGCGTAGCCTGAAAACATTACGTACATTCCAAAGTAAATTTAAAGAAATTCTGCAATTCCAACAAAAATCATCATTACAATGAGCGGAACTTTTCTTACCTGTATGGTGCCATTAGTTATAATTTTTGTATATCATATCTTCTTCTTCATAGCAAAAACAAAATTTATTGCGTTAGCGCAGTCAGTTATTTGTCGTTTTTCACTGTCAGTCTTGACACATGGGGATGCGTTCGGATTCACACATCAGTTATTTATTATAGCTTTTGTCAAATAAAATTAGTTTAATTTAAACATAAATATTATAATATCATTTTATTAGTATTATATATATATCATAATCATTTTATTAGTATTATATATATTATGTATTATATATTATTATTATAAACAGAGTCGCAACGGAAGACCAGCGCTAGTTGTTTACAACTAGCATCTTGCTGAGTTGCGACCTATTTGCTGCAGTAATGTTATTGTTCCTTTTTACTTTACTTTTTGCTAACCATATTTGTAAGTGTACTGTTGCAAATAAACGTATTTTCTTTCTTTCTTTCTTTCTTTCTCTCTGTATAAAAATCCTTAAGACAATCTGCAGCCGATGATTTTTTTTACAGCACTGTATTGCTCATTTTGGCTCACATTTTAATGGGCTGTCATGAACTGTCAATTTCGTGACTTGCCTGTGACTCTGCCTTCACAGTCTTGTGACTGACCTACTGCCTTATAATTACTTGCTTTAAATATTTATTTTGTTTTTATATCTGCAATCTGCAATCTGCAGTCATTCCAGTTATGCAAACCAGTCTAAAGTACAACCCCAAAGTTAGTTATTTTTTATTGATCGAACACATTAATGTTTTGTATTTAGGGCCGCTCTATAGCATTCATCATCAATGATTCGATCTAATATAACCGAACTAATATTGTAAATGCGAATGTGAGTTTGCTTGTTTCTTTGTTACGCTTTCACGCCTTAATTATTCAACCAATCATCATGCAATTTCGTATACACGTTGTCAGGAGTAAAGAAAAGGTTGTGACAAAGTGTACGCACGCATCTATGTGTGTGCGTGAGTTATAACGCGATGTATAGAGCGGCCCATCTGTATCTAGTTAATTTGTGTGAGTACTACCAAATAGGTCGCGACCCCGGGACGTGTACCCCCATATAATCAGAAAGTTCCAGCAACTTTAATACTTAGCAAGTTTTCAGGGACACTGATGACGATATTTATCACAATTTATCACTCACATACATCACGACTTGAGAAGTTGTAACGATCTGAGCCTCACAAATTTGTGTACAAGCAATTTACTTTTTTTACGTATTTATTTGAGGCCTATTTCTGTGTGTTTACATGATTGGGCAGTACCGGTTCCATAGAATCTGTATCAGTTCACAGACTACCTGACGAAATTGTAGTCCAAATTAACAATATTTTACTTTACAGAATTTACAGGCTCAGATTTAAAATCCTTTATATAAAATAAAAGATTATTTAATTATTTAATAATATCGGCAGTTTAATAAAAACTCTTGCTGCTTCTAATAACAATGTTCCGTTAGTTATAAAGGTTCACCCCGTAGTTTTGTTTGCGCAGTACTTCATTAAAACGTAATAATGATAATATAGGGTATTTTTGTTTGCTGATATTACGGAGGACTGTTGGTGTTCTTTGTGTACGTTGTTTGAATGCTTTTCAAACAACGTACACAAAGAACATCCATACTTGAAACACTTATTTGTAGACCACACAAATTGTCCATGTAGAATCAGAACCAATGTTTAACGTTAACTTCTTAAACGTCTAGGGGAAATACGTAAAAAATAATTAAAAATTCATTGAGCAAACAATACACAAACGAACAAATGTATGTGCGGTCGACACTTGACTCATTAACGAGTCAAGTGTGCAGCGGACATAGTAATACATTTGTCGTATTTTTTTTTTTTCTCATTTTTGCGCACAGCGTATGTCCGCTCGACAGTTGACGGGTTAAACGTGAATGTTGCAGGACTTCCAGGTGCGAGCGTAAAAAATTGTGTGCAATTGCAGTGGCGAGGCGACTATTTAAACCACTACGTCATCTGTACCTATCCATCTCCTGCCTTCCTATTCAGAGATATACGCGTGAGACTATGGTACCAACTAGGCCGTCTCATTAGCAACAACATCTGTTGTAGAGGTTTGTTGCAGCGCTTGCGGGTTTACAGTTTGCCACATCGCCTTTAATGGCTGTGCAGCCCTATTGCAGCACGGTATTTTTTGCCGCAACGAACACATATAAAGTGTGTCTGTGGGAGGTGGCAAAGCACAACGAAGTCTTTTCTGCTTGAGGTTGAAGCGACCTAGTTGGTTCCGTGGCCGCTACTAAAAATTAGTTCACGACGCAGGGATCGAACCTTGATATGCGCGATAGGTTAGGTACTTTATTATAGGCGGAAAAGCAAACTAAGGCAAAAGGCACTAATTAATTTATTTATAATAATATAAAAGCGTAACTGTGAGCAAGCGAAAGCAAATACAGAATGTGTATTACAAATACGAGACACGGTATTTATAGGTGAACATTATTAATAATAATTATGGTTCGCGCTTGACACTTTTGCTAATGGGTTTAACGCCCACAATATGGTCGCCGATCGTAAAACAATAGAATATGGGCGGACATCTTGCTGCGCCCGCGCCACCGGCTCAGGAAAGCAGTAGCCATGTTGAAAGGGGTGGCGTCTACGGTAGGATCACAACAACATCACGCCATATGACGTAGGGTGGCGTGATTTCTGGGTCGAGCCTCAGTTCATAAACGCGGGAGCGGTTACGGTAGCGGATATTGCTCGCTACAAGGTCATTCGTCATGCTTTGCCATTCCAACTTTCATGTTATGGCGTCATACAGGCCTAGTCACGGCGCGTTTTTTGCAACCATTAGTGCGTATACCTAAACTGTTCATGTCACGCTTGCAGGCATCCTTAAATCTCTAGATTGGGCTCTCTACAGGTCTCTTTGCGTCCACTATTTGACTTAACATGACTTGGCGTGGTAGTCTTTCAGGAGCCATAGACTATATGTACGTATATATGATGTTATTTATATACCAATCAACTGTATGCATGAGATATACCATTCAAACCATAAGTACATAAGCCTTCTACCCACAGAATGTCTAACAAAATGCTAATGTTCCAGCTCTGGAGTGCCCCCAACGTTACAGGCCGGAGAACCGGAAGAAATAACAAACGATAATATAATAATCCGTACATATAAATACGATGCATACATATTTATCGCACTTCTCCGCTTGGCATCACGCCAGCTGTGCCGGGTAGGCAGAGTAGAGCAGCATAAATAATGTTTTAGTTACAAATTTTATCAGGATATCTGCTTTTATCTGATGATGGATGTGATAATATGTTTAAATGGAGCGATTGCTGTTTCTAATGTAACTAGTTTTTTGTTTTGAAATAGGGCATTGGATTAAGTGGTCAGTGTATTTACGTGGAGTGTTGTGGATTAGATCCCCAAATGAGAAAATTGTGTGATATAAAGTTGGATTTTTGTGGACTGGGTTTTCTTTATTTCAATGTTTATAAAGGCTTCTGATATGATACGAGGATTGCTGTATACTATATAAGAGTTTCTTTTACAATATACAGTCGCTGTTGAGTTTTCTGGTCGCTAAGGGAAAAAGCAGCATTATATTGCATGTTATACATAACATGACAACATTACGCTTATATAACATGACATAGTATTTTATTTAGGTATTTGGATATTTACTCTAAATCAATAGCTTGTTTATTAAATAAACCTAAAATTTCGTTTAAATATCAGCAGATTGACTGTAAAAATACTCACCAGAAGTTTGTGTATATGTTTGTGATTCGATTGTGAGGTCTTCGACCGATCCAGGCATGCCACAATATGTTATCGGAATTATCTGTTTGGAAATACTTAGGAGAAAAACACGCGCCCTATTATGTGGAGTTAAAATACAGCTGGCGGCTTGTGGATGTAATACTCAGTCAACTCCTTTGGACATACCTATTCAAGTCTACGCAAGTATATGTTTGTATAAAGAAATAATTTAATACAGTTTTTCTGAAAAATTAAGGGCCTAAAAGATATTTGTTTGTTTTTAATGATTGACATAGCGCGAAACCAAAAAAATTGTTGGCATGTTAACTCTTAGAGTCACACAAGTCTAGCCCAATGTATTGTATTATAATCAAAATTTTGAATATTAATACACTATGGCAGGCAAACCAAGCCTGCGTAACATGTATAGAATATCTTAATTTCGGGCATCTGGATAGACGTCTCATCTCGCCACTCCAATCCAGCATGAAGATATTGGGACATTGCCAGTTGGAAGACCACCCCTGCAGGGTCTGCCCCCTGCTAAGGAGGTGTCACCTACTACCGTGGCGAGTGAGTTGCGGTCGAGTTGATATACCTGGTCACTTCTATCGAATTCAAAATGGTACTTTATCCAGGCTTAAGCACGTAAGTAGATATCTATTTCCTATTCTATTTAAAAAGACACCTCCCGCACTAGAGATAAATAAATCTGTGTCACGGGGATCTTACAAACATTCAAGCAACGAACATACAGAACACCTAAATATGGTTATAGTAAATAAAATTGAAGAATTATTACTATTGCCTTATATTGGTGACGCATTGTATGAAATGAATGACCTTCTAGCCTCATATATTGGTAGTATCGTTGGTCTATATATATGTATCTGCGTGTGTGTGCCTGTGTCACGCTCGTCGTGTGAGCGCGTGATATTATAATATATTAAAATTAATTTTATTATGGCTTATTACTATTTTTTTATTTTTTATTATATATATAATTTTGTGTTGTGAAATCTTGTATTAGGTACATTATCTGTGTCTGTGTGTAAAGTTGATATTATTCTGTTTATAGGTATATTATAATATGCATTTTTTATATTTTATTTGATTATATTATAGATGGTTTATATCCGTGAGTCACTAAAGGACCCAGTTGAAAACCAGCGTCAGGCTTTCGTCTGACACATGCTGAACTGGGCCCTATTTGACACTACTGTTGACACTTTATATGTATTTTGTTTATTTTTCTGTTTTGGTTTAGTTTCGCTAAGTTTATGTTTGTATCTAAGTATTTCTTTTTATCTTATACTTGTTATTATGTGTTTGTGGTATGTGTCAAATAAATAATTTTTCTTTCTTTCTTCTTTCATCTTACTAGATGCAATGTGACGCTATAGCGCAGTTAACTTGCCATAACGTATTAACTGCCCACCTACCTATGGCAATGTTATAAGTACCTTAGAAAGTACTTGTACTTGCATGTAAAGGTCTTGGTGTTTGCTGTCATCATCATACATTACAGTAGTCAGAGGAGACTAATATAATATGTGTAGCAGTCTTTCTTCTTTCTTTTTTTCGTGTGGTTAGTGGCCAACCTGTTGTCAAGAGTTGTTCAAGCCGCGCCTCTGACATGGCTTAACGACTGCTGTCAATTTGGCAACAACCGGTACTGACTTTTTACGTGCCCTTCGAAGCACGGAGATGCTCAGATGAAGTAGCAGTGCCTTTAAATAATCTGAAATTATGTAAATCCCTAGAATATCTTTATGTTTTTGTATTGCAGTCGCT
Organism: Catocala sponsa; assembly: GCA_963564715.1. Lineage (NCBI taxonomy): Eukaryota > Metazoa > Arthropoda > Insecta > Lepidoptera > Erebidae > Catocala > Catocala sponsa. Next base: position 12,670,877 of record OY751352.1, read on the forward strand.
TCGTGGATGACTGATATTCACTAAAAACTGATTTCAACCATTCAATATGGTCAAAAATTATTCTGGCCATATTATATGTATTGGTTGGAGACAAAAGAACTCAACTTTTTGTAGTGCAATAGTCCAAAAATGACTTGTTTTTTTATTTATTTCATTCTAGTTTTATTCAGACACACCGCTTATTTAACTTCTTTAGAAAGATTTGACAGCGTAAATAAAGAATAATCATGTTAGTTAAAAAATATTGTACACTAAAAAGCCAAAATGAGAAAAATATAGTCCCTATTGTAAACCTCCAGACTTATTCCATTGTAAATGTCAAACTGTTCTTAGGGATTTATAATATGGACTGACAAGTCCAGATGGGCAGGTATATTTTTTTTCTTAACCAATTGCCCCAGTCTAGAAACTATTACAATAATTGTAACTTCAGTAAACTGACTAGTTATGAAACTTTGACGTTGATTAGTGTTACTTTGTGACGAGTTTCAGTTTGCGATCCTGCGGTTTCTCTTCTGTATCGAGCCTTCGCTATTTTGCTGTTTGTATGTTTGTCTTACGTTTAAGATCATTATTATGTACAAATTCAACCTGAGTATTAGGAAGTTTAATAGGCAAATAAACGTAGTTTGATCTCCATCTATTCCTACGTAAACTAACTTTTACCATAAGTATTTAGATTAAAATTACTTTATACGGATTTTGTCGCGTTGTTTATTAACCTCTGAGTTTTCTTCGAAGTGGTTAACGAAAACACTGTGGGTCTGCGTGTCTGTCTGTTAGTGACAGATTGATGTTAGTGACAGGATAACTCCGGAACTACTGGACCGATTGACTTGTTACTTGGTGTGCAGACACCTTGGGGTCATACCTCGGTCGACGAAGAGTAGAGTAGAAGAGTAAAGACGAAGAGGTTGAATCCTGGGTTTTTACACCCATCTCGTTTTAAAACACTTTTATTACATAATGTTGAACTATAACACTACTATTATTGAACTCACTACAATTTAAGCTATTTAAATTACATAATTAAAACTATTTATTTTTAAGTTTATACTTTTCCCCGACGCGGTTTCGGTTGCTTTACAGCAGCCATGGATGGCTGCTGTGTTGTTGTAGTGAGTTCAATAATAGTAGAGTTATAGTTTAAAATTATGTAATAAAAGTATTCTAAAATAAACAACGCTACTAAATCTGTATAAAGTAGTTTTAATTTCAATGTATAACATTCGCGTACACATGATACAATATTATATAAGCATTTAGTTTAGTGCCGGGAGTTTAAGACTGCGCCGAGCGGAAGACAGATAATGACAGAGCTCGTGCGGCGCATATTCAAATCAGCGCGTGAACGCCATAGTAAAATTGTATAGAGGATTTAAAGTGCTTTTTTGATAAATATGTATCTTTATTGTCAACCAATGACTTAAATATTTGGGACGGACAAATCGTAATTTAACTATTTATGTTTCGTTTAAGCTGTAAAATAGGATAGATTTCTACTGTTATAATCTAAAAATCACGTAACGTAACGTTTTGCATTTTTCGTGCAATATTACGTAATTTTGTTGGCAAAAATATTAATTATTTTAAGTTTTTTACACGGTGTTATTGTAAACACATTCATTGTTATGGTAAATGTATATTTTATATTTGTATTAAACAAAAAGTGTTGATTTGATTCACTTAACTGTGACCGCCTGTTTTGGCACATTTCGCTCGGCGCAGTCTTAATAAGAATACCTAACTACTAATTTGAAATCCAAATTGCTAATAATGTTAAAAAAACTGACTTGGTGAGTTAGGTAGGTAGTGAATGTGACTACTGCGCATGACTCTAGGACAAAATGTTACTGGGATTTTATGACTGATGATCCTTACGACGTGGAACTTAAAAGCATGGCGGATGAAATATGTCTATATAAAATCTAACCGTTTAGGGATATATGCGTCAGACTATGTATTTATTTCTCTTTCTCAGTCCCTCACTTCTAAGGATCGCTACCACATATAATATTTCGCCAATCTGTGTGATCCTATACCAAATGGGTCTCACAATGCCACCTTCGAATTTTTTATAGTATCGGACCATCATGGCGGTTCCATGCCTTTTTCATGATATACCATTTCTCTGAATTGTACTAAGAAGTTCCAATAATACGATTGAAGAAACACAAGACACGATACTCTTTACTACGTATGATCCGACATCACATTTCCTCTTTACTGCGTATCTTCTTCTTAAGCTTTTTCGCATTATCTAGGGTCATGAACATGGATGTTTGTCTTGGTCTGGGTGTTTCTATGTATAATATGTATGTATTTACACAAAAACAGTATATATGTATGTTTATCCATTGTCTAGTACCCATAGTGCAAGCTCTGCTTAGTTTGGGCTAGATGGTGTTGTGTGTATGTGATATTATTATTATTATTATTAGTTCTCCTTGTCTGTATTCTCCATTCATTTCTGTTTTGTGCTGTCGCCTTTCTCCATCTTCCTTTTTACTACGTATATATTTAAAAAGTATCTACTCAATCTACTCCTTTTCAGTCGCCATTGATGCTGAGGAATTTTATGACGCTGACTAAATTTCTTTACTTACTTACTTCGTACTTTTTCTGGATATATAGTACTCTATGTCCTTTTATTTACCACTGACAACTTGTTTGCGAATTTCATGATGTGTTTAAGGCGTAATAAACAAAGAAAATCACATTCGCATTTATAATATTAGTTAGGATAACTATTAAATGCTTTTGTATATATCTGTAAAGTTGTTTCGTCTTACGTCGCACTTCTAGCAGCCTGATAGTAGGGGCAAGATTTGATATCAGATGATGCAGTGGGGCGTAGGGGGACGTCTATTTGTCTAATCCGTCGAGTCGCGGTCACACACACCTCTCGCGGAAATTTACTGCTTTATATACATACTAAAAAAAATCATGAATCCGACGAATTTTATCGACAAATGTATGGAACACACATGCGGTTTTATGCCAATGTTTGTTGTTGTTTTAAACATAGCTGTTTATCTTTGGCTGTTGTTAGCGGTGTTCCTGAAACTGTGAAATATGCTCAGGTTTATTTGAATACAAAATACTGTTTTGTTATGATTGGAATTTTATATTTTAGCTTATCGCAGTCAAATAACCTGGGGTTATGTTCCTGTGGTGATAGGTTTGGTTGAGGGTCTTGTGGAGGCATTATACTCTCATTCGATAGTGATTGCCAGCTGTCTTATTGACTATAAATATTTATTAAGCGCCAAGGCGTGAGTAATATCTTTGGGTCTCCTAAGGCAGATAAATTGTACTAAAGGAGGTATCCCCCACTACTGATGTAAATAATCAGTAGTAGGGGTACTACATTAAGTACCTCAAGCTGACATGTAAAAAAATCATTCTAAACTTATGTTCTTTGACGTCGAAAGCATTCGTAGGCTATGGAAACCTTTCAGTATACGCAGTATACGAGGTCCTTGCTTGTTTGCCATTTCAGTGAATTGTCGCTGACCAACAAATATTGCTATCAATATCATAAGGCAAGTCCACATTGGCAACCAATCTGTCAGGAATCTACTTCACTACCTTGATATTACTACAATCCCTATCTATCTATCCTTGCAAACTTTCAAACAATGGACACAAAGAACAAAATTCAGTTTTTGTATCACAGTTTCTTTGAAATTGAAGTACTTTATGCGGATTTTGTCGCGTTGTTTACATTAAAATACTTTTATTACATAATTTTGAACCTAATACACTAATATTGTTAATTAAATAGCTATTAAATAATATGATTATTAAAATTATTTCTACATATATAAGTTCAAGGTTCTAGAGTGGCGGCCACGCACCGGAACACGCAGCAGGGGTAGGCCTCCCACAAGGTGGACCGACGACCTGGTAAAGGTCGCGGGAAGCGGTTGGATGCGGGTGGCCCAAGACCGGTCTGTGTGGAAAACCTTGGGGGAGGCCTATGTCCAGCATTGAACGTCTTTTGGCTGACATGATGATGATGATGATGATATAAGTTCACATTTTTCATAAAGTTTCGTTTGCTTTTCAGCACCCAGGAGTCTCTTCGTGAACATCTGAAAATGAAACGTATAACATTCGTGAAAAAGTAAGACAATATCACAGTTCCTGTTCCACGTGGGGCTCAAACACACATCAGTTGGCGCATTTGTAGCAGTGAGGCGATCTCTCAAACCATTGCGCCATCCGTGCATACATATTCTGCACTCAATTTACACCACACACATTTCCACACAAATTTATTTCACTATACCCTCTTTAAGTACACCCGAATATCAACCAAAAGGAAGTACGTAGCAAAATTTTAATAAAAGCTTGCAGAAATAAAATGCCATCATTCCATGACCCAAAAACCGTTCACCTATTTCCTCATCCATATAAAATATTTTTAGTGTGTAGCGAAAACAAAGCGACCGTATTCCCTCTCGGGGAGAGGGGAGAGAGGGGGGTGTGGACTAAGGGTAGCCTGTACATAATTCATAAGCCACTTGATTGGTCGAACTATACTGTCGATATCTTAGTTTCGGAGTATTGAAAAAAAGCTTTCGACGAAGTCTTGTTGGATAAATAAGCGTTATCATAGAGCGCCGGGTCAGAATATAGTACTACCTTAGCCCGCGGTTTTCCTTGCTTTTTATTTAGATGAAGCGTACCCTATGTCCTTTTCTGTACCCTTGACAACGTGTATGCGAGATTTCATGATGTTCAGTCGAGTAATTAGGGCGTGAAAGCGTAACAAACAAACAAACTAACTCACATTCACGTTTATAATATTACTAGATTTTGCCCGCGGCTTCGCTCACGTAAATGTAGGTTATGTCAATTTTCTATCCTTATGCTATATGAAAGGTACCCTATGTCCTTTTCTGTTCCCCAGACAATGTGTATGCGAATTTTCATGATGCTTGGCCGAGTAGTTAAGGCGTGGAAGCGTAATAAACAAACTAACAAACTCACATTCGCATGTATAATATTAGTAAGGATTTCGGATGATGCATCATAAACTATCTGTAACTAAAAGGTGTGGTCTTTTTAAAGGCTGTATATTCAGCATGTATTAGAATAGTCTGGCCATTAAAAAGGACGTAGATTGTCTTTATGAATAAGGTGAATATTACGACGTTTTACATTCTTGAGTATGGGTTTTGACTTCTTTGTCACATATTGCGGCAATAGCTACTAAGAACAGCTGGACTCGGAACACAGAACAGTCTGTGGTTTAAGCAGTATTCTCGTGATTCCATAGATTTAACTGCAATCTCAGTGTTATGGTGAAGAGACAATGTAATCATGATTAACGCAGTTGTTAATGATTACATTGTCTCTGCTCTCAACTCTCAACTGCGTTGTTTATGTGTTGTGGGAAGGAGTTAGCCTACGTCATTACACTTGTCGTTTAGCGGTGCCTAAGTCTTTGATGCTAGTGTAAGGGTGTCGACCCACGACATGCGTCAGCACACTTATTATTGCACTGCGTGCATACAACGGAAATTATAGCCAGTAGGTTCTGTATCGCGGAGTCAGACAGTGTTGTCTCTAAAATAAGAACATTTACCTATAATATATGTGTGTACTGTGTTGTGAACAATATAGACTTGGTGAACAGTTTATTGTCGTATCATTTCTCACCCTGTAGGACAGAACCCACTCCACATTAGTATAAATATCTTTGCAGTAATGTAGTAATAATCTAATTGAACGAATGGCGTAGTGGTTTAAGTATCGCCTTGCCACTGCCATTGCGCCGAGCATTGTCAGTTCGATCCCAACGAGACAAAACAAATTAACGGGTTGCACTCAGGGAGTGCCGGCAGAAGTGAAAACTTGAATATTAACGTTGTGCATTTTTTATATTTTGGAATGGTTAGGGAATAATTTTGCACGAATTGCTTTATATTAGTATAAAAGTATTATAATTTATGTGGTAAAATCAATATTCATTTATTGCGCTATCGTACACAAACATGACAATTCTCCCTCGGTCTTATGAATTTTCGATCAGGTCACGTGTCCTGACGCGAGTTTGACAATTCTCCTTCCGTCTTACGAATTTTCGATCAGATCACGTGTCCTGACGCGAGTTTAAATTTTTTTACCCATCACAAAAAAGTGCACAACGCTGCTAAAGAAGTTTTCACTTCAAAGATTATGTACATACATACATATATAGATTCACGCCTGTTTCCCAGAGGGGTAGGCAGAGACTACGGATTTCCATTTGCTACGATCCTGACATACTTCTCTGGCTTCATTCACTTTCATCACATTCCTTATACACGCCCGTCGGTTCAAGGAGCTCTTAACCTGGCCTTTGTCCAGAACGCCTCCGATCCGATCGAGAAACGTTCGCCTAGGTTTTCCTCTTCCGACTGTTCCATTTACACTAGCCTTATAAACTTCCTTAGTCAGTCATTCCTCGAAAAAAAAAGTCAAAAATTATGTGATTCACACATAAATAATTGTTCCTAGTCTGGATGTACTTAGTGTCTGTTGTTTAAATATTTGTAAAGTTACTCGTGACGTAGACGTTACATACTACTAGGATTTGTCTTTGGAAGGAGAAGAAAAAAGAAAGGTTACGGTATAATAATAATATTTTTTGTTAATTAGTGGTTGGAGGTCTTTTGATACAAAAAGGCATGGTTACTAAGAACAGTCTACATAGGGACAGTTATTTGTGGCGCACGCAATATTCTTGTAGGTGCATGGGTTTGACCGCAGTTTTTGGTATTGGTAAAGAGATAGTATGATCACATGCATAATATATACAGATAGATAATATAGGACAGAGCCATCCTTTACACATATAGGTATAGTTTCCTGGGCGTAATGCTATGTTCGTGATGGTACTATGAATATCTTTAAGGTAATGTAGTGATGTTCGGTCTGCAGCTGCAGCTAACACATACATAATAATATATGTTTGACGCGTATACAACCTGTTTGTATGATAATATTGTACACACATATAATAAATGTATAGATTCGCGTGTTTTCGATAACTGCCTAAAATACTAGCAAATTTTTGTTTCGATATTTTTAAACCTTTGAAATAATGGTAAATGTTTTTTTATTTAATACTAGCTTTTGCTCGCGGCTCCGCACGCATGGTACCTACATTAATAAAAAGTAGCCTATGTCCTTCCCCATGTTTTAAGCTATATATGTACCAAATTTCATCTAAATCGGTTGAGTGGTTTAGCCGTGAAAAGGTAACAGACCAGACAGACAAACAGACAGACAGACAGAGTTACTTTCGAATTTATAATATTAAGTAAGGATATACTCCACTATTATTGCGTAAAGATGAAGGAGGGTAGGTGAAGCAAGGAGGTTGGGCTACAACCCCACATTTATCTGTCGATTTCTATCTCTAGATTAACTGTTGCAAAATGTTGCATAGACTTCCTAGAAGAATTTCTATTGAGTTATGTAAGTAATCGCTTTTCATGGACTAAAGTTTGTACTTTTCTAAATAGGAAAACATAGCTGTTTTACATTGAGATTTCGCGGGCTAAGTTTCAATACATTCATATGAGTCTGTAGCTACATACTGTCTGGTAAAGTGCCTGGTAAACAGCTGTTTACCAGGCACTTTACCAGACTACTATAGCGAATTACTTATCTGAAGAATCCAATAACACTTGACATGGAAATCAAACCCAAGACCCAACATTCATACACATACATAACAATAGAGGCAGATTTTACACGAATAAACAAAGAAAATCAATCACAAATCACAATACGTACGCGAGGCCATTCTTGAGAAACGTCGTCTTCAAGCCCCTTAAAGACATGAGCAAAACTAAAAGGCACCTCAAAATAGATATTTCAGTGCGCTGGCGTTGTAAGCTTGTATTTAAGTCCGCACGACAGTAACGAGTAGAGGATGGCACGGGACAGAGGGGGGGGGGGGGAGGGTTACAGTGGAGGAGGACACATTGACAGCTGCAAGCAGGACGAGTGCAGTGTGAAGTACGAAATATTGGATGTGGCAGGCGATATAGTTGATAAACATAATATTATAATGTAATATGTACTAATATAATTATTGTACAGTATCGCTAAGTAACTTAGGCTGTGTTTAAGTAATTACTTAAACACAGCCTAAGTTACTTAGCGATAGAGCGGTGTTTTCCCCGTGCAAGCGAAGCCACGTATCACTAGTCATAGATATTTTTCCAATTCAATAGGTTGAAAAGATAAGAAAGGCATGATAACTGCCGTATATTCATCAAAAACAGTGTGATAGAATTTCTTAATAGAAAATCTTCATAATACTTTATTCGAGCCGAGAATCAAACCCGGTACCGCATGCGAAGCGGACTCATTTTATTCGAGCATCCCGGGATTTGTACCCGGAATGCTCCAACAAAAAGTTATTCGTTTTTCTGCCATGAATTTTGCAAACTCGTGCGTAGAAAGCACGTAAAGTCGATCTTGCTCATGATTTCTCCCCAGTCAAGTCAAATGTTACAGTACAATATCTTTGTGCTGTATCTACAATCTACATCGCAATCTTATGATCTTTATCGCACGTTCAATATCTATTAAATGTTTCTACTATCCGTGATCAACACGTAGTCGTTAGTATATAAGATGCACCTTTGGATAATTATAACCAGACTATACTACAACTTTGTCTCATTTATACCTAATCATATACTGCCAAGAAGTTTGGCAAATTGGTGACCCCGACGAACGAATACGCAGCAAGAAACATGGCACAATCACCATGCAAGGCGAACATAAATCAGCAAGGAACACTTGAAGTAGCTGCTGGCACCTCGGTTTTATCTCGCATTCCGGAATTTTGGAAAGACCAACCAAGATTATGGTTCACGCAACTAGAAGCCATATTAGCACCACAGAAGCAAGGAGACGAATACAAATACTGTACAGTAATAGCAAAATTATCCAAGGAAGAAATACTACAAGTTAGTGACCTAATCACTTCACCACCGACTACAGATAAATATAAAAACATCAAGGAACGTTTAATTGATTGTTACGAAGAAACAGAACAGCGACAGTTTCAAAAATTAATATCAGAGACAGAACTCGGTGAACAAAAACCTTCGCAGTTATTACGTCAAATACGAGTCCTCGGGAGAGGAAAAATCAGTGACGAAACAATTAAACTACTATGGTTCAGGCTTTTACCAACATCAGTTACTACGGTTCTAGCAGTTACGGAAGACATGGAAATTGACAAACTGAGCCAAATTGCAGACAAAATAATAATGAATTCAAAAGTAACCGAAATATCAGCTGTTAGCAACGACACTTCAAACGACAACAATACAGCATGCATTTTAGCCCAGCTAGCAAAATTACAGATAGATATTGACGCAATTCAGCAAGGTCAATATGGCTATCGACCCAGCACGCACAATCATTTCAAGAAACGTCAACAATTCCCGATTATGAGGCCGAGAACAAACTATAGAGGAGCAAATCGATTTTGTTACTACCACGAAAGATTCGGAAAATATGCAAGGAACTGCATTAAACCATGCGGTTGGAAACCAATGACTTACGTACGGAACCAGGGAAACGAATAAGAGCACAGACAACGGCGAAACTCTGTGCAATCCACCCATCCAATCGCCTCACCATTACCGACTGAAAAAGTGGTATGAAGTTTTTGATTGACACGGGCGCAAATATTTCAGTCATTAGCAAGCAACAGAGATATTCAATTTTACAAAATGAACAATACACACTATACGCTGCAAATGGGACTAAAATTAGGACTTACGGCGAGAAGACGCTTACCTTGAATTTAGGACTACAACGATGTTATAAATGGAATTTTATAATCGCCGATGTTACACAACCAATAATTGGAGCAGATTTTCTAGAGCACTATAAACTATTAGTCGACATAGCAGGTCGCAAACTTATCGACAAAGTTACAGAGCTGACAACGCATGTAACTTCAGAAAAAGCGACACAACAAACAATTCGTACTATCGCAGTGGGAACGAATTCACGTATTACGCAACTTTTAAACAAATACGAAGACATCACGAAAGAGTCCTCTCTACGCAATGCGCCCAAACATAAGATTGAACACCACATTATCACTACAGGACCACCCGTCGCAGCTCGGGCAAGACCATTACCTCCAGAAAAATACGACATAGCCAAAAAGGAATTTCAAAATATGATAGAGCTCGGAATTTGCCGACCGTCAGATAGCCCATGGGCAAGCCCATTACATATGGTAAAAAAGAAAAATGGCGAATGGAGACCGTGCGGAGACTATCGAATGCTCAATAGCACGACAGTACCGGACAAATACCCACTACCAAGATTAACTGACTTTACATACATATTAGAAAATAAGAAGATACTAAGCAAGATAGATATACGCAAAGCATACCACTGTATTCCTGTTAAAGATATAGAAAAAACAGCCATCATCACACCTTTCGGACTTTTTGAGTACTTAAGAATGCCTTTCGGATTACGCAATGCGGCACAAACATTTCAACGATTCATGGATTCCTTATTTAGAGATTTAAACTTCGTATTTATATTTGTAGACGACTGTCTCATCGCATCGGACAACGAAGATTTGCATTATCAGCATTTAGAAACGGTTTTCAAACGTTTACACGAGAATGGAATAACCATTAATCTCGAAAAATGCGAATTTCTCAGAAGGGAAATAGATTTCTTAGGTTATCATATAACGAGCCAAGGAATACAACCTACCGAAGAAAATTACAAAGCAATCATGGAATTTCCCAAACCGAAAACAATTCAAGAATTAAGACGATTTTTGGGCATGGTCAATTTCTACAGAAGTAATATTCCACGCGCAGCGGAAAATCAAAGAATTTTAAACGAATATCTACATGGTTCAAAAAAGAACGATAATTCACCTGTTCCTTGGACAACGGAAGCAGACAAAGCTTACGAAAAATGCAAGGAAAGCATGAAAAACGCAGTGTTAACAGCGCATCCTTCCCGCAACGCATCACTAGCGCTCATGACCGACGCTAGTGCTACTTGCGTTGGTGGAGTTTTACAACAAAAATCCGGACGCAATTGGGAACCATTAGGTTTTTTTTCACAAAAATTGAGCGAAACTCAACAAAAATATTCTACGTTTGACAGAGAGCTGTTAGGAATATACATGGCCGTCAAACATTTTCACAGATTAATCGAGGGAAGAGAATTTACAATATTTACGGATCACCGACCTTTGACATACGCATTCTCCCAAAAACCATCATCAAACGATACACCGCGACGGGTCCGGCAGTTAGATTTCATTTCACAATACAGTACCAACATTCAACACATAAGCGGACGTGACAATATTACCGCCGATGCCTTATCTCGAATAGAGGAAATATACGTGCCATCACCTATCGATTACGCTGAATTGGAAAAATGTCAATCAACAGATAATGAACTAAGTAAATTACGTGACAATAAAAGATTAAAATTCAAAAACATTACGCTTCCGGGTTCCACAATAAACATCACCTGCGACACGTCTACTGGAAAAAGCCGCCCCTACTTACCAAAGCAATTTCGCAAACAAATTTTCGATACCATTCATGGTATGAGCCATCCAGGAAAAAGAACTACGAGAAAAATGATAACCCAAAGGTATTTATGGCCGTATATGAACAAAGATATCAATAATTGGTGTAGATCATGTATAGCCTGCCAAAAATCAAAAATACAACGACATACGATATCACCTCCTGGTACATTTATGACAGCGCAACGTTTTGAACATTTACATATTGACATCGTCGGACCACTTCCGATTTCACAAGGGAAGAGATATTTAATCACAATCATAGATCGTTGTACGTCATGGCCCGAAATATTTCCGGTAGAAGATATAACTGCAGAAACAGTAGCCAAGACACTTTTCGAAGGATGGATTACTCGTTTTGGATGTCCATTGCGCATTACTACGGATCAAGGCCGACAGTTTGAATCAAGAATATTTGAGTCACTCTCACAATTTTTGGGAATACATAAAATTAGGACAACACCTTATCATCCGCAATCCAATGGAATGATAGAGAGATTTCATAGAACTTTAAAGGTGGCATTAATGACAAGAGAATCCAACGAAAATTGGTTAAAAGAAATTCCAACAGTTTTACTCGGGTTGCGGAGTAGCTTGCGAGAAGACACAGGTTATAGTTCAGCAGAGATGACATATGGAACGCCAATACGACTCCCTGGAGGATTTTTTGAGTCATCAGCAGCACAGTTATCAACGTACGAAGAGTTTGTAAAACAAATTCAAAAGGACATCACACAAATGACATCAATTCCGAAAAGAAAAAACCACAACCAAGCTATATTTGTGCATCCCGAACTCAAAGAATGCTCACACGTATTTGTTCGGTGTGATAGAATTAAGAAAGCCCTGACACCGCCGTATGAAGGACCCTACCCAGTAATTAGGAAAACAGATAAAACATTTTGCATTAGAATTAGGGATAAAGAGACAGTGATATCAATTGATAGATTGAAACCAGCATTCATGATCAATGACGAATCAAACTACGTGCCAGATTCAAAGGATTTCTACAGACATTCACACACGTACACTACACGATCAGGACGTAAAGTAAAGCCAGTAGTACGTCTATAAAAAATCGCTGATATAAGCAAGCTATTCGTATATATATTAACATAGATCTTAACATATACCATTAATTCACAACTACTCGTAACAACAAGACATCTAAAATGGGAAATCAAAGTTCTAAGGACCAGATAACATACAATACGGACAGTTGCCTCAATCAAAACGAAGCGGACAAACTCCGTAACCTGATCCAGGAGGACTTACGGTGGACAAGAAATGTTGCAATGGGACAGATTATTTTAACAATCGGCGTGATCCTACTTTACGGCATAATGAAAACACTGGACAGAAGAATGAAGAGTTTAACGGAAAAAAATAATAAACACTCGTGCAACAGCTAAGTCAAAATTACATACGTCAGCAAATCACACCACAACAGGCGTCATCAAATTCCACCGCGTACAATAGCATTATTATTTATATACATCAGCAAATAACTAGTAACAACAGGCGTCATCAAATTCCACCGCGTACAATAGCATTATTATTTATATACATCAGCAAATAACTAGTAAGGTCTAGGTCAAATTTATATTGTAAACACTATTACCATAATAATTTTTTTTTTTTTTTTTAAAGGGGGGTGTACTGTTATAGTACAATATCTTTGTGCTGTATCTACAATCTACATCGCAATCTTATGATCTTTATCGCACGTTCAATATCTATTAAATGTTTCTACTATCCGTGATCAACACGTAGTCGTTAGTATATAAGATGCACCTTTGGATAATTATAACCAGACTATACTACAACTTTGTCTCATTTATACCTAATCATATACTGCCAAGAAGTTTGGCAAATCAAACAATAAGAATAAAAGAATTGAGAGTGCATTTTTATTTGCGCACTCATTTGTGTGCCATAATATCATCTGCGCATATTAGACTGGTCTCTGTTAAGACTACTTGCTGCGTGTTATTTACACCGCAAATACTGCACTTCTAGAATATTGCTGGTTTAAATAAAACCTATATTCTTAAAAGCGCCCGGCGACTGACAAAGCTCTTCACCACCCATGTTTTTCACCGGCTACGGTAACAGCTTATTATCAGGCAGACCGTGTACGTTTTGGCCACTTATCTGGTACAGGGTAGGCAGTGGCTGAATTGTTACCTTGAAATCGCTCTTGCAAAGTCAAGGACACATAGCCGCTCAACATTAACTGGGCCGCTGACTCGTCTACCACCAGAAATATTGAAGTGAAAACTTCTTTAGCGGCATTGTGCACTTTTTTGTGATGGGTAAAAAATTTTAAACTCGCGTCAGGACACGTGACCTGATCGAAAATTCGTAAGACGGAGGGAGAATTCCCATGTTCGTGTACGGTAGCGCAATAAATGAATATTGTATTTTACCACATAAATGGTAGTACTTTTATACTGATAATTAAAGCAATTCGTGCAAAATTATTCCCTAACCATTCCAAAATATCAAAAATGCACAACATTAATATTCAAGTTTTCACTTCTGCCGGCACACCCGTTGTTTTTTTTTTCTACAGCTTTAAAGCCATATCAACATTTTATTACCTCCATAACCCTGCAACAGTCTGACAAACAGGTACCGTATGAAATTCCGGCGACGACGCTTAGGCGCCGGTTCATTGGTTCCTATGATTGGATGCGACTGGTCCTCGCATGGTCTGCTTCATCTGACCTTAGCGAATGGAAGATTTTAAAACGAGATGTGTGAAGGCATTTGACGATAACGTTATAAAATATTTTGATACTATGTGCCGACAGATGGTATGAAAATCGTACCGGAATGTAGGAGTACTTACATAAACAGTCTCTCTCCCTCATTATATCCAGGTAGGAAGGCAGGGGTTAGGCCGATATTTATTCTGTTTCTTTTCTTTTTAAAGAGACAATTCCTGCTATTAAAATTATTCCTATGATGCGGACGGGTAATTTTTAAAACAGTCAAACAACGTACACAAAGTACGTCCAGATTCGGAACAAAAATTTTAGGATCACACAATTTTTTTTCCGTTTGAGTTTTGAACTCACAACACTCCGTGTGGTGGAAGTGGCGAGGCACCAACTTAAATCACTACTCCACACCATGCGTGAGGCTATTTCTGTCTATTTGGCATAGTTCTTGACTATGTGCTACTTAACTTTTTAATAGAAAAACCTGATCACATTATCGATTCATCGAAATGACAGAAAAGCTGATCCGAAAACCCAAAATCTCATGCATAGTAGTTATATTCACTACGAGCAGCGATAGCTCAGTGGGGAGACCAACAGACTGCAATGCAGAGGGTCTCGGGTTCGAACCCACGTCGCGCACCTCTGACTTTCGGAAGTTATATGACTTTTCGAAATTATGTGCGTATTGATTGACAATTATCGCCTGCTCCGTGCCTCGGACAGCACTTTAAGTTGTTGGTCCCGGCTGCCATGAACATCTATGGCAGTCGTTATTGGGAGAGTGTCGACACAAAAGATCCCACTGGGTCGAAGTGTCGCCGGTCTGCACTGACTGGCACCCACATAACATAAGATATATTCACTACAACTGTACCATCAAGACTGTTTTCAATGTAAATGATCGAACCTTATTTCTTTTTTATAAAAACAATTCGCAATAAATCCTGTATCATGGCTTTACAAACATTCATACACAGAATACCTAGACTCGTAACAACTATTATAAAGAGTTTTTCAATAAGGGCGGGTAGATGTTGAAATGACATGAAACACGCTGTATGTGAGGTATTAACAAAATAATTTTTTTATCTGAAAGGCTCATATATTATGCCATTTAGTGTGGAATATGACATCGTTCAAATGGCCGCCTTGGCTTCTTACAGTGGCACGGATACGAGTGTTAGCGATTATAGGTAGTGTAGGTAATGTGGCTACGTTGAGGTGTATAAAATAAAAATGACTCCACTCACGGTTACAGCATATATATTGTCCAGGTCCGTAGACACATACACAAAAGGTTCAGAAGGCACTAGAGAGTAGAATAGACAAGCACAAGCACAGAATACAGTTCAAAGTCAAAAGCACTAGGATATAGAAAATAATAATTATGTTTATAGCGGAAGAAACACGAAAGATACATAGGCGTTTACATAAGCGAGTAACAAGCGCTCCGCGTCGTGGTCCTTTAATGACTGCCTTGACCTCTGCGCATGCACACGCGGTTAGTAAAAATATAACCGCTATGTACTTAGGAGTGGTAATAGGGTCTAGGCCTCGTCGATAATTGATTATCGATATTGGTGTATCGACAAACCGATATCGCAGGATGTATGTTATGTTTTATTATAAATATAATATGTAAATAAGTGTAAAGTAAAAGTATATATATGAATATCACATAAATATTGTAAAACTAAGTCAGAGAGCCTACAGTAGAATATTAAATATTTCTATAAAATAATTGTAAAGTGTAGCGATGTATAAGCATTATTTGAAAATGTTTAATTGTACCCGTTATTTTCTGTTGGCAACACTGATTTTGCTCGACTGCCCCACTATGCTTAATAGTAAAAAACTAACGCGCGGAACGATAACGGGCAGTCGTGCATTGAGTGGCGATCGGATAAGTTTGTGAAGTAAAATGTATTAAGTAGCGGATATTGCTTTGAATTAGATAAGGTATGCATATTGCATGACTATGTAAAGTGTAAACTATTAATATAAATTCTAATTATGTTACAAATTATTAAAGGAAAATAAATGCCTGAGAACTGATTCTGGAGTTTCCCTACACGAGTGATCCAATTTTCAATGACTCTTCCTCATAAATCCGGCTAAATTTGAGCGATGGCCTGTGTTATGTTCACCTTTAGGGTATCGGTAAATTGTGGTTTATTTACATAGAGCTGCGACTTCAAGAAACCCCACAAGACGATCTATCAAATAAAAAAATAATTTTGTTAATACCTCACACACAGATTGTTTTATTTAATTTCAACATCTACCCGCCCAAATTGAAAAACCCTTTAGATCACACCAATTTTTTATCGTGTGGGGATGGAATAACAACGGCAACACTCGGCGAAATGGCGATGACTACATAAATCACTTCGCTATCCGTAGTCTAACTAATTAGTCGTATTATGTATATTATGTAATCTTTGGCCATCAATAGATTTTGTCATCCGTTACGTGTGAAGTTTGGCAGCTCGAGTTTTGTTGTTGTTCTTTCACATAAGCTGACTTGCGGCCACTACCTACGGTACGCTCGAATACATCACATGTTACAGCTAAAGTGATGAATTTAACTGGCCACAGAATTTAAAAGTATTTATATTGCAAACTTATTTAAAAATAAACTTAAAACATATTTATTGGGGAAAGGCTATTATAGTGTTGACGAGTTATTAATGACAAACAGTAGACATAATAACATTATTTAATAAACTGTTGTATGTATGTTGCGAATTGTTATCGAAATTTAAATTATTATTGAAATTGTGGTTTATTATTGAATTTTGTGTAGTTTATAATCATTATTAATTTTCAACACAATCTATATTGTTAAGAAATAAATAACTTATGACTTATGACTTACTGTAGCTTTTTTATTTCTAATAAACTATTATATAATTAAAATGTATATATACTGTAGGGGTAATCATAAGTGCTCTTGTTGTGGATAGTCAAAATGTAAAATGTAATTTTCTTGTATAACACAAGAAAGTTAACTTCGGAAACGTCCATGACTCCGACGGTGGAGTCATGGACGTTGACGTCGTTGCGCGTCCGTAACCCATTAGAGGGAGTCAAAAATATTTGGTATTTTTTTCGCGACCCATTACAAGGAGTTTTTTTGACTCTTGCGTAGGGGTCAAGGACGCCCAACGGTAGCGTTTTTTTTATGAGTCATGGGACATTCCAAGGGTTAACTTAAAGTTAAAAAAAACAACAAATATTACATAATACTATACTGTAAAAGTACTGGATATTTTGTAATAACTCTCCCGCACAGTGAGTACTAAATATCTCTGCCGCACTATATTTAATTTCTGTGTCGCGTGGAACTTTACAAAAATTCGTACAACGGACACAAAGTACACTCAATGTTTGTCCCGTGTGCGGATCGAACCCACATTGTATAGGACTCACATTTCATTGGCTATATTTTATGTCTCACATGATATTGTTTAAACCTAAAATTGAAGCTTATCAGGCATATTTTTGACCTCGTGAAATTACAAAAAAAATCCTCAGAAAACAATATAATAACACTTAAAATTCGACCCAAGAATCAAACTCAAGACTTGACGAACGTACGCGTTCATAAGCGCAAACTTATGGAAAAGAACCAACCAGATATTATTTCAAAAACCTTAATATAACCTCTATACTAAACATTTGAATGTAACATATACTAACACAAAGAAATACCTACAGCTAAAATACAGAACGGAGGCGCAAATATATGTTTTTTTAATTAATTTCCCTTCCGCACTGTGACACCATAATACACTCTCTTCCCTTAACCATTTTACTTAATGGCCAATAACATAAAGTATTCCTACTCTACATAAGAAAATTCGTCCAAAACTTCACCCACACATACATAACTACGCACACTAACACACATTAACTACATAACATGCGCAGTCTTCTTCACGCACACACCAAAAATATTCACACACACAAGCAGTTACATGAATACGTATATGCACTCACACATACGTCGTTAACATATCCGTATATTATGACAGCGGCTAAAGATTCGGGAAAACAACATTTATGTATTATCAGGACATATATCGTAGGAAAGTGGAACGTTTTGGACTCCTCAGTAACAAGAGGAGGAAAACACCATAGTTAGGCATGTCGCCAGTCCAATATTCGAGATTTATGGACAATTTCATTAGACCAAGTTGGCTGCAAGCACACCGATATGTAATAATTTTTCTTTCGTAGTACTTGCCATTCATAAATGCGCATTACTTTAAGCGTTAAGGTTTATGTGACTGAAGAATGTACGTTTTCGCGCTAGAGGGGAGTTTAGTAGTTTTATAGTACACTAGATGTGCCCGCAGTTCTACCCGCGTTTATCGTTACTGCGCCGCCCCCGTGGGTCGTAGCGTGATGTTTATAGCCTTTCTCGATAAATAGGCTATCCAACACTAAAATAATTTTCAAATCGAACCAGTTGTTCCTGAGATTAGCGCGTTTAAACAAACAAACAAACATACTCTTTAGCTTTATAATATTAGTATAGATATGTATTTTTATGACACTAAGCCAGCGTAAACCGATTTGCTTAGATAGTGTCATAAAAAAATCGTATGTTTTAGGTTAATGCTTTTAGGTCATAATTATGGCGAAAGGCAAGCTTACACTAGTAGTTTCAAAATCAATCTTCAAATTGCTGAGTTTCTACTTTTAAAATTTTTTTTTTTGGTGGAGTTGGCAAACGAACAGACGGATCGTCTGATGGTAAGCGATTACCGCCGCCCATGGACACCGGCAACACCAGAGGAAGCACAAATGCGTCGCCAGCCTTTTAAATTTGCCCACTAGGAGGGGAGGGCAGGTTGGATTTATTATAGGTATTGTTATACTAATGACCCTGTATAAGATACTAAATGTAGTATTATTTTCGAATTATTAATTTATTATTAATTTCACTGTCCGATTGCCCGACTGGCTATATAGAAGATTAAGCACAGATAATATTTTTATAAAAAATGCTATCGACATCAGCATTTTAATCATACGCTTGGAACTCCCTTCATGCAAAGTTAAGAATATGTGCATTTTTGCATTTATCATTGTTAGTTTGCCACTTTGGTCATGTAAAATAAATATACATCTTTGCAATTTCAGCCAGAGACGCAAAATTACCTCTCCATTTATCCCAAATTCTAATCCAAAACGCGGCTGTATCACTTAAATTATCCCAAGTTCTAGTCCGGTGTAATAGGCAGCTACGTTTAGCCAACACATCGCAGTCAATGCATAATGCATAACGTTACATTTTTACTATTCGAGTACAAGTTCGCAACTTAATGCTAGAAGCTTAACATCAGTACGTTTGTGGCAAATGAAGGGTACTTCATGTACAAATTTTGTTTCTTTCACAAAGAATAATAGCGTAGCCTGTGTAGTTCGACGACATTTTCAACCAAAGTTTTACGACGTCGTTAGAATATTTCTTTATGTTATGCTTTTAAGGAGATTCTGCCGATTTATGTACGTTTCTCTGTTTTATAATATATTACCAACTAAAGAGTCTATGATTTATATAGAGGTACTTATATTTTTTTTAGTACTTTGTTTTTAAAACATAATACCCGGGAGTGGGAATAATTTTTGTGTAATAGGGAACTTTACAAATAAGCAGTAGCAGCGATAGCTCAGTGGGAACACCAACAACCTGCAATGCAGAGGATTTCGGTTCGAACCCACGTCGCGCACCTCTGACTTTCGAAAATTATATGCCTTTTCGAAATTATGTGCGTAGTGATTGACAATGATCGCCTGCTCCGTGCCTCGAAGTGCACGTTAAGCCGTCGGTCCCGGCTGCCATGAACATCTATGGCAGTCGTTATTGGGAAAGTCAGTGCCCTCTAATATCCTGACACTGGTCTAGCCTTAGGGTATCGTTAGCCTTCGGGTTGCGGAGGTCAGATGGCAGTCGCTCCGTGTAAAAACTGATATCCAGCCGATCCCAAGTGGCTTGGGAATAATAAAGGCTAGGGAGAAGAAGGGAACTTTACAAACAACACATAAAGAACCATTGCAAAGAACACCTAGACTCGAAACAATTATTTTGCGAATTTTTGTCGCGTGTTCACAAACGCACAACATTCAGCGTAATGGCAGAGATGAGGCGACTACATAAATCACTATCTGTGCAGTCAACGACCAAGGCATGGAATTCTCTGCCAAGGCACGTGTTTCCTTCTTCCTTCAATCCTGGGTCTTTTAAGCGGGGCGTGAAAAAGCACGTTCTCAGGCCGTCAAAGTAGAGACCTCAACATCGCCTCGGCTACTATGAGGGCGGTGTGGAGGCCACTGCTCTTAGACCACACGACTGCTTACCATCAGGTGGAGTGTGGCCATTTTGACGAGCACGATAAAAAAAAAAAGAAAAAAAAAAGTCAAGCACACGCTTGTGATGCGATGGCAAAATGTGAGTGTAATTCACCTCATTATAGTATACAGAAATATTGGCTATGCTTTAGTGGCTATTGGCTTAAAAAATATATATTTGCAATGCAGATACAAACACAGTTACACTGCCAGGTACGTTGTTTCCCGAGCGCTATGATATGTCCTTCTTCAAACGATGTTTAAAGAGAGTTCTTCTTTCACGGTAGGCAGCGGGTTTGCTGTGTCCTGACATTGCTGAAGTCCATGAGCAGCGGTTACCACTTTCCATCAGGTGGGCCACTTGCTCGTCTGCCACCAAAGGCAATAAAAAAAAGTTAGATATTTGCATAATGGTAAAAATGATTTTTAACATCTACTACAAAATTTATCTAGCCACTCATCATAAACAACGATCATGATACCGTCGCATTTTAATTTTGACCCTACTCCTATAACAATATTACAATACAGGCCCACATAAGTACATATTTACATACGATATGCAACGTCCGAGCCCCATATGGCCGGCGCAGCCTTCGTAATTTCACCCCACCCTTACCCCTCAGGGTTCTATTCAACCCCTATAGTTGCTATGGTTAATTCTCCCCCAGAAATACGTGTTATTGAAATTTGTTTTTTGTTAACGTTGTATGGAAGCTTTAAAGGTTGTTTGAAGGCTTTTATAAGGCTTTTGGATGAAAGAGTTTACGCGTAGGTCTGAATAATCGCGTTTGGAGTGAATATTTTATATGTAAGAATTAGAATTAGAATTAATTTATTTGCCAAAAGTATTTTGTAAATACTTGTCCAAGAACACTTGTCATTATAGTGACATGCAAATAATGAATATAATAAAAATTAATTTAATAAAAATGTTATATAATCTGAAATTGTGATAATAGATATTTTATTAATTGTAACATTAGGAGCTAATTTAATATTATTGGCCATGATTACGTTAATTAAAAAAGTCGGATATACAGTGAAAGTTATTTTCTATTAGCCAAGACTTAAGCTCTCTTACAAATTTATTTATTTGTAAACCTTTTAAATTACCTGGTATAGCGTTATATATTTTCCCACACATTACGTAACAACTCTTGTTATACAAGGTTGTCTTAGGAATAACTGGTAAAACAATTCTATCAGGCCGCCTAGTATTCCTAGGAAACATTTCATGAGCTTTTTTGAATAGCTTAGAATTTTCTCTAACAAATTTACCAGTCATTCAAAAATATACATACACGGTAAAGTTAAAAAGTTGAACTTGTAAACACCAGTTTATAGGATTCCCAAGGACATAGCCCAGCAATAGCCCGGATGCTTTTTTTTTGTGCAATGAACACTCGTTGAAAATTTGTTGAGTTGCCCTAGAGAATAATACCGTATCTTAAAACAGAAGCAACATAACCATGATACGCGGCTAAAACAGTTGGCAGTGTTGATGTTTAGTTAGTTCTGCAGATACATGTACAAATTTATTTATTTTCGAACAAACTTTATCAATTTGAAACTGCCAGTTGAATTAAATGAAAACGTTCAATTAAATTGCTAACAATAAATCAAATAGTGATGATTAATAGGTGGATGATATTAATCATAATGATCACTTATTTTTCTTAAAAAGACTATTAGGAACAATTCGTGTTGCGCAGTGAATTTTATGAATATACAAACAACGGTCACAAAGAACAAAAATAATAATCACAAATATAAAAAATTGGGCATATAGAAAATAAAAAGATAAAAAAGATAAAGCAGCACATCTTTTTACAAAAATAAAGAAAACTAATAAACAAAAGAAAGACACAATATTGTGTCCTATTTACGCGAATGTTATTCATTGAAATTAAACTTACTATATACGGATTAATATATAATATAAACATAAATATAAATAGTTTCAATAATTTAATTAGCTTAAAAATTAGTAAAGTTCAATAGTAGTGTAACAGTTTCTAAATTATGTAATAAAGTGTCAAAAAAATTGGTTGTCTGTAAAGTTGGTTAACGGACGATAGTTTATCGTGACAACGTCACGTTCGTGCCTTTCGCTTGCTCATGTAGCGCTCTCGCTCCGATCATAACGTTTCAATGAGCGTAACGGGACAATGAGTCATCCTTTTTCGTGCGTGCAGCCGGCTTTCATCGATTTCTTAGACGTTGTCACGTCAATTAACAACGCGATATAATCCGTATATAGTAGTTTAATTAAAAAAAAAGACAATTTAACAATAAAATATTGGATAACTAATTATTCGGGCTAACGACACTAAAGCATTAAAATAAACCAACCACTACGATAAACAATAAGGCCATTTTAAATCGAACCTTACGACCGGCAGTATCGCTAGCATCGACGATCGACGCCATTGGACCACAGACAATCAAATAATCTATTACATACAATGTGAGAGAAGTCTTTAAATCGGAACAGGACTTCGGCTAAGCCCGCAATAGCCTCTCCAAGTACCCTAATAAAGTCCGTCAACTACCTACAGACCTCACGGGTCCTTATGGGGCCTTAAACTCGAACGTTTATTACAAATACTCCACTAAAGACACCATAATCTTTTACCCACTATAGCAGGTGCCGAAAAAGAAAAGCCTTTTATATTCAAGCCTCATTGAAAAACATAAAGGGTATTCAGTGGTTTCAGTCTTTCAATAGCATACAGTATTCATACAGTATTCTTTGTAGTGCTGTGCATCAATTATTACAAGCCCGGGAAGTTTCCGGGATACTTGTTAATGTTGCATAGAATGGTTGTGATTCCCGAGACAAGGGTTGATTTTTAAGAGGCTTGAATATGGTGGTAATTTGCGAATTGGTAGTATGTGAGATAAAAGATTGTTCGGTGTTTATCGTTTAGTGGATTAAAGGAAAATAAGCTTGTGTAGTCAGCAATTTAAGAGTATAAACATGTGCGTTTTTTATAAATTATTCCTACGGCTTTGCTCGCGCGGAAACAATACTTTATTTTGGATTAAAGGTACTCATTTTACTTTTCTGTACCCCTGACAAGGAGTGTGAAATTTCATGAAAATTTCAAGAAGAGAAAAAGGAGATGTGGTCGAGTAGTTGAGCGTGAAAGTGTAACAAACAAAAAAACTCACATTTGCATTTATAATATAAAGTATGGATTTTAAAGAACATATACATACATAGCATCATGCCTATATTCCCAAACACAGGTGCACAGGTTGGTTATACTCATATTTTGATCGTTTTATATCCTACGTTACTTTTAGGTGGCAAATGTATCGCAATTTACCGGACACAGTTCTAAACCCTGTGTTGCTAAAGAAAATATTTTGATAGAAAAACCCAAGCACTTAACCTGTTTCAGAAATTGAATATGAAGGCTGTATAAGGTTTCATTAGTCACATTCAATACCGAAGCATTTTTTCTATTGTAATAGTACAATAGTCGGGGTTAACAATCTGAGGCTACGTGGTAGAATCATGATACCGCAATTTTTTTTTTACTAGATTCAAATAAGTAAATCTTATGGCCAGTTTCACAATAATCGATTATAACTTATCCGGAAAGCAAATTGCATGCTATCTCTATCTCATTAATCTATATTAATATTATAAAGCTGAAGAGTTTGTTTATTTGTTTAAACGCGCTAATCTCATGAACTACTGGTTCGAATTGAAAAATTGTTTTAGTGTTGGATAGCCCATTTATCAAGAAAGGCTATAGGCTATATAACATTACACTACGACCAATAGGAGTGGAGCAGCAATGAAAAATGTTGCAAAAACGGGGAAAATTATCTTTATTAGAAAAAATATATATATTATTATTATTATAATGAAGCAGACGAAGTTGCGCGGGTCAGCTAGTCTTCTATAAGAAGAGTGATGCTAAAATTTTCACCATTTGAATAAATGCTACTTGGAGTTTGTGAAACAGGTCCTCAACATAGAAAAGTTCAATTTTAAATTAAAATCGCTACCATACATTATGCTGAAAAATAAACAAAATTTTACGTGAAACTAATATAAGGGTGGGCCACAATAGCGGCGTTTTTGTTGCGATATAAAATATAAGCGCGGCGGGTAAATGTGTGGAGATACAATGCAGCATTTCTAAATCCCATGAATACGGTATGACAGCGCGGAAACGAGCCGCTGTATACCGCGTATGTTGTGCGGTGCCAGTGATAGCGGATTATGATTTTATCGTATAGTGAATTACCAGTTTTATTGTAGGTGATTAGCATTGATTTTTCTTGCTATAGGTTCATTGGTACGGAGTCTGGGCTGGATGCCCTTTGTTTCACTGGTTTAAATTTGTATAGAGACATTAGGTTGATGTAGAGACATTAGGATGTCGCTACAAAAATGTAATAGGATGCGCAAGATGCATTGAAAAATCGTTTTAAATCTTAGTATTGGGTATAAATTATTGTATTTTTTTTTTCAACCACTAAGGTTTGAAATGGTACGAATTTGTTACTTTATCATATGGACGCTTGCAACAACAACATAGTGTTTTCAAAAATCGCTTAACTTGTAATCATCGTAGGATACGAGTTTCTATAATCTCTTTCTCTTACTTATTTGGTGAACAAAATAATAAGGCATACTGGTAGCTACAAACATTACGTAGCGAGTCATTTTCATGTATCTATTGTCTTTCTTCTTTTTGTCACCTCTATTTATTAGTGACTTATAAGACTCTAATAAATAGAGATGACTACCCTGAAAGCAGTAACTGAATAATTTTAAACTAACTTTTTTTGTTTACCAGATGAGACAAGTAAGAGAAAGTTGTACTAATAATGTTCTCAAGACCGAATTTCGGCCATGGCGACCAATCTTACTGGAGACTCGTCATCTGCGCGGGAGATATTAGAGTTATACACTGGTGTGAGCGCAAACAGAAGTGAAATATTTACTCTGTATCTCTTATAATCCAATGGGACGACAGTTCGACACGATCGAAGAGATATTAGGCGATGAACCAACATGTTTAGGCACGGGGGTGTAACAATTCCTAATTCCGAGCTGCTATTGAAATTTCTTAGAAGAAAACTCCAATTACATTTTGTTTACCCAACCTGGCTCATTCGCTTTACCGCTTGCCAAATTATACCTTGAGCTTGGCATCTAAATAACTCTACGAAAAGAAAGGTATGAACTTACTAATCGTCGTAACTGCCACCCCACCTCACCTCATGTTATAACATGAGCGCAGTGATTTGCGGCGACGTGGGGATCACTCGTAAACTAGTTGATACGTCACTCATAAAATATTGAACGACATTTAAATTACGCGGCGCGATAAAATATCTCTGGCTGTGCAACACATGCCCGTATATTTGGATAGGTAACATTTTCACAAAATTTTCAGTTTTCGATGTAAAGGTGTTAAACTGACCACGATATTGGTTATCGGTTTTGTTAGTACGTGGAATTATGTTTGTACTCGTATATGCTGGAAGGTGTAGGCAGAAATGTAGGTATTAGAGTTATATTTCATTAGTAATGCTCTACTTTCTAGTGGGAATGCCTTTGTTCTTACGCTCTGCTTGCTACTGAGTATTTCTTAACAAGCAAAACCAGTAACAATTCGGACGATCTAGGCATCGAACTCAAAAATGAAATTTTATTTGGATTCACTATACGCAAGTTTTTTTTATGAGACAAATGGGTGTATGCTTTTGTGTGTGTTTCTTTCCAGCAATATAAAAACCGATTTTAATTGAATTTGGTATAATAATTATTCAAAATTTTATTAAAATCGGCTTAGGGGTTTTGCTGTCATCAGGTTACAATGAGGCTTCTCTTTCATGCTTATTTATGCACTAGTAGCGCAATGATTATTCCGAACTGGGTGACCCTTGTGCTCATTGTTTCAATGTTTATAACGTCCTTCCGCGATACAGGAACTCTTCTCTACTGGCGTACTTTTCTAAATTATCTTAAAATGTTGTGTGTCTTCTTTTGGTATATTTTGTATTTTGTATCCGGTAACCACAAAAATTGTCTTAACTCTGAATTTTAATGAAGTGAAAAAAAATTCAGAGTTAAGACAATTCACGCAGCAGGGGTAGGGTGACGCACAAGGTGGACCGACGACCTGGTCAAGGTCGCGGGAAGCGGTTGGATGCGAGTGGCCCAAGACCGGTCTGTGTGGAATACCTTGAGGGAGGCCTATGTCCAGCAGTGGACGTCTTTTGCATGACATGATGGAAAAAAAATTTATTCATGTATAGATTTATGTACACCTATTTCTCGAATGCACATTATGCGCAAATTTATTTGCTACGATTTCCGCATATTATCTCTACTGAAGCATATTTAAATTATATGTAAGGTCATTAGTTTAAAGCACTCTAAACATAAATCACAAAACATTCAAAAGAAAGATACCTTACCACGAAAATAACCTACCAAAACCGGTAATTTCTTAAACGAAGAAAAACAAGATATGGTTCGGTTAATGAGCACAAAAACTGACGGAGAAAGACTAAGTGTCGCTAATTCGTTAACCCTGGACGTGGAAAGCCTTTTTCTTATATACACCTGCACGTGTGGAGTGATGAGGTTTTTACACGAAAACTTAGGTTAGGTAGAACAAGGGTATTGCGTAGGTAAATATGGATTTAAGGCGCGATTCCATTAGGCAAGTTACTTGCATGTAAGTTGCAAATTGCATACAACTTGTACAAGGCTGCATACAAGTTACAACTTGTATGGGGTAGTATGAACTTATACATATTTTTATTCAAGTGGCCTGCATATTGAACTCGCCAACGTTACTTTGCACGTTTCGAATTTCGAACGAGGGACGTGTACGCACATAATATATATCGCTGTACAAATTATCGAACCATAATGTCTGTTAGGTGGACGCACAAGATTTTTTCACGCATTTTTTTATAAAAATCGAGATTGGTAATATAATATCATTATCTCAAAAATGACTCTGCAAGCAGCACCGACCACAGCAGCATGTCTGTCCTATGATGGCCTACTCAATTGTTGAACCTGCATGCAATTTGCTCACTCTCGAAAACATGTTTCCAATGCAAGCAACTTGTACGCAAATGTGACGTCATACTTGCATGCAAGAGTTGCATAATGGGATCGCGCCTTTACACATTGAATGTAATATAGCAGTAGTGTTAGTAGGACACGAATTTGAAATGAGTTTGTAAGAGTTGCCTCGTTTTTGTACCGAGACAGTACAATGTCCCACTTCAAATGAGGCGAGGCGTTTTAAAGCACAGCAGTAGATCTAAGTTACGAATAATTATGTTATCTAGTGTTGCTGTTTAATTTACCTTACAACGTGTGATAGACATAATACTAACCACAAAAAATAAAAAGTGATTGACATAGGGTAATTGATAATTTTTTGTAGCATTGATAACTCGAATTTAAAAAGTGGCCTTGAGTTTCTTGCAGGTATCTCATAGGCTCAACCTTTTGCCTGAATGTTGCAACTAACATAAATGTAAATTCAGTAAATGTAGCCAACTCACTAACCCCTGTGACGTTCATAAGTGTTACTTTGTGACCTAAGTGAATAAATGATTTTTGACTTTGACTTTGGATGTTACAAGTTTACAAATCAACTAAAAATATTCTCTCGTAATTCTACGTTCATGTCATACGTGACGAACGCGACATAAAATTTGAAGTAGTACATGTAAAACTTTACACGAGACAAATGTCATGTATCTTATCTTATCTTATCTTATGTGGGGGCCAGTCAGTGCAGACTGGCGACACTTCGACCCAGTGGGATCTTTTGTGTCGACACTCTCCCAATAACGACTGCCATAGATGTTCATGGCAGCCGGGACCAACGGCTTAACGTGCTCTCCGAGGCACGGAGCAGGCGATAATTGTCAATCAATACGCACATAATTTCGAAAAGTCATTATAACTTCCGAAAGTCAGAGGTGCGCGACGTGGGTTCGAACCCGAGACCCTCTGCATTGCAGTCTGTTGGTCTCCCCACTGAGCTATCGCTGCTCTCAAATGTCATGTAAGACCTACTCAACCAAACTTATCAACTTACTGCTATATAGTAGATATAATAGGAAATGTATTGTTCGCAGTTGTTTGTGACCAGCAGATACGCTGTTCAATGTGTTAAAAGAATATAAATCACTAAATTCAGATTTATTTTATGTGGAACGGTTTTATCAAACGGAGTGAGGTGAAACGTGGCGTTGGTTTTAAGTTGAGCTATTGTATAATTGTGTGTACTGCCTCAAAATACTTTCAGTAGTATTTTGTGCGTTGATGGCATAAAGGAAAAGATAGACAGACAAAAAACGTTGTTTTGTATTCAGACCTTTCTCAGGACTATTTAGAATTGAACTCAATACAGTCGTATTAAATAGACCCCTATAAGATTCCGTTATTTAATTAATTAAAAATACCGATGGGGACACAGATTGTTTAACTGAGATTGCCAAAAATATCTGTAACGTACCATATTTTAATTTAAAGACCGTGCGGTGCATATTGCTTGCTTACGCCTACTTAACTAAGAGCCAGCCAGCAACTCAATACCCACTTCTCTCGTATCATTTCTTCCATCGTAAATCAAATCAAATCAAACATTTATTTGCATAACTCAGGTACATAAAAGTTGGTACATAGTAGGTGAAAATGAAAATGAAAATATTTATTTGCATTAAACATGTGTGATACATTGAAGCATTGATGTTAAACAAATTTAAAGTCCAGCATGTTCTACCTAAATAGGTGTAGGTAGGTATATAATATAGAATATACTGAATTATAACCTCAAAAGAAGTGTGCATATATTATATATTTAGGTACATGCAACAACCATTAAGTTTCAAATCCTAATCCTAACTAATATTATAAAAGCGAAAATGAGTTTCTTTGTTTGTTACCTTTTCACGCCTAAATCACTGAACCGATCATCCTGAAATTTTGCATATACGTTGTCAGGTGTACAGAAACGGACATAGGCTACCTTATATCCCGAAAAAAATTACTGTTCCCGAGGAAAACAACAATAACGCTCTTATGATAATAGATGGCGCCACGTGTCTTTCGAATCATGATTGAATTATATTGTAACAAACAGAGTATGACCCGAATTGATTGTCAAATTCTAAATTAATGCGAGCGAAGCCGCGGGCAAAAGCTAGTAATAATTATAGGTAATTATAATTCTTTATATCTATAGTAAGAAGCTCACAAGTAATACCTCTGTTATTACCAGCGATGAAAGCCTACTGTAACCGCTAACCATATAGCACGCCGTATACTTATTTGCCATTTTATTAATTTGGCGGCCTCGATGGCGTAGTGGTTAATGTAATCGACTGCAACGCCTGAGGTCGCGGGTTCGATTCCCGCACTAGTCAAATATTTGTGCGCATGGACATAGAGGTTTGTCTTGGTCTGGGTGTTTATATGTATTATAATATGCATGTATTAACATATATGTTTATCCATTGCCTAGTAACCATAGTACAAGCTCTGCTTAGTTTGGGCTAGATGGTGTTGTGTGTATGTGATAGAATATTATTATATTATTGAACAAAAAATCAAATCTTTCCTCTTTATAATATTGGTATAGACATCCCACCTTTTAATTTAAAGAGGTGTATATCGCTTGTTTACGCCCGGGAACTAAAAGCCAGCCAGCAAGACAACACCCACTTCTATTATATATTTTCTTCTATCGAAATTTTAATTCCTTTTATCTATAGTACATAAGAAACCAGCGAGTTATACCTCTGTTATTACCAGCGATGATAGACTACGGTAACTGCTTATCATATAGCATGCTTTATACTTATTTACCATATTCATAGTATAAAAACAAAGTTATTTATCAGCGCTGCACTTGAACCACGCTAACGTTACTAAGCTAAACATTTTTCTATGACCACATAAATAAAAAAAAACTAAACGCCTGACCAATTTCTTAAGGTCCACCAAAAATTCCTCAACCGCAGTCAATTTACGAAACATATAAGGAGGCTTAGTTGATACAGCTAGTAATAATGTTAAGGAAATTCCGGGGCCTTCACCGGTATGCAAATATGGCCGACCATGTATTATGTACTGCCGCAATATGATCTGCGCTCAATCTATTATGTTTGAGGCTATCTACATAAGATGTTATGAAAGCTAACGATATTGGGCGGTTTAGTATTCACCAGATATGAATTTTTGGTGCAATTTTGGTACGTTTTTGGTGCATTTTTTTTGCATGGTCGGTGCGTTGCTGGTGTATTTTGGTGCGTATTTGGTGCGTTTTTTATGCTCCTGAAGATGTAATGTAGGCAGGGTTGGGACTATAAGTCACTGTCAAATTTTTGATCGTCAAAGTACATATACTTTGACGATCAAAAGTGCTACTTTGTGACTTAAATAATTTAAGTTAGTGGGTTTAGTTAAGTTACTGAATTTACTTTAATGTAAGTTGTTAGGTTCAGGCCAAGGGTTGATTCCAAGAGATGATATGCGCAAGAAACACGGCCACTCCATTAATCTATTAATTCGTAGTAGCACACCGGTGGCTAGACACAAAAGATTTTCAATTATGTCAGGCAGTCTAATAATCGATACGTATGATCTATTCAATTATAATTTCCTTATTTTACAACGTGTTGCAGCCATTATATGATTTATTACAAACTATCAAATCTAAAATAAAAGATAATACTTAAAAAGCAAGTACTTAATAATATTAATGGAAAGATGCAATTACATTACTAAAATTTTTTTGTCCTTTTCTGTACCCTTGAAAATGTGTATGCGGAATTTCATGATGATCGGTCGAGTAGTTAAAGCGTGAAAGCGTAAAAAATAAACAAACTCACATTTGCATTTATAATATTAGATATTGCCCGTGGCTTCGCTCGCGTTAATATAGATGTATATTCTGATGTATGAACAATAATACTGTAAAGTTTCATCAAAATCTGTTCAGTAGTTTTTGCGTGAAAGAGAAACAAACATCCATCCAACGATCCTCACAAACTAACATTTATAATATTAGTAAGATTAGTAAGGATTAATAAGGAACGATAACGTACCTCCATTATTAAAGGAAATCCACGTTTTAGTATCGGACACATCTCTGCTTACCTCGAAATGAATAAGATGTGATATGCATACCGCAGGTATCTGAGCTAAACGCTATCACAGCGATGCGTCGAACTACATAAGCGGAAAAATCCTTTATAGACTTACATATCTAGTAGAAGAGATCTTGATTTTGTTTTTGAGTTCTTGTTTTACTGTTTCGATGATGGTTATGTATGTGGATGTCGTGCATGGAGTTTCAAGTTTGAATCCCGGTGACGACAAAGTTTTGTTTCTTGCTTTTCTCATTAAGAAATTTTCAGTAGCAGCACGGAGTTAGGAGCAGTGCTCGGTGAATTGTCCCTACAACCATAGTTGAAATCGAAAAAAGGCGAAATAATATAATATAATAATATTCTATCACATACACACAACACCATGTAGCCCAAACTAAGCAGAGCTTGTACTATGGGTACTAGACAATGGATAAACTTGCATATATACTTTTTTATTGTAAATACATACCTATATATTATACATAGAAACACCCAGACCTAGACAAACATCCATGTTCATGCACACAAATGTTTGACTTGTGCGGGAATCGAACCCGCGACCTCAGGCGTGGCAGTCGGTTACACTAACCACTACGCCATTGAGGCCGACAAAAATGAATGTGTAATACACCTGTGGATACCTATTGCTATGCTGGAACTCAATTTATTTTTGTGATACGACTGTCTACTCCGACAGGATAGCATTTACAAACTAATTAGTAAAAAAATCAATACACTAAATGTAATAATATATATAATATATCTATATATATTTTTGATCCATGTTTTTAATATTATCTTCAGTTCTACACATATATGTCATTGCCTGTCTATTGTACATTATATTATATTTTCTATTTTTTTATTACCAGTTTTACAATTTTGTACATACAATGTGCTAAAACATACGTTATTCTTACAAATTGTCGGTTATTGCAGTATTGTAACCATCTGACACCCAAGCTAAGACTGAACTTGTGTTATGGGTGTGAGTTTACTCTAACTATTAGGTATGTTTATAAGCTGTATGCCGAATAATCGTACGTGCCAGCCCTTGGGTTTCGGCTGAAAAACAGCGCTGCGGTCATCGCTAAGGCTGAGCTGGAACCTTTTGGACACACTGCACAACATTTTCTTTGTTTTTATCATGTTAATATGTTGTGTTTATATTAATGGTGTGTCTAATAAATTACTTTTCTTTCTTTCTTTCTTTGACATTGATTTTCAAGTCTTGTAATGGGGTTTTCCCTTGAGCGGCGTTATCTTATTGGTTCATTCACGACATGGTCCGTCTGTAAAAACAATACCAATGTGCACGCTTCCAGCGGTACTACTGCGAAACCAAGTTGCGTGGATGTAGCAATACACGCGCGTACTAAGTACCCGAGGAATGCTTGAGCGCCAAGCTCCGCCTAGCCAAAAATACGGTCTTAGTTTAATAGTAATATGTTTTACGTCTGTCAGCAACAGATCCTTTAATAAGACCACATCTTTTGGTTACACGCTGCGTACATAATTTTAGATTAACAAACATGTCAAAACCACAAAGCACATGCTAGAATTCAACTTAGCTTAAATAGGTTGTCACACTATATCCAAAAGTAAATTCCAAAGTCATTAGTCTAACTTTAGAAATGTTACAGAAAGTACTCTGTGACGTAACTATCTTTCTAGACAGAGGAGTAAACAATTGACTTGATTAGTCGTAACCATGAAGGCATACTGTCCCCGACAATGTCACAGTCAATATCAGACAAGCGTGTACACAAAATAATTTAGTAAAAGCTAAATTACTAGTATGTTGTATCAGACTGAACTATTTATTAAGTTATGCTAGGAATCCCATGAGAAAATTTGTTCTAGGACAGTCTCATGTTGGTATAGACTAAGCGAACATGAACGGAACCCAACGAACGAGACTACGTGGATGATTTAGCGAATTCATAATATAAATGCCTTTGATCGTATACAGCTAAAGAGTAAGATAAGATAAGATAAGATAGTTTATTTCGGAAACATGGGTACAGTACATGATCTTAAATAGAATTATACAGGTTCAGCTATATTTTACCATTAGGCATGCGAAAGGTACAATACCAACAACATAAATTAAGATTACACAGATGCACAAATTCGACACAAAAGTATTCACATAAATCGTTCTATGTGTTGGTTACAACGTACGATATAGCGGACGATATCTATTTGTGAACCTCACTATTTTGTGTTCGTCCGCTACATCTGTTCCTGGTATTATAGTTAAAAATTAACTTGTGTGGATCACAAGCTATGTACGTGACATGCATTACATATTCTGAAGTGTAACCTAACTAATATTATAAATGCGAAAATGAGTTTGTTTGTTTGTTACGCTTTCACGTCTTAACTACTCAACCAATCAACATGAAATTTTGCATACACGTTGTCAGGGGTACAGAATAGCACATAGGGTACCTTTCATCCAGAAAAAATAACTGTTGCAAACCTAACCTAACCTAACCTACATTTACGCGAGCGAAGCCGCGGGTGAAAACTAGTAATACATAAAGGGAAGAGGAAAAAATAACGTGTACCTAGACAGGTTATCCGACCAGGTCAAAGATTACTTGAAAAAAAGCCAGGTTAAAGTATCCAAAGCCTAGGAGCGAGCACAAAATACGTATATGGAGGGATATATTTCGTGATTCATTAACTCTCATAGCGGATGAATCTAATAATTATATCTCAACACTATGCACTACGGAAAAGACTACGGATTGCCGCAATCCAATAGTCTTTATACACTTCTCAAGCAAACGTGCGTGACTCTGTCTATAAAACGAATCGAATTTCATTTTAGCTGCGAGGCAAAATCTTCAAATAAGGCTTTATTAGCCTTGCCAATACGATAATATTCGCATTCGTCTTGTCCTTACGACAACCCACGGCCAATGACCCCTTGCTACTCTTAAAATACAATGTGATCCTATAAGAATACTAGCAGCTGCTGATTACTTTTTCTGAGTGATGAAATGAATGAAACCACGCTATATTTACCGGGCTTTATTAATAAAGCCTTGAAATAAGCTAGTTAGCCATCGATACTATTATAAATAAATTTTTAAATTATAACAACATTAAAATGTTAAAAATTGCTGATACTAAAAGGTTTATACATAAATGTTTTACTTTCAATCAAACATGGCGATAGCGTAATAATTAAATCATTTAATTATCGTAATTATCGCTTTGTGGCTAACCACAACACCATTAATAAAATTAATGCTGAAGCTGTCACAAAGTTATTTGTTGATGAAAGTGTGAACATTTAACATTTATTCGTTTCAAGTTAACATACGTTTTTGAAATCATTGATTTTAATCACCGTTTGATATAATGTCAGCCCTATATTAAACTGTCCCACTGCTGGGTACGGGCCTCTTCTCAGTGTGAGAAAGGTTAGGCCATAGCCCACCACGCTGGCCTAGTGCAGATTGGCAGAATTCACATATCTTCGAGAACATAATGGATAGCACTCAGACATGCAGGTATCCTCACGATGTTTTCCTTTACCGTTAAAGCGAGCGATAATTAATTATTTAATACGCATATAACTTCAAAAAGTCAGAGATGCGCGCCTTGGGATCGAACTCGAGACCTCTGTGTGGCAGTCTAACGGTTTCCCACTACGCTATCGCTGCTTCATATTTTTCTTAAGACGAGTCACTGATTGATTGAACAGCAGAAAGGTAAAGATGGCTTTCCTTTTTTTACAGTTTTAAAAGCCATTCATAACTATAAGAAATACATTAACACTTTCACCTTATAGCTAGTGAGACTGGTTTATCCTTTTGTACTCTGAGTAAATTCACAAGGATTCTTATCCTCCTTTCCTTTGTTATAAGATATAGAAATTAAGATATTAATACTTTGTTTACAATTTTAATTTATATTTAGTTATTTAATTAACTACACTTTTACATTAAGAAGACAAAAAATCTGTAATAATATTTGTTTTGTATGAATAAATAAGAATAAAAATAACCTTCATAAAACTCGCGAAACCTGGCTCGTCTTACTAAAATGCTCGATTTAGAATATATATTTATATAATAGTTGATTATATTAATTAATCCAGCCCTAATAAAATCTAGTTCACCAAGGCACACTAAAAGCATACTAATACCGTCACTGTAGTTTAATGAGTTCCTTTACGAAGTGCCAATAAACTGAAAATAAAGAGTAAACAAAATGGAATTTTGCTTTACTTATTGATAACAAAAAACCTTACAGCCTGCATTATTCTGAAGCTCTAGGAACGCCATTTTTTGGATGAGATATAGCTATGGCCAATTTCTTATTTGACCATTGCAAATTTTGTTTATTAGCAAAGGCCTATGCTAAAAGATAGTGGAAAGATAATATGCAATAGAACTACGCTGTTTCCTAAGCTAATTTCACTGCAAATTTACGTCGCTGCATAATTCCTTTCGACATAATAAAAGGGCAACAAACAAGCACAATATCTCATTCATTTTCTTCGTTAGCATCTGAACGCTCATTGGATGACAAGCAATTCATTTCTTTAAAGCGCCAATTCACACTTCGAAAACTGGGACGATTCCTTAAAAACAAAAAATGCTAGTCATCGTACCTAAGACGGAGTGAGCGAAATAAGGCTCGCCGCATACTGTCAAACTTGCACCGTGATACTGATACATAGTTAGTCTACTACAAGGCGTCAGACAATGCGATTTGTGATGCACGTAGTGTTATGAAATATTAATGAAACGAATAGAGTTAGGTATGCAATATTTTCTTAGTGTAACAGGTAGCTGTATTTTAGTCATAATCTTTATATATATAATTCTACTGTACGTGTGTATTGAATTCCTCCTAAACGGCTGGACCGATTTTGATGAAACTTTTTGTGTGTGTTCAAGTGGATTCGAGAATGGTTTAGATATGTTTTTTTTTTCTCTTGTGTACAGGACAACGTCTGTCGGGACAGCTAGTATATTTATAATATTACGACGTTATAAGTGTTTTAATGATTTATATTGTTTCGGTTTGACGTTATATTGTTTCGGTGTTTTTGTTAATAATAATAATTAAAGTCAGGACTACTTTTCTTTCTTATATATTATGATTTTTGTTATGTATGAACTAGATATCTTCAATATGGTTTAATGCATTTACAAATATTCAAATCATAATTATTATTATTAGACATGGGCCATATTAAGATCACACATATTAAGTTACTTCGTGCATAGATCAAAGCTGCGATGCAACGTGCGTAATATTCAGTAAGCAAGTAAAAAATTTACTTTTGATTTGCAATAGACCAAATTCTAACTAATATTATAAAAGGGAAAATGAGTTTGTTAGTTTGTTACGTTTTCACGCCTAAACCACTGAACCGATCATCCTGAAATTTTGCATATACGTTGTCAGGTGTACAGAAACGGGCATAATCTAAATTTCATCCCGAAAAAAACTACTGTACCCGAGAAAAACAACAATAACGTTCTTATGATAATAGATGGCGCCACGGGTCTTCCGAATCATGATTAAATTATATTATTACAAGCAGAGTACAACCCGAATTGATTGTCAAATTCTAAATTACGGCAAGCAAAGCCGCTGGCAATAGCTAGTAATCTTATAAATGGGATTTTTTTGTTCACGCAATGTTACATCGGTAGGCAGAAAGCAACTAATTTAATACTATTAGCTCTATTTGTTAACTGCCGTACTACGCGGTACGAGTTTCCTTTCAATACTTATACGAAGGGATCTGTGTGGCACGAAAACTTGAAAAGCAGACTATTACGTCATTTACAGTATTGAGGAATTGTTGCAGCTCATTAATATTGCATTGATAGTGTTAAACTAACCATTCCAATCTAAGCACTCAAATTCTCGCTGCATAACAACCAGTATCGAACAGCTACAAGACTCACGTGATCCCTCGAAGCTAATAGAAACTACTCAAAGGAAACATAACCCGCAAGTTTGACGGCACGCGCCCGAACAAGGCCTGCCAAAAGCTTGCCAACTTAGCCGTTGTTATTGATATGCTCATTGTGAGAAACATGGTGTAGAACTTGACGTTTACTTATGATAACTTCTTACAATCCGCTAGACTGTATTCAATAACTACATTTAATTATTTAGTTTACTTATTAAAGTATTAATAATAATAATAATTTTTATTGAAAACCTAGTTACATTGTTTTTTCAAAAAAATTTTGTAATAATGTCAAATAAACAACGCGATAAAATCCGTATATAGTAGTTTAATTTCAATGAATAACATTCGCGTAAACAGAAGACAATACCTTGTTACATTTTTACAATTAGTGAACGATAATGACTACAGTAGTATAAACTGTGTCGTAGCCATTAACGCCCACATCCGCATATATTAAATAACTAAGGTTAGTAAGGATATAACGTTATTGTTTATTTTAAATAATTTTGTGCCTATATTGAGGATGAGAGTGTGTGCTTGTAGGTGAGTGTATGTAAGTGTTTATGTGTGTATTGTGTATATGTACATATGTGTGTGTGTGAGTGTGTGTGTGTGTGTATGTGTATGTGTGTCTGTGTGAGTGGTATTATATAATGAATTTAAAATAACATGTCTGTTTTATATTTGTATGCCTTAAAGTCTTTAAAAAGATACCTAAGCTACGATACGTTGTAATATTTATTACAAACATATTATGATTTACACCATACTACTAACTTTCTTTTTGGAAAAAGTAATGGACATCCCTTCACAAAAAATACTCTGAGACAATGAACAGAAAGAATCAACAACTTAAACTTAAAAGACAGACTATGACGTCACGCACAGTATTGAGGAAATGTGGCAGCTCCTCAATACTGCATCGATAGTGTTAAACTAACCATTCCAATCTAAGCACTCAAAATCTCGCTGCATAACAGCCAGTATCGAACAGCTACAAGACTCACATGATCCCTCGAAGCTAATAGAAACTACTCAAAGGAAACATAACCGGCAAGTTTGACGGAACGCGCCCAAATAAGGCCTGCCGCAAGCTTGCCAACTTGGCCGTTGATATTGATACGCTCACTGTGAGAAATATGGTGTAGAACTTGACGTTTACTTGAGATAACATATGGCTGATTATTAAGTGAGTATATTCGTTATAAATAAGCATCGATAGCCTAGTGGGAAACCGTTGGACTGCCACGCAAAGGTCTCGATTTCGAACACAAGGCGCGCATTTCTGACTTTTCAAAGTTAAATGCGTATTAAATAGCTGTTTATCGCTTGCTTTAACGGTGAAGGAAAACATCGTGAGGAAACCTGCATGTCTGAGAGTTCTCCATAATGTTCTCGAAAATATGTGACGTCTGTCAACCCGCACTAGGCCAGCGTGGTGGACTATGGCCTAACCCTTCTCATAGTAAGAAGAGGCCCGTACCCAGCAGTGGGACAGTTTAATACAGGGCTAATATTATATATATTCGTTATATTTGTTAGTTGGTTGAAATTAAAAGATGCTTGAAACTTTTGTGGTAGCTATGCTGACATATATACATATAAGAAATACTGCTTACTATGTTATCTTTTATGCTTCAAATTAAGCCTGATGTGTGAAAATAAATACTTATTGATGTTTATGTTAATATTGTCTTATGTTTACGCGAATGTTATACATTGAAATTAAACAAACTTATACGTTTCAAAATTATGTAATAATAGTGTTTTATAAAAAAAAAATAAACAACGCGATAAAATTCGTATAAAGTCTCGATGTTTATCTTGTTAGTGGTATCAACTAATATACTCTCTCGCCTATATTCCTGAAAAAGTAAGCATAGTCGTATGAAATACATTTCGCCACCTTATGTTTCAGTCCCACGTCTTAGCAGTAATCCCCTATTCCGTGTATCTATGAGTCTATTGTCGTTTCCGAGGCATAGTACTAGACTCCTTGCTGCTATTAACAATTTCTGGACAGAAAAAATCAATTACATCCGGGACCTCTAGCACAGTAGTCACATTCACTATCAGTGCGCTATTGAGGCAAAACTTATTGAAAATAAAATATTTTAACTATCATCCAAAATTTCTAGATTCTTTCTTCAAGCGCTGTGTCGTCAGTGCAGTAATGTAAACTGAGCATATACTAAATTACACTTTTTTTAACGTAGGGCAAAACTCCTAATGCATACTCCATCACCACAAAGGGGAAGGGGGAAGGGGCGAGAGGATTAAGTCGGGCTCTCCCGAGACTTCGGGCCTACCGACTAAAACGAACTCGCTGCTTTTAATGGTGGGTGGGTTGAATGTCTGATGGCGAACCGTGACTGATAACTAGGTGTTTTTGGCAAAGTACTACTGGAATTAGCAGCAGTCGATTGTCACCATGTTTAGTTGATTATACGATCCGAATGTCTATTAGCGCTTTGTAATCACAGATCACAGAAAAGAATCAGATTAGCTCCCGTTTAGACGTTTTCGCTTAACACGCGCCTAGAAGAAGGATAGACATTGTAAACGTGCATATGATTGCATATATTAATAGTAGTACTAAGAGTATCTAATAATAATATAATATTCTATCACATACACACAACACCATCTAGCCCAAACTAAGCAGAGCTTGTACTATGGGTACTAGACAATGGATAAACATACATATATACTGTTTTTTTTTGTAAATACTTACATATTATACATAGAAACACCCAGACCAAGATAAACATCCATGTTCATGCACACAAATGTTTGACTTGTGCGGGAATCGAACCCGCGACCTCAGGCGTGGCAATCAGTTACACTAACCACTACGTCATCGAGGCCAACTTACTAAAATAAACATAAACAATATTAAACGCACCAGAGACCTCAACTAAGGTTTTATTTAGCTATACATAAATAGTATCAATAACATATTTCTTTCATTTTGGTTTAAGAAACAACTCTCGCACTAGAAACACATTCTGCGTCCCGGGAGATTTACAAACATTCAAACAACGGACACAAAGAACAACCAATCCCGGAAAAACAATATTTAGACCACACAATATTTAGACCACACAATATTTAGACCACACAATATTTGATCACACAATATTTAGACCACACAATATTTAGACCACACAATATTTAGACCACACAATATTTAGACCACACAATATTTAGACCACACAATATTTAGACCACACAATATTTAGACTACACAATATTTAGACCACACAATTTTTCCAAGTAGGTTTCAAACAACACTCGGCATGTTGCCAGTGGCGTGGAGTCCACTTAAATCAATGGCCACTGTCCACTTAAATAAAAAAAAACTGAAAAACATTGCCAGATCTATTCGAATGTGAGCTCTTCTTGGTATCGGGTGTATCTCCGTTCACATTAACATACATGCACTGCTAAATATACGCCATACGAGAGTGGCATTAGGGCTCTTGTACACTATCCTAGTATGTTTATTTTATTACTAGCCTACTACTTTGTACGCGTTGAATTTGGAGTCGAGGAATGAATTAATTACTTTTAAATTCTACATTTAAAATGTATTAATGATCGCGTTAAGATCCTATCTTTATGTGTCTATTTCTAAACAAGGTGTTAAGTTGAAAAATGCACTAGATTTTAAATAAGACATACAACAATACAACTGTGAAAACTGAAAATACCGCGCTATAGTTTTTGCGTGATTCGCGTACAAAAAACAGATAGATAACAATTCTCTGATAATTCGTTTTTAAGGCTCTTATATTTTACATCGCACATCTTTTTTTACAATTTTTCTATGTACAGACATCAACCAGTTACAATTGTAAAATTGTAGTATGTATAAATGTTAATGTATAGATATTGTTAGGGTTGAATAGAATGTCAGTGTAGGATATTTAAATTTAGCATTTATATTACAGGTTATACAAATGAATTTAGAATTAATTACAATTCTAGATAAATCTGTATAATCTGTACTTAAGTTTGAACCGTGATAAACATAGCGCAGACGGAAAACCCATCGGGCTTAGAGTCTAAGCTACCAGTGGTTTCCTAACGACCACTCCAGAGAGAGGAACCTCCTTACAATGCATGCCGTGTCTAAAAGCACTGCCTTCTGCATCAAATTTTTAATTCAATCACCTAATGTGGGCCCTTTCTAGATGGTGATCGGGGTCCTCTATTAGGCCATTGACAATAATGACCATCGGTACAAATTCCGAATCCACATTTTCCTTATATTTAAGCTCTTTATAAGATGTGTATATATATATTTTTT
Source organism: Catocala sponsa (assembly GCA_963564715.1). Taxonomy (NCBI): domain Eukaryota; kingdom Metazoa; phylum Arthropoda; class Insecta; order Lepidoptera; family Erebidae; genus Catocala; species Catocala sponsa. Next base: position 12,713,005 of record OY751352.1, read on the forward strand.
TTGTACAAGTAAGGGTGGCAAACAAGCATACCACCTGATGGTAAGTGGTCACCGTAGCCTATGGACGCCTGCAACACCACTTGCGCGTTGCCGACCTTTTAGGAAAGGAAGTGGGAGGGAGAAGGAGCGGGATGGGAGAAAGGGGGTGATTGGGCCTCCGGCACACTCACTCACTGAACGAAACACAATAGTAGGAATACTGCTATTTCACGTCGATATTCTGTGAGAGGGTAGTCCGTACCCGATCGAGCCGGCCCATTCATACTGAAATCAGCGAGGCTCTACCACTACTAAATATTTTTAAATTATAATTGGACTACTGGATTTATGTATTGTATACGATCGAACATTACTTCATATATTGTGTTGGTCTGTAGTTTGATGATGTACCTATTAAATGAAATGAAATCCACACACCAAGAAACCTCTGGAATCCCATTGAACTCAAAATACAAAGTAATTAAGATAATAATCTCGATTAAGTATCGCTTCGGAGTAAATAAGTTTTCGGTTGTCGGTAAGTATCAGAATTTTCTAGAATATTCTCGACTATTTATTTTACACTAGCTGTTACCTGCGACTTCGTCCGCGTAGATTTTAACTAAAAAGTGTTTGTCTCCGCGGAACCCTTTTTTCTAAAATCAAAGTAGCCTAAGTTACTCCTTATAACATCAGCTATCTGCCAGTGCAAGTCCCGTCAAAATCGGTTCAGCCGTTTCGGAGATTAGCCGGAACAAACAGACAGACAGACAAAAATTTTAAAATAGATTTTTTCGTATAGGTACCTTATATACTTTCATATGCATTAGATGAAAAGCTGTTATTTTGACATTACAAAAAGACACTTCAATTTTATTTATTTGTATAGATGTATAGATATCGTACAGTTTTCTCATTCAATTTGTATTCAGAACTATATTCAAATGACATCAGTGCAGTCAGTGGCCACGAGTATTGTAGACTTGATACTTTTTGGAATCATGTTCGTGTAGCTGTTGATTGAGCGGATAGTGCCTTGATCATATCACTAAGCAATATGCGCATTTACATAATATTGTCTGTTTACGCGAATGTTATACATTGAGATTAAACTACTTTATACGGATTTTGTCGCGTTGTTTATTTTAAAACACTTTTATTACATAATTTTGAAGGTTTAACACTACTATTATTGAACTTTACTGAATTAAAGCTATTTAAATTTGTTCGGTTTATTAACCTCAGAAGTTACCGCGTCAGCGATATACCGCGCACTTGACCGCGTCAGCGCATTACAATACTTATACATTTATTTGTTTTAATTATTCACTTTACAATAAGTCTTTAGCAAGATAAACTCGTGTATCAAGAAAATAAATATATTCCAATCATCAAGGATTTTTCATTTAGCAAGATATATCAAGTGTGTCGTTCGGCAGCATCAAGGCAACCGCACGACAAAATTAATTAAAACTATTTATATTTAAGTTTACACTTTGCCCCGACGTTTCGGTTGCTTTACAGCAGCCATGTTCACGGGGAGACTAGGATGGTAGCTGTCTCAATGTTCTGAAGTATAGGTATTTCAAAGTACACGAACATAATTTGACGACCTCGATGGCGTAGCGGTTAGTGTAACCGACTGCCACGCCTGAAGTCGCGGGTTCGATTCCCGTACAATTCAAACATTTGTGTGCACGAACATTGATGTTTGTCTTGGTCTGGGTGTTTCTATGTATAATATGTATGTAATTACAAAAAAAAAATAAGGTATATATGTATGTTTATCCATTGTCTAGTACCCATAGTACAAGCTCTGCTTAGTTTGGGCTAGATGGTGTTATGTGTATGTGGTAGAATATTATTATATTATTATTATTAATCTTTGGTGTTTCTATATACGCAGAATGAGCTCAAAGTATCATGAAGTATAGCTGTGTTTTGCTTCTTCATGGGTTTCACTATTTGAATTAGTGAATCCCAAGCTGGTGGTACATTCCTATCATCTTCTTCTTTGTAGGGGTGTTCGTGGGGAATGCATAACTATGTGAACGCGTTCGCGAGCGCCTCGCCGTTTCGCCGTCAGCCCACACTAGTTTTTATTACCTTTACCAGTGTCGTTAGAAAAAAGAAGTAGTAATCTATATGGAATATGTACAACAATTTACTGGATTTCAACTTGACTATAATACTGCGATAGTGTGAGCCATTCCTTACAGTAGCTTTGTACCGACCGCAGGGAAATAGAATCTCAGCCGTATCTACGTGAAAGTTGATTGTGAGAATTGTACGGGATTCGTGTTTTTGAAACGTAAATTGTAAAATTTATGCATTTTACACTGGTTAGATATGCTACCTACTATTAAAAGCAGTAATATGCTAGTAAAGAGGTCTTTGGATTGCCATGGTCGGTTTTAGTTCTATGCTTTAGCACGCAATTCTGACTACAAAAGTATGTGCGTATAAATAAGTCAATTATAGTACTTGCTTAAAATGTGAAGGAAAACATCGTAAGAAAGCCTTTATGTTTGAAAAGTTCTAAAGTATATTCTTCAAGATGTTGTGTAAAGTCTGCCAACTCACACTAAGACATCGTGGTTATGGCCATACCTTTTGTATCACTGCTGTGCACGGAAGTTTTTTCAGTATGTTAAGTTTCTTTACCACTCAATAGTTCATACAACATTAAAAGTCAAAGTTAACAGGTTCCCTGTCCGATGAATCACATATGATACATAACAATAGATTTTCTGTTGTGTCTATCACGGGACAGGGAATGGGTTAATATACAAGAAAATGCACTATCAAATCCTAGTAATACTTAAAAATGGGATACTGTACGAAAAAGTTAGCTCATAGTCCATCTGTTCATTGCAAACGGAGCCACAGGCTTCACCAGGAGGTTCTGCGGGTATAGCAAGAGCCAAATGCGCCTGCTCACAGGAGCGTTCACTGGCCATTTTGGCACCAAAGACTTCCTGTGCAGATTGAGATTGACACACGATTCGATCTGCAGAGCCTGTGGTGAACAGGACGAGTCCATATCGCACCTACTGTGTGAATGTGACGCGTTGGCTGGACTTAGGATGGGTCTGATGGGATTGGCATATCCAAACCCTGAAGACTTCAGGCTTCTTCTTCTGAATTGTACACTGCAGCTAATGCAGTACATTCATAAGGAGATAGCTAAGGGATGAATCTTGGGGCTGACACAAAAGATCCCACTGGGTCGAAGTGTCGCCGGTCAGTACAGACTGGCCCCCACACACAAGGTAAGATAAGATAGTCCATCTGACTCTATGCGTTTTCTTAGATACACATATAATTTAAATCATTAACATTTATCTTAGTTGTATAAAAACATGTAAAAAGCGGCACTTAATCCGACTTTACAAGATTGAAAACCATTCATGTAGAGACATATGTAGAGCACATATAAAAGCAAGACATCATTTAACTATTTTCTACATATCCTCAGTAAAGTTGCAAACAGAGCTCTCTATTCAACGAGCTTGCTTTTGATAGAGTGACTAGCGCCCATCTGTTTTTATTCATAAATTGCCTCTACATAAAATGATCACTATTCAAGCAGTACTGCTCGGCTGTTTGATATTACCTTTCTGTGAATCAAGAGATATTTCAGTTCATTGGAAAAGTTGACTTGAATTTTTTTAGTTCAGTTTCATTTGGATGGTAATGAAATTGATGCTTCGGTATAAAAATGCTAGGAATAAATTTAACAAAATGCCATGCACACTATAAATGGTTAAATAAATGAGTTTTTATAAAATATGAGCGCTAAATGATGGCGTTGTGGTTAAAATGTTTGCCTCGCGGCGTCACTGCACCTAGTGTTGTAGGTTCTACCCCCACACGGGACCAAAATTGTGTTATTCACAAACAGGTGTCGAGTCTGGGTCTTCTTTGTATCGGTTGTTTGTAAGTCTGTAAGTTTCCCCGAAACACAAGAGTTATTCCTAGTGAGTCTTTGCGACACATTTTTAAGGCATGAAAATTATAGGCCAATATTAGAAAATAGTTCTAGTCTAGTCGGTTCTACTGCAACAGAACACAAGTAAATTATTTATTTATAAGACTAACACCGTCTATTCTCCAAAGGTGTTGAGAGATATAGGTATTATATTATTAGGAGACATATAATTATGAAAACTTTTGAGCAGGTATAAAAGGAGCGCGCGCACTGTCATAAGGCTAATGATTCGCCGGGTGTCGTTCGGAGAGGCAACATCGCTCAAGGACAGTGAATTGTATTCCTTTTGTTACATTTTTGATTAGTTGTTATATTTGTGCAATTATTGTCGGTGAGTGCTAAGCAGTTTATTGATGTTTAGTTTCGTTCCTTGTAATAAATTGAAAGTGTTTGGTTTATTCTAAATAAATAAGTGTATGAGTCACCTCGGGTGACGTGTAATATTTTTTTATCATTTCCGCTTGTGATTCCAAATAATATTATATTTTCTCAGCTTTATTTTAACCCGGCGTTAATGAGCGCAAACTTTTCTGTACTACTACAGAAAATATCATCACATATTACCTATCTTGAGTATCGAACTGTTCTCACGATTTTCCTTAAAAATAAGTGTAACTTTATGCGAACCAACTACCAATTGATGCTTCCAACCAATGGCGCAGCATGTAGGTCGATGTAATGCATCCTTGTTCATCATCATCATAATGTCAGCCAAAAGACGTCCACTGCTGGACATAGGCCTCCCCCAAGGTTTTCCACACAGACCGGTCTGGAGCCACCCGCATCCAACCGCTTCCCGCGACCTTTACCAGAAGTAAAATAATGGACAAACAGTTATTTATGTTGAATATGTCACAATATAATAATTATTGTATGTAGTCACACGCCTATATACCTGGAAGAGCAGGCAAAGGTACACAAATTTCGCAAATATGTTTTAGATATCACGTGACAACCCTATTGCCGTTTACCGAGCACGAGTAGACTCCGAGCTACTATCCAGAATTTCACACCACTATTTTTCTATCTACGTTTAGGTCCCATGTCCCATAAGCGACGAGCCTATTAACGAGTTATAAACGGCCTCGATGGCGTAGTGGTTAGTGTAACCGACTGCCTCGCCTGAGGTCGCGGGTTCGATTCTCGCACAAGTCAAACATTTCTGTGCATGAACATGAACGTTTGTCTTGGTTTAGGTTTTTCTATGTATAATATGTATGTATTAAAAAAAAAACGTTAAAAGGATATATGTATGTTTATCCATTGTCTAGTAGGTACCCATTGTACAAGCTCTGCTTAGTTTGGGCTAGATGGTGTTGTGTGTATGCGGTAAAATATTATTATTATTATTTCTGTTTGCCGGGATTCAAACTCCGAACTGCTACTGGCAGTCCCTTGATAGAAAAGCCCCAATAACTCTTTATCCGACTCAGTAATCGAACCTGAGACGTCACATCAAAAACACATACACCACCGCTGCCCCACCAAACAGTAGTTGTATGAAATGCTCAACGAAAATAACATCCGAAACAATACAAGCATTTTAAATGTAAATAAGCTAAGTTACTTGTAGTAGACAAGGGACGGCCTGTAGTTCCGATTACTAACTCTATGATAAGGGTTCGTAACATGAGGTGCTTCGGTGATACCGTGTTAATGTCTGTTTTCAGAAAGGACATGGTTTAAATAATCGTTTTGTGGCTGGAAAGGTCAAATATTAAAACAACGAATACGAGTTATTAATCCTAATCCTATTTTATCTTATGTGAGGGCCAGTCAATGCAGACCAGCGACACTTCAACCCAGTGAAATCTTTTGTGTCAAAAACATTTTTTTTCTTAAATACGTCCTACGCGCAGTCATCGAACAGTTACAATCATAATCCTAATCCTAACTAATATTATAAAATCGAAAATTAATTTGTTTGTTTGTTACCTTTTCACGCCTAAACCACTGAACCGATCAACCTGAAATTTTGCATATACATTGTCAGGTGTACAGAAACGGACATAGGCTACCTTTCATCCCGAAAAAAAAATACTGTTCCCGAGGAAAACAATAATAACGTTCTTATGATAATAGATGGCGCCACGTGTCTTTCGAATCATCATTGAATTATATTATAAGCTCTTTGCTTTTCGTTCTTCGTTTGAATGTTTGCAAAGAAATTTCATCTTAAAAAAATATATCTATCTTTACCAAGATCAATAAAGGTGATGAATCATCTTAAAGTCCGCCTGATGCCTATAATTGCTTACATCACTTGCACGTTGCAGACCCTCGGAAAAAGGAATTAAAATTTTCTTATTCACCAGGCGAAATACTGTAGCAATATTACTACCTACTATACGTTTCTCGACAGATTTTAGTACACACGTGGGCAAGCTTGCTCAATAATGCCCACGCCTAATGGCAATCCTTGTAGACCATAGCTTATTCGCTGATACAAAAGATGACAGATCCTAGCTTTATAAACAACTAGATTTTGCCCGCAGCTTCGTTCACGTAAATGTAGGTTAATAACAGTACTTTTTTTGGATGAAAGGTTATGTCCTTTGGTGTTTGCCTGACAACGTACGTATATGCGAAATTTCATGATGATCGGTCAAGTCGTTAAGGCGTGTAGCGTAACAAGCATACAAACTCACATTTGCATTATAACATTAGTATCACTCTGAAATATTTTGATTATTTTTATAGACTGCAAGTAGAATCGTTATACGTTTATTAGGTATATTATCAGTACTACAGAATTTTATTTTTCAAAGACAGCTTTAAGAAATCTTTGTATAACTGAGTACTTTACAAACATTGACATAACAGACAAGAAAACGCTTAGCAAAACTCATCAAACCATTCGTCGCTACTAAATCTGAAGTGACCAGTTAGAGCACTGCGTCATCGTGAAGTATTAAAATTTAACATTTAATCAATTCGAGTGCCCGTTAAACATCACTAAAATAAAACAATTTTGATTCGATTAAAACAGAATCTACAAATCGTTCGAACCACTTACAACATATTAAATGTCAGTCGGCAACTAAAAATAACAGTCCATTGCTTGTTGCAGCTGCACCGTACGGACAATAGCAGTAAATAAGGCGCAATGTATCGCGAGTGACGTCACAATATTTATTGTTACGTAGTGTTACTAGGGGATTGATGATTTCAAGTTGTTTGTAGAATTTGTTATTAAAGACTTAAGTGCACATATGTAGTTTTGTTCTGACTGGTAACGTTATCGCAATATGTCTTTGTGATAATAATTTATCCTATGCACTTACATGTTCTTTTATAAAATGAAACATTTCACCCAATGGTATTAATTTCTGTGTCCCGTAGGACTTAAATGAATTATATTTTTGTATGTTTTCTATACCTATTCAATCCTATTTTTGATCAATAATCGTACTCCCCTACATTTTTTTTGTACTACTAAGATGGCAAACGAGCATACAGCCCACCTGATGGTAAGTGATCACCGTAGCCTATGGACGCCTGCAATACCAGAGGCATCACTTGCGCGTTGCCGATCCTTTAGAAATAATAGGAAGTGGGAAGGAGAAGGAGTGGGTAGAGGGAAAGAGGGTGATTGAGCCTCCGGCACTCTCACGCACCGAACGAAACACAACAGCAGGAATACTGCTATTTCACGTCGATATTCTATGAGAGGGTTGTCCTTCCCCGATCGGGCCGGCCCATTCATGCTGAATCAGAGAGACTCTACTACTTTCTCCAACGGTCTCTATTTAGAGCATCGAAAATGTATCCATATTAATGTGTCAGCGTTTTCTTGACCTACACCGACGATGCCTTCTATCTGGTATCCACCCCGTTATTAGAACTGAATGAACGACGGACACAAAGAACGCTCAGACTCACTGCACTCATTCTTTGGTAAGACAATATCGCGATAATGCATCATATAGCTGCAAAAAAGTATGATGGAATCGCAATGGGTGGCGCAGCGGGCAAGCGGCCGTCTTAACGTTGCCACTGGTTGTTGTGGTTTCGGATCCCATACGACACGATACATTTATTTGTGTGATCCAGAAAATACTGTTCTAAGAGAGAGAGAAACATACAATTGACGAACACATACACCCAGTGTTGGTTAATTGTGTGTTTGTAAAATTTCCTGAAAACACACACACACACACACTGACAGATAACCAGCCATGAAAAAAAAATTTGGGGTAGTCTTTGGGGACTGCCGATAGAAGTGAAAACTTTAATCCTTGATCATAAACACTTCTTTATAAACCATAAATAATTCAAATAAACACTTCAATTTTAAACCAAAAATAATTTAAAAATGGAAAGCGTTCGGTGACGATGACGCGAGTTCCATGATTTTTGTTCATCCAAGAAGTGCTCAACGCGCCTAAAAAGGTTTTCACTTCAAGGTGATTGTATTAAAACAATATTTCACTTCTACTATAAATATGGGTGTAAATATGAAGTTGCCGTTTTGTATGAAGAAAATAGGTAACGTTGTAGTTTTCATACTAACTATTATATCAATAATTTTTGAATGACCAATTCTAATTCTGTTTATCTTTTTGTTTTTTTTTTAATGTATATTTGCTTGTATATTTTATACCACTATAGTTTCCCTTAAATGTACAAAAACATCAACCGTCATGTAATTATGGTAAAATGAAACAACGAATACAGGCAGTCACTAAGCGACATAACTTGAAATATAAATTGATCGTTATTGATATTTTTATTATTAATAAAAATGTCCTCCAGACCGAATTTCGGTCATGGCGGTCAATCTTAACGGAGACTGGCCATCTGCGCAGGAGATATTATAGTGCACAAGTGTGTGCGCAAACACAAGTGCACTCTCTGTTCCCTTACTCTCATGATCTGATGGGACGGTAATCCGATACGACCGGAGAGAGATCAGGCGCAGGACCAACGGCTTTATGTGCTTTCCGAGGCACGGGGATGTCTAACATCGCCAACTTCCTAACTCCGGGCTCGTATTGAGATTTCTTAACAGAAAAACTCAATACCTTTTTGTTGGCCCGACTCGAGATTCGAACACGAGACTTCATGCACAGCAGTCGCATTCACTACCGCTGCGCCATACCTACATATTATTAATAATTTATATACAGTCAATTCTCGAAATAAAATAAATTTTAAAATAAGTGTTGTCACCAGTTTGTATAGAAAACAACGAAATTAGATGTAGTATATAAATGGCAATTTCAATATTTGATAATAATAATAATAATATTCTATCACATACACACAACACCATCTGATTCTAGCCAAACTAAGCAGCGCATGTACTATGGGTAGGTACTAGACAATGGATAAAGATACAGATATACTTTTTTTTTGGAAATACATACCTATTATACATAGAAACACCCAGACCCAGACAAACATCCATGCACACAAATGTTTGACTCGTACGTGAATCAAACCCGCGACCTCAGGCGTGGCAGTCGGTTACACTAACCACTACGCCATCGAGGCCGACATAAACATAGTTAAAGTTATCTAATATAAAGAATTGTAGCAATATGTTTCACACAACTGCGTTATAATGTACGATATTATCTTAAAGCGATAATCTATTGAGAGCTTCCTCACGAATGCGCCATCATGACTGATATTATCACAGCGGTTTCATGTCACATTGAGTCTTGCATCACTCACAGCTGTGTCAGCTATACCGTATACTAATCTCTAAATCATCGTTACTATTACATGCATAGTCACTAATAACTTAGAGCGTATTAACGTGATAGATTATTTCAATCTTTTTCATTAATTGGACATAAAGAACAACATCCCTATAATAATTATAACCTTGTTTACATGTGAAACACAACATTATAACAATTTCTTATCAAAACCTTATAAAATATGTTTATAACCTAAGTTTAAACTGTGTTCTTTCATTGTTGTTTTCTATAACATTATATTTAACGGTTTAACGTGACTTGTTTACTAATTATGCCATTGTAAGACCAAGTATGTAATTGAACTAATTAATTTCAAATTTTTTTTTTTAAAAATAAATATCCTATCACATACACACAACACCATCTAGCCCAAACTAAGCAGAGCTTGTACTATGGGTACTAGACAATGGATAAACATACATATATACATTTTTTTTTGTAATTACTTGCATATTATACATAGAAACACCCAGACCAAGACAAACATCTATGTTGATGCACACAAATGTTTGACTTGTGCGGGAATCGAACCCGCGACCTCAGGCGTGGCAGTCGGTTACACTGACCACTACGCCATCGAGGCCGACCAAATTTACTCTATTTTTATAATAGTTTTATGTTGAAATGCAAGTATTAACAAGTCTGTATTAAAATCGTACGATGTGACGTCACTTGTTTACAACCAACTATAAAAGCCGTCGCTCCGCCTGCTCCGGAGCGAAATGTGCCGAGTACGTCACATTTCGCTCCGGAGCAGTCACATCGAACGGACCGTTTTCTTTTTTTTTACGTGGTGAAATGAGCCTAATGCATACCCTCTCGCCACAAGGGGAGGTGAGAGGGTTATGTCCGGCTCTCCCGTATTTCGGGCCTACGGACCAAAACCCCACGGTGTGCACGCTCGCTGCCTTGTAGTGGATGGGCCGCTGGCAAAAGTTACTACCTCAGCGACCCACCCAGCAGTCTACAGCTCCTCGGTGACGCCCCGGCACTACATAGGGCGTCGGACCGACTCAATGGCTGGCGGGCGAGAGATCCCCGTTTTCCCGCCCGCGGCCTTCATTATGGCGGCATTAGGAGCGCGAAAGCGCGTCTTCGCCGCCCGGTTCGCCGGCGACGGCTCGGATCCGCAACGACACTTTCTTCACGGATCCGCTCCGCCGCCTCCTTCTGCGAGATGACGTCCTCGCAGAAGGACGCGACCGCTGCCCACTTCCTCTCGCTGTCGACCATGGCTTTGATCACGGCCGGCAGCGAGAGATCTTCACCCACAACCCCAATGAGTTCACGGCGCCGCATCGCCCAAGCAGGACATTGCTCGAGCTTGTGCTGCGCCGTGTCCTCCTCACAGTCGCAGTGGTGGCAGACGGGACTCGGTTCCCTCCTAGCGATCGTGTGCAGGTATTTGCCAAAGCAACCATGCCCTGACAACACCTGCACTAGCCGAAAGGAAAGGGTCCCATGCTGCCGCCCTGCCCACCGCTCCAATACCGGCTGGAGGGCCCCAACGGTTCTGAAACCGGCCACGGGCGCCTCCAGCCGCGCCTTCCGCGCCGACCGGACAACCCCCGTGTAAAGTCGCCGGCAACCAACACTGGGCCCGCCCAAATTTGGCAATAGCCGCCCAAGGGCGGACGCAGTGCCGAGAAGCTTCGGGGCGAGCTGTCTGATATGCTCGTCGAAGTGCCACCTTCCGTCCAGCACCAAGCCCAGATATTTCATGTGGGCCTGGACGGGAACGCGCGTCGAGCCCACCATTATCGAGGCGCCGCGGGGTGGACTGTGACGGGGCCCATGAAAAACCAGGGCCTCCGTCTTGTTAATAGCCACCCGTAAACCCAGCGCCTCGATACGCCCGACCACCTGGGAAACCCCTACGGTGGCCAAACGGGCCGCCTCCTCGAAGGTACCCCCACGGGCTGTGACAAGAGTGTCGTCAGCGTAGCTGATGACGCTCAGCCCAGGGGGTAGGACAGCACGTAGGGCCCAGTCGTACCCCATGTCCCACAGGAGCGGACTAAGAACCGATACCTGCGGGACATCGCACGACATGGGCCGCCGCCAAACCTCGCCTCGAACTTCGAGGAGGACACTTCTGCCTCTCAGATAGTCCGCCACCAGCCGCTCCAGGTATAAAGGTACTCCGTGATATCGAAGCGCCCCCTGGACACAGCTGTATGGCAGACTATTAAACGCGTTGGCGATGTCTAAAGACACCGCCCCGACCGTCAAACGTCCTTCCCGGAATCCGAACTGAGCGTCCGACAGGTCGGGACCAACCGTGCTCAGGTGCCGGACAATACGGGTGGCGAGAATTTTCTCAAACATCTTTCCCGCCTCGTCCAGCAGCACTATGGGCCTGTACGCCGCGGTCGACTCTGGAGGCCATCCCGGCTTGGCCAGCAATACCAACTTCCCCTCCTTCCAGCATTCAGGGAATCGTCCCGACACCAGGCTCGCGTCGAAAAGTTCCCTGAGGCGGACATCCAGGTGATCGAGGGCCAGCGCGAGAGCTCGCGCCGGCACACCGTCAGGTCCAGGGGCGGTCGTCTTGGAGCGGATCCGCAAGACAGCCGCCCCCATCTCCGCATCTGTAACCGGGGGAGCACTGAGATCCGCCTCCCGATGTCGGGCTCCTGATGGGGCCATTGTCGGGGGCACGTGCTCTGCCCGGTCAGGAAATAACTCCTCGACCACCTCGGAGAGGAAGTTGGGCTGGAGGGTCTCCGTGAGAGGGGGGCCCCGCGCACGGAGCTTGTTCAGCGCCGCGCGATATGGGGCGCCCCCAGGGGTCAAGGTCTAGACCCTCCAGCATCTCACTTTTCGCCCGTTCCTTGGCGCGGCAGATGGCCGACTGCAGAGACGCCCTCGCTACACTATACGCGTCATACAGTCGGCCCTCTTCTTGCTCATCGCGGTGGCGATGGCCTCGGCTGCGTGTGTACAACCTCCGGGCACGAATGCAGGCCGCACGGAGGTCCGCCAGCTCCTGGGACTACCAGTAGACCCCCTTCGAAGTCAAAACAGTTATTTAGATTTTTTGCCGGTTTATCTGTTCGTTTGTTTCTACACGCATCACAGAAAAGCTATTGCACGAAATTAAATGCGTTTTTCACAATTATATTTTGACTGTTTTGCAAAGCTTCGCTTTGTATTTTTCTGAGGGTGTGATCTAAATTCGATGACAATTTTCAATTCAGATATGCCCGTAACAAAGTGTCAGCACGGATCGCATTGTAGTTAGATGGCTCGGCTCTGCTTTCGCGGCAAGTGTTGCGGGTTCGAATCCCAGATGGTAGAAAAATTGTGATCCAAAAATGATTGTTCTGAGTCTAGAGGTTCTTTGTGTTCCTTGTTTGAATGTTAGTCCCTCGCGACACAGAAGTAGGTCCTGGTATGGGAGTTGTCTTATAAAAACAAGACAAAAATATAATGAAATAGATTGTATGAAAAAATAACAAGGTTATCGATTATTTACATACAAAACGGTAATTTCATGTAAGTAATTAAAACTTTTAAAATTCATATTAATCTATTCTTTTTCATGAGGCAAAGCCAGTCTATAATTCATAAAAAATTAGCTTCCACTCATGTAAACAGTTTCCATTTCTAAAAATGATATATCTATAGTTAAAACTCGGCCCACCAAACCACTGAGGACAAAAAGATTCCTTATTTTTATTCTAGTTATTGATTTTTTATTAAGATAAAGGGATAAAACGTATCGGATTTTTTATTCTAATTTCTTAAAGACTTAACCCAAAGAATGGGGTAAACTTTTCAATTTGTTGGCAACAAGTATGGCGGATAAAAAGTGAACAACAAGTATGAAGCAGAGAGAAACTGTGAACATTGTCCGCGCTAACGACTAAGTTTCTAATAACCGCCGCGTGCGATATTGTGTAGAGTATTATAGGAACGTTGCAGATAAAGTATGGACTACAGACTTTTTCTATGTTGTAACAAAAAAGGTTTTGCTTTTCCGTAAGTATATAACTTATATAGGTATTAAATGTACTTACGGAAAAATCAGATATGTTACTAGCGCACAAAAATCTAGAAATGACCCAATTGGGCACGAATATCTAGAAATGACCCAATTGTCTTAATTTTTACAAAATTTCTTATTGATTTGATGTACATATCTTCTTTTTGTAATAGCAGATACTATGTACTAATGCCTGTGTCGCCGGGAAACTTTATGAACATACAATTAACATACACAAAATATACCCAGACGCGGTACAATCATTTGTCGTCACACAAATCAATATATTTTGTAGAATTCGAAGCCACAAACACCCAGTGAGGCTAGGTGACTACTTCCATGCTGGGTCATCCGTACATTGCATTTATGCTTTTTTATTGCACCTATTTGCCGTATTATCATATTAACGTTGTCCTACCGTTGGATGCAGTGAGTTTGGGTGTTCTTTGTTTAAATGTTCAATCAATCTTTTTCTTCTGTCTTCCATAGAAATTAAGCCGTTTTCATAAAATAATTTGTAATTGCAGAAGAAAATTTATTACCGCATTGACATTTTGTATCGTTTTCCATAATTCTCATAATAAAATCTGTTTAATAAAATCCCTTGCAAAACAATAAAAGGTCAATTTTTCAATTGATATCTATTTACTTTACGTTGGCTCTTTTGTTATGTATATGCATGCTATTTATACATAAAATCAATGCAAGTACAATAATTAATAATTAAATTGTTGGAATCAGATTTTCGACGTCTATTACTATGAAAGTGATTATACTATTACAAAATATCATTAATACATCTCAAAAGGCTAGGCAAAGCTGTAGTTCAGATTCATTACAAGTTTACGTAATAGGTTATAATTTCTAGACGATGAGATCTGCTACTAAAAATGTCTTAAAAGAAAATTCTAATAACACTTTGCTTAGCCTGGTGGTAAGCCAGGGCCTCATGATTACACGCATAAGCGTAATCTGCCGTAGAACTCCCTAGCTTTGAAGAGTTATAATATAGATCTCTTGGTTCCATCTTCACATTAGTTCAATTGTGCCATATTATTAAATTGTTTAATTAACAAAAACATTAACCATCATATAATTATGGCGAATTTAAATATCGAATACGGCAGACACTGATGTAACTTTAATACAATTTGTATAAAAAGTTATATATATTTATTATTAATAATGTAGGTATATAGTATTTTCTCACAATATAAATTAATGTTTAAAATAATTTATCTTTGCATTTTGTACGGAAACCACGAAATTGTAAGACATAAACGGAAATTAGTATCTATGCGTATAAAACTATGTTAAGTTTGTAACAAAATAATTGAATAAATGCAAAACGTGTTACATAAATCTTTCTTTAACATTTTCGTTCCTTGCAGCGCTTAAAACGAATCTCACTTAGAAATAAACACGTAGTTTCGTAGATTAGCTTTGTTTTGGAGAACTGGTTGTGCGGACCTCATATATTATTCATCTAGTGAGCCAACCATTTCTAGGAAATTCTCATCTCGCATTGTACCTGCGGCATGGGAACTAACGCTGCATGTTATATGTGTATGCTCACAAGTTTGGATCCGTTGTAATCTCAACGTGGCAGTGCCGTGGACGGTGTGTTAGTGTTGCGGGGGGATTCGGCGATTAGGAAAACATTGAACAGTCGATAATTGAGAACAGATTGGATGATGAAGCGGTTGTAGTAGTCTTCTTGATACTTTTAAAGCGGTAAGTGTTGCGGGTTTGATACAAAATTAATTGTGTGATTCGTGAACTGTTGTTAGTAAAGTCTGGGTGATTTTTGGTTCTATTGTGAGTCACCCGATACGAATATTATCTCTAGTGAGAGAGTTACCTTTCTAGATACAAAATAAATAGATACATACATATTTTGATGCGTATATATATTTAATAATTTAGAAGGTATTTATGCAGAGTTGTGATGTTGGTGCAAGATTGAGTCAGCTATGGTTTCAGATCCCATATAATGGGTGCGTCTATAAATACTTTGTTATAAATTCTTATTTCTAAATACTTGACAGTGCCAATGATATGAATGACTCTTTAGATTAAATAGATGGGGACAAGGTTAGACGGAGAGGTCTCAAGTTCGAACCCGCAGCGTCTCAAAATTAGACGCATATTAAATAGTCACACGGAACATCGTCAAAATAATATTATCTATAATTTTTACAAAGTAAAGATAATACAACATACGATATTGCTTTGATTCATCCTTTCTTTTCTTTTTTAATAAGATATCATTCGCTTTAACAGCGAAGAAAAACATATTATGAAAACAGCATATCCGAGAATTCTCTTTAATGTTTCAGAACAAGTATAAAGCCAGTGTGCCACGTGATAAACTACGGCAACCGTAGTAGAGTACGGCCTCAATACTAGGAAAAGCCTCGTGTTCAACAATAGGATAGCTTAGATACAGGAAAATTCCAAGAAGCAGCAATTCCTCAGTTATATCTGTTGTTAAGTACAACTACTATCTGTATGTGTTTCAAAGTTACGGGTAAATAAATACCTTTTATACAAAGAGACTCTGTTATTGACTACATCGACGCTTAATCTGTGATGAGAATTTGGCATACACAATCCTGCCAATATTATAAAAGAAACGTGTTGATTCAAACATTGTATGATTTATCAACGCCCAGTCCAAACCCTTGGATATGGAATCCTGAAATATTCCACGGAGGTTCCCTTTACGATGGTGACAAGGATGAGAACTTTTCGAAATACCAGCGTGATAGGGAATAAAGAAAATTTTTGCTTGCTTGATTTAAACTTGTTTTATAATGTTAAAACATGTTATTATAATTATCTTCATCAAAAATCTTAGAATCTTATTAAAGGAGTCTTACATTTTTAGGAAGATAATTATAATCACTAATAACTACTTTCAGGCTTTTCCCATATTTCCCTGGGATTGGATAAAAAGCACTTGATCATAAATGCGGACGAAGTTTTAGAAAAAGCTGATCTGCAATAAAAATGGATACAGGCACTAAACAGAAAGCATGTAAGATTTACTTTAAAACCTCGCTGTGGACATTTGACTGTGACTGTGCTTTTGAAAAATTATGGTTTCTTATAAAAGAGATGATTCACTAAATTGCACAAAGTGTATTTAAATTACTAAACTAAACAAACTACATGTCTAGTTTATTTAATTGAAGTTTTTTATAAGTGAATCTTGTTCATCTCTACTTTGGACACAATCTACCAGAAAATGTTGCACGTCCTTAATTTAATTACACTTTGTTCAATTTGGTGATCAATCTTTTTCATTAGAAAATATTTTTTAACTAGGTTTAATTCAATCTGTCATGGCTGTACCTTAAAGTATGTTCTTTGACAACAGTTCTTTACTGGTAACTCTCTGGTGTGACACCAGAGAGTTACCAGTAACGAACTTCTGACACCAGTGGTGTCAGATAACTAGATTGTATTGGTTTATCTATAGTAGATAGTAACTTATACATAAGACAGCTTATATGTTATGATGAGATTATAATAATATCAGTCCTGTATAAACTGTTTCACTGCTGGGAACAGGCGTCTCCTTAGTGTCGGAAGAGTTGGGTCACATTCAACCACGCCAGCCCAGTGCAGGATAGCAGGCTACTCATCTTCGAGAACTTTATGGAGATCTCTCAGATATGCAGGCTTCTTCACAATGTTTTTCTTCACCGTTAATTAAACCAAACGATATTTAATTATTACTTTGAAAAACGAGAGGTGCGTGCTTTGGAATTTAACTCGGAATATTTGCTTGACAGTCCAACGGTCACTAGGCCATAGCTGCGATTTAAAAAGAATAATAAATTCAATTTCAGTAAACCTAAAAAGCACCATTAGTGTAGCTCGTTTTCTGTTACTAATAAAAATCATATTGTTTTTAATCCCTGATAGATCTATACTATCTACTGCTACTCGCTATCTATAACTAACTAGATTTATCTCGCGGCTTCGCTCGCGTAAATGTAGGTTAGACTATGTTAGTAACAGTACTTTTTCTGGATAAAAGGTACCCTATGTTTTCCTTTTTCTGTTCCTATGACGACGCGTTTGCTAAATTTCATGGTGATCAGTTGAGTAATTAAGGCGTGAAAGCATAAGAAACAAACTCACATTCACATTTATATTAATAGTTAGGATTACTGGAGCATAATCATTTATGGAAGTAGATAATTATTATAATCACTTATAACTGTTGTCAGTTTTTTCGATATTCTACAGGGATTTGATGACAAATACTTAATTACTAAATGCGGCTGAAGTTTTGAAAAAGTTTAATTATCATTAAAATGAACAGAGCACGAATCATAAACTAACGTCATACTTAATTCGTGGGATTGAATTCGAAATAATTGCGTGGCAGTCCAACGGTCTTCTACAAGTCTACCGCTGCTACACACTTTTAATGTTTTGTTAGATAAAAGTAAATAAGAATCAGAACAAAGAAAAATAATGCATTAGGTACTGTGTGCCGCGCTTCTAGTCAAGATGAAAGCTGTCATAATATTTGTGCCAAGTAGCGGATGGTGACAACTGCAGCCTGCCCCTCCATTTAAACAATAGTATAAGTGTCATATTTATACTGCTTGTGTAACTGTCACTTTCACGCTTGGATTGTATAGAATACTACCTTTATCTCATGGCTTTGCTCAGGAACATTACATTTTTCTGGATGAAGCGTACCCTATGTCCTTTCCTATACAAAAAAGGCAGACAAGACGACTTTCCTTGCTCGCTACATTTTAACCAGCACTCCTCACTATATGAAATACTAGTTTTCACCCGCGGCTTCACTCACGTAAATGTAGGTTAGGTTAGGTTAGGTTTGAAACAGTTATTTTTGCTGGATGAAAGGTACCTTATATCCTATTCTGTACCCCTGACAACGTGAATACAAAATTTCATGTTGATCGGTTGAGTAGTTAAGGCGTGAAAGCGTAACAAACAAACAAACTCATTTTCGCATTTATTAATATTAGTTAGGATTAGCTTTTGCCTGCGGCGTCACTCACTTGGAAACAGTACGTTTTTCTGGATAAAAGTTACTTTATGTCCTTTTCTGTAACCCCTGAAATCGTGTATGCGAAATTTCATAATGTTCGGTCATTTAGTTGAAGCGTGAAAGCGTAACAAATAAACTCACATTTGCACTTATAATATTCGTTAGGATTAGGGTACTAATGCCTACCCTCTAAATTGATAGACTGGTGTCTTGATGAACAATGGAAGTACCACTTTTGTAGACTATTCTACAGAATATATGCTGTCTAATTATTTCCCAAATAAAATTCATTAAGAAAAACGCCATAACACTCCATCATAGTCAATTAGAAACACCAACACACGGTATACAAAACGATGTACACCCGTCAACACAAGTTCGTTCGGCACACAGTAACGAAGCTATTGAAACTGTTAGACACACGCGCCCCCCGCTGTACACCGTGAGTACTTACTAAGTTCATTTTTACAGCGACCGGACGAAAAGTGGTTTTAGTAGTTACGAGCTTTTAGTACGAGGGGCATGTTGGTTTAAAATTATTTAGTTTGTACGTGTGAAATTTTGGTCAGTAATGTTGTTTCTGCCGGTTTTTACAGGATTCTGCATAGATGGACAGTTGCTTGCATAGATGGATGGATATAATATTTATGTTTCTTTTAAAAGTGTTGACATTTTCTGTCTTAAGTTGACTATTAAAAGAAAAATTAAACATATCTTTCTTCCACGACATAGGAATTAATCCTAGTGTGGAAGTTATTTCACATATACCTAATTTCTGTGTTGGAGAGACTTTACAAACATTCCAACAGTGGACACATAGAAAACCAGAACTCGGCGCAACAATTTATGGATCATAACTATACCAATCTCAGTAGATTGGTAATAGTTATCCTAAATAATATGTATTATAAATGCGAAAATGAGTTTGTTTGTTTGTTACGCTTTCACGCCTTAACTACTCAACCGATCAACATGAAATTTTGCATACACGTTGTCAGAGGTACAGAATAGGACATAGGGTACCATTCATCCAGAAAAAAATTTGCAAACCTAACCTAACCTAACCTACATTTACGCGAGCGAAGCCGCGGGTGAAAACTAGTGATCCATAAATTGTAAAACAAGTAGTAGCGTATGTTGTTTATAGACAGTGTGCAGGATAAATAGTTGTCGGATAGTTAAAACGTTAGTACGTTTTTAACTGTCCGACAACTATTATAGTTGTCGGATAGTTAAAACGTTAGTACGTTTTTAACTGTCCGACAACTATTATAGTTGTCGGATAGTTAAAACGTTAGTACATTTATAACAGTCCGACAACTATTAATCCTGCACACTGTCCATAAACAACATACGCTACTATCTTTTTTACCTACGGACAAAAGAAGGAAAGACTTAGTTCATGAAAGTTTCCAAACTAAGTATACTTACATGAAGAAATTTATCTTATTCTTTTAAATTAGAATTGGGCCTTTCTCGTACAATAAACTTAATAAGTTATTAGATATATCAAGCATTAATCATAATCAATGTCACATAGTTTTAACAAAGTATCTAAAAACGCTTACGTATTCAGACACAGAGAAATTGCTAGTAGTCCTAATCCTAACTTCCTAGCTTGTATATTATAAAAGCGAAAATGAGTTTGTTTGTTTGTTTGTTACCTTTTCACGCCTAAACCACTGAACCGATCATTCTGAAATTTTGCTTATACATTGTCAGGTGTACAGAAAACGATATAGGCTACCTTTCATCCCAAAAAAAATTACTGTTCCCGAGGAAAACATCAATAACGTTCTTATGATAATAGATGGCGCCACGTGTCTTTCGAATCTTGATTGAATTATATTATTACAAGCAGAGTACAACCCGAATTGATTGTCAAATTCTAAATTAACGCGAGCGGAGCCGTGGGTAAAAGCTAGTTGTAAAATAATTTCTAATTGTTTAATTAATTTTCCATTTATAATTGTTATTGTTTAAAACTATTTTAATTGTATAACTATAATTATGTCTGCAGTACATGAATAAATGTTTTTTGTAGACCCTTACTTTATTAACAGTAGAATAAAAATGCAATATTTAAAACAGCCTGAAACACAGGTCTATGACCTAGTACAGATAATACAATGTAAAAACAGATTTCATAAACAAGTCTTTTTGTGCCCAATATTTAAATTATAAATGTTTTCCTTTAGATTAAAATAGTTTTAATGCGAATTTAATACAATAAGTAGCCTGTAATGTGTTTTGTAAAGACTTTTATTTATTGAATAAAATTTTATTATTATACAATTTTTTTGTCTCCTGTGGGAATCGAATCCACATCACTCGGCGCGTCGGCAGTGGCAAGGCGACCACTTAAACCACTATGCCATTTGTGCAGTATAGCATCTACATTTTGCCAAATATAGTTTTACGTCCCACGTAAATTGGCGAAATGCCTACTATCCTTTATCGAGACTGCTCGTTACTTCGTGCTCATTATCATCTCAGCCGAAAGACGTCCACTGCTGGACATAGGCCTCCCCCAAGGTTTTTCACAGTGACTGGTCTTGGGCCACCCGCATCCAACGGCTTCCCGCGACCCTTACCAGGTCGTCGGTCCACCTTATGAGGGGCCTACCTTGCTGCGTGTTCCGGTGCGTGGCCGCCACTCTAGAACCTTTCCGCCCCAACGGCCATCGGTTCTGCATGCTATGTGCCCTGACCACTGCCACTTCATCTTGGCTATCCGGAGAGCTATATCGGCAACTTTAGTTTACCTGCGGATCTCATTTCTGATTCGATCCCGCAGGGAAACCCCGAGCATAGCTTTCTCCATGGCCCTTTGCGTGACCTTGAACCTTCTGATACGTGCTACGACTAATAATTTCTTGATAAGAAATAGGTGCTTTCCTATTCTACCTCTCTCCTTCTCCTATCTTCTATTCTACCTCCGAAGGGCAGGCAGAGATATAATAACACTAACATTTCGCCACCTGTATTTATATGTCTAACGTAAATTAGCGAGCCTATTGCTGTTTACCAAACACTGTTCCAGTCACCCTGCTGCTACTCAGGATAATTTCTTAATAGAAAGTTCCAATAAAACTATGCCCGCCCCCACGCGTAGAACAATTATGTACGTTGGTACGTAATTACGATTTAAGTGCAGGCATTTGAGAAAGCTAGCAAATTACCTCATTATAACTAAAATATTAATTGCTACTGTCTACAACAAATGTTTATGCAGTTTGACAAAAAGCTTTCTTTGAATGCTGCCGTGTTCCTATAAAATAATGTAAAATTTTAAACAAAATGTCCCTAATTACAACTGTAGCCATTTTATTTGTTCTATCAGCCAATCTACTTGTCTGTATGTAATCTAAACCCCACCTCCTCCCCTTTACCCCCCTCGTCTAGACAAACCAATTAATACTTTACTCTCATCCTAATCGATGACACAACTAACCCAGTTTCCCATAAAAATAGTAAATTGAGTAAGCTTTTGAATAATATAATGTACTAGATTTAGCCCGCGGCTTCGCTTAAAATGTAGGTTATGTCAATTTTCTATCACTCGGAAACAGTATTTTTTTCTGGATGAAAGACACTCAGAAACGGACATAAGGTACCTTTCATTCAGAAAAGGACATAGGGATACCCACTCCTATGTCCTTTTCTGTACCCCTGAAAACATGTATGTGAAATTTCATGATGATCGGTCGAGTAGTTAAGTTGTGTACCCGTAACAATCAAACAAACTCACATTCGCATTTATATTACTAGATTTTGCCCGCGGCTTCGGTTGGTTTCAATGTAGTTTATGTCAATTAATTGTCTACCACTCGGGAACAGGTTGAACTATACTGTCGATATCTTAGTTTCGGTGTATTGAAAAAAGCTTTGAACGAAGATTTGTTGGATAAATAAGCGTTATCATGGACAGTAGGGTCAATATATAGTATTAGCTTTTTCATGATGTTTTACTCGCTTTTATCTGGATGAAGCATACCCTATATCCTTTTCTGTTCTCCTGACAACGTGTATCCGAAATTTCATGACCAGTAACAAACAAACAAACTCACATTCGTAGGTATTTATTGTATTAGTTAGAATATTAAAAGCGGTTTGAATGGACGGGTCGTTGATATAGCTTTCGACGTGTGACAACTGACAAGCTGTGGTGGGAGAATATTTTAAATTTAAACTAATTGAAAATGCTTTACTATGAATAATTTATTTATGTTGACCTGGTTTATATTGGATATTAATGATACGTTAATAAATAACGCCTGTGTTGGTCAAGGTATTTAACTTTCTGCACAAGAAAAGCCGTATTGATGGATTCGAATTCTGGGTCAGGCAATTTTTTTTTGTATCAGCTTGGTTTCATGATCGGCTGATAATTATTAGGCTTGCCATGTCTTTTTTGTTTTAATAAAGACTACTTCCACTCTAGGAATAAATCCTGTATCGCAGGAGGCTTTACAAACATTAAAACAACGGACATAAACAACACAAATTTTTGATCCATGTCAGGATCGAACCCACAACACTCAGCGCGGTGGCAGTGGCGAGGTGACCAGTACGCGGTCCGTGTAGTCAGTCCATCTAAATAAATATATTCACCTTCTTATTCCCGGACGAGAATACTTAGGTGTGTCACACCTACATTTCATCAAGTATGGTTTTAGGTCCCGCGTAGTAGGGACCCAGCCTATTGGTGTCAACCGTGATCATTGCCAGATACCACGTTGAGAGGTGTATTACTCTCATATTTCGCCAAATATGATTTTAGGTCCCACGTAGTAACTCAACTCGTTGGTGTCTACCGTGAGCATTACCAGACACTACGTTGAGAGGTGTATTACTCTCATATTTCGCCAAATATGATTTTAGGTCCCACGTAGTAACTCAACCCGTTGGTGTCTACCGTGGTCATTTTCAGATACCACGTTGAGAAGTGTATTACTCTCATATTTCGCCAAATATGATTTTAGGTCCCACGTAGTAGGGACCCAGCCCATTGGCGTCTACCGTGGTCATTGCTAGATACCAAGTTGAGAGGTGTATTATACCTTCATTTCGCCAACTATGATTTTAGGTCCCACGTAGTAGAGACCCAGCCTATTGCCGTCAACCGTATCCAATTCATGACTCCATACTCCTATTGAGAATTTCTTCCCAAAAACGCAATAACACGTTACCCAACTCAGGAATCAAACAGGAGACCTTACGAACAGCAGTTACATTCACTACCGATGCGCCACCAAAATAATTACATCATCTATTGCACAAACCCCAAGGCTGTAGGTGTTACAAACCACCTGCCTACCCTTTTGGATATGTCCTTCAGACCGAATTTTACGAAGACTGGTTATTTGCGCAGGAGATATTATAGTGCACATGTGTGTGCGTAAACACAAGTGCACTCTCTGTCCCCTCATTCTCATATTCCGATGGGACGGCAATCTGACTCGACCGGAGAGAGATTAAACGCACCAAGAATTCTTCCTTTACCGCGGAGGACTTCACAATCATTTATTGACAAAGCGACCACTTAAACGCCATCCGAGTTTAACCCCGCCAGATTCCTAATTCCAGTCTGGTATTAAGATTTTTGAACAGAAAAATCCAATAACTTTTTGTTGGCCAGACCCTGGATTCGAACCCGAGACCTCATACAGCAGTCGAATTCACTACCGCTGCGCTACGGAGGCAGTTTAACGGAGGTAGTTTGTAGATATACTAGCGTCAGTCATGTATGAATAATTAATAACTAATTGCTGTATGTACGCTGAAAATTCACCTGTTATGTTAGTATTAATTTTATGTAATTTTCCTGGCATAACTCGAAGTCTATCTCTCCTGTATATTCGCTTCGTTATGTGACGTCATCCCGTGTATTATAATAAGCTGTTATGGCTGACCACAGTTGAGGGAAATACAGAAGGCCTACTTAAAAAAAATAACACACAAAAACAAAAAAAAGACGCTTTAAAAGAAAATCAAACTATAATAAAAATAATCTTCAATAAGTTTAGAATATTATATTGTAAAAGATGTGGGGTGCTTTATATAGTATTTTTATAATGACTCTACTTTCTATTGAATTATATACAGTTATATGTGCAAAAATTAATTAATTATTATATTTAACTATTTAGAATAATTGCACCTCAGTAATTGTATAATTTAACATCATACAATATAAAATTAGTAGTCAAATACTTGACAGTTTGATAAGCTATAAAAGGCGTAGCAACATTGCTATCTGTCACTTCTTGTTGTGAGCTGTAAGTGAACGGACATATAAAACTTCCTTGTGTCAAAGTTTAAAACTATAAAATAAATAGTCAAAGTATTTGTACGGTGTGTTATTTAATCCATAACCTCTAATACTTTCACCAATATCTGTCAGTAAATTATTTATAACAATTGACGTCAAGCACCCATACTACAACAGTTGGCAGACCAGACGGTGCAATGGCACTGACGCGCCTGATAGAGCAGCCCCTTGCAAAGGAACAGGATTTTTAAACGTTACCCGCAAAGTCTTATTACTACTATCACAGGCGAGCTTCTTTAACACTGTGGTATCCTAACTAATATTATAAATCCGAATGTGGCTTAATTTGTTAAGTTTTCATGCCTTAATTACTTTTGAAATTTTATGATGATCGGTCGATCATTATAAAATTTCTCATACACATTGTCGGGTACAGAAAAAAACAAAGTATCTGGCATCCAGAAAAAGTACTGCTCCCGGGGGATATCTAGTAAAAATAAAACGACATATCGCGGTTAACCTACTGTTGTAGTTTTATAGTGGGTTCTGCTTCTCACAATTAGCAGCGTGTTCGAACAACAAACTACTTGCCGCGCCCCTTGAATTGTAAACTGTGTCGCACGCTTTGCGCTCAGAGAGCTTCATGTCGATGGCTTGGCTTCATAGCTAAATTGTCTACTATCATGTTTTAACTTAGGCAGCATATATATATTTTTTTGCGGATGAATGGAAAGTATTATTATTAGAATGTATGAGGTACTGTGAGCAGAATGCATGAATGCTAAATTTTAACTTATATATTATATTATTAAATAGTGTAATTAGCGCAAGTTGTATGCCTGAAGGAGTAAGCAGACTTGAAATAGGAGCACATTTAGCTAGGTATGGTTTTTAAGTTGCACGAAATAGGAAGCAACCTTTAACGGGCATAATTTATGACTCTATGAAACTATTGAAATTTTCTTGATATAAAACACTTTCCTCGGCGTGGAAATGAAGAAACATGAGACCTCCTTCACTACTGATGCGAGACTGAAGTAGTCAAGTTAGTAAAACTATAGACCGTAAGTTGACAGAGTCGATTGACAAGTTGTGTTTTTATTATTAGACAATTTTTCACTTGAAATAATAATATGCCATCAAGTTAAAATTGAACTACGCTAAAGACAATTATGTGGAACATGTGTGTGATACACTGCTGCTAGCAAATTCTCAAAGGAATCTTCAAGGATATATCAATAATAGGTTCCTTAAAGAATACGTCAGTCAAATATAAGTAGCTCAAAAACATTTGACTACACGGATGGCACTGTGGTTATAGTGATCGCCTCGCCACTACCGCCGCGCCGAACGGGTTCGATCGCCACGCGGGACAAAAATTTGTGTGGTCCACAAACTATTGTTATTTGTGTCCATTTTTATTTTTTTTAATAATAATAATTTATTTATTTCTCTCTCACACAGAATGGTTACAAACAATAAAATCAGGTCATAAACTATGTTTTACATGTTCGATTTGGTGAGTCTGTGTGAGAGACTGGTATCTGCACTAGGAGGACCTGTATGACAGATTACCAGCCTGTCCTAACTCTAGATAAGCCGGAGTTCGAGTAAGTGCAACCACGTTGATTTGTATTCATTTATTGAATGTTTGTAAAGTCCCCGTGACACAGAAGTTATTCCTAGGACGGGAGCAGCCTTTTTAAAAACAAAAAACATTGTAACGTAGTGCAATAGTCGACGTCATTCTCTCTTTCTGGGCAGTGATGAAAGTAAGTCTACAGCAAATAGAAAGAGGACACCATGTATAGAAAGAGGCAGCGAATTGGATACATAAATAAAACAACCTTGTAGATCCAATTTTACTTTGGCAGATCAGGCAGCGTAAACGCATCGTGGTGCGACTGATGCCACCCTTTTTTTTAAATTTCGCAGGGGAATGCATTTACGCACACCCGCTCCTGTCGACGCGGTTGGAAAGCCGGCAACAGCGGGTAGTGTCAGACTCACCGAGGCCCTTACAATTGAGGGTCACGGAATACCGACTGAACCTAACTGCGGCGCTCTTCCCGTCTATCATAGAGCGCCGGAGGATCTCCGTTCCGAACTCAGTCCGGCTCTCAGACGTTAGCCTGGTAGGGCTACGACCTAAGAGGCTGATGCCAGCCTACTTCATGCAGCCCGTAAATTTGTCTACGAGATACAACCTTTCGGAAAGCCAGGGCAGTGCCACAGGGTATAATCCGCATTTTTGGGCGCTGCTGAGTCGATTGCGAAGTACTTGCGGTTAAAGTAATTCAGGCATGTCAAGAGCAAACAGAACACTTGTTACGCGTGTTTCAACCTAGGCTTAAACAAAGTCATAGAGACTTACACAACGCTTTCGTTTTCTGTCGCGAAACAATAAATTATGCGTAACGCATTTCTCCATAGAAGAACAAGGTATTAATATAATTGTAAGCACATTAATATAACGCAAAATCTATTTATTGCCATTTGTGTCGAGGAGACAAGGGTCGAAACATGCAGTGCGTTGTATTTAAGGTTCATAGAGACAAAATAAAACGAACTAGCGGTCGCCTAGTAGTCAAAATTCGACCAAAATTCCTAAGCTTGCTACTTTGTTTTCTGTTTTTCTTTATTACATATAAATAAGGTATAGGTAACCATAGTTATAAAGAATTGTACGACGTCAGACGAACAATGCCGAAATACTACGAACGCGATTCGACTGCGTGTGTCAAATGCATGATTGTGTGCGTGTAGTGTTTTTTCATTAATTTAATGTATTTCTAATGCATATTTTATAAAAATATTAGGATTCGCCCCTCTTTCTCCATATAAACTTTAACTGTGCCAAATTTCATTCTCCTCCGTCCGTGCAATTTTCGTAAAAAGGGGTACAAAGTTTTTGCTTCACGTATTAATATATAGATGGCAGTAGTGAATGTGATCTTAAATTCAATTTCCCGGTCGGCCAATGTGTCTTTAGGGCTTTCTGTCTAGAAATTCTCAGTAACACAAAGGACTCTGGATCTGTGACTGGTAGACTTAAACCAAACCGTATTACGTATTTAGGCTTATACCTATATACGTAATACGGCTTTCAATAATCCTAATCCTAATGCTAACTAATATTATAAAAGTGAAAATGAGTTTGTTTATTTGTTACCTTTTCACGCCTAAACCACTGAACCGATCATCCTGAAGTTTTGCATATACGTTGCCAAGTGTACAGAAATGGACATAGGCTACCTTTCATCCCGAAAAAAATTACTATTCCCGAGGAAAACAATAATAACTTGCTTATGATAAAGAGATGGCGCCACGTGTCTTTCGAATTATGATTGAATTAAATTATTACAAGCAGACTACAACCCGAATTCATTGTCAAATTCTAAATTAACGCGAGCGAAGCCGCGGGCAAAAGCTAGTGTATAATAAACAGTAAAACGATGTTTCTTTTCGAATTTTCCAAATCGATAGAAGTTATATTGACTGACATGAAGGGAAACCACTGTCGTAAAAATATAATATACAATAGCAATAATGTAATCCAGGTTTTGGCGTAAAAATTAAAGCGATAGTCTCTGTACTGTATTATATTTATTTGTAGATGGATGTGCGATGATTTTTTTACATATTTGAAGTTCATTTCGTATAGGCATCGAATTCATAGATAATACCTGCCTGGCTGCAGTGTCATTATATTTACTGTATGTACATTCGTTTATAAATCCTTGAACGTAAAAATAGCGAAATCCCTACAGCACTTAGACGTAAAAATATTTTTAAACAATTCTTTTCATTTAGTTCAGAGAACCTTGACAAGGACAGACATCTGTTTAAATATGCGCACTTCATTTAGAAGCATCCCTTGTATATACGTCTGTGCGAACAAGGTCTGAAATAATTATTAGTTATGCAGGAGCAAAGTTTATACTCAGTACTTACGCCTGCTATACTTGGTAATGAGCAGAGAAGATGCCTGCGGATTAGTTTATGCATAAAATTTACATGACATCGGCTTTTTCAAGTATGTTCGGATTATGTTTTTGTTTGATACGGTGGTGTCATGGTATCTTCTATCTTTCTACTTATTATTATAATATATAGACTTGCAGAGAGCAAAAACTTTTCCATTCAAAGGCTGTTATGCTGCGGTATTCAATATCACTCTTTTCAACTTATTTTTAATGCTGAATATGTATTTATATCTTTATTTAATCTAAGTTGGTTGTAATATATAAGAGGTATATGAATTACTAGCTTTCGCGCGCGGCTTCGCCTGCGTAGTACCTACATCAATAAAAAGTAGCCTATGTCCTTCCCCAGGCTTTAAACTATATCTGTACCAAATTTCATCAAAATCGGTTGAGTGGTTTAGCCGTGAAAAGGTAACAGACAGACAGACAGATAGACAGACAGAGATACTTTCGAATTTATAATATTAGTAAGGAAGTAAGGCTTGATGTAATACATACAAGGAAAATGTATTTAAAATTTAAACAAAAAGTTTTGTGATCATATTCGGATTTTGTTACTCAAGCACGCTTCAACAGTTGACGAATTTAGATGAAACTTGGTACATAGAGATACATGTCTTGGATGAACCCATTGGGAACTTTTTATTCTGGTATACGGTTCTGGGGATTGACTTAGCCGCGGACAGAAGCACTAGTTTTACCCGTAACAACTAACTGTATTACTGTTGTATTGTAGTATAAACAGCAGAAGACTGTTATATGATTCCTTTTTGTAAAACGCATTAACGTAATTATAAAGTTGAATATCGATTATTTTGTTATAAAAACAATTTTATTATTTGTATTTAAAACCAAATCTGTTGCGCAAAGTGAAATAATTATATTTTTGAAGGGAAAACTTCTTTAGGCGCGTTGAGCACTTCTTGGGTGAACAAAAATCACAGAACTCCGTCACGCTTCCACGCTTTCCATTTTTGAATTATTTTAGAATATTAACAATATCCCAGAAATGGTGCGTCCTACGCAAAAAATAACGAAATTTTGATCCCCTTAATAACCATCTAAGAGAGTGTCAGGAACTAGCAACCGACCCGCCCCTTAATGTTTTTTTTGAAGTGAAATCTTCCTTTTCAATTTTTGAATTATTTTTGGTTTATAAAGAAGTGTTTATGATCAAGGATTAAAGTTTTCACTTCTATCAGCAATCCCCAAAGACTGCCCCAATTTTTTTTTGTATTATTTTACAGCCATCTGTATCTTTAAAGTAAATCTATACCCATAATACAAAGTACGTTTGCTCTCCATTTTCATGCAACAAAGCAATAATAATAACAACTCAATAAAGCCTTAACGTCCCATTTCACTGCACCCAACACATAAAATTAAAAGCTTTGTGTCTAAACGGTGAGTAATGACTATATGACACCGATAATAAAACTATAATACCGCCAAATGGAGGCGTGTATCAAGCTAGTTGGAGGGAAAAGTTTCCAAACGTTTCGTTTAGTTCGTAGCAGTTGCATGCCAGTTAATATATGGGGTAAACCAACCGTTTATCATCGGAATGCTCGGTGAATTTGGACACAACAATTAGGGTCGACGGTACATGGTACTTGCTTCTTGATTTTTGACTACCATGATAGTCACACTCTCTTTAAGCTTCGATGGTTACCTATGTCATTTTGGATTGATACGACGTGACGTGTAGCATCGTCACGTCACGTCAATCGAAAAATGGCCTACACGTACATCAGAGAAATTATCGCTAAAAGCGATTGGGCGAGACCGTTTCCAGGTGAAAAAGATGAGTTTAGCTTTGGTGTATTGTTGCTTAATATAATAACTGAGACCACATGACATTATAAGAGACGGAGATATTGCTATCAAGCATTGCATAGATCACTCCCTGTGAATAAAACAGTAGAACACGAAGAGAATTATCTTTTTAAAACCTTGTGATAAATATACAATTACGTGATCTATGCTTCAGTAAAAGGAAAACGCTTTGACATTCTATATGGGGCTCTATTGTCTATTTTGTCATGAAATTAACAAGTCTTTATCATACATACATAGATTCACGCCTGTTTCCCAGAAGGGTAGGCAGAGACTACGGATTTCCATTTACTACGATCCTGACACACTTCTCTGGCTTCATTCACTTTCATCACATTCCCGTCGATTCAAGGAGCTTTTAACCTGGCCGTTGTCCAGAACGCCTCCGATCTGATCGAGAAACTTTCGCCTAGGTTTTCCTCTTGCGTCTGTTCCATTCACACTAGCCTTATAAACTTTCTTAGTCAGTCTTTCCTCGTCCATTCTTTATCAATTCCATGATTTAGCCATTTGGCTAAATCAATATAATATTTCGCCATACATACATATTTATATATGTATGGCGAAATATCAATTTGCCCGCCTTCAAGTAGTCTGACTTATGGCCATCACAGGAACGCTGCCGTACACCACAGTGGATGGTGGCAAAGGATTGTTGTATGAGACAACTGGTCACAAATAAAACACGAACTTATGCCAAGAGTTCCACAAGATAGTCTCTTAGTACAATAAAAGCTTTTAAATTGAGATATATCGACACAAATACTAATCCGCTTATCGAGGTTTATTTCTAACTTGAGTTTATACTTTATAGTGGTATTTCAGACCAACATCGAACTGGTGCGGTTTCATTGAAAAGTAATTACTTGGCAAAGTAGGTACTACGTTGGTGTTGGCCCATAACCAGAACTGCTCAATTCGTTCAAACGTTTCCAGTTTGTAGTTCAAACTTGCAACATGTAGTAAAATGTAATATTTAAGCATAATAGAGCATCAGGCATGTGTATTGCAGAAGAGTAAGGCAGACGTCTCCGTATTCACTACATTCCTTACTGTCTCGTTTTAGCTTATATTTGCATCTGACTATGAAGTCTTGGTATTAATCCGAAAAGTTTTGAAGGAAGATTTTGAGTGTTTTAACACATAATCGGAAAAATAAAATAACACTTGGCCTAAGTCTGAATGTGATCCTAGGATCCCACTATGGGACTAAGAACAAACTTACCTACGTCACAAAAGCACAGACACAAATTCATATTATCAAGAATATGTGACCACTGTCTGTAGCTACTTAATTAAATGATCACAAAAGTGAGCATTTATATGTGCGGCTGATCGTGAGGTCATGGGTTTAATTCCCGGGACGCGATAAAAAATCTCGATAACAGCACGGAGTTTGGCAATATGCTCTGGATGGCAATAGCCTCGTTTCTTATTACGAGGAACCTAACATTTAGCTAGCGAAACGTGAATATAATAGAGCGCTGCCTACCCCTCGGGGATTATAGTCGTAAGTATACCTACATCTACGTATAAAAGTCTAGAGTCATTTCAAGTATAGTCGCGACCACGTAAGAAAGGGGCGACAACTTTTCTACTAAAATGACAATGCGTTGTATTCTGATCACGTACGGCACACAATATAATATTTTCTTCGGCCATATGACGTAAATAAAAATAAAAGTAAGAAAAACAAAGTTTTTCAATGTAGGTAATACTTTTATGAGCATTGAGTGAAAACAGATCAAATACAACGGTGTTGCAGCTCAGTTGCGATTTTATTTAAAAGTTGGTTTTCATTGTTGAGTGCTATCCGTCATATTTTCTATTCTATTCTATTCTATCACATACACACAACACCATCTAGCCCAAACTAAGCAGAGCTTGTACTATGGGTACTAGACAATGGATAAACATACATATATACTTTTTTTTTTTGTAAATACATACATATTATACATAGAAACACCCAGACCAAGACAAACATCCATGTTCATGCACACAAATGTTTGACTTGTGCGGGAATCGAACCCGCGACCTCAGGCGTGGCAGTCGGTTACACTAACCACTACACCATCGAGGCCGACAAACGTTTTGACGTGACGTTGGAATTAATTTTGCTTAATAATACTATCTATGTATATATTGTATCCAGGCGCAGCAGGGGTAGGATAAGGTGGACCGGCAACCTGGTAAGGGTCGCGGAAAATGGCTGGATGCGAGTGGCCCAAGACCGGTGTGTGGAAAACCTTGGGAGGGGGCTGAGGCTGAGATCATACTAGGCTACAACGTTCTGTAGTATGGATGTATTTCAGCTATCGCATATATATATATATATTTATATGAGAAGTTTAAGCGGGGATTAGGACCTTGACAACTATTAAATGAAATTTATAAAATAGTTCATGCTTAGTTTTATAAGTTTGCGATTACGTTTGCATCATGAAATTCTGGATCCAGTTCTCGTGTGTGTAAAGTCTTATTTGGTTTTACTGTAAGGAAATTCTCAGTATCAGCACGGAGTTAGGAAATGTTCTTGATAGATGACAATAGATTTTGTAGGCTCTATAACATAGGTGGCGAAATGTTGGTCTAACACTTTACCACTCATCTCTGCCTACTTATTTGGAGACATGCAAGCGTGAATCTAACATAATGACCATATAATTTATATACCTACTATCAGTGATGATTCTTCTTCTTCCTAGCCTTTATTATTCCCAAGTCACTTAGGGTCGGCTTTCTAGTCTAACCGGATTTGACTGGATATCAGTTTTTACCCGGAGCGACTGCCATCTGACCTCCGCAACCCGAAGGCTAACGATACACTAAGGCTAGACTAGAGTCAGGATATTAGAGGACACTGATTTCCCAATAAGGACTGCCATAGATGTTCATGGCAGTCGGGACCGACGGCTTAACGTGCTCTCCGAGGCACGGAGCAGGCGATAATTGCCAATCAATACGCACATAATTTCGAAAAGTCATATAACTTACGAAAGTCAGAGGTGCGCGATGTGGGTTAGGACCCGAGACCCTCTACATTGCAGTCTGTTAGTCTCCCCACTGAGCTATCGCTGATTGTCCATAAAAACTTGGAATTTTCAAACAAATCAAAATATTAAAAGATCTTCACTGATATCTGAGGCTTCAAACGTAGAAGCACGATAGATCTCGACACATTATCTAATCAACTTTCGAACATTTAAATAGGGTGTTATTTAAATGGTTAGCATAGTATTGGTATTTTTGTGAGTAGAAAAATATAATCTGTGAGCAGAAATAGCTAATTGATCAGCAACTCATGGCCAGCAAACTTTAAAGAGATCAAACTAAGTCGACAGAGCCCCGCTTCGCGGGGCTCCTATTTTTGGGTGGGTTTAAAAAAGGAACCTAACATAACCTAACACTTCCGAGACGGAATGCAGTGATTTGAGGCGTATAGGGGTATAAGCCAAAATGATTGTACATTTGAAAAAAATATAGTGTCCACCGCTTTTAGTGCATGATAGTGTATTGAATCTTTCATTATTCAACGTTTTAAAATTGTTTTTATATGTGATAGTTCATATTTATTCTAATTTAAGAGTAATTTGTACACTGGTATGTATTCTTTTGTTTTTTTTTAATTCAAACCAATTTTCAATTTTATGTGTCCATACATTTGTAAAATGTCCATCTCCTTGGTCCATGAAAAAAAGCTACAATCTGAAGCACCAAGAAGTAAAAATTATAAACGAAACTAAGTCAAATCGTTAAATTAAGACCTCAGCTACTAATTTCTTAATGTTTTATCATCCAAGTTAAGGAAATACTAAACAAAAATAGATAAAAACGAATATTCCTCGATTTTTTACCTGTGAGAAATAATGTGTGAGAAACGCTAATAAAACCATAATATAATTGTTAAATCTGTCATCTCATTATTTTTTCAAAACTGGCAACACTGAGAACATTATTTAAAAAAAATAAATGTCACTTTCATTTTATCTGTGAAAGTTATGGACAATTTATGTGAGACGTCTGTGATAAATTTTTAAAAAGTCCTGTGAGAAACGCTGCGTTTATCAAGAAAGGTAAGTATTATTAATACTAAATGCTAGTACAAAGTATTGAGGTACTTAAGGTAATCCTAACACTACTAGAAATGTGTTTCTAAATCATACAGTTTTTAGGTTATGTTGGTTGATATCCTATAAAACGTCCATTTTGTTGCACCTGTGAGAAACGGTCGAAAAATAAGGTACGTATACACTGTTCATGTTTCTCACAGGAACGTTTCTCACAGTTTGTTACAAATTTTAAATTAGTTTCATTACGCAAAACCTCTTACGTATTCACTGTACTCATAAATATTTACAAATGTCCCTATTCCCTATAGGGCTAACTCTGTATCTCGAAAAAAAAAACAGCTGTTTCATCAGTTTCATACATGCATTTTGGTTGCTAACAGTTTGTATGTAATACCTGTTTTTTTTCGAGATAGAGTACTTTTTTTTCATATTCATGAGTAGGTACAATCTCCAGCTAAGGCTTTTTGATTTATTTACTGAACTTAATGCTGTATAATAACAAAAAAAAATCAAAAACAATTACCCTCGCGACAAGCTTTTATGTCGTAGGGAGTCAAAGCCTCAAAGTTTATTTACTTCTTAGAGCATTATCTATTTTACTATTATTTGTTCAACATGCTAATCCTAATGGTGGATCATTGTAATAGATTTTACATAATATATATATTTTTCCATCTTTTTTTGTTTCCTCATACTTTTCTAAAATCTCTTTTAATCTGTTTCTATAATCTCTCAGTCATTCCCTATTTGTTTTTGGCATCTAAAAGATATTACAAAAAAACATGGCAAATTCTTTATTTTTTGTACAATCTATTACCATGATTCACCATATTTTATAAATAATAGTAAAATAGGTACATAATGCTCTAAGAAAAAAATAATTTAATTTCTTTCAGATGCCAAAAACAAATGCGGAACGATTGAGAGATTATAGAAACAGATTAAAAGAGAACCCTGAAAAGTATGAGGAAACAAAAAAAAACATCGAGAGTATATGCGTTCAGTAAGATGTTCCGTGAAAGATTTACCAGAAAAAGAAAAAGAAAATCTTAGAGAGCAATGGAAGAAGGCAAGCGAAAGAAAGAGAGACAAAAAAAAGAGAGAAAAAAGTAAAAAATGTCAAAAATGTCAAGATCTACGAAAAAAAGTTAAATACTTGGAAGAACAAGTTATCAATTTAACACGGCAAAATAAAAGCATTAAAAAAATGGCGTATAGACGAAAAATTAAATTAGACATTCTAGAAAAAAAAAATTACAACACTTGACACCTATTAGAGTATGTCAGTCACCGACATTGTTAAATTTAGCATCAGCTGCACCATCTAGTTCGGTACAACCGCTGAGTAGTTCACAAGAAGAATTAACCCCAATGACTATGACAAATTATTTTATTTATAATACTATACCACAAGTACCAGAAAAGGAAAAAGAGCGGGTCAAGAAAAAAATACTTCAACTTAATGTACTAAACAAATCCTTGGGCGAAGAGTATAACAATGCAACAGACAATAAAACCAGATGGGTTTTGAAAAATGTAGTATCTAATGATGTTACAAAGAAATATAAACTAAAAAGTGAGCTATCAAAAGGCCTTGGACTAAAAGGAAGAGTCCGAAAATTTACAAAAAAGCAAACTATTTACAAAGAAGCCAAGAAAATCCGCAATTTTTTCAATCGTGATGATAACACTCGTATGTCAGCAGGCAAAAAAGAAACAAAAACTTACCATAAAATCAAATACCAAAAGAGATTTTTGTTACAAAGCCTAAAAAGACTGTATGCCAAGTATGTTGCTGAGGGCGGTAAAGCATCTTTTTCTACATTTCGTCGCAATAAGCCTATTTATGTGACTCGTCCAAAGCTGAGCGACAGCGATACCTGCGTATGTATTAAACACAGTAATTTATCGTTGAAGGCGATCAAATTACACAAATTAAAGATCATACAAACCCATGACTTGGAAGAGTTAGTAACGTCTGTTGCTTGTGATGTAAATTCCTATGAGTGCATGTACTCCAAATGTTCGTCTTGTAAAGCCAAAACGCCTTTCTTTAATTTCGATATTACTGATGAAAGTCAATGTTCATGGCTGGAATGGCAATGTAAACAATATGAATACACCAAACAAAACGACGATGGTACAAAACAACAAAAAACTACGAAAAAATATGTAAATGAAGCAAGAACAGGCACACTGCCAGAGCTAATATCTTTATTCACGACAGAACTTCTTCGGTTTAAAACACATTTTTTTAATATAAAGCATCAATATTCAAAATATCGAGAGGTTATAAATAATCTAAATGAAACTGAATTGGGCATTCTGATTGATTTTTCAGAAAACTACCAGTGTAAGTTATCTTGCGAGATTCAAGCAATGCATTTTGGTGCGTCTAGAGCACAAATCACTCTTCACACTGGAGTGATCTATTCTAAAAACCTCAAGCCAAATTCGTTCGTTTCAATTTCCCCAAACAACGATCACAATCCTGGGGCAATATGGGCCCATTTGCAACCAGTAATTGACCATGTGAAAAAAACATTTCCTAAAGTTAAAGTGCTTCATATTTTTTCCGATGGGCCTACAACTCAATACAGGCAGAAGAAAAACTTTTACCAATTTAGCCAACTACTACAGCAAAACGGATTTTCCTACGGCACATGGTCATTTTTCGAAGCAGCACATGGGAAAGGTGCTGCTGATGGCGTCGGTGGTGCAATTAAACGGCTGCTGGATCAGGAAGTAGCACACGGCAATAGCATTGTTGATGCAATGGATGCGATGAATGTTTTAAAAGATATTACTAACGTACGACTATTCTATATCCCGGATTCCGACATTAAAGAAAAACAGAGTCAAATTCCAGAAAACTTAGTACCGATACAAGGCACAATGGCAATTCACCAAATCATTAGTGACAATAATATACTAAAGTATCGAGACATTAGTTGCTTTTGCGGAATACAAAGAGGTAGTTGTGCCTGTTTCAATGTTAAAACGCACAATTTAATCAAAGATTTCCTGCAACAATTAAATACAAATCAGAACACTGCAACAAAGAAAAAAATACCCATACGTAAAAAACATGTAGCAAAAAGAGGCAAAGCAAACGTAATCGAACCAGAAACAGAAACTGATAGTGATATTACTTATGCAGAATCAGATGACAGTCCTTATTCACCGGAAATATTGTCTATTAGTGACGAGAACATTGATGTTGAAATGATCGAACAAACATCGAAACGTGCGATTGAATTGAGTATTCCTGGACCTTCAGGTATTTTACCAGCAATAACCAAATTTGTTTTGATCTTTAGTAGAACTAGATATTTATTCCGTTTCTTCACATTTCAGAAAAATCAGATGGCAAATTCTTTCTCAGGAACAAGTTTGCTCGATTGTTGGATCAAAGAGACAGTTGTAAGTATATAATCTGAAAATCTGAAAATGAGCTTATTATCTAAGTGTGTTACATGTAATGTACCTGAACCTAAAAAAAACGTGGACGACCGAAGTGGACGTCTTCAACGTACAATAACGTGTATCAATCCTGCACAGCACGTTCAATTTGACATGGACTCAGCCTCTGTGTGGTTGAACGCGCTGCCGTGCAGGCTCAATACATTCTATTGTCTGTCGGCGGAGGTACACCGAATCAGGCCAATGTTGGTCTTAATGGGAAATAAAAACATAGATTTACTAACGGCTTCTCTTGCCGACGATAACTTAATCGAGAAAGCTAGTTTTGTTGATTTATTATATTATAATTAACAGTAATTACATTTTTGCAGCAAACAAAAATATAAGACCCCTTGCTAACCCAACAACGGTTCCTGAAACGATCACATCACAAACAATCCATAAGCCTATAATTACTGAAAATATACCATTTGATATAAAAAAATATAAAGGGAAAATTTCACTAAAGACTACTGATATTAGAAATAAAATAAAAAATCCTTGTAATAAATTTAACACGGAAAAAAATGCCAACGGAAACAAATTCAGTGAAGGAAGCTGGGTCTTAGTCAAATGCGGCATTTACTATTGTATTGCAAAAATAATATCGGCTGAATGGGGCACATACAAAGTATTGGGGTTAAAAAGGATAAAGGAAAAACTTTTTGATTGGTGTGATTTTGCAGAGGAAGATAATATAACAGAAACTAATATAATCAGTGAATTAATAGAGCCGAAAGTGCATAATACAGGGGCACTAATATTTGAGAATTTGCCCGATGTAAATTATATTTAATTTTTGTCATATTTTCTGTAATAAAATAATATTGGTTAAACTTAAGTTGTTTTTTTTACCTCTTTGCTTGAATATTATTTTACCTAGTTGACGTATTTTTAATAAGCAATGTGAACGCACCTTTGTGAGAAACGACACAATCTTTTGTGAGAAACGTTTCTCACAAGTCATCTGAGAAATGTACAATTATTTTGGCTTAAACCCATAGATGCTCGTTATGCTGTGCAATATTTGCTGACCAATTAGTATTTTTGATGATGGGATTAAATATAATGATATTAATTATGATTTATTATATATGATTTGAATATGATTTGAATTTTAATCACCAACAACAAATCCGGATGCGATGCTCATACAATTTTTAAATAATCGAATTTCGCTTTGCTATTCTATGCTAATTCTATCAAAAACTTCAAAGTTCAATGGGCACAGACTC
This sequence comes from Catocala sponsa, assembly GCA_963564715.1. Lineage (NCBI taxonomy): Eukaryota > Metazoa > Arthropoda > Insecta > Lepidoptera > Erebidae > Catocala > Catocala sponsa. The sequence continues at coordinate 12,752,578 of OY751352.1, forward strand.
AATACCAGGAAAAAGGAATTCTGATTCAAGCGACATCGTGCCACTAACAGGACGGGTGTGCGGGGGTGAAACACCTCGGTGGGAGAGGGGTTAGTGTGCCACCGAGCAAATAGCTTCTAGACCCTAGCGACACATTTCTAGAAAACTGCAAGTACAAATACGCGAGAACTACCGTGATGCACTGTAATCGGGTCATTCTTGCTATGTGTGCTGGACATGGCTGCGTTTTGTTTGAGTGTTACCTACTTTAAAAATGTTTTATGTGCACTGAGATGTATATAGCCGTAAGTTTGGTTGGAGCTGTCGTAGTATACTCATGATGCGTATTCATAACAGAATCGTAGAAAAAAAATAAGAGGAATATTGTTAAATTAATCATCGTGTCGTAGTCATCTATAAATTAATTCGCGAAAAAAAATAATGTGCTCTTTTCTTTAATATTTTGCGATGGAGTGTGAGTTTTTCCATAGTTAAAGTTTATATAGACAAAGTGGGGGCCGACACAAAAGATTCCACTGGGTCGAAATGTCGCCGGTCTGTACTGACTGGCCCCCACACATAACATAAGATTATATAGAGAAATCATAAAGCTAGTCTGTGTGACCACTAGTTTCGTCATGAATAAGCTTACTTTTTAGTATTTATTTAAAGCTATGCTAAGTGCTACGCAGCAGGGGTAGGCCTCCCACAAGGTGGACCGACGACCTGGTAAAGGTCGCGGGAAGCGGTTGGATGCGGGTGGCCCAAGACCGGTCTGTGTTGAAAACCTTGGGGGAGGCCTATGTCCAGCAGTGGACGTCTTTTGGCTGACATGATGATGATGATGATGAAGTGTCTGATTGGCGTAGCCGTAGTGCATTCCTCTAAAGCGTATGAGATCTCGGGTTTAATTCCCGAATATAGAGTTATTGGGTTTCATTGTCAAGAAATTTTCAGTAGCAGCACAGAGGATAGAACTATACCCGGTAAACGGCTATAATCTCGCTCTCTATTACGTAGGACCTAAAGCCTAGCTGGCAAAATGTTTACAACTCTGCATACCTGTTCAGGAATATTATAGGTGTGATTACTATAATTGTCAGCATAAGCTGGATTCGGATGAAATTGGTTACCTCTGCCTACCTAGGCAAAGGTGAGACTATAAATGTATATATAGATATAAGCCAGTTGGGAACAAAATCGCTCACCTCTATGTTATCGAGGATATTCTTACAACTATTATAAATGCAAATGTGAGTTTGTTTGTTGGTTTGTTACGCTTTCACTTCTTAACTACTCGACCGATCATAATTAAACTTTGCATACACGCTTTCAGGGGTACAGAATAAGACATAGTCCTTTCATCCAGAAAAAAGAAGAATATAAATTTAACACAACCTACATTTACGCCGGAGGAGCCGCTGACAAAATTTAGCATACTATAAACGTACATACTCGTATATGTATATTATCAGACGCGGACTAAATTGCACTCATAATCCATTCATCCAAATATACACACAATATCACAATTACATCAACAAGCGCCAACTAGTATGAAAAGGCGTGTATTACAGAATCCTCGTCAGTTATTGAGTGAACACAATTTACATTTGATTTGACATGAGCGCCACGTCTTATGTATCGCACCCCAAGTGGAATAAAGGCGTAAGAAGAATATGCTAACTTTAGAGGAGAGCAAAACTATTGCTTGGTCTGATACATTTATTATAGAAAGTACTTTTATAATTTTTAATTTAGTGAAACAAAGACAACGTAAGATTCGGTGAATTTTTATCAAATTTCAGGTATTTTAGTAGGTATAAATATGTTTTTTAGGATTGAAAAATATCAAACGTATTATGACGCGGCATATGACGCGGTGTATTTTTGACAAATTACAACGAAAATAATTAGCTTGTGAATCTTGACTTGCACTATACGAATCAGCAATAAAAATAATCGACGTAATTGTACTTACGCCTTTATTGCACTGCGGGTGCGATATGTCAGTTTCATTAGGATTCAGATACATATTTGTGTCAACATAAACAACTCAATGCTAGGAAATCAAATCAGTCGAGAGAGAAGATGCTTTCTGAAAGTTAAACTTTATGAATGTAGTATTACTTGATGGATATATATGGATGCAATGGGTAAGGTGATTATTAAGATTAACTAAAGGGGGATAAACGAATACTATAATAGTAGTTTGTAACCAATTCCAAAACAAATTTCAAAACATTTAAAGAAAATCCACGATTAGTTTGGTGTATTAAACGCATATTTTGTTAGTTATATTTAGGTTTGGCTCATTGGTCTATAGTGTTTAGGCACCATAGCCAATGAAGAAGGATGGTTCGCAAACATAGAGCTGATTTTCAAGTACAATTAAAGAGTGGGTCAACAAAAAAAATTTTGGTTTTTCATCAATCAAGAAATTCTTTGTAGTAGCCCGGAATTAGTATTTTATCCCCGTGCTTCGAAAAGCATGTAAAGCCGTTGATTTTACGTTTGATCTGTTTTCGGTGGTGTTGAATTGTCGATTCATTGTCTCATAGTATAATATGGTGATTTGGTGTGTGGTTGTGCATTAAGCGATATGTCGTCATTCGGAGGACATTATAATTATGTATTTTTTATCAAAAATACATAATTATAATGTCCTCCGAATGACGACATATCGCTAGATAATATACTTGCTATCTATTATTAAATTCTCCGTGACACAGGGTTTGTTTTTTAATGCGGTAGTCCGCATTAAGAAACAACCACTGAGTCACGGAGAATTTTATCAAAAATCAATTAAGTTTATTTATGGATAACAAAATTTTCTCGTATGGTATTCGAACTCGCATCACTCAGTGGCGAGGCGACCGCTTGCCTGCTACGCCGTCTACGCAGTCATGTTGTAGAATGTACGTAATAGATAGCAAGTCTATTATCTACTAGACATACCACTAAAGCAGAACAGCCACAAAAATTTCCTGACAGAAAAAACCATTAACACTGCTAGGTAAAGCCAATGATTGGAAATACTCTGGCTCCCCATAGGATCACACATACAATTCTATTTATATATAAATAAGCTATAATAAAAACAAAGCTATACAATGCTTCGCTATACATAGCTATATTTTATTCCATGGAGACGTTCCATAAACGCCACCAATGTCGCGCATCAGCATTCAATGTGCTCGTAAAAACATAAAATGTGTCAAAACTGGGTTCCGTTTGCTATACGAATTCATAACATGTCACTATTTATGGTGCACTAGGTTTTTGACCCGGTTTCCCCTGTGTATTAACTCTTTATATTACGTAATACTATCAGTAATAAAGTGTCTATTATTTACGACATTTTTAAAGACAACCCGACATAGTTCCAGTTTAGTTATAAAACCTGTATTGCTGTTTGGTGATAAATATCGAAACAAAGGTCATAAAGTAAACCCAGAATCAAAACTGTTTGTGGTTATTTTATCTATAACAGTGGCCGCAGTATTGTGCCAAGCTGACCACTTAAACTATTGCTTCATCCATGCAGTCAATCAATATCAGTAGAAATGGAAGACTTCGGTGGACATATTGAACCAAATTAAAACATTCTGGATATAATATGAATTGCCAGGTTAGGAGTCCATTCTCCAGAAAGTCTTGATTAATTATATTCGATTAAACCGACGTGCGAACATAAATATTGTGGTAGCGTTTATAAAGAAGAATATGTATGAATCGTTGAAATCGAAAATTCAGGATCGTTGCAATTTTTTATTGTAATTGTTAGACTTTTCTTATATCAATAATTAATTAGTTATACTTCTGTACGGTAGTCCAGGGATTTTAATATACGTTTTTTAACAGTAAATAAAATACATTATAGGCCTTCTTTATTCTTCAACTAGATTTCCCGTACGGCTTCACCTACGTTTATAATTTGCTGCGCCGCTCCCGTGCCTTATAACGTAATAAACTCAGTAGTATAACAGAGTCTAGAACTCTGTCCGGTTAACGGGAAACATGATCAAGTTTGAATAAATGCTCAGTAAAAGAACATAGGCTTGTCCCCTATTATGGGGAACCTAAACCTAATTTCTCTGTTTTGTGCCTTTTGCCAATTGAAACCAAACAGCACCTTAGTATGCATTATATAGTCTAAAAGTAACTGTTCGAAAAGTCACATTATTGGTTTTATCGTAGCCTGAATAGTGACACTAAAGTTCTACTAGTTTTACGTTGAGTCGAACGGAAAATGGTGTGATTTTGCTATTAGAAAAGTTTCTACACTCACGAGTGTTAGTCCATTTACTTTAATAGTGCATCAGGCAGCGTAATGTGTATTTTTACGTGAATTGTTTAAAAACATAGCAGTTTTTTGTAATCCATGGGAGACAAGGACTTTAAGCTACATTATATTAAATAATATATTCTATAATATTCTATCACATACACACAACAAACACCATATAGCCCAAACTAAGCAGAGCTTGTACTATGGGTACTAGACAATGGATTAACATACATATATACTTTTTTTTCGTAAATACATACACACATTATACATAGAAACATCCAGACCAAGACAAACATCCATGTTCATGCACACAAATGTTTGACTTGTGCGGAAATCGAACCCGCGACCTCAGGTGTGGCAGTCGGTTACACTAACCACTACGCCATCGAGGTCGATTATATACTGTTTATAATATAGCCTGTCAATATATCTTTATATAGGTCAAAGTCTTGGAAGGAAATCGTGAGAGATGGCGTATGCTCCACCGACAAGAGAAAAGCTCTTAAATGTAAAAAAGAAGAAGAAAAATATAGTTTACTGAAAATCGTCGATCTGCTTTGTGTTTTTTTTTTATGTGATTATGGTTTCTGCGGTAAATGCAGGCGAGCCTATGTTTTTTTATTGTGCACATTTTCAAGCCTTCTCCTGCTGAAGGAAACTGCCTGCAAACCACACTACTTAAGCCGGGAATTGAACTCTTGAACTTGCGGTTGACCATCAAAAAACAACACAGTAAATAAACATAAAATATAGAGTTATAATTATGTAACTTAGTAATCTAATTTTCTTACTACAAAACTTTTTCTCCCTAAATGTACAGTAATGCAATTTTATGAGTTGTTTTTATTTTTATATACAGCTGACGTTGCAGTTTCTTAGCGAAAACAATCGTGTTAGAGATTACATTATTCCATCTTATTACACACACACATGTAAATAAAAACCCGGAAAAGCTTAGCCATCTCATTCCAAAAACACATCAACGAAAAATATTAATATTTGTACAAACAAACATAGATCCATATTAATGATACATTCTGCTAACAATAAATTTTCACGTACATTGCCGATTGCAACAAACAAGTTGATAAATGTAATAGTTCGCAAGCGTCAATGGATTGTGTTGGCGCGTGGAATATCGACAGATCTTAGAATGTATGTGGATATTTATCAGTCTTTATGGTAATAACTGTTGGGGGAGGTGCGGGGAAGGGAATAAGAGGCTGAGTCATATGAAAGATGAATGGTAGAAGTCTTGCTTTGGTGTGGGTTTCGCGCTGTAGTTCAAGTGGTCGCCTCGCGTCTGGCAGTGTGCCTCATGCTATGGGTTTGATTTGCATATGGTATAAAAAAATTTATAGAAAGTTTGTGGTCTGAGAATCCTGATATAGGTCACGGACAAATGGCCACCGGGCAAGGTGTGCATACATTCAAAATACATACTAACACTACTGTATCCCATACATTTTATTTCTGAGAAAATAAATAATTTCTTTGCCCTGGGATCTTGGACTATTGAATATTTGTAAAGTCTTTCAAGATACAGTTATTTTTTCTAGAGTTGTCTTTTTAAGTAATATTAGTATCTTTTCTTGCTTTCTTAGTTTTCATATCGCTAGCATTTATTTATTCTGAATTAAAATAAGTGTACTTTGTTACAATAGAAACGGCATCTTTGTTTCAGAAAGCGCTTTCACATTAATTACTTTCTTAAGTCTAGAATGCTTTTAATTGCCAAAAAAGTTTCTTCCATTAGCCTCGTAAACTACAATGTCGCAGTATCACGAAACAAGTCTAAGCTGAATTCGAAATTGGAATAATAATCACGAATCAGAAACCACTAATAAAATTTTATTCAATTAGGTAACGAAACTGAGACTTCAGGTAGGAACATTGCATTTACACTAAGCTGCCACATTTACAAGACCGTCAAAACTTAATTCACGGTTAATGTCTATTTTATTTGAATAATATACATTTATAAAACAATCCGTATCACTACATACAGAATATGAAAATTAAAATTAATAACATTTGAATTAGTGTGATTAATATATTTTCAAATTATTCGAATAGTCAAGCGGTTTGATTGAATAATGTAAACAGATATTCGAATTCAAATAAATTAGCAATCCGTAAATAGATGAGATCGATATCAAGTATTGGTATGAAGCTTGATTGATGATGGATGAATACGAAAACCAATATATAGTCGAATATTGTTGCTTGACTGATACGAGCACGATGCACGAACATAGCGAATTTTTTCAGCCCAGTAAAGCAAAAACAAAAAATATCTATATTCGAATAACAACGACGTTCGAATGATTCGATATTTTTATTACTAATACGAATTCTCATTATTCCTCATTTCAATAATGTAAATAAATGAATAATAAAGATATTTATTTCCTCTTTCACAAAGGTAAGTACTAATTATCTAATACAATACATGTTGAAAAAATTCTCATTCCTTTGAGAGAGGCTGGTGTCTATAGTAGGTAAAAACCTGTGTTACAGATCATCAGGCTCCCACCTCCTGGACAAGTCTTAGTGGTGATTTTAGTTTATTATGACATGTACTTAAAAACTACCTATGCATATTTTTGAAGTGAAAACTTCTTTAGCGGCGTTGTGCACTTTTTTGTGATGGGTAAAAAATGACACGTGACCTGATCGAAAAGGAGATATGCAACAAACCCATACAACTTCGGCCTCGCATGGACAAAAATAAAACTATATGTTTTACGAAGAACTAACAGTATTCTATAACCTTGTGTAATGTCAACATGCTATCTAGTTGGGTTTCAGATATATAAGGCATCCAAAATCAACAGAATTGCTGCGGTGATACTTTGACACCAAGCAATTTTTTCAAAATGAATTTATTAATTATACTTGTTTCTGTCTAAAAACCTAGAATAAGTTTATATAGCTGGTTTACAGAGCTCACTAGGATAAAACTAATTACTTAACTGAACTCAGGTAGCCAGTGATCGCTCTGCAAAGCAAGCGCCCATCAAATAACTATAGTTACTATTCATTTATTGTTAAAGCTTAATTAATAGTCCAAGAAACACTAGTAACAATAGTATATTTTGGTATTAGTTTATTAGTCTCCAACCACTACATTACCTCCATTATGACTAAACATACTATCGAGGTGTGGTGCAGGAGGTGCTACATTATTTTGAAACCTTGCCTAACATAAATACCATATGATGGACATTATATATATGCACAGCAGCCTACTGTTCTTCTGCCTACTATGCAGTTACAGTACTGCTGTTATCAATTAAAATGTACACATAGTATACTTTACGGCTTACATGCCTGGATTGTATTTTGCCTCTTAAAATCCATGCATTGCATTTGTACTTTATAGCTCTCTCATACCATTGTCACATCACGAATGATAAATGACAATGGAGATCGAGTGCCCAACGAAAAGTGTTGCCACTACCACATATTGAGTAATGCCATTACATTGAATTGGTCAATCTATTGATTAGTAAAATAAATCACAACATTAATAAATTGATACTATTACATCCCTGTTTAATCCGCATAATATGTGCAGTTTTTACTAATACAAGTAATATTATTACTTGTGTTAGTAAAAACTTAATTTAATATAAATAATAATGTTTCGTAATATTTTCACTTCTTATAAAAAAATATCTTTTGTTCAATACTGGCAATGTTATCCCAAGCCACAATGGTTTACTGAATCAATAAAATGTAAAAAAAAATCCTTTTCCCGCTAGATTCGGTTAAAAGAAAACGATAGCGACAAATAAAATATTATGAGACATTTTTAAAATAAATTATACTCTTGTCTACTAAGGCCGTAATTTGCATACCTCCTTTGTCATGTTTGTGTACGATAGCGCAATAAATTAATATTGTATTTTACCACATAAATGATAGTACTTTTATACTGATAATTAAAGCAATTCGTGCAAAATTATTCCCTAACCATTCCAAAATATCAAAAATGCACAACGTTAATATTCAAGTTTTCACTTCTGCCGGCACTCCCGGAGTGCAACCCGTTGTTTTTTTTAATTAGAAATAAAATTGGTGTGTGTGTGTGAAATAACTATAAATTACAAAATTTTGCCCACAGCTATGCTCGTGTAAATGCAGGTTAAGTTAGTAAATGAAAGGTATGTAAGGTACCCTATGTCCTTTTCTGTTCCCCTGATAAGGAGTACGCGAAATGTCATGATGATCGGTCGAGCAGTTAAGATGTAAAAACGTAACAAACAAACTCATATCCGCATGCATAATGTTAGTTAGGATGTTGAAATTAAACTACTATATACGGATTTTATCCCGTTGTTTATTTATAGTAATAGTAGTGTAACAGTTTTCAAAATTTTGTAATAAAGTGTCAATTAAACAACGCGATAAAATCCGTATATAGTAGTTTAATTTCAATGAATAACATTCGCGTAAACAGAAGACATTATTAGTTAGGATGTATTGAAAAAGCATACAGCCAGCCCGATGGGAAACGGTTTCTGTAGTTAACACACATAACCAATTCCAATATTATAAAAGTTGTACTTCTGCAGTGTATTCTCACAATCTGTGCAAATAGAGTGAGTTCTGTCCATATAGCATTACGTAAATTGGTCGGAAAGTAGGAACTATTTCTTTGTGCTCCCCTTGCGGACAAATCGACTGTTTTTGTGTACAGTACTATATCCAACTTACGTTACCCCGAGTTACATTTAAACTACTTCAATATTATTTTATTTTATTACTTGAGTGTGGTTTATAGTATGTCGTGCGATGGTTATGGCAGCTTACTTGCAGATATGGTTTCTAAAATGTAGTTGTTGAAGCTTTGGAGCGGATTAACTTAGTTTTACCTACTCTTCGTGATGGAACTAGTATGAGTGGATTTCTGGTCAATCAATACTTTGAGACGTAACTATCAAAAAGTATAAGATAAAAAAAAACATTATAATGTTTTATTTTAAAATTTACAATAACAAGACCAATCGCTTAAACCACTAGGGTTTTTATGCGAGTGGCAGTTCATATGTTATTATAAATGAGACCTAAATCAGTAAATCATATGAAATGAATATTTATAATTAAAATTCATAGAAATTATTCTTAGTGTAAAAGTTTATATTTGTTTAGTATATATAAAAAGAAAAACGCATGTCTTCAGAAGAGTCTATAGTATTTGACGTTACTGATAAATAATGGACTGAATCCATGCTCTCACCATTATCCCATTCAACTATTTAGTAGAGTGTAGTGCTACGCTTTCCTGACTGAGATTAATAGTCTATTATATCAGACGAAATAAATTGCTATTGTAACTTTTTTTTTGACAAAATTTTTATAACCATTTGTAAACAATGTACATATAACCACAATTCTTTAAATCTAACTTATACCTAAAATATTATAAAACAGAAAGAAAAATAAAAGTAAACCCTCTAATAGGTGTCATAAAATTCCTCCACATCACAGTCGATCAGTAGTGTGCCCAGAAGGCTGGCAGCATTGTTACTTAATCTCTCACTTTTTAGAATACCAGACAAAATTAAAATCTATTGTGTCTGGCCAATGGATTTAACAACGATAAAAAACAAATATTTGGATCTACATACCCGCTTTACGCGAAATTCAAATGACGCCCATATTCGATCTCAATTTACGTAATTTCTCGGCTTCGCATATACGTAGACATACATCATAAGGCAGACACAAGCCGATATGTCACTACGTATTAAGAATTATTACTAGTAATAAGTTTGAGTAAACGCTATTACGTAAAATAGTGTCTTTTTATGGGATATCATCTTTTGTTATGGCGTTTTACGTATTATTGGTTCCAATGATTGATTTTCTCCAGATATTATTAGAATGTCTGCAAACAATATTATTCAGAATAGATAACCTACTTGGTTTCTTGCATAAGTTTTGTGACCGACTTTTTGATACCTACTTGATTTGAGTCCAAGGTTATTGAATATTTTGGTGAAATTTGGCCGTAATACACCTATTCACTTCTTTGGGGATATAGAGGTGTAAATCTATATGTATATTATTACAATGGTATATACACACCACAACAGTCTGACTCTGCAGATTTTCATTTACCACGATTGATTTAGATTATATTTGACTTTTATTTTCCATCTGTTTTCTTGAATTACGTTTTGTTATTTGAAGTTATTTGTTAAGAATGTTGTGTTTCTTGCTTGCCATTGTTTCCAAATGTGTGTTTTTTATTATATTTTTAAATAATTCTGGTAAGTTTATCACGTTGAAAGCTTGACCGTTAACTAAGGTTTACCAAGGCACTATATACCATTTTTAATTTAAGTATACTAAAGCACCATTAATCTACCGGATGCAGCTCCAAATTTCGTTCTGCCTCCTAAGCATTGCTTGTCAGAAAAACTCAATAATACTTTGCCCAATTCGGGTATTGACCCCGAGACCTTTGGCGCAGTAGCAGTCATTACGCCATCAAGGCAGGCGTATAATCATCAACGTTGGAGTACTCCAAGCTACTTGCGAAATACATTTAAATCTATTTTGCTGTTTTCCTTCCATTAATTAATCGCCAAAACCCATAATTAGATATTGATCCATATAATATGGAAATACAATGGAATAATTCCCTTTCAAATAAAACAGAACGACGTAAACGTAATAATATGAAACCTATCTAGGTTTATCCATTGCCGAGAAATTAGTGAACATAAATTAAGTAAATATAGTGCCTTTTCCCTTTTTGAATTCGGTTAAAAACCTACAAGTAAAAAGCATATGGTTTCTGGATAACTGTTCTACTGATCTTATTTATATGAGGTTTGCAAAATCAGTCCAAAGAACGTAAAATAAAGGTAAATAATACATATTATCTATTACCATGGCAACGGAAATACAACCGCAAGTTAGTGAGAAAGAAGCTATTGAGGAAACATATAGTATTTGACATGGCTCCGTAGTTGAGCTTTTATTGACAAGTTTGAATCCGGTCGTGTAAAGTATTACTCAATTTGTTCTTTAGGAAATCCTTATAGGATTTGTGAAATATTGACTCCGGCTATAGATTCCATTTTGCCTAAAGGTGCTATTTTTGTGGTGATTTATCAATTTTGGTGGATTTATAAGAGATATAGAGTTTTCTTGTTGACTGCACGCGTTGATAAGTGGCCGTCTTGTCACTGCTACCGAGATGAGTGCTATGGTTCCAATCCCAGACAGGACAATAATTTGTGTGATCCACAAATAATTATTCTGAGCCTTGGTGGCTTTTGTCCGTTTGTTGTATGTTTGTAAAGTCAAGTCTTCTCCATAACCTTTATTATTACCAAGTCACTTGGGGTCGGCTTTCTAGTGTAACCGGAATTGACTGGATATCAGTTTTTACACGGAGCGACTTCCATCTGACCTCCGCATCCTGAAGGCTAACGATCCCCTTAGGCTAGACCAGTTTCAGGATATTAGAGGGCACTGACTTCCCAACAACGACTGCCATAGATGTTCATGGCAGCCGGGACCGACGGCTTAACGTGTTCTCCGAGGCATGGAACAGGCGACAATTGTCAATCAATACGCACGTAATTTCGAAGTCATATAACTTATATGTTTGTAAAGTCAAGTAACACAGGATTATATGATCAATAGGGAGTTGCGTCTGTTGCGCCTTTGAATAAAGAAACGAATGCTGTTATATCCAAATAGTGTCAATAACTTTTTAAATAAGCTTGCGCCGTCTAATTGTCGTCTAATTTGTAGCACACCTGAGTTTTATATGATAGTTTTACTATAGAGAATTTATCTGATATTGTTATGTTGTCTATTCTACTTTTGGCTCTATCCTTTGAAATGCAATAAATACATAAATTTTAGAAGTAAAAATTGCATAGGATACCCGTATAAAACCACGATATCAAAGTTTTTTATTTTTATCTTTAGAAACAACTGCCTCAGGGGTGCTGTGGTAGCGAATGCATTTAGTCAATGACTACTGTACTTAAAGTCTCGAATCCCGGGCTAGATAAAGTGTTAGTAGCTTTTACTGTCAAGATGTTCTCAGTGTCTGCACGAAGACTGCACGGATGACGTAGTGTTTATGTGGTCATCTCATCATTGCTACTGCGTCAGGGGTTGAGGATTCGATCCCCATTCAGGACGAATATTTGTTAGATTCACAAATAGTTATGCCGAGGCTGAATTATTGAATACTAGTTTTCACCCGCGGCCTCGCTCGCGTACATGTAGGTTAAGTTAGGTTAAGTTTGCAACAGTTATTTTTTCTGGCTGAAAGGTACCCTATATCCTGTTCTGTACCCCTGACAACGTGTATGCAAACTTTCATGTTGATCGATCGAGTAGTTAAAGCGTGAAATTGTAACAAACAAACAAACTCATTTTCGCATTTATAATATTAGTTAGGAAGATAGGATTTGTAAATGTACCCGCGACCCCGGGTCGTTCTGTTTTTATATGTTCTGTGTTATTATTCGTCTGCGGGAGCAGTTTTCTTTTAATAAAAATTAAGAAGAAGACTAGTATAGCGCCAGGTAGTTAAGTAATAGGTTACCAAAAACGTAATCGGCGCAGTGTAAATCTAATACACTTCTACCTGCCTTTTTAGGATCATAGACTTGAGACTATGTAAATATATAGTCGCTTAACATCAAGCGAGTATTAAAAAGTATGCATACAAAATCCAACATTTCACCAGCAAAGAAAAAGCGAGCTAAAAGAAACGGTTCCAATAATATCCTACTTTCGAACCACAAAGAGCGCACCGTGTGAAGTACTTTGATCATTCTCACAGACAATCAAGCTGTCAATATACCGCACACTGGCGTAAACACACTGACAAGGGTCCGGAGTGACCTGTATTCGGGTTATTGGACCTCTGTCTGACTGCGGTGCAAATATTAGCAACCTACATCAATGAGGGCCGAAGTGTTGCTTAAGGAGGACTTGTTTCTTTAGGGAAATTGGCTGTATTCGTTTCAGAGACAATGTAGTTAAGATTTAAGACAGGACAGGATTTAAAAAAAGTTTTGGAACATAGGACTTGATTTTTACTTAGTACTAGATTTTCCCGTGGCCTGATTTCCGATAATCTAGATTTTGTCAATAGATTTCTATACCACGGGAACAGAATTTTCCTGGATTCAAGGTAATCTACGTTCTTTTCTATACCCCTGACAATGTGTATGCGAAATTTCATAATAATTTGTCGCTTAGTTAAAGCGTGGAAGCGTAGCAAACAAACAAACTCACATTCGCATTTATAAGATAATTTAGGTTATTGCTTAACCTGTCCTTTGTTGTAATGCTAGACATAGAAAAGTGGGGTCAAAGTGAGAATATCTTGCTATATCCCTCGGATAGTTACTTTTAAATAACAGTTACGTCATAGTTTGTATCATGCTATTTTTTGTCATTTGACAATTACCCCTACCAGATTTAAAACGTTTATGTTATACTAGTATTCACCCGCGGCTTCGCTCGCGTAAATGTAGGTTAGGTTAGAATAGGTTTGCAACAGTTATTTTTTCTGGATGAAAGGTACCCTATGTCCTATTCTGTACCCCTGACAACGTGTATGCAAAATTTAATGTTGATCGGTGGAGTAGTTAAGGCGTGAAAGCGTAACAAACAAACAAACAAACTCATTTTCGCATTTATAATATTAGTTAGGATTTATTTGAGCAGATTTCAAAAAAATATTTTTTTGCGATTTTATGCCTATTATTAGATTTAAATAATAAAAAAATGTATGTCAACTACCCTATTGAGCGCATTATCTAAACTTAGTTCTATATTCTTCAGAGAAATTGCTGTCTAGCATGCTTTGACTTTCAGCAATATATCATAAGAATATACTGATGGTCTATTTCGTCATTTTTTACGAGACCACGCGTGAAATTCAAGTTTATAGAAGTCGTGTTATATAGTAATTATAAAGTCATGTAATTCACAGCAGTATTTAAAAATAATAAGAAATTGAAAGGACTGTTGCTGTTTTTTGTGCCGTGCCGTAATATCAATTTATTTTAAAGAAAGGAAAGATTTTTTGCTAGGACAGACATGATGAATAATAGTATAAACAAAACAGGAATTATAGAAAAAGTCGTATGTTCCCAATGAGTCACACTGTGACAGGTTACGTAATAATTTTCAAAATTAATCCAAACCAGTCACACTGTTACTCGATATGACAACTTTTATCGATTGTTCCCAATGAGTAGTACTATAACATGACACAGTGTGACTTGTTGGGAAAACTGTCACTCGATAGGATAACTTTTTATGTTTGTTCTCAATGAGTCATAGATGGAGTGAAGAGTGTGACTCGTTGGGAACCAAATATTATTATGTAGTAACACTATGACACGTTGACATTACTTCTTATTTCTTTTTACAGGACACTTTTGTTCGAGTTTGGGTATTCTTTGTGCCCATTGATTGGTCTAGGTAACACAATACCTTAAATTGCAATCTACCGAGAAAATCGATTTGTAACAAAAGTTGCATAAATAAATATAATTTCAAACGCCTGCCTGCATTGGCCTTAGATTCCACGCAATAGAGACGAACCTATCACTGTGTACGATCCTTAATTTAGAATTGCTTTCAACCAGCAAATCCCAAGATAATTTCGCCCGACTAAGGCATCGTACCAGAGGCCTCATGCTCAGTAGTCACCTCCACTATCATTGCTTGATCGAGTCAATTTAGAAATAACTGGAGCTAAATATAAAAGGTGTTTTTTACATTACACATCAGTCAAAACTTAAAAAAGTAGCACTCTCGTACTGCAATCTATACATATAATAAAATCGTAGGAAAGTCAAAACTGTACATTGAATATTTTTTTAAAAGAATACTTGGGGCGTGATCTACAATCGATATCGAAGCCAAAAATATAGTTTTTAGAATTTTTGTCTGTTTGTATGTATGTATGTCCGGGCTAAACTCAAAAAGTACTGCATGGATTTACTTCAAATTTTGCATGAATATTACTAACAGGTCGGGTCAACATATAGGCTACATATTATCACGCTATCACCTATGGGGGAGGAGCTGTGAATCTTTATTTTTCTTACGAATTCTGTGACAGCGTGTAATCTAACGACGCATATTTAAATGTTGTTTTTTAGTAAGCCATGCTATTATCTAGCTTTACACTATAAAAACTACGCCATTTAAGTAACTTGGGCAGACAAATACAGTTGAGTTCCGCGGCGACAAACACTTTTTAGTTAAAATCTACGCGGACGAAGTCGCAGGTAACAGCTAGTATAAAAATAAAAATGTATTGCATTTTCTAGATCATTAACAATAAATATGTTAAATTGCCAAATTGTCAAAATCTGTTACGTGACAGCCGAACTCTATTTTATGTCCATCACAAGACACCTGAAAGTTGTTCAGTAGGTAAATAATTCACATCTCAAACAACTTTAGAAGCCTTATATATCAAAGAGTGAATTCGTAACAATAAAAAGCTCTTATCACTAAAATATCTCCTTGAAACAAACTGCTATAACTACGCCCATAATTTCACCAACATTTCGAGAGAAACTCGACAAAAATGGCGTGAAATCAAAACTTTTTATTACATAAAAAAAACTTTTATTCAGCTGCCATCGAACAATGGCGCGAAAATGTTTAACATCACTACACAGTTCAGAATCAAAGAGCATTCCCTATACTTTTGTTATTCAAATTATGCTGAGATTTATTCCCTCTTACAATACTGCCTTTTCGCCCTTCTTGCGGGTATTTCCACCTCTATGAACTTTAACATAAAGCCTAAATTCCATTGGTGAAAATGCAGGTGTACCGTTGTAGATTTTCTTTTATAAGAAAAGGGATTATATTAATTTCATCTCTGTGCTGACGTGGGGTCCTGCATCATCCAGACATGACTCCTTTCATGGCATTATAGTGGAAATGGATTTGGTAAATTATTTTTTTTATACTTATACAGTTTGGAACGTATTTTATTTTTCAAATCTGTGCATTTAATGTTTTATTTATGTTTTATCTGCCACGGTAGCGTATGGATATGAGGTTGTAGTTGTAGGTTTGATTTATTGTCGAGCAAAGCGGTTTTGTCGTCGTTAAATTCTTAGCTTTATTAGTGGGTAGTTTATTGCCTCTTTATAAAGTAAAATTCTTAATTTGAATTTACAGTTAAGTCACTGGAATAGTCTCCTGGAGATAGCAACAAGTTAATTTATAATCTAATCAACATCAGCTTAACCTCAAAACACCGTCACCTTATCGAAAACTAGCCGTCAATGTAACGCAATCGCTTCTCTTAATCGACTCTATTCCGTCAGGGTATCACTGAAACTACGACTGAGTGGAGAGCTCATTGACGGCTTATAGTTGATGTAGCTGCATAGTACATAGAATACTGCATATATTATAATGCATAGACATTAACCATGGGTCAACGGCGAATCCAATTCGAGGCGATGGCAAGACTTAAACTGATGTTGACGTCACGATAGGACGAAACAGCGATGACGACGAGTTGACTAGATACCATACCGTTCGATAGTTTATTCCGAGATGACGTGATGTTACTGCGATACCTATAAGTGTGCATGTAGGATGGTGATTTTATACAAAGATCCAGTAGAGTTAATGGTGATCTGGTGCCGGAGTGATATAGATGTCCTACAATTTTTATAAATACTCGATTAATTTTAGACTGGCAATTCATATTTAGAATGAAAATGACCCTGATAGTGGCAGAGTTACTCGCCACTCTCACTCAAAACCAAAGAAGATTATATCTCTGACGTTACCATCATGAGCTCCGATAACCACTTGCTTGTTTACCACCTTAAAAGAACAAAAAAAGAGAAATCGGTAAACATAAAATTGGATTCTAAGTAACAATCACATATATATTATACATAAGTAGACTCTTTCTTTCCTGAAGGTGTAGACAAGGTGTCACGAAATTGATGAAGAGCTAATAGCCATCTACGAGTCACTTTACGAGTCTCCGTGCTGCTTAGAAATTACAGAAGAAACTAAACATACTTTTAACCAGAAAGCGAATTTTTACCAGAACTACACAATGACTGTTTAACATAAATGCAAACTTATGACCAATAATTTGTATAACAAACGTATATACGTACACTTATTGCATATGTAGACTCACGCACGTATACCTTCGAGGTGATATGTAGAGGAGTCCCGCGTCTCTGGAATTAAAATGGTTTCAGCACGAATGGGCCGGATCGACCGGGGTAGTACTACCCTCTCACAGAATACCGGCGTGAAGTAGCGGTACCCGTACTGTTGCGTTTCGTATCGGTGAGTGAGAGAGCCGGAGGCCCAGTTACCCCGATCCTTTTCCTATCCTTTCCTTTGTCCTTTCCCTCCTTCATTCCTTTTTAAAGGGCTGGCAACGCACTTGTAACTCTTTTGGGGATGCGGGTGTCCATGGGCGGTGGTAATCGCTTACCATCAGGCGATCCGTCTGATCGTGTGCCACACTATGCTATAAAAAAAAATGTAATACCAGATTAAACAGTGGTGACCACGGAAGACACCGAATTTTGAAACTCTTAAAGCCACTTTAAGTTTGTTGCTGACTAAAACCTCGGGCGTGGCTTTCCAGTGTGAAAGTGGAGTCCCAAAGGGACATCATTTGATGATTTACCGACCTAAAGAAACTGTACTCTAACATTTTGCTTACGTAATCAAGCTTATTGCCAACTACTGGAAAACATTTTCAGATTCCATGCCACAAAACCATCTAACAGTAAAACTGAAACCTCACGATCGCTGGCGACATAAGCGTAAACTTATAGCACGGGCCCACTAAGACTGTTTTATTGACCTAAATATGGTCTACCTAATCCTTTGAGTTTATATGCGTAATGCTATATTACGAACTTATATGTCCAAGTATGTAATAATTTCAGGACGTTATTATAACTGTAAGTGTTATGAAAACATAACATTATGCAAGCGAGCAGTTTTTCTGTCATTGTAACGATGTTGTCTTAGTTTTAGCTGTTCCATAGTTTATTCTTAAAGCCATTGCGTTATTTTTCATGGCAACGTTTCGGATGAAAAAGGGATATGGGCCGTGATATTGGATTTTTTTTTGTGTAGGCTTTAACTCTGAGTACTCGTATGTTTATAAACCTATCCTATCATATATGATACAATCATTAAAATCGGTTAAAATATGTAGTCATAGTGCCTGCACAGAGCACGTCATGCAATAGTAACCCCTTATCCAAACACAAAGATACAGTTCAAACAAATGTTAGCCAGCTAGAGTTAAATGCGTAACGCTAGAATCTAATTACGAAAAAACAATAATCTTAAGTCTAGATAGATATAGGTACACTGCTGTTTATCCCTATAGGGGTAGGCAGGCTGCAAGGATATTGTAGTGGTTTAAGTGGTTGCCTCGCTTATGCCACTGCGTCGAGTGTTGTGGATTTGATCCCCAAACAGGGCAAAAAATTGCGTAATCCACAAATAGAGCTTTTCAGTCTGGGTATTCTTTGAATGCCTTGTTTGAATGTTTGTAAAGATGCGACACAGGAGCTATAACGCTAATATAGAGCGGGTAATGTATAACTACTTTCGTCTATTGCGTTATTAGTTCTTATGTAAACTATAGGCAAGCCTTTTATGATCAGGCAATATATATTTTAAACACCGTATTGCTACTCAAAAATGTCCAATAACATTTTACCAAATCCAGAAATCCAACTAGAGTCACGATCTTCCACAAACGTAAGCGCGAAGTCAGCTAATAATAATATTAGGTATATTACGCCACTTATTTTCCTCCCCGTTTAACCTAAATAATAAAAAAGCGAAAATATCTAAAAAAGTCCAGAGGAGGCCATGAATCTGTTAGAACGAAAGTGTGCCGCGACTTATGGGAGTTATCTCACATAAATACATCACGGCCCGCTTTTTGTATAATAGAATCGCTGGGAACTACCCAATATTATTATTATATTTTTATTCACTAGCTTTTTACTTGATATCTTTTATTCCTATGAAGTTGACATTACACATTCAAATTCAAATTCAAATTCAAATAATTTTATTTTGTGAACACAGGTTTACAAGATGTTATACAATCGTTTATATAGTGCGCTCCATGTCCCGCCGATAGGCATACAAAATATTAGATGGCAACATTAAAATATAATATGTTATAGAGATAATATTCAATTTCATTAGTCATAATGGTGATCTTTCTGGTAATAAAGCGAGACTAATCTAACTTATTACGCTTTTACATTTTCAAGTGACCTGATCTGACCTGAAAGTATATTTATACAAAAATCCATACTCATATACGGCTTCCATGACTGAATGGCAGAACATATTATAGCCACGAGTTGGGATCTGGAGACCTGGACCTTAAAGACTACCTAATACCATGTGAGTGTGATAGATCTCTGGCTACCTAGTTTTTTTACACACGAGCATAGATTATAAGTATTAGTAGTATTTTATTGGAGTGAAAACTTCTTTAGGCGCGTTGAGCACTTTTTGGGTGAACAGAAATCATAGAACTCACGTCATTGTCACGCTTTGTCATCGTCACGCTTCCGTGCTTTCTATTTTGAATTATTTTAGAATATTAACAATATCTCAGAAATGTTGCGTCCTACGCAAAAAATAACGAAATGTTGACCCACTTAATAACCCTAAGAGAGTATCAGGAATCAGAGCCGCCCCTTTTTTTTGTTTATAAAGAAGCTCACTTCTATCGACAGTCCCCAAAGACTGCCCCAATTTGTTAATGCATGTCCTGCCAGCCTATAATTAAGACAGCACTATAATTATAATGCATTCCTGTATATGTATTATCACACTGTTTTAGTGTATGCTTTGTTGGTTGGCCAATTTTAAATAAATAAGTAAGACTAAGTATGTATATATGGTTAGTAAATTGTAGAATATGTACTTATTCTAGCAAGATGGTAATAATACATACAAAACCTACAGCCGACCTGATGGTAAACAATTAACGTAGCTTATGGATGCTAGCAATATTAAAATGAGACTGATAAGATTTTTTTAACATAACCAATGTGGCAAGTATATATATAACGTGCATGGCGGTAAGCTATTTTGTTGCCTGTAGTCGCTTTTAGGTATCATTTGTGCTTACCCTAGGATATCAAAGTAAGAGTGTGATGATGGCTTTTGTAGGTATAGGATAATTATCCTATACCTTAAAAAATTTTTCCTTTGTGGATTCGAAACCATAACACTCAGCACAGTGGCAGTGGCGAGGCGAGCGCTTAAACCACTACGCCATCCGTGCAGTCAAAAGTCAATTCATTAAAAATCGCCGTTAGCAATAATTTGCATATGATTCCAATGAATGAGGAAAGGCTGACTAAGAAAGTTTATAAGATTAGTGTGAATGGAACAGTCGCAAGCGGAAAACCTAGGCAAACGTTTCTCGATCACATCGGAGGCGTTCTGGACAAAAGCCAGGTTAAGAGCTCCTTGAACCGACGGGCGTGTATGAGGAATGTGATGAAAGTGAATGAAGCCAGCGAAGTATGTCAGGATCGTAGCAAATGGAAATCCATAGTCTCTGCCTACCCCTCTGAGAAACAGGCGTGAATCTATGTATGTATGTATGATTCCAATGAACCAGCTCCTCTGAGGAATTCCTCAAGTATGGTTGTTCCGAGTCTGGATGTTTTTTGTGTCCGTTGTTTGAATGTTTGTAAAATCCTCCGAGATACAAGATTTACACATAGTGTCTGAGTTGCCTATTTGAAATAAAAAAAGCAAAAGAAAATAAAAAAATTACGGTCGAAATTCGTCCACTTAAAAACCACTAGTTATTATTATTATGATTAATTCACCCGCTGTCAACACCAACCCACTAGTTTCAATGCTATCCCATTCCATTTTCCACAAACACATCACATCCTAAATACGTCTCACTAATCTTGTCCGTGAATAAGACATTTTCGTCATTGTATCCTTTTCAAAGCAATACGGCCCTGTTCAAATAAAGCCTTCAGCGTCCAAGCCTACTGTTCTCTCTCTCCGTGTGTTTCGCAAGCTAATATCACTGTCCATAACAATTATGTATACAACTCTTTATTGTGAAATGTGCCTCTTATTGTGACTTCTTGAGCATTGTCATCCGAAGATATTAACTGATATATTATTATATACAGCAACTTTGTTTTAAAGAGCTTTGTCTTCATAAGAAAGGTCTACGTAGGGTTGAGGGAACTCACGCGTTCGCCTCTTGAGTTCTAATAAAATAGGCTATATTGTTGTGTTCGTCTATTGAAGCATTGTTACTAAGAGTACATATTAGAGCAGTGATAGCTCAATGGGGAGACCAACAGACTGCAATGCAGAGGGTCTCGGGTTCGAACTCACGTCGCGCACCTCTGACTTTCGGAAGTTATATGACTTTTCGAAATTATGTGCGTATTGATTGACAATTATCGCCTGCTCCGTGCCTCGGAGAGCACGTTAAGCCGACGGTCCCGGCTGCCATGAACATCTATGGTAGTCGTTATTGGGAGAGTGTCTACACAAAAGATCCCACTGGGTCGAAGTGTCGGCGCTCTGCACTGACTGGCCCCCACATAAGATAATAAGAGTACATATTAAAAAGGGAAGGATTGACTGTAGGTGGCTGTCTACTTTAAGTAGTCAATAATCGAAGAAATTTCAGGTCACTTGCAAATATAAGCACAAACTAATGCAACGGGATCAACGCGGCAGCTCTTAATAGAAATGCTTTGTCTCTCACCCATATTAACGAAGGGGCAGAGGTGTTTTACATCAAATATTTACCGTACGTAATAGAGGTGAACCTATTTCCTTCTTGTTTCTAATCCTACCACGCATAGTTTCAGATACCTTACTGAAATATTCTTGACAGAAAACCCTATAATGCCAGGAGCATTTGAAAATTGGCGATAGTAAGAAAGTGAATTAATTTAGTATGGAATTAAAGGAAAAGAAAGAGAGATATAGATGTTTAAGACTCTAAATAAAAGAGATCCGATTTTCGGTTATAAAGAACTCATCGGGTGAAACACAGTCACATCCCTTTTATCGGTATAACTATCTCCTTTAGGAAGGTAAAACTTTCTGGGCAAAACCAGTTTGCCAGCTACTTGTTTTCGACAGAAATAATGCAGCAGATGCTTTATTTGCCCAACATAAAATATTAAATAACATTATAACCTGAACTGACTGCTGGGCATGGGTATCTACTTAATATTATGATAAAACCTTACCAAGACCAAGAATAGACCATAGTTTACCATGTTGACCCAGTGTAAGTTAACAGACTTAAAATTTGTCCAAAAACATTATTTCGAAGTACTACGGCACGGATGGTGTATTTTTTTATAATTCTCTTTTTTTTTTAACTTTTACGCACAGCGTATGTCAGTTTGTGATGGTGTATTGGTTTGGTATTCCTCGCTGCTGCCACTACGCTGAGTTTTGTGGGTTTGAATACCAATTTTTGTCCCGGGTTTGGGTGTTCGTTGAATCCGTTCTTGAGTTTTTGTTAAGCCTTTATTGTGCAGGAATAATACTTATTGCGAGTTTCGACTTTAAAAAAGAAATAGGGATGCCGGTGGCTCAAGACTGCGCCGAGCGAAATATTCCAAAACAGGCAGTCACAGTTAAGTGAATAAAATCAACACATTTTGTTTAATACAAACATAAAGTATACATTTACCATAACAATGAATGTGTTTACAATTACTCCTTGTAAAAAACTTAAATTATTAATATTTTCTTTCGGCTACAAAATTACGTAAATTTGCATAAAAAACGTAAGCTCGTATTAAGTGATTTTTAGATTCTTACAGTAGAAATCTATCCTATTTTACAGCTTAAACGAAACATAAATAGTTATATTACAATTTGTCCGTCCCAAATATTTAAGTTATTGATTGACAATAAAGATACATATTTATCAAAAAAGCACTTCAAATCCTCCATACAATTTTACTATGGCAACCGCGCGCCGATTTGAATATGCGCCGCACGGGCTCTGTCATTATCTGTCTTACGCTCGGCGCAGTCTTAACGTAAGATATTCACATCATTTCAAAATGTCACAAATTTGTGCCTTTGGTCGATTTCAAAACGTCTCTCCACTCTTCTATCCCTACTCAAAAATATAGTTGTGATAACATAATTATTATTCTAGTATTTTATATACTTTATAAACGAAATCACAGAGTATTTCTATGTAAAAATAAACGTGCGTTGAGTCTCATTGTGTAACATATTTATTCGGTTGCCTAGCAACACACTTATTATAAGTTATCCAACCTTATCAAGTGATACCTTTACCTTTGATCGCAGACGAAACTTTATATCGCTTTATTTATTTGTTTTCTTTTGTTCGTTTCTGCTGAGTCAGGTTACTGGAGCCTTGAGACAACATATTAGTGATGTGTGTTTGTATGTACTCTGTTGTTTGTTTCTATACAACTATTCACAGTTTGAAAAACGTATTAATTATATGAAAAGGGGCAGACGTAGGAAAAAGTTTCTAGACAGAATAAAGACGTTCTACTTACGCTAAAGTAAGCCTTAAATTCATGATTCATTCATGTGTGTGTGTGTAAATATCTCAGTAGTGGCACAACTAAGGCATTTGCGTTATTACTGAGTAGTAACTGCGACTACTGTGCATAGGGCCTTGAATTCAAATCACGAATCAGGTCAGCAAAAATTTTTCTACCAAGCACTTTTCAATAGCAGTCCGGAGTTGTTAAGTTGGTGGTGTTGCAAGCACCGCGGAAAGCGCGTAAAACCGTTGGTCCAGCGCCTGATCTCTCTCCGATCGTGTCGGATTACCGTCCCCTCTGATTAGAAGAGTTAGAAAACAGAGAGTGCACTTGTGTTTGCGCACACTCTTGAGCTCTATAATATCTTCCGCGCAGATGACTATTCTCCGTTGAGATTGGCCGCCGTGATGAATGTGTAATGAGAGATTTTGCTTTTTTAAATGACCATTAGTGGTAGATGAGGTAACTGTCCTCTTAATGCTAAGTTGTATTCGTTGTGCATGGACATGGCTGTTTTACAAGACGTCGCGAAAGTAATGACTGCCAAGCGTAGTCTCTCTTTGGAGTTACTTCTAACCAGCCACCGTGAACCAAGTGAAGGTGGCGATTAAGGACATGTTCTGCCTGGTAAACAGTTAAGGTAGCAGTTACCACAGCCTACGTAAAGGGGGGGGGGGGATTGGACGGTGGTAGGGGACGGTAGGCGCAGGACGGGAACGATATGGTCTCCACTGTCACTTAATGATTGAAATGTAACAGTGCGCATAGTACTTCTAAATGTCGATATTCTGTTAGAGGTCAGTATATTCCCGGTCGAGGCATGTTATCCAATCGGATTTTAAGAAGGGAGATTGCACGTTTGCCCGCACACGTGTGAGCTATTGTATCGCCTGCGCCTACTATGGGCCATAACGTAATGAGCAAGGGGTTTCCAAGCTGCTGCCGAGCGTTGTAGGTTAGAATTCAACGCGGATCAATTATTTGTGTTATCCACGAATGATTGTCTGTTGATAACAAAAGCAGCAAGGCTCTAATACTAAACGATAGTATGCGTGGATAAAGCAAGATAGGTAGGTATATCATGATAAATCTCTTTTACTTCATCCGCTAAGAGAACTAGAGACTTGATTTCGGATTTTTATTTACTAGCTCCTGAGGTAGCAAGTAGAAAACTGTAGTCTTTTCCTATCCCTGTGAGTATATTGTATCTCTCTCTGCAATAATGTTATAGAGCTTCACTTAGAAATTCATAAGATACGTACTTATACAGTGATATCTCATTCATTCTACTCTTACCTTTTATCAGAACATTATTCATTCATTCCTTTAATAAATACTTTTCCAATGATTTGATTTTCAACGAATATACTTTACAAATAGTCTCGGGAGTTCACGAACTAAATTGATAACGAACTAGTGACTTGAATGAATGAAATGAATGTTTTCAAAGCGAATGAATGAATTTATTTTAACTTCAATAGTGTTCTGAAGAGGAAATATTGGAATAATTTGAAATATCTTTTTTTAATATCGTTGAAATGTCTGTGAATTAAATTAATTATATTTTATAATGGAAATGGTTTAATGAATGGAATGGATGCAGTATTTATAAAGATAATTGTTTGATGAAACATTTTGAATGTAATATAATTATAGCATGAATAGTGCAGTGCTTAAATGATAAAATTGCAATATTTTGTTAATAACATCTGTGATTAATTCCTGTGCCACGGGGGACATTACAATCATTCAAACAGCAGACACAAAGGACGCCCAGACTCAGGACACCTATAAGAAGATCCCACCAATATTTTTTATCCCGTAATCGAACCCATAGTACTTAAAGTAGTGGCGGCAGCCGTAAGGCGACTGTATAAACCAGTACACCTATGTATATAAACGAGTACAGTTAAATTTGAACATTATGGATTAATTCTAACTTGGTATAAATTATTATATATTATACTTATTATAAACTAGTTTTCACCCGCGGCTTCGCTCGCTTAAATGTAGGTTAGGTTAGATTAGGTCTGCAACAGTTATTTTTTCTGGATGAAAGGTACCCTACGCGGGCCGCAATCATCAACACCATCTGAAATACCCCCTGCTGCGTTCCGAGCGGACGCGCCGGTAGGGTGTTCTAGACCGGCGCGATGCGGCGATGACGTCATGATCTATAAATAAATTTATGATCTATAAATAAATATGTACCGTTATAGTTGTGGCCTACGGGTGGCCCAAGGGCCACCCTCCGGCGAAACGCCTGTACCCCTGACAACGTGTATGCAAAATTTCATGATGATCGCTTGAGTAGTTAAGGCGTGAAAGCGTAACAAATAAACAAACTTATTTTCGCATTTATAATATTAGTAAGGATTGTACTTATAGTCAAATTTTTTTATTGAGTCTGTTTTTTTACCGTTGTTATTTCAAGGTATTTGACAATAGCATGGGGACCACGTCTTAACACTGGGACGTCTGTGCTCTCATAAGATTATGTAAGCATATAGCAATAATGTCATTCAGATCGAATTTCGGTTACGGCGGCCAATCTCGCCATCTGCGCAGGAGATATTATAGTGCACAAGTATGTTCGCAAACACAAGTGCACTCTCTGTTCCCTAACCCTCATGATCCGATGGGACGGATAATCCGACATGACCGGAGAGAGATCAGGCGTAGGGCCAACGGCTTTACATGCTTTCCGAGGCACGGAGGTGTCTAACACCGCCTACTTTCTAACTCCGGGCTCGTATTGAGATTCCTTAACAGAAAAACTCAATACATTTTTGTTGGCACGCCCCGGGATTCGAATCCGAGACGTCATGCACAGCAGTCGCATTTACTACTGATGCGCCACGGAGGCATATTATATTATTATAAGATTATAGCAATAGGCACTGGCCGTAGCAGTTGTAGGATACAACAGTTGTATTCGACATAGATTTAAACTCACAAGTAGTTTTCTTGGTAAAATGTTAGAAAAGTACTTGCGAAAGAGAAACACATGATAATCTTAAATAATGTCAAAATACAATAGGTAGACTACTTAAGAACTAATAAAATATTATTGAATACTAGATTTTGGCCGCGAGTTCGCTCGTAGTAATCTAGATTTTGTCAATAAATTTTATCCACCGGTAAAAGGATTTTTTTCTGGATAAAAGGTACCCTATGTACTTTTTGTTCCCATGGCAATGTGTATGCGAAATTTCATGATGATCGGTCCAGTAGTTAAGGCGTGAAAGCGTAACAAACAAACTTACATTCGCAATATTACTCACGATTTTAATTAAAAATGACGCTGCCTAAAATCTATACTAATATTATAAAGCTGAAGAGTTTGTTTGTTTGTTGGGTTGAACGGGCTAATCTCAGAAACTGCTGGTTGGAATTGAATAATTATTTTAGTGTTGGATAGCCCATTTATCGAGGAAGGCTATAGGCTATATAACATCACGCTACAACTAACAGGAGTGGAGCAGCAATGAAAAATGTTGCAAAAACAGGGAAAATTCTCTTATATGAAGCAGACGAAGTTGCGCGGGTCAGCTAGTCTTAAATACAAAAAAGATTTAAGATCAAATAAAAAAATATTGTACAAGTGAGTTAATTGTTCAATGACAGAAAAATTATGCTTATGCAACGTTGTGACGTAACCGCTACTTAAGTGTAAGCAATTGAGGGAGATAGTGGGAAGCCCCTACTACGCCCCACTTTTTCTCATACTCAAATTAATATTGCTCCTTCATTTTGTGCCAATTTTGTTGCTGCTTTCACATAAACGTTTCTTTTAAATGCCTTTAGCTATTGCGTATAAAGTCGCATACATATTTAAACGTAGGCCAGTACCTTATAATATCACAAAACATGGTAAAACATCGCACAAATCTAAAGTGCATAGCGAGTAGGTTGAATGAATTATTAAGCAACAGAAATTCAGAGCCGAGTCTCGCGCCGGCTGTTTTACAATTCACTCTGTAATTATTCAAGCGCGCCTGGGGGAGACGCTAGTTCAGGACGGAGACATCGACTGTGTTAACTCGTTTAACATTTATTTTGTTACCGAACTTTGGACTTGTTTTGTAATGCCTATGAGTTAAATGATAGGTCTCATTTGGAAATGTAGTCAGTGTTATTATGGATTATTGTATTTATTGAAATTAAACTACTATATACGGATGTTATCGCGTTGTTTATTTGACACTTTATTAAATAATTTTGAAACTGTTACACTACTATTACTATTAAACTTTACTAATGTTTAAGCTAATTAAATTATTGCAACTATTAAAACTATTTATATTTTTATGTTTACACTTTCCCCGATGTTTCGGTTGCTTTTCAGCAGCCATGGTCACGGGGAGAAAAGCATCCGAAACGTCGGAGAAAGTGTTGTCACGAGGCGTGACATTGGTGGTCTATAAATTCTTTCGACGAAAACTCGGCTAGGACGTAACTGTGGACTGTCACAGTATTCACCGCCCATACTAATATCACGCATGTCACGCCATGTATTTATATAGGTGAAATGCCTGTTGTCTTAATAGGTTCCTTTTTACACACACATTTGCCATTCATGTTTATCACGACCTGACGTCACAGCGCGTGATTTACAGAGACCCACAATTATCTTTAGGGGCGATGCAGAGACGTGTATACTCTACTATAGCAAGATTGCATACTAAAATCAGCTTAGAACAATGTATCTACCTCAAACGTTGCACTGAGGCTAAGAAATGTTCTCCACAGAATTCCAAGTTAAGGCGCTGCCTCGCTTTAGAAGCATAATTTTCTGCTTAAATACCTTGCAATTGTGAGACAAAATATTTTAAAGCGCTATTAAAACGCATAGCTTTCCTGAAAATGGCTAATAAAGAGAAAAACTTATAGAAGTTCTTGGAAGTTAAGCTAGTGCAGTGTGATCCTAACTAATATTATAAAAGCGAAAACGAGTTTGTTTGTTTGTTTGTTAACTTTTGACGCCTAAATCACTGAACCGATAATCCTGAAATTTTGCATATAGGTTGTCAGGTATACAGAAACGGATATAGGCTACCTTCCATCCCGAAAAAAAAATACTGTTCCCGAGGAAAACAACAATAACGTTCTTATGATAATAGATGATGCCACGTGTCTTTCGAATCATGATTGAATTATATTATTACAAGCAGAGTACAACCCGAATTGATTGTCAAATTATAAACTACCGCGAGCGAAGCCGCGGGCAATAGCTAGTACATAATAAAGTATAGCTGGTCATGTATTATCTCCTAAAGTTAAGAAGATATATAGCTTAATATTTTAAGGTTCTGCTGCGATGACTGCACGGGTGGAGTAGTGGTATTAGGTCGCCTCGCCAGTGCGCCAATTGTTGTGAGCTCGATCTATATATGAAAAGTGTTCCTTGTGTCCGTTGTTTGAATGTTTGCTAAGGCTCCCATGATACCTGACTAGCAAAATATTTAGTTTTAAACCATTGCAGTACCGAATCACCAAATGGTATAAAAAATCCAGTCTAGAAAGAGATCCTATTTCTATATTTACATAGTTACCTATCTTATCTTATCTTATGTGGTGGCCAGTCAGTGCAGACCGGCGACACTTCGACCCAGTGGGATCTTTTGTGTCGACACTCTCCCAATAATGACTGCCATAGATGTCCATGGCACCCGGGACCGACGGCTAAACCTGCTCACCGAGGCACGGAGCAGGCGATAAATTGTCAATCAATACGCACATAATTTCGAAAAGTCATATAACTTCCGAAAGTCAGAGGTGCTCGACGTGGGTTCGAACCCGAGACCCTCTGCATTGCAGTCTGTTGGTCTCCCCACTGAGCTATCGCTGCTCTTAGTTACCTATATAATCGCATATCTATATTACCGAAGGGGTAAGCAGAGGTGTAGTATCCTCAAATTTCCTTTACAGAATTAAGTCTGTATCCCCAAACTGCAACCAATATAATGGGTAGAGGTTTCATTATACACATAGCCCTTCCATGCTTAGACAAACATCTGTCACGCAAACTGATACGTTCCACAAGGAAAAACTTACGGCACTTAGTGGGTATAATAACAGGCCACTGCTCACTCAACAGACACCTATTCAACATCGGCATCACTGACAGTCCCTTATATAGAGGCTGCATGGAGACCGAGGAGACACCAGCTTACGTGCTCCTACATTGCAAAAGCGTGAGCAACCAACGGGCGAAATTTCTAAACAGTCCAGAAACGATGAAGGAGGTACTGCGCAACATCGGTCCCCTATTATCTTTCTGGAGGGAGCTGAGGTGGTATGAGTAACCGAACAATATTTAGCATCGGTTACTTACGCACAATGGCCCAATTGTGGGGCTAAGTGCGGATAACACACGTCCAACTAACTAACTAACTATACACATATCGCTAGCTGTTTTTAAAAGCGGGCGAGCCTATAGCCATTTACCGGAAAGTGCATATGGAATACGTGCGTCGAAACCGCTTACGTTTAAGTTACAATACCAATCACAAAACCCTTTGATTTGGACAAATACTTAGTCTCTACCTTTTAAGTTGTTAAATGTATTCCTCAAAACCATGTCCCGAATAAAACATTTACATCGGGCGTATTGCAACAAATTGCATATTTATGAGCGTCGTCGCGGGCGAAAACGCGGCGAATGATAAATATCTGGCGGATGTGACGTCACGACGTACGCGCTTCCGGTGCACAGCGACTTCTTTTGCGAAGCTTTTATATCACACGTTGTGATATTGACGTCTTCGATACGATTTGTTACTTAGTTAAATTACATATGTTATTTAAAAAAAAGGACGAGTCTCTCGCTAGGGATAATTTTTGTATCGCGGGGGACTTTATCAACATTCCAATAACGGACACAAAGAACATCCAGACTCGGAACAACCATGTGTATCACAAAAATTTTAGTCCCATATGGGATTTGAACCCACTATGGATATAACACTCGATGCAGTGACAGTGGCGAGCCGACCACTTAAACCACTATGCCATCCGCGCAGGCACGTTGAATCATATTAGGCACGCGTTTCGCCTCAGAGCGAGGCATCTACACGTATCGACGCATACTTGCAATATTTTGCTTGAAGTAGAATATTGCAAGTACGCCCGGATCCCACGACTTGGCTCTCCCAAGTCAGAGAAGTTCTTTATTGTCAACCGTTTTCTATTGCAATAGTTAGGGTTGGCAATTATTTTAGCCCGCTTTGTATAATTCTTAACAAACGTTTAAGAAGTTGAATGACACCACAAACTGCCACAGTGGCGCTATAGCAGTGAATGCGATTGCCACGTATGTGGTCTCTTCGATTTCAGGTAGATTGTTATTGGGAAAAACAGAAAAAAACCCAATAACTACTGGCATTTGTAATCGATAATGTCTTCTGCAGCAAATATATCCGAAAACCATCGAAAGCCGGCTTGGGTTGATATTAGGGGTTAAAATATGAAATTGCCGATTTGTACTGAAAAATTGGAACTCGTTTTTTTCTAAGATGTACCATATTTATTTAATCAAAATGTTTACCCTCATTATCTATACATTGCTGCCATCGAACGGAAGTTAACTTATGCCTTTACGATAGAACTCCGGGGATCTAGATTCGACAAACTGTGTGTAAGCATTTTGTACTGCCTCCTGGGAAGAAAATTTTTTATCACGTAGAATATTGTCCAAATCACGAAAAAAGTGGTAGTCCGTTGGAACAAGGTCTGGCGAGTACGGAGGACCACGTATGGTTTCTAACTGCAGCTCCTGTATAGTTACAACGGTTTCTCGTGCAGTGTGAGGTCTTGCGTTATCATGAAGCAATGGTGGTGAAGATCGATTCACGAGTTGGGGCTGTTTCACTGCCAGTTTCACCATAATTATTCGAAGTTCGGCACAGTAAACATCTGCTGTTATTGCTTGACCAGACCTGAGAAAGCTATAGTGAATAACACTATGAAAAGACCACCAAACAGTTTACCATTACCTTATTATTGGTAAACTTTGCTTTAGGGCACTGTTGCGGCGTTTGACCTGGAGTCAGCCAATGCATTTTTCGCTTACGGTTATCGTAAAGACTCAATTTTTCGTCACATGTCACAATTCGACCAAATATTCCTTAATTTCTGTACCAATTCAACAAGGCAACACAAGTTTCAACACGCGTTTCTTTCTGTAGGTCAGTCTAATCATGAGGCACCCATTTTTCATATCTTTTTATCTTATTGATTTGATGCAAATGAGCCAATTTTGTAGATAGGATAACGTTAAACCATGCCGCCAAATTGATGGGTAGTTTGACTCGGATCGGCTTCTACCATCTCCTTCAATTCAGCGTTATTCACCTGTGTGGGCGGTCATCCAGGTGGTTCGTTCTTCAAGTCGAATTTTCCATTACGAAAGCGTTTAAACCAAAAACAAACGGTGCGTTCATTAGCAGACTCCTCTCCAAACGCAGCGTTGAGCGCGGATTGCGAGCCATTTATTTCTACAACGTTATTTCCGCGTCGGAACTCGTATTAAAAAATGACTCGGATTTTCGAAGTATCCATCTTCCCGTCTAAGCTAAATAAAAAAAAAACAATTGAAAGTCGAAAATCGAAGGTTAAAATATGCATATTTAAAAAAAAAATCTTATAGGTACCTATCATGTGAAAAAAGTTTCACTCGAAAATCTTACACCATGAAGTATTCATCATAAGATTCAAAGTATCTATTACTATACAACGGACACTTCATACTTTAACCCCTATTATTTATGTTTTCAACTTTGTTCAAATATCGTATAATATAAAAAGCTCTGTCGAGTTAAATATTTCAGAGCCGGTGTATGAAATATTGCCTTTCATATTCGTTGTATTTTTAATATACTTTTGAATGTAACGAAACTAATATATCCTTCGTCAAATGTACTCGCGGTGAACTAGTGCGAACTTTATATGGAAATATTTCACATGTAAGTAAAGTAAAGTACTATTATCTGCACGTATGGCGCAGTGGGCAAGCTATCACCGCTGCCACTTTGCTGTGTACTGTGGGCTTAAATCCAAAACGGTACAATTATTTCTGTGATGAACAAATGATCGGTTTAAGTCTGGATATGGATAGTATGTTTAGCAAGCCACCGCCAAGACACACGGCTCTAGATATGTAGATCCCTAGGGATCTAGCAGGCGGTTTTCTTTAGATAAGTAAGAATATTGAATACATAGATTTGTCGGTATTCGCGACAGCAATTAGGCTCATAATTATTTTTCTACCTTCTGGCAAAATATTGCGCTTCGCACCTTGTCATCTCGGTATTAACTTCTGGGTTAAGTGTTATTGAGTTTTCCTTTAGTAACTTTTTTGGTATCAGCACGTCATATAAAATATGCATGTAGACCGCAATAGACACGCTCACTATTATTTTGTACATATTCAAAATGTAGGCAGATAATATTTTTACGCCCATTTTGTCAGTACTGATTATCCACGTAAGTTAGCAACCTTATTGTGGTCAACCACGCACATTCCTAATATCAAAAGCGTGTGTGTGTTTTTTATTTTTTTATTGCCATTGGTGGCAGACGAGCAAGTAGCCTACCTGATGGAAAGTGGTAACCGCTGCTCATGGAGTTCAGCAATGTCAGGACACAGCAAAGCCGTTGCCTACCGTGAAAGAAGAACTCTCTTTTTAGACCTCGTTTGAAGAATGACATATTATTATCATAGCGTTTGGGAAACACTGAAGTAGGCATTTCATTCCAGAGCTTGCACGTACGTGAGAGAAATGATCGCGGAAAGCGTACCGTCTTGGATTTGAACGCTTCCAGGTGATTTGGATGAACCCTGCTTCTTCGTGGAGTGGTACGGTGATAGAAAGGGGCCGCTGGTACCAAATTAAACAGTTCTTCAGAGCACTGCCCGTGAAAGAGTCGGTAGAACACGCAGAGAGACCCAGAGTCTCTTCGTTGCTCCAATGACTTTGACTGCTTACCTTTTACGTTAAACACACGCCCGAGTCCATATAAATTTTATAAGGATCTAATAAATGATATGGATAAGTGTCTCGTACTGTGCACGGTGGACGGCATGTTAGCCACATATGCGGATGACAGCGATAGCCTAATGGGAAACCGTTGGGACTGTCACGGATAGATAAAACTCGGGACTTCTGGTCTCGAATTTTATCCAAAGGTCTTTGACTTTTCGAAGTTACGTGTGTATTAAATAATTAATTATCGTTTTAACGGTTTAGAAAAACATCGTCTGACAGTTTTACATAATTTTTTCGAAGATGTGTGAAGTCTGCCAACTTGCTCTGCATCAGTATGGTGGACTATGGTCTTACCCTTATCATTACTCTTACTCTTAAAAGAGACTTATGCCCAGCAGTGGCACAGTTTGTATACAAGACTTATGTATATTATTTATTACTAGCAGGTACCAGCGAATTCGTCCGCATGGCATTTAACAAAAAAGATTTACTTGTCTTCCCATACAAAATTTTCTTTTTTGAATAAATGTAGCCTATATTGTTCCTCATAATATCAGCTATCTGACAGTTAAAGTCCAGTCAAAATTGGTCCAGCCGTTTAATAGATTAGCCAGAATAAACAGAAAGACAGATAAAACTTTTAAAAATTGATATTTATGGTATAAGTACCGTATACCGTATACCGTACTTATGCATTTAGTAAAAAGCTGTTATTTTGAGTTTACAAACAGCCATTTCAACTTTATTTATTTGTATGTATGTATAGATGTATAGATATGTGGAACCTCCAGGCATAATAATAGAAAAATGTGGATATAATACACCTGTGCCCTTTTTAAGGATATACATATATACGCACAATTCCAAGCATATCTATAAATCTACTGACAAGTTATAGCCTGCACTCACACTTTAACAGGTTACCTATTCTACCAACACACGTCTTACAATTTCTCCGACTAAAATAACTGAACTATCACCTCACCCCCGTACTCTAAATACACAATTTAACAAAATTACCTCGCAACGTCACTGTTATGAAACACGATAGACTAAATCACATTGAATTACTCTCTAACCTTAGCGCGGGCACAGTTTAATATGAAACAGTGGAGAAAATAAAATGAGAATAGTGTGGGTAATGTATCGTCTTATATGTAAACTAAAAGAAGGATTGTTCTACAAGTTTACCCTACTCTTATGCCTGTATATTGCCATAGTCAAAGTCAAAGTAAAACATTTATTTATTTAGGCCACAAAGTAATACTTATGAACGTCAAAACGGTTCATACGTTTATTATCTTTACTGAATTTACATTTGTGTTAGAAGCAAGGTTCAGGCAAAAGGTAGAGCTCATGAGAAGATACCTTCAAGAAACTTAAAACCACTCTTTCGCCTTCAAATTATAACTATACATACATAATTCAATGCTTATAACAAGGAATGGTACTTAGAGGCCAGCAATTGTTTTAGGTCCTATATAATAGGTATTTACCAGGCAAAGTGACAGACGTTTTTTTGGAAAATACAACTCCCGCACCAAGCATAAATTCTTTGTCGCGGGGGACTTAACGAATATTCAAACGACGGACACCAAGAACACCTAGACTACCATTTCAGGATCACACAAATTTTTAGCTCGTGTATGATTCGAGCCCACAATACTCGGCGTAATGGTAGTGGCGGGGCAACCACTTTAGCCAGTAAGCCATCTCTGCAGACTCTATAAATTTCTTAACAGAAGAACCCAATAACACTGTGTTAGCAGCGAACCCGAGGTCTCAAGCAAGGCAGTTAAATTCACTACTGTTGTGCTACGAATTTTTCTTTGGATATTTTCCCTATTAAGAGAGTCCACCGTTACCAAATATTTAGTAAGAGTACGAGTAATCCATCTTCTCTGAGGAAATACCACCCATTTAACTATAAATCGGTGTGTTAGGCAGTATTATTATACTGTTAGGTTATCTTTGATTTTTTCCGTGGATCAGCGATATGTGTCTCTAGTTCAGCAAGCAATAGTATGCTATGGTATGCTTTATTGTACAAAAAAGACAAAAATCGATTATAATAACACTATTAAAAACTTAGTACAACTATTCGATATAGGTACCGAATAGTGCATCTTATGATCGAGGTAAAATGTATCTTCTGACTTGGTATAAAACGCTGCCTGGTGATTCTTTTGCATATTATTGTGTTATTTTTTAATCTTTCAGTAAGTACTTGCACTCTTTTCTCTGTTGCTAATCAAGTGGTGTATATCGTATCTACAAGTTTAAATTTTGTTTGAATACGAGAAAAAGTTTAAGCGTTAAGTTGTGAATTACATTTTTTTATTAAGGCTATTTTGGCTGATATATTTAAAATAGTATACAATAATAAAAGCTTTCTATTAATATCATACTATGACCTTTTATAACAATAAACTTCACTACACTGTGGCACTACCAACCAACATAACGTTGTTACTTAGCCTCGTAGCAAACGTCGTAGACGTCGCTACGCCGTAGCAAGGAGCGGCGCTAAGTGAAGTATACGACAAAGCCTCTAAGTTTAAATAGTTTCATTTTGCGTATATTGTTTTGAGAATGTTTTAGTTAAAGTTTACATTATGTAATTATATAAAACCTGTAACAGAAAGGTTGGGTTTTATACATTTAAAGACACGAGACAAGGACACACGCATATAAGTAAAAGCTGTAAATGTAGAAAATAATTTGATAGTTACTACTTTACACCGTGGTTATGAGTGCAACTGCTGTGCCTTAGGTCTCGGGTTTGAATCTCGAATCGAGCAAAGTCTTCTTATGTTTTTCTGTCAATAAATTATTCGTAGCAGCAAGAAGTAGAGATATGCACACATCAAAACAAGTCCGCGTTCACGGGAAAATGCCAAATATTTTTTTAATTGCGATACACAAAGAAGAATTGCTTAAAATATTTAATATTAAATTATTACGTACGTACGTATAATAGTAGTGTTAGAGTTTCCAAATTATGTAATAAATGTGATTTTAATTATTTTAAGACTAAACAACGCGACAAAATCCGTATAAAATAGTTAAATTTCAATATTACGTTTGTGTTCTTTATTTAAGAATACATCTTTTAAATGTAGAAAACATAAACTATTAGACGATATATATCTATATATTAGCTTGCCCCCTAATACATGGCACCTAAAACCATGAGAGTTCTCACAATGTTATTAGTGTGGATGTATCCTAACTAATATTATAAATGCAAATGCGAATGTGAGCCTGTTTGTTTTTTGTTACACTTTCACACCTTATCTACTCGATCGATTATCATGAAATTTCGCATACATGTTTGCAGGGGAACAGAAAAAGATATAGGGTACCTTATATCCAGAAAAATATGTTATTAATCTAACCTAATCAGACCTACATTTACGCAAGCTAATCTGTGGACAAAATCTAGTGTACCATTTTTTTTAAATTTTTTTTTTCAACTATGGTGGCAAACAATCTTACGGCCTACCTGATGGTAAGTGGTCACCGTAACCTATAGATGCCTGCAACACCAGAGACATCACTTGCGTATTGCCAGCCCTTTACGAAAGGAAGTGGGAAGGAGAAGGAGCGGGAAGGGGGAAAGACGGTGATTGGGCTTCCGGCACTCTCACTCGCCGAATGAAACTCAAGAGTGGGAATACTGCTATTTCACGTCGATATTCTGTGAGAGGGTAGTCCTACCCCGGTCGAGCTAGCCAATTCAAGCTGAAATCACCGAGGCTCTACTACCTATAATATACCATATTTCGGGTCGAATAAAATGTATCATTAGATTGATGTAAAATTATTTTAGTTTGTACGCTCAGTTACAAAACTGTGAAAACATACATGATGCAACAGTTTTACGTGATACCAGAACATACAGATAGACAGACAAAAATAATAAAGAAATCATTTGCGACGCAGAAGCTCTAAGTAGTAGTGTCCAATTAAGTTTTTATTAATATTTCATCAACACACCAATTACCCAACCTTGTATTCCCTCCAAAAACTAAATTAGAATCACTTAAATACTATTAGTACTATCTCGGAAACAGAAAGTACCAACATCCAACAAACTAATTCGCCAATACGCCAACTATTTATTCCAATGCCTACTCTTTTCCCTGTTTATCCATATCACAAAACAAACTGGAACAAAGTAAATAAAATCGGTCGATTTGTGACAAACTCGTTCGGTACAGGAAAGTTTTTTCATTTTTTCGCTAACAGCTTTCTCAGTGTGGATTAAGAGGCTTCAAGGTGAAGCAAGTTGAACTCGATACATTTGCACCTTAGAGTCGATTTAGTAAAACGTATTTGGTGGAACGCTTTTTGTATATTTAGATGAATTTTTATTACAATTTTTCGTATTACATTCTGATCTTATTTTGATCAGGCACTTAAATTAATTTGCTTGGGTGACGGTGTTATAGGGTCTCACTAAGTAATTTTTATCTATATCTATACTAATATTATAAAGAGAAAATATTTGGATTTTTGTTTGTTTATTTGTTTGTAAGGGCTTAACTCAATAACTACTCAACTGATTTAAAAATTCTTTCAGCATTAGAAAGCTTTTCACCGAGGAACATAACATTTTTACGCGAGCGAAGTCCCCGCATAAGCTAGTATATTATTATATATAACTTTAGTAGCAACAATTAGCCTGGAAAAGGACCCGTAAACCAAAACGATAGAACGTAGTCGATTATTTATAAACTAGTCCAAATATGTCTTGAAAGCATAAATATAGAGATGCAGTGGATTACAGCATCGAAATGTATTGTGTTGTATATTAATAAAGGATAGAATGAGGAACAGTCGCTACGGTGCTATATGATATAGTTATACGCAAGAAGAAAAATATATTAATATAGTTTGAGCAATTCGAAAGAATAAACGACACCAGAAATAATCATAATATAAGCCTTATATATAAACAGTCCAACTGTTGAGCATAGGCCTCTTCTCATAGAGTTGTAGAGTAGAGGTAACCAAAAAGTACTTCTTATAAGCCGAATGTGAAAGGAAGAATCGAAAACTGTAGCACTAGACAATCGTCCTCTGAATAGATAAGAGAGATTTTGCAGAATGGCTAGGTTAAGCCAAGATATTATGTAAAATCCCTATCTTTGTCGAGCGTGAAAGATATGCGAAGAATTGATATGCAGTATCCAACTATGAGTCTAAGTGTGTATGTAAACAAATAAAAAAAGGTTGCTTTGGAATTAATACTTCCTTTCATTATTCTCGACATATTATGATTGGCCATTTCTGTTTCATTGAAATCCAATATCATTACCGGCAAACAATATACTATAAGTTATTTGAAACAATATGAAAATATTTCCCCACGTGGGGTAAATGATCCAAAACGAACGGATTCAATGAAGGAAAAGTAACCTGCAACAGGAAAAGTCTGCAGTTTGGGGAGACAGGGGAAAATACTCACATAAATACGAAGACTTACGCTGGTATATCCCCAAAGAGATAGTCTGAGGTGTTTTATAGCACTCATATTTCGTTTACTATGCTTACAGTGAGACTAGCTTTTGTCTGCGGCTTCGCTTGGGAACTGTATATATTTTTCTGGATAAAAGGTACCCTATGCCCTTTTCTGTGCTCATGAAAAAGTATATGCGAAATTTCAAGATGATCGGTTGAATAGTTAAAGCATAAAACTGTAATAAGCAAACTCACATTCGCATTTATAATATTTGTTAGGATGCCACTGAGGGTGAGCCTGTTCGCCGCGTAACGGATACATTTTCAATTTGCATACAGCTGCTAAAACTTTTGTAGCAGAAAGAGCCAATACGACTTCACTCGACCCGAGAATTGAACATGAGACATAACGATTAGCTTTTTATTTTCATGAAAGACAGTTTTATACAAGACAGTTGCCGCACTAGGAATAATTGCTGTGTCGCAGGGCACTTTATAAAAATTTAAACAACGGACACAAAGATCACCCAGATTCGGAACAACTATTGGCACGAACCTACAACACTCGGTATTGTGACAATATCAAGGTAAACACTTACACAACAAGGACAACCGCGATGTCAAAAAATAAAAAAATGCTCCAATCATAAGTACAAACTTACGTACGTGATATTCGAAGCAGAGTCAATAGCTGATAAATTATATTTTGTCCACGTAAAAATAAAACACATCCCATGAGTTCCTACTTAATAGGGTGACGCCCTTCCATTTCTGTCCACAACATACATTCATAACCTCACACCGATACTCCAGAGGTGTATACAGGAGTGTATTACACCAACCTTCGACTTTTAGTCCCACGTAATAAGGGTCGAGCATATTGCTTTTTATCGAGCACAGTTCCAGATTTTGTTACTGAGAATTTCTGGACAGGAAACCCCAATAAGTCTTTACCCAATTCGGGTACCGAAATCAAGGCCTCAATCACCTACACTACTGCCACGTCTCGGAGGCAGTCTATCTGCAAGGAAAAAGCATTTAAACACCACTTAAAAAATAATGATATATAATTAAAACTTAAGCATATTTTTATCTGATTTCCAGCTTTTCTCATCCCCAGTACCACTTGTAGCCAGAGACAATTATCCACTACATTAAAAACTGTGCGCTTCAACTAAAGAGGTTCGTTACTCTTCCACAGGCTACACAGCTTCCGTTGTTCCAATTTATTTCCGATTTCTGTTTCTTTGGAGAATTTATATGCATTTTTTAGGATATTGTATTTTAATTGATACTCATGAAATTAAACTAGTTTTAAGGTTTTTATCGTGGTTTTTTGAAATTATTACAATTATAAACTATTTATTTTCCATATTCCTGACTTTCTGACTGATTGGTACTCGGCAGCCATGACAGTCTCCTCGTGACTGTTTATAAGTTCATCAAATAATTTCAAAATTGTAATAATTTATATATCACATCCGTAAAAACTAGGTTTTAGTTCAATGCGTTACATTCGCGTAAATAGTAAGACAATATTATTGATAATTGACAATGGAATATAAGATGAGATGAGATGAAAACTCTATTCGATGATTCAATTTCTCCTTATTTAATACTAACAATCCATCGGGATAAGTGTAAGGTATCCCATGTCCTTTTTGTACCCCTGATAACGCATACGCAATTTCATAATCGGTCAAGTAGTTAAGGCGTGAAAGCGTAACAAACAAACTCACATTCGCATGTATAATATAAGTTAGGATTACGAGGCAATATCATTGTGTACAGTTATCTAAATTAAAAGATCATACATTTTAACCTCATTGGGTTTAAGCTTGTAACAATTAACGAATCGGTAGCGCCGGAATTCACTGCTTTAATCACACGATTCTTTTTACATCCTTTATATTCCTAGTTCACTCTAGCGCACCGAAATCGAATATTGCCATCCCGTTTATCCAAAACCAAAATTCTAGTCCCGATAGTTCCCGTTTAGTTAGCAGAATATTGATAGGAAACAATCTAGTCGTACTACTGTTGTGCATAGAGTGGCGTATTATCGGATCAGTTCGTCTGTAATCGATGCGCATGCAAATCCCACGTATTTGCGATTGCCATTGTACTCGTGTTCAATTTATTGTTCCTTTAGTATCGAGTGACAATGCACTATTTTATTTGAAACGAGTAAAGTGGCAGTAAATTGTTTTATGTGTGTTTTATTGAGTAGGCCTTCGATTCGGTTCTAGTAATCTTATTATTAGAGATTTTAATTTACTAGTAAATCTGAAATTGGTTTAAAACATAGTCTCAAGCATACGCCCCAAAGATATATATTGAGCTGAATTATACCCACATTTTGCCGTCCCACGTAAAAGAGGGCGAGGTTTTGTCTGTCGATCAGGCCCAGTTCTGGACTCCATGCTGCTACTGATTTCTTTTCGCAGAAATTTCTATACTCGGTGTATTGTAATTTCTGCCAAAAAAATTAGAACTTCATGCACATTCCTTTTTGTGTTTACAATAATAGGAAATAATTAGTATTAAGGAATACTAGTATTTAATTAGTATTAAGGACACTTCGACCCAGTGGGATCTTTTGTGTCGACACTCTCCCAATAACGACTGCCATAGATGTTCATGGTAGCCGGAATTGACGGCTTAACGTACTCTACGAGGCACGGAGCAGGCGATAATTGTCAATCAATACGCACATAATTTCGAAAACTCATATAACTAAACTCATATAACTTCCGAAAGTCAGAGGTGCGCGACGTGGGTTCGAACCCGAGGCTCCTCTACAATGCAGTCTGTTGGTCTCCCCACTGAGCTATCGCTGCTCGAACCAGAAACATTACTATCGATTATCAAATAAGCGCAAATATAAGTTACTAGCTGACCCGCGCAACTTCGTCTGCTTCATATAAGATAAGATAATTTACCCCGCTTTTGCAACATTTTTCATTGCTGCTCCACTCCTATTAGTCGTAGCGTGATGTTATATAACCTATTGCCTTTCTCTATAAATGGGATATCCAACACTAATATAATTTTTCAATTCCAACCAGTAGTTCTTGAGATTAGCGCGTTCACCCAAACAAACAAACTCTTCAGCTTTATGATATTAGTAGGTACAGATTAACTTAGCGCGTATTTTTGGACGTGTCCTTCAATTAATATAAATAAATAGTTTTAAAGTCATATTAAAATATTTAATTGCCATAAACTGCTGCAAGAGATAATTATTTTATTTCAAAAACATGAAATTGTATATATTATGAAGCATCTAAAAATAACTACCAGATGGATACAAAGATAAATCAAACCAATAAATAAACAAACTTATTATAAAGATCAAACAAATAATCTAGCAAATAACTAGGTCTAAAACTTTACAGAGGACCCTCCACAAAAACCCACTGTCGGCGTCGGTCGCATCGAGCGTTAATCCGATCGCAAGTGGATGTCGCCTGTCGCAAACACAATCCTTTGCAATGGAGGACTTAACGAGAATTGTTTCAAAGCTTATATTTCTTGTAACCTTTATTAATTCCTAGAAGTTTGCTTCTAGACTAGCAATATAGATAGTTGTATAAATAATATACGTTTCAACGGTGAAGGTAAATATCGTGCTGAATCTTGCATGCCTGAAAGTTCTCTATACAGTTTTCGAAGATATATGAAGTCTGCTAACCCCCATTGGGTAAGCGTGGTCGCCCATATCCTAAAGCTTCTCATACGGAATAGAAGCCCTTGCCCACCAGTGGGCCAGTTTATATATAGGACTGACATTATTATATATATCTTTTTCTGAACCAAAGATTGCTACTAAGCATATTTCTTTTTTTTTAAATCTTGCTTTTACAGGGTTTACCGTCGATAATGCAACGGATAGAATCAGTAACCACGAGTTTTATATCCCAAACCACATGAAAGAACAGAGTATAGAGCTACCGTCACTTTGAAAATAAATCTGCCACGCCTATTACCAGACTACCTGCTGCTTCTAATAATTGCCTATACCAATATCACGATAGACAGCAATCTAACCCAAGCGATGATCATGTCACCTCATTGTCATATTCTTTAAAGTGCTAAATAATTCTATAACGAAATTTTATGTCAATAAAAATTATTTATTATATGTATATCCAGAAAATATGTACATTTGTATAAATGCATGAGTTAGTTAGTTGTGTTAATTGCTTCTCTTATCCTTTCCCAACCGAATGTCTACGTAGTCCTGCTGGTCGGTAATGGGGCTCTGGATAGCGGTACCAGTGATGGGGCTGGGCTGTAATTAAAACAATGTTTGTTTTAACAATCTTCATTATAATCACTATCACATGTCGTTGTGACAATTATAAATTGAATAAAAACAAAAGTTCAAACAGCAACAAAGAGTCCAAAACGTCAGCCTACATAACCAAAAAGAACACAAGAAATTCAAAACAAAAGACCAAAAACATAAAACTATACTTTACTAACTCTAAAACCACATCTCCGTTTGTCATCCAAACCGATCACCTAACTCAAAATCTCAATCACAATTTACACTCCGTCACATTCCAAACTTCGTCACATTATCATCGCCCCATTAAATTCCACACTTTATATTGTCATAAAAAGGCAAGCGAAATGCTTCTGACACTCCCCTGCTTATGGTAATGAGGAGTCGAGTGGGTTCCTCCCAACCTTTGAGTCTTCATAGTTTATGCGTTCCGGTCTTTGATTCCGCCGGGTTGAACCTAAAGTTTCAATATGAGGGCCTGTTGAATAAAGTTTTGGAAGGTATGAGGACGAAATTTTAAATATTTATAAGTAATGCTTCTATAAATTATAAATGGTTTTATTATTTGAGGATGGTGAAACTCGCCTTTTCAATTAGTATTCTTTAAATCAATAGTCGTGTGTTTTTCCAAAACGTATGTATAAGTAAATGGTATCAAAGTGTACGTATAATTTACAGATTTCATGAGTGTGTTCAATAGGTAAGCTTATTGCTATCAGCCAAATTTTCAGACCCCGTGCTAATATATGAAAATATATGTGTAAAATTAGTTTTAAAAAAATTGGTACAGAGAATATTGTGATGATCTAAGAGTATGCTTCAAATATATGGAGATGTGCATAGAACCTGACATACAGCACACATAGTAAACAGTAAAGTTTATTTTTTAAATTACCTAATTCAGTTTCAAACTACAGTATGACATGATCTTATTAACTCATCCT
Organism: Catocala sponsa; assembly: GCA_963564715.1. Lineage (NCBI taxonomy): Eukaryota > Metazoa > Arthropoda > Insecta > Lepidoptera > Erebidae > Catocala > Catocala sponsa. The sequence continues at coordinate 12,797,145 of OY751352.1, forward strand.
ATTTAATGACATAATATTTCTTCTATATTTGCCGATCGATATTATACATAGAATAATAATTATATTACATTGATATTTATTTACTCTCCATACTATTTTTATAATCACAGGGATTTGTAATTTTTTAATATTATCTTTAAAATTTGTATTTTTATAATGACAAAGCTCATGCGGCGCATATTCAAATCAAGTTGTATGGATTTGAAGTGCTTTTTTGATAAATATGTACCTTTATTGTCAACCAGTAACTTAAATATTTAGGACGGACAAATTGTAATATAACTATTTATGTTTCGTTTAAGCTGTAAAATAGGATAGATTTCTACTGTTATAATCTAAAAATCACGTAACACGAGCTTACATTTTTGCATTTTTCGTGCAAATTTACGTAACTTTGTAGGCGAAAATATTAATTATTTTAAGTTTTTTACACGGAGTAATTGTAAACACATTCATTGTTATAGTAAACGTTTATTTTATATATGTGTATGAAACAAAAAGTGGTGATTTTATTCACTTAACTGTGACCGTCTGTTTTGGCACATTTCGCTCGGCGCAGTCTGTAGGGCTAAAGTATTCAGTTTCAAATTAAAAGCTCAGGTATTAATAGCATGAAGTAATTTATAGGTTTTAATGAGAGGGTTCGTTATGCACCCGTGTCCTGTTACAGTTGGGAACATTGTTAGTTTGTTAGTCTGGTGTAGGTATTTGATGGACGAGAAAAATTTTGCTTTATATTTCAGACTTTGGTACTTGCTGTTAATTGTCAAGGTGTTAGATATATTAACGTCTTTATATCTTAATAGAGCGTTTGCCTGCGGTTTCACTCGCGTAAAAATAGGTAAGGTTATGTTAGTAACAGTACTTTTTTTTACATAAAATATCTATAGCCTATGTTGCTTGGTGATAATATAGTAAGTTAAGTAAGCTAGTAAGTTTTTGAGTTAAATCATAAGAAACAAACAAACAAAAGAACAAATCTTTTGTCTTTATAATATTAGTATAGATACGGGTTGGCAGATGTCTATGCAATGCTTGAATGTCTTTACATAAATTCAGTTTATCACCGTGACTGACCTGGGAATCGAATCCGGCACTTCACGTTCAAAAGTAAGCGAGCTTAGGACCGACGAATCTATCTAGAGTATTAGTTAATCAAATGGCAATTACATTAATAAACTAAACCAAACTAATGATATTGTCTTTCTTTTACTAAAGTATACGCAAATGTAACTAATGTATTGAAATGAAACTACTTTGTTAATTAAATATCGCGATAAAATCTGTATAAAGTAGTTTAAATTTAATAAACTGAATCAGGTGGAATGTGGTCATTTTGACGAGCAAAATAAAAAAATAAAAAACTGCATCATTTAAACGGTCCACACAGCGGTATCTCCTATACATTTCAAAGTATTGTCGGTCTCCTGAAGATTCTATGCAAATAACTCTTCGTGTTGTGTTTCTGACCGTAAGTAGAGTCCCTAGAGCTTTGAGAAAATTTTCCTTAGTATTCTTTCCGCTGACGTCACGATGAACAATTTTTTGCAAATATTGTTTCAAGTTGTCTATATGAAAACCTAGGTGAACGTTTCTCGATCAGTTCGGAGGCGTTTTGGACGAAGACCAGGTTGAGAGCACCTTGAACCAAGGTGTGTATGAAGAATGTGATGAAAGTGAATGAAGCCAGAGAAGTGTGTCAGGATCGTAGCAAATGGAAATCCGTAGTCTCTGCCTACCCCTCTGGGAAACAGGCGTGAATCTATGTATGTATGTCTATATGAGTGCGTAGTGGCTTAGATGATCGCCTCTTTACTACTGTACCGAGTGTTGCTGGTCGTATCTGTTGACACAGGACAAAAAACTGAGTCATCCACAGATATGTAGCTGCTCCGACTCCAAGTATCTTTGTGTCCGTTGTTTGCATGTTAGTAACATGTTAATGTCCACCGTGACAAAGTAATTACTAAAAAGAAATGTACGGTATAGCTACCATTATTGCTACTATATGCTAATATTATAAAGCTGAAGAGTTTGTTTGTTTGAACGCGCTAATCTCAGAAACTACTGGTTCGAATTGAAAAATTATTTTAGTGTTGGATAGCCCATTTATCGAGAAAGGCTATAGGCTATATAACATCACGCTACGACTTATAGGAACGGATCACCAAGGAAAAATGTTGCAAAAACGGGGAAAATTCTCTTATGTGAAGCAGACGAAGTTGCGCGGGTCAGCGCGGGTCAGCTAATTCCATATAATCATAGTTTATGGAAAGTTTTGATTAGCCCGCAAGTTTGATATAAAACTATCTGCTATAAATATACAAGTCGAGAGTGAGTGAATAAACTCTTAGTAAATTTTTCAATTGTTGGATGGCTTATCCGTACCAGACTGATTTGCTATAGAAAATGGCATTTTATTTCTCAATTTCATGCGAAGTAGACAGCGTCAAAGAAAAACGTCTTAATTATTTGACGGCAAACGAAAAACTACATACCTACACATTTGAAATATTACTGAAACCACACAATTCATAAACGTATACACTTAACCCGTCTAGACAAGTCGCATACAATCAAAATAGTTATGGTGTAGCAATCTGGCATATCCCACCCATATTTTCAGTTTGTTCCAATGTATGTCTGTCCCAGTTCGGCCCATTATTTATGGGCTATGGGTTCGCTCGCCTCAAATTGGCCAATTACATTAGTACAAGCAAGAACCCAGGGACGTACTTAGGACGAGTGAGTGTGAATTTTTTACAACGTATAAAAAATTTGGTTTTAATCTTGTCTTGTGGGCCGGAAAGTTTTGGGTTGTTTTTATTTATTCACGCTTGAGATATTCGTAGTTTTTTGCTTAGGGATTTTGTTTTATAAATAGCAGGTTTAAAACTGAATGAATGGCTGGCTTATTAGAGTGTAGTCTAGCCTTATTTTGGGAGAAGGTCCAAACCTAGCAAAGGAACAGTTTATAAACACATATTTTTTACAAACTTCTAGCGTATTGTTTGCAAATTATACGATACAGCCAAAAATAATTGCCAGAAAACGTCTTTTTTGAGAAATCGGTGCCTAATATATTTTTTTTATTTTGAATTGCCTTTGTCAATGAAGAACTGAATAACGTTCTGAATGATGGTCCAGCGACATATTATGTAAGTTTGCGCTTAGGTTCGCCGGCTATCGTAAAGTACTAGTTTCGATTCTTGGGTTTAAGGTATTGGGTACGATTCCTGCGTAGGGCAAAGTGTTATTAAACTTCAGTCTTAAGAAATTCTTCAGCATGGAGTCTGCAAATGTAAAATACTGAGGGACTGTATGACTTAAACATTGTTTACAATATGTATGTATTATATATAACTTTGCCTAGCTCTTCCCGACTATAATACAGAGACACTCACATTAAGAATAAGATTTTTTGACCAGAAAAAAGATCACCCGCGAAACGGGACGTAAATATAACAACCAAAATCTGGTTGTGAAATGCCTAGACCGTTATGCCTAAATATATTTATTGCAGAATTAGGTCTAAGTTTTCCCGCTGAATCCCCACATCATCCCAAAGCATCCGAATCATAGATCAAACCAATAAAATCGAAGCAACATACGACATGATATGTACGCGGCAGAATGCTCGGGATAGACGCGCGTATTTATGATATCTGTACAGTGATTGATCACAGCTAGGGCCGGATGATTTATTCGTTGGAGCCAATCGTGCCCATTGTGGGGCGAGCAGACCGACGATTTTGATGATGTTATGCTGTTTTGTGCTTGCGTTTCTTGTCTGGAATTCTGCTTACGTGGTTATGTAGTATTAGAAAGAAAGAAAGAAAAAAAAATTATTTGTTCCACGCTTACAAGATAACAGGAAACACAACAATGTTTAGGAATAAATAAGGTTCTGCGTCAGCATCGTTGCAGAATATCCACAACGCTGGTATTCTCGCAGAGCCTATACGATTTCGGTGCATGTAGGCAGTAACATACATACATCGATCAAATATACCATAGATGCACGATCGTCGCTCGAAAAATGGCCCCACCAAAACTGTGCATAAATCAGTCGTATGCGCTATATTATGCACCTGTCCCACTCACTCTTACGTGCGCTGCCCGTAAGCGAGAGCGAATCGAGACCACTACTACGGTGGAGACCGTACCATATACTTAGTAAGCTTGCGTATCGCGAGTAACACACTTAGGACGCTTTACATTGACGCGTTTTAACTAAACTATTACAAAATGTGTCTCAGTGGGCGTTCAATGGTTATTCCGGTTTATTTCCTGGATTGCATAATAAATGCAGACACTTATAAGTAAGTAGTACTGGTCAGTGCCACATATTGACGCGGTTTTTGTATGAGAATGTGCATCTATGGTATATTTGATTGAAGCATACATACATATTATTTCGGTATTAGTAGTGCGTATGTAGTTTGACTGCATAAACGCCATTACACCAAGTGTTGTGACAGTGAGAAAGATTTGTGTGGTTCACAAATGGTTGTTTCGAGTCTAGGTGTTCTTTGTGGCCAATGGTTTTTTTTATCATATCTCCCCGAGGGTAATGTGGCCAATGGTTGGACTGTTTGTGAAGTCCTCCGCGATATAGGAATAATTGCTAGCGATATCTTAACTAATATTATAAATGCGAATGTGAGTGTTTTTGGTTTGTTTGTAACGCTTTTAACTCCTTAACTTCTCGACCAACCATCATAAAATTTCGTACACGTGTTACAGAAAAGTAGGTACGTATGGTACCTTTCATCCACACAAATGTATTTTTTCCAAGCAGATATTTTGACTAATTTGTATCCATGATCACGGGTTAACTGCTCAGCGGGACCGTCGTTAAGTGCAGGTTTCGTCAACTACCTCAATTAGTAATTTTATAATTCATTGCACAGTCGAAACTTCGACACACATCACTAAAATTCTCTGACGTACTAAAATATGCAACATCATTTCTCCCAGTCATGTTGTGGTGTTGTTTGTGTTAAACATATTCCAACAGATAGAAATGCCTTGATACAAAAACCGAATAAAATTATTTTTATGTTAATAACATGATTGGATACAAAGGACCTGAGAAGAGTTCAATGAACTATAATAAAGGTAAAAACACAGCGAGGCAAGTTCACACAGATAAAACAAGATATAAAAAGTAAAGTAAAAGAAATGCTCAAAGCCTCCTCTTACATATATTTTTACAACGTAACATTTTTATTATTTTCACGTTTCATTCAAAACCAAAGTAGCAGAATAAACATTTAAAATTACGCTCTGTGACCTCTGGGAGCGCTATTAAGAAGTCAATTAAGTAGGGTCCCATTCAAAAGAGAGATTATAGCGAGCAGTACTTGTGTCTTGAGGGTTCCGTACGATTAATATTAGAATTTGTAGCTTACCTTTGCTTGAAACAAAGGAAATGATAATTACTAGGCACGGTACACATTGTGATATGTAATGAATTTCATTTCTAATTTACTCTTTCTTACAGAAACTTTTTAAAGCTATCGGTGATTAATTTAATGCAAGTGAATAAAAGTGACTAATATGTCAGATTCGTAGCAATTGAAAATCGGTAGTTTCTACTTACCAGGAAAAACAGATAGCGACAGAATGGCGCTGTCTGTTGCTATATGTGTCCATGTTCTATAGATAGCGTTGGATGACAATTTTGAAATGAAGTCTGCAATTCGTATTATACGAACTATCCTCCAGTTAAATATGATTGCATAGTGCGTGTAAAATTTTCACAATAAAATTGCCGACATTCAGTCAATTTAGTAATATTATAGAGAACTCATCAGGCAACTGAAATGTCAGGAAAAGCTTAAATTTAGTTAAATAGATTTGAAAATAATATAAAATAAAAACTTGAGAGGTGTCAAGGGACACCCGGATAGAACGAAGTTCCTTTCGATTAATTAGTCAAGAAATTGTAATAAAATTTTATTTTTTTTAAGTTATAATAATATTTTTTTTATTATTAACTAATATAATGTAACATAAACTTAATCAGTAGGCTCAATTTTAGTAATAATTGGCTTGTGGACATTAACAATGCATACATATTAAAAAATAACCTTAAACTTACAACTGTAGCAAAAAGTATCGTTACAACTTTTGGTCTTAATTTTTTCCGTCTAGCCCCCTTTCGCAACGCGCGATAAGGAACTTTCGTTCCAAAAACCCGATAAAATTTGTATATAGTAGTTTAAATTCAGCAGCGATAGCTCAGTGGGGAGACCAACAGACTGCAATGCAGAGGGTCTCGGGTTCGAACCCACGTCGCGCACCTCTGACTTTCGGAATTAATATGACTTTTCGAAATTATGTGCGTAGTGATTGACAATAATCGCCTGCGCCGTGCCTCGGAGAGCACGCTAAACCGTCGGTCCCGGCTGCCATGAACACCTATGGCAGTCGTTATTGGGAAGTCAGTGCCCTCTAATATCCTGACACTGGTCTAGCCTTAGGGTATCTTAGGGGTTAGATAGCAGTCCCTCCGTGTAAAAACTGATATCCAGTCAAATCCGGTTAGACTAGAAAGCCGACCCTAAGTGACTTGGGAATAAAAAGGCTAGGAAGAAGATAAGTTTAAATTCAATGTGGAAGAGTCACGTAAAGATACGGCAATATTATATATACCCATATGTAATGTACTTGCTTCATTCACTCACATTACGAGGCTTTCATGCGTGCTCATCTAACGAAGAAACATTTTCGTCAGTAGAGTAGTGTGATAGTAAATAGTATGGAACCCTAAAATGCGACGTTTTTGCAGTAACCTTATTGCTACGAGTCGCAATGATGTCCCGTCGCATCCGCGTCGCTGTCCGTCTGTAGTCGGCCTTAGTAATCGCATTTATTGCTATTTGTTCGTCCTGTTTTCATTTCCAAATGAGTTTCTCACGGCTACCGTATTTTGATTTTAGAGGATTTTCAAAGCATTGAAGTTTTATTTATAGATTGTGTATAACATATATATTTATTCTGAATAGGCTTGCGTTTGACCGCGATCTCACATGATGGGAAGCCACGATGTATACTAATGTATTTTCTGATAAAAAAGTGGCTTCATCTCATAGACGTATCTATAGTTAACAGTCGTAAGTAATAATGTATTTCTAGTGTTCAAAAAAATATTGATAAGTACACTGAACTCCAAATTTGAATACCCTGTGTTGTGGGGTCCGGATTCTACCGGAATACATACTTGAAAGTTATAAAAGTAAGTAATGAAAAAAAAGAGATAGGCACGTGTATGTATGTGTGTTTATGCGGGAGTGTACGTGTGCTTGTAAGTTTGTATCATATAGGTAGAAATAGTTATGATACTTATTTTTTTAAATTTTAAGCGACCTTGTAGGATGCACGCGATGCCGCTTATCATAATAAAATCTCATAATAACATCCTAACTAATATTATAAATGCGAATTTCAGTTTGTTTGTTTGTTACGCTTTCACGCCTTAACTATTTGACCGATCATCATAAAATTTCGCATATACGTTGGCAAGAGTACGGAAAAAGATATGATGATGATCTTGATAACGAAAAGTAGTGAACAACATTGAATGTTCCATTCGTAGGGTACTTTCAACCAGAAAACAGTACTGTTACTAATCTAAACTTACCGAAATTTATGCAAGCGAAGCCACGGGCAAAATCTTGTACACATATAATGTTAAGGCTTATTCCTAAAGGAATAAGCCTTAAGCGTTCCAGGTAAACCTGGAACGCGCCTTGCATGGTTGCGGGGGAGAGGAAGTGCGCGGGCGCCGGAGCTCGGCACGGCGGACACCGCGCTTCCGTCCAGACTTCGATGAACCACACGGCATCGCGGATACGTAATGTTTGTCACGCGCGGTAGCCATTTTATATGAACAGTGCATTCGAGTCTTACAATATATTTATGTTCTCTATTTGTTGTCTTATTGCTCGCCCAAACATATAACTTGAATATACGCATTCATTTTCTTAGGTACAGTAAAACAACTGATTATATAATAAATAATATATATGGTAATAGTCATCACGTACATCTAGAATCGCAATGTGGGCAAAGTTGCTAAACAATCTCAATCGCAAAGTCGCAATCCTACAACCAATGTAACATTTACATTTATTTGTTAATTCATCTATGTGCTATCCGTCTTCCGTATATTTATAACCGATCGGCGATCGGACCACTGCCCCGTACTTGACTCAGCGGCTAGTATTGAGAATAAATAAAAGATTTGAAACCACAGCGGCATGATTGGATGATTTTGTGCCTGATCAAGATTGAATGATATAGGGCTTTACACTACCTATAGATTATTCAATTTCAATGTATTTTGATTTATGTATAACTAGCTATTGTCCGCGGCTTCGCTCGCGTTAATTTAGAATTTGACAATCAATTCGGGTTGTACTCTGCTTGTAATAATATAATTCAATCATGATTCGAATGACACGTGGCGCCATCTATTATCATAAGAACGTTATTGTTGTTTTCCTCGGGAACTGTATTTTTTTTCGGGATGAAGGTAGCCTAAGTCCGTTTTTGTATACCTGACAACGTATATGCAAAATTTCAGGATGATCGGTTCAGTGGTTTAGACGTGAAAATGTAAGAAACATACAAACAAACAAATTCATTTTCGCTTTTATAATATTAGTTAAGATTAGGATATATTTAGGAGCCTAATCCTAAGATTAGGCTGGTTTTTGACTGTAAGTTTGTATGATAATCCTAACTAATATTAATAAATGCGAATGTGAGTTTATTTGTTTGTTACGCTTTCACGCCTGAACTACTCGACCGATCATTATGAAATTTCGCATACACGCTGTCAAGGGAACAGAATAGGATATAGGGTACCTTTCATCCAGCAAAAAGTACGGTTACTAATCTAACCTAACCTACATTTAGGCGAGCAAAGCCAAGGGCAAAATCTAGTTATTAAAATGTAAATGCCTTTGTGACGTCAAAGATTTTGAAATTTATTTAATCTATTGAATCGCACCGGCATACCGGCGGCCATAGGTATTCTATTATGACTGGCATTCTAGCCATTGACAAGTTAAATTGCTATAGCTTTATTGTAAATCATAGGTACCTATAGAAGATGTTAGCAAATATAAAATATCAATCGATGTCCAGCCATTTGGACATATGTATCTAAAATTTATTTTATCTAGATTGCTACCGCAATACTGGAACAGAAAACTCAACAACACTTTGCTTGACCCGGGCAACGAAAACGGGACCTCAAGCAAAGGAGTCGCATTCACTACTGCTACACCAGCGATGCAGTCAGTCATCCAGGCTAAATTAAATTATTCTGGACCAAACAAAATTTCGTCCTATGCTCGAATCAAATCCTACTATACTCAGTGCATAAGGCGAGGTGATCTTAATCATTGCGCTTTTCAGGTTATCAGAAGATCAGAAGAGTATAAGACTATGTGCTTGTTGTTTTCGCTCTTCAATAATACGCCTGGAATCAAACGGTACAGTTGCGAAACGCAGTGGATATTTTGTTACTGAGTCACAGGTTCATTCCCCGAATATATGTTTTGTTATTTTTATAAGTTCAGATATTTATAGTAGCATTATAGAGCTTGAATCATTTACACTTACATAATTCGTATTACGAAAAAATGACTAGGTAGTCTGTCAAGTCTTAAAATACCAGACATAATTAAAAATCTATTGTGTCTGGCCACCGGTGTGCTGCTGCGACTCAATAGGTTCAAATGTATGAAAGTAATGCATGAAAATATCATTAGAATAACCTCTAGCTATTTTAGAATTCATGCTAGATTTATAGGCGACTAGTATGCGGCTTCATATGAATCCTATGAGAATGCGTAAAGGGATTAAAAGTACCCTATGTATTAAACTACATAGAATATGGTCTATTATATGTGTACCAAGTTTATTTACATTACATTTATTTTGTTGGATCACATCATGGGCGTAAAACGCAACCAAATCCAAAAAAGCAAATTCTTTGAAGTGCCGTACAGCACGGATTTTGCTGCGGGCAAGAGGTTGACTCGTCGTTGCCGCTGCGTCGAATGATGTGTGCTTGCACTTTTACGCGCAACCGTAATATTATTAACACTGAATACCATCTTAGTGGTACGATTCTCCAAGAGAAAACCGAAATAAGAGATTTAGGCATAGTTTTTGATTCCAAATTAACATTTCTACCTCATATTGACAACATTATTAATAAATCGTCAAAAATGTTAGGTTTTATTATTCGTAACAGTAAATTATTTCGTAATCCAGATACAAAAATATCCATATATAACGCCTACGTACGGAGTAATCTCGAATATTGCAGTGTAGTGTGGTCTCCTCAATATCATGTGCATCAAATCAGAATAGAACGTATTCAGAAAAGATTTTTAAGACATCTTGCTTTTTCATGTCGAATACATAAACAACTGCCCTCGTATACCCAGAAGTTGACGTTTTTTGCGATGGATAGTCTATTGGTTCGTAGGCAGTTACTCGATATGACTTTTTTGTTTAAGGTTTTGAGAAACGAATTTGATTGCCCCTTGCTTTTAAAATTATTTGGTTTGCGTGTTCCTAGACGTGTGCCAAGGCGAGCACTTGTCGATGCTGGATTGTTGCAATGCCCTACCGCTAGAAGTAACTTAAAACAATTTTCTACCATTTCACGGCTGTCGAAGGCATATAACACAATTTGCGGTGAACTTGACATTTTTGCTGATAGCTTACCATCCTTTAAGAAAGACGTATTGAGATTGTTAAGAAGTTCTTAATTGCACCTATTTTCAAATTGAATTGTATCTTGTTTAATATGTATATTCTCTTGCTTATTTTGTTGTTTAAATTATTTACCTAACTGTTAACAGTGTTACTATACTGTGGATGCTGTGACACCTTCAAATGTTGTGCATTTAATTATTTTTTTTAAGGATGATTTTAGATATAAGAAACAATGTAACAACTACTGGTTGTCCAAATAAATAAATAAATAAATGTGTGTTCGAATTCCACTCGGGACAATTTATATAATCCACAAATATTTGTTCTAGGTCTACTTTATATCCATTAATTGTAGGCGTGTAAAATTCCCTACGATACAGGGCTGAATACCTGGTGCAGTTTTTTTTTCAAATTAAGAAACCAAGAGCCAACCTAGACTTAGATCTATTATTCCTTATGCTAAGATTACATTTACTTAACCCACCCATCAAATCTCAAATCTCGTGAGGTGACCCCACACCGAACATTCCGGGAAACACGACAATGTCTAATTTCCACCCCCTACTACAACTTGTTAGGGAAATCTCTACGATCAACGAACGGATATTAAACGGAACGAGACCATACATGGCCGGGTGTACATTATACATCGCAAGCTTAGTACGTGATAGAAATAATACAAGCTGAGTGATAAAGCAATGGTTGTGTAAATGAGAAAGTCACGTAATGAGACGTGTAGTGAATAGTACGGGGGACGATATCTGACGGTGACGCTGCGTTTTTTTATTCAGAAAATTTCGTGCTTTATTTGGCTCGCTTATTGGACTCGTGGCATAAGTGTGTGTTCAATACACTTCAATCAAAAGTCTTGGGCATAATTCCTAAGTTAGAAATGTCCTGTAATTAATGGATAACTTTGAAACTTCTTATAGTAGGACTGATGGCCGTACAGAAAAAAATATAAAAAAACTTTCCTAACTACTATCTGAGATATTATTGTTTTTAAATTACCATATTTAACTTTCTTGTACACTACGACCATAAATTAATGAATTCCATCGGTTTTTTGTTGTTTTATTATTAAACACTAATTATGTTAATAGATAGACAGTCAATAGTATGACTAGCTATTGCACCTTTTTAATATATTTTTCATAATTTCATCATCAGCCATCAGTTCTACTATAAGACATTTCAAGGTTATCCATTAATTACCGGACAGCCTGTATAAGAAAATCAGGGCACAGCTAGTCTAAAGTATGAAATATTCAAAACTAGTATTGTTGGCGGCTTCACTCGCATAAATGTATATTTTGTCTATAAATTTCTATCCCTTGAGAACAGTACTTTTTCTGGATGACATCATATGTCCCTTTCTGTACCCCTGACAATGATCTTGCAAAATTTCGCGAAGATCGGTCGAGTAGTTAAGGCGTAAATGTGTAACAAACCTACTCACACTTATAATATTAGTTAGGATGTAACTGCGACAATATTCTTTAGACAAATCGATTGATATCTTTGGCTACTACGTCACTTAATGATTAATATACCTACTTATATAAAAGGCACATTCTTTTAAAAAACTTGTCTTCCTAATTTCGTGTCTAGTAAGGTAATTAATCATTTGTAATTAATTATATATGAACGCCCTGTCCATAAACACGCCCAATTATTAACGCGTAAACTTTAGTGCTATTACAAAGCAGAGCTATTTATTATTTACTAGTTGTTGCCCGCGGTTCCACCCACGTTTATTATTACTGCTTTGCTCCTTTGACTCGTAGCATGATGTTATATAGGATATGTTACTTCTGGATAAATAAACTAATGGTCAAATAATGATGAAAATTGATTCATTACAAACAAAAATATAATATATTATATATATTGATAGATTAACCGAGTAGGTACCTATCGATTAAGGTTATTTTGCTTAGGCTGGCACCCATCCCAAAAATAACTGATTATAAATTGTAAATAGGTATATAAGATTCAATAATTTCGTTGATTGTCCTTCGATGTTCGTGCTTTGAAGTAAATAAAATATATTTTTTTACGTTTAAGTTTGTACATATAGGTATAGTTTTGTTTCTTTGTAATTAATTTTATTTTCAATTTTAGCAGGAAGTAAGTGTATTTTTGTTGTATATATTTTGTTATCTTTTGATTTTCTCAAAGCTCTAAATGAATTTCGATAATTTATATGGGACCAATCTGAAGTATCACCACCCAAACAAAAAAGAATCATCAAAATCAATTATTTATAATTAGCGAAATGATCGTGTAACAAACGTACAAAAAATATTCAGTCGAATTGAGAACCTGCTTCTTTTTTGAAGTCGGTTAATAATATTAGCTTATAAACTTGCCTTACCCCCGTATCGAAGGAAAGATACTTCCTTATGGCAGTCTCCAGTCCAAAAACCCTATGCAAAAACATTCAACAAACACGTTCATAATACTCGTATTATATAGACAGTCAAACCTCGCGTGACAACCTACACTAAACTCCCGTGTATAACTCACTTATAAATCGCTACCTCGTCACGGCTAAGCACCGTAACATCTGCCTGAAATTATTGCAAATTTTTATTTACTACCTACAAGTGCTGCTATGGAATACTAACGATTATCATTAAGACTGTTCTCGAGAGGCAACGGAGGGGTGAGCAGAACAAATGAGCAACAGTTACCGAGGACCAGGTGGGCTTGAGATATTTAATCGCTATGTTTCTCCTTTTAAATGATAGTAGCTTCGTTGAAGTATCTGTGCTTTTTTCGAGCAAGTTTATTGACTGAAGCGTTTTAATGGCTCCGTTGAAATTTCAACGGAGCCATTAAATCGAAATCACGAACCACCAACAATTGTTGGTGGTTCGTGATTTCGATCTTGATTTCGATGGATTTTAGGAGGTATTTTGTTGCAGGATGTTTAATTTATTATAATGGTTTAAATTAAATAAGTACAAAATAAGTATTAAATTTAAAAATTTATTTGTTTGTGAAACATATTTAGGTTTTTCGAGTACTAATTAGGTGTTGGAAAGATTCTAGAAAGACACTTCGTTTATGGCAATTCAGTCAAATTTGAGAATTGTGTTGCCGATAGTTAAATTGTACTAGCAATGCTTTCGTATGATATTTGAATGTATCAACAAATATGTAAAAGATTCGTGAGCCGTGTCTTTATCCTGCAAAGTAGGGACTGCGTTGATTTATAATTTTATTTTATTCGAATGCAATTGTGCAGATCGTTAAAGACAAGCTTCAAAAACTCGGAAATAGAAAATTATATTATTATCTACCCTCGTTTTACCAGCTATCTTCTTAGGTTACTCGTAATAGTAGTATTTATTTGCTGTTTATCGAATAAATTTCCCGACTTCGTGTTGCTACTGAAAATCACGTAATTAAACTTTGGCAGTCCCGGGAATTGAAATTATGATACTACGATAAGATTAATTTCCAGTACGTACGTAATCTTTTTAAATATACAATAAAAATATCAGTAAAATATAAAAACAGGTTATAAAATATAAAATAAGATATGATCAGTCTAAATTAAAGAATCCCTTCTACAATCTGTCCATCCATCACAGGTAAGCTGGCACCCATAATTTTAAATTAAAAAATGACCTCGGACGATAATCCATTAAAGCTCAATTCACATGTCATAAAAATTGTACGCGGTGTCCGGGAGGATAGCCGGACGGGAGCCGGACGCGTCCGGATCAGGCACAGATTACCGGACAGCCGGGAGATATTAAAACATCACAGCTAAATAACAGAACGATTATCACGAAAGCTTTTTAACGGTTGACGAGTGGTTCAAGTTGGATACTTCAGAGATCATACTATGTCATGATTCATAGTTTACGGAGGCTGTTTAATCTAGGACATCGAAGTTCGCAAACTTCAAGGGAATGCTTTCGAAATTAAAGGATCAAAAAAGGTCATTTCTGGAGGGCATACGACAAGAATACTAGTAATTTATTTCATGGAAGTCTTTAAAGCTATCATGTTTTAGTACTTCGCTCTATCTAATCGAATAAAACTGACTAGAATTTACCATGCTTTTTAACTTTTCTCACACTAAAGCTGCAATATATATGCAACGAGCTGCAATATATATTTTGCTACTAGACGACGCGTAACTAACAAAAATCGTTATATATTATTAAATATTAACTCGTCTGCGTTATTAGGTACAGTTTGTAATTTCAAATGCGTAAAGTTAATATAATCATTAATAGTTTGCTGCCGTTATACCCTCAATTTATAGCTCAGCCTCTAATGTCCATGTGTTGACTAGGTCTTCTTTAATAAGACTAGACTGTTACGTTCACATGTCATATTGAATCTTATTCTAGACAACATCTGCTCAGCAATTCTTTTGGCGTCTTTAAGAGCTTTTTGGAAGGTAGGAAAAACAAATAAACGTTCTCCAAAATATTATGTCGCACAACGCAACGTATGACGTCAGTAGCTCCTAGGTCCCCTCACAATGTGTTACAGGTGACGTCATACAAATCTCTCTTATCTTAAACCACACATCCAAACAGTTATATTTTAACAGCCATTCAGAATTGTGCGATATTATTCATTCGAATGTTTTAATGTTCACGTAATGGAGGCTCTGCTGTCCCTAAATAGGGCCGAGCGAGATGAACCGGCGTTAGCGAAGCTTTTTTATGTGACGTCACGTCGAGTGAGATTTTTAGATGATAAAGTGGAACAGTTAAAGCAATTCATTGTGTTACAGATGGCTGGTGTAATAAAGTCCTGGTTTTTTTGTAAGAGGAATGTATTAGATATAATTTCTGCTACATAACCTTACGACAATAGTCGGCAGGTGTAAGTAGAGTCGTAGTACACTCACATTTCAGCAGTTATGGTTTTAAATGTTATTTGGTCTCATTTCGGAAACTATACTACAGATTACACTACCCTAGTACCTATTTGTCTATAGGAGAGATTGGTCATCTGTCATACAGGTTTCTACCTAGTACGGAAACCAGTCTCTCACACAGATTATCACTTCTTGAGTTCTATATTTAGGTTAAAATTGATTTCTGTAACTATTTTCTGTGTGATTATTCCTTCTCATGAATGATTTATTATTATTATTATTTCATAGAAAAAGCATATTGACGTCTTGCGACATATACAGACAGATCTAGTTATGTTGTTACTGAGAATTTTTGGACAGAAAATCCCTAAGGGTTTGATTCCCGGTTGACTGTCCAACTGGGAATTTAATCCTCAAACATCTCAAGCACGAATATACCATCGTGACAGTTAGGTAACAGGCAGCGAAAAAAAAAAATCGACGCAGAATAACTAACAGAAAGGCATATTTAACGGCCTCGATGGCGTAGTGGTTAGTGTAACCGACTGCCACGCCTGAGGTCGCGGGTTCGATTCCCGCACAAGTCAAACATTTGTGTGCATGAACATGGATGTTTGTCTTGGTCTGTATGTTCCTATGTATAATATGTATGTATTTACAAAAAAAATGTATATATGTATGTTTATCCATTGTCTAGTACCCATAGTACAAGCTTTGCTTAGTTTGGGCTAGATGGTATTGTGTGTATGTGGTAGAATATATATATATATATATATATTAAGTGGCGTTAACGCCAACGGATAAGGTATTGGACTTGCGATCAAGAGGTCACGGGTTCGAAACCCAACCATTGCACTACCGACGTGAACCTACTCCTAACACAAGCGTTTTAGCTTAGCTGGAGGGGTTAACAAGAATACTAATAATTTGAAAACCAAACTGCTAGAAATCTTTTAAATAAAGAATATATCTGATGTGATCCGGTGACTGAACAATTAAAGCACAAAGCCTGTACTGCCGCTAGCAGTACTAGTGGGAGTTTTCCTTCGGGTTAGGTTTGAGAACTTTCGTGTAATATATCTGCACTATGAGTAATATTGGTTATTATAATTTATAACTACCCGACTGTTACATATATATTTTTTTATTTTTGTTTATTAAATTAAATTGTGACTTGTTATTTTTCTATGTCATTAAGCTTACATTGTACTTATTAGTAAGTTGATCATTAGTTTAATAATAATAATAAATTTATTAATTGACACCAAAGAAAGTACAGGGTAGTATTATGAGTACATTTATTTAGATTAATGTCCCACGCGCTAGGAAAATCCTGTGTTGCGGGGGACATCCATCCGTCTTTCATAGTGATTATTATCATTTTGCGTACTGTATTTTAATATTATACAATAGTAATAATAGTGTGCGTGTGTGTACGTGTGTGTGTGTGTGTGTGAGGGTGTGTGTGTGAGGGTGTATGTGTGTGTGAGTGTGTGTGTGTATTTGTGCGCGCGTGTGTGTATCTGTGTGTGTGTGTATGTTCAGTCTATTTAAACGGTGATTTTATCAAGTTTGTAAGAAGGGTGGCATAGCAGTGTAACACAGGTCTGTGACCTCGCACGGCTGCTATAGTTATTCTAAATATGTACAACTTAGCTGTATTATGTGTTTAAGTGTAGATTAATTTGTATGATTTGTTTTTTGTTACAAATAAAGTTTATTATTATTATTATTTTTTTTTCACGGGTATATTCCTAATACGTTAGGAAAATACCCGGCCCTTTGGGAAGCTTACACGGAGACATGGGTCCAACGTGAAGAGGCCCTTCGAGAGTTTTAATCAAAGGTGGGATGGAACACCTACAGCGGCACTAGCCGCAGCAGGCGTAGGACTATCGCTACGTATGGATTCTAATATATGGGCTATGGGTATAGGTGTTTGATGGTCTGGTATATTGGTAACTATGGATGATAAAACGGCGTCTGCCCTGAATACTCTAATAGCATCAATCGAATGGACAGATGCTGACTCGCCAACTCACTAGATGGGCCCCCTAAATAGCCACCATAGGCATACAAGCCAGCAGCAGAGGGCAACACCGGCGCGATTATTATTATTATTATTATGATTCCATACGGTAACCGCTTACCATCAGGTTTGATGAGCGAAGGACTAAGGAAGTACCACCACAGTTTAGAAAACTGGGGTAAGAGTAGTAATACTGTTACTCATATACTACCTCTTTACGGTAGCCGCTGACCATAGGGTAAACAATATGCTTGCTTTACTACCGTTAAAAGAAAAAATATAATATCGTGCTCCTACCTTCCACTACTACTTTGTACTTTCGTAATAACCTTCCATAGGCTTCGCTTTAATATCAGATGAGCTGTAAACTGGTATGCCACATTTGTTCAAAAAGAAAATTAATATCAAACTAATATTGGCCATCAATAAATTACCATCTACCTAAAAGGCTTAACCTCAGGCAACCCGCCAGTGTCTTATAAGTTCTATTTCCTTATCAAGGTCAACTTACTTAAGTTTTCAAGTGGACAGCTTAACGAAGATTAATAAAGGTTTATGGGACTTCGGTGACAGTATACTAAGTATTGTCCCTTGAGCAAAAACTGACACTTTCACAAAGGGTACTGAACCTTCAAGGAAACTTACTTCTGATAATCCTAATCCTAACTAATATTATGAAAGCGAAAATGAGTTTGTTTGTTTTTACCTTTTCACGCCTAAACCACTGACCCGATCATTCTGAAATTTTGCATATACATTGTCAGGTGTACTGAAACGAACATAGGTTACCTTTCATCCCGAAAAAAATTACTTTTCCCGAGGAAAACAACAATAATTTTCTTATGATAATCGATGGCGCTACGTGTCTTTCGAATCATGATTGAATTATATTATTACAAGCAGAGTATAACCCGAATTGATTGACAAATTCTAAATTAGCGCGAGCGAAGCCGCGGGCAAACGCTAGTCTACAATATAGTTTTGATGACTGTGACTATTTTATTCACGGTGATACTCTAGTCAATACTAAAAGTACTAGTATGTTCCATAGCTATGTCTAATAGAACACACATAGAATCAAGGTCCTTTCTGAATTTTGGAGCAGATATAACGACTATATCCAGATTTTGGTAAATGTTTGTTTGTCTGTCGCTATTGCATTTTTTATATATTTACGATAATGGCGGCCAAGTATATTGCTGTTTTTCGGTCATATTACCAGACTCTGCTTCTTAATACTTCCATACTAAATTCGCTTTGAAGTTTTTAGTTAAACTTAGCGCACAAGTAGATTAAGATCTTGGTTAACATATTTCATACTTTTCACTTCGGCAGATAGTTAAGAATTTCTAAAATACTCTATTTATTTGTTTGTTCATAGAATATTTTTAAAGTTCACCAGATTGCCCTGTTAGTCTTATTGTCATGATTATAGATTTTCCCCTGGCTTAGCTCATGACGAAAGCAAATATTTGTACAATGTTTAAATATTTGACATTAAGAGCATATGCCATGTAAAATATGTCATTTTCCAAAAGGCTTATGACCATATTATGCCTATAATTTTTCTTTGAACAATATTTACCTATCTTTGTTGAATAAATTAAATTGAATATTTCAATATGATTGTTTCTGCACTCAAATCATTATACACCTGAAAGTATTCACATCGGCTCGTTGGATTAAATTGATTCAGAGTAATATAATTTGGGATGTATTTTAAAATAACAACGTTTATTTATTTCCTTCAGTCAGTTTTCCGGTTCGAAGGACAACTAAAACAGACCCCTAAGGAATTGCGTAAGTGATATAACTCTTGAAGATATTTATGTTACATAAATACTCCTTTATAAGCAACCATTGAACAAAGAATTGGTATTGCTAGCGAAACAGCGTCGATTAGATTCTTACTCTTTACAACTGGCAATTGAATCCCCTTTAGACTTAGCTGAAGTACGAGTAGATAAGGTTATTCATTAAAATTAAAAATTACAAATGTTTTATTTCGATATCACTTACATAACTACTTATATCTAGGGATGGAGGTATTCTTTTAAGTATTAAATGATACCTGTTCGGATACACCCCTCTTCCATAACAAAGGTTACACAGAGTAATGATGCCGTGGTTTAACATAAGTAACCTCTTAAATTATAATAAATGTGTGTGAGAAAACCTAAGAACGCTTTACCGACCTCAAGAAAAGAAAAGCTTAAAAATCTGTTGAAATAACGTTATATTCAACGCCAAACTGAAAACCAAATTTACAGCAGGTATTAAAAATACTATCAAAATAAATCTCTTCGCAAAACTAATCACTCTAGTAGAGATACATCCATTCCGTTTCGAAAAACGTATCTCCGTTTTTTTATAAAGAGCTTGAAACTGCGAACGTGACCGTGGTATTAAGGTTCGGATCCCGTCCCGATTGCAAATGGCCGGAGATACAAGGATTGAAATTAAATTAGTATTTTATATCAAGATACTGTTTTTGTATGGGTAAATATGGGTTTTGAAGATAGCTCAATAGCTATGAAGTGGGTGCAGACTTGATAGTTTCTGTAGCAAAGTCTTTGAAGAAACTATGTCATTGTTTTTCATAGTTTTTTTTTTTGGCTAGCATAATTAACTGATATACAGCAGTTTTGCACAGCTGCAATATGTAGGTAAACATAATTATTAGTAAGCTTGAAAGTGAGGCCTTTTTTTTAAATCTTGTTATTGTTTTTTGGCTTTTCTGATCGATCGATCTGCTTACCAATACCGTTCGAAATAGGCATCCTGTTTGAATGACTATTATTAGCCTACTTGTGAACAGACAAATGGTCATGAAAGGTATAAAGGATCCAAAAAAAATAGTGTGAATCAAATACCCTACTATTAAACTAACTAGCATGAAATAGTAATTTCATCCATACGAATAGAAAGTATATAATAATAATTGCACGTTTTGACTTCGACTGTGACGGCTAACAATAAAGGCTTTGAAAAATTTAGAAAAATGTGACTCACACAACCCACTAGACAACAAATTTAAAAAACATTGTAGCTATAAGCAACAACATTTTACAGCACTCGTTTTTCCAAATTAAAGCATAAGATGAAATACATATTTACCCCAAAATCCCTAACTCATTTTCATAAATATATCATCAACAAAGGTTTTGTTTATACGAGACCTCGTTTATTTGAGTTTTTGCAAAATCCTTTCACCACACGCGCCTTACTTTGGCCCATTACGGTAATAATACGAAAATATTAATTTTACAACAGTAAACATCTAATCTGATTATTATATTATCATAATGTTTATAACAAACATGAATGTATAAATATTTGTTTTTTGTATTTGGTATACAAAGTAATTTTTGTAATTATTAACGGTGATAGCTTTTTCTGATTTTTTTAAAGGCGCGTTTAAATTCAGAAGATGTTGATTTAGGATGCCTCGGCTCACTAATTTTATTAATTTAAGTTATGTAACCAATTCTCGTAGTACTTTAGAGTAGCATACTGTGATTATATTAGTAATACTTGTAGGCTTTTGTTGATAATATAAATTAAACGCAAATATAGTTGCAGCAGAAATACATACAGTGCATTTTGAATGTTTATTAAGGCATACGAGCGTTCTAAACTTGATGCCTATATTCTAGAAATTTTAGACCCATATGCGATCGTTGCTTTAGCTGACTAGCGTTTCAAACTTTATTCGGTAGTTTAAAATGTCCTCCAGACCGATTTTCGGTCACGGTGGCCAATCTTAATGGAGACTTGTCATCAGCGCAGGAGATATTATAGTGCACAAGTGTGTGCGCAAACACAAGTGCACGATCTGTACCCTAACTCTCATAACACGATGGGACGGCAATCTGACACGACCGGAGAGAGTTCAGGCGCAGGGTCAATGGTTTTACGTGCTTTCTGAGGCACGAGAGTTTCTAACACCATCAACTGCCTAACTTGGGGCTGGTAATGAGATTTTTAACAGAAAAACCCAATAACTTTTTGTTAGTCCGTCCTGGGATTCAAACCCGAGACCTCATGCACGGCATTCGCATTTATGGTAGGGCTGCTGCCAACAGGGACTGGTTTGGTAAGTCTTAATCCAGTAAAGTCACATGTCATTGACAGAGTCTAAGTTTAGGCTCAATGGAAGACTGATTACACAACTAATATATTTTAAATAGAACAAGCAAGAAAACGTGGACTTATACAATATGACATAATTGAAAATATGATCGATCTCCAAGTCACGAAAAGATTTATTGGATTTTCTGTTAGCCAATTCTTTCAGCCAGCAATAAAATTGATTGGTTTTTCGACCAGCCATTCCACCAGCATGTTTAGAGAACCCTTAAGGTAGGCCTTGAAGATTTTCTAAACGTAGCTGGTGGAACATCAATGTTATACTACATTGATGTTCCACCAGCTACGTTTAGAAAATCTGTCTATATCTTATATAGAAACATGACTTTACTTAGGTATAACATGAGTTTACGACAAATTGTCAATGTAAACGCACCATAATAAAAATGTATTCTTGTTTGAAAAGCCTATTTGCGGATTCAGAGGAGTTTTACTTTCTTTTAAATAAGGTTTCCTGTCGAGTCAACTTTTGCCGCAGTTATTGTCTTGTGATTTTTGCCAATTACTGTTGTGTGTTTTTTCGGAATTTGTGTTTTAAATGTCTCCTTCGGTTTGGTATTAGACAATAGCTACTTTTTATATAACAGATGTAGCAAGTAAGTGGCAATACGGTTTGTCTAGTAGTAGAGTTAAATGTCAAATGACAGAAAGCTTTTACTGTCATTTAATAAGGATACACGATTCAAACTGTGGCCTAATTGCTATTAAAACGCTGCTGTCTGAGATATCCCCACTTTAGCCGCACTTTTTCTTATATATAAATATAAAATATTAATCACTCTCTTTTTTTACAACTAATGTTCTCACAGTCAGAATAACTCAAAAACAATTAAAGGCAAACATAAATTAACCTTGATAGACTACCTTACCTCATTACATATATTTAACGAGTAATTATCTTTTAATAAATAATGAGCTTGTAAATAATTGCTATAGAAGATGAGACTACTGCCCTTTCAAAAATCATGGCATTAAAGAGATTTTCCAAAAAGCAAAACACAGTAAAATATTATCTAATCAGGTGATCGAACCCGTGATCTCCTGATCACCTGAAGACATACGCTCAAACTTATTCCAAAAGACTAGAGACGCAATCAAAATATATAATATGATAACTTTAACATGACTACTATAAAACTAGCCGATGCAGAAATAACTAAAACACTCCAACAACTCTAACCAAATTTAAAATTCATAAAGGTTTGGACTAAACTCAATATCTGCGAGTAAGACGGGCCATTAGTTGTGAATTGAGAGGTTCCGAACTGGCGGCCTGCCAATGCACACCTTATACAAGTTTGTAGTCAACACACAATTCGAGAATTGGCGAGTACCACTGGCCGAATGGGATTCTGTGATTGGTGATACGATGTATAGGAAATAATGAGTTCGTGATTCAACACATACATAAATGAAATGACACTTATTTTACTCGTAGCACGGATGTCTGTAATATACTATCACGATCTAGCGACACTGCTGACGCTTTAGTTTTATATAATCAGGCCCAAGTATGCAGTAGCGCGGCACTCTAACTACACATAAAATAATCATTCTAAAATAATAAATGGCCTGTGTAATCACACAGAAGATTCATACTTTTGAAACTGCCATATATAAGACAATGGCATTTTCAGTAATATTCATAAAGATATTCGAGGTAAAAATACAGGAGACACTTCGTCTTGTTTTACACAGCAATTAAGACAATGTCTCGGGTGTAGCACAGTTTGAACCGAACACCACACACATAACCCATTGGTGAAGTGGTTTGAATGCTCAGCTCACCACAACTAATATTACACCATGTGTTATGGGTTTGATCCTTACACGGGAGAAAATTGAGATCAATAAAAAATTGTTCGCTTTTTATAAATAAATACTCGGGCAGATCAGTTATTTTCAAAACAATTTACGATGAACTAGTTGTGTAGAACATATCAGGTATACATCTATATTTGTAAACATAAATCCAGCTTACCGTTCTACGCCGAATAATGACAAAAAATAATAGAGATATCCAATTGCTGTAAACATCTAAACGATAATCTTTAGCTTGAAGCTATTTGTTCAAATGTTAACTATAACAGTTCAACAATAAAGCACAAATTCTAGTTTCAGCTCAAATATCTCGCAGCCTAAAGGTATGTTTTGCTTCTGACACTTTTTGGGAACAGGTACGATGTCCTGTTTTATTTTTTGTATCAATATTTCTTTGGTATATTTTAATAAATAACGAGATATAATATATAGATATACAAGATATGAAGTAAAGTTTTGAATGCTCGATGTACCAGTCGCAGATTTTCGTAGCGATATGACCGACATCTTAAAACGAGGTTTCAAGACAGTCACGTCTAGAGGGTATTATTATCTCAGCACACAGCTGTTTGGCTGTGTCTACCTCTGACATTGCTAAAGTCTATGAACGGTTGATAGCACTTACTTACTATCAAGTGGGTTACTTACTCTTTTGCTACAAAGGTCAATAAAAACTTAAATCAGGAGCAACAACGTTTACTTCGAGGATAAAAGTTACCATAATTACATTCATAATCTCATGACTATATATAACTATATCCCCAAAGAGGAAGGTAGAGGTACAGTATAACCAGACTTTACCAGCTAAGGTTTTAGATCCCACATAATAGGAGACAGATAAGCATGTTGCCTCTTTTCAGGAAACAGTTCAATAAATCGTCCAGCTACTAAAAGGTTTTGATAGAAAATCCCAATCTCTTTGCTCGACTCGTGAATCCAAAATAAAAATCGAAACTTCAGCAGCTCCGCCAAGGAAGTTCGATAATACCTTCAAATTTACTAGAAAAGATTCCTATGTAAAATTAGCCGTAGATCGTCCAAAAGAATTTTAGGAAAAAAATTCTAATGTAGCACTTCAAAGGAACTGTTATTAGTACTATTATGAATATATATAATACAGCTTCTATTTATTTAAAAGTTGAACACAAATATCCTTTTAATATTTTCCATAATGTTCTACGTATCCGTCACTCTCGCAACATCAATATATATCTTTGACCGATAAAAGTATTGGATAACATTTGGCAATATTTCAAGCTACAAAATGTTACTTCAATCCCATTTCATTCCGATGTTATACACTTGAGGAAATAACTATACATTGTGTCATAGATAAAAATATAATATACTTATAGATCTAGACTTAAACAATGTAACTAGGTCTCAACTGTTACCTACAGTTGAAATAGATTCACCGAATATTATAACCAAAAATTGTAACATAACTTCAGACCAGTTATTTCGTGTATAATCATATCACTGTATTGCACCAAAATATAAATGGCCTTTTAAATAAGTCAGATATGTTTACTGTTTGTTTGGACGAATTGAGCCGTAAAGGTAAAAATGTCGACGTGCTTTGTATTTGCGAGCATAATATGATAGCTTCAGACATAAATATATTAAATGTCCCTAACTTTAAATTAGCTACCTATTATTCGAGAACATCCAGACATGGAGGTTCTTGTATACTGGTAAGAACTGATATTAAATACAAAATTATTGATCGTGTAAACAGTTTTAGTGTACCTAAGGTTGTTGAGTGTTGTGGTATAGAGTTAACTGATCATAATATTATAATAATATGTCTTTACAGGATTCCACAAAATATAGATGTAAAAAATAGGTTTGCTATATTTTTAAACAGATTAGACAAAATCCTCAATCTATTCTCTTTTAAAGTAAGAAAAAAATGTATTGTTTGTGGCGATTTCAATATTGATTTTTTAAAGGATACTACACATTCTCAACAATTTAAACATTTTTTAACAGGCTTTAATATGAAAGTTGAAATTAATATGCCTACTCGCTTGAGCAGCGGCACCTGTATTGACAACTTTTTACATAATATACGTGGATGCAAAAGCGAAATATGTGAACTAGCGGTTTCAGACCACACTGCCCAATTATTGCAATGCCCTGTTTCTAAAACATGCAGATACAATTACTGGTTTACAAAAAGGCGCGATTTGTCTAATGAAAATGTAAATAAGTTTATTAGTTGCATAAACAATCTCAGTTTTTCTGAAGTATATGAAGAAACAGATGCAAATATAGCTTTTAATATATTTCATAACACTTTCTTACTGTTCTATGATTTATGTTTTCCGAACATTAAAGTAAAAATTCCAACCAAAGCTAAATCGAAGTGGATCACTCGTGGCATTAAAGTTTGTTCAAAAAGAAAGCGTGAGTTGTTGTGGAAGTATAGACAACGGCCCACCATAGAAAATAAATTAAATTTTAAATCATTGGCTAGCAGACTCAAGAAAATAATACAACTGACACAAAGGTCACAGAATATAAATTATATAAATTCTGCTAATAACAAAAGTAAAGCCACTTGGAAAATAATAAACAAAAATAAAAATAGGTTACCCGTTAACAATATTGATCAAATAACTATTAATAACCATTCTTTAACACACCCAACCGCAATAGCAGAAGCTTTCAACGATTTCTACGTGGATTTAGTAGAGACGGGTAGCCCACCAACACAAACTAAATCACAAAGCTACGATTTTTGCAAGAAATCTACATCTATGTTTATGGAGCCTACCACACCCCGAGATGTACATCGGATAATAAACAAATTAAAAAATACAGCAAGCACCGGCTATGACGACATTAATACTAAAATAGTAAAAATGGTATCGGTACCAATATCACCCGTATTAAGTCAATTAATAAATAACTGCATCGTACAGGGTGTATATCCTGAAAAGCTAAAGATGTCTCTAGTTAAGCCACTCTATAAAAAAGATGACAAAGAAAATATGCAATCCTATAGGCCGATTGCCTTAGTACCTATATTTTCTAAGATTTTTGAAAAAGTAATTTATAGCAACTTGAATAACTATTTTGAAAAAAACAACCTATTTAGAGATAATCAGAAAGGATTCAGAAAAAACAAATGCATTGATGTGGCAATTTATGAGTTCTTGGAAATAATTATATCTAGAATGGACAAGAGAATGCCAGTCCAAGCACTTTATATGGACATGACGAAGGCGTTCGATTATGTGAATCACAAAATACTCGTCGATAAATTAAACGCCTATGGTATTCGAGGCAATGTATCCAAATTGATAGAATCTTACCTAAGCAATCGACAACAAATTACAGTTATTGATAAAATATGCCTTAAGTCTAAAACTGAAACTCGTTATAAGTCAAAATCAAGAATTATAAGATACGGAGTACCACAGGGTAGTACACTCGGCCCTCTGCTGTTCATTATTTATATTAATGACTTCCCATCTGCTACTAAGTTTCCTATGGTAATGTTTGCTGACGATAGCACCGTCGTATTTAACCATGATAATATACATACCACTAAATCAGTAATCGAAGAAAATATTGTGTCTTTAGTGAGTTGGCTGGACTCACAAAACCTAAAAATTAATTTACGTAAGACATCTATTATGAGTTTTGGACAAAATGAGAACAAAACAAGGGACATAGATATTAAATACAATAATCAACGCATAAGTGACATTAAAATAACAAAATTCTTAGGCTTGCAAATTCAAAATAATTTGAAGTGGAATTGCCAAATAGAAATGGTGTGTGGTAAAATAAACCGATATGCTTATGCCCTGCACATGTTAAATAAAACTGTAAATCGAGACGCGGTTGTTACTGCTTATCACGGATTAGTTGCAGCCACTTTAAGATATGGCATTATATTTTGGGGCAATGCAACTGGTAAAGAATTAGTTTTTAAGTCTCAAAAACGCTGTATAAGAGCAATATGTAACATTCACTTTACTGATTCATGTAAACCACATTTCATTAATTTAAAAATACTGACAATGCCATCAATTTATATATTTGAAACAGCTTTATTTGTAAAAAAAAACTGGTCAAAATTTTCAGAAGTAACTAGTAACCGTAGATTTGGTAAAATACATATGGTTCGAGCTAAAACTGCCTTATATCACAACAGCATATTCGTAATGGCACCCAAGATATACAATAAGCTGCCTAGATGTATCCAAACTGCTGAAAATTTACAAATGTTTAAAAATACTCTAAAAGAATTTCTTATTAACAAAGCTTATTATTCTGTTGATGAATATCTCGATGATAAAAATATGTAATAATAATAATGCTGTAATTATCATATTGACATAATTATTCCTATTAATATAAAATTAATTTAATTTTAGTGTGACATGTACACTGCCTCAAAGATTTCAAATTGTGACATTATAATTATTTTCTTTTTACTATTTTGACTGCAAGTATTATTATTTAAACTATTATTTAATTACTATCTGACTTGTAATTATTATATTTTGTAACTTTATTTCTATTGAATATTATTTGTACACCACATAATGTGGTAAGACGTAGTGGTACTTAAAAATAATAACACTAACACCTGTATCTAACCTATGTTTCACAAATAAAGGATTATGATTATGATTATGATTAGAAAGAGGTGTGTTATTGAAAGGTCAGTGTCCTGTATTATGACGTAATTGCTAACAATAAAACTTAAATTTAATCGTTTTGCGTATTTATTACACAGACTCGTGCCAATATATTACGTGAACGAAAGCTCTACTTACGCATGCTGTATTAGGCCCATTTCGCCAGCTTTAATTCTAGATCCCACGTAGTGCCTACTCTATAAGATATCCAACTCCGTGCCGCTACTAAAAAATCGCAGTAACACTTTGTTCGACATCTAGCAATCGCGCGTAAATATATGCTTGAATTAATGCCACTGTAGTATTGAGGAAATGTTAATGTATGAAATAAACTTTTTGTAACTAAAAACATGAGCAAATATAGAAATAGAAAAAATATTTATTCACCAAATAAAGAAATACATGTCGACGAGTCAAGATTCGTTTCCGAACGCAAACGTGACGTCACTACCGAGCCATGCTTGGACGCGACCGTTGGAGCGGGCGGGCATTCTATAATCGGAGCTCGCACCGAGCGGATGTGTTTGTTCGAAAATCATTGCTAGTGATTATATTGTGAATTCATTTAAATAAACGTTGTTAAATCGTTCTTCGTGGCTATTATTGCTCGAGGCTACCCGTCATGTCGGCATCCGACGAAAATACGCGCCCACTGAGTCCGGTGGCCGAGCTGTCTTCGACATACATATTCTCAGATGTTAATTGATAATTTAAAATAATATAATAAAAATAAATGTTTTGTTTTGCGAAAGACTTCAGTCCTACACTAGGCTAGGCCTGTCCTGTAGGTAGTCTTTTCATTCACATTTACAATAAAAAATATATCACACATTATACATTTACAATAAAATAAATATATCATATAAAATGTTTACAATAATTAACAAGATCGTATTTAAAATTTATAGTAAAATATATAAATAAAAATTAACAATTAATTTACATAGGTATAAGTTTAGAGTAAAAAAATTGAATATCAATAATTTCAAAATTATATTATTAAACTCTTTTAAATTAAATGTATTATAAAGGTCACTGTATCATCATAAGTCCAAATATATTGACAAACATTACGAATATATTGTCAAAAAGCTGTTAATTACCTCAAAAGCAATAATCTCGAATGGAATATTTAACGAAAATTCAAAGCCTTATTTATTTATTTTTTAAAAAGACTCCTCCCGCTATAGAACCAATTCCTGTATCGCGGGGGACTTTACAAATATTCAAACAACGGACATAAAGAACACCCAGACTCGGAACAACCATTTGTGGATCACACAAAGTTTTCTACCGTGTGGTTTTCGAACCCACAACACTCGTCGCAGTGGCAGTGGCGAGACGACTACTTAAACCACTACGCCACCCATGCAGTCAGTTATATAATTTTTGAAGTGAAAACTTCTTTAGCGGCGTTGTGCACCTTTTTCGTTATGGGTAAAAAATGTTAAACTCGCGTCAGGACACGTGACCTGATCGAAAATTTGTAAGACGGAGGGAGAATTGTCAAACTCGCATCAGGACACGTAACCTCATCGAAAATTCCTAAGACGGAGGGAGACTTGTCATGTTTGTGTACGATAGCGCAATAAATGAATATTGTATTTTACCACATAATGTTAGGATTTATACACATATTACCTTGATTTTTACACATATTTTAGAATTTATACACATTTTAGAATTTATTCGATACCTTTATTTTATTAAGTAGCACATGTACTGTATTAAATTATAATTATACAAAGTAGAACTTATAATTTACTTATTAATTAATTTGATGTATTCACTATATTTTACAGTTATTTATATTTTGTTTACACATAAATTATTGGTAGATTAATTTAATTAGTTTTCAATTTATTATTGCTTTAATAAGTCGCTGATTTGACTAATGCCCCGCCATTATGAAGTTATCGTTTTGTTTCATTCGTCATGGTGGTGTGGTATAGAGGTAGCTAGTCTGTAGAAAGTTAGCGCAGACGGTGTCGAACAGCAGTGAGAATAACACGTGTAAAGTAAAAATAAAACCAGTGTGAACTACGAAAAACGTTACGAGTTTTATTTCCACCTGACCTAATAATATATTATAGTACTTTTATACTGATAATAATCAAAGCAATTCGTGCAAAATTATTCCCTAAACATTCCAAAATATCAAAAATGCACAACGTTAATATTCAAGTTTTCACTTCTGCCGGCACTCCCGGAGTGCAACCCGTTGTTTTTTTTTAATTATAACTGACAACACCTGCGTTGTCCTTGCTCAAATAAGACACAAATAATTTCCTTACACGGGAAAGATGTATTGGTATCTTCCAAATTTCCAAATATTAATTGAAAATACCTATTGTATTTTAAATTTAGAAATTTCCCTGACTGTATCGGTAATATAGTTTTAATGTCCATGTTATATAGTCGATAAACCTTGTTTAAATACAAACCTTTTAATTTTATGATGTGGGCGAGGCTTGATGTCACTGTAAAGTTTTATTGCTTTTAGTTATAGTACTTTTATTGCTTGAAAATAATATGCGTTTATTATATTGACCTATAACTTCGTATGTAGGTATATCTTAAAGAAGACGAATAATACCCACGCTAAAGAGCAATATCAATAAAAAAAATCACCTGGTTGCACTCCGGGAGTGCCGGCAGAAGTGAAAACTTGAATATTAACGTTGTGCATTTTTGATATTTTGGAATGGTTAGGTAATAATTTTGCACGAATTGCTTTAATTATCAGTACAAAATAACTATCATTTATGTGGTAAAATACAATATTCATTTATTGCGCTATCGTACACAAACATGACAATTCTCCCTCCGTCTTACGAATTTTCGATCAGGTCACGTGTCCTGACGCGAGTTTAAAATTTTTTACCCATCACAAAAAAGTGCACAACGCCGCTAAAGAAGTTTTCACTTCAAAAAAATCAACGGGTTGCACTCCGGGAGTACCGGCAGAAGTGAAAACTTGAATATTAACGTTGTGCATTTTTGATATTTTGGAATGGTTAGGGAATAATTTTGCACGAATTGCTTTAATTACCAGTATAAAAGTACTATAATTTATGTGGTAAAATACAATATTCATTTATTGCGCTATCGTACACAAACATGACAATTCTCCCTCCGTCTTACGAATTTTCGATCAGGTCACGTGTCCTGACGCGAGTTTGACAATTCTCCCTCCGTCTTACGAATTTTCAATTAGGTCACGTGTCCTGACGCAAGTTTAACATTTTTCACCCATCACAAAAAAAGTGCACAATGCCGCTAAAGAAGTTTTCATTTCAAAAATTTGTAATCATATGTGATTCCGAATACAATTATTATAATAATATGGTAACGATAAGGTGATGTGATAAGAAAGCTTGCATCTGTAGCTACTGCTAAAATAATAGATTTATATATTAACCTCTTCTAAAATCTATATATTAATACAGGAAGCAAAGTCTTTGTACCCCTTTTTACGAAAATTGCGCGGACGCAGGAGTATGAAATTTGGTACAGTTAAAGTTTATACGGAGAAGCAGTGGTGAATCCTAATATTTTATAACATATGCATTAGAAATACATTAAATTAATAAAAAAACACTACACGCACACAACCATGCATTTGACACAAACAGTCAAATCGTGTTCGTAGTATTTCGGCATTGTTCGCCTGATGTCGTAGAATTCTTCGTAATTAAGGTTATATATGTGTGTAGAGTAGGTGAAATCAAATCAACATCAAAAATAAAATCAAAAATAAATTTGTTCGTTAGGTTACAAGGTAACACTTATGAATGTCAAAGTAACACTAAATTTTTTCTGTGAATTTACATTTACTGCCACGTTCGGCAAAGCAAGGGTACACCCTTGCTTTGCCGAACGTGGCAGCAGAACATGGTAGGGCTCATGAGAAGAACGGGCAAGAAACTCATGGCCACTCTTTTTAATCGCCAAGTTTACAATAAAATTTTGTTTACAAATCATAACTGTAAGGTGCTGCAACCATTTCTCCATGAATTACTACTGAACATACTCAAGCATTTAATAAAATTTGATGGTTGCCTCTAAAGCAGCAGTATTGTAAATATGAGCATCCACTTACATGTACATAAATAATCAAGACAAGGCATGATTGTAGTCCGTAGTTTAATCAAACTGTTTAAATAAAAATTTTGTAAGTAAATTATCGAATTCCACGAAACCAAGGTCGACCAGTCACCACAAGTAGCACCCGTTCACCAGTAAAACGCACGGTGTCTAAATGAAATGTGATTATAAGGGTATAGTTATAGTCAATAAAACCATAATAATGATCAAACTTAATATTTAAATGAAATATGGTAATTTCGACCACTTGACGACCGCTAGTATATAATTAATCTTAATTCATTCTGGTAGTCACTTCTCAGTTAGTCAGTTAGGAATCTAGAAACGTGTCAATTAGAGTGCAAAAGGATTGCTTTTTCTGACGTGAAACATAAACTATAGTTCCTGGAATAAAGATATCGTACATTGCTGCATTCTCTTGCAAAGTAACGCGTGAGTGTACAAAATAACCACTTTGACAATTCAAGAATCGAGCTGATGACCTCAAAAGCTAGTCGTTACACAACTAGACCTACAAAATGAACTAACAAAATAGACTTCCCTGAAAAAATACTACATATTTGATAGCGATGCTCGGAAATGATATATATTATATAGAGGGTGGCTCCATTTCTGCTCGGATTTCAATATATTCAATGAATATGTTAGTAGGTAGCATGTTGTATGAGAACGATATAGACTGAAGTAATGTGTTTCATATGAAATGTATGAACTTGAATCGATTTTGGGACGGGGTGTGTATTGCTTACGAAGGTGGTTTTTAAGCAGAGTGAGTGGTTTTAATTTTAATATATCGAGATGAAGAGAGCTGTCCAAAATGTTCTCGAAGATATGTGAAGTCTGCCAGCCTGCATTGGTGGCACTGGCATAACAACACAGCGTGGTGGACTACAGCATATTTCTTCTCAGACTGAGAAGAGGCCCGTGCCCAGTAGTGGAACAGTTTAAATACAGGGCTGATATCATTATTATTATATATTGAGTTAAGGGTCTTTGTATTACTGCAGGGGTATAAGATTTGGTTGCATCATTAGCGTAAGTGTCTATGGATTACAAAGACTCGGATTCCAAACCTAGGTCAGTCAGGTGAGAAATTTTAAATTTATAAAAAAATATTGGATCTTTTGTATAATATAACATGATCAAAGGATCCAATATTTTTTTTACAGCATTTCGTTATTTAGAAATCCTAACTGATACTATTAATGCAAATGTGAATTAGTTTGTTACGCTTTCACACCTTAACTACTTGACCGATTATCATGAAATTTCGCATACGCTTTGTCAGGGGTACAGAAAAGGACATGCGTCAAGAGAACCTCTAAATAAAAGTACTGTTCCCAATGGATAGGTAGTTTATTTTTATATAATATTCATTAAATTTCTAGATTCATAAATATTCGTCCTACAAACCACGTGAAACTTAGAAATTATTCTAGATTGTGCTCGTGACTTCATCCCCGTAGACCATTATCCGCTTGAAAGTCATTTACACGGATCCTCTACTACCTCACTTCAACTGAACGATATTAGATTAAACGTAGGTTTTAAGTTAAACTCCAAGCTATCAATATGTAAAAATTGTGTATGAAGATCGATAAAATAAACAAACATGAAAAGTAGGAACCAGAATTCCAAATAGTCAACCTTAATTAATTTGTACAAAAAGTACTGACTAATTCTCTCGTTAGACCCCGGCATAAGTTTGCGCTTATGTCACGTACATAAGTGCAAACTTATGCCGGGGTCTATCGACTCAGGTGTCGAACCCGGGACTACACAAGTCCTCGGATTTGACGTTTAAGTCGAGCAAAGTGATATTGGGATTTTCTTTTAGGAAATTTCAGCTGAAATTCTGTGTGTTAAGGTTAAGTTAGCACATATAAGACACTAATATGCGAAGAAGAATAGCTAACAAAATTTTGGCATGGTACACCTCTGCCTACCCCGTCGTTAATATACAGGTATCCTAACTCATATTATAAATGCGAACGTGAGTTTGTTTGTTAGGCTTTCACGCCGTATCTACTCGACTGATTATCATGAAATTTCACATATACATTGTCAGAGGAACAGAAAAGGACATACCCTAAGTCTAAGTATTTTCTGTTCCCCTGACAGCTCACCTTTTATCTAGAAAAAAGTTTTGTCTCTAATTTAGATTAGTAACAGAACTAACCTAAGCTTACTTACATTTACGCGAGCGAATCCGCAGTCAAAAACTGGTTAGTGTATAAAAGTAATATTTGCTTAAACACAAAACAGTACTAGTAATATATTAATCTTACTTATTCTGATGTAACAGACTAATCTTACTCAACTTTTCTGTCGATAGTCGCAATTCGGCACAAATTGAAAACACCAGATTCTCCCATCTAACTTGGGTCATATAATATACAGACATCTTTTAGCTGACCTCAGTTTTCTCTGAAAGATATGAGAGATTAACTAGTAGAGAGATTATTTATTGATTTCTGGCAAACAAGTTTTCGGACTTTATATGACCTATCTCAAAGAATTTTGTTCATCCTAGCTGTATACATAAATTATGTATAACATAGCCAGAGATAGGACTATTTGATAATAGTCCTAACTCTGGCTATGTTATACATATAAAAAGGAAAGATATATAAAATAAAAATATAATATAGAATAGAATAGAATAGTATATCTTTATTTGCTGTAAACAAGGTACATTACATTAATGTCATACTATAATAAATTAGCACAAGCCTGTTTAGCCGTTACAAATAGCATACAAATATAGGTACATGTTATATGGAGTTAACAAAGTATGTCTCTTCAAACAATCATAACTAATTTTAAATTAACAATGTCATAATTCCTATTTGATTAGTAGATCAATTTGGTACTCATCACGCCGTATGTTCCATAAATTCTTTAACGGACTAAAAGTTTTCTGCATGAATAAATAATCCTTACTTAATATTATAAATTCGAAAGTAACTTTGTCTGTCTATCTGTCTGTATGCCTGTCTGTTACCTTTTCACGGCTAAAGCACTCAACTGATTTAGATGAAATTTGGTACAGATATAGTTTAAAACCTGGGGAAGGACATAGGCTACTTTTTATTCATGTAAATACCACGCGGGCAGAGCCGCGCGCAAAAGCTAGTATACTATAAAAAGGAAGATTCCTTTTTCTTCCGAAGACGATGACTCCCGCACTATCCTGTATCGTGGTGCACATTACAAACATTCAAGCAACGGACATCAAGACACCGGGAATCGAAACAACTATTCGTGGATCACACACATTTTTGTTCGGTATGGGAATCGGACCTACAAGATTCGGCTCAGAGGCAATAGCGAAGCAACCACTTACACTACATCTTCTGTGCAGAAAAAGAAGCATGTATAACATTGAAATGAAATAAAAATAAACATGTATAACATTAAAATGAAATAAAAATACCTATCTTTCTTTTTCCTCTTTTCTTTTCAGAAGAAGAAAGAAGATCTTACCATTGGTAATTTTTTCTGTCAAAGAACAGGTAAAAATATCATGAAACAATGGTCATGCTTAAAAAAGTAAGATAAAGATTTTTAAAACATAAGTACAGGTTATCACACAAATATTTATTAAAATATTAACACAGAAAAACAGAAAATTACATATACAAATGTCTTATAGTAGAACTATTGCCGTTCAGAAAAAAATATGAATAAAAATCTATCGTAACTACTACCTGAGATATGATATATCCTAACAACTATTGTCGTGGTAGAAAGCACCGAGTGCTGGCGGTTCCAGCGTGTCGAACAGTGGCACTGTAACTCACCCATACCTCGGTTACTAAAGCAGCTTAACGCTCTCTTGGACTTTAACCCAGAAGTTGATATTTTTGCGGATGAATGGAAAGTATTATTATTAGAATGTATGAGGTACTGTGAGCAGAATGCATGAATTCTAAATTTTAAATTTATATTATTAAATAGTGTAATTGGCGCAAGTCGTTCTATTTGATGTAAATAAATAAATAATAATAAATAAATGTTTCTTTTTTAATTACCATATTTAATTTTCTTGACTATAAATGAATGAATTCCATCGGTTTTTTGTAGTTTATTATTTTAAACACTAATTATGTTAATAGATAGTCAGTCAAAAGTATAACTAGCTATTGCACTTTTTTATTTTTTCTGAACGGCTGTCAGTTCTACTAGGTTATCCATTAATCACCAGACAGCCTGTATAGTGAAAATGAGGTCATCACTCAGGATTATTGTTGGTTTGAGGCATAACCTCAAAGCAAACTTGATATTATTTAGTAACCCCAAGTGACGTTCGGAAGTACATCAGATATATACATAATATAAATTATAATCGATGAGTATATAAAAATAAAGATGACAGTTTTTTATAAATGTATATAATTCCTGCACTGGGGTTGCAAGTCCTATGTCACAATGGACTTTCCAAACATAAAATATGAAACTTTATTCTTGTGCCCACATAATATAAAGCACTTTTCAGAAAAATCTAGAAATCAAATTAATTTGCATTTTTCTAGAAAATTGAGATATTTCTGAAAATAGATATAAAAATACCTTAATCAAAACTTCATAATTTAATCCGAATTATTTCTAAGAATAACCAAAGTAACCTTAATATTAAACGCCTAAGATCATTTGTCTTTTCGTAGAAATTTGGCTAGAGTTTGATAGTTCAGATTAGATTCTTAGGATTCCCCATACTTTTATTTTTAAAAGGGCACCCTCGGTCTTGTATTACAAGTCTGTCTGCCAAGATCTTTGTTCTTGGAAACGGTTAAATACTTTCAAATAACCTTAAGCACCTTAAAACGCGTTTAGTTTTTTGAGGTCTGTTTTTGTGGTTATCTACTAAATAAATAACAGCTACATACATGTTATTTATGCGTGTGCGTGTGCGGGTGTGTGCGTTTATTAATATCTTAACTAATAAAGTTTACTGATTATTCTAACCATTTAAAGAAACATACTTGAACGTGTCTCATTGCTAGAATAAGCATTATTCCTTTACATTTCTATTTAATTAATAGTAATATATACTTGCTAAAACTATTCCTACTTTTAATAGTCGCCATGAAGCTACTAAATAATTGAAACTTTCTGATAAAAAGCCCAAACGCAGGGAAAATGGTTTTTAACCGTCCAACCAATAAAATTCCCGGAATATAAAAAATTAAATGATACGATTATCATTTGATACCTTGACCCATACGATGATACATTTATCCATTACCTAAATGACTGTCTGTAAGCAAAGATTATCACCCCGAACATTGACCCCAGCAGTATAGCCAAAGCAAACTAACAAAAGTTTAAAATTGTCCCGACGTGCACATATCTCTTTGTATGACAGACAAACTATTTTTATCTTGAGAGCATATCTCCAGAATGTCTGATGAACGCTGTCTCACACAAATAGATATCACAGAACATCGTTCGAGGCAAAAATGGCATGTTTTATATAAGAAAAATATCCATAACGTATCCAACTGTACTGGGTTTATTAATAAAGTGTGTATGTATCATAATATGATCGATGGCATATATTTTATACTAGCTGTATCCCGCGACTTCGTCCGCATGGCATTCAACGAAAAATTACTAAAATAAAAATAGCCTATAACATCAGCTATCAGCCAGTGAAAGTCCCGTCAAAATCGGTCCATCCGTTTTAGAGATTAGCCGGACAGACAGGAAGACAAAAACTTAAAAATTTATATAAGTACCCATTCATATGCATTTAGTAAAAAGCTGTTATTTTGACATGACAAACAGATATTTCAATTTTATTTATTTGTGTTAGATGTATTTCTTATTAGATTCTTTTTCGATTTCTGTCGTATCTATTGTAATTAATTTCTATTATATATTATAAATTAACACAGTATCATGTCACACAAATATGATAAAGGTACATATAAGTGCTGGTTAGTCTATAAATGGTAAATGTCAGGTGTACAGAATCGGACATAGGCTACCTTTCATCCCGAAAAAATTTACTGTTCCCGAGGAAAACAACAATAACGTTCTTATTATAATAGATCGCGCCACGTGTCTTTCGAATCATGATTGAATTATATTATTACAAGCAGAGTACAACCCGAATTGATTGTCAAATTCTAAATTAACGCGAGCGAAGCCGCGGGCAAAAGCTAGTCAATTATAAATATAAGGTCTAACATTAATTATAAACAAAACATAGTGAATACTTTAATTTATAACGTTATAATAATCTAGCCTTGCCCGCTTTTCATATGTATATTAGGCGAATTCTGGTGCATACAAGTTGCGACTCAACTTCGTCTAGTTATCTTATTAAATGTAAATTTATTAAAATAAAACGGATTTATAAGATTGACGTAAGCACTATAACAGTTCTTTGTGTAATCTCATTGGTGTACACGGCTGCTGGTTATAAGATCTAATCGAACCAAGGGTCGGGACCTTACAGTTCTTAACTCCGAGCTGCTATAGACCATATTTTTCTGCATACAATATGGTTTTTGGTTTATCATTTGTCACTGTTATACTTCCACGTTGCATGATTTATGTAACAGGAAACGGGAACTAACGCAATCATGCTAGGTTTATAATATACCTTTTGAGACATCTACCTAATAAACGGCAATCAAACATCGCCGCGTCAGTCTACTTTGATCACAATTAGACTGACAATCAGTAGGTACTACTCGTCCGAAACGTCAAGCATTAAATAAAGTTATATGAATAGCTAGCATGATTGCCAATCCACCGTGACAAGCATTTCCCGTTTTCCGTCGCCAATAAACGCAAAATCGTATTGTTTATACTTTACCAGTAAATTTCATGTTTCAGATAAATATTTGAAAATTCTTGGCAAATTTTAATACTTTTAAGAAAATTCTGTGCAAAGAAACCGCGACGATGCCGTTTGTTTGTCCAAATGACCATCAAATAATATTCCAATACTTGAGCAGGAGTGAGTCGTAATTCTAGGAGTGGCATCTCCAGAACTAGGCTGGCTTCCGTCCAAACTGGGTGTATCTAGGGCCCTTCACTGCTCGCCGCCTAGGAATAACGATCTCTCCATACTTTGAACCTAGACTCAACAAACGTTACACAAATTTGAACTTTACAACCTAAATAATAAAGTCTTTGAAATTGTTAGAGCTAAAGTTGGCGAAGATGGAACTGGCAAAGGTTTGCTTGCAGTCGAGACAAAGAATTTTGAATTCTATAATGATGTAGATAAGGTTGCATCGGACGAAATGGGCGATTTAAAATTGAATACCATCGGATCTCACTTGAGTTATCTTGGATTGTTCTATTTTAGTATCGAGTGTACATTTTGGTGACAAATTGATATCGTTTAGAAGATAAAAGTCTGTGCTATTATAAATCTGGGGATAAGTTGTTTGTGAAAATTTGTCGGTACATTTAATGTACTTAACTTCACAGTCTTTTCCTCTGGGGGCTGAGCTTTTAATAATATTAAAAGTTTTGGCGCTTGTGTTTCTCTACTTACTGTGTAGAACAATGATTGTGTTGTTAGATGTTATTGCATCATTATAGCAATTTGTGAATTTGTTCTTATTAATGAAATTTAGTTTCGTATGTAATTCATATTTAAGTACTTATTTGTCTTTTACTTAGAGTTACCATTAGTTAACTGTAAAACATTTAAAAGTTATGGAGTGATATTATTTAATAAATATTATTATAAATAATTATCACTCATACATCACATATAAGTAATAAAATACTTTTAGTAACGTGATCTGTTGTTAATATTGTATAGCTGACCTTTTCTTTAGTGACATCATAATTTTGTAATTTAGTATAATATAATAGTAACGAGTTTGTATGTTTGTTTGTTTGCACGGGCTAATTTCAGAAATTATCCTGTTAGGGACCTTTACGCCTTTATTTACATGGATAATAAAATAGACTAAATTTAAACGCACTTGCCTGTGTCATATCTTCAAACCAATAAATACAACACCTCAACTAATTCGAAGACCTAAGTCGTCTTTTCATATAGAATAAAAAATATAAAATTACATACATACATACATAGATTCACGCCTGTTTCCCAGAGGGGTAGACAGAGACTACGGATTTCCATTTGCTACGATCCTGACATACTTCTCTGGCTTCATTCACTTTCATCACATTCCTCATACACGCCCGTCGGTTCAAAGAGAATTACATATCGTAGGAGTAGATTGTTTTATCATAATGCTTAGGCTAATGATTTAATAATTAAAACTCACACAAGGGACAGAAATAAAAATATTTTAAATACCAAGACAATAACTATCTAAGTGTCCTTTTTCATCTTATTTATAAGCAAGTGCTCGTACATCACTCAAAACGACTTGATCAATTTTAATGGGATTCTCAGTGTCAAAATACTTAAGGTACCGGAAATTAAATGGATCATTAATCACGTTTGCCAGAATATACTGGCAACATTAATTTTATAAAAGTTTTGTTTACTTAGTGATTGGTAATATTTAATACTAAAAATACCCGAGTTTGATGGTTGTAGAATATGATGCTTAGGTAATAATTATGGATGACCTGTAATACAAAGTTATATGGAAAATGGCTGTCTCATGTTAACTGACTACTTCGGTAGCACTGCGGTAGTGATTGCAACATTTATGCAATGAATCACAGATTCGATTACTGAGTTGGGCAAAAATATATTGAGATTTTCTGTCAAAAAATTCTCAGTTAAACCCTCTTCGAGAAAATTGGCGTGAGACCATGTATATTAAACTAGCTTTTGCCCACGGCTTCATTCGCGTTAATTTAGATTATTTGACAATCAATTCGGGTTTTACTCTGCTTGTAATAATATAATTCAATCATGATTCGAAAGACACGTGGCGCCATCTATTATCATAAGAACGTTATTGATGTTTTCCTCGGGAACAGTAATTTTTTTCGGGATGAAAGGTAGCCTATGTCCGATTCTGTACACGTGACTACATATATATGCAAAATTTTTGGATGATCGGTTCAGTGGTTTAGGCGTGAAAAGGTAACAAACAAACAAACAAACACATTTCGCTTATATAATATTGGTAAGGATTACATAATTAACATAATTATGTCAAGAATGAACTTAATTTATTATGCCAATATAAACAGATTTTCCATAGCATAGCATTCCTATCAGTTGCTCATACCACGAAACAGTATGTCTAAGCAAATTCGTCCGACCTCATGTTTCAGTGCTAATTAAGATCTTGGCTCTTACCCAAGTGTGTTATGCTCAGCGTTTAATCTGAACTAATGTGGTTGCTTACCAATTAGACGGAACAACTAGTGAAGATACAGTATTTAACGCTTACAGTAATGACAATTTAATTTTAATATAGTCAATGCTTGACTGCACGAATGGCGTAGTGGATTAAGTGCTCGCCTCACCATTGACACCGCGCCAAGTTTTGTGGGTTCGATCCTCACATGAGACAAAAATTTGTATGTTCCACAAAATGGTTGTGGCGAGTCTGTGTTCTTTGTGACCGTTGTTTCAATGTTTGTAAAGTACCCCGCAGCACAGGCATTATTCCTTGTACGGGAAATGTATTTTTAAAGAAAAAAGAAATGCCTGTTCTATTTTGTCAGACCAAATTCTGACTTGCTTGGTTCTGAAGCCGTATTTAAAGCGACTGATATGCATGTAGACACAGTATTTCTGAATTATTTTTTCATGAAGTTCTTAATTACAGTCCAAAGTCCTGTGACCGATACACGACAATATGCCCTTTAGTATGACCTAAAACCATAGGTGACAAAGAAATGGGTGTAATTCACCTCAGGCTATATCTTCGGGATATAGTTGCGAGACATTGTATGTAATTAAGTGAATTGCCAATCTCTATGATATTGATACAATGATACGATTTATACATATCAGTACATAGCTACACGTATT
Source organism: Catocala sponsa (assembly GCA_963564715.1). NCBI lineage: Eukaryota > Metazoa > Arthropoda > Insecta > Lepidoptera > Erebidae > Catocala > Catocala sponsa. The sequence continues at coordinate 12,839,450 of OY751352.1, forward strand.
TTGATTAGATTTTGATATAATTTGTGTATATAATAATATAATATAAGCCCTGTATTAAACTGTCCCACTGCTGGGCACGGGCCTCTTCTTAGTATGAAAAAGCCATAGTCAACCACGCTGGCTGAGTGCAGGTTGACAGATTTCACATATCTTCGAAAAAAATATGGATGCAGATTTTCTCACAATGTTTTTCTTTACCGTTAAAATGAGCGATAATTAACTATTTAATACGCACATAACTTCGAAAAGTCAGAGATGCGCGCTTTGGGATCGAACTCAAGACCTCGGCGTGACAGTTCAATATTCTCCCACTAGGCTATAGCTACTTTTTTAAAATTTACCTAACTCATTTTATATCCACTCTTTGATGTCGAGTTTATTTTTAAGAACTCGATTCAATCTTGGATAATCGTTTTTGTTAATAAAGCAACGGCCACTGTTTTGCGAGTCATTCCTTTGTCCAATTCTGCGGTCTGTTATATGACATTTTCTGTTCTTTGTTATGTTTCTGTTGTTCGTAAAAGCTAAACTAATTTTATAGTGACTACATCTGACTTCTTCTTTTGTAGTTGTCCCGTAAACGGCTATAAGTCGTTTGGCTCTGTGTCTGATTTTTAGATCCAATGAATGTATGTTGTAATTAATATATTTTATGTGGCAACTTGTAGGATTCCTAGTGGTATAGAAATGTTAGAACAATATAACGTCTAACAAGTACTAATCGCAAAGGGAATGCAAAGTATGTAACACGCATCAATCCATATTTTGTATCATTATTTATGGTTAAAATCTCTATTGATATTAAAATTTATCAAAACTTTGATCATCAATCATATTTGGTAGCAATCTTGTGCATGCACCCTTCAGTCTAGGGTTTTTTTTAGACTAGCCTCTTTACAGTATAGTCTTGTTAAAGTTCAAGCAATTTGAACAAATAGTTTTGCGTCAAGAATGAAAATTCTTTACACAATATTTTCAAAAAAAAATGTATATATGTATGTTTATCCATTGTCTAGTACCCATAGTACAAGCTCTGCTTAGTTTGGGCTAGATGGTGTTGTGTGTATGTGGTAGAATATTATTATTATTATTATTTCAATAGTTTTATATTTTTTTATTTCTATCTAGAAATCAAGAAATAAATAAAACACAAAATTTACAATGTTTGATTGATGCGAAGAATTCTATGACGGCTATTAGAGGATTTTAGTTCTAGGTTTTTCCTTTTGTTATTTTTGTTATATAATAATTTAGGTATAAGTTAGTTCTACAGAATTGTTAAAATTGATATTATTCATATATAATAGACTCCAAATGTACAAGATTTTGAATGATTTACCCGTCAAGTGTTGAGCGGACATACGCTGTCCGCAAAAATGAGTCATCAAAATTAAAAATAAAAAAAACTACTAATGCATGTCCGCTGCACACTTGACTCGTTAATGAGTCAAGTGTCGAGCGCACATACATTTGTCCGTTTGTGTATTGTTTGCACAATGAATTTTTAATTATTTTTTATGTATTTCCACTCGACATTCAAGAAGTTTATGACCCACAGCAAAATCATTAAGTACAAAATGTGTGACTCGGAGTTCTATGAGCTCCACGTATTTTTGTGAATGTTCATTGTGCAGAAATGGTCCATCATTTCTGAGTGCAAGCCACACACATTGTTTTATGATTTGTGCTACTTCGGCACTATTCTTGAAGGCAATAAAATGACATACGTCAACAGCATTCGGCATTAAACTAACATTAAGTGTCACTTTAGTGCCGCGTGCTTTAGCTATTCCGTTTTATGAGATGAACAGATTCTTCAGGAATTCTTACGTTGTGCATGGGTGGTTCTATAGCAGTTTTATTAAAAGCATACAGCTCTGTCTTTCCGACTGTTTTGTGATTAACAGCTGTTAAAGCTATCACATATCATGATAAAAGTACACCGTGTTAGACGTCATGACGCCTGTTTGACATTTCATACACAGGTATTTGGACAAGTTAGTGTCGAAATATTTTGGTTTTAATTGCAGCGCGTTTTCATGCCTACTTGTCTCTTCTTCGCGCTACGTAATATATGATTATCTATTTCTAATAACAAGTATAGTCAGCGTTATAAGTCGATACATTCTTGCAAGATTTTGATTTGCTTTGTCGTTCAACTTTATGACAAATATTTAGTTTTCAGAACAGTACGTAATAGAAATACCCTGTTATAGGAATTAGGTCGCATAAGTAGAACTTCAGGAGGCGCACATACCTATCTTTTCCAGTATTTCCTTACTCCTCATCTTAAATTCCTTTTTATTAGGGTTGCCAACATGCTAGGGATAATCCTGGTACTGCAAGTGATCAAAGGCTACGGCTTTCGCTTGCCACTGGACAGGACTCGAGTTCGATCCCAAGGCTCGCATCTCTGCCATTTCGAAGTTATGCACGTATAAAATAGTTCATTATCGCACGCTTTAACGGTGAAGGAAAACATCGTGAGGACACCTGCATATCTGAGAGTTCTTCGTAATGTCCTCGAAGATATGTAAACCCTGGCAATCCATATTGGGTCGGCGTGGCGCACTATGGCCTTTTACTTCTCAATCTAAGAAAGGGCCCGTGCCCAGCAGTGGGTCAGTTTAATACAGATTAGATATTATATTATTTACTTTTATTGGGCCAATAATTATTTTTAGTTGTATTTATGCCTTTATTAATCTGCCTACAATCAAAATTTACCTAAAAGTCAGTTCTAAACTTTCGCATTTCAAACATTGTTATCTCTAATAATAAAATCATCGTTTGGTTATTCGTCTATATAAAAGAGGAAATTTGATAACCAAAGCGATTTATTTTATTTGACCCATCAGTTGTGATGCTGAAGCAATTATTTTTGTATTTCTCTTTCACGAATTTACTTTAAATTGGGGCCGATTTTAATTATCGTGTTTAATTCCCGAATGGCCAGTGTTGCTGGTTATATTTTTTTGAAAATTTTCAGTAACAGCAAAGTTTAGACGTAAACTATTACGTGGAGCCTTAACATTGCTATAGAAAAGTGGGTGTAAAACAACGCTATCAGGCTCTTTGAGGATCCAAGTATTACATCTATACATTATTATGGTCTTAAGTTTATATGTAGATCATAACCATTTTGCCAAGATCTCTATATCTTTGAAGCATGAAGCTATGATGTACATCAAATTCATTTTATCAACTAAGATAAGATTCCACGTCATAGTAGGCGAGGTTATTGTAGCCTTTTAAGTGAATCGCTGCGATTCAAGATTAAGGAACAAAAGTAACCGACTTCTGCTGACAGCACATCGTCTTCTTAAGGAATATAAGAAACCATACTTACTGCAGAAATACAATACAAAGTTGTTTAGCTGTGATGTTCTGTAGGGTGGAAGTCATTGCACAGTTTCCAGTTAGGCTGCCTCAGTTTTAGCAAAGTTCCAGCTTTCTCTTGTCAGACGAGCTGTTTAAATTTTGGGCATATTTTCTAACCTAAAGCGGTATTGCTCGAAAAATTCGTTTCTTAAACTTTATATGTACACTCACCCACTCTTAGTATTATTAGGACCCACCATTCTATGACTTTAGTATGTTGAAAACAAAATTATTATCTAAGGCACCAAAACAAATCATGATTAGCAATAATTATTTAGCTCAAAATTCAATTTAGAATATTCATTTCTAACATGTTGTTATACTAAATAATATGATAATACTTAGAACGTAGGATTAGTAAATTCCGAAACGATTTTTTCCAATACAATACCAAAATATAGGCTACGCATCGCACGGTTTCTGTGTTTAGGTTTAGTTTTTTTGCGGATGGCTACAACGGTCGGAGTATTGTAATTAGAAATACGGATGTCCTACTCTTAAACGCTAAATAAGTAAGAATATTGAGTCATGAAATAAAAAACAATATCAGTAACTAATGAATTTATTTACATATTCACATATAATTAAATCTGCAACATTGAAATAAGTATAATATACAATATTTCTTATCAACTAGTACAAATATTAGCTTTATTAATTATCTATCACAACATTCAGTTTCCTTACGTAATGTTGCACTGCGCGCGGCTTTTCTCTCACTCCTTGTCATTTACACTTAAGTGCGAGAGGGATAGATGTAGAGCAGTCAAGTGTTTTGTAATCTGCACGGATTTTTTGTAGAAGGTAAGTATTTGTGGAAGGTTAATAGTAGTTTTGTGTGTAGAATTGCGGGTCTGTTTGTTTATTCACTGTAGCATAAGAGGTGGCAGGATTTGTTTGAACGGGGTTGTTACTACTAGTCTTATATATAACACACCTTAATGGATTTGGATAAGCCGATGGCACTATAAGGGTACATTTACACATGATTAATTTTGAGATGGTTGTCTCGCTGCGGCGTGCAGTGAAGTCATATTAGCATAGCGATGCACGATTGTCACCGGCAATAATATGTCGAATGATTCGAATTTTGTAGTATGCCGCATTCAAATATTGATCTAAATATCATTACTGATTATTATTATTCGAATACAATCGAATAATCGAATCACGATTTAATATTTAATAAGTTAACATTGATAAGTGTTTTATATTTTATAGTTGTAGTAATTGGATTTAGTTTAGTATTTCTTCATTAGAACCGCAAAACAGTTAAATAGCATTGACTTGCCTGAATTTGATTTGTTTAATAGTTTTCCTAACACAATAAGACAGATGTTATCAAGGGACTGGTTTGACTGCATTGTGTAGCAAAATTTATACTTTTATAAACACACTTACTTTACTCGCATAACGTTAATTATCTCTTTTGTTGTTGTTGAAGCTCACGAGCACCTATAGTTTTATAATGTGAAAACTGTTCATGGTCTGTAGTCATAGTATTTGAAATTATTTAGACATAGTAAGAGTGTTTGTTTTTTAATTAAAGAAAAAAAAATGTCATTTTGTTACGTATTCGAACTATCTGGTTTCTAACTACGCGCTTGATAGTGACCATTGAAAACTGCTATTAAGTACATAGGAAATTAAAAATCATCAAATGCATTTGAATTAATTGAATATTTGAATAATTTCAATTTTGATTATTCGCCAGCGTTGTTAGTCCATCTGTAAGCATCGCAGGAATTTCATATCGAAATACTAATAATTGCTTTGGATCATATTACATGTTTGTTATGAGAATGGCTTTTGGCGTAATTAAGCTGCTGGCTTATTATTGAGGGTGAAGTCCATTTACTATCAGTTTATTATGATAAGACAGCCTTTTTATAAAATATTTGGTATTTATTTAGTAAACCCGTTACAGTTTCAATATATCCTTGTTAAATTACTTATTAAACTTGTACTTTTGTAGAAGGGCTTCTAAACGGGTGTTGCTTTTACTTCAATTTGTGGCTACAATATATTGGCCGATAGTATTGTCGGTATCGACGCGAATATTGTGCAATATAAAGCGTATGTCCCAGCCGTGTAATCAGTTGTACAATATTTGGCATGGCCAACTCATTAAAATATTGTTGAGATAGCCGGACTATGGCTGAAAATATTAATAAGCAGCCACATATTTTAGTTAAAATATTCTAAACAATAGAAACACTTTATCCTAACAGATTGACAGTTAACAATATTGTAATGGACACTACATTTAAAAAAGAGCAATGTAAATGCAGCAATGCATTGTTTATACCCAACTTCAACTTTCATGTTTCCCGGTGTCGAATGGCTCCATCGAATAGGTACCAATGATTTTGTTTTTACTCTTATTTATCTTTCATGGTAATGATATCTATCACCAATGTCAATTACTATAAAACGGCTCATTTAATACAGATCAGTCGGGTGCTAATGTGTGTTCGCCTTAAAAAGTAAACAGGATAGCCGGAGGAATTAAAATGTTCGACGAGGACAAAAACTAGTTTTAAGTAAATGCACCTTAACCTATACAAATTGTTTAGCAAGTGGACGTATTTTATGTGAAAAAGAAGTACATTTGTTTAGTGTTAGGTAAAGCATAAACTTAATTTATCTCTGCGTATAGCGGTGCCAATCAGATTTATTGTAATACCATTATTCTTTCTTAGCTTTAAATATATTTTTAATTTATCATTAAGTATATTTTTTATAATGTAACAAGGTATTGTCTGTACTATAGGGATATTCTGGATACTAATTGAGATCAAATATTTAGAAGGAACTGATGACCCTAAAATAATGGTTTATAGAATTTTTGTCTGTATTAGGACAGTACGTGAAAGTACTGATTGAATTTTGAAGTTGTTTTCTCAATTTAGCAGATTTCAATAAAAAATTTGCAACTTTGCTCACAATATGCGTCGTATTTCAAAGAGCATAATTTACGTTAATGATATCACCAGCGAATAGTAGTTTTAACAGACGAAGTTGCCGGCAAAGACTAGTGTACAATAAATTAGACAGGTGTTTTTGGAATCCATAATTGATTTAAAAATATATATATGTACTATGTTCATGTTATAATGTCCAGCAATAAATGATTTCATTGATTGTTTTGCTTGCTGCCAGACCTAATTATAAAAGCATATAATTTTTTTTACACATTTCTAACGTATAAATATTTTAAATTTATTTAGCGAACGAAAAGCCAATTACAGCCAATGAAAAGTTAATTTCAGTGTAGTGGTTTCATCAGGTTCCATTAATTTGCATAACGAACATAGTCTCATATTGGCTTTTCACGCCTGCAGCCTAATAAAGTATAGTTCAAACCAAAGTAACCTACAAATCTAAAACAAAAAATATACATCATCAAGAAACTAAATCTTAAAATTACTTTTGTATACGTATAAACTGCCTCTAATACCATTCTCCCACACATACAAACTTTACATCTACAAGTCTACTGTGTACAGTCGCGCGCAGTGCAATCAGCGAGTTTAATTGAGTGTGTGCGTGTGCGCAAGAGAGCGCGATCATAACGCGTGCAGCAGCAGTGCGCCCGCGCATACGGATGTTAGCAGCGCGTTGTGGAGGATGGATGTACCTGTAAATGGAGGATGGTTAGAATGTATGAAAAATAAAAAACGATTTTATAACAAGCTTGTCTACGAAAAGGAAGACAATTCTACACCGTAGCAAGTACTACAAGTATGTGCTACGGCGTAGAATTGTCTTTTTTTTTTAGAATGATTGACAAGCTTCTCATAAAAATATGTTTTTATTGTAACAATGATTGTTTGATTTAATTTTTCAAAGAATCTCACTCGCTCTATTTCTAAAAATCTAGTAGGTATAATATGTAAATAATATAATTTAAAAAAAATTACATTTTGATTTTGACAATGTCAGTTATAACTAGACTACGAGTAGCTCCATTAATGCGGGGTTTATTTATTTTGTACCATTATTATTTTTATATTTGAATATTGTGATGTATTATTTAATTATGATCAAATCATGAATAGAAGCGAGTTATGTAACCTGAGGAGTCCTCTCCAGTAACGGATGCGGGATGCGGGGCATCTTCCCTAATGAACATGGGCTCGCTTTTCCTGGAGTAGATGTCAAATATAGTGGCCACGCAGCTCAGCGTGAACTGTCCGCTCGCTGGAGGGATCAAGGTGTATCTGGTGAAGAAGATATGAGTCAATAAAGTTGATAGACTGCTAGTTGCTGCCACGATTACGAGATGGCTAGATGTGTGTCGTAAATGTTTCAGATTTATTGAGATGAGGGATGACTATTTATTTATTTATTTGGAACAAAAAACAGTTATACATTGCAGTGTTTACAAATAATTTAGCATTTAAATATCTAAAACATATAACCCACACTATTATCCACGAAATTACAAGTGGAGTAGTAAAGATAACGGATGTGCATTATGCAAAAAAAAAACAAAAAAAGGAAAATTATATTATAACAAGATAACTAAAGAGTATCATTTTTGATCAGCTAGAAATTCAGTAGCTATTTTTTTAAATTTAGGTTGAGTGTGATCGAAAATATCTAAATTCATAAAATGTGAGTTGTACGTTATTAATAATCGGCGAAGAGGTGCACGCTCTCCGGCATTAGTTCTACACTTTACCGTGTAGAACAATTGAGGTACGCGCACCTCCCTCCGAATAACAGTCCTGGGTATCACATAACATAGCCTGTTCGATAATTCAATACAATTATACTTATTGTGGCATATGCCGTACAGCATCATTATCATAAGTAATGTGCGCCTATGCTCCAAACTTAAAGCTTAAAATGTTTGAAAAGATCCGTATAAGGAATCCTAGAATTAAAAAGCTTAGCTAAATTTTTTCTGGACCATTTCTATCCTCTGCTTGTATTTTTTGTAAAAGGGGCTCCAAATAGGTACAGCATATTCTAACTGGGAACGGACTAACGCTTTAAATAAGAAAAGGTAGGTAGTAGTATTTTTGAAGTCTTTACAAGAGCGCATGACAAAACTATACATCTGAAAGGCTTTACTAATAATGTTGTCGATATGAATATCTAAGTGTAATTTTGAATCTAGTAGTAAGCCCAGGACTCGAGTACATTCGTTTTTTCTTAGAATTGTATTATTTAGTGTGTGTGTCTATAATTTATTTTTCTGTTTAAGTTTTGGTTTTGTGTTTATTTTCCTTCTTTGCTTAAAAGTATTATTGTAAGATTATTTTGCTTATGAAAAATGTTTTTGTAGTTCAACTACGTGTGTGTAAATAGATAAATAAAATATATGTGTATATCACTTAAGTTAGTTTTAAAGCTCTTGGACATATGTATATAGTTCAGTATAACAATATATTTTTTAATATAAAGCTTACTTTAATCGTACGAATCTACACTGTGTTTAGAAAATATCTTTATAATCCATTTATAAAACAAAAATTACATCACGCCGCAATTGAAGAAACATAATATCAGCAATCTTTACCGCAGTTTAAGAAGCAGGACACGTGTAGTATATTAGCACTGGCATCTATCCAATTAGGTAATAGAGAATTGCAGTATATAGCGACACTGTTGACGTCTTGGTTTTATATAGTCAGGCGCAAGTATGCAGTAGCGCCGCGCCGGCAGTCGTCTCCCCGCAACCAATCAGTTAGGTTGTAGCTCAATATGTATCTATATTATATGTAACTGGTACCAGTGAATATACATATATCTATATCTACTATGAGTAATTTATTCAAACACCCACAAGGAGAAAATTTCTGAATCCCCTAAACAGTAATTAAGTTTAACCTAATTCCACCAGATCCCTGTTATCCTGTTATCAGACAACATACAAGAGACTAAATATTTTTTAAATTTTATAGCACACATACCTCAATATCTCCTTATCATCTTTCTGCTCCTTTTCAAATCCATAATAGTTATCCTGGTAGGCTCTATTCAGGCTGGCGCTAGTGTACGTCAGCCCCATCTTGTAATGCTCTGCCTCCAGTATCGAAACTTCAAGTTGACTAAACGCTCCTCGCTCCTTGAAGTCCAGGTCTGAAGTTCGCCAAGAGACAGTTTCTGCTATCTGATGACGAGAAAAGAAAAAAGAAAACTATAGTATGGGAATATTTAGGTTATATTTGGCAATCGTTTTGATAAAGTGTTTCTGTCTCATTTATTTATCAGAAACAGATCAGGATAGCGATCATGCAGAAGGAACAAAGACACAATCTGTCTTTGTATATTTTTTTATTGATTTTGGAAGATCTCCATATTATGATTTCTTTTTTTTTTAACTTATTAAATGTGGCTAATGAGCAGAAAACCTGTCCGATGTTTAGTAGTTATCGTCGCCTATAAAAATGCTTGTACAATATAGATTGTAGCAACACTCGTGCGTGCCTGATTTTAGGATAAAAGAATGAAATATGTGACGTATGGAAAAGAGTGGTTCAGGTAAGTAAGTACGCCTGAAAAGCTCTCTCTTACCGGTTGAAATGCAGTAACCGAGTTATTACTCCTACGCCGGATTCTGGTATAAGCAAATAGTTTTCCAGGCATTAGTACCAAATAATAAATTGTAAACGATGGACTTATCCCCTCTATTATTATAATACTAGCTTGTGTCTGCAGCTTGGTTCGCTCGGAAACAGTTATTTTTATGGCTAAAAGGTACCCTATATCCATTACAGTAGCCTTGACAACGTGTATGAGAAATTTTATGATGGTGGGTCGAGAAGTTAAGCTGTGAAAGCGTGACAAACTCACATTCGCATTTATAATATTAGTTAGGATGTCGCACCTTGGAAAGAACGTCGTGGTGACCAATATAAGTATAATGTAAGTTAAGTAATATATGAAAAGACCATCATTGACGGTCAATATAAGGTACATTATCCTTAAAAATATTAATGCAATTGCGAACAAAAACAATGAAATTCATTCAAATGTACATAAAAATTTCGAAGTGAACACGATAAGAAACATTTTCACAACATGAAATCCAACCCTACTACATTATCCGTAAGATATCGAAACAAGACAAAATAACGGGATCCTTTCTCACTAATGAATGGGAAGTCATGAATAACGTCCATTGTTCTACCCCGAGGTCAAAATAAAAATACTGCAACTTTCGAACTCCCCACTCGAAGATATTTTTTTAATATCAGGAACACGAAGGGTTCATATTAATGAAATTCCAAAAGTGCTTTTCGACGTCTTGTTTTTCGATAGAAAATGTTTTTCTTTTCTTGACTGGATGAAAATTATGAATAAAATTAATAATAATAAAAGAGATAAAAATTAAATCAAGGCAGTATGTCCTTAAAAGTTTTTGGCAGGTGTGTAAAACATGTAAATTTTAAGCTTGCCGTGACTATTGCCATTCGTCACTACTGAGAATGTCCTGACAACAGAAACACAATAACCATTTGCTCAAACTAGGATTTGATTTGCTCGCGGTAGAGTGATATGACACTCTACCGCGAGCAAATCGAATCCTAGTTTGAGCAAATCGTTATTGTGTTTAGCTTCGGATCAGACATCAGGCATAACAGTAAAATTAAAGAATAACTAAAGATTCCAGCCTGAATATAATTTGTTAAATAGCTTGTGATACTTTGACGAACAAACATAACATAACGATAAAGTATTTTTTATCAACATACGGAATCTTAAAATGCTCGTGAATTTACATCAGAATTTAAAGCCATTCCATCTTTCTTAAATTATTGCTTTTAGAAAGCGATACCCATTTTCTGTATCATTTGTAATAACAGAATCGGCATCATTAAATATAGCCCAAATATTAGACATCTTCGGCAATTTCCAATCATATTTTATCGTCTATAATTTTTTATCAATCTTTATTATTTGTTACAGCCGTCTCATCTTTCAAATAAAATGACTGCCTAATTTGCGTCTTGTCGTACTGCAAATTGGTCGAGATTTTAGAAAAGTCTGATTTCTTTTATCATTCAAGCGAGAAGTATAAGGGCGATAAATTCTAGTAAAAATGTTATATTTTATTTCTTGTTGCTTGATTTACGATGTTTCGTGTTCACGCATGAAAATTAGTACTCCAGAATTTTCTCCGCTTATCTTTTATTTATAAGTAATCGAATAAGTTATTTATGTTTTGAAGAACTTGGCAATTTGACACTTGTGGTTAGGTAGATATTGGATTAGGGATTGGATGTAGTGTGATATTATCAAGTGTTGCTGATATAGCGAAGCCCGTTGTCTAGCAGTTGGAGTCATAATTATGTTTGAAATTATCGTATTATAATGGATACCTATCCATATCCTTTAGAAAAGTAATCTTAAATTAGTTTATGTACACAGATAGATAATCACGCGGCGTGTCCATCAAATTTGTAGGCAATCTTCAGATGCACTCTGTGAGGATAATGTTTATTGTTACCTACAGTTTGTAATAAAGTCGAAGATCATTTATTTATTTTTGTCACAAAGTAATACTTATGTACGTCAAAATTTTAAGTTAGTGGGTTTAGTGTCGATATCATGACCTGACCTATATTCATATGAATATTTCCTATAGCAGCATGTAACAAACAGGCAGGAGTACAAAGGTGTGGTGTTATGCAACATGTGTTGCCTCACGCATTATTCACGACTCCTAATGACAAAATCAAAATATAGGTAAATAGCATCTTTGTTTTCCGCGCGTGGCATATGTCCATGAGTAGCGAACCACGGCTGGCGAGCTAGTCCTAATTAATAATTATGGTTGATGCGTATGTGAGTTTATTTATTTGTTACACTTTCACGCCTTAACTACTCGACCGATCATCATGAAATTTCGCAAACACGTTACAGGGATACCTGTGGGTATAAAAAAGGACATACGGTCCCTTTCATCTAACAAGGAATTGTCTAAATTTATTGACGAAATCCAGATTAATGCTAGTTTAACCATTAATGGCTAGGCAAAATCCTTTACTTACCTTATGATCATCAAGTATCCAAGTAATATTAGGGGCTGGATATGCTTCATCAACGGAACAGTTGGCTCGCAGCACGTCCCCGCGTGCATAGCTGCCGCGAGAGATTGTCAGGTGTGGAGCTCTGAATGGCGGATCTGTGTAAACAAAATATATGATTATAATTTTTATGTTGATGTTGCTTGTTGTAAAAGGAAACCCACTTTTTACCGTTTGAAGGTTTTAGTAGTAGGAAATGGCAAGGAGTATTCGAAGAATCAAACAGAGGATTTAAAAGCCTTATGTAATATGGGCCGAGCCTAGTTGTCGTTCAGGCACATTGTCTGGCACAAAGCTTAAAAGAACACTTTTTGATTGACGCGAGAATTAACCCCTGAATTTCACAATTAACAAGACGTTTTCGATAAAATGCGACTTATCTTGTGACTCACTCACACCTTTTGTGTCTCAGATAGATACATTTTTGTAATTTTATCAACCCCATTTTCCATTGTCAGTATTATGATATTCAGATTCTATAAATAAAAATAATACTACAGTATTTTAGCTAAAGAAAGCATGATACGAAATCTGTCATTTCTTTTATATAAAAATCACATAGTCACTTAGTACACTATAAGCACAAAGAACCCTAATGGCTTATACAGCGTTTTAGATATACAATTTTATAAAAACTGACTAAATCGAGACATTGATAGCTTTTAACGTTACATTGTACATTAACTTGAGGATAAATACACAATTATAGATTTATGCTTGTTTTCTAAGCGTAGGTAGAATGCATATAACTCTTCCTGTGGGATCGATAACCTCTTGCTTTTTTCATTCATTGTTATCATTCTGAATGTTCTGACTTTCTGAGACATATTTATGTATGTTTGCGCTTATAATTTTTGCTAATCCTGGGAATATACATCATCGATGGCATCAATGTATGTTACAAATATGTATACCGACTCTAAGTATTATCTGTGTCCATTGTTTGAATGACTATAATGTAATGTACCCGCAACACAGATATTAAACCTGGAGGGGCCCTTAAAAAAAAAGAAAGTGCAACCATACTCAGAACATAAATTTTTGGATCACACAAATTATTGTCGCGTGTAGAATTAGAATCCAGAACACTAAACGTGATGACTGCGGCGAGGCAACCGCTGCTCAGTACGCCATCCGTGCAGACATTTCGGTAAAGATTCCATTGAGCTCATTACTAAATCTCATCTCAGCTTAGCATGTTTTGTTCTGGATCGAAAAGAAGCAATCCGTCTCTATACACACTACGAAACAGAGAGTGCACATGTGTTTGCGCATATATTTATGCACTATAATATCTCCTGCGTAGATGACCAGTCTCCATTAAGATTGATCGCCGTGACCGAAATTCGGTCTGGAGGACATTATAATAACAGTCCACTTACCAACGACAGTGAGTGGTGCAGATCGTATATCAGTGTGGAACAGCGGGGCGTCTGCTGAGACCTCACACTGGTAGTCGCCGCTCAGTCGACGGTTTAGATTCACTATGCGCACTTGCTGGTGATCCGACTGGGTTAACTGGGAAAGAAAATGATGATAAGACGACGTAAATACACATGGAAAAATCCAATATCATTATGTTTGTCCTAAGAATCGAATCCAAGACCTCATGACACTTATACCGTTTACCGATTGTTGCCGGCTTAGAAGTCTACGGCTTAATATTTTTCATGCTGAAAAGAACCTAGTGCCTAGCAGCAGCTATTATAAGCTGATGTGCAGCAGCAGCGAAGGCAGTTTATAATAAGTTTACTGCTATTACATCAGCATATAGACGTAAATGAATTTTTGTTCATAGCGCAAGCAATAGAATAGAATAAATTTTATTTGCATTGATTATAGGTACATGAAATAGAGATGTTAACAGGTTTTCTGATCCTTATAATAATATAATCTACCGTGAATAGGCAAACAACAATTAACCAAATTAATAAAATTCGAAATCAGACAACAAATTAATGAATGAAATGTTTGGAATTGCAAAATTACAACTCATCATTATATTATAAATATAATGGTAACTATAATTGTACCTATAAGGAATAATAATGATTAAAATTAGAAAAATTAATTAAATGTCAAATAAGCGCAAGTAATGTCAAAAACTATTAATCTAAAGTAATGTCAAAGTTTATTATTTAAAAAGTCATTAATTGAATAATAACACTTATCTAATAGAAGTGCAGTTAATTTGTTTTTGAATGTATGTATTATTGTACCATTCTTTATAGAGTCGGGTAATTTGTTATAAATGACAGGTGCCATGCCGAAAACATTTTTCTTAAGTAAAGCTGTATCATAACTACCAGCTTGCAACATATTTTTATACTGACTTCTAATGAGTCCTTTCCTTATTTCTGATAGTGATATAAAATAGGGCTTATTGACCCTTACGAAGACTGCTACATAAAAAAAAAATTAAGTTTAAAAACAGACATACACACACTGCCAAAATTATTACCCTTCCTCTTGGCTTCGCCGTAGTTGGGTAAAAATATACATACATGGGAACGTCAACAATTTTAGGGACTTAAACATAGGCATACAACTATCAGTAGGTTTTTGATCACACATTGCCCCTATGCAGCGTTTCTGTGCTTTGTTCCCTTAAGGTACAGTATACCCAAAATACAATCCCAAAACGCAAAAACGTCGCCACCAGACCATGGTAAGCTGTTAGCGTTGTAGTTATATTCACTTCTTTTGCTAAATTTGATAGCACATAATTATGCAGAAGCACTTAATTTTTTACACACCTCTTCTGCTTGAGGTTTCCAGGTTAACTGACTGTCTAAATAAATTTCAAAAAAATTTGCATTGTATTAGTTTTTGTAATATTAATTATTAGATTATGTATTTAGGTATGTCAAGCCAGTTTACTATATTTTAACGTATGATTAATGTCACTTTCATATTCATTCTAGTCAATACATTTTACTACTATGGTGCTGTCGTCTGCAAATAATACCATTGGGTGCCGAACGTATCGAGGCAAGTCATTTATATAGAGCAGAAACAGAAGTGGGCCCAAAAAACTGCCTTGAGGTACGTCATATTTGACAATTCTAGCCTCAGACAAGTTTTTTTCTCTCGTTTGGATTTGACACAGATTTTGCTAATTTCGGTATAATGATTTCGATTTCTATGGTAATATTTCAAGAGATTCAATAGATTTCCTCTGATGCCATACATATAGAGCTTATGAAGGAGAATTTCATGATCGACGTTGTCAAAAGCCCTTGTCATATCTGTGTAAATAACACATATGGGCACTCTCTTGTCGACGTGCTTAGCTGTTATATTGAAAAGTTCGTATACAACATTCTTTCTTGCAAATATACTTGAATGGGTATATAGATATATGAGTCTATGTATACAATATATGATCTACCGAAAAAGACCCGCCCGCCGCGAAAAGTAATTATTGTTATCTTCACGAATACAGCTTCCGGGCTAGAATACATTTATATCGCTTTGCCAGAAAGCGCTTAATCGAAAGCGAAAAGTGCGCAATGTTCTAAAACCTAATTGCTCGTACTAAATTAATAAATGCAAAATTCAGTTCTTTCTCATATCAAAATCTTAAGCAAAATGTATGTGCATCCAAAGAGAAGAAACGCGTGAAGATTAGGACTAAACCACTTTTAATATACGAGAACGTAGTTGCAAATCTTTTGTTAGTTCTGAAATGGCTTTAACTGCACCTGAAGCATAAAAATAAAATATAATCTGGAAGCAATTTAAAATTTATGGAAAACGTTTAAAATTCATATTACGTTTCTTTTTTGTTCTTGAACAAACTCGTGTTTCAAAATATCATTTTAATATAACTACAAATTGTTTGAAGTTAATGCTGGTTTTAGTGCTTAAGTGTTGAAGGGCGGGCATTTATGATCTTTTAGTTATTTCAATACTGGCGTACTGTTATAATCATTAATAAGATGCTTTATTGCACAAAATATAGGAAATAGGACTTTTTGGGCAAAATATGGTGAGAAACAAGAATACTATACGGCTTGGCTTATAGCTTGCTTGGTGCCAATCGACCCTAGATAAAGGAGCACAGCGATTTGTTTAGTTCAACAGTATAATTGATTCAAATAATATAGTTATCTTTACGCAAGCAAATAAGCGAGATTGTTTGCTATCACCATACATTTTATGTAGTTTTACGCCTGTTTAACCGTGAAGGGACAGGCGGCGGTTTTCTATAAACATTTCGCCAGTCATGGTTTTAAGTCTCACGTAGGCGCCCCCACGTCTACTGCAGTCCATGTGCAAGGTCAGACTTCGTGCTTCTAATTAAAAAACCTTGTGAGCAATAAACCTGATACATCATGCGCAATAGTTTTATTCACTACCACTGCCCTACCAAAACTGTAATTGTATTTTGCTTAATATAGTTTCTTTTCTCAGACCAAAGGAAAAATCATTACCTTGTTAAGCTAATTCAGTTCTAAGCCAACAAGACGTAGATAATGGTGTCCAAAAAAATATACATTTTGAGATTTCAAACTTACATCAACAGACGCTCCTGGCAGTGGAAACACCATAGTCGGAGGCATTTCTCTTGGTACATATCTGTAGAATTCCGTCTCAGCTCTGTACCACCGGATGGAGTACAGCGCAGCGTCCTCCAAGTCGTATGAGCATCTGAGAATGGCAGACTGTCCTTCCCCGGAGAGGACTGCGCGAGGAACTGAGATGGAGAGATTTCGGAGAGACCATACACCACCTGTTAAACAAAAGAAAATATCGTTATACATAATAATGTCCTCTAAACCAAATTTCGATCACAGCGTCCAATCTTACCGAGGACTGGCCATCTGAGGAGGCATACAAGTGTGTGCATAGTGCATACATAGTTATATACGTATATTCCCAAATGGTAGGTATCTACCTACCCTTTATGTTTAGGCTTAAGGCGTAGGCTTTCGGTAACAGAGATCGGGCACAGTTCTAAGCTTCTTGCCACTAAGAATACCCTTCAAGAAAACGTAACTAAAACGCTAAAATCAAAATTATTACTCCCAAATTTTTCCAGCTATCTTTCGAGTAATATTGGGCCTATTAACACGTTCACTGCGTTAAGGGGCCTAAAGACCTCTTGCGAGTACTCTCACGCAGTGCGGGCGAAAATGATGTTGTTTCGCTCTGGTACGGAGTATTGTAGAGATTTCTATGTGTATGAAAGAAATAAATATATTATTGTATTGTAGGCTTAATACAGAATTATTAACATCAAAAAAATACATGAGAGGTCTATCGACCCCTTTCCGCACTGTAAGAAAATAAAAATGTTTCAGTGCGGACACGGGGTCTACAGACCTCTCATTGTATGGAAGGTGCTTCCACCCCCTTCCGCACTTGTTCGTAACTATGATTTTTGACCTATGAACTAGTGTTGCGCGTACGCTATGATAAAAGGCACGCATCAATATTGTCGTGTAAGCTTAATTATAATACAGTATGTCTCGTGAAAACAAACGTTGCAGGAAAATGCTTTACTTAGCATTTTCCCAAGATAACAGTGATATAGAAAAGGACACTTCAATCCCAATATATCGACGTATTTATCAAAGAACACTTGCAAAATTCACAAAATCATCTTCTAGTGACCAAAATAAAATAATAGTGTTACAGAATATACAAATCTGTCCACCTACTTTGGTTACAGTCCCAAGAACTACTGGATACCTAGAAAACTTAGACGTGACACCCAAACACCGTTAAATGAAAAGAACGTATGTACTAATATTCACATGAGCCCTAGTACGGGATCTAGTTTTTATGTATTGCAAAATGCTAAATAACTCCAAGTTCAAAACGCCATCAACTAGAAATAAAAAAAATGATTTTATGATTATCATAATATGTAATTTGCATATACTTATACTTGTTTTTTAATCGATACTTTTATTTTTATGTATTAACATCACTAGCATACAATGTTTTGTATATTTAATTCAATGCGGTAAGAGGCCTATGCACCTCCTAAACATTTTCTCATTTTCTACAGTTTTAAAATCCCTACTACACCATTTAACCGATTTGAAACTCCCCCTTATATGCATATAAATAAATTAACGAAATCAACGAGGTAGAAACAACAAACAAACTACCTTTTACATATAAACGTGAACTTAATAAACAAGGATAAGCTATATTAGAGTCCACCTGTGCACACACATTACTTCTACAGCTGTCTGTTCACCAGCTAAGTGCTGAATAAATAGTTCAGAATTCGTTGTCAGGACCGCTAGTCAAACAGACGGCACTCGAGACAGCCTCAAACATTAAAAGTCAGTTTATCGACGTACCTATTAATGTACCTAGAAAATAATAACAATTAGGAGATTCTCTCCGTGGTTTTGCTTGCGTTTCTACCACTGTAATACATTATAGATCAAAAATACCATGATTGTTGTGAATCCAGTAATAGTTCTACCAATAAAATATCTATCCGAAAACTTCGAATGAAAAGACTTAAAATGAAGTTGCTTCGGATTTCTTTCTTTCAAAATTTCATTATTTCTCCTTCATGAAAGGGCTTAGGACAATCACGAGGCCGAAAAACAGGACAGTTGAGCTGAAATTTCGGTATTTACTTTTCATGGTAGACCTGGCCTACAGGACATAAGTAGTGTATCCGCGTGTCAAGATTTATCGAATTTCGTACCACAGTTCACGAGCATTTGTGATTACGTAATAAATATCCACACCTCCAAACACACTCACAAACTTCTACAATTCTTATATTAATTAGTAGGCTGTGAAAGTTTGTGTATATGCTTTAATTTAATGCATTATGATTAAGTATCATGCGTAAAGCGTTGAACGGATTCGGATGAAATTTAGCACACCGATTGTTTATGTCTTAGATTAACATCTAGAAAGATTTATATCCTGGTAGGTGTTCTCGTCAGATTCTAACGGGTGAAATCGCTGACGAAAGCTAGTCTCTATCTAGTATTAAACAAAATAGTGTCATTGTAACATGTTTATCTTAAAGAATAAAACAATAACTGAGATATATATTGAAATTAAATAAACTTTATACGGATTTTATCGCGTTGGGTGAATTTTATCCGTATAGAGTTTGTTTAATTTTAATGTACTACATTCGCGTAAACATAAGACAATGTTATGTAACTGAGATATATATCAAGAAATTAAAGGTGATCGTTTTTCCAATACCACATTCCTTTTCTATGTTAGCACAACATAAATCTTTAATGGCGTTGTGATGTATTTATTATATTCCTTTGTGTATTTATTTGTATTTATTTCGCGAAAATGGCTAAATAATTTCTACATTGGTTGTGATATCAAAGTCTTGTTACAATAAATTAATTCAACCGATTGAATTAAGTTGTAAAGTATCATTAATGTCAGCTTTACTTAAATTAAGTTTTTTTAATTTATACATAATACATAATAAATGCTAGGATAACAATTTATTATTTTTTTTTTTTTTAACTAATAGTAATAATAATGTTTCATTTAACAATCCAATTTCACGAATGTGCAGACAATACCATTCCATTTGCTCTGAATCGGATATCTGCCACGATAGTTATAATGTGTTTAAAAATGCCCTTTTAAAGAAAATTGTTTGAAATTTTGTGCTCTATTTCTTCTTTCTTTTGTATTCATATTTTACCATTGTTTACCTTAGCTCACTAAAGTTTTAAATATTAACTGAATGATGCGTATAGTTTTAATTGGACTTCAGGTTGGCAACTATTTAATGTTCGATTGAGTAATGTGTAAAAATTTAATCTGTTGTCTGTTACTTTACCTATTTAATAAGAATAAAAAAAATAAAAAATAAAATTGCACTCACTTGCGAAACTTGCACCGAGAAAAGAATTATGCCGAGCTATTTTTGCAAAGTGAGTGAGATAGTGATTCGGGGTACAAAATACTATTATAGAATTCTTATAAACCCCGCTAGCTAAAATAAAAGCTTGTTTTAGCAGCATGACCATTAACAATTAGGTTTCAGTAGGTTAAAATGTATCTTGTTTTTATATCTTTTCGCTATTAATTTATAATATTACTAGCTGTCCCGACAGACGTTATCCTGTACCAAAGAGAAAAAAAAGCATATCTAAACCATCCTCGAATCCACTTGAACACACACAAAAAGTTTCATTGAAATCGATCCAGCCGTTTAGAAGGAGTTCACAACACACGTACAGAACAATTATATATATAAAAATTATAGTTTTAGCAAGTTAAAAACTGACATGCTTTCTTATAATATTAGCTAGATATTGCAGAGTTTACAATACAAGACACGATATTTCTCCTTCGCTAATTAAATTATTTTAGGTATTGCTCAAACTATTTGTATCGTTATATCGAATACCGAATCTTTATACCAAATATCGAATATCGGATGTGTAAAATATTCTATATTACACAATCGGTAATCACTAAACACTTTTTAACTTAAATATAATCGTTACAATTGAGTATATTATTATTGTATCTACTAAACTCGTAGTCAATAAAATCCCAAATCGACACAGATTATGTTGTCAAATGGACCGAAATCCGAATTCGTTTTGGTACTGCATAACTCGGATATGCGAACGGAAGTCATGTTTCTAAAAGAAAAGTTGATAACTGTAGAGACCCAGCAATCAGATTAAGTTCAACTTGATTGAAACTGAACCTAAAGTTCTTTTCTCTTTTGATTGCATAACTACTTCTGCTTAGTCCCTGTTGGATAACAGCATCTGAATACTAGATCACAAGACGTAATTGAAAAATTCAATTTCGGAATCGAAATTGAATTGAGCTACAAGATTAGTGATTACGTTTGTGTATTCATGATGTAGCCTAACATTTGATGTGCTTCCACTTTAGGGGTAGGCAGAGATGTCTTTATCGCCACAGAACCTTATCTGTTTTGCTTTGCCAGAATAATATGGTGCTCATCACTTTTGGTCCAGTCGTAACCTAGTAGTTGACCTAATAGTTGTTTTTCGCCTAGGAAATATTCAGTAGCAGCATGGAGTTTGGTACTGCCCGCCCGTTTGACGGTAATAATAGACCCAGTGGTAGTGAATCCAATAAAACCGTCGTAAAACCTTACGTCATATTGGGTAAATGTGAGTGTAATACACGTCTTCTTAATCCTGGAGATACATACGGGGTGCTATGATTTACACACACAGAAAACTTGCACAGAATACGTTTCTTGCAACATTCACAAACTTAGAAACTAGGGTACATAATTTCCTGTTTTCCTTTTAAATTTCTCGTAATATTCAAACAAGTTTGTATTATAATATCCACTAAGTTCCCTTGATGTAAGTTCAACATGATATATTATGGTGATTAATTAATTTAGTTTCCTGTGTGTCAAAACATTAATCATATTCTGAAAGGGTCATTTTAGTCTCTAGCGGTATGAGCCGTTGTCCTTGGTCGGGGTTATTATAGACCCTATTGTGTTAAAATACTAATGAGGCTAGGGTATAAGCAGGGCAACACATAAAATAGTTGGGCTATCGTGAATTCCATTTTCAACAATAGTTACTTTAACGAGCACCTAGAAGGATTGAAGATGCCTTGGTCTCTTTGAAAAGTTGATAGGAGACATAGATGTCAAAATAGGGCTTTTATTCTTGCTTTATCGTGACCTTAAGAGGTATTGGCAAACACAGCTAACTGGATACTCAATGTAAGTAAATAGTTTTAGGACGCGGTGATGATAAGCTATTGAAAGTCTAACAAATACATTCATTTTGGTCCTTTCTGCAGCATATTGAACATTGGTAGAGCCTGCCATTTCCAATAATTTAATGATAGTATGCATAATTTGACCCGCCCGGAGCATATTAGCAAATCAGTAAAGAGCACGTAGGTGTTATGTAGTAGGTAGTACTGCGTTTTGTTCGATGAGTAAAATATATGGCAGTTCATTTCCTCTATCATTTTTATTATCTTTCTTAGGGTCGGCAAAGCGCGAAAGATACACTCCTGCTTTTTAAGCGACTTTAGTTATTATATATATTAACAAATAAATTTTCACTAAACAGGGACAATAAAAAAACATCCTGTCTGAATTCCGGTATCCGAGCGTTGGCCAAGAGATAAAGTATATACAGTATCTTTCAACGCTACATTTTAAGTTTCTTCTACACAATCTTGAGAAAACTTCTGCTTGTTATAAGGTTTCTCCCTAGAGGCACAGAATCCTAAAAACAAATGTAAAAAAATTCAAGGTCAAATTCATTCCTACGTTTAAAACATTGTTCCAAAGATCAATACAATCTAAAGTTCCGAAGAAAGTTTTCTGAAAGAATCTTGTGTCCCTGGAATGATTCGGAAACAATATTTCTAAGGTGACAGTGTCGTGTGAGCGCTTCCCAGGGGGCAGGTCAAGGGGTTTACTTAGGGCTGGCTTGAAAAAGTTAAATGTAGATATATTTAATTTCTCGTGTAGAATTGAGGGGAAAGGTAGACCGACGATCTGGTAAAGGTCGCGGGAAGCGGTTGGATGCGGGTGGCCTAAGACCGGTCTGTGTGGAAGACCTTGGGGTAGGCCTATGTCCAGCATTGGACGTCTTTCGGCTGAGATGATGATGATTGAAATTATCTGAATAGAAGCAGAGAGAGACGTATTTTAGGTAAAAATTGCACTATGAACTTGAACCTAATTACGGCACCCATAATACTTCCGCCACTTGTAGACGGAACAATGGTAATAGAACAGTTCGACTGCTTGGTAGAACTGGCTACAATGGTAGAGAATGCGACTGCTGTGTGTAGGAACACTGGTCAGAATTCCATGTGGCACCAACATAAATTATTGGATTTTCTGTCAAGATACTCCCAAAAAAAAGTTGACGGTGTGTATATATAGAACTTAGTATTGATGGACTTCTTATAGAGAATCATTAAAAGAATAGCAAATTTAAATGCCATTTTAGCAGTATAGAAAGAAATAATTTTAAAGGTTTATGATATTCAGTTGGTCCAGCACGAGCCATATTACCTTCTTTTTTTAAATAACGTGTAATATCTCTAGTTAGAGGATCTTATATCTATTAGCAACTATTATTAAGGTAGGCTTACTGTCTCGTTGGTCCCATGGCGACTATGTTTTTTGTGGTGTGGCATCTTGGATCAAATGAACCAGCAAACTGTAATCGGCTTTTCTTAGTAGTGGAGCAAGTCCCCTATAAACTCAGCAACCATTGGACCTATAAGTTTCACACTTTTAGGTACATAATGGGTGACATGACAAGGATAGGCCTAATGAAATGTGGAAGTAATACACCTCTGCTTACCATTTCGGAGATACACAGGCGTAAGTCTATAGGTGTATGTACTTCAATGTTATAAATATTTAGATGCCAACATTTGAGTGACAACCCTATCATTTCCAGAGGTCGAGGGTGGCTACTAATCACCCAGCACACCTGCTTCTCCGCACCCTTTGACTGAGATAGCACATTGTATCCACGATTGTTTTGATTTACAATTGATACATTGCGTATATCGTCCGACAATTGTATTCTAGAGGCAGTGTTCGAGCAGCAATGGATGTTGAACTAATGATATATTAGTTGGATGATTTATAAGGGGATTAGGTTGGGGTAAATGAGATGTGTATTATAGTTTAGGATTAGGGTCTGTTTTCTTGTAGGTTTTAGGGTTTCAGTAGACTTTAAGCTGTCAGTAATTCATAATATTCAATGCGAGAAACAAAGATCAGGTAATTTTACGGTTACTATTAAACTTAATAAAAACAACTAGCTTTTACTCGCAGCTTTGCTCGTTTGGGAACACTACTTTTTTGGGATGAAAGGTATTCTATGTCCTTTTCTGTACCTCTGACAACGTGTATTTGAAATTTCATGATGATCGGTCGAATATTTAGAACATGAAAACGTAACAAATAAACAAACTCAAATTGGCGCTTATAATATTAGTTAGGATGTATCTATATGTCTGTTCATCTTTGACGATATATGGTGCTTCCACATAACGCAAGGTGGTGCAGGTACAAAGGTCTTGTAAGGGCTGGGCTACATTGCGCAAGCTGCTCTCACGAGTTTCAAGCGCAAGCTACTCGAGTTACCTACATGCGCAAGCTACGCGCATAAGCTAATAATATTCAGGCTACTCACGAGAGCTACATAATATGCAAGCTCCGCGAGACCTACATAATTATGCGGTTAACTTGTACGAGTAACTCGTATTCATCGCATACAAAGACCTTCATTTAAATGACCGAGGGCATAATTACAAATGTTATAATTATAATGTCATATGAAAGCAATGTTTAATATTAATTAATAATGTAGTCCAAATTAACATGTACTTTATAATACATAACATTTATTATTTACTAGTTTTCATACGCGGCTTCGCTCGCGTAAACGTAGGTTAGGTTAGGTTAGGTTTACGGCGGGCCAAAACCATGGCGAGGTCGCGATTGCATGTGAAAGTGATTCGCGCGGCCTCGCCATCTATGGTTATGTCGAGGAATACCGTGGTAGGTTTAGTCGGTATTACCGGGGTATCTTTCCCCCGGTTAGCCCGATATAACCTCTCCGTCGCCCCGCGGAGAGGTAAGCGCCAAAGCATTGCCCCACGTAAAAAAAAAAGGTTAGATTTGCAACAGTTATTTTTTCTGGATGAAAGGTACCCTATATCCTATTCTGTACCCCTGACAACGTGTATGCATAATTTCATGTTGATCGGTTGAGTAGTTAAGGCTTGAAAGCGTAACAAACAAACAAACTCATTTTCGCATTTATAATATTAGTTAGGAGTTAGGATTTATTTAAAGCAAATAATTTGATAATATTTTCTCTTACAAAGGGACAGATAAATTCCAGAAACTCAATTTGATGGCGTAAATTCGGGCTGCTCTTTTCTGAACCGTGAATTGAACTGCATACGGTTTTTGCGAAAACCAGCTAATACTCGTATAGCTGATGTGAGTGCACGTTAATTACATTTGTTAACAAAAGAAAGGCTATTTTTGTACTTTTTATGATACATACATACATAGATTCACGCCTGTTTCCCAGAGGGGTAGGCAGAGACTACGGATTTCCATTTGCTACGATCCTCACACACTTCTCTGGCTTTTTATGATAATATCCAATATACCTAAACTGTTACAAAACTGTGCTCGGTTGTGTAATTTCAAAACCTAGTAAGAGATACGAGGCAAATTTTAGTTACGAGGTGTTTGAAAAGATATTATACGCTTTTATGTATTCCTAGATTGTTGGCGCGCCTAAGCAAATTCGCATAGCAGGAATTCATTTAATTGATTATTGTTTGTTTTAACTTTTAATGTGTTTTACGTACTGACCGTTCTATGTCGGTCACTTGCTGTACTGAACTCGTGTAGTTAACACCGAATTAAAAATTTATCTTTTATATTGAGCATTCCCGCAGTTATTCTTTCAGCAAACCCCTTACCGCCCAAACATAGATTATGCCCATGGCAGAGAAGCTTTTTTTCTGAATTTTCTACTCCCCTGACAATATAATAATAATAATAATAATTCAGCCCTGTGTTATACTGTCCCACTGCTGGGCACGGGCCTCTTCTCACTGTGAGAAGGTTTAGGCCATAGTCCACCACACTGGCCTAGTGCGGCAGACTTCACATATCTTCGAGAACATTATAAAGAACTCTCAGACATGCAAGTTTCCTCACGATGTTTTCCTTCACCGTTAAAGCAAGCGATAATTAACTATTTAATACCCATATAACTTCTAAAAGTCAGAGATGCGCGCCTTGGGTTCAAACTCGAGACCTCTGCGTGGCAGTCCAACGATTTCCCACTAGGCTACCGCTGCTTCTACCTGTCCTCTCCCCTGACAATATGAATGCGAAATTACATAATGATCGGTCGAGTACTTAAGGTGTTTAAGGATAACGAACAATTTATAATATTAGTTAGGATTATTGAGTACTCGCTAGGTATTTTCATTTATCAAATCATATTTGGTGTTTTTAGATATTTTAACAATGCAAGTGTCTAGTAAGCATCAAAATGCAATAACCTGCATAAAACTTTTTAAAACATCTAGCAAGTAACATTTACCTCGTATCTTTTACTATGTTTTGGAATTGCGCAGCTGAGTTGAAGCTGTGTACATTGTACCTATATTTTTTTAAATGTTAGCTAAGATCTTTTATTTTAAGAGGTTAGGAAAAACAAAAACAAAGATGTTTAGAATTGTTATCCATCTGTCTGCTCGTCATCACATCAAAACCACAAGAAGGATTTCGATAAAAATTTAAAGCTATCTTAAATAGCTTTATTTATAATAATTTCAATGTTCAACTCAAAATGGAAGCCACAATTCATATGATTATATTTTTACAAAATTGAGTTAAACACCATACGGCTACTTCAGCTTTACACTAGTACTAGCTGTCGCGCGCAACTTCGTCTGCTTCACATTAGATGATTTTTGCCAGTTTAAAAAAAACTATCCTATCTTTTAAGTTGGACCAAATTACAGATGGTTACAAAGTTTGATCAAAATCGGTTCAGTAGTTTAGGAGTCCATAGCGGACAAACAACGTGACACGTAATTTTTTTTAAATCTTATTTTGCTCGTCAAAATGACCATACTCCACCTGATGGATGGTAAGTAGTCGTGTGGTCTAAGAGCAGTGGCCTCCACACCATTAATATATACCCAATTTATATAATAATATATATATTAAGATGTGACTAGGCATAATTTTAAATGCGTTATAATTGTAAAAAGATAATTAAATTATATTCAAAAACATAATATTATTATTAGTGATATATCATCAAATATTTTATTATATTCTATGTGCTATACTTTATTTTATGCTGCAAGAAAGAAACATTTTACACAGAACCATTTCCAAAATTAAAAACTAAAACTTTAACTCATAGCTAATGTAAAATGTTTATTGTATTTATTTCAATAGTAAGTACACACTAGCATCGAATATTGGATTGTTACAAATAATATTTTACACGAACCCATTTCTATATCGTATCGGGTTGGAGTTTTATGTTTTACTGGAAACATCAAACCGTTACATTGCAGCGAGCGCATAGAGCAAACAATAATAAAACGTATAAAAAGTTCGCTGAAAATAGTCTTGTTGGCATTTTGATTTTCTTTTTTTTCAATACCATAATCAGAATCAGAATCAATACAATACTATCAGCCCGGTATAAAAACTATCTCACTGCTGGGCACGGTCTTTTCTCAGTATAAGAAGGGTTAAGCCATAGTCTACCACGCTGGCCCGGTTCACATTGGCAGATTTCACACACCTTCGAGAACATTATGGAGAACTCTTAAGTATGCAAGTTACCTCACGATGCTTTCCTTCGCCGTTAAATCAAGCGATCATCAACCACGCACATTATTTCGAAAAGTTAGAGATGCGTGTCTTGGGTTCGAACTTGATACTTCTGCCTGGCAGTTCAACGGCCTTCCACTAGGATTTTGCTGCTTACCTTACTCATAGAAAATATATACAAAGCCATATTGCATTCTAAAATCGCGCGTTTGGTGGCGAATAGTTGGATATGCACAGTTGATACTGCATAAGGCAGAAAGCAATCGGCTTCTAACCGATGTTGCAACCAGCACTCGGTTTGATTAGTCAAATCCAATATTCTTTACGTGGATTGAAATACACTTGTGTTAAAACTCCCATATGTGAGCAAGTTTGTTCCACTTCATTTTCATTCGATCCGATTGGTTCTCTTAGTTCACCATTAAACTTTAGTATGCTTAATAATTATTTATTGTAGCAATTTCCGTTAAGATCTTCGGGTAATATAATGCTAGAATTGGGATATTCTAAGGCTTTAGCAGAAAAATTTGGAAAGGTCCACTTCTTGAACATGCATTGAAGCCGCATCTGAACCTTGACTGTGCGGATGGTGTAGTGGTTTAAGTTATCGTCTCGCTGCTGCCACTGTGCCGAATGTTGTGGGTTCGATCCCCACCGGGAAAAATTGTGTGGTCCACAAATAGTTGTTATAAGTCTGGGGGGTGTTCATTGTGTCCGTTGTTTTAATGTTTATTAAGAGGTTTCTTTTTATACGACTAATGTGGCAAACAAGCATACGACCCACCTGATGATAAGTGGTCACCGTAGCCTATGGACGCCTGCAACACCAGAGGCATCACTTGCGCGTTGACGACCCTTTGGGAAATGAAGTGGGAAGGGAGAAAGAGGGTAATTGGGCCTCCGGCACACTTACTTACCGAACGAAACACAACAGTAAGAAAACTGCTATTTCACGTCGATATTCTGTCAGAGGGTAGTCCTACCCCGGTCGAGCCGGCCCATTCATGCTGGAATCAGTGAGGCTCTACCCCTGGGACAGGAATTAAACCTAGTGCAGTCTTTATAAAAATATTACTCAGTCTATTAGTGTTTAAATGAATTACACCCATACCCAGAATTCACAGACAATTATTAATATTCTATATTCTAATATTCTACGACATACACACAACACCATCTAGCCCAAACTAAGCAGAGCTTGTAATATGGGTACTAAACTGTGGATAAACATACATATATACCTTTTTTTTTTTTTTTTGTAAATACATACATATTATACATAGAAACACCCAGACCAAGACAAACATCCATGTTCATGCACACAAATGTTTGACTTGTGCGGGAATCGAACCCGCGACCTCAGGCGTGGCAGTCGGTTACACTAACCACTACGCCATCGAGGCCGTCATTTATTCAACTTAGTCAACAGATTAGATCCTTTAAACCAAACTATCTAACATTACATTAAACAAAGACAATTATAAAAGTTCCACGGGCAGCCTAAATCAAGATAATTTCACAAACAATCAATTAAGGTGTGGGCATGCATAATCCCATAGTCATTAGGGCCCGTATGTTCGCAGCTGAGAAAACACTCCCCGGACTTGTGGTTTGGGATACTTTACCCCTACACCATCCTTTGGTTCCTCCACGGAGGGTGGAACGGATATTATCTCATTTGATGACTTATATTACTTAATTCGTTTTTAAGGGTGGCAGATTTTGGTAGTCTAGATTTACTGGCATTTATTTTTTGAAGGGAAAGCTTCTTTAGCGGCGTTGTGCATTTTTTTGTGATGAAAAATGTTAAACTCGCGTCAGGACACGTGACCTGATCGAAAATTCGTAAGACGGTGGGAGAATTGTCAAACTCGCGTCAGGATACGTGACCTGATCGAAAAATCATAAGACGGAGGGAGAATAATTGTCATGTATGTGTACGATAGCGCAATAAATGAATATTGTATTTTACCACATAAATGATAGTACTTTTATACTGATAATTAAAGCAATTCGTGCAAAATTATTCCCTAACCATTCCAAAATATCAAAATGCACAACGTTAATATTCAAGTTTTCACTTCTGCCGGCACTCCCGGAGTGCAACCCGTTTTTTATGGTGTAAAACATGCATTATTCATCTACTCATTTGATAGCAAGTGGTAAATCGTTGCTATAGCTTATCTTAAGAGTATCACTGGCACCATATCAATTTGCTAAAACCGAGTCAATAAGTGACAGTACCCAGCGTTGGTAATCATTCGGTAACGAGAAGTACTACCACGCATACGAGTAGTAACATTGTTATTGCGTTTAGCGTTATGAGTAACAGTTTCGGTGGCTCACTCTTATCTATGATTTCTTTCCTTAGATCCTAACTTTAATTCCTTAATCTTGAAGGCGGCAAATACGCAAGTGCCATCGGTATTGCAAACGATCATAGGTTTACTATTAGGTGAGCAGAATGCTTGTCAACTAATTTTGTTGCACAAATAGAAAGGATAAATATAGTGCAAGCCCACTAGACATAGAAATCTCAATTACCCAACAGGCAGCGCTTTTTTCCAGGAACGCTGGTAACTATACTAACAAAGTTGTTTGTTTTTAGTATGTACACCAATGGATTACCACATTTAGGTTTTTCTGATTTCAACGCTTTTATAGATCGTTTGAAGGACGTAATACATCTAAATCCATGAAACGAATTACATTATGTGCAGGAACTTACTCATATATTAGACGCTAGCATTACAATTTTACTTATCGCATGAGTTTATTGTGAGTAATGAGTGGTGTAATTGCTGCAGCTCCTTACACATTTAATTTGAAAAATGAATGATATTGTAAACACGGCGATTAGAAAGTAAAGCGTTGTTTGTAATGTCTTGGCTGTTCTTCTCAAAGAATCTATACCTTCGGTTTGCTAAACGTGGAAATGTAAATGTAAAGGTGAATGTAAATTTACCTTAACTTGTCAAATCAGACATAATTACAAATCTGTTATGGCAGGTCGCCGGAGTGCCGCAGCGGCTCAATATGTTATTTGTGAAACTTATGAGAGTTACTTTGTGACCTAGATGAATAAACCTACTTAAATTTTACATATAAACAGCTATCGTCATATTGCCAGTCACCTGAATCGCAAGTCTCCCAAAACTCGGGGATCAACGGGTTTATACCAAAAACTGTTACAAAACTGTGATATTATTAAACCCTAAATGAGTTTAATAACAACTCGCGAACACGAAATTCATGTAGTCACTGACTAACAGAAACTCTGAGCATTTAAATGCTCAAACTTTTCGACGTCGTATTAAAGTACGTAGGCATGTATAGTAAATGGTGTTGGCATGTAAATTACTGAGAATGCCAGAATTGCTTTGCTGTTTTGTTTGTAATTATTTGGCCTAAGTGTTTTGATGAGAGAACAATGTATGTGTCTACTTTTCTAACAAGGAAAATTCTTTTCTACTTGCATTTTATATTATGTTGAATGTAAAGTAGTATCTCTGGAAATTTTGCGTGCCGCTGTAACACATTCAAAAGTTATTTTACCCTCTAGTGATTGATATGTTACCACAGCACTATTTTCGAAAATTTTAGAATTTTTCTCCAAATGTGTTTAAGGATGTGTGTTTTCATTAGACACAGCACGGGATAATTAGAATATAATCTTCTATTAGATAGACAGTTTATGTCTATCTCGTCGTTATTTCTAAGCATAGTGTTGCTGCTTAGTGACCTGCAATACATCAGTAATGTACACGGGTTTGAATAATATACATCAAATCATTTTCATAATTGAAAATTATTTTATTGTCCTATGTGAGATTCGAAGCTACTAAACTCAACGCAAGGATAGCAGCGATAAGATCACTGCCACGCTACACTATCCATGTAGTCACTGTAATGAAAGTGTCGTTACCGTCAAAACACGTCTCCCAAATTTAACTTTATAGCTACAAAGTTACACACAACCCACATCAAAGTCTATAACCCCTTTCAACGTTCAAACCACAGAACATACACATCCAATTAAAACCGCGTTAACCCCATAAAAATCCCATCACACGGGCCTTTGAAAAACACCCGGCGTCTTCCGGAAAATTAACCCAAAGATGTTCTTTCTCTCGTCAAATTGCGCATTCGCTTGAAGCTAATGAACGTAATAAATGTTTGGCAGTGTTCACGCGAGCGTCGATGTATAGCGAACATTGAGATAATGACTGCGCCTCCTCGCAATAACTGGATGGCCTGGTAATGGTCCGATATTTCTCGGGCTCAAATACTCCACCTCTATAGACATTCGTCCTACTGTGAGCGAATAGCGAGTGGATCCGATTACTATTTAATCAAGACGACGTAGGTACTATTGGTGAATCATTTTATGTATAACAAGTTTTTACCCGCAACTTTGTCCGCATAGAATTTAGTTTTTGTCCTATCCCGGCAAAATTTTAAAGAGCTAACATTGGCTTTTTCTGTTACGACATTTTCATTAGCAGCGCAAACCTTATGTGAGTAATGTGACCGGTAGGTTAATAATAATAATAATAATGTTTATTGACATAGAAATGTAGTACATTGCGTGAACCTTAATCTAGGATTTAGAGTTAGCACAATACTTACTAACACTGATTCCCAAACTAGGCTATAGCCTGTATTTTGGGAGGCAGCGCTCAGCCAAAACAATGTAATAATAGACACAGAAGAGAGTTATTACATACTGAATTTATATATTTATTATTGAAATATGTAAGATGTGTAAGTGAGGGATTGCAGATGTGTACGTGTGTGTTGTGAATATGGGGATGAGTATGTGGATGGATAAGATTGTAAATGTAATTTGGGTTACCAGCTACCACGCACAATATGCCACGAGAGTTTCCTAAAATACTCCAGACTGCACGGCTGGCGTAGTGGTTCCCCTCACCGTTGCTCCGTGTGTTGTGTGGTTTCAAATCCCACACGGGACAAAAAACTGCGTGGTCCACAAATTTCCGTTGTACCGATTTCCGGTTGTCCTTTATTTGAAATTGTTTGTAAAGTCCTCCGCTATACAGAAGTTATTCGTATTGCAGTTGTCTATTAAAAGGAAAGAAGAACAACGGGTTGCACTCCGGGAGTGCCGGCAGAAGTGAAAACTTGAATATTAACGTTGTGCATTTTTGATATTTTGGAATGGTTAGGGAATAATTTTGCACGAATTGCTTTAATTATCAGTATAAAAGTACTATCATTTATGTGGTAAAATACAATATTCATTTATTGCGCGATCGTACACAAACATAACAATTCTCCCTCCGTCTTACGAATTTTCGATCAGGTCACGTGTCCTGACGCGAGTTTAACATTTTTTACCCATCACAAAAAAAGTGCGCAACGCCGCTAGAGAATTTTTGACTTCAAAAAGATTAAGAAAAGGAATTAACACTTAGCTGGCAAAATGTATATTTCTGCCTACCCTTTCTCGATGTTACTGATGTGATGTATAGTTCATTTCGTAACTCTTCAATCGCTACCCGCGCACAGTAAGACAGGTACCAAGTCTTACTATACGGGGTGGAAGATAAAGACTCAGCGTATACAGAGAGATTGACGCAGAGATATTTCACAGTGTGATGTGTTGACTAGTTACGAAGAATAACGTATTTTTTGTATATGTTTTGGCTTTGTTCGGTACTGTTCTAGAATAAATGAAAGATAAAATAAATGAGCTTTCTGTCTAGCGTATTGAGAGATAACTAATTCTATGCTATTTTGTGCTAGGATGATTTTTATGAATGTATTCATTACTGATTAGGGAATTTTATTTTTGTTTGGTGTAAATTATCTCAAGTGCACGTGGACCGATGTGTTCGTAGAGTGATGAAGGCATGCAACGCTTTTATTTTAATTTTTTTATTTTGCTCGTCAAAATGACCACACTCCACCTGATGGTAAGATGGAATAACTCTTCAGAGCACTCCCCGTGGTATATTCTGTAGAAACATGCCAATGAGGCAATGTCCCTACGGAGTTGCAGAGGTTCCAGTGAACTAGTGACCTCTGGATCTCCGATGATACGCCGCCTGCCGCTGTAACCTGTTGACGTTGTTTGTTGTTTGTTGTTCTAAGGTTGACGACAAGCACAGGGCAAAGTGGCAGAAGAAAATAAAGAAAGCTGACCCCCACTATCCGGGACAAATAGCCAGGAAGAGAAAAAGTAAGTAGTGTCCCAAAATGGTAGGCAGAAACGCATTACACACTTATTTTGACCAATAGTTAATGCAGCATACTGTGTCTTTTCTGTCACGTAATTTTCATATACATACCTAATAGTCATTTCAGATCGATTACGACTAATGTTGGTCTTGATTCGAAACGTAGTGTATTTATTGCTTCAAGTCGTATGGAAAAAGCCTTGTGTGTGTATGTACTAATTACTAAACTTAGGTCCTCCAGACCAAATTTCGGTCAAGGGCGGCCTGTTTTAACGGAGATTAGCCATCTGTGCACAAAACATTATAGTGCACAAGTGTGTGTGTGAACACAAACTCTTTCTATGCCCTTTAAATAAACATAGAAGAGTGGAAGACACTTTTGCCAAATTTGACAGTACGAATGACTTGGCTCGCTCAGTAGTTCCACTGTCTTACAGGATACCAGCGTAAGAATAGTGACACTGTTTCTGCCCTTCACCCAGTAGTTAAGACAGGAGCTCACATCTACCTATCCTTTAATTCCTCGTTATAATATTAATAATAATAATTTATTATCAAAAGCCAAATACAGTTTGTCCATCTCAATCACATAATGTATAAAAGTACCATTATGTACAACGCTATGTATTTTAGAGATAGAGTGAACATCAGTGCCTGTGCTAGTATTAACTGTGTTACAGACACTGGCGCCTTCCTCTTACAGATTCGTGTGACAATATTGGTTAAGCATTGACAATTGATAAACTACTAATAATATTACTGGTATTTATGGTAGTTATGGTAATCATCTATAAACTATATAAATATATATTAGGAAATTATTTAAAGCTATACATAGAGTGTTGTGTGTATATGTGTGTGTATGTGTGTGTGTGTGTGTGTGCATTAAATTCCTTTTCGATAAGGTCGGTAGCGAGTGACTGACACCATTCGATAACAAGCATTCATAGCCACAGTTTACCATCAGGTAAACCATATATGATTCATTCCCACCTTTGTTACATAAAAAAGAAACTAATCACTCCGGTCCTCATACTCGTAATACGGCCAGTCCGTCATTTTTCGCTTCGAAACTTCAAAGAGTCTTTGATCCTTACCAAACAGAACCCAAATAAATATCCTTCTGTATAATCCTGTCCATGACGTCACAACTTGATTACGTCATCCCGAGTCACAGCTACAAATCCCTATTAGAGGACAATGGAGTAAATACTCCAATTAGGTGGATATAAAACGTCTATTCCGTGCCGTGTGAAATAGGATGTAGTTTTGGGATGTAAGGCATTCGGGATTTAATGAAGAGGATAAGGGTATTGTTAGGCTGTGTCTAGGATGGATAATACAAGGCAAATAAAATTGATGTAATGTTTTTGAGGCATTTGCTTAAAATAATGATTTGAATACCATCTTTTTGGAATAGTATTAATTACATAAAGTATATCATATCAATCATTTTACTCGCGTGCCTTGAAAAGTTAAATTGATTATATATTATGTTCTTTTTAGATTTCAAACATCCTAATACAATATTTCCATTCAATGAGTTCAGCTATTCAGCCGTAAAGACGTAATCCTGGCTTGTGTTTCATGACTGTACTCAAAGCGATATATTTGGACAATAAACTAGCATTAAAAAAAACAAGGGCTTGCACTCCGGGAGTGCCGGCAGAAGTGAAAACTTGAATATTAACGTTGTGCATTTTTGATATTTTGGAATGGTTAGGGAATAATTTTGCACGAATTGCTTTAATTATCAGTATAAAAGTACTATCATTTATGTGGTAAAATACATTATTCATTTATTGCGCTATCGTATACAAACGTGGCAATTTTCCCTTCGTCTTACGAATTTTCAATCAGGTCACGTGTCTTGACGCAAGTTTAACATTTTTTACCCATCACAAAAAAGTGCACAACGCCGTTAAAGAAGTTTTCACTTCAAAAATTAATTATCCATATTTTAAATGCTCTTTTTTCTGTATTGTAAGGGATTTGGACAAAATAATGATAATGTCAATCCTATCAAACATTTTTCTAAATAAAATCTAACAACAATAGCATAAGATAACCTTATCTTATCTTATGCTATTTGACGACTCGATGGCGTAGTGGTTAGTGTAACCGACTGCCACGCCTGAGGTCGCGGGTTCGATTCCCGCACAAGTCAAACATTTGTGTGCATGAACATGGGTGTTTGTCTTGGTCTGGGTGTTTCTATGTATAATATGTATGTATTTACAAAAAAATAAGTATATATGTATGTTTATCCATTGTCTAGTACCCATAGTACAAGCTCTGCTTAGTTTGGGCTAGATGGTGTTGTGTGTATGTGGTAGAATATTATTATTATTATTATTATTATCTTATGTGGGGGCCAGTCAGTGCAGACCGGCGACACTTCGACCCAGTGGGATCTTTTGTGTCGACACTCTCCCAATAACGACTGCCATAGATGTTCATGGCAGCCGGGACCAACGGCTCAACGTGCTTTCCGAGGCACGGAGCAGGCGATAATTGTCAATCAATACGCACATAATTTCGAAAAGTCATATAACTTCCGAAAGTCAGAGGTGCGCGACGTGGGTTCGAACCCGAGACCCTCTGCATTGCAGTCTGTTGGTCTCCCCACTGAGCTATCGCTGCTCAAGATAACCTTAACTTATGCTATTGTTGGCTGACTGCACGGATGACGTAGCGGTTTTAGTCACCTCGCCACTGCCAC
Organism: Catocala sponsa; assembly: GCA_963564715.1. NCBI lineage: Eukaryota > Metazoa > Arthropoda > Insecta > Lepidoptera > Erebidae > Catocala > Catocala sponsa. The sequence continues at coordinate 12,876,146 of OY751352.1, forward strand.
CACGCCGAGTGCTTTTTTATTTTTTTATTTTTTTTTTATTGCCATTGGTGGCAGACGAGCAAGTGGCCCACCTGATGGAAAGTGGTAACCAGTGCTCATGGACTTCAGCAATGTCAGGACACAGCAAAGCCGCTGCCTACCGTGAAAGAAGAACTCTCATGTTTCATCCCCACATATGACAAAAATATGTGTGAGCCACAAATAGTAGTTCCAAATCTGAGCGTTTTTGTGTCCGTTGTTTGTATGTTTGTAAAGTCCTCCGTAGGAACAATTCCTAGTGCGGGAGTTGTATTTTAAAAGACAAAGAATATTAATAGTGATTAATATTCTTTGTCTTTTAAAATAAAACTTTTACAACTTTTAAACTTGTAGCGTAACTAGTGAGTTACGCTATAAGTTTAAAAGTTAAATAATATTACATACTAGCTGTATCAAAGTTCATTTAAATTAGAATACTATGAAAGAGACTGACGTAGGTATGTAGTTTTGGATGTAGCCCGCACAGATTGCAGTAAAAACATGTCCGTTTTGAAGTCCTTTATAGCAAATAGCTTTCGGCTATTTGTTTGTGATGTTCCATCGTACTTATGCTTTTATTCAAAATGGTTCTTTGTTTACTTTATGGGAGATACTCCATTTGCATGGAATCCAACTACGTCAGTGCATTGCTAATTTTAGTAGTCTTTTTATATTATATATTAGTGCAATGCGTGTCCATTACAGTAAAAATAATACCTGATTAGAAGCCGTTTTACTTATATAAGTATATTTTTTTATAGATTTTATTGTAGTATATATTTTTATCAACATAAATAATTATCTTTATTGGTGCATTATGATGCACCGTAATGCATTGAAGGAGATAATGATTTGTGCACGTAAGACCTGATGATACAAATAAAAACAAAAACAGACGAAATTATGAAAAAAATTATGTAAATTATATATTACCATAAAACAGAAGTCTCAAAAGTATTTACCCAAATAGGAAGTGGTTATATATTCGACGTATACTTTTTGTATGTATTTATATCGAATTATATACTTCTAAAATTATTTTTGTAAAGTTTACTATTACTTGTTTAGGAAATTCCTCTCGTCGTCATAATTACATTACCAAAATAATTACCCACTACCTAATTAGTATGTTATCTTATCTTATGTGGGGGCCAGTCAGTGCAGACCAGCGACACTTCGACCCAGTGGGATCTTTTGTGTCGACACTCTCCCAATGACGACTGCCATAGATGTTCATGGCAGCCGGGACCAACGGCTTAACGTGCTTTCCGAGGCACGGAGCAGGCGATAATTGTCAATCAATACGCACATAATTTCGAAAAGTCATATAACTTCCGAAAGTCAGAGGTGCGCGATGTGGGTTCGAACCCGAGACCCTCTGCATTGCAGTCTGTTGGTCTCCCCACTGAGCTATCGCTGCTCAATTAATATGTTAACTAGGTATTAGTTATTTTTACCATAGTCTTTATAGTCATATTTTTACTACCTACTCCTTTCTTATATATTTCATAAGTACATAGCTTAAAGCACAACACAAACTAGAAGGAAAGCGTAATATACACGAGACGCGTCGAGAGTGCGAACTCCAGTTTAATTCAGTTGAATTCATTTCCTCGCTTCCTATCCGACACCATTCTGAGAGTATGACAAGGGGACTTAATGCTTATTTGAAACGTTGTGTTAGGTGACTTATTATGTACTGCACGGCTTTTTAAAGTCAAGAATAATTTAGAAATTCAGCCGTGTATATAAACTGTCCCACAATAACTGGGCATGGGGCTCTTCTCAATTAAAAAAGAGTTAGGCTTAATGCTTATTTGAAACGTTGTGTTAGGTGACTTTTTGTGTACTGCACGGCTTTTTAAAGTCAAGGAAGATAAATATATAATATCAACACAGTATATAAACTATAACTCTATTGGGTACGGACCTCTTCTCAATTAAAGAAGGGTTAGGCTTAATGCTTATTTGAAACGTTTTGTTAGGTGACTTATTGTACTGAAGCTCCCGAGCCCAACATAACCCTCTCGCCTCCCCTTGTGGTGAGGGAGTATGCATAAAGAGATAATGCCCACGAAAAAAAAAATTGTTGATTGTGTACTGACGGCTTTTTAAAGTCAAGAAATATTTATATAATTATAATATCAACACTATAACTCCGCTTCAATGGACAGGTAGCCTTATGCGGGACGAGATTATTGCCGTCTAGACTCCATTTCCAGACTCCGTACTTATTTAATAATTATTTATTTAATTATGGTTATACACCATATACAAAAATTAAAGATACATAAAACAAAGATATAAACAAATAAATAATTATATAGGTAAGACAAACACAATCATTCCTTCTACTCACAAAATCGCTGACACTCAACAATATATTCTGTCATCCATCCGACTTAGACTTACTTAACTGAAATAAAACTACCAGGCTTAGAAATCAAATTCGGTATCTTATAGTCGCTAGCAAATATACGTGCAAACTTATGCCTTGACCAGTTGACCGACTAAAAATACTAAAAAAATTACATTATAATTGAGGAGCGTTGGAACAAAAACCGATAAATGACATAAGAATATTTTTTGGGAAATTGGTAAAAAAGATTTGTCTATGAAGACATCAATCTTTTTTACCAATTTCCCAAAAAATATTCTTATGTTATTTATCGGTTTTTGTTCGAACGCTCCTCAATCTATACTAATATTATAAAGCTGAAGAGTTTGTTTGTTTGTTTGTTTGTTTGTTTACTTGAACGCGCTAATCTCAGGAACTACTGGCCCGATTTGAAAAATTCTTTCAGTGTTAGATAGCCCATTTATTGAGGAAGGCTATAGGCTATATCTCATCACGCTAAAATCAATAGGAGCGGAGCACCAATGAAGAATGTTTCAAAATCGGAGAGTATTTTTTCCTTTTGAGAGCTTCCGCTGCGTGCGCTGCGTAAACAGTTAAAGTTTCGCAAAAATCATGTATGACAGAATTGTTCCCCTTTAAAAGTTCTAAAAAAAAGTCCGCGACAGCATATGTCTATCTTTTAAGGTTGGCTCACTATAACCATTTTTATGCTAACGAAATTTGTTCTAAAATAATGCATTATTTGCGAAGGTATTTTTATAAACATGATATTAATCCTTATCCAAATAAATACCTTATTCATCACAAGTATTTAATTTAAAACAAAATTGCCCTTTACATCATTCGATTTCAATGAATATCTTAGGAGATATATAGCAGTTTTAAAATAACATCGCAGCAAAATAATTACCCATTACAGACATAGTACAAACGATGTTTCTCCTGGTTTATTCTGCGTGATTACTACTGGTTCGATTTGAAAAATTTTTTTAGTTTTGGATAGCCTATTTATCGAGGAAGGCTATAGGCTATATAACATCACGCTACGACCCACGGGGGCGGCGCAGTAACGATAAACGCGGGTGAAACCGCGGGAACATCTAGTTACAATATACAAGCGAAGCTGCGGGCAAAATTTTTTGACCAGTATTTGAGGCGCTGAATACTGTAACCCGTATTCAAATAATTATATTCTTAGAAATCAGAAGCGGTTAATATTAAAAAAGAACAATGCACTAATCAACCTAGAAAGTTTTATTTCTTACAAATCATTTTACTTAAGAAAAAGAATCAAATAACAAATATAGATACGCAGAAGTGCCCAAGAATTCTTATCGATTTTTAAGCTCTACCGAAAAAGAAAAGAAGAACGTCCGTCACGTCAATAGAAAAAAGAAAACACACAAAGAGTTCCTCGCGTTGTAGGTTGTTACTCAGTCCAGGTTACTAGATAGAGGAGGTATTATCTAAGATTATATTACACTCGGTACTTTACAATAATATATTTTACGTTATTTCAATATTTGCCTATGTTGGTATTTAATATAATTATAATATACTTAATGTATGTTTACCTATGTAAACACGACAGTCCCACGGCTGTAATAGGACTTTCCCGTCGACTCACTTTCCCTCCGTTATTATATACTAGGTATATTATAAGTTAAATAATATTCTATATACCAAATATAAAGCAAACAAACAAATATTTTTCTCGTTCAAATTGAAAACCTATACGCAGGAAATTGTATTTTCCAAGTTTTCTTTATTTAGTCAATTTGTTATGATTTATTGACAAATATAAATAAATGTTTGAGTATAAGTTATTAAGCGATCAATAAAATTTTAAAGTTGTTCTTAGTAAATATTCTAATTAAATATTAAGTGGTTTCTGGGTTTAGTGAGTTTATGGATTACTTCGTAAACGAATTATTGGTATAAATGATTAGTAAATTTCAAAGTTAAGTTAAGTTATAATAGTAAATATTAACGGATGCAAATAAAGGGAGACCAATCAAAGCCTTGAGCCATGATAAGCACGAGTTATAATCTTTCCAAAACAATAAATTCTGTCCTTTTTGTGAGCTTTTCTGGAAATATAACTTCCTCATTAGGAATAATTTCTGTTTTGCGGGATTATTTACAGACATTAAAAAAACAGACACAAAGAACATTCGGATTCGGAGAAACTCAGAGCCGGTCTGTGGTTTAAACAATTTTTTGTTCCAGGTGGGGATCAAACCCATTATACTCCGCGCAGTGGCAGTGTAGAGACGACCACTTAAACCACTACGCCATCCATGCAGCCAACAGAACAAACATCTAGTCCTACTTATAAGCTTGTTACACAAGTATGGACAAAGCATGTATACTGTCACGGCTCGTTGTCACAGTCCACTGATTAACCTACTCAAAGTAGGTTTTCTTCAATGGCATATCTAGATTGCACACATACCTATATCATGTCTGGTGACAAAGTAACGAACAATTAAAATCACGGTGTTTCTTTAAAAATGCTTCGTAGAGCAGTGAAATCACAGGACGAGACAATGCTACGCACATTTAGAGGAACAAGGCGCCCTATCACCGCACCTAATGCTACGCGCCAACATTTTAAGTTTTGGAAGTGTAATTCTTTAGCGGTGTTGTGCACTTTTTTGTGATGGGTAAAAAATGTTAAACTCGCGTCAGGACACGTGACTTGATCGAAAATTCGTAAGACGGAGGGAGAATTGTCATGTTTGTGCACGATAGCGCAATAAATGAATATTGTATTTTACCACGTAAATGATAGAACTTTTATACTGATAATTAAAGCAATTCGTGCAAAATTATTCCCTAACCATTCCAAAATATCAAAAATGCACAACGTTAATATTCAAGTTTTCACTTCTACCGGCACTCCCGGAGTGCAACCCGTTGATTTTCTTTTTCTTGACCTACAATTTAAATTGGTTTCTCTGTGTCATCTGCATACGCTGTAAGCGTTATATAAGAATTAAAAGCCAGTCATTATAATACGCAAAAGAAAAATCGAAAAATAGATATAACTTAATAAATGTTATCTTTTAATTTATTTGTCAGCGATGGTAGTATGGATAAGGCATTGATCTTGCGATTGAGAATTTGTAGATTCAAACCTATACAATACTACTAACGTGAACCCACTTCTAACATAAATATATTAGGTTAGTTAAAAGGGTTAATAAAAATACTATTTTAGTGAATTAATAGCAATCGTTAAAATAATGTGTTTGGCAATTAAATCGACAAGCAATTTGAATACCAGAATATTTGATACAGATCTTTAACATTTAGACTATCTGTGTATTGCAATACAGAAATATTATCACTAATATACTTATTTTAGAACGATTTCCACCACCGTAAAAGTAAGATGACTATTTTATTGAACTGAAAGCTTTGTTGTTTATCAAAATAACAATTTTGATAAACAACAAAGCTTTCAGTTCAAGAATAAATATTATGGTCAATTTCTATTTTTAAAATACATCGTCAATATGTTCAATCATAACTAGATCCCTTATATTATAAATTCTACGAATATATTCAAGTAGGAGTTTTTGGCTAAAGTTTAGGCCGAAAATAAGTTTATTTGTGTGCTTCGTCTCTATCCTATTATCCTTAAGAAATAAAGGAGTTGCCTTTTTATTATATTTATCTTTATAAAATACTAGCTTTTGCCCGCGGCTTCGCTTGTGTTAATTTAGAATTTGATAATCAATTCGGGTTGTACTCTGCTTGTAACAATATAATTCAATCATGATTCGAAATACACGTGGCACCATCTATTATCATAAGAAGGTTATTATTGTTTTCCTCGAGAACAGTATTTTTTTTTCGGGATGAAAGGTAACCTATGTCCGTTTCTGTACACCTGTCAACGTACATGCAAAATTTCAGGATGATCGGTTCAGTGGTTTAGGCGTCAAAAAGTAACAAACAAACAAACTCATTTTCACTTTTATAATATTAAGAAGGATTACTGGCACTTCTGTTTGTATTTTTGTTAATGTCTACAAACGTCACGAGTGGATTTACATCGTTCGTGCAATGGTTTTGTCATTTTGGTAAGGAACTAAAGAGAAAACTTATCAAATATCAATAGTAATCCAATGCCTTAGCCATTGAGCCTTAGTCGCTTACATTTATTTGTATACAGCAATGATGGCAAATAAACATTTAGGCCGCTTGATGGCCTTGAATATAAACACCTTGCAATACTAAGATCGATCGTTACCGACTCTAGAGAAAAGTCTTAAAAGTAAGATGAAAAGAATGGAATGAGGAAGCACCTTCAGATCTCTTAGCAGACAAAACGAACGTAGTAGCTGCTTTACTACTCTTGCCTTTGGTTTTGTAATAGAAAGGTACTTCGTTTACCTTCCTTTGCTACAGAGCTTTTCAAAAGCTTTACTATGTTGAGAAATTTTCAATATTCTGAGGGTGTATACTATGCGTTTCAAATAAGAATAGGCGCGTCAATGACCTCGATCTGTCAAATTTTATTAGGAAACTACAGATAGCAACAAAAAATTATTTTCGTAAATATTATTTTTCCTTTTATTAGTGAACAAAAAATAATTTGCGTAATTATGACTATATTATTATGCGTTTTTTTTAAGAAACAATAAACAACAACATCATTTTCTTCAAAATTTGAGTGCTGTCAGAGGTAAAATAACTATGAATAACTTATATTGTCTATGATTTTTTGTTTAAATAAAGTAACTCTATTACTCGTATCGAAAATGAATACCGGCAACGAGAGTTTATAGAAGACGATGATAATTTCAGTTTCGTTATAAACACAGGTAACAAAATTAATATTTTTCTTTTAAATAACAGTCAGTAAAATATTTATATGACCTAAATATTTTTTAAAGGGGAAAGCAGCAGTGAGGGTTATGATGGCGGTGGAGATGATGACTGCTCAAGCAGTGGGATGAGCAGAATCGAAGAACTACGAGATTCAGATTAAAAAAAATATTATTTTAAAATATCTGTTTTACTGACCGTACCTATTTTGTTCGATTTGACAGCTATGACGTCACAATATGGCGGGGGTTCATGCCTATTCTTATTTGAATCACATAGTATTCATCATTGGCCTATAGTATAACTTCTTTTTTTGAACTATGAGTGTTCAGTGAGATTTTTGTGATATAAACCTAACGAGATTTTGTCTGATCTGATGACATCACCATCAACTTATTCTCACGTCACTGAATCGGGAGACCAGATATTGTGTGTATTTAATAAAAGTACACAAGTATGTAAATAAAAGATAAACCACAATATTTTCCCAGAAGATCAGAATGTTAAAAACATGTATGTAAATTTTCTGTGTGTACTTTGTGAAAACGTTTATAGCAATATTTATTTAAGATAACATAAACCGGGACTGAAAACTCAACGAAACATAAATAAAATAAATACTTTAGAAAAACAGTAGAGACATGTTAGATATGTTTATGTAAACATGTTTAACATCACAAGATCATTTAAAGTGTAGATAGAGGTAGATACACTAAATTTTACCAGTTATGTTTAGGCTAATCTAAGCTGAGAGTAAAGAACAATGGCGGATTTCATGTCTTTTGGGACCATCTTATAGATAACGTGCCTTAAGATAACTCATTGATAGTTGTAGAATAATATAAGACTAACAAAAAATCAAATAGAAAGTAATTTATAGAATTAGGGACAAAAAAGGCACAAACATATGATAATATAAAATAAGACAGATTATGATTGACAACTGACAGACGGTATTGCCAGCTAAACGTTCCGTTTTACGTTATACCATGAATATAGTAATAGTTTATAATTAATATTTTTGTAGACGTTTCACGCGTACAATACATATTTACATATGTAATATTTATGTTTTTACTGTCGAAAGTGAGTTTTATTCTTTTATTAAATATAGAAAAACTCATAATTATTGAGTATCAAATCTAAAGTAAAAACAAATCTAAAGTATTGTAGATTGGAACGTAATCCCACACAACTTGCGTTTTGTTAGTGCACAATGACTCATTTTTTAAATCATAACTTTTAATTCCCTTCTTATAATGATACAATATTTTTTATATAAAAATCTTATAAACCTGTAGTTATAACTAACCTATATTTGAACTTGTACGGCACTTCGTTAATTTGTACATTTTGTGGGTCCAACCTCGCCATCGTTCTTTATACTAATAATAATATCAGCTCTGTATTAAACTATCCGCACTGCTGGGCACGGGATTCTTCTGAGTGTGAGGAGGATAAAGCCATAGTCCACCACGCGGGCTCAGTGCGGATTTGACATATCTTTAATATCATTATTGGAACTTTCATGCAGGTTTCCTTACGATGTTTTTGCTTATCGTTAAGGCGAGCGTTAATAAACTTTTTAATACGCACATAGCTTCAAAAAGTAAGACGTACGCGCCTCGGGATTGAATTCGAGGCAATCCAACGGTCTATTCTCGGTATTGCTGCTTATACTTATATAAATATAGTGATATTCAATATAGCACAACTGCTTTTTTTTTTTTTACGTGGGGGAATGCTTTGACGCATACCTCTCCGCGGGGCGACGGAGAGGTTATGTCGGGCTCACCGGGGAAAATATACCCCGGTAATACCGACTAAACCTACCACGGTGTTCCTCCACATGACCATAGACGGCGAGGCCGCGCGAATCACTTTCACATTCAATCGCGCAGGCCACTACACAAAATACTTCCTCCACCGGCCCCCTGGGGGGACAAAGACACTACACAGAGGCGCACGTGGGAACACGCACGCCGCCTCTCGGACCTGGTGCTGAACGGATAGCGGGCAGGCCCACAAAGCCCACCACCCCCAGGTCAAAACTCAGGGTGGCTGGAGGTCGTCTCGCGCCCTCCGGTGCCCGGCTCTGCGGTTGGGGAGAGGGTTTAAACGCTCCCTCTCCCGCTCCGCCGCCTCCTTGATGGAAATCACTTCCTCACAAAAGGAGGCGACGGCATTCCACGACCTATCACTCCGGACCATAGGCTGAACTACGGCCGGGAGCGAGAGGGCAACCAATCCGACTGCCGCGATCAACTCACGGCGCTGCGATGCCTAGGCGGGGCAATCAGCCAAAGTGTGCAGCGCCGTGTCCACAACAACATCGCGGCAGTCACCGCAGTGATGACATCCGGGCGTCGCCTGCCGGCCTATGCGACACAGGAACTGGCCGAAACAACCGTGTCCAGTCATTACCTGTGTCAGCCGGAAGGTGAGGGCGCCATGCCGCCTTTCCAGCCACTCCTCAAAAACGGGACTTACCGCCACGATCGTGTGTTCAAATTTGTTGAAATATCAACTTTAACGTCATATTATAAAGTTATATTACTGCTCATCATCTACAAATTCTTTGCCATATTATCTAGCAAATAGCCATATGAATAAAAATATATATAAATGAAATAATAATATGCTTCGACAGTGCGAATCAACAATTTAGGTCCTCAGTCAAAATCGCCAGTCTCATATTTGTTGATGTTTACACGGCTGCATTGCGTAAATTAAGTTGTAGCATCATATTAGCTACGGCAATGTACAATCTCACAGTGTAGATAATGCCCGTGCTTATGCCATTATAAAATTTGCACGGCAAATTACAACGTGTTGCCATATTACCCGGTCTGGATTATCATCCTGTCTATAATACTCGTACACCGTACGTTGAACCATATTTCTTCATAAATTTAATCTTTCGTGGGCGTATTAAAATAATGGCGGCTTTCAATTCTTGTTTCAGAGATTATTAAGACTGATGTTTGTGATAAAAACAACACAATACTGGAGAGAGAATCGATAGGAATTTTTTTTGTCAGAAATCGGAACATATATACAAGCTCGACGTATTTACTTATCGTTCAGCACGTTATTCTGAGAGTCAGTTTACGTCAGCATCTAATTAAGACTACCTACTAGCTTTTCCAACACAAGCCCATTAAAAAACAAAACATCCAAAACCAGACAATACAATATTTAACACGCCACCAACACATATTCTGCTACAAACATTTTTATATATAATTAATAGATCATCGAACAAACTCCACATCAACTCATAATAATCATAATTATTATTCACATGGTCAACTTGAATATCAACCTTATTTTCGCTTTAATAGAGTACAAATTCTTCTGCAGAAACCTTTAATTATAGCTCCCTGTCATCGGGCGTGTGACGTATAGACCCAAACAGATTTCATTAGTTTAGTCACATTCATTAACTGTTGAACTTTGTAATCTGACAGTAGATCTAAAGTTCATTTTGTTAGTTTTAGCCCTTTGGTTAAAATTCGAATTTAAAGTGTAAATGGATGGGATCATTAGTTTGAGGTTGATTGGATTAAAGGACCCAAGATAGACCCTTGAAATACATATGCTGATATTGATTGGGTATAAAATTTGTGTAAGTATAAGTAAATATTCGTTACGAAACGTTTATGGAAAGCCAAATATTTAGATAGGTCTATTAATTGATGATGAACTTTATTTGCACATAATTACATATAAATAGATTAGGAATTAAATTTACTTTAGATGGCCCCTATGTGGTGGAGAACGACCTTGTCGAATATTCGATAAATAATTACATTCAATATCACTTATACTTCTATTAAAAGTATATATCTCTGAAGTATATGAGACCCACAATTTATCAGCTATGGTTTCAGGTCTCGAGACCAATCCAAAGTTGAGTCTACTGAATTGTACAGAACAAAGGCTTAGTACTGCTACCGAAAATGTCCTAATGTCCTACCAGAAAATCCTAATAACACTTTGTTCGACCTAGGTATTGAATTTGGAACCTCACGATTGCACAAATATATGAGCGCAAACGTATGACCACAAGATTAATGAGGTATCGCATTAGCCTTGAAAGAACATAACCAAATAAAGATTTCCTCAATAATAAACCAAATGAATTAGGTAACAATAAATGTCCAAGAACCCAATTACTATTACAGAACAAATGGATTACTGATAATAGACAATTGTCATCGTTGGTTCCAACTAATAATAGGCTATTAGCCTCTTAAAGGCTTTACTTTGAGATAATAAATGTATATGTGTCTCTCGCCAATACTATTAAGAAGTGTTTTTTACGCAGTATTAGACGTGAACTGCCCTTTGGTCATGTGATTAAGTATCTATATGTTTAATATGTTATTGTGTAATATATAATGTATTGTGTTGTGTAAGAGTAATACTTTGTTTAAGTAACAACAAATTAGGTTTTAGGAAAATACATTTTCATTGTTATTTAATTTTTATATTAAACAGGAAACACTAAATAACCTGATGCAGTAAAGACAACTTATTCAAGGCAGACCACCAAAACTTCCACATGTATAGTTTGCAGTGAAATGCACTTAAGAGACCTCACCAAAATCTGTGCATAATTATATGGAAGTTATACTCTTTAGCTTGACCAACTTACGATTATTAAATAACTGTTTTATTATTTAAAATGTTTGTAGTGTCCAAATAATAAAATATTTTTCAATGGAAACAAAATATTTGAATAACATATTTAAATAAAAATCCGAATTTTCAATTCAATACTCGTTTATCAATGTATACATTTTAATTTTAAAAAATCAAAGGACTGCGTCAGATAACTACTGCTGTGTGTGAGAACTTAGATTGGATTATCACCTCGACCAAAATGTTTTTGAGTTTTTACTCAAGAAATTCTCAAAAACAGCAGGGAATCTGGGAAAAGATATGAGTGAGTGCCAAGTAACTGAAGATGAGGTCGAAGATAGAGCGAAGTGGAAGTAGAAAATCTGAAAAGCTGACCTCACCACCAAGTGGGACTTAAGTTAGGAGGAGAGAGAGAGTAGGGAGTCTGAAACTATACTCGCTAGGGCTCGACCCCTATTACGTGCGACCTAATATCATTAGCGGATTGTGGGTGAAACATATCTGCCTATTCTTTCAGGTATAGACACGTGACTATGTATTTTTGCGTGTACTTAATACAAGAGTCATACTGAGACTCTAATAATAAAGCAAGCTTTCGTCATTGCTACTGAAAGCGTAAGTTCTAGTCAAATTAGATTATTGATCATACTTGGTTGAAAAATAAAATCTTTCGAACTTTGCTCGTAAATGTATCCAGCTCTGAAACCAGATTATCTCCTACTGATTGGAAATTAACATGCAAATTGTAGTATGCAAATAGAAATCAATATTGATTTGAACAAGAGCTCGCCGATCTGTTCCTGAGCTCATTGATGCTCGATGTCGTATCCAATTGTACGCGTCACTAGCCCTTATGTTACCGCTGTGCTGATTGATGGGGTGTTTATCTATCTGCTCTAGTGGTATTGTGGTCTGCTCTAGTGGTATCTTAATCTGTGTTTAAACTTGGCTTGTGAGCTAACGAGAGTAGCGTGAATATGTTGTTATTATTTTGTTTTAAATATAAAAGCACATAACATAAAATACAAACGATATAATTGTTATAAAATTGTCTGTTCTTCTAATTGTATCGATTTTATCATTTTTTGTATCGATTTTTGATTTTGTCCGCGGTTTCGCTCTCGTTAATATATATTTTATTAATAAATGTTTACCCCTTGAGAACAAATATTTTCCTGATTGAATGGTGCTTGATGTCCTTTTCTGTACCCCTGACAACGTGCATATGAAATTTCATGATGATCGGTCGAGTAGTTAGCGTGAAAGCATAAGTTACAAACAAACAAACAAACTCACTTTCGCATTTATAATATTAACTAGCTTTTGCCCGCGGCTTCGCTCGCGTTAATTTAGAATTTGACAATCAATTCGGGTCGTACTCTGCTTGTAATAATATAATTCAATCATGATTCAAAAGACACGTGGCGCCATCTATTACTATAAGAACGTTATTGTTGTTTTCCTCGGAATTTTTTTCGGGATGAAAGGTAGCCTATGTCCGTTTTTGTACACCTGACAACGTATATGCAAAATTTCAGAATGATCGGTTCAGTGGTTTAGGCGTGAAAAGGCAACAAACAAACAAACTCGTTTTCGCTTTTATAATATTAGTTAGTATTAGGATTAGGATAGTTAGGATATGATAGTTAGGATAGGATAGGATTAGGATAGGATTAGGATTGGAATATAATAATAGACTATTACACTTGCATACTACGAGAGCAATGTGTATATATGCATTTAATTTGTGCGATAGATGGAATTTAATAAAAAGTTCCCTTTTAGATTTAGGATTATAAATTCTATAGTAGTCATGATTAATAGTTGTATGTTGCTTATCTTTATTTTACAATATCTGCCAAGCTACACTTGATTTGGGTGGTGAACAAATAAACTAAACCCTTACATTTTGAATAAAGGCCTAGCCTTGTAGTGACACAGTTTATGTACAAATCTGATATAATTCTTAAAGAGTAAAAATTTAGAGATACAGCCACATAATTATGACGTTATAGTGACGTAACATGTGTAGTATATATTCTAGTTCAAAGCATAACGCCTGTAATTAATCACAATTTCAAACACAGTAATTAAACTTCATCAGTCCATTTATTGTTAGACGTCATCGATTTTACTATGGAGTGAATAAAATTTCGGTTAAATAATTGAATGAAAATAACAAAATGGCGTGAGCACATAAGTAATGTTAATCCTAACTAATATTATAAAAGCGAAAATGAGTTTGTTTGTTTGTTTGTTACCTTTTCACGCCTAAACCACTGAACCGATCACCCTGAAATTTTGCATATACATTGTCAGGTGTACAGAAACGGACATAGGTTGCCTTTCATCCCGAAAAAAATTACTGTTCCCGAGGAAAACAACAATAATGTTCTTATGATAATAGATGGCGCCACGTGTCTTTCGAATCATGATTGAATTGTATTATTATATATTATTACAAGCAGAGTACAACCCGAATTGGTTGTCAAATTCTAAATTAACGCGAGCGAAGCCGCGGGGAAAAGCTAGTAGATAATATAATTACTATAATAATACTAAATGGTCTTGTTTTACTTTTACAACTTATTGTCAAAAATCGTAACGGCGCTACCTAGTGTCATTTTATACAATAAACATTTTACAGGTATATAAATTATCCAGAAAACTAAATGATTTGCTAAGATCAATTATTATTTATATTAAACCAGGTCATAATTTACCTATGTAAAAAAATCATCCAAATAAAATTTTACAAATTTATAATATTAATATTAAGGCATAATGTACGTAACGTTTCGCCTTACTAAAATTAAATCATTTTCATCACAAAGTCCCAATAAATATTTGTAATTATACGAATAATCAAACTTCATATTGTATGAAATTACATTGACATTATTGAACGTAAATTATATTGAATACCTCAAACATCAACCAATTCCTGTGCAAAATTATGCATTAAATATTATATCATTCCTTTGATGCATTTACATAGAATAGGCAGTGTCTCGTCTCGACAAAGGGATATATTAATATTACATATCGCTTTATCGAGAATGCATTTGAGTGTGTGTATCTAAAAGAGAATTCTATTCGACGTATAGTGCAATAGCAGTGATGTTATTAAATTTAAAATAGAAGGTACACTTACGAGTCTCAACTTCGCACAACTGTCACGAAGCCAAAGCTAGGCGTTTTTTGTATTCTTATTTTAGATGTTTTTAAATCCGCAGAACAATTTCTGCGTGGATGTAAAAAATGCTGCTTTGGTATCCTGTTACGACAATTCTTTCAAAATATGCTTGTTGAGATAACGACTTAATTAATATTTTTCTTTGTAAGTTCAGAAATCTTTCAATGGTAACCTTAATACTGATTATATAACTAAGGTACATGTCTTATAAGTAAGTCTCAACTTTGCACAACTGTCTCGAAGCTAAAGCCAGTTTTTGTATCCTTAGTTTAGCTGTTTGTAAATTCGCATGACAATTACTGCGTGGATCAAAAAACTGTTGCATTGTCATCCTGTTAAAAAATATATATTTTAATATATGCTTTATGGAACAACGATGTAACTGATACTTTTGTTTGTAAATTCAGCAATACAATACTGTATAATATAATACTGCTTTTTTTGACCGAGGAACACGCAATAATCGTGTACCTTGGTCAAAGGCAGAGCTAATGAAATATGTGTGTAATATTCTTACTTAACACTTGAAGAATAGAGAAGCCAGTGTTACATATGCTAGTCAACAAGACTAAAAACTTCCTCGGTGGCACAGCATTGGTAAATGCGAATACTATGTAGAAGTCTAGCAAACGTGTTTTTGGATTTTTCTGTTAAGAAATTTTAGTAGCAGCATGGAGTCTGAAAACGAGAGGCGTAGACAATAGGCTTGCTTGCTTACATACTCGGACTAAAAAACAAAGCTGCCGAAAGAAATTTACAATATACTTCTGTGTACTCCTAAAATAGGCATGTAGACACTCGAGTATTTTTTTTAAATATTTATTACTAAAAACTCGCTATATATTTATAACTAAGCCTTTAGTTGGCATCATATCCCTAGTTATAGTTTCGACAATCTTCGACATCCAAAACTACTATTCTCTTGTTACATCCGGCATAACTAGTAAGCTAACTTGCTTGTAAACTCCGTCTGCAATGCCAATTGGATTTATAGACATAGAGTATAGCTGTTTGGGCATCCAAACCTCAAGTTGAATATGTCACAATAATTCTATCAGCTCAGACAAACGCTTCTAACATTGTTTGATGGCCATGCCAATTAGCGGCTGTGGTTAATTATCCTCGTGTATGTATGTTTGTATAGATTTAATTGGATTTTGGTCAGCTTGCTCCAATTAATCATTAGGCAGATAAATATTGGTCGGTCGAGATCCGGGATTAGTTTTCAGCGGCAAATCTTATTAGGCGTAATTCTGTTAAACAAATCTATAATTATCATCAAATATTTTTTGTTGTACACGTCGAGGGATTTTTTTTTCTTTATGTATTTAGGGGTTTTTAGTCACAAATAAGACCATGTCAGCCCCATTGTATGCATCTAGGGATATTCGTATCATTGGCGTCTGAGTGATTCCAAAAAATCTCTGTAATAGCCTTATTTCGTTAGTTTAGTTTTAGGTGTGGGATCTTAATAAGGGACAAGCTTCTAGCTTTATTAATCTACTGGGCTCAATTCCAGACTGAGTGCTAATACAAAAAATTGACACACACATAAAAAAAATTTACTCAATCCGAAAATCGAAACTGAAACCTCATTATCAGCAGCGGGCCTTTCAACTAATAAATACCACATAGCTTTTAATTATGACTTCTCATATAACATTTTCAAAAGATGTCTAATAGAAAAACTAAACAATTTATTTAGTTTTTAAATGCTTATAATTAAGATAAGTATATAGGTTAGTAGTAACTGGGAGTCACTTCACTCAAATATTGTTTTAAACTACTTAAAGAAAACGGCTGTATTTATGCATTACTTTTAATAAAAACTTCGCTACTTTAAAAACGCCGCATTTTGCAGTTATAATTATTACTAGCGGTCGCCTAGTGGTCAAAATTCGACCAAAATTCCTAAGCTTGCTACAATGTTTTCTGTTTTTCTCTATTACATATAAATAAGGTATAGGTAACCATAGTTACAAAAAATTGTACGACGTCAGACGAACAATGTCTAAATAATACAAACGCGATTCGACTGCGTGTGTCAAATGCATGGTTGTGGGCGTGTAGTGTTTTTTCATTAATTTAATGTATAATGTGTCTAATGCATATTTTATAAAAATATTAGAATTCGCCCCTCCTTCTCCATATAAACTTTAACTGTGCCAAATTTCATACTTCTCCGTCTGCGCAATTTTCGTAAAAAGGAGTACAAAGTTTTTGCTTTCACGTATTAATATATAGATAGATGACGCCTATTGAAGGTTTTACTTCTGGGTACTTTTTATCTCTGATATATGACATATTAGGTATAAGTTAGTTCTAAACAAGTGTTGAAAATAGGTATAATTATAATTATTAGTTTAAATTTTTATTTCGTTTTAATTTGAAGGACGACAATAATTATGATAAACAATTGTGATTGCTACAAATATTTCTTTAGATTTCGGATTTCCTTTGTGCTAATTTTTTCAATGTAAAGCCTTCGGCAACATAGAAATCGTGTGCCTTATATTAGGAATGACAATATTTTAGTGCCAATTCAAAACAGGATAATTAGGAAAATCTTTGTCAGTGGGCACGCGGCACATAAATTCGAAACAACTGCCAACAATCGAACTGAATATCCATTTCGAAACCGAAGTTATTCCGCCATAATTGTGGCAATAGTGCCAATAAGATCGTCTTCACACCGCCCGGTAATTGCCAATTCTATTGGCATTGTCAACACCGGGGTAGTACCGATATACTTCTGATTGTTGAGGAGCGTTAATAAAGTTTCTGTTAAGTGTAGTTTTAGTTGCGAAGTGGTGTATAATTGAGATGAATTGCCTTTTTATTGCTAATGGTTTTTGTAATGATTCGGTTATTTTATGAAGCAACGTTTCTGACGGCAACATTTTGGACGGTTTGTTGTTGTATTAACGCTGAAATTATAAAAAAGTGTTTTTTATAGTAGAATTATGTAGGTATAAATGGGCTTTCTGCGATATTTTGAACTTCTTAAGGAAGTTCTATCTGTTAGGTATGAATTAGTGATTCATGCATATTTTCTTTACTTTTAAAGATTACTAATAATTTCGGTACCCCTTATAAATTACCTTTACGATGATAAGCTCTGTATCCATTTGTACCAATTTAAGTTAAATAAATTATTATTATTAGTTTTTCTATCACGGGTATATTCCTAATACGTTAGGAATATACCCAGCCCTTTGGGAGGCTTACACGGAGACATGGGTCCAACATGAAGAGGCCCTTCGAGATTTTTAATCAAAAATGGGATGGAACACCTACAGCGGCACTAGCCGCAGCAGGCGTAGGACTATTGCTACGTATGGATTCTAATATATGGACTATGGGTATGGGTGTTTGCTGGACTGGTATATTGGTAACTATGGATAATATAACGGCGTCTGCCCTGAATACTCTAATAGCATCAATCGAATGGACAGACGGTGACTCGCCAACTCACTAGATGGGCCCCCTGAATAGCCACGATAGGCATACAAGCCAGCAGCAGAGCGCACCGGTGCGAGCGGCTAGGGGTGTCGAGCGGTGCGGCGCCGGTTTCACCATCACGGGTCTGGTGACAACGGAGACCCGGAGCGGGTTTCCCCGTAGTTATGCCCTTGAAAATGACACTTCCACCCCCAAGCATGTAGCTCTAGCGGCCTCTCTCTGACCGGTCGGTCAAGGCAAGCCAGAGTTGAGAGTCCTACGGGCGCTCTTAAAGTTCCACCCCAGCCAACCAGTAACGGTAAACTGGGGACGAGGCCCTCACCGACTCTCTGAGGCTTTCAGGACCGCAGTGTCGCAACTCACATTCAGCTGACCACAAGCTGCCCTGCGGTTTGTGCACTTTTATTTAACCTGGAGATACATTTTTTGTTTAGATCACAAGGCGAAGGTGGTAGTTTAAAAGCTAGTGTACTATGCCCTCCGGTATTGCGTTAGTCTCATGAGGAGATAACGACTGCCCCAGAGGGGTTATTATTATTATTACAAATACCTAATATGCTTGTTAGATGCTACAGCATATGTAAGCAGTGATAGTGCTATGGATAGGATACAAACCCACGACCATATCTATCGTTAGTTCAAACGTCTTATGCATTGGGCTATCGCTCTTGCGCTCGCATTAGCAGCTCCTGTTTTGAAGTACGCGCTATGTGATCAAAGAGAACATTCGTTCAAAATTTACAACGTCCAAAATTAAAAACATTAGGTGTTTAGTCTGCAGCACCGGTGGCCTGACACGATAGGATTTAAATTGTGTTTGGCATTCTATTATTGACAGTTCATATACCATATCCTAACAAATACTATAAATGCGAATGTGAGTTTTCTTTTTGTTTGTTTGTTTGCTTACTACGCTTTCACGCCTTAACTACTTGACCGATCATCATGAAATTTAGCATACACGTTTTCAGGGGAACAGAGAAGGAGATAGGGTAACTTTCATCTAGAAAAAAAATAATAATAATGTTTATTGTCACTCATAAAATTTTACAAAAGCTCTTATTTTAGATACATAAGTGAACGGTAAACAAAACATCCATACAAAATAAGAGGTTGTCGTTGACGGCTGTGCTAGTTTGAACTGTGTTACAGCCGTCACCGCCTGTAAAAACGTATTGTTACTAACCTAACCTAACTTTAACTCACAATTACGCGAGCAAAACCGCGGGCAAAATCTGGTAGTTTATAAGTCATAAAAGATAGACAAATATGTTTTATATAAAAAATAATTTTGGGAAATCTAGACGGCAATAGACCAAATCTATACATCTATACAAATAAATAAAGTTGAAGTGTCTGTTTGTAAAGTCAAAATAACAGCTTTTTGTCTAATGCATATGAAAGTATATATGGTACCTATACGGAAACATCTACTTTTTAAATTTTTGTCTGTCTGTCTGTCTGTTTGTTCCGTTTAATCTCCGAAACGGCTGAACCGATTTTGATGCGACTTTCACTGGCAGATAGCTGATATTATAAGGAGTAACTTAGGCTACTTTGATTTTAGAAAAAAGATAGGGTACCGCGGAGACAAACACTTTTTAGTTAAAATCTACGCGGACGAAGTCGCAGGTAACAGCTAGTTTACAATATTTCTCTTGTAATTTATAACAAAAATTGCTAGTGAAATCTATACTATACTAATAATATAAAGCTGAAGAGTTTGTTTGTTTGTTTGTTTGGTTGAACGCGCTAATCTCAGGAATTCGAATTGAAAAAATATTTTATTGTTGGATAGCTTATTTATCAAGGAAGGTTATACTGCTACAACCCATGGGGGCGGCGCAGTAATTATAAACGCGGGTGAAACCGCGGGCACATCTAGTATTCAATAAAGTAATATTATATCCATTCGTATATGGCAACAGGACTGTTGGCGAAATGTCTGTTATATACCTCTGCTTACCCCTTATACAACACAACCGTGAGTCTATGTAATGTATTCTACATACAAAGTGAAGCTACCTTTAGCCGCTTACCAGTATGTAAGGCATCCTAGGCCGAGCTCTAATTTTAGGCTATTGATCCCATTAGTCAGATGCCAAGCATTCCTCGGCACGTGCTTTGTGTAAATACCTGTGATATCGACATGTGTAATCTGAAACCATTTAGCCATCTGATGTCTGTGCAGGAGAATTGCTAGGTCGTGCAAAGTGTTATTACGCTTTTCTGTCAAGAAATTCTTAAAGTCAAGGGCAAAAATCTTTCATCATCATCATCATCATCATTTCAGCCTATTGTAGTCCACTGCTGGACATAAGCCTCCCCCAGGGTGCGCCACAAGGCCCGATCTCCCGTTTTCGCCATCCAGAAATCTTTATTTTCATAAAAATGTGAAACACATCTTGGACAAGTCAAATATCCTAACTAATGTTATAAATACGAATGTGAGTTTGTTTGTTTGTTACGCTTTCACGCCGCATACACGTTGTCAGAGATACAGAAAAGAACACAGGGTATCTTTCATCCAGAAAAAAGTACTGTTACTAACCTAACCTACTTTTACGCGAGTGAAGCTGCGGGCAAAATCTAGCTAGAAAAAAATGGAAATAAAAAAGTTGCATTGAAAAAGCCTGTAGCCTTAGTAGCAGTAAGCCTTCTGGAACTGCGACCAGAAGACGGCAAAAACCTTGTCCCTTATTATTTGAGACCCAAATCTACAGATGGCGAAATTCAGATGTAATACAGCTTTGTCTACCCCCTTTGGGAATATAGGCTATGTATGAGTCTGTATTATTTTCTTTAGGATAGCGTCGTTGGTCCGGCGGCATATGTGTACGCTTCACAACGGGTTCATAAATTGATTTGAGTAAGGCCGGGACTCCACCAAAGCGGGGACGAGACGAGCGGAGAGGAGATGTTTTTTAATCAACCAATAGAATTGTGTTATTGACACATCTCCTCTCCGCTCAGCTTCAGTGGAGATCGCTGTGCGGAGATGTGTAATATTTGTATGGCGCGATGGAAGCGGAGATGTGAGCTGTGCGCGGACGACGCGCAGTGGAGACGAGAGATGTGAGCGGCGTGCAGTGAGCGATGTCACCCTGCCCCCTTTCGCCTGCCAGCAACCCGCAGAGCCCCGCGCGCGCGCCGGCCGAGCCGGCCCGAGCTGAAAAACATCTCTTCTCGCACAGCACACAGCACACCGCACACATCTCCACTTTGGTGGAGTCCCCCGAGCTGAAAAACATCTCTTCTCGCACAGCACAGAGCACACCGCACACATCTCTGCTTTGATGGAGTCCCGACCTTAAGTGTTAACAGGTATGTTAGAAAATTGACAGCAGGAGTTCGAAGCATGATTATGTGCTCTGTAGACTAGAATAACAGAGGACCTTGAAAGATGACAATTAGATCAGTTGACTTTATTTTCGGTCACAAAATAACACTTATCAACGTCAAAAATATATAACACGGAGTAGAGTTTCGCCAGTTATGATTTTAGAAAACCCAAAAACTCAGTAACAATTTGTCCGAGACTCGAACTCGAGACCTCATGTACGACAGTCATATTCATTATCACTTTGCCACTGAAACGATCCTTACTACTCAATAGTTATAAGGACTTACATGCTAAATTATAAATAATACACATAGTAAAAGTTATATTTATATTAGAATTAATATGATATATACCAAAAGAAATTTGATACTGACCTAAATCTTAGGCATTTTCTCCGACCCGTATTTGAAGTAAAAGATAGGCCTGGCTATATATAGACTAGGAGTAAGAAAGTTGGATCAGATTTTCTACGAAGGGTTAGTAATATTATTGTAACGTAATATCCGTAGTCTGTTGAGTTTATTGATAGCCACTGAAACTGACTAACTTATGTAAGTTATACTTCTACACTTATATTGTAAAGGGATTAAGTTCGTAAGATTACATTTAGGCAGTTATTTTTGGAACTACCAGTCCGACAGCTATATAATATATAATATTCTATCACATACACACAACACCATCTAGCCCAAACTAAGCAGAGATTGTACTATGGGTACTAGACTATGGATAAACATACATATATACTTTTTGTTTGTAAATACATACATATTATAGTAGAAACACCCAGACCAAGACAAACATCCATGTTCATGCACACAAATGTTTGATTGGTGCGGGAATCGCACCCGCTACCTCAGGCGTGGCAGTCGGTTACACTAACCACTACGCCATCGAGGCCGACAACTTTAAATAGTTGGTTTGTTGTGGAAGAATAGAGGATATATTACATAATTATTTATTACGACTCTGTGATATAAAGCTAGTGACACCAAGTGGGCATAGCTAGTTACAGATACAGTCAATTTCACCCTGTATCCTAACTATAATATTATAAATGTGAATATGAGTTTGTCTGTTTGTTGGGCTTTCACGAATCGGCTACTCGACCGATCATCAGGAAATTTTGCATAAGTTAGTAGTTAGTTGCATAAGTTGTCAAGTGTACAGAAAAAGACGTAGTGTATATCTGGAAAATCACCTTCCCGAGGGATAGAAATCTACTGACAAAATCTACCTACATTAAGGTGTTTGGAGCTGCGGGCAAAAGCTAGTAATAAGATACATTTATTCTGGACTATTGCAATTGCACTTTAAGATTTGATTGGATTTTAAGGGTTATGGAGGCATTTTTCTGTCAGACATATTTGCCCCATACATGTATTCTTTTTTTGAAGAGTCGGCAACACGCGAACTAGATACCTAAAAACGCTCGGTTAGTTAAGATGTAAAACGTACGTGGCACACGCAATCCGTTTGCCACACCGCTTAATATAAAGCGTGTTACGCGTATTATAAATGCGAATGTGAATTGTTTCTTTGTTTGTTATGCATTCAAGACATTACTACTTGATCGATCATGATTAAATTTTGCATACATCTCATCCAGAAAAAAGAGCTGTTTCCGAGGGATTGAAATTTATTGACAAAATCTACATAAATGCGAGCAAAATCTAGTACGTAATAAAATAATAGGCAGCAATCGCAATGTATTCAACGCACCGTTTGACGTGTAAACGAACTGAGTACTTTAATAGTACTACAAATGCTTATAGTCTACGGTAAATGCTTATCATCCAGTGGTTCCATACAAAATGCATAGAAAGGTAAGGAGTTATTTAAGACTACATTTTGTAGCCATAGAAAAACATATATTATAATCTGCAAGAAAAGTAAAGATTTTTTTATACAAAAGGAATCAGTATAATTTCATTTTTATTCAAGTAGGTACCTATTTATTTGTTTCCTTTTAACTAATCAATTAGAAACCATACTTAGCGAAAAAACAATGTGTCTAAGCCCCGACGTATGAGCGGGAGTCAAGAGATTAAATGTGAAAACCTATCCTTATGTGTGACTTTAAAGTCTGTATTTTGACTTCAAGCAGTATTCTAAATAAAGTCTTCATATAGTTTGTAATATAAAACTATATTCATTTTCGGGTCAAAGTTAAAGAAAAAGTCTAACAATCAGAAAATATAATTTTCTTTTTTGCATGTAGATCATCAGTCTCATATTAACTATAACACAATATGCCCAAATTCATTACGATTTTGTACAAAGAAACAACATTTAAAACGGTTGCAGTTAAATTTAAAACGTTCAAACAAATCTCACTATTATGTAGCAAATCTGAATTTATCGCAGACAGAGTTTTGAAATTAGCCAAATTTTAATCTGTCCGTGGAATACTAACAAGATGCTTCGAAAGAGCCACGTTGGCATTGAGTTGGGAAACCGAAGACCGGGACCGACACGGGACTGAACCCGAGAAAAAAATTGCCGGGATTCAAACCATGAGACGAATATATCAGAGATTATTTCCCACGTTGTATTTATTTGATTATCACTATTGACCAACAATTTCGCAGATACTATTTTCCAAACAAATTTGACATCCGATTCCAGCAAATTGACTTTATCCGCCAAAGTTAGATCAAATTTGCAGTGTATAAACTAGTATTTACATTTCTATGAAGTTTTAATAGGTCACAGTATAGTCCAATTTTTCATCTACAGCAGTCTGAAGTAAAATCTTTTCACTTTTGGTAGTTTTCACTTAATTTTGACAACTATTTAATTAGGAAGGTAAGTTCTTAAGCAATTTAGTCGAGCTGGTTTTACCACGTTCGTAAGTTACTTGTGGATTGAAAGGGTTTCGTAGGTAGTTAATTATTTAAAGGTTTAAAGTGCAGCCTAAGGCGGGTCATAACCATAAGCCTAGTCTTTGCCCAAATATGTAGATTGCGGCGCTCGGTTTTCTGCTCTACAGCGACTTATAATTAGATTTTGATGAGGAGCCACAAAAATGCAAACTGCAACTCTATGCTAGAAACTTTTCTGTCAGCGCATTACATACTAGTGTGCCTTTTTCAATCTGAAGCCATAATTATAAATATTTTTTGTGAAGAAAAATAATTTCATCATTATTTTTGGTGAGATTTACGAATATTGAAATTCGGTAACTTTAATCTAGAAGATACTTTTGGGCTTAAAAAATGCTCAAAAGCTGATCTTTGTGGCTTCCTATAGAGTTTCATGAACCAATAAGTAATTAAAGTTAAGAAATATGCTTTAATGAACACCTTAAGTGTTTTACTTTATCTTTTCTATACTGGCTTTACCTTTTGGCTAAATAAGTATAGTAACGATAATATAAAAAGAAAACTAATATATAGATTTGATTTTTACTCAAGACGTACCTAACACGATAGCGATTAGGCGTTAATCGTTTTCCTGTTAGGTGATTCTCAATGAGCTATGACCCCAATATAGTCGTTCCCTTTTACATACGTTCTAAAACTATTTGATTTAACTTATAATATCAAATAAACCGCAATAAAAGCTGTATAATATAGTTTAATTTAAATATTTCAAAGCAGTAATGCGAAATATTGATGTAACGCGCAATATTGATATCAAGCAAATACTTTACATGCTATGAAGTGAATAACATATCGAAATAAATCATATGTATGTTTATCGATAAAATAAAACGTTCACAAATTCTAGTACTAAAACTCTTAATAATCCACACCTGTGCATCCAAAATAAGCCAAATACGATTTACATCCCACATAATAAAACGTTTAAGGGCCCACATTGTTCGGAAAGAAACCTTTTATCTTCTTCTTTTTCTCTTAAAAGACATCTCCCACGCTAAGATTAATTCATTTCATTAAATGAACAACATACACAAAGAACACCCACATTCAGAACAACTATTTGTGGATTACACAAAGTCTTGTTCCGGTTGGGGATCGAACCACAACATTCGGGGCAGTGACAGCGACGAGGCGATCATTTAAAGCACCACTATGCTATTCTTGAGGTGGGTCTACGCAGACGAACCGAGCACGAGCAGAGCACGAGCCGAGCACAAATTCGTGTAGTGTGGACCGACTTACATGCCTTGAACGAGCGCGCTTCAAACGTTTGGTTCGTGCTCGACTGTGTTCCGCCTACTATCGGTTTTTTGACGAACACAAAGGGATTTGTGTCGCGTTTCCTACGTTCGAGGATAGTGATTGTTCTAGGCTCGTTGTACGTCCACACTTGACACCGCAAGTATGCGGCTCGGCTTATGCTCAACTCGTGCTCGGCTCCTCTACCGTAGACCCACCTTTGCAATTTGCCCTCCACCAGGTACATTCAAAAGACAAAAACACATTCAAACTCAAAAATCGTAACCAGCACCTCATAATACAACCCACAAAACTGAAATACTCTTGAACCATTTTCACACCTAATAAACAAATCTTCCCATAATCCCGGGATATGCGGCCATCCCTATACCCGATAGCCATCCAACAATTATCGAACGAATGACGCCTCCCACGGGATCTAATTCATTGGAGTCCCGGGTGATCTGCTGAGCTGTGCCCGAAGATCCAAAGATACCCGGATTGCGTTAAAATTGCGTCGAACCTTAATGTGATAGTAAAAGATCCTGTTTTTTACCTTTTCGGAAAGTTTTAGCTTGATAAAATGCTTTTGGCAGAAAGGCGGTTTGTTAAAGTAAGATAGTATTACTGTTATTTGATTTTGCTTTTAATGTTGGGGATTTATTTAAGTGCTTGGGCAATCGTGTTTTCTTTGTTTATAATAATATTATAAAGAGGAAAGATTAGTATTTTTGTTTGTAATGAATTACCTCAAAAATAATTGCGACTGCAACACAAAATTTTAAAGTTTTCAAAATTGACCATCACTAAGCAGGGCTGTACCTTCTCCTGAAAACTGAATATAATAATATAATCAATCTACATCTAGCTTACTTCTTAGTGTGCTTTAGTTAGGTCATACATAAAAGGGAAACACTGAAATATTCAGGTTCCATTGAGATAATCTATCTCGAATCTACGGGAATGTTTGCATCTATACTTGCGACCAATTGTAAAGATTTTTATTCTATTCCTGTACTACTGTACTGTATGTATACTATTCCTATAAATCAAACATTTATCAGGTTTACTGTTTGCTTAATATAGGTAGCGTTATTAGTATCATTGTAATACAACTCTGTCTGCTCAGTTTTGTTAATAATTTAAGTTTTATTATAAATGTAATTTACAAAAGCAGACGAGCTTAACGAAGTTCTACAATAGCATTATTAGAGTCTGAAATTATAATACATTGAGATGAAGATATATTTCGCAGACGTCTAATTTAACAGCTATTTAAAAGATTATCTATACAAATATTTATATATTATATATAATTCTACTGTACGTGTGTATGTCACTGAACTCCTCTTAAACGGCTGGACCGATTTTGATGAAATTTTTTGTGTGTGTTCAAGTGGATTTTTTTTTTCGTGTGTACAGGACAACGTCGGGACAGCTAGTGTATTATAAATTTTTAGTCGACAATCATTTTTATTATGTATAATTTGAATTCTCTGTCTTATGGTTTTGTTCACGACCCGGATAACATGGGCGGATTGTAAGTATTGTATAAATTACTGACGTGAGTCGCTCATGTAGCCTGCGAGTAGCTTCCGTGTAGCCTACGTAAGCTACTACCGTCTTATTCTTGTGACGTCACAATTATTGAAAAACACAGAGTGCCTGGCGTTAATCAGACATATTTCTAAACTAAGCAGTTACCGCATTTCTCAAGACAAAACAGCAAGCTCAAAATTACATTTATTTTCCTTGCGCACATTTTAAATGAATATCTATTTAGAAGTTTAACTTTTAATGCTTGATGTTTCGATCAGTCTGCATTGACCATCACAAGCAGCTTATTTCGGTAATATCATGGCTCGGTTATTGAAGCAGAAAAACCTTCATCCACCTTCTCATTACCCCATTAACATACTCGTGTATCATGCAACGAGAAAGTTTAAAAGTAATTATTTATTTAAATGGATCTGAGCTAGGTACCTCGATTGTCGTCATTAGGTTAGAGTACCTTTATATCTATAGAAGGTGTACGGTGTACTACGTCACACCTTTTAATTGATATGCTATGCTAAAATATGAATAATGATAAAATGCTAAACTGATACTGAACTAATAGACAGCTTAAGTGAGTATCGCGAACCGGGGAAATGATAGAGAGTTGTTAATGTTATGATAGTTTTATTGATACTAAAAATATATGCTATTACGAATGGTGTCTAAGTAAATGCTTAACAACGCAATTGAGACTACCGTCAGCATAGAATAGATACAAGTAAAAATGTACGTGTTTGCTCTTACAGAAGGTAATATCTCTTGTAGCAAAATCACAACCGAATCAGAGAAAGCTAATACAAGTTCCAGATGAATTCATCAGTCACAAGTCCATCTCAAAGCTAACACGAATTCACAAAGTTCTATCTCATCTCCCATCCATTATAGATCGAATGTCTGAATATCGTCAGTTCCCAATGAAATTCGGCCTAGGCAGAAATGTAGGCGAGATTACGGATCTCCAATTCCTTTAAGCCCTAACGTATTAAGGATCTGCATAGATTTATAGGGAGCACCTTTCATTTATGGGGATGTCGGGACCCTTTTCATGATAAATGCATTATACTATATTGAGAACCCTCTCGGAAGTCTATTTGTCGCGTTGCTGTTTGATTGGCCGTAAAATTGAAGGTTAGAATCAGTGTGAGCTTGGGGCGATCATATATCTTGAGGTCTGTGTGTGTGTGTGTGTTTGCGGCGCTGTGAATATAATATGTTATGTTGGAGGATAATTGCAAAATCGAATTTTGATGAAAATTCTAGGACGATTACAAAAAAACGGAGTCTTGGAAAATATATCTTAAATTCCAATATAAGGCTTTTTTTTTATTGGCACCAGATAATATCAGGGTCATTGTAAAAAATCCAGTTTGCTTAGGACGATCAGAATTTGGACGTTTATTAGCCTAAGAGTCGATTCATAAACAACAATAGAAGTAAGTATGTTATTGTTGGCCAATCAGAGCATCTGTCATTGTATTAAATTCATTAATAGTTTTAGCCAATGAGCGCTCATGACATGGGAGGCCATTTTAAATTTAACTAAGTAGATGTTTTGCAATAATTCAGTAAATTCGTTGCGATATTCAGTCTTATGTTCGAAAATCCATACCTTTGTTATCGTCCTGGAATTTTCCCAAAGATTCGATTTTGCAATTACCCCAGGACATACATATAGAAGCCAGCATACATGTGAGTTTTATATTCAAAAATGATTGGAGCTTCCATAAAAATGAATTTTATATATTTTGTTTAATATTTTCATGTTATAACACAGTTTACGGTTTGCTTTATATTTGTTTTATAGTATGGAGTTATGAAACATAATGCAATGTCTGGTTGGTACTATTAAATTTGTTTCTTTTTTGTATAAAGCTGAAAAATATGCCTCGGGTGTGTCCTAAAAACTCTTTTATTATGACACTGACATTATGTGATCTAAAATATTATAACAGTAAGTTGTTAAAATATTTTGTGATACTATATTGTAACATATTATATGTGACTTCGAAAAGGTTTAGCATCAAAATTGTGCAATAAATTTAATCTAGGTATATATATATAATAAAACTAGCTGTCCCGACAGATGTTGTCTTGTACAAAAGAGAAATAAAAAAAGTATATCTAAACCATCCTCGAATCCACTTGAACACACACAAAAAGTTTCATGCAAATCAGTCCAGCCGTTTAGGAGGAGTTCACTGTCAACACACGTACTGAAGAATTATATATATAAATATACATATTAACTAGTCGATGTATGTACATAGGCGGTATGTATTAACAATGTATAATAATAATGTACATGTACCAACCTACTAGTCTTAAGCAAATATTCGCATGTCTGTTATAGGCGAATATGTCGGGCTGTTACTTGACGTCATCATCTAATGTACTATATTCTTGGCGAATAAATATCTTTCTTTCTTTCTTTCTATTTTATAAAAAATATCGTGAGCTATAAGAGTCGAAACAATAATTGTGAGAAATTTTGCACTTCGCACGAAATTGAATGCAGTTTTTACAGGTGTGTTGCTGAAGGACTAACTTAAAATCCAGTCCATATTACAGTTTGATACGCTGCCTATGTAGAATTCGAGTATTATAATCTGTAGTTCAGTTTTTCTAACATGCAAAAAAAGAAAATATAGATATAGACCTATTTCCATATTCTACGCGTAGGCAGGCGCAAAAGCCATTTTTATTAATGCGATAGTCCTGTTGTTAATTTTACTCAAGCCTGACTAATTACAAAACACAGACAATTTTGATCGTTCCCAGAAGGGGCTCATACATTGTTCCATGCTATTGTTTAAAATCTTTTCGGGCGTAATTGGTTAACAAACGTTTAAACTCTGTACTAATAAACATATATTCTAACTAATAATATACAAATGTATATTTAACAAATAATACCAAGGTAGGTTTACATACGTATACCGCCTTTATATTTCCCAAACAATAAAATCTAATTCAGTAATTACAAGCTTAGCAAGATACCCCAACAATATTATAATATACATAATCGTAAAATGTATGCTATAACTAGCCCGCTGTTTTGCTTACCTAAATCCCATGGGAACGAATTAAAGAAGAAGAATGTACATACATACATAGATTCACGCCTGTTTCCCAGAGGGGTATGCAGAGACTACGGATTTCCATTTGCTACGATCCTGACACACTTCTCTGGCTTCATTCACTTCCATCACATTCCTCATACACGCCCGTCGGAAGAATGTATCTTATCTTAACCTCTGAATTGCTGATATGCTAGACATAATTGAAAACCTATTGTGTCTAGCTGCTGGCTTGTTACTGCGTGACAATAGAATAAACTTGGTCATAATCTAATATTACCTTACGTTGACGCGAATGTTATACATTAAATTTAAATCGAACGACTGTTTACAATCGTTATTGTTGTAGCAGTTTATTTAAAATATAACGTGATATGGGTCGTAAGCAGTAGTTAATTTTAATAGCACATAATCTATTAATGTACTAAATTTCATCCAATACATCCAAACATTATCACAAAATTTCACATTCCAAACAACAGAGAAAAGATGAAATCAGCAGGCTAACAAACATAGTGTTCCCAAATAAAACTTCACGCTATTTAGTTGAACCTTTAATTGCATGAACAATTTTCAAACGGCTGTTATTCCCAGGTTGAAAAAGCGGAAATCTCTTCAGTCCGAAGGCTTTTGTACACGTAATCCGGATCCTCCAGACTCCAGGTAAATAATTAATCACCGCGGGCCCGTCGCAGAGGTCAACATTAAATTTATAAGTAGCGTTGTGATCATATTTCATCGCGGGTACAGTAGCCATGAGAACAATAGCTGCTTTTAGTGAATTATATAACTTCACGCCCGTATTTCCTAGGACAGCAGAGAGCTTAGCGAAAATATTACTGCTTGTGTTATTTTTTATGAGCTGAAAGCTGATATGAAAATATTAAAAGAGTATTATTTAACTGCACAGCAAAAAAATACTAATTGCGCAGCAAAAAAAGCTAACTGATCTGCAACTCATGGCCAGCAAACTTTAAAGAGATCAAACTAAGTCGACGGAGGCCCGCTTCGCGGAGCTCCTATTTTTGGGTGGGTTTAAAAAAAGGAACCTAACATAACTTAACACTTCCGAGACGGAATGCAGTGATTTGAGGCATATAGATGCTCGTTATGCTGTGCAATATTTGCTGACCAATTAGTATTTTTGCTGATCATTATATTTAATCCCTTATTAAAATGTTCACTACACGGCACTTACATACCTGGCATTTATTTTTTATGAGTTATAAGAAGTACACGTAAGAAATTGTTTATTTAGTTAGATTGCAAAGTTTAGTGGTTAGTAAGTTACATGTAGCTTATTTAGGTTAGGAGCTATGTTGAGGCATAGTGTTAAGCCTGAGAGAACACAGCTGCAAGAAAAATCTTTCCATGACCGTGCGTTATCGTCAAAAATAATATTTTTTTCATGTTTTCATAAATGCTACAATGTGTATGTGCCGTGATTATGTAATGGCACGCTGCTTAAAATACACTTATAAAATAATAGTTCATAGTGTAAATTTAAATATCCATCGTATTGTATTTATATTGTTAGCCTTTTTTAAGAAGTTTAATCGTTTGTATGAGCTACTAGAGAAGGGTCTGTGGTTATCTATCAACCGTGAACCTAGACATCATGGTGCTGTAGGTTTCATGACAGAAAATAATATAACTTTCCACAATCTGCAGAATGAAGTGTCTCTTTTGCAGCAGAAGTTAATGATTACTCCCCTAGGCAAACAGCCATTCCAACTTCGATCACTTTTTATATTCTGTTTAGCTTTTTCGTAAAATTTTCTATCCGTTCCCTTAGGCATTGTGCTTATGTAAATATTTGCCAGCTTTGACAAACAGCTTTAGAAAATCTCTCTCATGGGATTTTGACATCCAATAATGATAGCACAGATGTCTAAATGATGGAGATGATCGTACGATTTATGTTATCTATACTAATATTATAAAGCTGAAGAGTTTGTTGTTTGTTTGTTTGTTTACTTGAACGCGCTTATCTCAGGAACTACTGGGCCGATTTAAAAAATTCTTTCAGTGTTAGATAGCCCATTTATCGAGGAAGGCTATAGGCTATACATCATCACGCTAAGATCAATAGGAGCGGAGCACCAATGAAGAATGTTTCAAAATCGGAGAGTATTTTTTCCTTTTGAGAGCTTCCGCTGCGTGCGCTGCGTAAACAGTTAAAGTTTCGCAAAAATTATGTATGACAGAATTGTTCCCCTTTAAAAGTTCTAAAAAAAAGTCCGGAACAGCATATGTCTATCTTTTAAGGTTGGCTCACTATAACCATTTTTATGCTAACGAAATTTGTTCTAAAATAATGCATTATTTGCGAAGGTATTTTTATAAACATGATATTAATCCTTATCCAAATAATTACGTTATTCATCACAAGTATTTCATTTAAAACAAAATTGCCCCTTACATCATTCGATTTCAATGAATATCTTAGGAGATATAGCAGTTTTAAAATAACATCGCAGCAAAATAATTACCC
The DNA here is from genome assembly GCA_963564715.1 of Catocala sponsa. Lineage (NCBI taxonomy): Eukaryota > Metazoa > Arthropoda > Insecta > Lepidoptera > Erebidae > Catocala > Catocala sponsa. The sequence goes on from OY751352.1 coordinate 12,909,262, forward strand.
ATTACAGACATAGTACAAACGATGTTTCTCCAGGTTTATTCTGCGTGATTACTACTGGTTCGATTTGAAAAATTCTTTTAGTGTTGGATAGCCTATTTATCGAGGAAGGCTATAGGCTATATAACATCACGCTACGACCCACGGGGGCGGTGCAGTAACGATAAACGCGGGTGAAACCGCGGGAACATCTAGTAATTCATATTTATATTATAAAATATGAGTCCTGTATATTAACTTAGTATGCTTAGGCCATAGACCACTATGCTGGCACAGTGTGGGATGGCAAACGTCAAATATATTCAAGGACATTATGGAGAACTATCAGACATGCAGGTGTCCTCACAATATTTTCCTTCACCTTTTTACGCTCATAACTTCGAATAGTCAAAGGTCATCGAGGTTGAACTCGAAAAATTAACGTGGCAGTTCTATGGTAACTTTATATATTAAATATTACTGGCTTCAGCCTGCGGCTTTGCCGGCAAGAATCCCACGGAAATGCATACCGTAATTAAAAATATTCTTACCTTTATTCCAGAACATAATCTATCTGTAAACCAAGTTTCATCTAAACCAGTTCAACGGTTTACAAGTGATTGAGTAACAAACATCGAAAAACTTTCACATTTATAATATCAGTAGAATATACAGGTACTTTAAACCTTAAGGTACGCAATTAATAACTCCGTGTCTCCGAGGTCAGCTCTTGATTTATCGGCCCATTAACTGAGACCCTGAGGTCCGGATTATTGAAATGAGAGATTAACGTGAAACCCATGGATCTTGAGAGATTTATTCACTGGAATATGATGGCGATTCGTCTTTGATTGTAATTTAGAAACCTATGGAGTTTTAAGCTCTAGGAGTTAAGGGAGTCGTGTTATTATTATATTATTTTGAGTATGAGACTAACTTAAATTAAAAATGTGCCGATTTATAGTATATATTCTAAGTTATTGTTAAAAACTCACAAAATGCTGTTAATGTATTTCAGTCGGAAAAGACTATGGATGTCCACTCTTTATGATGGACATGCCCATTCTAATTGAAGCATGCACATGCATAGGAAATGTACATATGCATGTATGACATACACTATTTTTATTTATTTTTTTCATCTATGAAAAGACAACTGCCGCTCTAGGAATAATTATTGTGTCGCGGGGGACTTTACAAATATTAAAACAATGGACTCAAAGAACGTCCAGACTCAGAACAACCATTTGTGAATCACATGAAGTTTTGCCCCGTGTGGGATTGGAACCCATAACACTCGGCGCAATGGTAGTGGCGAGACGATTACGTAAACCACTACGTCATCCGTGCAGCATTACACAAAAATAAGTTATAATTATGATCAGCCATATATATTTATAATTCGGCAATGATGCTTGAAGAAGCTGACTTTATATAGCGATCCCTCCATTGATATCCGTTATATTGTTTATTAATAGATGAAAGTTCAATCATGTAGTAATTATATATTAATCCACGACACGCCAATTGTAAAACTCTGTCCTAAAAATGCACAGCATAAAACTCATATTAGGTAATAATAATAATGTTTATTTCTCAAGAAAAATATTTTGTACACTTAAAGCTCTCTGCTCGATCTGCTGCTGACGAGTAACCCGAACCGGTACAGTGTGTCGATTCGTGCTCCTTTGGGCACCTCAGACCACTGTCTGGTTTGTGCCACAGCTGTTGTTGTTACGCCCCCACGACCCGATGAGGCAAGACGACGACTGTGGCACTACTCGTCAGCAGACTGGGATGGAATGCGGGAATACTTCGCATCCATCCCTTGGGCTCAACGCTGCTTTGAGAACAGGGATCCATCAGAGAGCGCTACTGCTGTCGCTGGTGAAATCATCCTGGGTATGGAATATTATATTCCATACAGGGATGTCACGAGTGGCGGCAGGAAAAGGCCCTGCTTCGGGCGTGAATGCACTGATGCTGTTGAACGCAAACAGACAGCGTACCGCGCTTGGACCAGGGCTCGCACTCTCCACGACCCTAACGTGGATCACCTGAAGGCAGCGTTCAACCAAGCCACAAAGGTCTGCAAGAGGGCATACTAAGAGCGGATGCCCAACGCGTCGCACGGTTCGGCCAGGAACTAATGGCGCATCCTACGGGCAGTCGTAGCTATTGGTGCTTGGCCAAAGCCGTGCAGTCCAACTTCTGCCAAACCTTGCTGCCCCCTCTGAGGTATCCGAATGGATCACTGGCTCATCGGCCGCAGGAAAAAGCAGATCTGCTTGCAAATCTCTTTGCAGCCAACTCCCGAATCGATGACTGCGGTTCGCAGCCGCCTAACATTGCGAACTGCGGCTACACCATGCCTGATATTTGTATCAGGCAACGAAGCGTTCGTGCGATATTGCAGTCTCTCGATGTTCGGAAAGCCAGTGGACCTGACGGTATCCCAGCTGTGGTCCTTAAAAAATGTGCAGCGGAGTCGTCTCCCACACTTACGCGCCTATACCGGACGTCTTACGCCACAGGCATTGTGCCTGAGGCTTGGAAGGAGGCGAACGTTCAACCGATTCCCAAAAAGGGTAACCGTTCCGAGCCAAGCAACTATCGTCCATTAGCTATCACCTCGGTGCTCTCCAAGGTGTTCGAGCAGATTATAAACACCCCAATTGTCCGCTACCTGGAGGATCAATCGTTGATCAATGATCGCCAATACGGCTTTCGGGCTAAACGATCAACGGGTGATCTTCTAGCGTTCGTCACGCACCTCTGGGGTGAGGCTATGGACAAGCACGGCGAGTCTTTGGCTATCAGCCTTGACATAGCCAAAGCTTTCGACAGAGTCTGGCACCGGTCTCTTCTTTCCAAGCTTCTGGCCTATGGCTTGCCCCCTCAACTGTGCACCTGGATTGCAAGTTTCCTGCAGAAGCGTCGTATTCGGGTCCTTTGCGACGGTCGCGCTTCCAAATTTATGCAGGTCAATGCAGGAGTGCCTCAGGGGTCTGTCTTATCCCCTACGCTCTTTCTTCTGCATATCAATGATATGTTGAATCTCGGCAACATACATTGTTATGCGGACGACAGTACCGTGCATGGGCGATATCTCGGACATCCTGGGGCCAAACAGGCTGAGGTTGAGGGGAAAAGGCAGAATCTTGTCGTTGAACTTGACCAGACCTTGGACCGCATCTATGAATGGGGTGCCAATAACTTGGTCGAGTTCAACGCCAAGAAGACCCAGGCATGCGCGTTCTCAACAAAAAAGTCTCGGTTCCTTCCCTTCCCTTCTCTGAAGAACACTCCACTGGTAATACGTGACAGCCTCTCCATCTTAGGTATGGATCTTTGCCGCTCCCTTAATCCCAAAACCTACATCGAGAGCGTCATTAAGCAAACTTCGCGAAAACTCGGAGTTCTGAACAAGGTGAGGCGGTTCTTCGCGCCTGGGCAACTGTGCCTATTGTATAAGGCACAAGTGCGCCCCTGCGTGGAGTACTGTTCTCATCTTTGGGATGGCTCCGCGCAGTACTTGCTGGACGCTCTCGACCAGTTACAGCGGCGGGCAGTCCGTATCATCGGAGATCCAGAGGTCACGAGTTCACTGGAACCTCTGCAACTCCGTAGGGACATTGCCTCATTGGCATGTTTCTACAGAATATACCACGGGGAGTCCTCTGAAGAGTTATTCCACCTTATCCCGCCCTCCCCTTTCCTATCCAGAACAACGCGTGCTGGGCTCAGATGCCATCATTACACGGTAGAGTCGATTAGAGCGCGTACCAACAAGTTTGGGTCCTCATACCTCTGCCGAACGACCAAGGCATGGAATTCTCTGCCAAGGCACGTGTTTCCTTCTTCCTTCAATCCTGGGTCCTTTTAAGCGGGGCGTGAAAAAGCACCTTCTCAGGCCGTCAAAGTAGAGACCTCAACATCGCCTCGGCTACTATGAGGGCGGTGTGGAGGCCACTGCTCTTAGACCACACGACTGCTTACCATCAGGTGGAGTGTGGTCATTTTGACGAGCACAATAAAAAAAAAATTATATATAACTTTACAGATTAGGCAACTGTAACTAGGTAATGAAATATTTGTATTTCAGACATCAGCGCTCTTCCCTAGTAATTTTAATAAAAACAGGCTGATTAAAACAAACAGTATAATATAATAATATATTCTTATATTCTACCACATACACACAACACCATCTAGCCCAAACTAAACAGAGCTTGTACTATGGGTACTAGACAATGGACAAATTAATATACATATATACTTCTTTTTTTGTAAATACGTACATATTATACATAGAAACACACAGACAAGACAAACATCCATGTTCATGCACACAAATGTTTGACTTGGGCGGTAATCGCACCCGCGACCTCAGGCGTGGCAGGCTGTTACACTAACCACTACGCCATCGAGGCCGACAGTGCACATTATCATTGCCATCAGGTCGTCTAAAGATAACAATTTGACTGCATAGACAAAAAACTTGTGTGATTGACGAATAATTGTTTTGAGTCAACATAATCTTTGTTTCATTTCCATTGCTTAAATAGATGTAAAATGCAGAAGATGTCTTAAAAAATATATGTATACATCCCATTATATTTTACGCACAATTTATTCCTCGATTTTGCAGTCATAAAACGCTGTCCTAAAAAAGGCATAGCATCAGAAATTGCATTACGCCGTCCTCAGGGAAGGCCTCCATGAACACCGTAATTTATACGTCCGGCCTCCCATCGATCCTGTTGTTAAGGCTTTTTTTTATTAAATGTTCAGCCACTTGGCTCACAAAGGGAAGATTAAATTCCCTAGTTGGACGACGGATCAGGAATCTTATTGTTGTATTGATTAAAAAGTAGCGTTCCTTGGACTAGGTATTGATTGAGACAAGACAACTGCAACACTGCATTTTGTTGCACTTATCCGAAAGAACTTTATTGCGACTTGTCTTTGTGACTCAGCGGTGGGGAATGTAACTGCTGGATATGATGTGTCGGGTATGATTTCCGGATTAGTTATCTTATAATAGAATTTTTCTGTTTTGAAATTATCAATATCTACATGAAGTGTAAAACTGGGCCCGATAGAATAGGCTTGTCGGTTATACGTGGGGTCTAAATTGTGTTTTATGCGTTGTCACTTATTAATATTTGGATTGTTATTCGTGTATAATTTACCGGTAATAAATTACTTAATCGCGATAGGATTATACATTTTACGATTTATTGTAGCCTCTAGTGTTGAAATCCTATGTTTTGGTTATTATCTTTTTTGAAGTTTTGAATTGATATTCGACTATAATTGTATAAACTCTAGAATATATTGGAATAACGATCAATAACATTCGAATAATTTATTTTGGAATCACTTTTTGGACAACTAGGATGTTAATTCAATTTGTACTTTCGCTAACGTTATCCCGTTAAGCTGCAAATTCTAACTCCAGTTGATAGGAACTATGTTTAATAAAATGCAACAAACAGCTATTCAATATACATTAAATTAAAGTCTATTTGTCGATCGTCTAGACGCTTGTACGTCGTGTAGACTTTTATTGAAGCACATACTTTTTCAATACTAGACAAAAAACATTCGATAGATGTCACTTCTCCATGAAACAAGTTCCTTAAAAGTATGTGTGCGTAGCTTTCAATGTGCGTATAGTGCATCTGGAAGTGAATTCTAATATACATCTATTGCAAAGTCAGTGACGTTATTTGAAAATGGAAGGAGCGCTTAAGAACGCTCTTTCCATTCTCAAATAACGTCACACGTAAAGGATTTCAGAATATTTTCACTTTAATGGAAAAAAAACTAGGAAAGTAATATACATATATATACTAGAAAAACTAATACAACGTGGTATCATACTTATAGATCCTTTAAAGGTGCATTTCATATTTACACAGGGAATTTCTTGTCCTGTGTTGGACACTACAGCGTTTTTGTTAGAAGTACTTCTCTTGCCCTGGAAATAATTTATGTGTCGCGAGGGACTACACACACATTCAAAACAGACCCTTGAACCAGAAGAACACTCAGAATCGGAACAACTATTTGTGGATTACACAAATTTTTGTTTCGCCAACAACACTCGACGCAAAGGCAGTGGTGGTGAGGTGACCACTTAAACCACTACGCCATCTGAATGGTGAACAAACCACTGAATTTCGTGCTGCTTCTGAATATTGCCAAAAACATAATCTAAATAGCACGGAATGATTAAACACGGTAGCTTACAGAATCCCACTATGGAGTATTGTGGGGTCCTATACCTGTACCTGTGCTTATACCTGCACATGTACAGATAGGACCACACAATTCCCCATAATAGGATACATATCCTAGTGTGGGGTTCAGTGTGTTGTAAAACATATGCAACATTATCTCCTAAAAGAATTTCAAGGAAATCGAAGAAAATCTTGCTTTAAGGCCAGTTACCATCTTTATATAAAAAACTTAAATTTAATCCACTGCCTGTGTAAATACAGATTTCACAATATTGAGATTTAGGCAAACGTTTTCATCAGATAAACTTATTTTCTTACAGAAAAGCTACGTTGAAAAAGCGACGGAAATTTATCTAATTTCTTCCAATGAAGATCACATTACAAGCCAACTCCCACAGGCTGGCTAACTTGGAAAAACATAATTCACAAATTGTCGAAGATTTCGGTCTGTTATCTTGAATCTGGAGCAATTACCTCTGACAAGATGTTTCACAAGTTATCGTACTGTTAAAAAGTGGGACGACATCGATGCCTCCAAACTTTTTAATGTATGTAACCTTTACTTTATCGAAGTGTTTTTCTGTTGTAATATTATGTAACCCTCACTTGAAGATGCAAGAAAGTTTTGACCTTTTAATTTTTTTTTACATAAAATAAGTAGGACAAGATCTGAATAGTGCTTCTTTTATTTCCAGCAGGTCTACTTGTAGACCTAGGATTTGCTTAATCTTTGTCTATGTACATACGCTTGTATATTTCCCAAGGGGTAGGTAAGAAAAATGAAACTTAAATTTCACGATATGGACACGATGGAAAGAACTTACGATCTGTTAATTAGTTATATATTTTGTTTTGAAGTTAAAACTTCTTTAGCGGCGTTGTGCACTTTTTCTGTGATTGGTAAAAAAGTTAAACTCGCGTCAGGACACGTGACCTTATCAAAAATTCGTAAGACAGAGGGAGAATTGTCATGTTTGTGTACGACCATTCCAAAATATCAAAAATGCACGACGTTAATATTCAAATTTTCACTTCTGCCGGCACTCACGGAGTGCAACCCGTTGATTTCTTTTTGAAGAACCAGCTGTCTTAGTGACAATTTCTGTGTCACGGGGGACTTGACAAATATTTAAACAACGGACACAAAGAACACACAGACTTGAAACCACTATATGTATATCACACGAATTTATGTACCTTTTGGGAATCAAACTACCAACACTTGACGCAGTGGCAATGGTGACACGACCACTTAAACCATCTATGCCATCCGTGCAATCATTACTTGGACACTCCGAAAACTTATGATTGATGAACTTGAAACTACTTCCTTAGAAGCAATGAACTCAATAAAGATAGGAAACTTAGTCACTATTATTCTCAAATCTGAGCTTCGTTTAAACATAACATTATGTAGCGATATGCCAGTACTCAATGTAAAGGAACAGGTGTCTCCATATATTGTCACTCGGCAACATGCCGAAACTTGTGCGAGGAAGATAGCTACATGTATTTTAGAACTAGAAGTTTCAAAAGAAAGGGAAATTGTTTACATATCAAATTAGTTGTATTGAGCGGTAGATTTGTGAAGTTGGGTTATGTTCTATATGAGGATATGACGCCTATTCATGTTTTAAGAGAAACGCTTATTTGTTACTCTATACATACTCCTACGCTACTCCTGATTTAAATTCAGGAGTTTGACAACTAGCGAATGTGCTATAGTGCGAGCTGTTATTAAATACTCTAATAAGTACATCTTTTGATGATAGTATAAACAGATAATTTGATAATAGTATTATTGCAATAAGGATTGAATATGAGTTGTTAGTTGCGTGGGTTTACAAAACAAATATTTTTTCCTATTAAATAAAAATAATAACATAAACTCTGTTCATAAATTGGCTGATTTCTGTACATATGCTTTGTCACAGAAGAAGATGGATAAGTCTTCATTCCACCACGATAACCAAATAAGAGTTGGTCACTACGCACAACTTTCGAGGTCTTATGCAGTAAATTGAAATATGTTGATTTTTCTTATTAATATAATGGTACATCACCATGCATCATTAAATTACTAAAGTATAATATGTCTTACACATACAATTAGCAAACTCAGGGATGCATTGAGTTCGAAGCATTGTGTGGATTTCAATTCGACCATTGACTTTTCTGTCCAACAACCTCTTTTGGTTATTGCTAGTGATTCGTTTAAAATTGCCAGTTATATCGCTAAACAATTCAGAGATGTGACAAAATTAAGGCTTCAAACATCTCGAATCAAAATAATCATAATAATCTATTACAGATTTTCAACAAAATATTGACGTTCGCCAAAATTTAAATTGATAAAACTACTTTGCTTACGTCACATATTGCCAATCATTGTTCAGTCACCATATGAGAAGGGATTATTTTGCCATCCAACGGACATATTATTTCCAAGATTCTAGCTGCTATTGAGAGCCTGCGCTTCCAATATCATTTCACCCGTTTAAGGACCTCAAGTGCAGAACGTCTGCTAGTAACCATAAAAGCAATTCTATATCTTCAACTGGAAGTTTTATTGGTTCGTTGTTTTATTAATTGGTCAGCAAAAGCGCTTTTTATTCGATATCTTTATTTTCCCAGATGCTTAGGAATACTACAAGACTTGTGAATTGCAGGAAGGCAATCCTTTTAGTACTTTATTTTCTAGCGATCTGCAGGGTAAACTAGTAATTGGTAAGAAAACGTAAAAAGAGGAATTAAAAACATTCCCTAAACAACAAAACTAAGTTATATCATAAATACAAATGTGATTTTATTTAATTTCATTTTATTTGTTTATTCAAGAACATTATTTACATTGTATTTAAATTTGGCACTATACATAACACAGAAATGTATCTTAGAATATGGCACTTAATGGAATAAATAATTAACAATAATATAAACATTATTCATAAATATGTCGATAAAGTAACTAAACAATATTATACAAAGAGCATGTCACAGAGAATAAATCATTAGTACATATTATATAAATAAAAATAAAAATAACAATTCAAATAATAATCAAATTTGTTTGTTTGTTTGCACGCCTCAACTACTTGACCGATCATCATGAAATTTATCATACACGTTGTCAGGGGTACAGAAAAGGACATAGGCTTTCATACAGGAAAAAGTACATTTACTAATATAACCTAGCCTACATTTACGCGAGCGAAGCCACGGGCAAAATCTAGTAATAAAATATCTGGATCGTAATTATTTTAGCCTCAGAAGTGCCAAATGCCAGTCGAGTGTTATATTTGGATCGAAAAATTGCCGTCAATTGAATCTTTGGTTTTGTTTTAGACAGCTGTCGATGTTCCGACATAAATCTGAAATCTCGCTGAAAATCTGGACTGCAATGCGACTTGGCACTTTTATAATTAGCACGAGCTTTTGGTTCGTGACCTGCTTTATTATTAATTGATGTGTTTTTATAAAAATATTTCGGTGCCAATATATTATTATTGCTAGGACAATGCTTTTAAAAAGCCTATTAAAACAAGGCAGCGCACTAAAGTAGTTAGATTACATGCAAATAGTATATATATGTTAAAAAGTTATATTTTAAATAACAGTATAAATAACGATAGAGCATCACTAAAAAAAGTCAAAAGATATTTATTTCAAGACGAAAATAAAAATATAATCCCCGTTTAGAAGTAATCGGGGATTATTTTTACTGCAATGTGTGTTTGCAATAGACTGGCCGGCCATTATAGCCATATCCCACACGTCATAATGATGTAAGCAATTTTATGTTTGGAATAGCTGATTCATTCAATTGTTTTTGAGTTAGTCAGCCTTTAGTTGAAAACATAGCAACTAAATATTGTGGGAAAAATATTGCTTGTTCAGAAGCTCTAAAAAAATAATGTTTATATAACCTATTTCATAACATTTTTCAAAACATCTGATGACATTTCAAAACTAGGGAACTAAATTAGGGACTACGAACTTGTTGCCAAAAACCGGAGACTTCCGGACCGGAGACCATCCATTTGACACACGCACTCGAAGCGCGTAATTATGGTTACATATATCAATATATAATGACATATATCAGCAATTCCTTACAGACAAACTTTGGTCGAATTTCGAGCACTAGGCGACCGCTAGTTTATATAAATTTTCTTCAAAACCTTCAAAAAGTTTATATAAAATTAGACCTAGCGCCTAGTCCAAGGGCCATAAAAAATGCTTTAAGCGAATATGCAAAGCGTGCAACGCTACGAAACATGCTGAGAGTGTTGCGACGAAAACAACTGGAAGACAGTCCACCAGTTTCGAGAAGTGGAGATAATGTAGCTGGATTTACTGCAAGTTTAAAGACAGAGGTTACCGTCTTAATAAAGTTGAATAGCTTCCATCAGGTCATTTCACTCCTTCATAGCTATGCTTTACAAGGCTCATGAGGCGCTTTAGTATTTAACTACAAAGTAGCACTACAGTATTCACTGCGTAGTCTACCTCGAATCACTTTATACCAATGTGGTCATTAGCAGTGAAGTATTGTTCAGCATTCGACCACAAAGGTGCAATAAAAATACCGCAGTATTAAAGGTTCTAGCTAGTTAAAAGCCTGTATGCAAATCAAAGTATCGTAATATACAAGAAGAGCAGTGATAGCCTAGTGGGTGACCATCAGATTGCTACGTAGAAGACTTAAGCACGATCCCAAAATACGCATCGCTGACTTTCAGAAATTATGTGCATTACAACATTAATTTAACAATCGCTCGCTTAGAAAATAAAAAAAACCGTAAGGACACCTCCACGTCCGAGAGTTCTCTTTAATATTCTCGAAGATAATATGTGTAATCTGCCTACCTACACGAAGTTAGCGTGTTAAGCTATAGCCTAACCATTTTCACACTAAGAGGAGGCTAGTGCCCAGCAACGGGAAGCCTTATATACAGGGTTGATATTAATATATATATAAAAAGTCTAAGATTTTCGAAGAAAACTTAAGTCTCTCGAAACAAGATTGAAAGACTTCGTGACCTCGTTTTTGCTAAGTGTAACCTGACATCCCCCAATTTGTTAATGTGAAGTAGGATTTATATGTGTACTTTAGATAGACAGCGCTGTTGGTATGAGTCTATGAGGAAAAACGTTTATAATTTTTAGGAAGGAAAGAAATTCTTGGAGTATTCTCAAGATAGGTTAAACCAAAAATTTAAAAATCTTTAGCTTGTATAGTGTCCAATCTTGTATTGTTTCGTAATATTTGAAAAAGTATACAACGATCATTAAATATACAAAAAAATACTTCTAAATATAAACAGTTGCCTTAGCAGCGCAGCAGTAGTGAATACGACTGCTGAGTATGAAATGTTGGGTTTGATTTCCAGGCCAGACAAAGTGTTATCGTATTTTTTTCTCAAGAAATTCTCACTAGTCGCACGGAGTCTGGTTCTGAGCTACGGCCTCGCTGGCGTAGTGGTTAGTGTAACCGACTGCCACGCCTGAGGTCGCGGGTTCGATTCCCGCACAAGTCAAACATTTTTGTGCATGAACATTGATGTTTGTCTTGGTCTGGGTGTTTCTATGTATAATATGAATGTATTTACAAAAAAAAGTATATATTATATATGTTTATCCATTGTCTAGTACTCATAGTACAAGCTCTGCTCAGTTTGGGCGAGATGGTGTTGTGTGTATGTGGTAGTGTTATTTGTCCAGTAAACGACAAATGGTACTGAATAGTCAAATATGATTAAGAGTCTCACATAATAGTGTTTTGCGCCCTATTAAGAGGGACTTAAAATCATAGTTAGCGAATTGTGGTTAGCAAGATGCCAGTTACGACAACATAAACATATTTGTCAACTAATTATATATTGTGTAAACATGTGAATATGTATTTATGTTTATATAAGTGTTAATTGTGTTTATGCAAATAAATAAATTATTATTATTATATATACACCACCGCCCATACCTTCTTTAATAGAGGCATGAGCCTATGCTTGTATGTAACCAGATAAATGACTTATCACTCTATAGGCTTCCTGTTCGCCCTTCCATTCATAATTTTTAATACAGTGAAAATTACCTCTTCTGACATAGTCAACAAACTATAGTAAGTTTCAATTTTGCCCTCTTCGTCTCTTGGGGGAAAATACGAACCTTTTGAGGGTTAAAGTTACGGGTGGCGGTAAAACTCGGTTAATATTGAACGAACGACGTGATAGATTATGCACCCGAGGTACTTGTGGACTGATTATAATGGATCGAGTGGTTTAGGATAAAATTTTGATGTACTCTGTGGTTTATGCTATAGACTATCGATTCGTTACTTTTGTTCATATATTCGAATTACTCGAATGGTTCTAGAACAGCGATTGTAATTTGAATAATAATAATAATAATAATATTCTACCACATACACACAACACCATCTAGCCCAAACTAAGCAGAGCTTGTACTATGGGTACTAGACAATGGATAAACATACATATATACTTTTCTTTTTGTAAATACATACATGTTGGAGTACGAGGATGATCCATAATAAAATACGTTGATACTTGAAAGTGATGTTTATTCAACTAAAGTTAAAACGAATGAATCAGCAATACAGATACCGGGTATTTATAAGGCGATGAAAACAATCTGTCCGAGTGGTGGGGGTTTAGAACACGTGTTGTTTTGATCGTTCGATTGCACGTATTGCTTTGATCGTCTCATAGTACCCACACGCAATCTTTAAAATAATTAAATAATAATCATGGTGTAAATTACAATTAAAATAAATCATTAGTTATACTTAAAACTAAATAATTAATTGAAACGCTATCATACATATTATACATAGAAACACCCAGACCAAGACAAATGTTTAGGAACCTTTCGAATAACATTCGATATTAATATATTGGTGTCCTTTAATACCTAGTTAATTTGCTATTTATTCAAGAATAGTCAACGACATAAGTCGATACACACATGCAATATTTCTTTTGCTTTTATCTTTCACCGCTTCTCTATCCTACTTTTTTATTTTTTAAATAACAACTCTCGTAATAGCTTTAATTCTTGTGTCGCGGGGTCTTTACAAACTGTCAAACAACGGACACAAAGAACATTCAGACTCGGAACAATCATTTGTGGATCACACAAATTTTTATCCCGTGTGGGATTTGAACACACAACACTCGGCGCAGTAGCAGCGGCGAGGTGACCACTTAAACCACTGCGTCATCCGTGCAGTCAAATTACAAAAATTTATATCTTTTCCACATATTATGTTTTTTTTTATGGGGGCAAACGAGCAGACGTATCGCCTGATAGTAAGCGATTACCGCCACCCATGGACACCTGCAACACCAAAGGAGTTACAAGTGCGTTGCTGGCCTTTTTAAAAGTAGTACGCTCTTTTTTTGAAGTGTGGTCGTATTGGTCCGGAAATACCGCAGGCAACAGCTCATTCCACAGTTTTGTTGTGCGAGGTAGAAAATTCCTGGAGAAACGCACAGTTGTGAACTGCCAATCATCTAAATGATGGGAATGAAAATGCTGTTGCGTAGGACGATGGCGAAAAGAGGCGGCAGGAATCAGTCCGAACAATTCCTCTGAGCACTCCCCATAGTACAAGCGATAGAAGATGCATAGCGGTTTCAACTACATCAACCCATAGGCACTTATAAACTATATTATACTAGTTTCCACCCGTGGCTTCGCTCGCGTAAATGTAGGTTCGGTTAGGTTAGGTTTGCAATCCGTTTGACCCGGCCCGCACCCACACGGGGGAGCCTGCTATGGATGACTCAATTCTTTTAAGAGCTCCCAACAGGCCCCTCCATTGGGTGAGAGAGGGAACACCCCAGGTTTTTTAGTGGGTATACCAGAATGGGGAGTCCCACACGCCCCGCCGGTGCCGTCCCCTAGCCGGCGGATAGTGCATCAAGCATTTTTCCTGGGTACCAAAAAAAAAAGGTTAGGTTTGCAACAGTTATTTTTCTGGATGAAATTTTTATGTCCTATTCTGTACCCCTGACAACGTGTATGCAAAATTTCATGTTGATCCGGTTGAGTAGTTAAGGCGCGAAAGCGTAACAAACAAACAAACAAACTCATTTTCGCATTTATAATATTATTTAGGATTATGAGTTAATGCAGGACATAGTTCTGTTCGTTCTGTTTGCCAAGTTTCATCCAACCCCTTTCCAACAGTCTCTACGTGTTTGAATAATAAACATATTCACATTTATAAATAATATTTATTCACTCCATCATTCCATCATTCACACCTTAACGATTATACCATCATTAATACAAACTCAGTATACCTATAAGAGAGGGAATGAGCAGCCGAACAGGCCGGCGTCGTTAGCGATGTACACATAATTGTACAGACGCTGATTGTTAAATGATTACACTACGGGCCCGATTGTATATACGTGTGATTGTTGGAGGGTGAATAAATTTGGCGGTGTGGTGTAAATTTTTCTTTTTCTTTGAAGGAAAGTACAATAGTAAACCAAGTTTATTTTGTCCAAACAAAAACAAATGAACGGTGGCACACATGCATACGGTCCATTGTATGGTAAGCAGTAACTATAACCTTCGTTTAGAGACTATTCTGTAGCCGGAAAAGTGAAAGTCTTGTCGTATCATAAACTCAAAGTAATGATAGAGAATAGAGAGACATGGAAGACACACCGACAAAAGCAAGGCTCCTAAATTGATTGATTGATTGATCAGTTTAAGTTGGGGTAAAAAGGAAGGAATTGAGAGGTAGATATTTAACTACACATCTGTGACTCTGAATGATAGAATAAGGAATAGTGTGACTAGAGAAAGGTGCGGCTTGAAAGTTAATATAGTGACAAGAATAGGTATGTTATGTTGGTTTGGGCATGTAGAAAGAATGGACGAGAAAAGACGGACTAAGAAAGTTTCTAAGGCTAGTGTGAATGAAACAATCGCAAGGGAAAGACCTAGGCGACCGTTTCTCGATCCGATCGGAAACATTCTGGACAAAGGCCAGGTTAAGAGCACCTTAAACCGGCAAATGTGTATGAGGAATGTGGTGAAAGTAAATGAAGCCAGAGAAGTGTGTCAGGATCGTAGCAAATGGAAATCCGTAGTCTCTGTCTACCCCTCTGGGAAATAGGCGCGAATCTATGTATGTATATGTGTAGTAATATACCTACTTCTCAATTCTAACCGGCAACCACTAAAAAGCCTACGACATCTGGCGTTGGCTTTTATGTATGTACACCCAATCGCGATTAAAACTCGTTCTCTAATATCATACTGAGTAATAGATTTTGCTTGCGGCTTTGCTCGTGAAAATGTTGGTTAGATTAGATTAGTAACGGTACTTTCTTCTGGATGAAAGATACCCTACCTCCTGTATTTCTGTTCTCCTGACCAAGTGTATGCGAAAGTCCATGATGATCGGTCGAGTAGTTAAGGCGTGAAAGCATAACAAGCAAACAAAGTAATTCATATTCGCATATAATATTATTAAATACGAATGTGACAACAACAACAACTTTATTTCAAACTAGCTTTTGCTCGTGGTTTTGCTCGCGTAAAAGTAGTTTAGGTCATGTTAGTTACACTACTTCCTTAAAATAAAATATAGCGTTTGTTACTCTGTGATGAGCAGCGATAGCTCAGTGGGAAGACCAACAGACTGCAATGCAGAGGGTCTCGGGTTCAAACCCACGTCGCGCACCTCTGACTTTCGGAAGTTATATAACTTTTCGAAATCATGTGCGTTGACAATTATCGTCTGCTCCGTGCCTCGGAAAGCACGCTAAGCCGTTGGTCCCGGCTGCCATGAACATCTATGGCAGTCGTTATTGGGAGAGTGTCGACACAAAATATCCCACTGGTTCGAAGTGTCGCCGGTCTACATTGACTGGCCCCCACATAAGATAAGATAAGATACTCTGTGATAATATAGCTTTCTAATGATGAAAAAAATTATAAAATCGGTTGAGTAGTTTTTGAGTTAAATCTTTACAAGCAAACAAAGACACTTGAAATTAAATCTTTCCTTTTTATAATATTAGTAAGGAAGTTAGGATCTGTACAAACGTCGAAAGTCTAAAACGTTTATTGTCAAAATAAAGTTGTATAACATTATGGATATAAAAACAACTTAGACATTTAATTAAACATACAACTAACATTCTCTAAACCAATTAGCTATGTAAATAACGTCTTTAAATAACGAAAGTGAGAGCTCACTAGACCCGGTCGTCTGAAAGAACATTGTTTAATGAAAGTACAATATATACGTTTAGCTTTAATTAAAATTGTTCTATTCATGGTCTAATTTTAAATCAATGAGTATTGATTTAATGGAGTCATTAATAGAGTAATAAAATAATAGGACGGGGAAGAAAGTATTTTCGTATTTAGTACGAAGTACGAAGATGTACGAAGAATGTCCAATGAAAACAACTCGTGATCATGGACAGTTCCGTAAAGTTTTCTTTTGAGTTTTATTTAAACAGATTAAACTACGGACTACAATCATACCTTGTCTTGATTATTTATGTACATGTAAGTGGATGCTCCTATTTACCATACTGCTGCTTTAGATGCTACCATCACATCTTATTAAATGCTTGAGTATGTTCAGTAGTAATTCATGGAGAAATGGTTGCAGCACCCTACAGTTATGATTTGTAAACAACATTTTATTGTAAACGACAACGATTATAAGGAGTGGCCATGAGTTTCTTGCCCGTTCTTCTCATAAGCCCTATACCCTTGCTTTGCTGAACGTTGCAGTAAATGTAAATTCACAGAAAAGATTTGTGTAACTTTGATATTCATAAGTATAAAATTATAATCAAATCTCTTTGGTTGTACTATTTGGTATCTGGCTGGCTATGATAACAGGGGTTTACATATGAAGTTGTCGCTTTGCATGAAGAAAATTGGTAACATTGTGGTTTTCATACAGTTTACTTTATTTTTTATTTTTAAATCGCCAATTCGAATTCTATGCTTCTTTTTTACAAGCATCTTAATATTTTTTAAATATGGCGATCAATAAAGATCTTATTACCGCCAATTTTCAATTATTTTGCTGTCTATGCGATATCAACTGTCTCCGTGGCGCGGCGGTAATTAAAACTACTGCTTTGCATGAGGTCCTCGGTTCATATCTCTGGTCGAGCCAACAAAAAGTTACACGTTTTTACTGCAAAGAAATCTCAATAGCAGTTAGGAGTTAAAAAGTTAGCGGTGTTACGAAGCCTTAGAAGGCACGTTAAGCCGTTGGTCCTACCCTTGATCTCTCTCAGGTCGTGTCGGGTGGCCGTCCCAGCGGATTATGATAGTTAGAGAACAGAAAGTGCACAATTGTGTTTATGCACACACTTGTGCACTATAATATCTCGTGCGGAAATGGCTCCAGTGACCGAGCCAAACCTCCGAGCGTAAGCAGATTGGTGCACAAAAGGAAAAGCAAATTTCTAGTTACATTGCTACTAATATATTGTCGTTTAAATCCTTGACTTTTAGACGAAATATGGAAATAAATATATTTTATGACCATCCTAACTTCCTAATCCTAACTAATAATATAAAAGCGAAAATGAGTTTGTTTGTTACCTTTTCACGCCTAAACCACTGAACCAATCATCCTGAAATTTTGCATATACGTTGTCAGGTGTACAGAAACGGACATAGACTACCTTTCATCCCGAAAAACAATTACTGTTCCCGAGGAAAACAATAAACAATAATAACGTTCTTATGATAATAGATGTCGCCACGTGTCTTTCGAATCATGATTGAATTATATTATTACAAGCAGAGTACAACCGAATTTATTCTCAAATTCTAAATTAACGCGAGCGAAGCCGCGGGTGAAAGCTAGTATTTAGATAAATTAACTATTACCAATAATCATACCTGCGTTACTTAGTCTTTTTAATTAAATATGCGCACTGTGTAGTTTACTTAGTCTTATCTATATTAGATTTAACGTCGTTATATTGTTTTAATAACCGTTCCACGTCATGACATTTTTATATGTTTACCGCTTCTTTTAAGAGTTACTCAACTTGCATTCGTTGGGCATTCGATGTGTCACGATGCTCATTCCCATAAAAAGTAGTTAAACTGTAGTTTTTATATTCTATGGAGGAACATATTTCCTTACCCGGAGTTTCGGTTATCTTTGTACCAAATTTCCCAAAATGGCTTTAAAGTAATACTTTGATAGCAAAGTAAGTGGAGCAAGGTAAGATTAATCTCCTCTAAATATGATTTATAATATTACAATAGAGTATAATATATGCACTGATAGTCGAGTGGGAGACCGTTGGGCTGCCACGCAGAGGTCTCAAGTTGAATCCCTTGGCACGCACCTTTGACTTTTCGAAGCTATGTACGTATAGTTAATTATAACATGCTTTAATGGTGAAGGAAAAACAACGTGAAGCAATGTGCACGTCTGAGAATTCTCCATGGTGTTACTAATACTTAATTAATTCATTACTTAGTCTCCTAAATGTCATGTACAAATCTATAACCACTATGTTATTTAAAGGCAAATACACCTACGAGTCCCGGGTAGGGGCCTGGTGATCCGTCACGCAGGGGTCTCCCTAGTACGGACTCCAGTCTCTCACAAAGGATCTTTATTACCACCTATTTATCTTATCTACTGTAAGAGGCACATGTACGTGAACCTTTGTGATGAGAGAAATAAAGTTGATTATTATTATTATACTCTTTATTTAAAACTTTTCAATACATTTTTCATTTTTAAATATACATAATATAAAAAATACATTTAAAAATATAAAATATGTGGTACCCCACCGGCATCGGGAACAGGGTCCAAGCTGCCGGTGGTTAGGAATCCAGAGATAGGAACCTCCTCACAATGCGTGCCGTATCTAATAGCACTGCCTTCTGCATCAAACCCTTGATCCAAGCACCTAACGCGAGCCTCTTTAGATGGTGATCGAGGCTCTTGGCTATTAGACCATTATTATTATTATTATACTGTGGCCCAATCTTGCTCACACTAAGAAAAGGCACTTGCCTAGCTATGGGACAGTTTCTTTACGGAGCTGATAATAGTATTACTTGTTTCTCTTTCACGGGTATTTCCCTAATACGGTAGGAAAATACCCGGCATTTTACACTACTTACACGGGGACATGGGTCCAACATGCAGAGGCCCTTCGAGAGTTTTAGTTTAGCGTGTGATGGGACACTTACCGAGACACTAGCCGCGGCAGCGTATATAGAAAAGCTACTTCAGTACGTCTCCGCCGAACTGAATAAGCATTTTCTAACGACACGCGTAAATGCTGCTCCAGGGTGATATACTGCAGTAGGATTTCTAAGTTAATACGCATTTAGATGTACTAGAAACTCTCATCCTATTCGTTAAGGTCGCGTGACATTTTGGCGTAGAATTTCTAGTTTGAGTTAAATAAATTTGTTTCTAGCTTCGTTGTTTGGTCGCAGTTCTAACCCTTTTTTTATCGTGTGGTAATGCTTTGAGTGCAGTAAGCACTTACTTTCTTTCAAAGTGGCGTTCCTCCGTTGTTCAGATTATTGTATGGTGTATAGCACGTTTGATACATCACTTCATGAGTATCATAGTACGAATATGAACAATTAGTCCGAAACTTCGGCATTTATGTTTTGTAGTAGGCCTAGTCTGAGGTAATGCCTGGCGGGTTAATGACTAATATCGGGTATTTGCTTAATTAGCTAACTAGGTGTACAAATTACCGATACTGTTATTCTGAATGTTATGACGCTATCGTAATTCCGATATTGTCTGTCGTTGTTGTTCTGTACAGGCAATATACCACGCACACAAGTTATTCGAAAACACACATGACAAAATAAAGGATCATTTTATAGACGATTTCTCTTGATTTCCTTAAAGCTAATAATTCCAAATATTATACATTAGCTTTTTCTCGTGGTAGGTTAGATTATGTTAGTAACAGTAATATCTTTCAAATTAATTATAACCTATGTTACTCGGTGATAATATAGCCTTCTAACGGTGAAATATTTTTTGAAATCGGTTGAATAGAGTTAGAGTTAAATCCTTACAAACAAACAAAAATCAAATCTTTCCTCTTTATAATATTAGAATAGATATAGAATACACCATATTTTTAAGAATAACTTTTAAACTTCTTTACCGAGAAATATTTATTGAAGTGAAAACTTCTTTAGCGGCGTTGTGCACTTCTTTATGATGGGTAAAAAATGTTAAACTTGCGTCAGGACACGTGACCTGATCGAAAATTCGTAAGACGGAGGGAGAATTGTCATGTTTGTGTACGAAAGCGCAATAAATGAACATTGTATTTTACCACATAAATGATAGAACTTTTATACTGATAATTAAAGCAATTCGTGCAAAATTATTCCCTAACCATTCCAAAATATCAAAAATGCTCAATGTTAATATTCAAGTGTTCACTTCTGCCGGCACTCCCGGAGTGCAACCCGCTTTTTTACCTTTAATTACTACGTTTCGTCTAAGTTGTACTGATTATGGTCATAAGCCGACTGTTTAATCAATATGATCGTACCTATGCCTTTTTTGTTGGCTTTACGAACTTTATAATATATTTACCTACTTATAATTATCGTCTTTTAAAATATTGTTGAATAATATTAGTGCTTTAAGTGGTCACTGGCCACTGCCTTTACGCCAAGTTTTGTGGGTTTGAATCCCACACGGGAACAAACTTTGTGTGATCCAAAAATGGTTGTTCTGTGTCTGGGTATTTTTGTGTCCGTTGTTTGAATGTTTGTAAAGTCCCCGCGAATTATTGTGTAGTTGTCTTTAATAATAATAATAATATATATTTATTTCAGGAAATGACCCATACATTTTGTACGAGCTCCGCTGTACATTGACCCGACACGCCGCGCTGTAGGTGCGTCACATTTAGGCGCATCAGCAGTATTATAAGGAATGTTTATGTAGCAATAACATAACATTGAATATGTACATTTTAATTATTAAGTTAGTAGCAATAAAAACGTTCTACAGAACAACATCGTCTACTCATTTCTAACAAACATACAAATCGTAAACAATTTAACATTTACAATAAACAAATACTGTTGGGACTTACAACCCCAACACATTTGTTAGTATCACTTAAAAACTATGTTAGTAAAAATATAAACACATAACTATCTAACTACATTCTTCTTCGTAGGAAGGCATTGGGAGATTTTTGACAAATGTCTTTAAGACAACGCTATCACTAGTTTCAATTTCTATGTGATAGAAAACTACAAACATTCAATCAACGTACCCAACGAACACCTATTTTTGTTCCGTGTGGAGATCGAACCCAAAACACTTGGAGCAGTGTTGCCATTGAGGGTTGAGAGCAGGGTGAGATCAGTCTTTAAACCATTGCGCCAAGGGTGCAGTTGAAATAGTAAGTTCGTTAGTAACTAACTAATAAATATTTTGTTGATTGATAACAGACGGCAGAGATAGATTTTGCTATTCAGTCCTAGACCCAACATGTACCTAACATAAAAACAAGAAAATATTTTGTCCCAAGGTTGTTCATTCTAGCGCAAGTGATAGAGATAAGAAGTCTGATTCAGCATTCGACATTAGTTGTGTAGTACGATTGATTTTTTGTGCCTATGAACGTATGTGAAACTTATCTAAGTCAAACTAGGACGTAAAATAATTTGTTTCTTTCGACCTCAAAGTATCTCTAACGAAAATTGCATATAATAAGTCGAACAGTTATTATACTACAGCACAGCACAGCACGTACATACTACATCACAGCACAGCACGTACATACACACACACTCACACGCACCCTCACACACACACACACAAACACCCTCACAAACACACACACTCCCACACACAAGCACACAAACTTTTACTAAATTAATTATAATATTGTCTTCTGTTTACGCGAATGTTATTCATTGAAATTAAACTACTATATACGGATTTTATCGCGTTGTTTATTTGACACTGTTACAAAATTTTTTGAAAAACTGTTACACTACTATAATCACTATTAAACTTTACAAATTTTTTAAGCTATTTAAATTATTGAACTATTAAAACTATTTATACTATTACTATACTATTATACTATTTAGATTTATTTTTACACTTTCCCCGACGTTTCGGTTGCTTTTCAGCAGCCATGGTCACGGGGAGACTAAGATGGTAGTTGTCTCAATGTTCCAGTGTAGTTATTTCAAAGTACCCAAACATAATTTAATCATGGGTGTTTCTATTTACGCAGAATGAGCTCAAAGTATCATGAAGTCTAGCTGTGGTTTGCTTCTTCTTGGGTTTGACTATTTGGATTACTGGATCCCAAGCTGGTGGTACACTCCAACCATCTTCTCTATTGAAATTAGGATGTTTCTTGATTTCAATAGCCTCGCGAAGCATCCTTGGTAGGAATCGGTGTTCTTTAGCGAGCATCTGTGGTTTGTCAAATCTCAGGTAGTGGTTGGTCCCCTGTTGCACATGTTCACACACAGCAGACTTCAACGAGCGTTGGTGTTTTACATCAGCTATGTGTTCTTTTATGCGGGTGCCTATGCTTCTCTTGGTTTGACCAATGTATGAGAGTCCGCAGTCACAATCTATTTTGTAGACCCCTGCATCTTGTAAAGGTAGTTGGCAGTAAAAGTAGTTACAAGATGCAGGGGTCTACAAAATAGATTGTGACTGCGGACTCTCATACATTGGTCAAACCAAGAGAAGCATAGGCACCCGCATAAAAGAACACATAGCTGATGTAAAACACCAACGCTCGTTGAAGTCTGCTGTGTGTGAACATGTGCAACAGGGGACCAACCACTACCTGAGATTTGACAAACCACAGATGCTCGCTAAAGAACACCGATTCCTACCAAGGATGCTTCGCGAGGCTATTGAAATCAAGAAACATCCTAATTTCAATAGAGAAGATGGTTGGAGTGTACCACCAGCTTGGGATCCAGTAATCCAAATAGTCAAACCCAAGAAGAAGCAAACCACAGCTAGACTTCATGATACTTTGAGCTCATTCTGCGTAAATAGAAACACCCATGATTAAATTATGTTTGGGTACTTTGAAATAACTACACTGGAACATTGAGACAACTACCATCTTAGTCTCCCCGTGACCATGGCTGCTGAAAAGCAACCGAAACGTCGGGGAAAGTGTAAAAATAAATCTAAATAGTATAATAGTATAGTAATAGTATAAATAGTTTTAATAGTTCAATAATTTAAATAGCTTAAAAAATTTGTAAAGTTTAATAGTGATTATAGTAGTGTAACAGTTTTTCAAAAAATTTTGTAACAGTGTCAAATAAACAACGCGATAAAATCCGTATATAGTAGTTTAATTTCAATAAATTAATTATGTTCCGAATTGCTTTCATTTTATTTTTTTTTACTATTTTCTTACATGTACATTGTTTTAAGTTATTATTCTATGTAGGTTTTGTATATAAAATGTGTCATGGAAGGTTGCTGGTACTTATAGCTCAGGTCTACCTATTTTAAGTACCAGCGTTTACAAATTGTAGCTAACATCATGTATACAAAAAATGTTCCTAATGGTTGTAATTATCTGTGAAACAATAAAAACATTATTATTATTATTTGTTTCTCTTTCACGGGTATATTCCTAATACGTTAGGAAAATACCCGGCCCTTTGGGAGGCTTACACGGTGACATGGGTCCAACGTGAAGGGGCTCTTCGAGAGTTTTAATCAAAGGTGGGATGGAACACCTACAGCGGCACTAGCCGCAGCAGGCGTAGGACTATTGCTACGTATGGATTCTAATATATGGGCTATGGGTATGAGTGTTTGATAGACTGGTATATTAGTAACTATGGATGATAAAACGGCGTCTGCCCTGAATACTTTAATAGCATCAATCGAATGGACAGAATGTTCGACTTATTATTATTATTATTACTTACAACAACAAACAAGGAAAGTCTTAACCTCACGGTTTCTCTTTACACATTGCCATTAAAAACAAAATTTATAACTCCTATCTGAAAGCGACCACCATATATAAGAACTAGCTGACCCACGCAACTTCATCTGCGTCACATAAGAGAATGTTCCCCGTTTTTGCAACATTTTTCATTTATGCTCCGCTCTTATTGGTCGTAGCATAATGTTATACAGCTTATAGCCTTCCTCAAAAAATGGACTATCAAACACCAAATATTTTTTTCAATTCGGACTGGTAGTACCTGAGATTAGCGCTTTCAACCAAACAAACAAACTCTTTGGCTTTATAATATTAGTACTTTTTTTTTACTTGGTTGGATGCTTTGACGCATAACTCTCTGCGGGGCGACGGAGAGGTTATGTCGGGCTCACCGGGGAAAAGATACCCGGTAATACAGACTATACCTACCACGGTGTTCCTCGACATAACCATAGACGGCGAGGCCGCGCGAATCGCTTTCATATGCAATCGCGACTTATAATATTAGTATATATATTAACCCAAAACAAGGCATAATAGAACGAATCCAGTGATAATATTTTAGACAGTATCATGATACCGGGGCATACACGCATATTTTATCGTTTCACTTCAGTCTGTAATTATAACAATAACATGTTACTTTGTGTTCTAACATAATATATGAACGGCGTCCTAAATATTTTTTGTCTACTGATACGCCCACTCGATACGAACTCATCGTAAATATATCTACGTTATAGAGCATTTTTGGTGTTGTTTTAAGGAATAAAACAGTCATAGCTTGGATACTTCAGCTTTGTTTTCTTCGAATGCCTATATAAATACCGACTTTGGTTCATACTTGGAGAAGTAGATACAGGTGTATGAAACCCACATTTTGTTAGCAATAGTCTTAAGTGTCTCGTAATAGCGAGCATATTACGACTTTACAAGCAATCAAATACCGGACACAAAGAACATCAAGACTCAGAACAATCAATTGCAAATCGCACAATTTTTGTTCTGTGTGGGATTCGAACCCACAACACATGGCACAGTGGCAGTGGCGAGGTAACTACTTAAACTACTACGCCATGTGCAGTCACGTAAATTCTTTCTTATCACTGATAATTTTTGGAATAGAATACAAGACATCGTTTGTTTTTTTGAAGTGAAAACTTCTTTAGGCGCGTTGCGCACTTCTTGGGTGAACAAAAATTATAGAACTCGCGTCATCGTCACGCTTCCACGCTTTCCATTTTTGAATTATTTTAGAATATTAACAATATCTCAGAAATGGTGCGTCCTACGAAAAACTAGTCTAACTAAATTTTAAACCCCCTTTATAACCCATAAGAGAGTATCAGGAACTAGCATCCGACCAGCCACGTTTTTATTTTTCTTATTTTTTTTGGAACTGAAGACTTCTTTAGTCTCTTTGAGCACTTCTTGGGTGAACAAAAATCATGGATCTCGCGTCATCGTCACCGAACCCTTTCCATTTTTGAATTATTTGTGGTTTATAATTTGGTTTATAAAGAAGTGTTTATGATTAAGGATTAAAGTTATCACTTCTATCGGCAGTCCCCAAAGGCTGCCCCAATTTTTTTTTATTACTACCGTTGCGCCTTCAAATACCTTTATTTATTTAACATTGACTATACTCCTAAATCATTGTTATTCGAATTCTAATTCTAATATTGTAAATGCGAAAGTTATTTTGTCTATCAGTTATTTATTACATTTTAACCGCCCAAAAAGTATCGATGCATTTTGATCTGAAGCAAAGGGCGATAGGTTAGTCACGTATCATAGTCAAGGCACTAATCCCAAATGAGCTGAGTCGAGCAAGCGAGCGATGTTTAAACTATATTCCGATAAAGGGATTTATCAAAAGTCTGATACAATTCTTGAAATATTGTGCTTTTGCATTGACTTTTAAAATATACTAACATATCTAAAAGTCTCAGTGTGTGGAGATCTCAGTATTAGTTGGCATGACCGCATGACCAAAATCAAGAAATGTAAATAACTAACAAATGTAACAATAATACAAACACATACTAAAAACATAACACAAAAACTTTGTAGAAAAAGTTACTTCCAAATATAACCAACTAAACACTGTATGCACTTAATTATTATAGATACCTATAATTAAAGAAAACCTAAATTTAAATAATTTTGATTTACGACTGGTCACTGTCACATATCTATTGAAGACTTGTAATAGTTTTTAGGTCAAGTCTAAATGGCTCAAGGTACTAGTTTACACACACGACCCTGATAATTTAGTCTTGTTGTAAAAGCTCGAACAGATGTGAATTAAAAAATTCTCTCTCAGACATAATCCCTGTATCACAGATTTCACCAAACATAGAAACACTCTTTGTAGATCATTATTTTTCCGTGCACCTATCAAACATGCAACACTCGGGGCCGTGGTGCTTAGTAACGTGAGGCAACCACTTAAACGCAGCACCTACTGTCAATATATTTCCAGTCAAATGCTTCTGTTCTAACCTCGTAAAATGTATTCACTAACGAGGCATATCCATATTACATGTTAGGATAGACACAAAAATGTGCCCTGTCTCACAGCAGTGAAGTCGTGCAAAATATTATTTTGTAGTCGAGCGCTTGTGCAAAAGCGACCATTTTTCATCCAACAAATGAGGTGTGCAGAATAAAAAGGGTTAGCAGTCACCTCTGTAATATGGAGATGTTGATGGGGTTGGGATAATCGCTTCAATATTATATACTACCCTCGCTTAGGACATGTCGATAACCATTTTATAACCACATGCTGCTAGGTTTTGCCTACATCATTGCCAGTAGTTCACCTATTAAATTTTGAAAGCCTTTTACCAAAATTTTACTGAAGCGAATTTTATTTTTTTAAATCGTAATCCCTATGGAAGAGCCTTCTTTTTAAGGAAATGTTTTAAACAAATAATTATTTTAAGTAAGTATGCTGAACGTCTGGTCAGATTTGATTACCACAATAGCGCAGTGGAAGTGTATGAGTGTGCTCTGCATGAGGCCTCGGGTTAGGCTCATGGATTGGCAAAGCGTTATTTAATCAATGCGACTGGACATTATTGTAACAGATTTTATCTAAGTTTAATTTTTGTACTTTAAGCAACAAAATTAAATATAAGTAATTCAGATTATAATTAATATATTCTGAAGTCCGGTTGTGACGAACAGTGCAAAATTTTTACAGAGAAGTTCTTACCTGTAGTTAACTATATTTTTGTGTATAAGTTCTCACTAAAGTTTTATGTACCGCCAGTATTCCCCAGAAATATGTTACCTAGGACTAGAACAAGAACTAATGAAGCAGCATACATAGTTTGTTATTAAAACAACAGTTTATAAAAAATCAATACTTAATGCAAACTGAAATTTCAATATGTATTTGAATGATTCTTTTTAAATTTAATGTCTGTATTGTATTTAAATTTTTTAATTTGTCATTTTATAATACATATTTGCCATTGATTTTATTATTGTAATAGTTATTGCAATTAATAGTTTGTATATCTTTCGGCGGGACATAGATGGTTCTATATTTTTTATAACATAACACCTTGTAAAACCTATGGACACAAAATAAAGAACTTGAAACTTGAAACATATTGCACAAAAATATTGTAGGTTTGAAATAATAAAATACCTGAGGGTGCATTTTCATGCTCGGCAGTGTACTCAGGAAATAATGATTGTTATTTAGAGAGGAAGCTAGGGAACAACGGACACGGATGAAATGCAAAATTAATAACTGTAATTGATACCGCTATCAGCGACTCGAGAACCCAATCTCCCCTTTAGGTAAACACTTTTTGTTATTTCAAAAGAATATTAAGGTCTCTAAATATAAGACCCTTAATTTTTACAACCGAAAACCTACCTTATACGAACACAGGTAAAGATCAATTTCCCATAAAATATGTTTACAATTTCAGAGATTATTTTCCGAGGCTCATTGTGATAATTTCAAAGTCATCCGCGATTTTATAAGTTGTTTTCAATGGGATCGGATGTTCGTGACATTTGATCGCAATTGAAAGAGAAAAATATCGTTTCATGCGTCATTTGGACCACCTAAATCATCTGTCTTCTGACCGTCGTGATCTTCATTATTTGGAAGAGGAATTATTTTATAACTTCTCCTTATTTTTCTTATTTGCAAAGGTAAAAGGTAAACAAACTTATTTGTCTAACTATGTTTGTTGTCAAGCAAATCATTACGAATTGGTTCTTACAATTTTAAGTTAGGGGTTTAAAGATTGAACGGGTCGTATGAGATTGGATAAAGTAAAGAATAACTTTATTGTGTAGTTAGTGCATGTTGTGATGGGCATGTTTTGTAGACGGACGAGAACAAATCAAAATAGTATTAATAAATATTAAAATGGAGGTCCCGGTTAAAAGCTGTCATAGATCTAAAAAAAAATAGATGGAGAGTAAATCACAAATGGTACTTCACAAATGTCATGATTTGATTAGTTTACTTATGTTTGCTTGTTTCATTGAATGAACGCAACAAGAAAAAAATTCCAAGGAATACTATGGATTTAACAATCTTTTTGCATCCGATGGGCCTATTTTCGAGGAACGGACGAATAATAGGCTATAATAACATTACGTTACAAGCCAAAGAACAGTAGATAATAGTAAACGTGGGTGGAACCGCGGGCGACAGCTAGTGTATAACAAGTCGCTCACAAACTACACTTTAATATAAACATTAGTGCTAGTGATTGTCATTTTCCTAACAATATCAATACTAGTCCATATTGTAAAATAAATATTTTATAAGTACTAAGACTTGTGTGAATGGATGTGCTTAATTCATTTTACCTTGAGAATGTCTTTTAAATGAATACAATTTAATAGTATTTACTGCTATTAATTATAGACATGTTCTTTACATTACAAGCGTCATTACAAACACAAAAACTAACTTTCAGAACTTTAGTAATTATTTGTGTGCCATCTAACTTTTACAGAAAGTATTAAAATCACAAAAGTGTGCAAATTGACAATGGCAAGGAAACAAAATAAATCTTTGACATAGACGTGGTAAGTTTAATCCTAACTAAAGTTATAAATGCGAATGTGAGTTTGTTTATTTGTATTTTTCTTTCACCCCTTAACTACTTGACCGATCATCATGAAATTTCGCAAATACGTTGTCAGGAGTACAGAAAAAGACATAGGGAAATATAAATAACTTTCATCCAGAAAAACGCGACCAAAGCCACCGGAAAATCTAGTGAACTTATAAATTTGATCGAAATATCGTCTTGGAGACTTTATCTCTATAAAAGTAGCTACCAAAATGATTGAAAGCTCTAAATTTTTCCACTAAATTGATGTCCCATTTCTAGCCGAATTTTCCTTAAACTCACAAAAAATGTGGCCATTCAAACGAATCGCTTGACATCCACAATTCACCTTCTAGCGATTGATACCGAGATATGTGAGCGTCGTCTAATCTGGAAACGGCGACGGATCAAAGAGCCTATTAGCCTTTACTCCCTTATCTCAAAGGGTTGTATTGTCCTACCCTGGATCGCAATCTTGGAATCACTGTACCGTTACTCGATTACAGCTGGTCGATTCTTTGCGATACCGATTGACATCGTTAATGAATCGATGATGAGAAAAAGTTTGTATAAGAAGATTTTATTTACTTGGTATTTGTATTTTTCGACGCTGATTTTAACTAAATTAAGAGCTTGAAGTATTGAGTGTACATTAAATTTGTCTTTTATAATGTTGAAATATCTAGATCGGTGATAGCTTTTTGGTGGATATCGAATTAATAATTTTTAGATATTTGAGACGTCTTGACGGTTTATCAGTTACAAACTTTTTTAACTATAGACGTATTAGTATAATTGTCTATCTAAATAATTTTTGAAATCAGTATAATAATAATCAATATAATAGGTTTAATATTGCACCAGACAATATTTTATCACAGATATCTGTGACAAAATATTGTCGAACACAGAACAAAGAGACACAGACAAAAGAACAAAGTCCATAGTGAATGATTAGTGAAGTTTAAGGTGCAATTTACGTTATAGACGCCTAATCAAACACAAAGTTTCAAAGAGACACAGACAAAAGAACAAAGTCCATAGTGAATGATTAGCGAAGTTTAAGGTGCAATTTACGTTATAGACGCCTAATCAAACACAAAGCTTCTTTTTGTATATCACAATGACATAATATCTTATTACAGTGTGATTTCAAAAAATAATGTCACAACCCAATATTTACCTATTGAGTGGCATACCGGGAACAGACACAATAGGGTTTCAATTATGTCTGGCATTCCGAACTGAACTAATGTAACTTATGTTTTGTGTGTCTTATATAAGTAAATTCTAATAATTGTCAAGCATTCAAACAAAAAGCACAAATCAATCTATAAAAATGTTTCATCCAGATACAAGAGACTCGAAAATCGCTTGTCTGATCCCAAAACCATTCTTACTTATTAAGCTGATTGTCCCCCTGAAGTAGTTAGTACTGTACCTTCCAATTAAGTAAATCGTTTCCAGAGCAGTTTCATTTTCCCCGTGACAGCGATATCATTGCTTTGTTCGATTTGTGTCAGGTTGCGAACTTCGGATTGTCTATTGATACTCAGTGAGGTTAAAAATTTTAAAGTACACTTTTAAAGATATTAAGTAGCTAAAATCACCAAATTTTAGCTACTTAATTGTGCCAAAATACTTTTAAATCTATTGTTTTATACTTAATTTTCATCTAGTCATTGTTTGGAAATTTTGTTTTAAATGATGATTTCCTTTTGGTTGGACAGTAACTCGACCAAACAAAAGACCCCCATAAATATTAAATTTATTTCGTTATTACAGTAATATCAAAAGTGAACAGTAAAAAGTTTGCCACTTAAGCATTTAAAATAATAGTAGTATAAGTAGGTCAACATCAGAATTTCCTCAATTACAATCAGGAAAATGTCAGAAGTCCTACCCTTTATAATATTCAGTGTGTCCCTTTAAGCAAAATGTGATAATGAAGTTTATGATCCGACTTTATTCAGTCGCATAAAATTAATTTTAGACGTTACAAATTTCGCCAATCTAAGGAAAAGTAAAAAAAGGGAAAATTGTCTTTTTATAACATAATTAAAACTTCTCGTGAAAATAAAAGGGTCTCATTACTGTAGTCTTAAAGGGAGCAATATAAAAAAGATATCTAAGGGGGACATTACTTTAATAGCCACCATATTCAGATATGAACCTTAAACGTAACTGCACTAAGTTTGAAATCTGTTGCGTTTTATCGACATTGTGATCGAATATGTTTGATTACACTGCTGCATTAACAAGATTCGCAAAATTGCCTCTGAATAGTTTCCGATCGTCGGAAAGGGTGCAGAGTGATTTGCTTTGAATGAGAGCTACTTATTCGGTTATATTGGTGGCGGTCGCATTACCATTCGATAGCACTCGTGTTAAGGAAGCGATAACATTTGCATGTCTGCACTTGACGCTTTTATGTTTCACCTTTTATCCTTTATTTAAGCGCTGACCTATCCTCTTTTTACTTGTTTACTTGTTACATTAATCCACCAGACAGTTTTATGTATACATGTAATTTTAAAATATTCTAGATTAGAGGCAGTGCAACGTGGTTAATATTGGGCTCATTTGAATTGTATCTAGCATTCTGGCATGTTTGAACTTAATGTCGTAGTTTTAAGTCCAAGTGTAAACTAGTGCTGCGAGAATAATAAGGCCGAAACAATAATTATATTATATTCTTTTGTGAATAGGATGCAACTACAATAGCCTCCCATATTATAAAACCAAAGAATTTCTTTCAGTCTTATTTTTAGGTATATGTTACACCTAAGTATAAGACTCAAGGGAACAACCATTTGAAAAAGCGCAGTTAAAAGTTAATCTATAACTAATACTAATTTAGCTTTAATTCAGTAATATCGTTAAAAAGAAAACGATACAGTTTATTAAAAAATAATACACGAACACATAAAAAATGAACACTTTCATTAAGAGAGTAAAACTTAAAATATTTAATACTCCTTAAAATAGATCGTAATATTTTAAAGTATAGAATACTCTTTTTGCTTTATGTGTGTAAATTAATTTAGAGAAGTATCTAAGTGTCTTTATTTCTTCAAGTTATAAAATTAAATAGTAAAATGTTTTGTTTTAAGAAGAACACAAGACTTGATAACGGATTAAAAATACACGCAATTTTAACCCCAATACTACGACATAACTACCTATCTAAAATAATTCATTAAAACCATAATATGTTGCTACGCTATATCGTATTTCGTGTTTTGTTAAATTTTAGTTAAGTAAAACTGTGTTTTGTGAAATTTCTGTATCGCGGAGAACTATAAAAACATCTAAATAGCGGACACAAAGAACGCCCAGAAACGGAACAACTATTTGTGGATCACACCAATTTTTGTCCATGAATGGCAGTGGCGAGGCGAGCTTTTAAACCATTACGCTATCCATGCACTTGGATCATAATGATATAATTGTATAGGTATACTTTGTATGTATGTGATACAAGTCGCTACTGACCTTTATTTGTTTAATCTATATTTAACTTTACGTAAATTGGATAATATAATCAATGATATAAAATATACACAAACAATGAGCTATAATTGATAAAAATTGCGAAACATTTATTTTCCGTGACTTGAAATATTGATAAGAAAGTTATTCAAATGCTTATTGATCATATCGATGCATTATTTGCTCCCGTATCATCAACACGTAAACATGAATGTAGTGTTAGATTGAGTCACCGAACACCTGCTGTGGTATTTCGAATATTCAATTTTGATTCTAAGAAAACTCGGTTCGTACAATTTTCAATTAATTTGAATTTAGCAATTACAAACAGACTATTGTCTGTGTGTAATTGCTATGTTTACTAAAAACGGCTCATTAACTATTTTTACGTACCCCAAACAAACCTTTCAACCCACCCTTAACAAGTCAATTACGTCATCTATTACCCTTTAGTGGGAGGCTTATAAGGGCCAATTAGTCGGCAATTAACACTGATACAACCACCAGTTAGCCGGAGCCATATATTGAGCCCTGTGGAACCCCTTTAGTTTTATTGTTCTACAACGTTTGAACATTTGTTATAGGGTTTTTCAAAGGTATTTTTAGATCACTTTGTTTTAGGGTTGAAAGTAATTGGGGTTGAAGGTTAAAGCTGCCGGTTTTATTTACTTTGGCCCATAAAAAGTGTTACAGATTTCAGATAAGGATAATATAGAAAGCTTGGGAGGCTCGCATTTAGAGAAACAATATTGCTTTTAATGCTTAGTTAAAATAATTTATACGGCTATAACCTAAGTGTGAGTAACTGGGTACGTTCAAAATTCTTGAATGACCAAGCATAAGTTTTATATTTATTCATTATGTACTTTTAATTTTATACTATACAGCAGGAGGGATATCGAAGGAAAACAAATGTAGTGGGTATGAGAGCATTGAGAAGTATTATACGCATCTTTGCTTCTATGATAAGAAAGAGGTGAGCTGTGAATAATTATGATATTTCATTCTAGACAAAACGTAGACAACAAGTACCTATGTATTTAAAGAGAGTATCCTAAACGGATGAGTGTGCAAGAAAAATGCCATAAGAGTAAATGTAGCAGGAAAGAAATTTTAGGATTGTGGCAAGTAAAAATCTATAGTCTCTGCCTAACTGTCTGAGAAACAGGCGTGAGTATACACGGTTTATAATAAACTATATTGACATCTAGTGTGTTGATGACATAATGTTACTTAAAAAAACAATTACTATCATAAGACATTGATTACTTAAAACGTCAGACTGAATTTAAAAAAGTAAGTTGTAGTCAAATGTTTGGGTGTTACATAAATCCATTAGTGATATTTGAACCGTTCCAATTTTAGGTTAAAATAATTCTTCGCCCTCGTCACTGTTGAAATATTGGGTCAGATCTTAGCTCCGTAAATAACAGACCGACAAATATACACATTTTCGATTGACTGTCATAAATATTCCTATGAAACCAAAAATGTACTCTGCACTTTAAGGAAGATTTTATTCGAATCTCACTGTTCAATAAACAATCGAATAGGGTTGGACGTATAAAACAAGACCAGACTTATTTATTATTCACCAACAATCAGTAAAACAAATGTAAATCATAGTTTAGTATGTACATAAATCAAGTAATTTTACACTCTAACAAAATGCAGTGACTAAGTTTTACGGCTTATAAACTTTAAGTGTTACCCTTTATCGCCTGGCGTTTACTACCTCCCTCCATTCTCCACTTTTTCAGGTTCGTGACTTTTGTAGAGTCCTTACTACACTTGACTCGAGTTTGTAATGTTTTTACAGTAAACTTTCCAGCGATTGTGCCTATTCTTTTCGCTTTTTGTGTCAACAGTTTAAACTTCTCTTTCAATCTTTTGTATACTTAGATTGCTGTCAAATTAAACGAGCTTCGTAAATTCTTTTTTTTTGTCAAGAGAGGAGTGTTTGTAAACGATTACAAACACTCCACTCAAACTCAAACGATTGAGGGAAGCCTTGAAGATTTCTTTGTATTGTTTAACTTATAGTTATCTGAAGAGCAGCGATAGCTCAGTGGGGAGACCAAAAGACTGCAGTGCAGAGGGTCTCGGGTTCGAACCCACGTCGCGCACCTCTGACTTTCGGAAGTTGTATGACTTTAAAGATCCCACTGGGTCGAAGTGTCGCCGGTCTGCACTGACTGGCCCCCACATAAGATAAGATAGTTATCTGAATAAAGTATGATCGATTTTGCTCATTTTATATTAATGATTGGCTTTTCACTTCATAATATTAAAAAGCACATTTTATTTCTGCAGTCCTTTGTAATTGAATTCCAATTTTCCTGTCACCAAACCATGTTTAATCAACTAATTGCATTTCCTTTGCATTATAAAACGTTGATATCTGAAAGAATTATTGCTGTACCGATGTTTAAATCCATTATGATACTCCGGGGGCTATGCGATCGTAAAAACCTTGCACATTTTCCTGAAACTTAATCCAATTTTTCTGAAATCCGGTATAAAATTTTTACGGTGTGCATGAGAAATGGTGTTTCATACGGTTATTACTTTGATTAATTTAGACCAATTTCATCAATATAACTTAAGGAGCAGCAAGATCAAGAAAATCAAATTGAATGACTGTAATCTTCACACAAATTCTGTACTGACTCAACTCGTCCTAAACGGCTGGATCGATTATGATGAAATTTTTGTGTGAGTTTAAGTGGGTTTTTGGATGGTTTAGATTCACATTTGGACCCGATAGTTATCGCTACTTACGGTATTTCGGGTAGGACAACGCTAGTCCAATAATAAATTAGTAAACATTCTTGATAAATATATAAATATTCGTTTTAAGTACAAAATAAACTAGAATTTTCATATTAGGATTTTTAACTAATTCCAAAATTATCAAAGTATAAATCAGTATAATAACGTATCTCGTATATCTTATTTATGATATGTAGGTGTTATTAATAGACGTAACCGAAACAACATGCCCCATTATTTATTTATATCTATCTTTCATATTCGTGATTCTATGCACATAATAACTGTTCTACACAACAACAAAAAAGAAAAGTCAAAAATAATCCATTACTCGAATATAAATCCACAAAAGTTATAAGTGTTTCGGATATAAAGCGATCCCATTCACAAGGCGTTTCTATTTGAATGCTTTGGGAAAATAAAAAGTGGAAATAAAGAAATAGTGGCACTAAAAGGATTTACTCGAATAATATTACCAACAAGAACGGTAAATTATTATCAAAATAATCCTCTGGCCACACAAAAGGAACGTTGAGAAAGATTTCTGCTTTTATAGCAAAAATGTCGGATATCTAGGCACGGGAGAATTAGTTTGGATCATAACGGCCAATGTTCATACCAGTTGAGTTATATTTGCCAGATTTAAGCGCGGACAAGAGAAAGCTTTCTATTTCAGCAGAGAGTGAAATAGAAAATATTGTAAAAATCTTTTTGTATTTTGTTCGCCGTTAATGATTGATTGTTAATTGATTTGTTACATATTGTTGCCAGATGCTCGTTTGAACTTTATTTAACATTTATTTTTATTCTTTTATAATGTTAGTATTGAAAAGTAGGTGTTAATCTCACCGAAGTCACTGCCATTCGTGATCTTGGAGTCCACATAGACACTGATCTACGCTTCATTATACACATGGATGAAATACTCTCTACAGCTAATAGGTCTCTTGGATTTATATTACGGAATTCTAAAGAATTTAAAATGCCATCAACTACAGTCCTGCTATACAATAGTTTAGTACGCAGCAAGCTAGAGTATTGTAGTACGGCGTGGAACCCATCTTACCAGACACATATAAATAGATTAGAAAGAATAAAAAAGACACTACTACGTAATCTAGCATTTAGAACTAGAATATCACGGTCCGTTAATTCTTATAATGATAGACTCCGCCACTTGAATATGATCTCACTCGAATCTCGCCGAACTATTGCAGATCTAATATTTCTATACAAATTATTAAATAACTTTATAGACTGCCCGGACCTACTAGCAAACATAAACATTAATGTTCCCTCAAGACCTCCTCGCAATCGTCGCGATCTACTCGTAACCCCTAGACATCGCACCAATCTGGGTAAACACGCTCCAATTGCCAGACTCACATCGACTTATAATCGTGTATCGGGCATTTCGGCAGATATAGACGTCTTCGGCAATGGATTGGAGAAATTCAAAAAGAAACTGTATGATCAGTTAAGGATTAGTTCTTAGACATATGTTTATATTTTCTATATTTTGCCTCATGTTCTGTTTTTATTTAGAATTTATTTTTGTTAAATTTCCATTATATTATTTTTTTTATCAGTGTTCCTTTTTAATTTAACTGTGTTTTGTTGAATTTGTATTTGCATTAATGTAAATTTACCAAACTGTTTAACTTCATATAAAAACCATTTTTTGTAAACGATGTGAAATGATGATGTACTCACGATGTGTTCTCCTGTAATTGAAGGAGCACAAATTATCGAACCACTTTTTGTAATTATTGCATGTACTGTGTATCCTTTGTTGGAGTTCCTAAGAATAAATAAATAAATAAAAGTAAGCAGCAATAGTAGTGGGCGACTGTAAGATTGCAATACAGAAGTCTTAAGTTTGATCTTAAGGCACGCACATAAGACTTTTTAAAGTTATGTGTGTATAAAAATTGTTAATTATCGAATGCTCGCTGTAACGGCGAAAGAAAGTATCGTAAGGAAACCTGTAGTTCTAAGAAATTTCCTTCATGTTCTTAGAGATGTGTGAAGTCTGCTAACCTGCAATAGGCCAGCGTCATGGACTACGGTCTTACCCTTCTCACACTGAGAGACCCGTGCCCAGTATGAGGGAGAGCAACCTTAAAAAATATTTAAGCAACTAATCGTTAACTTTAAACTTTTTCAATACTAATATAGGAATAGAATAATTTAAAAGGGGCAATCCAATAAATTACTGAACACAATTGTAACAAAATGTTTACTAAAGCAACGACAAGGGTATAAAAATACGTGTACGTATATGACTTAATCCAATTCCTTGCATAGCAATTAGATTTACCACTGTTTTATTAGTTTGCAGATAAAATAAAATAGCTCTTATCTTTGTTTTATATTGCAAGAAGTCACCGCTATACGAGCAGAAAATGACATATAAAACTATGAAAGTGCTTTCTTAAGACAAATGGACTCTATAGATAGATGGATGGAATGTTCCATTTTGAATATTAAACGCGGCTGATATTCCACATATCTGCAGTTTTGTAGATTTTGGTCGGCAGTGTTCCAAGTTTTCGTAACTTAAAGCTATCTTTAGATAAATTATTGCTTGATTGGAAAGTATTGTGACAATTTATAAGTGGCATTTGTTCACGTTATTGCTTTCTCATTAATAATATTATCCTGTAAAAGCCAAATGGCTTGCTTAACATTTCGATATAAATAATACCCTCATAACTTTTTATTACATACACTTAGCTAAAGATAAGTACTTTATGATATTCGTATTTTAAGGCTCCAGTAACCTCAAAAAATACTTCACGGCTTAAAACAATTGTAGCTATCAATCACAATTGTGTATAATTTTATTACGGCCCACCCTCCGAGCAAGGCCTAAAGGCCGTTCGACATTGTGGTCACAGATTTACAATAAAATGAGGACTACTGGGAGTGAATCCACAAGCATTTCTTTGTGTAGGTGTCGGGGACAATTCGGCCCGGCACCGGGCCTGAATAACAATGCGTAGAGCCTCGCCGCTCGCGCCTTATCTCACAGAGTTAGTGGGAGTGCCGCAAGGACCAACTCTCGGGCCGCGACTTTTTGAGACACACAAATAGAAGTTCTTATTTGAATTTTGAGATCTGAACTTGAGATTAGGTATTGCGGTTTGTTTTTTCTTCGGCTCGAATTTTAGGTAGATTCGTGTTACAATTAATGGTTTTTCCTATGTAGATACTTAACTTTTCGGTTTGCTCGTCAAATTATTTTTATCTAAGACGCAAATTTTAAACTTGTTTTAAAAGTTTGTTGAAATATTTTATTGGGTCACATTTTTGACTTAATTAATGTACAACATAAATACCAAATCTTTTGATCACCTTATTATGCAGTTGAAACCTGAGCTCAGCAATGATCTTAAAATGCTTTACCACTTTACAGACCCACATGGTCACCGAATTTGGTGGCCTCGGTAAGTAACGGTGTTGAATTGAACAAGAAGTAACACCGCAATAACACCATGGTTATAGAAGACAGTATTGCACGCAACACATAGTCATAGACTGCTCAGAATGGACTACTTATGGAATAAAGGTGTCGACCGAAATGCAACTAAATATTTCTCGCTTGAAATGATCTGGCGAGCCAGGAACACGAGGATTAAAGAAAAACGTAATGATTAAGAATAAGGCCGCATAACATAATAGAGAAAGATCAGGTTGTAATAGAGTATGAGCGAGGCACATGCCCTAGCCTGGCAATTCTGTAGTGTTAAACAAATAACAGCAAAAACAGGACGCTGTACGTAACATATTATAAGATGCTACTAAAAGGGGTCATTGGTCTTTCAATGGGCGTTCTGCACGCACATGTAATTATCAGTGTGATTCAGAAGCAATAATTATGTTAAATGGATTCCATGGCACGAGAAATCAAAAGCCGTTGGAGAGACTACAGTAGTTTCTCTTGCTGCCTTCTATATACTGAGACTTAAAGTTCTTATGGATATCCAGTCCATCTACACATCTAAATCTCACGTCAGAAATAATCTCACACAGTTCAATCATTTGTCCCAGGAAATTAAGAAGATTTTGAAGCAGTAATTTCAAATAAACATATTCTAAATATTTTCTTTTAATTTTATTCTGTTATATTACTGAACCCTACAAAATCATATCATGTTTATTATATTTATATTAACCATCTATAAATGTATATAATATAAGCGATTTGACACCTACATTAGGTGTCAAATCGCTTATAGTTCTTATGTGAAGGACTTATCACTAGAAATCTCGAACATTTTCTTACAAATTTTCTTATTTTAACCATGCCAAGTTTTATTGAACCCATTATCCAGATAATAATGATTTGAGTGTTTCCTGCAAGAATAAATAATTTGAATTCGAAAAGAAAAACAAATTTAATTTTAATTTGAATAAATTTGACATACCACTTGTTAATCACCGTGAATTCTATTGCCGTTAGTTGCACAAAGCGTCAAAGGTACATACCTGAAAAAAGAAAACCTTGTTAATTATTTGTTTATAGTTTACTCAACAGAACATAAAACTGATACAAAAGGTTAGACAAACATGTTTCAAGCTTACATATCACAGTATTGTTAAGAACCGTAATATCAATTACAATTTGAATAATTGTGGATAATTTTAACTGTCTAGATTTCATAGAGATCGTACCTTATTAATTGCTTTTCATTATTTCCTAATAATATTAATATGTGAAAGGTTGTAAAGATATTTGGATATTTAAATGTTTTAATTTATACTTTAGAGAATAATTCTAATTGTAAATATAATACATACCGGAGGGAAGAGGACTGTTAATCCTTACTACAGGTTAATAACTAACCTATCAAGGGTAACAGAACTTCACCCACAGGATTGTACGTAAAATTGTTGTAAGACCTACCATGTATATTTTTCATTCTGTACTACAATCATTTTTTCGTAAATAAAAAAGCATTATTATTATTATTATATTATTATTTTAATTAATCACACGTAAATCGTTGAACAGATTTAGACGTAGCTTAGCTCATAAATTGACCATCCTCTGGTTTAACATATATAAGATAACTTTGATCCCGATATGTAGGAATCACATAAGCGAAGCCGCAATCAAAAGTTAGTTTTAAATACTGAAAGAAGTTCAAACCTTCTGTGAGGTTGAACTGTGATAAATGTGACGGGTCTTAATGTAACATAAGTGAATCATAGCTTTTATTACTGTAACTAAACAATAGTACTGGGCGTTGGGCAAGGAACTAATTAAATCAAGGGTTGTTTCTCAACGTCCGTCTAAAATTCGACTAGTTATTTTGTTGAATACATTTAAGAATTTAACTAAACATGATACCTGTCTATTAATTAGGG
The DNA here is from genome assembly GCA_963564715.1 of Catocala sponsa. NCBI lineage: Eukaryota > Metazoa > Arthropoda > Insecta > Lepidoptera > Erebidae > Catocala > Catocala sponsa. The sequence continues at coordinate 12,950,227 of OY751352.1, forward strand.
TTGCGACAAACGGTTGGATGCGAGTGACGTGGAAAACCTTGGGGGAGGCCTATGTCTGGCAGTGGACGTCTTTTGGCTGAGATGATGATGATGATGATACTTAATTTTATAAGAAACGCAACTTCAGTAGTTGTCGACTATAAACCTTAATTCCCAATATGTATACCAACCTTATCAAATTGTGGTCAAAATTTTCATCATCAACATTAACATTACATCGATTGAGACTCGTTAATTGTCAGTGACGTTAAAAAGATTAAGCCGTAACATGACCGATGTCACTGTACTGCTAGTTGACTTTAGATATCATGTTACTTAACGATTTCAACTAGTCTATGAACGATAATCAAAGTTTCAGTTATATAACGAAAAAGACGTCAACGACCCCTCGCTACTGAACACATATCGGTACTACGTACAACAGTGCTGGTAACTTACTGATAGAAGCACAAACACACTATGAAACATTAAGAAATTGAACCAGCAGCTCCATTACGAAAGGGTTAAGGCTAAATAATGACCAATTACAATAAAGACAGGGAGAAAAATAAACTACATAAATATACATTTAATATTGAAACAGAAAAATGTGCGGAATAATAAGCTGGGCTTTTTGAAAGACTTTGTTAACACTCCCGTGGCTTTCATAAACCAGTCGCACATTCCACTGAGGACAAGAGAAATGACACAAAGGTTGTGTTGCTTTAACAAAAAATATGGTTTCGTTTATATTATGAGCTCTCATTTAGTATTACGGTTAAGTTCCTGTAATTTAGTCAGAGTTGGCTTTGTGTTGAGTTTTATGGCCGTGTATTTTGTATGTGAATAGAGTACGTAATAAGGTGGATGTCAACCGAAGGCTGTATAATTTTTTGTACTTGAAGATGTAAAGCCTCTTTCTTATGTTGTAGGAGTAGGAAAATTCATACGCCTACGTCAAGTTTCACACAAAATAATAACTAATGTAAGTAGATTCTTTTAGATGTTACCAGACAATTGGTATTGTAAATTTACTAAAATAATACACATTTATTATTTGTTTAAAATTATATTTATTATTTATTCTTTCTTCAAAGTTCAGAAACTTAATTTTTTTTGTCAGTCATTGCATGAATAAAAATAAAATGATATAAATTTATATGCATATGGCAGAAGAAAAAATTATAAAAATAAGCCAGTTTTCATAAATAGCATTTTTTACTTCGCCTTATGTTAGTGGTTATCTTAGAGTCAAGAAAGATAAGCCCAGGTCATTATTGCCAAGTAAAAAAAAAATGTTCATACAAGTCGACATAAGACATCAAATTCATCAGTATAAGAGCATAAATTAAAGTTCTAGAAGAATATTGAATAGCAACAAAAGTAAAAATCTGTAGTTTCATGGCTAGTCAAAGACTCAAGATCCGCAAACTGATCAAATAGAATGACCTCTCACCAGAAAATATTGCTGTAATGGTAAGAGTTCAATTAAGACTCAACATTTTCAGCTTCTATAAAACGTAACTTGCAGACGTCAGCCAGATAAATAACACGCAAATAATGCTGCTATGAGTTATGTTCAATAAAATATTGGAATCTTAAAATCGTCTTCGGAGAACTGTCATGCTATAAATATTGTTAATAATCCTTTATCTAGCTCCTCAAAGGTTTGCTATTATGCTATGTAGACAATGCTAACTACATTAAGGATTCCAATAGGTACAAAGGGTATTGATTGATGATCAAAGCCTCAAAGTTCAAGTCTTGTTGAACTAAAATATCTCTTCAAGTTAAATATCTAGCTCAAAACTAGCGATAATCCACAACCTTAACGAGCACTACAAATTAGGGTTATAGGATTATGCCACGTTTAGGATAACCTTGAAATTACTATTGTTTTAGTCGGAGTAGGCAGATATGTAATAAGTATCATTAAGAACAGTTACTCGAATTAGGGTTCAGGATTATAATAATAAATAATTGTCCCATATAAGATTCGAACCTACGATATTCAGCGTAAGGGCAGCGAGGCGACCGCTTACCCGCTGTGCCATCTTTGAATGTACCGCATATAAATTCAGCTACATATTTCTGACGGTGTGATTTCATTCACTATATTAACAAGTAAGCTTTTTAGTAATACAAAAAATACAAAATTTACATATACCACTACACAAATATGTATATTACCGTTTCTATACACAAGCCAACAATTTACAACTATTTTCTGCTGAAAATATTTTTATATGACGATATTTCACATAAACTGAAGAATAAGCATACAAAACGTGCAGATTTTAAGGGCCAGCAAAGGGGCGTACAAGAAAAATAGGATGATAATGGCCAAGGAGAAGGGCTCTTAAAATCGTTGCGCCGTGAGTGGAATCCACAAAAGCTTCATTTTTGCTCCCACAGCCATTAGGCGCCTCACCCACTGATGCGAAACGGATCATAAACAATGTTAATGTTCGTGAGAACGTCAAAGTTGTATAGATAGTCCGATAATAGCCCCAAAGTAGGAATAGAACTTAAATAAATCAAAAAGAAAGGAAATGTACTTAGGTATGTTGTGATTTGATTGCTTGAATTAGGTAATATTGTAAGCAATATAGTCTCATTAGGTTTTTGTAAATAGCAGTAGGGCTTAATTTAATTTGTATGCCGTATTATTCCCGAAAACCCATTCGATTCCGAAAGGAGCAATCAATTGCAACTGATTGTTTTTTTTTATTTTAAGGAAAGTTCGGTAACTGTTATTATTTTTAGTTGCAGGAAACTTTACAAGCATTCAAACATTGAACGCACAGGACATCCAATGTTGGAATGAGTATTTAGTGATACACACAAATTTTCAGCCTATGTTACATTAAAACAACGGACACCGAAATCTAGGCTCAGACTTTTTGTTAAATATTCAAATACCTATACCGTGTGGGCTATATAGTATATACGTTGCACTCGCCTTGATGGCAATGTTAGTAATGATGTGACCACTTATAGTACTACGCCATGCGTGTGTTTTTGTAAATTAATTCCCCACATATCATTACTGGATGCTATGATGAGCAAGGATCAAAACTAGGTCAGGAAAAACGGGGTTCATTATGACGGAATAGACATTACTGATGCTGAAACTTTATACTGATAGCCTATAAATAAGATATATATGTTTATTCGACTACAAGGGTGGTAAAGTGATTTAAGCAGTCGTCTTACCAATGCCACACTGCCACTAACGATGTTTTCCTTCACCGTTAAAACGAGGGATAATTAACTATTTAATACGCACATAAATTTGAAAAGTCAGAGTTGCGCGTCTTGGGATCGAATTTGAGACCTCTGCGTGGCAGTCCAATGGTTTCCCACTAGGCTATCGTTACTATAACTGCTATAAATGCTGAAATACTTAATAACCTTAGCCTTTTTTATTTAGAATATTCACTTAGGTTAAGTGAATAACGATTACATTTTATGATAAACTATTTATTACTTAATATTCAATTTCTGGATCGAGGTGGTATTATTTCTCTTAATTTTAGTATAATAATAATAATAATAATATTCTACCACATACACACAACACCATCTAGTCCAAACTAAGCAGAGCTTGTAATATGGGTACTAGACAATGGATAAACATACATATATACCTTTTTTTTTTGTAAATGCATACATATTATATATGGGTACTAGACAATGGATAAACATACATATATACCTTTTTATTTTGTATATGTATACATAGAAACACCCAGACCAAGACAAACATCCATGTTCATGCGCACAAATGTTTGACTTGTACGGAAATCGAACCCGCGACCTCAGGCGTGGCAGTCGGTTACACTCACCACTACGCCATCGAGGCCGTCTTTAAATTAAATTGCAATAATCAATGACGTTAACCACATCATTATGTAAATAAGAGTTTTAGTTTTTCCTTATATATAAAATATCTTCTGTGCGTGTGTTTGTAATTAAACTCCTCCTAAACGGCTGGACCGATTTAGATGAAATTTTTGTGTGTGTTCAAGTGGATTCGAGGATTCGAGAATGGTTTAGATCTGTTTTTTTTTTCGTGTATACAGGATAACGTCTGTCGGGAGAGCTAGTATATTCTAATGTTGATCCACATAAAGAAGCTAAGATAATATGGTTTTAAAAATAGTACGAGTTTATTTAAATTTTGTCGGCCTAAAGTTACGTCACAGTGGATAGTGACGCTAATATTTCAAGGTTTCGTCCGCAGTTATTTGATCGAAGTGCGTTTTGTTCTGGTAAGAGCTGCGAAGGTTTGAACCTTAAAATATTGTTCGATGAATATTTTTATAGTGTGCTGTCGCATATTCAGACTAAGTTATGACAATAAACTATAAAAAAATTCGTGTATAACATTTGTATTGACCAAAAAAAATCTTTAGATTAAATACACAGAAGAATATATAAAGTCCCGTAATCTTAATGAACACCACATACAATTGCACTCCATTTATAAATAGCTGTTTTCGTGGGGCTGCGTTAGTCAATTGTCTTGGGTTGGATGTCTGAATTAGACAAAGTTTTATTGGGATTTTCGCTTTTGAGAAATCTCAGAAACAACCAAATAACACTTAAAACTGAACTGTGCCCGAAGACTCGCCCCCTGCTAATCTATATATAGGGACTATTATTAAAATTAGTGAAAGGAGAGTCTAATAGATCTCTGCCTTCTCCCCAGGGTAGATAGAGAGACGTCAGTGTGTCACTGCATAGCGTAATTTGTTTAAATGATGACTCCACCTAATGCGATAGTTTGTCATTTATAGAAACTAAACATATACAAAGAGCATTTCATAATTTTTGCTACTTTATAACCCGTGACCCGCAGCCATATTTCTTACAAATGGTATGATGCAATAAAATTAAATTTAGCAGGTTTTGGTGCCATAAATATTTTATTCAGTGCACCTAGGTTTATTTTTCTTGACCACATGCCAAGAATTGTATAGTTGCTGGCTGCTACTTAAAATTCTTTACAAGAAAACCCGGCCGGGGATGTCAACCTAGTGCCTCATGATCTGCAGCCGTATAGACTAATGAGGTAGTCCTGTACGTGTGTACCGACACGACTATGGCCTAGAACTGGTTTTAAGCCATATAGTTTTAAAACATCTAAATTAACCACCATTTTCTCAAACACAGAAAAAAGTACTAACCACACCGTCACCACATAATTGAAACAACTCCACTTAAAACCACCTTGTTAAACATTTCAACTTAACAAAACTGAAACACAAAATTAATTAAAGAGACCGTAATAGCTACTTTTGGTCCAACTTTCCAAGTAAGTTACATTTAAGTTATTATTTAACTTGTGGTCTATTGACACACTCCGCTTAATTTATTAGTCTTATCGCAAGTTCTGTACAAACAAGTTTCGCGATACTTCATAAACGGTGTTTTAGGTAACATTTAATTTCTCAAAGGTACAGAATAATCCTTGTATTCACAAAAGGCTTTATAAGTATAAATGGCAATCAACTAAATATGAAACAATAGGATAGTTGCTAATGTTTTATTTGGCACGTTATTTTATACGTAAGAGCAAAATAGGATTCAAAAGTAACCTTTTTGTGAAAACAGCATCGTATTTGGTTCCAAAATTACATACATACATACAGACATAATTCCACGCCTTTTTCCCAGAGAGGCAGAGACTACGGATTTCTATTTGCTACGATCCTGACACAAGTTTCTAGGGCTTCATTTACTTTCATCACATTCCTCATACACGCTCGCCGGTTTAAGGTGCTCTTAACCTGGCCTTTAATGTCCAGAATTACCAATTAATTTACCTCTTGTAAATAGGTTATAAGAAAAAGTGGGACTTTGTTGGGTATTTCGCTATCTTCTTCACATGCCGGAATTTAAATAGCGTTTATGTCACAGTTTGTATGGGATAGCCTTTATCAGTTATTTGACAATTACATAACATCAGAAATGAAAGGCTTATTTACCTTATTCATATTAGATAAGATTAAAAATAAAGAGTATAAAGATAGTTTATTATCTGGGAATTTTTAGCAACAAGGGCTACCGTCATACATTTGCACTTGATCGTAAGAAACTGGATTAATTTTTAAGTCGACAAAGAATAATTGAGTTTATTAATTAATAAAACTATTTTCAAAAGCATATGGAGTCTGGTAATGTGGCCAGGAGACGGCAAAACGCTCTCTATAATGTTGTGTATATAAAATCTGATTAAATTTGGATGTGATATAAAATGGGGATGGTCAGGATTGTTCAGGGTATGAAGAATGGCAGAATGGTTTAAGTAGAGGTGTATCATCATACATAATTAAAGCAGCCACCCAACGAAAGTGTTATTGTCTACTTGGCAGTTCTACCCCCCAGCTTCCATTATAGTTATATAACTAGATTTTGCTCGCGGCATCGTTCGCTCGGAAACAATACTTTTTCTGGATTAAATGTATGTCCTTTCCTGAGCTCCTGACAACGTCTATACGAAATTGTATGATAATGGGTCGAGTAGTAAAGACGTGAAAGCGTAACAAACAAACTCACATTCGCATTTATAATATTAGTTAGGATGCCGATATTACTACTCCATCCACAAATTGACTTAAAGCTTTAAGACCGCTAGTTTTGCAAAAATATCAACCCCACAATCATCAATACAATAAATAAAGTGGAAAAATATCACTAAAGCAGGATTCTCTCTTTGAAAAACTTTTAAAAGAAGGAGCAACTTGACCAGTTACCACAAGAACATCGAAGAAAAAGCTCTCATCCTAGGGTTCATTAAAGTTGTTGTACTAAGACCATCTTCCCTACATTTTCCACAATTTAATCATCTCCATAATATGAAAAACGGCTTTTGCCTTTTATATTTTATTCTGCTTTACCTGGGAACTGCTTACTTTGAAACTAATTACCGGCAAAAGTAAAACAAAATGAAAGAGAAAACAGATGCAAATAAATTGGAATCTCTTCGTTGCTGCTAATTTTTGTTACTATCCGATTTAACTACTGAGGCGATTTAAAAGGAATTTTAAAGGAGCTCTCGTCACAATGCCAGTAGCTCTCAATGTTTAATAGTATTTCTTGATTATTGGCTATGCATTGTATAATTTCTTGTTTTGAAATTGTCTCGTTGGTCCCAGTGTATTGTGTTACACTTATTCTTTTACGGATCGTGAAGATAGTCGCGGGTATTCGGTTTGAATAAAGCATGTCTGTTTTTCTATTGTGTGTGCTTTTACTATGTGCATTATTTTACACTTTCATTTTCTACCAACTGTGAGCTCACATATCCGTTGAAAAGGCAATGTGTGTTTTTATTCTAATTCTCGGTGACAGTATGTTAGTTTAGTATTACATTAATTTGATTTAAACACTCTTCCGCTCAAACCAAAAATGATAGCTTTATTTGATTTTAGAGAGTTTTTGTTCAAATTTACTTATACATGAAGGATCGGGATGTGTTATCATTATATTTTATGTTAATACTACCTTGATTTAAAATACATAACAAGCCTTATTTATAAACTACTGGCGAAGAGGCTCGGCGAAGACACGGAGAAGAGGTCCATCCCAAGCTGTCGGCTTGGGACAGGCCTCTTCTCCATGTGAGAAGATTACGGCTTGTCAATTACGTCGGTCCAGAGCGGGTTGGCATACTTCGTACATTTTCAAAGTAGAACTGTCAGTGATGCAGTTTTCCATTGTATGATTTTCTTTACCGTTAAAACGAAACACACACGTAACTTCGAAACATCAGTAGTGTATGCCTTAGGAATGAACTCGAGACCTCTGCATGATAATCAAACGGTCTACCAGTAAGCTATCACTGTGTATTATGCAACCCCTGAAGGAGGGTGCAACTTGATATATTTGTATTGACTTGATGGTAGAAACGCAGATATTAGGCTAGCTATCCACTATTGATTTGCTTTAATGGAAATTTCTTGGCGATTTTTGATTACGCAGAGGATATGCAAGCAAGCTACACATAAATACATAGCTTCACGCCTGCTTCCCAGGGGGGTGGGCAGAGACTACGGATTTCCATTTGCTACAATCCTGACACATTTCTCTGCCTTCATTCACTTTAATTACATTCTTCATACACGTTCGCCGGTTTAAGGTGCTCTTAACCTGGTCTTTGTCCAGAACGTCTCCGATCTGATTGAGAAACGGTCGCCTAGGTCTTCCCCTTGCGACTGTTCCATTCACACTAGCCTTATATACTTTCTTAGTCAGTCTTTTCTCGTCCATTTTTTCTATATGCCCAAACCAGCTTAACATATCCTTTTCTATTCTTGTCACTATATCCACTTTCATGCCGCATCTCTCTCTATATATAGCAGATACTTAGTCAGTTGGCTCCACGACCTAAAATGTGTCTTGGCCTCCGATACTAGAGAACGCCACTTTGCCCGATCTTTGGCCACTTCTCGCCAATCACCAGCTTGAAGCTCCCTCAGATCCAAGCAAGCTATATATATTATATATATATAACTATTATATATCTAATTGTAACAAGGGTATACAGCCTAGTTACAACTAAATTACTTCCAAATTCTTCAAAATACTTTTAAAATACTTCCAAGTATTTTTAGAACTCATTGAGATTGACAATAAAGTTGGTTTTAAATCCAAAGCTAATGTTTTTAGGAATATTGTCTGTGTACACCGGCGTCAGCTAATAACCACAATTTCAACCAGAAAACGTACTGATTCCTGAGATATAGAAATTTATTGACAAAATATATATTAACGCGATTATTAATAGATATAGTAAAACGTTTTTAGGTCTCACGCAATAGGAGCGAGCCTATTGTGGTTTACCATGCACATTTGCAAACTTCGTGTTGCGTCTGAGAATTTTCAAACAGAAAAATCGAATAACTTTTAAGCTGACGCAGAAATAGACGGTAGGACTCCACCATCGTAATACACGCAGGCAAACATAACCATACGTATGCATAGGACCAACGAATTTGTCTACACATCACCACACCCTAATATAACAAACCGAGCCTATATATTAAGGAAGCTAGTAATTTCTACCAATATTGATACACAAACTAACAAACTATTGCATCTAAATCATGTCTGATATTGGATCCAGCAATTTGCAACATTTGTAATCCTTTGAGATCGACGATCAAAGATATTTGGCTATATCCTACCGTAACCAGCTTGCCTTTGTAATTATACACCGAGTTTGATAGATACCTGAAGCCTGATGCGAGATTTTGTAGTGCATAATAGAAAAGTGTAAACTGATCCATTGGCAAAGAGTAACCATCTTCCATGCAGCCACAGTAACTATATTTTAAAGTATTATAGTTCTCAGCAATAATCATATTTTGAATTTTTAAAGTGTTTAAATACGGTTTTAAAATAAAATAATAATATCAGCCCTGTATGTAAACTGCCTTACTGCTGGGCGCGGGGCTCTTCTCAGTGTGAGAAGGTTTAGGCAATAGTCCACTAAAGTCGCTGGCCCGGTGCGGGTTGGCAGACTTCAAACATCTTCGAGCAGATTATGGAGAACTCTTAGACATGCAAAATTCTTCATGATCTTTTCCTTTTTAGCATTAAATTAAGCGATATTTCTTTTTAGTGATATTTCGCACTGGGAATAATTCCTGTGTCACGGGGGACTTCACAAAAATTTAAACAACGGACACAAAGAACACTCAGACTAGGAACAACCATTTGTGGTTTTTTCCCCGTGTGGGAATCGAACCCACAACACTTAGCGCGGCAGCAGCGGCGAAGCAACCACTTAAACCACTACGCTATCCGTGCAGTCTGAATGACATTAAAAAGTCGGCGATTTGTGCCTTGGGATTGAAGTCGAGATCTTTGCAAGGCAGTTCAATGGTCTCCCAATAGCCTATCGCTGCAGTTTTCTTTGTTTTGACTTATCGCAAAAATATTTTAAAAATATTTTCTTGTAATCTAATAATACATAGCAAAAGCATAGAGTAAAATATAGCATAACTTCAATATATTGTGGGGCTCATTTTGCGTATTAAGTGCTACCAAAGACGAATACCACCTTAGTCTCCACATAACAATGGCTTCTGAAAAGCAAACGAATCGGCGAGGAAAGTGTTAAAATAAATAGTTATTAAAAGTTAGTAGTAACTTAGTGAGTACTTAACTTTCTTAATTTTATAATTCAATATTTCTTCTGTACGTACTTAATGCTTTGAAACTACCGGTTTTATAAGGATTCAATTGATATAGTACAATATTACTAAATGATTTCCTAATATATTATACTAGCATTGGCTCCGCTCGTGAAAATAGATTAAATGATTAAAGTTGTTATATATTTTTTTATCTGCAGCTAAAAGTCAAATAATTTATGTACCTTAATATTTACGGAATTAGTTCACAAAATTTCATCTGCCACCGCTTTGTAGTCCAAATTTTCTAGAAAACCATTAAATTTTCATGTTTTTAACTACAGCAGTGCTCGCACGGTAATAAAAAAAAATTGAGGCAGTCTTTGGGGACTACCGATAGAAGTGAAAACTATAACTTTAATTCTTCATATACAAAAAAAAAGAAATGGGCGGGTCGGATTTCTGATATTCTCTTAGGATAAGGTTATTCTATTGAGCTTTATTGTTATATATGGGTTATTAAGGGGGTCACAATTTCGTTATTTTTTTGCGTAGGACGCACCATTTCTGAGATATTGTTAATATTCTAAAATAATTCAAAAATGGAAAGCGTGGAAGCGTCACGATGACGCGAGTTCTATGATTTTTGTTCACCCAAGAAGTGCTCAACGCGCCTAAAGAAGTTTTCACTTCAATAAATTAGTCAGAACAAAGAAATGTATTTACTTTTATACATAGGTATGTACATATTACGAAACACTACTACTACGCATTTTAAGTATAAAGATTCTGGTTTTCTACTGGCTTCTACCAAGATTCCGTTGTGGCCGTGTGACATGAGACAATCCTGTATGTTAAAGGGCTAAAATTGCAATCAACTCAAGGTATTTTTGGGTTTAGGTGGAACGAAATCAAGTTTTGGACGCTATTCCATTGTCGCGTCTGCAGACTCTATGCTGTGAATTGCAAATGATACATTTCTATCTACCCATTCTAAGATACAGGCGTTTGACTTTGTCTGTATATACCAAATTCATCAACAAAAATATTTATTAGTCTCAAACATACACAAACATAACACCTCCTCTATAAAACTATAAGCCATCGCTCCTTACACGTAGGCAAACAAACTTAACATCCATTAACTAGAACGTCTAATTTTCTCAACAAATTATGCAGCGCTAGCTAAAACTTATTTAATATCAAACATTTGCTAAAACGGCGGATCGCATAGTTTTACCGCGACACGCATTGTCATAAGAGCGTAGTTGATTTCCCTGGGGTGGCTGCCGCGGATGCAAATGCCTTCATGTCGGTGATCATTAAGCGGTGGTATATACGGGCACATAGTTTTAGCGCGTACGACGAGGATGTATGACGTCATACATTTGCATTCGTAATAGTGGATTGAAATGAGTTAGGATATAGGGTAATGGAAGTTCGTAAGTCACATTGGTGTGTATTCGTCCTCCGTGCATAGTTTGTTTTACGGAGTTTTGTATACCATCAGCCCTGTATATAGACTATCCCAATGCTGAGCCCGTGCCTCTTCTCAGAGTAAAAAAGGCTAGATGGGCAGAGGTTTTGTATATATAAGCCCTGAATATAGACTGTCCAACTACTAAGCAAGGGCCTCTTCTCGGTGTAATAAGGGTTAGGCCATAGTCCACCACGCTGTCCCACTGCGGTTTGCTGGCAAAAAGTCTGAACTTCACATACCTTCGAGAACATTAAGTAGAACTCTCAGACATGCAGGTTCCCTAACGATATTTTCCTTTACAGTTATAGCCATAGCCGTAACTATTTTATATGACACAGGTTTTGTAAACAAAGCATATTTTCAGAAGCAACGTCTAAAGAGAGAAGCCATTTCGGGACTTAAACAATTGTTTGTATTGATTTTGAATTTGGAGTTAAACTGGCTTAAGATAAGCAAGGGCTCATGGGCAACTTCACTGAATCTAAATTAATACAAAACAGAAAAACTTCAGACAGTATTTTAAACTGCAATCTCTGAATACACACGTGTCCAAGGAATGTATGTTCCTTATTTAAAAAAGCCTTTTAAATACAAGGCGTTTTGCTAAGCAAATGTCAGAAACTTACTAATATTATAAATCTGAAAGTTTATGAGGCTTTTTAGTCACATATAAACCGTTGAATGAATTTGGATGATATGATAACACTTCTATAGAATATGTGCAAAATAAACACATACACTATTTCATTTTGAATATTACGCGGATTGACACGGCCAGCTCAACATACATACGTCAAGTAAACATTACAGTATCTCATATATTGTACAGAAATGCAAACTAGTATCTAGTAATAACTGCATATGAAGATTCTCTTTTATACATGCAGTCGTTATTAAATTTTATTCTTAGAATCTTCTTCTTGGTATGTGACTGAATGAAAGAGAAATAGAGATTAGATTTTCTAAAGTGTGCAGCGTTTTATTTAATCGGTGACAAGGATTGTTTTCTATTTAAACTTAATTTAAATTTTAAGGGACTCGTCGCTCGAATACATCAACCCCATTATACCTTCATCATCATCATCATCATTTCAGCCTATTGCAGTCCACTGCTGGACATAAGCCTCCCCCAGGGTGCGCCACAAGGCCCGATCTCCCGTACCTTATGCTTACAAAAATACAAAAGTACCGACTATATCACAGAATAGAGACTAATTGATTAGTTTTTTAAACGATCTACATATTATCTGTTTTGTAGTTTATGAATAAAGATAAGCATGTTTAAACCAAATTATATATATTTGATTACAAAATATCAGTTTCATTGCTCTTCTTATAATCTCTGTTAGGTAAAGATTGAAGAACATCATAAGTCAAGTGCGTCAAGTGATTTATTTTTTAAAGACCGCTCCTGCAGTAGGCATAATTCCTGTGTCGTGGGGGACTTCACAAACATTCAAACAACAAAGTGTTATGGGTTTGATCATTAAAATTTGTGTTATCCATAAATTGTTTTTCCGATCGGGGATAGAACTCACAATATGGGGCTATTATATAGTATTGGCGAGGCAACCACTGAAACAACTACGCCATCCACCAAATCCTTAACAATCTATCGCGACCGCACAAACCTCTTATCTCCTATGTTTCCATCAATTCAACTAGCCTCTGGGCTTTCGATTCGTCTAGAGTTCATTTTGTCGGTTGCTCAAATTTAATTTTAAAGTCTACTCGACTGGCGACGAGTATAATTAGTAGTTAACTTTGTTCCATTGTGGTGAGTTTAAAATATCAGCTACTACTGATATTTAAAGTCGGGGTACGAATAATTATTGTATATAATAATATCATTGAGAGAGAACAAATTTTAATAACATACCTACGTAGAGTCACGATTGCATATCACAGGATGTATTAGATCCACATTACACCAGTTATGTTTTAGATCCGACGGTGTAGTCTAGTAAGAAGCCTCCATCCTTGAAGTTTTTCAAAAAGAAATTGAATTCAGGACCTTACGATTGTACGAAAATATAAGTGCAAATTTATATCACGGAACCAGCAAGGTAATCTATACATATAATAAATCTGAAGAAGTGTAAATTCTGAACATTGAAAATATTAAAAAAATAAATAACAGGGGGTGTTACTAGATCGAAACCGAACCCAAAAATGTGATTTGAAATATTTTTGTCTGTCTGTCTGTCAGTTTGTTCAAGCATCACGCAAAAACTACCAGTTCGATTACGATGAATCTTCGTATTATTATACTTTAATATCCTGGGCACCACACTGGGTACTTTTTATTCCGGAAAAGTATATACAATAAAAACAAAATTAATTTTGCGGTTCAATCCCTAGACACGGTTACTGTACCAACCGCAAATAATAAGTTTGTCGCCCTTTATGTCACCTGCAGTTCACTAACGTTGCGCTGTAAATGTAGGACCGAAGGTCGAACTTGGCTTGAACCGTGCTGGTGTAGATCTTAGCGTGAGTTGTTTTTAACATGGTCAACTTTACGTCGCTCTTTCCCGTGTGAGCAGTCCAAGGAACCTTTATGTTCATATTCCGGATGGGCTCACTGACAATGTTGTGTATGCTGAAGCTCTCAATTGATGTCCTGCGGTGACTATCTGTCGTCCCTGTCACGATTATCTTTGTGAGCATTTGTTGCAATCAAGGGCAGTGTCGTACTGTTTGTTGCAAAGAACCCAAAATTTAATACAAAGGGTACAGAATGCTTGTGCTAGATTCTGTTATAACATCCCACCCCGTTCCCATGTCACTCCATTTCTAATCAGTGGGGGCCTCATGAACATGTCTACCCGTAGACACCTTCATTTGGCAACTTTACTTTTTGGCATTGTTCTGAATAATAAGCCCAAATACCTTTTTGAAAAGTTGACGTGGTCTCGGAATATTAATCAATACAGCACAAGGGGCACTCCACATCTTTTGATAATTACGAGGCACAGAACGACAGCTTTTAGGGGTAGTTTCAGGTACGCCGCCACTAAATGTTGGAATGATCTGCCGCCGCCTTTGCGTAGCCTGAAAACATTACGTACATTCCAAAGTAAATTTAAAGAAATTCTGCTATTCCAACAAAAATCATCATTACAATGAGCGGAACTTTTCTTACCTGTATGGTGCCATTAGTTATAATTTTTGTATATCATAATCTTCTTCTTCATAGCAAAAACAAAATTTATTGCGTTAGCGCAGTCAGTTATTTGTCGTTTTTCACTGTCAGTCTTGACACATGGGGATGCGTTCGGATTCACACATCAGTTATTTATTATAGCTTTTGTCAAATAAAATTAGTTTAATTTAAACATAAATATTATAATATCATTTTATTAGTATTATATATATATCATAATCATTTTATTAGTACTATATATATTATGTATTATATATTATTATTATAAACAGAGTCGCAACGGAAGACCAGCGCTAGTTGTTTACAACTAGCATCTTGCTGAGTTGCGACCTATTTGCTGCAGTAATGTTATTGTTCCTTTTTACTTTACTTTTTGCTAACCATATTTGTAAGTGTACTGTTGCAAATAAACGTATTTTCTTTCTTTCTTTCTTTCTTTCTATCGGTAATCCTGCTACTCTTTTTGTTGACCGTCCCGGCTATGAGGCCAGTCATAAACTAATCGCGAGCAAAGCCGCGGGAGCATATGCTATAGAAATAAACTAGATACTATTACGAACGAAAGTTATTTCAAATATTATTCGACCGTTATGCTACTTACCAAACTAGGAATCAACTATAATAAGTTACAGATTGCGAGCGAAGCCGCGGGCGAAAGCTAGTTTTTAAATAAATGTATGCATATTTTCTTTTTAAAGAAAATATCTAGGAGTAATTTTAAAGTACTGCCATAGGACGAATACTCCAGTATTTAGTGGCAATATTGCTATGCTCTAACATTTTTAAGTGTTTACCTGCGTTCTAGGGTTCTCTATCTAAATGTGCCAACGAAACTCTATTACTAATTATTTCCCTATTATATTTATTATCAATGCTATCTATTTTTTTGTTTGTCTTTGCCTTCATCTCTTCGCCTTAAAATATAGACTATTTTAGTATATTTAGTATAGGCTGACATTTTACTAAAATTTGTTATTATATTATAGCCCATAGCTATATGTAAATAGGTATAAGTAAACACTATGTAATTATTTAAGGCCTGTTTTATGTGAAGAGGTATAAGCATTATTATTATTATTATATTATATATTTTGTTAATATTAAGCCTAGTAGATATTCGGATTTTGTGAAATGTGACGAATTTTTTGTTTTGTATACTCCCATCTTTTTCCATCAAAACAGAACAACTGTTACGTTTTCTGTTATTTGTAGTCATTTTAGAACATTTTCGTCTGCTATTTCAAGACTATGGTGTGAAAAGTTATGGTGTCACATTATAAGAACAAATAAAATCCTTCTTTTATGTGCGTTTCTTTGCTTGTTACGCGGTCATGCCTTAACTACTCGTCCGATCATTATAAAAATTCGCATACACTTTGTCAGGGGTACAGAATAGGACATAGCTTTCGTCCAGAAAAGTATTGTTCCCGAGGCACAGCTCTATAAATCAGCTTAGCTCACTATTTTGTCATCGTTTATCATTGTCAAAATTTATCCAAAGTCATTAATTCGTTTTATTTTTATGAAGGCACTAAATATGCCAACTAAAATTGCTAACAAAATATAAATTTATTTATGTTCATTCAGCTATCTCATAATGTTGGTCCATCACTCGATACTCATGTGACGTGTGTCAAATATGTTAATGTGATGGGGTATATAAACCTCAGTATATGGATAGGGCATTGGTAACACTCTATGCGATACAGCGGTTTCTGATTTATCTTTATTTTTAAAAAGGCATCTCTTCTACTAGGTACAAAGAGCAGCGATAGCTCAGTGGGGAGACCAACAGACTGTAATGCAGAGGGTCTCGGGTTTTCGAAATTATGTGCGTATTGATTGACAATTACCGCCTGCTCCGTGCCTCGGAGAGTACCCTAAGCCGTTGGTCCCGGCTGCCATGAACATCTATGGCAGTCGTTATTGGGAGAGTGTCGACACAAAAGATCTCACTGGGTCGAAGTGTCGCCGGTCTGCACTGACTGGCCATAAGATAAGATAAGATAGATGCGTATAAAGACAAAACTAAAGGAACAGCAAAGGAATCCACGGGTGGTCTAATAGTTAAAGTAGTGACGTGTTCATCGTCACTGCACCGAGTGTTGCGGATTCGGTTTTAAGATCCATAAGTGGTTGTTTTGAGTATGAGTTTTCTTTGAGACCTTTTACGTTTTTTTTTGTTACATGCACGCTATACAGGACTTATTACCTGAGCAGAATTTCTCAAATAGGCGAAATAATAAGTTTCAGGTAGTTTAATTAATTCAGTGCAGACCGCCGACACTTCGACCCAGTGGGACTGGGTCGAAGTGTCGCCGGTCTGCACTGACTGGCCCCCACATAAGATAAGATAAGATACTAGGTACAACTTCTGTCTAGGTCATATCGACCCTTCCAGGATGAAATGTAGTAAAAGTTAAAAAACCACTACTTTTTAGGAGAGTCAAAAATATGCTCTATTTTACGTTTTCTTTATTATTTTGTTTTGGTGGACGTAGTTTTTATTATAGCTCTTTATGTTCTATAATTATGCAATCAATTTATTATATTTTACAGCATTTGTGGCGAGTTATAGTATTATTTACACTACATATTATAATTTTTATATTAAAAGTATTTATGGTGCGGTATTTTCTGGATAGTACAACCATTTTTTTGCGAATATTATCAGTACACCAAAACACATTTTCGCCAACAACATTTCATCCTCGAAGAGCCGATATGCTCGATATGCGCGATATGTTTGAAGTACTACCAATTTGAAAAAGTCAATAGACCTGCCGTTAGTAAAATCGATGTTCATGGTCACTAAACGTTTATGCAACGAACTAGATGTCTTTCATTTATAAAAAGAATACTGCCTGCACTAGGAGTAATTCCTGTGTCCAGAGACTTTACAAACATTCAAGAAACACACATAGAACACCCAGATTCGGAACAATTAGTTTTTGTTTCGTGTGGGATTCGAACCCACAACAACAAGCATAATAGCAGTAGCGAGACGACCACTTAGACCACTACGAAATACATGCAATCAAATTGGCAATCAACAATTTTCCTTGTCCAGAAACTGCAATAAATTTAATATCGGTATGAACATAGATCTTCGTGACACTATATTTTTTCTGTTGTGCCTAGTCCGGTAGTTATGCGGTTATTGTATTTTCACACTCCAATACTCGTTTACGTGGATAGTCGACCCGCAAGCATAAATAACAATGCCATGGTTGACTGCAAGAGGAACTCCGTTTCGGTGAACAGTTACCACATGAGGAGCAAAATCTATACTTTCACTTTCAAGGTAGGTAAAAAAAGTGACTCACATTTATTTGACATATTTTTGAGATTGCCAGTTCTACTCTGTTACCAAATTTTTGTATGATACTCGAAATTAAGGCATTAACTTTAGCACATTTCATCAAATTACATCTATGTATGTTCTTTTGACAGGTAGGATGTCCCAGTTTCAACATTTAAGCCTTCGTATACCTTATAGTGTTTCTTAACTCGATCAACCTGAAATCGTCTCCCGCTAATCGCTGGCAGTCAGACAATAGTAGCATAACAATGTTTTGACGTTGTGCGGTCATTTTCCATGACGGTTATTTGTACGATGTTCGGTTCATTTGATTACCTAAATAACGGTTATTGCTGCTTCAAATTATTGGCAGCTGCATATTGTTTTGATGACGCATAACTTCCAGTCGAAATTACCTCGATTGATTTAGGGCTATTTAGATAGCCTGCATTCATGTGTTTGTATTTATATACAAGTCATTGCTCTCATGAGGGCTTAATGAGACCTTTCTGGGCGAATTAAACGTTGAGGGCAATGGGCCAAATAAACGTTTCTGCGTTTCGCCCAGAGATAAAGCGTTCCGAAGACTCAAATACCTATCTCTACTTTTCAAAGTTCATGTCCAAGTCTATGCTCTAGGGTCAGCAACAACATACGTCCTTAGGTTACGGTCAGTTTGTATTTGTACCTGGAGGACACTATCAAGTGGGAGGAATACTTGCAAGACATTTTTGTTATTTGAAATAAGTAACGAAGGACTCTTCTTGACCATGGCTACTGAAAAGCAACCGAAACGTTGGGGAAAGTGCTAATCTAAATAGTTTAATAGTAGTATTTTAATAGTTTCAAATTTACCTAAAACTATCGTTTTTCAAACATATCGCAATAAAATTCGTATAAGTTAGTTTAATTATGTTTTCTGGTAGTGCAGTTTGAAGGTACTCATTATGCCCATTAATTGCCTTAGTAATATTAAAATAAATCTTCGTGACCAGCCTATACGTATGTTTTAAGTATAGTATCTCAAAATAAGAGTCTACCTTCAGATTAAAATTTTGCTTGCGTATCTCGTTAGTCCCGTGAGGTTCAAGGTTCAACTTTCAGGCATGGCCAAAGGTGAGGCATACATTCTGAGAATATTCTAACTTAGCCACATTGTATTAGGTCTTTATATAGGTACATACATGTCACTTTTTTATCGGAAAGGTAGCTACGATCCTGGTGTATTTCTTTTGTTCATATTACATCCTTCATAAACACTGGCCAGTGAAGGATATTTTTAACCTGGCCTTTCTCCAGAATGACTCCAATCCCTTCAGACAATGTATGCTTAGGTCTTTTTTGTTTGTTCCATTCTCATTTGCCTTATACACTTTTCTAGTCATTCTTTTGTCACTAATTCTTTTCAAGTTATTCGTAGTTTTCTATTACCAGTCTGAAAGCAATGGCAAACTGCTAATAATACATGCCGAAAACAATGCACGGGACATCACATAATGGATGTATTCATGTTTAACCCGGGAGTGTTAATAAAAATGCAAATTCCGTTGGAACAATCGTTGGAATGAATGAATGAATGAACGAATGAGTCGACGAGTGAAGTTTGAATGAACACGTTCATGTGCCTGTTAATGCTGCTGTGTTGGCGCTAATTGCATTTGAAGGAGTAATACATGTGTTTTATGTGTCGGCTTTTGTTTTAATTAATAGTTATTGTTTTGTACTTGTTTGAAAAGTACAATAACGGCTAAAATAAAAGTAGCTATCTGAGTATTTTATTCTGCTTTTAAAAGGCTTTGTGAATATAACACATTTTTCTGAGTTAACGAGTCTCCTGGGTTAAGGCTGACTTCAGTTTGCTACGACTGCTTTGTTGACTAAGTAGCAACTTTAGCTTATGCTTGCGGATTTTGTGAGGTTTTCCGATCCTGGATCAGAAAATTTTCACTGGTTTTCCTGTATCCAGTGTGCCCGGTAGCTGGCAATAATTACGTGGGACCTAAACTTATAAGTATAGAAATGTGGCTATAATACACCTCCGTCATACTTATCAAAATAACAGGCGTTGTGAGTCTATGTATGATTTCTGCATACATTTTATTAAATTAAAAAGTACGCAGAATGGCAGAAGTGTACTACGCACACAAAATATCACCAGCTATTTTTTAAAATCTCATGTGCGAGAGGCAAATCCCACTTACGATTCTAGACGCCGAGCTGCTATAAAGAAATTCTTAAAATAAAAAACCCAAAAACATTTTGTTCGACCCGGGTAACCAGTATATCACGATTGTGCGCAAGCTTATATCACAGAACCAACAAAGCAATCAAAATGCAAAAATCTATTAACATTAATATCGCTTATACCAAAATGTAAAACGAAAAATGATTAGTCTTAATACAAATTCAAATACATTTTCTCCCCAAGTCTGCATTTCAAAACATTTCTTTGAAAAACTTCAGAGCCAAACTTACCGAAATTTTACCTTCCCTTTACAAATTGGAATTCCTAATTGTAATTAAAGTACAAAATGGCGGCGACCGATAATAAACCGCAACTCTAATTGATTTGCCGATAAAGGAGGCTTCGTAATTTGTGTCTGGCAGACCACTTGAAACCTTAATTGTCTGCGAAAAATTAAGGAGACGTTATTTATTTATAGTACCTAAAGGTAATACGAAAATGAAGCGCTGTTGGAATTAGTAATGAACTATGAATATAAATAACGTCCCAGATAAAATATTATTAATAATATAATAATAATAAAAACATTTATTTCGGACATAGTCCATATGAGTTAGTAACAATTTTCCTACAAACTATGTTAGTAAAAAGAAATAATGAAATGTCACAATTAATGTCACAATAATACCCTGAAACCTTAATAACCTGAAACACAGGTATATCCTAGTTCAGGCAGGTTTAAACATAACCTTTTGAACTTCATTTATTTTGTATACACTATAAATTAACATAGTTTAAGAATTAATTTTAATTTAATTTAAGTTTTAATTATTTAACAATGGTGTAATGTGTATGATATAGTGTAAGGATGTATTTTATTTTTTCTTTCAATAAATAAATATTATTATTATTATTATATTATATAATATATATTATTCTGCTTACTCTAAAATATTGCTAACCAATATCTAACTGCTTCTCAACCGAATAACTCTGACCTAGTCAATAATAAAACATTGCTTATGAGCCATCGCTATTGCGTACCAATTTCTCATTTTAAACTTAACATCAAGTAATGTTTATATGTGATATCTTTTTCTGATTATCCGATAGTTAACTTAGGTAGCTCTTAAATATTTGAGAGCTGTTTATAAGTCAGGCTGTCAGCGATATACAGTATTTCTATGTAAGTAGAAGTTGAACTCTTTAAACTATATAGCGTAAAGAGTAATCCTGAATTATCCTACATATTATATATGTATATGTAATACAAAATCACGTTTGTTCTTAGGAGGCGTAAACAGAGACCAAGCAAAACCGTATGTTTTGCTTGGTACGAACTTGGCATATATATTTTCTTAATTTTCTCTCACACCTTTTTTGAAACGCTGCTCCTGGTGCAACTCTGGTCAGGCAATGTTTCCTTGTTCTTCTATTTTGCGGCTATCCCTTTAATATTAGCATTACTTATTTTTAGCAGTTTTTTGTTGTACAATATTACATTATTTTTTACTTTTAACATGTAGTGGTCAATATTATTAATTGCTAATATAAGATAGATAAGGAGGATTTTGAGGGATGAATAAAATTATTTACACTTCTATTAAGTTTATATTCTTTTCTAGGCTACGCATATTTTATCTTGATTATTTTTCTGAAATAACATATTACGTAGACTGAGTAGATACTTTGCTTTGGTGGTTAACTTTACACTTAAGCTTGCAACCAATTTTATTCTGAATTCACTTTCATTGATGAGCTATATTATCTTAAGCGCATAGGCAATATTTTATTTTTTTAAATTTTAGTGTTAGTAACCTACTTTTACGCGAGCGAATCTGCGGGCAATAGCTAGTATTATTATAAAATTACTAGCTAGACCCGGCCACGCTTTTCTAGGGCTCAGTCAAATATTGACATTAGGAAAGTCATTGCCGTTTCCAAGCGAACTTCGAGATATAAACAATATAAATAATCTTATAAAGAAATATAACATTGTGTAAAACTTTCAAGTCAATCCAATTACTACTTTTTAGTTTAGCGGGCACAAATACGATAGCTAATAATATTATACATATATCTATATATTACTAGCGGTCGCCTAGTGCTCGAAATTCGACCAAAGTTTGCCTGTAAGATATTGCTCACATTTTATGTCATTATATATTGATATAATATAACATACATACATATTATGTAACCATAGTTACGCGCTTCGACTGCGTGTGTCAAATGCATAGTTGTGTGCGTGTAGTGTTTTTTCATTAATTTAATGTATTTCTGAAGCATATTTAAAAAAAATATTAGCATTCATCACTTCTTCTCTGTATAAACTATAAGTGTGCGAAATTTCATACTCCTCCGTCCGCCCAATTTTCGTAAAAAGGGGCACAAAGTTTTTGCTTCACGTAATCTATATATTAATACGTGAAGCGCAAACATTGGATCCCTTTTTACAAAAATTGGGCGAACGGAGGAGTATAAAATTTAGCACAATTAAAGTTTATATGGAGAAGGAGTGGCGAATCCTAGTAATTTTATAAAATATGCATTAGAAATACATTAAATTAATGAAAATCACTACACGCACACAACCATACATTGGACACACGCAGACGAATCGCGTTCGTAGTATTCCGGCATGGTTCGGCTCATGTCGTACAATTCTTCGTAACTATGGTTACATACCTTATGTACCTATTGCAATTTCGTGGTATATATAATAACGATCAAACTTAAAATTTAAATCAATAATTATATATATTAACTAGCTGTTACCTGCGACTTCGTCCGCGTAGATTTTAACTAAAAAGTGTTTGTCTCTGCGGATCCCTATTTTTTTTCTAAAATCAAAGTAGCCTATGTTACTCCTTATAACATCAGCTATCTGTCAGTGAAAGTCCCGTCAAAATCGGTTCAGCCGTTTCGGAGATTAGCCGGAACAAATAGACAGACAAAAATTATAAAAATAGATGTTTTCGTATAGGTACCTTATATACTTTCATATGCATTAGATAACAAGCTGTTATTTTGACATTACAAACAGACACTTCAATTTTATTTATTTGTATAGATTACCACTTGGCAACCGCTAGTATATAATAATTATAAGTACGTGTAACAGAAAGGTGTTGTCATTTTTTGGGGACCTAAATTATATCAAATTCAAATTCAAATTCAAACTTTATTCATAAACAATTTTCACATTGTGTTTGAATGCATAGTTATAAAAAAATTAATACAGTGACATATTATAATTATGCCAATTTCTGCCAAAATATAATCTTTGTGCCATATCCCTGGACCCAATCTATTTTCTTTAATTTTTGTAACAAATTCAGTCATTAAATTTATTTATTATTTGAATAAAGAAACAAACACATTATGTACATACATCATTATAAAAATTACGCCTGATCATTGACAGGTCGCGGAGGGCACTCGAGACAGCCGTTAGTGCTGTTTACATATTGAATAGAATATGCTGCTAGGTTTATATTATCTGACGCTTAAATATAACCACACCTCTCTGTTACACGCCGTATAAAGATTTAAATTTACACTTTTTCTGACGTTACGGTTGCTTTTCAGTAGTCATAGTCCTGGAAACATTATTTTGGTTTGTCTAAGTCATGAAGCTGAAACGAATTATAGTTTTATTTTACATACATACATACATAGATTCACGCCTGTTTCCGAGAGGGGTAGGCAGAGACTACGGATTTCCATTTGTGTGAAAATTTAAATGTGTTACATTCGCGTAAAAATAAGACAATTTAACGAGTAAGAATATTTAGGTAACAGCTTCGACTTGGTCGCATATTGTTTTCCTATATAAGATCATTCATGCTTAGATTCAAGCCTTTATTTCCAAAAGAATGAATATACATATGTATGTATATTACATCCACATTTCGCCAACTATGATTTTAGGTTGCACGTTATAGGGAGCGAGTAAGCTTCGCCTTGCTTCTGGACATTTCCTGATAGATCTAGCATGACTTATCAGTATTGGACCTGAAGCGGGTTTTCTCCGATAAAAAAATAGATCCCTATTTGAAATGAAACAGCTGTATATGGATTTTATTATGTTGTTTACTATCACTTTTATTACATAATTTAGGAAATATTACATTACTACTGAAACTTGACTACCATTTAAGCTATTTAAAATTATTAAAACTATTTAGATTTAAATTGACATTTTCTCTAACGTTCCGAAATTGCTTTTCAGAAGCCATGTTCACGAGGAACACTGCTGCTGAAAAGCAACCGAAACGAGATACCTAAATAAAACAGTCCATATTTTCAAAAAGATTTATGCAAATTCGACTATGTGTGGGTCCTTTGATGTCGTAAGCATCGTGGGACGTACAACGCAGTCCAACTTAGACTATTCAACAATAAGTCTGATAGACTTTTAAACCTACTCTGATGTTGAAATAAGTTCAGTTCAAACTTCTCAGAGATCGTTAATGTCAGTAAGTGTATTCGTATGCTAATGGTCTCCAACTTTGATTGTGAATGCCGTGTGTGAACTGAGAGCTCATGCATTATGGATTGTTTCGAGGAATACACTTGTTGTTACACTCACGTCTAGATGTTTTGTAGTTATATTCTCTAAAGCTTGAATAACTAATGGTTCTTTGATACTTGGGAACGTGGTGCGGTAATTTCTGCAAGAATTTATTTTTTATTCGGTTTTGGTAGTCACTCAGTTTAAGATTAATTCCATCCCGCCCTCCCCTTTCCTATCCAGAGCAACGCGTGCTGGGCTCAGATGCCATCCTTACACGGTAGAGTCGATTAGAGCGCGTACCAAAAAGTTTGGGTCCTCATACCTCTGCCGAACGACCAAGGCATGGAATTCTCTGCCAAGGCACGTGTTTCCTTCTTCCTTCAATCCTGGGTTCCTTAAGCGAGGCGTGAAAAAGCATCTTCTCAGGCCGTCAAAGTAGAGACCTCAACATCGCCTCGGTTACTGTGGGGGCGATGTGGAGGCCACTGCTCTTAGACCACATGACTGCTTACCATCAGGTGGAGTGTGGTCATTTTGAAGAGCAAAAAAGAAATACTGATTAGGTGCATAGTGTCATGTCTATGTTCTAGAAAGGATAGACAAAGATTTATTTCACGCACGTTTTCTAAGTAGTTTTAGGTTCCATATAATAAAAGGTAAACTTATTGCAGTTTACCGGGCATTCAATGACACATACATACAATATAGTTTTGAAACTGTTTACCATCTTTACTCAATTTTGTGGAATACTTGATTTGCAATCTGTTACTATACATCCTAACTAATATTATAAATGCAAAAATGAGTTTGTTTGTTTGTTACGCTTTCACGCCTTAACTACTCAACTGATCATCATGAAATTTTGCATACACGTTGTCAGGGATACAGAATAGGACATAGGGTACCTTTCATCCAGAAAAAATAACTGTTGCATATCTAACCTAACCTAACCTAACCTACATTATTATATAGTATTGAATAAATAAAGAAGTCTTAAATATTTCTTTGATAAACTTAACTACCTGTTCCCTGTGGACGTAACAGAGACCTTATTATTTTCGTTTGCCTCTATCCAATCATCTTTTATTTAATTTACATTAATTTCGGTTATTTGTAATGTGTCTTTTTGCTAGAAAGTATCAGATCGGATCAGATAATGTTTGCCAAAGTTTTCTCTTTCTGATTATTCTATTGATAATAGACTTTTAAACCATCTAGCAAACATTTTGTTTTCTATACTTCCCAAATACTTCCACGTTAGTACATTTGTCTATTTCTTGTTACTACATTGTCTTTCTACTGTTTATCATATTATTCCTTATTCTGTCATTCGTCTCGTAAAATGATTGAGTACTAAACAAGCAGCAAGAGTAAAGAATCAAGCTTATGATAGAATAGCCAGTATACGGCTTACCTTGAAACATACAACTTAACTTTGTGAGCCGTTCTCACACTGATAAAAGGCCCGTGCGACCAGTGGAACACCTTACAAATAGGGCTGATAACTATACATACAAATAAATAAAATTGAAGTGTCTGTTTGTAATGTCAAAATAACAGCTTTCTATCTAATGCATATGAAAGTATATAAGGTACCTATACGCATATAACTATTTTTAAAATTTGTGTCTGTCTGCCTGTTTGTTCCGGCTAATCTCCAAAACGGCTGAACTGATTTTGACGGGACTTTCACTGGCAGATAGCTGATGTTATAAGGAGTAACTAAGGCTACTTTGATTTTAGAAAAAAAATGGGGTTCCGCGGAGACAAACACTTTTTAGTTAAAATATACGTGGACGAAGTCGCAGGTAACAGCTAGTTATTTTAATATAACTAATGCCAATCCATACTAAACAGTGCGTTGTACGTACCCAATATCCAAAATTGAATACTTTACCAAAACTTCCATCTCCATTGAACTCACGGTGTCCTATAAACGTACAACGGTAGATGCGAAAACTTTTTATCTTACACTCGCCCGAATTGAACTCAATAAAATGCTTACGTATTCTGATGTTTTGAATCGTTATTGTTCTACAAGTATTTTCGTCTGAACTTACTGAATTTACAAATGTTAGTTGAAAATATTTTAAGGATATGACTGTTCAGTTTCGTGTGAAATCGGGTCTGTCAAAATAAGGTGATAAATCTTTGTTTGGGACTGTAGAAAGTTAAGATGAGTATATTTCTTGAATGCAGATTTTTTAAAATACAGCTGGGCGCTTATTTATAAGCTGAGATTGTGAGGGATTCTCAGTACTGTATCTGTGCATTGACATTATATTTTAATGTATAACAATAAAGTATTTCATTTGACTTACTCGCAATTATTAGGATGAGATGTAAGGTCAAAGAACATCTGTGATTTTGACGGCATTGGAGAAACATAAAATGTAGTAGTGTCTAGGTAGAGAGATACCTACGTTTTAGATATGATTCTTGTATGGTTCTTACCATACAAGAATGACACACTTTCTCTTGAAAGTCATTGAAAATATTATAAAACAAATGTAATTACGTATTTTTACTAACCTTATACCTATAAACTATCCTACTGCCGTCATCGTGTACCAGTAGTAAGACTTACAAACTTAGCTATATGTGGGTAGAAATCACCTTTGACTGCTCCTTTGAAGCACAGTCCCAGATTCCATGCTGACAAAAAACAATCACCGCTTTGCCCGACCTGGGCATCAAACCAAGAACCTTCTACACAGCAGTCGTGATTACGATCTCTACGTCACCAAGGCAGATTAAAATGTATATCTTGTTCTATGACAGCATTACATTTGTGTCACAATAGCCTAATTTTACGCTGGCCTTTTTTTACGCTGGCAACTATATACGTCAGACGTCAAAATCGTGCCTTAGGAACTTATTTTAATTTTAAATTAGTTTTATTCAATAATAAATATATTTAGTACAATAAAATAGTATATTTGTGACCAAAGAAGTGTTTCATGCTGTGTTAAGTCGGATCCACGAATCTACATACATAAATTACTGGTCGTAGGAGTTCATCACTGTGACAACGGACGAAATTTGAACATTCATCGTGTAAACCTGGGGAGTATTCTACTTTTTAAAGCCCTAACAGACACTCCACGACACTTGTTTACTCTGCTCATTGTACTATGAGCTCCGTCCACCACACACTGGCACAGTTTTGTCTCCTTTTGCTTGACAATAGGTGGAAGCAAAATTGACGACTAAACACTCGCCTCACGCACGCATATACTCACATTTCTACTTCACATCTAACTACTAATACTACTTTAGTGCTTTAGTGTGCATTCTTATGTAAATTTTCATTATAATTTCGCCTTTTCCCTTAAATTTATTTTTTAGTCTGACCCTCCATATTAAAATTAAAAAAAAAACTTCTTTAAATAATTATCTTTTACAACATAAAAAATTAACATTTCTTATCAATTTCTCAACTAATACTAGTTAAAGCTTTTCTCTTTTTTACAATACTGTATGTTTATAGTAAATTTTCAACAATTTAGATATATGTAGCTAACTATCCCATCCCACATTTCTTTTTTTATCCCTCAGTTGTTTCTTTCTCTAATTTTCAGGTGCTTGGTGATTTATACATCCACTGGACCAACAATGAGCACACAAATGATGACCCGTAAAGCGACAGCCAAGGATACTGAAAATAAGTTAAAGTTAGCTCTACAAGAATTGAAGAAATATAAGGATGACAACCATATGTTGTTGAAAGAACGTAGCGACTGTGAAGATGAAATGCAAGCAGTTAATAATAAGGTATTGGAGCTTAAAAGGCAACTGACAGAACTCCATATAGAATATATGGATGTCTTGGACCAGCGGGATCGATTAGAAGATGAAGTTAGATCCTTCAGTAATTGTAGTGATATTTTTTCTAGGTCACTGAGCCGCAGTACTGAGCTTGAAGCAAACCTGAATGAAGCTCATACTAAAATTATTACATTAGAACAAACTATTCAGATGCTCAACAGTACTGCGACTCAGAACCTCTACTCAGAACTCCTGGGGGACAAAACTAGTATATTGGATAGTAATAAAAATAAACTTAGTAATGTATTTATTAAAAGTACTAGGAAATTGAGAAAATACTTTAAGTTAAATAAATTAATTAAAAAGTTAAATATTAATCTTAATAAGTTAAACAAGGTTAGGAAGGTGACACAGCATAACAGTGAATTGGTGAAGGAGCATGATGCTTTATTAATAAATTTAGAAAAAAGCAATGATCGAGTAGTTGCCAGTAGGTTACAGTATGAAGCACATACAGCCGAATTAAATCATCAAATTAACAACTTAGAAGAACAACTTACAAGAATGAGCCTTAATCACCATAAAGAAACATCCGAATATATTTTGAAGTATGAGGAAATTGCCAGAGTTGGTAGGGAGAACATGGAACATGTTCTCTCACTAACTAATAACAATCTTTGCGGTAAGTGCTTACAGGCTACACCTTATAATAACCTGTCAGCTGTTTGTGATTTGGATTCAGTAAACAGTGGTACCACCTCCTTTTCTGATCATGAAAATATGGCTGTGTCTTCTACTTCTTTGATGAATAACATTAACAAAAATATATTCATGTTTTCTGACCAAATAGGAGTAGGTTTTAGTGGACTAATTAATTCTCATACAGAGACGCCTTGCATAAATATTTGTTCCCCTGGGGCTAGGTTAGGTTCTATAATTGATAAGTTAAAAACTACAAAATTAAATGCAGAATCAACAGTAATATTTCTTTATGGTGACAGCTTATCTGTCACTAAAAAAGAGGCAATCCATTTGACAGAGGTAATAGAATCATTACATTATAAAGTAGGGTGTAACTTTATTCTTTGTGCATTACCATATTCCTATGTACTAACAAATGAACAAAATAGGAATATTGAAAAACTTAATTTACTTTTTTATAACAGTACATGTTACAACAATTATAGTTTATTTTTTGACACTAATAAGTTTATTAGTAAATTTTTATTGACTAAAGATACAATGTATCTATCTTCTTTTTATAAAAAGCAACTTGCTAAATTATTAGCATTTAATATAATATGTAGCGACTCAGGTACCAGTAGGGTAATTAAGGTTTTAGGACATAGTAGTATTTCTACTACAAATTCAAATATTGACACTTCTAGTAGTTTAAACTGTTAGATGAGACAAAGGATAGGCATACACACAGTATTAGACTAATTCATCAGAATATTCAGGGTCTATCCGGCAAGGAGTTAGAATTAGATTTATTTTTTAAACAACATAATATTCAAATATGTTGCATAACGGAACATTGGTTAAGAACTAATCAATTAATATTTAATAACGAATATTATTCAATTGTAAGTGCGTTTGTAAGAAAGAATTCTATACATGGTGGCTCTCTAATATATGTATGTAACAATCTAAAATGTAAAGAACGTAAAGATATAGTAAATCTTTCTATCGAGCGCACTGTTGAACTATCCTGTGTGGAATTAGAGCAACATGTCATAGTTTGTGTATACCGACCACCGCAAAGTGATTTTAGTGTATTTGAAACCGTAATAGAGGATATTTTAAAACGCTTGAGTTCTAGTAATAGGCATATAGTAGTGTGTGGTGATTTTAATGTTAATTTACTTGAGCAGTCAGCTGTCTCTTTAAGACTTATTAGTTTATTTAGATCATTTAATTTACAGCATTTATTTTCTGAACCCACTAGGATCACTTCACATTCTGCTACCTGCTTAGATAATGTATTTTGCGACTGCCAATTTCTAAATAGGGCCATATTGAGTGAACTTACATCTGACCACTGTGGGCAAAAGGTAGTATTTCCTGTGAGTACAATTCATAAAGAGAATAAGGTCACATGTAGACCGATGACATCTAATCGCTTAAAGGAATTTAATGATAACATAAGTCTCAAAGTTGTCAATATGGACCTTTCTCTGGATAATCCAGACGAACTATATGAGTCTTTACTTAACATAATTACTTTAGAATATAATAATATTTTTAAATGTAAGACCTTTAGTCAGAATAATAGGATTAAGTTTTGTGACTGGGCAACATCTGGGATATATAAAAGTAGAGCAAAGCTATATGAATTATATGGTATGAAACAATACAATTTCGATCCAAATTTTATTCAATATGTTAAAAATTATTCAAAATTATTTAAAAAGACTTGTGCCACTGCCAAGTCCCTTTACCTAAAAACTAAAATTCAAAAATCTAAGAATAAAATTAAAACTACATGGAACATTATTAACAATGAAACAGGTCGCAGCAAGGTGCGTGATAATAAATTTGAACTGAATATAAATAATAGCGTAATTTCAAATAATTTGGAAGTAGCCGATACATTCAATAACTACTTCGCAAAAATACCTTTAAACATAACTAGTACCCTTAGGTCTTGCCCAGCTCGAGCAGAATACTTAGTTAGGTGCAACGTGGAAGAGTGCAAGATACTATTTAGTTTTGAGCGTGTACATCCGTATGATATAATTAAAGTATTTAAGTCGCTTAATTCAAAAAAATCAGCTGACTTCTGGGGTATTTCGGTAAAATTAGTTGAAAGTATTATTGTTAATATAGCGCCACACCTAGCCGCAATATTCAACGGATGCATTGATGTGGGCATTTTTCCAAACTTAATGAAATGTAGTAAAATAATACCTTTATTTAAAAATGGTTGCAAAAGTGACCCCAGTAATTTTAGGCCGATTTCAATATTACCTGCTATTAGTAAAATATTTGAGAAGATTATATTACAGCAATTAGAGAGCCACTTCAGTGTAAACAATTTATTTCATGCAGATCAATATGGTTTTAGGAAGGGCCGTTCTACGATAGATGCGGGTGTTACGCTTTTAAAACATATATTCAGTGCCTGGGAGAATTCGCATGATGTCATTGGCGTATTCTGTGATCTCTCTAAAGCCTTTGACTGCGTTGACCATCAAACGCTGTTGCGAAAACTCAGGCATTATGGCATCCGAGATACTGCACTTGACCTAGTTGATTCCTACCTAAGCGATAGACTACAACACGTTGATATCAACGGAAGTAGATCTTCTGGATTACCAGTCACAATGGGCGTGCCACAGGGCTCGATTTTGGGACCCTTTCTGTTTTTAGTGTACGTAAATGATTTGCCGTTCTTTGTTCAGCATTTGTGTGACATTGTTTTATTCGCGGATGACACATCCCTTATTTTTAAGGTAGACCGAAAAGCACCAAATTTACGTGCTGTTAATGATTCACTCGCGGAAGTCCTGGACTGGTTTACGGCGAATAATTTACTACTTAACTCTACAAAAACTAAATGTATCAAGTTTACATTGCCAAACGTAAAGAGTCCTAACGTGAATATAATTTTAAATGATGAAATTATTACTTTAGTTCAATCAACAGTCTTTTTAGGATTAACTTTAGATCATAAAGTTCAGTGGGGCGCTCAAATATCGTGTCTTGTAGGGAAACTTAGCTCAGCCGCATACGCAATTCGGAAAGTAAGACAGCTTACTGATATAGATACTGCAAGACTAGTATATTTCAGTTACTTTCATAGTGTCATGTCCTACGGTATATTATTGTGGGGCAAGGCAGCTGATATTGAGACAATTTTTATTCTTCAAAAGCGTGCAGTACGTAGCATTTATAATTTAGGACCACGAGTTTCCCTGAAAGATCGATTTAAAGAAATTGGCATACTTACTGTTGCGTCGCAATATATATTTGCTAACATTATGTTTATTAAACATAACATTTACTTATATAATAAGAATAGTGATATCCATAACGTAAACACTAGAAATAAGCATAAGTTAGTAGGCCCATATCATCGTTTACATAAAGTTCACAATACATTTGCGGGACTCGGTATACGTTTTTTTAATAAATTACCTATTACTATAATTAATTTACCATTGTTTAAATTTAAAAACGCCGTTAAAAAACAACTTATTCGGAAGGGTTATTATTCAGTCAACGACTACTTAAATGACAAAAACTCATGGAGCTAGTTGCTTGTTGCATACAGGATTCAAAGATCTGTATTACTTATAAGTCAATTTAAGCCTTTGCATAGTCACAAAGTGTAAGTGTATGCGCCATCATGCCATCTTACTGTCTATTTTAGATTTATATTAAATAATATATCTTAGCTCAAATTATTTCCTCTCTATAATATTATTAAGTTATTATTGTTATTATCTTTAGTTTTTTATAGTCAGTAGTATATGGCATAATGGCTGTAACACCTTGTTAATCTGAGTTGTAAAATACTGAAATTATATTTAACTGGCGATTTAAAAGAGTGGCCGTGAGTTTCTTGCAGGTTTCTTCTCATAGGCTCTACCCTTTGCCTGAACCTAGCAACTAACCTAAATGTAGCTTCAGTAACTTAGTAAACTCACTAACCTATATACTTTGACGTTCATAAGTGTTACTTTGTGACCTAAATGAATAAATGATTTTTGACTTTGACTTTGACTACATTTCTATTTTATTTGTCAACTAGTCTGCAAAATTAAATAGTATTTAAATAGATGGCAACCACAAATGCATTAAGCCATAAATTAAGCGCTTGCGTCTTGTGAGAAAAAGATAGAAAATTTAATTTAACGACAAACTTTCAGCTAGATTTATTGTTTTAGTTTTGGTTAGTTCTTCTTTCAGTTATGGAGGACTGTTTCAAATTGCATTGTAAAGGCACTCCACTCAGATATTTGTCTTTTTATCTTAAGTAGGTGAACATAGTTCCAAATAAAACGTGGAGAGGATATGACGTATGTATGAAGAGAATGTATAGTGTATGAAGAGACGATGCTTTTACAATGTTTTTGTTGTAGGTATCTAAATGCTTCATGGTAGATGTGAATATATTAACTGGTACAAGTTACAAATAAAATAAATACATATTGAACTACGACCTTATTAAGTGATTGCGGAGATACAACAGCCGCAAGGCACTATCACATACTTGCGTCTGAACTATTATTAACGAGTGAAAGATGCGCGCCTCAAGTTTGAACTCGAGAGCTCTGAGTGGCAGTCCAATAGTCTCCCACTAGGCTTTCGCTGCTATTAACAATAATAATAATAGGGCAGAGGGAGGCTGCTAGAGCTATATGATTGGGGGTGGAAGTGTCATTTTCAAGGGCATAACTACAGGGAAACCCGCTCCGGGTCTCTGTTGTGAAGAGACCCGTGATGGTGAAACCGACGCCGCACCGCTCGACACCCCTAGCCGCTCACACCAGTGTTGCCCTCTGCTGCTTTTAAGGCCTGTATGTCTATAGCGACTATTCAGGGGGCCCATCTAATGAGTCGGCGAGTCACCGTCTGCCATTCCGACTTTGTACTGGGACAGTATATCAGGCAGACGCCGTTGTTTAACTATAGTTTGCATTTTACCAAACCATCAAACACCCATCCTTATAGACCAGAATAATTAGATTCCATATGTAGCAATAGTATCTTACGCCTGCCGCGGCTAGTGTCTCGGTAAGTGTCTCATCTCACTTTAAACTAAAACTCTCGAAGGCCTCTGCATGTTGGACCCATGTCCCCGTGTAAGCCTCCCAAAGGGCCGGGTATTTTCCTAACATATTAGGGAAATACCCGTGAAAGAGAAACAAATAATAATAATAGGTGTTCCATCCCACCTTTGATTAAAACTCTCGAAGGGCCTCTTCACGTTGGACCCATGTCTCCGTGTAAGCCTCCCAAAGGGCCGGCTATTTTCCTAACGTATTAGAGAAATACCCGTGAAAGAGAAACAAATAATAATATGTGTTTTTTATAAATATATTTAAAATGTAATTTGTATTGATTAATAATAAATAAAAGTGAATAATAATAAATTTGTTTTTCCAGAATAAGTACACATTTTACAAAAGACATCAAAGTTAACATGATATAAGATGAAGACAATAATTATTCGAACACTGGTACCCAAAGTAAGATTTAACTTGTGTCATGGGTACCAGGCCCCTCTCAATTTATTTTAATTTTAACAAGAAATATATAAAGATAAAGAATTTGACACAAATCTCATATTTAGTTTCATTGGATGATATCATAGAATACTTTTATAATAGCTTTACGAATATCTTAGATATATGTGTGCCTCGTAAAAAGCGGAAAAAGCATGACAGTAGGTACGACTACCCAATCTGGTATACAAGTGGCATAATAAGCGACATCAAATATAAAGCCATACTACATAAGAAATACAAAAAATCAAAGTTGGAATGTGATTATCAACAATTCGCTAGCTATAGAACGCGCGTTAAAAGGGCTATAGAAGTAGCGCACAAGGAACACACTAATAAAATACAAAGTCAGTTTGCAAGTGACCCGAAATCGTTCTGGCAATATGTACGAGCAAAAAGAGGTGCAGCAAGTAGCCCTACTATTATGATAGGAGATCAGTGCCTAAGCGATGAAGAGTGTGCTAAGCAATTTGCAGAGTACTTCGAGTCCGTCTATAGTAGAGTAGTGCCGCGACTAGACACGCGAGTGGCAGCGGCGTGCGGAGCTGGCAGCGCTTGGGTGCACGTAGAATTTCTTAGCTTAGAGAATGTTAGCAAAGCGTTGGGGTCCCTTAAGCCTAAGCGTTCAGCTGGTCCGGATGGTATACCAGCATTTATATTTAAGGATTGTAGTGGAGGGCTTGCGAAACCTCTTCAGTACATATTTAACATCTGCTTAAAATTTGCAACTTTCCCGAATCAATGGAAGCTCACTAGAGTTATCCCGGTCCCTAAAGGTAAGGCAGGAATTGATGTCAGCGATTATAGGCCGGTGGCCGTGTTGTCTACACCGGCAAAGGTGTTCGAGTCTGCTATTCAGCGTAGCGTGCTGGGGCAAGTGCGAGCACAGTTGTCGGATGCGCAGCACGGGTTTCGCCCGGCGCGCAGTACTACTACCAACCTCCTTAACTTTATGGCTGTGGTAGTGCCCGCGGTGAATGCCGGTGCACAAGTGGACGTGGCTTATCTAGATTTTCGGAAAGCATTTGACAATGTCGATAATGACATACTTTTAATGAAGTTAGCAGAAGTTGGATGTACGCCAAATCTTCTAAATTTTTTTAGCAGCTACCTTGGCGATCGTCTGCAATATGTGGATTACAAGGGCTGTGAATCAAATCCGTATTTTACCAGGTCTGGTGTGAGCCAAGGCAGCAACTTGGGTCCTCTGGAATTTATTATTATGATAAATGACTTGCCAGAAGTTATTAAGCATAGTACATGCTTGTTATTTGCAGATGACCTTAAGGTGCTGCTTGAGGTTAGGAATAGCGAGGATTGTAAAAGATTACAAGAAGATCTACAAAGAGTGGTAGAATGGGGGCATATTAACAAACTATATTTTAACGAGTCAAAATGTTCAGTCATGAGTTTTTCTCGTGCGCGAGTACCTCTGCAATATCAATATGTTATAGGCACCACACAGATACAGAGAGTATCACAAGTACGTGATCTAGGTGTTAACTTCACACCGGAGCTGACATTTCGTGACCACATACAACTAATTTGTAAGAAGGCATATAGGAACTTGGGATTTGTTCTACGTCAAATCCGGACATTCACAAATATATCAACTATTAAGGTACTATACGACGCACTAGTCAGGAGTCATCTGGAACATAGTGCTGTCGTATGGGCGCCTCATGAACAAAAATATTGTGTTATGTTAGAACGGGTTCAGAACAAATTCGCAAGGCACCTGTATCAGAGGTACTATGGGGTATACCCGTTCTACCCGCTTATGTACCCTACATTGTTTGTGCTGGGTATGGTAGGCTATAGTACTTTGAGAGTACGCCGTGAATTTCATTTAGCGGCGTATTTAATGAGGCTACTGCGTGGCACGGAACATAACCCGGGAGTGTTGGCACGATTGAGTCTTTGTGTGCCGGACGGCTATGTTGGGAGACGACGACGTCCGTCGCTATTCGTCTTACCATATGCCAGAACCAAACTACTGGCAAAGACTCCTCTTACCCGATCTATTCGGGTATTGAATGAGGTTCACCGCCGCAGTGATATCTTTATGCATAATTTGGGTGAATTGGCAAAAGTTATGTTATATGTTGTAACGTATTGCGATAATGAATTAAATAAATAATCATTTTTAAGCTTGTTTTTAAATATGTAGTATTGTATCTAAGTCTTGTGTTTATTTGTGTGTATTTTTATATAATAGTAGTTTTTATGTGTATAGTAGTTATATGTGTGTATGAGTAGTTTTATGTTTATATTTAGAATAAGGTGATAAATT
Source organism: Catocala sponsa (assembly GCA_963564715.1). Classification (NCBI taxonomy): domain Eukaryota; kingdom Metazoa; phylum Arthropoda; class Insecta; order Lepidoptera; family Erebidae; genus Catocala; species Catocala sponsa. The sequence goes on from OY751352.1 coordinate 12,987,296, forward strand.
ATGTAGCGCACTGTCGAATTGGGTGTACCTGTAAGGACAGTTGCATGATGTAAATAAATAAAAAAATAAAAAAAAATAAAATGTAAGTCGGTTGTCATTTAAATATATCTCAATTGCCTGGCTACTTTGACGGTAGAAGTTAGCACCACAGTAATCGCGAGCATAAGTTGTATCTAATACAGCAAAGCTCAAATTAAATATTTTAGAATTGCACAAAGATTATACCTTTATGCAAAATTTTCTCGGTATTTTGGCGATCAAGGCACAGTTGCCTTGATCGATAAACCAAACTTTGAATCATTTCGTAACCCTTTAGAGTTTAACTTTAAAATTAAATTCTATAGTTTGCGTATGTTGTATAAAAATCCTCTAAAGTCTATTAACAGTGGTTTGGACTGTGCGTTTATAAATTAGACAGTCAATCAGTAAGTTTACATAATACGTATGTCGGCACTGCACATAACATTTGACATCCGCTGTCAATTACGTCGAAATAGGGTGACAAGTATCGTCAATCTTGCGGAACGTCAACGGTGGTGGCGAGGCGGCCATCTCACGCGCACCTCGCTCACGACGAATCGCTTATTTTCGACGCAATCTTTAAACATTCTATGTTTATATAACCATTAGCCAATCCGTAATTATTTAGCAGTGAATAATACGTTACATACACCATCCTATGCCTACACGTATATATTATTTAGATAATAAAATCAATCGCAAAGTATTTAAAATACAATAAATTTGAAACTGTTTAAATTTTCTGATCGATACGACCGTGTTTACACAGTGTAAGACCTTGTAAACAACTGTTGGCGAATCAATTTGCTTTGATTTTGGTATTTGAAGTATTCGTACAGTTATTCGACAAATCCCTTTAAGTGACAAAGGCAAGTAAGTATCTCGAAAATGCCCTTAAAACTATTTCAAATAAATTTACTAAATCTTGAAATTAATTTACGCTGCAAACTTTCAGACCTGATGTGGAGTCTGAACTGGCATTCATCATTCTTTGACTCTGATTTGAACATATTATTAGACAATCCTAACTAAAATTATAAATGCGAAAGTAAGTCTGTTTGTTATGCTTTCAAACCTTACCTCGATGGCGTAGTGGTTAGTGTGACCGAATGCCACGCCTGAGGCAGCGGGTTCGATTCCCACACAAGTCAAATATTTGTGTGCATGAACATGGATGTTTGTCTTGGTCTGGGTGTTTCTATGTATTATATGTATTTATTTACAAAAAAACGTATATATGTATGTTTATCCATTGTCTAGTACCCAAAGTACAAGCTCTGCTTAGTTTGGGCTAGATGGTGTTGTGTGTATGTGATAGAATATTATATTATTATTATAATCATCATGCAATTTCGCATATACGTTGTCAGGGGTACAGAATAGGACATAGGGTACCTTTTATCCAGAAAAAAAGTATTGTTACAAACCTAACCCTACCTAAATTAAGCCGCGGGCAAAATACAAGATATTTTGCTTTCCAATTTGGGACAAAGACTTTTTGAGGACAATCTACACAAGACGCATTATAACCTCTATGCCACAGCTAATTTCATAAACTTTGATAAACCAACAAATATATTTAAAACTTAGCAAAATATTTTTAATTCATAATTTTTTTGTCGCTTTTATGATTAAACCAATAACATTCAGTAGAATGGTAGTGGCAAGGTACCACATAAGCTACTGCGTCAGTGATGTAGTTAATATTTACTCATATCGTAAATAGCTTTAAGTTCAATTGAGATCACAAATTTGTAACAAAATGGTAGATTCTCCAAGTTGTACTTCAGTTGGTTTCAGAAAGCAAAATCAAAACAAAAATATAACAAGAGCCACAATTATTCAGCTTCACGAAAGCACTTCTATGCCCTTATCTTATCTTATCTTATGTGGGGGCCAGTCAGTGCAGACCGGCGACACTTCGACCCAGTGGCATCTTTTGTGTCGTCACTCTCCCAATAACGACTGCCATATATGTTCATGGCAGCCGGGACCAACGACTTAACGTGCTTTCCGAGGCACGGAGCAGGCGATAATTGTCAATCACTACGCACATAATTTCGAAAAGTCATATAACTTCCGAAAGTCAGAGGTGCGCGACGTAGGATCGAACCCGAGACCCTCTGCATTGTAGTTTGTTGGTTTCCCACTGAGCTATCGCTGCTCTTTTCTATGCCCTTAGAAACCATTCATATTTTCATCACGAAATAACACAAAGTTGTTGTACAAAACGACCAAAGACTATTCTAGTTAAACCGCCGTCAAAAGCAATTCAACAACATATTTTAACCCTGTCTCATTGTAATACAAACCGCAACACCCTTGCGAAAATACTAACGACTTTCAACAGCCCATCTAAAGTTACCACAACCAACTACAGGTAAAATATTACTTAGGTTCCGTACCTTATTCTCTACCTAATTATCGCCAACATATTGCCATTAGGGGCGCGTATATTTTACAAAACCGCCCCTATCCACCCTCGGGTAGGGGCAGTTGGATAATGGGTAGGGGCGGTTGAGGTTCGTTATAGCACAAATTGGCTTGTCTCCAGTTTTCTGTGTTTGTCTGTATTTTTGTATTTTTGCTGAAATAACAGCGACGTCTTGCCGTCTACAGATTGTAATATATCATACGACTTATTATTGTTGAAATTAGACGGTTTGTGTTCTTTATTTTAAGGGTCTTCTTCCACTAAATCGACCGAAATAACGAGGGATGGTTTTAATGAAACGGAAAGGAGATATGCGTGTGATATTGAAGATACGATGTATGTAGCTAATCCTTTTATATCTATACCTGCTTGCCAATTTGAAATTTCGTATTAGATAACATAGAAAGGGTCTACCATGTCTATTAAAAACTCTACTGAATGTAAGTGGAAATTATAATGTGTGACCAAGTTTCGGTCACGGCGGCAAATCTTAACGAAGACTGGCCATGTGCGCAGGAGATGTTACAGTGCACAATTAGTACGTGCGCAAACATAAGTGCATTCTCTGTTACCTAGCTCTCATGTTCCATTGGGACGGGAATTTGACACGATTGGAAAGAGATTAAGTGCAGAACCAACGGCTTTACGTGCTTTCCGAGGGTATAGTACACCAGCAATTTCCTAATTTCGGGCCAGTATAGAGATTTCTTAACAGGAAAACCCAATTACTTTTTATTAACCCCACACGGGCTTCGGACCTTCATGTGCAGCAGTGGCATTCAGTATTGTTACGCCATAGAGGCAAGTGGAAAGTATCGAAGTTCTATTTTTATTTAACTACAATTACCTCAATTTTGTGTAGAGAATATCCCCGTTCTTTGTTATCTAACCGTGAGATTTACTTTGTAACGATAAAATAGCTATTTATAGTAACACTTTATACAGTATAACAATGCTTTCAGGACGCTTGTGGGGCTGCTGCGGTTTTGTAGCGCATCAGGCATGTTTGCCAACGCAAGGGTTGACGACTTCTATGCCATAATCCGGAAGCGATGCGCCTCGCTTCGACACAGAACAAGCGCCAGCTCCCACAGCATGCTGAGAGCATTGACAAACCGATGGGACTGTCAGATCCTTGGCCGATGGGTGAGACTGCACACTCAATTATGAAATAAATAACTAATATTGTTTGTCATGTCTGTCTGAGTGTCCAGTGATTTGTGTTTATCTGTGTTTTATTATTATTTGTATTTATTGTATGTATGTTCACTAACAATAGTTAATAAGTTGCTTTGTAATACTAATCCTATAGACCTAACTGCAAATAAATAATAATTATTAATTAATTATTATTATCTCTATTTCACATAGTTCAGAACCTTATTGTACTTGAGAAGCGTAGAGCTCAGTATTCCGTGCTCCACGTTATACTTATAGATGGATCAGATGTATGAGATGCTTTAAAACTTCTTGGGACGACAAACGAGTAATAATCTCACTAAGTGTTGTGGCTGTTGAGTTGCACTCATTATGCCATATGTTACTGTCCATATAACTCTTAATTCTAAGCGATTTACATTTATTATGTAGCGTTGATTTCCTACATTCTAAGCTCGAAAAGTCAAATGTATGGCGTTATATTGGGCTACTAAGATCAGAGTCAGTCAATTCGATTCCTTCACAAAAAATGTTCCAGGTATACTCCCGGATGTTATTCTACGTGACTTGACTAAATAATAGGCTACCCGGCGCACCTACGAATTTGTCGATCTATCGCTTTTTTTGGTGTGGTTTCTGCAGCTCACGTATTGTCAAAGATTACAAGGACTTTTGACTTCTGATAAATATGCCGGCAATTGTCATTTTTGTCAAATATAGGGTCGATAACTTCACCTGCCCTTTAAATTACGGCAAGGTTAAGGGCAGACCGTATGATGTTGTAGAGTTTCACTTCACTATAATACGGAATGCTACAGTAATTCGGAGAGTGAAACACGAGTAGCATTGGATTGTGCTTATAACTAAACAAACGATCTGCACGGATGACGTAGGTAGTAATTAAAGTGGTCACCTCGCCACTGCCGCCGCACCTAGTGTCCTTTGTGTCCGTTGTATGAATGTTTGTAATGTCCCCCTGTACACAGGAATTATGCAAACAATGAAAAAACATATATAAAAAAAAAAAAAAAAAAAAAAAAACAGCGGGAGTTGTCACTGTCGAGCGGGCGGACATACGCCGTCCGCAAAAATGAGTCTTAAAAAAAAGAAAACGACATATGTATGTCCGCTGCACACTTGACTCGTTCATGAGTCAAGTGTCGAGCGCACATACATTTGTCCGTTTGTGTATTGCTTGCACAATGAATTTTTAATAATTTTTTACGTATTTCCCCTAGACGTTCAAGAACTTAAAAAATAGAGAAATAGATCTCCTTCTTTGTTAGGTAATAAAATGTTACTTTACAAATAAATAAGTTTATATGTTGTATTTATATGATATTATGTAGTTCAATATTTTGCAGAGAAATTAAAATAGATTTTATTGCCCCATCTTGTTGTATCTACTTTGTCTATAGTTTAAACAGTTTAGTTCGTGGGACGACATTTTTTTTAATCATACAATGAAATAGTTCTTATTAGATAATATGCTAGGTACCTACATAAAAGAAATTGTTACAGTGTGTATATTTTTATTTATATTCTACATTAATACATGCCAAGTTAATGTAATCGTCTTATTATATCATTATTAGTTCAACCGCCAGATCTTGCAGTTTTAATATTTAGTACATTGCTTTACAAATGAGTAGTGAGCCTACTACTTATATTTATCGGACACAATTGCAAATTCCTAACCGATCAAATAGATCTAAACAGAACCTAGTACTAGTAATCCTAACTCCTAAATCTTTATATATATAATTCTTATGTACGTGTGTTGACAGTGAACTCCTCCTAAACGGCTGGACCGATTTGAATGAAACTTTTTGTGTATGTTCAAGTGGATTCGAGGATGGTTTAGATGGTTTTTTTTTCTCTTTTGTACAGGACAACGTTTGTCGGGACAGCTAGTAATATTATAAAAGCGAAAATGAGTTTTTTTGTTATCTTTCACGCCTAAACCACTGAATCGATCATCCTGAAATGTTGCATATAACGTATATCAGGTGTACAGAAACGGACACAGGCTTTCATCCTTTCATCCCGAAAAAAATTGTTTCCGAGGAAAACAACAAAAACGTTCTTATGATAATAGATGGCGCCACGTGTCTTTCGAATCATGTTTGAATTATGTTATTAGAAGCAGAGTATAACCCGAATTGATTGTCAAATTCTAAATTAACGTGAGCGAAGCCGCGGGCAAAAGCTAGTACTTAATATTATAAATGTTAATATGAGTTTGTGTATTTGTTTGTTTCGCTTTCACGCCTTAGCTAGTCGACTAATGATCACACAATTTCGAATACACGTTGCCAGGGGTATAGAAAACGACAGAGGGCACCTTTCATCCAGAAACCAAGCAGTTCCCAAGGGATTGAAATTAAACTACTATATAAGGATTTTATCGCGTTGTTTATTTGACACTTTTAATAATTTAATTAGCTTAAAATTAGTAAAGTTTAATAGTAATAGTAGTGTAACAGTTTTCAAAATTTTGTAATAAAGTGTCAAATAAACAACGCGATAAAATTCGTATATAGTAGTTTAATTTCAATGAATAACATTCGCGTAAACAGAAGACAATATTATTCCCAAGGGATATCAATTTATAGATAAAATCTGGATAAACGCGAGCAAACCTGCGGACAAAATCTAGTGTGAAATAAAAAAGTCGGAAACGTTTTATTAATAGCAAGGATAAATGGATTCCCTACAAATGTTAACAGTATTTACACTGCTGTAATAATGCTGAGCAAATATAAATATTTTAATGTTAAAATAACATTTTTACTGAACACAATTCGCGATTACGAGGGATTCCCGAGGGTGTAGGTAATTATGAACGCACCTGTGACGGTATTATCAATTTAAATAGAATGTTTTATTTTAAGTACGCTTGTACTAACAAATTGAAAACTAGGTTTAGTGTTAATTTTACTTAATTGTGAGATATTGGACTTCTTTCTTCCCAAGTTTGTTATTATATTTTAGGCGCGGCTTTCTGTATGGAGCATTATTTCATGCATCTGTTCCTATTTTTGATGTTATCGTAGCTACAAACATACAACGTATCACGCTTAACCTGACAATTTCGGCAGTCTTTTTGGAACATATTGAGATGATAGGCTGTTGAGCCTTAGCTACTGGTCTATTGCCGCCATGCCTGCATCATGGGTGTCAGAAGCATCATTTGAATATTCTACTTTCAACAGTGTTATTTTCTGAATTTGGTCATCTGGTATCCTTGTCTCATTTTCTGTTAAAGTCTGCATTTTAAGATACGTAGAGTATGCCTATTTAAGGCTTGTTTATGGCTGCTTGGTACATAGCAAGAGTATGTTGTTTGTGTTATACTTAGCATAAGTCAACCCAAGAAACTATTACTATTCTTAAGTTATTAAACATAGTATTAAGAAAGAAGAAGAAATAAAGAAAGGAAACATATTTTTATTTCTAAAAAACATGAAAGCTTTCATATACTATATTATACATAGAAGAGGATACTAATAAACATTAATTAATACATGTGACAGCGCTGTGCCACGAATGCCACGTTTCAAATGTGCCACCAGTACATATTAATAATCTGTCTGTGGTTTATAAGTATTTAAGTTATCAAAGACCTAAATAAATAATTAAATACACTACCTGGAATCTAAAGCGTACCTACTAACCTAACTTAAATTGGAGACCTTCGCGTGGTAGTCCAAGACCTTCGCGTGGTAGTGCAAGACCTTCGCGTGGTAGTCCAAGACCTTCGCGTGGTAGTCCAAGACCATCGCGTGGTAGTCCAAGACCTTCGCGTGGTAGTCCAAGACCTTCGCGTGGTTGTCCAAGACCTTCGCGTGGTAGTCCAAGACCTTCGCGTAGTTGTCCAAGACCTTCGCGTGGTAGTCCAAGACCTTCGCGTGGTAGTCCAATGATCGCCCACTAGGCTACAGCATATTTTATAAGTGCCATAAAGTCGCTTAATTTTAATTAAATCACGGCTTTCTTTACGATTAAAATGACTTAATAACATGCCTCAATTATATTGGTTTACTGGTATAATTCGCCTAATTCATTATCTGACAAAATATTCGTGTAACAGAGGCATAATGTGTAAGCAAAATATTTGTAATGCCGCCGTGCCGAAGGATTTGCGGCTAAAAATACGTAAGAGGATGTTCCTATTAAAATATGTTACATGATACGGTTACCAAATCATTTAAATTTTAAGGAAAGTCTTTTTATTGGTTTATTGGTGAGTTTGGCTTGGTGGCACCGTGGTACTGTATATGACAGCTGTGCAGGGGGTCTCGTGTTTGATTATTAAGTCATGCAATAAAATAACAAAAAAAAAACAACGGGTTGCACTCCAGGAGTGCCGGCAGAAGTGAAAACTTGAATATTAACGTTGTGCATTTTTAATACTTTGGAATGATTAGGAAATAATTTTGCACGAATTGCTTTAATTATCAGTATAAAAGTACTATCATTTATGTGGTAAAATACAATATTCATTTATTGCGCTATCGTACACAAACATGATAATTCTCCCTCTGTCTTACGAATTTTCGATCAGGTCACGTGTCCTGACGCGAGTTTAACATTTTTTACCCATCACAAAAAAGTGCACAACGCCGCTAAAGAAGGTTTCACTTCAAAAATATTATAAAGATTTAGAAGTTTTTAATAGCAATACGAAGTTTGTAGACGCCTCTTCTTATCCGGGACCTAAAACATAGTTAGCAATATAATTATGAGTGTAAACGTATGCCTCGTGTCCGCCGACGCCTTTGGAGGCATTGTGAGCGACAGTGTTTGCATCACTTCGTTTTGTGAGATCCTGGGTTAAGTTCATGAGTCAAACATAATACATGAGTTATTTAGAGGCTAAAGGTATAGAACTATTCTGTAGCCATACTAAAACTATGAATAAAATATGAAACACAAATTTATGAAAATTAGGCGGGTACCGTTAACGTCATAATACCTGAACTCTGAATAAACTTCTAATAACATTTTATTAAATTAAATTTTCTAGTTAATATTCCACTTTACTAGATTTTCATTAAATTATCAAAAATAACGACAAAATATCTTCTAATGGTATTTGCTGTAAAAAAACTGATCATAAAGTTTAATGATAGAATAACTCGCAATTTTTATCGACTTATGTCGCTATCGACGTTAAACAACAGAAATTTTAATTCATTAAAGGTTTTAATTGGAGTTTTAATGTACTTGCTTAAATAACTTCAATAAAAATTTAAATGGATCAGTCTGAGAACCTAAGCGTTTGATATACTTGCTAGGTCACATAGTTCGTTCTAGGTCGCTATAGGTTTTATGTACTAGGGTTCTTCATTAAGAAATATTTTTGGGCTGTAGAGAAACAATAAATTTCGTAATGTAGAAATAAGTCTGTCATGTGAACTATATGTTTGTATCAAAGTTTGTGTTTTAAAGAAAACTACGAGTTTCTCTAAAATATTTAATTATAATTTGTAATAGAATACTCTGCTTCATTGGTCATATTTGAGGTCTGATAATATTGTAATGTTATAATTTACATTTGGTCTGAACAAGGGCAATACTTATAGAATAAATCTTAATATACTAGCCGAGGCTTCGATGGCGAATGTGGAAAGCGAGAGGGAGGCCTTTGCCATGCAGAGGGACAACATATGGTAATAATAATAAAATAAGGTATTTAATTATGAAATTGTTATTTATGTCCAACATGGAATATAATGGCATCTGTACGAAATACAATGGTTGTTTTAAAATTCATTTATATTTCGAAAATAGACTTTATATTTTATTAATAACATGTATTATTAATTTATTAATATCAATAACTTTTTATACAATTTATATTTAAAGTCATATCGCTTAGTGTTTGCCAGTATTCGTTGTTTCAATTCGCCATAATTACCTACATGATTTTTGTCATTTTTGTTGATTAAAGACGAATTATAGGAGCCTGAAAACAAGCAAACATAAAAAAAATGCAATATGAATTAGCCATTCGAAAAATATTATAATATATGTATAAATATATATACCTACTTGCTTTGTAAAACACGGTTTTTTTCAAAGCGGCATCTTGATATAATTTGAACCCCTATAATTACTAGCTCTACAAAACCTATGCATTTAAATGCTATCATACCCAAAGCATTGTTTCCCTAACCGCGAACATACAAAACCTCGGATATTCAACATATAATTACCGGCGGCTTCATTACGATACGAACCAAATTAAGTCCCGTATCGTACGATTCTAACTTTGTTTGTCTCATTTGTATATTTTATCTCGTTTCTCAGTATGTTTAGGGATGTTTATGTAGTATTTAAACCTAAATGAAGAATCGATTTTTCTGTGTTTGTTTGTGATTTCTGTACGCTAATCCCTGGAAAGAAAAACAAACAATTAGAATATGTTTTTAGCGATTAGTTGAAATCAGCTTAGTAGTTTATTTATGTACAACGTTGTATGTGATGTGTTCTGATGATGAGTAGGATTGCCTTACTTCATGAGTGTGTGTGCCTAAGCAAAATACTAGATTCCGTTCTACTACTGAGAATGCCTTGATAAAAAAATTATAACAGTTTGGACCACGTGGAAATCGATCCCGAGAACGCCTGCCCATCTATTGCATTCAGAGTACTGAATTTAATTAAAAGTAGTAGAGCCTCACTGATTTCAGCATGAATGGGCCGGCTCAATCGGGGAAGGACTACCCTCTCACAAAATATCGACGTGAAAAATAGCAGTATTCCTACTGTTGTGTTTCGTTCGGTGAGTGAGAGTGCCGGAGGCCCAATCACCCTTTTTCCCCCTTCCCGCTCCTTCTCCTTCCCATTTCCTTTCCTAAAGGGTCGGCAACGAGTAAGTGATGCCTCTGGTGTTGCAGGTATCCATAGGCTACGGTGACCACTTACCAGCAGGTGGGTCGTATGCTAGTTTGCCATCTTAGTCGTATAAAATTATAAATAATAACTGTGCAAGAGTTCTCGCACTATTATCATTCATTATCAGTATATTAGGGTTATTATCATTTATACTCAGCCAGCAGTATTACTGGCAGTTCTACTGGCAGTTCTACTGGCAGTACAAGCGTTAGTGCACTACCAACGTCGATTCAGTTGTCACCGCTTGCGCGGGAACGAGAAGTACGTTGCTTATGTAGAGCATTTCCTTGTCTCGCTCGATGAGCGATGATTGTGTTTTAAAAAGACAACTTCCGCACTAGGGATGTTTCCTGTATCGCGGGTGACTTTACAAACATTCAAACAACGGACACAAAGAACACCCAAACTCGGAACAACCATTTGTGTCACACAAATTTTAGTACCGTGTGGGATTCGAACTTACAACACTCGGCGCAGGTGCAATGGCGAGGCGACTACTTAAACTACTACGTACTTCCTTAATAGTAGCAGATGTTTCCGTATAGAATGATCAAGCGTGTGTTGAATTAACTACTCTGTAATGTGAACTTTCCTCGTTCGACTAACAGTATAGTGTCAAAACATTTTAGATTTTAAAAAACTCTTATACAACGGGGAGATGGGCCTCGTTAGCATTGGTTTGCAACCTGTCTAGGAGAAGGAAAACTCCGAAATCACACCCGGGGAGATGGGCCTCGTTAGCATTGGTTTGCAACCTGTCTAGGAGAAGGAAAACTCCGAAGTCAAACCAATTTTCAGGGAGCAGACCCGAGAATAAACCCCGATCCAAGGTGTTAACCGACCCGTGCTGATGGATTCGTGGCCAGAGGGAAAGCTGGTCGTGAACGGAGGGTGCCTGTGTTGGTGGTCACAGGGCACAGGATGGATCCACCTTACCTCTGTAAAGGGCTCTGCGGAGGTGGACAGTATTTTCCCTAACAATCGTGGGAACGCATATGGACTTTGATTTTATTAATAATCCGCATGGCGGCGACGCGGTCCGCCACCCGTCACGTCTCGTTTCTCGCGAGGGCGAAAAGTGGCCTACGGAAAGCCGTTTTGCTACATTGAATGTTGGAGGAGGGATGGATGGAAAATTGAATGAAGTATGTCAGATGATGAATGAGAGAAAGATTGATGTTCTGTGCGTGAATGAGACGAAAAGGAAAGGCTGTAATACCACTAGGCATGGACCCTACACGGCGTATTGGTCCGGCGTGCCTAGCAATACCAGAGCCTGTCAGGGAGTTGGTGTTATTCTGTCTGCTAGAATGAATGAGTGTGTAAAAGAATTCGAATATGTGAATGCTAGGTTACTATGGATGAGAATGAAAGTAGGGATTACTCGGGTGTTTATGGTAGGGGTCTATGCACCCGTAAACATAGCAACGGGTATGTCTCAGAGTGCACGGGAAGAAAGAGAAGATTTTTGGGAGTGTTTGAGAGATGTCTTGAGGAAATGCAAGGAACACGAGAGGTTGATAATGTTAGGGGATTTTAATGGTTGGGTGGGAGTAAAGCGTGAAGGATACGAAAGGGTTTTAGGCAAGTATGGGGACGAAAGCGTGAATGAGAATGGAAAAAGGTTGCTTGAGCTATGTTTGGAGTGGAATCTCTGTGTGACAAACACTATGTTTGCCCACAAAAGAATCCACCAGTATACAAGAGAAGCAAAGAATGTAAGAAGTAGTATGATTGACTTTGTTGTAGTGGATGAAAGATTGAGAAAGAATGTCCTAGACACTCGGGTATATAGAGGTATTGGTGTCCATACCGACCATTTTTTGATTATGAGCCGGATACGTGGCCTCTTCAAAGGATGGCGACACCGTATACCTACCCGAACAAGTGTCCAAGAACGAATAAAAGTAGAAAATTTGCAAGATGAAGTATTGAAAGACGAGTATAAAAATCAATTGAGGAAAAGATTTGAAAGATTTTGTGACACTGATGATATAGAAGAATTATGGCAGTCGTTTAAGCATGAAGTGGTTGTTGTAGCGTCAGAAGTATGCGGTGTGAGCAAGAAGAGGAAAGTTATAAAATCGAAGAATGCGTGGTGGGATAAAGATGTGCAAGGGGTAGTACGTGAGAAGAAGCAGGCATGGTTGGACTGGCTATCTGTCAGAGCCAATGAAAGAATGCAAGAAGCAACGAATGAGGATGTGAATGAAGCTAGGAATAAGTTTATAAGAATGAATAAAGTAGTGAAAGATGTAATTAAATGGAAAAAAGAGGAATTGAAAGACGAGTTTGATAGAAGAGTATCTGAAGATTTCCGGACCAACGCGAAGTTCTTCTGGAAATCCATTCGCTCGGTTCGAGGTAAAACCGTAACCACAGAGCTGAAATCAATCAGAGATAAGAATGGAAGTTTACTGAATGAAGAAAAGAGCGTACTGAAGAGATGGAAGGAATATTTTGAAAGTTTATTTGAAAGAGAGGAATGGCAAGGACAAAGTTTCGAAATGAATGATAATGATAGTAGTGATGAAAGCCCTATTAGTATGGATGAAATAATGAAAGCATTGAAAAGCATGAAATCAGGAAAGGCTGGTGGGTATGATAGGATTACAGTCGAAATGCTGACAGCTGGACAGGGTCTTATAGCAACTCAGTTGTGCCGCCTTTTTAACTTGTGCTGGAATACCGGCCGTGTACCAAGTGATTGGTGCAAGGCCGTCATAGTACCTTTATACAAGGGAAAAGGCTCACAGCAAGAGTGCAAAAGCTATAGAGGCATTAGCTTGCTCAGCGTCGTCGGTAAATTGTATGCAAAAGTGTTAATTGAAAGGATTGTGAAAGTAACCGACAAGAAAATATGGGATGCACAAACGGGATTTCGAAAGGGTATGGGATGTACGGATCAGGTCTTTTCCTTACGGAGCATAGCCGAAAAAGTTTTGGCCAAAGGTCAAAAGGTCTATTGCGCATTCGTGGATCTGGAAAAGGCTTATGATAAAGTGGTGAGGAATGAACTTTGGTCGGCATTGTCCATGTATGGAGTGAATAGCAACCTCACGCGAGCTCTGAAATCTCTTTATGATGATTCCAGAGCTTGTGTTAGGATAAATGGGACCTACACAGAGTGGTTTAGCATCGATAAAGGTGTTAGACAAGGATGTGTAGCGTCACCTTGGCTGTTTAACCTATACATGGACAATTGTTTGAAAGATTTAAAAGATTGTGAATGGGGATTAAGAATGAATGAGTTACTTGTCAAATGTCTTCTTTATGCCGATGACCAAGTAATACTTGCGTCATCGGCGGAAGAGTTGCAGGCGATGGTAACTATTATGCATGGTGCTTTTGAGAGTAAAGGAATGAAAATAAATGTAAGCAAGACGAAAGTAATGGTATTTGAAAAGGAAGAGTGCGTGACGATGTGTAATATTATGATTGATGGAGAAAAAGTGGAGCAAGTGAAAGAGTTTGTATATTTGGGTACTTTGTTTACAAGGGATGGTAAACATGACGGAGATATTGAAAGGAGAACGATTGCTGGCAACAAAGTGAATGGAGCCCTACGCGCTTTTATGAACAGTCGAAATGTATCCGAAAAGGCACGTTTGGCTGTTCATAGAGGACTATTAGTGCCCACACTTATGTATGGAAGTGAAAGTTGGGTATGGCAAAAGAAGCATGAGAGCAGAATAAATGCTGTAGAAATGAGAGCGTTGAGAAGCATATGTGGTGTGACTCTGAAAGATAGAATAAGAAATAGTGTGATTAGAGAGAGATGCGGCATGAAAGTGGATATAGTTACAAGAATAGAAAAGGGTATGTTAAGCTGGTTTGGACATGTAGAAAGAATGGACGAGGAAAGACTGACTAAGAAAGTTTATAAGGCTAGTGTGAATGGAACAGTCGCAAGAGGAAAACCTAGGCGAACGTTTCTCGACCAGATCGGAGGCGTCCTGGACAAAGGCCAGGTTAAGAGCTCCTTGAACCGACGGGCGTGTATGAGGAATGTGATGAAAGTGAATGAAGCCAGAGAAGTGTGTCAGGATCGTAGCAAATGGAAATCCGTAGTCTCTGCCTACCCCTCTGGGAAACAGGCGTGAATCTATGTATGTATGTATTATACAACAGCTTTGTCCGTCCGTTCGTCCGTCCGTCTGTTATACAACTTTCAACTTAAGAACCGTAAGAGCTAGAGACTCGCGGTCAACGCCATTAGAATCAGCATAGTCGATATACCCCCGAAATAACTATGACCTTTGGCCTCTGACCTTTGCATATCACTTGAACCATTTTTTCGAACTCTAAGATTTATGGCAATTCATTGCCGATTCTCACATGGTTTTGTGTGTGACGTTTTATACGTAATGCAAGGTTAGTTATGATAACCAATATTAATCACAATTAGGTCGTGCTTCTCCGGCTTCAAATAGTATGTTTTTCAGCAATGTTATGCTGAAACTAGTTTACAAAAACATGTTTATGTTATTGCTTCAAGGCAGTATGTTGGATCCGAACTAAAACTGCAGTTTTAGTTCGCTGTATTTTGGATTGTTCTTTTCATCAAAATATTCACTGTGTTGCTAAAGCAACGCAAAATGTTTAGGGAAAATGTTGGAAGTATCGAATTCCTATTCTGCAGTATGTGTACTATCAGCTTTTTCTATCTTTTTGGTTTCATTTATTCACTCTGTTTATTTTGACTACTATGGTGGCGTGTGGGTATGTATGTGAAAAAGTGTTATTAGAACCTTAATAAATATGTTGTTAATGCTTTCACTGGTAGATAGCTGATGTTATAAGGTACTCCTTATAACATCACTTACCTGGCAGTAAAATTTATTTACTACTTAGGCTACTATTATACGCTTTCATTTTAGAAAATAATCTGCAAACTGAACAAACACTTTTTTGTAAATTCCACGCGGATGTAGTCGTTGAACAGCTAGTTTTCTATAAAGAAACTCTTAGTAGCAGCATGGAGTTGCCTCCTATTACGTAGGAATTAAAACCAGTTGGTGAAATGTGGGTGTAATATACCATTTCTACCCCTTTGGGGATATAGGCGTCACACTAAGTGGGTGGTTTTTACTATTGCGTATGCGTATGCGTATTATGCCTTTGCTGCAGAGAAAATGCTGATATAATAATATATACAGGCTGATTTTGAAATCGTGTAATTTCTCACGAAAAATACGGTACATTAATGTTTCAAAAAAAAATAATTCTAATAAAAAAATATAATATGGTCAGGGTTATTCTATACCACCAGTAGAATGCATGGTTAAAAGTAATTACACGATTTCAAAATCATTCTGTATTTTATTTCACTAAATCCAATTGAAGATAGCCAATTTACTCTATTCGTATTCCTATTAATTTCACTAAATGCAAACACGTTTTATCTTATAATAATTACTTCAGATTTATTGCCATTTTCACAGAAGATATTATAGTGCACATGTGTGTGCGCAAACACAAGTGACTTTTTTATTTCCTTACTCTCAAAGTTAGGTCAGATGGCAAATCGATACAGAGATCAGATGCAGAACCAACGGTTTTATTTGGCTTTAGAGGCATCGGCTGTGGCAACATCCTAAGATGTTGCCTCTGAAGCCAAATGAAACCGTTGGTTCTGCATCTGATCTCTGTATCGATTTATAATAGCACCCTAAAATTAATGTTAGGGTGCTATTATATATATGAATAGATTTATGTATTTACAAAAGAGAAAGTATAAACATAAATAATTTGAATATTAATAGTTCTATTAACTAAACGGTAAGAGCAGCGATAGCTCAGTGGGGAGACCAACAGACTGCAATGCAGAGGGTCTCGGATTCGAACCCACATCGCGCACCTCTGACTTTCGGAAGTTATATGACTTTTCGAAATTATGTGCGTATTGATTGACAATTATCGCCTGCTCCGTGCCTCGGAAAGCACGTTAACAAAGCACATAATTTCGAAAAGTCATATAACTTCCGACAAGCACACAAAAGATCCCACTGGGTCGAAGTGTCGCCGGTCTGCACTGACTGGCCCCCACATAAGATAAGATAAGATAAGAACTAAACAGTAATGAAAATAAACTCCGATCTTATCCCTATGTAATAATTTAATTTCGATCTGTATCATCCAATTACACATAAGAGAATACTGGCGCAATTGTTAATAAGTAAATTATTCTATACATAATTATTATTGACTTTACTGCATTTCACTTCATAAACTAATACAAGCTCCGTGACTTAAGTATTGGGCTATTGCCACAGTAGGTATATGTTTACTGTTCTTTCACCGCTTAATTGATTTATTGGCACGTAAAAAGTCGGTCCCGGTTGTTGTCAAATTGACAGCAGTCGTTAAGCCATGTCAGAGGCCTACGGTTGAACAACTCTTGACAACAGGTTGGCCACTAACCATACGAAAAGAAGAAGAAGATTAATTTAAACTTAGTAAAATGATTTAAGTATACCAAATCAAAACTATATTCTGTCCTTGTCATATACCCGTTGTTAGTAAGAAATGTTAAATCAGCGCCAACATTTGCTGCATTTGAGAGAATATTGTGATGTAATCATTGATTATACAGTCAGTATACGAATCAGATCAGATGCGATGCGGATTTCGTCCCAGATTTATTCAGAGTAGCGAAATTAGGGCTTGTTCACACATACAATAGTTTGCTTTAATATGTCAGAGTAATTAGGGCCTATATAGGTAGAGGTAGATACTAGTCATTAGTTAGCCAATAATACGTAATATTGTTTTAACACATTGGACATTACTGTTTTGCTTAATTACATTTTCGTAGAATTTCCAACACCGCTATTATAAATGGAAAAACTGTATTTATTCCAATATCTTTTTTATTTGAAATGTATTTAGTTAAGCACGCTAAATAGCGATGAACCTCTATATATCAAATTCAAACCTACCATATTAGACGCGGTGAAAATGTATTATAATACTGATGAAACCTTAGCAGTTGTTATTCTCGGACACCGACTTCAGAGATTCTCGTGGTTAGTCAAGTGATGTAAGGTTACACTTAGGTTTATTGCTGATGCAAGATATTAGTTAAAATTTTCGACTAGTCCAAATGCTTTCAGATTTATCTTGCAAGGAAAATCACCATAGCAGCTCGGAGTTTGGTATTGTGTCTAGTACGGAAGTATTTTGAACTTTCCACCACTAAGATGTAAGACATAACCAAATTAGGATGGAAAACTCTTCTGTCTAACCTTTTAGCCATATACATGCATAAAACATGGTATGCTAGCTATGGAAGGCTGACATGACAGAACTTTCGGACACCGTAAAACCCGAACTGTCTGATTTAGTCCTTAGGCCCCAAGCATAAACGAGTACTTATTTCCATAATGATCACGCATCATTGAAACCATTCGTCAGACGCATTCAACAACAGGTTTGTTCAGAAGAATAGTATCAACAATGACACAAAGCCGTTTCAACTAATAAAAAGACTTTTGTCGAAATGTGTCATGTGAAATATTTAGGGAAAACCTTGTTAGTGGCTTTTGTTCGACTTAAGAGCTGCTTTATGATAAGCAATTACCGTACGCTATAAAGCTTATAGCACTAGGGTTTAAACATGCGCTTGGCCATCTCTGCATTAGAAATTTCTACTCTACCAGGGTTAGTGTCAAACACCAATGTTTTTCCAGGTGACAGCAGAACGTCTCCTTTAGAATTTCCGGAAACGCTGCAATATAACACAAGGTATTTTAGCAGTGGTTTTTTGTAAAGCGGAAGTACTTCATCTGCTGCCAATACTTTAATGATGAAAACAGTATACTGGTTCATCCAAGAAAGTAATACGCTCTTACAAGAAACCGGCGCCGTAGCGTTCGAAAAGTAAAATTGTTGCATTGTTTTGCACGTTGAGTACGATTACTGGAGGTTCACATACCTACCTCTCCGATTCATTTCCTCCCATCCAGTCTTAATGTTTGCTTTCTAGTATCGGTAATGTAAAACTAATGCCCTAGTATTGCAATCGATTGTAAGTTACAGCAACCACTTACCATCAGGAGGACCGTCATAGTATAAAAACCGTGCTTGAAGCATAAATATATCACGTACTAAGTGCATTTATACATGTTATGACGACCTCGATGGCGTAGTGGTTAGTGTAACTGACTGCCACACCTGAGATCGCGGGTTCGATTCCCACACAAGTCAAACATTTGTGTGCATGAACATGGATGTTTGTCTTGGTCTGGGTGTTTCTTTGTATATGTATGTATTTACGAAAAAAGAAAGTATATATGTATGTTTATCCATTGTCTTATACCCATAGTACAAGCTCTGCTTAGTTTCGGCTAGATGGTGTTGTGTGAATGTGATAGAATATTATTATTATTATATTCTACCTAACCTGTATAAACTTTGATGGTTCCAGAAATCGCTTTCCTTAGTTTTCGATTTTCCTTATACAACCTGCCGCATAAGGGAAAACAGAAGCGCACTGCATTGCATTTTCCGCAGCATAAGATCACATATGCGAGTGTTCACAGTAATTTGAAACCGTAGATGTGAACGCAGCGTAAACCGTAACTGAGGAATAAATTTGACGTCAAATTTACGCCACAGATAAGTTATATGAGGAATGAAAAATCGGTTCTTATATTTGTATATTATATCAAGTTTTAGAACGTACCTTAGATAAAACGTAAGGCTGTTAATACCAGCTATCGCCAATATCAACTATTAACTATTTAAAAAAAGAAGATTTTGTTTTGTGTGGTGAATATCTTAACTGTATCATCCTAAGAAACAAAATTTGTTTAAATATTTTTAACTGTATTCTTGTACTAATAAAGTAAACACGTCTCGGTTTCACTAAAGTCGTTTCATAGGATTTCTTTTGAAGACGCTTTTAGTAAGTATCTGAACATATTTGCCACGAACGTCCTATATTTTTTTATACAACAAAAATGGCAATCATGCATAATTATGGTGATCCTATGATGATAAACGGTGACTAAAGCCTACGATCGCAAGCCAGAGGTATCACCCCTACTTTTCTGATTCTAGACAAAAATAGTTAAGGAAAGGAAAGGGAGATGCAGATATGTACCCATTTAAAACTCTTACATACTGGGCGACATGTAGTGCCTGTATTTTTATACACACTTATGCCTTTGCTGCAGTGAGAACCACAGACACCAGGTTTCTGTAGCAGGTTGGCATATCTACGACATTGGCAGCGTTGTATTCCACTCAAAAATTAAAGTATGGTAGTATATTAACAAAATTATAATATTTTCAAATAGTTTTCATAAGCTAATTTGTCTATACTATGGTAATTATGAAATTTCATACTTAATTTATATAATTCTCTAATGTAATTTTCAATAACAAATATCTTTTTTATGTATCTCTCTTGTAATCTTTTTAGTATTCACCACAAAAGAACGGAACATAGAGGCAATGTCAGCCAGTTTTTCTTCAGAGTCACTTCCTTAAAACGACTCCTGACTTCCTTAGCGTGCGGTATCGCCAAAATCTATTCCTGTTCTCGTAAAAATGTTCAATATCATTGTGAATGGTACATTGTTACGAGTTCCACAAAAAATGCCAATATTATGTTTTCCTTGTCGTATTGTTAACAAATTTTGGGGTCCCAGGGTCACGGGTCTGAGATAAATGTTGTGAGCTGACAGTAGGCAAGCGGACGAGCGGTCGTGCAGAATCTAATGAAATAGATCCGACATTCCGATGTGGAAACCCCATCTGTTTATTGAGGCGGGTGAACAATAAGTAAAAAGTAGATAATTAATTTGGGTATTTGGTGAATTTTAGAATTTGTGGCTTTGAAGTGTAACTGATACAAACATTGTTTTTAGGAACTGACTTTTCTGGAGCGTTTTGAGGCCGCTTAGTGAGATTATTTGGACGTGAGTATGTGTTTGTGAATTGGGACAGAAAATTGTTTTGTGTTTATAATGGGAATTAGAGCTTAGCAGGGTATCCAATTCTGCTCAAATGTGGAGGCCGCAACCCGGATGGGACATTACCTCTTCGCAACATAAAGTTTGCATTAACAAGCTTTGTGTCTTGATACTATAGTATATTAACAGCGTCAAACGAAGACGTTATAACGTATCTGTTTTGGTAAATGAAAAAAGTGCATAACGTCCCACTTTTGTCTAAGTTGGGATTATCTTAAGCTTTTACGTTCAGTGAAACAATTTATTAAATTCGGCCGCACTGATACATTTGATGTAAAATGGTTAAATAATTCGTCCATCAGCGTACGGATGCTGGCGTCCTGACAATGCTTTTATCATTATGTCTTATTTATGATACCTGTTATTTTACATATAGGTATCGCCTAAAGTACGTCAACAATCTGTGTATCAGATTGTATTTTTTAAATTATATATTGATGGTAGAATGCAGGCATGTCACAACTGTGCCTACCCACTTGGAGATATTCAGATGTTCGTCTATTATATAAAATACAAATTTTGTAACAACTATTGTATTACTGAACACACACGTTAAAAGGATAAATCAAAACTTAAGCACTTTGGCGTCCAATGATGCGGGAAATGGCCGCATTGGCTCACATTTATATAAAAGTTTAAACGCAACATGTTATCATACTGTTGTTCAAGTTAAAACTAAACTGTAATAGTTTAAACATTAAATCCTTTGAATGCCCGTATGGTATGGTAGTTTACGTCGAGTGTTACGGTTCGATTCCCACGCGAGTCAAACTTTTTTCACGACACACAAATAGTTGTGTAGTACAGTGATTTGCGTAAAGTTTTGTTGTTTCAATCCCTATTCAAGACAGCCTTTTTCGTGATCTAAAATAATAATGTTTATTAAATATTTAGAAGTCTTTTGTAACAGAATTCTTATGGTCTGCGAGACTTGTGTTTTTAACAAACATGCATTGAGCCATGCCTAAACCGATAAGCAAAAGGGTATTACATCTACATACTCATATTCATATTTTTCATCCCACGTAATAAATGAAAAGACTCCCTCCCATCTACCGGGTATAATTGAAGTATTTTGCGACTAAGAATTTCTTAATAGAAAAATCAGTAACACTACACATACCTAAACGCAACCTTAAACCACAGAAACAATGAGCCGTTCTTATAACTTAACTGTTCTAACGTAATAAACATTAAATAATCCAGTTTTTTAAAATGCATTCAGTCCGCGGCACGATGCCCTTTAATTCGCTTTTTACAAACATTTTTCCGGAAAACCGCTTTTAATAAAGCCTTCGGTACGCTGAAAAAGTTTAAAGAAAACAAACCGCAACCGACGTTCGGCGAAATAGTTTGTTTATAGCGTAAATATTGCGTGAATTTACAGAATAACGCTGGAATATCAATCATTACTCCTGTATTCGTTATATTGAGTAGAAAACCTTTATTAATGATGATGGTACAAATAAAGCAGCTCGTACTTCGGTGTATCACCCTCGTACAGGAAACCACACGTCAGAGTGGTAACTACCGTTACTACTTTTATTCGCAGTGTCTATGTTTACTGCGTTTCGACCGGTGAATCGAAGAAGAATCGCAAGGTTTACATAACTCTATCACGTACATATGTGTATTCATCTCATCTTTAATTCCTTTCCTCTAAGGTCGGCACCACGCAAGTATTTCCTCTGGCATGCTCAGGTGCTGCCAATACTTCTGGCATTGCAAGCAAATATAAGCTACGGCAACTGCATAGGTGAATTGTATGCTTGATTGCTGTTCTGATAGAAAAATGCAACCTAATTTAGCTGCACTTCCCATGATATGTGTAGGTACTAATAGACTTTTATACAAATTACTTAAATTCTTACAATATCTTTTGTGCGTTTTGAGCGCTTAACAGTGAATATTCAACTTTCTTATTATGCATTGTATATTTAGATTATTGTTGTGTTATCGAATGTTGAGATTTTCATTTATTTTTCACTGATGAATATTAGCACCTATACAGTCACCAAAGGGGTCTAGTTGAAAACCAGTGCCAGGCTTCTTTAGCCTGGCATATTATGTTGAACTAGGTCCTATTTTACAAAATTTATTTATTTAGTATTACATTTTCTCTGTTAATGTTGTTTTCACCTAATAAATATTTTCTTTATTACTTTCTTTCTCTTATTTAGCAAATTTTTCTGTTTATTTTACTATTTATATTTGTACGATGTTTGAACCTTTGTGATTGTACTTCTTTATATTAGGAATTTACCGGGAGCAGGGACTTAATGTTCCCACGTGGTGTTTCCAGTTCATACTAGAAAACACGCCCTCAATACTTTTATACTCTAAGGCTAGCATATTATCGAAAAGACCATTAAATTCACCGCGCAATTCTTCCCATGACCATTACGTTAGCAATAACGATGATCATTGAAACAACAACACTGTAAACTACGTAACAAATTTAGAATTTTCACCAAATGTGGCAGGGCACACAAATATTTGGTAATTTGGTGGATTTTATTAAAACCAGTTAAAATCGATGAGCCCTCGCTTGCGGTCTACTTCAACGCGTTTTATTAAAAACACCGACTGCTATAAATTACTGGACCACTTTTGGGAACGACTTCGAAATATTCGACTTTTGTTTGACCTCGAATACGAGTCGTGCCGTTAAGGGCGTCAATGAAAAATCAAGGCAGGAAACTTTTTGATTTAGTCGGACTGATGTTCTTTGTGAAATGAAGAAAGGTCTAGTAGTTTTTTTGGGCAGGCGACAGATCTTTTTGTGGTGCAGCTGTAATGAATCTGCGGGGAGAAAGTGTCTCTACTCAAAACTTTGTACATTCTGGGGAATCAATTTCTGGGAAATAATTTGCAAGGTAATGGTCGATGAAAACTGATGCATCGCTTTACTGTTAATTTCCTCAATAATGAGCTAAATGTGGATTTCAATACAGTTATGAATTTAAGCGATTCGTAATTGGATCATTCGAGCCTGCTCTGTTTAATATTTTAATACATGTATTGCTGTATCGATATGTGGTTGAGGTTCGTGTGTTTAAAAGGACTAGCGGTCGTCTAGTGCTCGAAATTCGACCAAAGTTTGCCTGTAAGATATTGCTGATATAATTATGTCATTATATATTGATATATGTATGTAACCATAGTAACGCGCTTCCACTGCGTGCAAATGCATGGTTGAGTGCGTGTATTATTTTTTCATTAATTTAATGTATTTTTACGCATAATTTTAAAAAATATATTAGCATTCGTCACTTCTTCTCTGTATAAACTATAAGTGTGCAAAATTTCATACTCCTCCGTCCGCCCAATTTTCGTGAAAAGGGATCCAAAGTTGTCGCTTCACGTATTAATATATAGATAAATAAAATGCAGACTGAACTTCGAGAGACAAGTGCAAAGATCAAATATCATTGTAACAGTGACGAAATTATGTTTCACACAATTATTTTTATGGTGTCATTACATTCTTTGGTGCTACATCAATTATTTTAGTAAGATCACCAAATGTGTTAATAATAACATGATAATAAATAAGTACGTTGATACAATAACATTCACCTGATAGTAAGTGGTTATTACAGTAACCACTTACGATCAGGTGAATGTTATTCTCTTGTGTATGTTATTTCTTATGAGCTATTGCAATGGCACGTGTGCTACTTACGTTAATCGTACAGTCGACCAAAAATGTGGTCTACCACCATTCGATTGAGATTCATTAGAACGTAATGAAAGAACAAGGTCGATTTTCCCTTGCAATAATATTATGACAAACAGACAAAGAGATTTTATTTTGTATTTAAATAATGTATAATGTGTTTGATTGTTTAATTTGATATGTTTATAATTTTAATTTAATTGTTTTATTTATGTTTACTTATTATTTAATTAGTATAATAAATACATTTTTAACCTAGTTTTAAATTAGCATAACATGTAAGCGTGTTGGTGTATTGCTGTAAGCTTATATTGTTTCTTTATGAATAAATAAATAAATAAATAAATAAATATGTATTTATGTACATGCCATGTGTCAAGTTTGAATTATCACAGCTAACAACAACTCACCTCCTCCGTTAGAAAAGTCATCTTTAGCGATAATTAGATCTCACAGAAACTTTTGTCAAAACTGGTAGACTACTTTCTTGGCCTACTACACACCCTCACACACACACGCACACACACACACACACACACACACACACACACACACACACACACACACACACACACACACACACACACACACACACACACATGAACCGCAGCCCAGTGATTTTTTGCGACGCGGCGTCTAGACAAAATAGGAATTACACATCAGACGCACTTGCGACAGATCAATCAAAGTATTTTTGCGTAGATTTAAAAATAATACAGAAAATGATTCACTTATTACTCAATTCGGCCAATATCAATCCCATTTCTGTAGACGCCATTTCCGAGCATGATAACGCTAACTAAGTTGTGCGAAGAAGTCAATAAACAACTCACTATAAAAGAAATGAACAGTATACTAACTCCAAACGAATAATTACGTTCCGATTCTGTCTACTGAATTATCCGTGACGTCACACTTTCCAAATCATCAGTCATTAACAGTCCGGGTAATCCTTATAAAGAGAAACGCTCGGCTGTCCGGGTGTGTCCGAGTATCGCTCGGGTATCCGGATCGCCCGGAAAGGATTACGTTTTAACGCGGTGTTTGAGTACCCGGACCGTTCGACAGCAAGTTAATACTTAATTGAGATTTACATTTTGACGATGTTGGAATAAAATATGGGGTTGAATATTATAGTTTGTGGGTATTATGTTTTCATACTAAGTAGTCATTAATTTGCTTGCGGCTTTGCCTGCGTATAATATCGTGATGACACTACCCGGTGGTTTTACAATCTATGTTATCCACCATTATAAATAAAACTCATATTCGGCTTTAGGATCAATTCAGCCAGTGACACAGAAGAACAAACAGAATGACTAAATTCATAGAATCCATTGTTTCAGGCCCTAATATATCCCAATTATTATACAACAATATATCTTATTTACAGACATCATAGCCTCCTTAGCGTTCTATATTAACACTAGCTATTTGCCGCAGCATCATTACTGCTTAATTATGTGGCTCGTAACGTATTTTATCCTATATGCTTCTACAATAAACACACTGCCTAATGCAAAATTAATTTTGAATTGATGGAGTTGTTTAAGAGATCAGCACGTTAAAATGAACTAACAAACAAATACATTTCTTCACCCTAATAAAAGTATATAAAATAGATAGGCTTATGTTTAACTTATCACCAGATATAGTAAAATATAACAGTCATAAATAGTAAATGATCACCAAAAATAGTAAATGGTTACCAAAATTAAAACCGCATTTTAATACCAAAAATATTAATTGTACAGCAAAGAGATTAAAATAAGTCGACGCAGCTTTGCATCGCGGGGCTCCTACTTTTGGGTGGGTTTAAGAAGGAACCTAACATAACCTAACCCTTCCGAGACGGAATGCAGTGATTTGAGGCGTATAGGTGCTCGATATGATATATTTTAGTAAGCATATTTTGCTGCGCAATTAGTATTTTTGGTGGTCATTATATTTAATCCCAAATAGAAATTGTAAACGTACTATTTTTACAAATTTCATCCCTCTTATTTAGCTTACAACATTGTATCTTTAGTAGCCCCAACACTTCAAATACTAGGTCAAAGTTTGTAAACATAATAAAGCGTTATACAATCGGTAAATAACAAATAAACTTAAGTTACAATATTTTGTTTTACTGAAATGTTTACGTCTATTTATAACAAGTTTATTATGTCTATTTGAGTTCTCACTCCGTTCGACACCCTTTTGGGAGTTAATCGTAATTACATTGAACTGTATCCCCGGCTAGCTTATTTGATTGGCCATCCAATAATACCGATACAGTCTTTGGAAAATGTGTAAGAGACATTTTCTGATTTTAGTACTGGAGTATGTAATAGTAATTACCTATATTTAATTTTGTACATTATTTTACACGCAAGAGCAAATAGCAATAAAAAATATCTTTTTGTGCAAACAGTATCAAAATTTTGGGTAAAATGAGGGTAAATAATTAATAATTTTAATGTGCATTTGAGAAAAAGTGGGGATATCTCGCTAGCTCTCTCGGATAACTGCATGTAAATAGTGGTTACGTCGGAGTCGTCAGTTCGGGCACGCCACGATCGTGGCGGTAAGTCCCGTGTTTGAGGAGTGGCTGGAGAGGCGGCATGGCGCCCTCACCTTCCGGCTGACACAGGTTTTAACCGGCCATGGTTGATTTGGCCGGTTCCTGTGTCGCATAGGCCGGCAAGAGACGCCCGGTTGTCACCACTGCGGCGACTGCCGCGACGTTGTTGAGGACACGGCGCTGCACACATTGGCGGTTTGCCCCGCCTGGGCATCGCAGCGCCGTGAATTGATCGCGGCAGTCGGAACGGTTGCCCTCTCGCTCCCGGCCGTAGTTCTGTCTATGGTCCGGGGTGAGAGGTCGTGGAACGGCGTCGCCTCCTTCTGTGAGGAAGTTATTTCCATCAAGGAGGCGGCGGAGCGGGAGAGGGAGCGTTTAAACCCTCTCCCCAACCGCAGAGCCGGGCGCCGGAGGGCGCGAGACGACCTCCAGCCACCATGAGGTTTGACCTGGGGGTGGCGGGCTTTGTGGGCCTGCCCGCCATCCGTTCAGCACCAGGTCCGAGAGGCGGCGTGCGTGTTCCCACGCGCGCCTCTGTGTCGAGTCCGTCTCCCCTCTAGGGGGGGGACAGTAGGGAATATTTAGAAGGTACCAGCGGGTAGATCTTTCGTGTAGTGGCCTGCCGTTTCATACGGCGGGCCGTAACCTCGGCGGGGTCGCGACTGCATGTGAAAGTGATTCGCGCGGCCCCGCTGATAGTGGTTTGTCGAGGAACACCGTGGTAGGTTTAGTCGGTATTCCGGGAGGTTCATTTTATCGTTTAACATCTTTCTTTTACCCCGGCGAGTCCGACATAACCCCTCCGCCCGCCCCCGCGGAGGGGTATGCGTCATAGCATTCCTCCACGTTAAAAAAAAAAAAAAAAAAAAAGAGTCGTCAGTTTGTGCCATGCATCCATTTTTAGACAGTTGACATTTACTCCTACTACCAGATATTAAAAGATAAGATTTTTTTTGAAAATTATCGTACATTCTTCGTATTTCAGAGTTTGAGTAATGTAACTACAGTCCAATATAGTCTAATTATAAAAACTATTAATCTTACTTCACTTCTAAAATCAGCAACTTTATTTCTAAAATCATTACAAGTTGAATTTGGCGTTGTCAAAATCGGAATTTTGATATCTCATTGATTTTATTTTATCACTAGCGACTTCGTCCGCGTAGATTTTAATTAAAAAGTGTTTGTCGCCGCGGAACCCAACTATATTTCTCTGCCCAAGTTACTTAAATGGCGTAGTTTTTATAGTGTAAAGCTAGATAATAGCATGGCTTACTCAAAAACAACATTTAAATACGCGTCGTTAGATTACACGCGGTCACAGAATGCGTAAGAAAAATAAAGATTCACAGCTCCTCCCCCGTAGGTGATAGCGTGATAATGTGTAGCCTATATGTTGACCCGACCTGTTAGTAATATTCATGCAAAATTTGAAGTAAATCCATGCAGTACTTTTTGAGTTTAGCCCGGACATAGATACAGACAAACAGACCAAAATTCTAAAAACTATATTTTTGACTTCGATATCGATTGTAGATCACGCCCCATTATTCTTATTATTCCCCGTATTCTTTTAAAAAATTGTTCACTGTACAGTTTTGACTTTCCTACGATTTTATTATATGTAATGATTATTCAGTTTTATTGATAGAAATGACTCTACTTTGTTTTTTGTTACTTACGTCTGTAAATTCTTCATTCACGCTGAAAGGTTTATTCTATTCTATTCTATCACATACACACAACACCATCTAGCCCAATCTAAGCAGAGCTTGTACTATGGGTACTAGACAATGGATAAACATACATATCTACCTTTTTTGTAAATACATACATAATTATTATACATAGAAACACCCAGAGCAAGATATCCATTTTCATTCACACAAATGTTGACTTATGCGGGAATCGAACCCGTGGCCTCAGACGTGGCAGTCAGTTACACTAACCACTATGCCATCGAGACCGACAAGTTTAGGGTAATTTTAACCTGATCTTACTTCAGAATGAACTCAACCCGGCTACAGAACTTCAACTACAAGATTAGAGACTATCTTTTTAGAGTCTTCTGCCTGAATGTTGTACTCTAATCTTATTATCTTATGTGGGGGCCAGTCAGTGCAGACCGGCGACACTTCGACCCAATGGGATCTTCTTTGTCGACACTCTCCTAATAACGACTGCCATAGATGTTCATGGCAGCCGGGACCAACGGCTTAACGTGCTTTCCGAGGCACGGAGCAGGCGATAATTGTCAATCAATACGCACATAATTTCGAAAAGTCATATAACTTCCGAAAGTCAGAGGTGCGCGACGTGGGTTCGAACCCGAGACCCTCTGCATTGCAGTCTGTTGGTCTCCCCACCGAGCTATTGCTGCTCGTTGTACTCTAAACTATTTATCGATTTTCCATAGAAGGATTTGTTGGCTACTATAAGGATTAAATTAATAATATAAACAGTTTACGTAAGATTCAATTGTTAAGAAAGTAAGTTATCAAGCTTGCAATAAAAGTTTTATCACTAAGAGATGTCAAATGAGAATACAACCATAATTATGATGGCAAGCAGTCAACATAGATAATGACCGCTTTTTGACACTAAGAACATTATAATATACTTACCATGGATTATGCAAATGCCGAAATGTTTTTTCTTGCTGTGCTACTTGCGTGGAAGACAAGATCAATGTTCTGGTCGTAATAAAATAGTGCATGCTAGGAGCTCTGGGTATTGTATACACAGTAGGGTTACCACTTAATTATATTTGGCTGTGATCTTTTGTAAGACCCTAAACGATACTATAATAATAAATAATATTGTCCTCCAGACCGAATTTCGGTCACGGCAGCCAATCTTAATGGAGACTGGCCATCTGCGCAGGTAATATTATACTTGTGCGTATGTGCGCAAACACAAGTCCACTCTCTGTTCCCTAACCCTCATGATCCGATGAGACGGATAATCCGACACGACCGGAGAGAGATCAGGCGCAGGACGAACGGCTTTACGTGCTTTCCGAGGCACGGGGGCGTCTAACACCACCAACTTCCTAACTCCGGGCTCGTATTGAGATTTCTTAACAGAAAAACCCAATACGTTTTTTGTTGGCCCGACCCGGGATTCGAACTCGTGATCTCATGCACAGCAGTCGCATTCACTACCGCTGTGCCACGGAGGCAGTAAACGATACTATACTGTGGATTCGATCCCCACACAGGATAAAAATTTATGTGATTCCCAAATAGTTGTCTCAAGTTTGGGAA
Organism: Catocala sponsa; assembly: GCA_963564715.1. Lineage (NCBI taxonomy): Eukaryota > Metazoa > Arthropoda > Insecta > Lepidoptera > Erebidae > Catocala > Catocala sponsa. The sequence continues at coordinate 13,017,303 of OY751352.1, forward strand.
TTCTTTGAGTTCGTTTGAATGTTTGTATAGTCCCTCATGACACAGAATTTACTCCCATTGCGGATGATGACATTTTCAAAAGAACAACAAAAAAGCAAAAGCTATTAACTGTATGAATAGATACAGATATAAATATGTATATATTAATTACCCAGATCTGGAAAAGTCTAGTCTCTAGTGTTACTTGAAACATTTTTATATCAGGGTTGGGAATAATCATCTCATCTCTTCTAAAAGATTAATTCTTAATATCAGCCCGAAGTAACTGTGCTGTAGAGAGCTATATTTTTTTATAATAGTATAATATGGCGCTTAAACGTATCCAACAAATTGTTGGTATAATAAATATCCCTTCAGAGACGTGTCATGTTTTTCATCTACTTTGTATTCGTATAACTAATATAATTTAGAAAGAACTATAACATTATAAATGTGAATTTGAGTTTGTTTGTTTGTTACGCTTTCATGCCTTACTACTAGACTGTCAATCATTTAATTTTGCATAAACGTTGTTCGGGGTACAGAAAAGAACATTATGGTACCTTTCATCCAGAAAAATTACTGTTCCCGAGGGATAGAAAATTGGCAAAACCTATATTAACGCGAGCCACAGGCTAAATATATAAAAATATAGTTTAAGAAAAATCTTAAGTGTTTAGCATATCTATTATATGTTTATCTAATACTAACGAGATAGGTGTTCTTCATGTGACCTTGTGACCCCTATATCTCGGGGGTCTTTTGACCCACAGGACCCATATTCGAAGTCGACCGAGGTATGATCCCAAGGTATCTGCACGCCAAGTTACAAGTCAATCGGTCTAGTGGTTCCGGAGCTATGCCTGTCACTAACAGACAGATTCACAGACCCACAAAGTGTTTTCATTAACCTCTTCGAAGAAGACTCAGAGGTTAATAGAAGCAGCGATAGCCCATTGGAACTACCAAGGGCGGACCGGACTACCACGCAGAGGTCTCTATTTCTAATAGTTCTACATAATGCTTTTGAAGATGTGTGAAGAATGCCAACCCGCACTGGACCAACGTGGTGACTTTAGCTTAGACCTTCTCAAACTGAAAAGAGGCGCATGTCAAGCAGTGGGACAGTTTACTATTATTTAAATATTATAAATCAGGTAAGGCTGCTTGTTTGAATGCACTAAGCCTTAAAACTGTAGTTCCTATATTTTCGTAAGGTAGTCCGTTCATTGCGAAAGAATATATGGGAAAAGTAACATCACGCTTCGAGTCACGAAAACGGAGCAGTAATCAAATTGTGGGGTAAAGCGTAAAGGACAGCTAGTATCATAATAAAACTATAACAACGGAGAGACTTTGGGTCTCTCCGCGTGTTCTACCGACTCTTTCACGGGGAGTGCTCTGAAGAATTGTTTGATTTGGTACCAGCGGCCCCTTTCTATCACCGTACCACTCGACAACGAAGCAGGGTTCATTCATATCACCTGGAAGCGTTCAATTCTAAGACGGTACGCTTTCAGCGATCATTTCTCCCACGTACGTGCAAGCTCTGGAATGAACTGCCAGCTTCGGTGTTTCCCGAGCGCTATGATATGTCCTTCTTCAAACGAGGTTTAAAGAAAGAAAGAAAGAAAAACCGTTTATTTGCCACAGATACAGTTCAAAAAGGAAATACATACTTACAATATAACTTAACATTAATTATTAGAAACCTGCAATCTGAGAGTTCTTCTTTCACGGTAGGCAGCGGCTTTGCTGTGTCCTGACATTGCTGAAGTCCATGAGCAGCGGTTACCACTTTCCATCAGGTGGGCCACTTGCTCGTCTGCCACCAAAGGCAATAAAAAAAAAAACAAGGTAGTGTCTATATATTGAAAACATTATTTAAGCTATTTGGAGAGAATGCAATGGTTTTAAAAGTTTTGTTGGCCTGTCGGTTTGTTCCGGCATCACCGTCGAACCATTAAACGTATTTTGAGATCGTTTTCATAGTTTGTTTATATGTAAGCGTTCATTGCATTTAATTCTGTTCAATAAAACGAGCAATATATTGTTCAATGTGAACCTGATAAATACCAGCACAACCAAAACATAGGGAAATGCAATTGCTTAATATATTGTATTAAATAAAAGTGATCGAATCTCTACAAGCAAATGTATTTTGTTAAACGAGTGATAAAAAATAAGCAGACGATATAAACAATGGCACTCAATTACAAACAAAAATATCAAACGCACAATTTACGGCAAAAATATTTTTTTCCTTTTACTACAAAGCCTTAGAAAATTTTGTGACGTCACTGCTTAAATCCTTAACGTGGAAGCATCTTATTGCTTATTCACCCATATGACCTTCTTTCCCTAAGCACCGTAGTACAAGAAATAATAGCATCATTTTCAAACACAAACACCATTCAAGTGTATTTTCCTTAACAAAATTCCAACCATCTTCGGAAATACGAAATTTAAAAGACAACATCTACTTGCGCTTCTGCACGTATCTACACTATGTCTTCGCCGGTAATAGACAGGGCCGGAATCAGACGTTTGTAATTATATAGATGCTGTTCCACGAACCGATACGCCTCGTTCCACTAATTTGTTTTGCCGACGCTACACGATTTTTGTACGAGACTTTGTTTTTGGATAAAATCTTTTCGAAGAAGTTTTTTTCGATTGGAGATCAATGGATGGAGGTATGCATGAATATTTTTAAACTCGTTTTCATGTATTTTTATTTGCCAGTTTGTCGTATGTGTAGATATATAAACTTATGTATATAATGGAGGAAGTTGACAGATGTGTATTACTTATACATTTTACTAATCACCTATTATGATTATTTTAAACTATTGCATTTTACTAGATGATAAATCACAACAGGCTGAAAGTGGTACTAGATGCGATGAAAGCAGAAAATGAAAATCTCAATACTTGATGATAAAGTCATAAGAAAGTCTTATAACTTTATTCGATCCTAGCCGGCGCAAACGTAACTGCAAAGCAGCAGTTATAGTTCAATGAAGTTATTAAAAATACGATGAAATATAGATAGAAAACGTACTATTCCTATATTGTAAAACATGTAAAGAACTCAATACAATACATGTTTTCTAAGGACAAAAGAGCAAAAAACAACAAAAGGTCAGAAAATCCCAAAACAATCTCGAACTACCCGCACAATTTTAAATACCTTATTTATTTTGTTCTTTGTCAAGTGCCTTCAAAAAAGTTCGTTAACGACGATCATGAATATTTCATACAGCTAGAGCTCTGCTTTACCCCTCAACTTTCAAAACTCGCACTTTATTACACCAAGAACCCTTGACTCGGGAAGTTTTCTGGATTTTTTTCTTGAATATCCTGAATTATTCATAAGCTGTCTGCTAAGTACTCGATATAAATATTCTCGGGCTGTGTTCGAGAAATCTCGTGTGGCCTGATATGTTATTAAATCTTATTTGAAATATTATGAAAGAATAACTTCCTGGGAACCGAGAATATTGCAGAAATAAGTACTCAATACTCAATATCTTTATTGTACTCCATATGTTATTTATAGGTGTTACACAATATCACAGTAAGTACAATATGGGCCCTGTAGGGCACGGCAATGTAGAAGAGAGTTCTTATGCTGCGCTAATTTAATTGTTATAGGATGTTTTCTATAAAACATAGCGCCAGGTTGCGTCTTTCCAGTGAATGCATACCAGTGCATACATAATAGTTTACCAGTGACTCTGCTGCAAGTGCTCAATATATCCCGGTTTCAAACCGAAACCGTGGACGAAAGCTAGTTATTCATAAACCGATCTTAGCATCACATATCCGATCCAGATTTTATGATTTTCTTTTCTGCCACTAAGCTAAACATATTTTTAAGTATGAATCATTTTGTACCATAAATCTAGATTATGTAAATAACTTCAACTACTCGCTACCTATTGCATAGCAATGAAACATCGTGTCATCAAAGCAAGTATAAAATAATATGATGTGAATAAGACCTCAATCGTTAAAATCTTTCTAAAGATACACGATCATAAATAACGATTGTATTATAACTAGCTGTCTACCGTGGTTTCGCCTACGTCAAAGATTACTGATTGAATTCCGGAGCTCGTAGCATGATATTATTTAACCTTCTATCAGGAATAGAATATCAAATGCAAAAAACATTTTTCTAATCCGAATGGCAGTTCCAGAGATGACGACAGACGCGTTAAAAAAACAAACTACAATTTAATTATGTTACATATACAATTTATCGACAAACAAAGACATCGACCAAGTTTTCTTTCTATCTTTCAATGTTATAGGTGCACGAGCCCGACTCTTTGTTATATAAGTCGTAAGAATTTTTAAGAGTCCCATTTTGACTAGCATAGCTTTTCACGATATCCAAACAACGTCGTGGGCTTTGATGTACGAACGGGAGTTCTTATAAACAGTAAAACATTTTTAGACTCGTCTGAGCTTACGTCGATGAACTTTCGGCGTGTTGCATTACATTACTGACCTAAACTATCGTAGTCCTAACCTTAACTAATATTTTAATGCGAGTATGAGTTTGTTTCTACTTGTGCTTTCACTGCTACTATAACTACTCGAACAATCATTATGACATTTGAAATTTCGCATACATGTTACCAGGGAATACATGTTTACAGAAAAGGACATAGTTTTCATCCAGAAACAACTACTATGGCCGAGGAATGGCAATTTATTGACAAAATCTAGAAAACCGTGAATGTAGCCGCGGAAAAAATCTAGTTAGTCATAAAACACATAGTTCAAATATTGCCAAACGACAAAGAGTAAAAGAAAAGGATATATTTCGGAAATTGAAGCAGCTAATGCATCCGTAAAAAGACAGTAGCTTATATCCTGAACACGATTCGAAATTTTGATAGCTTTCGTTCTTTGAGGAAGTTTGGAGATAACTGTACGTATCTTGTTCGGCAGTTCGGTTGCACTGCTGAATATTTACGTCCTTATTGGAGTAAGAACAAAGGATAAGGACGAGAGATAACCTTTTATCTTGTGAAAGGTAATGATCAGAAACAGCGATGAAATCTGTCATCGGATTGCTGGGATGAAACTTGTTATACTTGTGGTAGTATTTAATAGTATATGAAGTAGAGATTGATGTTCTTGTAAAAGTTCTTTTTCATTGTGATATAATTTGTAGCTAAACTAATATTTAAGTTTATAAACTAAGACCTGCACAAGTGATAGGAGTATTTTCAATCTTTTATAGTTATAACTAGGAATGTACTAATTGCTACGAGAAGAAATCGGATATTCGAAACCAATATGATTTACCGGGAAAATTTCTGCACTGTAATTATTGCTGCGACTGTTTATTTCTTTTCTTTTGCTTATAAGATCTAATGGCAGACGAGCAAGTGATCACTTGTAAGAAATTAATCACCACCGAGCCAACATAAAAACTGCCTAATCGAAAATCTTACAATGTATATACATACGTAGTCGCTCGAATATATGCTCCAAGAGTTGGACAAAGGTGTACCACATTTAGTCAGCTGTGGGTTTAGGTCCGTAGTCATAGGTGGCAAGCCTATAGAGATATATACCGAGCACAGATGCAGTCTTCGTAAAGCTACTAAAAATGTATTGACATAAAATTCAATACCCTTTGTCTGACCTAGAAATGCGACCTCCTCAGATTGCATTTCCATATCAGACATGTGCAGGGGAAGACCTCATCAATAGTCACATCAACTAACACTACGTCAACGAGGTAATCTAACTTAACAAGACATTGTCAAAATCATAAATCGAGCTCAAGACTTCATATTCTTCATTTATACAAATAAATAAAATTGAAGTGTCTATTTGTAACGTCAAAATAACAAAAGAAGCTTTTTCCTGAAGCATGTGAAAGTATACCTGTTACTTATACCAAAAAACCTTTTTTTAAATGTCTGTCTGTCTGTTTGTTCGGCTAATCTCAGAAACGGCTGGACCGACGGGACTTTCACTGGCTGATAGCTGATGTTATAAGGAGCAACTAACTTATTTTAGAAAACTAAAATTCAAAACTACTTATGACCAGTGACTTCACGTCAGGGATAACAGCTAGTTTTTAATATACCGTGCAGCTTAAACCGCCATCAGCTAATTTATAATACAACACAATCTGTGCCTGGATGGCACAGATTGTGTTGTACTCAATTCAAACACTATCATCTATGTAACTAATACTCCTCACAACTTGGGCCAGTAATTACGCTTAATACCAATGTCGCACTAGAATTAATACTAGCGGTATCAATGCACAGTCCCACAATGAGGTTATCAGTGGTGACTATTGATCAGCTCTATTTTGGATACAAAGGGCTTTGCCAGCCATTCATGCAGGTGGTTTAGACGTTACAAAATGAATAGATTTATGACAGATTAATATTATTTGAAAATGGTTTATGGAAAGTTTTCGAAATACAAATTATTTCGATTGCCGAATATAATAATATGCTTAATTTAACGTATTTATTGTCAGTTCTCAAATGTAATATCAAGTTTTTTTCTGCTTTCTGTCACTATCTGCTTGAGACATCCTAGGTTAGATTGCCGATTCAAGTAAACTGACAAAGCATTCGAATTTTTTTATAGATTTTAGTAGCATATTGCTAACCTGTCTAGGTGACGCAGGTGTAATGAATGCGACTACAAGAGAAAATTAGCCATATAAACTTTTTTGTAGCATAATCTTTGCCTTTGCTTTTTTCGGTCGGACAAGCGTGTATGAGGAATGTGATGAAAGCCTCAGAAGCATATCAGGATCGCAGCAAATGGAAATCTGTAGTCTCTACCTACCCCTCTGGGAAACAGGCGTGAATCTATGTACGTATGTATCTATCACAAGGCTAAAACGTTGAATATAGTTGTTCTACACATGTGCTTATCCTTCTAGAATATACAGCAAGGCGCTATCTCATATTATTTTTACATCACTTATAAAACTCACGACAATTTTAATAACCTAACATAATATACTTTTGTAAGGAGCCCAGCGGAAGCCATTAGCCATCCCAAACACCATTAACACGTAAAGTGTCCCTAAAATTTCTTTCTGGGATGTCGAAATAATCGCTTCGAAGCTGAAAAGATCTTGACGCCCGTATAGAAGTGCTAAAACCGTTTAGGCTTTTTCATCTTAAGTTTGTTTTTCTTATATGTATTTGTGATTTGAATTGCTCAAGTCAAATATTATATTACGTTTACGCAAATGTATATAACATTCGCGTATTAAAATAAATCTACTGTTTACGGATTTTGTCGCGGCTTATTTCTTACTAGCTGTTACCTGCGACTTTGTCCGCATAGATTTTAACTAAAAAGTGTTTGTCTCCGCGGCACACTATTCTTTTCTAAAATCAAAGTAGCCTAAGTTACTCCTTATAACATAAGCTATCTGCCAGTGACAATCCCGTCAAAATCGGTTCAGCCGTTTCAGAGATTAGCCGGAACAAACAGACAGTCAGATAGACAAACAAAAATTAAAAAAATAGATGTTTTCGTATAGGTTACCTTATATACTTTAATATGCATTAGATAAAAAGCTGTCATTTTGAAATTACAAATAGCCACTTCAATTTTATTTATGTGTGTAGATTTATTTAAATTACAACTTTTGCACTAGGAATAACTCTTGAGTCCCGGGGGACTTTACAAACATTTAAACAATGGACACAAAGATCACTCAGACTCGGAACAACCATTTGTGGATCACATACATTTTTGTCCCGTATGGGATTCGAACCCACAACACACGGCGCAGTGACAGCGGTGGGCATTGGCGAGGCGACTACTACGCCATCTGTCCAGTCAAAGTCAGTTTAAAAAAATACTACGCTTTGATGATTTAAAATGTGGTGTCTCCTACCAATTATAAATAGTCGCTGACCATTTACAAGTAGTAAGGTGTTAAACTGTGTAATGTGTTTCAGCTTTAAAACAACGTGTAATGAAAACCTTTTTTTCTAACACTTACTTATAAACCCTAAAATAATTTAACTTTACCAATTAACTTCTAGTAACTGGATATCCCAAAAATGTATATAGCTCTACACGAAATTAGGTCCATGCGTTTTCTGACATGCGGCTATTCAAACAGACACTCATCTAGACTAATAATCCTAACTAATATTATAAATGCAAAAATGAGTTAGTTTATTTTTTTGTTTGTTACGCTTTCACGCCTTAACTACTCAACCGATCAACATGAAATTTTGCATACACGTTGTCAGGGGTACAGAATAGGACATAGGATACCTTTCATCCGGAAAAAAATACTGTTGCAAATCTAACCTAAGCAAAATCTAGTAGGAAATATTTTATTTAATAAAATCAAGGGGTTGCTCCGGGAGTGCCGGCAGAAGTGAAAACTTGAATATTAACGTTGTGCATTTTTGATATTTTGGTATGGTTAGGGAATAATTTTGCACGAATTGCTTTAATTATCAGTATAAAAGTACTATTATTTATGTGGTAAAATACAATATTCATTTATTGCGCTATCGTACACAAACATGACAATTCTCCCTCCGTCTTACGAATTTTCGATCAGGTCACGAGTCCTGACGCGAGTTTGACAATTCTCCCTCCGTCTTACGAATTTTCGATCAGGTCACGTATCCTGACGCGAGTTTAACATTTTTACCCATCACAAAAAAGTGCACAACGCCGCTAAAGAAGTTTTCACTTCAAAAAGTACTATTACTAACATAACCTAACTTACTTTTACGCGAGCAAAGTCGCGGGCAAAAGCTAGTTATAGTAATATCACAGACCGTATTTCCATCTGACATATTGAAAGAACTACTTCCATTCCCCGTCAGCGTCAAGAAGCGAACTCCGTTCATACTTATTAACACTAATATTGTCCATAAGCTCATTACAATAGAGCGAGCGCACCGACTCGCTAACTGCACGCTGCGCTGCGGAGCTATTCTTGTGCAAATATATCTTCTGCTTGTTATGACTTGTTCTTACTTTGTTATAGCTCCTGCAGATTTCTGTTCACGTTTGTTTGTGTCTTTTATACTGATTTATGATGCTATGAGAATGTTATGTGATTCTACACTCGTTTTTGTATGCAAATCAACCGCGTATTTTTGAGGTTATCAATTTATGATATATCAAAAAAAAAACTGTTCAAATTTTGAAACCTAGAAATATTTCAAACTTTCAACGGTATGGATGGACTTTGACTTACATAATATTGTCTTCCGTTTACGCGAATGTTATACATTAAAATTAAACTACTTTCTACGAATTTCCATGCATATTTTATTTTAATAACTCTATCGTTACATAATTAGATTTTGCCCGGCTTCACTCGCTTTATTCTAGGCTTTGTCAATGAATTGCTATCTCTTGGGAACAGTACTTTAATTTTTCTAGGTAAGAGTTACCCTATGTCCTTTTCTGTACCCCTGACAACGTGTTTGCGAAATTTCATAATAATCGGTCGAGTAGTTAAGGCATGAAAGCGTAACAAACAAACAAACAACCTCAGATTCGCATTTATAATATTAGTTAGGATTTTACAGAAGGCTTACAGACTAATCAACTTACAGAATACATATGTTAATGTATGTGTTTCAATGAAAACAACAAGCCTCTACATATAGTACATTTTTACTTACCTCTTCGGAGACTTAGGCGTGTATAATAATGATATCAGCCCTGTATTAAACTGTCCCACTGCTGGGCACGGGTCTCTTCTCACTGTGAGAAGGGTTAGGCCATAGTCCACAATGCTGGCCTATTGCGGGTTGGCAGACTTCACATATCTTCGAAAACATTGTGAATTCTCAGAAATGCAGGTTTCCTCACGAAATTTTCCTTCACCGTTAAAGCAAGCGATAATTAACTATTTAATACGCATATAACTTCGAATAATTAGAGATGCGTGCCTTTGGGTTCAAACGCGAGACTGTCACCCTTTGGGTGACAGTCCAACGGTTTCCTACTAGGCTACCGCTGCTTAGGCTTGCGACTATTTAATTATGTACGGCCACATATACCTCGTAGCTGGTAAACCGATGGACATAACCAACTATCGTTTCGTATTAAATACAAACGCAAAATTATGCTTTAAATGAAACGGTTATTTTATTCCATTAGTGCATGCGAACATTATTTCAATGTATATCGTTTAGCATTAGTTTAATTATGAATATGGAATAACAATAATATTGGAATAATGTCCTTCATTGACGATTGGAATAATTTCATGCATTTGAATAAAACCGTATGTAAACGTTCCGTTTAAATAGTTTCATATTGTATTTGAATTATTTAAATAATGTTATGTAATTAGATTTGGTTTGGTTTTGATAATTTGTACATGCCGCTGTGTTCGGTGGGGCAAATATTTCACACCTCGATAATTGATTGGTTTCGATGTTCATTAGAGGTGGACAGGCATCAATGTGTAGTAATTTAATTATTTGCGATATTACATACTAGTAACGTGAACTGTTTAGAAGAGAAAACCGCAGCAAACGAGTTGGACCTAAATTCCGTTTTGTCTAGTTCCGCACTAAGAACAATACCTGTGTCGTGAGGGACTTTACAAACATTCAAAGAGCATGTACGTGGAACACCGAAACTTGAAATTAATATTTGTGAAACACACTATTTTTTTGTGATCCAGAAATAGTTACGTCTCGTTTTCTGACAAATATTTTTAGAATATTTGACGCTTCAGTCAGATTGCACTGGGCATAATCACAAACAGACTGATATCAACCTATCAGTCTCCTATTTGCTTAGCAGATGACCTGTGGTGCTACAGAATATTTTCTTACAGAATATCCGGCTTGAAATAGCCTTCGCGTTGTATTTCGTCATGTGAGTGAGGGTACCGGAGGTCCAACCGTCCCCATCCCTCCTTCTGGTGGGGGAAAATTTAAATGGAACGCAACGCACTTTTAAGTCCTCTGGTGCAACGGGTGTCCATGGGTGGCGGTAATCGCTTACCATCAGGCGATCCATCCGCTCGTTAGCGCCCTACACCATAAAAAAAAAATTAAAGAAGATTTTCTTGGCCCGTGCTGCTGCAGAATATTTTCTTGCAGAATAACTGAAGAGATTTGCCTGGCCGTTAATCGAACTTAAAATCTCACGATTATTCAGAAACAAGCAAGAACGTGTACAACTAACGAGGGAGTACACTTTCAGAATCATATTTGATTGCGTTAGAAAATAAAAATATACTTTTGTTTGCGCGATTGCACCCACGTCTATCATTGCTGCTCCGCTGCCATGGCTCGTGGCGTGATGTTATATAACCTATAACGTTATTTTTGGATAAAGTACCTTTCTAACTATGAAATAACTTTTAAAATCGTACTATTAGTTTTTGAGTTTCATTATGAACAAAAATACAAGTCTTTTCTCTTTATAATATTAGTATAGATGTATATCCCAGGATTGAAATGAAACATAAAATACAATACCGACATCCTATTCCTTCTATTTAACGTATCACATATTCTCTAATGTACATCAAAGTAATTGGATGAAAACAAAGTTATTAGTACGTTAGGTTGGCAACAGAGAAACTTGTCGAAATGTTGGTAGCCATGAATAGTTTTCATTTAAATTCGGAGTAAAGTTTTCAGTCGATTCCATACTAGGTACGTTTACGACTCATAAACAAAAAGGTTTAGGGTAGAAATGTAATCGCTTAAATAAGATTGCGTAATGTATTCAAATTTACTTTATGGATTAATTTGTCCTTTAACCTATTGAGTCACAACGGCACACCGGGCGGCTAGGTACAATAGGTTAATAGGTGCGCTGCGACTTAATAGGTTAATTAAATTAGTATTTTTAGCAATTAGCAGGACGCAGTGATGTTTCGTACGAGATTTCCAGGTCAGGTAAAATAATTGGGTTTTTCTGTCACGCAATTGTCAGTGGCAGCGAGGAGTGGGGAACTATGCAGGCAGTTAAACGGCAACTGGCTTACCGCCTGTTATGAAGGATCTAAAACTAGACATGGTGAAATAGACGTAGTACACCTGTACTTACCTCTTGATACATGACATGCATAAGACTGAATATATCAAGACTGCCTAGTGAGTCACCACACGCTTTAGTCATACATTTGCAATTTGCAAATTAGAAATGTCTACTATCTGGGAACTCAACAATAATTTTCGGTTTAAATTTATTCTTAGCTTAACAAGAATACTATTAATTTGTAACACAAAGGCTACGATATTATTTAATAAAAGAAGAAGAAATAAATTATACGAGCACAATATCGTATAGAACCGTTGATTTAGCTTTGACTGCACAGGTGGCACAGCTGGCAAGCGGTAGCCCCGCAGCTGCCGCCGAAAACCTCCTGCCTCAAAATAACCAGACAAAAAACAATACTAAATTGTATTGTGTCTGAGTATAATTTCATACCGTTAATTGTATGTTTGTATAATTCCCCTTGACGCAGAGTTCGACAAGGGTGGATAGTAACTATACCTTGTGCAGAACTTATCCATGTAGAAATAAAAAGTAAACAGTGATAAACAAGTATTCTACCGGTCTGATGGTACCCAAGCAGATTTCATAGCATAGTATATGAAATTGCCGTTTAGGTCCTTCATCGTAGTTTCTGAAAAAAATACAAGAGTTATTTGAAAATTGCATTTATATTTAACACTCTCACCGCCATGCGGTCCGCCGCCGGTCCGTACGTTTTCGAGTCCAGCACGCCACCTGTATGTTGCACTGAACTGTTTCTGTAACAGCAGGCCACGCACTACAAAATTAATATGAAAATGCGAGGTTACAGCAGACCGCATGGCCTGCTAGTAAAAGTAAACGGTGAGCCCGCCAGCCACCCGTATGGCCTGCTGGACTCGATATAGTATTTTCACCTTGGCGTGCACGGTTAGGCAAAGTTGAGGACACCGGCGGATCGCATGGCCTGCTGCACTGGAAAATTCTGTATAAGGGTGGCGGTGAGAGTGTTAAAGAATAGATTAATAATAAAATTAAATAACCATTTATACCATTTGTATTTAAAGTTATATAGCTTAGTATGCGTTGTTTCAATTGGCCGTAATTACATTATGTTTTTGTTAATTAAGGACAAACCATATTAGCATAAATACAAGCAACTATACATAAAAATACAAACATAGAATTCGAATTGGTCATTCAAAAAAGATTAACCATAAAGTTAGTCAATTAAGTATAAAAACCCCAACGTTACAAATTTTTTTCATTCAATGCGGCAACTTTATATTTAATCCTCTATATCATGACAATATTCATAACATCACTCCACGTAAGTTAGGCAGGCACTGTCCTCCAAGTTTGACGCTACAAATAATCACGGCATGACATGACACGACAGGGTCCCTGAAACCCGACGCTTCGGTGACGGAATTCCGCACCGCTGCCCCGACGCGTGATAATTCCCACACGAGCTATTTGAGTGGAATAATGCGTCGCCGTAAAGAAAAGTAAAGTGTTCACACTGGAGGTTTCGGTAGAATACATTTGTTGCATGTATTTAAGTCAACTTGCTAAATGTATTAAGTGTTTTTGGTTTGCGCATGGGACAAAGTTACATTCGATTGATAGATAGTGGTATGTGTTTCATATTTTGAGTTTTACTAAGAATATCATGGTATAATAAATACCGAAGAGGTATTTATACAAAATAAAGATATTTAATATATTTTAGTAGAATTGCTGTAACTTGGACGAGGAAAGACTGACTAAGAAAGTTTATAAGGCTAGTGTGAATGGAACAGTCGCTAGGAGAAAACCTAGGCCAGCTTTTCTCGATCAGATCGGAGGCGTTCTGGACAAAGGTCAGGTTAAGAGCACCTTGACCCGACGGGCGTGTATGAGGAATGTGATGAATGTGAATGAAGCCAGAAAAGTGTGTCAGGATCGTAGCAAATCCGTAGTCTCTGCTTACCCCTCTGGGAAACAGGCGTGAATCTATGTATGTATGTATGCTGTAACTTGTGATCATTGGTAATCCTAACTAATATTATAAAAGCGAATGTGATGAATTGTTTGTTTGTTTGTTACGCTTTTATGTCCTAACTACTCGGCCGATCATCATGAAATGTTGCATACACTTTGTCAGGAAAACAGAAAAGGGCATAAGGTAGGTAACTTCCATTAATTCAATAGTCAAATGGTTAAACAATAATAATTTAAAGATCAATCTTCTTAAAACAAATTTAATGTTTTTCAGTCAACGTTTAACAGCACCCACTATTAACGTAAATTATCAAGGAACACTTATTAATAAAGTAGACACAACGAAATACCTTGGTGTAACAATTGATAAGAATCTGAATAGGAAAGCGCATACAGAAAAGTTGAATAGAAGGATTAGTTCTTCTGCTTATGCACTCTCAAAACTCGCCCCTGTTTTAAACACTGACGCCCTTCTTACAGCTTATCACGGTATAGTAGGCTCCCTCTTAAGCTTTGGTGTCATATTTTGGGGGAATTCTACCAATAAAGACATAGTTTTTAAATCACAGAAGAGGTGCATTAGGGCCATGTTCGGTATAAAAACAATTGATAGCTGTAAACCCTACTTTATTAAGCATAAAATATTAAGTTTGCCTTCTCTGTTTATATACGAAGTAGCTTGTTTCGTGCACAGTAACCCTAAACTATTCAACAAACTGTCTGACGTTACAATACGCAGTCGTCGAGACAATGATAGATTATGCGTGATACGATCTAATACGGCTCTAATGCATAAGAGCATATTTTGTTTAGCGCCCATAATATATAATAAAATCACTAAAACAATTAAACAATACCCTACTTCACAATTTAATCTCCACCTCAAAAAAAATCTTGTAGCCAAGTGTTACTACAGCTTATCAGAATTTTTGAACGATTGCAAATAGTTACTTTTTATATGTATTTGTGTCAATGTTTGTTTATTTTTGGTTGTTTGTTTTTATGTTTTGTTTGAGTATTTAAAATGTTGTTGGTAGTGTAGTTTTTTAGCCTTTATCTCGTGCACTAAAATATATTTAATTAATTATTTTTAAGTTGGCTGTCTCGTGCATAAAAACAATTATTTTATATATAATTAATCTAGTAATAAGTTTAATAACGTTTAATTTCTAGTTTCTTTGATGTCTCGTGCATTCAAATATAATTTTTGTACGCCACAAGTGGCAAAACATGCAGATCTTATTTTAAAACTGACCACCATGTACCTACTAAATTGTTACTCATGTTTTACAAAATAAATATCTTTATCTTTATTAAAAAAAAATACTGTTTCCGAAGGATAGAAATTTAAGAAAATTTACAATAATGTGAGCATAATCTTGTACTATATAAACCTGATGCGGCGCAAATTGATAGAGACCTAATTATATGCTATGAACTGCAACTAGCTGATTGATTAATTAATTAAGTGATTGATATCATAGACTGAGATATAACCTTATAAGGCGATTATTTAGTTTTCAATTGATCTTGTCTTGTTATCCAAAAGGTAAAATCACAGACTATTAACACCTTCCAGACGAAAGTAAACCCACCAAGGTTTTACTTTGTCTGTCCGCAAATTCGTCCAGATTTACAGACACACAGGGTTGGAACTCCAATTATTAATACAATATTTTTATTCCAAATAGTATCAAGCTACCAGACGCGTAGTGGTAGTAACAACGACTTAAACTATTACGCAATTCGTCCAACATAAAAACAAATTTTATTATTCCAAACCTAAAGTATCAATGACTACCAATAAAAACATTGAACTACCGTCTCATTTCTTGCTGACACGTTTACCGAAATCAGACCGAAAACTCACTCAAAGAAAACAGCGTAGATGCGGCTTTGTGCTCATTCAATCGAAACATCACAAAAGGCCTGTTTTCTTACTGTGAAATAATAGGAAAATGAACGGTAGGGGTGTGGGGGTGAAGCAAACCAGTAGGCGTTGAACGGTTGAAAGGGGGGGGGGAGGGGTTGTAAGTCGAAGTAAATTAATTTTGTTGCTATATTTTCTATTCATGTTCAACGATTGTGTTAAATTGATTTGTAGCACTGATGTGTGTGTTATGTCTTTGTAACGGCATTCGATTCTGATTAAGTATTTATTGAATATTAGCAAATTGTAATCTATAAATAGCTGGGAATTATTGGAATATGTTCTGGTGTTAACAGCGTTATTGAGAGTTTATTGGAAATGGTTCGAGTTGTGTATTGTCTTTTACACAATATGCTGACATGCCAATAATAGTATACGAATTTGTACAATTGGAGATGTTTTATGTACATTTTCAGGCGACTTTTTATATTAATATAGTCTTGTAACACATACCCTGAAGTTACTGATATGTCTGTAAATTTAAAATTATTGATGTTAGTAATAATTAATAAAAGTCATTGAAGAAAATAAAAGTAATAACTATCTTTCTATTACCATTAAGTTATGAGTAAACGGAGTCTTTATTACAAAACACACAATAACGACAACACTAACTAATACACGCACACACACATACAAACACACACATACACACACACACACACACATTTACCTACACACATTATAGTGAGAATGATTTTAAGTAATCGTTAATTAAGTTACTATACTGAATTATTTCTGTAATAATGTTTTAGTTTTTATTAGCTATGGAAGAGCGTAGTCACCTGTCACAGGCATTGTTTGCTTACTAGGTGACTTCGATCACTACACAAAAAATGTAAATCTGTTTAATGAAAATAAAACAAATTATTTGTTTCTTGTTTCTCTTTCACGGGTATATTCATAATACGTTAGGAGTATACCCGGCCCTTTGGGAGGCTTACACGGAGACATGGGTCCAACGTGAAGAGGCCCTTCGAGAGTTTTAATTAAAGGTAGATGGAACACCTACAGCGGCACTAGCCGCAGCAAGCGTAGGACTATTGCTACGTATGGATTCTAATATATGGGCTATGGGTATGGGTGTTTGATGGACTGGTAAACAAATTATTATTATTATTAATAGTTTATACTCGAAATTATTTAAAAATATATAACAAGTACATGCCAAGACTTTTAATCGGTTTGTCAAACTCAGTATTTTTCATAGTATTTTTGCGATAGCCTAGTAGAAGACTATTAGTACACATCCCAAATCGTGGGTGATCCTACCATGCATGATCACCCGGTTTTAAACAGAGTGATTTTACTGGTAAAATCCTGTGTCAGAACTGACTTTACAAACATTCATACAACGGACACAAAGGTCACCCAGACAAATACTCTTTGTGGCTAACGCAAATTTTTGTTCCGTGTGGGGTTAAGCCGACTACTCTCGGCTCAGTGGCAATGGCGAGGCGATCACTTACATCATTACGCTATCCTTGCAGTCAAAGGTAGTTTAAGGTACGACGCACGTGTCATGATTTCTTATTTTTGTTAATAATTCTGTTCGGGAGTTTTTATTTACCCAACTAGCAACACAGCCAACCATCACTTTTAAATAGTGGGGTTATTGTGGAAGGGAAAAGTAACTCATCTCTTGGCGAATGATCGCTCGGCAGTGAGGTACTAGCATTCAACTGAGTAAGACGTTCTCAATAGTCCGTGTAATTGCTGTGAGTTTGGTAATATAGACACATAATATTTTAGACGAGTGTCTTTCATTACACATGTATGAATAAGTACGCTGAACATTGCCGGTCTCGGACGTGCAATACATTGGATTGTAGATTTCTCGGATTCTGGCCCGTTCCATTTGTAATAGTTCCACGATACACCGATTATCTCTTGTATGCACGTTAATTTTAAGCTAAACTTTAACCTATATTAATCGTTACGTATACACATAAACTCATGCTTATTTGTTCTCGAAGGGATAAGCAAAAGAGCATTACATTATATAGATTAACTACTAACCTAACCTAACAGAGATACTGTGTTCCGCTAGTTAAGTGAGACGTAAGAACTGCAGTGATGACGTAGTGGTTTAATTGGTCGCCTCGTCTGCGCCTAGTGTTCCTCGTGCTTCTGCGCACTGTGTTGTGGGTTCGAACTACGTACGGAACAAAAATTTGTGTGATCCACAAATAATTGTATGAAATCTGGATGTTTTTTGTATCCGTTGTTTGGATGTTAGTAAAGTTCTACGCGACACATAAATAATTATTTCTAGTGCAGAAGTATTTTTTGAAGAGATAGAGAATGCCTACATTTTGCTCGCTATCTAGGTCGCACGTAATAAAGGAGGAGGGCATATTTACAGAGTTCATTAAGATGAACTCTGTAAATATGCCCTAAATAGCATTAAGCTGCTAATTATTTTCTAATCGAAAAACGTCATAAAATTTTGCTCTATCCGGTGTTCGAACCCGAGTGCCAACGCATAACAACGCAATAAGGAATTACGTTAGGACACATGAATGCACTAGTTTCCTTTATATAAACCAAACTAAAATCAACTGACAGTGAAAAATCTGTCATTGGCTTTAGCCATAAATGGAAAATTTTATTCACTATTCATACATTCATGTGGCGATGTATACTGCGTGTAATAAAAGTGAATATAACCTCAATTTTATTACACATCGTTAAGCGTCATAAGCGGATATATATTCCGGCAACCAAAAATTTTAAGCTAAATATTTTTATGATAAAGTTTACGAGTGGATAAGCCTGCCGCGGCCTATTATTATGTGATGGTGCGAATGTGCTGGCTTGCCCAAGAAAAAACAAGGTTCTAACAGAAGCTCTGCGTAAGAATAGTAATTCTGTTACTGCGATTCGCCCGGTGAATAAAAATTCCGTAGGTTCTTAAACCTTTTCACCTTAACTATATAGATATCTTAAAAAGAATTAAAGTTCGGAGGAATGGAAAGGAATGGAGAAAAAGAACTATCATCCAATGAGTGAGTAATTGTAATTATAATTTGTAAGCTGTAGTTTCCTATAATTGATGGACTATACATGCTAAGAACTTTATTATTGCTTTATAATGTATGTTATTGTATATTCCTTTGTTGGAAATCCCTAAATAAATAAATAAAATTTGTTATTGTATTTAAACAAAAAAACTGTTTCTCTAGTAACTTCTGCCTCTCTTATTATTATCCGCGTATTGCGAAGGATTTGAAAATAGATTCGCCCTACCTTCTTTCTATGTTACACCTCAGAGTGCCCACCAGATCGGTTAGAAAACCTATTCTCCTCGATGTTCCTCACGGTCCCACTAACTACACAGACAACTCATTTTTTGTAAGATCAGCAAATCTTATCAACACACTGGTTGACTGCCCTGAACTTGATTTATTTAACACACGTCCATCCAAATATATCAACACGCTTTCCAATCAATGGTTTCAATCGGTGCCTTAAACGTTTTCTCAATCATTGTAATTAATTTTCCCTACATCAGCATTGTAATTGTTTAAAATTATTATATCAATGTTAATTTTGTATAGCAATATAAGTAAAATCTATCAAGCCTTAGTTAATCACATGCGAAAACATATAAATGGTTTATAGATAATTTATAAGATTTGTAAAATAGTAATAGAAACTGTTTGTTTTCCGAATAAAATAAAATAAATAAAAATAAATAAATAATTGGAACAATGGACATAAGGGACACTTAGTAGTTCGCATCGCGTGTGGGATTCGAACCTACAGCTTTCGGTGTATAGGCAGTAGCGAGATGACTACTTAAATCCATCAACCATCCATGCTAATCCATACTAATGCTAGTAATACTATAAAAATGATATATTTACGAGTAGTAGAGCCTCGCTGATTTCAGCATGAATGGGCCGGCTCGACCGGGGAAGGACTACCCTCTTACAGTATATCGACGTAAAATAGCAGTATTCATACTGGTGTGTTTCGTTCGGTGAGTGAGAGTGCCGGAGGCCCAATCACCCCTTTTGCCCCATCCCGCTTCTACACTTAATGACTCCTGAAAAGCAGTACGAATTTAGGTGGAATTTGCTATAGATTTAGATCAATCTACGAAGAAAGATATGGGTATTACATTTTATAGA
This sequence comes from Catocala sponsa, assembly GCA_963564715.1. Classification (NCBI taxonomy): domain Eukaryota; kingdom Metazoa; phylum Arthropoda; class Insecta; order Lepidoptera; family Erebidae; genus Catocala; species Catocala sponsa. Next base: position 13,037,331 of record OY751352.1, read on the forward strand.
CATGCAAATATAGTTACGGTTAACATTTAATTTTATGTGGTATAACCACATAAACAATACTCAATACTAGCTTTTGCTTGCGGCTTCGCTCGCGTAAAAATAGGTTAGGGTACATTTTATAAAAATAAAATATAGCCTATGTTACTCGGTAATAATAAAGCTTTCTAAAGGTGAAAGAATTTTTAAAATTGTTTGAGTAGTTTCTGAGTTAAATCATTACAAACAAACATACAAAAAATCAAATCTATCTCCTTTATAATATTAGTATAGATAACATTTAAATACATGGCTAAATTATTGAAACATTTTCCATGAGTTATAGAATAGGTATTGCTAACATCTTTGGACAAAACAGTATAGCAAAAAAATACACGAGAGAGGTCACTAAAATAAAGTTTATAATCATATAATTGAAGTAAGTATCGCCAGTAAAAGAGATATTTATATTATCATAATGTTATTAAAACATTTTTATTACATAAAATGTCTACATTGTAGGCATATCTCTTAGTATTAAATTAATATATCTACATTATACGAATTTTTACAAACTAAAACATTTCGGTGTAATTATTATCTTATTACTTAATTTAGTTGCTTTGATACTACGCTTATATAAATTATTCTGTGAAGAAACGTCTTTTTAGAAAGCGTTTTTTTTTTCAAACCTGAATACCACTGCTTTACTCTGAAAGTGAGACGATTATTTATATTCATAGCAATAAGGCCTGATAACGGTAAATATTATAAAGAACGATTTCCTAGTGGAAGATCGGGGCACCCGCACACAGAGGTCTTGAGTTTGAATCCCAAGGTGGGCAACTCTGGATTTTAAAAGTACATAACTTTGCGTATGATAAATTTAATTACCGCATCCATGCATGCATTATGCTTTAACGGTGAAGAATAACATCGTGAGGAACCCGAAATGTCTGAGAGTTCTCCATAATGTTCTCGAAAATATGTGAAGAAGAGGCCTGTGCCCAGTAGGTGGACAGTTTATATCGCACTCTTAATAAAATAACGACTTAACTTGAAATTTGGAAGTTAGGCAATTTTAACTCTAATTATGTGACTATAATTCTAATATTATATTTTTGTTACGTAATTGCAACGGAGTTTAAATTTGTTCAATACAACATACTCAGATAAATCTCTCTTTTATTAAGCCTGCGATATACAGGGCTGAGATTATCATTAATATCATAAACATAATAATATCGACCTTGTTTATTTAATAATAAAATTTATAAACACAGCAAACCATATGATATTTTCTATGCTACATAGTTTTCGACTCATGATAATAAATTACAATATAAAAATATTCAAAAATTATATTGATATAAGATCCCAGAAAAATAAATAACTAGCACGATTAACAAGAAATTATTTAAACAGGTGCGTATCTTCAAGTTACATAGACAAATCAAATCCATTATATCCCATTTCATATTCACGAACATGCCTTCCATTCAAAAGTTTTATAATTGTTTAAAACACTCACAATGAAAATGTAGATAACAATTAAATTGTAACAGAAATCCTGAAAGTTCCATTACTGTCATGGCGTCGCTTGTCACGTGACGTCACAGACGCCATGTTATTGTTGTGTCGCGTTCCGAAATTGCCTGCTTTTGTCGCCTGCACGCGCGAATCCACTCCGAATACCCGTAAAAGCGCTATTTCTCAACCGATAGTGAACGTTCGGGTTGAACGGATACACCCCACCCTCAGGATATAGGGGGAAAAACGAAATGCATTTAGTCGTTTTCCCCCGTTTTTAGCCATCATTGTAGTTTACTCGGTGCATTGTGTCTCGGACAATGGTCTGACACGATTGTTTTCATCAATTCGATTGTCAACCGAGTTATGATTTAGTGAAACAAAGGCTGTTTTAATACACTTCTGTTAGAAACTGTTAAAGGGAACGATACGTTTGAGGTTGTCGTAGTTCTTTTCAGTTGAATTAACCGTTTCAATGGGTTCAGCATTTTGATTGTCACTATTGTGAAAATGTATCAATTTTATACGGATTTTATCGCGGTTTATTTTAATAACAAGTGTCGTAGCAGTTTTAGGTTATTGTGTAACATTGGCGAAGATGTGAGATAATGTTATCGCGCTTTTGTTTTAAGTATTTTAATAATAAGGTTTTCATGTAGTTTTCTTGTAAATGTCTTGATTTTCGTGTTTGGTTATTATAGTGTCTTTATATATACTTTTATGGGACGAGCTGTATGGTGATACAGCTCGTCCCATAAAAGTATCATCATCTATCTTCTCACATATTTCACAGTGTGGTAACACTGTGAAATATGTGAGAAGATAGATGATGTTCAACATATTTTGATGGAATGTGTTCAAAACAGTAATTGTATAGATGTTGGTATAAAGTATACTCAAGTAACCAAAAAGCATTGATGTTTTGTGAATTGGCCAATTGGCCACATTAAATATTGTAATATGACTATTAATGTATGTAGATAATGATAATAATAATAATATTTTATTTGCAATAGACACATATACAATGTAAGTACTTAGTCAATATATTTTATATTATGCTGAAAATTGGTTGTGTTATAATGGGACTGACATAGTGGAACAAAGGCTGTTTTAATGTCATATAAGTCTCCAAAAAATAAAAAGAAAAAACATATACTTGCTTCTTCTTAAACTACATAATATATGTACATAAAGACACGACGGTGGCAAATATGCGTCTATGCTTTCGGTTGATCGTTGATGTCAGGCAAACTGTTAGTGATAGTTTTTCTGTCACGAAATACTCATTAACAGCGTGGAATTTAGAAATGTGACTGATAGATGGTAATAATCCTAAAACACGGCTAGTGAAATGTAGGTGTAGTATATCTGTCACAACCTCTTAGTATATACAGGTGTGAGGCTTTGTACATACGTACATATTATGTATACCAAACCCGCAAATAAGAACCAGACTCATAAACTAGAAATAAGAACCAGGAGGGAAATTAGAAAAAGAACCAAGTATAAAAACAAAGTAAAGAAACATGAACCAAAAACAAGAACCAGTGAACGTTTACTATTAGAGCTCCATTATAGTCAGCGATTACTGTAGCCTTACAGTGCTTGCAAAACCGTCAGCTCACCATTTCCTCTTTTGAGATATACAAGTGTGAGTCTATGTATGTAAATAAGGACCTTTTAATGAGTATATTTATCAAAATTCAAACACAATGAAAAAAGCATTATGACTGTGCCTCAGGATCCCAGCGTTAAACAAGATATTAAAACAGATATTAACCCTTAACTGTAGCCGTGGGTCCAATGGACCCACTTCCAATCATTAAAGTGCTGCAAAACACGCCGCGTGCGACGTAGCTCCCTCCGCCTCTCAGTACCTTTCTGCAGTAGGCCGCAGTGCACGCTGTGAGACGGACGCGTTTCGCTCGCTAGTATATAGGTGAGTAATCGCTTTTGAGTGGGTCCAGTGGACCCACAACTATAGATACGTGATTTTTTTGTGTTTATTACTTTGTTTGATTTTTTGTTTTATTTCAGTTTCTAGTCCAAGCAAGTGCAAACAAATGTCTGGGAATCGAGAAAATTTAAAAGGTGGTGTTGATACGGTGGATCAGATGTATTCAGTGTACTCATGCAGTCGCAGAACACGTCGTTGGCCAATGTCTATTCTTTATAGGCTGTTGGATATGAGTGCGCTGAACTCATTTATTATTTGCCAAAGCCATGAAAGAGCTTCAAAGATAACTCGTATGGTGTTTTTGAAGGGTCTAGCTAAGTCTTTGTGTGAACCCTATATGCAAGAAAGATGCTATAACCCAAGACTGCCAACACAACTCCGAATAAATATTTCTACAGCTCTTGGGCTGCCTCTAGTAGCACCAGACCCTGGAGAGAACCAAAATTTAGATAGAAATAAGAGAAAAAGATGCTCATTTTGTCCGCCTGCCCAGAGAACTAAGACTGTGCATTTATGCACTAAGTGCAGACAGCCAATATGTATGACATGTGCAAATACTGTGTGCAGTTCATGCCTATAATTTAGGTTAAGTTAAACCACTGTCAGAATTTTTATGCGAGAAGCTAGATGTTTAATTTTCTTTTGTTTTTATTTGTTATACTGTTAAATTTAAGGGAAGTGTTTCTTTTTTGTTTTTGATACCTTATATTTTTATTTTTTTATGTTCACTTGTTCTTAATTAAGACTGATTTTTTTAAGTGCCTTTAAAAGATAAAAATATATGTTCCTATTACAAATATTTAATAAGAAAGCCATTACCAATGTTTGACTAAGAATATAAATAAATAAAGTACAAGAAATACAGTGAGTTTTGATTTTTATGTCCATTTAAAAACACGTGGATCTCCTGGACCCACAACTATAGATACGAGATTATTTTTCACCACTACAGTTAAGGGTTAATGCAGAAAAACCAAATTTAAACATCCATCGTTCTCACAGAATTGCAAGCATTCTAACAGTACGTCTGGCTAGCCATCTGCAAACAAGTCACAGTCAGGATTGGCACACAGAAGAGCATTGAGTGTAAAAAGGGAACGCGGTATTGATATGACTTAGCATGCGCCGCGGTGCGACACTACGAACTATGCAGGCATGGCAAACAACGTGTCGAAAGGACATGTTTGCCGTGTCCAATGCGACGATAGCTGTTGGCTACAACATTTTTACAATTTTGGTATCTTTCTCTCGAGCCCGGTTAATACTTGGTCAGTATTTTTTTTATTAAATGTGTTGTATTGCTTTATAATTTACTTGCTTCTCTAACCAACTAATTTTTTAACATTTAAGCAAAATAAAAAGTAATTTGTACATTAATATCTTCCGTATCATTAATATATTCGAAACGATTACAAAATTTGAATTAAGATTTTTATTACTTGTTTATGTTTTATCAACGATAAAATAAAAACTCGTATCTTAGGACATTTTAGACAGTAAATCATTGCAGTTCAAAAGATGAAACCCTTTAAAGGACACACAGACAAATAGACATAAATTGATAATAAGGACCTATTTTCATCATTTTGTCATTGATAACAGGATTTAAAAACCTAAAATAATATATGTATCTTTGACCATAAATATCAATTAAGCAGTGACGTAGATAGTGACACAAATGTTGACTTTCAATTTAATGTATATCATGAAGAACTTTTTATTTTGGCAAGTCTCTGAATCTTTTAATTAAAAAATATGTCCCACTGCCTAATTATGTTTTTACACCAAAAACTTATTAATAATTCATTGACACCTTTCTTAGTAAGCGACGAATTAATTATTAATAAAACCTGTATTTTGTTGAATTGCAATTATTTCTTTACATTTATAAGCATTGAAGATAAAAATAAGAATATATTTGGTGTTTCGACGTTGCTTCAAATTTAATTTAGCAAAAGCAATCTATTTTAGACTGTTTAAAAATTTGTCATTCCCCTCGAGCGCTTATAAATTCATTGACACGAGTGAGCTTTAAATATTCATTTATTTTGACAAATCAAAAGATTAAAAGCTCTTGGGTTACACTTGAGTGGTGCCCGATTTTTTATCATTCCAATCTTTTATCTTCTTTTGACTTTTGACAAGAACAAAACCTTTGATCGTTTAATTCTTAATCCGTATTCTGTGCATCAATTTCCCGTCCAATTTGACAATTCTCGAACATTCCACAGTCTCAATGTTGGCCTTTGTACCCCAAAACACTGATTTAATCTTTTAAGGCACTTCAGCCATGAAATAATCTCTTGTCTAAAATTTCTATTTAAAAACAAAACGGGCTTTGGGCTTGGAAATTTCGCTATCAGCAATTTGCGCTACACACGGGTATGTGCCTAATTAACCGTAACCTTTGTCCATTCCGAGTCACAATTACATAGAATTAAACGCGGCCTAAAATAATATTGGAGTAAATGCGACAAAGTTCTGAATACTGTTGGGGTTTATTGTAGGGTTGTGTTACATTAGGGAGGGTAACTCTCATACCCATATTTCGTTTGCTCCAGATTAGTCAGCACAATCTACAGCTCTACTAGTCTTGCCAATTTTGATACCCGTTTTGGATGTCTTCTGTGTCAATTTGTAAGGCTTCTATAGATTGCACTGACTCATTGGGAGTGAAATCAAGGTTATAGGAGGAGCTTGTTGCTGGGTAAGGGTACGTCCCGACCGCTGGTTTCAATAAAAAGGTTGCAATTAGGCCGGGCGTCAGTTAACGCGCCTATTAATGTATAACAGAGGTGCTGTTTAGTTTTGTTTGCCAATTTTTGTGGAGTGTACTGAATTGGTTTTGGGTGATTCGTTTAAGTGGTAGTTGATTTGTTTTTCTTTAGTGAAATCGATACAATAATTTTTAATTAGAAAACGTGTGAAGTGTTTTTATTTGTATTGTTTGGGTTTCTGGATTAACTTTTTTAATTTTCTATATATAATTTTAACATTAGAAGGGTCATACAAAATTACTTTGGTCGTTGGACTAAATTTGGTTTTTTTTCTGTTAGGTCATTTGATTAAGGAAACTTTTTTTGTGTTTAGTCCTCTTTCATCTCAATGATTTTAAAGATTTACGCAATAAGCGTTATTGAAAGTTATAAGAAGTATTTTTTTAAGAAACCTTATTTATAAATAAGTTTAGGGTTCTCTAATTTATTGTTATAGCAGCGACAGCCCATCTAGGCTGTCGTCCGAGGAGACCGTTAGATTACCACGCTAAGGTTAAAGGTTCGATTCTACGGTACGTGTATTTGACTTGTGAGTGCAAATTCTTATTTAATAATTTAGTAAAAGAAGAAACATAGTGGGCAACCTGCACATAGAAAAGTATACCATAATGTTATAGAAGAACTGTGATATCTGCCACCAAACACTGGGCCGCCGTGGTACTACTGACTGATTATGATAGAGAGAGAAAAAGAAAAACGAGAGGAGATGAGGAAGAGAGAGAGACAGGATAAAAGAAAGGCAAGGGAAATTACACACATATAGAGAGAGAAAGCAAATCTCTTAATAAATATGAGTATAAAATATTCTTTGCCTAACCTATTTCAACAGGCACAATACTTAGTTATGTGTAACAATAATATACAATCCGACTGCTGCTTCAGTACATGAATATGAGACTAACTAACTAACACGTGATTCCATCAAAGCTTATTGAAACATTGTTACAAGATAACTGTATCATACATGATCAGCTCTATCAACAACGATAAGGCTCCCTCAACAATTTCACAGTAAATCATGCAAAGTTACCAAGTTCTCTCAAAGAACGACAAAAACATGTTATTTTAATGAAAAGTTGCCAAGGAAAATGTAACACGGAAACATTTCTGTGCCTTCTGAGCGCGGGACATCTTAATTTGCTGAAAACTCAAACTTAGCATTGAAAAGGTATACGTTATTATTTCCGACGTCGCGAAGCTTTCGGGAGTTGGTCCAGTGGACGAGAAAGAGCGTTTATATAGCGTATAAAAGTAAGGTCATAAACGTTTTTAGGATGAAAGGTACCCTATGTCCTTGACAACGTGTATGTGAAATTTCATGATGATCAGTTGAGATATTAAGGCGTGAAACCATAACAAACAAACTCACATTTACATTTATAATATCACTTAAGATAATATGATGCACGACACGGGCAGTAATTTGTAAATATTTATTACCTTTCAATAATTAATCGAGATGAAGACCCGTTACCTAATATTATATTAAGTAAGTTCATATTTAGATAATACTTAAAATTTAGAGTCTTATAAAGAGCCTAATATGAAAGCAGGAGACAGTAGGTATTATGTGGCGATTACTACTGACAAGAGATACGTGCTCAAATAAAACAAAAATAAATAAAGTTTAATAAACTATAACCCGACTACGTAAAAAAGGGGTCTAAAATTACGAATTTAAAATTTATATAGCCTATGTCACTCGGGTCATTATTACGAATCTATTGACACCTCATTCATTAAAATCGGTTCAGTAGTTTAGGCGCTGCGGTGGAACATACAAACATACATACACAGACTGCCAAAATCATTACTCTTCCTGTTGGCTTCGCCGTAGTCGGGTAAAAATGGCACGCAGCAGATACGTTGGAAAATCTATTGATTGCAGATTGCACCTAGGTGACTCCGGCGTCGTTTAACGTCTCATGGTTGTAGGGTGGAATAATTGTTGGTGGCTATTGTAATATATTACTGCAAAGTCCCAGTGACACAGGACTCGACAACAAAAGTGGGAGTTAGCTAAACAACCACTCCATATCGTCAAACGGACAGTCAGAAAAGAACTATACCCAAATTTTGCCTTTAGATCCTGGGTAATAGGGAACAAGGCTATTACCATGTACCAGGCATAGTTTCAGAAGCATGAATTCTTGAGCTAGAAATATCCATTAACACTTTGCATGACCCGGAAATCTAACACGAGATCTCATGAAACGCGCCACTGAGACTGCCCTTTAAAGGATACATAGCTAATTACATATACTCGTATAAATAAATTTGACAAAAATATTCAAGCGAATAAATTTCGGTCATGTTCTTGTTTGATTGGTTTCCCTTGTCAATGGGAAATATAAATTGTTTGTTCACTGTTTGACATGTGACATAATGAATTCGTTTCCTCTTTCTATTGCTCGCGGTCAATTTAGATACATGACAAAAGAGATTGCTCTAATACAGGCCAATATTGCGTCCGTCATTGATTTTGTCTTAAACATTTATTGAAAATCTTTCTTTGGAATTATGATTACACGAATATTTATTTTATTCTAAATCAATCGTGGGCATAAAAGTAATTGAAATACATAAATATCTACATCGTTTTGGGACACGGATATTTTTTTAAAGTAACTGTTTGTTTTGACTTGAATGAAATTTACGCTGCCTTATATAGCTTTTTGTTATAATTAATTGACTTAATATAGGTTTTTTATTATTTTATAGCTAGATTATAATAATATAGATTCTTAAAATGTGGTGAGCCTGAGAATATAATGGCCCACCGGCCTCAAGAACAAGGTCTAAGCTGCACGTAGTTAAGACTCCAAAGACAGGACCACATCACAAATGAGTGCCGTGTCTCTTATTATTATAAAGAAGTACCTTTTGTAAGTGGTAAGTGGTGTAATGATTGCAGCCCCTTGCAGACCTGATTCGTAAAATTAATAATATGAATACATGGCGGTATAAAAAGAGTGGCCGGGATTTTCTCGCCTGTCATAGGTTTTGAATATGGTAGCAGGTAAATGTACGTGACTTTGCTCTTAGTAGCACTCTTCACTTCATTAGCTTTCACTGCAAAATCTTTATATATTTATAAAATCTTTATATCTTCTGTGCGTGTGTTTGTAATTAAACTCCTCCTAAGCCGCTGGACCGACACTAATGAAATTTTTTGTGTGTGTTCAAGTGGATTTTTTTTTAATTTTTTTTTATTAGGATCTCCAACAAAGAATATACACTTTAATTTAGACGGTTAAATTGCACATAAGAATTTTAAATGTGTACTCCTTCAGTTACAGGAGACCACAGAATGCAAGGATATTTTACAACTAAGTAACTTAAGTGTAAAACAATTTATAGCTAATATTAAAATTTGGACAAAACAGAGAATAAAGAGAGATTTTAAACAATGATAAATTGTATAATATCTAAGTACTCAAGGATTCAAGAATGGTTTAGATTTAGTTTTATTTTAATATTTTTTTTCGTGTGGAAAGGACAACGTCTGTCGGGACAACTAGTATCTAATAAAAATATTATTATATTATTCAACGAATCACTACCAAGTAAATGCCTACTAGTTGTACCTACAGGCATTTGTAATAAACTTGGTAAATATGAGATTGATCACGAAAGATATGTTTTTTTACCAAAATAATCAGATCTTCCGTGATACTGACGTGACAACTTCAACTACTACTACAATCAATATACAAATGGGTAGTATTTAACTGCACAGCAAAAAAATATTAATTGCGCAGCAAAAGAAGCTAATTGATCAGCTACTCATGGTCAGAAAACTTTAAAGAGATCATACTAAGTCGACGAAGCCCCGCTTCGCAGGGCTCCTATTTTTGGGTGGGTTTAAAAAAAGGAACCTAACATAACCTAACACTTCCGAGACGGAAAGCAGTGACTTGAGGCGTATAGATGCTCGTTATGTTGTGCAATATTTGCTGACCAATTAGTATTTTTAATGATCATTATATTTAATCCCTATAGAAATTAAATCTTACCTATAAGTATAATAAATAAAACACAACTTAAATCGCAATGGCTAGACGCATTAAAAAAGAAAAATAATTACTCGGCTACATTATGATCGATGATAACCTTACTAATATTATGAATGTGTGTTTTTTTGTTTGTTTTGTTGTGCTTTCACGCTTTAACTACTCGATTGATCATCATGAATTTTTGCATACCTTTTTTCAGTAGTACAGAAAAGGATACTGAGTACCTTTCATCCAGGCAAATCTACATTAACGCAAACCAAAGCCGCGGTAAGAATTTCGTACATTTACAAATAAGTCTGATATTTTTGATTTGATTTGAAATTGAACAGAATATAGACCGCTATATCTCGAGTTCGATCCTAGGGCGCGCATCTCTGACTTTTCGAAGTCGCGTATTAAATAGATAATTATCGCTTGTTTTAACGGGTAAGAAAAACATTGTGAGGAAATCTGCATATCTGAGAGGTTTCCATAAAGTTCTCGAAGATATGTGAAGTCTGCCAACCCGCACTGGGCCGCGTGATGGACTACGGCCTAACCCTTCTCACACTGAGAAGAGGCCCGTGCCCGACAGTGGGATAGTTTAATACAGGGCTGATATTATTATAAATCGCTATCTCTTTCAGTTTGCACGTTCATAGCCGTCGGCGTTACCATCGAGCATCTTAACTCTATTTGCGCAAGATGTGTACTCCCGTGAAGTTGAGACGCCTCCCGTCTGATTTTAATAGTAACGATCATCAGCTACGTAGAGCTGCGGCTTTGACATGAAAATTGAAGATTTCGCACTAGAATTGGTACAAGATTTATGAACAAAGATATGTTTTACTTTGATGCCTAATGTTTTAAGAAGATTAGATAATTGATTGTGATACACAAATTTTATATGACCAGATGGCTGGCCTTTATTTTGCAGAAAGAATAAACATTGCCATTCAACGTGGCAATGCTGCTAGTCTTCTGGGCACACTACCGGTCGACTGTGATGCGGAGGAATTTTATGACGCCTATTAGAGGCTTTTAGTTTCTTTTTCTTTCAGTTTTATAATATTTTAGGTATAAGTTATTTTTAAAGAATTATGGTTAGTGGTTATATGTACATATTTACACAATAAACTTTATTCGTAATTTTATATTCTAATTCTAATATTATGAACGGCACGGATGGCGTAGCGGTTTATGTGGTCGCTTCGCTACCTTGAGAGTTCGATCCCCACATGGGACAAAAATGTGTGTGATCTACATTACAGTTATTTCAAGTCTGGGTGTTCTTTGAGTCCGTTGTTTGAATGTTTGTAAAGTCCCCCGCGATACAAGAATTATTCTTAGTGCAGGCGTTGTCTATTATTCAAAGAGAAAATCAGAGAGATGCTGCGAATGTGAGTTTATTTGTTTGTTATGCTTTCAAGCCTTAACTTCTCGACCGATCATCATGAAATTTTACAAAGACGTTGCCTGGGGTACTAAAAGGACATAGGGTACCTTTCATCCAGAAAAAGTACTGTTGCCGAGGATTATAAATTTATTGACACATTATACATTAATGTGAGTGAAGCCGCGGGTAACATCTAAAACATCATAGTCGGAGATGTTCGCAAACTTCGATGATTTCTATGCTATTAAGCGTGAGTGAGCTGCATCCTTGATGCGTCAGGTGCGGTATAGCGCTAATGGTCTAGCTGTTATAACTGAGGACTTTAAAGGCAGTATACGGAGACAGTGGCTAAGTGTTCAAAAGCCAGCTGCCAGGATAGTCCCCATATTATTATAATATAAAATATTTTTCTGGTTTCTGCTCGGCCTCGATGGCGTAGTGGTTAGTGTAACCGACTGCCACGCCTGAGGTCGCGGGTTCGATTCCCGCACAAGTCAAACATTTGTGTGCATGAACATGGATGTTTGTGTTGGTCTGGGTATTTCTATGTATAATATGTACGTATTTACAAAAAACAAAGTATATAATATGTATCTTTATCCATTGTCTAGAACCCATAGTACAAGCTCTGCTTAGTTTGGGCTAGATAGTATTGTGCGTATGTGATAGAATATTATATTATACTAGCTATGTTCTGTATAGTTTGGAATTAATATTTATTATTATTATATTCTTTATTTATTACAGCGAAAACTTCTTTAGGCGCGTTGAGCACTTCTTGGGTGAACAAAAATCATGGAACTCGCGTCATCGTCACCGAAAGCTTTCCATTTTTGAATCATTTATGGTTTATAAAGAAGTGTTTATGATCAAGGATTAAAGTTTTCACTTCTATCGGCAGTCCCCAAAGACTGCCCCAAATTTTTTTTATTGATGACACACTACTGCTGTATTAGGGATAATCCCTGCGTCGCGGAATACTACCAACTTTCAAATACCGAACACTAAGAGCACCCAGATTCGCAACAACTATTTGTGGATCGAACACACAACACTCGACGTGGTACCAGTGGTGAGGAGAGCATTTATGCCACTACGCTATCTGTGCAATCAAAATATACAAATACATATTTAAAAATGTAACATATATCAAATGTAACATATATATATATATATATCAAAAGCGGCATGAAAGTGGATATAGTGACAAGAATAGAAAAGGGTATGTTAAGCTGGTTTGGACATGTAGAAAGAATGGACGAGGAAAGACTGACTAAGAAAGTTTATAAGGCTAGTGTGATTGGAACAGTCGCAAGAGGAAAACCTAGGCGAAAGTTTCTCGATCAGATCGGAGGCGTTCTGGACAAAGGCCGGGTTAAGAGCTCCTTGAATCAATGGGCGTGTATGAGGAATGTGATGAAAGTGAATGAAGACAGAGAAGTGTGTCTGGATCCTCTGGACCTCTCTGGGAAACAGGCGTGAATCTATGTATGTATGTATATCAAATATATGTGACGTTTTAAGTATATTATATAAAAATATACATTTAGGCAAATATAATACATGGAACCCTACCGGCATCGGGAACAGGGTCTAAGCTATCGGTGGATAGAACTCCAGAGATTGCGAGCCGTGTCTAAAAGCACTACCTTCTGCGTCAAACCCTTAATCCAAGCACCTAACGCGAACCTCCTTAGATGGTGACTGAGAACCTTAGGTATTAGGCCGATAACAGCAATGAATACCGACGCAATGAGTAGACAACCTCGCGAGCTAAATCCAGACATTTAATTTATTTATCTCTTTCAAATTTATTATTATAGTCTCAAGACTATGTCCTCGAAAGGGTATGAGATATCAGCCCTGTATTAAACTGTTCCACTGCTGGCCAAGGGCTTCTTCTCATTGTGAGATGGGTTAGGCCATAGTCCACCACGCTGGGCTAGTGTGGGTTGGCAGACTTCACATAACTTCGAGAACATTGTGGAGAATTCTCCGACATGCAGGTTTCCTCACGACATTTTCCTTTACCATTCAAGACAAAAAAAAACGCTTATTTGGCTTCTATATCTGCTGTAAATTTCACATATATTCTCTTAAATTTCTTCTTCTGGAGACGTCAAACAGTTACAATTTTAATATATGTACTCTGACGTTACTTTTGAGCTAGCCACCGTGAACATAGCTAATATGTTAAGACTAATCATCCCAGAATCTATGAGCAAACAATAGATTTTTGACACAAACGTCCTGATACCGACCTAGAACAATATACCAGAATTTCACCTTGTACCATCAATACTGCTGCTTACGCACCTTTTTATAGCGAGTTTGGACTTTTAACAAGCCATTAGCGAGCTTCACAATCAAAGAATTCGTCTCGTTACGATAACGATCGCGTTTTATAAAGAATGACGACGCAAGATATAGATCAAAAGAAATTCGTGGTAAAGAAATCTGTTATTTCAAGTTTAAGTAATGTGAATTTACTCTACAGTTTAATAAAACCCTAACTTTTATACGAAAATAACAAACGAATGTGTCGATAAATCACAAAGAGCATGACAAAAATTGCTGACTTGCAGCCTTTTGGCAATATTTGACGCGCTGAAAAGTATGTTTAATTTAGCAATGGACGATTATCGATAACATATTCGAATCATTCGAATGTACAATCGATTTAAACGTATTCGAAATATTTTATTCGCCTATAAGTTCCAAATACGTAAATGAAAGAAGGTAGCAACTAACATAGGTAGATGCAATTATAATAACTTTTGCATATATTATGCTTATCGCTTATAGTAACTTTGGCATATATTAGTGTCACATAGTTACCCAAATTAATAAATAATTTTTGACCTTGACTTGGCTTTATACGTACAAATATTAACTTAAATCAAGAGGCAAAATAATTCAAACATAAGCGTCAATTTCTTAATGGAACACAAGTAGATAGAAGATGCGAGAAGAAGAAAAGGCCCTCCTAAAAGGTACTGTCACAGAATCAATGGCTGGCGCTACTGGGAATTATTTTACAGTAAGATCTCAATTCGTTGGCAGACCATCCAGTTTATTAAAGGTAAAGTACTTATATAATTTTAAGATTGTAAGTAAACATAAGTGAAAACATATGCCAAAAGGTAACACTATAAATGTATATTTGTATTAAAAATCATATACATACAAAATAAACATAACTTTTCATACACCGGAGAAAATTTACGGTGAACGAATCTGAATATCGTATTCTATAAATCCGAAACTTCCTAAAGACACCTCTTAACAAAACAAGCAGACATATCAACCTCATCTCTTTCATATAATTAAGACAACTTCCCGATATACGAAGTGTGCCGAGTTAGCTAACACCCCCGGCGCCGCGTGAACTTTCTTACTAATAATTAACATGGCTTCCGAAGTAGGATTATGCCGGATAAAAGGTGACGATAACTTTTGCGAGAGGGATCAATATTTACGACAATGAGGAAGTTAGGGTCATTGATCTGTTGAGGGATTTACTCAACCCGGTTGCTAAGTTGATATTTTTATTATTGAGATAATTTCTTTGTGAGGGTATTGATATTGAAAAAGGTAGGAAGCTGTTTAAACATTGACCTATTACTGCATCAAGTAAATAGATGTCTAAGATAAACAAGAAATACTGTATTGAATTAATCTGTATTTAATTAGCATAAGATGAGTAGAAATGCCAGAGCTTCAACAGGAAGCAAAATGGAGTCAGTGTAGAAAATAAAACTATTATTTTGTAAAGACTGTTGCAACGAGAAAATTTAAGTGTGTTTTAAAATCATTCAAACACAAGACATAATTATTCAGAAGAACAAATTTGTGAATCATAAAATGCTTTGTCCCAGGTAGAGGTCGAATCTACAATATTAGGCACACGAACTAAACACTAAAACCATTGCCCCAACTTTAGAGTAAAGCAGCAGCAGAAAAATAAATCTGGGTCCTTATCTCACAGGGCAGTTACTCTTATTTCAAAGTGAGTTCCAGAGACTCACACATCTCTCTCGTATTTTTGTACCTTTCATCGTATCTTAAATTTATTATTCCTAAGAATCAGTAACGTGCGAATAATATTGTAATTGTACACTATAATAGTGTGCTATCAGGTATGTATCTTGTTGCACCTTAAGTTTCAGTTAAAATCTTAAAAGCCCAACTAAACCACACGATAGAGTCGCATATAGTATCCCTTATAGCATATCGTAAGTCAGTATAAGAGACACAGCTATAACAAAGTAAGAACAAGTCATAACAAGCAGAAGATATATTTGCACAAGAATAGCTCCGCAGTGCAGCGTGCAGTTAGCGAGTCGGTGCGCTCGCTCTATTGTAATGAGCTTATGGACAATGTTAGTGTTAATAAGTATGAGCGAGTTCGCGTCTTAACTTGTGACGTGGAATGGAAATAGTACTTTCAATATGTGATATACGGTAAATCCGGTGTGTGTTATTATTGTAATGATATGTGTCGAACGTTCGTATTCGCGTGCCAATAAAACTATCATTTGGACTTATTTAAGTCATTACCTTGCACGGGTGATATTTTTTAGTTTATCTTACATACATATTTTATGGCTGTATAGAAAAAATATTCACAGGCGTATTACATAATAGGGGGCGAACCTACTGCTGTCTACCGTAGGTACACAGTTCTAGACTCCGTGCTGCAATTCCACATTATTTTTGAAGTGAAAACTTCTTTAGTGGAGTTGTGCACTTTTTTTGTGATGGGTAAAAAATTTTAGACTCGCGTCAGGACACGTGACCTGATCGAAAATACGTAAGACGGAGGGAAAATTGCCATATTTGTGTACGATAGCGCAATAAATAAATATTGTATTTTACCACATAAATTATAGTACTTTTATAGTGATAATTAAAGCAATTCGTGCAAAATTATTCCCTAACCATTCCAAAATATCAAAAATGCACAACGTTAATATTCAAGTTTTCACTTCTGGCGGCACTCCCGGAGTGCAACCCGTTTTTTTAATAGAAAGTCCTTTGCCCCAGTTGTGAAGTGTTTAAAAAACAATAACAAAAATATTTTCCAATAATTCATTGAATGAATCCATTACAATTTCTCTATGTACCAGATTAAATCTCTAAATCTCCTAGAAAAAAGAATTGCATATTAGGTTATGGAACAAATATTTCACAGGTGAGAGGCCAGTAGTGTTTGTTTGTATCGCTAATACATACCTGCAAATATCTAAAATTAGAGAAATACTGTAATCTTACAACTGAAGAATAATTGATCTAATGAAGATAAATATTGGTCGACAAACTGCATTAAATTTGAAATTACCTGAAACAAAAAAAAGAACTCATTGTATTTTCTATTACATTTCTAGAAAATTTATATATAGAGCCTCGCTGATTTTAGCATGAATGGGCCAGCTCGACCGGGGAAGGACTACCCTCTCACAGAATATCGATGTGAAATAGCAGTATTCCTACTGTTGTGTTTCGATCGGTGAGTGAGAGTGCCGAAAGCCCAATCACCTCCTTTCCCCCATCCCGCGCCTTCCCCTTCCCACTTCCCTTCCTAAAGGGTCGGCAACGCGCAAGTGATGCCTCTGGTATCACAGGCATCCATAGGCTACAAGTGACCACTTACCATCAGGTGGGCCGTATGCCTGTTTGCCACCATAGTAGTATAAAAAAATGTGTTTTAAAAGCAGGTCAGATCTCTAATACATTTACACATACACAGTTGTTACGTTAGAGCATCAGTTAGATGCGTATTGAGCAGCGATAGCTCAGTGGGGAGACCAACAGACTGCAATGCAGAGGGTCTCGGGTTCGAACCTACGTCGCGCACCTCTGATTTTCGGAAATTATATAACTTTTCGAAATTATGTGCGTATTGATTGACAATTATCGCCTGCTCCGTGCCTCGGAAAGCACGTTAAGCCGTTGGTCCCGGCTGCCATGAACATCTATGGCAGTCGTTATTGGGAGAGTGTCGACACAAAAAATCTCACTGGGTCGAAGTGTCGCCGGTCTGCACTGACTGGCCCCCACATAAGATAAGATACGATAGATGCGTATTAAGACAAAACTGAAGGAACAGGAAAGGAATCCCCTGGTGGTGTAATGGTTAAAGTGGTGACGTGTTCATCGTCACTGCACCGAGTGTTGCGGATTCGGTTTTAAGATTCATAAGTGGTTGTTTTGAGTATGGGTTTTCTTTGAGACCTTTTCGTTTTTTTGTTACATCCACGCTATACTGGACTTATTACCTGAGCAGAATTTCTCAAATAGGCGAAATAATTAGTTTCAGGTAGTTTAATTAAAATGCGCAACATTTGCGTAGACGTTAGACAATTTTATAACTTTTAACAGTCTTTCTTTCTTTCTTTTAGCAGGTACGAAAGGTTAAACTCAAGATCTTTGTCGTCAAATATCTTCAGTTTGACCTGTCATATTTATACTACTCTTCCTTTGCTTTCCTCAGTCCGATACACATAAGTCTTCGAAAATAATCATGGATGTTAATGAATGCCGAAGTTATGAGGTAACATATATGTACATAAAAAACGGTTCTAATTGACAATCCATTCTATTTGTAATTCCATTAAAAATCTATAACTATATACGCATAACACTTTGAATATATGTACCTAATCATGGAAATTAGTTGATGAATGTCGAAGTTATAAGGTAACACATACATACATCCATAACTTAATTGTAATTTATATAAAATGTTAAATTTTGAATTTTAATGTATAATTGTATTACATACATACATACATAGATTCACGCCTGTTTCCCAGAGGGGTAGGCAGAGACTACGGATTTCCATTTGCTACGATCCTGACACACTTCTCTGGCTTCATTCACTTTCATCACATTCCTCATACACGCCCGTCGGTTCAAAGAGCTCTTAACCTGGCCTTTGTCGAGAACGCCTCCGATCTGATCGAGAAACGTTCGCCTAGGTCTTCCTCTTGCGACTGTTCCATTCACACTAGCCTTATAAACTTTCTTAGTCAGTCTTTCCTCGCCCATTCTTTCTACATGTCCAAACCAGCTTAAAATACCCTTTTCTATTCTTGTAACTATATCCACTTTCATTCCGCATCTCTCTCTAATCACACTATTTCTATAATTGTATTATATAATATAAGCCCCGTATTAAACTGTCCCACTGCTGGGCACGGGCCTCTTCTCACTGTGAGAAGGGTTAGGCCATAGTCCACCACGCTGGCCTAGTGCGGTTTGGCAGACTTCACATATCTTCGAGAACATTATGGAGAACTCTTAGACATGCAGGTTTCCTCACGATGTTTCCTTCACCGTTAAAGCAAGCGATAATTAACTATTTAATACGTATATAACTTCGAAAAGTCCGAGATGCGCGCCTTGGGTTCAAACTCGAGACCTCTGCGTGGCAGTCCAACGGTTTCCCACTAGGCTATCGCTACTTATAATTGTATTGTATTCTTTTTATTTTTTGACATTTATCTTATATAATATTTTCTCTTCTTTACCTAGCCGCCTAATTGTATTTTTTTTTCAAATGCTGTGCTAAACCTTAATCGGATCTCAAATTTACATAAATTATTTCTATTACTATTTTTATTATTCGTATCCTTATTTAATTTGATATCTGTAGTTGTGCCTATTTAATAAATAAATAATACATAAATGACAGATATAACTGTCAATCTGTTGTTTTTGCAAGTCCATTAAACATTAGAGTAGAGGCCTCGATTTCTCCTTTCGGAAAATAACAAGGTTATTTTTAATATAGTGCAGTAATTATAAACATAGTACAAACAGCATCGCTTATACTTTTAGTTCTTTTTAATACCTTGAATATACTACTACGGCACCTTCTTATTAAAATTGTATAAAAAGTAGCAATTAACGCGTAGAGAGTTTGAATAGCCTTTTACTTTTGAACTAACTAGTCTGCCCACGGCATCGTTCGCGTTAATTTAGTAAATAAATTTCAGTCCCTCGAGAACAGAACTTAAGTCCTTTTCAGACAACGTATATACGAAATTTCATGATCGGTTGAGTAGTTAAGACGTGACAGCGTGACAAACAAACAAAGTCATATTCGCTTTTATAATATTAGATTGAATTTGCATTTGCATTTCGGGATCGAATACACAACACTTGTCGCAGTGGCGGTAGCGAGGCAACCACACCTGTGCAGACGGTATGAAGTCGTGGCCTGTATATATGTAGAGCATACACGTAATATTAAGATCACAAAACAGCCTTCGGCCTCTATGGCGTAGTGGTTAGTGTAACCGACTGCCACGCCTGAGGTCGCGGGTTCGATTCCCGCACAAGTCAAACATTTGTGTGCATGAACATGAATGTTTGTCTTGGTCTGGGTGTTTCTATGTATAATATGTATGTATTTACAAAAAAAAAAAGTATATATGTATGTTTATCCATTGTCTAGTATCCATAGTACAAGCTCTGCTTAGTTTGGGCTAGATGGTGTTGTGTGTATGTGGTAGAATATTATTATTATTATATGCTACATTTGATGTATGATCACAAAATGGCCGATATCACAGTAAACGTGCAAGAAGAGTATTTCCTTTAACTGGCTCTAATTATAAGAAATTAGAGCCAGTTAAAGGAAACTCCGAATGTCAAAGGCTCGCAATCAAGCAAGATTAAGTGGGAATTTAGATATCCTATCTAATAGATATTATAAATGCGAATGTAATTTATTTGTTTGTTTGTTAGGTTTCACGTCTTAACTACTCGATTCTTATCTTATCTTATCTTATGTGGGGGCCAGTCGGTACAGACCGGCGACACTTCGACCCAGTGGGATCTTTTGTGTCGACACTCTTCCAATAATGACTGCCATAGATGTTCATGGCAGCCGGGACCACCGGTTTAACGTGCTCTGCGAGGCACGGAGCAGGCGATAATTGTCAATCAATACGCATATAATTTCGAAAAGTCATATAACTTCCAAAAGTCAGAGGTGCGCGATGTGGGTTCGAACCCGAGACCCTTTGCATTGCAGTCTGTTGGTCTCCCCACTGAGCTATCACTGCTCTTAAAGTAACTACTCGAATAATCATTATTCAATTTCGTATACACGTTCTCTGGGGTACAGAAAAGGAAATATTTCATCCCGAAAAAAGGACTGTTAAAATTAACATACCTTAACAAAACATTTAGGCAAACGAAGCCACGGCCAAATCTAGTAAAGCTGTTATAAATCTATGTATTCATAATGTATATTACCATCACAAGGCAACAAATGCAATATAGAAAGGCTGTGAACACAACGCAATGCAATTAGTAAGCGCGCTAGTATTGTTACTGGCAGTGTGCATACGACCTAATTGCTCTGAGTACTGGAAAAACAATGTTTGCCGAGGAAAATTAGAACCAATTTTGAGAGGGTTATTGAACCTTTATGGTTCATAATATGTATTAGACCGTTATGTTTGAGATTTTAAGTAGAAGTACCTTTAAAAGTTCTTATGAAAATATTTATATCCTAATACTAATGTTATAAATGTGAATGTGAGTTTGTTTGTTTGTTTGTTTATTACGCTTCCACGCCTTATCTTATCTTATCTTATGTGGGGGCCAGTCAGTGCAGACCGGCGACACTTCGACCCAGTGGGATCTTTTGTGTCGACACTCTTCCAATAATGACTGCCATAGATGTTCATGGCAGCCGGGACCACCGGTTTAACGTGCTCTGCGAGGCACGGAGCAGGCGATAATTGTCAATCAATACGCATATAATTTCGAAAAGTCATATAACTTCCAAAAGTCAGAGGTGCGCGATGTGGGTTCGAACCCGAGACCCTTTGCATTGCAGTCTGTTGGTCTCCCCACTGAGCTATCACTGCTCTTAAAGTAACTACTCGAATAATCATTATTCAATTTCGTATACACGTTCTCTGGGGTACAGAAAAGGAAATATTTCATCCCGAAAAAAGGACTGTTAAAATTAACATACCTTAACAAAACATTTAGGCAAACGAAGCCACGGCCAAATCTAGTAAAGCTGTTATAAATCTATGTATTCATAATGTATATTACCATCACAAGGCAACAAATGCAATATAGAAAGGCTGTGAACACAACGCAATGCAATTAGTAAGCGCGCTAGTATTGTTACTGGCAGTGTGCATACGACCTAATTGCTCTGAGTACTGGAAAAACAATGTTTGCCGAGGAAAATTAGAACCAATTTTGAGAGGGTTATTGAACCTTTATGGTTCATAATATGTATTAGACCGTTATGTTTGAGATTTTAAGTAGAAGTACCTTTAAAAGTTCTTATGAAAATATTTATATCCTAATACTAATGTTATAAATGTGAATGTGAGTTTGTTTGTTTGTTTGTTTATTACGCTTCCACGCCTTATCTTATCTTATCTTATGTGGGGGCCAGTCAGTGCAGACCGGCGACACTTCGACCCAGTGGGATCTTTTGTGTCGACACTCTCCCAATAACGACTGCCATAGATGTTCATGGCAGCCGGAACCAACAGCTTAACGTGCTTTTCCGAGGCACGGAGCAAGCGATAATTGTCAATCAATACGCACATAATTTCGAAAAGTCATATAACTTCCGAAAGTCAGAGGTGCGCGACGTGGGTTCGAACCCGAGACCCTCTGCATTGCAGTCTGTTGGTCTCCCCACTGAGCTATCGCTGCTCTTTAACTACTCGGCCAATCATCATGAAATTTCGTATACACGTTGTCAGGGGAATAGAAAAAGACATACTGTGGTACCTTTCATCCAGAAAATCTGCTACCAACCTAACCGACATTTACGCGAGCGAAAACGAGTAACACATATAAGATACTTACACATACACGGCTTACAATAAGACTGTAATAACTTTATTATTTCAAAGCAATCTTCGTTCAACAACTTGTGAGAGCGCTGGTACCCGTAACACAATTTGAATCTTACCTCCAGTGTTCAATACACATAACTTATAATTGGTATGTGGTAAATTCATGTATAAGGCTGTAGATTAAATTATAAGTGGTTACTCTATATTTTTCTTATCATTAAAATTATTATGATATATGTTACGATTATAGTAATAAACGGCAATAATCTATTGGTCTGACTATAGTGTTATCCTTACTAATATTATAAAAGCGAAAATGAGTTTGTTTGTTTGTTACCTTTTCACGCATAAACCACTGAACCGATTATCCTGAAATTTTGCATATACGTTGTCAGGTGTACAGAAACGGACATAGGCTACTTTTCATCCCGAAAAAAATTACTGTTCCCGAGGAAAACAACAATAACGTTCGTATGATAATAGATGGCGCCACGTGTCTTTCGAATCATGATTGAATTATATTATTACAAACAGAGTACAACCCGAATTGATTGTCAAATTCTAAATTAACGTGAGCGAAGCCGCGGGCAAAAGCTAGTAACATATATATCTGCATTGAGGTTTACAACTTCTTTATACTCACATACTTTCTTAAAAAAAGACAATTCCCGCTAGGAATAATTCCTGTGTCGCAGGAGAGTTTACAAACATTCAAAGAACGGACATATATAACACCCAGACTCGGAGCAACTAACTATTCGTGGATCACACAAATTTTTGTCCCGTGTGGGGATCGAACCCACAACACTCGGCGCCGTGTCAGTGGTTAGGTGACGACTTAGACTAATACGCCATCCGTGCAGTTAGTAGAGTTTCTTCTTTTTTTCTTTTCGTGTGGTTAGTGGCCAACCTGTTGTCAAGAATTGTTCAAGCCGCCCGTAGGCCTCTGACATGGCTTAACGACTGCTGTCAATTTGACAACAACCGGGACCGACTTTTTACGTGCCCTCCTAAGCACGGAGATGCTCAGATGAAATACCACTAAGCCGTCACCCATCTATAGACTGACCGCAACCAACGTTGTTTTACCTCGCTAATTGTTTACCGATGAGTGAGTGCAACTGGCTATGATCGCCTCAATAAGTAGCGTAATAGATATAAAATGAGTTTCTGTATAAGTGATAGCTTACATTCAAACAATTGTGCTTTAAATTTCCTGCGAAGGATTTCCTTGAATCGATTTTATTTATCGACCAATACCAAAACGTCACAATTGGGAAATTTTGGAAATATCCACCGGGCAGTATAAAACTAAAAAAAATAATCTATACTTCTACACCAAGATAATGATAGTATTAAAAAGAAGAAAGATTTTATTTCTTGTTTATTTGTAAGGATTTAACTCAAAAACTACAGAATCAATTTTAAAAATTCTTTCACCATTAGGAAGCTATATTATCACCGAGGAATACGAATAGGAATGAATTTAATTTAAAAAAAATCTGTTACTAACATAATCTAACCTACTTTTACGCGAGCGAAGGCGCTGGCAAAAGCTAGTCATTTACAAATGCGACTGTTGTAAATCTGGAGTGCGATTCCTGAGACGAGCTAAGTGGGTGCACCTATCGTTGTCTACTAGACAACTACGACCATAGGTGCACCCTCTTACTTGGGACTTAAAACATGATTAGCGAAATGTATGTACCTAAGTGTAATACCTCTATAATACCTCTTCGGGATAGATACTATATATTATGTAATAAGTAACATTTGAGTAGAAATCTTTACAGACTTAAAAATGTATAGAAACAAAATGGCGTCGCAATTAGCAGGTGACGTCATCGTGCGGCAGACTTCAGCAGAAGCCGCAGTAATTACGGTTACAAGCGAGGATGGAGGGTTAAATTTTCTTGTAAAGTGTGTTGGAACATATCTTAGTGTAGCGATATGCGATTATAGGAACAGTCATTCGAATTGTTTCAATGTTTAAGTGGTCGAATGTATTCGAAATATTGTTAGTAGGCATTCGAATAAATTAATTATTGATTGATTATGTATTAAACATAATTATGTAAATTAATTTACAGCATAGTAGGTTTTTCTTAAGCGCCCAATCTTAGTTTTCATATTTATAAACGTATTAGAAGGGACATTTAGAATATGCTGCTAATCCCACAAAAACTGAGTCTCTAAAATTTATATATTATAATAAATTAGCTTAACCGTTACTCAATCTCCAGGAGATACATAATGATAGATTTTTTATTGTGTACAAAATGACAGACGATGGGATAAAGAAACGAATAGTTTTAGAAACCAACCTTTGTTGCCAGCACAGATGCAATTTTCTGTATGCTTCTGCCATTATATAATAATAATAATAATAATATTCTACCACATACACACAACACCATCTAGTCCAAACTAAGCAGAGCTTGTAATATGGGTACTAGACAATGGATAAACATACATATATACCTTTTTTTTTGTAAATGCATACATATTATACATAGAAACACCCAGACCAAGACAAACATCCATGTTCATGCGCACAAATGTTTGACTTGTGCGGGAATCGAACCCGCGACCTCAGGCGTGGCAGTCGGTTACACTCACCACTACGCCATCGAGGCCGTCAAAATTCCCGTCATTATTGTAATACTACAAAGATTCTGGGAATTCATTTATTACAAATCTTATCAGCCTAGTTCTTACTTCGGATTGCAATGAGCATTCACATTGTTTTTATTCTGTTTACATGTAAGTAGATGCTCTCATACTTCCATTTTTAAAGGCTAAATTAAAACTTTTGTCTGAGTGTTTGAGGAGAATTAAGTAGTGTAATGATTGCAGCTGCGTACAGAACTGATTAATTAGTTACATAAATAATATAATTAATATTGTATATGTATTTTGCGTTATAAACAGAGTGGCTGATTATATCGCTAAGTGAGATTCTTGCCTGGTCATCTCATAGGCTTTTGCTATTGCTTTGCATCACCAGGCAACAAGAAAATATAAATTCACATTAAATTTATAAATGTATCTTTCATGTTCATAACCGTAATTTTTGTAACCTATTTTGAAACGTATTTTTGATTCTCATTTGATTTTGATACTCATTGATTCGAAACAGAAACTGTGTTTCTCCAAAATCTTTCCAACTTGGTCAGGATACATTCATTTAGTTTCTGTATTCAATACAAAGTAACTAACTACGTCCGCTTTTAAACTTTCATTAACGTAGCAGTGCTCATCGTACCTTGACAGAATGCAGTATCACTTGAATTGTATTTTAATTAAATAAGAATGATTCACTGAACGTCTCCTGTAAACAGACAAAGGAATATCTTGGAAACGGTCAGAGCGTTTCTTTTCGTAATACATTTTCCTTTTCAAAAGGAATGCTGAATGCTAATTTTGTGACAAATATACAAGTTCAAGTCTTTTATTTAGAAGTAGGGCGGAAAGGAGCATACGGTCCGCGTAGTTTAAGAACGCTTGAAATATCATTGATATTACTTACGCTCTGTTCACTCTAGAGAAACGAACTCGCTAACAATGTAAGGCACAAAACAAACAGCACAGAGACTTTTGTCCTGCTGGATAGACTGGCCTCTTCGCTGATAACATAGCAGGACAAAAGTATATTTTCAGGTAAAGTTAAAAGTGTTACAAACATTATAGATCGAACTTGACTGCACAGAGGCGTAATGGTTTAAGTAGTCGCCACTGCCTCTGCGCTGAGTATTTTGGGTTCGATCCCCACACGGGACAAAAATTGTGTGATCTACAAATGGTTGTTCCGAGTCTGTGTTCTTCGTGCCTGTTGTTTGAATAATTGTAAAGTGCCCCGCGATACAAGAATTATTCCTAGTGCGGAGTAGACTTCTTTTTAAAACAAAAATAAATTTGAATATTTTCCATGTATATATTTTATTAACCCGTCAACTCTAACCTTAACAAAAGGGTATGGCAAAGACAAAGGATGGCATAAAATCACATGCTACGTATATTAAACAAATGAATATCTGTTCCTTGAAGTGACAGGTGCGCAAAAAGTCGTGCAAAAAACGCCATACATTTGAGGGGCTACGAGTGCAGTGCTGAAAACATAAACCTAAAACACGTTTTAACTAGAACTGCGCGGATCGCGTTGTGGTTGAAGTAAGTTATAAGTAAGTTATTCCCATAATAGGCATCCACATAACAAGGCAACCGATATATGTACAAGTATGTACATCAGGATATCATATTGAGTGCTTAAAAAAGGTGCTGAAGTCCGTAAAAAGTGTTTCATAAATATAATATTTTACTAGTAAGCTGTGAGCTGCTTAAGGTTAACCAAAACGCAACTAAAATGAATATTCTTGGTCTTATACCGACAAATCGAATCAGAAAGTACTCCAAACCGCTTCAAGTCATACTTTGCTGACGTAAAGCGATCTCAGCGTAGTTAAATGGTTTTCTCCTAGTATAAGACTCCTGCAATTCTGGTTTCATTACGAGACGGAAAGAAGTAAGTTGAATGCTTACTTACTTACTTATCGTGTCGATGGCAACACATTTTATATAATTTTCGACCAGTTTTCGGCAACGCGGATTGCATTTGGTTTAGCCTGGTACAGGTCATCCAGTTGAATGCTTAGTGGGTGTAATTATCGTAAGTTGCATTTATTGTGCTACAGCATAAATTGGTCTTGAAATAACAAAAAGAAAACCGTCTTCAACAAGACATGTAACTAATATGATCAATGTAGTCGAAGTCAACCAAATTCGCATTATTAAGGATAATTCAAAAACTACTGATTATTGAAATTAAACTACTATATACGGATTTTATCGCGTTGTTTATTTGACACTTTATTACAAAATTTTAAAAACGGTTAGTAGTTTAATTTCAATGAATAACATTCGCGTAAACAGAAGACAACTACTGATTAGATATTTTTATCAAATACAAATGGGACAACATGGGAAGCACTAGCATAATAAAAAAGGAATCATCAAAATCGGTTCACCTAGAAAAAAGTTCTAAAGTAAAACAGATTTAAAAAAATACAGTTGAGTTGAGTATTAACTCCTTTTTTTGAAGTCGGTTAATAATGTCAACTGTTATTTCATTTCTATAAATTAGTAACGATAGGCTCGTGAGAGAGGATTGGAATGCCACGCAGAGGTCGAGTTCAATTTTATAGCACGAGTCTGAGTTTCCGTAAGTGCGTATAGACAGTTAATTATCACTCGCTTCAATAGTGAAGGAAAGCATTATGAGGAAGCCTGCATTTCTGAGAGATCTCCCTAATATTTTAAAATATGTATAAAGTCTGCCAGCCGTCACAGGGCCTATGGACTATTGCCTTATTGTCTCATAGGAGACAAGGTCCATGACTAGAAGTGGAACATGTCGGGCATAGTGTTATTGGATCTAGAAATTCACAAGAACAGCACGGAGAACTGTGCTCGATATGGCAAAAAGCTCGTCCTCTATTACATGAGATCTAAATATATAGCCAGCGAAATGTAAGTGTAATCCACCTCTGGTTATCTCTTCAGGGACTATATTAGCATGTTTGTATATTCACCAAATACAATTTTACCAAAAAGCCAAATGCGCCTGCTCACAGGAGCGTTCACTGGCCATTTTGGCACCAACGACTTCCTGTGCAGATTGAGATTGGCACACAATTCGATCTGCAGAGCCTGTTGTGAACAGGACGAGTCCATATCGCACCTATTGTATCAATGCGACGCGTTGGCTGGACTGAGGATGGGTCTGATGGGTTTGGTATATCCAAACCCTGAAGACTTCAGGCTTCTCCCTCTGAATTGTACACTGCGGCTTATGCAGTACATTCATAAGGAGATAGCTGAGGGTTAAATCTTGGGACCGACACAAAAGATCCCACTGGGTCGAAGTGTCGCCGATCTGCACTGACTGGCCCCCACACATAAGATAAGATAAGATACCAAAAAGCAACATTTCTTTGCCTTACAGTGCAGATGTTACAATGATTGATCATTGGAATAGTTATATAATAAGTGCTGACATGCTTGTATCTAATAATCTGTTTTAAAATTAAATACCTTGTAATGTTAAAAATGAAATTTTGCTTGCTTAAAAGCTGAGTATGGTGATACCCTGTATTAATTTAAGATCCGCTTAACAGATATTTCGAAAATAAATGATTTGATTTGATTTGAATAAATGCACTGCGTGGCTGGCATAGTAGTCTAAGTAGTCGCCTCACCGCTGTGACTGCGCCGAGTATTGTGGGTTTGAATCACACACAGGACAAAAATTTGTGTGATGCACAAATGATTCTTCCGAGTCCGGGTGTTCTTGTCTGTTGTTTGAATGTTAGTAAAGTCCCACGCGATACAGGAATTATTAATAGTACGGGAGTAGCCTTATAAAAAAAATCAACGGGTTGCACTCCGGGAGTGCCGGCAGAAGTGAAAACTTGAATATTAACGTTGTGCATTTTTTATATTTTGGAATGGTTAGGAAATCATTTTGCACGAATTGCTTTAATTATTATCAGTATAAAAGTACTATCATTTATGTGGTAAAGTATAATATTCATATAATGCGCTATGTCCGTCTTATGAATTTTCGACCACGTCACGTGTCCTGACGCGAGTTTAACATTTTTTACCCATCACAAAAAAGTGCACAACGCCGCTAAAGAAGTTTTCACTTCAAAAATAACACAAACAATAAGAAGCGGCGGTAGCTCAATGGATAAGGCATTGGACTTGCGATCAAGAGGTCGCGGGTTTGAATCCCACCCACTACACTACTGACGTGAACTCACTCCTCACACAAGCATTCTAGCTTAGCTGGAGGGGTTAACGAAAATACTAGTAATTTGAAACCAGTAATCGTTTAATAAAAATATCTCTATCTTTTTTTCTTTTTAACTCACTAGAACAACTCTTTACTTATATTTCTCTAATCATAACATTATCTTTCATCAAAATCAACAACACACAACTCAACACTTATCTCCAATCAAATTCAACTCCAAACCCTTCAGCGCTCATGTTAAACGCATCCAGGTCAATCCGGCAGTCATTTAAGGTTATATTATGGCGGCTCTGTTCATGACAGGATAGATTTAGGACCGCCACAGACAGGCGACCGACGAGTGGCGAGCGTACTTGAGACAAGTAGTTGTGCATTATACTGTGCTCAGGAATGGCTACTTTGCATATTCTATCTTAAAGTTTATTGTATTTTGTGTTTTATGAAACTTTAAGGTAATTTTTGTTGTTATTGAAGTGAAAACTTCTTTAGCGGCGTTGTGCACTTTTTTTGTGATGGGTAAAAAATGTTAAACTCGCGTCAGGATACGTGACCTGATCGAAAATTCGTAAGACGGAGGGAGAATTGTCATGTTTGTGTACGATAGCGCAATAAATGAATATTGTATTTTACCACATAAATTATAGTACTTTTGTACTGATAATTAAAGCAATTTGTCGAAAATTATTCCCTAACCATTCCAAAATATCAAAAATGCACAACGTTAATTTTCAAGTTTTCACTTCTGCCGGCACTCCCGGAGTGCAACCCGTTGTTTTATTATTTTAAGGTGATGTTTATCGTTTGTTATTTGGTGTTGTAGTATAAGATTGCGACATATCGATTCTATTTAACGATCGTATCTATGATCGAGAGATGGAATCAATATTCGGATCAGACAAACTTACTATTTCTTGTTAATCTATCTTATCTTATGTGCAGTCAGTGCAGACCGGCGACACTTCGACCCAGTGGGATATTTTGTGTCGACACTCTCCCAATAATGACTGCCATAGATGTTCATGGCAGCCGGGACCAACGGCTTAACGTGCTTTCCGAGGCACGGAGCAGGCGATAATTGTCAATCAATACGCACATAATTTCGAAAAGTCATATAACTTTCGAAAGTCAGAGGTGCGCGACGTGGGTTCGAACCCAAAACCCTCTGCATTGCAGTCTGTTGGTCTCCCCACTAAGCTATCGCTGCTCAATCTTGTTAATCTAATTTTGGCATCATAAAATAATCATTGATTTATTCAGTACTATTACTGATAAGATTTAATCATGCTCATGTTTATACAGATACATAATTATTAAATACACTTATTGATCTTTACCCGATTTAAGTTATACCTGGTTGTTGGTTGATTAAATTTACATAATAATAACTTTTTAATAAGCTAAAATTAATATTATTGGTAAAATCACATAACATAGATTTACCTCTCAAGCAAATTAATATATAGTTCCCTGTACATTTTCTTGAGAGGTTGGTTAATTTGTTAGTATTTGATCGATATTTCACCAGCAATAGTTCATTGCCGTATACTTTGACAATTAATTATCTATTGACAATAGTTACAGATTACTCACTGTTCGGGAACCAAACCAATGATCAAGTTCTATGATACGATAATGTCTTAAAAGCACCTAAATCCGCTATTTTAGTACTAAAATGCCAAGTAGACCGTATGTAAATAAATTAAACAGAAATTTAAATTTAGTAATCTCATACAAAAAAGGACAAAGAGTACCTTTGATCTAGAAGAAATACTGTTCATGATTTATAGAAATTTATTGACAGAATCTAGCGTACGAAGCCGCATGCAATATCTAGTCTAGTTTATGGAAGTGTCTGTGCTATTACATGCAACAATGATACATATCACCACTTTTTATTTGTCCTTTTATCCTAAACCATCTCAACATAAATACCATTTATTTTCCCACTAACAGTCTAACGTCAGCTATCTACAGGATTTCTCGACAGCGCCGACACTAGTGTCGTAATGTCACAATGTCGCAGTGTCGTGTCGCGCAGTACCAACCTCCCGAGACACCGCAACTTTAAAATTTCACACACTCGGAGTCTCGTGCGGTGGAAAATTATCTTTGTGTGTGTCTTGATAATAAAGTAGTAGTTTTAGTTATTAACTTGTCCGGATCTCGAGTGTACTACTGAGTAAAATAATTTTATTCTCTCAACACAAAAGGATTGCTTTTTTATTTGTTTGGAAGATAGTCTCGACGGTTTTTGTTTGCTAAGTGTTTTTTCGACGGAATCTCCAAAATGTGGTAGTACATTTAATTTAATTATTATTTTAAATAGATTTTGTGTTTGTTTGTCTTTTTTTTATGAGATAGGAGGCAAACGAACATACGGATCGCCTGATGGTAAGCGATTACCGCCGCCCATGGACACCCGCAACACTAGAGGAGTTACAAATGCGTTGTCTCTATGTTTGTGCACGCTAATCTCATAAAAAAGGGTTAATACTATGAGCCCTACGGGTTACAGTTTATTGTCACTAATCATTGGTAAAAATCGAATGCTGTTGTTGAGCCGATCAAAACTTTGAGTTGTTGGGCTGAGTTTTCAAACTTATGTGCGTATTAAATAGTTAATTATCGCCCACTTTACCGGCAAAGGAAAACATCGTGAAGGAACCTACATGTCTGAGAGTTCTAAATTATATTCTCGAAGATTTGTGAAGTCTGCCAACCCACACTGGGCTGAACGTGCTGCCAACTGGCTGGCGTGGTGAACTACGGCCTAAACCTTCTCACACTGAGAAAAGGCCATTGCCCACAGTGTGACAGTTTATAAACAGGGCTGGTTTTATGGAGATAACTAACGTTCGGACTGATTATGCCGGCCTCGGTGGCGTAGTGGTTAGTGTAACCGGCTGCCACGCCTGAGGTCGCGGGTTCGATTCCCGCACAAGT
The DNA here is from genome assembly GCA_963564715.1 of Catocala sponsa. Taxonomy (NCBI): domain Eukaryota; kingdom Metazoa; phylum Arthropoda; class Insecta; order Lepidoptera; family Erebidae; genus Catocala; species Catocala sponsa. Next base: position 13,069,569 of record OY751352.1, read on the forward strand.
CAAACATTTGTGTGCATGAACATGGATGTTTGTCTTGGTCTGGGTGTTTCTATGTATAATATGTATGTATTTACAAAAAAAAAGTATATATGTATGTTTATCCATTGTCTAGTACCCATAGTACAAGCTCTGCTTAGTTTGGGCTAGATGGTGTTGTGTGTATGTGGTAGAATATTATTATTATTATTATTATTATATTTCTAAAGTCATTATCTCGTATTGCCCTGTTGATTCCTTCAATACAATTTTTCATTAGCAATATAAGAAGGATATTGGCTGCGTATATGTCGGTTTTCTATTAATTACGTTATGTTTGTGTGCTGGATGAAAACAGTAATAAAACCGAGTGAATATCATAATGTTTTAAGATTCCCACTCCTTATAATAATCCTTACTAATACCTATTATAAATGTGAATGTCTGTTTGTTTGTTACGCATTCACGCCTTAACTATTCGACCGATCATTATCAAATTTCGCATAGATGTTGTTTTTCATCCAGAAAAAAGTACTGTTCCCGTGAGATACAAATTTATTGACATTACCTACATAGCCGCGAGCGCAGCCATGGGCAAAATCTAATCCTAACTTAATATTATAAAAGCGTAAATGTTTGTTAGTTTGTTTGTTACCTTTTCACGCCTAAACCACTGAACCGATTATTCTGAAATTTTGCATATACATTGTCAGGTATACAGAAACGGACATAGGGTACCTTTCATCCCGAAAAAAATTACTGTTCCCGAGGAAAACAACAATAACGTTCATATGATAATAGATGGCGCCACGTGTCTTGATGATTGAATTATATTATTACAAGCAGAGCACAACCCGAATTGATTGTCAAATTCTGAATTAACGCGAGCGAAGCCGCGGGCAAAAGCTAGTTAAACTATAAAAGAAAACATGAACACATCAGCAGTAGATATAGATTACACCTTTATATTTTCTATAGTTCTTTTACTTAATCAGAAAACAGGATAATCCTTTTGTATAATCAAAATGTTGCCAATATTTCCTCTGAACTTATATTTTTATCTAGAACCTCATAATTGATAGTTGCATTAGCATTTACTCGACTACTCCCACAAGTAGTTCGTACTAATTAGGTAAAGGTTTAAGTTATTAACTTGCCTCGCTGTTGAGTGTACCACTGAGGCACATAATTTCATACTTTCAACACGAAACAATTGCTTTTTCTTTGTCTAGAAGATTGTACGGTAAGTGCCTTTTCATTACTGGTTGTTGGTTAATAGTTAGCCTCACGCTGTTGTATTTTCAAAGGGTTAAGCAGAAATGTATAACGTTCAAGTGTCTATCTTAGCGAGAGAGCTATGGTTATCAATAGATTAAGGAATTGTTCGAATTTTCAAGCAGGTCAAAATATTTGAAACATTTGAATGTAATTTTAAGTAAATTTTAAATACAATCTTGTTAATTATTGTAAACATTTTATATGATATGTTTATTTACGTCGAGTCAAGAATAAATAATGGTAAATGTGAATAAAAAGACTACCTACAGGACAGGCCTAGCCTAGTGTAGGAAGTCTTTGGCAAAACAAAACATTATATTCCTTACCTAGTTATATTATTAATTAACATCTGAGAATATGTACCTATTTCTTTATCTGGTGAATAAATATTAATTAACAATATTAATCTGACAGAGTACCTTAACCGATTGCCTCGATGCAGCGGTAATGAATACGACCGTTGTGCATTAAATCTCAATTTCGATTCAAGGGTTGAGAAGTGTTAATGAAGTTTTCTTACAAGAAATGTTTCATAGCAGCACGGAATCAGGAGCTGTGCTTGGTAGACGGTATTAAGATCGTCCTCTACGTGGGACCCATAGTCATAGCTGGCGAAACTCTCAGTAGTTTGGTATCTTGAACTGTACCCGGGAGACAGCAATACATTTGCTTTTTATTATGTTGGACATATTACTCGAACAGCCCCTTCTTGGATATATTGAATATACATATATATTATAATATACTTACCCCAATGTAAATGTATATATATATTATATATACATTGGAGTATATTTACTCCATAATGGTATGCATGATTAAGTATGCATGTTTAAGGTCACATGTAAAATAGAGCTAGTTTAATGCCATCTACTAGTCATATACAGACTCCATGCAAGTTACGGTAAATTTCCCTATAGGATATCCCATTTCAACAGACCTGGATATTGAAGCTGGGAAACACAAAACAGTCGCAAACATTACCACAAACTTTTTGTATTTCATTTTGTGATCATGTTAAGCATTTGCCTCCGTCCGTGTACCACGGTATCGGGTGACCAACTGAAAACCAGCGCTGGTGCACTCAATTTGGGTGCCCAGCTAATGCTGAGGTGGTGACCCGTTTCGGCGAGGGCATACACATTTTTTTTTTTAATATATATAATATGTTTGTTTATTTTGTTTTAATTAATTGTGTGTGCTCTGTACGAAATAAACAAAATTTCTTTCTTTCTTTCTTTATTCTAAAATAACTGCCAATTGACGACGATGTGGAGGAATATTATGACGCTTTTTAATTTTGTTGTTTTATTTTTCTCTTTAGTTAATATATCTTGTAAATAATTTGTGTATATATTATTTTAACTTGACACATAAGTATATTACAACTAACTGCATGGGTACGCTTAAGGCATATTCAAATTTTTAGTTACATTAAGTGCATAATATATTAAGTACAATGGGTGCACTTTAAGTGCATTTAGTGCAAATCAAGTGCATTAAAGTTTGTTAATAATGCAGAACACATACGAAGAACACGTCAAAACATATTTCGTTGCAAAACAATGACCTTTTTACTATTCCACGTCGTGTCTGGTAAGGAAGTGGGTCACAATGAAGCGAAGAGAGTCAGCAATGTACCTACGTGTTTCTAAGTCCAGTGCATGCATATGAATATTACAGTAGTTTTATATATCGATTTGGCGATACAAGATGTTCACAAACGGTTTTATATTAACTGTAAGGGAAGCGCAGTAGCTTTTATTTCTGGTTTCTTTTATTTAAAAAGACTGTTCCCGCATTGAGAATTATTTTTGTATTGCGAGGGAACCTGTAAAGCACCTGTAAACCTGAAAAGAAAAAGAAATATAGAAGGTCTGTCCATATTTTTAACCTTGTGTAAGCTTGCATACACATGTTTCAACAAATAATATTATCTTTATCTTAATCAGGTTGTAAAGTGGAGGAGGTATTTTATTTGTTATCAGATTGTATCAAGAACAAGAGACAACGACAGTACAATCCACAACTTTACGTAGGTATAATAAGTTAGATGTGGGAAGCATCCAAAGCATAGTGGCTGAACCAGTATGTGAGGCAGCAAGGACAATATACCTTGTACGTTAAGTGTAATTTATTTCTTGTATAAGATTAGGTTATAATGGGCATATTATAATCCTACTAATATTATAAATGTGAAAGTTTGTGAGGATGGAGGGATGGATGAATGGATAGATGGATGGATAGATGTTTGTTTGTCTTTCACGCAAAAACTACTGAACAGATTTTGATGAAACACTATATTATTATTTTTTATAAATCAGAATAACATAAAGGCTACTAAAAATCTATCTTAACATAAATGTACATTAACGGGAGTGAAGTCGCGAGCAAAATCTAGTATCAATAAAGGATCTAGTATTAATAAGAATAAAATAAAAACTTTATCAGAAATACAAAGAACACTAATTAGGATGACGGGTTTACATCTCAGCGGTTTTTATTTCAATTTCAGAACGTAAAAAAAACCTATACGACCTTAAAAAGAAACGCACAAGTTGCTTAATAAAAGTACAAACACATTATTTTTAATGAGACAATACACTTTAGCTCATAAAAATAAATCTTTTTTCAAGTTGTAAAATACGTCATTACGACCTTTGTAGCAAACATTGATATGGCTGATGGCATTAGCACCTTACTTGTATATACCAAAATAATTTAAGCAGATGACCACTAGAATCACATATGGCAATACCTATCCCTGTTTTTAAAGGCTTGCAACGCGCTAATAGCAGTCTTGGGACATTACCACCGTATCCTAAAGCATTTATATTTGCATGTGGGGAAATGAGACAGTGCGTTACAGAGTATATAGTTTTCCCTTCCTCGATCAGATCGGCCGGTTTGGTCGCACACTAGCCAAAAGGTTTTAGAAGAATATATAATAGGTTTAGATAATAATTAATATAGTGCACAATTATGTGCGCAAACACAAATGCACTCTCTATTCCCTCGCTCTCATAGAGAATAAGATAGCACGTTACAGAGTTTATAGTTTTACGCATGTAAGTGGAGTCAGCTTTAAGAGATGGTGGTAAGACTCCTGATGTTGTTAGCTAGTCACAGGTTACGCTAAATGCTTTCATTAGACAGCTTGTATGTTTAATCTTCACCGTGACATAATAACTTGGAACTGGTTAACATTAGTAAAGTATTTTGGTGAACAAAGCGAATAAAGCTAACTATGAGCATACCACTTCTTACAGCAATAAATTTTTATAAGATTTAAAAAATATTGCTCTAGAAAGTAGTACTCTGCTTTAAAGAAAAAGCTAAATAAGATAAAGCCATAAGTATGCCTATCTTCTGATTCTGAAAAAATAACTAACATCTCATTTATTTTGTCTCATGCCGTGGGGGACTTTACGTACATATAATTAACATACACATTGTACATCCATACTCAGAAAACATAATTTAAATCCATAACACTCAGCGTCGCGGCAGCGGCTTGGCGACCGATTGCCCATTACGTCATAGCTTATATTTTTGCCTTATTCGTGTACAATGACTATATAATGAAAATATAGCAGCGAAAGCTCAGTGGGGAGACCAACAGACTGCAATGCAGAGGGTCTCGGGTTCGAACCCACGTCGTGCACCTCTGACTTTCGGAAGTTATATGACTTTTCGAAATTATGTGCGTATTGATTGACAAAATAATCACCTGCTCCGTGCCTCGGAGAGCTAACGTGCTCTCCGAGCCGTCGGTCCCGGCTGCCATGAACATCTATGGCAGTCATTATTGGGAAGTCAGTGCCCTCTAATATCCTGACACTGGTCTAGCCTTAAGGTATCGTTAGCCTACGGGTTGCGGAGGTCAGATGGCAGTGGCTCCGTGTAAAAACTGATATCCAGTCAAATCCGATTAGACTAGAAAGCCGACCCCAAGTGACTTGGGAATAATAAAGGCTAGGGAGAAGATTCGTGTACAATGACTACCGCTATAAAGTCTTATAGTCATTAGCGCGACTCTATTTTATTGTACTTAGATTTTCTTTCTATATTACGTAGAGTTTGTCACAGCTTGTACACCCGCCGAGTAAGATTATGACTACTAATTAAACTTCAAAGTAGGCCTTTTGATAATAATGGCACTAAATCTTGGACGAGTTGTTGAAAATTATGCACGAAAAGATGTCACAAGCTCAGTAAATTAATTCAAAACTTTACAAGTATATTAATAATTTAATATTCCATTTTACAAGAATTTTTATGTACTTTTTATAACATAGTTGGTGAAATTGACTTTATAATTTATTATACCTACATAATATTAAAAGATCCTAAAGAAGCTGTCTGTCTGTTGTACATTGAAGGCATTAAGAAAAACCTAATTAAGATCAAGAAAGTATTTCTGAATAGGAAACTATGAATACTTTAGACATTCGCCAATAAATGAGTTTAGATGCGGTTTTGGATAATTTAGTACCATGGGAAATAATTTAAAATCTAGTTTGATTTTGATCGAACTGATCGTGATACAGAAACAGAGTTATGCTACATAGTGAACAACAGTGACTAGTCTCACGCTTCTATCCCGGACGAGGTAAGCAGAGGTTCATTACACTCACATCTCACCAAGTACGATTTCAGGTCCACCTATTGGGGCGAGCTGATTGCAGTTTCATCCACAGTTCCAGACTCCGTGCTTGGTACCACTAAAAATTCTTCTGCCAGAAAACCTTAATAACACTTGGTCAGCTTCATGAATCAAGCATCATGCTCAGCAGTCGCATTCACTACCGCTATTCCAAGGAAGCATAGCGTCATCCGAGTGAACGACTTTGCGGGTGAACTCTAGTCCACGCATATAAAGCCGCGGGAATATTCTAGTATAGTCTAATGTTATGCGAATATTCTACCGAAAAACTTTTTCCTATGAATAAAATTTCTTAGAGTAACAGATTTTTTAGAATGTTTCACTCAAGCACCTCATTATTTATATTAAATAAAGTAAGTAGAAAAGTTTTGTTTATTTAGATTTTTACAACGCCTCTTTATATAGATGGGTAAAGTTATAATTATTATGATAATATTTATTAATCTATAATGTCCTTCAGACCGAATTTCGGTCACAGCTGCCAATCTTGACATCTGGACAATGGCCATCTGCGTAGAATATGATATTTATTATAGTGCTCAACTATGTCCGCAAACACAAGTTCATTCTCTATTTCCTCGCCCTTGTAGTCCAGTCTGACGGCAATTTGATTTATCCGGTGTTAGATCATCAAAAGGTAGACCGAAGTCTTTACATGCTTTCCAAGGCACAAAAACAAAGAAGTAACGTGGACAACCTTTTAGCTCCGCGCTGTTACTAAAATGTCTTATTACACTTTATGGCAGATGAGTCTGCGGCCCACCTGGTGGTAAGTAACAACCACCGCTCATAGATTTCGGCAATGTCAAGGATAAACATAGCCAAACCGCTGTTTATTACCAAAGTTTTTTTGGTTCTTGCTTGGTAAACCAATTTTATTTGTTAGACTGACCACTATTCTATTCTGATTCGAATTGTGAGTTTTCGAATCATAGGCCGCATTTATATACACTAGCAATGATGGCAAAGATCTAAGTCGCTTCAACATATTATTATTTAATAAATCGATTTCACATATCTAAGAAAAAATTTTTAGCTAACTCTATTCTTGAGATGCACTATACTACTCCACAAAATTACCACACTTTTCTGTCAAACATATGTATTTGTAGGTATAACTTTTCCATTTCAAGTGGTAGAGTCGACTCTATAAACATCAAACAGTATAAATTTCTTCGTATTTCACAATCAGCTCTACACAAAGGACTACAGAATACCAGAGCGTGACTGCAACTCTACAATATAACACAATTTGAGAGAGTCGGTGGAACGGAAACGTAGAGCAAAACTACAATCCCATAAATAGAGACGGGCACAGGTGACTTCCGGTACGTCGAGCCAGCTGTATGGTACAGCAGTAGCGTCCCTAGGAACTAATTATTTTGTAGAGCTTAGGTCCTTGTTTGAAGGCGAAGAGTCTTGTTTGTGAATGGTAGAGTTTACCGACCGTAAATTGTCAGAGTCGCAATTGTATTGTTTTATAACGTATAATTTTACTTTTGCTTAGATTTTAGACTACAATGTTTTTAGAATAATTTTAGTATTCCATTTTGGTAGAGTATCTTTATATATATAATTCTACTGTACGTGTGTATGTCACTGAACTCCTCCTAAACGGCTGGACCGATTTTGATGAAACTTTTTGTGTGTGTTCAAGTGGATTCGAGAATAGTTTAGATAATATATGTTTCTTTTTTTTTCTCTTGTGTACAGGACAACGTCTGTCGGGACAGCTAGTATAATTATAATATTATTATGTTTATATACAAAGTATATGGATAGTTTTAATGATACGGTGAATTTCAAAACCATTTTAACCGAAAATACTTGAAATAATTACCCTATGAAATGAAATGAAATTATTTATTTGCATTATCATGTAGAGACTTCACGGGGCGGCATATTGGTTTAACTGGTCGCGTCGCCACTACCACTACGTCAAGTGTTGTCGGTTCGAATCCCACACGGGATACAAATTTATATATTCCAGAAATCGTTGTTACGACTTTAGGTGCTTTTGTGTCCATTATTTGAATGTTTGTAAAATGGAGCTGTCTTTTTAAAAATAACAAGAAACTAGATCCAACATTTCAGGTTGTTATTTAAGGTTTTCGATACAGGAACAATTCCTAGTGCGAGGACTGCCTTTGTTAAAAGTAAAAATAAAGAGAACCGACATTTTAGTTCGTTTCTTGAAGTTTTTAATATAAACAATATATCACGCAAAACGTTCACTAAAACAGGAAAATGATAAAAGCCTACCTTTAAAAAACTCTACCGTATAAAATCAGCGAACATTTTTCCATTCCATAATCTAGGTAAATTCTCTCTACCCCTCTACATAGAGTTTCGTAGAACTGAAAAATTCAAGCGAGAGACGCGGCCCGCCTGTGAATTGATTCCAAACGGTTGAAGTTTATTCGTAACGAATGCTCTGACGGCTTGAATAAGTCATGCTTTAAAAATTCAACGGTTCCAAGTGCCTCTCTCTGTAAGTATGTATGTAGAGTACTGTCTAAAGGTTTTGTTCGGAAGGAAAGAGGTTTATATTTTTGACTTATTTAAGCGGTTTTTAAAGTGGATTGTTATTTCTTAAATCTAAATCACAGGTGGTTAATTTGACGGTGGTATTTATTTCTAAAACACTCCACCCTCGATAATTGAGAGCCTATAAAGGCCCGAATTGGGTCGAAATATATTTCGCTCTACGTTAGCTATATAATATGTTGCTACACCCAAACTTTGTTATTTATATATTAGGTTAAAAGTAATAAGAAATACCTTATTGAAGACTACCAATTTCTAGACTCCGTGCTTGAAGTTACCTAGCCTAGAAAAACCTTATAATAACGTCCAAACCGTGGGAGTTGAAACTGGGAACTCATAAGTGACTGTAACCGTGCAAAATTATATGTCACTTATTTTTGCGGCCCTGTAATCCTGGATTACTATAATACCTTAACCTTAATGGCGAATGCTCCGAAGAGTTATTTGACCTAATCCTACCTTCCCCCTTCGTTTTGAGAACCACACGTGCTGATCTTCGTAACCACAGATGGACGGTTAGCACAATCCCGTCTCGCACCAAAAGGTTCAGCAATTCCTTCTTATGCCGAAACATACAACTTTGGAACGGTCTTCCGGCACATGTGTTCCCTCCCTTCTATGACATTGGGTCCTTCAAATGTAGTGTGAAGAAGCATCTGGTCAGACCGGCTTGACACTGACGACGGCTAGAAGACATCTATCTTCTTCTCGTCGTCACTGTCTCTGGACTGTAATTGGGCTTTCCATCAGGTCCGTTATAATCACTTTACCGAGTCTAAATAAAAAAAAAGAAGACAATATTTTTTATTCTGCTCAAAAATCTAAGTAGGAGCTTAGAGTCTAAAATCCCACATTTCACCAGCAATGGTTTCAGGTCCCACGATCTACCAGGCACTATTGCAGAACCCATACTGCTACTTTCTATTAAATTCTTTAGAGCAAAGCCCAACAACCCGGGTACCAAACACTAAACTTCATGTACACCAGTCACTTTCACTACCTCCGTGCAACCCAGTCAATTCCGTAGGTACCTCTTTAGACGCTTTATGACACGCCGAGCATAAAACTCCAGATTTATACAACACTATTTATGTATCATCCTCAGGCCGTCAGAGAATACGTTTTATTAACAATAAAATAGTATCTTACAACAACCTCTTCTGTGAAACACAATTCAAGGTATTCTGTGAGATTTTTATGTATTTCACTTTTTTAGGAAAATTGTGTTAGTTTTCTTTTTTCTTATGAGTTAGCTTTTATTGTGTCTTATTAGTAATAGCGATGTGTTGTTTTATTTTGTTTTCTGTTGTGTGTTTATAGAGTGTAACAGAAATTCGCCTGAATCAATTGAATTATTCGAATTATGCGATTGCATTTATCTTCGGATGTTAATTGATTATGTGTCAGCAATTCGTAAAAAGAATACACATATTCTTATGGAATGAAGTTATAGTGCAAAGAAGCAAAACATTATTGATATTTCGAAGATTTAAGAGTACAGAGATAATAAAAGAGGCGGTCACGTATACGTTTCATTATAAAAGATGAAAATATTCGATTGATATTCGAATGACATGAATTTGACCAACATTCGGCAACAAGTTCATAGAAATTTGAAATATATTGTGATTTTTATAATGTAATCTTAACTTTGTGAGTTTGTTTATAATGCTTTCACGCCTTAACTACTCGACCGCTCATCATGAAAGTTCGCATACAAGTTGTCAGACAGACGTACAGAAAAAGACTTGAAGACCTTTCATCCAGAAAAAATACTGTTCCAGAGGTACAAAAATGTATTAACAAAATTTTGATTAACGCGAGTAGGCAAAGTGTTGTATTTTTTTTTTTGCTCGTCAAAATGACCACACTCCACCTGATGGTAAGCAGTCGTGTGGTCTAAGAGCAGTGGCCTCCACATCGCCCCCACAGTAGCCGAGGCGATGTTGAGGTCTCTACTTTGACGGCCTGAGAAGATGCTTTTTCACGCCCCGCTTAAAGAACCCAGGATTGAAGGAAGAAGGAAACACGTGCCTTGGCAGAGAATTCCATGCCTTGGTCGTTCGGCAGAGATATGAGGACCCAAGCTTTTTGGTACGCGCTCTAATCGACTCTACCGTGTAAGGATTGCATCTGAGCCCAGCACGCGTTGTTCTGGATAGGAAAGGGGAGGGCGGGATAAGGTGGAATAACTCTTCAGAGCACTCCCCGTGGTATATTCTGTAGAAACATGCCAATGAGGCAATGTCTCTACGGAGTTGCAGAGGTTCCAGTGAACTCGTGACCTCTGGATCTCCGATGATACGGACAGCCCGCCGCTGTAACCGGTCGAGAGCGTCCAGCAAGTACTGCGCGGAGCCATCCCAAAGATGAGAACAGTACTCCACGCAAGGGCGCACTTGTACCTTATACAATAGGCACAGTTGCCCAGGCGTGAAGAACCGCCTCACCCTGTTCAGAACTCCGAGTTTTCGCGAAGCTTGCTTAATGACGCTCTCGATATAGGTTTTCTGATTAAGGGAGCGGCAAAGATCCATACCTAAGATGGAGAGACTGTCACGTATCACCAGTGGAGTGTTCTTCAGAGAAGGGAGGGGAAGGATCATCATATCATAAATCACATGTTAATGGTTATAAAGTTTTCAAAAACTTAATTATTTTGTAATACAATAATGTAATACAATGTAATACAATTCCATCAATCTTTTTAGTCAACTGCGCGAGCTCAATCTCTGTACCTATTTGTTTCTTATTTAAAAAATCATTGGATGAATGTGTTATGCCTGCTATATGGAAGTCAGCCTTTATTACCCCCATACATAAAAAAGGAGCTAAAGACGATGCCACTAATTACCGGCCTATCTCTAAATTATGCTTGATAGCAAAAATTTTCGAAAAAGTTATTCACAAACAAACTTACTCAGCACTTAAAAATACTATTAATGAATTTCAGCACGGCTTTGTTAAGGGGCGATCGACGACATCGAACCTCATACTTCTGGATGATTATATAACTGAAAATATGAGTGCAGGGAAACAGGTCGACGTCATTTACACGGATTACAGTAAATGTTTCGACAGGATAGACCACTACATGCTTATTCGCAAATTAGAACTTGCTGGAATCAAAGGCAACTTGCTCAGATGGTTCTCCTCATATATAAGTAACAGGTCTCAAGCGGTTGCCATCAATAATTACGTTTCCAGATGGGTAATTATCCCCAGCGGTGTGCCCCAAGGATCTTTGTTAGGGCCTTTGCTCTTTGTAATCTTTGTAAATGACATCGACCAATGTTTTCATTCTGCTAAAGTTCTTTGTTATGCAGATGATATGAAAATATTCCTACCTATATCATCATTTTCTGACGTTCAGGCACTTCAGGCTGACTTAGACAGACTGAATACATATTGTGTGAATAATAAACTAGATCTTAACCCGACTAAATGCTATGTTGTTACATACACCAGGAAAGTACATATCGTTAACTCCGAATACGCATTACAGGGAGAAAGACTGACCCGTCGTCAGTCCATGCGTGACCTAGGCGTTCACTACGATTCAAAGTTATTATTCGAAGAGCATATTAATAATATAGTTAAAAAAGCATCTCAGACCCTTGGCTTTGTAATGCGTATGTCAGCTGACTTCACAGAAGCTAAAACCTTCAAACTACTTTACTGTACTTATGTTCGTAGCTTATTAGAGTACGGCAGCCAGGTATGGAATCCCCGTTATGAGATATATACTAAACGCATCGAAAATATACAAAAGAGATTTTTTAAATATATGTGTTACCGCATAAAATGTATGTATAAGTCTGATGATTATTTTAAGCTTTGTTCCAAATTTCATTTTCTACCTTTATCTATGCGTAGACAGATAGCGGATATTATATAATTTCTTAAAATTATGTCAGGTTCAGTGGACTGTCCTGAGCTTCTTTCCAAGATAAGCTTCAATATACCAAACAAAATGACGCGTCACTATGTACCTATTTCCCTTGATATAGTGAACACTAATTATAGGCAAAATTCTTTTCTATGGCGAGCGTCTCGATCTCTCAACTTGGCATGCAAATTACACAACACATTAGACATTTTCAATACAAATATAGCTATAGTCAGAAGGCTGCTGAGCCGGGAGTTCTTCGATTCTCATTAATAGTACTAAATAATAGTAATAATACGTAATGTGTACTTACTGCCCACATAAGGCACTTAAATAATTTGTATGAAAACATTTAGACGTGAGAACCTGTAATTGGCTTTATGTTACTTATAATGTTTTTTTTGTATAAATAATGTCTAATAGCTGTTGGTTCTCCATAAGAATAAATAAATAAATAAATAAATAAATAAATTAACAGAATCGTGTTTATCCTGTATTGTCAACGACACCACTGAACCACACCACTGTGGTGTGGCTTACAATTTTTTTTAGGTAACCACACCACTTGCGACTAGTGAATAAGTCAGATATGTAACGTGTATAAAAACAATTCATTATGTTTTAATTTTTAATGATAATCTATTATATACTAATATTATAAAGCTGAAGTGTTTGTTTGTTTGTATGTTTGAACGCGCTAATCTCAGGAACTACTGGTTCAATTTGAAAAATAGTTTGAGTGTTGGATAGCCTATTTATCGAGGAAGGCTAATAAGATGCTGAAATTGGGCGAGTTCATAAGGGATTCGTAAAACATCATGTCGTGATCTTACGAATGTTAATTAATTGATATAGATAAATGCGTACATAAGTTTTCTATTAGAACTTCATTACAGTGGTGTGGTTACCTAAAAAAAATGTAAACGACACCACAGTGATGTGGTTCAGTAGTGTCGTTGACAATACAGGGTGTTTATGACAATTTACATTACATTTGAGTGAGTAACGCTTGTCAACCACATCTGATAACCACTTCACAGGGGACTCGAGACACACTGTAATTGAATAATGCTTCCCGACAACCTTACTGTGTCACCATAAATTCGCACATTACGGGACCGTTCCGAAAACATCACTGACTTTAATAGAGTGGAATTTAATTTCACCCACTTTATACAGGACTTGCATGCTTTATGTCTCAACGCTAGTGATGCTCGATTGACACTGAAAAATATCGATATATTCGGAAATTGAACGAATTTGAGCATTCGATTATCGACTTCAGATTGTTAGTGACTATTATTGAAACAAGATCGAATATTAATCACAATTTTATGAAGCAGTAATCTACTTTGTTGTAACCGATTAAGTTGTTAAGGTTTTTTGCACTAGTATCACCTTATTTATTTAACTAACATTTACGTATTGGTGTGGTGGTTTAAATGGTTGTTTCACTAATGCCACTGCGCCCAGTATTGTGGGTTCGATCCCCATAATGACAAATAAATATGTGATCCACAAATTGTTGTTCCTGTTCTTCTTCGAGTTCTACCGGAAGTTGCAGTTTTATTTTAAAATTAAAAGAAATATTTATTGATCAATAATCAAATACATTCTGCAACAGGATTACCTAGTCCATTTTCGTATTGCTGAAGCTTAAGTAATCTAACATCAATAAGCAAATGGGTTTGACTAACTTAAACATTCAATTTAATCGATTTTATTAATCGATAATCACGCTAAAATGTCTTCTCACGTATCCAAGCAAACCTAGCAACAAGTTTCGCTACACGCGCAGTTTGACACCTTATTCTTTCGGGCTAAAACGCTCACAATTCCTGTCAGTCTACATCAGATAACATCTTGAATATTACTCTTAAAAGGTTTTATAATTTCGACACAATGTATGTTTTCGTTCGCTATAAAACATTATGAAATATTGAGCAAAGGAAGAAAAATATATCTTTAACTTTAATCTAGTTACGGTTTGAAACAGTTTTTCATACACCTTCATTCCAAAAGATAATGTATAATACTATTATACTACACTCAGTTTTCTAATAGTTTATTTTGCTTTATGGGAGGGTATATATATAATAAAATAAATAAAGCTATAAATATGTTTCCGCTAACAAAATTAGATTGTAAAAAAGCGGTGACTGAATGGCTTATGTCCTTAAATTATATAAACACCGAAAACCTAATAAAAATTCTAGAATAAAACTGGCAAATACATGTATACAGCAAACACACACGCACGCACAGACACACACACACACACACACACACACACACACACGAACACACCCTCACACACACACACACATATAACAAACACAAAACCTTACTAATCAAAGACACCACTTGTAATAGATTAAACATTATACCTGGCTCATAGTACAGACTACGCTGAACTGTTTATATGCAAATTAAATAAATCCGGGGTGGAGGCCTAGTGGCCTGAAATACAGGCTAACGCCTAGTTTAGGCACCAATCTCCCACAATAAACTAATGCTATGTAATAATTATAAGCAATTATGTAACATAATATTGTGGTGAGAGAAATAAAGATATGTTTAATGTTTATTAAAAGTAGAAAAACTATGGATATTGCGATTGTTATATATAATAATAATAATAATAATAATAATATTCTACCACATACACACAACACCATCTAGCCCAAACTAAGCAGAGCTTGTACTATGGATACTAGACAATGGATAAACATACATATATACTTTTTTTTTTTGTAAATACATACATATTATACATAGAAACACCCAGATAATAAAAATATAAACGTATAATTAAATATGTTTTGACATATGTAATTTTACGTTTATATTTTTGAAGGGGTAGGCAGAAGTGAAAAGGACGTCAGCTTAGGTTTTGGTCGCACGTAACAGGGAATGTACTTATTGCTGTAAACCGAGCGCAGTTCCAGACACCGTGAAAATTGTTAATTATAAAAATCAGAAACATTTTGCCGAAACCGAGAATCAAATACGAAACCTTTTGCACAGCAGTCAC
The DNA here is from genome assembly GCA_963564715.1 of Catocala sponsa. Lineage (NCBI taxonomy): Eukaryota > Metazoa > Arthropoda > Insecta > Lepidoptera > Erebidae > Catocala > Catocala sponsa. The sequence goes on from OY751352.1 coordinate 13,084,959, forward strand.
CTGAATTTATTTCAAACGCTTTCATTAGAAAGCATTTATAATAAATTATTTATAATATTAGTTAGGATTATTGATATTAATCAATAATCCTAACTAATATTATAAATAAAATAAATAATATGAATTTGTTTGTTCGTTTGTTACGCTTGCATGCCAAAACTATTCGACCGATCATCATGAAATTTCGCATACACATTGTCAGGGATATAGAAAAGGTCGAAGAGTACCGTTCATCCAGAAAATGTACTGTGCCTGAATGATAGAAGCAGTCGAAATCTATTACTTGAATAATACGATTGTTAGTGATAGGATTGTTTTGACAATGGGTTCTAAATATATATTTACTCTATTCTCGTATTATCTATCCATTATTTTTACATTATATTCTCCGAACACACTTTGGTTCAACTCACAGCGTTTCACTAAAACGTGAAAAGACAGAGATTAATAACTTGAAGCCGGACCGCTCCCGTTACGTTTGCAACATATGGTGACATTAGTTGAACATATTGCTAGCTGATAAGTGTTGTGGGTGACAGCAGAGACTAATTGCTTGCCACTTGGTTGGTGGAAAAATTTGAACCAAGTTGTTGTTGAAATTTTCTTTTTGTCCTTAGAGTAAGCTTTTTCGTGCTATACGAAAGCTTTCTGTAAGCTAACGACCCTATATATTATATAAGTACTAGATTTAGTTCGCAGCTTCGCTCACGTAAATGCTGTTTCGGTTACGATCTTATCTTATCTTATGTGGGGGCAAGTCAGTGCAGACCGGCGACACTTCGTCCCAGTGGGATCTTTTGTGTCGACACTCTCCCAATAACGACTGCTATAGATATTCATAGCAGCCGGGACCAACGGCTTAACGTGCTTTCCGAGGCACGGAGCAGGCGATAATTGTCAATCAATACGCACATAATTTCGAAAAGTCATATAACTTCCGAAAGTCAGCGGTGCGCGGCGTAGGTTCGCACCCAAGACCCTCTGCATTGCAGTCTGTTGGTCTCCCCACTGAGCTATCACTGCTCTTTTCGGTTACGATAGTAATAACACTTCTTTATAGATTAAAACTAGCCTATGTACAACGTGTATAAGAAATTTCATGATGATCGGTAGAGTAGTCTTAACAACTCGTCCGATCATCACGCCTTAGCGTGAAAGCGAAACAAACAAACTCACATTCGTATTTATAGTATTACTGGCTTTTGCCCACGGTTTCGCTCGCGCTAATTTAAAATTTGACAATCAATTCGGGTTGTACTCTGCTTGTAATAATATAATTCAATCATGATTCGAAAGTCACGTGGCGCCATCTATTATCATAAGAACGTTATTATTGTTTTCCTCGGGAACAATAACTTTTTCGGGATGAAAGGTAGCCTATGTCCGTTTCTGTACATCTGTCAACGTATATGCAAAATTTCAGGATGATCGGTTTAGTGGTTTAGGCGTGAAAAGGTAACAAATAAACAAACAAACTCATTTTCGCTTTTATAATATTAGTTAGGATTAGTTAGGATTACCCTACGAGCGAGAAGGCGACGATGTCTGCATTTTTAACACGCTTTTATTACCTTCACCTGTATGTTTGTTTGTTTGTTAGTTTGTTTGTAACCGACTACGTTGGACTTGATTTTGACCCACTTCAAACGGTCAGATTGCATTTAAACGTTGTAGACTTATCGAGGACCGATGACAATACAATAATTTGATAAGATTATCTCATTATCCTGATTAGGATCGTCAGGATTGATGATTTTCTCACAGATCCTTTGCGTGAGAGCGAGAGAGATAGAGCAAGCGCGTGGTCTGCGCATGCGTACCTTTCCGATTCGAGCACTCGGTTTGAAAAATTAATATTTTACGTTAATATTTTATAATATAAAAAATTGAAAAAAATAGAACATAAATAATAGTTAAAAAACTAAAAAAACACATTTCATTTAAAAATCCAAACTAGAAATAAATAAAGAAATGGAATACCAATAACGTATGCGCACCGAGTAGCGTCATTATCAAAATATCTTAGAAAGCACCCCACGCTTTTTTACATTGATATTATTTCTTTTATTAATCACTCTATCCTTACTTTAAATTATTTAAAAAAATATTTTCTTCTTTTTAGTTTGGTTTTTTAAATAAAGCGTGTTTTTTTTTGTTTTTTTGAACTACTATTTATTTTTACATGTGCTGTTTTATGATAATGGCAACTGATTCTGAATTTAAACTCCATACCGGTTCCTATAACAAAGTATTATAGCTGTTAAAATAACAGCTCTTGCGTTAAGTACAATTCTGTATCAGGAAGGCGTTAAACAAAAAAAGAAACAACAGACACCAAAACCATAGACTCGTAAAAATATTTGCGGATACACTCAAGTTATTGTCCCGGTTGCGAACCGAGCGCAGAACTACATAAGGCGCAGTCAGTGACAAGTCGACCACATCAAATACAGCATCATACGTGTAATACTTTACAGTCCAGAATTTCTACGTATAATATGTATGTATTTACAAAAAAAGAAGTATATAATATGTATGTTTATCCATTGTCTAGTACCCATAGTACAAGCTCTGCTTAGTTTGGGCTAGATGTTGTTGTGTGTATGTAGTAGAATATTATTATTATGAGCGATACGCAGGCAAAGCCGCTAGCAGAAGCTAGTTGTATCGATAAACCTGATTGGATCAATAATTTCCTCTCACCGCTGATTTTTGTACACACACAATACCACCTTTATTTTCTTAAAATAACGATCATAAAACATTCTTTAAAATCAACAGCAACACGAGTCCCAATTTATCTTCACAGAAATAAATTGTACAGTGAATTTGTATTTACTTTGGTGAAATATGCGCTTTTATGATGGAAATTTGTATTTTCGTACATGCAAGGAAACTCAACGCGGTATAATATGAAAAATGTTATTATTTTATTAAATGGGTTTCCAGTGCGTGTGTAAGTAAATTCTCGTGTTATAAACAAGTTAATTTTATTTTATTGTGGGTGTTGTTTTCAAGTTATCTTATCTTATGGGGCCAGTCAGTGCAGGCCGGCGACACTTCGACCCAGTGGGATCTTTTGTGTCGACACTCTCCCAATAACGACATCATGAGGGAGCAATTTTTTTAATTCGGTAGCCTAAACAATTGGTTGTTTAAACAAATTTGGAGGCATAGGCCGAAGCCTAAAAGTTAAAGTTGAGTCATATCACGATGTTAAAAGAAAAGCTACGCGCCCTTAAATCAAGGAAAAAGATTATCTGTGTAACCTGTAAAATACTACAAAGTAAAATTCTGTTTTCAATAAATAGGTTAACACGTTTAAAGTTACTGGAGGTGATTTATTCCTATCTAGTTCCTCAAAACGGCATTGCAGCATAAAAACATTTCTCGTTCTTTGGCACACACATTTGTCTTGTGTCAGTATTCTATAACGAAAGCAGAAAATAAAAAATACATGTCGTTTTGGACGGGAATACTCAATACAGCGAAAGTTATTTCCTTAATTATGTTGGTTTCGATAATTACATGTTCATTTAAATCTTTCTTATAACAATAATTTCAGCTTTGTATATAAACTGATTTACTGCTAGGCACGAGTCTCTTCACTGTGTTAGAAGGATAAGGCCATAGTCCGCTACGCTAACCCAGTGCGGCTTAGCAGACTTCACACGTCTTCGAGAACATTAGAAAGAATTCACAGACACGCACTGTCCACTAACTAAAAAGACCGAAGGATTAACATCCTTTTAGTTAGCGGACGGCAGCACAGGTTTCCTCACGATATTTTCCTTCACTGTTAAAGCGAACGATAATCAACTATTTAAAGCGCATATTATGTATTTCGAAATATCAGAGGATGTCTTGGCATCTAACTTGAGAACTCTGTGTGGCTGTCAAACGGTATCCCACTAAGATACATACATAATATATCTGCTACTTCACCCTTAATCTTTTTTGCTTCAACTATATTGTCACTTGACTTCCATAATATAGACACCGGCCTATCCCTAAAATGGCAAGGAAGGGCTTATTATTTTCCATGTTATAGATACGAGCCTACCTTTACTATAAATATTGCCAAATTCTGTGCTGCAACTGAAAATGTCTCTACAGAAAATCCAATAACAGTTTACTTGACTCAGAAAGTGAATCCAAGACTTTACGATCACTTACAAAACATAAGCGAAAACTATTCAATTAAAAATATGATTGTGTATTCATGTAGGTTACAAAGTAACACTTATGAATGTCAAAGTTACACTTATTCATTTGAATTTTCATTCGATATATCGAATGATAATATAATTGGCTCCTTAATTATATTGACGTATACAAATACGATTCGAAACCGAAATCCCTCTACTTATTTACCGACAATTGCTAATTATATTGTCACTTGACTTCCTTATGATCAATTATTTGATAAATAAAGTAAAGAGGGTACTTGTGGCACTTGGCACTAATAGTGATTAATGTTCGTCAGCCGTCGCACTAATTGTGATTTATTTTTGGCGGGAAGTAGCCTTACACCTTTTGAGGGTAAATGTAAAGAATCATGATTGGTCCGACGATGAATTTTTAGATGGGTGAGTAAGTTTAGTTTTATTTTAGGATAATTTTAAGAAGTATGTAATTACTTTTTCGTAACGTATAATTCTAACTAAAATTATAAATGCGTATATGTTTGTAACTCTTTCATGCCTTAATTACTTAACTGATCATCATAAAATTTCACATACACGTTATCATGGGTTCAGAAAAGGACATGGGTTCTTTCAATCCAGGAAAAGTACTATTCTCGAGAGATTGCTAGTTATTTATAAGTATAATCAAGACCAAAGAAAAGTCTATGAGTGATCCTTTACATATCAATAGTTAAAGACGATAGATGACGCATAGCGTTCCTAAGATGGTTCTACAAAATCAAATACCATATTTTATGCCTAATGGTACGTCCTACTATTAGGCATAAAAATATGGTATATACATAACTTATTTGGTAACAACACGGCTTGCTGAGGTCAAAGGTTCAAATCTTTCTCCATGGAGCATCTATTTCCTCGTTTATAATTCTCAGTATCAACTCAACCTACTGTGCCCTCCAATACGCCCTTCCGGTCAAAAATAAACATCACTATTTGGCGAACAAAGATTTAAACGTAAACATGTCGACAAGGTTTTCTGTAACAACGAACCAAAAGAAAATGAATTATGGAATACTTCTCTAAAACTAATAAACAAGGAAAAGTGTACGTTTCCTTCAAATAGGTCAAACAAAATATTGTCTTTTCTATTTTCGGCCGTTTATTATCCAAAATAAACATAATATATATGAAATTTGTTAATAAACTATCCAATAACCTTCTTTGTCCCCTACATTTTCCTCCTCTTAACCTTTTCCCATCATTCCCTTCACATTAGGTAACAGCCCCATCATAGTGATGTTTCTGGTGTTGCAGTGTATATAGCCTCCGACAGTTTACCATCAGACAGACCTTGTACTGCCCAGGTGATTTACAGTGCAACTTAGCTGTGTTGCCTTAAAATTGTCTTTGGGATACCAAACAAACACAGTCATGATAGTTGATACAACTAAGGTAGCAAACAAGCATCCCTGATGGTAAGCGGTCACCGTAGCTTATGGAGGCCTGCGACACCAGAGGCATCACTTGCACGTCGCCGACCCTTTAGGAAAGGAAGTGGGAAGGAGAAGGAGTGGGATGGGGGAAAGAGGGTGATTGGGCCTCCGGTACTCTCACTCACCGAACAAAACATAACAGTAGGAATACTGCTATTTCACTTCGATATACTGGTAGAGGGTAGTCCTTCCCTGGTCGAGCCGGCCCATTCATGCTGAAATCAACGAGGCTCTACTACTCTTATGTTACCGCTTACCAATGAACCGCCGTATAAATACAAAGACGTTTGATAAGTCCAAGATCCTGAGACGTTATATTGTGGTGACTGTGTAGATAAATCCATTCGTAAAGATACTTAATCTTATCACCCCAAACTCATCACATCTTTTCATGGCTTAGATAGGACGTAAAGTGGCACGCAATGTATATGATATTGAAGTTGATTGAAAAGTTTTCTGATTGGATCCATGCACAATCGAAGTTAGCCCACTCCTAATACAAGCATTTAAGCTTAGCTGGAGATAACAAGAATAATAGTAATTTGTAATCCTAAGAACAGGATCAGGATGAACGGACATAAATTATACCAATAACGAGAACCATTTATGTTTAACAAAGTCTCGTGTGGGCACGGAGGCAGTGACGGAGTTTTTTTTTTATTGCCATTGTCGGCAGACGAGTAGGCGGCCCACTTGATGGGAAGTGGTAACCGCTGCTTATGGACATCAGCAATGTCAGGATATAGCAAAGCTGCTACTTACCGTAGTGAAAAAGAACTCTCTTTAAACCTCGTTTCAAGAAGGACATATCATAGTGCTCGGAAAACACCGAAGCAGGCAGCTCATTCCAGAGCTTGCTCGTACGTGAGAGAAATGATTGCTGAAAGCGTATTGTTGTAGATTTAAACGCTTCCAGGTGATATGGATGAACCCTACTTCGTTGTCAAGTGGTACGGTGATAGAAAGGGGCCGCTGTTACCAAATCAAACAGTTCTTCAGAGCACTCCCCGTGAAAGATTTGGTAGAACACGTAGAGGGAACCAAAGTCTCTCGAGTGACCTCGGTTGCGTCATCCGTAATATTTATCTAACAATCAAATCCAGTATCACTATTACTTCGAGGACCCATCATAAATCTCTCCGACCACTCACAATCTTACATAAAAGCCATATTTCATAACTTACCTCATCCCCGAATTAACATGGAATCGCGACAATTTAAACCGAAATTATACCACAACAACACCCCGTAAATAATCCGCAACGCATTCCGACACGACACACAACCACTTAATCTCCGCAAATAAGACAACGCACACGATTATTAAACGCAATTTGCGTGCGCATGCAAAACGCGTGCGAACCGTTGGTGGATGCCAAATTGCCTTGCGGAACAGTCATAAATATTAGCCTATTCTATTACGAACCCAATTTGTATTAGAATAAAGATCATAGTATCACGTAAATGGAATTTTACTAGCTCAGGTTGCGGTTTTGCTTGCGACATTTTATAGTTTATTACTATAAAGTATTTTTATTCTTAGTTGTTTAAAAAAGCTTTCTTTCTCTTATTTTATAAGCTTTCAAACACGGACACAAAGAACATTTAGATTCTGGACAAATAATTGTGGATCACACAATTTAATTGTTCTGTTTTGGTATCTAATTCAGTAAACATTGTACAGTTCGGATTAAAGAGATATGCATGTTAATTATATTTTTTGTATAACTGACAATAGCTGGTATTATTATTTATTTTTATTATTATTTTCAGCCTGTATTGTCCCACTGCAGGGCAAAGGCCTCCCTCTCGCTTTTCCACATATCCCTATTATGCGCTAGTTTGCACCATTCCCTCCTATAGTTAATTAATTCGTCTTGCCATCGACGTTTTGGTCTACCACGTTGGCGTTTAGCTGGTAAACTTGAATAAATAAATAAATACACCCACAGCGGTCTATGTACTAGAAAAGGCGTGAAGAACACCACAAAACTGCGCCATCCGTGAAATTAAGTTTAAAATATATGATTACAAATCACTTTACAAATGATTACAATGATTGTTAAAACATATGAACAAAATGAGTTCATCCAGTGACGTAGTAGTAGAGCGTACTCTACTACTACGTCACTGGATGAACTCATTTTGTTCATATGTTTTAACAATCATTGTTAAAACATATGAACAAAATGAGTTCATCCAGTGACGTAGTAGTAGAGCGTACTCTACTACTACGTCACTGGATGAACTCATTTTGTTCATATGTTTTAACAATCATTGTAATCATTTGTAAAGTGATTTGTAATCATAATATTTTCTGTGTCTGCTAGCGATCTGAGTGCGATGCGTGCATAGAGGAATATGAGATTTTGCATAATTAACGTTTATATGGAGAATATGAGCAGGGAACTAAAATTATAACAAGAAAAGGGGAATGCCCACTACCCATAGTGACTTTGGTCACGAGTGCCCATATTTAAAACCCGGTTATTGTGTTTTCTTTAAGGTTATTCTCAGGGACAGCACAGGTTCTGCCATGGCACTTGGCTCGTCCATATAATAAAATATTTAATAAAAAATAATATTATTACATCTCACGATAAAAACTAAGATGTCTTAAATCTTTTATAATTGAAATAAGGTGACTTGAGTATATAACACCCTTTTTTGAGCTATCCATGTAGTTATACTCTTTCCCTTCCAAGGCATTGGTGTCCTATATGTATATTTGTTTTCTTCTATCATAGATGTCAGACAGAGGCCTATTACTAACTGAAACTATTCACATAATGCTGATCCCAAAAAAATTTGTACCCCCAGTCTCTATATTTTAGTCTTCAAGCAGATTTGCGATCCAAAAGGCAGAATGGCTGCCTTAACTCCCTTCCCTTAACTGACTTTTTACAATGCCTAAGGTTCCAATGCCTATCACACGTGGTCTAGTACCGTTTTCCATTAGGTGTGCCGCTGTCTCGCCTGCCACAAAAAGCAATAAAAGATGACAATTTTCCTTAATGCTATAACAACATTTTCTGGCACAATTTCAAAACCTAGAATAATTTATAGTCTCTATGTTATTCCATACTTTAAACACAGCCTCACTCCCGAAGTGCTTATTTTTGCAAGCCATTGTTAGGTGCTGGAATGGACACCAAGATCAGCCTATATGTTATTGTGTTATTCTGAACAGCAGCACAAAGCCTATAAATGTGTTCCGTAGACACCAGTAGGCCAGTAGGCTTATTATGTGGAACTTTACACACGACTGCCTACTTTTTCGGAAAATAGAAGAATACAAGGAAATGCCTCTATGTTATAATCTCCTACGAAACCTGCCGTGACGTTTTTTGCCAACTTAACCTGCCTATAATAATCTAATGTTTTCCTGTAGGTGTACAAAAATTAAATAATTGATGTCAGATATTGGTATATAATTACTGGTACCAGTTACATAAATAATGTAAATACATATTTGACTACGACCTAACTAAGTGCTTTCAGGGAGACGACTGCAGCGTGGCGCTACTGCATACTTGCGCCTGACTATATAAAACTAAAGGGTCAGCAGTATCGCTAGGTGCCGATACCTATTATAATATGTGAAATTATTAACAAAACAACTAAGCCTTATTAAGATATATTGTAATAACGATGAGTTTCATATTGTTAAACCTGAAACGTTGCATTTTTAAACACATAACTAAGTAAAGACTAACTTTGTTCAAATTATTTCCAACCCAAAAACAATGCGCTATAAAGCCTAAAATCGCAGGTCAGTGTGCATTTGTAAACTTCTGTCAGTTGCATTTACGTTTGCAGTTTGTTTGTTACTTATCTCAGTGGAAATAAGGTTTAAATTAGCTTGTTTCACCGGTGTTTTGTTTGTTTGCTTTGTTCGCAGTCAGTGGAATCTTGTCGTTCATTTTTGCCGGCATTCGTAATAATTTCAACTGAAAGGTGTAAACGCGGGCTCCTGATATTATTTGGTACAATTGTATGTACTTGTATGGCGCCAGAATGTCATTAGGAGAGTACTCTCCTCTAAAATTAATGCGGTCATCCATTTAGATCTGTTTTGTAAATTAAGTTTTGTATATTCACGGTACAGTAATTATATTTAGTTTGTATTCGTTTACTATATATTAATACGTGAAGAGAAATCTGTGTACTGCTTTTTAAGCATATTGTGTGCCTAGAGGAATATGAGATTTTGCATAATTAAAGTTTATATGGAGAATACGAGCAGGGAACTAAAATTACCTATAACAAGAAAAGTGGAATGCCCACTACCCATAGTGACTTTGGCCACGAGTGCCTATATTTAAAACCATGTTTAAATGATAGTGTGCAATGTCATCAAATGATTAATTAAATAAAAGTTATTGAAATAAAAAAAAAATTCTACCGATGACACGGTTTTAACCGACTTTCAAAAAAAGGAGGTTTGTTACCTCATAACTTTCGACTGGGTGAAACGATTTTGATTATTCTTTTTTTTATTTGAAAGCTGGTACTTCGTGTGTGGTCCTATTTAATTTTGATCAAGATTTGACGATTCGTTTTCGAGTTATCCTTAATAATGCGTATTTGGCTACATTGATGATGCTCTCATTTTTGGCAAGGTTCCCTAAAAACCGAGAAATATAAATGTAAATGTTTTTCACACTGATGATGATGTGTGATGACAGTGTTGGCATCATACATCATCATTATTATCATACACAATTAAAAGATTGTCTAAAAACAGCATTATCAAGCTTGTTTGTAAATAAAATAACAAAATCACAACGAAAGAAACACGATCAATCACGCAAACCGAGTAAGCAAGGATGCTGATTTGTGTTATGACAGTTGGTTTTGGTGTAGCAAGTTACAAACAAAGAATCATAGAACAATATCTAATAGATATTATTATTTTGCTTATTGCTGGCATAATGACATAAAAGAACACATTTCCTTTATTACATAATATATAATATATGCTATTTCTTTATCACTTCTAATATGTTTATTCAATAATATTATAATCTCTGTTTTTACGTTGAAATTATAACGTGGCACCACTGGTGATTATAACAAGACTTATTTCCGTTCTGATACTTTTTATTATATAGATTTTGTTATCTTAATGAGTGGGACGAAAAATTATTATCATACGCGTAATCTTGGGCGGCTACAAATTACACGTTAGCCAAAAATAAGCATTCCCCTAGAAGCATTTATGGTCGAATTTCAATCACTAGAAAAGGAGTGATTCTATTTAAAAATTGTCAAATCTTATAAAAATCAATGGACAAAGATTATTTCACTATTTTATAGTCCACTTCATAATTTCAGAATCAATCCTGTACTGTAACATTTATAAAGGGAAGTGAACAGCATTACAGCCTTTGCTTTTCATTTGATCAATAACTAGATTTAGCTCGCGGCTTTGCTCGCGTCAATGTAGGTTATGTTTATAAATTTCTATCCCCCGGAAACAGTACTTTTTCCTGGATAAAAGTCCTCTGTACCTTTGATAATGTGTATGCAAAATCTTATGACGATCAGTCTAGTAATTAAGTCGTGAAAGCGTAACAAACAAATTTATAATATTAATATAGTTTTCCAGATCAAATTTCGGTCACAAGCATAAATAACTAGCGTAAAAATCAGTACGCAAACACACGTGCGCTTTTTATTTCCTCATTCTCATAGTCCAATGTCCAATGGGATAGCAGTCCGAAACGACTGGAGAGAAATCAAACCCAGGAGCATCGGTTTACGTACTTGCTGAGAGACGAGAATAAAACACTATCTACTTACTAGCTCTGAGCTGATATTTAAAAATTCTTTAGGCCATTCATTATTTTCGTTTTATTACTTTTATTTTTTTAACAGGTAAAAATAATACTTAATATTTAAATTATGGCGTACTTTTTTCTCTTTGGGTTAATCTTATAGTAAATTTGCTTTTTGTACATATTATGTTATTGATATAGATATGTTATACATGAAATATTTTTTATATATCGAAAATTTATATTTGAATTTGCTATCTGATACATTTCTGACAGCAAAATCCCAATAAGTTTTTGTTGGCTGGACACGAGATTCAAACCAGGAACTCCCAATTTGGAATCCGTATACACTCATTTGCTATTAGACTAATGAAAGACAAGAACTACCTGAGTAACAAGCATGAATCCAAATACATACATGTACAAAACAATACAATAAAAACTTTTTTATTTGACACTCGTATTTTCCGCTGCTAACAAGCTCCTGTGATCATATCCCATACACCCGTATTGACACAAATTAAATCGGAAGCTGAACGGGACTGTGTCCAAACACCATTATGGACCCCCATGCCCTCATGAGGGGGCACGCATCCCAAGGGGTGGGTGCACGCCCAATGGGGGTTAGTGTGTCTTCGGAGCAGAGACCCAGTTGTAAGTTTGCATTATGTGTACAAGGCTGCTGGAATATTAATTATAATGGTTTGAGTGTGTTTGAGTTGTGTTTATACGTGTGATGGTATTGTTATACTAATGTCTTCATAGCTTACGGCACTTTGGAATGGTTCCCTATTTAATCGCAAAAATTATATGTCATAATTTAACATGGCATACTTTTACTTATCCTAATAATAGTTACGCACAATATTCATTTGTCATAACTGTTTGGGCACAATTTTTAACAAGAGTTTTTGGACTAGATATTCTTTTAAGTCTATCATTTTATAAAACAAATGTACTTTATAATTTATAGTCTCCACTACGCTATTGTTAATCCAAACAAACTTGTTTCAACTACTTTATACAGATTTTATGGCAGTTTATTTTAACTAAAACTTTAAGCAAATTATTATTTTAAAGTATTTATATTCATCGTAGTTTCGATACTGCTTTTCAGCAGCCAAAGTTACAAATAGACCTACTCAACACTCACAATAACTACCAAAAATATCATTTGACTTTATAAGCAGGGAAATCACTTCAAAAATTGAGCGATCTATTAAAAAAAAATATTTTAGCAACGATTGCTGTATTAAAAAATAATAAGGGCACTAAGAGCAATCATAACTTTAATATTAAAATTGTTCAATTATTTCAGACTAAGAACTTCTGTGTCAAAGTTTTTTTCAGCATTTCAATTTCCTACGGATAGCGCAAACTTACTTTACTGTTAATATTTTTTAAGCAAACTTTCTCTGCGAAATAATTGTACGTATATTTTTCGTATTTCAATTGCTTTTACTGAATATTATGAAACCGAAATACGATTTTCTATTGCTACTGGTTTTTGCTTCTTCAGCTAATCAAATGATTAGACGGTATCTCCGCCAGTCGACTTGCCCCATATGATTGCTTTAGTCGAATCGTTAGCAAACGCAAGTTATCTACCTACAAGATCATGCTCGCGGTTTCGCTCGCGACAATCTAGGTTATGTCAACAAATGTTATCCCTCGGAAATAGAACTTTCTCTAGGTAAAAGATACCCTATTTACTTTTGTGCACCCCTGACAATATGTATGCAAAATTTGCGTATGAAAGCGTAACAAACAAGCAAACTCTCGCAGTTATATTATTAGTTAGGATGACCATATCCATCCATCGTATTTCCAAATCAGAGTAATGAATAACAGAATCCATTCAAGGTCACATTGAACAATCAGCCCCTTGTCCTCGATAATCCATCTAATACATCACCGCCGCAATCCAGGATAGTGATGGATTGCGCATTCAGTGCCATCGATTACAACTCGATTACGAGAATCGATAACGCAAAAATATTCGTGTTGTAAAAACGAGTCTCTTGATATAGTTAGGATTGTTAGCATTGATAGTTTAGTTTTAAACCATACTAGTTTTTGACTGCAGTCACGTCCGCGTGAACACACATCGGCATAAAAGGAAGCCTATGTAAGGACATAGGCATAGATATTTGGCAAAGAAATAAAATATATCATGGCCACGTGATATACATTATTTCTTTGTCAAATTTCTTCAAATAGGTTCTGTGGTTTAGCCGTGGAATCATAACAGGTGGTTGAAGATCTCGTGAGGAGAGAGAAACTAGTGATAACTAGTCTTGACAGACGTATGAAAAGGGATCGATCAACCCATCGTCAAATCCGAATTTCTTTCGAAATACGAATTTCTTTTTTCAAAGAAATTCTCCATTGCTAGGTTGGACTGCAAAAAAGTTATTTTTTTGTCCAGGAAATGTTCAATTGAAGCCTGGAGTTTTGAAGTGAAATCAAGTAAAGTTACTGGTCGTGTGCTTTATCTCTTTACAGGCATGTCGGGTTGTAGTGCTTACTGTATTTACAAAATAATGCTACCTATGCAGATGAGAGTCTCCTTTAAGATTGGCCGCCGTAACCGTAATGCGGTTAACAGGGTTATTATTATTATTCAGCCACTAAATTTAGCCAGTAAGAAGTAGTTAGTTATATTAAATACTAGATTTTGCCCGCGGCGACGCTCGCGTAATTGTAAGTTAGGTAAGATTAGTAACATTATTTTTGAAGTGAAAACTTCTTTAGCAGAGTTGTGCAAATTTTTTGGTATGGGTAAAAAATGTTAAACTCGCGTCAGAACACGTGACTTCATTGAAAATTCGTAAGACGGAGGGAGAATTGTCAAACTCGAGTCAGGACACGTGACCTGATCGAAAATTCGTAAGACGGAGGGAGAATTGTCATGTTTGTGTACGATAGCGCAATAAATGGATATTGTATTTTACCACATAAATTATGGTACTTTTATACTGATCATCGAAGCAATTCGTGCAAAATCATTCCATAAATATCAAAAATGCACAACTTTAATATTCAAGTTTTCCCTTCTGCCGGTACTCTATGTTCTTTTCTGTTCCCTCGACAACGCGTATGCGAAATTTCATGATCATTGGCGGAGTAGTTAATGTGTGATAGCGTAACAAACAAACAATTAACTCATATTCGTATTTATACATAATATTAGTAAGGATGTCTCATTCCATCACACTGCCCACTCACTATAATACAGAACTTTTAAAAACACATAACCCCTTTAAATCCTAATCAAACATGAAACCAAATAATTCTTCAACAAAACGCCCACCCTACGAAATACGACGTCAAATTAATTTGTTTACAAATATAACCGTGCTTACGCTAAAGGTAAAATCAGGATCCAACGATACGAGAATATAGAGTCAAACATGTCTTTCAAACGTAAATGCGATTCAAAAAAAGGGGTAAAAATCTTCAACGATCTGTAAATAGCCAACCCTTTTAATATAATAAAGCTGGGACTTTGCGTTTAATCTGTAAGCTAAGTAAAGGTAAGGCTATATTATGTTAAAGGTGGAAAAGAGATAGCTACTGTTTTTCTTGTAAATTGAAGATAACTGTGTATCATGCTGTAGTGAAAAAGTGTAGGGCAATTTCAGGCATGGCAATAATTTTAGGCTTTAGCTTATAGCCCGCCTGATAGTAAGCAAATAACCTACGAGCGCCTACAAATCAGGAAGCTAATTCTTATAAAGAAGTCATTTTTGTCTGATAGACCTATGCCGAAACGTAGGGGAAGTGTAAATATAAATGGAGATTTTTTTTATATTTGTGATATAATATATATGTCGGATATAGAGTGTGCGTCAGTAACACTATCGACCGACATAATGCGGGTGTACAATAGGGTGATCGAGCAAAGTGAAACAATAAATGTACACTAATCAATTTTATTGTCTTCACAATAAATTAACACGAATGTCTTGCACGAAACGAATGACAGTTCCTAGCGAGGAGGTCCGCACTCGGCGACGGTAGAAAGATCCGTCGAATATAGCGTGTGCCTCTATTATGTAGGCTCTGTCGTAGCACGAAGTGAGATGCATCGCAACAGTGCTGCCATATCTCGATTCTCGCACCGCGTTTCGTAACTGTACCTACTAATGACCGTCTCCGACATATATATATTATATAGATTTATCTCATATATATTTTATGGAAATTATCAATTTACACAGTTCTTTAAAACTAACTTATACCTAAAATATAACAATAACAGAAATAAAAAAGAAAATCTAAAACTAAAGCTCTCTAATAGGCGTCATAGAATTCCTCCGCATCACAGTCAACTGGTAATGTGCCCAGAAGACTGGTAGCATTTCCTTTTAATGTACTGTTTTAAAATAAATTGTCTTGAAACTTATGCGTGTCGTCTTGATGTGGAGGATTAATATAATATTAAACGATTTCGAACTCAATATCGCAATTCACAGTAAACGCTCCTAATACAGAAACCGTGCTTTGTAGACTGCGACGAACGCGGTGTCGTAACATTAGATTATATTTAGCTTGAAGTATTTTAGGAGCGTAAAACATGTCTTCGTTTAAGAGCCTTAGCACCATGCCTTACAGCATTATCATTACATGTGTGAGAACGAGACAGCGCATTACAAACTATATAGCTTTATCTCGCTTTTGTATATGCAATGACAATGAATTAACTGATGATAGCAAGACTCCTGGTCTTATCGAATTTAAGATAAACTCAATGTAACACGCTATTGACCATTCCGCTTCTTTGGTAGCAACTAGGCCATCTAAAGGCTACCTCTGAAGATAACCATACAAATTGCTGAAATTCCAAAAATAGCATATAAGTCCTCACTTTGACGCTTAAGAGATAATTTTCACACTCCACTTGAAGAATCCGAGATTGAAAGAGGGAAGAAGCACGTGCGCTGACAACGAGTTCCATATTTTTATAGTACGGCAAATATAGGAGGCACCGACGCATTCCGTTCGTGACGGCATTTGTTGTAACGTGTAAGGGTGACATCTCAGCTCAATGTATGTTGTTCTGAATTGGAAGAGAAAAGGTAGAATTAATTGAAATTATTTTATTCTCTTGATTGAAAGATATATAAAAATTTCGATCCAACTTTCTTGATTGGTATAAGTCCTAAACTAACGCGCTTCAGCTGCAATGCAACTTAGTATCGTAACTAGTTTCAAACTTAGAATTTTATTCTTCTTTGACAATCAGTTCTATATTTTTTTCCTAATATACAATCAGTTGTCGTTAAAGAATTTCTCAAAAACCCACTTAGTATTAAAAAAGTATATCTAATATGCAACGAGTTACCAGAGTTTTTTCGCATGATTATGGTTGTTTCTTTAATGCAAGTAATAATACGACTCGCGTTACCAGAGGGCTGCTTTATCTTTGCGCAATGATTAAGCATTTCTATCAAATGTGGCACTGCTGCCAGTCTTCTAGGGACATTGTCAATTATTCTTTTTGTTGATAATTTTGTTTTAATTTAATTGAATGAAATAATATTTATTATATAGTTATTGTGATTTTAAATTTATATACTATATACTTATCGTGATTTTCAATTTTATTTTTGTTATGATTTTTATTAGTTAACTATGGAACCAGATTTCTGAAAAAAATAATAATAATTATTATTATTATATAATATATTTGTACTTATACAATATCTTATTAATAGTCTGATATTCTTCTCTTTTTGAAGATTACTCGCAATTTGGGTTACAGATTCCAAGTAATCTTATCCTTTCAACTAAGCTAGAAGGCTACCGCCAAATTTAGTATTGTTTTATAATAATAATAATGATATTAACATTAAAAAATAAAGGCCATTCTTTTTGCCAGGCTATAAAGGAGCTATAAAGGAGGAGAATCATCTCAAAGTTAAGGTATACCACACCGTACAAAGTTGGAGCTTAGTGCAAAATGGTGAAAGTCGCTTAATGTGCTTTGTTGAGTGAAAAGTTGTTACGATGGAGAAAATAATTGTACCTTGCGGGATGGAACGAATTTGTCACCTTATTCTATATTTTACATAAAGGAAATCATAAAGTTGTGAGTGGTTCTATGTCTTGCTTTAGTGACTACATAAATTGTATTGGCTATCGTAATTTATTAATTTAAAGGACAATAATGCTTTGAGCAGCGATAGTTCAGTGGGGAGACCAACAGACTGCAACGCAGAGGGTCTCGAGTTCGAACCCACGTCGCGCACCTCTGACTTTCGGAAATTTTAAGACTTCGAAATTATGTGCGTATTGATTGACAAATCGCCTGCTCCGTGCCTCGGAGAGCACGTTAAGCCGTCGGTCCCGGCTGCCATGAACGTCTATGGCAGTCATTATTGGGAGAGTGTCGACACAAAAGATCCCACTGGGTCGAAGTGTCGCCGATCTGCACTGACTGACCCCCACATAAGATAAGATAAAATAAAGGACAATATCTTTTTTGACTACTGAAGTGGTAAATGTTCTGCCCATCTGATGGTAATAGGTTACTATAGAGTATCATTAGGGAGAGAGGGAGTACCATAGTCGGATTACTAATTTTAGGAAACCAATAATAAATTTAATGAAAGTAAATGAATTTTAGCCCTGTTATTGGATAATTATTATAGAAAATAAATATTAGCACCGTACTTGGCTAAATAGAGTACGGACAATATTTAATGTAATTTAACTTTTAATGTACCCATGTTCTGCAGATAAATAAATCATTCATTAATTCGTGCTTTCATTCATTCATTCATCCAGTCACTGTTATTGTACATCGTGGTCTACAATATTTTAAAGATACATGAATTCTCTTAAACCGCTTTAGTCAACAGTGTAAATTGTTTATTACTCTCGCTCTCTTTTTCTCTATTAATGTTCCGAAAAGAATATAATTCCGATAAGAAGTCCATGTCCAGCAATGACTCAGTTATGTTTATATGTTTATGTCCAGTATTGGGTCAGTTATGTTTGTATGTTTATAATACTATGCCTGCCTGTATACCCCTTGTAATATTGTGCGGGCCTACTGCAGTCTTTTATTTACATTGCTCTCCGTGCAGCTACTGAGAATTTTCTCTCGGTAAAACCCAACATTAATATTATTAACATTTGCTCGAAACATTCCAATCGGCGATTCCACGAACATGAGTAATTACTCATATAAGTATGAATGAGGTATTCAGTAAATAAGGCAAATATTATTTACTAGCTTTTGCCCGCGGCTTCGATCGCGTTAATTTAGAATTTGACAATCAATTCGGGTCGTACTCTGCTTGTAATAATAATTACCTATAATTTAATCATGATTCGAAAGACACGTGGCGCCATCTATTATCATAAGAACATTATTGTTGTTTTCCTCGGAAACAGTATTTTTTTCGGGATGAAAGGTAGCCTATGTCCGTTTCTGTACACCTGACAACGTATATGCAAAATTTCAGGATGATCGGTTCAGTGGTTTAGGCGTGAAAAGATAACAAACAAACAAAATTTTCGCTTTTATAATATTAGTTAGGATGTAATGCCATAGAGATGGGCGTTTAAATATTTTGATATAATTAAAGTACTAAGAAATATTATTATGAAGTGTGTTTTAATTTCAGGCTTCTCTTTACATAACTCAATTACCCGACAGCGTTCGGTGGCGCTGCGGTAGTAAATGCGACTGCTGTACAGTATTAGTTTCGATATCTGAGTCGGGCAAAATGATACAACATTTTCTGTAATGATAGAGTCGTAGAGTCTGATACTGTGTCCGATAGACCGCAATAAGTTAGCCCGCTGTTGCTTTACTTCGTGATATTCGGGGAGTAATAAAACGTCGTTTATTTGATCTCGTATATTCGCAGACTGGCTGCGTAAAAAAAACACATACAATATATATGCACAAGATTTAATAACCTACAATATACCATAGAATTATCATTAGGTATACCTACATTACACTATAGTTGGCGAAACGTTGCTGTGAAACATCCTTGCCTACCTTTGGGGGTATAAGCTCGAGTTTGTGTATATAACTGTATCAAACCGGAGATTAAAGACCTCTACTCGAGAGATAGATATGATATTGGTGTGGAGGAACACCGTGTGATATTCCCCCAACAAAAAGGAAGATCTCACCGACCAGGCTCGGCCGACGGAAAATAATGGAAACTTGTATATACAGTTTACATTTTTAACTATATTCCAGTCATTGAAATTAAACTACTATATACGGATTTTATCGCGTTGTTTATTTGACGCTTTATTACAACATTTTGAAAAACTGTTACACTACTATAATACTATTTAACTTTACTAATTTTTAAGCTAATTAAATTATTGAAACTATTCAAACTATTTATACTATTACTATACTATTATACTATTTATATTTATGTTTACACTTTCCCCGACGTTTCGGTTGCTTTTCAGCAGCCATGGTCACGGGGAGACTAAGATGGTAGTTGTCTCAATGTTTCAGTGTAGTTATTTAAAACGCGATAAAATCCGTATATAGTAGTTAATTTCAATGAATAACATTCGCGTAAACAGAAGACAATATTATATATTCTAGTCATCTCAACCAAATCTTAATGCGTCTGGCAATATAGCTCGGCCATACGCAGTATCCTGCCGTGCATATTCGTTATTCCTGGCAACGTTGCCGGTCACAAAATTACAGTTGCAGATTGCAATTCAATAATTCCTATTTAGAAGCGCCTTTACTAAAATTATTAAATAATTATTATTAACTAGCGATCGCCTAGTGCTCGAAATTCGACCAAAGTTTGCCTGTAAGATATTGCTGATATATGTCATTATATATTGATATATGTAACCATAGTAACGCGCTTCCACTGCGTGTGTCAAATGCATGGTTGTGTGCGTGTACTGTTTTTTCATTAATTTAATGTATTTCTAATGCATATTTTATATAAATATTAGCATTTGCCACTTCATCTCTGTATAAACTATAAGTGTGCGAAATTTCATACTCCTCCGTCCGCCCAATTTTCGTAAAAAGGGATCCAAAGTTTTCGCTTCACGTATTAATATATAGATTATGTCAAATACAATTTAGATTAACAACCGATTATGTCGAATATTATATGTTCGAGTAAATGTACGATTGTTGATTATTATCATAATAAATGTCTAAATTAAATCTAATCTATTTAAAACAATTTATACACGTATGGCTGTATTATGATTGCCAAAACAAACTGCATAAATTTGCATATTAATGCAGCCGATAGTGAGAAGAAAACGGATTTCTGTGTAAAATGAACTGATATATAGAGTTACTGTTCAAAAAATTTAGTACTATGGATAAAAAAAAAAAAAAAGAAAAGGATATGAGAGCGTTAACATACCATACATAGGACATCTGAGATGTTTTTATAAAAGGTAGATAAAGGTATAATATTATAAGAAAAATGGCGCGATAGACAATATAGTTGTAAAGTGTTGTAGAAAGTTTGAGCATAGAGAAAGAATGGAAGGTGAACAATGTTTATAAGGTACCACGAAAGTATATAAGGTAAATATTAATGGGACAACTGGAAGGAGAAAACTTAGGAGAATGTTTTCTGACCAGATAGGAAATATATTTTAAGATAGAAATAGACCAACAGACTGCAATGCAGAGAGTCTCGGGTTCGAACCCACGTCGCGCACCTCTGACTTTCGGAAGCTATATGACTTCGAAATTATGTGCGTATTGATTGACAATTATCGGCTGCTCCGTGCCTCGGAGAGCACGTTAAGGCGTCGGTCCCGGCTGCCATGAACATCTATGGCAGTCGTTATTGGGAAGTCAGTGCTCTCTAATATCCTGACACTGGTCTAGCCTTAGGGTATCGTTAGCTTTCGGATTGCGGAGGTCAGATGGCAGTCGCTCCGTGTAAAAATTGATATCCAGTCTAATCCGGTTAGACTAGAAAGCCGACCCCAAGTGACTTGGCATAATAAAGGCTAAGGAGAAGAATGTTAACACAAACACACATTGTTAATATTACTTATGCTTAAGACTAAAGTAAATATTTTGGGAAAAGAAGAGTTTAAAAG
The DNA here is from genome assembly GCA_963564715.1 of Catocala sponsa. Classification (NCBI taxonomy): domain Eukaryota; kingdom Metazoa; phylum Arthropoda; class Insecta; order Lepidoptera; family Erebidae; genus Catocala; species Catocala sponsa. The sequence continues at coordinate 13,106,466 of OY751352.1, forward strand.
TGCCCTAAACTGAGGAGCATTTATGAAGATTGTAATGCGAGAGAATAAAGCTAGAGAGATATACAAGGCTCCTTAAGACAGTGCGTTTCTGCCAGTATCTTATCTTATCTTATGTGGGGACCAGTCAGTGCAGACCGGCGACACTTCGACCCAGTGGGATCTTTTGTGTCGACACTCTCCCAATAACGACTGCCATAGATTTTCATGGCAGCCGGGACCAACAGCTTAACGTGCTTTCCGAGGCACGGAGCAGGCGATAATTGTCAATCAATACGCACATAATTTCGAAAAGTCATATAACTTCCGAAAGTCAGAGGTGCGCGACGTGGGTTTGAAACCGAGACCCTCTGCTTTGCAGTCTATTGGTCTCCCCACTGAGCTATCGCTGCTTTCTGCCAGTAAAGGACCATTGTGATTTCTGTTCCTCGTGTATTATTTTATGTTTTTTAAAAAGACAACTCCACATTAAGATTAATTACTTATTTACGAGATTTGAACCCACAACACTCGCTGCAGTGGAAGTGGCGTGGCGACCACTTAATCCACTTCTCTCAATCCAATCTTTACAGCCAAACACCTTGTAACACCTAGTTAATCTGAGTTGTAAAATACTGAAATTATATTTAACTGACGATTTAAAAGAGTGGCCGTGAGTTTCTTGCAGGTTTCCTCTTATAGGCTCTACCCTTTGCCTGAACCTAGCAACTAACCTAAATGTAGCTTCAGTAACTTAGTAAACTCACTAACCTATATACTTTGACGTTCATAAGTGTTACTTTGTGACCTAAATGAATAAATGATTTTTGACTTTGACTTTGACAAACTTCGTCCATATATTTTTTTACCATCTTCGTATTGGACATTCAGACATGATGGGTTTAAACCCATAAAGTCATAATAGCTTGTATAGAAATCAGCTCGTACTATTATGAAGGATAAAGCAAATAATATTTTTTACGACGGTCAGAAACTAAAGCTTGGACTGCAGCAACCTTATGAAACTGTCTTTATTTACAATAATACAGTAATTACTAGCTATCAAGAAAGTCTTTAAATTAATTGTACTTAAATCATTTGCAGTACCTATTTAAGTATTAAGTCTTGATACTTCTGACCGGGAACACGTATTCAAGTAAGTAATTGTATTTAATTATTTGTTTTGTATTTCCACAAGTTTACTCAGTAATTTGCGAATATGTTGTCGAAATTGAGAAATATTCAGATTCAAAATCTTTAGATTAAGACTAAAAAGACTGCATGGGTAGCGTAGTTTAAGTTGTCGTCAAGTGTTGTGGGTTCGATATCGTTCCATGAACGGTTGTTTCGAGACAGGATATTATTTGAGTCCGTTTTTGAAGGTTTGTAAAGTCCCCCGTCCCCCGCAACCCGCAATACAGGAATTACGAGCGATCTTTAAAAAATGAAATGATTGCCGTGGCAAGGAATAAGCTTTTAATCGCATATCTAGAGATTAAGGTTTAGATTGACTTTCCGTCATTACTTAGCGTGTAACATTTAGTTATGGTCAAAAGAAATTATAACTTTGTTTTACCCCGGCTTCATTCTTAACATTAAATAAATTTGTAACAACGTTGTGATGACTTTCTTCGTCTTTCTGAATTCATTTAGTAAGTTAATAAATGTCTACAGTAATTTAGAGCTGGACATAGGCCTCTCCCCTTTTTACGCCACAACATCCGGTCTTCCGCCTCCAGAGGACCCCATGAACGAAGCAAATCGCAAAAGTTCAATGAAAATGAGTTACACATATAAAAAAGTAATTAAAGGTTCTGGTAGCAGTTCATCTTCAGGTTCACCATAGACCTGTGTGCAATCTTTGTCGTATAAAAAATATCAATGTGAATATACTTTTTAAAAGACAATGCTTTGTATATTTATAAACGACGAATGAAATTATTGTCTTGATACAATAATTTGATAACAAACATTTATAAATTCAAATTTTATCATGTATATTATATTTTATTACAGTTAACAATATTACAATTAAAATCAATTGATCGATATAATTGTGTGTTTTTGTTATTGTATCACAGATTGGATACCGATCTTTTTGAGTGGATTTATTGACCGAAATCCCAGATATATAGGTTTTATATAAATTGGCTAAAATACCTACTTTATATAATATAATATATACATGACACTTTTCATACCGGTATAGATTCCCCTCGGTAGTTGCGGGCAAAACCGCGGGCAGAACACAATATAAAAAAGATATTTCTCATTGACCTCAGGGTCGAAGGCCTTTATGTTATCGGCTGTTGTTTTAACTGCATTGGTGTCATGCATGAGCATGACGTTATTGTTATTAAACATAAACTCTGTTGATATCCGTGTCTTTATCAATTGACTTTTGATCTCATTACTATTAATGTGAGATCAGAAGCTAATAGTTGTTTATAATGCATTTCCAACTGTCTTTTTCTACTATCATATTGTTCAAAATTTATTTTCTTAAACAGTTCAGTCTAAAGCATCGTTGGCATGGCTGTCAGTCCGTATAGCAAATATTTAATTCCCTCTATGATGAAGTATTTCTGTGAGTGTATGTGTGTGTATACGCAAAGCAACATTGACACTCAAACTTGCAATAGCCCAACTTATGAAGTTCTTTTACCATACAGACATCGCAGTCACTTAATCTCATATTTTATTTTTAAGTTTTATAACAGTTTCAAGAGTTTCTTCAGGAGAAGTAATGATGTAAACTTGAAGAAGCAGTAGTACTCGCAGTCTGGAGCCAACAGTGAATTGACTCTTATTACATAATATTACTCTTTTTTCGCATTGATGGCAAAGCATGACAGAAATCTTAGCACATAATTACTAGCTTTTAGTTTGAGATAAAGATTACTGATATCCTCTTGAGTCTCTATTTGTTATTCTCACAATTTTTTTGCACACAGGTGGTACTTCCACAGTTGAATTACTTGGGTATAAAAGTAGGCTTGTAGCTAACTTTAATACATCACAAAGTGGACGAATAAATATGTTTTATTATAAATTTTTATGTTGAGCTATATATCTGAGGTTTCTTTTTGCCGTTAAAAATTAATGCAAAAATATATTTCAGTAGTTATTCTGTTTGATTTCCAGGTAATAAAATGCGGTTTCTAGTGTTGTTAGCAGTATCTTTTGTGGGTTTGGTACTTGCTGATGAAATCAATGATTTCATAATTACAGATGAATGTTTCCCCGAACAATTAACCACAGTCGTATCTGACAATGACATCTACGAAATAGTAATGCCTCAAAATCGGTTAATGAACTACGCATCACACAGACTAATGTTATTTTTTATGACTGCAGCTTATAATGAGAATGGCGAGAGAATTGAAAAAGGTATTTACGTTCGTATTGATTTTACCCTTACAAAATTGCTTGAATTTGGAAGAGATATTACAATACCAAGTGGTGATAATAGTTTAGAAGCTTATTTTGCCACTGCTAATGGCATTTACTCTTATAATGTCACGATAAATAAAGCTGAGAAATATGGAAATATAACTGAAGATATAATCAGTATTGTCAAGCTGAACTATGATGATACACTACATATATTAACTAAAGATAATGTGATATACAAAATTACTGATGACGGAACGAAAAAGGAAAAAATTGCAGTAGTGGATAACGCGCAACAAATTGCTATGGACTACCAACATAATTTGTATTGTGCAACCGATAAAGATGTCTATAAATACACTACTGATGGAATTGTCAAGAAAATCGAAGGTCTTCCGATACAGTGGAATTATATTAAGATATTGAGACCATTGGCTACTTTTAATAATGGTGTTAAATTGGTTATAGATAAAGATCTCTACACAGCTTACGTGAACGAGACTACTACACGTGCTTATTTGAAATTTCAAACACGACCAACTGCCATCTCTACTGAAGGCATGTTCTTACATTACTACGCCTGGAACAAGAAAATGTACGAGTATAATATGATAGGTCTAATGTTTACCGGTATGATTGATGTTAAAATAGCGAGTAAAGTTGTTATTTTAATGAATTTATTGAATAAATAGAATTGTTTGAACACGTTATACAAAAAATTTTAAAAAGTATATCATACATTTTTAAAACCTGTTAGCCACTAAGTAAACGATATGAAAGCAAGAAGTAAACAGCTAAAATCCATATATAATTTAATAACATTACTATCATTTGTTTATAATTTATTACATTATGTCATTTAATTAGATTTATACAATATAAAATATAAATTAAATAGCCTTTTATTTTTTGCATTATTTACATTTCAAACAAGTATATAGTGCAACTGGCAGCATGCTAACTGTTGATCGTGGTTCCTAATAACTGATCTATCTGTGATTTTACTTGCTAATAATGGGCATTAGGCATCATTTGTATTTGCATTAGAGGTGCATCTGTAGAGAATGCAACTGCTATGCAAAGTGCTATTGGACTTCTCTGTCAAGTAATTCTCAGCTGCAGCATGTACCCTGAAAACAGTTTCAGGCTCCTATGATTTTAACCTGGTACAGACCAAGCTTGCCCTTATTACGTCAGACCTAAAATCATACCTGCAGAAATATGAGTGTAATGCATCCATCCCTACCGTTGTTCAGATATAGCGTGATACTACATATGCTCTATGGAGATTATATGTCAAATATTTAACCATAAATATTGGGAATCGCGAATAGACGGTAGCTTAGCGACACTTGTAACAATTTGGTTATCACTGGCAAGACTAAAGCTTTGCTTTTTCTAACATCACAACTCCTATTCAAGAAGTTCTGGAAATTATACATCTTAAGCAGATTCTTTTACTCCGATCTTATGTAGGTGTGAAGTATTTTACCAATAAAAGTAATTCAAACTTAAGTGACTACTAATTCCTGCATAATATCTTTGAAATATGATGTATGCGTGTATGAGGAATTTGATGAAAGTGAATGAAGCCAGAGAAGTGTATCACGATCGTAGCAAATGGAAATCCGTAGTCTCTGTCTGCCGCTCTGGGAAACAGGCGTGAATGAATATATGTATGTATGTTTGAAATGATAGGCAGATATGTATTTCATTTCAGATCCTAGATCAGGCCTAACATTATTAGATTTTACCGTTCAAGCCTGAAATCCCTGCTCACCACTGGTGGTAGACTAGGTCGTGGCGGTGATCCTTTAAAACTTTTTTAGAATAAATAACATTAGAACTTTTGTTATGAACTAAAAGTTACTTGCAACTTAGTTGCATACTTAAAAAGTAGCTTTTATCCTTCTACAACTTTCAAACTATCCCTATACTTGATTTCATTAAAATAGCTTTATCTTTTATTTGGAAACATGATTTTGTTCTAAGGCTTATTTAGATAAACCTACCTAAGAAAACCTCTGCATTGCTACCAATTTTTTTTTTATTCTGCCTTAACCGAAAACGAAACTGAGAACTCACGTGATCGTATTGTAACCGTATTTTAAAGTGCAATTTATGAAATTGCACTTTAAAATGCGATTAATTAATTAATTAGCCCTACGATTTAAATTATAAATTCCTCGTCGTACGTAGAACGCATGAAAAAGCGTCCACACTAATAAAAGCGAGCGCACACTACATTTACATGAGAGAAAACAGTAATGTAAAATTTTTAAAACGAGTTTGCTATTAGACATTGTGTGACAGATGATAACGAACGTCTAGAAAAGAAACTATTATTTAAAAGTAGTAGCTGACTGGCCCACTAAAACACTTTAATAAGAATAAAGTATCTACCTATTACCTTTTTAGTTTGCGTTATTTTTATCTCATAATAATTGAAAGAACAAAACAATATCATACTAGTCATTTCACAACCTGTTTATTATTCCTCACAAGTCATAAGCGTCGTGTGCTGCAACACACGAAATCTGGCTCCGCAATAAATCCGACGGAATACAGGAAAACAGCTCATAATCCCCTACGTTGATATTTTTTATCAAAACTAATGAACCATGTTGGAGAGGCCCTTTTTCTGCATCAATAAAAATACTCTATTTATGACCCCAGTTACGAAGGTATATTCTCCTGTTTCCCTAAAATCCAGGCTTTTCCTGTAGCAGGTTACTTTCCGTTCATTAAATTCGTTTTTTTGGATCATTCGTTCCACGTGGCGGAGATATTTTCATATTTTTTGAATGTGCTTTCATTATATCATTTATTGCTTATTAACAATACTATTGTATTTGATTTGAAAAAGAGAAACTCACTCACAGAAACTCACTGCGAAATATCAATTTTGCTTATACATAGGGTTACATCAATGCAGGCGTAATAAATTTCCTATTTGGTTTAATGTGATTAAAGGTAAGCATAGGCAAATGTGATTTACAGATACAATTTGCTAGCTGTTTAAGTACCACGCTATATACAGTTGTCTAAGGAAGGCGACTAACAAAAATTACTTAGATACGGCTATCTCACGGCTATCTCACGGTTATATCCCCGAATAGGTAGACAGAGGTGTCATGGGACCACATTGCGCTTGCTTTATTTTTAAATCCGACATAATATAGGACGTGCCTATAGCCGGTTACCGGGAACAAATCCAGACTCCGACACTCGGGATTTTTGCGTTCAAAATGAAATAATACTGTGTTCGACACAGGCATTCAACCCGAGACCTCAGACTAAGCAGTTGCTTTCACTATCATTGCTCCATCGAAACTAAGAACTGAGAATTATCAACCAGAAAAGCCATTAGGTGCCGTAGCCACTTTACGATTAGAAGCAAATTTAACCTTTAGGTAATCACAAACTTAAAGTCTAAACCGAAAATTTCTAAAACTATCATCCAGATCAAATTCAAGTTTTATTTGGTTTAGCTTCTAACTGACTAACTGCGAAGAGAGAATAGAGGTTTCATAGCTCAGCTCCACCGTTGCTAATGCATTGGACCGCTCTGTTACGCGTGTGGTGCCCAAATACAGTATAAGTATATACGTAGCTATATGAAACTCTATACAATACTTTCACTTTACTATGAAATTAATAGGTAAACAGTATATAGTACCAACCAGTTAAAATCCTTATGGCTAACTGTTTTGTAATTTAATAATAAAGTAATAAAATGGTGAATAACAACAAAAAAATACATTTTCTTTATTTTAGACGAATCCTAATCCTACCTAATATTATAAGAGCGAAAATGAGTTTATTTGTTACCTTTTCACGCCTAAATCACTGAACCGATCATCCTGAAATATTGCATATACGTTGACAGGTGTACAGAAAAGGACATAGGATACCTTTCATCCCGAAAAAAATACTGTTCCCGAGGAAAACAATAATAACGTTCTTATGATAATAGATGGCGCCACGTGTCTTGCAAATCATGATTGAATTATATTATTACAAGCACAGTACAACCCGAATTGATTGTCAAATTCTAAATTAACGCGAGCGGAGCCGCGGGCAAAAGCTAGTATTAAATATTTCTTTAGACGCGGTATATAAATACTTATTACTAAATACAGAAATAGTTGCCATCTCTCCTTACAAATCTCTAGCAAACATAAATAAAATTGCTACTTATCACATTATTATCACCTGAACTAGATCACATTCAATGTGACAGGTTGACCACTAACCACACGAAAAGAAGAAGAAGAAGAATGTGATACTATTAAGAAATGCCCAACAAGAACGTGTTTCAACTGCTCTTGCTTGCTCTTGCTCAACTGCAATTTTTGCCGAATCCTTGTAACATCGCTGCACATTCATACAATAATATGTATTCGGTTAACTCACTGCAAATAATTATATATCATTCTTGGTAAAATCTTATATACTACATTTCTGATATACATGCCATTTACGAGTTAACACAGCAGTTTAGGCAGCTCATTGAAACAAAATTATGAAATTACAAACTACACTTTTAGACCGTACGTAGTAATGCTTTTAGACCTATAATATAATCAAATTCTTACATAGAAGCCTCCAAGATAAGTTTTACCTTTTATCACCTCACATAAAAATAATAATAAGGAAAGATTTCCAAGATATTAACCAAGGAAACGGTAGTACATAGGCGGTGGTCTAGACATCACAGCTGAGGGATTAATCCTGAACCGTCCAATTACAGCTCCAAGTAATTGAACCGGTGATATTAACAATTCTGCCCATTCCTACACTCCTAATGGCACTTTAGAAACTTCAAACTTATATATATCTAAACTATGGCTATTTACATAACTTTGACTATAACCATGGGCTTAACCACGGGCTTTGTGAAAAACTTTCTTTACTTCCGCGAAGAACGATTGAGATTTATAAAAGCGAAGGGATTGTAATTATTGAACAAAAAATGAATCAGTAACTTAATTAAGTGGTTATTACTCGAAATGTATGTAAGCAAGACGAAAGTAATGGTATTTGAAAAGGAAGAGTGCGTGACGATGTGTAATATTATGATTGATGTAGAAAAAGTGGAGCAAGTGAAAAAGTTTGAATATTTGGGTACTTTGTTTACAAGTGATGATAAATATGAGGGAGATATTGAAAAGAGAACGATTGCTGGCAACAAAGTGAATGAAGCTCTACGTGCTTTTATGAACAGTCGAAATTTATCCGAAAAGGCACGTTTGCCTGTTCATAGAGGACTATTAATGCCCACACTTATGTATGGAAATGAAAGTTGGGTATGGCAAAAGAAGTATGAGAGCAAAATAAATGCTGTAGAAATGAGAGCGCTGAGAAGCATATGTGGTGTGACTCTGAAAGATAGAATAAGAAATAGGGTGATTAGAGAGAGATGCGATATGAAAGTGGATAGAGTGACAAGAATAGAATAGGGTATGTGAAGCTGGTTTGGGCATGTAGAAAGAATGGACGAGAAAAGACTAACTGAGAAAGTTTACAAGGCTAGTGTGAATGGAACAGTCGCAAGAGGCAGACCTAGGCGAAGGTTTCTTGATCAGATCGAAGACGTTCTGGGCAAAAGCCCTGGCTCACACGCTCGCTGGTTTAAGGTGCTCTTAACCTTTTAAGAGCACCTTAAACCAGCGAGCGTGTATGAGGAATATGATGAAAGTGAATGAAGCCAGAGAAGATTATCAGGGTTGTAGCAAATGGAAATCCGTAGTCACTGCCTACCCCTCTGGGAAACAGGCGTGAATCTACGTATGTTATATGTAAATAGTCATCATTGCGGAACACTTTGTGTTTTATTCTTAATTGCAGAGATTTCAATCTTTGATGTGCCATGTTTGCTAAACTATTTTAAACTGTAACATCCAAAATGTACACATATATTATTTATTTATTTATTTATTATGGTTTATCAACAGCAAATGTTTACAAATTCACATCAACAATAACAAGAAAAGTATGGTGGCCGAAACATTTGCCAATTACAGATTAACCAGCATTCATCAATAGTTGTGACAATATTTATATAAAGAACTTAAATTACTATAACAAAGTAAGAAATAAAAATAAGAATTAAGGAGAACATAATGCAATTTACATTATATATGATTTTATGTGACAACGATATTGCTATTGTTGGAGACTTGAAGGGATTTAAAGATTTTGTATTTTAGTTTGTTTTTAGAGTCATGGTAAATGTCAATGTCAGGTACGGATTTAGATATTGTATTATACTCTTGACAAAGTCTATATAGTGTAGAGTGAGATTCGATGTTCGTTTTAAATTTTGGTGTATGGTAGATCTTAGTTATCGGATATCTAGGTAATTTGCAGGGTACTTGAATGCCAATACGTGACATCAATTCAGCACAGTTCAACTTGTCATTTGCTAACTTATGTAAGAATGATATGTCTATGACTATACGTCGTTCACGTAATGAATTCATATGAAAATGCTTCAGGCGTTGTTGATATGGACACCTATGAGAAATCCCATTGCAAGAGTATGCCAGATGTTGAGTAAATGCGCGTTGTATACCCTCAACACGTTGAGAGTGTACCGCATACTACGGACTCCATATCATGCTTGCATACTCTAAACGGCTACGGACTAGAGAATTGTAAAGAGTGACTTTGGTGTATGGTAATCGAAAACCTTTTGTACTACGAATTAAGAATCCTAGCATTTGAGAAGATTTCGTTACAATATTTTCGATGTGACTTTTAAAGTTTAATTTGCTATCAATAATAACGCCTAAATCACGGATCTCATTGACTCGAACAAGTGTGGTACTGTTTATGTTGTATGAGGACATAAATGACTGTTTTTTTCGTGTGTATTTTATGAAGTAACATTTTTTATCATTAAGTGTCATATTATTGTGAGAACACCAATCCACGATTCGATCTATGTCGCTTTGCATAAATTGAATGTCATCATCAGAAGATACCGTCTTATAAATCTTTAAATCATCTGCAAACAACAAGGCTTTACAATGGTGAATTTGAGCAGTTATATCATTGATAAATACTGTAAAAAGAACAGGTCCAAGATGGGATCCCTGGGGAACGCCTGAGCTAGCATAATACGGACACGATTGATATCCATTTAAAGCAACTACTTGTGATCTTTTGGAAAGATATGAAGAAAACCACTTTAGTAAAGAGCCATCGATACCATTAAATTGCAGCTTTGATATCAGTAGTTGATGATCTACTTTATCAAAAGCACTGGAAAAATCAGTATACACAGCATCTATCTCTTCTTTATTATCTAGGGCTATCGTTAAATCAGATATAAATTCTGTTAAGTTTGTGTCTACACTTCGACCTGTTTTAAACCCGTGTTGACTGGGTGAAATCAATGAGTTAAAATGTTGTGATATAATAGGACATACCAGTGATTCAAATATTTTAGAAAAACAAGATAAGATTGAAATGGGGCGGTAGTTACTAACATCAGCGGCATCACCTTTCTTGTAAATGGGAATGATTCGTGCGTTTTTCGTTATATTATGATGCACACATGATTTAATTCGCCTTTATACTCAGCGTGCTCATCATACTTAGATTACACAAAAATTGTCCACACTAAGAAGAGTGAGCATTACATTACATTTACATGATAGATAACGATTGTGATAAATTTTGAAAACTAGTAAAAATGTTATCCTGTTTACTAGTTCTCAAAATTTAGTATTCAGTATAATTGCTATATTTATAATTCAAATATCACGTTGGCATTGTGTGCTAGACCTTTTCGTCCAGAAAGGTCTAAGGTCTATCTAAACGCAGTAGGGCGAATATATGATTTAAAACTTAACTTAAATGCACAATAAGAAGCGATACTATTATTATTGAATACATCTTCATATATTTCACACTACATTGTATGAGCATAAATAATTTTAACGTAATAGTTTCCATTATAGTTTAGTATTACGACTAAACTATAATGGAAACTATTATTAAATAAGCGTCACCATGTTCGTAAGAAAATTGAACTTGGCGGATTACATGCTCCATCGCTTGACAGATATTGCCATAGTCGTTGCACTTAGTAAATTTAAAGCTAACAATATTATTATCATGCAACAGTGTTTTAATAACTAAAACCAGTACTTTGAAAACAGGCTGTCTAAGGTTTTGAAAGATATGGATGAAAGATCAGAGGAGTCTTTATATACATGTATTAGTCTATATATGTAAGTGAAAAAAACGCCTACCATGTTTGTGTTATAACCTGTTGATATCGAAAGAAAATATTTCATTTTATTATTTACTAGGTTTTGCCTGTGACTTGGCTCAAGAACATTTATTTTCATCTGGACGAAAGATAACCCTAGAGGGTTATCTTTAGCCCATCGTCCAGACTCTATATCGTTTTCTGTACCTCTGACGGAGACTATGCGAAATTTTATAAGATCGGTTATGGTCCATTTTAATTAGGATTTATGATTACTGATTAGGACGATAATTTAATATTAATTTACGCCAATATTTTGACTATAAGCTGGTATAGTATGGTAGTTATGGTTAAATCAGCTGGTAATTCTAGTAATATTAATTACAGATTCAAAAACATATATGCAGATATAATGAATACACACGTTTTTATCATAAGTATCAAGCAGCAATAGCCTAGTGGAAGACCATTGGACTCCACTGAGAGGTCTCAAATTCGATCCCAAGGGACGGACCTCTGAACATTTAAAGTTATATGCGTATATATTGCTTAGTTATCACTTGTTTTAACGGTAAAGGAAAGCATTGTGAGAAAATTTGCATGTCTGTGAGTTCTCCATAATGTTTTCAAAGGTGCGTGGAATCTGCCAACTCACACTGGCCAGCGTCGTGGACTAAGGCCTATCTATTAAGAATTCATACAAGGAGGCCCAGGCCAGTATGATAATTTATACACAGGGCTCAAATTATATATCATGATCATTTTTAACATTTAACTTATGTACGTCCCTTAACCATAATCATTCCTTTCTGTAACACTTACATCTCCATAACTAAATTATAAAGACAATCTAGACAAATTAGGGTAGAGTGACAAATAATCTTATTAATAAACTCTGAGAGAAACTTAATCATTGTTAACATCATTATCTTCAACGTTAAAAACGAATATAGCGCCATCTATTATCCAAATTAATAAACAGAGATTTACAATATGTCAACAAAATTAATTTGGCGGGAGGTGGCCGCCATTTAATTGCGTTAGCCCCATTTTCCCCGCCTGCCTCACCCCTAGTCTCAAACAATTTGGGAAGCTTTTAAGGTATCCACATGAGTTAAATTGAAATTATCGTTTGGACTGTTTAGGTGGTTAGTGCACGATAATGGGAGAAGCCACAGCTTCTTACGCGAACAATCCTCAAGTAATAACATTAGAACAGAGATTGTTGTACTGTTTTAGCTTTTAACATAACGCTAAAGGCTTTTAGTTCACAGCTTTGGTCTACTTCTATAATATAATTGTTATATTCTAAGGATAGTGTGGCTTAGTTCCGTCTCTTTAATATGGAAGTCATAATGTAAAACCCATTTGACGAACTTTAGAATTAGCAAGCTGAAGTGGCAGTGGGCTGGCCATATCGCGCGAAGAACAGACAACCACTGGGGTAAGCGTGTTCTTGAGTGGAGACCGCGACTCGGTAAACGTAGTGTAGGACGCCCTCCGAACAGGTGGGATGACGATCTGCGAAAGACTGCAGGCAGATGCTGGATGCGGCAAGCTGAAGACAGGGCGCTATGGCGCTCTTTGGGGAGGGCTATGTCCAGCAGTGGACTATTATAGCCTGATGATGATGATGATGATGATGCAAAGAAGGAATGTAACAATAAGTTAGGAATAATTGTAGTGAATGTGATTGCTATACATCTCAGGCTTGATTCCCGGATCGAGCCCACAAAAGCTTAGATCAAAAGTATTATAAAACTCTACTATATAGAAATCCATCATTGTGTAAAAAATTCAAAACAATTTCCGGCCATAAACATAACATGGTGACAAAAGTTATATAATATAGAATTTACAATATATATCTAAATTACCTTAAACAATCAGTAGCGGTTGTGTATGTATATTGCCCTTAATTTACAAAACACCCAATAATATTAATGCGCTATTGGAAATCAAATCAATAATTATATTGTACAAAATTGCGCTATAAGGTATTCCTTACAGAGCAATTTTGTATGTTGCTGCGACTCAACAAGCTATAAATATAATAATATTTGAAGCTTGTTGAGTCACAGCAATATACTGGCGGCCCGACACTATAGGTCTTTTAACCATATTTTTTTATATTTTTTATTTTTATTAAGGGACTTTTACACATTGTGCACATCAGTCCCATCGTACCCTAATTACATTTTTGCGTAAACAGTTTACAAATATTATTTATTTAAATGTAACAAATACACACATTTACTGTAGAGTCATCAGCCTAAACAGATTCTTTGCTGCTTCGAAATTAGGTTGAGCTAAAATGCTGTTAAAGCTACCAACATCGAATCTGTTTAAGCCAAAATCCCTCATCTGTATTCTCATAGACTCATACCGAACACACTCCATCAACAAATGATATATATCCTCATATACACCACTTCCTTCTTCCTTCAATCCTGGGTTCTTTAAGCGGGGCGTGAAAAAGCATCTTCTCAGGCCGTCAAAGTAGAGACCTCAACATTGCCTCGGCTATTGTGGGGGCGATGTGGAGGCCACTGCTCTTAGACCACACGACTGCTTACCATCAGGTGGAGCGTGGTCATTTTGACGAGCAAAATAAAAAAAATATTTAAAAAAATCCTCACAGTTAGGTGAAATGGTCTTTCTCATCAAGAAATAAAATTTGTTGCATGGAATGTGTCCTGATCTAAGTCTGTCTTTTAATCATGTTTGGCATTACAAGACTTGACAGGTTAATATAATCAACTATCCTAGATTACCATAATTGCCAGAACCCCGAGCTTATGAATATTAACATTAATCGATCGCTAATTCAGACATTTAAACCTGACGAAATTCCTTAACCTTGTGAAACGATAACCATCTACGTTATAAGTATATTAAAAGTAGCGATGGGTCGTTGACAATCATTTTGTAAACGTAACTTTAGCGTTGATTTTCGTTCATCAACTAGTTGATTTAATTGTTGAAATTCAATCCTAAGTCCTTTAAGCGGGGCGTGGAAAACGCACCTTCTCAGGCCGTCAAAGTAGAGACCTCAACATCGCCTAGGCTGCTATGAGGGCGGTGTGGAGGCCACTGCTTTTAGACCACACGACTGCTTACAATCAGTTGGAGTGTGGTCATTTTGACATAATTTGGTTAACATAACAGCATTGCCAGGCGTTGAACACGTTAAGGTTTTTCTTTTTCACTTTTCACGTTTTTGAGTTCATGTATGAGACGTACTAGGTTAAACTTTGACAGCAATTTGATAAAGTTGGTATAATTATCAGGGATTAAGGCTTATCATATGTCTTTACGGATTATAGCCGACATATAAAAAGTTCAATTAACTGCACGGATAACATAGTGGCGTAGTGGGTTCATATCCCATACGGGACAAAAATTTGTGTGATCCATAAATTGTTGTTCCGCGTCTAGATGTTTTTTGTGTCCGTTGTTTGAATGAAAAAAAATATGAAAAATTGTTTATTTACAGCGTTTAACAAATTAGAAAACTTATCAATTTAAAACACCTTATAAAATAAAATAAAGTAATTTGCCAAGCGCTAGCAAAATTAAACAAAAATACTTCTGTGGTTTTCACACTAGGCAAGCCTGTATCGTGAAAACCCAAAACAATTACATAATAATGTTTGTAAAGTCCCCCGCGATACAGGTATTACACGATTTGCAAGAGCAGGCTTTTCAAAAAAAATCGTTGACTAGTTGACAAATTTTTGTCAACGGCTGACACGTTGAACAACGATTAACCGTTGATTTAACTAGTTCGTTGATTCAATGCCAACTAGTAGTTTAGAGCCTGTAACAAATTCATCTTCCCCTCCTTCATCAAGGCCAAAGCTATTTCTTTCTGTAATTGAAGTTCTCCTAATATGTTTGGTAATGAATGGGTATATAATGAGTATCTGTACCACGAAAGGTAAGGTAAGTTGGGTTACCCAGTAGAGGTAAAGCGGCTGAAACGAATACTTTAGTAAATTTATTACGGAGCCTTTTACATTAAAATACTCTAAAGTCTTTTGCGTAGTAAGTAAGTGATCTATCTCCATTGGGTCTATAGATTACTTGCCTAGCAACAGGCTAGGCAAATAATCTATAGATCCAATGGATATAGGTCACTTGCTTATTATTTGCCTAGCACCAGATCTTAAGAACATACTTATTTATGATTAAGAAATACGTAAAAGACCTGTGTTATCCTTAGAGTATAAAAGTATAGAAAAAAACACACTCACAACGGTGTCCTCTCCAAGGGAAAATGTCATAAACTTTGCTAAAAAAAATTATTTATTTATTTATTTATTCATATTAAACTTACAACTATCATTACAGGTAACCCCAATTCGATAGTGCGCTACATCTTAATTATATACATGAAAAAATAAACATAAAACTCTACTAAGTAACTAAAAGAAACAAAAATAGAACTAAAGTAAAAAAATACAAAATTACAAATAAACTTTAAACTCATAGCTACTTACAATACTAGGAACATAAATAGGACACTGTGTAAATGTAATTTTTGTCAACTCACTAATGTGATAGCAAAATATATCAATATGATAAGCAAAAATTGCTTATCATATTAATTACTTTAATAGACCTGGATATGGGACACTTTGCCAGTAAGTTGGTCCTGGCGTTTGGTACGACTAAGAGTGGTAGACGTCGCCGCCGCCATACGTATCGATCTGGTACACAGAGACTAAGAAATTAACATTAAATGTTCATTGATGATTAAAATGTCATTGAACACAACATTCTTGTTACGCTGTTGTGGAGAAAAGTACGCATAAAACACAAAGGTATATGAACAATCGTCTGTTTATGATTTGACTAGCTGACCCGCGCAACTTCCTTCGTATAAGAGA
This sequence comes from Catocala sponsa, assembly GCA_963564715.1. Classification (NCBI taxonomy): domain Eukaryota; kingdom Metazoa; phylum Arthropoda; class Insecta; order Lepidoptera; family Erebidae; genus Catocala; species Catocala sponsa. The sequence goes on from OY751352.1 coordinate 13,122,951, forward strand.
ATTTTCCCCGTTTTTGCAACATTTTTCATTGCTGCTCCGCTCCTATTGGTCGTAACGTGATGTTATATAGCCTATAGCCTTCCTCGATAAATGGACTATCCAACACTTAAATAATTTTTCAATTCGAACCAGCAGTTCCTGAGATTAGCGCGTTCAAACAAACAAACAAACTCTTCAATATAATATTAGTATAGATATGTAGGCAAAATATTATACATGTTTAGTATAGAACCGAAGATAGATTCTATATTTTGAATTACCACTTGTAAAAGAGTAATATTGTAGCTGCAGTTTGTGACTGCAATGTTTTAACTATAGTCCGGCCAGTGTGAAACATCGGCCATTCCAAACATAATTCTTTGGATAGCCTTAAAAATAATAATGCCGGATTTGCAGCCTTTTTCGAAATTATATAGAAAGTTTCCTCATTCCTATACCTAACATATATAATATCTATAACGCTAAAACATGATTATATATTATGTTGTCAAGTCATACCAAATCTACGTGGCGACGTGAACTGGGCCAGTTCACTCATAAATATTCACTCCCACACTGTCCAACGGATGTTCTCTTACCTGAAAGTAAAAAAATATATAATCACATCAGAGGGTCTTGTTAACATTATAAATTATACGGGCTCGCTTCAAAATTTGGTTAGGAGTTGTCACGTAATGAGATGCTTCTGTTTTTTCGTACGCTGTTTGATTGCCGAGTCAAACTCGTATGAACTTTTCTTTTTCTGTTTGACGCTGACTGCACGGATAGTGTAATTATTTGAGTGGTCATTGAAGTTTTTGACTTAATTAGTTTAAATTTAGTTATGTTTATGTTAGTTGCTAAGTTTAGGCAAAGCTTGTTGTGCCTATTAGAAAATATCTGCAAGAAACTATTGTTAATATTTTATAAAGCCCCAGCGGTAAAGAGACTTTTCCTACATCAGATGAAATTATGAAAAAATTATACGGAAAGTATCTAAGTCAGAATAAATACAAACAAGCACAACCGAAAGACGAACAGCTAAGAATGTTCTGTGACTAAATGAGAGCAGTTCACGACAAAATCTCTGGTTATTTTTGAATGGTATAATCATGGCCTGATGCCCGTGATCGAAGAATGTGTATAAAAATATTTAGGTCTTTTATACTTGTTTCTTATTTCTCTAATTATAATCATTGACAACGAATTGAAGAAAACTTGGATGCAGGATACACTTTCAAATAATGAATACTTTTTTTTCTATAGAATTACACATCGTTAGTTTCCATAACCTATGGACTTATAACACTAGGTATATATAACCTACTAACACAATTAAACGCAGACAGATCTCAGCAGAAATGTCCCCATGTAATATATCTGTCAATCTGTGCAACGCTTGAAACTAAATGAATTAAATTTGTGGTTAGTCCATTTGAGTTATGACCTGGAAGACTTACTAAATGTCCACGTGATTTATGGCAGTGCCCGAGTAAACGGATGAAGATGTAATGATTTCATTAATAGAGATATTAATCAAGGTTTTCTTGAAAGAATTGTGCAAGTAAAATTTACAATTGTTGCACTAATAAACCTTGCTTAACTTGCATAGATTTAGAAATATATCATTTTGTATAAGATCAGTAAACAAATAGATGGAAAGAAGAATTGGTGCTCTATAAACTACACTATTATAATACTTAGCTCAAAACAATGGATTTTTGTATTGTTGTCTGCCTATAAGTCTGCTTGTTCTAGCGTGACGTGAAATCCACTAAACGAATTTGGATGCGATTTATTAAATGTTTGCAGTATAGTTCCTTAGATCGATATCACGGATTAACTGAAGTCCACGCGAACGAAGTCGCTAGTAATACCTATTTCTTACAATATTTTTTAATAATTTATTTATCTTTCTTATTTTAAAAAGATATATCCCGCACTAGAAGTTTCTGTATCGCGGTAGATGTCAAATATTCAAACAACGGACACAAACAAGACACACATTCCAATCAACTATTTGCAGGTCACAAAAATATTTGTCACGTTTGAGAATCGAATTCACAACACTCATCGCAGTGGCAGTGATGAGGCGACTACTTAAACCACTATGCAGTCAATTAGTAATGCTAGCCACACATTAAAGTGGTTAGGTTTTTGTACTACGTTTTAGAGCTACTCGTAGCTAGCTAAACCTAACGGCGCGAAAGCTAGCTAGCTCGACGAAAACGTAACCGCTGCGGCGGCGTTTTCGTAGAGCTAGCTAGCTACACCTAACATTGGTTACGTTTTCGTAGAACTAGCTACACCACAAGGCAATTGTTACTGAAACACAGTAACAATTGCATTAAAGGCCAATAGTTGCACAATTAATACCATCACTTTCCATAATAGTTATTATAGAACACACGTCACGCTTAATACTACACAAATTATCTTGTCGTTTTGCATATCGTAGATCATCTACGAGAACGCGTCGTCTCACATAACCGTTTATATAATCAGTGACTAATCTAAAGGACCATCATTTTTTATATTGCTTTCCTCAGTGATGATTTAAATAATTGATTAAGAAAGTACTTTTTTAACTTACTGAGCAAAATATTGAGATTTAACGTAGGATATAACTGGATTATTTATATTCATACATATATAGTCTCATGCCTATATTTCGGAAAAAATACACAGTGACGTAGTATACATATATTTCATCAATTATAGTTTTAGATTTAAGACTGACTCAATACTGAGCAACCCCTCACTGTGACCAAGACACCTACAAATAGCCATCTTTTATCAGACGTGTGACTCTGCTCGACTGGCAGTGAGTTATCTATCCTCATCCTGGACATCCCGTCTACTCTCCGCCTGTTACCTTAGCACAAATGGTGGTGCAAACATCCTGAACTTATCTATTTATTTATTTATCACATAGTATATATGGTAGTCTAGGGCAGTAGGTTTTTGTCATATAATTGTGCGCATACAGTCCGCTACTACTAAGGTAACGACTGTACAGAGACACTTGCCAGTTAAATCCAATTATTATATTTATGAGACCAGAAATTATATTATTTATATATTAGGTAGGTACTTATATTTTTTCCGACTCAGACATCGAGCCCGGACTAACATTATGCCACCCAGGCCCTATACTACATGTAACAAAGCAAAAATCTTCACCAAATACAGACATATTGAAATTTAAGATCCAAATTGAAACTGCTGTGAATTACTGTTACTTGCGTGAAAAAACATAATGACACAAGACTTGCTCACTTGATTGAGTTACCAACTAATTTCCAAAAGGCTGTAAGATTTTTCGAGGCCAAACTTAATAAAGAACACTGATAATTTACTACACTTTAAGATCTCAACGTAAATTAGATTTCATTATTTCAGCTTGCTTTTCAAAAGGGTCTAGTTTTTCTAATTTCTTAGTGCCGTTACTAGTGATGTCAATTTCTATAAATCCCGGAGTAAAACGCGGGATCGAGTAAAATAAATACTAAAAGCTGCGGGCTTATTACGATCTCATTCAATTTTGATCAATGCGATAAAAACGTTACAGTTTAGAAATCAGAAGCAGACGGTCGCATTTCAAAGTCATAAGTGAAATGAAGTGTAGTACTTAAATTAAAGTCGTTAGACTCCTCGAATTCACGACATTTTTAAACTGTAACGCTGGCAATATTTGAATTTGAATCTTAGCTCGTAAAACTTAGAGTTCATTTTAGATTTATGTATATTCAGTATTATGAGCCTGAAATCAGTAGATGGATTATGAATTTGGAATAACTTCAGTCTCGATAATCCATCTTTTATTTGCCTTCTCTTTAAAGATTTACTTTCAGATTCAAAATGCTACAATGAAAGACAGTCGCACAAAGATTGAAGACGATCATAGTCTTTATTTCACTTAATCAGATGGAAATATATTTTTCTTTTTTTAAGGTGCAAATAAATGCAATAGTAAATTTAAGTTTAGTCAAACGTATATCAGACAGGTGACCGTAATGGTGCCAAAAAACAAGTTTCTTTATTTGTTATAGTTTGCAACGCTAATATTCAAGAAAAGTTGTCGATTAATAGTCATGGCAGGCAGAAAAAAGAAACAACAAATGTTATTGTCGCAGCGGCAGTTTATGCGACTGCTGTGCATAAGGTTTTAGATTTGATTTCCGGATCGGCTAAAGTATTAATGGGTTTTTCTGTGAAGACATTCAGCAGCAGCGTGGAATCAGTAATTGTATCCGAAAAAGAGCAACAGACCCGCCTTCTAATACGTGAGACTTAATGCATATGAAATAAAACTTACGTGAATCATAGCTGGAAAAATATGATGTAACACACGTCTGCCATAGAGACGTAAAACTGTGTATGTATGTAATTATAATTTTAATTCGACCAATGATACTATCAGCTTAATCATATCGAGACATAATAATAAAAGTCCAGGTATAATGTCTGGACGCCGACGTCTGTATCTCGAATGACTAATTAACTGACCATACACTACGTTTGACTACTACCGTCTCACTCGACTGTAACTTCAGGTAACGAAGATGCAACTATGTATAAAGTACGACGAGGTTTGTTAATGTGAACGACCTCATAAATAGATAAGGAAGGGACTGCAAAATCAAGTGCTCGTTTCAAATGATCGCTCGTTCCACCGGGAAATCCCGGGTATTGAAATCACTATCGTACTTAATAAACAATTTAGTAAAGAGCTATGTCAATTGGTTCATTAAACGTGACCTTTCAATTTCTAAAATCTTATTATAATTATGGGTCTCTGTTGTTCAAGTGGAGTAAGTTTGCTTCGTTGCGGTACCGGGTTCAATTCACATTTAGTTGTCAGAGTATTTTTAGAATTATGTTTTTAACACGATGCCTAGTTTCACCAATTATGACAATTGGAAAAAGCTTTTTAAGTAGCTTTTATAATATATTTACCTCAGCCTAGCGACTAGCCTAGATTATATTATAATAGCATATATTTTGAAGCACAAAAATGCAAGCTTCATTTAAAATTATCCTAAGCAGTTGAGGATGCATATTTGTATTTAATCTATTAAGTCATGGAGTAATTTCAAAATTTGACAGATTAAAGCGAAGCTAGTAAATATCAACGTAATTAATATCTGCTTCACCCGTAACATACAGCTGTATTTCTTTGTAATTCAAATTTATAATAATCACAATAAAAGGAAGGAAAATACTATAAAAGCCTCTGCAATGCGGGCTCAGAAATATAAATACAAACGCATGAAATATAACGGAAATCAAAGCACATTTTGAAAGCGTTGTTAGTACCATCGTTATCACAAACAATGATAATATAAACCCTAAATTCAAACAAAACAAAAGCTACCTTCATTTCATTAAATATTTTAAACTCTAGAGTCACAATACACAATAAGAATTTTAAAACATCCAATTCACTTAACGCGTACTTCGTGGCCCCAACGCGATTCTTTTTATTACCCGAGGTGCTCGTTAGCGAGATCTTCAATGCAACAATTACTAAGATATTCTCTTTCTCATTCCCTCATTCGTCTTTTCTCATTATTTTATGTCCCTTTCTTGTTTTTATTGCACACGGTTTCGTTTCCCGCTCAGCCAGCGTTCAATGGATTCAATTCGAAATGAAATCGCCGTGAGTTGCAAGGGTTCTTTTAAAATGAAACGTTGTGCAGTGAGGGGAGCTAAAGGATAATCTTGTTAATTAGTGAAGTAAGTTAATGAACAAACTGTATGGAAATTGGATTTGAAAAATGTTGCCTTGTTTGCATGTGTTTTGTTCTTTTCTTTTGCTGAGACAAAGAACGTTTAAATTGAGAAATGTTTTTATCTATTACTAGAAAATTTACAAAATTTAGTAGAATTGAAAAGTATAAGAGTGCTCTAAACCAACAAGCAAGCGTGCATCCGTGGTCTCTGCCTACCCCTCAACGACACAAGCATGAGTAGACGTATGTATATTTTAGCGTATGTTTCAATAGAAAGAAATTAGTTAGGGATACCTATATTTTTATTAGAATTGACGAGTATACCTCCTTACCTTCATTATTTTTCTTAATCTTTTTCCCCTTTTCCACCATTCTTCACCAATCAAGCATCTCCTAATTTCTGTATTCACGTAATTACCGTTTTTTAGCTATCCAAGTGAGCAGGTCAGCTCATAAATTAGCCGCTCGGCCCGGCACCGTCCGGTAATGAAATGTACCCGGGTAATGAAAAAAAAACAAATTTATACCTTGGTAGAGAGATTTATGTGTTCCGGTGATCTGTGCCCTGAATAGACCGGGTCAGTTTGTGATACGAGCCAAAAAGAATGGAATAAATGTCATGCCTGGATGCCTACACACGATATATGAAAAGGACGTTTGTATTTTGTGTGTACATTTGTGTACTGTGTGGATATTGTGTATTATTTGGGTGTTTTACACAATCAAGTGTTAATGTTTGTATGTCATAAGCGCTTTTTAACAAATATTGTATTGGTGCTCAACTCCTGTTTAGCGGGGGCCTTAACGTCAATAAGTGGAACACGGAATAGGGGGGGACTATGCCGTGTAGGTCCCAATAAAGTGATAGTAAACAGTTGGCGAAAGGTGTGTGTAAGACCTCTACCAATATCTGTTATTTCGAAATAACAGCAATTGGTATATAAATATATACCACACGGTCCAAAAAATATTTTATTTATAAATTGGTGATCCAATTTTGGATGTTCTTTGTGTCCGTTGTTCAAATGGTTGTAAGGTATCCGTACATATACTTTAAATATAAATGATTAAAATATATTACTACATTGATTGTCGTATTCTACAAGGCTTATATTTAACTTATAACCAGATATAATAAAATATAACAGTCAAAAATAGTAAATGATCACCAAATTGCACAGCAAAATATATTTAAAGAGATCAAAATAAGACGACTATTTTTGGGTGGGTTTAAAAGGGAACCTAACATAACCTAACCCTTCCGAGACGGAATGCAGTGATTTGAGGCGTATAGATGTTCGTTATAATAATATATTTTGGTAAGCATATTTTGCTGCGCAATTAGTATTTTTGGTGGTCATTATATTTAATCCCATTCTACATTAGAGGCTTACTAAAGAATAAAAGAGGCATAATAATTATGTATCTTAGAACCATCCAATTATTTTTCATAAGCTAAAATTAATCAGAAGATTGATAATGATTGATTACTGTGTCCACGACAGAGCTTACCATGACTCGATCAAAACAGAAAACTTCTAAGAGATAAATGAAACAATATACTTTATAGCATAATGAATGTAGATACAGGGATCATAAAAAAATAGGTCAATCTAAACAGTACAATTTTATAATATCACCTAGAACTATGTCTAAACTATCTGATTGCAAGGCACTTTTTTTTCAGAATAAGAAGATCAAGGCTTTATCCACAACAGTGGACGTCGAATATCTTTGAGAATAGTATAGCGAAAATGCAGGATTCCTCATGATATTTCCTTTGCCGTCAATGCGACCGATGATTGTATAAAACGTTCTTCGCTTTTTGACAGCAGAAAAGCTCTGTATTTTCCTAGAGCCTAGTAGTTGTAATTACGTTTTAATTAGCATTAAATGTAATGCGTTTTAATTAACATTACTGAGCATTACCGCTTTACAAATTAAAATCAATTTTAGGAATGTAGTAGGTAAATCACTGATTATAAAAAACACAAATACATTTGTTATTTACATAAACAAAGCAACAATTATAATTTACAACTTAACTAATATTAACAAATCTAACCACTTATAAATAAAACAAAATGAAAATAATAAATGGAAAATGGTAAATCATAAATGTAAAATCGTTTGATTATTGGTACTTTTTCGACTGTAAATAACATTTAAATATTTCATGACGATAATATATTGGATACGATAATAAAGTTAGTTCTAGGAAATATATCTTTAAAAACTAACAAATTTAATTTAGAGTTAAAGTGGGACCACGAGTCATTATGTAAATAATGATTCACGTGGTCGCCCATCTCCGATTTGCCGATGGCATTGTTTTTTCCTAGTCCAATCTGCTACTAGGCTGCACGGATATCCGTAGGGGAAATATAATAATAAATAATATAAGTTTATATAATAATAATAAGTTTATTACTTTATAAGAAATACACTTAATCTAATATAGAATCTCATTGGCAGTGTTACCTTATTAGCATTCTGTGCTAAATGTGGAAAAGTAAGAAATAGACAGCTATTAACCCTGGAACGTGGTTACGTTCAAGGGTAAACTGATTTTGAAATAATCGGACCTAGAAATGTAAGACATTTCTAGGTCCGATTATTCTCTTAAGTAAATAAAAAAGAAAGTTCCTTTAAAAATATGAACCAATTTGTAAGCTATTCGATTAAATAAGTTTCAAATTAACAGACCGTAACAACTAAAAACTTTTAGTTAGTTATTTATCTAATTTCAGGTTCAATTGGCAATCTACTGATCTGAAGAAGAAAGGAAAATATTTCCAATTTACTGAAGAAAACTTTATGGAATCGATTCTTAGTCATTTAGTTAGCGAAATAATTTAGCTTCGTCAAGTATTCTTGAGTGTTCGGCCAATATGATGAATTGATGGTAGCCAAGTATTTCGAAGGATAGGTACTCTGTTTACGAAGTATCCTTAAAATACTTGGATTGTCTTACAAATACTTTCTAAATCGACAACTCTGCTGTCTAACCACAAACGATTTATTTGCCCTTTGAAGATATAAGAATGCGACTATGCGTCTATATCCTTGGTGACACAGTGGTAATGAATGCATTTTTTGTACATAAGGTCTCGGGTCCGAATCGTGGATCGAACCAACAAAAAGTTATTGAGTAATTCTGGCAAGAAATTCTCAATATCGGCCCGGAATCAGGAAGTTGGCGGTTTTATACACATCGTGCTTCAGAAAGCATGTTAAGCCATTGGTCCTGCGCTTGGCCTATCATCGACCACGTCGTATTGCTGTCCTTTCGGAATAGATGAATTCGGATTAGGAATAGAGATTGCACTTGTTTGTGGACATACTTATGCACAATAATGTCTTTTGCGCAATGGCTGGTCTCCATTAAGATTGGCCGCCGTGATCGAAATCTGATCTAAAGGACCTTACTTATTTTTTCTCAAAGAAATAGGCAGTATGTACGACATCTTCATTTCAAAACCAGACTAGGACCGACTTCATGCTGCTTCTAAGAATTTTTTACAGGAAGTCATTAGCAGATTTAGATATAGAACTTGGCAAACAACGAACCCATACTCAGAACGTTTGTGGTTCATACAAATCTTTATCCTGTGTCGTAACAGCAACAGACAATGAATTACCAGGCAATCACAACTTCATTCATTACACAATTCGTATAACGTTATTATTAAAGGTAATTCTTTTGTGTTCTTCTCTTATCTCTCTATTTTATTTGGCCAGTCATATTGAGCTTAAAGTTAGTTAAAGACGAAGCCTAGCTAATAAGGCGCTAACATTATCAGATCGTCTGCAAAGTGTTCCGTCACACCGTCAGCGTAATGTCGCCTATGTCATTGTGGTGAGACTAGTGCTGGGAGTCCCATTGTGCGCACATTCAGCACGCGATGTATGCTGCAGGGTGCATTGACGCTTTATAATAGCTCTTTGTTTGAGAGCGTTCGTGATATCTCCGTTTGTGTAAAAATGTTGACACTACAAGCACTGTTTAAGCCAAGAGTTGAAGTACATCACTTTTTCATAGGCTGCTTGAAATATATGCAATGCAAAATGGAACAATTTTGGAAACTATACGACTAGATTGTATGCACCCACAGAGATAGGCATTGATTGAACAAGTGCCACAAGACAGTCGACGGTTACGGAGAAGACCTAAACGGCGATGGTAGGATAACTTCAAAGCAAAGGCGTCCAAGGAGGCCAAATATGAATAGATAGATAATAACAGAGCCGTTTGGAAATCCAAGGGGAAGACTGAACACTGCGACATACCAAAATTCTACCAATAATTAAAATAAGAAAAATACGACTTTGATATCACATTTTTCTATGCGCAAAATACTGTATTGATTACCACCGCTAAAACCTTAATAGTTAGTATAGTTTTAGAATTGTATAAGAATGAAATCAGTTTATTTCTAATTTTTTTAATAATTTATTAATAATTTCAGATTAAGTTTATTTCCGCCCTATGTCATTATGCATCCATAACACCGATTGTACTGAATGGAATGAAAAAAAAAATGATGAGATATGACTTAGATTATAAGTTGAACTTTAAGCAACTGAAATGTAGAAACTTCTGCAAAATCCGTTTAGTGCCAAACGTAATTCAAACTAATGGACACGACAAAACTAAAAGTATTTTTGTTGTTCAAATCCATATATTAAATAAATATATGCATAAAGTCTCACGTATATTACACGCATATTTTGTCAGCTTTGCATTTATAAAGTTTCAGACTTTGAGCTGTTACTGAATTTTTTGACAATATGAAGAAAGAAAGAAGAAATAAGAAATCGTTATTGGTATACAGCTGGGCGCAATGTGTACAAAGATATAAAGAAATACCAAAAATAATAATAAAACAGGAAGAAATAAAAACACAGTAACATAAGATGCTCAATAAACATCCTGACAAGCGTCTCACAGCTGCAGCAATCAGGACTCCAGTTAAGCATTTGCCTGGTTTCAAGAACCAGGCACTGGTCTTCTACTGGAGCCTGTTATTGTGATGTCCGGAAACCAATAAGTATAACGATGTATACATAGATATCTATAATTAATATAAACAAGTAACACTTTGCCCAACCCGGCCATCGTATCCAGGACTTAAAGCACAGAAACTATAATTATATACTACCGCTGCACGCTGCGCTAGGGGCAGCTTTCAAATAATCAACCTTAATAAGTTTTTCATAATAAATGATCAGACTCGTTAAAATTTATAATAATTAACGTGGACAGATTACGCATTAACAGGTTCATGCAGGTGATCGTTTAGCCAATTACGATCCAAATCAACGCGTCCAAGTGTTAACAACTAATAACAGTGACTAACGAACGCACAAACAAACGTGATTAAATGTAGCTAATGAGGTAGCGAGCGAATCGTTGAATATTTACTGATGAATCAGTTGTGAATATACTAATAATTATTTCGTAATCAATGATTTGGCTTTGTCCAAAAATACGCCTGTAGTTCTCTCGAGACGCTAAGGCGTACAATGCTCACAATTTAGTATCTATGTGTACGTTGTACGTAGACCTTGAACACTGAAACCCTGCTCACACTAGGAGCCTCGCTGATTTCAGGACGAATGGGCCGACTCGATCAGGGAAGGACTACCCTCTCACAGAATACTGACGTGAAATAGCAGTATTCCTACTTGTGTTTCGTTCGGTGAGTGAGAGTGCCGGAGGCTCAACCACCCCTTTCCCCTTTCCCGCTCCTTCTCTTTCCCACTTACTTTCCTAAAGGGTCGGCAACGCGCAAGTGATGTCTCTGGTGTTGCAGGCGTCTAAAGGCTACGGTGACCACTTACCATCAGGTGGGCCGTACGGTTATTTTGCCACTCTAGTCGTATAAAAAAAAAAGGATGAGGCCCGTGCCTAGCAGTGGGGCAGTTTATTTGACTGCACGGATGGCGTAGTGGCTTAAATGGTCGCCTCGCTACTGTTACTGCACCGAGCATTATGGGTTCAATCCCAACACGGGATTATATTTTATGTTATTCACAAATAGTTTTTTCGAGTCCGTGCCGCGGAGAGCACGTTAAGCCGTCGGTCCCGACTGCCATGAACATCTATAGCAGTCATTATTGGGAAGTCAGTGCCCTCTAATATCCTGACACTGGTCTAGCCTTAGAGTATCGTTAGTCCTCGGGTTGCGGAGGTCAGATAGCAGTCACTCCGTGTAAAAACTGAAATCCGGTTAGACTAGAAAGCCGACCCCAACTGACTTGGGAATAATAAAGGCTAGGGAGAAGAAGAAGAGAAGAGTTGTTTCGAGTCTGGTTGTTCTTTGTGTACGTTATTTGAATGTTAGTACAGGCCCCCTCGACTCAGAAATAATTCCCAGTGCGAGCAGTATCTGTTTTAACACAAAAAAGGAACATATCTGCTTAATCTTATCGTTCAAGTGTTATCTTGCTTCGAAGAGCAGGGTACCCAGGCTCTTTAAAGAGGTACTGTGATATCAGTAGTGAACCATGGTTATCTTTGTTTCTTGGTCTGGCAGCATAGCGCCTATTCCATCTTTCAAGGGAGAGAAGCCAATATGTAAGTGATATCCCTGGCGTTTCAATTAAAGATATGTTTGCTAACCTTCTTGACAATATAAAAAGATCCTTTACTAAAGTCATTTCACTAAAGACTAATTGTATCATCAGCTTAAAATCTTTTATAGATCCTTACCTAAACAATTAATGTTCAGGTCAGCCAAGCTGGGTCTAAAACATTGCCTAGTTAGCCAAGAAAATTTAAGTCCAGATGAGATATTTGCGAAAGACCGGAAGCATATGGATTTTCCTTCCACATTGATCCCTTATTTAAAACAATACATAATATATTCATTATTATTAAAAACCTCAGGCCTAGTTTGAGCGGTGACATACAATACGTTTGTGGAAAATAATTTCTTCTCATACAATCCATTTTTCAACCTCTGTTTTACATTAATTTAATACAAATATAACAGAGATTTCACTTTTAATGCCCGCGAGCGTTAATTATATTAAAATCACTGTAATCATTTCGGTCCATTGAATATCAACAACAAACTGTATCTATAAAACCGTTATTGATAACCTTTCCAAGCACGTAATCCGTCGGATTTAGTCATTTACAGCAATTTATTATACGGAATTGATTAAAATAAACAGGTCGTCCGGTTTTATTATATTCGAATTATTTTAAGGTGACTTAATTGCTATTATAATAACGTGACCTAAATCTCTTGAGGAGATAGAATATGTAACAAGAATTGAGAAAGGCATGCTAAGATAGTTTAGGGATTAAATTGTAACTTATATTATAAATGCAAATGTGAGTTTTTGTTACGCTTTCACTCCGTAACTACTCGACCGATTATCATAAAATTTCGCATACACGTTGTCAGGGGCACAGAAAAGGACAAAAGGTACTTTTCATGTAGGAAATTACAATTTCTGAGGGATAGAAAATTGATATAACCTACATTTACGCGAGCGGAACCGCGGGCAAAATATGTTATAATATTATATAGATGAATTGATAATTAATTACTAATATTATAAAAAGGAAATACTAGATTTTTTCTTTGTGAGGGTACTAATAAAACGATTAAAAAAAAATTTTTTAGAAGCTTTACCTTTTGAATATTAATTGAAACTATGTACATATAGCCATAATTCTTTAAAACTAACTTATACCTAAAATATTATAAAATATAAAGAAAAAGAAAACTAAAACGCTCTAATAGGCTAACCTAACCTCTAACCCTTTAAGAAGCTTATATTTCTAATATAACCTAACCTACTTTTACGCGAGCGAAGCCACGAGCAAAAGCTAGTGTGGAGATAAAGTCGTTTAATAAAGCTAACATTCTGAGACCAATTTAAAAATGTTCTGAAGTAGGGATTCAAATAAAATTCGAATCACTTGTTTTGAATCACTAATGATTTTGAATTTATTCGAATTATATAGATCGATATATTTTGAAATGATACAAATATTTCAATAATAGTTAGTGACAAGGTAAAAAATCGGCATTCCATTGGATGACCATATATAACGGGTATTGATTCTTTGTTCGATGTATGTAGGTCACACTGCTCTAAAGAGACCTAGGTTAAGAGTACCTTTATTTATTGAGCACGATTGTAACATGTCATATCAGCTTATGAAAATCTGTACTTCATGTATAATATTATAATATATAATAAATCTGCCATTAATTTAACTTCAAAGAACGAAATTTTAACTATGATACACATACCACATATTTTAATTTGTGTTATAATTACATAAATATGTTGGTTTGTCATTGGTTAAAGGTAAAAATAAAAAGAATTTTTAAGAGGATAACGTTTAGAAAGTGATAGCACGTGAAAAGCAGCATAGACACCAAAACAAATCTTTGTAAAACACGTAAATGAAACACAGAATCGTACAGAAGAAACTAGAACTATGACTTTAGATCGCAAATATATTATAATAATACCAGCCCTGTATTAAACTGTCCCACCGAGGCACGGGCCTCTTCCCTGTGTGAGAAGGGCTAGGCTATAGTCAACCACGCTGGCCCAGTGCGCGTTGGCAGATTTTACATATCTTCAAAAACATTAAAGAGAACTCTTAGAGATATCTCACGATATTTTCCTTCATCGTTAAAGCGAGCGATAATTGACTATTTAATACGGACAAAACTTTGAAAAGTCAAAAAGTCATAGATACGCGCCTTGTGATCTAACTCGAGACCTCTGCGTAGCAGTCCAGCGGTTCCTCAATAGGCTATCGCTGGTACAGTCAGCTTCTTATATAAAGTGACAGATAACATATCCAGATATATAGGAATTCCTAAAGTGATCAATTATATTAATACAACCAGTCTTCTAATTATGTAAATCACCCATCTTGCACAAGTATATCAGAACATGGACATCGTCAAATATATGAGTTCATTCAAAGTGTCATAATCATAGTAACAAACACAGCGCCAATGGTTTCTAAGCATCCAAAGTATTCAAAAATATGAAGCATTATATGAAAATCGACTCTATCTCTATATATTTGAGGTATCCTTTGGTATCGCTAGATTGAACGCACAACACTCGGCGCGCCGGCAGTGTTGGGCCGACCATTTAAACCATTACGCCATCCGTACTCATATAATTATAAGCTACTACGTTTCAATTTATGTTTACATTTCTGGATTGTTAAGTTGTCATCAAACACACAATACCAACTTGACATTTTAATTATATATAGTACTAGATTTATGTCAATTTTCTATTCCTCGAGAACAGTACTTTTTCTGGATGATAGGTACCTTATATCCTTTTCTGTACCCCGAAAATTTGTATGCAAAATTTTATGATGATTGGTTGGGTAGTTAATGCGTGAAAGCCTAACAAACAAATAAACTCACATTCGCATTTATAATTAAGACTTGACTCATTTTGAAAATTGTTCCCTATCGTTCTCCATCATGTAAATGTTGAAATTTGTAACACTTTTTCGTGCGATTTTACTTTGGTGAGATTATATCTATGATTTAAATCTTTATGCACATAGATTGACCATTTAACACAAAGACTTTTGACTTCAACTTATATCTGAATAACATGTCCTTGTAGGATTTAACCGCCCGAAGCTGCGGGAATAAACTAGTTATTTATAACATTACCCGCATGTAATTAACGTTGAACTCGTAATCAGAATATCGAATTGAATTCAATTTACGACTTCGTGTCGACTTCGACTGATTGATTTACAAGTCGTTTATTGAAAACTTCGAAGTCAAACAATTCCAATTTTAGTGTTTCATTCAAACGATAAATAAAAGTTGATTAGAATTTAATTTGTCGGTAATTGATTGCGGGAGTTAGATGGTTTTAAATTACCGTTTTTCTGTTGAAATGTTGATGTTTTGATTTCGGTAATTCTGGGCATGTCCTTTCTAGTAATTTTCTGTAAAAGTAAGGACACGGCAATTTAATATATATAACTTCCTGTTCAATTTAAGAGCCAAGCTCTTGTCAGTGGAGTCTCTTCCATAATGTCCTATTTTCAGCCAGCGCTTTGACTTCTTGATACCGTAATTTTAACCTTTTCTTTCACTTGTTCTATGAACGTCCTCCTTGGCCTTCCTCTTCCCCTTCTGCCTTCTATTTTTCCTTCCAAGATGTTTCTTATAAAAGTGTAATTTCGTATCAAGTGGCCCAACATTTTCCCTCTTCTGTTCTCTATTGTTTTTAGAATATGTCTCTTTTCCTTTACCATATTTAGAACTTCCTTAATTGTTTTTCTTTCAGTCCAATTTATTCTTCCATCCTACGCCAACACCATATTTCAAACGCTTCTAATCTCTCTCTGTCTCTTTGTGTCAATGTCCATGTCTCTCAGCCATACAGTGCTATACTCCAGATATAACATAACACACAAATACTATATTGTATATAAAAATAATATATTGTTTTTATTGATTTATAATCTTTTGACTGGATGGACGGTGTCGTGGTTATCTCGGCACTGCCACTGCACCAAGTATTGTGAATTCGATTTCTACACTAGACAAAAATTTGTGTAATCCTCAAAAAGTTCTTCCAAGTCTGGATGTTTTTTCCGTCCATTATTTGATTTTCTTTTATACTACTGTAGTGGCAAACAAGCATACGGCGGCCAACCTGATGGTAAGTGGTCACCGTAGCCTATGGACGCCTGCGACACCAGAGGTATCACTTGCGCCTTGCCGACCCTTTAGGAAAGGAAGTGGGAAGGAGAAGGAGCGGGATGGGAGAAAGGGGGTGATTGGGCCTCCAGTGCTCTCACTCACCGAACTAAACACAACAGTAGGAATACTGGTATTTCACTTCGATATTCTGTGAGAGGGTAGTCCTTGCCTGGTTAAGCCGGGCCCATTCATGCGGAAATCAGCGAGGTAGTATATAGATATAGGTAAGTAAATAAGTTACATAACTAAGACAAATTGTATGTACTCGTATGTTAGACTATAAGGTATTTATCTATGAGTCTATGCCACGCGAAATAAAATCGTTATTATTATTATTAATCAGTTTTATAGCACTAAAATAAAAAAATAAGTATATTATCACCTACTTTATATGGTATCGTAATTTTGAAATTGACTGCAATACACCGCAAACCGAAGCAAGAAGATGCATAAGCCTCAGGCCTAAACTTTTCTACTTTCAGAATAAATAATTAAAACAACTACATGTTCGTATAACTTCTTAAACCGCTCGCAAAATCCGAGTACATACGAAAAACAAAGTATATTCGCAAGAATTTTCGCCGTTAATTAAAACTAGTAGCAAACATACCTGTTCGCCAAGTGTCTAGCCAAGCTTGGCGGGTTGGCTTAGCGCAAAATTCCACGAAAAACTTGCCCAACTTGGCTAATTAACCGAGTGGAATAATTTACAACAGAGATGGTATCAACGCGTACTGCAATCATGCTGAGATGAAACACGGATAGCGCAAACGCGTGAAAGCGTGGGACTTATTTTGAAGTGTTGTTGAGTCAGCAGAATGAAAAGTTTTCAGGATGAGTAGTTATATTGGTACTGCATTTCGCCAAGTGAGTAAGGCTCATATACCCTTAGAAAAGGAAAAGGAATTAAATATAATATGATAGTATATTTAATTCCTTTTTCTTTGGGTTAACACCAGAACCTATAATAAGTAATACAATCGAGCATAAGCTACATTAACCGTTTGCCATCAGGGAAACCGTATACTTTTTGCTATCGTACTATACTTTTATCCGATTGTATTTATTATATTGTCAATACACTATGAACAAGAATAAAAGAAAAAGAATAAGATAGTGTGTAATCATGGTATTGTTGTAAAACGATATTTTATTTTTATTAATGAATATTGACATCAATGTAAAGAGCAGCGATAGCTCAGTAGGGTCAAACAGACTGCAATGCAAAGGGTCTCGGGTTCGAACCCACGTCGCGCACCTCTGACTTTCGGAAGTTATATGACTTTTCGAAATTATGTGCATTTTGATTGACAATTATCGCCTACTCCGTGCCTCGGAAAGCACGTTAAGCTGTTGGTCCCGGCTGCCATGAACATCTATGGCAGTCGTTATTGGGAGAGTGTCGACACAAAAGATCCCACGGGGTCGAAGTGTCGCCGGTCTGCACTGACTGGCCTCCACATAAGATAAGATAAGACATCAATGTAAATAAGTAATTGATTGTGTCTGTGTAACAATTATATAATGTTTTAAATAGTCTTTAGTCGTTGATATCTTTAGCAATTTTGATTATGAAACGTGCAGAGTTGCTTACCATGAAGTGTCAACTGAGACTTCATACATAAAACAGAATAAAGTATATATAGCATTCCACTTTTCAAGACATGAGAATGTTTACTTTCATATAAAGATGTTGTATACAGCAGTTCTATAACAGCAATATGGATCATGCATCTATAATCACATACGTATAATACCTAAAGCGGCTCTTCTATATTAGATCTTGATCAATTGCTGACACCAGGATTCTGTATTAGTTAGTCGCCTCACTGCGCCTTTATAATAACAATCGCCTATACTATTCTATGTGCTATATCTAGGCATACAAATTAATCTAAAATTAATCAAACAAATCTCTGACCTAGTTCAGGTAATAAAATGTAAAAACAGACTTTATAAACAAGACTTTTTGTGTCCAATTTTTAAATTGTAAAATGTTTTCCTTTAGATTAAATATAGTTTTAATGTGAATTTAATACAATAAGTAGCCTGTTATGTGTTTTGTAAAGACTTTTATTTATTTATTGAATAAAAAAAATGAAAAAAACTTGTGTGTGAACTTAATATAAAATGACTCACGCCTGTATAGGCACACATGCTTAATACTTCCCGTCGCGGCGTCGTCTATAATATATAATATTATCAGCCCTGTATTAAACTGTGCTGGGCACGGGCCTCTTCTCAGTGTGAGAAGTGTTAGGCCATAGCCCACCACGCTAGCCCAGTGCAGGTTGGCAGGGTTCACATATCTTTAAAAACATTATTGAGAACTCTTAGACATGCAGGTTTCTTCGCGATGTTTTCCTTCACCGTTAAAGCAAGCGATAGTTAACTATTTAATTCGCATATGACTTCGAAAAGTCAGAAATGCGCACCTAAGGATCGAACTTGAGACCTCTGCGTGGCAGTCCAATAGTTTCTCCTTATCGCTATCGCTGCTGTGCTGCCCGTCGTCTATAGGTATTTATTTTAAATAACGACGTTCCTATAATTCTAATGTTTAAAGTCAGAATGGTTTCGATGCGGAAAAATCGATTAAAATCGAATCAACTATTCGAAACTTAAAGAAATATTCAAATGCACTAAACTTTGCAGTATGCTGATTATTTGATTACGTTTGTTATGGCGTAAGTATACCTACGCCATTACAAATTCAGTTATTCACACATAAAAATATTACTCGGGGTACAAAAACTGTATCATCACTGTCTATCCAAAACATCGTAGCACGATCGAGCGACCGACCCATATCTACTTTCGAATTACTACTACCTTATCGACTACGACTACGATTCGATAATGATTCGAATTTTAATTTGTGACTATGATCAACATTCGACTGAGCGATCGCTCTATTTTCGATAATTCGCATTTCATTTTTAATTGCAATTGCCCATCGTTATTCGAATTACATCATAAATAAAAACCACCTAGACACACACACACACAAACGTGCGTCGTAACGAAAAAAAAAATGATTTATTTTATTATTAATAATTGCGTTTCGCACAAAAGTAAAAATAGGGGCATCCTAACATCGTAAAATTAGTAATTGATGGCTTTTTTCATGAAAATAAGTAATGTATAATTACTAAAATATTTTATACACTCACATATATTTACGATACCGCCATATTTGTACATCAAAACATTGCTATCAAAATGGCGACGTACGAGTAAATACCTAATTCAATGGTCTTAGTACAACAATCTGCAGATATCAAAAACTGTTTCGTATGTTGATCAAACCGTAATTCAGCATTGATATTGTCTTTCTGTCCTAGTTATTCTAATTAATTGTCTGTATGTTTGATGTGAATAGTATTCTATGTGATTGTTTGTCTTCCATTCTGTCGTTAGCACAGGGGTGAATGGTAACCCCCGGGGTTGTTTGGGAGATAAACAGTGTAAGTGATGATTTGTTATGCTACAAGATTGGTATTGTAATGGCTCCTCATACATTGTCATTTCCGTAAAATAATTTATGTTTCTCGATTATTATTTGCTTGGCAGGTCGTTTGTTATGATGTGATGATGTTAAGTATGTTATATTGTTATTTATCTCGTCTATTTTATTTGAGATGGCTGTATAAATATAAACTATATAGTGCTGCAAATGAGAATGCAAAATGGTAAAAGTACTAAAGACTGTACCGTAGTAATTCTCAGTAATCGATATCAAAAATGGCCGGGCTGCTGATTGTTAGGGGATTCGAATCCCGAGTGCGACAATTATTTGAAGGATCCACAAATGGCAGATTACATATAATGTCTTTAATGGAGTAATTCGATGAATTGGTAACTATAGCAGCGGTTATACTTACACCCATAGACTAACGAGGATCACATACATAATCAATTAATTTGAATTGCCAGCATCAAATAACTATCTTGCTCGAATTGTCGGAATCGATTAAATCTTACTCGAATAGCGGAAATCGAACAACTGTCTTATCTAAACTGCAAAATTTATTTAATTATTTGTTAACTAGGACATCCAGTAGTAATCACACTAATGCTTATTTTAATAAAAGAAATAATAATAACACTTAATGTATTGCTTTTTAAGATCACATATTGCACCTTTAAAGTATAGGTAGCACTTAATCACCTAAAAATATAGATTAAACAAAAGAGTTTAAACAAAAATTAACTTAAAATATCAAAAATAAACTTATATAAAAATAGATACATAAATATTGGCAAACATTACATTTTTTCTTTTTATTTTTTTTATTAGCTACATCAGTAATAAAAGTTACAATAAAATTTTCTTTTTGTGATGCAAACACAAACTCGTTCGAGTTTTACCGTGCATCATACCATCGACATAACTACGTCAATTCATGATAATTATGTATATTATAAAATATCGAATAATTATCTTATTTTAATTCAATCGAATTACTCAATCACCTTTCTATAGTCAAACCTAGGACCTCCGAGTCGTTTGTAAACCGTCCCCCTACTGAACGAACAATAAGTTTTAATAAAGTGACGATAGCACCCCAAAGTACTACGATATTTCAGTACATTATGTTACAGTTTATTACCAACAAAGCTTTACAGTTATAATGGCAGCCGATTTAATTTAGTTCGCAGTCCCAAACGTCCAATGAAACTAATTTAATTTGTCAGTGAACTGAAATGGAGCTGTTCAACTAAATTGAGTTAAATGATACAAATTATATACATTTTGATACTATTACTTCATCACTCTTTTCTATTATAGACTGCTTCTAGAGCTAGCATAAGATTGCAGATTTTATATTTTTCATTAAAGTATTGTGGCAAACAAGCATGCCCATCTGATAGTAAGTGGTCACCGTAGCCTATGGACGCCTGCAACACCAGAGGCATCACTTGCGCGTAGCCGACCCTTTAGGAATGGAAGTGAGAAGGAAAAGGAGCGGGAAGGGAGAAAGAGGGTGATTGGGCCTCCGGCACTCTCACTCACCGAACGAAACACAACAGTAGGAATACTGCTATTTCACGTCGATATTCTGTGAGATGGTAGTCCTTCCCCGGTCGAGCCGCAACTGATCGATTTCGATCACGATTCAGGCAAACGAATAGTTAGGTATTTCTGTTGAGAATCCTACTAATATACTTAAGTGTAAAAACTTATGTGGATGTTTGTTACTCAATCAGACGCAAAACATTTTTTTTGTTTTTTTAAAGTTTAGTAGCGATTTGGGTTATGTTAATTACTAGTTTTCCTGTAAAGCCATCCAGCTAAGCTAGAATATTTGTGTTAGAACTGGTTACAAATCGATAGAGCTACCGCCGTAACCATTAAACGGATTTGGATGAAAAATCTCACACAAATAGACCATGTGTTGGATTAACACATAGTTTTCATCAAAATGCGTATATTTATGAAACTAATTATTTATTTTTTTAATAAATGTTTAGCTCACTTTCACCTGTGTTAGGTGACTTTTGACTATCACTCTTCTTCTTTAGATTGTAGCTTGCTTATTAAGAAACGTAGACAAGATTCTACCCATCTATTTAAATTATTTAAAATCAGTGTTATTTTAATTATTATAAATAATTTCTTACAAAATTTCCAATAGCACTTAACTGTCCCGGGAACAAAACGGGAGACCTCATGCACAGCAATTCCACTCATTGCGCTATTATAATATTAATTTCACTACTGATGCGCTAAAGAGATAGCTGCCTTATATTATTTTCATTAAAAGGCGACTCGATCCCTCGTATCAGATTTTCACATAATCCTATTCAAATAAAAATAGTCTATAGATTTTCCTGTTCTTTGTTATTTTTCCGATCCTTTGTATCGGCTTTAATTAATATGTTCTTTTATCATCGTTTGTTTTGTGCTATTTAGTTCAAAGTTAATTATTTTATATCAACAAATTATTCAATACACATCCATACAAGTATCTATTTAATTAGTGTCTAATAAATCAGACAATGAGAGATATAAAAAGTTACGGTCGTGTTGTTATAATAATAATAATATTTTATTTATTTTCTCTCAGTTAACAAAAATAAGTATACACTATTTTAATGACATAGCAGTGGGAGACTGGTTTCGAAACTAGGTTAAAAACCTGTGTGATGGATAACCAGGCCCCATTTCAAATTTACATTGATGATGCAAAATTTACAGTAACGGAGAATGAAAATAAAGTAAACAAAATAAAATAAAATAAAGAAAACAAACAAGAGAATAAAGGTGTGTGTATATGTGTGTGAGGGTGTATTTGTGTGTGTGTGTGTGTGTGTGTGTGTGTGTGTGTGTGTGTGCGCACATGTGTTTGGTGTACGTACGGTTATTTGCTGTGCTATTGATCGGTCGTTCTTTGAATTCGAATTCTACGCTTGTGGCTGATCGTAGTTGTAATACGCTTAAGGCTTACTATGGTAGTAGGTTGCTAAAGCTTACAATCGATCGTTGTTGATTGTTTAAGCTTAGAACCTGCACGGATGACGTAGTGGTTTAAGTGGTCGCCTAGCCCGTGTTACTGCGCCGAGTGTTGCATGTTCGAATCCCAGACGGGACAACCATTTGTGTGATCCACAAATGGTTGATCCTAGCCTGGATGTTCTTTGAATCAGTTTTTTTAATGTTTGTAAAGTCCCCCGCGTATGTATGTCACCTGTTAAGTTTAAGCTTCACGTAAAAGAATGAGCTGCCTACATAGACTAGACATTTTTATTTTAGTGTTACGTTACCCTAATATTAATCTATTTATTTTAATTACATAATATATACATATAGCCGGTCATTCGTTAGCTTTGGTCTTAGGTCCTTTAAATAGGGAGCGAGCCTATTGTCATCTAAATGGCATAGTGTCCGCCTCCGTGCAACCACTGATTAATTTTTGACACAAGAGCCCAATAACACTTTTTCTGATCCAGATATCGAACCCGTGACCTCATAGATAGCTGCCACTTTCACTACTCTTGCACAACTAAGGCAGTTTATTTTTAATATTCAGTCAAATCAAAATATAAGCGAAACAGTATTTCCAACAATATTATCTCAGAAAATGTCCAAAACAAGCAACACCTAACTCCAATGCCAAGAAATGGCGAAAATACTTTCGCCAGACTCACTGGAAGATAGAGATCAAATCATTAAAGTTCAAGGCTTTTATTTGCCCCTTTTGATCTTGAGGGGCCGGTTGCAGATGTCCAGCCATTTCTTTTTTAATTGCCAATCTCTAGTGTTGTGCAACGAATGGACGGAAATATCCGGGAATTTTGCAGAACTTGTTGAATTATTAATATCGGGGACATTTTTAAAATTGGTTTGATATGTCACCGTCGTTAGCGTACCTGTTATTATTGATATCAATTTGAAAATATTAAGATCGAAGTTGATTACATTGCTATGCTGTTGGCTTCAGGATAATTAAAGAGACCTCTTGGTATCCTTTTCTAGGTCTTTTTAGGGTTTTAGTATGACTCCAGTTAAGTTTTGCCTGCGGCTTCACAGGTGTTAATGTAAAACAAACAAACTTACATTCGCATTTACGAAATTTGTTAGAATTATGCTTGTGACTTCGTTTGCGTGGACTTTAGTTTGCTCACAATGTCATAATCACGGGTCACACTTAGCTAAATTTCAGTTTAATACTGTAAATAACATAAAACTTTGTGCAGTGGTTTTCACGATTTTCGCGCGATAATATTAGTAAGGCTTGTAACTAGCGGACCTGGCAGAAAATAACTTGCCCGGACGTTGGCATAAAATAAAAATAAAATTTCTAAAACCCAAATACGGCGCCACCGGGTCCAATTAAAAATTGAAACTATCTAGAGACACAAACACACAACAAAAAATTCATCTAAATTGGCCCAGCCGTTTAGAAAGAGTTCAGTGACACACACAGAAGGATTATACATACATTATATAAAGTTGACTGCATCGTGGTTTTTTTATCATTATTTAGGTAGCTCTCGAATGTAGTAAAGTATTCAGGAATGTTCCTTTTGAGAAATCTCGAATAATTTGTTCTAGTCGAAGTCTGTATAAGTGGCCAGTACTAATATACATCTATTTACTTTATAATATTAGTTCGATAAAAAAGTATGTGGATGTTTGCATATTCATTACTAAAATGCGTAAACCGATAACTAGATTTGTAATATAGTACACTGATAATTCGTAATCTAGGTTTCCATAATATATAATACTTTTATCCTATTGTGTATTCCAGCTGGCGAAGCCACAGGCAAAAACTAGTGCCAAAATAATCCTCATTCATATAATTGACTACCTCGATAGCGCAGCGGCAATATATCCGACTGCTTTGCATGGGGTCTAAAATTCAATTCCCATGTAATGGGATTTTTTTGCCAAGAACTACGCTATAATATCATTACATCGCACATCAATCGAGTCGAAAACAGGGTCTAGTAAACAGCATTAGTTTCGCCCCCTTTCTTACGTAGAATCTTAAACCTTAACTGGCGACATGTGAGTGTAATACGCTACTGCCTATCCTTTTTGGAATATATGCGTAAGGCTATGTACATATGTATTCATACAACCAGTTTAATCAAATCGATTTCTCAATATGTAATGGCACGTAAAATGGTGGATCCAGGGTATAGCGCCCCTATTATAATAGGGGCAAACTACGCCTATTTGTGGGACCCCGTACCAATTTCGGATGTTTTAATAGAGATCCCATAAGGCCAACATTAATGAACTAACTTTTGATAAAATCATTATCGTGACACCATCA
The DNA here is from genome assembly GCA_963564715.1 of Catocala sponsa. NCBI lineage: Eukaryota > Metazoa > Arthropoda > Insecta > Lepidoptera > Erebidae > Catocala > Catocala sponsa. The sequence goes on from OY751352.1 coordinate 13,148,187, forward strand.
ACATAAAACTAAATGTATCTTAAATATTACATTACAAGTACCATTTAACATGATATTCAAAACTATTTGTATATACGGAACGTTTCCTGAGCTGAGGATCTGCTTGAAGTTTGATAGCTTTGAAACATACATACATCAGTCTCATGCCTGTATCCCCGAAGGGATAGGTAGCAGTGTATTACACGTTTATATCGCTATGTTTTTAGATCCGCTGTGATAGGGGACAAACAGAGCAGCGATAGCTCCGTGGGGAGACCAATAGACTGCAATGCAGAGGGTCTCGGGTTCGAACCCACGTCGCGCACCTCTGACTTTCGGAAGTTATATGACTTTTCGAAATTATGTGCGTATTGATCGACAATTATCGCCTACTCCGTGCCTCGGAAAGCACGTTAAGCCGTTGGCCCCGGCTGCCATGAACATCTATGGAAGTCGTTATGGGAGAGTGTCGACACAAAAGATCCCACTGGGTCGAAGTGTCGCCGGTCTGCACTGACTGGCCCCCACATAAGATAGGGGACAAACATATGACCGAGCACACACTGGTTCACACATCCAGGTTAATCTTATTTTGTTGTTGTCTCCGCAGGTAGAGTATTTAGGGGAAGCCTTGGGTCCTACAGAGTAAACGTGAGACTGTACACTGAGTGCCAACATTGCCTACTCGCTCCATTGAATGGACAGTTGAAACTGGAGCTACTTCAGTAATGTCTAGTATGACCCAAACTAATTTCAGTGAAGACACACGAATGCTAAGATATTTTTAATATCTTTTCATAGAATTCACGTCATTTCACAACGGGGAAAGTGTGAACATAAATATAAATAGTATAATAGTATAGTAATAGTATAAATAGTTTTAATAGTTTCAATAATTTAATTAGAACATGTATGTTGGCACCGTCCTTTTCTCATTGTATGAAGGTTAGGGCTATAGACTACCGCGCCGGCCCAGTGCGGGTTGGCAATCTTTGAAAGCACTATGGCAAATTCTCTGACATGCAGGTTTGCTCACGATATTTTCATTCACCGTTAAAGGTAGCGATAATTAACTATTTAACACGCCCATAACTTCAAAAAGTCAGAAGTGCACCCTCTGTTCCAACCATTCATAATCAATTCACGTTTCGGCACATTGCTGACGACAAGCCGACGATCGTTCATGATGAATAATATGATGAGAGCCAATGAAGCAAAAGAGATATGCCAAGAAAGCGTATGAAACTGGAAGTTCGTACTCTTATACAGACGTGCGTGAGGCTATGTTAAATGCATGCATGAGCACTTGAGTTGACGCCCGGGTCAGATAAAATGATGTTTCCTACTTTATAATATAGTTGACAGAATATACACAGAATATACAATTATACATCCTAATCCTAACTAATATTATAAAAGCGAAAATGAGTTTGTTTGTTTGTTACCTTTTCACGCCTAAACCACTGAACCAATCATCCTGAAATTTTGCATATACGTTTTCAGGTGTACAGAAACAAACATAGGCTACCTTTCATTCCGAAAAAAAATACTGTTCCCGAGGAAAACAACAAAAACGTTCTTATGATAATAGATGGCGCCACGTTTCTCTCGAATCATGATTGAATTATATTATCACAAGCAGAGTACAACCCGAATTGATTGTCAAATTCTAAATTAACATGAGCGAAGCCGCGGGCAAAAGCTAGTATATTATAATGATTACTACCCTGGGTAACATAGATACAATTTTACCTAGAAATAATAGCTTTTATGTTATCTGTACTTGTACGTTTCATGTAAGTTTGCCACTCACACACATTTCCAATCTTCCACGCTGCTCTCTAGGCGCTGTGACCGATTTTAATAAAAAATAACACTATACATAATTCATAATTAGGTTGTCCTAGATAGCGATACGTTCTTTTGTGCTACGTATTTCTAAAAATACCAGGGGAATGAACCAGCTCTGGCACTTTGTAAGAATACAAAGCAGATTTCAAATCACAAACGGAACATTTCTTAAAGAAAACAATATAAGTCGTGGGATTTAAATCCCGGGAACCGCGGACTTGCAACAACGCAAACGTCACTAACTAGCTGGCGAGCTTTCCCAACACTAATTAGATTGTTTACGAAACAATAGCTACTACTCCTTTGTCGTCCAACTTTTTAGGGTAGTTCGACATCTCACTAAAGATTGTATCTATATCTTCGGCATTCTTCGACATTCTTCGTAGATATTCGTCGATAAAAAAGTCCGGGACCTTATTAGAAGTTTCGGGATGTTGATACTGAAAGTTAGCCTGTTTGGCAGAAATAAAAGAAAGGTAATATAATAGGAACGGCACCGAACAGCGGTTTGGTATTGATTAGAACTGACTTTTAGTGTATTGAATGAGATTGTTTATGAATAATATTTATAATCTCTGATTTTGATTGTGTTGCTGTGAATGTTTTGGGCAAAATTTTGTTTAGTGCTGATGTTCTGAATATTTCGAGGATGCTTCTTTTGTTATGATTTTGTTGCTTGTTTCACGTCCTAGTGAGACTAGCAATAGGTATTTACATGTATTTACATGTATGTGGGCCAAAACCTAAAATTGCATGGCTACCTAACTTCTTGGGAATGTATATACAGACGTGATGTAATTTTAACTTGGAACCAACTTTTAGTACAAAAGGGCTTCAGAACTTAAAACCTTTAAGGTAGACTTTTCAGATTTGTATTCTCTTATTACCAATTATTACTTATTTAGTCAAAATCTAGAATTAAACCTTATTACGTAGCTTCATTTAATGGCTACCAGGCTATAGATTATGAAATTAATAACAAAAGTTAGCTCTCTTGGTTTTATATGTGAAGAAAAACATCTTGAGAATACCTTCTTGAGTATTATCTTATTCTTGAGTATTATACAACCTAGATAATTCTAAACAGTTTTCACAAAACTGTCTACTGTTCTAAACAGTTTTTACAAAACTGTCAACCCGCAGGCCAGCGTGGTGAACTATGGCTAACCCTACACATAGTGACAAAAGACCCATACCCAGTAGTTGAACTTCACAAAACTCACCAAATCAAAGTTTTGACTTTCATAAGTGTTACTTTGTGACTTAAATAAATTATTTTTGACTTGATTTTCCATTTTAGGACCACAGATTTGATATTATATTAGATATTCAAGAAACTTTAATATGATAATAATCTATAGCAATCTGTCAAAGGTAAAAAATCACAATTAGGATTTTTATTCGCCTCGCTTAGTAGCTCGAAACGAGGAGATATTAATTAAAAAGTTTGTACTACACGCGTAGTCAAATGTTTAGTAATCGCAGCGCAGTCATGCGAGCTCGGCGTTTCGCCAACTGTTCATAAAAGGCTAGCCTGATAACTTTTTAATATAAGCCTTCTCAGTTCATTGAATGTAAGGCTTTCTATAGAAATATTTTGTTTGTGGAATCTGTATCGTGTGTATCAAAGTAAGTTGCCGCGGGGAGGAAAATATTTTTCGGTGTCGAAATTTATTCCTAAATATAAACAGTAATTTTAACGTACCTACTAGATAAACTATGTGATGTCACTAGTTCGAATTTATAAAATAGCGTTTGTCTTTTTTCATGGTTCAAGCTATCTTTTTATACACACAATTATTCAAACTTGTTCATCAGTTAAATCGTAAAAATGTAAATGCAAAAAATGTTTCTGCGTGCTTGCTTCTCGAGAGTTACAGATTAGCAACAGCTTAGTAAAGACGACTATACTCGTACATGCCTTATTGAAGACATGACAAAATTTCGCGCTTATATTAGCGAATTACCATGTCATTAAAGAAACGGTCGACCAAAGTGTTTATTGTAGGTAAAATCTCAGTAGTTATACTGCGCCTAGAAATCGATTCCTGGAAACATTTATATAGTGTTGAAAAGATTTTCCAGTAGGGCTGTTTGAGGTTCGAGCGATGTATATGCTTTAATGTATCTCTTTTGAAATAATGTCTGTCATATTAATTAACCTAGTAAAACAAGGGTCGGTATAAATTACAAAGAACATATTACCTAGAGTTTGCCAAGGTAATCTCTGAGTTGTCGTCAAACAAAAAGATAGTACAGACGCCTAAATTAAGTTTATTCTTAGCATAATAGAGATCATTTTCTTTACAGTATTACTTATGACAAATCTCATGTTATACTGGAAGCCATTTCTAATATGAAATAACCAATTTATATTGTTGCCTGGTTGCCATTAACATTTTGTGCGTGTATCTTTTTCTTTGAAGGGTTGATTATGATGACGAAATAATATTCGTAAGTTATATTCGTTACTTATGTAAGAGTCGAGCAGCGATAGCTCAGTGGGGAGACCAACAGACTGCAATGGTCTCGGGTTCGAACCCACGTCGCACACCTCTGATTTTCGAAAGTTATATGAGTTTTCGAAATTATGTGCGTATTGATTGACAATTATCGCCTGCTCTGTGCCTCGGAAAGCACGTTAAGCCGTTGGTCCCGGCTGCCATGAACATCTATGGCAGTCGTTATTGGGAGAGTGTCGACACAAAAGATCCCACTGGGTCGAAGTGTCACCGGTCTGCACTGACTGGCCCCCACATAAGATAAGATAAGATATGTAAGAGCCGCGCATTAGGAATCAAAATTAATGTATTAATATTCATAGATAAATACTATTTGTTTTTGATATTGAAAGACAAATATTATTTATTTTTCGATACATATAAGTTGGAACTGGGCAATGTTTGTAGACACGACTTATTGAAGAAAATAAATCTAAGATGTCTTTATAAGAGTTATAAAAGTTAATTACTTTTAAGCAGAAGTTTATCTTAACCTTAGCCTTCACTTTAATTTTTCACTACCTATTGTTCGCAGCTTTGCTCGCGTAAAAGTAAAAGTAAAGGTAAGGTGTATGTAGCAGTACTTTTTAAAATTAAATTTAGCATATGTTAGTTGGTGATAATATAGCTTTCTAATGGTGAAAGAATTTTTACAATCTGTTGAGTAGTTTTTAAATTATATCATAACAAACAAAAAATCAAATCTTTTCTGTTTATAATATTAGTTTAGATAAATAATTAATAATATTCTAATAATATAATATTCTATCACATACACACAACACCATTTAGCCCAAACTAAGCAGAGCTTGTATTATGGGTACTAGACAATGGATAAACATACATATATACTTTTTTTTGTAAATACATACTACAAACTCCCGGACGAAGACAAACATTCATATTCATGCACACAAATGTTTTACTTGTGCGGGAATCGAACCCACGGTCTCAGGCATGGCAGTCAGTTACCCTAACCACTACGCCATCGAGGATTCCCCATTCATTGTATTATCATCTCACAAATTTATCGCACAGCGAGCGAAAGGAGCTCATAAAAAAAAATTCACGACACAAAACTAGTATTACACAACACAGATGCGTGTTATTTCTGGGATTATTCGTTTTAATTAGTTAATCCATAAATTAACTTTACGCAGCCAATTATCGGTACCCGTTATCTCCGCGAACTCTACCTAGTTATTACGAACATAACTGTTCAGTTAAATTAATGAGGTTTTGTATAATGCGAGAGCATAGTTTTATGGTAATAGCTGCGTTAGTCTACTTACTAAATTAGTAAGCTGACTACTTGATTGCTTAGTGGCGTCATTGTTAACTAACTGGTTATATGATGTATTGTAGTTTGATGTCGGGGTCAAACATCCTTTGTCAGAAGAGCCTTTTTTGCCATGTATAGCATTTTTATTCAGACCATGCCTTAATAACGCAGCGGTAGAGAATGCAACTGATGTGCATAAGATTTTAAATTAAATTTTATATCGCACAAATTGCAATTACATTTCTGCACAGACTGTCAGCAGCGATAAGGACCACTGAGCATGAGGTCTCAGTGTAAAGGGTTATTGGGTTTTTCTATCAAGAGACTCTCAGCATCAGTGCGGTGTCTGGAACTGAATCCGGTACACGATTATGAGCTCGTAGCCTCGGCGAAATGTAGTAATATAATAATATACCTTTGCGTAATCCTTTAGATATCCTTTTTTTTTTTAGAGTAGTAGAGCCTCGCTGATTTCAAAATAGCAGTATTCTTACTGTTGTGTTTCGTTCGATGAGTGAGAGTACCGGAGGCCCAATCATCCTCTTTCCCCCTTCCCGCTCCATCTCCTTCCCACTTCCTTTCCTAAAAGGTCGGCAACGCGCAAGTGATGCCTCTAGTGTTGCAGGCGTCCATAGGCTACGGTGACCACGTACCATAAGATGGGCTGTATGCTTGTTTGCCAACCAAGTAGTAAAAATATATATATATATATATATAGCAAGAAAATAATGTATGTATGTACTTGGCTGCGAAACTGTACGTAACAAGAACTATGTATTTGTGCTATATCAGCCCAATCCATATAGATTAGGTTACAATGGCAAGACAAGTATAAACTGAAAACATAAAACTGTACTAGTCATTGGAACTGCAATGGAAACTTAAAATTGTACTCCTAACACAAGCATACTACCTTAACTTGAGGGGTAATAAGAATACATGTTATTTGTAACACATATTGCTAGTAGGTAATCGCTTTTTAAACATAGGAATAGTTCTTCTTATAATCCGTCTACAGTATATGTTGAAATACAAATACAAAATGTTTTATTTCATTACCAAAAATGTATATAACAATGTTCGGGAATGGAGCTTCCTTTTAAGCAGATTATGCGTGTATTAGGAGACTCCGTTCTTCCATAGCAAGCTTGTATGTATGTGTGTAACTCCAAGCTTCAGCGTTTGACAGACACTTATATCACCAGAAAGACATTAATATATTAAAACACCAAAAAAGATTTCATAGATAGATAGGCAAAACAAAACACAACCGAATCTGAGAACAAAACACAGTAAAAAGTGAAATATCTGTACTCATAAGCTTTGTATTATAAACGTTATATTTTTTGCGGTAACAGATCCCGCGATCTCGCTTTATTCTCGTCCCGTTCCCAAATTCTCGTCACGTAAAGATCCCTTCACGCACTCAAGTGACTCGCTTATGTAAGCCTTCTCAAAGCTAGTAGTTTTTCGACGAGTTGCCTTGATATAAATATGCTAGAAGCGCTCGATTTAGTATGTTTATAAGTGAAATATAATGGAAAAGCTTTGGTGGATGGTTTGATTATAAAAACATACATACATAGTCTCACGCTCTACAGGGTAGGGTTGTATCACACCCATATTTTGCCAAGTATGGTTGTAGGTCCCACGCTAGAGTGAGTCTATAGCCGTAAACCGGTCACTATACCAGACTCGTTCTGCTACTGAGAATTTCCTGACAAACCAACTCAATTTGCTCAATTCGGAAATCGAACCAAATTTAAAGCAGTTGCTTACAAAACCGCTGCGCCATAAAGCGGTGTATTTTTTGTGTGGTCCGCAAATAGTTATTACGTGTATTCCTTGTGTCCGTTGTTATACTATTATTATGTAATATTACTAATGTGACAGAATTTTAATAAATCAAAAATAAAAACAAGGAAAAACGAGTAAGTCAATAATTCAATTCAATAATCTTAATTTCTAAACTTTCAAAACCTCAAAACATAGCATTTGTATAACGAAACCTGTACGTCACGTATACGAAAATCTAAATAACATGAAGTTTTAAAAAATGAAGCTGAGATGATAACAAAGTTAGCTGCGATGACAACAAAGTTAGCTGCTAACCTTTCTCATAATATGTACTGATGTTGAAATTAAACTCCTTTATACGGATTTTATCGCGTTGTTTATTTAACACTGTATTACATAATTTAGAAACTGTTACACTACTACTACTATTGAACTTTACTAATTTTTAAGCTAATAAAATTATTAAAATTTAAGTTTACACTTTCCTCCACGTTTCGGTTGCTTTTCAGTTGCTATAGTCACGGGGAGACTACATACTAATACAGTGTAAAATAAACAACGCGATAAAATCCGTATAAAGGAGTTTAATTTCAATGAATAAAATTCGCGTAAACAGAAGACAATATTATGTACTGATATCTTAGTCTATTTCTACTACGGCTACCATTGGTAAAGGAATTAAATGTTCTTCAACTTTCTTCTTAAATACTCGTGCTTGAGATGTCTTAGAAACATACTATATAAAAAAAGCGGCGATAGCCTAGTAAGCGACAGTTAGACTGCCACGCTAAGGTCTCAATTTGATTCTAAGACACGAACGTCTGACTTTTCGAAGTTATGTGCGTATTAAATCGTTAATTAGTGAAGGAAAACTTCATGAAGTAAGCTGCATGCATTAGAGTTTTCTATAATGTTCTCGAAGATAATTATGTGAAGTCTGCCAACTCACACTAGGCCAGTGTGATCTACGGCCTAACCGTTCTCACACTGAGAAGAGGCCCGTGTCCAGCAGTTATTATACAGGGCAGATACTATTATATACTGTATAATCTATGATTAAAAAGTCAGTCCTTGCTTATTATTTAGTGCCAATACAAAGTGCAATACCATCGCACTTCAGAGCGACAACAAACAACTAAAAATTCACAAGATAGCTGCGAACTTTCCTCATTATCCTTTTCCTATAGTACTAATATTGCAAATAAGAAATTAAGATAGGAAATGAACTCCGCCATAGTAATAATGTTCCTACTATGGGTATCAGTATTGTAAGTTAACTATTATAGTTCGCTTTACTCGCATGTTAGATTAGGTTTGTAACAGTACTTTTATTCTGAATGAAACACCCTATGTCCTATTGTGTACCCCCGACAAAGTGTATACGAAATTTCATGATGATCGGTCGAGTTGTTAAGACGTGCAAGCGTAATAAACAAACAAATTCACATTTATAATATTAGTAAGGCTCTTACTGTATTGATGGCGAAATAAAAGGAGCACCCAACATTTTGTATATTCTTTTTTCCTAATTGTATTTTTGAGTGTAATTTAAAATTGCGTAGGCACGCAGGGGTGAGGCGGCCCGCGAGCTGAGGAGCAGAAGGCTGCGACCGAGATGCCGCGGATGAGGCTGGCCGGCTATGCCGAAAGCACGCCGAAGCTGCGGTGGTGAGCGAAAGCTGTCTGCGACGATTAGCACGCGTGGGACCGCCAAAGATCCGCAGCGCCGCAGCCGTGACAAAAGCCATATTGCTTTTGGATCTTTGCTATTTATTTATTGTATCAGTTGGATTTGGTAAAATACTTTCTAGTATAAATTTGTTTAAAAACATTATTAGGTTAAGTTAAATAAACATTAAATAATTTGAATTTAGGACTTATAACTTTTATTGAAAACGGTTTTAAGTCTTTTGTATATTATTGATTGTAATATTTATGACAAATAAATTTAGGGCATATTGTATTTAGGGATTTCAATTTTATGGCATGTGATAGTATGTGATATTAAGTTCGGGCAAGTTATCATTAGGATTCGGATATATGATGATTAGGAGAAAAAAAGTTATGGCACTTTAGATTATGGATAAAAAAGTTAGGGAACCATATCGTAGATATTCTTTAAGTTGTTTAAAAAATGTATGTACTACGGTGAAGCTACCGCAAAACAGAGATTAATTATAGATAATCCGTAGCTCAATTAAAAATTTCATTTGCCAATATAATTATAACTTTTTTTAAAGACTTCTATCGCTCTGTGCATACTTTACTTTTTAAAATATTATTTAAAAATTTGATTACTACGACTTCGGTGGCGTGTGTAGTATATGAGCTTGCTATCTATAAGGCCTCAGCGTTGATACCCATGTCAGCAAAACGGTATGTAATTGTTGTTAAATTTTTGCGTTAAACATATATAAAAAATATGGATCTTCCATATTCTTTAACTCTACGAAAAGATACTAGGTATTAATACCTTAAAACCCAACAGAGGAGTAATGTAAGATTTAACAAATAGTTTATTGATAAATATACCAAATAGAGTAAAGAATATGATAAAAGTAGGCGAGATATGACAAAATCATGGCAAGTAGAAATCCGTGGTTTCTGCTTACCCTTCTGGGAAACAGGCATAAGTCAATGTATGTATGAATAATTTCTGTTATGACAGCTTGCGTTTACACCGCGCCTCTATGCTGTGTAAACGGTTGCGACCGCGCCGCCGCCTCTGCGCCACTGCGTCCCCGCCGTTTGATTTTAATATACCACTAGACAGTTGTTAGTAATACATTGCATAACACTGCTCTATCCTCTAGTAAAGTTATGAACATTTCGTAATCAAAATTATCCATGATGGATTACTAAAAAGTTAATACGAGCGCATACGTTGGCGACCGGTAAGCGACACGGAGCGGTGTTGGCGCGGCGGCGGTATCGTGTACTCGAGCGCTAAACATGAGACTTTGTTTTTTTTATAAAAGGATAAGTAACTCCCACACTAGAAATAATTACAATGTCGTGGTGGACTTTACATACATTCAAATTACGGAAACACACGACTTTTTGTGGATACAACTTTTTTCGTAGTGTTTGGGATTTGAACCCCTTAACATTCAGCACATACATAGTGTGTATACATAGCTACTGCTTGTGAGTTTAGGATTCAACCACCAAGAAAGTCAATGTTGTTTTTAATACGATTTGGAATTGCTTCTAGTTAGTTTAGATCTAACATTTATTTGAATAACCGGTCTTTAAATGATACTTAGACGTAATTGTTCTTTCTTTTTGTTTACTATAGTCGCTAGCGACGATAAACTATAACAAATCATAGTAGAAACTCAGAACAATACATAATCTGCGACAAACAAACATATAAAACAGAGAGCTCTACTGTACATCTCAAAAACTTTTTAACAGCTTCGTCTCTATGATAAGCACAAGTTGGCTCTATTTCGGGACTTTCCCGCGGCGAGAAATAGTTTGTTTTGTTGTTAGTAGAGAAACTATGTAGAGTTGTAGAGTTCGGGCTAGTTCTGGCTATTATAATGTTGCGGTTTTTAGGACGTGGGGGCATAAAGTAGAGCATAGTACTGTAAAGTATGGTAGAGTAGTAGAGTCGGGTGATAGAGATGCTTGTGTTGTCACATTCGTGAATTGTTTTGATTAAAATTCTTTGAAGCCGTTACTTTGAGTTAAGATCGTAAAGTTGGCATTGTAGAGATGTAGAGACTAGGAAGCCCATAATAATTGTACTAAAGTGAAATAGTTTGGGGTGTGGCTAGTAAATATACGACATGACGTGACAAAGATTTTACTTATATTTGAATATATACCTTAAATAACTACTATTTGAGAAATGAAATTAGCTTAAATAATAATTGTCTGTCTAACTAGCATTATATCGTGTGTATACGACATTGAAGGATTCTATACATAATATAATATAGACTCCCACTTATATTATATTCTCGAAGGGATATGGAGTGTATTACACTAATTTTCCGCTTCTCACGTAATAGTGGGTGGGAAACATACCATGCTGCTTCTGACCAAAGAAACAAAACAAGGCCTTTGCGATCATCTGTAAACGTAAACACGCATTTTTGCTACAGAAACAAAGAGAAAATCAAGACTACCTTTTATTCAGCTTGATCCAATTAAGTAAGTAGAATATCTAGTGTTATAGTATATAGAAAAGTTTTCACAGTTTTTGTATTATTTAGGAAGTAACAATCATCTAACAATCATATCAAACAAATCTGATCAAAACCAAAAGAAATCCCGCAATCAATTGGCACACAAAAGCAGTTACTCAGTCACATAAATGGTTTCACACATACATATGTACATATTATCTGGCAGTGACTATATTACGTCGAGCACTGCAAATATTGTGGACAAAATACAGAAACTAGTAGAAAAATACTGGCTATTAAGGGTGTTGGCTGGAAAGAATAATTGTGTTCGATTGGAAAATTCAACCTAGCACCATCTGGCATTAGTCACAAAATCAATGACTGCACCACACTGTATTTAAGAAGGGGAAGATGAAAATGGTGGATGCAGTATACAGTCTCATGCCTGTATTTCAGAGAGAACGGAAGAGGTATACTAAATCCACGTTCCAAGAACTTTTTGTTTGCCCGAGTTGATACAAACTCGGGCAAACAAAAAGTTCTTGGAATTTTCTGCCAAGAATTCTCAATAACAGCCTGGATTAGGACGTTGACGGTGTAACACACCCCTGTGCCTCGTAAAGCAGTTGCTCCTGCGCTTGATTTCTCTCCTGTTATGTCGGACTGTCATCCTATCAGATTATGTGAGTTAGGGAATAGAGAATGCACTATAAAATCTCTTGCGCTGATGGCCAGTCTCTCTTAAGATTGGCATCTGTGACCAAAATGCGGTCTAGAGAACATTATTATTTATTTCAGGTCCCATGTAATAGGGGCGCAAACCTATTGCTGCCTGCCGGGAACAATTTCAGACACCGCGCTGCTACTGAAAACTGCTTGACAGAAAATCCTTTTGTTGGCCCGACCGCGGATTCGGTACCGAGACCCGAGACAAACACAACAGTCGCATTCACTTCTGCTGCGCCATCAAGACAGCTCGTACAACTTAGTATCAGGATAACCTAGGCTACCTATAGCAATAGACAATTCAGATAAAAATACCTAGCAGTAAGCCGTAAGAATATAATTCTTTTTTATTTTGGCAGTATATTTCCACATTCCCAGACTATTTGAAAAGTTTTGAGCGTCATAGTGGCAAATTGCTCTGAGTTCAATTGAAAGCAAACCACTTTTAGTCGACAGTTTATGTCCTATTAGAGGACAATGGCCGCGGTTTTGTTGTCACAAACTTATAAAAGCTGGAGCCAATTTTGATGCAGAACTTTTTAAAACCTGGCAAACAACTCTTAATTTATAGACAAAGAGAAAAGGGCAACCGTAGCCTAAATCCGGAATCCTGGAATTTGGTATGAAAAGCTACTACTGAAAAGCCAGATTTCCCTGAATTAACTTATGTCGTCCTAAATAAAGTTTTAAATATCCTCTTAAAAACACCTCTCGCTGAAATCGTAAATTGTAGTCAAAAATGGTTCTACGTAAAATTTTTGTTGACGACTACTTTAAAATTTTAATTAAATGTAGCGTAGAATATTATATATCTGAGAGGGAGAAAATACTATGCAGAGGTTTCGAGTTTGATCGAAGGCACGCACCACTAACTTTTCAAAGTATGTTCGGATTAAATAGTTAATATTCGCTCGCTTTAACTTTGGAAGAAAATATCGTGGAGCAACCTGCATGAGTTCTCCATAATGTTCTCAAAGATAAATTATGTGAAGTCGGTCAACCCGCACTGGGCCAGAGTGTTGGACTATGGACTACTACCCTGCCCGGCAGCAGGACAGTTTATAAATAGGGTTGATATTATTATATACATAAAGTAGCTTACACATCGATAGAGATTTTCGGATTTCGGTTAGAACCGCAAATGAAACTATACTTAGTTTCACACAAAAATCTTTGCCCTAGCATTTTTTATTCCCAAGTTACTTGGGGTCGGCTTTCTAGTCTAACCGGATTTGACTGGATATCAGTTTCTACACCGAGCGGCTGCCACCTAACTTCCGCAACCCGAAGGATAACGATACTCTAAAGCTAGACTAGTATCCTGATATTATAGAGCACTGACTTTCCAATAACGACAGCCATAGATGTTCTTGGTAGCCGGGACCGACGTCTTAGCGTGGTCTCCGAGTCACGGAGCAGGCGATAATTGTCAATCAATACGCACATAATTTCGAAAACTTATATAACTTCCGAAAGTCAGAGGTGCGCGACGTGGGTGCAAACCCGAGAACTTCTGCATTGCAGTCTGTTGGTCTCCCCACTAAGCTATCGCTGCTTCACACAGAAATATATTATATATAAGTGAAAGTTGGGTATGGCAAAAGAAGCATGAGAACAGAATAAATGCTGTAGAAATGAGAGCGCTAAGAAACATATGTGGTGTTATTCTGAAAGATAGAATAAGGAATAGTATGACAAGAAAGAGATGCGGCATGAAAGTGAATATAGTGACGAGAATGGAAAAAGGTATGTTAAGCTGGTTTGGACATGTAGAAAGAATGGACGAGAAAAGACTGACTAAGAGAGTTTATAAGGCTAGTCTGAATGAAACAGTCGCAAAACCTAGGCGAACGTTTCTTGATCAGGTCGGAGACGTTCTGGATAAAGACCAGGTTAAGAACACCTTAAACCGGCGAGCGTGTATGAGCGTGTATGCGTGTACTTTATGAAAGTGAATGAAGCCAGATAAGTGTGTCAGGATCGTAGCAAATGGAAATCCGTAGTCTCTGCCTAACCCTCTGGGAAACAGGCGTGAATCTATGTATGTATGTATGTAATCCATATTTTATATAATAATATATAGCATCTATTCTACAAAGATTATAAGTATTAATACCATAAAACTTAATGATATGATGTACCGCGGCGACGAACACGCCGATTGCAGATTTACGAAGCAATTATGCCACACTTTCACCCTCACCTTTCATCACCCATACAATCTATATCTTTATATATATAAATCTTCTGTGCGCGTGTTTGTAATTAAACTCCTCCTAAAAGGCTAGACCGATTTTGATGGAAGTTTTTGTGTGTGTTCAAGTGGATTCGAGAATGCTTTTTTTTCGTGTGTACAGGACAACGTCTTTCGGGACAGCTAGTATTATATAAAAATCTCGTGTCACGGTGTTTGTGGTCGCACTCCTCCGAAACGGTTTGACCGATTTTTATGAAATTTTGTATATTTGGTAGTATATATACTCTTAGAATAGTCTTCCTTAATTATTAGTTTAAGTTAAGCCAGAGAAGTGTGTCAGGATCGTAGCAAATTGAAATCCGTAGTCTCTGCCTACCCCTCTGGGAAACAGGCGTGAATCTATGTATGTATGTATGATTACGACGTTAATTGGCACTTAATCCATATGTTTTTTTATGTTTTGTCTTATTTGGTCGGATCTGACTCACCTAATTTAGTCTAATTATTGAAATAAAGAAAGTAAGCGTCAAAAGAAATCAGTAATGGTAAACCCGTAATCATCATTCTATAAAACCGAAGCCATAACAATTGAGCATCGCCATTTTGTAACCATTGATAAACCAAATAGCTGTGTAGGTATATATCTGCGTATATCTTTTTAAATCCTGTTATTGTAGTTGCAATATATTTCTCAATAACAAGAAAGAATGAAAGAAATAGAGGTACAAAAGAGTTTGTTTACACAAATTGTACAAGTTGTATCGCTTCAAGAAATCTGTTCGTCTTAAAAATACTTGAAATATAACTTATTTTGTTGAAAGGTATTAGACAATGTTGTTGAAGTTTTGTGAAATACTACCTGAGCTTCTCAATACTCAATCTTAACAAAAAACTTGAATAAATACACGCGAACCTATTAAAAAGAACATAGATTATTATGTAGGATTTCATTTATGGTTAATGGATGAATTAGATCCTCTGTTTTCGTTTACTTGATGGATAATCCATAATGATATTCCAAAGAATATTTAAAGAATTTATAAATTTTCTCTTCTAGTAGATTATATTTTATAAATACTCGAATGACTACATTTCGCATTATATAATAGTCGTACCTACAATTCTGAGTGAGGTCCTGGTGATCCGGAACACAGGGTTTCCCTAGTATGGACTCCAGTCTCTCACAAAGGCTCATAATTCTATAAATATTTATTTTGTATCAACTGTGTCTTATGTATATTGTTGTGAACCTTTGTGAAGAGAGAAATAAATAAATAATAATTATTATTAAATTATTATTATAAAGTAAATTAAAAAGGGGTTCTAAGCCGTTGTGGTAAAATACCTATGATGGTGAACAACGTTGGTTCTTCAATTTAGCTATCAAAGTCAAAGTCAAAAATCATTTATTCATTTAGGTCACAAAGTAACACTTATGAACGTCAAAGTATATAGGTTAATGAGTTTACTAAGTTACTGAAGCTACATTTAGGTTAGTTGCTAGGTTCAGGCAAAGGGTAGAGCCTATGAGAAGAAACCTACAAGAAACTCACGGCCACTCTTTTAAATCGTCAGTTAAATATAATTTCAGTATTTTACAACTCAGATTAACAAGGTGTTACAGCCATTATGCCATATACTATTGACTATAAAAACTAAAGATAATAACAATAATAACTTAATAATATTATACAGTAGGATGGCAATAGACAGTAGGATGGCATGATGGCGCATACACTTACACTTTGTGACTATGCAAAGGCTTAAATTGACTTATAAGTAATACAGATCTTTGAATCCTGTATGCAACAAGCAACTAGCTCCATGAGTTTTTGTCATTTAAGTAGTCGTTGACTGAATAATAACCCTTCCGAATAAGTTGTCTTTAACGGCGTTTTTAAATTTAAACAATGGTAAATTAATTATATTAATAGGTAATTTATTAAAAAAACGTATACCGAGTCCCGCAAATGTATTGTGAACTTTATGTAAACGATGATATGGGCCTACAAACTTATGCTTATTTCTAGTGTTTATGTTATGGATATAACTATTCTTATTATATAAGTAAATGTTATATTGTTAGCAAATATATATTGCGACGCAACAGTAAGTATGCCTATTTCTTTAAATCGATCTTTCAGGGAAACTCGTGGTCCTAATTATAAATGCTACGTACTGCACGCTTTTGAAGAATAAAAATTGTCCCAATATCAGCTGCCTTACAATAATATACCGTAGGACATGACACTTTGAAAGTATCGGCGACTATCAATTGCTAATATTCGAATTAATCGAAACTTTCACGAATATTCGAATGCATTTATTCACGAGGCGCATAACGTGGGCCATGGAAACATTGTGGAGAATGATCTAAATATCGTAGGATATTTAGATGACCAAATAAATGATTAGAAATTTTGATTATGATTGAATTTTTATCAGTTTCAATAAATAGATCAATATTCGGATGCGGGAATATAAACATTTTTGAACATTGGAATTGCAATGCACATTACTAAATCAAATGAAAGAAGGGAAATTAATAGACCAGAATTTATTACTATTGGTATATTCGTATTTGTATGTATTGCCATATAGTTGTCGTGATTGGATTGTATATAAACATATATACGTATAGAACATGACGAATAAGTGGTTTCAAGTAGGAAGCTAATATGTACAATTTTGACACATAAAGCCGTTGATCATACGATCTCTCCCTTCAGTCGTTTCGAATAGCGAATGCACTTGCACGCTATAATATCTCCTGCGCCAATGGTCTTCGTTCAAATTGGACACCGTGATCGAAAACGGTATTGAGGACCTTATAACGTGCTCCTTGTGCTCCTCGCTCTTACTTCAGAATCATAGCAAGAATCAATCCTTCATGTACTTAACCTTCTGAAAGTCAGGGCCAAATCAAATTCAATATGTAGTCCTTCTAAGGCTTGAAAAAAAATTTTTTTTTGCTCTTCAAAATGACCACACTCCACCTGATGGTAAGCAGTCGTGTGGTCTAAGAGCAGTGGCCTCCACACCGCCCTCATAGCAGCCGAGGCGATGTTGAGGTCTCTACTTTGACGGCCTGAGAAGGTGCTTTTTCACGCCCTGCTTAAAGGACCCAGGATTGAAGGAAGAAGGAAACACGTGCCTTGGCAGAGAATTCCATGCCTTGGTCGTTCAGCAGAGGTATGAGGACCCAAACTTGTTGGTACGCGCTCTAATCGACTCTACCGTGTAAGGATGGCATCTGAGCCCAGCACGCGTTTTCTAGATAGAAAAGGGTAGGGCGGGATAAGGTGGAATAACTCTTCAGAGCACTCCCCGTGCTATTTTCTGTAGAAACATATATAGTTTTAATACCTCGCCCCCTTCCCCTAGCTTTCATTCCCTCGCAACTTGTCCACGTAAATTAAATTTTTATCGCTCGGCACACTCCATAAAGCACACGATGGCTCTGTTACCGTCGCAGGCTTTGTTTTTTATACAATACTTTTATGCGTACTTGAAATTGTTTGTCCGGGTTAAGTTTTGAGTATTTATATGGAAACTTTGTGGGGCTAAATTGGATTTACTTGATTTACGTGAGTGTGGGGTGAGTGTTATACATTTTGTCAGCTATGTTTTGTACATAGCAATTGGGCCTATAAAGTTAACAATTGATGGACGTTTCTGAAAGCTATTCATGAATGCTTAAGCCAACCATTTAACCCCATGCCCGCTTACTTTCTCGTAGTCTTTAGGTCTCTAACTCTCATACTAAAAAGTGTGTTAAAACGGTAAAACTATTACTATATAATTTACCCAATTATTAGATTACCAGAAACTTCAATAAACATTTGTCGTCAACTTAGGCGTCTAGTTTCACATTTTCAAATGACTGAATACCGCCGCCCGCCCGCCGGCTCATTGAAACAGTAATTAAATAATTACTGCTTCTTCATATTTTTCTGCTATATAAACCACAAAAAGCGGAGGAGTCTAACACAGTGCTTGGTAAGCGATAAAAGGATTCCCTCCGAGTATTAAAAGTAGCCCATCTAAACACAGTCCTAATCTGTGTGATATATACCTCCATCAAACCTTTTGGGAATACACAGGTATATTATGTTTCTCGGTCCTTTTTACCCAAGTCTCATCCATTATACTTTCTTTTTATCCACACATAATATTTTAACATCATACATAGACTCACACCTGTACGTAGGTGAGTAAGCAGAGTTGAATTCCACCTACATTTTTTAGCTGTATTTCAGGACTCATATACGACGAGCCTATTGCTATTTACCGGCTATATTACCAGACTCCGTACTGAGAGTTTCTTAATAAAAACTTAGCACGATCTACACACATTCTTACACGGATCCAACGAGAAAATCAATAAATAATATCAGCTACGTATATTAACTGTCCTACTGCTGGGCCAGGCCTTTTCTTAGTGTCAGGAGGGTTAGGACATAGTCCACCACGCGGGCCCAGTGTGGGTTGGCAGACTTCACACATCTTGGAGAACATTATGTAGTAACTCTCAGACATTTGATGATTTCCATACGACGTTCGACGTTCGTTTGCTTCACTGTTAAAGCAAGCGAAATTTCAAAATTCCATGCCTTAGGATCGAGCTCGAGTACTCTGTAGTCTATCGCTGCTTTTTTACCATACACAATATAAACATAAATAAAAATGAAAAACATAATATATAGCTGTGTAGACACACTTTTACATTTCGCTATCCATTGACGCAAACAAACATTTTTTTACAAAATCCGTCCGTTCGGTCCATATTGAAAGCGGAATGAAAAATAGCAAAGCTGTTTGAGCCGAGAGCTATTACTGTTGGATAGAATTTCAATAACATATACATAACGTTTTTTTATGGATTAGGGGGCAAACGAGCAGACGGGTCGCCTGATGGTAAGCGATTACCGCCACTCATGGACACCTGCAACACCAGAAGAGTTACAAGTGCCGGCCTTTTAAAAAGGAGTACGCTCTTTTTTAAATCAAGGACTGTGTCAACAGATATATGTAAACTGAGAGTTCATTTAGGTATTCTGAGTGTTGAAAGTTACCGGCTGCCTTGGTGGCGTAATTGTAGTGAATGCGACTGAAGATGACATGAAGTCTCGGTCTCGATTTCCGGATCGGACACTGGAATTATGCCTGGTAGACGGCAATAAACTCGCCTCTTATTACGCGGGACTTATAACTTTAGCAGGCAAAATATGGGTAACACACACATGTGCCTACTCATTCGAGGATATTAACGTAAGACTATCATATGTATCTTATCTTATGTTGGGGCCAGTCAGTGCAGACCGGCGACACTTCGACCCAGTGGGATCTTTTGTGTCGAAACTCTCCCAATAACGACTGCCATAAATGTTCATGGCAGCCGGGACCAACGGCTCAACGTGCTCTCCGAGGCACGGAGCAGGCGATAATTGTCAATCAATACGCACATCATTTCGAAAAGTCATATAACTTCCGAAAGTCAGAGATGTGTGACGTGGGTTTGAACCCGAGACCCTCTGCATTGCAGTCTGTTGGTCTCCCCACTGAGCTATCGCTGCTCTCTTCATATGTATGTATGTATGTTAGTTATTTATGTATTGGTTCAGCGACTGCACAGATGGCGTACTGGTTTAAGTGGTCGTCTCGCCACTGTCTGCGGCCGAGTGTTGTGGGTTCGATTAACACACCGGAAAACTGTATGCGATCCACAAATAATTGTTCAAAGTCTGTGTGTTCTTTATGTCTTTTGTTATGTTTCAATGTTTGTAAAAGGGTAGTATTTAACTGCACAGCAAAAAAATAGTAATTGCACAGCAAAATATGCTTACCAAAAATTCTAATTGCACACCAAAATATATTTAAAGAGATCAAACTAAGTCGACGGAGCTCCTATTTTTGGGTGCGTTTAAGAAGGAATCTAACATAACCTAACCCTTCCGAGACGGAATGCAGTGATTTGAGACGTATGATATATTTTAGTAAGTATATTTTGCTGCGAAATTAATATTTTTGGTGGTCATTATATTTAATCCCTTTGTAAAATCCCTGGCGATGCAACAATTAATACCAATGCGGACTGTTGGGAGTTAACTTGTTAAAAGAATAATTCTAGAATCACTTAGGACAGAAGAAAGTGTCTCATTTAAACGAAAAACGAACGAAACCGTAAATGAAATTACTTTCATAAATATTATTTATTAACGTTTCTTTCACGTATATTACAACAAAATGAGGCTGTGTCCATCAGCCGACCACCCCTTACAATGGCTTCAAAT
The DNA here is from genome assembly GCA_963564715.1 of Catocala sponsa. NCBI lineage: Eukaryota > Metazoa > Arthropoda > Insecta > Lepidoptera > Erebidae > Catocala > Catocala sponsa. Next base: position 13,168,949 of record OY751352.1, read on the forward strand.
TGATCGTAACATTCCATTGTAGCCGAGGGTGATAAGTGACCCCTCTTTGTGCGTTACATCGTACTGTAAATACGTTGTGTGTGAGTTATAAATGACAGGACACCCATCTGTTGTCGGGTATATAATAACTAGCTTTTGCCCGCGGCTTCGCTCACGTAAACGTAGGTGAGGTTGACAACCTAATCACCTAATGGTATGAAATATACAATTAGGTGATGAAATAGTTGCAATGCGTAATTATTACAAACTTGATTTAATCCGCGACTTTACTCGCGATTATCTAGATTTTCTCAATCAATTTCTATACCTCGGGAACAGTACTTTTCTCTGAATGAAAGGTATCCTATGCCTTATACTGCACTTCTGACAACGTATATGCGAAATTTCACGATGATCTGTCAGGTAGTTAAGAGATGAAAGCGTAACAAACGAACTCACGTTCGCATTTATGATATTAGGTAGGATAACCAACTAATAATCAAAATGCTGTACAATCCTCTTAATGTTGACCTAATTCGATGTCTTTGATAATAATTCTAAAAATTTAATCGATTATGTAATCTTAACATGATTATTATATGCATAAATATAATATTAATGTTTTTGCTACTCAAACGGGTTATCTATTTTTAATTAGTTTTCCGCGTCAGGATTTGATTTCGGTTTTCGAATAACAATAAATATTCTTTATTCTTTTAAAAAGGATAGCTTCCCTCGCGCATTTGAATAAATCCTGTGTCGCGGGAACGTTTACAAAAATTTAAACAACAGACATAAAGAAAAACCAAAGACCGAACAGCTATTCGTGGATCAGGCAAATATTTTCCCCTTAAAGGGATAGAACCCACAACACTCGGCGCAGCGGCATTGGCAAGGCGACCAATTAAACCACTACGCCATCCATGTACCAGTCAAAGATATTCGAATCGTATTTGTTTTTTTATACTACTAAAGTGGCAAACAAGCATACGGCCCACCTGATGGTAAGTGGTCACCGTAACCTATGGACGCCTGCAACGCCAGAGGCATCACTTGCGCATTGCCGACCTTATAAAAACCATTTAACGGCCTTTTTAAATAATCGAAAGTTTCGACTTTTATTCGATAATCGATTTTCACTTTGTATCCTAGCCTATCAAATGTTGAAATACCACTTATAATTGAAAACCTGTTGTGTCTGGACTCTGGCCGCCCACGCCGGTTTTTTGCTGCCGCACAATAGGTTAAGCACTAATCCCCATTCATAGATATTTTTAGAGGCACTCTAGTAACATAGAATCTATTTGAGCGAACAGGCTTTGATTTCAAATAAAATTCTAAGAGCTCTAGAAATATAAATCTCATAAATATACTTTCAGTAGTTTTTGCGTGATACTGGACACAGTTGACAGAGATATACATTTCAAGTGCAAATAGGACACTTGAAAAAGTCTCGATGTCAAAAACGTTTTGAAGATTTATTTCAGGACAAAATCTTTTATTTTATCCTATCTGCTTCCCAGAATAATATTACTGTTAATATTTATTTGTCATTGCATCAGCATATTATTAGAATATGCACATGACAACTAAAAATGTACAGTAATTTTCATCAAAATAGCAAAGTGATATTAGGGTTTTATCAAGAAATTCTGAGTAGCAGCACGAAGGCTGGCACTGTATCCAGTAGACGTCACTAGGATCGTCCCTATTATGTGGGGCCTATTACCATAGCTGGTAAAATGTAGGTACCACTTCGAGGATATACTATTTATGTATTCATCAGAGCAGCGATAGCTCAGTGGGGAGACCAACAGACTGCAATGGGTCTCGGGTTCGAACCCACGTCGCGCACCTCTGACTTTCGGAAGTTATATGACTTTTCGAAATTATGTCCGTATTGATTGACAATTATCGCCTGCTACGTGCCTCGGAAATCACGTTAAGCTGTTGGTCCCGGCTGCCATGAACATCTATGGCAGTCGTTATTGGGAGAGTGTCGACACAAAAGATCCCACTGGGTCGAAGTCTCGCCGGTCTGCACTGACTGGCCCCCACATAAGATAAGATAAGATATGTATTCATCAAGCACAATATAATAAAGTTTTCTTTTTTTTTATAAAGCACCCGCCATCGCAGGATGTTGTGCTTATTCCCCTGACATGGGGATCAGGGACCTTATTTAAGTATTTCTTTACTAATAATAATCTTATAATTATTGTTCTTATTTCTAAATACATTTTTTAATTATTACGTACACACATTTTATCACATTTAATTTCTATCATATTTTACATATATATATATTTTACTTCTTATTCTAATTTAAAGCTATGTATTTGTACCGTGAGTTTGTGTTTCAAAATATAATAATTGTTGCCAAAGATATGTGGAGTCCGCCAACCCACACTGGACCAGCGTGATGGACTAAGGCCTAATCCTTCTCACACTGAAGAGGCCCATGACCAGCAGTGGGGCAGTTTAATACAGGGTACAATATTCTATTAAATACACACCCATTTTAGACAATATATACATACATACATAGATTCACGCCTGTTTCCCAGAGGGGTAGGCAGAGACTACGGATATCCATTTGCTACGATCCTGACACACATCTCTGGCTTCATTCACTTTCATGACTTTCCTCATACACGCCCGTCGGTTCAAGGAGCTCTTAACCTGGCCTTTTTGCAGAACGCCTCCGATCTGATCGAGAAACGTTTGCCTAAGTTTTCCTCTTGTGACTGTTCCATTCACACAGATTCATGTTCCATTCACACATTAGACGATATATATTACGGCAATATCCATAATAAAAAGGAAGTGATTTCTAAATTAAAAAACTCCTTAAAAGCTCAGCAATAGCTATCAATGAGGTGTTAAAAATACCATTACCTTAAGTGAAAGCCGGGCCAAGGGATCGAATCGCAACGAAGTATCATTTTATTTTTTAGAAAATGTAGGGATACCCGGCCCGTTGGACTGTCAAGTCAAAGGATTTCCAAAGTTATGTGCATATTAAAAAGTTAATTATTGCTCTCGTTGATGGAGAAAGGAAGTATAGTGAGGAAATCTGCATGTCTGTGAGTGGACTGGAATGTTTTAGAAAGTGATAGACTATACACTTTTCTTTGACTGCACGGGTGTCGTACCGTGTTTAAGTGTCCGCTTCGCTATTGTTACTTTGCTGAGTGTTGCGGCTTTGAATCTCGCACGGGACAAACATTTGTATGATCCATAAACACATTCCGCGCGACGTTGCCGTTGCGACTAGACGTGCGAGTGCGTGCGCGCCGTGCGCCGCGGCCTTGAGCCATGTCGCGATCTCCGCAACAAGACCCTAAGGATACTGATTTAAAATGTAATGCGTGTAATGTTGTAATTAGTGAATTGTTGGCTTTTGTGTGTAACAAAGTGGACACACTTCCAGAGACAGCTATAGTGCAAATATGTATGAGTGCATTTGCCGATGCGGAGATTGAAAGTGCCAGGCAACTTGTTTACAAGCTGCTGGCACCTTCACGGAAACTTATGAGAAGAAAAGAAGGTAACCAGCAGAAGAGTGTGCAAGAAATAATTAAGATCGTGAAGGAAACAGATCCCGAATGTTTACCGATTTTTGTGGCTAAAGATCTCAATAAATTACCACCGGTCACGTTTGACCATATAGATGTGACTACATTCCTAAAGGAAATGTCACTACTTAAAAAAGAAGTCGCCAGCTTACGAAGAGACAATTCGGAGGTATCCTCGCAAGCGACCAAGGAGGAGGTGGCATCACTTAAGTTCGAAATACAGCAGTTAAAAGACATAGTTCAAGACGCATTATCGAAGAATGAGAGTGAAAATTCTAAAGAAATATTGAAACGGACAATGAATACTTTGCCTATAATACCATCTATAAGCATTAGGGAAAAGGAGGTGGAAGAGATATTCTCCGAAAGCATTAATTTCGAACGATCACCGCGGCCGGAGCAAGCGTTCGGCGCGGGGGCAGCGCGAAGGGGGGAGAGGGAGCGCAACAGCGAGTGTGGCAGCGAGCGCGTGCCGTCTCCGGTGTCGCGTGAGAGCGAGACAGCGATAATCGAGCGGCGAGTTGGTGGCGGAGGCGGCGGCCGTGCAATGCGCTGCGCGCCTCGTACACTCACGAGCGAGTTGGCGCCTATGTGCAGCGACTCGAGCGTAATTATAACAGCTGATAAGCGGAATTACACGATGGCTGAGGCTGTTAAGAATGCAACGAATACTAGTAACAATTCCAAGCAAGGTAAAGATTATTGGTCAACGGTGCAACACAAACGTCGTAAAACTATTAATAGGAGGGGAGTCGCCCAGCCCTTGGAGCAATTTAACTTTAAGGCAGCCGAGAGGAAAATATCCTTATATGTCTCTAGAGTACACAAGGAAACCACTGCTGGGGACATAGAGGCATTTATTAAATATAAGACTGACCTTAATGTGCAAGTTTATAAAATAAACAATATAAATAATGAATTTAATGCCTTCAAGGTCATTGTTCCGTTAAGAAGTGTCTACCTGTTCCTGAACGATAAGGGTGATCGTTTCTGGCCTGCGGACATTGTTTTCAGGAAGTTCTGGGAACGTAAGGAAGTCGGTAATAAGAGGTCAACAACGAACGCTGAGCTTATTAAAAACTAATATGGATTGCTCGACCATTAAGCTTGTTTCATATAACTGTAGATCACTCAAAAGATCTTTACATGAAATAGTTCAGTTATGTAATAGTCATCACATTATAGCGCTTCAAGAAACATGGCTGTTTCCACATGATCTTGGATTGTTAAACACGATTCACAAACAATTCGGCAGTCACGGTATATCTGCTGTCGACACGGAGCAAGGAATGGTGCGAGGGAGGCCCTACGGGGGAGTAGCTCTCCTGTGGGATCGAAACATATTCCCTAGTGCTGATATTGTGCAGTGTAACAATGATCGCATGGTAGCGGTTAAACTTGTGCGCGGGGATCGGAGTATTCTAGTATTTAGTGTATATATGCCTACCGACTGTGAAGACAATTTCCCGGTAATGGCACAGTGTCTGGCTAATATAAGTGCGATAATTGATAGTGCGGATGTTGAAAGTGTGTTCGTATTAGGGGACTTTAATGCGCACCCCGACACGCGTTTTTACAAGGAACTAATGGACTATTGTTTTGAAGAGTTGTTATCTTGTATAGACTCTAAGCGATTAGATATAAGCACGTATACATATGTAAGTGATGGAACCGGTTCGCAGCGATGGCTCGATCACTGCCTTGTCTCAGCGGCGGCCGAGTCATCGGTAAGTGACGTATACGTATTATATGATGCCTATCTGTCGGATCACCTACCATTAGTAATAGAGGTAAGAATTAATAGTATTATTTGTAAAAGACTGATAATAGATAGTGGGACTGATTGCAATTTAAAGTATAGGTGGGGCTGTAGGAGTAATGAACAATGTGATAAATACTGTGAACTATGTACTGAAAATCTAGGTTTACTATATCAATCAGAGGAGTATAACTTGTCATGTAAGAGCAATATGTTATGTAATGATGTAGAACATATAAGTATAATTGACGGGCTTTACTGTAATATAATTCAAGTTTTACAAACTGCCGCTGAACGCACATATACATGTAATAATAATAGAAAACGTTATATAACCGGTTGGAATTATTATGTTAGACAGTACCACGTCCAGGCTAGGCAAACATTTTTACAGTGGAATACATATGGTAGGCCTAGTTCAGGATATTATTACGATCTAATGCGTACAGCGCGTAAAGACTTTAAAGCTGCCTTGAAATATGTTCAAAATAACCAGGAGAAGATTAAAATGAATATGTTAGCGCATCATGCTTCGTCTAAAAATTTCGCGGGTTTTTGGACGGAAGTTAAAAAGCTCAACCCAAAAACCAGCACACCAGTCAGTGTAGAGGGTGAATCTGACAAGAGAGCTATTGCAAATAACTTTAGTACGCATTTTAATGTAAAACAGACTTTAATTAATCCAGCAGTACCTGTGCCTTCGTCAAGTTGTTGTAAAAGTGTTGAGGAGGGGGCTTTCCAGGTGTCGACTGATGATGTTGTTGAGGTTCTCAGGACAATGAAGCGAGGGAAATCCCCAGGGCACGATGGCTTGAGTATTGAGCATCTGCTATACGCAGGAAAGTATATTGCTGATACCTTAACTTTACTGTTCAATCTTTGTGCACGGCACCAATACTTGCCTGAGGAACTTATACGTACATTGGTTGTACCTATAGTTAAGAATAAAACTGGGGATGCTACTAGCATGTCGAATTATAGACCCATTTCGCTGGCAACGGTAGTGGCCAAGGTGCTTGAACGCCTGCTACATAAAAAGTTAAGTCCCGCACTTAGCCTAAATGACGGGCAGTTCGGTTTTCGTCAAGAAGTTTCAACAGACATGGCTATCTTCTCCCTGAAACAAGTGGTATCGCAATATGTGGAACAGGAGACAAGTGTTTACGCTTGTTTCCTTGATCTAAGCCGTGCTTTTGACACAATCAATCATGACTTGCTATGGGAGAAACTAGATAAAACTTATATCGCGCCTGGAGTTGTTGGACTGATTAGATATTGGTATTCCAATCAGGCGAACAATGTCAGGTGGGAATCAGCTAGGTCGGATAGCTATAAACTATCCTGTGGCGTTAGGCAGGGGGGGTTAACCTCTCCTGACCTATTTAATATCTATATGAATGACTTGATTGAGGAGCTGAGTGGGACTGCGGTGGGGCTTAGGCTTGGAGACAGGTATGTCAACAACCTGAGCTACGCTGATGATATGGTCCTACTCAGCCCCTCAATTAAGGGTTTAAGGAAACTGATGGCAATTTGTGAGAGATACGCTAGAGAACATAACTTGGTGTATAATGCAAAGAAGACAGAATTGTTAATATTTAGGTCAGGAAGAGGTCCACAAAACGTCCCACCAGTTTGGATAGGAGGTCAGCGAGTCAAAGTAGTAGAGAAGTTTAAGTACCTTGGTCATATACTGACGTCAGACTTCAAAGACGATGCAGATATAGACAGGCAACGCAGAGCGCTGTCAGTAGTGGGCAATATGATAGCCAGGAGATTTTTTAAAGCCAACACTCAGACGAAGGTACATCTTTTTAGGACATATTGTCAGTGTTTCTACACTTGCCAACTCTGGACGCGTTACACGAAGAGGTCTCTGGATGGTATTCGTGTCCAGTACAATAACATCTTTAGACAGCTAATGGGTCTTGCGCCGCATTGTAGTGCGTCGGGTATGTTCGCAGAAGCTGGGCTGGATACGTTTAATGCCATCCAGAGAAAACGAATCGCTGGATTCATGTCGAGGGTTGGTTCGTGTACGAACAGTATTATCAAAGAGTTTTCTGAAAGACTGTATACTACCACAATGTACAATAAATGGTTACAGATTGCAGCGTAATAATTGTATCTAATAGCGTCATTTTTAGTAATAGCGTAGAGAGGTTATATATATTCATTTTGTTTGTTATGTAACTTCATTTATTTTCTTTTTAATACGGATATGTTATTCTTTTTTTTGTTCCTTTTCTGTGTAAAATATGGAGTGTAAAGATTCCGAAATAAAGATTTATTATTATTATTATTATTATAAATAGTTGTTACGAGTTTGGATGTCCTTTGTGTCGGTTGTTTGAATGATTGTATAGCCGACACAGAAATAATAATAATAATAATATTTTATTGTCACAAAAAGATACATACAAAGGAATAACCCATGTGGTTATAAACATTTTAACATGTACAATAATTTTGTTGACCACTGGTACCCAAAGTAAGATTTAACTTGTGGTATGGGTACCAGGGCTCTCACAATTAATTGCAACAGGTAGATATGTGAAAGTGTAGTGTATCGTGGATGCATATGCATGTGCTGAATTGCTAAGGTAAGAATAATATATAATTATATAAATATTCATATTAATATTATAATAATTATATATATCGTACCGTATATATATGTATATTATATATATCTATATCTGTGTGTATGTGTGTGTGTGTGTGTGTGTGCGTGTGTGTGTGTGTGTGTGTGTGTGTGTGTGTGTGTGTGTGTGTGTGTGTTATTTTTAATTATTCCTACTATGAAAATTGTCTTATATCATATTTTTTTAATACAATTAGGTTGCAGTATATTGACGCGTTTTATTCGATTCTAATGATATTTGAATAGAATTGTGTCATGTGGCTATTTTGCAAGGTCGGGAACGCACGCACGTACTTATACCTACTTATTTACTGTGATGTCAGTGGTGGTCTTTTAATGGTTTGTGGTGAAGTGAACATATTATATTTATTTATTTATTATGGTTTATCGATAGCAAATGTTTACAAATTCACATTAACGATAACAAGGAAAGTATGGTGGCTGAAACATTTGCCAATTATAGATTAACCAGCAAACCGATTATATTTGGAATACATACATTTTAATTCGGTAGTAAAGTGTGCAATGTCATTTCTGATATCTCATATAGTATCTACTGACACAGTATATTAAGGAATGATTCATGCGAAATTGACAATAAAAATAAAATTCTGTTTATTGTTAAAATATCAAGATTAAAAATCTTAAAAAATTATGCGTCATCGTTGTATAATAATAATTAAATGATCCCATAAATATTTTACTTCATCATTTAGATGTCCGATACATGTCTTTGGAGCATGATAAACGTCATAAAGCTCTGAATATTATATTCTTACCTGCAAAAAGAAAAACACAATCCCAACCAAAAACCTATTTTAGTATTTTTACGGTAAATAGAGGCAATCACGCAGACATGACATTTAGTTTTAAAAGTAATATATCCGGCACCTAAGATATACTATAACAAACTACTAAAACATATTCAAGGAATACTTAATTTATTTAAATTGTCAAATTTCATAACACACAACACAACATATTATTTTATCAATGAGTAATAAAAAGTGGCAAGACATATCTTTTAGTCACTTTAAAATTTATATTGTACTGCTTTTGCCCGCGGCTTCGCTCGCGTTAATTTAGAATTTGACAATCAATTCGGGTTGTACTCTGCTTGTAATAATATAATTCAATCATGATTCAAAAGACACGTGGCGCCAACTATTACCACAAGAACGTTATTATTGTTTTCCTCGGGAACAGTAATTTTTTTCGGGATGAAAGGTAGCCTATGTCCGTTTCTGTACACCTGTCAACGTATATGCAAAATTTCAGGATGATCGGTTCAGTGGTTTAGGCGTGAAAAGGTAACAAACAAACAAACTCATTTTCGCTTTTTTAATATTATTTAGGATTAAGATTATTTTAACCTAAATTTGCATGCATATAGATGTCAGAACATTGTAAACTGCTCATTCAGACAACAATCTGAATTCTAACTTATAATGTACTTAGAGATGATATACTTAGTGCAATTGAACATACATATTTAATTGATTAATTAATAGATACGGTAGCCACTTATCAACAAGCGTACTGTCACCGTACTAAAATAAAAACAAAAATACTGCTTTAAATTATTACATTTCTCTTTACAAAGCTATAAGTCGGCCGTCTACCAAGATATTTCTGCTAGAACAGACATGAATAACTCCAAGCGATCAATTCGTGAATACCAAAAAATACGGACGTAAGTAAGTGTAAAATAGGGAAGTATTTCTCGCCAACCGTGTGTGATGCGCAATGGAATATGCAAAACGTTTGTATCGCTCACCTGCAATATCACAGATAAAATGCGAATTTAAGCTCGAACAAGACTTTATTGAGTATCCACATTTTTATCGTTGCTTAACGTTTTCCACGTTAAGTTAAGCTTTCATAAACCTAACAATGCTTGGTGAAAGTTTAAACCTTGCATTTTAAGTTCAATATTATTAAAACATTCTATTATTCAACTACCTTTTTAATTCCGGGGTGTTTATTTACGATCGTTAGCTTATTGAAATTATTGTTTTAATTTTATATTAATACTAGCTTTTGCCCGCGGTTTCGCTCGCATTAATTTAGAATTTGACAATTAATTCGGGTTGTACTCTGCTTCTAATAATATAATTCAATCATGATTCGAAAGACACGTGGCGCCATCTATTATCATAAAAACGTTATTATTGTTTTCCTCGGAAACATTAATTTTTTTTCAGGATGAAAGGTAGCCTATGTCCGTTTCTGTACACCTGTCAACGTATATGCAAAATTTCAGGATGATCGGTTCAGTGGTTTAGGCGTGAAAAGGTAACAAACAAACAAACAAACTTATTTTCGCTTTTATAATATTAGTTTTTCGCTAAGTTACAATTGTATGATGTGGTTCTAACAGCAACTTACAAACATAGTAAATTAGCGGATGGTATGATTTAAAATGATTCATTCTTTGACCTAGTAACTTAATTTTGGTGACATTAAAACAAAAAAGGCTTTATTAATTTTCTTAAACAATTCCAGTGCCATGAGGGGATTTTACAAACATTGAAACATAAAAAACACATAGATCTAAAACAAATAATTGTACGGAACATTTTTTTTGTTTTATTCTGGAATCAAATTATACTACAAAAAATAAAGAGCTGACAACTTAAACTAGAGCACCATGTATGCAGAAATTGGTTGAGAAAAGCTGCCTTAAAATACCAGTGTGACCAAACCTTACTTTCACACAAAGTTGGCAACGAATTTACAAATCTACCATTTGCTGTAACCACACAGTATCACTCATTCCGAATCCATTTTGCTTATCTACAGATTTCGAATATATTCATTGGACCAAATTCAAATGCGCAAAAGCGTAAAGCTACCTTTAGACAGTATCATTCAAAAGAACACCGTATGTTGCTTACATTAAGGTTGTATTTTGCATAATAAGGTTAATCTTTAAGATGTCTGTGGATGGCTTCGAGAGCATCGAAGGTGCTTTATTTTTAAATGAAAGGCAGCGATAAGAGACGTTTTGCGGACTATTGCGACCCTTCTGTGTACGTTATTATTATGTTTCTTTTATTTTCAATTGGGTATAGTCTGCAGATCAGTATCGATATCGTTAAGAGAATGTTTGTGTTGAGAATGTTCATGGTTATTTTAGAAATTTAGTTAGAGTATTGCTTCTTTTTCTTCTTTTCGTGTGGTTATTGGCCAACCTGTTGTCAAGAGATGTTCAAGCCGCCCGTAGGCCTCTGACATGGCTTAACGACAGCTGTCAATTTGGCAACAGCCGAGACCGATATTTTACGTGCCTTCCGAAGCACGGAGACGCTCAAATGAAATACCACTAAGCGGTCTATAGACTGACCGCACCCAACGTTGCTTAACCTTGCTAATCGTTTACCGATCAGTGAGAGCAACTGGCTATGAGCACCTCTAGAGTATTGCTGAAAGCGACTGTCTGTAGTGAGGTATAGTGGTGCAGCGGCTGTGAATATGACTGTCATGCATGAGATTTCTCTTTAAAAGGTCGCGAAAAGTTTTATTCAGTCTAGATTTTCGCAGTAGCAGCACGGAGTCTGGTGGACAGCAATAAGCTGGTCCCATCATATGTGTGGTCTAAAACTATAGGTGGCTAAATGTGATTGTGATTCATCTATGTCTGAATGTTGCTTGAACCTGATGGATTACACTTCTTCACATCTCCTATATTCAGTACTGATAGAAAAGCCAATAACACAATGCTTAAAACGAGATTCAAATGCTGCACCATCTAGGCAGTTATCAATAACATTAACTTCAATAAAAATATATGTTTTAACTAAACATTTAACCTCTCAAACCCCGCGCCCCGCGCCGCCCGGGCACTCAAGGACACTTGAGCGGTAGTCGAGTGGGTCGGCAGATGTTTATAATTTAGAACGCAAAGTTATGATAACAAAGCTTGTGTTTCTTAGAAGTATACATTGTAAGCTACGATAAGTGTTATGAATCATCGCATTTACGTGTATATTTTAGTTTATACGTCTGGTTAAAGTAACCGAATTGGAAATATGAGATGATATTATTATATCTTTATTATATAGATTAATTGATTTGTCTAATAAGATGTTTTACTTTTTCTATTTCCTAGTTTATAGTAGTCCTTCTTTATAGTAAAAAAAAAGTATTTATAATGTCTGTGAGAAAAAAATAAGATATTAGCATTTGAAAGTGCGTGACGAGTACATTTTAGAGCGCGGAGAAAGTAAATATTTAAATTTCTAAAAAAAATTCTGATGTAGCCTTGTGCGTGTTTTTTACATATTTTATAGAAATACTAATAAATAACACTATCATAGCGATTAAAACCTGAAATATGATATAATAAAATAATAAAAAAATAAAATATCAAAAAAGGCGGGCAATCTGAGAAATGGTAATAGGTTATTTTGGGCTTCAGTTTGTTATACAACAATAACAATAGTCACTATTGTTTTTATTGTGTCTAAAAATAGAAAGAATAAGCTTTCCAATAATGTATTATACTTACATACTTGCCCTATAAAAACTACAGATAACAGCGGAACAAATAACATAGACGTCACGTTACGTCACGTGACGTCACGTGACATGACAAAAAAAATATTTAGAAAAATATTATTCAGTTGATAAATATTAATTCGAAAAGCTGGGTTAATTCTGAGAACATTGATATGCAACACAATATTTTAAATACAGGCCTTATAATAAAAAAACGGCAAACAAAACACGTCCCAACGCTTCGACCCCATATAGCGTCACCGGGGTGTTTTTTAACTAAACATTTAATATATGTTTTAACTAAACATTTAACCTGTTGCAACATTTAACCAGAGCAAAGAGCGTATGGTATGGGTATGAGTATGGAGTCTCTCGGCTAGTCTTTGTAGTAAGTTGTATCGCCATAAGTAGGGTTACTAGCGGTCCTTAGATACGAAGTACTTTATCTACATATCTATATATTAAGGGATTAAATATAATGACCACCAAAAATACTAATTGCGCAGCAAAATATGCTTACTAAAGTATATTATAACGAGCACCTATACGCCTCAAATCACTGCATTCCGTCTCGAAAGGGTTAGGTTATGTAAGGTTCCTTCTTAAACCCACCCAAAAGTAGGAGCCCCGCTTTGCGGGGCTCTGACGACTTTGTTTGATCTCTTTAAATATATTTTGGTGTGCAATTAGTATTTTTGGTAAGCATATTTTGCTGTGCAATTAGTATTTTTTTGCTGTGCAGTTAAATACTACCCATATATTAATACGTGAAGCAAAAACTTAGTACTCCTATTTACGAAAATTGCGCGGACGGAGGGGTATGTAATTCGGCACAGTTAAAGTTTATATGGAGAAGGAGGGGCGAATCCTAATATTTAAATACATTAAATTAATGAAAAAACACGCGTGTAGCACACTACCATGCATTTGACACACGCAGTCGAAGCACGTAACTATGGTTACATATATCAATATATAATGACATATATCACCAATATCTTACAGGCAAACTTTGGTCGAATTTCGAGCACTAGGCGACCGCTAGTATTAATAAAATAAAGAAAAAAGATTTGTTTGTTTGTAATCGATAAACTCTGAAACATGAATTAACCATATTTTTAAATTGTTCATGATAATGAATATTTGATTGCACGGATGACGTTGAGGTTTAAGTGGTCGCACGCCATTAGCGCCTCGCCGAATGTTATGGGTTCAATCATCACACGGGACAAAAAATTGTGTGATCCACAAATCGTTGTTGCGAGTCTGGGTGTTCTTTGTGTCCGTTGTTTGAATGTTGGTAAAGTTCTGCATGACACGGGAGTTATTCCTAGAACAGGAGTTGTTTAAAAAAAGCTTCTTATGCAGGAGTAACATAGGGCCATAGAATATCACGCTACGAGTTACGACCGCGGAGAAACGCTCTGTTTTTTAAAAGACCAATATTTATTGTCATTCAATCCGGTAGAACAGATACATTTTTCTACATAAATCATCTATTGTACCTCTATATGTTATGGTAGGTAGAAGTCTACTGAAGTCTCATTACGTCAGCTATGCTTTTAATTTCCACGGATTAGAATGCGAACCTATTAGAACCTATTGCTATGTACTGGGGACAGTACAAACTCTGTGATGCTAGTAAGAATGTCTTGACTGAGAAAAGCAATAACAACTTGCTTGATCCGGGAATCGAATCCGAGACTTCAAGCACATCAATCGAATACACTACCGCAGCACCACTTTGGTGGTCAAACAAAAACGAATAACATTTATGTTTTTAAATTATCTAGCAATTTGGCTTTTAAATTACTAGTATTCTTGTAAACCCCTCCAGCTAAGCTAGAACGCTTGTGTCAGGAGTAGGTTCACGTCAGTAGTGCAATGGGTGGGATTCGAACCCGCAACCTCTCGATCGCAAGTCCTACATTATCTATTGGGCTACCGCCGCTTTCATGTTCTGCCAAATAAAATAGCAACCAAATTCAATTATTATTCATCGAGAAATTCTCCGTTGTTTCACAAATATACCAATGCGTCCGTTGGTCCCAGTTATATATCCGATAAACGCCAATAAACACTCCATTATATGAGGTCTACACGAACCTAACAAAATGTATGAGGGGAGTTGTCCAACCCACAAAACAAGGTGTATTGAGCGCCGCAATAGAAGCGCTGGCGTGATTTGATTCCACGCACTGTGGTTTGACCGTTCAGGGTGTATAGATATGATGTTGGTACTATGTGTTTATAACTAGGTTTTACGCCGAGTTTTGTCCGGGTGAATGGCGACAATATGCATAACTAAGATACATTTTATATAAGAGAAATAAAATAAAATAGGCAAACTAAAGTATTTATAAAACGTATCCTGTGTCAGTTCGGTTTTAGTCTACCTGTGTACCAACTTTTACAAACAGGCTTTCAACGGTTTCAGCGTAATTATATAACATAAATTCATATAATATTGTCTTCTTTTCACGCGAATGTTATTCATTGAAATTAAACTCCCCGTGACTGAAAAGCAACCAAAACGGGAAAGTGTAAACATAAATATGTATAAATAGTATAATAGTATAGTAATAGTATAAATAGTTTTAATAGATTCAATAATTTAATTAGCTTTAAAATTTGTAAAGTTTAATAGTAATAGTAGTGTAACAGTTTCTAAATTTTGTAATAAAGTGTCAAATAAACAACGCGATAAAATCCGTATATAGTAGTTTAATTTAAAAAAAAACATAATTATGTCAAAACATTCACATTTGAAAGAAAGAAAGAAAGAAAGAAAAACCGTTTATTTGCCACAGATACAGTTCAAAAAGGAAATACATACTTACAATATAACTTAACATTAATTATTAGAAACGTGCAATCTGTGGACAGATTGGTACGCACTCAGCATTGTTGCTATATTGTGGTCCATAGGGGATCCACAATAGAGCGCTGATTTTCAGTGCGGACCTTTAGATGTCGCACGGACGTAAGTCAGCCTAATTATAATTCTATAATATCATATTATAATTTCATTAAATTTTGCACGCTATATATACCTACGCAGCCTAGTTTATCGCATGATTAGCACGTCGCGCGTCGCGTCGTTCCAGCGCAGCGTTCCCCACTATCCAACAACTAGGTACTAACACCTTGCACTCCACAAGCCTTGGCGGCCGGCGTGCGGCGCATACGACCGCTGCGCTTGGTCTCGCGAGGCGCTCGGTTGCGTAATCATTTGTTTACATAACAATACGGGGAATATTATCACATTGTAATTACGATCAACATAAAGCACATTTTCTATTTATACGACTAACAGCGAACAAATTATGCGGTCTCAAAATTTCGTGATTGAAACTATAATGTTCATATTTTTATCACTAAAAATGACTACTTTGCACACGTGCCATTTAGTCACGAACTACCATTGTATATGTCACAAAGTGTAAGTGTATGCGTCCTCATGACATACTACTGTCTATTACAAATGACTACAGATAAATATTATTTCAAACCTAAAATGCTTCTTATCTAATATTATTAACTTTCCTTTATTTTTAGAATTTAGTTTTGTATGGACTGTGACATATGGCATAATGACTGCAACACCTGGTACATAAAATACTGAAATTATAATTTGACGATGATTTGAAAGAGTTGCCTTGAGTTTCTTGCAGGGATCTTCTCATAGGCTCAACCTTTTGTCTGAACCTTGCAACTAACATAAATGTAAATTCAGTAAATGTAACAAACTCACTAACCACTTTGACGTTCATAAGTGTTACTTTGTGACCTAAGTGAATAAACGATTTTTGACTTTGACTTTGATTTTATAGTGCCTAACAATATTGTATTAAGGAAGTATTATTCGATGACCTCGATGGCTTAGTGGTTATTGTAACCACTAAGCCATCCATACCATAAACCATTGCCAGTAAGTCGAGTGTGGTAGATTCGATCTTATGGAGTGCGTGATCTACAAATAATAATAATTGTTCTGAGCCTGTGTTTTCTTTGTATCTCTTGTTTGAATGTTATTAATGAATTATTTTTAATATAGTATTGGTATATATTTAAGTACAAAAATATATCTGTATTTCACCTCCACAATATCAAAACTGGCTCTGAACAAATCTTTATCCTTTCTTTAAGACTCTCAATTTAAAATGCAACAATGTTACCACAGTAAAACTCAATTTCTTCGGTTTTCTTTTTGTTCTATAGCGCATAGCATCGACTGGCTTATTCACGGTTTCGTAGCATCAGAAGCTCAGCAGATACCCAGCCCTGGCGGCCAGCCAAGAAGACTGACGCGATCAAGCGACGTTTAAGTACTTTGTTAGTTAATTGGAAACTGAATAAAATAGTTTTTGAAAGGTCTGTTAGTCTGTCTCTGAACGTGATACTCTACAATGTCAGTTTTGTTATTTGGCTACGAACTTATGTAGGGTGTATTCAACTAGTCAAGCTACGGTAGACTCAAGTCTAATTCAAGAGTCAAGTCTAAATCCTTACTCAAGGAACTCTGTCAGTCTCGAAAAAACTATTTGAAAACATAATGTACTCCAAAATGAATTTTGCTTACACCGGCTAATCTTAACAAATACTGGCCATCAACGCAGGATATGATATATTATAGTGCCCATGTGCGTGCAGAAACACAAGTGCACTTTCTCTTTCCTAACTCTCATAGTCTAATGTGATGGCGATCCGACTGGAGGACATATCAGGCACGGACCCAGTGGCTTGACGAGATTCTTGAGACCCGATAGAGGAAAACCCAATAATATTTTTGGTGGCCCAACTGGGGATTCAAAACCGATGCTTCATGCACAGTACTCACTGCCGCTGCGCCATGGAGGCAGTCAAAAATATATAAATTAATGAGTAGCGATAGCCTATTGAGACAACGTTAAATTGCCACGATACACAGGACAGTGTACAGTCTTCTTTATAATAATTCGAATGAGACATACTTTGTATAAATATCTACAAAAATAAAAGCTTTTATTTCTGTAGATCTACTAAGTATCTTTCATTTTATTAATACACATAAAAATGTACATTTGCTTAGAGTTTATATTTATGACACATTTGGTCTAGTAAACTGGATGGTCCACTTGAAAACTGTTAGTTCAATCCTTCAAAGGACAACAATTTGTACAATCCAAAATAGTTTATCCAAGTCTGGGTGTTCTTTGTTTCCATTGTTTGCATGTTTTTAAAGTGCCTCGCAACATATAAATTAAATCAACATCAATATAAATATTGGTGTACAGAGACACTTTTTTATTTCTGCAATCTAGGATTTGCTGTGGCTCTATTTTTGCAACTCTCCAAGATAGTCACGAAAACTATTACATTTAACAAAAAATACAACACGCACACAAACGTTCAACTCACACACACACATACGCAGAGGTAAAGCATGTAACAATAAAGTTTGTAACGAATTACCTTCAATAAACCCTTTTATACATCGACCAATTTTATTCTTGACAGGCCATTCCACTGGAGAATTCCCTCGTCGCCTCCCGGGACGTGTAATACTGAGGGCTATTTCGTGACCCGAAACCATAGTAAAGCTAAACATACACGTACCATTTGCTAGAGACAGTAGTACAAAAATAAGCGTATTTTAGTGGATAAGAGTTGATGTGGTTAAGATTTTTTATTGTTGCTGCAGATAAGCCAGACATCCGCCTGATGGTAACCGGTAATCGCTGGCATAGACAGGCCTGTGCATTCTTGGCATCATAAAACCGAAGCTAAGCAAACACAACCAAGCCACTGCTTACTGGTAGCAAACGAGCACACGGTTACTGCCTGACGATAAACTGTTACCATTTACTATGTGAAGCATGTCATAGATAGGTATTAAAAAAAATTTACACTTAATTTTAATTTTTTTTGCCACCAAGGTGGCAAAAATGCCTAAAGCATGGTGTTATTGGTTACATGCATCGGCTTGGTAAGATAAATAAGTTATTAGTCCATGGTTTTATTAGTTTAACAGGCAATCACGGAGCCTGGAAACTCTACTCACCGCAAGAATGTAACACAAAGATATTCGACTGCAATTTCCTTTAAGGTCAGTACATCCAAACAAATGTGTTGTAGAAGCAGCCTAGCTAAGGCAGTCAACATCTGTTTCCTATGAGGTGTTTCACTTGTTACAATTCTCGTATATTCCTCTTGCTTTATTCAATCGCATTACTTTCCATTCCTAATGCTCGCTCGTTGGTTTGGATCGTTTTCCAAAATCTCTTTAAATAATAATTGTGTGTGTTCTTGAACTTGACTACGAACATTCAAACGACGGACACAATGATCACCATTTTATCCATTGTTTGAATGTTCGTAAAGACCTCGGCGACACAGGATTTATTCCTAGTGCAGGAAAAATAATTTTAAGAAGAAAATAAATAAAAATTAATGTGTTATGATTAGTAAGGAATATCAACTACCACCATCTGAGTCTAATACGTGACTAAGATGCTGAAACGGCGGAGAAAGTGTAAACCAAAATAGTTTAATATTTTAAATGATAATAAAGTTTAACAGTAGTATTAAAATAATTTCAAAATTATATAAGACAGTGTTTTAAAAATAAGCAAAGCAATATAATCCGTAAAAAAGTCACAAGTTCGTTTATTCAAAGTTAAACCTCGCAAAAGTCCACACGTCATGTCTTTACCGAGACACGTTTCTTGCTCTGTAAATCGAAGTGACCTGTCGTAACAGTATGACAAGTCACGGTCAAGTTAAATGCCTTGTTTGTTTATTTGACTTTGCATATAGCTTTTCCTCACAGCTAAAACCTTGAAAGGATAGGCAGAGACCTATTGCTCTCATATTCTGCCAGTTAAGTTTTAGGTTATACGTTGCTCGACGATCTTTTTGCGACGGTAAAATCGAGTTTAGAGACGTATTGAGCACATTTTGAGTAGTACAGCCTCGCTGATTTCAGCATGAATGGGCTCGACCGGGGAAGAACTACCCTCTCACAGAATATCAACGTGAAATAGTAGTATTCCTACTGTTGTGTTTCGTTCGATGAGTGAGAGTGCCGGAGGCCCAATCACCCTCTTTCCCCCTTCCCGCTCCTTCTCTTTCCCACTTCCTTTCCTAAAAGGTCGCAATTGATGCCTCTGGTGTTGCAGGCGTCTATAGGCTACGGTGACTACTTACCATCAGGTCGGCCGCATGCTTGTTTGCCATCTTAGTCATATAAAAAAAAAGGTATAAACTCTATGCAGTTACTAAGAACTTCTTGACAAAAAATCCCAATTGTCTTGTCTCTTATTATTGACACTTCAAACCATAGTTAGCAAAATTTGGGTGTTATACTATCTATTACTTATGATAGAACGATTGAGCCGGCAAGCGATCCTTTCTTCGAGGCTACCATTAAGCGACGACTATAACTCGTTGCGATCTTGATGGTATACAAATAATCAGTAAAACCAAAAACAATACAATTTTAATACAAAAAAAAGTAATACTAAACATACCTATAACTATTTTTTACGAAACACAATTCACAATTTTAATGCCGCTGTAAAATGTAACTCAATAAAATCTTTATTTACCCTTGAAAGGTCACAAATCCAAATAAATCCTTATCCTTTACTTCCAATCAGATACAAATTAGGGGGCATTGGGTCAAAATTGGCATAGTTCACTGTAACCAAAAGGGACTGTATTAAACAATTATTTGGACCTCAGGACCGGATGTAGGCTTTTGACCTACATAGGGGCAAAAGGGGTATCCGTCGGTTTGGTTAGAATTCCAATCTGTTTGAGTGCAATGGCCCCTTAATTGGTATAAGTGGAGTTCAAATCGTTGTTTAATGTATCTTACATTAATTTTGGATGTCATGTATTTAATTTGAATGTTTTTGTTTGTTTTGTATTTTAATGTGTATATAATACGCATTTAAATTAAAATTATACGTAGTGTCAAAAATGAAATGTATTATGTGCGAATATGTACGCTAGTTAATACATTATGTAATTACCTATTGTTCTCTTTTAACATTTAACTATTGTCATTTTGTTCTTATTGTGTTAATATTGTCTTAGTCCTTCGAAGTTAATTTATGTAAATAATAATAATTATTATTATTTATTTGTAACAGCGAGGTGAATACAAACATTATGCAGCCCTGATTCTCAAACTAACGTGAGCTGTATGTTGGGAGTCAGTTCCTTCCCAAAGACAATTTAAATCTAAATAGTTACAAGCTGATTAGTAAATAAAATTTATTTTCTTTTAGTTAGGTACAATAATAATAATACGTGTTATAAATAGTTCTATAATATCAGCCCTGTATTAAACTGTCCCACTGCTGGGCACGGGCTTTTCTCACTATGAGAAGGGTTAGGCCATAGTCCACCACGCTGGCCTAGTGCGGGTTGGCAGACTTCACATATCTTCGAGAACATTATGTAGAACTCTCAGACATGCAGGTTTCCTCACGATGTTTTCCTTCACCGTTAAAGCAAGCGATAATCAACTATTTAATACGCATTTAACTTCGAAAAGTCAGAGATGCGCGCCTTGGGTTCGAACTCAAGACCTCTGCGTAGCAGTCCATCGGTTTTCCACTAGGCTATCACTGCTTGTAAATAGTTCTGCACTCTTTTTATTAATAATAAATAAAAATTCAATTTAAGCTTTCGAAACGGTATGTAAATACCAAGCATGGTCGCTTTAATAAACGTTTTCTGTTATAATAACGACGATAAAAATAAATGCTCATTAATTTATTTAAAAGAAAATTGTGGCGACTTCAGTATATATAAAGTAGATTTATCTGTTACGTAAATTATGTTAAGTTTAAAGTACAAGCATTTACACTTAATATGAGTCGCAGCTTTTAACAGTAAAATAAGTCATGTCGTCGTTCTGAATAATAACGCAGAATGGTGATTTTCATGCAACTGACAATTATGAACTGATTATCATGTAATTTTACGTAGCAATTTAAGTAAATAATACTACTGTAGAACTTTACTATCATTTAAATTATTAAACTATTTCGGTTTACAATTTCGCCGCCGTTTCAGCATCTTAGTCACGGATTAGACTCAAATGGTAGTAGTTTTTATTAAAAGTACCAGAATATAATCTAAGTTAATTTTATAGTATGTTTACGCGAATATTACACATTAAAACTAAATTACTTTATACGGATTTTATTACGGTTTTTTTAAACTATATTATTTATTTATTTTAGTATAAATTCTTAGTTTCATATTTGCATTTTATCAATATCATAAAGTGCACCTATAGATATTTTCCCGAACTAGATTAAACCTGTGTTTCGAGCATTAGTATAAATAAATTTACATTATAATATAAACTTTTATAATAAACTAAAGGTAAAAGTAAAAACAATTTAAATAAGTTTAATTTTCTACTTTAAAACTAAATTAGCAAAATTTTATTTACAGATTGCAAGTAACTGCTCGGGTTGGTCATAGTCAATATGACAGAGTTTGAATATAAGTAGAAATTAAGTTTTTACAGCTAAAATGAGTTAATTTATAAATGCTTAATTCTCTATTTAGTCTATTGTACAAAAATGGCCCTAGAAATGCAAAAAATCTATTCGTAGTTTTATGTTTAAGCTACTTTACAGAAACTATATATAGAACTATATCTGTTCAATTTTAGTCAATTCAATTTAAGCCTATTATCTGTTTTAAGACCCAAAATAGGCCGCCAGCATATTACTATGCTTTGTGCTAACTTTATCTGATAGAAAACAGCAATAACACTTTACACGCTCTGGGATTCAAATCTGATAACTTCTGACCGACCCTAAAAATAAGCACTAACTAATTCTTAAGCATATAGTAGACTAAAGAAGCACTTAATTCAATTTTATCTTTCCACTCATTTCTCTAAAAACGAATTTAGTACCTTTAAATCCTTCATGGAATTACTCAAATAAATTTTATTTACATTCAAAACCAATTATTGAAACCAGCAAACGTATTAATTAAATAATTAAACTTCCTACAGAGTTCATCGAAGGTTCTCAAATCATACTAAAAATATACGGTACTCTACATAAATTCCAATAAAATACTAATAATTTACTAAACTAACATCGACCAAAATTTATATAAAATACCTTCCATCGGAATATTTTAATATGAACTCTTCAAATATAAATCTGCAAGTCCTTATCCAAACTCCAAGTGCTCGAAGTGTTTGGATATTTCAGTTAATTATTTGAAACATCAAACCGCGGTCCCACTGCGAGCGGTGAGATATATCGTTTAGATAAACAGCGAGAGAAAATAACAGACTGTCCTTATCTTCTAACTAGAACGTCTTTTGTTTCTTTTTTACTTTTTTATACTTGGTGTGAGTTTCTTGTGTAGTTGTTTTTAAATGAAGTGGTAGGATTCCTAGATTTTTTAAATAGTGATGTCTAGTACGAAATTGAAGGACTATTAAGCATTTATTTTTTATAATAATAGTTTATGTATGCCTCTCAGTTCATTGTATCTGAACTTAATTTTTGTAGTATTAACGATACTACGAAAAGTCGTCGTCGCTGGTTTGATTTTCAAAGTCAAAAGCCGAAGTCAAGTCAAAAAATAATTTATTCATACAGGTCACATTGTAACATTGATGAACGTCAAAGTTTATAAGTTTGGGTCAAGGAAAAAGTTATCGTTATTTTCTGTTGATAAATTCTTTGTACTCACACGGACTCTTGGACTTCCTTATAGGACGGCAATAGGTACGCGTCCTATTACGTGGGACATAAAAACATACCTAAGCCCAACCCTATGCCTGAACCGGTTAACGAATGCAAAACTTCACTATCAACTGTAAACAGAAGCTCAAACGGTATTTTCGTATTTTCCCAATCCGATTGGTATATACCTACCACTACTGGGCAAAGGTCTCTGTTTTGGATTTACAGAGCATTCTGTTTCTAGCTATCCACTGTTAGTCCCTTTCAAATACGTTACTTTTACATAAACGAAATATTTGACTACGGAATTCTGAAACCATCGCCTATCGCACCCCACCCTCTCTCCCCCAATTCCCTCACCGGCGGAATGTTTGAGAGCTATTACAATTAATATTCGGATATTATCATAATCATATTACAACAAACTGTTTACTGGACAATGTTATTAAATTATTATCGCACAACGACTTTGTAGAAACAAAGTGGCGGAACTCTTCAAGAACATAATTGAATTTTAGAAATGAAAGTTCCTTCTATATATTTTGAAGGCTCTTAGGCATTGTAAGTGGCGGCGAATTCTTAATGGGACATTTACATTTTTAAATTAATTACATAACGATTAAATATTTGGAAATGTTGAGATATGCTTGCAAGGAAAACAAGTGAAAATATAATGGGCAATTTTAATTTACATGCTGGTATGTAAATATTAAAATTCTCCATAATGATATGGCGCACGGATAGTGTAGCGGGCGATCCCTCAGCAGTACCGCAAGTGTTGTGGGTTTGAATACTAAACAGGACAATTATTACATAATTATGTGGTTCACAAATCTTTATTCTGAGCCTGGATGTACTTTGTCCGTTAATTGTACATTTGTAAAGGCCGCCGCAATACAGGTATTGATAGTAGGCTATTATTGCGTAAACTGTCTCTAAAAAAGGCGTCATGGACCTTGATTAACTTACTTTTGCAGTTACGGTCCACAAAAGTAAGATTACCGTAGATCTACCGCTGAGAAGAGATTCTCCAGATCCTGTTCTTAGCGGTAGACTAGCTTATAGAGGCAATTGTATGATGTATATTTGTCCAATTACCTATATTGGTATTTTCTTCTAAACTATTCATTTCAATGACGTTTAAATCAGCCACCTCTTTCTAATTCTTTTCTCTGTCTATCAACTGTCGTATGGCATCCTTGGTGATTTGACATAAGAAAGGTAAGTAGCATATATTTCTATATGTTTTCGAAGTTGTTATATACGCAACAGTCCTATTTATTTCTAAGTCTATCGGAAAAATCTTTATATCTTAAATTTCGTATAACTTAATCTTTTAATTAAAATGAAACAAATATATTCGCCTTCTATTTTACTCTAAAACAACTCCGCAGAAAGAATAATATTTGTATCATTTAACCAACATTCAAACAGCGGACACAAATAAGACTCAGACTCGGCACATCAATTTGTGAATCACACAATTTTTTTTCCTATTAAGATCAAATCCACAGCACTTGGCCCAGTGGTGAAGCGATCACTTAAACCAATACGCCATCCGTGCAGTGGAACAATGGAATACTGTATTTGTTTTATACCTTCTTTCTTGTATACCTACGGCGATTTCCCGAAGATCGCCTTTGGGACGTTCACGTGTGGACATAGATTGTACGCGTCAATATTCTCTCGAGAGCCTTAATCTAAAACAAGGAATAGGACACTTGCTGGAGGCTCTCACTGCAGTGATGAAATGCTCCCAATAGATTTAGTCTGTTGCAGAACACCAAAGGTAATAAATCTAGGCTTTAGTGAAGGTTGTTTTGACTAATATACCTAACTGAAATTGTTGACTTTAGTCAAAGCAGCGATAGCCTAGTAGGGGATTGTTGGACTGCCATGCAGAGGTCTCAAGTTCGATCTCAAAGGTGGGTGCATCAGTGATTTTTAGAAATTATGTGTGTATTAAAATTATTATTACTGCTTGCTTAAGCTTGCTAAGACTGCGCCGAGCGTAAGACGCGACTGAATGACAGAGCTCGATATTCAAATCGGCGCGTGGCCGCCATAGTAAAATTGTATGGAGGATTTGAAATGCTTTTTTGATAAATATATATATTTATTGTCAACCAATAACATAAATATTTGGGACGGACAAATTGTAATATAACTATTTATGTTTCGATTAAGATTATTAGATAAGAGAATTTTTGATTAGATAAGAGAATTAAGATTTCTACTGTTATAATCTAAAAATCACGTAACACGAGCTTACGTTTTTGCAATTTACGTAATTTTTTAGGCGAAAATATTAATTATTTAAAGTTTTTTAAACGGAGTAATTGTAATCACATTCATTGTTATGGAAATGTATATTTTATATTTGTATTAAACAAAAAGTGTTGATTTTATCAACTTAACTGCGACCGCCTGTTTTGGCACATTTCGCTCGGCGCAGTCTTCAAGCAAGAAATAAATTTTATTTTTAAAGTTAAAGGTAAACATAGTGAGGAAACCTGCATATGTATATCAAAGAGTTCTCCATAATTTACGAATTGTTGTTCTTAATTTGGGAGTGGATACAGTGACTTGTAGTACGTCTGTGTCTGAAATTGAATGATTGTAGTACATAAAATATTTTTAACTGTTGCGCGCCCTACCAGCAGCGGCGCCTGAGGTGGTGCGTGGGAGGAATGCGCTCGCGGCCCGCGGCCACACGTCCCCACCATTATTAAGACTTGTAAAGCAGACGGCGCGAACACACGTCGCACGCGTTACTATTTTGTCTACCTAACTATATCTATCGTTCTTGTCTAAACTACCAGTTATAATTGTACCAATTCTACATGGAAATAAATGAGAGGATCAGAAGAAGGCTATCATTTTAACAGTAACACTTGCATGTAAAAGTATCATAAATATATAGCCTTACATTATATCGACGAAGTTGTAGACACCGGTTTATTACACCTACTAGATGTGCCCGCGGTTTCATCCGCGTTTATGGTTACTGCGCCGCACCCGTGGGTCGTAGCGTGTTGTTCTTTGATAAATAGGCTATCCAACACCAAAATAATTTTTGAAGTGAATACTTCTTTAGCGGCGTTGTGCACTTTTTTTGTGATGGGTAAAAAATGTTAAGCTCGCGTCAGGACACGTGACCTGATCGAAAATTTGTAAAACTGAGGGAGAATTGTCAAACTCGCGTCAGGACACGTGAACTGATCGAAAATTCGTAAGACGGAGGGAGAATTGTCATGTTTGTGTACGATAGCGCAATAAATTAATATTGTTTTTACCACATAAATGATAGTACTTTTATACTGATAATTAAAGCAATTCGTGCAAAATTATTCCCTAACCATTCCAAAATATGAAAAATGCACAACGTTAATATTCAAGTTTTCACTTCTGCCAGCACTCCCGGAGTGCAACCCGTTGATTTTTTTCAATTCGAACCAGCAGTTCCTGAGATTAGCGCCTTCAAACAAACAAACTCTTCAGTTTCATAATATTAGTATAGATACATATATCGCCGACTATAGTGTTAGGTTCTACATAATTGTGGCCAATACTATTGCTATATAACGGACAAAATTCAAGATTCAATAATCTAACAGTAACTTTTATAGGAAATCACAATGACACTTAACTCGACTCGGGATTTAAATTCGTGACCTCATGCACGGTAGTCGCATTCACCACCAGCGCTACCAAATCCAAGCCGCTTAACACAGTAAATAAAACTGCTTATACATAGTGGTTTGCGTAACAGATTAAGGTTTTCCATTCCTCAATTTGTGCGGAGTTTCACAATAGTAAATTTAATCCGTGACGAACCTCTGTCCGTCAAACATTTTGTTTAAAATTCGCTAGTTTAAAACAATGTAATTGGGGCACAATTCTTGAAACTCCCCTTAATCCCTCCCCTTATCGCCCACCAATAAAACACTCGACAAAATCAATAGGCTGTAACAAATTAAATTTAATTAAGTATGGAACCCGAACGCCGAAACAATTCGACAACGGAATTCATTACAGAATTAAGATTCGTTAACGAGTTATTATCCGGACAAAGTTCCGGACAGAATCCGGATGGATTGTGGCCGATTGTCCAAATGTTATAAGTTTGTTATTAAAGTGAGTTTTGATCGTTTTGTTGTTGTTTAGGTACGACAATTTTATAAATAGATTTGAAGGTATTCATGTGTCACGAACATTCTCACTAACTTCTTCACAACGACAATTAAAACGGAATGTACCTACTACTCTTTAGTTTCTCCTTAGCTTGATACGTAAAACAGCCAGAGGCTTGTATCAAAAATGATTGGAAGACTAAAATAAGCAACAAACTTTTAACACAACTAGACTTTGCCTGCAACTTCGATCGCGTTAATGTAGATTTTTTAACAAATTTCTATCCTTCGAAAACAGTATTAAGATATGTCCTTTTCTGTATCCCTGAACAATGTATACAGATAATGATCGGTATACTAGTTAAGATGTGTAAGCGTAACAAAAACAAAAAGAGCAGCGATAGCTCAGTGGGGAGACCAACAGACTGCAATGCAGAGGGTCTCGGATTCGAACCCACGTCGCGCACCTCTGACTTTCGGAAGTTATATGACTTTTCGAAATTATGTGCGTATTGCAATCAATACAATTATCGCCTGCTCCATGCCTCGGAGAGCACGTTAAGCCGTTGGTCCCGGCTACCATGAACATCTATGGCAGTCGTTATTGGGATAGTGTCGACACAAAAGATCCCACTGGGTTGAAGTGTCGCCGGTCTGCACTGACTGGCCCCCACTTAAGCTAAGATAAGATAAAAAATAAATTGACTCATATTCGCATTTATAATATTAGTTCGGATGGCGTAGTGGTTAGCGTAACCGACTGCCACGCCTGAAGTCGCGGGTTCGATTCCCGCACAAGTCAAACATTTGTGTGCATGAACATGGATGTTTGTCTTGGTCTGGGTGTTTCTATGTATAATATGTATGTATTTACAAAAAAGGTATATATGTATGTTTATCCATTGTCTAGTACCCATAGTACAAACTCTGCTTAGTTTGGGCTAGATGGTGTTGTGTGTATGTAGTAGAATATTATTATTATTATATTATTATTATTATTACATCCCAACTTAAAATTATACCGGGCGATATGGCAAACATTTCGGTGATATAAGCGCAACTATGAATGTATGTTTGTATGTAATACAAACCTCTTCCACCTGTTGACTTAACAAGCAGCAACTAAGTGGTCGCGTCGCCACTGCCAAAGCAATAAGCGTTATGGGTTCGAAACTTACACGAGACAGTCATTTGTGTGACCCAATGATGGTTCTGGGATGCCATCTTATCTATAGAATAATCGCACCTAAAACGTATTCCAATATAAGTGCGTCAAATAAAATAAATTAATAATTTATTCAATAATGTCACAAAGTTAAATTTATGAAAGTAAACGTTTAAATGACACAAGTTACTAACAAATATTTAGCATTAATCTAGATTTTTGACAAATTTATAGCCCTCGGGAAAAATATTATTTTCCTGGAAGAAACGTGTATGCAAAATTTCATGATGATCGGTCAAATCTTTAAGGCGTGAAAACGTAACAAACAAAGAACTAAAAAACTTACGTTTACATTTATAATATTAGTTAGGATAACATTCAGATAAACGTTTAATGTATTTGAGCACGGCACACAATACCTACTACATCCGTTCACAAACAAAACCGTGTAATCACAAAAAACACGAAAATAAACAAATCCGTTCTGATCCCATCAGAGCGTTTCTCGTATCTCTCATAATAAAACAGGCATGTAAATAGCACAGTTAAATAACGAGATAGCAGATAGCAGATAAAACTAAAATATTAACAGTGCGAAAAGCTTACTACCTACATACATATTTATTCATACGTACTATAGTACCACGTTTATAAGAAACAAGCATGTACCTGATAGTACTATGACGCGCTAGATGGGTTAACATGCACTGTTGATGGTTGTTTGTAGTGAGATTACTGAAATCTACGTGCTTATGAGTAAGTGCACGTATATGACAAGACCATTAGAGTGCTTTTATTTAATACGAATTTGTGCACCAATCGATTTAGATCGGCACATATTTTCTGTATGTTTATCAGTTTTCTATGCAAATTAACTTGTAACATAACATTTAAACTAGGTGTAGGGACCTGGTAATTTGTGATACAAGCGCAGGCATAAACGCACATTTACGCGCAAATATGCAGGCCGTGGGTGTTATAACATCTGCGGCAGCAGTAGAGGTCTTTTCACAGCTTTCTAGACTTAAGATTTTGCAGTAGTCTACGCCTATTCAAGTTATGTGCGATAACTACCGACAAAGACGTAGCACCATTCCATGAATGATTGGTGTATTTTAAAGCATTCGTGCGATAAGAAATATTTGCTGAGTCCTTAAAGATTCAGCAGTCCATTGATCTCTGCAGTGATGTTCTTGTAAACGGCGATCCGAATGCCGAGCGCAAAGAAATTCGTGTGAAATAATCGCGATTATACGCGGCAGTATGCAGACGGTGGATGGTATAACAAAAAAGTTCATTGATTTTACCTAAAAATGCGTTATCTTTTTAGTAGAACAATAGACGACAGCTAAAAAGGTAAAGCGAACTGTTTTGGTATAATAAAAATCTCAATTAATTCTTTTCTGCCAACAAATTATTTTGCAGTTTGGCAGAAGTCTTAATTGTTGCAGATTTGTTTTTACTGTGATTATACATTTTTCTTTCCATTATATTATTCCCAATAGCAGCATGAAATCTATAGATATGCCTTGCAAACGGCATTAAGGTCTAGTTTTTATTACAATTAGCCAATTCTATTAATAAAATAGTGCAATAATACATACAGTTTCCTAGTTTAGAAATATAGACGTGAGAATATTAATGTATATATAAATTAAGATATTTTAGTATTACCAGTTCTATTGCTTCTTAGACATCAAGTCATATAAACCTGGTCGATCTGTACTATGTTATATAGAATAATACTTTGCTATTGTATAACGCTGACGGTGGGTATTATTTCACCTAGAAGATTAGGGCCTGATAGTAACAGTTACTATGGCTTGCAATACTAGGTTTATATATCGCTGGTGCTATCCATGGAATAATAATATCAGCCCTGTATATAAACTATCCCACAGCTGGGCAAGAGCCTCTTCTCAAGTTGAGAAGGGTTAGGGCATGTAAAACGTTGACTCCTCTCGCTCCCGGCCATGGTTCAATGTATGATCCCGAGCGAGAGGTCGTGGAATACCATCGCTTATTTCTGTGAGGAAGTAATTTCCATCAAGGAGGTGGCAGAGCGGGAGAAGGAGCGCTTGAAACCTCTCCCCAACTACAGAACCGGGACGTTGACGTTCTACCTGGTGGTGGGCTTCGTGAGCCTGCCCGCCACCTGATCAGCACCAGGTCCGAGAGGAGGCGTGCGTGTTCTCACGCGCGCCTCTATGTTATGTATTCTTTCCCCCACAAGGGGTCAATAGGGAAAAATTAGCTCCAAAGGTCAATTTGTGCCTGCAGTTTCATACGGCGGCGGTGGGCCTTAACCTTGGCGGGGTAGCGATTGCATGTGAAAGTGATTCGCGCGGCCCCACCGACTCTGGTTATGTCAAGAAACACCATGATAGATTGAGTCGGTATTACCGGGATCATCTTTCTCCCGTGAGTCTGACATAACTTCTCCGTCGCCTTCCGTAGAGGTATGCATCAATGCATTCCGCCACGTAAAAAAAAAATGCTGTTGCATAATTATTACACATTTTCGAAAACATAATAAAGAAAAACATGCAGGTTTTATGTCGATGTTTTCCTCCATCATCAAAGAGAGCGATAAGAAAATTTCAGAGGTTGTGGCTGCAAATCCAACTCAAGATTTGTACGTGGCAGTGCTATAAATCCAAAAGAAGCGAATTGAAAATGCAATGAAAGTATTCGAAGCTATATCAGTCTTATTACTCTTGTGCCTCTTTTCTGTAAGAAAGTGATATTTGAAGGCTTGAAAAGCGCGATATAGGAACGATACAAGATGTAGGGAGTATCTCTTTAAACTATATATTTCTTTTGTCACAAATTAGTGTACGTCCGCATTGTAATAGATGGGAAACAAACCCGCTAAATCACGATTGTAAGACCGATAATTTTATTGTATTTTAAGAGATGTAAACATTAACCATATAATACATTTAAAGCTGTAGCTAAATTAAATATAACATAATATATCTAAAATCTCACATAAGGTAATTATACAATAACATTCATCTAAATGCACACAAAAATCATACATGAAGAAAAAAATACACATTTTAAAAACAAGAAATTCAGAAAAATAAATGTTAATAAGTGGACCGTGGTAATACAATTATACAATGTAATTGTTTAAGTAAATTAAGGAGGGCTACAAGCTGCTTCTAAGGCCTCGTCCATATGAGTTGAGTAGCCAAAGGACAGTAGTAAATTATGTACAAGCGATCGTGATTGTTAGATTTAACCAGCTGGTTAACTAGCATACTGCTTGCCTGATGGTAAGTCTGTTATTCTATGGACGTTTATTTTGTTTGTTCTTATAAAGACATTCCTGTGTCGCAGGGGCTTTAAAAACAACGGATTCGTGGAATACCCTAGACTCGGAACAACTATTTGTCCTGGACAAACGCATGCGTTCGAACGCACAACACTCGCCGCAATGTCAATGACAAGGCAACCATTTAAACCACTACGTCAACCGTGATGACAAGAATTGGACATTAAAGCCGATATTTTCATAGCAAAGGTATAAATACATGATATTGTATTCAATACTAGCTTTTACCCGCGGCTTCGCACGCGTTAATTTAAGATTTGATAATCAATTCGGGCTGTACTCTGCTTGTAATTATATAATTCAATCATGATTCGAAAGACACGTGGCGCCATCTATTATCATAAGAACGTTATTATTCTTTTCCTCGGGAACAGTAATTTTTTCGCGATGATAGGTAGCCTATGTCCGTTTCTGTACACCTGTCAACGTATATGCAACACTTCAGGATGATCGGTGCAGTGGTTTAGGCGTGAAAAGGTAACAAACAAACAAACAAACTCATTTTCGTTTTTATAATATTAGTTAAGATAAACATTATTTACAATATAATAAATTCAAACATAATAAATATTTATTTACAGAAATAATGATTATTATTAATGAAAATGGTTTATTACTCAAACAATAACATTTAGACATCGTACGTGATACAATTTTATTGTATTATTGTACAACACATATTTATGTTATTGTTATTATCTGTTGATTATGAAGGGTGCCTGTGAATACTTATTCAGTTCTGTCGTGTAAGTTCTACTACAAGTAAGGCTAAGGCTTTGATAACTTCTTACCCTAAACAACAAAGGAATACAAAACCATTTAAGAAAGATACATTTAAATCGTATCGAATACATTTCAATGAATCTTAATTATAATCGAACTGAACTATAAATACGACTCCACTAATGCGAACAGGCTGTAAAATCGCAACACCGTAGAGCTGCTACGCCGTAGAGCCGCTACGAATGAGAGAAACGGGGGCAACAAAAAACTATAACAATTCGTTTCGGTCATTATATGAGACACAAATCGAGTTTTTCTCAGACAAAGTCGGTTCACACTAGACAGTTGGCACGGAACCAAATCCGCTGGTTGTGGGAACGACACAATATATAAGAGATGGCGGGTTACGATGCCAAGATGTTAAGTAATAATGCTAAGAATAATTCTGAAAATAATGTGATTGTTTGATGTGGAGAGTGTAATTTTTATTCGCCAAATTGTATTGTAGCGCGGCTTCACATATGGCACAGAGATCTACGTAGATAATTATTCCACCACGCAATATATCGAGCTTTGCATATACCATAAAATATGATGAAAGGCAGCTGTTACATGTCTTTGTTTTGCTTCAGCTATCGCACTACTATGTATCAATATACATCAATAGGTGATTAATAAATCGATGGCACTGATTTATTTAGCACGTCTGATCAGCTATTAAGTAGGCAGATACTACGGATTTCCTCTTCTTACGAACCTAGTAAATCATGCCTGCTTCAATTAGTCTCATTGCATTCTTCATACAGGTTTGTTGGTTTATAGTACTAACCTGGTCTTTATTAGTTCACTAAGCAAATCTGCATTTCAATTGAAAACCATGGTAGCTGGTCCTATACGTTGCCTTGATTTCCGGTAGGCATCGGATTGGTTGGGTCTTTTTGCTTCATCATTATTTAATCCGTCAAGTCTTAGAATACCAGAGCTTTAAAAAATCTATTGTGTCTGGCCAGTTGTTTGCCACTGCGAGTCAACTGGTAAAGGAGAATAATATAACTACTACCTGATTGGTGGGACGTCGACTCATCTGTCACATCATGAAAAAAGACGACAGCAATTAAAAGCTATCAAAGTTTGTACAACGGTTACTACACAACTTCGTTACAGTGTCATAACTCTTTACGTCTGCTTTGTAACTTCATAACAAGCCGCAGCAAGATTAACGACAGGCACTAAAATTGCCTTTAGTAAAAGAACACTGTTCTTGTGATATAGAAATAGTACATCTCTAGAAGTGACATACAGTTCTGATTATAAATGTTAACTGTATGGACGCTGATAACGTCCGTTGGGCTACCAATGCCAGGATTAAAGGCGTAACACTGTCAATTTAGCAATTATAAAATACTAACTATGCTCTGCGATGTCACTCGCTTTATTACAAAAAGCAATATCGTGTTTTCTTATGTCTTAAAAAAATGTATAATTTTTAAATCTGAATGGTAGTTCCATATAGTCGAGCGCTCCTCAAATAATTAACTTCTTCAACTTCAAAATATAGATAACTTTGTAACCTAACCTAACCTAACTAAATTAATGAATTTAGAAGCTGACTTGAGTGAAATTAACCGTGCAGTACTTACACCAATTACTCGCTCCTCGTTTATCCATTACACCATCTCAACGAACGGGAATTTATTATTAAGTGTTGGTACCAGACTGGTTCCGTTCTCTTTATTTACGCGGTGCTTAATACGCTGGCATGGCTCCTAACTGATACAGATAGACGGCCCTCAACATGCTGCGTAAACAACCGACAAATTCGACATGTAAAGCTGCGTATACCCTTCAGTGTGCAAGCCAAACAAGACTCCTTAATCAAATATTAGTACTTCGCAGCTATGGTAGGCTTTGACTTAAAGCGTGAGAATTACGCTGAAGCCAATATTCAAAGCCTATCATTTCTAGTCAAGAAATAGAGATGCGCGATTGTCATTCGAAAAATTTCCAATATCTCGAAAATTTTCGAACTTCTCGAAGACTTTCGAACCTCTCGAAAATGTAGAGGCGTCTTTACATGTCTATATCTACAATGTATTATTCTATCTCGCTCTATGATCCGATAAAACGTTGCGGTACTCTAATATGAATATATAGTTCAGGCGTAATGTATTCTAGCAATTGTGCCCGTGATATATAGCACGAAGAATGTTTTGGAAAAATATAGGCGAAGTTCTTAATAGTTTTACTTTTTCTGTCTAAAGAGTTGAAGTCTTATGCCAAAAGTATTATCATATTTAATGCTTAACATCTAGATTTTTATGATAAATATTTTATTACAATAGCGCTTATAAATCTTATTTTATTCATGAACGTTTTTTGTTATATCTGCAAGGTTTTAGGGTTGCTTAGGACGTTAGTTCTTTGCTTAAACTATCTTATTGGTTTCTTGGTTGCTTTTTGAGTGTGATGTGAGATTGAAGATTCAGATTCTAACGCGGGTAATCTATTTAGTTTAGTTTCCAGCGCGTTGTATGTGAGCCTATTTTATCTATTATTACAAAATGATAGAGACCGAAATATAAATTATTTTAGCGCAGCAAAAATTTCTACAGTAAACTAGCAAGCATGCATATGGTTTTACCAACTAAATATAGTTGGTAAAAACATATGCATGCTTGTTGTTAAAATAACGTATGCATGCTAAAATAACGTAGGCCAGTTTAGTACAGGGCCAGTTTAGTACGTCATTTTCACACAGAATTCTGGGCTCTTACTCTTTATGGGCGCACACTAAATACCAAAGTTTAATGTATTTTTTCACAAAGCTATAGCCATAAGAAAATCAGCCCTATATATAAACTGACCCACTGCTCGTCTGCTGGTCATCTTAGTGTAAGAAGGGTTAGGTTCCACCACACTGGCCTAGTACAGGTTAGCAGCCTTTACGTATCTTTGAGGACATTATACAGAACCCTCTGAGATGCAGGTTTCCTCATAATGTTTTTCTTCACCGTAAAGGCGAGCTATAATTAAAAATTTAATAATAATAATAATATTCTACCACGTACACACAACACCATCTAACCCAAACTAAGCAGAGCTTGTACTATGGGTTCTAGACAATGGATAAACATACATATATACATTTTTTTTTGTAAATACATACATATTATACATAGAAACACCCAGACCAAGACAAACATCCATGTTCATGAACACAAATGTTTGACTTGTGCGGGAATCGAACCCGCGACCTCAGGCGTGGCAGTCGGTTACACTAACCACTACGCAATCTAGGCCGACTAATACGCACATAGCTTCGAAAAATCAGAGGATAGCTTCGAAAAGTCAGAGGTACATGCCTTGGGATCTAACTCGAGACCTCAGCGTATCAGTCCAACAGTCTGCCACTAGCTTATGGCTACTAATATATCTGTTGCTAGAATTGTTAACTTACCATTATTCGTCAAAGGAATACATCTTCTAAGCAAGATATTAGGTTCAAATTTTGATCCTTACCTGAAACAAAAAGAGAAATCATATATTAGAATTGCTTACTCGCAAATATGTGAAGTAGGTACGTTGTATTTTGTTATTCTATATTGAAGTAAAGCAAAATAAGATTGAACCACGATTCAAAATGCTATGTTTCACTAAAATACTGTATGGATTTACAATTTGTTCTCTCTCAGATATATCTATACATATAATAAATCTATAGAAGTGTAAATTCTGTACATTGAAAGTATTAAAAAATAAATAGCAGGGGGTGTTACTAGATCGAAACCGAACCCAAAAATGTGAATAAAAAATTTTTGTCTGTCTGTCTGTCTGTTTGTTCAAGCATCACGCAAAAACTACCAGTTCAATTACGATGAAACTTCGTATTATTATACTTTAATATCCTGGGCACCACACTGGGTACTTTTTATCCCGGAAAAGTATATACAATAAAAAACAAACTTAATTTTGCGGTTCAATCCCTAGACACGGTTACTGTACCAACCACAAATAATAAGTCTGTCGCCCTTTATGTCACCCGCAGTCCATTAACGTTGCCCGGTAAATGTAGGGCCGAAGGTCGAATTTGGTTTGAACCATTCAAGCCTATATAAGGTTGGGAGCCTTCTGCGCTCACCCACAGTCCGCGTAAAGTTGTAAAGGCCATCTGAGGCCAACAACTAGCACATTAAAAAAAAAACCCACGCCCTCCATATTTTTTTTGACTGTTGATGCGGACGGACGTGTCGAGCGGCGAGCGTTCGTTCTTATTGACATTTTATAAATTGTATGCCTGCAATTTTAAACCGTGCTTTTCAGCGCGACCTTTTTATTTCAGAACAGTACAGTTAGGCTTTAGAGTTTACTTATTAGGTTTATTTTTATAAGGTGTATATATAGATTTAATTTTAAGGTATAGGTAGTATATTTAATAGGGTACCTAGCTTAGATTAGTTTTCATCATAAATAGTTTTATTTAGGTAGGTATATCATTTTCTCTTTTATTATTATATTTAACTTTGGTATTATGTATTAGGTAATTATAATTAAATATAGATAAAGTAGGTTAATTATTAATTGTAATTCTCTAGATTTTAATATTCGCAATATATAAGTACAATATAGTTACCTACCAGGTAGTCTTAAATATATTTTTTAATACTTTTATCGCGAGCGAAGCCGCAGGCAAAAGCTAGTACATCAATAAAAGTTATGTATTGAAATTACCGACTCGGTATCTTATCAAGATTGACGCCTGTCGCAAGTTTCACGGTCAAATGTACACACAAACTCATTTACTGATAATATGACTGGCATACCTGTAGTCAAAGCTGCTGTAGTATGAAGTCTTGGATTTGACAGGTAAAGTGTTAAGGAGATTTACTGATAAGGAATTGTCAGTACGGAATCTGGAATAGTGTTTGAGAGACGGCAGTAGACTTGTGTCCTATAACCTTAAAACCATAGTTGAAGAAAGGTGTCTGTTTACATATTATTATACATTGTTCAGCTAATTTTACATATTTGTCTAACCTGTGAGATTGTGTACGTTTATACCACGTAGCAGATACGTCTGAGTACATATTTAAAATGCTTAATGAAAAAAGCTAATTTCAATTTGAAAGACATACATACATACATACAATAACGTCTGGATTTGCCTAAAGGCTATTCAATTATACACACCCTTCACCTGCTACGTTTTTAGGTCACTCCTAAGCGGCTTCTAGACTATGGTTGTCCACCGGACACATTTCCAATACCGTACTAAATTCTTATCAGAAAAATCTAATAACCCATCTGCAGACCTGGGAATAGAAAATAAAAAATTTACGGTGTTTAAAAAAAATATTTGTATCCTTCTAGGCTTCTCGTTATAAAGCCTTGGGACCTATAAATATTATATTCGGGCTCTATAAATGTATCTTTAACATACATTAAAGTTACTTTGAGACCATTCATAAATTATTATGACATATCACTCGAGTTTTGTCGCAGACGATAACTACGAGTATAATAAGTCTTTCTATTTATATAACTAATAATAATACATATGATATCAGAGTATTACATACATAACTTATGAAGATTACGATATTATTCGTACATTTCTCTCTGTAAATATAATGTCCCATTAACACAAGAAAATATTAGAAGGTATATTTGATCGCTACGTAATAATATGAACATTGAATAGCTTTTGAATATGTATAAGTAATTACCTTGTGTCGTGTATCTACGTTAGTGACGGGCAATTGCTACGAAATATAAAATTTTAATGCCTATTCGACAATGGATGGATTTCGACCGTGGTTCGTTGTTACTAATTTTAATTCGAAAATTGAGTTGATGATGGTTCGATTGAGTTTCGATTTTTGACGATGCTGCGTATACTTCAAATGTCAGTAATGTCCTTTTTTTAGGTCTGCCGTAATATTCCTGTACCTTTTGTGTCTGTCATACTTCATGATGGGATTATGGAACAGAGGATACAGAAATATTACGTTACGTTACGTATTAATCTCGAAAGAACTGCCTCCGTGGCGTAGCGGTAGTGAATGCGACTGCTGTGCTTAAGGTTCGGGTTCGAATCCCGGGTGAGGCCAACAAAAATGTAGGTTTTTCTGATAACAAATTTCAATACGAGCCCCGAGTTAGGAAGTTGGCGGTGTTAGACACCCCCGTGCCTCGGAAAGCACGTAAAGCCGTTGGTCCGGCGCCTCACTCCGGTCGTGTTGGATTATCCGTCCCATCGGATCATGAGGGTTAGGGAACAGAGAGTGCACTTGTGTTTGCGCACATACTTGTGCACTATAATATCTCCTGCGCAGATGGCCAATCTCCGTTAAGATTGGCTGCCGTGACCGAAAATCGGTCTGGAGGATATTAGAGCTATACCATGCCATAGGCCACGTGAATGATTGAATGGCGGATCGTATTCGTATTGACGTAGGACTTATCCATAAACAAAGTGCATTAGGATATTCGTCATAAATTTGAATATTCCGATTTGTTTTCAGATTCAAATTATTTGTAATTTTTATCGATCCCTTCGCTAATCCTAGTTTTATTTCGGCTTTTGTGGCACAATGTAGCAGGATGATCGCTATTAAGTTAACTAGCCTTTGCGCTCAAACTAGTGACTATGATTCTTTAGCGACCAAAAGTTTTACTTTGACTATCATAAATTGAAATTAAAATACTTTATACCGATTTTGAAGCGTTTATTTTAAAACAGTTTTATTACATAATGTTGAACTATGACACTACTATTATTGAACTTTACCACAATTTAAACTATTTAAATTAATTAAATCTATTATAATATATACGTTGCCACTTTCCCCGACGTTTCGGTTACTTTTCAGCAACCAAGTTCACGGGGAGACTAATATGGTGGTTGTCTCGATGTCCAAAGCGTAGTTATTTCAAAGTACCTACCCAAACTTAATTTAATTGTTGGCGTTACTTTGTGTCTTGAATGAAAATAATACATTTGACATTAACTTCATTTACATGTATTGCAATATGCACTATACCAATTCTCGGGTTCTAAAAACTAAATGAAACATGGGCTAGATTTTAAATCTAAATCCATGCTACTAACTGTGAGAACTGAACCAAAAACCATTAGGTGTTTTAAGCGACGCCGAAACCAAAAGACAAATGAACAGATAGACGTGAATGCTTCACTTCAGTACCTACTAACCACCTTCAGAGTAGACGATTTTAAGATAATAACGAGTCTCTGTATAAATACAGCCTCTTTAATGTTTTATAATCTTATATCTAGGAAAACATATCTAGAGCTCGTAGATATTTTAAGAAAGAATTTAAATTATTAATATGTCTTAAAATTCCAAGGTAAGCAAGGAAAAATAAAGTACTGTCTTGTTGCTTCCGTGGAATAAGTTTGCGTTTATGTACAAGGACTTTTGTGAGATCACGAGTTCGATACCTGATTTCACATTTCCAGTTCAAAGAACTCTACCAATCTACTATTCACTTTGTCATGATACGGCATCATGCAAAACAATATCTCCGAAAAAAAAATGTAGTGGTATAGAATACTCTCATTGCGTCAGCTTTATTGGAATCTGTTTAAGGATTTTATCGCAATTTATTTTAATGTGCCACCGCTTGGTATCCAATGATTTAGTTGGTCAAACTCAAGTAAAAACAAAACATAGCAACACCTCATGATACTTTGAGCTCATTCTGCGTAAATAAGTAATCCAAGAATTAAATTATGTTCGGGTACTTTAAAATAACTACATATTAAGACAATGAGACGATCTTAGTCTCCCCGTGACTTTGGTGAAAAACAACCGAAACGTTGGGGAAATAGTAAATTTTAATAGTTAAAATAGTAATAGATTGAAGTTGAAATAACCTAGAAGGCTTTTTAAAATGAACCGCGACCAAATCCCTAAGCAGTAGTTTAATTTAATTACACATTCGCATAAACGTAGAACAATATTATATGATTCCATACTAGTACTAATAATATTCTTACAGTAATCACAACTGCTATTATCAGTACATTTATATTATATAAGTATATCACATGACTAAAATATAGTGTTTACATTGAAAACACGTTCCTAGGCTCTCTCGTCTCTACATAGAGACTGTACCAACATAATTGTCTCTACTATAGATTCTATACATAATGGATGGGTAGTTGCAACAGCTGACAATCCACGCTGTGGACTTTGAGGTAGAGCCGCAGTGACAGAGATGCTTACGATATCTTATGATAGGACGGGTAACGCTCCATTTAAACAATCATTATGTTAAGTATACTAATATAATAAGAGATTACTACTCGGACTTATTTTTTAATAATATGTATGTTATTGAGGGGCTATATAACATTACGCTACGAGCCACAGGAGCGAAGCAGTAATCCTAAACGTGTGTGAAATCGCGGGGAAAAGCTAGTGTATTATAGAAGTTTCGTAGGCACATTGCCAGTATCTAAACCATAATATAATATTGATATCATAAAATAGTAAACACCAAAAGTTGCGTGTACTCAATATATTTATTCGCTCTGGAATGGAATGGTATTTTCCTAGTATTAAATTTCTAACTGCAAGATGTGACATTTATCGTTATGTTCGACATCCAATAAAATTTAGAACGAGCTTTTAATTATAAAAATTTGTTATAAAATAATTACAATAACGAATCTATATCACATTATATTTTTTTACATTTACCGTTATTTTTCATATAAGTAGTTACTCGTGTCATTTGACTAACTGTAACTTTTATAATATGAAAATAACGGTACAAATTGCCTCTGATAGGTATTAATATACTATTGCCTGATATCAGCTATCGGAACTCAGCCTAGCAAGCAACATCACCCAACCTGTTACCAGTATCCTTCTCTTTGTTTACGAGAAACACAATACTTCGGTCCTCCAAAATAACACAACACACCAAAACGCCCGTACTACAACTATACCTCAAAACTAGAGCGTTTGCTACAAGAGCAAACTAAATAGAGAACATTATAACGGTGATCGTTGTATGAACATTTACTTCAAGTATGAACACCGCCGGTATCGGTAAGTAGACGATAACGGTAACTTACAAGTAACGGTATCGTACGAAACCATTCAAGAGATAACGCTTATTGTTACGATCTAACTTCAAGTCGTTATAGCTACCTCTAACCCGTGGGTTCGCCTTCATGTATTTTAATGTATTACCTGGAAAAATTTTGGCAAGTACGCAGGCTGAGTAATCTTTTGGATGTAGAGCTTGCGTCTTTGGGATGATAGTTTGAACATGTTATCGATTTTGTCGATGTGTTACGTTTTTTATGATTTTAAACGCTATGGCTAACAGTTGCTTAGCCAGAATCTCGCAAACTTCTTAAAGTCTTTATTATATACTCTACCTCTATTGGAACTGCATTGATTTCGTAATGGGCTAATATTTGCATTACGAATGCAAAAGTTGCTAGAAAATTTAAAGCTGTTGAAGAATCTATGTCACTTAAAAGTGGCATTGTAAGGCAAACTGCATTTAGCTGTATGTGCTAATGCGTTTAAAACGGCAGTGTATGACACAGGGTTGAATAAATTATCTGATGTACGGAAGAAATCTTCTCTATTTTTTGGTGATGTAAAACAAAATTGTTGTATTCCTACAACAATTTTGTTTTACATCACAATTACCATCCAATGCTACATTTGCTTGCTATCAAATTAAACATACCCGCCTACAAAAAGTCAGAGCTTATCACTGCTTGTCTCATTTATAGAAAATTTAATATTATTCTGAATATGATACAAATATATACTGGAACGAAAACACACAAATATACAGCACTGATCATAGTCATAAAAATATAAAAGAGTATATCAAAAACACTATGAAACATTTTTATATCAATAAATACAGATTGTAGCAAGCAAACGTGAAAATAGAATCTGAAATCGTTTAGAAAACTGAACCAGAAATTCAAAATGAATATAAAGACAAATATATACAAGAACGTATACAAGTACCTCGAATTCTTGAAGATACAGATTCATTTGTATGTGCGTTTCGTCGTAGTGGAGATAACCTCGGAATGGTAATCACTTATGAAACAATCAATTCATAGTGTGATCGGACTTGTAATGCATTGTACTGTTGAACGTTTTGGGGGAAAATAGTTCCAGTATTTTCTTCGAAGCTGAGATAGAATAGGGATGTTTCCGTAACGTGAATATATCGATACTTTTTTATCAATGATTCGGGGTAAATATTTTGTTTAATTTTTTCATAAACTATAATAATATCCGATCTCTAACGTCGGGGATAGTGTACATATAAATAAACAAAAGTAATATTAAACTAGTTATAAGTTACACATGTTACAATGAACCGGCAGCGGGACAGTTTAATACTGGGCTGATATTATTATAAAATAAAAACCAAAAATATATTAATTCATGTAGGTCACAAAGTTACACTTATGATCGTCAAAGATATAGGTATATAGTTACAAGATGTGGTATTTTATATGGCAATAGTCTTCAGTCTTAAAACATTGTTAAAGAATACATAGTTCTGTAGAAGTCTAGCTAGTTAAAATAATAATAAAATAAAATTATAATGTTTTAAAATGTCTGTAAAAATATTAACAAACGTCAGATAAACAACAGCTGATCAGAATCTGTAAAAAAAACAACTGTTGTATAAGCCAGTTCCAATCTATATCAGTCAATCAATATAACAAAGGTCAACTGTAAATTGTACCTTTATATAAAATTCTCAGACTCATTTAAATGATAATAATTATGCAAGAATACCTTTGATGCGAAGAAATATGAAAACATCTATTAGAATATGGTAATCTTGAACAAAATTATATAACAGAAATACGAAAATATATTTCAGAAACGGAACCAAGATTAAAATCGTAATTTTCGTGCACATTAAAATTCAAATGTACATCAACAATTCAAAATAACAAAAAGCAAACGCGCAATTTGCGTCAAATGAACAAAACTGGTCGAATAAAATAAATTAATATTTGAAACATCAGAGCACTCGCACCAATTATTGAGGAAATTAACCAAATCATCGGAATCCATTCTCGTCCCACAATTTGTATTAATTGAAAAAAGTTTTTACGCGCCTCCGTCGAATTGTTTCGCAGAGATTCTGCGAGAGTGGCGCCATTTTAATTTGCAAGCAATTTGTATAAAAATTAAATGTTTAACGTGCTCACTAATGGGGCAGACCAGATCTGAGGGGGTCGAAATCGCTCCTACTACGTGAATAGGGGCGGGCTGGATGCGAGTGATGAACAAAATATGATTTGGTTATTAACATCGTCGTCGCTTC
Organism: Catocala sponsa; assembly: GCA_963564715.1. Classification (NCBI taxonomy): domain Eukaryota; kingdom Metazoa; phylum Arthropoda; class Insecta; order Lepidoptera; family Erebidae; genus Catocala; species Catocala sponsa. The sequence continues at coordinate 13,212,843 of OY751352.1, forward strand.
ATTTGTTTTATTTCCGTCTACATACTTTTTGTCGCGAGGCGACATGAATTTGTTCTCCCCTTGTGTCGTTCTGCCTTTGCCGGCTCTATTGCAAGGCGGTTCATTTCGTAACATTGTACGGGTAATTTGTATCTTTGTGCGTTTAAATAATTTTGTGCCTCATTTCTGTGATGAGTTTTTTGCAAACTTTATGGATTAAAACTTGGTTCTCTTTTGTTGCTGTACATTTAATAAAACATTTTCTAGATGAATATCTTCATTTATAATTTACTAGTTTTCACCCGCAGCTTCGCTCGCGTAAATATAGGTTAGGTTAGGTTTGCAACAGTTATTTTTTCTGGATGAAAGGTACCCTATGTCCTATTCTGTACCCCTGATAACGTGTATGCAAAATTTCATGTTGATCGGTTGAGTAGTTAAGGCGTGAAAGCGTAACAAACAAACAAACTCATTTTCGCATTTATAATATTAGTTAGGATTCTACGAACAACTCTCACTCTGTAATATTTATTCATATTTAAATATAAACTCTAAAAACGATGTACACATTTAGTTAAATGAATATCTATCAAACTGATTGTATTACGCAACTACTTGAATTAGCCACTTTTAATTCTCAACAAGTGTTATGCAGAATACCTGGAGAACATCTACAGGCTACAACTAATTTATAGCATCTCATATGTTATTGGCGAGAACAAATCTTTATGAAACGAGATCATATTAATTATTAAGATACGAAGAACATTTATATTTAAAACTGGCTAAATTAATTATTAAGATAGAACGAATAACTACTAAATTTAAAACAGCTATTTTTGGATCAGCCATATTTGATGTACCGCCAACATTCTATTAATAAAGTATAACACAAAGTCGATGTTTCTGATTTAGTTTTGTGCAGTTCTATACTAGTGCTCATTAGGAATAATCCTGGTTAGCATAATTTTGTTACATCTACATTTTGCCAGATATGCATTTAGCACCCAGGCAATTAAAGAATTTCTTGATACCAAATCCAAACACAGGTCGAACTCGAAGATCGAACCCAAAACCTTAAGCTCAGCAACAGCATTTGCGTTGCGCTAACAAAGTCTCTAGATAAAAAATTGATTTTCGTTCATACGCTCAGTAGATAAAAATATTTCAAAGCCATCCACAATTTTGATTCCAAATAAGAAAAAACCTTAAGACACGCGATGAAAAACAAATACTTCAACAATTCGTACAAACCGTTCAACAGACCAAACGTCGAATATTTTTACGTTTCAATACATTCAAATAATACAGACATCAAAACAGCGACACCCTCTCAATATGAATAGCGTTGATTGATATGTACGTATTTGTACTGTGTGAACAGGGTATCATCCACCAAGTCAATTAACAAGCAACTCACAATAAAACGATATAACACTGAATTGCGACGAGGGTCGAAACGGCCCCCGATGACAACCAGATAAAACATAATATATCGGTGCGTTTTTTAATAGCCGCAAAGGGTTCGCCGCCGGCGGATTCCAGTCGATACTGAGATACTGGAAAATTGGATTTTTGATAAAAACGGTGATTCGGGTCCGTTCGACCGACGGGCCCTTGAAATATTTGCAGCTAGCTTGTGATGCGATACTCGCCCGACCTCAAATTAAATGTGGACGATTTATGGTTAAACTTACCCATTCTCCGGTTCAGATAAAAAGTTTCATATCTCATTCAGATTTAGTGAACATTTCGAAAATGTAGTACTCTTTTATTTTTCAGAGATAGCCAAAAATATTTGTTTCTTATTATAACAAAAAAGAACAGCGAAAGTTTAGTGAGTACACAAATGAATTGCAACGCAGATATCTCGAATTCGATCCCAGAATATGCACCTCTATCTTGTCGAAGTTATGTGTATATTAAACAATTAGTAACTTTAATAGTCAAAGAAAGCAGCGCGAGGAAAGTTGCATATCTGAGAGTGGTCCAAAATATTCCTGAAGATATGAGAAGTCTGCCAACTTGCACTCTGCTAGCATGGTGGACTATGACTGAACCCTTCTCATACTTACTCGTAGAAATCTGTTTATAAACTGATTGGCTAACTGACTTTCATACCGTTTAAAAAGTGATAGTGATAGACTCTTGCATACAAAGGTAAATACCCATAAGTAGAACATCCATGCAGCCAGCAATATTAAACAAGACTACTATATACAGATCAACTTACATCTGCTAGAAATCGCGTGTGTCTGCAAAAAATACGAAACAGAAAAGTGCAAAGCGTTTCTTCAATTTAAAAATTCAAGTTATTAAAGTATTCAGTGAAAGAAACAAATTTACAAATGGCTTTAGTTTAGTGAAATGAGAAACTTGTGTTTTAATATTCTGAGGACGGAGCGGACGTAACATGAATTAACAATGACTACTTTGTACTACTCAAAAACGTCTATTAAAATGGCGGAGGCGTTTCAATTTAAAACAGATTAGACCAGCACTTCGCAAGGCATGTCTAAAATGGTGGCAATGTCGCCGTATATTAAACTACCGTTGAAGTAATTTTATTATATAGTTTCATCACAGAACGCCATTATGCCTAGTATTCGAGTTCGATACCCACATGGGGCAAAAAAATGTGTGATTCATAAAGTTATTTTTAGTCTCAGTGTTCTTTGGGTCCATTGTTAAATGTTTGTTAAGTACCTAGCAGATGTCAATAAGGTTCAGTTCTACCTCATTGAATCAGAAACATAAGTTTGCATAAGTTGAATATTTGGGGTCGATCGTGAGATCTTGATTTTGAATCTCAGTCTACAATGGACGCAAGCCGCGAACGGCTTATATCTGAAATCGGGAATACTCTGGATAAAATATCCAAATAGGGAAGACTAAAAAATGTTGTCATGTTTAACCCAGCTAAGACACAAACCTGCGCGTTCACCGCTAAGAAACCCCCATTCACTGTGTCTCCACGACTCCAGAAAACGTATCTCACCATCTCCAAAGGTATTGGAATCCTAGACCTCGATATCTCAAGTGATATACAGTACCGCACTTATTTAGAGAGCAAGGTCAAGCTGGCTTGCAAAAAGCTTTTTTCACTGCGAAACAAAGACTGCTTCTATATAAGTCGCAAGTCCGGCCTCACATGGAGTACTGCAGTCATCTTTGTGCAGGAGTACCAAAATACCAGACGCGGTACAGCCTTGAGAATAATTGTCAATGAGTCTTGAGAATAATAATGTCGATGAGCCACTAAGTTTCAAAAGGGACTTTGCCTCCCATTGTGTATACTACCGCTTATATAATGGATTGTGTTCTGATGAGTTGTTTGAAATGATCACTTAGCTACTTTTTATCATCGCACCTCTTGCCATCGGCAGGGATTTCTTTCTCACGCCTTACAACTTAATTGGTGCTGCACCAAGCGCTTCCAAAGGAATTTTCTCCCGCGGACGCGGGTATTGTGGAATGTACTGCCGGGATTTGCCCAAAAGACTACAGTATGGGGTTCTTTAAACATGGCGTTAAAATGTTTTTACAAGGTCGGCAACGCACAAGTGATGCCTCTGGTGTTGCAGGCGTCCATAGGCTACGGTGACCACTTACCATCAGGCAGGCCATATGCTTGTTTGCCACTTTAGTAGTATAAAAAAAAATATTGACGGTGTTATAGTGTATATATATGTATATAAATTATATAAAATATTTCACAAAGTCATTTTTAGTTGCAGCATGGAGTCTAGAACTGTGCCTGGTAAACGTCAATGCATACACCATATTACGTGAAACTTTACATGATAAATAACCGCTGACTACAGAGATATACACGAATAAGCTCACGTGCTTTAGATCTATCTAAATCAACACCAAGCAAACAAACTGCTAAGATACCAACCAAGCAATCAGTACAACAATCTAACTTAAGAAAATTAATTTGACACAGTTTTAACAGCAAAGGGAAAACAACATTTCCTACATTGCAGAGACACGCGAGTCGTGAACAAAGTATGCATCGTGTCGTAATAAGTGTCTTCGTGGTGGCGGCTTGACGTATGGGGCATGGGCACAAACGATCCGGCGCAGCTGGCGACGGGCTGGGCGTGACGTCACTTGTGTATTGCACTTGTTCAGATTATGAGATTACGGTAAAAGCTCAATTTATAAGCCGCTGGAGACAGTTTATGGTTTCCTTTTGTTTCTGCTATAAAGAAAGAAATAAAAGACAAGCTTTATTTTAGCGCGCAAACACTTGCATACCTACTTTCCTTGAAGATGTGGGCAGAGATAGATAGAGATATTTTTACACAAACATTTCACCAGCGAGACTAATGTTAGGTACCATATATTGATGATACCTGACATTAGTACATCTTCATGTCTAATTCTCTGAAGATGAAGGCAGATAGAAGGTATATTCCACCCATTGATTTGTTTATCTGTCCCATTGCCATTCGATCCCCACACGGCATTTGTATGATCCACAAATCCACAGAGGTTGTTCCGAGTCTGGGTGTCCTTGTGTGTCCATGCTGTAAAGTCCCCCGCTAAACAGGATTTAGTCATAGTGTAGGCTCTGTCTTCTTATAATTTATAGAAGCCACGGTCAAAGTTACTTATTAGTTATAGTTTTACTTAAATGTATATGTCGGCGCAAGTCCGTATAACCAATTATTTTAATACATCAATTTACCTCTAATTGACTTATAATCAGGTCTCTATTTATTTACTAAGATTATTTCATGATTACCACATTGTTTATGTGAGATTTACCAGTTATTGCTTAAAATGAGTTGTAATGGTTTGTTGTTGTTCGAGACGACAGACTTAAACTCATTATAATCTAAACATTAATTTTGAAGTAATTAAGCAACTGCTAAATTCATAACTTGATTTTTCAGCAATAACGAATTGATTTCGGAATATGTCGGCGCAAGTCCATGTAAACAATTATTTTAATACATCAATTTCCCGCTGATTGACTTATAATCAGGTCTCTATTTTATTTACTAAGATTATTTCATGACTACCACATTGTTTATGCGATTTTTACGAGTTATTGCTTAAAATAAGAGTTGTAATGGTTTGAGACGACAAACTATTACTCATTATAATTTAAACATTCATTTTGAAGTAATTAAGCAATTGCTAAATTCATAACTTGGGTTTTAAGCAATAACGAATTGATTTCTAGATATTTTGGTTGAGTTCAAAGTATTTCGAATACTTTCAAGTTCAAGATTAAATTGAAGAGTCAAACAGTCGATTATTAAAACATTTGAATTGAAATTAAAATGTTCTAAATATTAAAAATGGTCTGTTGATTTTTGTAAAGAATTAACGTAATTAAATTAGCTATTAAGGAAGTGTGTGTTAAAATAATAGTGAAATATTGTGATTGTGTATTGACCTCCCAACGCTCGCCATCTTGAGCGCGTTTGGCAAAGTCAAGCATTCTATTACGAGTCCTCACAGAGGCAAGATCTCTTCACAAATTGTAATCTTGTAAGTACTAAATTTAATATTGATTTTTACTGTGTTGCTTTACATAGTTAAGATTAAGATTGTGCGTAAGAATTATAAGTTATTTATTATATAAAGCGTGTTTCATTACTTTCTTTATTTGCAATGAGTGATCCATCTATTAAGAATAGTGACGTCAGCTCAGCTGACGTCACAACTTTTAAAAAACCCTGCTGGAATCGATGATCCGTTATATATATTTCGTACTGTATAACTTATGACGATAATTAATAAAATAGTAGATTTTACCCGCGGCTCAGCTGGCGTCAATGTAGATCATGTCAATATTTTATTTTTTAGGAACAGTACGTTTTCTAGATGAAAGGTACTGCATGTCCTTTTTGTGTTTCTGAAAAAGTGTATGCAAAATTTCATGATGGTCGATCAAGTAATTAAGGCGTGAAAGCGTAACAAACTCACATTCGCATTTATAATATTAGATAGGATTGTACTTCATTAACAGAAATCACGGATAAGCTATATTTTATTGTGTAGCTTTCGTATGACGATAATTTAACCTGTGACGTATGTAATCTAATATTGTATATATGTCCAAAGCAACGAATATCCTACATAAGGTACAGCAGAGCCAATGTAAAGAGTACTTTGGATAGACTCTGAGCGATCTGGACAATACACTATCCGGCAGAAAATTTAATTGCTTTAACATTTCTGTGTAGCAAATTGCATCTGTTGTAGTTTATGATGCTTACAATTTGATCGCAAAGCATCTCTAAAATTATATTATTTCTAAATATTCTAATACTTGACATTACAGTATAAATCTAAACAGCGCAATAATAAGCAATTTCAAATATTATGGTTAGTAACAATAAATAAAATTAGTTTAGAGAATCATATTAAATATAATTAATAGATAATGCAATAATTAAATTAATTAAGAACATAGGTACTATATACCCAAAAAATTTTTGAAATGGTCCTATAAGTTTAATTATATAAGTAAATAAACAAATATAAGCATGTAATAAAATATTTTCAAACACTAATAAATAGCTTAAATAATTTTTTATAATAATTTATTAATATAATAAAAATATTAAGGGACAAGCCCTCTTCCTCTCTCCTAATATATTTAGTATGCTGTGCCCAACAGGGTCCACAATTGATACTTAGCTATAAGTCTATCATCTATTATTATTACATATTACATTGTGGCAAAGCAATACAAATTTGAATTTGAATTTAATTTAATTTTCATTTTCTAAACACCAAGATTTATAATGGTAATAGTTATGTAAACAATCCCTTTTCAAACGATATGCACTAGAATTTGAATTATATTTGAATATGTTGAGAGTGAGGAAACCTGCATGTCTGAGAGTTCTCCATAATATTCTCGAAGATATGTGTCTGCCAACCCGCACTGGGCCAACGCGGTGGTTTATGGCCTAACCCTTCTCATACTGAGAAGAGGCCTGTGCCCAGCAGTGGGACAGTTTAATACAGGACTGATATTATAAACTCTCAACATATTATGTATGTATATATACAGGGTGTAAGTGACGGTTCACCGAAAACTGAAATACTAGCTTCGGACCATCATTCTGAGTTGGAAAACGTAGGAATTTTCCACCGGAAAATTATCGAATTTTCTTTCAAAATTTCACATTTTTCTAACTGATTATGATTACATAATGAGTAAACGACCCATTATACTAAATAATATCAATAAAAACTACATAATACCGAAAAACAGCTATGTAATCCAAACATACAAAATAAACACAGTTGAACTAATCAGCTGATCTTGCGCGGACAAGGCAATGACCAACGCAAAAAAGTTTTTTTACGCACCGGCAATAGTGTGCAGTGTAAAAACCCGCCCGCATCGTACCTACTACCACTGAACTAGGGAAGATCTATGATCAATGATCGATATCGAAAAAAGCGGTATAGGTTAATAAATAAAATAGTTGTTTTCCTTTTAAAAGTAAAGGTTACATGAACGTGTTAGCACTATTTATTATTAAATTAGTCACGTAGATTGAAAAGATTGTAAGGATTAAAGTAGCCTGTAATTAAATGTTATACTACTATCACTTTACAATACCCATTTGCATTTTAAATGTAAAAAAATATTAATTGTTTTGATATTTCGTATCGTAAATGTACATGTATGAGTTTATTTAATCACTTTTAATAATAATTAATGTAAAAGACCATGTAATTGTTTTAAAACAAAGCTTTTTGTACACAGCGATTCATACAATGTAATGTAATCTAGTAAATCTTTACTTAACTGTTAAAATACAAAACTGTAACAAAAATTTGTTAATAGAATTAGCCATAAACAGTTTATTACTATGTATAAGTATAAAATTAATCGATAGCCGATAACTCTCATAAAAATATTTTATGAGAGTTACCGACTATGGATTTATTTAATTAGATAGATGTATCTCATCCCTGTCTAATATGACTACAACTGCAAAAGAAATTTATTTTTGAATTCTTTAGTTCGGTCGCGCTACTGTCAGGAATCGGAAGTACTTGACGTAATCTCTCGTATTCACGAGTGTTTACTATTTTGTGTACTAAATTGTGTTTATTTACTGTGTTCATAACATTTTGTTAACGTTTTTGTTTTGTTTATAACTTTTTTGTGTAACTACAAAGTTGTGTTTGTACCTAATAAATAATGAGTCAGCCATTTAGTGCACGTGAATATGGACAAATGCTCATGGCATACGGGGAGGCACGAGGCAATGCTTTGTTGGCGCTTCGCATTTACATCCAGCGGTATCCTGACGCTCGTCACCCTATGGACAGTCGTGTGATTTCTCGTACGTATCAACGAGTACTGGATAATTTACACATAGTACCGCATCAGGAGGGTTCCAGCAGGCCGATTAGAGTTTCCACTGAGCGGATAATTCTCGATGCCGTTCACCGTAATCCACACCTTGATACGCGAACCACCGCTAAACTTCTGCGCCGTAACCACGGAACTCGCCTATCGCACTGGACTGTGCATAAAATTTTACGCAGAGATCGACAACGGCCGTACCGTATTCATAAAGTGCAAGCTCTCGTGCCTGGCGATCAAGTTCGGCGTATAGCATACTGCAGGTGGTTGATGAATCAGCAGCGGCAACATCCAAGTTTTATATCCCACATAATCTGGACTGACGAATCCACGTTTACTCGGAATGGCATGTGGAATCGACGTAACTCGCACGTTTGGGCGCGAAGTAATCCACATGCATCCCAACAAACGGGTCACCAAACGCGTTGGTCAGTAAACGTATGGGCGGGGGTCTATAACAACAAAATTTTAGGGCCTTACTTTTTACCGGAGCGCTTGAACGGACCCCGATACTTGGATTTTCTACAGCAAGACCTGACAACTGTCCTGGATGAGTTACGCGTTCCAACCTTGCCGCAGAATGGGATCAAATGGAAGATTTGCCGCTTGCTCAATTACCTCAAATTTGGTTTCAACACGACGGTGCGCCACCGCATGTCGTGCTCAGAGTGCGCCAATATCTTGACGACACATTTCCTCGGAGATGGATTGGGCGATTCGGGCCCCACTCGTGGCCAGCCCGCTCACCTGATTTAACACCGCTGGATTTTTATTTTGTGGGGCTATATCAAGGAAAAAGTGTTCGTCAGTGAGTGCACTACTGCGGACGAAATGCGGAATCGTATAACGGCAGCATTTGTAAAGTTGAAAGCTGACATTATCGCAGACCCCTCCATGATGCCTCGCCTTCACGCCGAAACACTCAATTGTGCGCAAGTTTGTGAACAAGTTGGAGGCAGCCATTTTGAACCATATCTTATGAGGCCCGCGAGATCTTAAGGTAAGGTTTAATTACTTTTACAATTTACTGTTAATTCAAAGAATTTATCGTAAATCACACTACCTTTTTATTTTATAAACACATTTGGCTTTCTGTTTTTACCTACACAAACATTAACGAAATGTGCGTATAAGAATAATTTTATAAGACGTTATTCAGTTTATTCAAATTTTTTGTAAGTACAATAATAAAATTGTACAATCCGATTGTTAGTCACAACGTTTACATTATTATTGTAGTAGATCACTAAAATAGGTGATCCGGGCTCCGTCAGACAATGTGAGCACGCGTAGCGTTGGTGCGCGGGAAGCGCGATACGATAGCGCGGGCGGACACATTGCATTGGTAGCGATACATTGCGTAGTGTAAATTACAATGTACTAGCATAAAACTTTAATCGTACGTTTCATTTTTGAATTGACATTTCCATTTAGTTGTGTACTTATGGACAAACGATTGTGCAACGTTTTCGGTACACCGTCCCTTACACCCTGTATATGTTGAGAGTACTTCATGGATGGATAATTAGTTTAAGTGGTTTGTGTCGCTGAGTGTTGTGGATTCAATCCACACTCGAGACACAAAATAGTTGTCCGAGTTCAGACCGGACAACTATTTGTGAATTTCATCCAAACAGCCACTCAAAGAACACTCAAGTATTCTTTGTGTCCGTTGTTGCAATGTTAGTAAAGTATCAGGATTTACTTCTTGGCTGAGAGTAGTCTTAAAAAAAGGAAAATAATGCATTGCTTAAGTCCTTGCGCCGCGTCTTGACCATGCATTCCAATATAACTCGAATGCACCTAGGTGCATCTCTATATTAAACTTAGCTTAACCCTTGATAGCTAACCTTCTAATGTACCCAATTTAAGCTAACCATCCGTCGAAACAACGTGGTGTTTGAAAACTATATTAAAAAAAAAAGTAAACTTAATCAACCTGTTGTTTTCCATTAAAGTTGATTAATAGAATGAACAATAAAAATACGTTTTGCGAATTGACCTTATTTATTTACTTTTTATACTAGAATAATTTTTCTTAGACCTTTCTTTTTCTTGTAGTGACACTTCCCACGTCTTTCTTTTACGGTTTTCTCCTCTTGAGGAAGTTGATAACTCTTCTGCATAAAGCTTGGTCTGATGGCTGCTGGTCTTGACTGCTGGTTGGTGATTGCAAAAAATAAAACAAAAATACTAAAGCTAACCTCCGTTGAAACGACGGGCAAAGTTACGTATCTCAAAAACTATGGCACTTACCTATTCGATGCGTGCGCCACTGCAACGACCTCACCGGCGACTGAATTGGTTTAAAGAGCCAAGACGTTCGGACGCGTCGTTAAAAAGATACAGTGATATTACTTCGCACTGCCCGTCGATTCGACGGAGGTTAACTATCTAGGGTTAAAAATAATTTACCTGATGGCCTGAAAAGCAGGCCTTCTACAATGTATGAACGCATTTATTGAAACTCTATATTTATATTTTATATCTTGTGTTAAGAACATTAAATAACAATAATTATTATCATTTTTCCTTAGATTCATTAGTATGAATCCGAGGAAAATTGACGACGCATACTGGGCTGTGATGCAGTGGCGTAGCGTGTCAGCTGCCCGGGGTGGCAGACAAGCTTGCCGCCCTCTTATTTAAGAATTTCAATTAGACTATATGTAATACGGTAATTCTACGGAACTTTTCGGTAAGAACAGCTGTTATGATTATTGTGTATTGTACAGTTCAAATATTTACAAAATATTATTATTATTTATTATGAAATTTTGCCGCCCCCTAAAAGTGCCGCCCCGACTACGCTACGCCACTGCTGTGATGTCCCCCTACACGGTGTAATGTGAACTATCACATACGTATTTGTAAAATTTTCGTGCGGTATATATCTCTACCGCATACCAGCGCACGTGTTTCCTCAAAAGCCTCCATACTTTACCGAATACGATATACGGTACAAAACTAGAGGACAGATTATAGTCTATATTTGATATTTTGATATTACCAATGTTTACAAATAAATATTTCTAATTTCTGATTTCTGTCTTATGTTTACGCGAATGTTGTACACTGAAATTAAACACTTTATACGGATTTTATCGCGTTGTTTATTTTTACTTTAAGACACTTTTATTACATAATTTTGAAACTCTAACACTACTATTATTAAATTTTACTACAATTTAAGCTATAAACTTAAAAATAAAAAGTTTTAATTAATTTAAATAGCTTAGCTTGGCTTATTTTAGCACAACTGTTATCCCACTAGGTGAGTAATATGTAGCTAAACAACACATAGGTACTTGCTATTCAAATTGTTTTTTTTTTATTTATTGAGATTTTTCTCTCTGAGCTTGGAGACTTCTCAAATCGACTTGATCGCTTACAAATCGAATTAAAGTAGTCGCCTTAACACTATTAGGGTAACACTAATATACTTTAATTGCTATGCTGATCCTTCACAATGCGTATTTACAGATATCACATTGCAATGTTTTCATACTTCTAAAAGCATTGTTTTACATAGACTCTATTCACATTTATTTAAACTGTCAGAAAAAGAAAATATATTTTAAATATATATGCATTTTCAAAATTTACTCAAATATAAACCACAGAATTTTGTGGTTTTGCTTTGCAATTTTAATATAAAAACTCTGAATCTTGGCAGCGCGACTTTACGACAAAATGTACTTTAATAAAAACAAGAAAATATTGCATTTTTCACAGTGTCTAGATTGCCAGAAAAGTGAACATTTTAGATATTATAAATTTAAACAGGAGAGTAAATTTTTGCGTATCAGTTTAGTCCAATAGCTTACGTAAAATTGCATGACTACTGACAATCGTATCGTTTGAGATGCAAACAATAGAAAAGCTATAAATCAGTAGCAAAACAATGTAATATTTTAACCTAGTAGGAGACCATTGGACTGCCACGTAGAAGTCTCTAGTTAGATCCCAAGATACACATCACTTTTTGTAACTATGTACATATTAAATAGTTAAATATCTCTCGCTTTCACTTCGTAAGTAAACCTGCTTATCCGAGAATTCTTTATGATGTTCTCAAAGATTGTCGAAGTCTGCAAACGCACACTGTCCCTGCGTGGTGGGCTATGGCCGAACCCTTTCTCACACTGAGACGGAACCGTGCCTACCAGCGAAACAGTTAATGATATTATTACGATATACTACTTATAACTTTTTCTAACCTAGGAGGTTATTAAGCGATGTATGTATGCATTTTAATTATATTATATCACTTTCGGACAACCTTGAAACCAAAACATAATCAACTTTTCCCAACATATGCATCCCTTTCGTTATCTATATATTATATTCAACCGCAGTCAAACCTTTATATTTTTCCAGCACCTTTGTGTAAGGTCCTTTGTTAAGTTGTCGTAGGGTCGTGTTTTGGAGTCGTATCTTTATAGAATCGGATTACGAATCGAAATGCTAAAGATCCCATGATTCCCTGAAACATCCCTGATTATCTCAAATGATGATGCAGGAGTTTAAGTGGTTGCCTTGCAATTGCTAGTGCGCCGAGTACTATATATTCAATGCCCACATGAGACAAAAAGTATTGACTTAACGCTTATGAAATCATTTATTAAGCCCAATAGGTAATAAGGTCGGATTTCTTGTCTTGAACATTGTTCTGTCGAACCTAGAAATATTTAGTTAAATCGAGCTTAAAGCTTAACATCATTGACTACACGTATGGCGTCGTGGATTAGGTAGTACTCTTGCTATTGCCACGGTGCGGAATGTTCTAGGTTCAATCCTAACACTGGACTAAAATTTGTGTTCCACAAATAGTTGTGCTGGGTATGTGTGTATTGTTTGAATGATTCTAAAGTCTCTCGCGACACATGACAAATAATTTAGCAGAAATTGTCTTTTTAAAAAGACAGGCTTTTTAAAAAACTAATATTATAAATGCGAGTGTGAGTTTGTTACGCTTTCACGCCTTAAGACTGCGCCTAGCGAAATGTGCCAAAACAGGCGGTCATAGTTAAGTGAATAAAATCAATATCTTTTGTTTAATACAAATATAAAATATATATTTACCATAAAAATGAATGTATTTACAACTACTCCGTGTAAAAAACTTAAAATAATTAATATTTTCACCTACAAAATTACGTAAATTTGCAAGAAAAATGCAAAAACGTAAGCTCGTGTTACGTGATTTTTAGATTATAACAGTAGAAATCTATCCTATTTTACAGCTTAAACGAAACATAAATTTGTCCGTCCCAAATATTTAAGTTATTGGTTGACAACAAAGATACACATTTATCAAAAAAGCATTTCGAATCCTACATACAATTTTAATATGGCGACCGCTCGCCGATTTGAATAAGCGCCACACGAGCTCTGTCATTATCTGTCTTACACTCGGCGCAGTCTTAACTACTCGACCGATAATCATGATATTTCGCATAGACTTTGTCATAGGTACAGAATAGGACATAGGTATCCTATGTCCTATTCTGTACCTATGTATGATCTAGAAAAATAGTATCCCGAGGAATAAAACTTTATTGACAAATTCTATATTAATGCAAACGAAGCCGAAAACAAAACCTAGTTATAAATAAAAACAACGGGTTGCATTCCGGGAGTGCCGGCAGAAGTCTTGAATATTAACGTTGTGCATTTTTGATATTTTAGAATGATTAGGGAATAATTTTGCACGAATTGCTTTAATTATCAGTATAAAAGTACTATCATTTATGTGGTAAAATACAATATTCATTTATTGCGCTATCGTACACAAACATGACAATTCTCCCTCCGTCTTACGAGTTTTCGATCAGGTCACGTGTCCTGACGCGAGTGTAACATTTTTTACCCATCACATTAAAGTGCACAACGCCGCTAAAGAAGTTTTCACTTCAAAACTAAACAGCACTGTAATTGCATTGAAAATTGTTCAGCTACTATAGAGATAAGTTGATGCAAACGCACAAATAACTGGAGAAAAATCCGCTTATGATTATACTGTATGTATACCAGTATAACACGCTTTATTACCGATAACGACCGAATGAGATTCACCGCGCTGATAAATTCAATATACGCGCTGAAATTAAAACACTTTTAGCGGATTTTATAGCCGTTTATTTTGATTACAAATTTATCTACAATTTACTCGATATTTCGAATATTTAAAAGCATTATTGGTTATGAATGATCGCATTGTAGTAGAATATAATTTGATTCTCATTTCCAAGTTCTGTATTGCACTTGCTAACTAATATTTTAAATGCGAATGAAAGTTTGTTTATTTGTTTGTTAAGCTTTCACGCCTCAACTACTCGACTGATCCGTTGTGGCCGTGAGTTTCTTGCAGGTTTCTTCTCATAGGCTCAACCCTTTGCCTGAACCTGGCAACTAACCTAAATGTAGCTTCAGTAACTTGGTAAACTCACTAACATATATACTTTGACGTTCATAAGTGTTACTGTTAAGTATGTGAGGACAAGTGAAACGCAAGATAGTTGGATACGTACTGCCGTTTATTTGACGTGTTCGAATAGTGGGCGCAGCTACTATGCTATAGCTGTATAGGTATAACAATATATAACAGTTACTTTGTGACCTAAATGAATAAATGATTTTTGACTTTGACTTTGACTTTGTGTCATCTTAAGTTTCGCATAGGCTTTGTTAGGGGTGCAGGATAGGACCATTCACCCAGAAAAAAGTACTGTTCCTGAGAGATAGCAATTTATTGACAAAATCTAGTATAACAATAGTTTGTGGACTTATTGTTGCAGTATTTAAGTAAACACACTACATACATGTATGTAATCTTACGTCTATATTTCTGAAGGAGTATGCGTCAGCGAGCTTATAATAATTGAATCTGTGTCGTTTGTATTGTAAAAGTTTGTTTAAATAGTTTTTATTTATATTAATTAGCGTAATTGCTAATGTATATAGCCGATCTAATTGAATATATAAATAAATAAATTACCGACGACATGTTGCGACTACTGTAATTTCTTGAAAGAAATTCCCAATAACCAAAATCAATCAAATCAAAAATAAATTTATTCAAGTTAGGTTACAAGGTAACACTTATGAATGTCAAAGTTACACTAATTTTTTTCTGTGAATTTACATTTACTGCCACGTTCAGCAAAGCAAGGGTATAGGGCTCATGAGAAGAACGGGCAAGAAACTCATGGCCACGCTTTTTAATTACAAAGTTTACAATAAAATGTTGTTTACAAATCATAACTGTAAGGTGCTGCAACTATTCCTTCATGAATTACTACTGAACAAAAGTGTTATTAGGATTTTCTTTCAGGTTAAAGACCTGAGCCGGGAAACCAACCGGAAACCTTAAGCCCAGCCGCATTCTCTAACAAACAAAGTAAAGTAAAAAATATTATACAAAAAATGAAAACCAAATCACAGCATACTTTTCGGCTTGTTGTTATGTGACCTCCAAGTTATGTTTGTCCATTGGACCCTACGGTTGACGCGGGTGGACAGTGGCGCCCTCTACCGGCCTTTGTTCCCTGTTAGTTTTGTGGTGGAGCCTTTTGTAGTGTTGTGATGTGAGATTTATGTTGCTTACGCAAAATTATAATTGCTTTTTAATGCGGTGTGAATATTAATGTTAGTTGAGAAAGGTGCGGTCAAGGGCTGTATCCTACTGATAAAATGTGAAACTTGTAAATATGTTTGGATGTTTGCTACTCAATCACTCTTAAACTCTTAAATGGATTTGGCTGAAACACATAAATAGGTCATCCCCACCAGGAAATTCCAGAATAAATTATCCTATGTGTTAAACTATTAACACAGGAACAGTTTTTTTTTTTTGGCTTAGGTGGCAAACGAGCAGGCGGATCGCCTGATCGTAAGCGATTACCGCCACCCATGGACACCCACAACCCCAAAGGAGTTACAAGTGCGTTGCCAGCCCTTTAAAAAGGAATGAAGGAGGGCAAGGACAAAGGAAAGGATCGGGGTAACTAGGCCTCCGGCTCTCTCACGCAACAGTACGGGTACCGTTACTTCACGCCGGTATTCTGTGAGAGGGTAGTACTACCCCGGTCGATCCGGCCCATTCATGCTGAAACCAGCGAGGATCTACTACCTATAAAAGGCCGGCAACGCTCTTGTGACTCCTCTGGTGTTGCGGGTGTCCATGGGCGGCGGTAATCGCTTACCATCAGGCGATCCGTCTGATCGTTTGCCTCCTATATCATAAAAAAAAGTTATGATTTTAGATCCCACAAATAGCTAGCCTATTGCTGTCTACCGCGCACAATGACAGACTTCGTTTTGTTTATGTTTATTTAGTTTTTTTGACAGCTCCTGCACTTGGAATAATTCCTGTATCGCGGGGACTTCAAAAACATTTAAATAACGGACATAAAGAATATCCAGACTCGGAAGAATAATTTGTGGATTACACAAATTTTTGTTACGTGTGGGGTTCGAACCTACAACACTCAGTGCATTGGTAGTGGCGACATGACCACTTAAACCACTACGCCATCCGTGCAGTCAGTATTTCGTACTGCCACTGAGAAATTTTTGATGGAAGAATCCAGTAATAATTAGCCCGACCCAGACAACGAATCCGAGACCTTATGCCTGCATTCTCTAACTGCATTTTCTCCACCTTTTAAACGAGGCTTTTATTTTATAAACCTATATGTATTAGTACCGGACACAGTGTCAGTCACCGTGCTGCTAAGGTTCTTAAAAAACAATTACAATTCGCACGATCCAGAAATCGAACTCACAAGCAGCTTCAAGCACTTCACTATACGCTACTATGGCATTCTAAATATATTTTTATAATAACAATTATTATTCGTAAAGCATAAACTAACTAGATATTTTTTTATTCTGTACCTATCAATCTATCAACTTCAAATTCAATACAGCCTTCACCTTGACCAGCTGTCGCAAATTATAATCGTATCTTGAGCCACCTGGGACCAGACCTACCTAATCCACCTCAGGATTTGAGCTGGCAAGATTGACAGCGGATTAAATAATGGCCGAGTTTGTTGCTTTACAGGTCCTGTGTCATAAATTTGCGACATGAAAGCTAAGTATAATATTGTCTTCTGTTTACGCGAATGTTATTCATTGAAATTAAACTACTATATACGGATTTTATCGCGTTGTTTATTTGACACTATTACAAATAGTTTCAATAATTTAATTAGCTTAAAAATCAGTAAAGTTTAATAGTGATTATAGTAGTGTAACAGTTTTTCAAAATTTTGTAATAGTGTCAAATAAACAACGCGATAAAATCCGTATATATTAGTTTAATTTCAATGAAAGCTAAGTGTTATGGATATATAAGCTGCACTGTTACGAAATTCTCAATGATACTATGCAGACTGCAATTGTTGAGGGCTATCCCACAACAGGGCACAGCTGTGGTTGGTTACTCATACCGGTGTTGCACAGTACTTTCCCGTCGTTTCTGTATTTAACAAAATTTTAATAGCATGTTCATAAATCATAAATACTAAATACTTATATTTATACTGCTCATTTATTTGTGCATGCAGTGGCTACCTTAAAAGGTTATGCAAGTGACTGGGAATTGATTGTTTTTTTTATTATTGTGAATGCATTCTTGTAATAACCACTGGTGGGTCTTAAATAAATAAATAAATAAAATAAATAAACATGGTTTATGTAACCGTTCTAATTTTATTAAATAAATGATCAGCCGACAGAAGTTGTCCTATACAAAAATCGGTTTGAGTTACGATCGCAGCGCCATCTATTGGGTGCAATAAAACTGTGTCTTTAAACCAAATAGGACTCAAATACATGCAAAAATGTTATTAAAATCGGTCCTGCCATTTAGGAATCCAGTCACATACACAAGTACAGAAGAACTATAATATACTCGTATGTATATTATGTAAGATTTTATTTTTAATTTCAATTTCAAACTTGATTGCTTTTCATATTGTATAACACATATAGTTAGCTTTGGTAATAAATATTGGCATCATCAGAACAGTATAAATTATTATATTATAATACTAATATATTCTTACTTATATTATAAATGCGAATCTGAGTTTGTGTGTTACTCTTTCTCGCCTAAACTACTGTACCGATAATAATGAAATTTCGCATACACTTTGTCAGAAGAACATAGAGCAATTTAATCCCTAAAAAAGTACAGTTGCTAAACTAAACTATATTCACGAAAGCGAAGCCGCAGGCAAATCTAATTATATATAAATATATTTATACAATGTCAGTTTCAAATTTTATTGTGTTCCATTACGTAAAAAAGATATTTTAATAGTATATATAACACATACATAGATATATATAATATTATTATTATTAAGGGATTAAATAAATTGTTTCACCTGGCCGATCAGTTGGGTCAACGAAAAACCTAGCTAAATAAAATTTACCTAGCTCACAGCTACCTTTAACAACGAAGTTATTGTAGACACATTACTATATAATAGGGAACAGAGGTAGTCAGAACGTGCCGCGTCATACCGCCCCGCGCCGATAACGCGCTGTGACAGCGGTCTGACAGCGGCGTGACATTGTCCCGCGTGAACTTCATTGTACATTCATATGTAAATTCGTGATGTCCTACTAAATTAGTTTGCGCGTTTGTTCTGGGTGAGTATGATTATATTCTTAAGAATAAATGAGTTATACAAAGTCACGACTACGCATCCTTAATATAGTCGTAACATTTTTGATGATGTTTGTTACTTAATTTGAATAAATATTGGCATATATATACATAGGCAATGTTTTGGATAGGAAACGTTTTACGTTATGAATTGCTTTTGTATTCAAGGGGATGAACCTACGGGTAGAAACTGGTTTATACAAGACATAGACAGATATATCTTACACTAACATTTAAGCTAAGATTTAAATTTTACGTAGCTAACAATTGTCGTGCCTATTGGCATAATCGGTCGCATCCTTAGATCTCATACTATTACTATGGACCTTCTAAAGAGCAGCGATAGCTCAGTGGGGAGACCAACAGACTGCAATGCCCTCTGCATTGCAGTCTGTTGGTCTCGGGTTCGAACCCACGTCAGTCTGTTGGTTTCAGGTTCGAACCCACGTCGCGCACCTCTGACTTTTGGAAGTTACATGACTTTTCGAAATTATGTGCGTATTGATTGACAATTATCGCCTGCTCCGTGCCTCGGAGAGCACGTTAAGCCGTCGGTCCCGGCTGCCATGAACATCTATGGCACTCGTTATTGGGAGAGTGTCGACATAAAAGATCCCACTGGGTCGAAGTGTCGCCGGTCTGCACTGACTGGCTCCACATAAGATAAAATAAGATGGACCTTCTAACAATCAATTAAATATCATCCTGTTCAATCCAGATATCGATTTCAGCAGGAAGTAAGAGCAACATGCCGTTACTTCATCAGTCAAGGCTGCAGTGAAAGGTAGATGTGACATCTACATCCACGAAGAGGTATCTCAGACATTACACTAGTTATATTTTGAGGTCCCACGAGTCTGTTGCTGCCTACTACCAGACGCTAAGCTGGTCAGTGGCGTAGCGTAGTAGGGGCGGCAGGGGCGACTCGCCCCTGGTGGTACTTTTAGGAGGCGGCAAAAATTCATAATAAATAATAATATCTTATAAATTTTTACACCATTTCACAACGAACGAGAGAAATGGGCAGATGAATGAATGAATACACATTAATGATGACTATTCTTGCCGAAAAATTCTTTATAATTACTGTATATTATAGTTGTTTAAATTGAAACATCTAAATAAGAGGGCGGCAAAATTTTCTTCCGCCCCGGGCGGCTGACACTCACGCTACGGCACTAAAGCTGGTACTAAGATTTTTGAAGTGAAAACTTCTTTAGACGCGTTGAGCACTTCTTGGGTCAACAAAAATAATGGAACTCGCGTCATCGTCACGCTTTCCATTTTTGAATTATTTTTGTCTTATAAAGAAGTGTTTATGATCAGGGATTAAAGTTTTCACTTCTATCGGCCGTCCCCAAAGA
This sequence comes from Catocala sponsa, assembly GCA_963564715.1. Taxonomy (NCBI): domain Eukaryota; kingdom Metazoa; phylum Arthropoda; class Insecta; order Lepidoptera; family Erebidae; genus Catocala; species Catocala sponsa. The sequence continues at coordinate 13,233,226 of OY751352.1, forward strand.
CTGCCCCAATTTTTTTTCACAGTATCACTATAACGCATTTCCCGATTCGATCAAACCTGAGACCCTATGCACATTCACTACGACTACGCTACCATATAGCCAACTTAATAACGTTTCATAATATGTAAACCCACAATTTATCCTAGCTCTCCAGTCATCGCAACCAACAGCCTCGCAGGCAAGGCAGCCATGTTATGACGGCATAAACGCACACGATCGCGGCATCATAAAGTTTTATAAACGTTGCTCGTAAAGGCACGCAGATCGCGGTGTTGCAACATAATGTATGAATAGTAATGAGTTTTAAACCACCGAAGGTTATGGCCGTTAATGATGATGTGGGCTGTAGAGATTTTTACTTGGCAACACGGTTATATATCATTGAAGGGTTCAGCAGAGGTTAATATTACTGATACTGCTGGCAGACGTGACTACAGCCCACCAGAACTTAAGCAGAAACCGTACCCTAAATTACGCCTTTTTTTTTTTTTTTTGGGGAGTGGGGAAATGCTCCTGATGCATACCGCCCCACTCGGGGAGGTGGGACGGTTATGTCGGGCTCTCCGGCCTAGAGCGAACGGCCGGCATACCGACTAAAACCCCCCTGTGCACCGTCGCCTCGCCTTAGCGGGTGGGCCACCGGAACCTGATACAACATCAGCGACCCACCCAGCGACTGCCCACGACCCGCGGGCACCAGCACTTGCGGCGGCGTCTGGGTGCACCAGAGACGCCGCGCCTACACGGAAGGGTGCGGGTGGGAGAAAAAATACCCCGATCTCCCACCCTCAGCCATCGCTAGGGGGGCGCGCATCGGCGCGCCGACGCCGCCCAGCTCGCCGGCGACGGATCGGGTCAGCGAGGAGACTTTCCTCCCTGGCCCGCTCCGCCGCCTCCTTCTGCGAGATGACGTTCTCGCAGAAGGATGCGACCGCACACCAATTCCTGTCGCTATCGGCCATGGAGCGGATTATGGCCGATAGCGAGAGATCCACACCGATGGCCTCGACGAGGGCACGACGCTGCTGCGCCCACGCCGGGCAGAACTCCAGCGTATGCTGCGCCGTGTCCTCGCCACAATCGCAGTGGTGACAGGCGGGACTCGATTCCCTCCTCGCGACCTTGTGCAGGTAGTATCCGAAGCACCCGTGCCCGGATAACACCTGCACAAGCCGGAAGGAAAGGGTCCCGTGCTGTCGCCACACCCACAACGAAAGGACCGGCCGGAGCGCCTCCACCGTGCGAAGACCCGCACGTGGAGCCTCCAGTCGGTCTGACCATCGGGCCACGATGGCTCGGCGAGCGGCCTTGCGCCACTCACGCACCTGCTCGAGCAGAGGGCGACTGCCTCCGCCTGCTCGAAATTCGGCCGTTTGCCGATAAACGTCGGCGAGCACTTCCGCCTCCAAATCCCACGGGGGTGTACCGGCCAGCGCGCATGCCGCGTCTGCGGACACGGTGCGGTACCCGCGTATTGCCCTGACCGCCAAAGTGCGCTGCGGTCGGCATAACCGCGCGCGGTTCTGGGCGGTCAGGGACCACGCCCACACCGGTGCGCCATACAGCGCCATCGACCGGACTACCCCCGTGTAGAGCCTCCGGCACGCCAAACTGGGTCCGCCCAGGTTGGGCAATAATCGGCCCAGGGCGGACGCCGCGCCGTCCAGCTTCGGCTCAAGCTGGCGGAAGTGCTCGTCGAAGAGCCATCGCCCATCCAACACCAGGCCCAGATATCTCATCTGGGCCTGAACCGGTACGAGGACCGAGCCGACGGTGATCGAGGCGCCGGCAGGCGGCCCGCGACGGGGCCCATGGAACAACAGGGCCTCCGTCTTGTTGAGGGCCACCTTAAGCCCCAGCGCCTCGATTCGCCCGACCACCTGAGAGACCCCCGTGGTGGCCAGGCTAGCCGCCTCCTCAAAGTTGCGTCCCCGGGCTGCTACCAACGTGTCGTCAGCGTAACAGAATACGCCTAGCCCGGGGGGCAAGACTCCGCGCAGGGCCCAGTCATAACCGATGTTCCACAGGAGAGGGCCAAGGACGGACCCCTGTGGAACACCGCGCGATATCGCCCTGCGCATTTCGTCGCCTGCTCGGTCCTCGCACAACACAAACCTCCGCTCCAAATAGTCTGCCATCAGCAGCCTCAGGTATGCGGGCACCCCATGGAATCGGAGTGCCTCTCTGATGCTGCCGAATGGCAGAGTATTAAATGCGTTGGCGATGTCTAAGGACACCGCCAACAGTACGCCGCCTCCCCTGACGGCTTCCTCGGTCGCGGCCCTCAGGGCCAGAATGGCGTCGATCGTCGAACGCCCGGCGCGGAAACCAAACTGGGCGTCCGACAGATCGGGCCCCACCTCCTCGAGGTGCCGGACGATGCGGGCAGCGAGAATCCTCTCCAGCAACTTCCCCGCCTCGTCCAGCAGTACGATAGGCCTGTAGGCCGCGACCGAGTCCAGAGCTCTCCCCGGTTTGGGCAGGAGCACCAGCTTCCCCCCCTTCCAGCACTCAGGGAACCTCCCCGACGACAGACATGCGTCAAACAGTTCCCTGAGGCGGTCGCCCATGTGGTCAAGGGCAAGGGCCAACACTCGGGCCGGAATTCCGTCCGGCCCGGGGGCGGTCCGCTTAGAGCGAATGCGCAGAACGGCCGCCCCCATCTCCGCCTCCGTAACAGGCGGAACTACCACCTCTTCGTCGGCCTCCCGGACTTCGACCTCTGCGGCCATCGCCGGGGGCGTGTGCTCCGCCTGTGGCGGGAATAGGCCCTCGACCACTTCGGTGAGGAAGCTAGGCTGAAGGGACTCGGTAAGGGGGGGGCCCGTCGCGCGGAGCTTGCTCAGCGCCGCGCGGTATGGCCGACCCCAGGGGTCACGATCGAGTCCCTCCAGCATCTCCTGCCGCGACTGCTCCTTGGCGCGACAGATGGCCAGCTTTAAAGCGTCACGCGCTGCTTGGTACTCTTCGTACAGCTGGCCCTCCCCGTTATCATCGCGGCGTTGCCACCGGCTGCGGGTGTAGGACCTCCGGGCGCGAATGCAGGCCTCGCGGAGGTCCACCAACTCCCGGGACCACCAGTAGACCTCCTTCCTAGGAGGCCGACGTCGGACGCGCGGCATGGCCGCATCGCACACCTGCGTAAGTGCAACACGAATGCGACCCGCCGCAGCATCAACCCCCTCATCAGGAGGCACTGGGGACAGCCACGACTGCACTATGGCTGCCTCCTCTAACAGGTCCCGGTTCAAACGACCCACAGCCCACCGCGGAGACCGGGGAGCTCTGTCCGCCATGTGACCCCTAACTGGGTCCTGAGGATTCCGGGAGATCTCTGCTCGGATATAGCGATGATCCGAGAGAGTCTCGACCTCCTCTAGGACTCGCCAGTTCCTTACATTGTTCGCGACAGCAGGGCTAGCGAACGAGAGGTCCACTATCGACCCGCCCTGCTGCCGAACACAAGTGTCGGTGGTGCCTCTGTTGAGCAGACAGAGGCCCACCGAATTCGCCCACTCTTCCACCGCTCTACCGCGGGCGTCCGTTCTGGGAGACCCCCACGCTCCGGACTTTGCGTTGAAGTCCCCCATCACCAGGACGCGGCCTGATGCCAAACGCCGTATCGAGGTCTCCAAGGATGTGAGGAAGACCTCGAAATCAGCCAGACTCCGATTGGGGGAGAAGTACACCCCGAAAACGAGTAATCCCCCCATTCGGCCGCCACGTATCCCGAGCCCCTATCTTTGAGTGACAAGGGCGGGGAACGCGGGGCCGTGGAGCTGACGACTGCCAAGGAGCCGTCCCGGTCACCCACCCAGTTTGGGCGGGGAGGAACATAATAGGGCTCCGCGGCTACGGCCACACCAATCGACCACTGCGCCATGGATTACAGGAAGAGATCCTGCGCACCCGCGCAGTGGTTGAGATTCGCCTGGAGGAGATGGGTGCAGTCGTGGTCCATTATTGGGCCAACGTACCTGCAACCACATCCTCCTCCATCCGCGACGGCGAAAGAGCGGCGAGGACGACGGGGGTAGCCTGGGTCGATGGGCTACCCGCGACGTTCTTGGGCTTGGAAGCCCGGGGAGGGTTGCATCCCCTTCGCCCCATAATATGATTGGCGGGCAATTTACCCGCCGCACACGCGGGGCAATGGGGGGCGGCGGAACAATCCGTCGCCTTGTGCCCCGGCTGGCCGCATCGGAAGCATAGTCCGCTGCAGTCGAAGCCACTTCTGCATGTGGCGCGCACGTGCCCCTCGGCCATGCATTTATGGCACCTCGCAGGCCTGGCCGCCAACAAAGAGACCTTGGCGGAACTCCAGCCTACGAGGAGCCTTCCTGCAGCAACCAAAGTGTTGGCCGCTGCGACGGGGCACTGCGCTACCACGGCACCCTAAATTACGCCTTGATTTAGGGTACGGTTGCCACCAGGTAGGAAACAAGCACATCGCGCCGAGAGTAGTTCGAATTCAACGGGACATATTTATTATAATATTATTATTACCTTTGAATAATGAATCACGAATAAGAGCCGTTACCTTATTATTATATTGAGTATGTGTACAAATCGCGTAAGTTTTAAAACGTTTCCACGGGACAATTATTATTTGTGTGACCCATAACCAAGTGTTTTTAGGGTGCAGTTTTTAAAATTAAAGTGACCTGCGACAAAATGTTCAATTCCTAATGCGGTTCTGTTTATAAAATAGAAATAAAATAAAAGAGGTGCATTATATCCATATAAGCGTCAGCTATGCTTACGGCCTTGCATAATAGGCCTAAAAGCTTATTATAGTAAGTGGTATTTCATATGTAAGTAACTGAGGAGATATGACTTTTTAAGACAACTCTCGCACTAGGAGTAATTCTTGTGTCGCGGCAGAGTTTACAAACATTCAAGCACCTAAATGTTTGTATGCCTATTCAAGGTAGATTGTATAAGGATCATAACAATTGTTAATATCTATATTTCATGTACCTACAATCAATGCAAATAAAATTTATTCTATTCTATTCTAAAACAATGAACACAAAAGATTAAGAACAACTATTTGTGGATCACACAAAGTTTGGTCCCGTGTAGGATTCAAACCCACAACAATTGGCGCGGAGGTAAAGGCGAGGCGACCACGTACGCTACTACACCATCTGTGCTGTCAAATGTATGTAATGATATAAACCTGACTAATATTAAAAATACGAATATAATTTTGTTTATTAATTACGTGTTCATGTCTTAACTGCTGAACTGATCATCATGAAATTTCTCATACACGTTATCAAGGATACAGAAAAGGTCATAGGCATTCAGAAAAAGTATTTTTCCCGACGGATAGAAATATATTGATAAAATCTACAACAACGCAAGCGAAGCCGCGGGAAAAAACTAGTGTGTAATAATAGAGAGATGTAATACACAATAATACATAAAACATTTAAACGAAATACAAGCTAAGTCGTTTGAAAGACCTAGCTCTTCACAAAACATAAAATTATTACACACCTGTCTAACGAAGATACTTCGAAACTATTTTAATTTAACTCGTAAGTTATTAAACAGTATTATAGGCTTTCAACGAATATTCTCATCTTAACGCTAATGAATATATAAAGTGTTTCTTAGAATTATCGTGATCGCTATATACAGATTTAATTGAGAATAGAAAGTGTACTGCGAGTTACGTATTACTTAGGATGGATATTGCGTAAGTCGAAATCGAGCTTTGTAGATAGAGTTGGATAATAAAATTGTTTGTAGTCGATTTCATAGTGTTGTCGGTACGTTTACGTGACAGTTATACATTTAACCTACCTCTACTTTAACACCTCTCTAATTAATCCCTATGTATACACATAAAATAATATTCCAAAAAAATCTTAATATGCTAAACTAGAATTTTATTGCGGTTTATTCTAATCCTATCTTAACTAATATTATAAAAGCGAAAATGAGTTTGTTTGTTTGTTACCTTTTCACGCCTAAACCACTGAACCTATCATCCTAAAATTTTGCATATACGTTGACAGGTGTACAGTAACGGACAAAGGCTACCTTTCATCCCGAAAAAATTACTGTTCCCGAGGAAAACAATAATAACGTTCTCATGATAATATATGGCGTCACGTGTCTTTCGAATCATTATTGAATTATATTATTACAAGCAGAGTACAACCTGAATTGATTGTCAAATTCTAAATTAACGCGAGCAAAGCCGCGGGCAAAAGCTAGTTGAATTATAAAACCGCATTATGTAATTTAAATTGTATAGATTTATCCCTACAATAACCTCAATTAATTAAGTACATAACAATATTCAAAATATTCTTTCTGAAGTACTCTGCTACTTAACAGTAGTAGCCCCTAGTCCCTTATAACAAATGCACCCAAACTTTTTTTCTACTAACACTGTTGATTGACGTCATGCTCGTCTACCGATAGAGAACATCAAATCACACTTACCACTGAACTATCATAGTACTAAAGTCATAACACAAATTCTAAGTAGCGTAACTCTGAATCACGAAAATCGAGGTATTCATAGATATTATTGCATAAAGTATTCGATAGAAACTTCTCAAATACTTAGAAAGAGATTGAATAGAGAATAGAAACTACTTTAGTGCCTAAGTGCGAATTAGAAATACATTCGCCCTTAAGAGATTCAATTTAATTTGTCTTAAACTTAAATTCTCATTGTTCAAACAATAAATTAACTAAAATAACATCTCTTCTGAAAACCTACATAATTTATTTCTATACAAATTTATCATTTACTCCAACATTGTTATAAATTCCTTGCTACGACGGCCGACTACGGTGTCTACGACGTAGCTGCGTAGCGTCTCGTAGCGTTCTTTAGCCAGGGAGCCTGCGAGCTAATAATTTTATAATCTCATACTCGTAGAATAATTCTAGTATATTCAATATATACTTCACGAACTTAATTAAATTTCAGCTGCTAGAGGGTATTTAATATATTTTTGTTATTTCTAAGATTTGGTAAATAAATTCAGATAATTTTACATACATAGCCTCACGCTTATATTTATGCTTAAATATCGTGTATAAGATTTCGGGATAACAAGTGTTGGGTCTAAGCGTACGCGTGGTATATAGCAGATATATCAGGGCATTATAATTAATTACTATATATTCTGGTTGTGAAGTAAATAAAGAAAATTAAGAGTAACGAATAAATCATCAACTATATTTAGTTTAACTACATAACCGTTGCTCGTATACAAATTAACTTTTCCCGGGAAGCTGTTGTCTTCCATAGCTTCCTTAATATGTAAGCCGCGAACACAAAACTAGAACTCGGTTCCCCGGTGGATGTATCTAATCAAGTTACATGCCTCACTAACTTGTAGACAAACTTAGAGACACGGCATTCCAGTGGCGGACGAATACTTAGAACTTGATTTATTAATTCATTTAATGTTTGCTTTGTTGACAATAGTTTCTGTTAATGTCAGTATTGTCTGGAACAAATTAAAGCTTTTGTACAAATAGCTTCTAAATGCAGAAATTGCCTGTTAATCAACTAGTACATGTTTGAAACATGCATATTGCTTTATGGGCTAAGTAACTCACAGGATAAGCAAGTATTATTTTTAGAACAGAGGTATACAGGTATACAGGTAGAGCTAACAGGTATTCAAATTGGACAAAGTACCTTCATGCAGCCGAATGTGATGTATTACGAAGTAGAGTAGGGCCTTTATTGAGAAGCGCTGTATTGTCAGCAGGAAACGAGTAGTCTTATTTCTTTGCACTAACAGCTGAGTGACTCCTTGTTTACAAAATACCGTTGGTGCTGCAAACGTCAGGCTGCAGTAACTGTTCAACGTCATATACATAGACAGGTTGTCCCAGAAGTTGACGTCAAGCCGGTATCAGGTAACAGGCTAAGTTATAATAGCTATCAGAAAAATATATAAAAAAGTCAAGTATTTTAATAATAATTAATATAATTTTTAAAATACGTAACTTAGAGTTTTTTTTATATTTTTCATATATTATTATAACTCAGCCTGATTCCGGCTTGACGTCGACTTCTGGGACATGCTGTATAAAATGAGAATTTTTGTCATACTTTCTTATCACATTATAGGAACAGATATGAACAGAAAGACAGACTAACCTAACCGATCCAATTGGGTCGGCTTTATATAGAAAATTCGAATGAATACCTAACTAACAGTAATAGGATAAGAAAACATATTCGTTCTGATACTTACAGATATACACAAGTGATATAACGTTGAGCAGTAGGCAGAGGCATATTACCCATATTTCGTTAAAGTTTTACGTCCCACGTACGAAGGCAAGTCTATTATCATCTACCAGACAAGTTACAGACGTGCTGCTGCTATTTAGAATTTGATGACAGAAAAACCAAGAACTGTTTGTCTGTCTTAGATTCGAACCCGACATTTCAAATTCAATTTATTGCATTCCATAATGTACATTTACAGGTGGTAGGCTTAAAAATAAGTAACAAATTATAGACCCTATCGGGCACAGCACTATTAGGAGAGAGGAGAAGTTGTTTACATAATTATTATGCTTTTTAAAACTTAGTGTATTATCTAAACCTGTTTCGGAGCTAGCTAGGTCCTTATATAATATGTATAACAACATTATGAAAAGTCTGTAATGATACACCCGGTGACTATGATGGAGCGACATAGTCACATTGTGACAAAGCTCCTTAAATAAAGAAAAAAAAAAAAAAAGTTTAGTTTTGACACAATTTTATCAACTTTTGAATCTAGTTAAGATAAGTTAGTATTTAACAGAATCATGAGAAATTATTTCATACACAGTAGACACATTTACTATCACTATACCACCGATACAATCCTAATCTTACTCTTTAATTAAATAATAAAGCATTTTAAATCTTGCCAATATTATGGCCACAAGCTCCCTGCCTAAAGACATAACGGTTACAACGGTTTCACCATTATCATGTTAATAGCAGCTATTATAGTAGATATCATTATCTTAGCTAGTCCGTGATCTTCGGGGTGGGGTTAATTTATTAATTTAGCTCCAGCTACTCAGATAATTATTTTCAATTTTCCTTCTAGAAAATGCGAAACGGTGTTCAACAGCAATTTAGCTTTGTTTGATATCGAAACAAATTGTTTTAAAGCGTTACTACAGAGATATTAGTATTTGAAAATTTTGGTAATTAGGGATAGTAAAATGCTTAGCATTATAATTAGTTTGGAGGCTGTAAACTAAGAATATTCTTGAGAAAATTTATTACGGTAGCGTGTTTAGAATGTTTAGCTGTGTGTCTCTTTGTTCCGGCATCAGGTAAATTTTACTGAAGGGATTTGAATGCAAATTTACCATTTGATAGGCTTGACTTCAACTTAATATCTAAGAGAAATGTAGTTAACACATACATACATAGTCTTATACAGGTAGATGCGTATTACACATATAACAGGGAGCGAAAGATGTCTACAAAATGCTAGTAATATTTTAAATGTGAAAGTTTGTAAGGTGTTTGTTGAAAGAATTCACGCAATAACTACTGAACAGATTTTGATGAAACTTTACAGTATTAATAATAATAATGTCCGCCAGACCGAATTTCGGTCATGGCGGCCAATATAACGGAGACTGACCATCAGCGCAGGAAATATTATAGTGCACAAGTATGTGCGCAAACAAAAATGCACTGTCTGTTCCCTAATTCTCATGATCCGATGGGACGGATAATCTGACACGACCGGAGAGAGATCAGGTGCAGGACGAAAGCTTTACGTACTTTTCAAGGCACGGGGATGTCTAACACCGCCAACTTCCTAGCTCCGGGCTCGTATTGAGATTTCTTATCAGAAAAACCCAATACATTTCTGTTGGCCTGACCCGTGATTCGAACCCGAGACCATGAGACCAGCAGTCGCATTCACTACCGCCGCGCCACTTATGTACAGAATTTGTACTTCGAGTTTAAATATCAGTAGTAGCTGACATTTTAAACTCATCACAATGGAACAAAGTTAACTACTAATTATATTCGTCGCCAGTCGAGTAGACTTCAAAATTAAATTTGAGCAACCGACAAAATGAACTCTAGATGAATGGAAACCAATGTCAGAAACAAAAATAACTTTCAAATTTTTGAAGTCTGACAGGTACGATGTTCTAATAATGTGTTAACTAGGTATCTGAAGCCTAAAGACTTTTTTGCAGCGAATATCTAACTTCAATACCTCGGTGGCACAGTGGCATTGAATGCAGTGAATGCCGATTCTGAGGTCAAGGGTTCAAAATCAGAATAGAAAGAAAGAGAAAGAAGAAAGAAAAATATTTATTTTGGCACACAAGGGCACACGCAAAACACGAAGAAATATAAAAAAACAACAAGAAAACAAAAAGTATACAAATTACAAGATAAAAAAATAAAAGTAGAATAATAAAACTAACACTAATTTAATTTAAATTAAAATCATAGTGAAAAATCTTTTATTTATTTAGGTCTCTAATTAACACTTATGAATGTCCGATTTTTAGTTAATGAACTGAAGTTAAATTTATGTTTGTTGGTAGAGTCATGTAAAGGGTTGAGCCTATGAGATTGTATTTTGGTTATCGGGTCGGGCATATTAGGGATCATGTCAAGATTTTTTTAGTAACAACACGTACTCTGGAACTGGTCTCAATAGACCGCTCGTCTTTACGCATCCCTTTCCATGAGAAAGACGAGTGACAATAACACAACGGACGGAGACGGCAATAACACACGTTAAAACAAAGGTTCATAAATCTCATTAATAATATAAAAGTGAAAGATTGTATAAATGCTAGGCAGATAGGTATTTTTTTCAAAAATAACTTGTAAACTAGATATAAGGCCGGGACTCCACCAAAGCGGAGACGAGACAAGCGGAGAGGAGATGTTTTTTAAACAACCAATAGAATTGTGTTATTGACACATCTCCTCTCCGCTCAGCTTCAGTGGAGTTCGCTGTGCGGAGATGTGTAATGTTTGTATGGCGCGATGGAAGCGGAGATGTGAGCGGCGTGCAGTGAGTGATGTCACTCAACGCCTCGCACCCGAGCTGAAGAACATCTCTTCTCGCACAGCACACCGCACACATCTCCGCTTTGGTGGAGTCCCCCGAGCTGAAAAACATCTCTTCTCGCACAGCACACAGCACACCGCACACATCTCCGCTTTGGTGGAGTCCCGGCCTTAATCCTATGTCGCAAAGAAACTATTACCATTCAAACAATGCACAAAGTTAACCGTCCGTTTTGGCCCGAGTAGGAATCAACCCCATAATAGTCGGCGCGACGTAGCAACTTAAGCCACTGTCCGTTTTCTGTTAAAGAAAAAATATTTAGGCTTCCCTATTAGAAAATATAGGCGGCCTCGATGGCATAGTGGTTAGTGTAACCGACTGCCACGCCTGACTTCGCGGGTTCGATTCCCGCATAAGTCAAACATTTGTATGCATGAACATGGATGTTTGTCTTGGTCTGGGTGTTTCTATGTATAATAAGTATGTATTTATAAAAGAGGTATATATTCATGTTTATCCACTGACTAGTACCCATAGTACAAGCTTTGCTTAATTTGGGCTAGATGGTGTTGTGTGTATGTGAATATTATTAAAATAAACACATCAATAGCGGTACGGAGCGTGATAATGAGATACTTCTACGTAAATATTTACGCTACAAAGGACCTAAAAATGTTTGTAACAAATCTCTGCCTACCCTCTCGCAGAAATCGCGTGAATCTATCTAGGTATTACAATGGATACTAAAAACATCATTTATCAGAGCTAAAGCTTCACAATATCGTCACTAAGGATACGTTCACATGTTGATTATAAAGTAAAATTGTAACATGACAATTTTGATGTTGTGGCTGCCTCGGTGGCAATAAGTACAATTGTTGTGCTTGAGGTCTTAGGTTTGAATCCCGGGTCCAAAAAGTGTTAACGGGTTTTCCTGTCAAGAATTTGATGGCACAAACGCCGCTAATCCGTGTAGTAACCGCCTCGTCACTACCACTGCGGTGTGGAATCACTTTTTGTAGATCACACAAATTTTAGCCCCATGTTGAGTTCGAGCCCACAACACCCGGCGTGTGACAAGTCGCAAAACAACCACTACGCCATCTGTAGGTAGATTTTTACGCAAAAGTTTTAGCTGGACATCTGTATTGAACTAATCTGTGCCCCAACTGTGCTCACTCCCTAAACACTTATGAAATATGGTCAGCTTGAATAAGTATAGTGACGGAGACAAATTGTGAGAACTTCAGCACTCCTTAGAGGGAGGTGTGCCGAAATTCGCACAATTTGTGAGGAAAGTTCGGACCTCCGGGAGGTCAATGTTTGCGAAGACTCGGAGCTATTTGTTCTACGATGGCTTTGAGAGAACTTGTCAATAATAACTGGTGATAAGTGGATTAGTTGTTTTGGCGTTTTTCTTAGGTATTAGGAATGCGGTAGTTGACTGTTTATGTTATATAAATCAGATAAGTTATATGTGAAATACCTAGCCTCAGTGGCGTAGCGTTCGTGAACGCGCCTGCTATGCATGAGATTTCGGGTTCGCTATCTGGATCAGGAATAAGCTTTTCTGACAAGAAATTCTAAGTAAAAGCAAAGGGTGTGGAGCTGTGCCCAGTAAACGACAATAGACTCACCCTTCTCGTTTGACCTGTAACCATAGCTGATGATATGTGGGTGTGTAATTCTTCTTTTAAATCGTACACTTCTGGTGGAGTGGTCATGGTCAAAGATCGTCTGATGGGTTGGTGCGGCTATTGCGAGACTTTTCCGTCTTTCTCTAACAGACACACTACTAAACTCGCGAGTGTGTAAAACACCTCTATAATTTTAATGATATAGGCAAGAGACAATGTACGCATAAAATATATAAATAATAATATTCTACCACATACACACAACACTATGTAGCCCAAACTAAATGGGTACTAGACAATGGATAAAAATACATATATACTTTTTTTTTGTAAATACATACATATTATACATAGAAACACTCAGACCAAGACAAACATCAATGGTCATGCACACAAATGTTTGACTTATGCGGTAATCGAACACGCGACCTCAGGCGTGGCAGTCGGTTACACTAACCACTACGCCATCGATTTCACCACCAAGGACCTATTAATCAGAAAGGCAGGCAGAGACCTTGAATTTTCTTTCATGTTTGCGCCTATTACCAGGGTGGTAAGCAGAGGCCTTCAATTTCCTTTTACTACAGTCATTGCTATGATAGAGAGCGAAAACAAAAGCATAAGTCACGACTAACACCAATAGCACAGCGAGCACCCACAGGCTGCTATAATTTACATTGATACCATCCTAGAACTATACAATAACACAACCTCATCAGAACTATCAGTATATCACACACATTTCTGTAGAATTAGGTACGGCAGTCATATTCCGCCATTAGTTAGTAACGAGATAGGTACTGAAGTAAAGCACTGTTCCCTTTGAGAATATATTCTATCACATACACACAACACCATCTAGCCCAAACTAAGCAGAGCTTGTACTATGGGTACTAGACAATGGATAAACATACATACATACTATTTTTTTTTGTAAATACATACATATTATACATAGAAACACCCAGACCAAGACAAACATCCATGTTCATGCACACAAAAGTTTGACTTGTGCGGGAATCGAAACCGCGACCTCAGGCGTGGCAGTCGGTTATACTAACCACTGCACCATCGAGGCCGATATACTGGGTGTAAGGGACGGCGTACCGAAAACTTTAGCAAGACGTCTTTCTATAAGTACTTATCACGACGCAAACTTCAATTAATAAATAAAACACAAGATTTAAATGTAATGTAGATTAACATTATTACGCGGTACGCAATGGATTGCTACCAATACATCGCACTCGATGAATGAACTCTGCGTTCCGCGCGCATAAAAACAGCTGATCTATTTAAATCACGACCATTTAATTACATTGCTGTATTGTAGAAAAATGTTACAGACAGAAAAATGAAAAATTGCAGAAAAGGAATTGTGATTGTTGAAAAAAATTTCAACGATTTTTAACTCAGAATAATGGTCTGAATCTACTATTTCAGTTTTCGGTACACCATCCCTTACACCCAGTATACAGAGATACATATACAAGCTACATATACAGAGCGCATATTCCAGTACGGACTGTGAACTGTTAAGTACAGGTAGTAAACATTGTAAACATTTTAATACATCTAATCAAATCAAATCAAATCATTTATTTCGGGCCCGTAGATAAATACCTTAACCTAAATTTACATATTATAAAATTTTATAATACACACACACAACACCATCTAACCCAAACTAAGCAGAGCTTGTACTATGGGTACTAGACAATGAATAAACATACATATACATATGTCGGCGTCGTCATCGTGCCTAGCTACAAGGGGGTACACGGAGAAAAACCACGTGCTAAACGTCAGTGGAACGTGCGTCGAGCGGCCGAGCTGCGCGTGACTCACCGAACGCGCCCCACCACTACTCTATATAAGCCGGTCCGCCCGGCGCCAAGACACAGTTCTTGTTGAGCTCGCTCGGTGCACGGAACACTGTTTTTGTCCGTGTAACCTTTAATTAAATTAACCACGTAATAAAAGTACCGACTTTTAATTATGGAGGATATTCCTACATATATATACTTTTTTGTTTTGTAAATACATATATATTATACCTACATAGAAACATAGATGCATAGATAAATACCTTATAGACTAACATACGTACAATTTGTGTTAGTATTTATATAACTTATTACGCTCGCATGACTTTTAGCAGTAGAAGAAGAATGCTTAGTCTGTCTAAGACTATAAAAGTTTATCATATATGCATATTCTCACGCCACAATGGTATGTTACAACTGCAATTCGCGCTATGCTCGCGTAAAAGTAGGTTAGATTATGTTAGTCACAGTTTTTTTTTTTAATATAGCCTATGTTACTCGGTGAAAATATAGCTTTCTAATGGTGAAAGAATTTTTAAAACAGTTTAGTAGTTTTCAATTTGAATCCTTACAAACGAACAAACAAAATATCAAATCTTTCCTCTTATAATATGGAGCAAGCCTAGTGATGATACTAAAGGTACACAAATACCTGACATCACCAGACGCCATGCTTCTACTTAGAATTTCTCAAGAGATAACTAATTAACATTTTGCCTACCTAGAAAATCAAACCATAAATACACATTACTAATAAGGCGGTGAGGTAACTTATTTATTACTCACAAATATTTTCACTTTCTTCCAAATTTTGTCCGCTTGCTATTTGAATGTTAAACTTTCGTATGCTTACCTAAAACAAACACAGAAAAACATATATTATAAGAACACAAAAACAAAACACATTTCATTTTCTTTTTAATCAATCAGTCGACAGCATAAGAAAATAATATATGATACACTAGTATCTGCCCGTGGCTTCAGCCACGTGAATTCCACGGGACCGCATACTAGTAAAAGCAGAGCGTGCTAAGTTAAAAATCTATTCTACAGTTTACGTTTTTTGATTGAGAGAGAAACATCTTCATAAACTCTTACACTAATAATATAAATAGAACTAGAATAAGGCAGAACGAATTCTCTGTTCAAACTAAAGCAGTTCAACTACAAAAGCCTAGAAGATTGTAGTCAAACAATCTTCTGTTTTGTTTCTATGGTGAGTAAAGAGATATTTCAGAAGGTCTTCTGCTATCTGGTAACAGTGGTAGATCTACTTTCTTGTAATTTTCGTACTCTATATAAATACCCATTTATTGCGAGATTGACAAAAATGCTAGCAATACCTCTGATTTTATAAGAGTCTAGAGTATCAGTACCGAAATCCATATACATAATAATATGTATAGAAGCTAGTTTTAAGAAAATAACACTTCGTACAATACAAAGCTGTTATAATTTAAAAATTGTAAAAAGCTTATTCTTAAATACATTGTGTTAAATTATGTATTACGAACTACACGAGAAAACTCAATTATATTGTTTATAACACGCGTAAGCGTTAATGCTCTCTAACTCACTTAAGCTGAGCCACGCACTTTAGTTACTTTAAGTGCAAAATTAATTAACTATCGCAATACACATTAATACTTTGCACTCAATCGTGTTGTTGCAGTAAGCGCATATCTCGGACTAAATGAATTAAAGAACATGCACTTTTCCAAGCATTGTTTAATAAAACCATTTGCTTTCTGTTGTAGACATATTATAAATGCGAATGTGAGTTTGTTTCTTATGCTTCCACGCCTTAACTAATCGACCGATCATCATGAAATTTCGCATACCTATTATCACGGGTACAGAAATGAATATAGGGTACCTTTTATCCCGAAAAAAGTACTCTACGCGAGCGAGTGAAGACGCGAAAAAAAGCTAGAATTATTTATAAATAAGACATTTTGCTAACTGTAGTACACATACTACCGAGTAGTACTACATGAAAGGCATTTCATAGTTTATATCCCTCTCTTGAGAGAATAGCCTAGAAGTGTATACAATATGTACGAGCGCCCGTTATGTATGACTTGAAGCCAACCACACGACTCTGGGGAAAATGTTAGGCATTACTTGACAGAACGATATATGTATAGTATATGTATATAGTTCAAATTGTGGTACAATTTATGTATTCAGTATTAAGGCTGGTTACTAGCGGAGATGGCTCGTTATGAGCGAGGCGAAAATTAATATACGCGCATCAGAGCAGCGAAAGCTCAGTGGGGAGACCAACAGACTGCAATGCCCTCTGCATTGCAGTCTGTTGTTCTCGGGTTCGAACCCACGTCGCGCACCTCTGACTTTCGGAAGTTATAATGACTTTTCGAAATTATGTGCGTATTGATTGACAATTATCGCCTGCTCCATGCCTCGGAGAGCACGTTAAGCCGTCGGTCCCGGCTGACATGAATATCTATGGCAGTCGTTATTGGGAGAGTGTCGACACAAAAGATCCCACTGGCTCGAAGTGTCGCCGGTCTGCACTGACTGGCCCCCACATAAGATAAGATAAATATACGCGCGGCAATATCAAGGATATTTCTGACAATATACTATGATTAAATTAAAAATGTGTCTCAATTAAAGCCGGTGTGCCAATGAATGTATATGAAGTGTAATGCTGCTGAATTAAGAAGGTTTACGAGCATTTAAGGAACGGACGTATATTATAGTCTAGTTTGTCTGCACAGATGGCTTTTTATTTACGACTGTAGTGGTCGCCTCGCTACTGTCACTACGCCAAATACTCGCCTTAGATTGGTGGGTTCAAATACGACGCGGAATGAAAAATTGTGTGTTCCACAAATCATTGTTTTGAGTTTAGATGTGCCTTGTATGCATTATTTCAATGTTTGTTATTGCCCGTGCGTTACCAAAATTATTCCAAGTGGAGGTATATTTCTTAAAAATATTGGAGGCAACTAACTGTGAGTTTTCATTATTTTGTCTCGTACCGAGAAACACTGACCTCGTTAAATTACTATCAGCAGATTAAATATTATAGTAGAGTTGGCAGCTTCAAGCAAAGCTATGAGCTCTGACTATCTCGTCACATCAAACTGCCTGCATTGATACAGTGGCATTAATGTGAAAGTCAGACCGACTCGAATGGTGAGATACTAAGCTCATAACTTGGACCCATTAAATTGGTATTGGGTATTCTTCAGGAAATCAAACTATGGTCTTAATCAACAATAGATTCGGTCTTTAGGTGCTAATGTTATAAATGCGAAATATTGTATTGATATTTGGATGTTTGCTCCTCAAAAATAAATGGATGGACGGATTTAGATGAAACTTCGCACACAAATAGATCCTGGATTACATACATAATACATAGAATATACTCGCGTAAAGCTGCACGCGAAACCTAGCATATACATATATGTATCTACTTATGTGTTTACCAGACTCAGAAACAGACATAAACCATATGATGAGGTGCATAAAAGTATATAACCTAAAATATTATCCTTGATATAATATAATAAAAGATTTGTGTAGCTTTCATATTTTCTAAAATAATCTCATTATAATGGTAGAATTTTAGTCTCAAAATATACTTAGACCTAAGTACTTTGTGTTGTATACGAAAAATATAGTTTTAGTACATTTTTTATACAAAATGATACGATATATTTTTGTGTAGTTCGCTATCAGAATACGAATTACAGTTTTTGGAGATGTTTTCAATTGAATATTCGTTTTATGATAAAAATACAATGATGTCTTGGTCTGGGTGTTTCTATGTATAATATGTATGTATTTACAAAAAAAAAAGATATATATGTATGTTTATCCACAGTCTAGTACCCATATTACAAGCTCTGCTTAGTTTGGGCTAGATGGTGTTGTGTGTATGTCGTAGAATATTATTATATTATTTTTAGTTTAAGTTATTCTTATAGATGTACTATTTTTATTGTTTAACTAGATTTTGCGCCGCGGCTTCGCTTACTTTAATCCAGATTTCGTCAACAAATTTCTATATGTTTTCCTCTGGAACGGTACTTTTTTTCTAGATGTAAGGTAACATACATCCTTTTCTGTGTCCGTGACAACGTGTATACGAAATTCCATGGTGATCGGTCGAGTAGTTAAGGCGTAACATCGTAACAAACAAACTCAAATTCGCATTTATAAGTTAGGATTCTTAAGCCGACGTCCAAACATAATACTTATTTTATTGTGTCTAGATGCCTATATGTATTTATACCCTAAAGCACTTAGCACTAATAATAACCTTGATCAAAGAAAGAGAGCAACTCTTTCTATGTCAGATCGCATAGGTGTAAAAGAGATAGAACGATTAGAAGTCATGAGCAATTTTCCTTCTACTTTTACACATTTCTTTATTTAATGTAAGCTTCTTTATACGGTTTTTATGGCGGTTTAGTTAGGCAGAATTCTATAAAAATAAAAGCGTATCAGAGTAGATACTTATAATAACTCGACATTATTATTATAAAAAGAAAAACCCGACTGCTTAAAAGTCATGATCTTTAAATATATGGAAGAGTGGACCCACTCTTCCATATGTTTAGTACTATACCATACCACCACCATACCGATATCTACAGAAATATGGTACCTTATCTCGTACTTATCTCTATGGTTTTCTTGGATTTGGTATATGATTCAATATCTGTATCTGGTATTTCTACACTTAATAGAAGGCCTCAACAACGTTTGTGTTGATAACCTGTTGATATAAAGTATTTTCCTATTATCAATATCCAGTATCATCCAAATCCGTTCAATAGTTCACACGTGATTGAATAACAAACATTCAAATATTTCCACAAACTTTACACAACCTAACCTGTTGTAATTTTACATAGTTCACATTATTAAGCGAACCAGTAAGACGAAACTTACAAAATCAACTGTGGTTTTAGTCGCACAGTTACACTAGGGGTACAAACTACCCCATTTAATTATTATTTTCGATAACACTTTGAGCGCTCGCTTGGAATAATTCCGATCTCAAACTTCCATTCGTAGTTGAGAATTAATATTTTTAGAAGTGTGTCCTCGTTAATTTGATTATTAGAGTTTGTTTTGAGTCTTTGATTATTTCCCTTTGTCTACCGTTAGACCGGGTATTGTATAAAAATGAAGGTATTGAAATAATATTGAGCAACGTTTTGTGTGTCTCTGGTGGAGCAGTATTGAATGGTCTGAAGTCTCGGGCTCGACCCGAAAGTTTTAATAGGAGTTTCTGTTTACAAATTCTTTGTAGCATTACGGAGTCTAGAGATATGCTGGTAGACAGTAAATGGCTCATCCACTTTTACATGAGACCTTAAACAATAGCTTGAAAAATGTGGAGATAATATTTCTCCGCCCAGCCTTCTGAAGATAAAGGCTTGAGGTTATGTATATATGCATGTCATTTTTTTAGTAGCTGAGGAACGGTTATGCCTCTCACTGGTAATGTACATATGTGTGTATGATTGTTTATTACATCGGATAGTCTAAACTAGTGAACTGATTAATAAATGAGTTGTACTTGGATTATGGGGTACAAAGTTTTCACTTCATGTATTAATATATAGATTTTTATTGACGTACACTGTATTGCTATTTTAATAAGAGTAAAATATGCTGTTTTTATAAAGTGAAATAAATTAATAGGACTTTCCTGTCACGCTATTTTCAAAAGCACTACGGAAGCTGCAAAAATGTGTAAATTCGCCCTCGATTACGTGCGTACCAAACAAGGCAAGTGAAGTTACGCAATTTAAGCGCGTAAATTAACTTTCACAGGGATTAAATAATTCATTTTGATGTGCTGCATTACAATGATACACTAGGGATTGACGGCCATAAAACAGGAAAAAAGAATGTAAAAGTCATATAAAACCTTCGAAAATAAGAAACTCGCGTCCTGTTGCGTGTGGCCTTAAAAACTTAGATACATAGTATGTGTCTGTTTACCCCTGTATTGATATACGGGCCTAAGTGTACCGTGGCATAGAACATCGGTGACAAGCTTGGGAATCTTGTGCTAAGAATGAAATCTCGTGTGTTCTTAGTAAAGGGTTTCCAAGTGTCTAGTGTGTGTAGATTAATTAATTGTGAACCAAGTCTGTAGTGTGCAGGTACTTCTCAAACTGGGCTACACCAGCTTAAGTGCTGACCCGCTAAACAATACATCTTATGGAGACCAAATTTTTTGAGTTCGGCACCCGAAGGTTGCCAACGAGACTCAGTCGTAGAGACGTATTTTCTTTTTTTTTTAATACGTCTAAGGTGGCAAACAAGCATACGGCCCACCTGATGGTAAGTGGTCACCGTAGCCTATAGACGCCTGCAACACCAGAAGCATCACTTGCGCGTTGCCGACCCTTTAGGAAAGGAAGCGGGAAGGGGAAAGAGAGTGATTGGTCCTCCTTCACTCTCACTCACCGAACGAAACACAATACTAGGAATACTGCTATTTTACTCTTATTAAGACAGCAATACAGTGTGTGTCAATAAAATCTATGTTTTAATACGTCAAGAGAATACTTTGTGTACTATAATCCAAGTACAACTCATTTGTTAAAATCAGATTAGTTGGTTCGACTATCTCATGATACAAACTAATAATAAATAATATCCTCCAGATTGAATTTCTGTCACGGCGGCCATGCTTAACGGAGACTGGCCATCGGCGCAGGAGATATTACAGTACACAGGTGTGTGCGCAAACACAAGTGCACTCTATTCCCTAACCCTCATGATCCGATGGGACGGATAATCCGACACGACCGGAGAGAGATTAGGTGCAGGACCAACAGCACGGGGGTGTCTAACACCGCCAACTTCCTAACTCCGGACTCATATTGAGATTATTTAACAGAAAAATCCAATACCATTTTCTTATCTCGACCCGGGATTCGAACCCGAGACCTTGTGCGCAGCAGTCGCATTCACTACCGCTACGCCACGGAGGCTACTACGATACATTTATACATAACCAGTCAGAAGAATAACTAGACCCCAGTTACTCAAAAAATACACGTATTTCGTTCCTGGCCTTTGTTTAGAACGTCTCCAATCTGATCGAGAAACGTGAAGCCAAAGAAGTGTGTCAGGATCGTAGCAAATGGAAATTCGTAGTCTCTGCCTACGCCTCTGGAAAACAGGCATGAATCTATGTATTCACCCACCATGTTTTAAGGACACATGTAATACGGGTATGAGCCTATTGTCTATGGAGCATAGTTCCAGATGCTACTCAGAATTCTGAAACAGAAACACCCATTAACACTGCCGGATATGAGAATCGCACTCGAGACCTAAGCACATTCAATACCGTTGCGCCACAGACGCACAAAATAACACTGTTATTTAAAAATCTTATCTTATTTAAGAATAGCTACTAATAGACAAAGGGATATTATCAAACACTCAAAACAAACTCTAATAATCAAATTAACGAGGACTCACTTCTAAAAATATTAACCCTCAACTACTCATGGAAGTTTGAGATCGGAATTATTCTGAGCGAGCGCTCAAAGTGTTATCGAAAATATTAATTAAATGGGGTGGTTTGTACCCCCTGTGTAATTGTGCGACTGAAACCACAGTTGGTTTAATAAGTTTCGTCTTACTGGTTCGTTTAATAATGTGAACTGTGTAAAATTACAACATGTTAGATTATATAAAGTTTGTGGAAATATTTAAATGTTTATTACAAAGTCACGTTTAAACTATTGAACGGATTTAGATGATACTTGATATAGATATTAAGTAAATACATTATATCAATAGGTTATCAACATTAACTTTATTGAGGCCTACTTTTAAGGAGGTATATACCTGTGTCAGAAGACCCCACTCTTTCATATCTTTGGATTTAGAGCCAGTACCTAAAGTAAAAATAATAAATTTTAGCAGGTACGTACTTGGAAGCAGGCTAGCCTATTCCGGTCCACCAGGATACCTATTGTAGGGAAACTCCAGAATCAGTTCTCAGGCATTTATTTTTCTTTAATAACTTGTAACATAATTAGAATTTATATTAATAGTTTACACTTTACATAGTTATGCAATATCCATACCTTATCTAATTCAATGCAATATCCGCTACTTAATACATTTTACTTCACAACCTTATCCGATCGCCACTCAATGCACGACTGCCCGTTATCGTTCCGCGCGTTAGTTTTTTACTATTAAGCATAGTGGGGCAGTCGAGCAAAATCAATGTTGCCAACATAAAATAACGGGTACAATTAAACATTTTCAAATAATGCTTATACATCGCTACACTTTACAATTATTTTATAGAAATATTTAATATTCTACCTATAATCACTAACACTATCTATTCTTTTACAGAAATCCCAACAAAATTTTGCCCGATTCGAAACCGAGACCTATTCAGACAGTACCCGTTACTAGTGTAATCCCAAAGATGCAATAAATTTGCCAGAAATTTGAACAATGGACCAAAAGAACCTCCCTATCCAGAAGAAATATTTTCTAAACCGTTGCCATCCAGCGTAGCAATGCTGCCAGTCTTCTAGGCAAGTCACCAGTTGACAGCGATGCTGACGCCTAAACCAGTTCGGTTAATATTTTGTATCATAATTATTATTAGTATTTTATATGAAAATATATATTAGGTTAATTTGTGTTAAAATGAATAATGTATAATTTATTGTAAATGTCGCTTATAAATAAAAATATGTTCACAATCTAATTAAAAAACAACGGGTTGCACTCCGGGAGTGCCGGCAGAAGTGAAAACTTGAATATTAACGTTGTGCATATTTGATATTTTGGAATGGTTAGGGAATAATTTTGCACGAATTGCTTTAATTATCAGTATAAAAGTACTATCATTTATGTGGTAAAATACAATATTAATTTATTGCGCTATCGTACACAAACATGACAATTCTCCCTCCGTCTTACGAATTTTCGATCAGGTCACGTGTCCTGACGAGAGTTTAACATTTTTTACCCATCACAGAAAAAGTGCACAACGCCGCTAAAGAAGTATTCACTTCAATAATAAAAATTTCTAGACTACAGTTTTTTGTTCCAAGTAAATATCGAATGAGGTGCAATAGCAGTGACGATTCCAATCCTTAAGCATTAGACGACATCATCCGTACAGTCACAAATGACTTTAAAAAGACAAAGGAACGTGATTCCCAACTTGAGATCTCTCACTTAACATTCTTACGATGAGCAACGCTTAAAACAACTGTGCGAACCAGTAAAAGATATACAAAATTGCCTTCGATCCAATTATTGAAATTGCTGAAAGTAATCCAACTTTAAATGATCTAGCGTCGTCCACCCCCGTGGAAACCAATTAAGTATATACCGAGTGGAAATTACTCGCTGTGCAAATCTACAGATTAGTTTTAAGAGCTTCTAAACACGAGTTAGACATCGCTTTGCAAAGGTAATTAATTTAATTCGAACGATTTGCGAGCCGAGGTCCCACCGCAAGCGGATAGCGGGACAGCAAATTTGATGTAAGGTTTAGTTTTGTGGTTTGGTTCTAAATAGCCAATTAAGAATTGAGTGGAGTGTTCGGAATCAAATTGGCATCGGGGAGGGTATTTAATCGTATAAATGTTAATTTGTAGTCGGTAATAGATCTTATTATAGTCGGATAATAATTACAAACCTGGTATAAAATAATACATACAAATTCTTATTTTGAGACAGGCCTTCAGATGCAAGAAGAATTTACTTAAAAATTAATTTAACTAAACAAAATTCATTTAATAATAAAAAGGCCTTATAAAATGAAACAACATGTGCCATAAAATCGTAACATCACTGATTATTCGAATCACTCAGTGACAATCAATGAATAAATAAGGATTCAAATGCCGGGTATTGTGGTATCTATATTTTTCTAAATCATTTTAATTTTACTGATTTTAGTTGACTGACCACAAATGCTTGTTTCCCAAAATATAAGCAGTTGTAGTATTGAGACTATCCGATAAATTATTGCAATGCCCCATTGACACAAATATGTGATTAGTGTACACTAGGAATAGCGCCTTCATGGCGGAGGCGTTTACTTAACATTCAAACACAAAGAACATCCAGACTCTAAACAAGTATTTGTGGATAAAACAATTTCTGTCCCGTGTGAGGATTGAGCCAGCAGCACTTCATACAGTGACAGGATAACCACTTAAAACCATTACGCCAGCCGTGCATTCAAACATTAGCTCTAATGCAGCTTTTCCACCGCAATGAACGTCAAAATTTCCTTACACGCCGTCTAATACTGACACCATCTCGATACATTCACTGTTGTCGAGACGTGTTCGATATTGGCAGATATTTTTATCCCGCTTCATCTGAGAGACGTTTCACGACCTACATACATATCTTTGGTAGCAAGCCGACATCTATTCAATTGAGATGAAATAGGTGATTGGCTAACACTCTATATTTATTTTTCTTTATTGAATTGGGAATTCATGCAATCGTTTTAAAGTCAAAAATCATTGCGTGTCAAAGTAACTTTTATGAACGTCAAAGTGTTAGCAATTAGTGAGTTTACCTTAAGTTATATAATAATATCAGACTTTCATATATATAAACTGCCCCACTGCTGGGTACGGGTTTCTTCTAAGTGTGAGAATGGCTTAGTCTACAACACGAGCTCACGGGTTGGCAGACTTCACATATTTGTTAACAATATGGAGAATTCACAGACATACAGGTTTCCTCACGATCTTCTCCTTTACCGTTAAGCAAGCGATAAATAACTAATTAATAGACACATAACTTCGAAAAGTTGGAGGTGCGTGCCTTGGGAACAAACTCAAGGCCTCTGCATGACATTTCATCGATATTCCACTAGGCTATCGCTGCTAAATCTTACTTAAGTTACATTTAGATACGTTATTAAATTCAGGCAAAGTCTATAAGAAGATATCTGCAAGAAAATCACGCCCATGTTTTAGCAATCGCCATAGCATTTTTGGTATTTTACAACTTATTGTCACAGCGATTAGACATAAAATTATATAGACATAAAACGTGATGCGTGTAAAAACCCAGGATTTAACATCTTCGTCTTAAATGTAAAAGTAATAAAAAATGATCCCTATATCTCGGGGATCTTTTGACCCACAGGGCCCATATTCAAACTCGACCGAGGTATGACCCCAAGGTGTCTGCACACCAAGTTACAAGTCAATCAGTCCAGTGATTCCGGAGTTATGCTTGTCACTAACATCAATCTGTCACTAACACACATAGACGGTCACAAAGTGTTTTCATTAACCTCTTCGAAGAATACTCAGAGGTTAATAAATACTTTCAGAATCAGAATCGGAATCATTTATTATTTGTAAAACATAGGTTCAGTTTAACTTTAGTTTGGATATATAAATTGTGTGTATAAAATAAGGATCGTCTGCATAAATGTCGTAATAGTTTAAGTGGTTGCCTCGCCACAGTCAGTGCGTCGAGTATAATGTGTTTGATGAAACTTTGTATCATCTACAATTATTGTTCTCAGTCTGGTTGTGTTTTGCGTTCGTTGTTTGAATCTTTCGAATGTACCCTGAAAAACAGCTATTATGCTTAGAGTTATCTTTTCAAGATATAGAAAAGCGTAGGCATAAATAAGACGCCAATTATTCAGACCGTACAGACTTTTCATCTCTGATACTAAGTTATTTAAAGAACATCTAATATATTTCTGATTCTGAGTACAACCATTATTGAACTAAGAGGGTGGGGTCCTGAAAACTAATATGTAACAATATTTCAGCACGAGTAAACACCATTAACGAGGATTATTTTTATACAAGCACGATCCGCGGGCGGCCGTTGTAAGCGGATTATAATAAATATTCATTAATTTATCGGAATGATGGCCAATAATTTGAGTTAAAAGTGGTGATTAATTTGTGAGTGTAATCGTTTTTTGTATGTAGTAAGTTGGTAATTACAGAAAAAGTTTAATTGCTGTTTTTAGGTAAAGAAGAGATTATTGTAATAGAGATTTTACAGGTTAATGCTAAAGCATGTAAACGTGAATGTGTTGGTGTTGCAAAATAAAGCAAGCCTAATATATTTTAAGAGTTGAAAACGGAAAATCTACGTTATTTTTTAATTTCAATTGCATGTGAATATATCCACTTTAGCACACGTAAGGCAAGCTAATGCTATACATTGGATATAATAAGGTAATTTAGTAAGGCTAGTCAAGATTTTGGGCTAATATAAAGTTTGCGATCAGATCGGAGGCGTTCTGGACAAAGCACCTTGAACCGACGGGCGTGTATGAGGAATGTGATGAAAGGGAATGAAGCCAGAGAAGTGTGTCAGGATTGTAGCAAATGGAAATCCATAGCCTCTGTCTACCCCTCTGGGAAACAGGCGTGAATCTATGTATGTATGTACGTATAAAGTTTGCTGCTATTGTGTGTGTTAAACCTACATATATCGTAGAGAATGAATATTTAGGTGACATACAAGCATACTTGCAGTAGCAACTAACTTAGGATAAAAATTGATAATAAACTATACCATACAATCTATCTAAATAAAAAGGCCATGTAAACATAGGTGGCGAAACGAGGATGTATGTATATCACTGCTTATACAATGCACTGCTTTGTTCTTCTGGAAAAACACGGCGCCTGTCACCTCAGACTATATTGTCACTTTGATTGCATTCATAGTAAACATCTCATCCATAATTTCTGTAGAAAACTACCTTTCAATTCACTGTCAAATCAATAATGAGTTCGGTAGTGAAATTTTAGAGAATTGGACTTCAGTTACGGTACAGGTATGAATAAGCATAAAATCGCTCGAATCTCATCTATTACACCGCTAATACACCTATCCGCCCTCAAGTTACCTCCTGCATCTCGTAGTATTTACTTAACCAACTCAACTTTACCTTCAAACTGTCGATAAACAAAACTTCATTTCAGTTCCACACCAATAATTATTTGTGCTGTATTGATCTTTAGTTCGGACGTCTGCCGGTTGTGTAATGAGTTTAGCGACGGAAGAATCGAAGTGATCTCGAACTACTTCAATAAATGTCTATTTGCCGTATTATAGTCTTGCTTGGCTTTTTTAGAGATGCCGTTGCCAATATTTTCCAACTTTTAATGAGTTCTTTATATAATCGTAGTAGGTTCTAAAGCTATTAATGATATGATTAAACATCTGTAAAATTGACTCCATTTTTACTGTTTAGAAGAGCAAAGTAAAGTAACTTATGTTTTATTGTAAGTCTCATCTTGAAACACGCCTTTGATGAATGATATTGGAAAACTATTATAATTTTTACTTGATCTTAGAAAGTTAGTCTCATTAAAAATAACTTGGCACTAAAATAGGCGTTTTGTATGAGGTACATGTATAGGTGCTGCACCATTATTATACAATGCCTGAAAATAGGTACATACAATATTTTTATCGATTATCACGACCAAAATCAGATCATCATTGTGGAATTAGTCTCATTGGTAGGTATGCGTTCTCAAGCTAAATCTGTCATTTACTATAGAAAAGCCAGGTAAAGAGAACCCCAAACCAACAACCAGAGAATACGAGAAGAGCAGAAGAAGTTAAAGAGATATGACTGGCTCGATGCAAGTGAAATTCTGCTATCCGCCTAATCTTCCAGGAAACAGGTGTGAGTCTAGTGAATCTCTGTATGTATCCTAGTTGGTTCAGAGTTGATGAACATTAACTTAGTCCGCAAAGTTAATATACTCAACTTTGAACAATTATGCGTCGCAGTTGCTGCGGTTCCGAGCACGACTAGAATCTAACTTACTTAACTAAAATTAGCTATGTGTATGTTTGTTTGTTAGTTTACAAGTTAAAGGAAGACCGATTCTACTTTTTTTTACTTTTTTATATATAATTTTAATGGTGGATTTAAAAATATCTAACAATACAAAAAGAATTGGTGAGTGGGAGCGATCGTTGGAATGCAATGCTAAGGTGCCAAGGTCTATCCTATGGACTCATTTTTTTACTTCCCTTGTGGCTATACATATACAACTTTAAGATTATATAGCAATCGCGGATGTAGGTTCGCAACCTAAAGGGGTCATTCTCGCGTTCACACCTTTAGAAAAAGGAGTTGCTGATAAACAGTAGCAACTCCTTTTCTAGCAGCCAGTTTGAGATTGCGCTACTTACAGCGCAAGGGAAAATAATCATACTGGCTATCATATATCAGCTAGAGCTGACAGCATGTCGTCGCTGTGTCCTCAAAAAACTCTACTTCGCTATAACTCATATCACCGCTAGAACATAATACTAGGTTGACTGCGATCTTCTGCAGATGGAAGTGACTTGCCTAATCAGGCTGCTTCAATATGTGCGAATCCCAAGTTTAAGTTAAGAGCCTAAAATGCCCTGAGTTACAGCTGTAAGAACATAGGGCATTTTAGGCTTCTCACTTAAACTAGAAAAAAGTTTTCTTCCACTAGGTAACTTAATTGAAGCCGAACAAAAACTAGCGACGTATTTAGTAGATGCTAAAGACTTGTCACGGATTACTTAGGACCTAAATATAGATAACTAGCTTTTGCCCGCGGCTTCGCTCGCGTTAATTTTGAATTTGAAAATCAATTCGGGTTGTACTCTGCTTGTAATAATATAATTCAATCATGATTCGAAAGACACGTGGCGCCATCTATTAACATGAGAAAGTTATTATTGTTTTCCTCGAGAACAGTAATTTTTTTCGGGATGAAAGGTAGCCTATGTCCGTTTGTGTACACCTGACAACGTATATGCAAAATTTCAGGATGATTCAGTGGTTCAGGCGTGAAAAGTTAACAAACAAACAAATAAACTCATTTTCGCTTTTATAATATTAGTTAGGATTAGGATTAGATTTTGGTCGCGGCTTCGCTCGCGTTACTGTAAGTGTTGTCAATGACTTTCTATCTCTCGGGAACAGTACTTTTTCTGGATGAAAGATACCCTATATCATTTTCTGTACCCGTGACAACGTGTATATAACATTTCATGATAACGGGTCGAGTAGTTAAAGCGTGAAAGCGTAACAAACAAACAAATCCACATTCGTATTTATAATATTATTAGTTAGGATTAGAATGACATTTTAGACTAATACTACTCTGCCTAACCCCTCAGGGAAGCACTGACAAAGTTTTATGTATGTATAATGGTACCGCTAAATTTCTTAATATTTTACCTAATCATTACAAAATGTATCATATATGACACCTTTATTGTATTGTATGGGATGTTCGGTACGGGAGCGAAACCCGAATTCACACTCTCTAGGGAAATTATCTGTATTGATATTGTCCTTAAGAGCGTGCATATGAGATAAAACTCAAGGGCCTGTGTATCAAACCGCAATGCTGAGATCGATGTTATGAGCATTCTAATTTCTCATATAAAACTATGTTTCTGAGGGGCTTTCTAAGAGTGAGAACGGGGCCTATTACTAGATCTACGCTGTCTGTCTATCTGGCCTACCTGTAATGGTCATTGTCTTTAGAACCGTAATATAGCGACGTTAACAATCTTAAAAGAATATTTAGTGGGAAACCGTTGGACTGCCACGCAGAGGTCTCGAGTTCGAACCCAAGACGCGCATCTCTGACTTTTCGAAGTTATATGCGTATTAAATAGTTAATTATCGCTTGCTTTAACGGTGAAGGAAAACATCGTGAGGAAACCTGCATGTCTGAGAGTTCTCCATAATATTCTCGAAGATATGTGAAGTCAGCCATCCCGCACTAGGCCAGCATGGTGGATTATGGCCTAACCCTTCTCATAGTGAGAAGACGCCCGTGACCAGCAGTGGGTCAGTTTAATACAGGGCTGATATTATTATTATTATATTATTATATATATATTTTTTACTTAGGTGGCCCAAGATCGGTCTGTGTGGAAATACCTTGGGGGAGGCCTATGTCCAGCAAAGGACGTCGTTCGGCTGAGTTGATGATGATGTGTTACTAAATATTCTGAACGGTTTCACCCACGTTTATGATTACTATTCTACTCTCGTGGCTTGTGACGTAATATTATGTAGCCTATGTTATGACTGGACAAAGTAGCTTTCTAATGGTGAAATTTGTTTTTAATTCGGATTAATGATTTCTGAGTTTATTCATTACAAAGCACAACACAAAGACATAAGTATGGGCTAGCCTTTGATTGCAGCTTATTCTGCATGAACTAAGGTTCGCTCGTGATGTTATTTACGTAGATTACATTATGATACATCTCCAGTCCTATTAAACGGAATCCAAAGAACCGTATTTTAGATTTAAAACCAAAGCTACCAAAGTTTAAAAAACCTATTCAAATCCGTGAAATAATTTTTGCGTGATGTTGGAACAAACATATAGACAGGCAATTATTCTACAAGTAATTGTGCTGATTTCAGGTCTCTCTTAATAATTAACCTAAGAGCCCATTTACATTAGCGATTTATTGTCAGCTTCTCATCCATGTCTCGGCGGTGCCAAGCCAACGCGCGTATGTGTCGAGCTCACTGCGATATCACCGCAATCAAAAACTATTTTAAAATCGCCGCGATATCGCCACTTGCTCGCAGCAAGCTGAGAAATCGCCAAATAAAACGCTATCGTGTAAGAGCCTTTTGTATCAGCACTTTTATGTACAAAAAGCCAACGCACTTTACGCCTACAGTCGCACCTAGCTCTAACTAATGTACCGAAGGACGCGCTAAACAAAGTAATTGTTAAAAGCTCTCAACCGATGGCGAAGTGATTTTTTACTGAAGGGCCAAAATAAACACAATCTATTGACAATTATTTAATTAATAGTTTAATTAATTTGAGAGACTTTTAATTTCTGTACAAGGAAATATTTTTTTATTTTATAAGAGCGCCTTTTGATGTTGTCGATTAAAACGTTTGTGGTATTAAGTGGTCTAATATTTAATAATAAAGCCTACTTGGATTTTGTACTGGCTGCCTCACTAGGCAGCGGTAGTAAATGGTACTACTGGTTATGGAGTTTCTGGCTCAATTTAAAGTGTCATTAGGTTTTTCTCTATAGGAATTCTGAACGTAGCGCCGAATCTGGAACTGTAACCGGTAGACGGCAATTATAAGTTAGACGTTTTACGTGGGATCTAAAATCGTAGCTGGCGAAATGTTGGTGTAATACACCTTTTTCTATGCCTTCGGGGATGGAGGCGTTAAAATGAAAGGAGTAAGAACCCAACTTTGCTGATAGTTCGTATGAGCAGGCTCAAGAACTTGTAGAGGTTTCATAACGGCCTCGATGGCGTAGTGGTTAGTGTAACTGACTGCCACACCTGAGGTCGCGGGATTCGATTCTCGCACAAGTCAAACATTTGTGTGCATGAATATGGATGGTTGTCTTGGTCTGGTTATTTCTACGTGTAATATGTATATATTTACAAAAAAAAAAAGTATATATGTATGTTTATCCTATGTCTAGTACCCATAATATGTACAAGCTCTGCTTAGTTTGGGCTAGATGGTGTTGTGTGTATGTGATAGAATAGAATAGAATATTATATTATGTAAGAATGTAGTACTTCCTGTACTACTTTCTTACATAAAACCCCCCCTACAAGTTTTCTTTTTCGCGGGGTCCTTTAGAAATATTCTGTAGTGATAACTACGATTTCGTGTTCAGAATGCTTATTTATTTGATAATGATGAGAGTATTTATAATACAATATTAAGTATGTGTGAGCATACACATATACACACATCGCTGGCTCACTATTACAAGGTTCTATGCTATTTTTTAACTTTGGGGAAATGAGGTTTAAAATATGCATATCAGTAAAAATAACTTAAAAAGTAACTTAGAACTATTTGCGATTTAATAATGTGAGGTGGTAAGTGCTTCCATCTTTTACTATATTAGTCTAAACAAAAAGGAATGACATATTCCCATGCAATATTCATGAATCATTTTTTTCAAAAATGTAACATGGAGCCTTGTAATATTGGACCCGTGACATGTAAACAGTAATATATGACTAAGTAAAATATTAAGTAATATTCAGCACAATTGAGTTAATACTATTGATGTCGTAAGTACATCTAAAATATTGAGGTTACATAGTAGCAATGTGCCTACACATTCTAACAATGGACACAACTAGACTTGATCTATTTATGGATAACACAATTTTTTGTCTCGTATAAGGACAATATCACACTA
Source organism: Catocala sponsa (assembly GCA_963564715.1). Classification (NCBI taxonomy): domain Eukaryota; kingdom Metazoa; phylum Arthropoda; class Insecta; order Lepidoptera; family Erebidae; genus Catocala; species Catocala sponsa. The sequence goes on from OY751352.1 coordinate 13,265,971, forward strand.
GCGGATTGCGAGCATCCTCAAAGCGAAGCAGGCGCGCAACAAATACGTTACGGGCGCGCAACGACCACGCCGCGCATGCGCAGCGAATTAGTTGCGCAAGCGCAACAAGATCGCCGCGAATAGCAAATCAAAAAAGCAGAAAATATAGTGATAGTATTTTTTTTAAAAAGGCATGGTAAGTGATTTGCAATCCATTTTGTAACTGAATGTATTGTACGTCGTTAACTCGCTACAAAGACGTGACGAAAACGTGCGTATTTGCCACGCGACCGCGACGACCTCGCTGTGCAGCCGCGACGTGTTCGCGACGCTTTCGTTGCGCGCCCGCCCCGCCCCGCAGCCGCTCGCAAACCGCTAGTATGATAAGGCCCTAAGATCGTATCCACAACACTCAGTGCAATGGCAGTGGCGCCCATTTAACCTACAACGTTATCCATGCAGCCAATTTTAACATAGTTACTGCGTTTCGCCCAGTATGTAATCAAATACACTTTCATACTACGGCAACAAATTCAAAATTCAAATTCAAATTCAAATTATTTTTATTTGTTAGACACAGGTTTATAAAAAAGATCTTACAAAAAACAAATGAAAGTACAAACTGTGTCTTGCCAATACAATCGGCGTACAAAAATATTATAAGAAAAACATAAACACAAAAACAAAATCAAAGTATAAAATTTAACAAAATGTGTCATTTAGAAAATCTTTGATAGAGTAGTAGCATTTATTATACAAAAGAATATTTCGCTTTTTTCTAAAGTGTTTTAAATTTAATTGTTTATATTCCTCCGGTAGCTTATTATAGAGTTTTGGAGCTAAACAGAATATACTGTTCCACATAAGGGTAGTTTTAGCTCTTCTTATGCATAAATTATTTTTGCGCCTATTACGTAGAACAACATCGAATTGACTAGGAAACAAATGAGGATTTGTTTTAACAAATATTGCGACTTCAAATATATATAAAGACGGAAGCGTTAGAATTTTATGTTTGATAAAGTGAGGTTTACAACTGTCAGTTACTTGAAGCCCAAACAAATCTTTAATTCTGTTATTTTCACCACGAAAACGAAGGCATATGCCTGAATAAATGAAATATATAACTTTTACAATATGGCAAACTGGCCTAGACTTGACGTGATTGGCTAAATTGGGTTCGACTGTGTTTGAAACTAAGTTTATCCGGACTAGACTATTTAGGACAAAAAAGTAAGTATACAATTCTCCTACTTTAGTTTTTTTAGTTTAGGCTTCAGTAGCGATATCAGCTTACGTTTATTTTTTTAAACACAACTCCTGTACTAGGAATAATGCCTGTGTCGCGGGTGACTTCACAAACAATCAAACAACGAAGATACAAAACACCCAGACGCGAAACAACTATTTGTGGATTTTTCCTGTATGGGGATCGAACTCACAACCCTCGGCGCTGTGACAGTGGTGAGCCGAGCGCTTAAACCGCTACGGTATTGATGCAGTCGGTTTGTTGGAAGCCTATGATTTCAGGAGAGATAGAATTTGAAAATGACCTCATATATAGGAACTACAGCAACTGCAAATCCTCCTTGTAGACGCCTGTTCTTGAAGACGAACGCTGATTCATAAAAAATACCAATTGTTGGAAGCTGCAGAAACCCGCACTTCAAAAACCACCGCTGAGCTCACACCAGACAATCCGTGACCACGGTCAATGCAAGTCGGTCTTAAATAAATAGGTATTTAATAACTGCATAGAGGATGTAGTGGTATAAATGGCCGCATCGCCCCTTCGCCGAGTGTTGTAGGTTCAAATCCCACACGGGACAAAAAATTGTGTGATCCACAAATAGAAACAAAGTACACCAAGACTTCAAGTCTGGGTGATCTTTGTAACTGTAGTTAAAATGTTTGTAAAGCCCTCCACGATACAATAAATTGTTAGTGCGTGAGTTATCTTTTTATAGAAGACTCGTTTCCAATATTATATTATTACTAGCTTTTGCTCGAGGCTTCGCTCGCGTTAATTTAGAATTTGACAATCAATTCGGGTCGTACTTGTCCAGAAGTGAGAAAATTTTCATACAAACTTTATCCCCCCTTCCGCCCCTTTAGGGGAGAGTTTTATCCATTTCACCTAAACAGATATTTTTCAATTGTAATTGGAAACTTATGTACCAATTTTCATACTGTTAAGTCCAGAAATGAGAAAATTTCGTTACAAACTTTACCCTCCTATTTCACCCCCTTAGGGGTGGAATTTCAAAAAAGCCTTTCTTAGTACACCCCTACAAATTAAAACACACATCCTCTCCAAATTTCAAGTTCCTACAACCAGTGGTTTAGGCTGTGCGTTGTCTCTAAGTCAGTCAGTCAGGACATCTTCCTTTATATATATAGAAGATAGATAACCTACTAAAGTTCTAAATTCCTATTAAATCATTTGATTCTCAGTACCTATAGGTACCATCCACACTTAAAAGTTTCAGCTGTATAGGAGGCTCTATTGATCATTACCGGTGTTGTCATGACAACTGGCTGGATGTCTTAATGAGGCCCGTCCCTCGCATCGCACGATACTTTGGGAACATAATACGATGATCCATTTTAGTCCTCAAGAGACTATACGACTATAATCTCGTCCGGAGATAGAATTAATATATTTTTCGGTTTAAATTTTCCTATTTACACACAAATAATAGATGTCTTATTGCCTTGGTGGCACAGCGGTAGTGAATGCAATTGCTGTGCATGAGATATGTTGAATTTTTTTTTTAATAATAAGTATTTATTGTGTTGGAAGCTTGTTTTCAAGCTTGTTTTCGCCGAGCTGGAAAAGTGTTATTTAGTATTTCAATCAAGACATTTTTGGTAGCAGCGTGGAGTCAACATCTGTGGACCTAAACTTGTATGTGGCGTACAATTTCAGGCATATAAGTTGAAAAGTATGTATGTATTTTATTGGTGTACCGCGCCATTACAGCCATCACAGCATGCGTCAAGTGTTGTAAGTTCGGTCCCCAGATGAAATACACATTTATGTAAGCTACAAATAATTGTTTCGAGACTGCGTGTTCTTTGTCTGTTGCTTGTGTTTATCGCCACCGAAACGTCTACCGAAACTTTGACCAAGCTTCGTGCTGCTACCGACTGGAACTTTTCAACAAGAGTAGCACTTGCCCGACTCGGCCATTGAAACTAGAACCTCACAATCAGCCTCAAACACAAGCACAATATTTGGTTTATTACGTTATCATGAAATAAAATAAGTGGGCAATATTTCGTTATTTTACTGTCATAAAAAGGCAGACTCCCACTGTAAGAATTCCGGCCTATATAAAGATTGACCACGAATATAACACAGCATGTTATCTGATATTGTTGAAGATATTATTATTCGGATACACTTACAAGGATGAACATTACTAATAATACACAAAAGCAGTTTTGTATACCTCAAAAGTCTCTTCTACATTTAGACTTAGTCTCACGCTTGTAAGCTTTAAACTGTAGGAAGGTTTCTTGCCCAAAACCTAATAACATTTTACTTTTCACGATTTGCTAATTAAATTCCACCTCATGCACAGCAGACATATTGACACCCGCTGCACCACTGATACAGTATATAAGTATATACTAGAAAATATATACTTTACTATATTAAAATTGCATCGAGGTTGTAATTTAAAAATCCTAATATTATATGCCTGAAGGTATACTACACACACATTTCGGCCATGGTTTTTAGGTTAGTAATTAGGGACGAGCATAGTAGCATTCGTAACAGCATTTTGGTATTTGATATCCTTATGAAAAAAAAATATATATATATATATACTTACTACATATATATACTTACTCTACACTATATCTATTCAATAAAACAGACTTATCACAAAACATTTTCATATTACAATTCAGAATGTATAAGATTCACTAAAGTGCAGGCTCTTTATTTCTCGATCACATGTATTTTCTACGCTGTACTACCTGGCCTTTCGCGCGCACTGAACCGAATTTGTCCGGTTTGCCAAACTTCTTGGCAGTATATGATTAGGTATAAAATGAGACAAAGTTGTAGTATAGTCTGGTTATAATTATCCAAAGGTGCATCTTATATACTAACGACTACGTGTTGATCACGGATAGTAGAAACATTTAATAGATATTGAACGTGCGATAAAGATCATAAGATTGCGATGTAGATTGTAGATACAGCACAAAGATATTGTACTGTAACAGTACACCCCCCTTTAAAAAAAAAAAAAATATTATTATGGTAATAGTGTTTACAATATAAATTTGACCTAGACCTTACTAGTTATTTGCTGATGTATATAAATAATAATGCTATTGTACGCGGTGGAATTTGATGACGCCTGTTGTTACTAGTTATTTGCTGATGTATATAAATAATAATGCTATTGTACGCGGTGGAATTTGATGACGCCTGTTGTGGTGTGATTTGCTGACGTATGTAATTTTGACTTAGCTGTTGCACGAGTGTTTATTATTTTTTTCCGTTAAACTCTTCATTCTTCTGTCCAGTGTTTTCATTATGCCGTAAAGTAGGATCACGCCGATTGTTAAAATAATCTGTCCCATTGCAACATTTCTTGTCCACCGTAAGTCCTCCTGGATCAGGTTACGGAGTTTGTCCGCTTCGTTTTGATTGAGGCAACTGTCCGTATTGTATGTTATCTGGTCCTTAGAACTTTGATTTCCCATTTTAGATGTCTTGTTGTTACGAGTAGTTGTGAATTAATGGTATATGTTAAGATCTATGTTAATATATATACGAATAGCTTGCTTATATCAGCGATTTTTTATAGACGTACTACTGGCTTTACTTTACGTCCTGATCGTGTAGTGTACGTGTGTGAATGTCTGTAGAAATCCTTTGAATCTGGCACGTAGTTTGATTCGTCATTGATCATGAATGCTGGTTTCAATCTATCAATTGATATCACTGTCTCTTTATCCCTAATTCTAATGCAAAATGTTTTATCTGTTTTACTAATTACTGGGTAGGGTCCTTCATACGGCGGTGTCAGGGCTTTCTTAATTCTATCACACCGAACAAATACGTGTGAGCATTCTTTGAGTTCGGGATGCACAAATATAGCTTGGTTGTGGTTTTTTATTTTAGGAATTGATGTCATTTGTGTGATGTCCTTTTGAATTTGTTTTACAAACTCTTCGTACGTTGATAACTGTGCTGCTGATGACTCAAAAAATCCTCCAGGGAGTCGTATTGGCGTTCCATATGTCATCTCTGCTGAACTATAACCTGTGTCTTCTCGCAAGCTACTCCGCAACCCGAGTAAAACTGTTGGAATTTCTTTTAACCAATTTTCGTTGGATTCTCTTGTCATTAACGCCACCTTTAAAGTTCTATGAAATCTCTCTATCATTCCATTGGATTGCGGATGATAAGGTGTTGTCCTAATTTTATGTATTCCCAAAAATTGTGAGAGTGACTCAAATATTCTTGATTCAAACTGTCGGCCTTGATCCGTAGTAATGCGCAATGGACATCCAAAACGAGTAATCCATCCTTCGAAAAGTGTCTTGGCTACTGTTTCTGCTGTTATATCTTCTACCGGAAATATTTCGGGCCATGACGTACAACGATCTATGATTGTGATTAAATATCTCTTCCCTTGTGAAATCGGAAGTGGTCCGACGATGTCAATATGTAAATGTTCAAAACGTTGCGCTGTCATAAATGTACCAGGAGGTGATATCGTATGTCGTTGTATTTTTGATTTTTGGCAGGCTATACATGATCTACACCAATTATTGATATCTTTGTTCATATACGGCCATAAATACCTTTGGGTTATCATTTTTCTCGTAGTTCTTTTTCCTGGATGGCTCATACCATGAATGGTATCGAAAATTTGTTTGCGAAATTGCTTTGGTAAGTAGGGGCGGCTTTTTCCAGTAGACGTGTCGCAGGTGATGTTTATTGTGGAACCCGGAAGCGTAATGTTTTTGAATTTTAATCTTTTATTGTCACGTAATTTACTTAGTTCATTATCTGTTGATTGACATTTTTCCAATTCAGCGTAATCGATAGGTGATGGCACGTATATTTCCTCTATTCGAGATAAGGCATCGGCGGTAATATTGTCACGTCCGCTTATGTGTTGAATGTTGGTACTGTATTGTGAAATGAAATCTAACTGCCGGACCCGTCGCGGTGTATCGTTTGATGATGGTTTTTGGGAGAATGCGTATGTCAAAGGTCGGTGATCCGTAAATATTGTAAATTCTCTTCCCTCGATTAATCTGTGAAAATGTTTGACGGCCATGTATATTCCTAACAGCTCTCTGTCAAACGTAGAATATTTTTGTTGAGTTTCGCTCAATTTTTGTGAAAAAAAACCTAATGGTTCCCAATTGCGTCCGGATTTTTGTTGTAAAACTCCACCAACGCAAGTAGCACTAGCGTCGGTCATGAGCGCTAGTGATGCGTTGCGGGAAGGATGCGCTATTAACACTGCGTTTTTCATGCTTTCCTTGCATTTTTCGTAAGCTTTGTCTGCTTCCGTTGTCCAAGGAACAGGTGAATTATCGTTCTTTTTTGAACCATGTAGATATTCGTTTAAAATTCTTTGATTTTCCGCTGCGCGTGGAATATTACTTCTGTAGAAATTGACCATGCCCAAAAATCGTCTTAATTCTTGAATTGTTTTCGGTTTGGGAAATTCCATGATTGCTTTGTAATTTTCTTCGGTAGGTTGTATTCCTTGGCTCGTTATATGATAACCTAAGAAATCTATTTCCCTTCTGAGAAATTCGCATTTTTCGAGATTAATGGTTATTCCATTCTCGTGTAAACGTTTGAAAACCGTTTCTAAATGCTGATAATGCAAATCTTCGTTGTCCGATGCGATGAGACAGTCGTCTACAAATATAAATACGAAGTTTAAATCTCTAAATAAGGAATCCATGAATCGTTGAAATGTTTGTGCCGCATTGCGTAATCCGAAAGGCATTCTTAAGTACTCAAAAAGTCCGAAAGGTGTGATGATGGCTGTTTTTTCTATATCTTTAACAGGAATACAGTGGTATGCTTTGCGTATATCTATCTTGCTTAGTATCTTCTTATTTTCTAATATGTATGTAAAGTCAGTTAATCTTGGTAGTGGGTATTTGTCCGGTACTGTCGTGCTATTGAGCATTCGATAGTCTCCGCACGGTCTCCATTCGCCATTTTTCTTTTTTACCATATGTAATGGGCTTGCCCATGGGCTATCTGACGGTCGGCAAATTCCGAGCTCTATCATATTTTGAAATTCCTTTTTGGCTATGTCGTATTTTTCTGGAGGTAATGGTCTTGCCCGAGCTGCGACGGGTGGTCCTGTAGTGATAATGTGGTGTTCAATCTTATGTTTGGGCGCATTGCGTAGAGAGGACTCTTTCGTGATGTCTTCGTATCTGTTTAAAAGTTGCGTAATACGTGAATTCGTTCCCACTGCGATAGTACGAATTGTTTGTTGTGTCGCTTTTTCTGAAGTTACATGCGTTGTCAGCTCTGTAACTTTGTCGATAAGTTTGCGACCTGCTATGTCGACTAATAGTTTATAGTGCTCTAGAAAATCTGCTCCAATTATTGGTTGTGTAACATCGGCGATTATAAAATTCCATTTATAACATCGTTGTAGTCCTAAATTCAAGGTAAGCGTCTTCTCGCCGTAAGTCCTAATTTTAGTCCCATTTGCAGCGTATAGTGTGTATTGTTCATTTTGTAAAATTGAATATCTCTGTTGCTTGCTAATGACTGAAATATTTGCGCCCGTGTCAATCAAAAACTTCATACCACTTTTTCGGTCGGTAATGGTGAGGCGATTGGATGGGTGGATTGCACAGAGTTTCGCCGTTGTCTGTGCTCTTATTCGTTTCCCTGGTTCCGTACGTAAGTCATTGGTTTCCAACCGCATGGTTTAATGCAGTTCCTTGCATATTTTCCGAATCTTTCGTGGTAGTAACAAAATCGATTTGCTCCTCTATAGTTTGTTCTCGGCCTCATAATCGGGAATTGTTGACGTTTCTTGAAATGATTGTGCGTGCTGGGTCGATAGCCATATTGACCTTGCTGAATTGCGTCAATATCTATCTGTAATTTTGCTAGCTGGGCTAAAATGCATGCTGTATTGTTGTCGTTTGAAGTGTCGTTGCTAACAGCTGATATTTCGTTTACTTTTGAATTCATTATTATTTTGTCTGCAATTTGGCTCAGTTTGTCAATTTCCATGTCTTCCGTAACTGCTAGAACCGTAGTAACTGATGTTGGTAAAAGCCTGAACCATAGTAGTTTAATTGTTTCGTCACTGATTTATCCTCTCCCGAGGACTCGCATTTGACGTAATAACTGCGAAGGTTTTTGTTCACCGAGTTCTGTCTCTGATATTAATTTTTGAAACTGTCGCTGTTCTGTTTCTTCGTAACAATCAATTAAACGTTCCTTGATGTTTTTATATTTATCTGTAGTCGGTGGTGAAGTGATTACATATTGGTCACTAACTTGTAGTATTTCTTCCTTGGATAATTTTGCTATTACTGTACAGTATTTGTATTCGTCTCCTTGCTTCTGTGGTGCTAATATGGCTTCTAGTTGCGTGAACCATAATCTTGGTTGGTCTTTCCAAAATTCCGGAATGCGAGATAAAACCGAGGTGCCAGCAGCTACTTCAAGTGTTCCTTGCTGATTTATGTTCGCCTTGCATGGTGATTGTGCCATGTTTCTTGCTGCGTATTCGTTCGTCGGGTCACCAATTTGCCAAACTTCTTGGCAGTATATGATTAGGTATAAAATGAGACAAAGTTGTAGTATAGTCTGGTTATAATTATCCAAAGGTGCATCTTATATACTAACGACTACGTGTTGATCACGGATAGTAGAAACATTTAATAGATATTGAACGTGCGATAAAGATCATAAGATTGCGATGTAGATTGTAGATTCAGCACAAAGATATTGTACTGTAACATCCGGCAATATCAGGACAGGAATTTGACGCCACAACGATGGACAAGCGAAATTGTTCGATAGCTTACGCCGCGTTTGTAATATTGGACGCAGGTACATGCGTGAAATGTATAAACTTGGCATTCATTCCACGGATTTACTATGGCAACAGGAAATAATATTCTTATATCGAAAGCTGACATCAATAGAGCTATTTTGGTACTAATATCTTATATTGAATAAACTGTGTAAGATGAAATATGGGTGACTTGTCAACTGACGATAGTAATAAGAAAATTAAAGGAGGTTCACTCTTTTGTATGAGGTAATATCAAATATTGATATATTATTATTATGAATGATTTAAGTCTAATTATTAAATACCAAGCTATAGTCAGCAGGGATAACTTAGTGGGAAACCATTGGATTGTCACGCAAAGATCTCGACTTCAATCCCCAATGTACGTATCTCTGAAATTTCGATGATATATGCGAATTAAATAGTTCATTATCGCTAGCTTTAACGGTGAAGGTAATCATGTTGGAGAAACCTGCATGTCTAAGAGTCTCCTTAATGTTCTCAAAGATATGTGAAGTCTGCTAACCCACACTGGTCCAGGGTGTTAAACTATTGCCTAACCCTTCTCATACTGAGAATAAGCCCGTGCCCCGCAGTTGAACGGTTTAAATCAGTACTAATATTATCATATTATTATACTTCATCATCATCATCATCATGTCAGCCAAAAGACGTCCACTGCTGGACATAGGCCCCATACTTAGTTGAAGTAAAATGTTTTTTTATCTTAGTTAAGTCTACCGACACAGAAGTTACACGAAACTAGTAAGTGGCCTGGATTTCATGCTAGATGCGCGAATTAATCATACTCCTGAGATCTTAGCTCCATCTTGAAAAGTATAGTATGGGACAACGTGTTAGTGTATATAATATAATATAATATTCTACCACATACACACACAACACCATCTAGCCCAAACTAAGCAGAGCTTATACTATGGGTACTAGACAATGGATAAACATACATATATATATATACCTTTTTTTAAATAAATACATACATATTATACATAGAAACACCAATTTATAAAGCCATATTAGCTATTATAGACGGAAATTGATCTTAAATGCCCTGGAGTTGGCCTGCGCTGTTGTACGTATACGTGTAGAAGGATTGATCTTTCTTAAAGTATTTGGCGTTTTACGTACAAAATTTACAAACATACGAGTCGAATTAATACAAGCTTATTAAAAACACTACTCCAGTTTTAATAAAATAGTCCGAACAACTTTAATAGACGAAAATATTTTACTAAACATACATTACACGCAGTAATTTTATTTGAATTAGACCCTAACATAGCGTGTCAGTACTCACAGCAATCGATCACTCTCTTACCTTGTAATGACAAGTCTTTTATAAGTAGATCCTATTATCATCGTTCTCTTTGTAACAAGATCCAGTAAAAAATTGTCCTTTTTATACATAATTTATGTTCGAAGAATATTTAATGAGGATTGAATGGAAAATTTTAAAGTTTGTAAAGATAAAAGGTACTATAATGTTTTTTAAAGATTTTCTAGTGGTGAAAGATAAATTGTAACTGGAGGTTTGTTTTTACTGGATTAATTTACTTACATTCTACGTTAACGCAAATATTGTACGATGAAATTGACTAAAAATAACGCTACATTTAACTATGTATTTGTAAACTACTAGATTTTGCCCACGGCATAACTCGCGTAAATGTAGGTTATGTAAATTTTCTATCCGTCGGGATAGAACATGTCGTAATGACATATGTCATCAGATTTTAATGGAACTGGACATAGAAAGAAAGAAAGAAAGAAAAATAATTTATTAAACACACTAAAAACACAACATATTATCATACAAACAGGAAGAATAAAAATTCAAAAAAAAAAAAAAAATGTTGTGCAGTGTGTCTAGAAGGTTCCAGCTCAGCCTTTTTGCTGCGGATGACCGCAGCGCTGTTTTTCAGCGCATAGCAGCTAGAACTTTACGATCAGCAGTTGTATGGACAATTGCTTCTAAACCAGTAACCAGCAATTCTGTCACATTACTTCCAAGGACATTACAGCAAAGACTATAAAAATGTACATTTTAATACCTGCTACAGAGCCCGTTTTCACTCGCACGTGCCACGCAATGTATTGGCAAAATTACGAAGAACACGTAAAATCCTAAAAATACGATTCTTCTACAGCCTTTGACTTCGTTACGTATCTAATCCAATCTCAGAATAAAGAAAATGGATGTATTCTACAGGTTAAAAGTTAGTATGTTGAAGGTATTTTAGTTGTAATATTTTTGGACTCATATTTGAGGCTATATCGTAGTTTGGTTGCACTGCGCTGTATCATAGTTTTTTGAAGTGAAAGCTTCTTTAGGCGCGTTGAGCACTTCTTGGGTGAACAAAAATCATGGAACTCGCGTCATCGTCACCGAACGCTTTCCATTTTTGAATTATTTTTGGTTTATAAAGAAGTGTTTCTGATCAAGGATTAAAGTTTTCACTTCCATCGGCAGTCCACAAAGAATGCCCCACTTTTTTTTAAAGGTATTATAATCTATTGTTAATCCTATCTATTATAAATACGAATGTAAGTTTGTTTATTCGTTACGCTTTCACACTTTAACTACTCAATCGATTATCATAAAATTTCGCATACCTACACGTTGTCAGGGATACATAAAAAATATAGGGAACGTGTCATAAAAAAAAAATTACTTTCGATCGAAGAATAACTTGCAAATGCGGGTATTACAATAATCATGGGTGTAATAAGAAGTATCTACAAGAGGAGTAGAACTTCAAACCTAATGACAGAAGCAAACTGATCCCTTTCATCAAATTCTCAATCAAATTAATGAAGATGAGTTTGCCTTACTAGACTAGTTAGAGTCGCTATACACCTGAATCTGTAATTAGCACTGGTTTCAAGTTTTACTGCTAGGAAACTAGAAAAATATAGTAAAAATTGTTATACATTACTATTCTATCTTAAAAACGAAGTACCATTTGAGAAAAATTCTAGTTGAATAGAAATAATGAAGGAGCAATTCAATTGACACGGCACGATATACATTACCAATTAACAATACAACCAGATTACAATTGAATGAATTACAATCAAAACATAAAAGACAGAAAACAGAAAAACTAAAGAAGCTCCTTTAATTTTGACTAGTGTTTACGACTCTATACATGAGGTCTCGAGTCCAATACGCTATCGATGTAGTCCAATAATAGCAGTCGATTATTAATTTTTATTTTTATCTCTCACATATTTCTCCACACACCAATAAAGGCGATAAAATCGATAATTTTTCACCGTCTCTTTTCGAATATGATGATAGATTAATGTATCGAGAATAATAAAATTCCGATACATTTTGAGAGCGTCGCTTAACATTGTGTAAAATACTTTTGGGCCGTAAACACATAATCTTAGGCATTATGTGCAAAACACATTACGGTAAGCTCTGAAAACATATTATTCTTCGTACATTTTCTTGAAAATGAACATAAACTGTAATTACCCCTAAGAACGAGGTTGCATTTAAAGATGAACGGAGCGGTGTCTTAACAACTAATGTCGTTAAAATTCATTCTCACATCACCATGCCAGAATGTGCCAGTGATGCCAAAAATTTAAACTCTTATTATTACTGTACTCTTACTGTAAGCAGATAATTCTTGAAATAAAGACATAGGACAATAGTATCCTAAAATTGATAATTTAACCCAGGATTCATGACGGCAAGTTTGTAGCTAAAAAGGTTTTGATGCTTTGTTTACTAAATACTGTTAAATCTTATATACATATTGCAATATTTTACTTTGGTTGACATTTTTGTATTGTTTTAATCCGGTTTTAAATACTATATTATAAAATCTCGTTTCCCCTAATACTCTTCTGCTAGATTAATAATTCGATACGGCAAATATTAATCTTTTGATTTTTGTAAAGAGGCGTTTCATACTTTGCTGAATTTTATCCTTTAACATGTGCATCGATCTGTATATTAGTAAGTACATTCCTTATAGGTAACGACGCTTTAATACTCCGCTCGACGCGACTCCACTGCATTGAAACCTTACCCTGAAGCTTGCGGGAAAATAAATGGGCTATACTGGTTGAGCTTAGAGAAGAAAAGATCGGTACTTTGACGACTTAACTGTTTCGTCGATGGCTCCTTAGCCCGTTTTACATTCAGAAATGAAAGCTTTTTGAATCTATTGTAGAGTTACTAAACGATGAGTGCGGTATTAACTAAAAATAACCTACCCTGTTACTAAACGTGTTCCTAAAAGCTAAGGTATCTTAATGCTGCAGCTTTTCTTTATTATCATTGACTGTGACGTAGTTACAGCAATTGCATTTAGGAACGATCAGCTTTAAGAAATGTTTTCTTTTTATGGATTAGGGGGCAAACGAGCAGATGGATTGCCTGATGGTAAGCGATTACCACCACCCATGGACACCCACAACACCAGAGGGGATACAAGTGCGTTGCCGGCCTTTTAAAAAGGAGTACTATCTTTTCTTGAAGTGTTGAAGGTCGTATTGGTCCAGAAATACCGCAGGCGACAGCTAATTCCACAGTTTTGTTGTGCGAGGCAGAAAATTCCTGGAGAAACACACAGTTGTGGACTGCTAACCATTTAAATGATGGGAATAAAAATGCTGTCACATTAGACGATGGCGAAAAGAGGCGGCAGGGATCAGTCCGAACAACTCCTCGGAGCACTCCCCATATGTTTATCAAAATGACAAACATACAAGGTCTCTCAATAAAGAATAGGAAATTAATGAATAAAAATAAGTGGGTTAGAAGATGTTAGATCAGCTTCTTCTTACATGCAAAGAATGAAAAACATATGCGAAGTCACAGCTAACAGCTATATGATAAGCCGCTAAGAAATCGACTATAACAAAAGAAAAATGTTTTATAGGGACCTACTTCCAAATTCAACGCGTACAAATTCGCTAGCAAAAGCTAGTAAGAAAATAAAAGGCATTGGCTTCTAAGACAATGCTTGACACTAACACACTTACTGTAATTTTATCCACGCTCGACAGACCTCCATTATTTGCGCCAAATATTTTGAGCGCGCAAAATGGCCTGAATCCTTTTACTTATTCGTTAGTGCCTATAAATCGATTACATTATTGTTACCCAACATAAGGTGTACCAATATTGAAGGCCTTGAACCTGGGTGGAGAAACGCGCATTAATTTATGAATTTCATTTCTTTCCCGCTACTAATTTATTTATGCTCCATATGCTGTTGTTAGAGGGTCCTGTATATGCTTTGCTTCGAGTAAAGCTGAAAATATTTTTGCATGTTTACGGTATTTTGCAGATGAAACTGTCGATCAGCTAATTTGATTTTATGTTAAAGATAACATGTTTTAAAGAAGTAAGTATCTCCAGATCGATGAACTGATGAGATCCAACGAAGTATACCTACTTACAATACAAAGAGTCTTCTATTTACTTCGAACTGACGTTACTGTTAGACTGTTAGAATATTTACGATAATTATTATTACCGTGCGTAACAATTATCCAATTTAAGGCCTCTCCATTATCTCTTAAACTTTATTATTCTACGTGCAAGAATGAGAGTTCGTTACATACTACCAGTATATCTTTATCTCGTTCTTGCGCATGTAATAACAATGCTTTAAGAGATGACAATATAACCTCAGATCAACATTTAGGATAATATACTTCAGAAAAGTAATGTTAAAAGAAAGAAACTTTCTGAAAGAACCCAAATAGTCTGTTAATTTATTTGTTGCCTACACAACATAAATGTATTTCTTATATTTTATTAAAATGTCTTGAATTCTATCTCGTTTCGGAAAAAGTAGTATTGGATTATTCTTGTGAAACTATAATGTCTAATTAAATTCTACGCCGCCAATTTATACTTTCACACAAACAAAAAAAATTTGTATGTTTGTTACATTTCGTACAGTCTCGCTGCCGCAAGTAGTAAATGTAACTACTATTTAAAAGGACTTTAGATTCCTGCGTCAGCATAGTGTAAGTGGAATCTTCTGCTAAAAAAATCTCAATAGCAGCACGAAGTGTAGAACTGTTTTATTGCGTGGAACACATATCACCTTTCCAGAGATAAACAGGCTTAAATTATACATCCACGTTTGTTAAAAATAGATGAACCCACTATATTTTTAAATTCAGTATGAAAATTGAGTAAGCATTTAGAAAAGGCATAATAAACTATGTTATTTATACCAATATTTTTAAATGTGAAGTATTCGCGGATGATTATTTTGCGAGAACAACTAGTCCTTGTATAGTTTTACTAGTTTTTCTCCGCGATTTCATTCGTAGGAATTACAGTTCCCTCGCGACGATTTCACCGCAGATTCTTATACACATCTTTTTCATTTATATTCTTGCACCAATACCTTGATTTTATTTGACTTTTATAGATTTTGAGTTAAACTTAAAACTAGCAAACTGTAAAAGCTGAATCAAGATATGTTTGGCGTGTTTCAGACTACTAAATTTTCACTGCTTTGAGTTCAGATTCCTCGAACTTGTTGATACTATAATATGCTACATACTTTCTCAAAAATATCTTTAGTATACAGACTGTCAGTCGCTCTTACGGTGTATTTAATGGACGTTTTGTATTTAATAATAGTTTATTATCTAATATATAAAAATTTCGTGCCACGGTGTTTGCGGTCGCATTCGTTCGAAACGGCTCGACCGATTTTTATGATTTTTTTATGTATATTTGGTAGGTATTAGAATAGGTCGTAAAGTATATTTCATATTGCTAAGAAATAATTTATTTGGCAAAACAATCAACTATATAACTTAATGTGAACTACTATAAAATATAACAGATTATTTTATTGATAACATTTAAAATCAAACTACTTTCTACGGATTTTAAGTTTGAAAACAGAATTTGAGAAAACTTTCAAACTATTAAACGACTACTACTATCAAATTTTACTACTATTAAACTATTTCAATTTTAATTTACTGTTGATTTAGTGGCGTCATACGACTCTAATAATCTTAACGGTTAGCAAAAGATTTTGTAATATTCTACATTCGACAACTGCTTGTATGAACAAGCAGTTGTGGAATGTACAATATTACAAAATCTAATAAATAATAATAATAATCATTTATTTAATGAAATTAAACTACTATATACGGATTTTATCGCGTTGTTTATTTGACACTGTTACAAAATTTTTTGAAAAACTGTTACACTACTATAATCACTATTAAACTTTACAAATTTTTAAGCTAATTAAATTATTGAAACTATTAAAACTATTTATACTATTACTATACTATTTAGATTTATTTTTACACTTTCCCCGACGTTTCGGTTGCTTTTCAGCAGCCATGGTCACGGGGAGACTAAGATGGTAGTTGTCTCAATGTTCCAGTGTAGTTATTTCAAAGTACCCGAACATAATTTAATCATGGGTGTTTCTATTTACGCAGAATGAGCTCAAAGTATCATGAAGTCTAGCTGTGGTTTGCTTCTTCTTGGGTTTGACTATTTGAATTACTGGATCCCAAGCTGGTGGTACACTCCAACCATCTTCTCTATTGAAATTAGGATGTTTCTTGATTTCAATAGCCTCGCGAAGCATCCTTGGCAGGAATCGGTGTTCTTTAGCGAGCATCTGTGGTTTGTCAAATCTCAGGTAGTGGTTGGTCCCCTGTTGCACATGTTCACACACAGCAGACTTCAACGAGCGTTGGTGTTTTACATCAGCTATGTGTTCTTTTATGCGGGTGCCTATGCTTCTCTTGGTTTGACCAATGTATGAGAGTCCGCAGTCACAATCTATTTTATAGACCCCTGCATCTTGTAAAGGTAGTTGGCACTTGACAGATGGTAAAAAATGACTTATCTTCGTTGGCAGAGTCAAGTGTCAAATAAACAACGCGATAAAATCCGTATATAGTAGTTTAATTTCAATGAATAACATTCGCGTAAACAGAAGACAATATTATCATTTATTTAACTTAAATTGGTACAAATAGATACAGAGCTTATGTTACATTGTAAAGGTAAATTATAAGAGGTGCCTGTACTAGGGTAAACCTGTGCCACAGGCATTAGGGGCACATACTGTATAATAAAGATGTAAATTCTAAAACAATACTTATAAAACATTATTATTTGTATACAAAACTTATGAATTACGTTATAAACTAAGTGATTACTATGACAACTTAAAGACCTATTTTATTGCGTAACACTTATCGAACAACAGTCATCAAATTTTCAGTTTGATCGTAGTTCAAGGTCTGTAAATATTGTTGAACTAATTGTTTAGTGTTAGCATAATTTTTGTCATAAATCGCAGTTATTTTGTTTATATTATTATAAAGAAATGGACCTAAAAATGCGAAAAACCTATTGGTAAAAATATACCTACTTAAATTGAGACTGAGTAGTACAAACGATATCTTTCCGTCGCTTAGTGTTAGTAAGTTCCGTGTTATAATCAAGAGTAGTATGTTGTTTTAGTACGGTGTGCATTATAAAAAGCTGCCGGACTGTTAGTACTTTAGAATATTGATACAAAAGGCATGTGGGATAGCGAAAAGGTCAATGTCACCTGTCTATAAAATGAGGTGACATTTTCAACACCATTCCAGATTTAAAGCAATAATTAAAAAATCCAAACAAATGGAGTACCCCAAGGCAGTATCTTGGCACCCAACCTAACTGGTAAGTAAAAATTTCATTATATGAACAAAACTGAATGAGAAAAACGTTACTTAACATTGCACAGTTTGCTGAAGACAGTAACATCGTCTAATGTGATTGGTGGTGAGCTTGACATATTTTTTGAGCTTTACTTTGTTTCATTTTGGGCACTGTTCCAGCTTCAAACAATAAAACTAACGAAGAGTTTTCTAACAGAAAAACTCAATTACCGTACAAGGTCTGTCTGTAATCGGTAGCTTATTATTTCTTAACTTGTTTGGCTACGGATATTTTAGTGTAAAAAAGCAATAATATATTACCGAACGGGAATCCTAACATTAGAATTGCGAATGTGAGTTTATTTATTACGCTTTCAAGCCTTGACTACTCAACCGATCGTCATGAAATTTCGCATACATGTTGTCAGAGGGACAGAAAAGGACATAGGATACCTTTCATGCAGGAAAATCATAAAAAATTACATAATCTATATTTACGCAAGCGAAGCCGCGGGCAAAATCTCGGAATTTCTATTTTGATTAAGTGCGCCAAAGATGAAAAGATAACATTCAAGTTACTTCACAGAACTATTATTGAGGCTTTAATTACTCAAAACGTTTATGATTGAAAATGTTCTGAAATGGTTTTATGAAATACAATTTCAGTATCGGCATCTGTAATTGATAACTGATTTCTAAGAATTAAGTTTAATTATGAAATTATTTTAATTGAAATACCCCATAATCTTATGTTGGGTAAAGGGTGTACTACAAAATATGTCTTTTAATGATCTTATTCGTTAACTTCTATATTGCGTCTGGCGGTTATGAGTTGTCAGGCATTACGCAACAAATAACAAAAATACTTATAATTATTTGAAGATAGACTCCGCAATGATAAATAGGCAGATCTGTCATAGAAAGCTATTAATTATTCGTCTTTTAGCACTGAATACAAATATTAAAATATCTGCTGAAATCGGCATAGAATATTAGTCTTAATATTTGTATACATTTCAGCAAGTTTATTTTGTTATTGTTATTTGCATGCACGACAAATGGCAACATTGTCACTGCGAATACGCTGAGTATTGCAGGTTTGATTTCAACACGAAAAAGGGAACTGTGTTATCAACAATTAGAGCCAAGTTTAGAAATAATTTGTAAAGTTGATTGAAATACGTGTGAATTTATTGTTTGTTTTCTTTTTTAACTATAATTCTTATTGTATTAATAATGATATTCGTATTATATAATAATTATTTACCAAATATACAATACATACTTATATGCAAGACAGGTGATAAAGGTATAATGCCTGTATAATGTCTTAAAACATAAATTAGTCATAAATAGGACGTGTAGAGGCCGGTGCTCCATATGACATTAGGCTGTGCAACATGTGCTGTGGCTGTCAATCTATAGATATCATAAACATAATAAAGGACAAGCTCTATGGCTGCCTTAAAGCCATTTCTTGTTTCTTTTGTTAGTACTTAGGACTATGGACTATGGTACTTGAGAACATACATGTTTTTATCTGGTGTCAGTAAAGTACAGTCTGAGTTTACAAAACTTTGTGTGATCCACAAATTGTTGTTGCGAGTATCGATGTTCTTTGTGTCCGTTGTTTGAATGTTTGTAAAGTTCCCGCGACACAGGAATTATTCCTAGTGCAGGAGTTGTCTTTTTTAAAGATAAAAAATAGTAATATTTGATGCATTTCATAAGTTGTCAACAATAGGTCTTTCGTGATAATAATGCCTCTTATAAAACAGACAAGGCATAGCAGTTTTACCATCTAAATGTAATGTCTTTTTAACGAATAATCGACAAAATTAGTTTGTGTTGTGTTTAAAAATTCTACTTACTACATAAGTAGAATTTTGAATTACCTAAAAGATAAACCGTACTTTCAGCCGGAGGATTAGTTAACATTTTCATTTAACTTGCCGGTTAATTTATGAATTTAGTACTGATTGAGGAACTTTTTTACATATTTATTAATTGTATACATAGAAGAGCAGCGATAGCTCAGTGGGGAGACCAATAGACTGCAATGCAGAGGGTCCCGGGTTCGAACCCACGTCGCGCACCACTGACTTTCGGAAGTTATATGACTTTTCGAAATTATGTGCGTATTGATTGATAATTATCGCCTGCTCCGTGCCTCGGAGAGCACGTTAAGCCGTTGGTCCCGGCTGCCATAAACGTCTATGGCAGTCGTTATTGGGTGAGTGTCGACACAAAAGATCCCACTGGGTCGAAGTGTCGCCGGTCTGCACTAACTGGCCCCCATATAAGATAAGATAAGATAATTGTATACATAGGTATGTATCAAAGGTAGTCTATATATCTCCTTTTTATATAACTGAACCAAAAACAATAACGTTTTGTTGCTTATTTGAGACGTAAAGATAGACCAAACACAGACACTGCCATATTTTGAACGTAAGTTAGAATTATAACGTAACATATTACCGGCTATAATCTAGCTAACAATAGAATGTGAAAATATATTAGTGTACATTTCCACAGCTAAATGGTAAAAAATACCTGAATATATTTTAGCAAACAGATTGTCTGAAATCCGGCAAAGAATATAGGATAACTTTTATACCGGAAAATTGAATAGTTTTTCCAGCGCTGTGCAGATTTTATGCGAACCAAGTCGTAAGTAAAAAGCAAGCAATTTGTTTGTAGTTTCCAGTTACGGCTACACCAGGCGAATCTTCGACATTCTGTAGAACACTTTTATATCTATTCATACCATAATTTTCACATCATATTCAAAGCACCAGTAACAAACTCGTGTTGTAAAACGTTATCAAAATTCAACGTGTCTAGTATATTATAATAGAATACTTCAATGGGTATACAGGTTTATCAATGGTAGATGTTTCTTTAAAATAATGGTATAAGAAAGGCAAGGCTTAAGCAGTGGCTTTGTCTCTCATCAATCAATCATCTGTTGAATATTTAGCTAGACAGACTGCTGTCAGTCTGATTGAATGATTATAGCCAATTAGCTTCGTTTTGTGTTTTTGCGGCGATCACGATTTGTAAATACCGGTTAAATAAAAATCACCGGTTGAAATTATAATTCTTCTTTAGGAAGAAGAACTATAATTTCAACCTATACATCAGTAAGAATAACCGTGAATAACGGTGCGCTAGATGGTACGCGGTTACTGTACTCCAGAAATATTACTCGCGCGTTAACAAACCTTCAAAGAAAGAAATAACATGCTGTCATCGCAAGGGGATGCCCTGCTAATGGCAAAACGTTTCGTTTACGAACTTTTATACAAACTTACTCACTACATCAGCCTAAGCTGTAACCTAGCCTAATCGAAATGTCCATGAACTGGGCTTCTCTTGAAAACAATATTTTGTCTCTGTTGTCTAAACAAAGCAGTAATATTCTTTACAAGGACTACTACCACTAGGTATTGAATTGGTTAAGCTACAAGAAGAAAACCTATAACCCAATAAACACCGATATTATTAAGCGAAATTACTAATAATTTAGAACAAAAGGAGCTACATAGTTTACGTAATAGTAGCTTAGTGTACTCGTACCCTAAAGCGAAAAATGTCTCTCTACTTAACACGAAACCTAAATCTGAAACAACCTGTAAGTGTCCAGACAGTTGTAGAATTACAAATTCATGACAATCACTTATGTAAAATACCCTAATTATTTTCAACGAAAAAGGGTATAGCTTAATTATATTCAAGAGGCCACGTTTAAAGGATTTAATGCCATTAAAATTTTAATATTCCGTGAATATGAAAATAAAATCGGCGATTGCCAGAGTTTGGAAGCTCAAAAGTGTTTTAACTTTTAAGCAAGTCAATAATTTTAAAAGTATTTTAACCGTTTGAAAGATTAGGGCAGCCATTATAATGAAGACGGATGCAGAAACGAGCTTGAAAACATTCAACAAAGATACACAAAACTTAAGTGCACACACAATGTTCTATAAGCATCTGTACTTTACTGCAGCTCCTACAACGTTTCTTTTTACAACTCTTTCACAGCATTTCAGTTTTACAGAATACAACTGCGTATGATGACATTTTTGCTACCTACATAATGATGTTATTGACCCACTCGTGGCAAGTACTGGCGTGATATGGTCGCAACTACCATTCAGCTATTTTCGCCACAAAACAGATTTGGGCACCCGCCCTTAGTCAGAATATCCGTTTAAGTTTCTTGTTCCTTTACGATAGGAGTGTAGAGAAGTTAAAGCCAATGCATAGATTACCATTACATGAGCCACAGATTCCTCTGGCTCCACAGACAACCCAAAAATATTTTCACGTTTTGTTTAATCTTCAAAAGAATCGCTTTTTGAGTGACAAAATACAATAACATGGTAAGCGGCAGCGGCCCGACACTATAGACTTTCAATTATTCTTGAATTTTACCTATTGATAGTTAAAATAAAAATAATATTTGACGTTTTATTGCTATTTTCGCGCCAAATGATAAACAAGAAGTTTATGCTGTATACCAGGGTCGTGACACGTTGCCAGCTAATGACGTGGCAAAAAGCCAGATAAGTTTCAGGAATACATGTGTGTTTAATTATATTAGTTTTATCAAGCACATTTACATAGGAATGTTTTTTAATTCCATAAAGCAAACCTATTTGAGGGTGCTTCGACGTTCAATGGCCAGTGCCACTGATACCAATGTAATGTTGAATCACTTCCGAAATACGTTAGATATGTGTGACTGAAATGTTTGGAAGATGAAAGAGACCGGCGAACATTCTATAACCGAGAGATCCACTACAGAATTATTTGAGCCAATTTTTTTTTACTTCCAATTTATTGAACTAGGTGGCGCATAGATGGATATGACTGATGTGCATAAGATCTTAAGTTCAATGCGTGGGTTGGACAAGGAAATCATTATTTGATCATTTTGATGTACTCTCTTGTCGAGAAACCTCTAAAAGAACAGATCATAATGTCAACTGTCAACATCGGACTACGTATTTATTTCTTAAATAAAAATATTATTCATATCTTGGCGCCTAAAATACGATAAACCGTGATCAATAAGCGATAGACTATTTAGTAAGAATGTTATTCCAGTGAACTGATAAGTGACTCAATGTATAAACCACCAAAAGTGATTTAGTGTAAAAACAGTGCCAAATTCGAACTACGAATATATTTCGCCGCAACGCAACAACGATCCGTATGATAAACTAAATAAAACATTACTTTTGACTTTCGCTGCAAAAACCAAAGTGGTTAAGGGATAGCAGCCCTAAGAGAAAATAATTAAATAACAACAATCGGCACTCTTTGCCGCGGTTTGCGGACAAAACACTTCGCTGCTGGCTGCGAGGTGGTCAGTAAGGAGGTGGCGGAGACTGCTTTAAGCCTTGACGGGACGCGACGCCGGCACCTTGGCGACGCCCCGTCGCCATGCAGACGGCAGCCCGAGACGTTATAAACGAGGCAACAGTCAATGTGACAGACGTCACATAGATTTTTAATAGGTTTATTTTCTTATTTCGTTTATAATATATTGTAAATATTTACAGTAAGTTAAAATTTAGTTTATTTATGTTGCAAGACTTAGGCAACAAAAGTGATGTGGAAGTGAGTGCCGGTCAACCTGCCACATCCCTAACGAATCTGGTACGCTGCCCTAATTGTTCGCAGGCTCGTTTTTTTAAAGGTGAGCGGGGCTTGAGAGTGCATTTTGGTAAATTTCATAAAAACCAAAATGTACCCTCTAGTCCCAGCAATTTTTTACTAAGTAATCCCTCATCTTTAAACCCCCAATTTCCCTTTTGGCAATATTTAGGACGCTTGAAAAATTCCATTCCGATTTTAAAAAGAGTTCCTCGAGGCGCGAGACCTTCAGTGGCCCAAAACTTGGCTCACTGTATAGGTCTTGTCGTTCGAGAGAACTCTAAAACAGCTTGGGAACAATTACTTACCTTTCCTTATAGGATTCTACATGTTAAAAAAGTTCAGAATACACAAAAATCATTAACAGCACAAATTAAAGATAATTGCAGTTTTAGTTATAACCATTTAGAACCAAAAGACACCACCTCCTACAATAGCAAATCATTGTACCAATATGTAGAATCCAAATTAAGGGAAGGTGACATTAGGGGTGCATCTAGGTTATTGTTTAGTAGCGATGTGGTGGCGCCTTGCTCTGCAGAAACACTTGCAGGTCTGCAGAGCAAGCATCCAGCGCCCACTGATGGTCTCTCCTTCCCAGACGCACCTGATGCTGACATGGATTGTCTCAAGGTGACAGCCAAGGAAGTATTTACAGCCGTTTGCTCCTTTCGAAGTGGATCTGCTGGCGGCCTCGACGGCTTGGCACCGCAACATTTAAAAGATCTTTTGTGTTCCAGCGCCGGGGAAGCTGGTGATTCACTTTTGAAGGAGCTGACGGCTTTAACCAACTTAATGCTCTCCGGCGGTGTGGTGAAAGACATCATCGATATTTTATACGGGGCAAATTTATGCGCCCTACGTAAGAAAGATGGTGGCATTCGTCCCATTGCCGTGGGGTGTACCTATCGTCGTTTGGCAGCCAAGCTATGTTGTAAGTACTACAGTGCCCCCCTCGCAGAGAAATTTCAACCAGTCCAGCTTGGTTTTGGTTCGAAGGGGGGCTGTGAGGCTGCCATTCACGCTCTCTCCTCGTACCTTGGCTGTGGCGAAGCTGAGGTCATCTTAAAGGTTGACTTGAAGAACGCCTTCAATTCTGTGAACAGGGACACCTTGCTGACGCAAGCTAAATTGGAAACCCCCAAAATTTTTAATTTTTTGTGGCAGTGTTATAGACACCCATCAAAATTAATTTATAAAGACAACCATTTAGAATCTGCAGTTGGGTGTCAACAAGGTGACCCTCTTGGACCGGTCATTTTTAGTCTAGCCATTCACCCAATTATTGAACAACTAAATTCAAAATTTAACATCTGGTACCTAGATGATGGGACCCTAGGAGGTGACATAGAAACGGTTTTACAAGATTTGAAACTTTTAAAAAATAAATTTAATTCGATTGGTTTAGAACTAAATTCAAACAAATGTGAAATTTTTATTAACGATAAAATAGATAAGTCTTGGGCCCTATCAAAATTCAATTCTTTGGCTCCAAACATCAAAATTATTGAAAAAGATTCTTTTCGCCTTCTTGGGTCTCCTGTATTGGAGGAGGCATTCGAGTCGTTTATAGATGAAAAGATCCAAAATTTTTGTGAAGTTTCAGACCGACTACTCAAAATTAATATTCATTCTGCTTATACAATCATTCGTTATTGCCTCTTCGTTCCTAAATTCACACATGCCCTCCGATCCTCTCAATTTTGGAAGCATTTAATACTTTTGGAAAAAATCGACGATACTATTTGGCATACACTTAGTAAAATTTTAAATTTGGCCATGAACGACCGAGTGTGGCTCCAGGCAACCCTACCAGTTCGCTTGGGTGGCCTCGGCGTTCGCAAAATTAGTGATGTCAGTTTACCGGCGTTCCTGTCTTCGGTCCACTGCACTGAAGAATTGACCAGGAAAATTTTAGCTCCCACACTGGTTAATTCTGAAGTGTCGTGCAAGTCCGACGCAGTAAACGCTTGGAAAATGATCTGTCCAAGCTCTGATTTGCCATCCGATCTATTCTCTCAGAGTCGGTGGGATGGGCCGCTTTGCAACATGGTGAGAGAACATCTCATAAACACATCTCTTAATGTTGCTGAGCGTGCCCGTTTATTTGCTGTGGGGGAGTGGGAATCGGGTCTTTGGCTCGAAGCACTCCCTTCGTCCAACTTAGGCACTATGTTGGACGATACAACGTTCCGCATCGCTTCTTGCCTTCGTTTAGGTGCTCCATGTGTTTCTCCGCATCGATGTCACTGTGGGGAAGCCGTCGATGGCCTTGGCCACCATGGCCTATCATGTAGCAGGAGTGCCGGTCGTTTTTCGCGGCACGCCAATCTTAACGACATTATACGTCGTGCTCTTGTCACCACCGGCGTGCCAGCTCATCTCGAACCTAATGGCTTGGCACGTGACGATGGGAAGAGACCGGACGGTATGTCATTGATGCCTTGGAAGATGGGTAGGCCCTTGGTGTGGGACGCAACGTGTGTCGACACCCTTGCGCCATCACATCTTCCCAGCACGGCGGGTTGTGCTGGTGCTGCTGCTGCATCTGCGGAGACTCTCAAACGGCGCAAATACAAAAACCTGGTAGGGGATTATGTTTTTGAGCCGTTTGGGGTCGAAACGCTAGGGTCATGGGGTCCCAGTGCTCGTGCGCTCTATAGAGACATAGCAAAAAGGTTAGTCGACGCTTCCCGTGACCAGAGGGCTGGGCTTTATTTTGCAGAAAGAATAAGCATTGCCATTCAACGTGGCAATGCTGCCAGTCTTCTGGGCACACTACCGGTCGACTGTGATGCGGAGGAATTTTATGACGCCTATTAGAGGGTTTTAGTTTTCTTTTTCTTTGTTTTATAATATTTTAGGAATAAGTCATTTTTAAAGAATTGTGATTATATGTACATATTAAAAGTTTATAACTGCACGTATGCCGCTGTGGTTGTATTGCCGCCGTTAGCGCAAGCTTTTGCAGGTTTATTCTCAATAGCAGCACAAAGATGTTCCAGGTTTACAGTAGGCTCGGCCGCTATTACGTCGTACCTGAAACCGTAGCAGGCGAAATTTATGTAAGGCATAATATGCATGTCACAATTTTCTATGAAGCGACTGCCATCTGACCTAAAAACTATAAGGTTAGACCAGATGTAAGCATATTGACTCCCCATATTCATATAATCATAACAGCGAGTACCGATAGTTTGAGATGCCTTCCTAGTTACGCAAGGAAGCTGGTCACTAAACTATGCATATAATTGTGTTAAAGTTAGTTGGTGCATCGATCGTTTGGCATGGTTGCCATTTTGGTATGAATAGATGCTCCTCAAGATAACGTTCAAAAATGTTTAATCCTAATCCTAACTTAGACCTAAACTCATAATTAGTGAAATGTTGGTATAATTACCATTCTGCTACCCATTCAACGATATAATAAACGTGAGTTACGTATATATGTAGACTGTTAATTGCTTCTGATTAATGATTTCCTAGAAAGTACCGTTATCACCAACTACTTCACGAATTTTGGGAAATATTATATTAAATTAATTTTCTACTCAATTATTGTTCAACACAAATAGTATAACTTCGTTCAATTCCAATTTAAGTGAAGTTATAATTAAAATATATAAATTAATATGAAACATATTTGTAAGTACATTATTAAAATATTTGTTAAATACTCCAATTTAATCCTAACTAATATTATAAAAGGGAAAATGAGTTTTTGTTTGTTTGTGATCTTTTCATGCCTAAACCACTAAACCGATCATCCTGAAATATTGCATATACGTTGGCAGGTGTACACAAACGGACATAGGCTACCTTTCATCCCGCAAAAAATTACGATTCCCGAGGAAAACAACAATAACGTTCTTATGATAATAGATGGCGCCACGTGTCTTTCGAATCATGATTGAATTATATTATTACAAGCAGAGTAGGTACAACCCGAATTGATTGTCAAATTCTAAATTAACAAGAGCGAAGCCGTGGGCAAAAGCTAGTATACTATAATTCAGAGAAGCAGTACAAAGACGTCCAGGTACGCCAAAAGGCACGAAGCTTAAGGCACCAAATCACCGCCTGAGATTTAAATCTAACTAAAAGTAAGTATAAAATACTTCTACCGTACGATCAACGCTGTATGCCTGTTTATCATTTAAAAACATACTTTAGCCCTCTCGCTGTTCCCCTCCCTATAAAAGAGGGGATAATACAAGACCATCTCGAGTATACTAAGTGCTTTTAAATCTGTACCGCTTTCATGTTAAGTGTTTATGGAATAAAATATGTGGTTATGGCATTTTTATGTTACGATCGAATCAGAAATTAACCATTGGGAATTGTATTTTATTTTATTATATTTTTTTATATATCAGTTAATTGATGTATCCAAGAATTGTTTACACATTTTTACGGAAATAAAAAACTTTGACTTTGTAGATAATCGATAATAGTTATCTAGTGTTTTCAATATGACTAAAAATAAAAATTCATTTACGTAAACGATAATAATATCAACCTTGTATATAAACTGTCTCACTGCTGGGCACGGGCCTCTTCTCAGTATTTTAAGGTTTAGTACATAATCTATATTAATCCAGTGCGTATTGGCAGATTTGACACATCTTTGAGAAAATTATAGAAAACTCACATTATCTTGTTTTTTTTTTTCTTTTTTTTTTTTTTTTTTGCTCGTCAAAATGACCACACTCCACCTGATGGTAAGCAGTCGTGTGGTCTAAGAGCAGTGGCCTCCACATCGCCCCCACAGTAGCCGAGGCGATGTTGAAGTCTCTACTTTGACGGCCTGAGAAGATGCTTTTTCACGCCCCGCTTAAAGAACCCAGGATTGAAGGAAGAAGGAAACACGTGCCTTGGCAGAGAATTCCATGCCTTGGTCGTTCGGCAGAGATATGAGGACCCAAACTTTTTGGTACGCGCTCTAATCGACTCTACCGTATTATATCTCTCTATTGTACTAGATATTGCTCGCGAATTTACGGTTACGTTAGTAACAGTACTTTTTTCTAGATGAAACGCTATTTCCTTTTCTGTTCCCCACTGTTCATCATGAAATTTCGCTTACACACAACGTGTATGCAAAATTCCATGATAATCAGGCGAGTAGTTAAGACATGAAAGAGTAACAAACAAACAAACTTACTTTTTGGATTAAAGGTACCTTTTGTCTTATTCTGTATCCCTGAAAACGTGTATGCAAAATTTCATCATGATCGGTGAAGTAGTTAAGGCGTGAAGGTGTAATAAATAAACAACCTCAGCATTTATAATATTAGTTAGGATTTTTAACAATACAATTATAATTATAATGTTATATAATATGTCGTGAATATCGTTTAATACGGCGTGATTGTTTTATATGAGAGCCTCGCTGATTTCAGCATGAATAGGCCGGCTCAAACGGGGAAGGACTAGCCTCTCACAGAATATCGACGTGAAATAGCAGTATTCCTACTGTTGTGATTCGTTCGATGAGTGAGAGTGCCGAAGGCCCATTCACCCTCTTTTCCCCTTCCCGCTCCTTCTCCTTCCCACTTCCTTTTCCTTTCTTTAAGGGTCGGCAACGCGCAAGTGATGCCTCTGGTGTTACAGGCGTCCATAGGCTACGGTAACCACTTACCATCAGGTGAGCCGTATGCTTGTTTGCCAACTTAGTTGTACAAAAAAAAAAGAAAATATGAAATTAGAAAAAGACTGATATTTCACTATAATATTTCAGTGTTAAGTAAACAGCCTGTAGTCGTTGTATCAATGATATGTGAAGCAGAGTCGCTGTGGACCGTGCAGTTCGGTAAAAGATCATTCTTATTCGGTGTTCAAAAATGGAGCCCATACTTCAAGCCGATGTTACTAACCGCTACGATTGCCAGCTTGACCCAGGACACCGTTATTTTAATCCAACATCTAAATCTCTAAATCGGCTACCTCTATAGTGTTTAAAATTAGAGATAAGATATCAATATCGACAATCACATATCGTAACATTTTGATAAAAGAAATACATAAATTATAAAAAAATAAAACAGTGCTTGTAACTGCTAGCGATCACACAGACAGCCCTATCAAATAGAGAACTGACAATTGTTGGTTATTGGCGTCTGACATCGAATGGCCGCCATTATCGTTGTATTGTGACGTTTCGAGAGCCACGCACTATATACCAATGTCATTTACAGTCTATATCTATCAGCTCTTAAACCTGTATCTATTGAACATAAATAATACATATGTACAAGCAGTCATATTGTCTTATGTTTACGTGAATGTTATGCATTGACATCAATCTACTTTATACTGATTTTATCACGTAGTTTATTTCAAAATATTATACTATTATTGTTATATGTTTATATTTATTATTATTTTATGTCCTATTCTTTATTTTTGATTTTATTGTGTACTAGATGTTCCCGCGGTTTCACCCGCGTTTATCGTTACTGGGCCGCCCCCATGGGTCGTAGCGTGATGTTATATAGCATATAGCCTTCTTCGATAAATAAGCTATCCAACAATAAATTAATTTTTCAATTCGAACCAGTAGTTCCTGAGATTAGCGCGTTCAAACAAACAAACTCTTCAGCTTTATAATATTAGTATAGATAGTCATGGAAAACTTTTCGCTAGCCTCAAGCTTACAATGGCTAATCTTGAACGCAATACAACGTTATCAGAGCGATAAATACATGACGACTTATCGATTATTTCCACCGGGTGCTGATATTGTATCCTTAGTTATGCTACAGTACACTGATAGCCATAACTTTTTAATTAACGGCCTACGGATGGCAGAATGATTAAAGTAGTCACTGCGAATAATAATACATACATACCCTTCGTATGACAACAGGGGTGACCCATCACCCCACTACCCGAGAAAAGTTTCAATATTTAGTTGGTATTGGTTTTGTCTCTTTCTATCGTTTGATCTATTCTCTAATTGAAGTGAAAGTCGCACGCGTCGACGTGCCGCGATAAGTTGTTGTTTTTGTAATATTAACATTGCTGGGGTGACTTGTCACCCCTGTTGCTTTCTACGTAAGTAATTTTTTGTGTGGCACTGTTAGAATTGTTTGATTTTTTAGGTAAAAATGGCTTCGATTTTGGATGACCAGATTGAAAACTATTTGCAAGGTATTGTTGATGCTAGCTCGGATGATGAGTGCCGTTTAGAAGATGGTGATGTGCCTGAAAATGATGATAATGTTTCGGTGCACTCGTAGGTCGAGGACATTATTTCAAATGATGAGAATAGTGACGACGAGGATGTGCCACAGGCACAATTACGCACTAAGCATCCCAACACTCCTTCCAATAAGTTCCGGAGCAGTTATCTGAAGAAATTATCTTTACAATTGGCTGAATCGCACATGAGGCGTCGTTTGAGTACAAATTTGCCACGAGAATTAGGAGCCACTTTACGTGATATTCTAAATATAAAACAGGCAACTCCAGAAAGTGAGCCCCCTGCAAAGATACGGAAACAAGCAAGATGTGCACTATGTCCAAGAAAACGGGACAAAAAAGTTAAAACTTTTTGCACAAAATGTCATCAGCCTGCCTGCACTTAACATCGTAAGCTTAAACTTCCTTTAACCAAGAAATAAAATAAATAAGAAATTATAAGTGCCATAATTAACACATTTTTTTATTTTTAATAGTATAAGTGATTGATCTCAAAATAAATATCCTTCGTTTCCTTACACAGTGCTGTTTTATTTGAGTTTAAAAGGTTTTCGCATTTATAATATTAGTTAGTATTGTTATAAAATTATTATTCATAGGCTTGCGAGAACACCAGCGTTATAGTCTATGTATACTGCAACAATAGCTGACGCGGTTGCCAAATTTAAACTCATGGTTCCATTGTATTTATTATTATATCGAGGCGCTCATAGCCAGTTGCATTCACTGATCGGTAAACGATTAGCGAGATTTAAGCAACACTGGGCTCGGTCAGTCTATAGATGGGTGACCGCTTAGTGGTATTTCATCTGAGCGTCTCCGTGCTTCGAAGGGCACGTAAAAAGTCGGTCCCGGTTGCTGTCAAATTGACAGCAGTCGTTAAGCCATGTTAGAGGCCTACAGGCGGCTTGAACAACTCTTGACAATTGGTTGGCCACTAACCACACGAAAAGAAAAATAAGATTATTATATCTTTAATATCTTAATCACCCCCTTTCCCCCATCCCGCTCTCTTTCCTTCCCACTTCCTTTCTTAAAGGGTCGGCAACGCGCAAGTGATGCCTCTGGTGTTGCAGGCGTCTATAGGCTACGGTAACCGCTTACCATCAGGTGGGCCGTATGCTAATTTGCCACCTTAGTTGTACAAAAAAAAAAACTGAGTTTAATAGTTGCAGGATTATGTAATACTAATATTTTAGAATAAACAACGCGAAAAAATCTGTATAAAGTAGTTTAAGTTCAATGGAAGCTATACTTTGATACTAACCAGAGTTTATTATTTACACCACAGCTACTTACTTAACTTTACTACATAATAATAATAATGGGATTCAATATAATGATCATAAAAAATACTAATTGGTCAGCAAATATTGCACAGCATAACGAGCATCTATACGCCTCAAATCATTGCATTCCGTCTCGGAAGTGTTAGGTTATGTTAGGTTCCTTTTTTAAACCCATCCAAAAATAGGAGCCCCGCTAAGCGGGGCTCCGTCGACTTAGTTTGATCTCTTTAAAGTTTGCTGGCCATGAGTTGCTGATCAATTAGCTATTTCTGCTCACAGATTATATTTTTCTGCTCACAAAAATACCAATACTATGCTAACCATTTCAATAACACCCAATAATAATATCAGCCGTGTATTAAACTGTGTCCTAATGCCGGGCACGGACCTCTTCTCAGTGTGAGAAGGGCTAGGCCATGTCGGCCTCTATGGCATAGTGGTTGGTGTAACCGACTGCCACGCCTGAGGTCGCGGGTTCGATTCCCCCACAAGTCAAACATTTGTGTGCATGAACATGGTTGTTTGTCTTGGTCTGGGTGTTTCTATGTATAATATGTATGTATTTACAAAAAAAAAAGTACCTATATAATATATGTATGTTTATTCATTGTCTAGTACCCATAGTACAAGCTCTGCTTAGTTTGGGCTAGACGGTGTTATGTGTATGTGGTAAAATATTATAGTCCACCACGCTGGCACAGGGCGGGTTGATTGAACTAGACTTCACATATCTTTGAGAACATTATTGAGAACTCTTAGACATGCAGGTTTCTTCACGATTTTTTCCCTCACTGTTAAAGCAAGCGATAATTAACTATTTAATACGCATATCATTTCGAAAAGTCAGAGATCGCTCCTTGGGATCGAAATTGAGACCTCTGCGTGGCAGTCCAACGGTTTCCCACTAGGCTATCGCTGTTGTACTCCAAAAAATTGAAGTTAATGGGACAAGATAACTAAGTAAGCTTTTCTGTTTCACAGCTTATTTAATTGCTGCAATTATCGAGAACGCAAACCCATTAATATTATACATCACTACAGCGACACGGCTTAGTTTTGTTAAGCCCCGCCTACTTCCTGTAATTCTTGTGGTGCCATTTTTTAAGCGGTGAGAATACTTCCATGTTTTACTTCTGTTCACTACCTGTATCAATCCAACTAATAAAATGCTTAAAAATATAAACACTGCCATTACGCCGAGTGACATAGTCCCACCTATGTCCACGAACATTCAGAACAGAATGTATTACATCTACACACTGCTAGCAATAGTTATAATTATGTATAGGATGAAAGCCTACTACCATCTATCGCTCCAGACTCGGTTGGTGCCAGAATGTGGTCAGTGGGAGCTTCTTGTCAGGAAAACAACACGAAAATCAAATCCGGGACCTTAAGCGTAGCACTCGTATTCACTACTGCTGCCAGCGAAGCACAGAACAGTGAAGCAATAACGTATGTAACATATATTTGTCACAGTAACACATAATTCTTGCCTGGATGGCCGTTATATAGGGCAAGCGTTCCAGTTAGATACATGTAAACAAGTGTAATACATAACATGGATTTATTGAAATGAAGAGCAAGACTGATGCTGACTGATGCTTCGTCGCTATCTCTCAGAGGCACTATACTATAAAAGAGGCATGTGAGTTCGATGCCCAGATGGGACAAACAATACCTATATTCAAACATCTTGCCAAGATAAAATAATAGATACAATGTGTTATTTAAGTCTAATTATAATTATGTACAACGCCATTGCCCTAACTAAAACTGGCTTATTAGTGGCTTCGTACGAATTGTAAAATGACACGTTATAAAAATAATATTTTGAAGTGAAAACTTCTTTCAGATCGTTTCGGCACTCAAATTATAGGGATGTGTGCAAATAAACATTACAAAAAAAATTGGGGCAGTCTTTGGGGACTGCCGATAGAAGTGAAAACTTTAATCCTTGATCATAAACACAACTGCATACATAAAAAAAAATATGTTGAAGGGGCGGGTCGGATTCCTGATACTCTCTTAAGGGGTCAAAATTTCGTTATTTTTTGCGTAGGACGCACCATTTCTAATTGCCAATATTCAAAAATAATTAAAAATGGAAAGTGTCGAAGCGTGCCGATGACGAAGCATGACGATGACGTGAGTTCTATGATTTTTGTTCACTCAAGAAGTGCTTAGCGCCTAAAGAAGTTTTCACTTCAAAAATACTTATCTTGTTATTCTCAATATTAGAATATTATTTTATTACAAACAAACCAACATTCATATTTCTTTAAAAACGAGACGCTGTTATTATCGTAATCTAAGCTGACCTTCTTTTGCGTGAGCGAATCCGCGGGCAAAAGCTAGTATGTAATAAAAAAACACGCATAGAAGCCGCTGTGCAGTATTAAAATAACACGTGTCAAAGAAATAAAATAACACGAATTCAATTAAATTTAATCTCACAAATTCTGCCAACCATCTGGCGAAGCAAACAATTGCATAACGCTGGCATAACCGTGGCTGGAAGCTGGTTACATAACAAACAGTAGGATCTAAACAATATAATAGTACACATAAAACCGGACTGGGTACTATACAGGATGTAGGTCTCGTCGTGGGCACGTGTAAGCAAGTGTCCCAGTGGAACAGAGCGGCGCAATTATCGTGGTACTGTTAAATATTGATGGCAGACTCTTGTTACTGTGAAAACTACACCGGTCGTGTTTGTAACTTGGAAATATATTTATACTAGCTTTTGCCCGCGGCTTCGCTTGCGTTAATTTCAAATTTGACAATCAATTCAGGTTGTACTCTGCTTGTAATAATATAATTCAATCATGATTCGAAAGAAACGTGGCGCCATCTATTATCATAAGAACGTTTTTGTTGTTTTCCTCGGGAACAGTAATTCTTTTCGGGATGAAAGGTAGCCTATATCCGTTTCTGTACACCTGACAACGTACATGCAAAATTTCATGATGATCGCTTCAGTGGTTTAGGCGTGAAAAGGTAACAAACAAACAAACTCATTTTCGCTTTTATAATATTAGTTAGGAAGTTAGGATTAGGATTGTGGATCATATAGTGTTTAAAAAAGAATCTCGTTACGATATAGTTTGATTTGCATGTGTAACATTTACGTAAACGTATGACAGTATAATATACATAGACTCACGACTGTATCCCTCCCCAAAGATATAAGCAGATGTGAGAGAGACCATATTCACTACCTTTGTTTGGTCCCACTTAATAGGGACACTATGCTGCTCGTAAAAATGTTCTCACCGAGAAACCAAAAACATTTTACCCAATCCGAACATCGAACCTAAGACACAATCACAATTGCACGTAAACTTAAGCTACGAGACCGACACAATCAAATTATATCGATATTACAGCAAATCA
Source organism: Catocala sponsa (assembly GCA_963564715.1). Taxonomy (NCBI): domain Eukaryota; kingdom Metazoa; phylum Arthropoda; class Insecta; order Lepidoptera; family Erebidae; genus Catocala; species Catocala sponsa. The sequence continues at coordinate 13,301,258 of OY751352.1, forward strand.
ACTTTATGTTAGTTCTTCAGAACGTTTTTGTGCACTAATCTCCACAATGCCTGAACCAATTTAGCTGGAAACCAATCTAGTGTTCAATTCAAAAAACATTTTAGTACACTACCAAAGTTAATCTGCGTGTCACAGAGGACTTTTCAAACGTTGAAACGGACAGATATGCAGTCCAAAAACAATTATATAGGTACTAGCTTTTGCCCGCGGCTTCGCTTGCGTTAATTTAGAATTTGACAATCAATTCGGGTTGTACTCTGCTTGTAATAATATAATAATTCAATCATGATTCAAAATACACGTGGCGCCATCTATTATCATAAGAACGTTATAATTTTTTTCCTCGGGAACAGTATTTTTTTTCGGAATGAAAGGTAGCCTATGTCCGTTTCTGTACATCTGTCAACGTATATGTAAAATTTCAGGATGATCGGTTGAGTGGTTTCGGCGTGAAAAGGTAACAAAAAAACAAACTCATTTTCGCTTTTATAATGTTAGTTAGGATTACACATTTCTGCTATAGTACGAAAATCGATTACGTAATCCCTGCAATAGTTGTGTAGAATATTTGGTTAATATGTTTACAATTCATTAGTAGAGTGTCGCTGATTTCAGCATGAATGGGCCGGCTCGACCAGGGAAGGAATACCCTCTCACAGAATATCGACGTGAAATAGCAGTATTTCTACTGTCGTGTTTCATTCGGCGAATGACAGTGCCGGAGGCCAAATCACCATCTTCCCCCCTACCCGCTCCTTCTCCTTCCCACTTCCTTTCCTAAAGGGTCGGCAACGCGCAAGTAATGCCTCTGGTGTTGCAGGCATCCATAGGCTACAGTGACCACTTAGCATCAGGTGGGCCGTATGTCTGTTTGCCACTTTAGTCGTATAAAAAAATCCTTAAAAAGCAATACATTTGTTTTTTATTTTTTTTTAGTCTACCTATTTGTAACACAAATTGCTAGGAATAAAGAAATAAGGAGTAAGCAGGAGTGAATAACATCCACATTTAGCCAGCTAAGGTTTAAGATCCTAATTCGTATTAACGACTACCGGGCTCTGTTAAAGACTCTGTGCTGTTACGGAGAATTTCTTTAAAGGGATATCAGATAAGTAACTGTTTGCGGAGCCGGACATCGAGTCTAAGATCTTATGCACAGCTGTTGCATACTCTGCACGACTAAGGTGCGCTATATTTAATATCAAACATTAATATTATAGTCGAAACATCCTATAGTAATAATTATGATGTGTTGGATAGCTAATAATTAAACGCTAAAGTTTAGTTAAAGTCAGTCCTTAACTTTAAAGGAACTCGTTAAATACTCCCACATTAGGGCGGAATAAGCGAAGACATTTAAAGTAAACACGACGAGGTCAACATTCTATAAATTATTTATACATACATACATAGATTGACGCCTGTTTCCCAGAGGGGAAAAATTATTTATAATGTACACTACACGTCTTAAATAATAATTGTTGTACATTCAACGTTAAATGAAACTAACTCTATTATAGCTTCAGTATAAGGAACAAACAACAATGTGCTATTAAGTATCGATGGTATAAAGAAAAAAGACAGCCAAGGAAAATAGAAAACAAAGAGTAATGGCAAATGGGAAGAAAAAGCAATAGAAAATTGAGATTAATCAGTCACTTATCCTAGTAACATTATAAAAAATTGTAAAATTGTTCGGTTATTTGAATGATTTTATATTTTTGAGACATATATCACACATTCATACATGTTTCAAAAATATATATTTAAATAAAATAACAATATACAAATAAATTGTGTCTTAGTTGCGCATAATGGCTAACGGTCTCAGACATGCACATTTCCTTACTTAATTAAGCGAGCAATAATTAATTATTTAATACGCACAAAACATCGAAAAGTCGGCGGTGCGTGCCTTAGGATCGAACCCGAGACCTCTGTGTGACAGTCCAACGGTTTCCCACTAGGCTATTGCTGCCCATGCTGATTAAAATATAACGGTACTATGTATGCCGTCGTATTCCTGTGAGATACAGGCGGGCAAAGCCGCGGTCAGAATATAAATTCCCTGCAATTTTGGAGTGAAATGCAGTGTAGGCGAAGATCTATATATGACTCGCAAATGCTTCACTATTACGTAACCGCTGTATTATATTGAAATTAAACTACTATATACGGATTTTATCGCGTTGTTTATTTGACACTTTATTACAAAATTTTGAAAAACTGTTACACTACTATTACTAATAAACTTTACTAATACGTCGGGGAAAGTGTAAACATAAATATAAATAGTATAATAGTATAGTAATAGTATAAATAGTTTTAATAGTTTCAATAATTTAATTAGCTTTAAAATTAGTAAAGTTTAATAGTAATAGTAGTGTAACAGTTTTTCAAAATTTTGTAATAAAGTGTCAAATAAACAACGCGATAAAATCCGTATATAGTAGTTTAATTTCAATGAATAACATTCGCGTAAACAGAAGACAATATTACGCTGTATTATAGATACGAAAATAGCTAATAACTACAAAATATCATTTGATTTACTCCTTTTATTTATTTTGGAGCTCCAATAATATCGAAAGTTATTTTTTTATATTTGCCTCTCAAAATGATTACACTTCACCAGATGGTAAATAGTTGTGTAATCTACAAGCAGAGCCTTCCACACTACGTCCTCACGTAACGTGGTACAGAGGTCTCTTCTAAGAACCCAGGATCGAAGTCACAACAAAAATATGCCGCGGCAGAGAATTCGAGTTTTGCAAAGATAGGAGTAGTCAAACTCCTTAGTACGCGTTCTAATCGGTTCTATCGTGTAAGGGTGACAAGATGTCCCATTCATGTATTAATGTGTAACCAAAGCTCTAAAGTATTTCAAAATATGTTGACGTATTATCTATCTTTCTAAAACATTTCTATTCGTATAATTTTCACGTTTAGTATAAAAAGCTTGCCAAATAGATTCCAAGAAATCTGTCTCCATTGGAAACATTTAGTATCTTTGACAACCTTCGTTACATAAACCCAATTAATTAAGAAACTAATTATGAATGCAAATTATAACGGACAAGCGGTAGCTTAGTCATTATTACACTTTAGGTAAATATTGGTCTCACCGCAATGATTGCGAACAGCGGTGACCCTATAGCAATTATCGTTTTAAATAGGGCTGGCAAACCAAGAAACGAATACCCTGATATAATTGTTGATAAAGACTTTATTTATTTCTTACATGAAAATCAGCAAATAGCGTTAGATGCAGATTTTAGATGTTAAGTTCGCAGCAGTAATGAATACGACTGCTGCGTCTAAATTCTTTCTTGGTCTCGACTCCAACTCAGACTAAGTATTAATAAGATTATCTATATATTAATACGTGAAGCAAAAACTTTGTGCTCCTTTTTACGAAAATTGCGCGGACGGAGGAGTATGAAATTTAGCACAGTTAAAGTTTATATGGAGAAGGAGGGCCGAATCCTAATATTTATATAAAATATGCATTAGAAATACATTAAATTAATGAAAAAGCACTACACGCACACAACGATGCATTTGACACACGCAGTCGAAGCGCGTAACTATGGTTACATACATATATCATGACATAATATATCAGCAATTTGATCGAATTTCGAGCACTAGGCGACCGTTAGTCAGTATAATATTGTAAACAATATTACACTGTTACAGTATTTTTTCTAAATTACATTTCCCTCTGGTTTTGTCTGATTTTAAGCACTATGACGATGGCTGCTGCAGCCGTATCATTGAGCAAAGTGTAGATAAATAATTTGGCAATAATAATAAGTTAATAGCTAGTGAAATTAACTGTAATATAATTCGTAAAAGTAGTTAAATTCAAAACACGTGCAATTGCTGCAAATTTTCTTGAATAAATTTTTTTGTAATACAGTATTTAATTAGTATTAATTAGCAGCGATAGTTCAGTGGGGAGACCAACAGACTGCAATGCAGAGGGTTTCGGGTTCGAACCCACGTCATGCACCTCTGACTTTCGGAAGTTATATGACTTTTCGAAATTATGTGCGTATTGGTTGACAATTATCGCCTGCTCCGTGCCTCGGAGAGCACGTTAAGCCGTCGGTCCCGGCTGCCATGAACATCTATGGCAGTCGTTATGGGTAAGTCAGTGCCCTCTAATATCCTGACACTAGTCTAATCTTAGGGTATCGCTAGCCTTCGGGTTGCGGAGGTCAGATGGCAGTCGCTCTGTGTAAAAACTGATATCCAGTCAAATCCGGTTAGACTAGAAAGCCGACCCCAAGTGACTTGGGAATAATAAAGGCTAGGGAGAAGAAGAGACAGTATTTAATTTCTACTCTATATAACTTGGCAACCCTATACACTACTGGACACGCACTAGGGTTATCAAGTAGTCCCAAAGGCCGTTACTGTTCACATTGTGTCGCGCGAATCAATCGCTCGCCACCTCTATAGCCCGAAGTGGCTTTTGGCTTTACCTACCGATGTATTGTGTGTGACAACAAGTGGTCGAAATTTGATACTATTTGTGGTACTCCCAAATTGAGCTATTTAACTGGATTTGGGTCCACTACGATTTGGTTGTTGTAAGTGTGTTCTTGCTTAAATATTTGTGTATATTACGAGCTGCATTTGTTTATTAGAGAGGAGTTCTAAGTATTTCAAGAGTTTATATAGACTCAATGGCCGAAACATGGACGTTCACGGTAGGGCTAGTACACAAGTCGCGCAACTAGTTATGAAACGTTTGGAGTTCCTTTGAGGGACAAATTTAGAAACGAGGTTATCCGTCAACGAACTAAAGTTAGCCGCAGTTCGTAGAACAAGCTCAAGTGGCAATGGGATGACTATATCTGCCGAAAACTGATGGCTTTTGAAGCGAATGAATCAATCTTAAAGAGGATACAGTGAAATTCGCCTATCGCAACTAGTTGCCAAGGAAGAAGGAAAACTCTTTCCTTGCAACTGGTTGCGTAACATGGTTGCGATGACGGCCGAATCGGAATTGCTTAACGCAAGGTAGAAAGCGCCCCAATGCCACACAATTACATAAAATAATAACTAATTACATAAAATGTCTGGGTTGGAGTGGATGTAGCATAAAATGGGCGAGGCATACGTCCATCATTGGACTGAGAAAAACTGATTGATGCCTTATATTCAGATTAGTTCACTCCCTTTTAATAGTCAGCGTTAGTAACTTCATAGTTTTGAATTTTATGAGGGTACCATTACATTTGTTTCACGAAATTGTGAATATGTTAGCTCTTTCCAGAAATAAGGAGGACAAAGTTAATAAACCTAATTTTTTTCATTAACTAAAGAATCATAGTGAAATTTATTTTTGACCAAGTAGATGTTAAACGCAGAAGACATAACAGAACTAGTAATTGCTCTCTTATTTTCTTTTGTATATATATTTTAATAATATATCTATACGTGAAAGCACCTTGTTATTAATACAAAATAAATTACAATATTTTGATCGATTATAATATCAGTCCTTTTTATAAACTGATTCTCTGTTAGGCGCCCTGTCAGTATGAGAAGGGTTAGACTGTAGTACACCACGCTGGCCTGATACGGGTTGGCAGATAACACATATCTTCCAGAACATTATAGAGATCTCAGCTAGCGATGACTTATTAACTACTACATTTTGCACGCGGCTTCGCTCACTCAGAAACAGTATTTTTGGATGATGTCTAATGAAACCTTGTGTCCTTTTCTGTAGCCCTGACAAAGTGTATTTGAAATTTCAGAATGTTTGGTGTAGTTAAGGCGTGAAAGCGTAAGAAACAAACATACTTACGTTCTTTTTATTATATTAAGATTAAATGCTCAAACACGAAAAGTCAGATTTGTGTCTCAAAAGATTATGCTTGACATATCCATTAAATCAGAAGCATATTGCACCTACGCTTCGCCAGGTATCATCACCAGTCAACGTAACCATATCGAGTAATAACCGAAAAAGCATTATGTCTGAACGCCAGTGTCTGTTTCCCTATGGACAAATTAAGGCCCACATAATAGACAAAAACCTATTGCCTACCGGACACAATTCCAGACTTTTGGTGCGAAAGTTTCTTGACAAAAAACCAATAACAATTTGCCCTGGTACTGAAACCACAAGATTGATTGCAAGTACAACAATCTTATACCATGAAATCAATTCCGGATAATAATTACATAACTCAAGTAATAAAGAAATATGATGTTGCCCATTTAAGATCATTGTCTGAAACAAGACTCTGGTACATATCACAAATAACAAAAACATCTTCTAACACATTACCGTCCTGTTTCAGTGTCCACTCGACGCGAACAAGTGAGTGGCTCACCGGACAAAATGGCCGCCATTACCGTAGTCATTGTGTCTCTAGTGAGAGCTAGTGCAGGCTTTTTCTCTGTAATTGAAACCATCACGTTTAGTTAAAGTGCTTTGGCGTCGGAAAAAATATTTGCGTCGTCAAATGTTATCGGTGATAAAGATTTTCTTTTCCTTCAACTCACTGAGTTAGGAGTGCGTAAGTATGTCTCTTTAAAAGTAATACTGGTGCGAATGTGCTGGTCGAATTAAATGTTGATTTTTTGCTTCCTAAGTTTACTGTTGTTTCACCATATTTATCTATTTACTGTAAAGAAGCTGTGATTGTATATTGAAATTTTTAACAAGTAACTCGGACGCCCAACTAATATAAAGTAATGCGAATACGAATATGAGTTTGTTTGTTATGCTTGCACGCCTTAACTACTCGTCCGATGATCATGAAATTTAGCATACACGTTGTCAGGAGTATAAGAAATGGACATAGGGTAACCTTTCATACGAAAAAAAGTACTGTTCCCAGGAAATACAAAATTGGCATGACCTATATTTATATTTATGTTTTGAATATTCTGTTTGTTTGAGTTTCAATCTTTTACTGATCAGTTTTCAAGCGATTTTCATAGCTTAGTTTTGGTTCCTTACTTGCGCTGCTTAAGATTATTTCAAACGTCTTTACATATAGTTAACGCCTGTAGTAGAGAATTTAATTGACATTATATGCCGAAGATCAAACGTAAAGAAGTGTTTAGAGTTATGGAAATTCAAGGTAAACCCTCAAAGTTGTGATTTAAACTCTAAAAATAGCGCACACAACTTATTTCCCAGAAGATCTCGCACCATGTCAAATACAAGGATTCGTAGAATGAATACCAACCTATGTAGGCTTCAAATCTTTAGGGACTCTTCAACTAATACTTTGCACAAAACCATTGCTTCAAAATGCCTTTGATTACTTGCCATACCAGAGGCATAAGTCGTGCGTTGCCGAACCCAGAAAAATTAATTAATACGACAGAAATAAAAGATTGGGAAAAGTAATTATACGTTCAAAACTCTTAATAACCGGGCAAAATGCAATGGCCATGTTTTAGTCTTACGCTGCATGTATAATGATGGTATGGTATTTGCCCGGACGGTTCATTACATGACATCTCCAAAAAAAAACAATAGCGGGTTTCTTCTCCTAAACATTCAAAATTAATATTGTAAATGTGAATATGAGTTTGTTTGTGTCACTTTGAAGCTTTAAATATTCGACCGATCATCATGAAATTTTACATATACTTTTTCAAAGGTACAAAAAAGGACATCAGATACCTTTCATCCAGGTAAAGTGTTTCTGAGAGATAAGACTTTCTTGACGAAAGCTGTGGACAAAATCTAGTCAACTACACAATGCCTATATACCACAATACAATTGTAAGCTCAATAGAGTTACGAAAATCCACGCAGTTTATTAACCAATAATATGTATTGCATAAGAGTCAACAATATATCTCGAGTTACATATTTGATACGCCATTAACAGAGCGTTAGTGCCGCGACAGATGTGGCCGGCTATCGCCTGACCCTCATTACTGGACTGCTATTATGTCCTTCGGCTATGGACCCCGATACGTGATCATAATGTTACTTGATGAAACTTTCGCCTGCGTTGTTGGGATAATATTTGTATTGTAAGTATGATGCCTACGGGTTTGATTTCTGGTGAATAGATTTTGTCAAATACTATGTTATATTATTCTGTCTCATGCCTCTATCCCTGAAGGGAAAGGTAGAGTATATAGCACCTGTATGGCGCAAACTTTATTTTAGGTTCCACATAATATGTTTATGAATAAGTTTATGAATAAAGTTTGAAATTGAAATAGGGAACGAGCCTATTACCTTCTACGGGGCAGTTTCATAAACCGTGCTGCTTCTTTAACACAAAGATCCAATAAGACTACCCGACCTGGACATCGAACTTGTAAGATTCAGATTTTCTCGTAATCCAGATAGTATTTATTATATCGTTTTGATACTTGGATCCGATTAAATTAACATATTAATAGAGGGATTAATATGGATTATTATTATTAGAGGGTTTTAGTTTTCTTTTTCTTTGTTTTATAATATTTTAGGAATAAGTCATTTTTAAAGAATTGTGATTATATGTACATATTAAAATTTTATCATTTATTAGTTATTAAAGGTATCAAAGAAAATATCATAATATTATTTATGTACTTTTGGATTAATTGTGAATTAATAATTAACATATTTAAAAAAAAAGACCGTAACAAAATCAACGAACCTTAAAATTGCCATTATTGCTGTTGGTTTTATATTTTATAATCCTTTTAATACTGATATTAAAGCTCAACTACAGTAAAATATAAAATAGCACATATTATGTGTCTGTAATATTGTCTTCTGTTTACGCGAATGTTATTCATTGAAATTAAACTACTATATACGGATTTTATCGCGTTGTTTATTTGACACTGTTACAAAATTTTTTGAAAAACTGTTACACTACTATAATCACTATTAAACTTTACAAATTTTTAAGCTAACGTCGGGGAAAGTGTAAAAATAAATCTAAATAGTATAATAGTATAGTAATAGTATAAATAGTTTTAATAGTTTCAATAATTTAATTAGCTTAAAAATTTGTAAAGTTTAATAGTGATTATAGTAGTGTAACAGTTTTTCAAAAAATTTTGTAACAGTGTCAAATAAACAACGCGATAAAATCCGTATATAGTAGTTTAATTTCAATTATGTGTCTGTCTTAAACTTGAGTGACTGAAAATTATTTGTTGTCCATAAAGTTTAATTTCAAGCACTGAGATTTCATAATCGAGTCCTCGCTTAATTAGATAAAAATCGATGTTTACGCTGCGTCTGCGGCCATTAAGTGGTTTGGTTTTTTTGCAAAGCTTGTATAATTCTGTGATCCTTAGCGTCACAAGCGTCCAAAGGTAACAGCTGACTAAGCGAGTATTTTTTAATGAAAAAATAAAAAATCTTTGGTCAACTAACAAAAACAGTAGCCATCTCGGAAATACCTACATGAAAATAAATACGTTCGTAGTTGTATTGCTCAAAAGATGGCGGTAGTTTCGTTCTATCTCCTGCTTCCAATTCGAGCTAGTTTCAGAGTACGCAGGTGTAACAGTTATGAATTTTAAACCACACTCGGCAGCAGATATCAAAATATTATTCCCAAGAAATTCTTTCTAGTATGTTTCTCGATGTTTTTTATAGAAATCTCAGCGTTACAGGGCCGCTTGCCAAACGGAAACATATTTTTTATTCCATTTCTACGAAATTGGATGGAATAGTTGAGTGTGTTGGAGTTTTCAAATGTTCTTTATTTCATTGTTATTGTAATACCTGCCATTCGTCTAAGAAATATTATATTGAATTTATTACTTTTGTTCGGCCGGTAGGTTTGGAGCGCCGCTTTTTTCTAACTTATAGAAGTTGTTTTGATTGTGTACGGTATTATATTTGAAGGTCAGTTCTTTGAACTTGTTTGTTATACAAGTAGTTGCTTTTTGTACATTTTTTATTGTGGACCAATTTTGCTCGCGGATTTGCTCGCGTAAATGCATGTAGGCTAGCTTAGGTTAAATTAGAGACAGTACCTTTTTCTGGATGGAAGGTACCCTAAGTCCTTTTCTATTCCCCTGATAACGTGTATGTATGATGACCGGTCGAGTAATTAAGGCGAAAAGTGCGAGAAACAAATTTAAAAAATAATTGTGATAGTTCTGTCTTATCTATTCGGCTACCGCAAATCTCCCTTTGGATTTATGTTTTAATGTTTATGTCCTAATTTGAACTGAGATTGCATCTCTAGAAAAAGCATCCACCTTCCTAGAAAGGGTTCTTTAACTTGTTAAAGCTCCATGTAATCTTAAAGCGGTGTACAGGAGATACTTGCAGACTTCTCGCTAAAACTAACCTAAGGACCATGAAACAAACGCTTTAAACGCGGATTGCGTTACATCTTACATTTAATTTCGCCTTATTCACCTTCACGCATGCTGCGCAAACGTGTTCGTTAAGAGCGCCTGTTTTTTGGGTTTTGAGCAAGAATACTCGTATAGAAAACACCGTGAAACGTTCCATCATGTATGTTATTAAATATCAGATCAGCGAACAAAATCGTCAAATGAGACCTTACTCGCGGCGCGCAAGCTGTGGTCACATTACAGTGCAAGCAATATTGTAGGCTTTCAATTAAATTGTGGATATCTTAACCTATCGAGTCGCAACGCAAATCGGTGAGGTGTTTATGTCTGTATGTTTAATACAAATGTATATACCAATCTTGGTCACTATTAGGTAAATGTTGTTCTAAATACTGTCTATTTCTTAGTATATCGATGGTAAAAATTCACGAAAACGATAGGAGCAATCCCACTCTACGACTAATCCAGTTTATGATATATGTAGCGTTCCCGCTACACCAACCTTTTGGTTATAATAGTGAGAACCGCTGTACTTTCCAGGGCCCGAGAGCACCTTCCGGGACCAGTTATAGACAGCTCTTGTCCCCAAATCTCGATTTCCAATAACCCTTACTACAGAGATCCGGGTCTCGTTATAGCGAGCTACTCGTGCCCAAGTGGCACTACGTATTCTCCAGATAGGTACCGAAGCAGTAAAGCCACTCACCACTCGCAAATCTGAGAGTTGCTAACGATAACCACGCTGAAGCCGACGGAGGAGCCGCCTCCCATATCTCCGGTATGGTACCGGAACTGTATAAGGCACGCTCACTTCCCGACGTATATCCATACGTCTACCCAAATAGGCCTACAAGCGGGGTTAGGCTCGAGTCACTCCAGCTACGACTCTTACTTGCTGAGCAGGCAAGCAAGCACCCCAGATGCGTTGTGACAGGTTTAACGCCGCCATTTCGCTAAAGGCAACTCCGTGCCTCGCGCATACGGACTGGTACGCACTAGCCGCCCATGAGTCCGACGCTCGATCGCTACGTGCTTGCCGAGCAACAAACATTGCCGTACACAACGAAAAACGTACGAACAAACGTATGCCTACCCTCACTGAGATTTAGTAGTGACACTATTTTTTCGTATATATAATACTAATTATATAAAATACTAGCTGACTCGCGCAACTTCGCCTGTTTCACGTAAGAGACTTTGTGCCGATTTTGCAACATTTTTCATTTATGCTCCGCTCCTATTGGTCGTAGCGTGATGTTGTATAGCCTATAACCTTCCTCGATAAATGGATTATCCAACACTAAAAGAATTTTTAATTAGAACCAGTAGTTACTGAGATTGGCGCGTTCAACCAAACAAACAAATAAACAAACAAACAAACTCTTCAGCTTTATAATATTAGTATAGATGTTTACCATTGCTTTTAAATTACACGAATTTCTCAAGCGTCAGGGAAAACTTTGTTCCGACAAATATTTAATTTAAAAGCATCTTTCCGTTGCAATAATATCTGGCCGTAAGAGCGCCGGTCGCCATCTTCCTAATGATAATAAACACTGTGTTGGACGGCTAACGGGTGGACGGAATTCAAGAATTTAAATCTCAGGTTAGTAGCGAAGGCGTTCAAGCTAGGTGAGAGCGCCTCGAGTGGCGCAATCTCAGTTACAAATTAGGATTTCATGTTTTAATTTAATTTAGTAGTATAAGTGTTCTTTTCAATAGTATTTGGATTTGATGGCAGAATGGCAGTGAATACGACTATTGTTTAGGACTGATAAAGTGTTTATAAATTAAAAGAGTGGCTGTGAGTTTCTTTCTCTTCTCATGACAGCAGGCTTCAATATTTGCATTAAACCTAATATTACCTATTGTCTACTTAAAATTGAGATTGTTTGTTTGTTACGCTTTCACACCTGAACTACTCGACCGGTCATCATGAAATTTCATACACACGTTGTTAGGGGTACAGAATACGACATAGGGTACCTTTTATCCAGAAAAAAGTACTGTTCCCCAACAAGCGAAGTCGCGGACAAAAGCTTATTAAATAAATAAACAGCAGATGTTTACAGAGCCCATCACATGCTATAAACAGGCACATTTTAGGGCCCGTTACCATGACCCCAGTCTTCAACCCCTGTACAAATTTTGCAAAAGAAATAAACCAATAAAATTTGGCATTTATAATATTAGAAAAATGGAGGTAACGTGTTAAACGAGAAAATAACAAGGATAACGCCAAAACTTCTTAGAATTAACAAATATAAGTAATGCCGCACGTGTAGGTTACAAACCGGATGACAATACTGCTATCTAAAGATAGCAATACCCACGCGCTCTCATTCTCTCTCTATATTTCTCTCTATATTCTGGCTACCTTTCATCCCAAAAAAAAATACTGTTCCCGAGGAAAACAATAATAACGTTCTTATGGTAATAGATGGCGCCGCGTGTCTTTCGAATCACGATTGAATTATATTATATTACAAACAGAGTACAACCCGAATTGATTGTCAAATTCTAAATTAACGCGAGCGAAGCCGCGGGCAAAAGCTAGTAAATAATAATAACACTGTCCGATCTGAAATACAAACCCGGCATATAACTAACCAATGTATTAATCAATAAGCACAAACTTATAGGATTGGACTACCTGGATAATCACACTCGTATCTCATTGGTCATATGCCATAAGCTTGCGCTTATACATATATGCGTGCGATACAGAAGTCTAAGGTTCGGTTCCGAAATCGGGATAAGTGATATTGGGATTATCTCTAAAGTTTTTTTTCTTGACAGTTTGGGATCTTGCAATTTACTCGACGATAATAACAAAGCAAATCGCAACTAACTAAGAGGGATTTATAAACAGCTTTGTTTATAAATCCCCAGTATTAAGTGAGAAATGTTTCTATGATACAACTCTGCTTTATTTACTTCCACGATATGTAGGCAGTAGTGCCACGGTATATGTCTGTATAATGCATTTAAATATATAGAAACCCAAACAATCTCTTTCATAAACCATAAAATATATCATACCGCTTTCATTAAAATAAGCAACTGTGTATTCGCTCAAGCGTTTGTTAAATTCATTAAGCAATTATTGGATAAATTCACAGCTCAGTATGTACTTGATTGTACATATGTACCACACGTGTAAACGGTCTCGAGTTTTATAAACGAGGCTATTTTTAAACACTACTCCAGAAAATATATATACACTTTTATGTATGAATAAATATAGTATAAATAAATATATTGTTTAAGTTTATATTTATTATTTTTATCTCATGTTTTATATGTTTTACTTTTTTATGCATTGATCTATATTAATAAATTATTGTTAGTAGGCCTGCGAGAATACCAGCGTTGCAGTCTATACTGCAACAATAGCTGACGCAGTTGCCTAATTTGATCTCCATGTACCGTTTTCGGGTTAATTGTATTATCTAATATTGTTTTTAAAATTATGTATATATGGAGATGCAAATAAAACATTTTTCTTTCTTTCTTTCTTTCTTTCGATAGGAAGTACTCCTGTGTCGAGGGGGCCTTTACAAACATCCCATCAACGGATATAAAGTACACCCTGACTCGGAACAATTACTCGTGGACCTTACATAATGATAATATATATATATTATATACTAGCTGTTACCTGCGACTTCGTCCGCGTAGATTTTAACTAAAAAGTGTTTGTCGCCGCGGAACCCAACTATATTTCTCTGCTCAAGTTACTTAAATGGCGTAGTTTTTATAGTGTAAAGCTAGATAATAGCATGGCTTACTCAAAAACAACATTTAAATATGCGTCGTTAGATTACACGCTGTCACAGAATGCGTAAGAAAATAAAGATTCACAGCTCCTCCCCCGTAGGTGATAGCGTGATATTATGTAGCCTATATGTTGACCCGACCTGTTAGTAATATTCATGCAAAATTTTAAGTAAATCCATGCAGTACTTTTTGAGTTTAGCCCGGACATACATACAGACAAACAGACAAAAATTCTAAAAACTATATTTTTGGCTTCGATATCGATCGTAGATCACGACCCAAGTATTCTTTTAAAAAAATATTCATTGTACAGTTTTGACTTTCCTACAATGTTATTATATGTATAGATATATACATTTTTTTTTTCTCTTTTTTTCATTGTGTTGTTCGAATCCACAGCACTTGGCGCAATCGCGACGGCAATGTGACCACTTAAACCAGGCAGTCAAAAAATGTTTTTGGGTTCCTATCTTAAGCATTCTTCATCGCCATATATCGATAACATTTTTCCGAAGCTTTGCTACTGTGGTTAAACAGACATATCAGTTGCTAGTTTTCCTATTGTAACCAGATATGTTTACAGTAATAAGCTTATGTCATACCAGGTGCAGTAAAGGAAAATGCTCTGGCTTGTATGGATTCCAGTATCAGTTTATATTGGTATAAATATTTTTTGATTCGAGATGAAAGTTACCTCATTATATAGGGTATATAATAAATACTAATAACTTTTAAACTTTCGCGTTGCATGATATATGTATATATAATATGTAACGGGTATTAACGCGATCATGCATAATGTTTACCTTTTATAGGCTCGACGTTTCGACCAGGTTACACCGGCCGTGGTCACAAGCTGTGACCACGGCCTAACGGGTAATTTATTGAATAAAAAACGTATAGCTTTTAGAACTTAACACTACAGGAGAAATCATGAACATTTTAAAAATGAACGTGGATTTTCGGAACATAGGTACACTATGCCTAGTTCTCTTTCAAGAGTGATACTACGATTGCCCATTTTCCTTTAATGAAGTCATACTTTGACTGCACGAACAGACTTCTGGTCGCCTCGCTACATGGTTAATAGTATAAAAATGTGTGTTATCCACAAATGATTGTGATCCATGAATAATTGTTCCGAGTCTGAATATCCTTTGCGTCCATTGTTTGAATGTCTATAAAGTTCCGCACGATACAGGAGCTAGTGCGGTAGTTGTTTTTACGTTGAAATTTAAAATATCAAAATTACATTCGATTTGTTCGTCCGTAACTGCGTGAAAGACGAAGCAACCAACTTCACATTTTCGCATTTATAATAAAAAAAGTAATATAAGATTCTAAGTATATAAACGGCTTATTAAAGAAGCCCCTCATATCATGTCAAAAACGAATATGGCTTCATTGAAATAATGGAAAATGTAATTCTCATACCAAGTTAGGGACCAGATTGTTTTGCTTGTAAAAATAAAACCTTTGATGTGCTAACTTGGTGGAATTAAGGCTAAAATCGGCATTACAATAACAGAGTCAAGTGTTCGCGAGTCGACAACCCTTGCGTCGAGTGTAGAGGGAACTCTACAATTAATTTGTTGATGAAAAACTGTCGAGGGACAGCCCTAGAGGGGACGATGGTAGGGTTGCCAGTTATCGTATAAATGACTGTGATATCATGAAATATACTGTTTATATTGTTACATATATAAATGTAGGGAGTGCAGCTGATATGTATGAGGTCTCGGTCTTGATGCACGTTGGCCGATAGTTGTATAGCGTTTTTAGTCCAGAAATACCTAATCGCAGCACGGACTCAATAATTGCGACCGGTAAATATGAAAAAGCTCGCTTTCTAAACCTTTGTACTAAAATATAGTTGACGAAATGTATGTTTGTACTATTCATATATTTTATTGTTAATTGATGATGATTAATCGCGTAGTTAAAGCTTAAAAAGCTTTAACTACGCGATTAATTATCATCAATTTCGCATTCACGTTGTCAGGGGAACATAAAAGGAAATAGGATATCATACATCCTAAAGGAAATCTGCTTCCCAGGGATAGTCTATTGACAAATCTACATCAAAGCGAGCGGATCCGCAGGGAATTCCTAATATTAAAACGATAATTTCGAATAGAGGAACAGTCAATGACAGACTCGAAGCAACGTGTGTACATATATCTTGTGACGGCGCGGCGAGCCGTAATGAGTTATGTTTGGTATTCAAACAGTCACATGACAATTTTAATAGAGAATTAGTGGGTAGGTAACACGAGTACTTCTTCGATTTACTTAATAAAAACATTACTAAATATAACAAAATTTTTCACATCGGTTCATAATCGCGTAGGTAAATATAAAAAGGTATATGTAAACATCTGACAACAAATAGGTATTTATACCTGTAAATACTTATCAACGAAGTTAAGACGCGTTGTTTATATTATATTTGTGTAGAAATCGCGCAGTATTTCGCTTTCGGCACCAATTTTTCCGGCACCTATGGTTTCGGCACCTAAGCTATTCCACTTTCAGCACCAATAGGTATTTTTGCTTGGTGCCGAATGTGGAATAAAAATGTATATTAAATTTAAACTAATTAATCAAAATCATAGATGGCAATTAGTTTGAGAGCACAAGCTTTGATTTAAAACACATCACTTATTTGAAAATAATACAAATATATTACCTGTTATTAAAGAATAATATTGCGTTTTATTTTACAAAATACATAATATCACAAACTTTCTGTAAAAATATGAAGTTATATTAAAACTACATTACACCATTTTTCATCAACGCGTACCTTTTGAAGTTAAAAAAGAAAAACATTTCTCACAGAGATGCCTTAATTCAAAATATTAATTAACTTTAGAAAAGTAATTAAGATGTCCATAAACATAATATTTTTAATTGGAAAACTTCAAATTTGCGTGAGTTTTGATACTGACATTTAATTTCATTGCGTCTGAATTGTTGAACCTGTGGCATATTTTAATTGTTCGTAACACTGCAGATTATGAAATCTCAGATTTATATGTAAACTATATATTGTAGAGTAAGGCAGTGACTAGTAATTACCAGGTTTATTTTTTAAACATGTGCATAATTTTATATTTTAGGGTTTACGTACCTCTAAAAGGTAAACTGGAATCCTTATAGGACCATTTCGTTGTCCGTTTGTATATAATTATGTCAAGAACCTTTCAGAAATGCGCAGATGTATCGAGCTTACATTAATAAGCACAAATAAATTGAAATATTTTAAACCAGTAACTTTGTATCATTTGTTTTCTACATGTTTGTACAGAACCCTCAGAGCGCAAGTCCGACTCTCACTTGGCCGATTTTATAGTCGTTGCACTTGGAACTATGATTCGTAGATATTAACACTTTGAATGCCATGTAACAGACACAACAGAAAATGTATTGTTCGTGGTCATTTGTGACAGGCACGGTGTTGAATGTGTTAATTTACTAGAATATTACAAAGAAATTTAGATGGCGAAATAAGTATGATACACATCGCTAAATAACTAAACGTGTAATGATGCGATTTAAATTAAAAATATACATATGTAAACATTTGAGTGTTGTAACAACCCTATTTGTGTTACGCTTCCTAGGGCTGTCGCGCGTGAATAAATCAGATTTCCTGTTTATTTCATCATCGTAGCGTCCCACGTCACCGCGAGTCGGTACCGAGACTAATTTTATATATTACTAGCTGTTACCTGCGACTTCATCCGCGTAGATTTTAACTAAAAAGTGTTTGTCTCTGCGGAACCCTATATTTTTCTAAAATCAAAGTAGCCTAAGTTACTCTTTATAACATCAGCTATCTGCCAGTGAAAGTCCCGTCAAAATCGGTTCAGCCGTTTCGGAGATTAGCCGGAACAAACTGAAAGACAAGCAGGAAAAAAAATTAAAAATAGATCTTTTCGTATAGGTACCTTATATACTTTCATAATATGCATTAAATAAAAAGCTGTTATTTTGACATTACAAACAGACACTTCAATTTTATTTATTTGTATAGATGTATAGTACAATTTGAACCACGCCTACAACAATTTCATTCTTTAAAGTATGGCTAAGGCTGTATTTTCTCAAATGGATAGGCAGACACGTATTTTCTTGCTTGCATATTCTATAACCCAATAACCCTGGTTGTTTTCTTATGATTACTAGGAATTTTAGTTGCCAATTACTAATTTGCCTGTTAATATCTGGTTAACATGTTATGTTATGTTATAAAAATAAATAGGTAATTAGCCTTTTTACTCTTGAAGCCAACAATAGATACAAGTACAGGTAAACAAAATCTCTAAGAAGTTTTAGCAAACCTATAAATGTAGAACTTTGTGAAGGTGTTAAATGGATTTGATTAAAACGTGATCTAGTAAAAACACTGTTTAGGATTAACACAAAGGATAGTTTTTATTCCAGTATGCGTTCACGTAAGTGTATAGAAGTGAGTAAGATTTGTGTATTGCTATGTTCTGCGAAAAAGGTGTTATCACTGCTAAATTCGGACAAAAAATAAGCCACCTATTTATAGCACGATTCGACTGTAAGTTGCTGTAACCATAACGTAAATTACTTGGTTTTATTTTCCCAGCTAGAGACATGCAAATACGAGAGAAGCTTAAACATAATAATATATATTATGTTTCAATTATTAGGGCAACCCTGTACTTTCTATGGTTTCTACAAACCAAGGATCGTTAGGGTTGGAATGGTAAAACGATACCCAGGTATCGCATTTCCTTTCTTCAAAAGATTGTTGTAATGAAACACAAAAAATAACTCCCTATTATACGAAGATATTTTTTAGCCAACAAACCAATGGCCCTACTGATGGTAACTGGAAACTAACGTTCATACACATCGGCAATCGACAATCTCATGGATATAATATTATGTGTTTACCCATGACTTGGCCTCAAAATCGCTGTCTACCCTCATAATAATACTCTCGTTCATAGTTGAAAAAAGACAACTCCCGCACAACATTCGCAGACTTGGGACAACCATTCGTGGATCACACAAAATTTAGTCCCGTGTAAGATTGGAACCCACAACATTCGTCAGTAATTCTTTGAACCTCGTGTTAAGATGGATAAGTGCGTTAGTGTATATAAGGGGATAGGATACGCCCAGCTGGCAACTCGCTGGTGACCACGGCAGGATATTAGATTTCAAGTTACCATTCTAGGGTAAGCTATCTCGGTTTACGGGCCAGCCTTGGAAAATAACCCAAGATATCAAATAAGTAACAAATCCTGAAATATCAAAAGCAAATTTAGAATCGAAAAACAGCCACTATAAAATTATTTTTTTATTTCAGCATATTATGATAGTTTCTTTTTATTTCATCTGTAAATTTAGTTAGGAGTACTTATATGAATAGGTATATGCAATACATTACTTACAATCTGGGGCAAAGGAATTAAAGGAAAGGAAAAGTTGAAATAAGTATATGATTCTCCCAAATTCTTACTCGCGTGCTAAACATCTCCGGTTTTCTGTGAGCGGATAAATCCAAGGCGAGCCTGCCCAATCGTGTCAACAAACAAATCAGCAACAGCGAGCTCTTCCACTCAAACGATTATATATAAAGAGCCAAACATGAGAAACACAACATGTATTACAATTTTATAATAACACGTCAAGAAGGTGTACCTCTCTCATCCCTTTATGATCAAATCACAATGATTAAAGGTCCTTACAAACGATATCAGCCCCCACAACGCTCGCAGCCGTCATTTTGACGGCGCCGTCAAATTACCGGTTCAATTAACCTTAGTTAATTTGTGCGTCACGTCAATTTGACATGAAATTTTAACACGTTATATTTTGGGAAATATGGTATGTAGGTGTGTCATTATTTTATTTACGAAAGAAAATGTGAACGCTTTTATTATTATATTTACTTTTCTTTTGTTGTATTTCCTTGTTGTACGTTCCTTTTAATAACTTGAGAAGGTCGTACACCTACACAAGTTATAAGATAGTAGAAGTATTTTATGAACAGAAATGTCTAATTATTATTCCGGAGAAATAAATTGTGATTAAAAAACAATCATGTAACTATTACTGGCGATCCGCCCCCTTTCGCACGGGTAGCACAAAACCTAAGCAAATTATACACTCAAACATTCCTCATGTATCTCTCTGCCTATTGGTGGAAAAACATGAAAATCCGTTCAGTAGTTTGTGAGTTTATCGTGAACAGACAGACAAACGCGGCGGGCGACTATGTTAGACATAGACATAGACATATATTTATTGCATAAAACTGTGTGTACAATGGTGTTACATAGTATTAGAATCAACAGTTACCCATTCGGGTATTGCAACTTTACAGTAAACAGTAACTCTAGTAAACATCAAGACTATACATATTATTTATTATCAAAAAATTCCCTTAAACTATAGAAGGCATTAATAATAAGCCACTTCTTTAAGGCATTTTTAAACATATTATGTTGTGTTGTTGTGTAAATAAATAGGAATTATTGTGTATGATAAATCAATTCAAAATCTCACAAATGTTTCTCTACTTATTAACAACCTGTTATTTCAGATATCTACGTTAAAGAATTAGATCGTGGACCTCGTGGCATGAGATTGCGTTTATGTTTGCAGTTGATCGTAAGGAACGTGGTAGCGGTACTAGTGTTATATAGGCTAAGATACCCACTTACCGTCAGACAGCTACATATGTATATGCTGGCCTTTGCCTCTAAGATACAAGGCTTGAAAAAAAAACTCAAAAGCACATAAAACTTTTACCTTTATTTGATAATAATTTTCATTTATTATCAAATAAAGGTAGAGCATTTAATATAATTCACCGTCACTCTATATTACGTTTGCCATATAAATCCTCCGCCGTCAACTATACTAACAATTACACAAGAGTATATAAAAGATAGAGACACATATTATAAACATTTCCAAAGTGAACGCAATTTTACCTTGTTCTCTACGTATTCGTAATAGCTAATATAAAAACTGTCACGAACAGAGATGGCCTGTATACCGAAATACTTTAATCATGACTCTACCTAGAGTCTATAGAGCAAAATAAAC
Organism: Catocala sponsa; assembly: GCA_963564715.1. Lineage (NCBI taxonomy): Eukaryota > Metazoa > Arthropoda > Insecta > Lepidoptera > Erebidae > Catocala > Catocala sponsa. The sequence continues at coordinate 13,322,447 of OY751352.1, forward strand.
AAGAGCAACTTTGTCTTCTGTTTACGCGAATGTTATTCATTTAAATTAAACTACTATTTACGGATTTTATCACGTTGTTTATTTGACACTTTGTTACAAAATTTTGAAAACTGTTACCCTACTATTACTATTAAACTTTACTAATTTTTAAGCTAATTAAATTATTGAAACTATTACAACTATATAAACTATTACTATACTATTCTACTATTTATATCTATGTTTACACTTTCCCCGACGTTCGATATTTGAATACCGAATTTTCGTTATAAGAACTTTGTTTAACTAGTGTGTGCTGATATTTTGATACGATGTTTAAATGTAGAATGGTGTCTTGCTTAAACTGACTGCATCGTTGGTCCATTAGGATAAGTTTATGTTTAGGTTTACGGCTAATGATGAGGTCTCGGGTCCGACTTCCGAATCTAGCAAAGAATTATTTGATTTTCCAAAGAGATCTAGGTAATTTTTAGTTGGAAGTCTGAAATCTTATCTAGACGGCATCAGTCTCTCTTCCGTAAGACTCGAATCATAGTTGCTGATATAATATAGCATAGTTGAAGAATAGTTGAAGGTGAACCTGTTGACGTTATACAATTGTTACTAGTTTCGGCCTACGACTTTACTCTCGTAAATAATGCAGGCAAGCATTGGACCAAAATATATGTTAAGCCGCGATATGATCTGTGTGTCAAAATACATCCAAATTTTTTCAGCGATTTACGTATGATCGAGTACAAAACAATCAAACACATTCACAAACTTTACATTTGTAATATTAATTATACATTGACACTCAATTACGTTTTAAGTCACGCTTCTTTATTTTATTTTTTTGCCCGTCTAAATGACCACACTCCACCTGATGGTAAGCAGTCGTGTGGTCTAAGAGCAGTGGCCAAAAGCCACTTAAAGATAAAGCAATTAATTAAACCAAATACTTTTTGCACTTAACCAGCTTCTCTGCTTACCCTGTTAATGAAATACAGACAAGGGGTACTTCAATACTCGCAAACCGCAATAAAATCTCATAGCAGACAGGATTGATGCAACTGGAGAGCATTTCAAACAATTCGGTTCAACTCTGACTGAGAGTACTTTGTAATTGGTTAAGTCTGCTGTCTGGTTCAAAGTTTAAACATTAGTGGCTCAGTTTAGGATTGTGATCGAGAGGACGTGGGTTCGATTTCTACCCACTGTTAGTCAGCAACTTAAGCAGCTCAACATACATTTAAAAATTGTAGTTTTATAAATTTAAAATATATATGTAGGTATACCTTTTGTATTTTAACTGCGATTTAAGAAAATATCCCTTAAATTAAAAACTTTAAAAAACTAACATCTATACATCTATACAAATAAATAAAATTGAAGTGTCTGTTTGTAATGTAACAGCTTTTTATCTAATGCATATGAAAGTATATAAGGTACCTATACGAAAACATCTATTTTCAAAGTTTTTGTCTGTCTGTCTGTCTGTTTGTTCCGGCTAATCTCCAAAACAGCTGAACCGATTTTGGCGGGACTTTCACTGGCAGATAGGTGATGTTATAAAGAGTAACTTAGGCTACTTTGATTTTAGAAAAAAATAGGGTTCCGTTGTCTAACATTTTTAGTTAAAATCTACGCGGACGAAGTCGCAGGTAATAGCTAGTTTATTATAAATTTGAAAAATGGAGGCATTTGAAATCTCACATAATTATGTGTATGGATTTATTTGACACACGAACATTTAGGTTTAGTAAAAGGTTTATCAAGAATAAGTACTATATATAAGGTTCGATTCCACGTCGATTACTATTTTATTGGTTTATGTCACCTCGCGACTAGCAGTGCGTCAGTGTTATGGGTGAAAACCCCGCATCGAACAATTAATTATATTTATTTTATCTGGGTGCTTCTAGTCTCAGTGTTACGTGGAATTTTCATTATTAGGATCAACAATAATAGATGAGGAATAATCTTTAAAAGAAAATATATTTAATACAGAATATTCTGTTTAACTAACTTAATAATATAATATAATATAATAATATTCTATCACATACACACAACACCATCTAGCCCAAACTAAGCAGAGCTTGTACTATGGATACTAGACAATGGATAAACATACATATATACTTTTTTGTAAATACGTACATATTATACATAGAGACACCCAGACCAAGACAAACATCCATGTTCATGCACACAAATGTTTGACTTGTGCGGGAATCGAACCCGCGACCTCAGGCGTGGCAGTCGGTTACACTAACCACTACGCCATCGAGGCAGTCAAATTAATAATTTAATTATAATAAACTATATTTAATTTTGGTAGCGTTATTCTATTATCTTTTAAGCGTAACTAATATATATATATATATAAACTATATAAACTTTGAAACAAAATAGACGAACTAACTATTTTGATTAGTCATATTTCAACTAGAGTTTTTCCGTGGCTTCACTCGCATAAATGTAGTTTAGGTTAAGTTATATAATTAACAGAACTTTTTTCTAGATGAAAGTTACTCTATGTTCTTTTCTGTTTTCGTGACAACCTGTATGCGAAATTCGAAATATGGTAATCGATCGAGTAGTTAAGGCGTGAAAGCGTAACAAGCAAACAAACTCACATTCACATTTGTACTATTAGATAATTATGATATATAACATAGCATCACGCCAATTTAGCTCCTACTGGTTAGACAGAGGATTACTACACATAAAATTAACTAGGTTTATTTATATGGGAAAAGAGACGTTTGCTACCAAAAATAAGACTTTGGTATTCTTCTTGGTAGCTGTACTATGTGTAGGATCACGCTTTTATATCTTTAATTGGTTAGTTAAGGTGTATAACACTTTAACTGGCTCCGTAGCGCAGCGGTAGTGAAAGTGACTGCTGTGCATGAGGTCTCGGGATCGAATCCCGGGTCGGGCCAACAAAAAGTTATTGGGTTTTCTGTTAAGAAATCTCAATAGAAAAGAAGAAAGAAAGAAAACATACTTTATTTCTAAAAACACGAAGTTAGGAAGTTGGCGGTGTTAGACGCCCCCGTGCCTCGGAAAGCACGAAAAGCCGTTGGTCCTGCGTCTGATCTCTCTCCGGTCGTGTCGGATTACCGTCCCATCGGATCATGAGAGTTAGGGAACAGAGAGTGCACTTGTGTTGCGCACACACTTGTGCACTATAATATCTCCTGCGTAGTTGGTCAGTCTCCGTTAAGACAGGTCGCCGTGGCTGAAATTCGGTTTGGAGGACATTATAAGACTTAAAATTAGTCAGTCATGTTTAGGTCCCACCTAATAGTGCGATATCTGCTACTGAGGATTACAAAAAACCCTTTGTCAGTCAGAAGGCTACCATTTACTTGTTTAGTTGCAGTCAGGGGTACTCGGGTATAAGACGATATTCCTATGCTACAAAACTGTATCAGAGTAACTATAAATTAGAGATATTAAAAAAATTACTGCCTCGTCGGTCCAGGGGTAGTAAATGCGTTTTTTGTGTATGATGTTTTAGATTCGGTTCCCGGGTTGCATAAAGCGTTATTGAGATTTTATGTCAAATCATGGGCAACCCACGTGATAAAAGTCGCTTACGAATGCCATTATTACAAAAAATATCATAGTCAGCTAAAAAAAATTATTTCGTACAGTCTTTGCCTACTTTGCTTAACAGAATTAATTTGCTTGAACCAGAAATCTAACCGGAGACCTCAATTTCATCATTTTCAGGTTAGATCAGTCACTAAAAATATTACTAAGTGGTCATCTTTTAAACCTATAAACGCTTTAATCCATGTTAGAGTTACTGTAAACAAATAAAATCGAATCCTCAACTTCAGTAGTTGATATAAAAATCGTAGTAGCTCTCTTGAAGCAAGGCACTGAAAATTTTATGATCCGGTATAGAGGCGAGGTAGGGTCATTAATATAGCATTTAGAGGCTCCAAGTTTGCACGAGAGGGTCCGTATCAAGGCTCTATTAGTTAGGGGCTTTCGACGTTCACGAAACGAGTTCAAGTAGGCTAGATAATTTCAGGCAACATCGTTATAGATGCTGAATTCCTTAATGTTGGATATTAAGGCAAATCGATAGCACCGATGGCATAGTTTGTGCAATCTTTATGTACTTTTGCAGAGACTGTGTGTTCTATGTGTCTTATATTTCAATGTTTGTAAAGCGATATAGGAATTATGACTGAAGCTAAACTTGTCTTTACAATCCTAAATAGGTAATATGATTATAATATTTTGTGTGCTTTCAAGAAAACAAAACACTACGTACAGATAAACAAGACCTGATGCACAAGTCCTATGTCGCGGAGGTCTTTATTAACATACAGTTAATGGACACAAAATACACCCAGATTCAGAAAAGTTATCTGTGGATTAGTCAGATAATTATCCCGTGTAAGATTCGAACCCACAACACACAGCACGATGAAGCGACCTCTGAATCGATGCACTACTTGTGCGGTCAAATATAGACCATGATCTGTGTGTGCATAGGAGGTGCAATATAGATAGACAATAATCTGTTTTAATATATTATATAAGACTAGCTTCTGCTCGCGGCTTCGCTCGCGTAAAAATAGGTAACGGCACTATTTATTAAATAAAATATAGCTATGTTACTCGGTGATAATGTAGCTTACTAATGGTGAAAGAATTTTTATAACACAGATATTTTTCAATTGTAATCGAAAACTTATGTACCAATTTTCATACTGGTCCAGAAATGAGAAAATTTCGTTACAAACTTTACCCCCCATTTCACCCTTCTAGGGGGGAGTTTTGTCCATTCCACTTACATAAATCATTTTTGTTTATAATCAGGACCCAATATACCAATTTTCATACTTCTAAATCCAGAAATAAGATAATTTCCATACAAACTTTACTCCCCTATTTAACTATTTTGGGAGAGTTTTGTCCATTTTACCTACACAGGACATTTTCAATTATAATCAATAACTTGTATACCTATTTTTATACTTATAAGTCCAGAAATAAGCAAATTCCATATAAACTTCACCCCCCTATTTCACACCCTTAGGGGTGGTATTTCAAAAAATCCTTTCTTAGTACACCCCTACAAGTTAAAACACACATGCTCTAAAAATTTCAAGTTCCTACGACCAGCGTTTTAGGCTGTGCGATGTCTCTAAGTCAGTCAGTCAGGACATCTTCCTTTATATATATAGATAAACTTTACCCCGTTTTGCATTCCTGTAGAGTGGAATTTATGCGAGCGAAACCGTGGACAAAATCAAGTACCTCTAGTATGCATAAAATAAAAGTATCTGCATAGTACTTATCATAAACCTCTTCGAAGCTAAAAAATTATAGAGAAAGGAAACGTTTGCTAAGATTGAGAGAAAATCTTGTTAAAGCATGAATTTTATATTTCGTTGAAGAGATGGTTAGCTGCTTGCCAACCATTTATGATGATTGACGTTCCCCTCAGAAGCATAATAAACGTCAAGGATGTATTCTCGAAACTGAAAATATAATAAATACGAAAGCAAGGATAGCTGCGAGCGAATAAAAAGATCACCTTTGACGCTCCGTCAAGCTTTGCGAGTTTCCATTTTTGCACGGGACAAATATTACTGGTTGTTCAACAAATAGGTAGTTCGCACTAGAAATAAATTCTGTATCGCAGGGGACTTCAAACATTTAAACGCAAAGAAAAACCAGATTCAAAGCCGTTGGTCCCAACACTGAACTTTCTCATTGATCATGTTGCAATACCATCGGATTATAAGAGTTAGGAAACAAGGACAGGACATTACTCACATACTTGTGCATTATATCTCCTGCGCAGATGACCAGTCTCCGTGACCAAATATTTGATCTGGAGGACCTTACTATAAAAAAAATTGGGGCAGTCTTTGGAGACTGCCGATAGAAGTGAAAACTTTAATCCTTGATCAGAAACACTTCTTTATAAACCAAAAATAATTCAAAAATAGAAAGCGTTCGGTGACGATGACGCGAGTTCAATGATTTTTGTTTACCCAAGAAGTGCTCAACGCGCCTAAATAAGTTTTCACTTCAAAAAGTCTTTCGTATATATATTGGTAAGATGTTGTTCAGTCTAGACAGATAAAATATTCTTTAATGCACAGCACATATATATTATAGGTACAGGAGAAAGGTAAACTTTAAACAATAGAGATAATGGACCATCTTATCGGTGAAAGTGATCTCCACCAGACAACCTTTGGATGAACTCTATGATCAGAATAACTTACACAGGTTAAAGTTTAATTAATTATTATTAAAGAGCATTTACAGGAGAAGATACTGCCTTGGTGGGATATTGGTAGTGAACGCGACTACTGTGTATGAGGTTTCCGGTTCGATTCTCGAATAGGGCAATGTCTTAATGGGCTTTTTGGCATGAAATTTTCAATAGCAAGAAGTCCAAAATTGTACTCAGTAGATGATTCAAGGCTCGTCTACGCGTAGTACGTACGTACACTCATACGTAATAATGTGTCCTCCAGACGGAATTTCGGTCACGGCGGCCTGTCTTAACGGAGACTGGCCATCTGCGCAGGAGATATTATAGTGCACAAGTGTGTGCGTAAACACAATTGCACTCTCTGTTTCCTAACTCTCATGATCCGATATGGGATGATAATAATAATCCGACACAACCGGAGAGAGATCAGGCGCAGGACCAACGGCTTTACGCGCTTGCCGAGACACGGGGGTGTCTAACACCTCCAACTTTCTAACTCCGGGCTGCTATTGAGATTTCTTAACAAAAAAACCTAATAAATTTTCTTGGCCTGACCCGGGATTTGACCCCGAGACCTCAGGCACAGCAGTCGCATTCACTACCGCTGCGCCACGGAGGCAGTACGTACGCTTACGTTACGTGGGATCTAACACCATACTTGACTAAAAGTGGTTGTAATATATCTAACCTAACCTTACACGGATGTTTCTATATGCATTGAAATTAAAATAAAATAATAAAGAACCATATAACCACGGCAAAATTTTTAAAGTAGTCTTGAGGCACTCGGCGCAAACATCAAATTGTATATATGTACTTAGATGCTACTTTTTATTCAGTTACCATGCAAGGCATTAACTGACGTTCATTAGTGTTACTTTGTAACCTAAATGAATAAATGATTTTTGACTTTGACTAAACGTCACAAATTAATTATTTGTAAAATATTTTTCTGTAATTAAATGTAAAACATAGCAGTAATTACGTTTAGACTAAATTTCAGAGGTAGCTTCGCAGCTAATTTCTGTCACGCGAAGTTTTATTAATCATGTTTTGGATATAAATAGAATACTTGAATAATATAATGTTTGTTATAACAGGTGCTGAATTCAAAGACGATATAATGAAAACCTTTTGAATAAAAGATAATAACTGTAACGTGACTTCGCACAGATGCGCCTAAGGTCCTTAATTTTATATAAGAGTATAATAGGAGTATAATATGAGACCTGTATATAAAATACCCCACAGCCGGGCATCTTTTGAGAATGAAAAGGTTTCGACAATAGTCCACCATGCTAGTCCACCCAATGAAGGTTGGCAAACTTCACATAAAATCAAAATCAAAAATCAAAAATAAATTTATTCAAGTTAGGTTTAGGTTACAAGGTAACACTTATGAATGTCAAAGTTACACTAAATTTTTTCTGTGAATTTCCATTTACTGCCACGTTCAGTAAAGCAAGGGTGTAGGGCTCATGAGAAAAACGGGCAAGAAACTCATGACCACTCTTTTTAATCGCCAAGTTTACAGTAAAATTTTATTTACAAATCATGACTTTAAGGTGCTGCAACCATTTCTCCATGAATTACTACTGAACATACTCAAGCATTTAATAAAATTTGATGGTAGCCTCTAAAGCAGCAGTATAGTAAATAGGAGCGTCCACTTGTACATAAATAATCAAGACAAGGCATAATTGTAGTCCGTAGTTTAATCTGTTTAAATAAAATTCAAAAGAAAACTTTACGGAACTGTCCATGATCACGACACATAACCTAGAGAACAATATTGAGAACTCTCGGACATGCGCGTTTCCTCATGATTCTTTACTTCAGCGTTAAAGCAAGCGATTAACTAACTATTTAAAACGCACATAACTTCGAAAAAGTTAGAGGTGCGTGCTTGCCTTAGGTCCAAACTTTGAAACCTCTGCGTCGCAGTCGAATAGTCTCCCACTAGAGTATCGCTGCTTATTTTAAACTAACATTATATAATAATAAATAATAATAAACTTCTTTATTGGCACAAAAATACAAGTAGGTACATAGTAGTAGAAAACTTAGTCTAGGTACAAATTCTTAATTATTATGTTCTGCTAGTACTTAAAATAGGATAAATCCTGTGCTATAAGTACCAGCAACCTTCCAGTTTCACAGTTAAACTAGGTAAAAATCTACTATTGTATAGTAATAAGCTTAATTTCGCGACCCCGTTTAATGTCAAACTCATCGTTAAATTAGTTAAAGTGTCCATTTACTTGTTACGAACCCGTTGTTCTGCTGAATAGCTAAATAGACAAAGGTTTTAAACGACCCTAGGGAATGCTGCTTCAATTTGAGTTAGTAAAAATGTCTACAATTACAGTTAGAAAAGATTGTCAAAGCAAATATATAATGAAAATGAATGGGAATATTGGCAGCAATACGTCTTAATACTAAACTAATGTTTTATCTTTTAGAAAGGACAGCACCCTGGCTTGATGCTCTTGGAGCAAAAACATTCAAACGACTGATCTGATCCATTTGTTGATCAAACATATGTCTGCTGTGTGTGGGTCATCGGACCTATAATACTTACTTAACCACTACGCCATGCAAGATAAGCAAATATCCCCGGAGTAAGATGAAGTGTACGCCATAGTCGGTAGTACCCGGACGTACCATCTTTTCCCGGGTGAGACCGATGAAACTTGTCTACTCCTTATTTTCCGCGGAGTGGAAAGCGTCGAAGCAATACATACATATGTGGCATACGGCACCTTAAGCCACCATGTTCTTGCCTTGTAATAGGGAAGGCTATAGACGCCTACCAAATTTCTACATTACTCCTTAATTTCTGGGCAGAAACCCAATAGCACTTCTAAACTAGCTAGACCATTCAATCGCATACAAAAATAAGTGCATACTTAGAATAGAATAGAAACTTTATTCGCTTGAGCCATGGTATACAACAAAGGTGTTGCAATTTAACAAGATTCGAACACATCTTGCCCTCAGTGAGCGTGCGAAAATTGTTATGCCCACGAAATAAAAAAGTCCTTGACATCATAACCGAAAAATAGTTACGTAAGCAATATATATTGAAATCAAATTACGAGACGACTTCACGGTTCCGTAAAGCGAATGAATACTACTTGTAGGTAAAAGTCGTGGGGAATTATACATCGAAGGTCACATTTATTATGTATTACACGACAAAGTTGTGAGAGCCAAAACATGTCACTTCTTTAATAGAGACGGAACTTCTAAGAATTGATAAATCGAATAAATCACCAATACACTCGTCGTATTCGATACGGATTCAACTTATTTTCACTTTCGCCAAATTTCCGGATGAATTCAAACGTCGATGTCGTTGAAGTTTGTTTATTTTACTCACGCCGGCTTCTGTGAAAGGTAGGCAGAATTTCTATTTGCCAAGGCCAAGGCAACGAGAGATCTGTTTTACTTTATTTGTGCTTATAACTTTCTTATTGCTTGTATGTTTATAGATTTCCCAGAGGATTTGGGAGTTAATACGGATTTTTATTTAGATCCTTACCTGCCTTTTCTCGTGCATTATCATTCGTCACATAATTTGAGCATGTGGAATGACGTTGATCTTAAAACGTTTAAGGCTTTTTAAAACTTTATAAACAGGCCTGAGTTGTCTCTTATAACTATTAGAAAAAAATAGGCAATAACGCTAGTATGTGTGGTTTAGCAAATCTCATAAATATTTGAAAACATTATGAAGACCTTTCAAACATGCAGGTCTTCTAACTATACTCGTATTCTCTTTCACCTTGAAAGTGATTAATTGATTTAACTGCGCGGATAGCGTCGTGGTTAAGTTGGTCGCCTCGATACTACCACGGCGCGGATTGTTGTAGATTCGATGCCCATATGAGGCAAAAATTTGTGTGATTTGCAAATAGTAGTTCTGAGTTTGGGTGTGCATTGTGTATCGGACACAATTTGGATGTTTGTAAATTCCCCCGCGACACAGGCATTATTCCTATTGCGGAAGTTGTACTTCCCAATAACGTAAAATCAATAAGTGCAGTGAGCTGCAAAAATGCATACCCGGTTCAAAACTAAAATGGTATAAGCCGGTAATTAACGCCATCTAACGGAAATCGATACAAGAACTGTTAAGTAATTTATTTATATCGTAATAGATGGCGGTGAACTACTATAAAATAAAAAGACATAAATTTCTTAATAACTCAATTTTGATAAATTTATTTTAAACAACTTTTTAATCTCTATTCACAATAGTTTATTTTAAAAAGAACAAATTTCAGAGTAAAACAAGAAGCTCAGAATTACAAATGAATTTATAAATTTATAGTGGGTAGTTTATTTTATATATACTTTCAATGAGTCGCTATTCTGTTCGTACGCAAACATTATTCTGTCCTTGTGTTCGGACAGAGATGATTCGATGTTCGGACGGAGATTATAATTTCACGTTGCAATATGTGTAAAACAACGCCATCTCCATTATCTCTTTCATATTATTTCTAATTCGAGTATTCACAGGATTTTATATCTTAAGGTATCCATGCACTATTACAAGAGACTATACATACGTAACGAGCAAGCATATTGGTTTACCCAATCCACAATAATATTTTTGACTTCTCTGCAGCGGTAATAAATGACGTCTCGGGTTAGATGCCCGACTCTTGCAAAGTGTTTTTGGATCTTCCTGTCCAGAATTTCTCAGTAGTAGCAGGTCTCAATAACTGTGTCCCATAGTCAGCAATAGGCTCGCCTCCTATTACGTGAGACGTAAATCATAGCTAAAGAAATGTGGTTGTACTATACCTTTGCCTACGTATGCCCTTCGGGAATAAATGCGTCAGCATATGCATATAATAATAATATCAGCCCTATATTAAACTGTCCTACTGCTGAGCACGGGCCTCTTCTCACTGTGAGAAGGTTTAGGCCATAATCCACCACGCTGGCCCAGTGCGCGTTGGCAGACTTCACATATCTTCAAGAACATTATGGAAAGCTCTCAGACCTGGAGGTTTACTCACGAAGTTTTTCTTTACCGTAAAGCGAGCGCTAATTAAATATTTAATACGCATATAACTTCTATAAGTCAAAAATACGCGCCTTGGAATCGAACGCGATAACTCTGCGTGGCAGTCCAACGGTTTCCCACTAGGCCATGCATGTACCCATAAAATACACTATACGAACTTCATATAATATACAGAGTTTCAACGACCACGACTTACATAAACCTTTTCCAACTAATCCAGATGTCAGTACAACTCTCCACTAATTATAATTCTGCCAACCCTTAAGGATCAAAGGCGTGATACGTGTGATAATATAATGAGATATAATATGATGTTATCCTGCGAGGGTTAGGTCCGGTCGTAAGATTACCCGGTCCCCAAGAGGCGATGGATATAGTAGGCCTTCATACACTCACAGGCTTCCAAGACTTTTATAGCAGACGATACGGTGCCGATACGAGTTTTAATTGCCTTTGAAGAAATAACAACTTTTAAAAAGAAGGCGTTTCTGGAATTTCGTGTTCAGTTAAACTAGAATGCTTATGTTCGAGAGGCGGCGTGCGTGTTCCCACGCGCGCCTCTGTGTCGTGTCCGTCTTCCCTCTAGGGGGGGAGACAGTAGGGACTTTTTAGAGGTGACTATGGCAGGTCTTTTGTGCAGTGGCCTGCCGTTTTATACGGCGGGCCGAAACCTCGGCGGGGTCGCGACCGCATATGAAAGTGATTCGCGCGACTCCGCCGATAGTGGTTTGTCGAGAAACACCGTGGTAGGTTTAGTCGGTATTCTGGGAGTCTATTTTATCGTTTTAACATCTTTCTTTTACCCCGGCGAGTCCGACATAACTCCTCCGTCCACCCCCGCGGAGGGGTATGCGTCAATGCATTCACCCACATAAAAAAATTAACAAAAAGTATGCTTATGTTAGAAGTGGGTTCATGTCGGTAGAGAAATAGGTGGGATTTGTACTCGTGACCTCTCAATCGCAAGTCCAATGCCTTATCCATTGAGCTACCGTCGCTTAAACTGATTACGTGGGGTATGAGTAATGGCATTCCGTTTATGCATACTTCTCCGCGATTAAAGCCGAGTGGAGAGGTTATGTTGGGCTCACCCGAGGAAAACACCAGGTACTGCCAACGAGACTTTCTACAGTGTGCCAACTAGTTGCTTTTGCTAATATGTGAATCGGTGGAACTGTAACTACATCAACGGTCAGACGATACAGCAACATACTTATACCTACATTTCGCCAGATTTAATATAATAATATTCTATCACATACACACAACACCATCTAGCCCAAACTAAGCAGAGCTTGTACCATGGGTACTAGACAATGGATAAACATACATAAATATATACTGTCTTTTGTAAATACATATATACATATTATACATAGAAACACCCAGACCAAGACAAACATCCATGTTCATGCACACAAGTGTTTGACTTGTGCGGGAATCGAACTCGCGAACTCAGGCGTGGCAGTCCGTTACACTAACCACTACGCCATCGAGATATGATTTTAGGTCCCACGTAATAGAGAGCGACCCTATAGCCAAGCACTAGGCACAGTTGCAGACTACTACTTCTAAAAATCTTTTGTCAGAAAACACTACACTTTTTCTAACCTGAGAATCGAATCCTCATGCACAGCATCTTGACGATAATATTATCTGATATTATCAAGTTTGTATACCCGGATATAAGGGTCAGATTGAGGATCTCGTACAATATAAAGAGACTCAAACGCATATACTCGGGCACAATGATAATGAGGGCGTCACGGTAATACGGTTTTATGTAACGTTTAGTACACTTAATGGCAATAATTTGTGTCCTACAACTGTCTTAAGATAGCAGTCACATGTGGCGTAGAAAAGTAGGAAAAAGTAAGGTTTATATCTTAGAGTATACAGACTTTGAGAATAAGGCAAGGCTAATATTGTCTTCTGTTTACGCGAATGTTATTCATTGAAATTAAACTACTTTATACGGATTTTATCATGTTGTTTATTTGACACTTTATTACAAAATTTAGAAACTGTTACACTACTATTACTATTAAACTTTACTCATTTTTAAGCTAATTAAATTATTGAAACTATTAAAACTATATAAACTATTACTATACTATTATACTATTTATATTTATGTTTACACTTTCCCCGACGTTCCGGTTGCTTTTCAGCAGCCATAGTCACGGGGAGACTAAGATGGTAGTTGTCTCAATGTTCCAGTGTGGTTATTTCAAAGTACCCGAACATAATTTAATCATGGATGCAACAACAACGATTAATTAAGTAATTTGAAATTGACTGCATGAATGGCGTAGGGGCTTAAGTGGTCACCTCGCCACCAAAACACTAGATTTCGCTCGCGACTTCGGTCGCTTTAATTGTAGATTAGAAATAGATAGTAATTGTGTTAATTAATTTCTATCCCTCGAAAAACAATACTTTTTTCGGACTGAACGGTACCCAAAGCCCGTTACTGTACCTCTGAGAAATTATATGCGAATTTTATGATGATCGTTCGAGTAGTTAAGGCGTGAAAGCGTAACAAACAAAGTCATATTCGCATTTATAATATTAGTTAGACCAAGCACTAATACCTGGTTTCTAAATGACAAATTAACATATTAGTTAACAGTCGGTCAAACGTATGTCAACTGCTAGGAGTGTCTGATTAAATTAGAAACATTCAATCAAATCATTTGACATCCGTTTGATTTTGACATGTCAATTATTATTATCCTTTCAGAAAATGAGTGTGCATTTATTTATAAGCATGTTTTTAAAAGACAAAGATCCAAACATGCAGTTTCATGTAAATTTTATAAGCTTTGCTTTACGTGATTTATGTATTATGAACGGGAATTAACGTGATCATGCTTGGTACACGTACCTTTTTGTAACGGTTAGCGTTTTGTTTTAAATAAATCATGTAGTTTAGCGTATCAATCATTTTAGAAGCTTAATGTATAAAGAATAAACTTTGTTTGGTGCATAATCTATACTAATATTATAAAGCTGAAAAGTTTGTTTGTTTGGTTGAACGCGCGAATCTCAGAAACTACTGGTTCGTATTGAACAATTATTTTAGTGTTGGATAGCCCATTTATCGAGGAAGGTTATAGGCTATATAACATCACGCTACGACCCACGGGGCAGGCGCAGTAACGATAAACGCGGTTAAAAGCAAGCACCTTCTCAGGTCGTCAAAGTAGAGACCTCAACATCGCCTCGGCTGCTATGAGGGCGGTGTGGAGGCCACACGACTGCTTACCATCAGGTGGAGTGTGGTCATTTTGAAAAATCAAATAAAAAAATAAAAAATAAAAAAACGCGGTTAAAAAAAATCTAGTCACCGATATTATTCTAACATATTAGAAAAATATCTGGCCCTTTGAGGGGCTTACATGGAGACATGGGTCCAATGTGAAGAGATCCTTCGAGAGTTTCAATCTAAAGAGGCACTAGCCGCAGCAGGCGTAGGACTATTGCTACTTATGTACTCTAATACGTCTAGGATATGGGAATGGGTGTTTGCTGGACTGGTATATTGATAACTATGATGAAATTATAATCTATAATAATATTATAAAGCTGAAGAATTTGTTTGTTTGTTTGAACGCGCTAATCTCAGAAACTACTGGTTCGTATTGAAAAATTATTTTAGTGTTGGATAGCCTATTTATTGAGGAAGGCTATAAGCTATATAACATGCATGCATGCTACGACCTATGAGGGCGGTAGTAATGATAAACGCGGGTGAAACCGCGGGAACATCTAGTATTACTAGCGGTCGCCTAGTGCTCGAAATTGGACCAAAGTTTGCCTGTAAGATATTGCTGATATATGTCATTATATATTGATATATGTAACCATAGCAACGCGCTTCCACTGCGTGTGTCAAATGCATGGTTGTGTGCGTGTACTGTTTTTTCATTAACTTAATGTATTTTTAAGCATAATTTTAAAAAAATATTAGCATTCGTCACTTCTCCTCTGTATAAACTATAAGTGTGCGAAATTTCATACTCCTCCGTCCGCCCAATTTTCGTAAAAAGGGATCCAATGTTTTCGCTTCACGTATTAATATATAGATATAATGCGCGATTGATACCCTTAGTTCTACAAGCAACCACAGATCCCGAAGCTGTATTACTAACTATTATGTAAGCTGTATCCTTATCAGCCACCTTTATACTATAAGATGAACACATAAACTATTATCATCTCGTTTTAACTACTGACACATGTATACTGTGTATTCACACAACATTACTTAAACATCAGTGCTAAGTAAAGTGTATCATCCATTACGTTTGTTTGTTCAACATGAGCGGCTGTTGGGAACGTATTCGGACATCGTTTGCCACACGGACGCTCTCCGACTGGCGGGCACTTAGTGCGTGTTGTCGCACTTACACATATATCTGAGTCAATATCAATAATACTTGAGTGAACTGCAGGATTTTTAATATTTATAGATTTTCTCTGATAATTTACCGGCGTGCTGCTACTAAAATTGCTTAAAAGAATACTCCAATAACACTACCTGAGCCGGTATTCGTAGACCTTATGCACAGCAACCTTACTGACTATAGTTTTGCCACCGAGGCAATTTGACTACACGAATGGCGTAGTGGCTTAAGTTGTCGCCTCGGCGCTGCCACTGCGCCGATTGTTGTGGGTTCGAATCCCACACTTACTTACTTACTTGCTTCGTTGGCTCAGCGATCCAAAGTGGATCTTGGCCTCCGACATTAAAGTGCGCCATTCTTTCCTATTTTGTGCCAAGTCAGACCAATCGAGCACATTCATCTCTTTCAGGTCTTTAGCTATTTCGTCTTTCCAGCGGTACCTTGGACGACCCACCGGACGACGCTCGGTGGGACGCCCGAGATATGCTCTTTTGGCAGCTCGATCCTCTCCCATTCGTTCCAAGATTTAATAGCGAGATTGAAGATCTAGTGTCAGAGCCGAATATCATCGGGGAAATAAAAGCTACCCGACTTCGCTGGCTCGGACATGTGGAATCCCACACAGGACAAAAAATTGTGTGATGCTCAAATGGTTGTTCTAAGTCTGGGTGTTCTTCGTATCCGTTGTTTAAACGTTTGTAAAGTTGCGGGGCAACACAGGCATTACGCAAAGTGCGGGAGACGAGTCGCCTCGAGGTAAGCCAGTTTCGTTGAGCTGGTCTAAGTTGACGAACAATCAGATGTACTTGTACTTGAAAGAGTAATAGGTAATATGAACGTTGAAGCATTAATACAATAAGACTTAAAAAAAAATTAAATACCATTTTAAAGAGTCATCAGTTAATTTTAAGGCTGCCTGTCCATTGAAGCGGAGCGAGGCTGCGGAGCGACGAAACGGACAAATATTAACCAATAGGATTGCATACTAGAGCGGAGCGGAGATTTATGCAATCTTATTGGTTAATATTTCTCCGTTTCGTCGCTCCGCAGCCTCGCTCCGCTTCAATACACAGGCAGCCTAACTCTAATAGAACATGCATTTATAGACCGCAGTAACTAGCATGATGACTACTCTTTGCTTATGGATCTTAATAATTTTATAAATTACAGGCCACTCAAGAACACCTATTCAACATTGGCATTACCAATTGCTCCTTATGCAGAGGCTGTATGACCCAAAAGCATTAGCAACATTTATAGGCAAAGCTTCTGAACAATATGGGAAACAGACAGCGTACCGCGCTTGGAACAGGGCTCGCACTCTCCACGACCCTAACGTGGATCACCTGAAGGCAGCGTTCAACCAAGCCACAAAGGTGTGCAAGAGGGCATACTTAAGAGCGGATGCCCAGCGCGTCGCACGGTTCGGCCAGGAACTCATGGCGCATCCTACGGGCAGTCGTAGCTATTGGCGCCTGGCCAAAGCCGTGCAGTCCAACTTCTGCCAGACCTTGCTGCCCCCTCTGAGGTATCCGAATGGATCACTGGCTCATCGGCCGCAGGAGAAAGCAGATCTGCTTGCAAATCTCTTTGCGGCCAACTCCCGAATCGATGACTGCGGTTCGCAGCCGCCTAACATTGCCAACTACGGCTACACCATGCCTGATATATGTATCAGGCAACGAACCGTTCGTGCGATACTGCAGTCTCTCGATGTTCGGAAAGCCAGTGGACCTGACGGCATCCCAGCTGTGGTCCTTAAAAAATGTGCAGCGGAGTTATCTCCCACGCTTACGTGCCTATACCGGACGTCTTACGCCGCAGGCATTGTGCCTGAGGCTTGGAAGGAGGCAAACGTTCAACCGATTCCCAAAAAGGGGGACCGTTCCAAGCCAAGCAACTATCGACCCATAGCTATCACCTCGGTGCTCTCCAAGGTGTTCGAGCGGATTATAAACACCCAAATTGTCCGCTACCTGGAGGATCAATCGTTGATCAATGGTCGCCAATACGGCTTTCGGTCTAAACGATCAACGGGTGATCTTCTAGCGTTCGTCACGCACCTCTGGGGTGCGGCTATGGACAAGCACGGCGAGTCTTTGGCTATCAGCCTTGACATAGCCAAAGCTTTCGATAGAGTCTGGCACCGGTCTCTTCTTTCCAAGCTTCCGGCCTATGGCTTGCCCCCTCAACTGTGCACCTGGATTGCAAGTTTCCTGCAGAAGCGTCGTATTAGGGTCCTTTGCGACGGTCGCGCTTCTAAATTTATGCAGGTCAATGCAGGAGTGCCTCAGGGTTCTGTCTTATCCCCTACGCTCTTTCTTCTGCATATCAATGATATGTTGAATCTCGGCAACATACATTGTTATGCGGACGACAGTACCGTACATGGGCGATATCTCGGACATCCTGGGGCCAAACAGGCTGAGGTTGAGGGGAAAAGGCAGAATCTTGTCGTTGAACTTGACCAGACCTTGGACCGCATCTATGAATGGGGTGCCAAGAACTTGGTCGAGTTCAACGCCAAGAAGACCCAGGCATGCGCGTTCTCAACAAAAAAGTCTCCGTTCCTTCCCCTCCCTTCTCTAAAGAACACTCCACTGGTGATACGTGACAGTCTCTCCATCTTAGGTATGGATCTTTGCCGCTCCCTTAATCAGAAAACCTATATCGAGAGCGTCATTAAGCAAGCTTCGCGAAAACTCGGAGTTCTGAACAGGGTGAGGCGGTTCTTCACGCCTGGGCAACTGTGCCTATTGTATAAGGCACAAGTGCGCCCTTGCGTGGAGTACTGTTCTCATCTTTGGGATGGCTCCGCGCAGTACTTGCTGGACGCTCTCGACCGGTTACAGCGGCGGGCTGTCCGTACCATCGGAGATCCAGAGGTCACGAGTTCACTGGAACCTCTGCAACTCCGTAGGGACATTGCCTCATTGGCATGTTTCTACAGAATATACCACGGGGAGTGCTCTGAAGAGTTATTCCACCTTATCCCGCCCTCCCCTTTCCTATCCAGAACAACCCGTGCTGGGCTCAGATGCCATCCTTACACGGTAGAGTCGATTATAGCGCGTACCAAAAAGTTTGGGTCCTCATATCTCTGCCGAACGACCAAGGCATGGAATTCTCTGCCAAGGCACGTGTTTCCTTCTTCCTTCAATCCTGGGTTCTTTAAGCGGGGCGTGAAAAAGCATCTTCTCAGGCCGTCAAAGTAGAGACCTCAACATCGCCTCGGCTACTGTGGGGGCGATGTGGAGGTCACTGCTCTTAGACCACATGACTGCTTACCATCAGGTGGAGTGTGGTCATTTTGACGAGCAAAATAAAAAAAAAAATTAAAAAAAGTATTGCCTCTGCTATATTTTTGGACGGAGCTGACGTGGTATAAGTTACTGAACGTCATTCGTGTCAGTCTCTTATGCTAGGGCCACAATTGATGGCGAAGATTCGTGTTCGCGTTGTCACGATATAAGTTCGAGTTCGTTCCATGACGAAGTGCTTGGCCACATCAAAAAAAAACTTTGCTACGTCACGATAATCAAGAACGTCGCGATAATTCATTTCACGGGAAACATGGAAGCAGTCAAACAATCAACTAAAGCGCGCGATGTTTAGCCAACCGCACGAACTTTGTCGCGACAAAACACTTTGATGTGCGGCAATTTACCGACAGCGGCGCGAACGTCATTCGTATTCGCGAAGATGATTCGCGATAGGACGAAAACTTTGGCCAGACGTATCGCGACAACGCAAATCTTCGCGTTATCGCGATAGTGTGGCCCCAGCATTACGCACAATAGCTCAATTGTGCGGCTAAGTGCTATCACACGTTCAACTAGCTTACTAAATATCAATAATTAACAACAATAATATTGAGCACAATAACTAGTTAATAAGAGATGAGCGTGCTTTTGTTACTAATATAAAAATTATATTAATGTTCGTAATTTAATAATTTTATGGTCTTAGTTCTGTTTTCAAACAACCAGCAAACTTTAAACAAACAAACCAAATAAATAAAACATGAACAGACATACTAGAAATTCTTCGCATTTCGGTTTAGTTATGACTGAGGAATACGAGATAACGATTTTGTCATTAACTGAATGTACATATATATTTAATTCACACCCAGTGCGACAGATTTACTAAAAACGCTTTTTTGAATGTTTTTATGGCCACATTTCCTGTAAAAATCAAATCGCTATGAGGAATCGAAACGATGAACCTATACCGGAGAAACGGTGACTTGTGTTCACCTTGACTCGATCAAACGTTTCCCTTACTTCCCCTAAACGTCAGGCAGTTAACCTACTTCGGAAAAAGATGCGTAATGCGATACTAATGGTCCTTTTAACAGAACACAATTAAGATAAATGGTTTAGATCTCCGCAGGCACGCCATTCCCACATATAAATATTGATCGTTGGATAATAAAAATTGGTAATCTATAATAAAAACGTATGTGTATGTTGTGAAGGTATTTTTGAAAGATCATTACGGATATTTAGAGTGATGTGTATTAAAATCAATGCTTTATTGGATTTTTGTCTTTTGTTGCATTGTCTTTCAAGCAAGAAGTAATAATTTCGGACGCTTACATTCCTTTTTCATTAAGGTCAGCTATGTCACGTCGCGCACCTCCGATTTTCCGGAGTTATATGACTTTTCGAAATTATGTACGTATTGATTGACAATTATCGCCTGCTCCGTGCCTCGGAAAGCACGTTAAGCCGTTGGTCCCGGCTGCCATGAACATCTATGGCAGTCGTTATTGGGAGAGTGTTGACACAAAAGATCCCACTGGGTCGAAGTGTCGCCGGTCTGCACTGACTGGCCCCCAGATAAGATAAGGTCAGCTATATGCTAATAAGCTAAAATGTAAGCAATACTTCTAATGTTGCAAGCCATTATAGGCTACAGAGAATTTATCAGGGTGAACTACATGCATAGTTTCATCCTTGTAATTAAGAAAAAGCCTAAAAAGGGTTTTAACTTAAAACGTACACACCAAATATAATATAATATAATATAATAATAGTTTATTGTCTCATAGAAAACAAGCAATACATGGATTGAGGCCCTAGACCCACACTAGGATTCCCTGTGGAATATCACGCTTATATCCTCAAAGAAGTAGTCAGAACATGATTTTAAGTACCATGAAATATACCCGTGTGACCTAGGCCACATTTAGGCTATACGTTGAGGTCCCGTTTTATATGAGGCGAGCCATCCAGCAAGCTTAGTGCGACTTCTGAGAATTTCTTGTTCGAAAAACCTTGTAACATTTTGCCACCATCGAAAATCGAACCCCCTGCATAGCAGTCGTTGTAGTCTGAAAAATATTTTGTCCAAAAGTACCTAAAATAATAAACAATCTTGGACTCAACATTTCAGGTAAAGTCAGCTATCCAAAGATACTTTCTGTTTATATCATTGAGGATTACGTGTAAGTTTCGCTACGAGGGACTTTTTTATGTATTCGGAGGTTTATCGAAAACTGTGGCGCCCCCTGCCGATCCGAGATAGTATTAAATTTACTTGACGTCGTAAAATTGAGCGCATTTGGATGATTTTACTTCGGGTAAGAAAATTACGAGTAGGTGGTGAAAGATATAGCGGAGAATGCATTTCTATGATAGCAGTTGGTAGTTTTAGATGACAAAATCAATTATAGATTGCTTTGTTGCTCTTGCATAAGATTGCGCCTGTTTGCTGCCGGATTATGATACCTCGGGTTTTATTACTGGGTCAGAGAAATTGCTACCTATTGAATTTTATACTGCAAAATTCTCAATATTGATTCTGGAAATGTGGTTGTCTACCAACCAAATTTATATATTTGACCTCCATTACATAGAAGGTAAAACATAGCTAGCAAAATGTGAATGTAATACTCTTTCGGAATATTTAAGATCCTACGTGTGCAATTAAATATAGCATATTAATCTATACTAATATTATAAAGCTGAAGAGTTTGTTTGTTTGTTTGAACGCGCTAATCTCAAGAACTACTGGTTCGATTTGAAAAATTATTTTAGTGTTGGATAGCCTATTTATCGAGGAAGGCTATAGGCCATATAACATCACGCTATGATCCACGGGGGTGGCGCGGTAACAATAAACGCGGGTGAAACCGCGGGAACATCTAGTACTACACATTTGCTAATAGACACATGCTACCAAAAATAGTTGAATGTTTGTAAACTTATTGAATGATTGTATGTTTTTTTTGCTTGTCTTTACAATCATCTGTAAGATTATTTTAGAGCGTTCGTTAACATACAGCTTGGCTTAATATGTTAGTAGACATTTGCAATTTGCTTTAAATCAGATTATCTTGTCGGTACAACATAAACAAAATAACCGTCTATTTATTCTTGAAAGGTTAAATGGAGGCTTAGGACAGATTTATTTAGGTTCGAAGTAGTACCGCGCTATCTTAGTATCGTCTACTGCGCACAGTTTCAATATTCTAAATAAAAACGTTTTGTTATAGCCAGAAATCGATTTACAAACTCCATCAAAATAGTCCTTCAAGGACATGATATAAAAGCCGCCATAATCCCGAATGCTGTACATAACATTAAACTTTTGAGTGGCAGCGGTACACCGGTGGCCAATAACAATACGTTTTTAATTATGTCTGGCATTCCAACAATTAACAGGTTAATCTAAGGGTCTTCCAGGAAACCTAGATTAACCATTTAACAACTTATTATGATGATCCCACCAATATCTAAACTAGCAACACGGTTGGTCCAGTAAAGGTAAGCGAATACAATCCAAAGAACAATTGAAACAGCCAAGCCAAAAAAAATACGTTCAAAAACACAAAATTTCACAATCAAACTCAATGTCCACATCACCTATCCACGTTACTTGTTCGAACGATTTATTTCCAAAAGCCAGAGCTTAATCGACAGCCGATTAATGTTTTTTTATCGCTGCCACTAATTCCTGAACGAAAACATTCATTGTCTCTGGTACTTTGTTACTCTGTAGAGCGTCATTCATCAAAATCTGAAGCTCTGCTTTTTATGATTTTGAATAAATTTATAGCTTTTTAGCCTTCTAGTTTGTATACTGTTTTACTCGTTTCATCATCGTCATAATTTTTTCTACTTGTCTATCAATACACCTGGTCCTATCATCGTATCTTGGTTATCATTACATCTAGTCTAAAAGAATTCTACGACGCATCCTGAATATTGCATAAATCGCTTTTGAGGTCAATAAAATGTTTATCATAATGAAATTATTCTGACTATGACCAAATCTTGCGGTGAAATTCAGAATTAGCAAAAATTTTGCTGGTTTTGGTCTCAAGTCATCTTTAAAGTAACGTTAGGATATTGCAAATATATTATTGATAATAGATACTAATCCAGAAAATAAAACTGCGACCTCAACAAACCGTGTCGTCTCTTTGCCAACTAAGCTATTCGTGGTCCTACACCAAGGATTGAAATTTTCCTCTGTGTATCTAATGATACAATATTGTTGTCTATTAATATATGTCATTTAATCGTGGGAGAGCCACGCTTCGGTACGAATGGGTCAGCTCGACCGGAGGGAATACCACGGCCTCACAGAAAACCGGCATGAAATAGCGTTTGCGTTGTGTTTCATCGAGTGAGTGCTGGTACCGGAGGCCCAACCGTCCCCCTCCCCCTTCTGGTGGGGACAAATTTGAAAGGGACGCAACGCACTTTTGACTTCTCTGGTGTTGTGGGTGTCCATGGGCGGCGGTAATCGCTTACTTATACCATAAAAAAACATAAAATAGCACAGCCTCGAATCAAGTCAACATACTGTCAAGCGTCTTACTACTTCTAAGATTCCTAATACTACAAAAACATTATATTACAACACATAAACATAACGAACCAATAAACATCATACAAAACTACTCATAACGCTACGAAACAGCTTGATAACTACATTATTTATCACCAGAATTACCAGAATAGCCTCTATAAGTCTACTACCCAAAATTCACGATCCACTACCTTTCATAAAAATTGGGTAGGTACCCTCGAGTAAAAGTTCTCGTGACTACCTTCCACTTAATAATTCATACTCGACCCGGGGCCACATTAGTGCCAACTATTGCGGCCCTAAGTGCACACACACACACGGAATAAAATATACATTTACACGTGAGGATCGGACTGTGGGTTGAGAATACGGGTATGTAGAATATAAAGTGTATTTATAGAATGACTGCAAGGATGGTGTAAAGGTTTAGGTGGTCGTCTTGCCACTGCCACTGCGCCGAGTGTTGTGGGTTCAATTCCACGGGACAAAAATTTGTATGACCCGCAATTGGTTGTTCTGAGTCTGGGTGTTCTTTCTGTCCGTGGTTTGAATGTTTGCAAAGTCCCCCGCGATATAGGACTTACGACTACAACAGGTGATGCCTGTTAAAAACTTAGGACAACTTAGGACTAGAGGTAAACGCATCAAAAGGCGCATGAAGATCTATATGACTGTTTTTCATCTTATCTATCCTAATATTATAAAAAGGAAAGATTTGATATTTTGTTTGTTTGTACATTACAAATATGTAAGGATTAAACTAAAAGCGAATTAATAATTTATTAACCGATTTTACAATTTCTTTCACCATTAGAAAGCTATATTATCACCGAGTAATATATTCTATTTTAAAAGTATTGTTACCAACATAAGCTAACCTACTTTTACGCGAGCGAAGCCCTGGGCGAAAGCTAGTTAGTATATAAATAAGCAAAACAACTGTTTCTATATTTAAAATACGACAAACACCTGTCTTGTCCGTTCTTTAAATCCGTAAATCCACCAATCTTTTCAGGGGCCACTTAGAAAATCCTCTCAAAGGCGGCGTTTTTTAAATCCCTTGAATATAATCAAGATCAAGTGGGATAATGAAAAGGCAACAAAAAGAAACGATTCAAGTATCTTAAGACATGGCAGGTTAAACCAGTTGCTGAAAGCCGAAAGTCATAGGCCGAAAAACGTATGCCGAAATACGAAAGCCGAGAGATGAGAGCCGGAGGCCGTAAGCCGAAGGCCGAAAGCCTAAACCTGAAGACGAGTGCCAAAGGAGCACTCAACGATTTTGTCCACTCATCAAAGTTTCTGCAATAATTGTCGCTTGGAATAATTTAAATAAATTGAAGAAGTGTTTAAAAAACAAAATGGCCCTCGAAACGTCTTCTGTTGTGTACTTAAACAGAATTGTAAAAGTTACGAATGTTGAATGATATCGAGTGGAGGCAAAAATAATGTCAAAATTTTATAACGCGTTGTTCAACAAATCTTGTATTTAATTGAAACGAAAATAAATAACAATTTTTTTTCTTTTTTGTGCTTGACAGAAATTTGCTTTTAAACTCAACACAAAACGGAAGTCTTGAATTTGATTCCAGGTCTGGAGAAGTGTCATTGGGGTGTTCTGTTAGGGCATTTGCAATAGCAGCGTGAAGGCACTGACTGCCAGAGGGCAAGACATTTACACATATGATTCTCGGGACGGACAAAATTGTAATAGATGCTTAAGCTAAGATTTTTCTATAGTCAAAGTCAAAGACAAAAATCATTTATTCATTTAGGTCACAAAGTAACACTTATGAACGTCAAAATATAGAGGTTAGTGAGTTTACTAAGTTACTGAAGATACATTTAGGTTAGTTGCTAGGTTCAGGCAAAGGGCAAGACAAGCCTATGAGAAGAAACCTGCAAGAAACTCACGGCCACTCTTTTAAATCGTCAGTTAAATATAATTTCAGTATTTTACAACTCAGATTAAAAAGGTGTTACAGCCATTATGCCATATGCTACTGACTATAGAAGCTCAGAGACTGGATATCTTACCTGTGCATCATCAGAAGTGTAAGCAGCGGTTGTAAACTATCCTCATCTATATTTAATCAGTTATGTTTCACCTCTACGTCATAGAGTCAATTTTGTTTCGATTTACCAGGTAACTTTCTTACAAGAAAATTGTTAATGTTAATAAATATAATCTTAATATATATAAATTACGTGTCACGTTGTTTGTCCGCTATGGACTCCTAAAGTACTGAACCGATTTTCATCAAACTTCGTAACCATCTGTGATTTGGTCCAACTTAAAAGATAGGATAGTTTTTTTTTAAACGTACAAAAATTATCTAATGTGAAGCAGACGAAGTTGCGCGGAACAGCTAGTGATATATAAAAGCTAAGAGCAGCAATTGCCAAGTCGGCAACCGTTGGACTGCCACACAGAGGTTTCGAGTTCGATCCCAAGGCGCGCATTTCTGACTTTCGAAGTTATGTGCGCATTAAATAATTAATCATCGCTTGCTTTAACGGTGAAGGAAAACATCGCGAGGAAACCGGCATATCTGAGGGTTCTCCACAGTGTTCTCGAAGATATGTTAAATCTTCCAACACGCACTAGGCCAGCGTAGTGGACTACGGCCTAACCTTTATCACACTGAGAAGAGGCCCGTGCCCAGCAGTGGAACAGTTTAATACAGGTTTCTGAGTTTAGATGGTACATACAGCTACAAACGCCAATGAACGTGTACAAATTTCCACAAATCGTGTTCACGTTAAGCATCAAAAGTCGCTTTTAAGCTCTGGCAATACAATACGCTGACCACCTTGAAGAAGCAACTTAGCTTGTGACCAAGTCAGTTAAATAGAGACAAAGTGTAATAAACCCTGTAATCCACAATACCCAATATACATAAACCCAAAATGATGTAATAACGCACATAACATTGCGAATTCAAGGCTCTCGATGTTTTCCAATTTAGCTAAATAGTGCCTAAAACCCAGTGTGGCACTAATTCGGCAATAATAGTACCGATTTAGTGCCACAAAGTACCAACAGACTGTGGCTTAATTACTACAGTCGTGAAACAAATCTTAATCTGGCAATGTTAGGGCGTATTATGCTATTGATTTAAGTGAATATTAGTTTAGTCTGGCAGGCAATACGAAATTTTAATGTTCATGTCTATTTCTCTATAATCCCCGTTTGTTCGAAATGTTATACTGAAATTTTATACATAAATGTATTAAATCTCTTTGCATGTAACTTTAACAAAAAACCGATATAGAAAAGAAACAAAGTTTCAGATTCAGATACCCTAAATAAATTCATGTACTAGTTAGTAGGTGTGAGCCTCCGAGGCGCAGTGGTAGTGAATGCGACTGTTGTGCGTGAGGTCTCGAGTTCAAATCCTGGGTCGACCCACCACAAAAAAAGTTATTAGGATTTTCTGTTAAGAAATCTCGATAGGAGCTAGGAGTCAGGAAGTTGGCGGTGTTTAGATACCCTAGTGCCTCAGAAAGCAAGTCCGTCAAATCCGTTGGTTCTGCACCTGATCTCTCTCCGATCATATCGGATTAGCGTCCCATCGGATCATGAGCGTTAGGGAACAGAGGGTGCACTTGTGTTTGCGCACACACTTGTGCACTATAATATCTCCTGCTCCGTAACCGAGAGTCGGTCTGGAGGACATTATTATTATTACATACACAACTATTTTATGTATAGAAGGCTGTATATAACCCGAGGGGGTAGGCAGAAGTTTATGACACTCTGATTTGTTCAGTTAAGGTTTTAGATGCCATTATATAAGAGGCAAGCCTATCACCATCCCCCGCACTGATTTAGTCTCCGTGCAACTACTGATAATTTTTTTGACAGAAAATCCTAATAACATTTTGACCGACCAGCGAATCAAATTCCAGAACTCATACACAGCATTTATATCACTACCGCTGTAAAATTGAGGCAATTTTTAGTTAGTCTCTGGGTTTTCTTTGTTATATATACCTACGTCTCAGTAGGGAGACCAACAGACTGCAATGCAGAGGGTCTCGGGTTCGAACCCATCACGTCGCGCACCTCTAACTTTCGGAAGTTATATGACTTTTCGAAATTATTGATTGACGATTATCGCCTGCTCCGTGCCTCGAAGAGCACGTTAAGCCGTCGGTCCCGGCTGCCATGATCATCTATGGCAGTCGTTATTGGGAAGTCAGTGCCCTCTAATATCCTGACACTGGTCTAGCCTTAGGGTATTGTTAGCCTTCGGGTTGCGGAGGTCAGATGGCAGTCGCTCCGTGTAAAAACTGATATCCAGTCAAATCCGGTTAGACTAGAAAGCCGACCCCATGTTACTTGGAAATAATAAAGGCTAGGGAGAAGAAGATATTTAATGTAGATACAATTCTTCTTCTCTGTCGTCACACTCTTGGCAGAGTGGTCGTGGTCGTCATGATAGGGGTGATGGCAAGCTTCACAATTCGCCGCCATTCCTCTCGTACTGTTGCTTGTCTCGTGCATTTGTGGAGTGGACCATTTAGTGCAGTTTTGACTTGGTCGGTCCAGCGCATTGGTGGTCTACCGCGAGCCTTTGTGCCCTCAATTTTGCCCTGAACCACGAGTCGCTCCACAGACGTGTCCTCTCGACGTGTAATGTGTCCAAAGAAAGTGAGAATACGACCTTGAACGATGGAAGAAGGACGTTGTTTTATATCTATTTCTTCGAGGATTGAGACGTTGGTTCGGAGCTGTGTCCAGGCTATGCCAAGCATTCGTCTCCAACACCACATTTCTAAAGCGTCTATCTTCTTTCTCTCACTTTCTCTTAAAGTCCACGTTTCGGCACAATAAAGAAATATGGGAAACACTAGTGCCCTGACAAGTCGCATTTTAGTGGCCTTTGTGATGTTTCTGTTTCTCCATATCTTCCCAAGCCGATCCATGGCGGACCTGGTGATAGTCATGCGCCGTTTGATCTCTTCCGCGCATCCGCCATTGTTCGATATCAGTGCTCCAAGGTAGATGTATGACTGAATGACGTCACAATTCGCAATTTTCGTTACTTCGGGCGAGTTATTGTTGAGTCGATCAACAATCATAATCTTCGTCTTGCCGCGATTTATCTTCAAGCCGAAATCAAGGCTCACTTGTTCCATTTTGGTTAGCAGAGATTCCATATTGCCGATGCTTGTTGCAAATAGGGTAGTATCATCTGCGTAACGCAAATTGGAGATTTTATAGCCTCCTACAGTGATTCCGTCTGACCAGTTCTCGAGTGCTATTCTCATAATGAGTTCCGTGTAGATGTTAAACAGAAGTGGTGATAAGATACAGCCTTGACGGACCCCGGCACTTGGATGAAATTCACTCGATAACACGTCGTCTGTTCTTACCGATGCTGTTCCCTCTTCAGAAAGTCTTCTAAGGAGATGGACAAGGTGTTTGGGTGTTCCCATAGCCAGGAGAGTTTCCCAAAGTACTGGCCATTTTACCGAATGGAACGCCTTCGAAAAGTCAACAAAGCAAATATAGGTCGGCTTGTTAAATTCCCTAGCCTTTTCAATAATCTGTCGCACGTTTAAGATCTGCTCACGAGTACCCTTCCCCTTCACAAAACCAGCCTGTTCTGGAGCGATCTCCCTGGATAGGTAGGACTTTAATCTCTCATTAAGAATATGCAGCAGAATTTTACTTGCGTGTGATATTAAGGCAATTAAGCGGTAGTTACTGCATATTTTTGTAGAGCCTTTTTATGTAGAGGCACAAAGACTGTGTGAGTCCATTCTTGGGGCCAAGTTCCTGTTTCCCAAATTTTGTTACACAGGGTATGAAAAATATCGACATCATACTCTCCTGAAGCTTTGATAGTTTCAATCGGTATGGCATCCCATCCTGTGGCTTTTCCGCTTTTAAGGCGTTTGATAGCGGCTCGCACTTCATCCTTCAATATAAATGGCTCTTTCTCTTCGTCCTGGGGCTCTGTCGGGAGATAGTTGTGAGCTTGAGGATCTTCAAATAGCGATTGACAGTAGTCCCTCCACGTCTCAGATATCGCACCTATCTCGGTCAGTAGCTCGCCCTGTGAGTTTTCTATAGCCCATGTTTTGGAAGAAAGAGTTTTGGTGATGGCTTTGATTTTTTGATGCAGGTCTCCTGTTTCGTGTCTGCCAGCGTGAACTTCAGCTTCCGCACACAAGTGCTGCAGATGGTTATTGCGGTCACGCCTACAAGCTTCCTGTATACGAGCAGATATTGCGTTCAGTGTCTTCACGTCGGCTCCTCTAGCTTTCATTCTTCTTCTCTCTTCAACAATGGCTAGAGTTCCATCAGTCATCCAGTGTTGACGTTTGCGAGCCAGTGTAGAGGGTTTGGATTCCAATACGGCACTCTCGAGCAGTTCTTTAGCCTGACACCACAGTTGGTCCGGGGATGCCAATCGAGCATCTAGATCAGTCCATTGATGCCATTTTTGGTCAATCACAGCCAAGAATTTATGACTATCTATGGGCTGGATTCTTTTCTGGCTCTCAATCTTCCTAGCGGCTTTGAGCTTGAGTTGGACTTTTGCTATTAGCAGCTGGTGATCTGATCCACAATCAGCACCCGGAAGAGTGTGAACATTTCTCATGAAACTCTTCCATCTCGAGCCTATCATAATGTAGTCGATTTGATTTCGATAGTTGCCGTCAGGTGAAGTCCATGTATACAGTCTTCTTGGATGGTGTTGGTAGAAGCTGTTGGATATCGCCAGGTTATTCTCGGCAGCAAATTGGATGAGCCTCTCACCTCTTTCGTTTCGCTGTCCCAGCCCGAATTTTCCTACGCATTGGCTGAGCTGATCAGCATGTGATCCTATCTTTGCATTGAAATCGCCCATTACAATCAGTATCTCCCTATTAGGAATTCTGGCTATAGTTGATTCCAGCTCGGTGTAGAAGTGTTCTATGTCAATGTCGCTTGCTGCGCTAGTTGGTGCGTATAGCTGTATGATATTTAGATTCATCAGCTTCGCCTTTAGTTTAATACTTAGCACTCGATCGCTCACAGGTGTATATCCTATCACACAGCTACTAGTTTTCTTCGGCACAACAAAGGCAACTCCATTTCTGCTGTTGTCATCGTCTCCAGAGAAGTAGATAGTGTGCGATGCTGTCTCAAAGTGGCCATTTCCCCTCCAATGCGTCTCACTTAGACCGCAGATGTTTATTCCACATCGCTCCATCTCCCTCTCCAGAATATCAAGCTTACCTGTTTGAAGCATTCCGCGAACATTCCACGTACCAATCTTTTGGACATTTCGCATCTTCATGAAGGGCATTTCAGTAGTCCGATTTCCAGACGATGCCTGGTTTCCTACATCAGCCTGGCCGGTAGTCCATTTCCCACCGTCTGCCCCGGACGCAGAACGGCGCCGGTTGCTAAGCGGATCACATGGCCACCTCTGTATCCTATTTTCTATTTTGATCATGACGGCTTTCTATGGGAATATAGTGCAGTAGTTTCCCATGGCTTTCTGCACCAGACATTTTTGAGGGTATTTGATCCTCAAAGTCGCTGAAGCCTCTTCCGACCGGTTTCCTAGTCGGGCTTATGGTTATACCGCCATAGCTCGGTTATGGCATGTTATGGTAGATACAATAGATTCAGTTTTACAGTAATACTATATTTTGTCCACGATTTCGCTCACGTAAATGTAGGTTAGTTCAGGTTATATTAGTAACAGTGCTTTTACCCTATCTCCACATTTTTGTGCCCTGACAACGTGGATAGGAAATTTCATGATAATCCGTCGAGTAGTTAAGGTATAAAAGCGTTACACCCAAACAAACTCGCATTCGCATATATACTAGCGAAACCAACCGACCTTGTTCTGCTTAATCGTTACCAACCGATTGCAGCGTCAACGAGATCCATTGTGAACTCCAACACAAAAATATCATCGGCATCGGTCCAGCCGTTTAGTCGAGTTCAGTGAAAGACGCTTACAGAAGATAATCACTTATATAAATACTAGCTGACCCGGCAAACGTTGTTCTGCCATATAAATTATTTCTTAGCAGTATGAAATATACTTTACGACCTAATCTCATATCTACCAAAAAATTTCATAAACATCAGTCGAGCCGTTTCGGAGGAGTGCGAGCACAAACACCGTGAAACGAAATTTTGATATATATACATTTACATTTTGTTGTTACAATTTTGTGTTACGGGAGAGCACAGTTAATAGCGCTTCAAGGGTACATCGAATTGCTTTTTGCATTTACATAACAATGAGGTCACGCGATGTGAATGTATTACTAATATTGTGTGTTATTGATTGCATGGTTTACAAAATGGTAGAGAGGACAAAGGATTTGGAACATGCCAGCTAAGTACGTGCTACAAAGACCACCCACATATTTTGTCGGCCTCGATGGCGTAGTGGTTAGTGCAACCGACTGCTACGCATGAGATCGCGGGTTCGACTCCCGCGCAAGTCAAACATTTGTGTGCATGAACATGGATGTTTGTCTTGGTCCGGGTGTTTCTATGTATAATTTTTAGGCAATCACTTCTTCGCATAATATTGACTTACTGGGTAGATATTTTCTTACGCGTGTTTTGTGATGCATAATTATAATATTGTTTACTTATTTATTATTTATCCATGTAAAATCGAAACAGTGGCAATAATACGTGATCTTTTTTAGTATTTAATTATTTTTAGTTTTATTATTGTTTTGTTTTTCACTGCATGGAAATATAGTTAAATGTTTAGTTATCTGTAAGTGTAGTTATATAATATTAGGTTAAGTATTTTTATTCTTTATTTTTATTTTTGTGTGTATAAATAATATATGTGCGGAGGTTTGTTATAAGCAACCTTATTATTTATGTTTAAATATAAATGTATTATTAGTCTGTAAGCCTTCTTTAAAAATAAATAAATTAAATAAATATAATATATAGTATTTAGAAAAAAAAGAAGTATATTTGTATGTTTATCCATTGTCTAGTACCCATAATACAAGCTCTGCTTAGTTTGGGCTAGAAGGTGTTGTGTTGTCTCTATGATGTTTGTTCACCCAAGAAGTGCTCAACGCGCCTAAAGAAGTTTTCACTTCAATAACTAGCTATATGCGGCAATCTCACTCACCGAACGAAATGCAACACTAATCTACACCAGCTTACTGTAAGAAGGTAATACTTCTTCGGCCAAGTAGACTCATTCGTACTATCTTCAAACCACAACTTTAGTCTCTACATTGAAAGAACGAACACATAAACAAAAAAGATAGGTATTGTCCCACAAAAACCAATACGCAAACCGTTCAGTAAATATAAATCAATAGCAAACTCAACTATCGTCAATAACATTACGCCGATGTATACATAAAGGGGTGGGCACACCTGCGAGTCGTTATCTAGCTCGCAGCTAGGCTCAACTCGTAAAATTGTGAAACACCAACGACCCTCGCATAAAAACTCGATCCTATGATGTATGAAACGTTCGGGTTCGCGCGTCGATTACACTGAACAAACGGTGTGGCTATTCGATGCTTTTAATATTTATACAAAGGTATGGTCATATTTATGGATTGTAAAATCCCGTGAATATATTAAATCTTGTGTCATAAAGAATATAGAAAGGTGAAATCAGCAGAGTTGTACATTTTAACCGGTTTTTAGAATCAACCACAAAGAGTGAAATTGTATTGTATGACTGCACTGATGGTGTAGTGAGTTAAGTGATCGCCCTGCCCCTGCCACTGTGCCAAGTGTTGTGGGTTCGATCTCCATATGGGACAAACATCTACAAATAGTTGTTTAGAGTCTGAGTGTTATTTTTGTTCGTTGTTTAAATGTTTGTAAAGTCGCCCGCGACACAGGAATTATACGTTATGCGTGAATTGTCTTATAAAAAAAAATTGGGGTAGTCTTTGGAGACTGCCGATAGAAGTGAAAACTTTAATCCTTGATCATAAAAACTTTATACACAAAAATAAATAAAAATATTGGCGTATCCTGATACTCTCTTAGTTGTATTAAGGTGGTAAAAATTTCGTTATTTTGAAGATGACGATTCTATGATTTTTGTTCACCCAAGAAGTGCTCAACGCGCTTTAAGAACTTTTCACTTCAAAAACTGATGTTCTCACCGTACTAAGATCGCACAAAAAAGTGTCCACACTAAGAAGATTGTGCTCACACATTAGATACTAGATAGAGAACAATAGTATATGATGTTCAATATGAGAGAGCGTGATTATACTATGTTCATAATTCTGATGTCATGTTTGTAGTGCAAAACCTTTTTCTACTCTTTTGACAAATTTTCTTTTATATGTTTAGTAGCTATTGACGACCAAAGCTACCAAAATCAGGCTCCTACGAACACTTATATTCCCCATATTTCTTTACGCAGCGGAGACATGGATAGTGCGCGATTTGGAAAAAAGGAAAATAGATGCCCTGGAGATGTGGTGCTGGAGAAAGATGCTCGGTATATCGTGGACGGAGTTCCGCTCCAACGTGTCCATATTCCAGGAACTTGGCATCACACAGCGTTTGTCGCCCGTAGTAGGTACAGTCGCGCTCATAGCCAGTTGCACTCACTGATCGGTAAACGATTAGCGAGGTTAAGCAACGTTGGGTGCGGTCAGTCTGTAGATGGGTGACCGCTTAGTGGTATTTCATCCGAGCGTCTCCGTGCTTTGGAGGGCACATGAAAAGTCGGTCCCGGTTGTTGTCAAATTGACAGCGGTCGTTAAGCCATGTCAGGGGCCTACGGGCGCCTTGAGCAACTCTTGACAACAGGTTGGCCACTAACTGCACGAACAGAACAGAAGACAGTAGCGCATACTGCAGTACTTTAGACATGTCTCTAGGCGGGATAACGACTCCATAGAGCGGCTGGTTGTACAAGGAAAAGTGGAAGGAACTAGAATGTGCGGCAGGTCACCTATGCGCTAGACTGACCAAGTGAAGTCCGCAATAGAAACCGCATATCAGACTGCGCTAAACAGTCTGTCAACAGGAAGAGATGGTGGGAGATCGTGCGAAGAGCTGTGTCCCCTCTACCACCGACGTGGACGCCTCAGAGTGACCACGACCGCTCTCTGCCAAGAGCGAAACGACAGAGAAGAAGAAGCTATTGACGAATGAATGTAAAATGTAATTATGATTTCTCAAATTTATCTTGGTAAATATATATTTTATGATTGTATACGTAACTGTATACCTTAAGATCTTATAAAACATAGTTCCAAAGGCTTACATAACTACCTACCCATAAATATTTTTGTTACTGTATCTCCCTCTACTTCTTATTTTACGACCCATTGAACTTTGAATTCCCGTATACGTACTTGTAATTTACTACTACGTAACCAGTCCGGTCAAGTGAGAGCTAGATTCGTACCGAGGGTTCAGTATCACAGCACAATGGTATAAGCTTGACTTACGCTTGACTAAGTTTTTGTTATTTCTTGTTTTTCTTTAAAGAGTACACTATAATTATTATAAATTTCAAGCTTGTATGTATCATTCTCTGTGCAATAGGACAAACACAAATCATTTTGGGAAAACAGGTGGAATTTAGAAGAAGGTATACATCTACCTTTCTGTATGTAAGAAGCTGACTTACATACACAGTGCTCGACTTCAAGACAGCGCCTGCGTATCAAAATGAAACATGCACCAGATATCTAATGCACGTACTTTTTGCATACAGACAGACGGGAAAATACAAATTTAAGATATATATGTGTGCGACAGTGTAAAAACGTTGTAGAGAAAAGAATTTGTACACATGATGGAGTATCATGTGTAAAAATCTTATTTTTTAAACTTACTGCCACTTCCAGAGATTGGTGCGTTCAAACAAAAACTAAGATAGTCTTCTGCTTTATGATATTAGTATAGATTGTAACTCTTCAAGAGCAGTATAAACAATAAACATAGGCTTAACACAGTCATTAAACCGTCATTACAAACAAACAAATTATTAACTTAATACGACCATTTGACGCAGACCTTTCGACGTGGAACCCAAAAAATACTATACCTATAGTTTCCCTAATAGAAAAAGTGAGTTCACCTTTCTATGTAAGTTATCATCGAGCATATAACGTGTCACATTCATTTATTGGATATGTTCTCAACGTTACACTAAATAATAACGGACAAAGTGGAGTCACTGCGCGTCCCATGGCTCCGTGTTGTGTGCCTCACTATCTAATAATATACTCTGAGGTCTGTTTGCTTAGATGTAGCCTATATGAGGTAGAGATAACTTGATGGCACAGTGGTTGAAGCAGTCACTTCTCCATTAATTATATTTGTACGTTTTTGTATTATTTTCTTAAAAATACACACATCCCAGGGGCTTATTATAACATTACATAGTATAGATGCTATTTGTTCATAAGTATATAGAATATTAAAGTATAGTATTGTTTTATGTAAGGTTCTGTAAAAATAAATTTGGTGCAGCGGATTCCGCAATCAATTCTAGCTCTACTCCTTGAACTGGCTTTTCTATTTTAATACTCAATTATTTCCAGTTCAAAGCTAGTACATTTTTAGATATTTTTGACTTCTCCTAATAATAAAACATATTTCCATAAAAAAATATGGAATTAAATTATTTGAATGTAAATTTCAAGTTTATCCCTAACTAGATGTGCCCGCGGTTTCACTCGCGTTTACGGTTACTGCGCGACCCCGTGGATCGTAGCGTGATTTCATATAGCCTATAGCCTTCCTCGATAAATAGGCTATCCAACACTAAAATAATTTTTCAATTCGAACCAGTAGTTCCTGAGATTAGCGCGTTCAATCAAACAAACAAACTCTTCAGCTTTATAATCTTTATATATAGGTATAATTCTTCTGTACGTGCGTTGACAGTGAACTCCTCCTAAACGGCTGGACCGATTTGAATGAAACTTTTTGTGTGTGTTCAAGTGGATTCGAGGATGGTTTAGACATGCTTTTTTTTTCTCTTTTGTACAGGACAACGTCTGTCGGGACAGCTAGTATTAGTATAGATTACATGTCTTTCTATTTACCTTTAAGAAGCAAAATTACCTACCGTGTAATACAATATTTGACAAAGGTAGGTTCCACAAAGGAGGCAAGGCCATTCTAGTCGACCGTTGACCCCGAGCTACCATCAAAAATTACTATGTATATACAACTTACATAAATAAAAAGACGGTTACAGCTAGCATAGCAACATAAAAGTATCACACGTAGTTCAGAAATGGTATATCTATACTAATATGATAGAGACGAAAAATTAGATTTCTGTTTGTCTTTTATTTTTTTTATTTTGCTCGTCCAAATGACCACACTTCACCTGATGGTAAGCAGTTGTCTGGTCTAAGAGCAGTGGCCTCCACACCGCCCTCATAGCAGCCGAGGCGATGTTGAGGTATCTACTTTGACGGCCTGAGAAGGTGCTTTTTCACGCCCCGCTTAAAGGGCCCAGGATTGAAGGAAGAAGGAAACACGTGCCTTGGCAGAGAATTCCATGCCTTGGTCGTTCGGCAGAGGTATGAGGACCCAAACTTGTTGGTACGCGCTCTAAAAAGGGTTTAACTCAAAACCTACTCAATTTTGAAATTTTTCCACCATTACAAAGCTATAATCACCGAGTAACATAGGCTATATTTTATCTATACTAATATTGTAAAGAGGAAAGTTTTGATTTTTTTTGTTTGTTTGTAAGGATTTTACTCAAACTCAACCGATTTTAAAAATTCTTTCATCATTAGAAAGCTTTATCATCACCGAGTAACATCATCCTAATCCTTCCTAACTAATATTATAAAAGCGAAAATGAGTTTGTTTGTTTGTTACCTTTTCACGCCTGAAGCACTGAACCTATTATCCTGAAATTTTGCATATACGTTGTTAAGTGTACAGAAACGGACATAGGCTACCTTTCATCCCGAAAAAAAATACTGTTCCCGAGGAAAACAACAATAACGTTCTTATGGTAATAGATGGCGCCACGTGTCTTTCGAATCATAATTGAATTATATTATTACAAGCAGAGTACAACCCGAATTGATTGTCGAATTCTAAATTAACGCGAGCGAAGCCGCGGGCAAAAGCTAGTTTATTATAAATCCGAAATTAACTCTGTCTATATGTCTATTTGTCTGTATGTTACCTATTCACAGCTGCACCACTCAATCGATTTCGATAAAATTTGGAACACGGGGAAGGACATAGGCTACTTTATATTGATGTAGGTACCATGTGGGCGGAGCCGCGCGCAAAAACTAGTGGGCTATATTTTATTCAAAAAATGTACAGTTTCTAACATAACCTAACCTACTTTTACGCGAGGGAAGCCACGGACAAAATCTAATCATAAATAAAGTGTCAGAATATATTTCAGACATAGTATGATATGATAAAATGATACAGTACCACAGTGGATGGATGGCATTGTCCATTCATACCAGCTAATCCTCTAATATATCAACGGTTGTGACACTACGCCGGTCAGTGCACAACACACGTCACATATAATTAACTCTATAATTATTTTGACTATCTCCTCGGTTTTGTGGTTTAAATGTGAGTTATATGCAACTGCAGGTTCGATTTCTAGATAGAGCTAATTAACTTTGTGTTATTCACGCTTGTATAGCATAAACTATGAGTATACAGACTGCACGGATAGCGTAGTGGTTCAAGCGGTCGCCTCGCCACTGCCTCTACGGCGAGTGTTACGGGTTCGAATCCCACACGGGACAACAACTTGTGTGATCCACAAATAATAACAAAGATGTCATTCCGAGACTGGGTGGTCTTTGTGTACGTAATTTCAATGTTTGTAAAATCGCTCAAAATACAGGACTAATACGAAGTGCAGAAGTAGCCATATAAAAAAAAATTGGGGCAGTCTTTGGGGACTGTCGATAGAAGTGAAAACTTTATTCCTTGATCATAAACACTTCTTTATAAACCAAATTATAAACCAATACTAATTCAAAAATGGAAAGCGTTCGGTGACGATGACGCGAATTCCATGATTTTTGTTCACCTAAGAAAGAGAAGTTTTCAATTCAAAAAAGAAAGGCCGAGTCGGATGCTAGTTCCTGATACTCTCTTATGAGTAATTAAGGGAGTGAAAATTTCGTAATTTTTTGCGTAGGTCGCACCATTTCTGAGATATTGTTAATATTATAAAATAATTCAAAAATGGCAAGCGTGGAAGCGTGACGATGACGCGAGTTTTATGATTTTTGTTCACCCAAGAAGTGCTCAACGCGCCTAAAGAAGTTTTCTCTTCAAAAATCGGTCAAGTATTGCCCATGCTCAGGTACATTCATAGTCCCACGCCTAAATCCACGAAAGGCTCGGCAGAGGTGTCGCTAGCACCCACATTTCAAAAACTATGTTTAGTTCTAACGTATTAGGATGACTGGTTCTGTCACAAGAACAACCAAGGGCTTGACCGATAAGGGCGAGCAACATAGGACCTCTGGACCCTTAGGGGGAGAGGTTAGTGTTAGTCTAGGAGCTGCACGTGCGAGCACCTACATACCCAAGCTACATGATCGTGATGGCCATAGTGGCCGTCCGAGCGTGAGCCAGGGGAGAGGTGCTCACACGAGCAGTTTTAAGGGATGGAGAGGGGGTTACCCTGGAAAGGGCTACCAATGTAGAGGGCGTGGCAGCCACAGAGGGGGTCAGACACGCAAGGAATACCCGAAGGGGGATCCCAGCGCGACACCCTCGGGGAGTGGGTGTCAGCCCTCCAGGATCGGGGAGGCTAGCAAGGAGCAGTCGGGCGAGGCACACCCTAAGGGGGAGCCGAACTCGGCTGCACACTCTGCAGGCCATACCCGGGACAGGAAGAGGCGCAGCGGGTGTGCCAAGCGCAAGCGGCGTGAGCTGCAACGGCAGTTGGCACTGGAAACCGATGCAGGCTCTTCAAAAAGGGTCAGGGAAGCGAGCGATGATGCCGTCGCTCAGGTAGGCGTAGGCAAGCGAGCCAAGACCCAAGGCGACTCCTACAGGGAGGTGCTAAGGGGGTTAAAATGGCCATTGTTGCCGACAACTTCCCTGACGTTCTGCTTGGCGCAGAACAGGTGGAACCCATAAGGGTGGCCATTTGGGACCAGCTAGAGGCCACGCCGGATCCTCTGCCGGCCATTAGTGTCGGTGCAATGCTTGGAGGAGCTCTGCACGTGACTTGTGAGGGTGAAGGAGCTGCAGAGTGGCTTCGCGGGCTCAACGGCAAAACCGTTGGGAACATGAAGCTGAGAGTTATCAGCGCCAAGGAGCTTCCAAGACCGGTGAAGATGGCCTGGAAGACCAGGAATACCTGGTGCCTAGATGCCTCCAGGGTGCTGAACATGCTGCAGCGCCTCAATCCCTCTCTGAGGACCTGCGAGTGGAAGGTGCTGGGCACGCAGGTCGAGGAGACGCACACCAGGCGCATCGTCCTAGTGGACGGTGTGTCGGCTGCGGCAATAAAGGCAGGCGGCTTCTGTCTTCATGCTGGCATGGACAAGAGCACGTTCAAAATCCTTGAGGATGTGAACGTGCAGAAGGTGTCAGCAGTTGCCGGTGTGGGGGAGGAGGCCCCTGATGCGACGGCACCACAGGTGGGGGACGGGGAGGAGCCTGTAAACCCAGTGGTGATTGAACCAGGTACGGTTCTCTTCACATCATCGCCATGTGCGTCTCCGAAGACCGAGGAAATAATCGGACAAATAGATTATTTAGATCTGTCGTCGCCGGAGGCTGCAGGGGTGCTGATGGAGGAAGGGAGCGAAGGGGGCGGCCAGTAGTGACTGCCATTATAGACGCCACCATATAGGCAGACCGAATGGCGGGACTAAGGTGCGTACAAATAAACCTTCATCACTGCATTGGGGCGATGGCCGTTCTGGCCCGCCACCTGCGGATGAAGGAATTTGATATTGCTCTGATCCAGGAACCCTATGTTAAAGGGGGAATGGTTAGAGGTTTGGGTGGGACGGGAGGTGAAATTTTTCACAACTGTTCCACTAATGATATAAGGACATGCGTTTATGTCAGAAATGGCATAAATGCAATGCCCTTATACAATTTTTGTTATAGGGATCTTACAACAGTTAAGATCGATGTGCGAGGGAGCGGAGGGCGGGATACTGTAATCCTGACCTCTGCATACTTCGACTATACGGACAAGGAAACTGTATCGAAACAGATATAGGACCTTGTTGAATATGGCAGCCGGGAGAACCTGGACATGATCCTGGGGTGCGATGCCAACGCGCACCACACAGTCTGGGGGAGCACGGATGTGAATGTAAGAGGGGAAAAACTACTGGAGTATGTAGTAAGTACCTCTTTACAAATACTAAAGGGAAACAGGCCAACGTTCGCTGACTGTAGGCGGGCGGAGGTAATTGACATCACGTTAGCCTCTAACAGGGCTAGCACTAAGATCGTCGAGTGGCATGTGTCTGATGAAATCACCTTGTCAGATCATAATTACATATGCTTTAAGTACAGGACGCTGGTTCCGGCTCCTACAGTACGTAGAAGGAATCCCAGAAATACGGACTGGAACTCCTTTAGGAGTGACCTCAGAGTAGATTTGGAGGATTCTAAGGGTAAGCTCAATTCTATATTAGACATCGAGTTTACAGCAGACAAATTGGTCCAGACTGTGAACACGGCCTGGACAAGTAACTGCCCTGAGAGGGAGCTTAGGCCCAAGAGGGTACCATGGTGGACGCCAGAGTTGGTCAAGCTGCGGCTAGAAGCCAGACGAGCGTTTAACAATGCTAGGACCAGTAGGGACTACAGCGGTTACGCTCGTTGTTTGACCAACTATAACAAAGCTGTGCGGAAAGCCAAACGGAAGGCTTGGAGAGCACACTGTGAAAACATCAGTACGATTCCTGAAGGAATGAGGCTCTCCAAAGCTTTATCGACTGTCAGAGCACACCCATTGACAACCATTAAGGATGGCAATGGGCGGCGAACAGAGTCTGGTAAGGAGACCCTAGCAATTATGCTAAACACACACTTTCCGGACTGCAAGATAATAAAAAAGGAGCAGGAGGACCCGATCAGCCTGGTTGAACGAAGCTGTCGGACAACCAAAGCAGATTGGGACACAGCTAGGAAGGTAGTGGATGAAGGGAAGGTCGGCTGGGCTCTAAATGGTTTTCAACCATTCAAGTCACCTGGTCCGGACATGGTTTATCCCATCATCCTACAGCAGGGAGCTGCACTCTTGGTTCCGCATTTGTGCAGATTATACAGAGCCTGCATAGCATTTGGATATATTCCAAAGATATGGGGGCGTGTTAAAGTCATCTACATACCGAAACCGGGCAAAGCAGACTACGAAGAAGCCAAGGCATACAGACCTATCAGTCTTGAGTCGTTCTTCCTGAAAGCCCTGGCGAAGTTAGTAGATAGACATGTCAGGGAGGGAGCGTTATGGAAATTCCCCCTCCACAGGCTACAATGTGCCTACCAGTCGGGAAAATCCACTGAGACGGCACTACATTTTGTGGTAAATAAGGCAGAACATGCATTAGATAACCGAGAAGTATGCATTGCTGCATTCCTGGATATTGAAGGAGCCTTCGATCGGACCACCTTTGATGCCATTAGTGTGGCATCGGCAAATCACGGCATAGAGCCAACCATTTGCACGTGGATCGATTGTATGCTCAGGGGTAGAATCATAAGGTCTGAGTTGTTAGGAGATGAAATGTATGCTACGACAACCAAGGGCTGCCCTCAGGGTGGAGTACTCTCACCACTCTTATGGTTCTTGGTAGTCAATTCACTCCTAGAACAACTCAACAAAGGTCCGTACTTAACGGTCGGATATGCGGATGACTTGGTGATACTCGTAAATGAAAAGTTTCCGAGTACGGTATCTAGTCTTATGCAGAAGGCCCTGATTATGGTCGAAAAATGGTGCAGCAGCAATCATTTATCGATCAACCCAGGGAAAACTACTGTCGTGCCGTTTACTAGGAAGAGGGATCTCACGGAGTTGGGAACTCTCTCCATGTATGGTACGCAGTTACAATGGTCCACGGAGGTGAAATATCTAGGCATGACCTTAGATAGCAAACTAACGTGGAAACCTCATGTAGACAAAGTCATAGTAAAGGCCCAGCGGGTCTTTGGCATGATTCGATCTACTTATGGGAAGACCTGGGGGCTAAAGCCCAAGGTCATCAAGTAGCTATACATGATGATGATAAGACCCATACTCACGTATGGAAGCATTGTCTGGTGGCCAAGAACCAAACTAGCTACATGCAGGAACGCGCTGTCGAAGGTGCAGCGATTGGCCTGCATGGCTATAACAGGGGCGTTTCCGACCACGGCAACGGCAGCGTTAGAGTTCCTGCCTGCTGGATCTAATGCCGCTACACATTTTTGTCGAGTCAGAGGCGATAAAGGCGCTACATAGGCTATCTGTGCATGGGCTGTGGAGCGTCAATATGCCGGTAACTCGACACACAAAATTGGAGATCTCAAAGGATCTCAAAAGGATTATTAGCATGGGATGCGACAAAATGCAACCATTGCACATATTCAAAAAGAATTTTAAGATAAAGGTCCCCACGAGGGACGAATGGAGACAAGGTTTACAATCCCCTGACAAGGGTTGTCTCAACTGGTTCACTGATGGTTCCAAAATGGAAACAGGATCGGGCGCT
Organism: Catocala sponsa; assembly: GCA_963564715.1. Lineage (NCBI taxonomy): Eukaryota > Metazoa > Arthropoda > Insecta > Lepidoptera > Erebidae > Catocala > Catocala sponsa. Next base: position 13,365,648 of record OY751352.1, read on the forward strand.
GGTATCTATGCCAACGACTGTAAGGTGAGCCAAAGCATGGGCAAATATGCAACGGTCTTCCAAGCGGAAACCTATGCTATAATTGCCTGTGCTCAGGAGAATATCAACTGTGGTGTCACTGACAGGACTGTGTATATTCTCAGTGACAGTCAAGCTGCTCTCAAGGCTCTGGGCTCGTGTAGGGTGGACTCCAGACTGGTCCTGAACTGTGTTAAGCTCCTTAACAAACTAGGCAGGAAGAACACAGTCAGACTGGTGTGGGTTCCAGGGCATGCAGGAGTGCAGGGCAATGAGGAAGCTGATGAATTAGCCAGAAAGGGCTCGGAGCAACTGTTTGTGGGCCCCGAGCCATTCGTGGGACTCTCTGAGAGCACCGTAAAGGCAGCTTTGAATGCTCACGGCAATGAAAAACACAGGCTAGAGTGGATGGCCCTTAGGGGTCTGGAACACTCCAAGAAATTCATTGCACATGGAGCCACAGGCTTCACTCGGAGGTTCTGCGGGTATAGCAAGAGCCAAATGCGCCTGCTCACAGGAGCGTTCACTGGCCATTTTGGCACCAAAGACTTCCTGTGCAGATTGAGATTGACACACGACTCGATCTGCAGAGCCTGTGGTGAACAGGACGAGTCCATATCGCACCTACTGTGTGAATGCGACGCGTTGGCTGGACTTAGGATGGGTCTGATGGGATTGGCATATCCAAACCCTGAAGACTTTAGGCTTCTCCCTCTGAATTGTACACTGCGGCTAATGCAGTACATTCATAAGGAGATAGCTAAGGGATGAATCTTGGGGCTGACACAAAAGATCCCACTGGGTCGAAGTGTCGCCGGTCAGTACAGACTGGCCCCCACACACAAGATAAGATAAGATAAGATAACGTATTAGGAAGCAAGCCGATTGTTGGTTGTTTTTTGTTCCTTTCTATTATTGCTTCTCAACATGACTATACTCCGTCTCATGGTAAGCAGTCGTGTAGTCCACGAAGTGCCCTCCACACCACGTCATAACATGAAAGTGATGCCAAGGTCTTTATTTTTGACAGCCTAAAGAGGTGCTTTTTCACGCCCCGCCTGAAGCACCCAAGATCGAGACAAGTAGGAAACACGTAACTATCTTAGCAAAAAATTTCAAGTTTTAACAGCTTGGAAAAAATAAGGAGACAATCTTCTTGGTTCAGTAACTCCGTGCTGTTACTGAAAATTTCTTGACCGTAAAACCCAATAACACAATGCCTCATCCAAAAATTGAACCCGAGACATTTTTATTTTTTTTATACAACTAAGGTGGCAAACATACGGCCTTACCTGATGGAGTGGTCTATGGACGCCGTAGCTTATGTACGCCTGCAACACCAGAGGTATCACTTGCGCGTTGCCGACCCTTTAGAAAAGGAAGAAGAGCAAAAGGAAGTGGGAAGGGGAGAAAGAGGGTGATTGAGCCTCCGGCATTCTCACTCACCGAACGAAACAACAGTAGGAATACTGATATTTATTTCACGTCAATATTCTGTAAGAGGGTAGTCCTTCTCCGGACGAGCCGGCCCATTCATGCTGAATACGCGAGACAGCACACACATGCACAGTCGTCATATACACTACCACTACGGCACCAAGGCAAACATTTTCTGCTGTCTAGGAATTCACATTAGCAATATGATATCTAAATAGTGTTAAAGTGGTTGTAGCCCAATGCATATGGCATTCGGCTTGCAAGTTGAGGTCATGGGTTTGAAAGCCACCCATTGCAATATTCTTGCCCAGCTGTCGCTTCCAGCTGAGCAAGAAAACTAGCGAAGAGAACGAGAATAGTAGTAATTTGTAAGCTTAATTGCTTATAGCCTTTATAAAAATGGCATTTACTTTACTTAAAAGGCTTCGAGGTAATTGATTTAAAAATAAATTAAGACAAAGGTACTAATTACTCTTGAAGTACTCTTTACTAATGAAGGAAGATAGGGTTACGATCTCGAGGTTACGAGTTGCATGCCTAGGTTGAAAACAATATTAAATTTCCTACTTAGAATTTTGAACAAGGTCGGACCCTTTATAGTTTTCGCCTGTTATACGATTAATGGCTCGCCCAATCACCATCCCAACTGTCATATTTATATTAGGTTATCAGTTTAACCATGAAACCACAACAAACAGACAGAAATATATCCGGATTTTCAACATATCTATAGATCTTATAAGAACATTCCATCTAAATAATTACATACAAACCGCACCACAAAAGCACCCACTTGTTTTTATCTTTAAAACCACAAGTAACAACCTACAATGCTATATTAAACTTCAGAGCAAATAATACCGCCATAATTACAAGCGAACCCGCAGCTTAACGCTAGCTACCCATAAAGGTAGGCGGAGATATGCGTTGCGTAATTGAGGCTTCATACGTGATAAGATACATAGATGTGTGAGTTTGTGTGCATGTGAGATTATGTATGTGTGTGAGTGAGTGCATGTGTGTGTGATTCTGTGTGTATCTATGCGTGTGTGTTTTTGTGTGTTAGTAAAGGGAGTCGTTCACAGTGGCCACAAAAGCATTCGGGACTGTGGATAAAGTATGTATTTTTGTAATTGTCAAAGATTTTGATTTTTATATCAAACGTTTTCTGGGAACACTGTTTGAAATTTATATTCGTTAAAATTGTTGTTATTGTTTTAATTTCCTGTATCGGTTTAATTAATTGTTTAATATTAAGGAGTTTGTTTGGATTTTCTTTGTGATTGGTTTTAAATATTTCTTGGAAACGTTCGATTTGTATCAAAATTACATTTTTGTAGCATTATAATTAGTAGCTGCCTTGAGGGCGCAACGGTAGTTGTATAATGACGGCCTCGATGGCGTAGTGGTTAGTGTAACCGACTGCCACGCATGAGGTCGCGGGTTCGATTCCCGCACAAGTCAAACATTTGTGTGCATGAACATGGATGTTTGTCTTGGTCTGGGTGTTTCTATGTATAATATGTATGAATTTACAAAAAAAAAAGTATGTAATATGTATTTTTATCCATTGTCTAGAACCCATAGTACAAGCTCTGCTTAGTTTGGGCTAGATAGTGTTGTGTGTATGTGATAGAATATTATTATTATTATTATTATTAATAATATTGCTTTATTTCTTCTCACATAATAAACACTATAAATTTTGTTACATAATATGTATGTACATTGATAAAATTCAACAATTTTTTTTACATTTTGTACAAATTCATTTATGTGAGAAGCTGGTGATGAGATAGGCATAAGTATACCTGTAATACAGATCACCAGGTCCCCACCCCAGATTTACAAATAACAATAACAACGAGAAACCAATAGCTACTTATATCCTATAAAACTTACATAAGTGTAGAACAGCAATATAAAAAAAATGAGGTATGAGGACTTTGAATCGATTTCTGGGTTGAACAGTAGTATTGGGATATCTGTCAAGTAATTCTTAGCACGGAGTTTGAAACCGTGCCCAGTTAACGGTAATAGGACCGCTAATACGTGAGTCCTAAAGCCATAGCTGGCGATATGTGGGTGTAATGCACCTCTGCCTAGCCCTAAAGTTTATGTAAGATGATTTAATTGCCATCTACTAAAATTAAGACCGTTTGCAGCCACAAAAATGCCTGATAGGCACTAATATCACTTTGACCGAACTAGAATTTGAAGAAAGTTTTCAATCAATCCGCTAATAATCATATTTTATTTTCTTAAGTCAAAAGTAACAGACATGAATGTTAAACACTGCACGAATGGCGTAGCGGTCGCGCCTAATGCTGTGGGTTCGATTACCCTACGAAACAATTGTTTGAGTGAGCCAAAAATACTTGTTAAGTGTCTGGGTCTACCTTGTGTCCGTTATAAGTCAGTTTGCGCGATGTTTCTTTAAAAAAAGTATGTTGCTTGCTATTTTCCGGCTATAACGTTGAGCTTATAAGAAGATAAAATAAGCAAAAACTTAGAGGGCTTACGATCTCCAAAAGTATATTTTCTGAATATAAAATATACTCTACTTGCTATAGTTATTAATGCACTGTGCTATAGACATGCACAGAAAATTTCTAATCTAATAAAACAATTAGAATATGTTCTATGTATGTTTTTAATTTATTCCTCGAATGTGAAATATACTATAGTCATTATGGTAAATATCCTAAACGGTTATCTATACTACATAATATTATAAAGCTGAAGAGTTTGTTTGAACGCGCTAATCTCAGGAACTACTGGTTCAAATTGAAAAATTCTTTCAGCGTTGGATAGCCCATTTATCGAGGAAGGTTATAGGCTATATAACATCACGCTACGACTCATGGGAGCGGCGCAGTAATCATTAACGAGGGTGAAACCGCGAGCACATCTAGTTTAAAAATATAGAACGAAATTGTTTTTAGCTGACTTCAAAGGAGATACTTCTTTTAATCGGATTACATGTGTTTTCATGTTAGTGCATCGATCTCTATGAAACTTTCGAGCAACGCGCAGTGGTTTTTTTTTATTGGTGTAGAAAAGCACTTAATTTGTTCTTGCCAAAATGTTTTTATTGCTTGACAACATTTTTGGGCCAGTGTCTGATTTAAATTGAAGGTGAAGGTTTGTTAATAACAAACTAGTGCTGTCTAAATACATTGTCTCTGGCCCTTTACTCCGAAGGGGGTAGGCAGGTATTACATTCAAACTTCGTCAAGTGTTAATTTAGGTCTCACGATATTACGCAAATGCTTGTAATTATAATAATATAAATGTCTTACGTTTTCACGAATGTTACACACTAAAATTAAACAAATATCTCAATGATCCTGATATTTCTCCTAAAGACGAGTGTTTGAATGCCTAGATCCAGTTTCTTGGCTGATGTTCTTTGGCTGGGTTGTGTGCGTTTTAATTAAACTATTTTGTAGCAATAGACTGTTATAATAAAATATAAAATACAAAAAAATAGGGACGTTGCGCACGCGTGGCGCGTAAGGATAGGCGAGCGAGTCGAGTGTGCGCAACGTCCCAAATTTTTTTTCTTATTTTTTTCTAGGCATTCAAACAACGCGTGTATTTCAGAATTAATCGCAATAAAATTCGTAAATAGTAGTTTAATTTCTAAATTAATATGAATAAATAATAAACGAGGGAGGAAAACAATCTATTAAGGGTGCAGGTTCATTTCCTGCGCCATGGGTTGTCTTTTTCCTTGTTTATAATTTACATTCTACCTTAGGATAGGAAATGCTTAACATTTAATCTTTATACTAAATTAATGTTCAGTATATTAAGATTTAGACTGTTGTTGCCGAGAATAAACGATTTGATAAGTTTAATAGAAATATCACATCAAATTTAGAGTCACGCTTATTTGCACATTCAGGATACCTTTATTAAAGGGACTTATGTTATACTAGCTTTTGCGCGCAGCTCCGCCCGCGTGGTACCTATATCAATGAAAAGTAGCCTATGTCCTTTCCCAGGTTTTGTACTATATCTGTACCAAATTTCATCTAAATCGGTTGAGTGGTTTAGCCGTGACAAGGTAACAGACAGACAGACAGATAGACAGACAGAGTTACTTTCGAACTTATAATATTAGACTAGCTATTGCGCGCGGCTCTGCCCGCGTGGTACCTATATCAATAAAAAGTAGCCTATGTCCTTCCCCAGGTTTTAAACTATATCTGTACCAAATTTCATCTAAATCGGTTGAATGGTTTAGCCGTGAAAAGGTAACAGACAGACAGACAGACAGATCGACAGACAGAGTTACTTTCAAATTTATAATATTAGTAAGGATAATTAGATATTACATAATATTGTCTTCTGTTTACGCGAATGTTATTCATTGAAATTAAACTACTATATACGGATTCAACAATCAAATAAACAACGCGATAAAATCCGTATATAGTAGTTTAATTTCAATAATTAGATATTAGTAAGGATTTCGGCTATTTTAAAATATTTAATTAAAATATTTAATTGTCAATTTAAATGAAAATGGCAGTTTAAATAGTTAAGTGGAGACAAATATCAAAGGATAATAACAATAAAAGCTTTATCATTCGTAGGGATGTTAACACAAGTTATAAAAACTAGAATCCATGGCTCACTATCTATCTAGGAATGCAAAGAATTTGCAAAACCATTCTGCAGTGAATTAATGATTATTTTAATATCGATTTTAATGTATATGTATGTGTATGTGTGAGAGAGTGCGTATACTTGTTGATCCTACGAATCCTGCTCACAGGAGCGTACACTGGCCATTTTGGCACCAACGACTTCCTGTGCAGATTGAGATTGGCACACAGTTTGATCTGCAAAGCCTGTGGTGAACGGGACGAGTCCATATCGCACCTATTGTGTGAATGCGACGCGTTGGCTGGACTGAGGACGGGTCTGATGGGGGTGGCATATCCAAGCCCTGAAGACTTCAGGCTTTTCCCTCTGAATTGTACACTGCGGCTTATGCAGTACATTCATAAGGAGATAGCTAAGGGTTAAATCTTGGGGCCGACACAAAAGATCCCACTGGGTCGAAGTGTCGCCGGTCTGCACTGACTGACACATAAGATAAGATAAGATAATCCTATGAATATCCTTACTTCCTTACTAATATTATAAATTCGAAAGTAACTCTGTCTGTCTGTCTGTTATCTTTTCACGGCTAAACCACTCAACCGATTTAAATGAAATTTGGTACAGATATAGTTTAAAACCTGAGGAAGGACATAGGCTACTTTTTATTGATGTAGGTACCACGCGGGCGGAGCCGCGCGCATAAGCTAGTTACCTATAAATACGAAAGTCTATGGAAGTGTTTGAATGTAATTCACGCGTAAACGGTTATACCGATTTTAATTTAAACTTACCACTCGGATAGTCCACATTATACCGGATTAACACATAGAATACATCTACATCATTATATTATGTGTTTTTCTGTAGAATACACGCGGGCTAAACGGCGGGCAAGAATCCTAACTAATATTATAAATGCGAATTTCAGTTTGTTCGTCACGCTTGCACGCCTTAACTACTCGACTTATTACCATGAAGTCTTGCATACACGTTATCATGGGTACAGAATACGACATAAGGAACCTATCATCTAGAAAAATAACTGTTCCCGAGGGAAAGAAATTTATTAACAAAATCTAGATCAATGCGAGCGAAGCCGCGGGTATAATCTAGTATTTATATATATAATTCTTCTGTACGTACATATTTTGACAGTAAACTCCTCCTAAACGGCTGGACCGATTTGAATGAAACTTTTTGTGTGTGTCCAAGTGGATTCGAGGATGGTTTAGATATGCTTTTTTTCTGTCTGTCTGTCGGGACAGCTAGTTGTAATGTATCTTATCTTATCTTATCTTATGTGGGGGCCAGTCAGTGCAGACCGGCGACACTTCGATCCAATGGGATCTTTTGTGTCGACACTCTCCCAATAACGACTGCCATAGATGCTCATGGCAGCCGGGACCGACGGCTTAACGTGCTCTCCGAGGCACGGAGCAGGCGATAATTGTCAATCGATACGCACATAATTTCGAAAAGTCATATATAACTTCCGAAAGTCAGAGGTGCGCGACGTGGGATCGAACTTGAGACCCTCTGCATTGCAGTCTGTTGGTCTCCCCACTGAGCTATCGCTGCTCTCTAGTTGTAATATAAATGTTAAAGTATCTACAAAGGTTTTCGATATTTCTTACTTAATGACTTGTTAACCGTCAAAATGACTGACGTTGTGCCTTGAATGCAACTAAAATATGATAATAATAATCTTTCAACAAAATTGATACCTATCTTCTAAAAAATAATATTTGATATGCCATTTTATATTCCCTACTTGAATATGAAAAACCGTACCCTTATGTGACTAGTTTGTTGTCACGTAAAAGATAAACATTTGAAGGGCTTGATACATAGGCGGATCAAAGTTCAAGGAAAACAAAGCTTTAAAGAGATAGGCAGAAATGTATTACACCAACATTCAGATACAGTGCATAGATATAATTTTTAGTCCCACGCTATAGGGGGTCAACCTATTGCCGCTTACCAGCCTCAGTTTTAAACTCCGTGCTGCTACTAAGATTTTTTGACCGAAAACCCAATAACATTTGGCCTGACGTAGATATAGCAATCTCAAGCGCAGCAGACGCATACAGTACTGCACTACCAAGGCAATCAGTAAGTTTTTATAAATACGTTTTAATATTTGTCAAATTAAAGAGTCTTTTCAGAGCTCGAGACCCAATCCCATTTGACATTTTTCATTTTTAATTTACCATAACAGATATTAAAAACATAAACATACGTTTAAAAATGATATCTTCAAACATAAAAATATAATAACATAGTGAGCCAGACATGTTCTTAGACAAACAAATTGAACAACAATTCACTCGAGTTATAAGCACTTCGATATATATAAATTCAGCACTTTATTTCATGAGATCAATTTATTAAACTCTTAAAAACATGCATGAGCACGCACTTCTTATTTTATAGTGCATTTGTTGCCATTTAGCTGATAGCTGATTTTAAATTGCGCTGGAACGATGGCGAAATTCTTTTAATGGTAGTTCAGTCTATATCAGTCTTATAGTGTAAAAACAATTACATTTGACTTAACCAGAGAGATATATTTGTTTCAAAGTTTGTAAAGTTCCCCGCGAAACAATAATAATCCAGTCTTTCATGAAGAAAACACAAAGTTTCAATATGACAATAGCTATTTACTCTGTCTGCCGCAAATAAATTGAACAATGCACTCGAGACACAAACTCTTAGGTATGTGTAAAGTTAGCACTTTATTTTACGAGATCAACTTATTAAGCTCTCCAAAACATGCACTATCACGCACTTGCTTATGTTTGAGTGCGATATTAATTTAATTTTGTTTTTAAAGCATTCCATGTATTTTTAAAACTCATTAAAATTCATGCCTGTGGTAATAGAGAGAAATCGAACAAATTACATCTCGATTTCTCTCTATTAATCGAATCGAACAAACAAGTAAAACGTCTAGTCTATAGTCAAACTAGTTATCCCTCTGCACTAGTACTTTTTCTAGGGAGTTAAGGTACTTTAAGTCCTTTTCTGTACCCCTGACAACGTGTATAAAAATTTCATGATGATCGGTCGGTTAAATCGTGAAAGCGTAACAAACAAACTCACATTCGCAATAATTCTATTAGTTAGTTTTACAAATACAATTATCGCTTCTGAATGTTGAAAGGGTGGGCAGAGATGTAATAGATTTTTATTTCTCTAAGTTCCACGTAATAGGGATCCTGACTTGCCGACTGCTGAGCACAGTTACAGATTACGTACTTCTGAGAATTCTCTGATTGGAAAGTCCAATAACAGTTTGAAATATTCAAATAGGGAAGCCTCACAATGGCAACCCTCTTCATTTCAAGTAAAAGACTAATTAAGTAAAATAACTCAGTAATCAACCAATAAACAAATCAAGAATATATTTTTTTTTGATCTACGTACACACAACACCATCTAGCCCAAACGAAGCAGAGCTTGTACTATGGCATGGGTACCTACTAGACAATGGATAAACATACATGTATACTTTTCTTTTGTGAATACATACATATTATACATAGAAACACCCAGACCAAGACAAACATCCATGTTCATGCACACAAATGTTTGACTTGTACGAGAATCGAACCCGCGATCTCAGGTGTGGCAGTCGGTTACAGTAACCACTACGCCATCGAGGTCGTCAAAAAATATATATTTAAAAAATTAAAAAATATATCAGTATTCAATCAATATATATTTCAAGGAACCGTCTATTCTAACTTATATTATAAACGCGAATGTAAATTTGTTTGTTACGCTGTTACGCCTTATCTACTTGAGCTATCTTCATAAAATTTCGCATATACGTTGTCAGGGGTATAGAACTGAAAAAAAAGCTGTTTCCAAACGAGGCCGCGGGCAAAAGCTAGTTTTTAATATGCAAAGTTCTAGAGATTGTTTGCTTATGTGAATCCGCTGATCTTTGAGACTATCAGTGAGATTTGAAAAAATATTTTTCCATTTCATAGCGTATTTATCGAGCAAGGTACCGACTATCTAATCACACTACGACACTTAGAAGTGTCGTTAAAATCGTGAAGCACAGCATTTCATAAAATTATGATACATTTTTATTTACAATTGTTTCAGTTGTATTTCAGCGGTTTAGATGTAAAGTTACAATAAGCAAACTGAAAAGTCTTCATACCTCAACTGTTAAAAGGCTAGCAATTAGTTCCTTTGTTGCGTGAACTATGGTTCACCCGCGACTTTATTTACGTGATTCATAATATATACATCATAACTTCTCTTTTATTGAATAGAATTTTTTGAAACGCGGCTCAAATTTAAGTCATTCTCCTAACCATAAAAACCGCATCAAACTCCATTCGGTAGTTTTTGCGTAGAAAGAACAAGAAACAAACATAAGTTTTACGTTTTTGCGTAATGCCACAAGAAAGAGACATAATTAAGTTCTTAGTTTATGCGATTTATTGTTTATCATTTCTGTCTAACAGACACGATTGAAATGGTACCCGTTTTTAAATCAATCAAAGTTATGGGACCAAAATCATCAGCCAATGCAAATCGTCTATCCCTATTAGTCCTACAAAAATAATTTCAAGGAAACATGATACATACATGATGGTTTACAATAGAATAGATTAGATATAAATGATTGCAACACCCTACTTAAAGAAAGGAGTAATTGTAACTGTAAATTGTAACTTTCTAGCAATCTAAAAAAACCGGCCGTGAATTACCGCCAGCATTATTTGAATAAAAGCCATGCACTTGCACGCTTGCAGCTATAACTTAGAATAGATGTAACTTTTCGCATTCATAGGTGTTACTTTGTGACTTATTGCAATGAATCTTTTGATTTGAATATTCTCAAACACCGAGTCCATTTTGCAAACTACAATTTGTATTAATATTTTTTACGCGAATGATACGCATAAAAATAAACATACTTTGTTTGCCATTTATCATTGTTTATGACTGACATTTGAAAGTTTTGTGATCTCACATCAAAATGTCGATCAATTTGTTGTCACTGATTCGGTCAAAACATAATCGAATATTCGAATCACTATCGCGATAAGTAGTATTTCGTCAATCATGGTGACAACCTTGTGGACAACATGGCGACCATTTCTTTTGCAGCATCTTTGCGCCGTAATTCAATGATTCGAGTCAATCTGACTAGAATAATTTATTAGCTTACGTATTGTTACTATGTAATCGCGTATACAACTACGATTTATTCGTTTCAGTAGGTATTTAATTATTATTTTGACTCATACGTATCACTAGAAAAATCGAACGGTTTTAATTTGAATCGATAATCGAGTTTATGTAATATTTGAATATTAATATTATTAACTGCTCTTAGGTTAATGTAACATTAATAGTCGTTACATTGTGACCTTAACTAATAAATTATTACTGATACTTCAAAGACTATCACTATTTTATGTTCGATAATCATTTTTTTTATACAACTACCTGATGGTAAGTGGTCACCGTAGCCTATGGACGCCTGCAATACCAGAGGCATCACTTGCGCGTTGCCGACCCTTTAGGAATAAAAGGAAGTGGGAAGGAGAAGGAATGGGAAGGGGGAATGAGGGTGATTGAGCCTCCGGCACTCTCACTCACCGGCCGAAAAACAACAGTAGGAATACTGCTATTTATTTCACGTCGATATTCTGTGAGAGGGTAGTCATTCCCCGGTCGAGCCGGCCCATTCATGCTGAATCAGCTAGGCTCTACTAACCTAACCCACTCCTAACCTAATTACAACAAATTATTAGATATAACTTTACACTTTCATACGCATAGTGTGCGACATAAACAAATACGTTTTGAATATCGATTTATTCATTAAATCGGCACTTTGAAATACGCTGATTAATCAGAAAAATGTCCATCAACGATTAGTTTTCCCTATGATTATAGTCCGTAATTGTCCACTAGAGGTTTACTTCAAAATAACATCGCTTTGATTGATATAAAACCTTTTAGTTAGATAGGCTACAACACACTTTACCATAAAAAATATATGTACATATAATAAGATTGTAATTGGTCAATGTGTACATAGGAGATATATATAAGAAAAGATTCCTGAGAGGTCCTTTTAAGCTCTTAAAAAGACAATTCAGGAATCTCTTTAGATGCCAAAACCATTATTTTTAAAACTGGTATTTTTATGTTCAAATTCTTAATATCAACATTATTTATTAAATAATGTACTCCGGTACTTGTTTAGCTGTGTTATAATTATTTTTGACAATCTTGTGTTTCTCGAACAAATAAACGTATATTGTTATGAGAAATCAAACATTTTCATAAACTTTTTAGAGATTTGCGTTAGGCTTAACTTTCCATTATACAACCTTAAAAAGTTTATATAAAGATTATAACAATAAGTATAAATATTATTGAAGGATTGTAAATTGTCTGATCATGCAATTTTACTTCTTTTTTTCGAAGCCATCTCGCGCACGAGGATTAGTCCCACCCGCGGAGGCTTTTATAAACAACGGAAACAAAGAACATCTAAACTTCGAACAACTATTTTTGAATCCACAAAATTTCATGTGAACGGACAGAACCTATATACGGGTGCACTGGCAAAATAACTACGAAAACAAATGCCTCATAATTTTTATAATAAAAATTATTTTTTTTAATTTTCATTGTCTCAACACACAATGACGAACACAATATGAACATACAACATTAATTGTAATTCAATATTTGTCACTTTATTATTTCAGACGGACATTTCCGGACAAAACCGAACATTCAACAACGACCACGAGGTTTTATAATTGACGCATATCATCTTCCATTTTGGACAAGCTATACAATACCTTTTCTACAATAGCAAGTTCCATGAATTAATTAAAACAAATTTAAAAGTCCATGTTTCAGATATAATAATGTTTTCTAGGCTAGAACTCTACGTGTGTTCTAGCGTAGATAAATTATTGTTTTCTCCACGCTAAAACCAATTTATATGATAAGATTGATTACGGACTTAGTTACTCACGGTTAGACTAGACACATCTTTCTAGTACCTAGTTATATATGTTATATTTAATTAAAAATTGTTATGAAACCCGTGGCGCTACAAAAGCACGGCGGTTGGACAATGATAACTAAACAATTGGGGTCCCTCTTTTCTCCTTTCCTCCACCTAAACACCCCACCCGGTTAGGTCAATTTGTTAAAAAAATATTATTACCACTTAAATTTATATTGTTTCTACTTGACTACCGTGTTTTTTTATAACGGTCGTTCCATTTACAAAAAAAAACAATATTAGTTTTTTGTTTTATAATTAATTTTGTCACCGCAAATAGGTTATATTTGTATTGGATTATTGACAAGTGTTAATAAATTTGCACGGGTTAATTGAAATGATTTAACGGAACCTAATTAACTAACGCAAATATAACTGTAATCATCATGTGTAATTAACCTACATGTCTCTATATTCCGTAATTATAATCTAAAATAAAGCAAACGTACAATGGCAAATTGTGTAAACAGTGTAAAATTGTGTAGCATTTTAATTGTAATCATAATTTACGTGCAATCAATTTAAATAACAAGTTTGTACCCGTCGGCGTTAGTTGAGATTTAAATAATTGATCACCAACATAATTAAAGTGCGAACACTTTAATGAACATCATGTCGCCTTTGATATTTGATTTGTTCACGGTTTGCTTAACATCAATCACTATTACCTGTGTAATTACATTTACATCACTACTCTTGGCACACTTACCGTCAAGCAGGAACAACAGCCTGAAGATCAGGTGACAAATCCTTTTCATCTTGATCATTTGAATTCACTTACAAAATACTTTAAAAACGAATGGACATCAATTATTAACTACTACACGAATATTGTCGGTATAACAGAGGTATTTAGGGATCACAATAAAATTTTAATTCACGAACTTATGTACTTTTACAACTTAGGCGTGTATGGCACAGCGAGTGAGCGTCGGCATTGTAACGCGGCAAGCAGACGTGCGCGCGGCGCGCGGTCGCATCGGCTACTGAGCGCGCCACCGTATCAAATCGCCGTAGCAGCTACGAGACTACGAGATTGCTCATTATGCCAAAGTGAGTCAGCCAGCGTATTCACTACATTATTTCGTTTAATAAAGTTCCAGCCGTATGCAGATGCGTTTACATAATGTTATGGAATTTTAGAGTCGCAGCAGAGGGGTGAGAGGGGAATGCGTACAAAATTAAACGCGTTGCCGACACGAAACGTCGACACGGATTAAAACAGGATAAGCGTAATCAAATTTATTTCGACGTGGCAACTCGTGAATTATTGAATAAGTACGTACGTCTCTGATGGATGTTCGCATCTTCATTTAGAACAAAGTAATGCTTGACATCACGGCTGATGTCTTACTCAAGGACTAGGCACTGTCGCCTTGAAATAATTGCCACAAATTTATTATATTAATCTATTCCTAGAATTGACACTATATTTAAACTACAATTTTATAGCAACGTGAAAAGCTGCTAAAAACTACATGGAGACCGTTGGATTGCCACGTAGAAGTATCAAGCTCTGACTTTTCGAAGTCACGTGCATATTAAATAGTTAACTATGTCTCGCTTTAACGGTAAAGCAAAAACCTCGTGAGGAAGCCTGTATGTCTGAGAGTTCTTCATAATATTCTTAACCTTTTGACCGCCACGGACGACCAATCACGTCAAATTAAACCGTGCTCACGACGCCCCTGACGGCATGGCACGTCGAAAATACGACTATTTTACAGTTCAAAATAAACATTAAAAAATATGTTTGTTGTGTTCCTTTTACCTATTATTTAAAACTACATTAATCATCGCCTGGTGTAGGGGGCACGACGCTACTTTCATGTTGTGGCGGTCAAAAGGTTAAAGGTATTTAAGGTCTGTAAAACCGCACATGGTCACCGTGATGGACTATGGCCTAACCGTTCTCATATGGAGAAGCGTCCCGTGCCCAGCAGTGAGACAGCTTATAAACAGGACTGATCTAATTATTATTACAGTTCTGCTGTATATAGTCGGCCTCGATGGCGTAGTGGTTGGTGTAACCGACTGCCACGCATGAGGTCGCGGGTTCGATTCCCGCACAAGTCAAACATTTGTGTGCATGAACATGGGTGTTTGTCTTGGTCTGGGTGTTTCTATGTATAATATGTATCTACAAATTTAAAAAAGTATATCATATATGTATGTTTATTCATTGTCTAGTACCCATAGTACAAGCTCTGCTTAGTTTGGGCTAGATGGTGTTTGTGTATGTGATAAAATATTATATTAGATATTAAAATACTTGCCTATGTATTTAATATACATAGTCTGTATATCTATAAATACTTAGTCAAAGATGTCGCTATTATATCTTACTATGTATATGATTGCCTCCGCAGCATTATATTTGCAACTGATCCTCAGTTCACTGGTTTGATTCCCGGAATTCAGATTATAATAATAATATTCTACCACATACACACAACACTATCTAGCCCAAACTAAGCAGAGCTTGTACTATGGGTACTAGACAATGGATAAACATACTTATATACTTTTTTTCGTAAATACATACATATTATACATAGAAACACCCAGACCAAGACAAACATCCATGTTCATGCACACAAATATTTGACTTGTGCGGGAATCGAACCCGCGACCTCAGGCGTGGCAGTCGGTTACATTAACCACTACGTCATAGAGGCCGACAAATTATCTAACAGTTTAATCCAGATCAGACTCTTCCGTTAGATAACAGTTCCTTACTGTTCTGTATTCACAAATGCATTCGATAGATGGCACTACTGATTCCCTTTATTACGATAGACCTAAGCACAAAAATTTTGAAATGTCTCTCTGACAAAAATATAAATCTATTGAACACATTACTTGCTACTAAATGTGTCCTTGCCCGACCCAGGCATCGAACCTTATGCGCTCTATTACTTACTGAAGCAACAAAATAGACAAAGAAACATAACAACGATTTTCCTTGCAAATGTCTTTGAGGTTAAGCAAAATTATCAGGTTAGCAAAAACATGATTCACGTCCATTGAGGTCAAGATGACCTTAGACGTATAAAAAGGTGTTATCTTAAGGTCTAAACAAAAACGGTCGTTAAGGTCTAAGGCGTAGGCCATACGAAAGTCGTAGAACAAGGACGAGACGCAGGACCCGGCGTCTCTTTTATAATATTACTAGATTTTGCCCGCAGCTTCGCTCGCGTAAATGTAGGTTAGGTTAGATAAGTAACAGTACTTTTTTCTGGGTTAGAGGTACCTTATGCCCTTTTCTGTTGCCCTAACAACGTGCATGCGAAATTTCATAATGATCGATAGAATAGTTAAGGCGTGAAAGCGTAACAAACAAGCTCACATTCGCATGTCGGAGAGGTCATTAGTAAGAAAGCTGATTTGACAACGAGGCGCAAGTGATGTGACGTCATCGCTTCGGCAGAGTCCGACGGGAGTTCGTGCGAGCCGAGTACGAGTTATTATTTGGAACCGAGCACCGAACCTAGGCATTCTGCTATCGTCCGCCGCACGAATAACTCGTTTGGGAACTGTCATACGACTCGTTGTGATTAGTGTACCTATTGTGAATAAAACAGTTGCGATTGTAATACTTTGTTTCTTGCTCGTAACCTACACAGAGCCCACACAATATGTTCTCCGATAAAGATATTCATCCTGAACCGACATCAGAAGTGGGATTCGAGCAGGCAAACGAAAACCGCACTGAGATACCACCACGCAGCGAGAAAAATGACGAGGATAGCAGAGACAACTGGCGATTATTATTCGATATGCAAAATTCGAATATGAAGGCCTTGATTGAAGCACTGAGCAAGCCACAACGTTCTACTAAGTATGTAAATCTACCCGAGTTCAATCCGGACAAGACCGACGCAGACGCACAGTCATGGTGTGCGACTTCAGACTTGTGTTTCGCCGATGACCCGATGGAAGGAGGTCAGCTGATCGTCACACTCAGTAAGGCGCTCAAGGGCCCAGCATCAGCGTGGCTGTCTTCAGTTACATATCCTGGTATGATATGGTCAGAGTTTAAAGAACTATTCACTGCTAGATTTGTGAGCACAGAAACGCCCGCGAGTACTCTCATAAAGTTAAGTACCGACAAACCTAAGGAAGGTGAAACCTTAGCTGCGTACGGTAGCCGTATAATGTCACTGTTGTCCAATCGTTGGAAGGATTTAACCATTGAACAGATTGTGGTGGCAACAACACTCGCACACATTTCCCAGTTCGATTCAAGATTGCAGAGAATGGCATTTACATCGAAAATAAATAACCGCCAGCGATTACAACAAGAACTGCAAGCTTTTACCTACCTGAAGCGTAAGTCAAGTGCAGTACCGGATCAGAAAACTTTTGAAACTAAACACATTAAGACATCTCACACATCGTCAATCAAATGTTTCCATTGTGGGAAAATTGGACATAGACTAGCTGATTGCTTACATAGGCAGCAAGCAAAAGGACAGCCGACAAAAACACACCAAGTTCAAGCCTCAAGACCCAACCCTCAGCAGCAAGTCGCTACTACCAGCTCCATTATCTGCTACAAATGTGGTAAACAAGGGCACATCTCCACCCGGTGTCCAAACGGAGGCGGCGGCAGCGAGGCACCACGCAGTCTACACAACGAGCGACGGGTTGACGTGTGCGTCATTGAGCCCCCGGAAGGAACGTTAAAACATCAAGGTCAGTTATTTAAGTTTCATTATGATTCGGGTGCTGAGTGTTTACTCATTAAGAAGAGTGTATCATGTAAAATTATGGGTAAACGCGAACAAAATGTAGTAACTTTAAAAGGTATTAGCAAGTCAAGTATACACAGCATAGTCCAGATTTTGTGTCTTGTTGAAATAGACAATCATTTAACCGAAATTTTGTTACACGTTTTGCCTGATGTTTATCTGAGAAGTGATATTATGCTAGGTGGTGAAATATTATCACAAGGGTTCATTGTTTATATGACCGCGACACATCTTAAGATTTCTCAAGTTCATAATGTAAACAATTGTAATTTAAATCTGCCCTCGGTTGACTCAGCGAGGACCACCCGATCTGCTTATATTAACACCATACGTTCGGTAAACAATTTAAACATTATCGATACCGACGTTTCTTGAGGATGCGTTATAGGTGATGTGCATTTTGCTCTAAACTGAACGGTTAACAGAGTAACAAAGGCGAGTCCTCTCGAATTAATGATCAGTAAAGTCACGCGTATTCTTGGTTTAATGGCTTATGACGATGAAACGAATATGGATATCGAACAAGTTAGAGAAAACGCAGCTTTGTTAATAGAAAAATTGGCTCTATACGATAAAAAGCGGTTTGATAGTACTAAGGCGAGACTGAATAGTTTTTTTTTAGTTGGTGATTTTGTGTTACTTCAAAACGAGGAACATAACCAAACAAAGTTAGACCCCAAGTACAAGGGACCATTCAGAGTCATAGAGGTGTTAGAGGGAGATCGCTGTACTTTGAAAGCATTGAACTCTAAGCGTACTTACAAGTATGCACATGATAGGTTGAGAGGAATGCCCGAGAGCCAGGTACCATTTGAAGTAAGGTAGAGTTGAGTGATAGTATGGAATCTTAGGTCAGCTGGTCAGACCGTACCAGTAGTCATTTCGTAGCCGTAGTCCGTTAGAAGTCGGCATCTGTTTAATCAGTCCGTGGATACGCGGTGCGCGGGTGGCGCTGGCGGAGGTCGGGTCTAATGGAGACCATTGAGTCAGGTGGACTCGGCATTCATGAGGAATGCAAGAAAACAAACGTAGGTTTGTTGGTGGGGCTGTACAGCCACAGGCCATGAATTTGATTCCTGCTTTGAGATTTGTCTTAATTTAAGTAACGATTTAATGGATTTGGAGAGGTACTTGGTTCCTCTTGCATTATTTTTGACCTGATTGTTTATTTGGTGCAATATCCGCCCTAATACACCTAAGTGACAATATTCCTTTGTTATCCCAGAGCGATAAATCGTCTAAACATAGTTATGCGTTCCCACGTTCCCATGAGTAAGCTAAGGACGCATTACGTCACCGCACTTAGTAACAGTACTTGATTTAACTTTAACTAAACCATAACATAAATAATAACTATAAACTTAAGTGACGAAATAATAAGTTAATTGATCCTGTCACTTAAACCGAGTAAACAAGCAACCCGTGAGGTCTCTCACAGGAGTCAACTTACGTTATCGAAAGTTAAAAAAAAAAAAAAAAATATTTATGAGCCCACCTATTGAGCGTGCGACGGGGAGCCACTTATCCCAAAACAGGTGGTACTTCAGCAGAAGTTTAGTTTTTTTTTTTGTAGATAAATAAGGAAATTTGTTGTGAGTTTGTGACGAAGTTTATTTTTGAAAGTAACAGATAAGCTTCATGTCAGGAAAGACCGAACGACAAAAGCCAGTCCATTAGAACTGCTGATTGGCAAGGTTGCGCGACCTTTATCGTTGATGGCAGCAGATGATATAGAACCCGAGGTTGACTTAGTTGTTGTGAGAGATGATGCACTATGTAATATAGAGAATGCGGCATCGTATGAAAAACGTAGGTTTGATCAGACAAAGGCAAAGCTAAACAAATTTTCGGTAGGAGACTTTGTTTTGATTATGAACGAGGAGCGTAATCAAACAAAGTTAGATCCAAAATTTAAAGGACCGTTTGAGGTCATAGAGGTTCTTGAGGGTGATCGTTATAATTTAAAAGCACTTAACTGTAACCGCACTTACAAATATGCACATGATAAGTTGCGCAAAATGCCGGAAAATCAGAGTATAACTGACAATGTTGAATTAGAACAAAGTAAATATGAGAGTGATGTGAGTAATTAAGTTTGCATGATGGTTGGACCGTACCAGAGGTTGTCGTGTAGCCGTAGCTCAATAGAAATCGGCATCTACTGTTTAGTAGTCCGTGAGTACGCGGTAAGCAGTCAACTCTGGCGGAGGTCGGGTTTCAGTGGAAACCATTGAGTCCAGGAGAGGCTCGGCGTTCCCATGGGGGATTCGCATAAAGATGAGTAACTGGAGGTTACTGGACTATGCGTAGTCAGATATCACATGCTGTACTTAATTAGTGTAATGGTCTATATGGTTTGGATAAGTCTCTTGATAAATAGAGCGATAATTAAGTCAGTTGTGCTTTAAGTTTTCCGCTATTATTATTATTTTTTTTTTTTAATGTTGAAACATTGTAAAAACTACAAGTGAAGTAAAACAAGAAGTTTTGTTGGAAATTATTGTTGTTTTAATTGATTAGTGATGTTAGGTCAGGAGTGACCGAGCTATGTGATACTGTGTGATGAATGTTGTTTCAGAGTAACACACAGGGGCGTGTGTCCCGTAGGATGGCCGTGTCGGAGAGGTCATTAGTAAGAAAGCTGATTTGACAACGAGGCGCAAGTGATGTGACGTCATCGCTTCGGCAGAGTCCGACGGGAGTTCGTGCGAGCCGAGTACGAGTTATTATTTGGAACCGAGCACCGAACCTAGGCATTCTGCTATCGTCCGCCGCACGAATAACTCGTTTGGGAACTGTCATACGACTCGTTGTGTTTAGAATACCTATTGTGAATAAAACAGTTGCGATTGTAATACTTTGTTTCTTGCTCGTAACCTACACAGAGCCCACACAATATGTTCTCCGATAAAGATATTCATCCTGAACCGACACGCATATATATGTCGGAGCGTCAAGAAAATAATCATTGGAATATAATTTATTTCTGTAATTTGAGTTGAATAAAGCGCCATCTATTGGTTTGTTTCGGAACGTCAAGCGTAAGCTTGAGTGAGGTCGCCATAGAGCCAATGTGTCAGTTGGAGTGACAGTTATAACTGTCAGTGTCATATTGCCGTTATATAAGCGCCAGAGACTCGTGCGCGAACACATTCGGTTGACGAACTCGCTGCGTTACGGATCAAATCAGAGATAATCACAGTGAACCTTTATTGTTTTATTTCTCTTGTATTTGCCTATCATTAATATACGTACGAAGTATAATACCACGCCTATATTTTGTTGCTACATCATGTCAAAAAGTGACTCGGCCGTCCTTACTCTCCGACATATAATATTCGTTACGATATTTAGATAGGAAGCGAGTATATTGCCTTCTACAGATAAATTCTTGTAGCTCCTGAGAATATTTTAACAGAGCCAGGAATTGAATTCGAGACATCGTAATCAATTATTAACGTGAGCGTAACTTTATGTCATCATACCAACACGGTAGAAAGGCTTGCTGCAACATAAGGGTATTTAAGGTCCATAATTAATCAGCCATGTTCATAAAGTGCCCCACTAATGGACACAAGCTCTCAGTATTAAAAAAGTTAGTCCACTTCGCTAGTCAACTGCAGTCTATAATTTTTTTTTATAGTATACGGCTCTCTAGTTTAAGATCTGTGTTGTGGAGTATTTATCTTATCTTATGTGGGGGCCAGTCAGTGCAGACCGGCGGCACTTCGACCCAGTGGGATCTTTTGTGTCGACACTCTCCGAATAACAACTGCCATAGATGTTCATGGCAACCGGGACCGACGGCTTAACGTGCTCTCCGAGGCAGAGAGCACGCGATAATTGTCAATCAATACGCACATAATTTCGAAAAGTCATATAACTTCCGAAAGTCAGAGGTGTCCGAACCCGAGACTCTCTGCATTGCAGTCAGTGGAGACCAACAGTCTCCCCACTGAGCTATCGCTGCTCTTGCTCGTGGAGGACTTACAAACATATAATTAACCTGTTAATTGTTGGAATGCCAGACGTAATTAAAAACCTATTGTATCTGGCCACCACTGCCACTCAATAGTTTAAGTAAGAAAAAAGATAGAAACCATTACAGATAAATCATTTTTAATTGACTGTACGGATAGCGGAGGGGTTTAAGTGCCTCGCCGCTGCCACTGCGTCAAGTGTGTGTTCGATCCCCACAGGGAATACAAATAATTATTTCAAATCTTAGTGTTCTGTGTCCGCTATCTGTAATGAATGTTTGTAAAGCCCAACACAGGATTTATACCTTGTGTTTAATGTAATAAGGTCTTCAACTATAGTTGGGTGAAATAAAAACACTGTAATACGTCCAGACTCTTTGATGATTTTATTTGTACTAAAAAATATATTAAGTTAAAAATTAGACAAACAAGTGGACTGTATTGAATGTGTGCGTGTGTGCCGTATAGCGGATTGTATGTGCGTGTGAAAGGATTCGTTATGCTAGCTACCAAGCCTATATAATATTTGGACACCTTGTCTTTTTTGATAAGATTATAGTATTACATAGGCCCAAACTAGGTTGTGCTTGAAACTTGGGCGCGTGCGAGTTTATGTATTGTGTATTTATCTAAGTTAATTTATCTTATCTTATCTTATGTGGGGGCCAGTCAGTGCAGACCGGCGGCACTTCGACCCAGTGGGATCTTTTGTGTCGACACTCTCCCAATAACGACTGCCATAGATGTTCATGGCAGCCGGGACCGACGGCTTAACGTGCTCTCCGAGGCACGGAGCAGGCGATAATTGTCAATCAATACGCACATAATTTCGAAAAGTTATATAACTTCCGAAAATCAGAGGTGCGCGACGTGGGTTCGAACCCGAGACCCTCTGCATTGCAGTCTATTGGTCTCCTCACTGAGCTATCGCTGCTCTTTAAGTTAATTTAAGTACATACGTACAAGTACGCTAGGACTCAAAATAAATAATTGTGGGTCACACAATATTTGGAGAATTCAAACATGCAGTACTCAACGACTGCTTCCGTGGCGCAGCGGTAGTGAATGCGACTGCTGTGCATGAGGTCTCGGGGTCGAATCCTGGGTCGGACCAACAAAAAGTTATTGGGTTTTCTGTTAAGAAATCTCAATACGAGCCCGGAGTTAGGAAGTTGGTGGTATTAGACACCCCCGTGCCTCAGAAAGCATGTAGAGCCGTTGGTCCTGCGCCTGATCTCCCTCCGGTCGTGTCGGATTATCCGTCCTATCGGATCATGAGAGTTAGGGAACAGAGAGTGTACTTGTGTTTGCGCACATACTCGTGTACTATAATATCTCCTGCGCAGATGGCCAGTTTACGTTAAGATTGGCCGCCGTGGCCGAAATTCGATCTGGAGGACATTATTATTACTCAGGAAAGCAACAACGGCGAGCCGTCCGCTTGAGTATATACTACTGATTATTATACTGTACCTACTACCAGACTAGCAGACCTCCTCACGAAGTTTTCATTTCACTGTAGAGAGCGATATTTAACTATTTAGTACGCAAATAACTTCGGATCGTTAGAGGTGGGTCCCACGGGATGAAACTCGAGATCCCTGACATGGCAGTTGTATAGTCACTCCACTAGGCTAATGCTTCATTATATATCTTTGACTGCAAGGATGTAGTTAAAGTGGTCGCCTCGCCAATACCACTGCGCCAAGTGTTGTGGGTTTGATACTCACACGGAACAAAAATTTGTTTGATCCACGAATCGTTGTTTAGGGTCAAAGTGTTGTTTGTTCCTGTTGTTTGAAAGTATGTAAAATCCTCAGCGACACAGAAATAATAGCGAGAACGGAAGATTTAAAATTAAAAAAAAAATCTATCCTACACATGTAAAGACCGAAGTAAAATAAAAGAAATATAAGCGCAATTTAAAATAATGTATCTACTCTTAGTACAGTTTAACTACCGCAGCAGTAAGGAATGCAACTGCCATGCATGGTGCCTTGGGTTCGATTCCCGGGTCAGGCAAACTGTGATTGCGTTTTCCTTTGAAGAAATTCTCAGCAGCAGTTCGGAGTCTGAAAATATGCCAATAAAACTCCGAATCCGATCCGGAATCCAACCCAACTTCAGGCAGAAAAGTCGCATACGCACTAAAAACTTAAATTAAATTAGTGTTAGTTTTATTATTCTACTTTTATTTTTTATTTTGTAATTTATATATTTCTGTTGTGTATATTGTTGTGTATATTTCTGTCGTGTTTTTATATTTCCTCGTGTTTTGCGTTTGCCCTTGTGTGCCAAAATAAATATTTTTCGTTTCTTTCTTTCACTACGCCACTGAAGCAAAACTCTTTAAAATAGAATCTTCCAGAAAACTAAAAGCGTCAACATTAAAAATATAGACACAATATACCCGCCAATTTAGCTTAATAAAGACACAAGATCATAATGACCACAATTAATAGAGCGCCGTATTTCTCGCCAGTATAAAAAACGTCCATATTTCATCGGACGTCTGGCGCCGTTCATCAAATTTGCCGCAAACACTGCACATTGCCGACGACTCGAATTTATTACGACGCTGATGATGTTGCATACGCGGTGGTTTGTAATTGATTTTATTTAATAGTAAATATTATATAGAAATAAGTTATTTTTTATTTGTTGATATAAATATCAAAATTAGTTTCAAAGTTGTGGAGATAAGCATGCTCAAACGCACAAAGTCTGTTTACGATTTTATAATAATTATAAGTTAGATAATGTTACATAAGTTCTGTGTCGTAAACTAAACCGCATACACTTTTTCTAATAAAATTTTAAAATGGTGTGGATGATAATACCGTGAGTGTAGATACACTACACTTCATCCACACCATTTTAATATCACAAAAATATTTAACACCGATTGGCGCGAACGAAAACGAGAAAACACAATGAATATTCATATTTAGATTTAGATTCCAAATTCAAATGTAATATACTTATATTTTTTTAAAATTGTAACTGTGTTTATGGCCAGACTAATTATATGTATGTGTAAGTGTATTTTAAATATAATATATACAAAAATATGTATCTATATATGTATGTATAGAACATAAGTATGTAAGTGTCTACCTGTACATACTATATCAACATAAACAAAATTCATATAAATACTAAATCATATCTGCATTGACATAAACTTTATATTTTATCAAATACATTATTTTAGAATAGTATAACTAAGCTCAACAATCGTTCTTCAAAATTATCTGTTGTTTATGTTAAAACAGACTCGAAATTCGACCAAAGTTTGCCTGTAAGATATTGCTGATATATTATGTCATTATATATTGATATGCGTAACCATAGTTACGCGCTTCGACTGCATGTGTCAAATGCATGGTTGTGTGCGTGTAGTGGTTTTTCATTAATTTAATGTATTTCCAATGCATATTTTATATAAATATTAGCATTCGTCACTTCTTCTCTGTATAAACTATAAGTGTGCGAAATTTCACTTGAAGACGCCACAATTCCTTTGAAGTGTGTCCAAAAACCGACAACATCCCGATTGCGCGCCACGATTGATAATTGTCCGCTACTATATACAATTACCCCCTGTATACAATGGCGATCGCCTGAAGTGGGCCAGCATAAGCCATTGTGTACTGGAGCCTTTATGACTAACATAAAATCAAGGTAAACCTACCGCCATCTGCCGGTCACAGTTCTAAATTCTGTGCTGTCGAAAAACAGGTTTGAGACCATTGAGTTAATATGTACTACGAGACATCTTAGTTTTTTTTGTAACACTGGATAAATTACATACTTAGCTAACTAACTTAGCCAATTATTGCGAAATTATAATATTTAATACATGCCATCATGTGTATGACGCTTCTGCTTAATAAATATTGCACTTAAAAGTATCGTTCCAGTAATCGCCCAGCTCAGTTTGAGTGAGTGAGATAGCATATACTATAAGACGTATTACAGAAAACTAACTTGAGGTATTTCCTTTAGTACGTAGTATTTAATAACTCAATAGTCAAGACATTGTGTTATTCTAATCCTAACTTCTTAACTAACATTATAAATGCGAAATTGAGTTTATTTGTTACACTTTCACGCCCTAACTACTCGACCGATCGTCATGAAACTTCGCATACATGTTTTCAGGGGTACGAAAATGGACATAGGTTACCTTTCATCCAGAAAAAAGTACTGTTATTAACCTAACCAAGCGAAGACGCGGGCAAAATCTAGTATGTAATATAACGTTCTTAAATACTCGCGATTTGTATACAAACTCAATCCTAACTAATATTATAAATGCGAAAATGAGTTTGTTTGTTTGTTACGCTTTCACGCCTTAACTACTCAACTGATCAACATGAAATTTTGCATACACGTTGTCAGGGGTACAGAATAGGACATAGCGTACCTTTCATTCGGAAAAAATAACTGTTGCAAACCTAACCTAACCTACATTTACGCGAGCAAAGCCGCGGGTGAAAACTAGTATATTATAAAACACTGGGTTCTATTCGCGTTTGTAATTACTTAAACGCAATAAATAGGTACCTATTTATTTCGCGACTTTTCGACCGACTGTCACCGATCGTGGTCACGAGTTGACT
Source organism: Catocala sponsa (assembly GCA_963564715.1). Classification (NCBI taxonomy): domain Eukaryota; kingdom Metazoa; phylum Arthropoda; class Insecta; order Lepidoptera; family Erebidae; genus Catocala; species Catocala sponsa. The sequence goes on from OY751352.1 coordinate 13,392,139, forward strand.
GATGTGAGCTTAGCGACGCTTCGTGATGTGCGGATTTCGACAACTACCCTCACTTGTTGACTTTTATTTATATTCGACAGTCGGTACTTCGACACACAACGCTAACGATGTCTAGGCACTGACGAACCAAGACACTGTGGTGAAGTTTAAATTTGCTGATGACTGGATCCAAGATGTATTTAATTGCCAACGGAATTAAAACCTGTTGTCTAATAATATATTTAGTAAACCTTATGGCTGGAATGTCGTACATATGGCATTTTGACGTACGTACATATGAATATTTTCTAATTCTAGGCCGCGCATAAAGATAAAAATGTTAGATCGCCGGGAATACAACTCTGTAAACTGCATATTTTTTTGAAGTTAACACTTCTTTAGGCGCGTTGAGCACTTCTTGAGTGAACAAAAATCATGGAACTCGCGTCATCGTCACCGAACGCTTTCCGTTTTTGAAATATTGATGGTTTATAAAGAAGTGTTTATGATCAAGGATTAAAGTTTTCGCTTCTATCGGTAGTCCGCAAAGACTGCCCCAAATTTTTATTTAAGTGAAAACTTCTTTAGGCGCGTTGAGCACTTCTTGGGTGAACAAAAATCATGGAACTCGCGTCATCGTCACCGACCGCTTTCCATTTTTGAATTATTTTTGGTTTATAAAGAAGTGTTTATGATCAAGGATTAAAGTTTTCACTTCTATCGGCTGTCCCCAATGACTACCCAAACTTTTTAAAATTAGGTTTTGCTTGATACGCTTACAAACATATAGATAGATGGACCAAAAAATCTAAAATTATTGTTTTGGTTTCTATACCTCATATAAAGATCCATTACATTACTTTTCTTAAATATCTTCAATAAACAACCATCGACCAGTTACAATTTTATTATGTGTATAGATTTGTAGTATGGTAAATAAAAACTTCGTTAGTCTGGTGGGCGCAATGTGTTGTCTACAAACCACAAGCATTAATCATTTTAAAACTTTTTATGTTATGTCTAAAGACACGTCTCACTGCTAACAATAAGCTGGTAAAACTAAAAACATTCGAGGGGTATCGAGAATAAAGCAAGATAATTTTTTTTATTATCAACAATATGCATAGTAGCTATGATTTTAAAAATTCAATAATCCGCACGAGAACTGGTAGAAAGTGATTGTCAATAAAATTTTAAATTTTCGATTCTTCAATTCGAAATCTTTGGCACTGTCACAAAATATACATATGTATGTGTAGGGACACATTTTGCTGACTTGTAATTCATATACTTAGTAGTGTAAGTTTACACGACGCGCGGCTGCGTACGCGAAGCAATGGAGCGACATGTTAGTCGCAAATAAACCGTGTTTGTGAAACGTTGTTTCTATCCTCTCCGCTACACACACCCTAAGGCCGGGACTCCACCAAAACGGAGATGTATGCGGTGTGCTGTGTGCTGTGCGAGAAGAAATGTTTTTTAGCTCGGGGGACTCCACCAAAGCGGAGATGTGTGCGGTGTGCTGTGTGCTATGCGAGAAGAGATGTTCTTCAGCACGGGTGAGAGGCGTTGAGTGACATCGCTCACTGCACGCCGCTCACATCTCAGCTTCCATCGCGCCATACAAATATTACACATCTCCGCACAGAGAACTCCACTGAAGCTGAGCGGAGAGGAGATGTGTCAATAACACAATTCTATTGGTTGTTTAAAAAACATCTCCTCTCCGCTTGTCTCGTCTCCGCTTTGGTGGAGTCCCGGCCTTAGACAGCACACATATATTACAATAGTAGAGAACTGGAGACAATTATATAAATATCTCTAAATATGTATGTATTTGTCGAAGGTATTAGACTCACATCTATATCCTCACAGAGGTAGGCAGAGGTGTACTACACCCACAATTTTCTAGGTAGCTTTTAGGTTAACTAAAAACACTAGGACAAGCCAGTTGCCTATACCTACCTTCGAGCAGTTAATGAAAACTTCTTAACAGAAAACCCAAAAACTCTTTGCCTGACTAAGGAATCAACCTCAAGACCTTATGCACAACAGTTACATTAACTATAATAATAATAATAATGCCCCACTGGGACAGTCGTTATCTAGACTATCTATCTAAGACTAACGCGATATCAGAGGGCACAGTACACTAGCTTTTAAACTACCACCTTCGCCTTGTGATATAATCAAAAAATGTATCACCAGGTTAAATAAAAGCGCACAAACCACAGGGCAGCTTGTGGCGAGCTGAATGTGACAGGCGACACTGTGGTCTTGAATGCCTCAGACAGTCGGTGAGGGTCTGGTCCCCAGCTTGCCTTCACTGGTTGGCTGGGGTGGAACTTCATGAGCGCCCGGAGGACTCTCAACTCTGGCTTGCCTTGGTCGGCCGGTCAGAGGCCGACTAAGGCCGCCACCACCACTGCGTCACCAATGCATTCTTGATCCGCCAGCTTTTCAACACTCACTTTTATATAAAATCAGTTAATTGCCTGTAGTCTTTCCGCAACTCTGACCAAGGAATCAACCCTGAGACCTTATGCACAGCAGTCACATTCACTACCTCTACACCGAAGCAATCATACGCCGCCGATGGCTTTTAAACACTCACTTTTATTAAAAAACAGTTAATTACCAGTTGTCTCCACGCTAGCTATAAGACACGCTCCTTACAGTCTACAGAAAACAAACAAGAGGCTTATTGAATAGTTAAACCGTTACAAGAAGACCTACTCGACCACGACTCTTCCAAACTTTAAAAACTTTTAGTATGATTGTAAATGTATGGACACACTAGACGGGGATTATATTGAAGCATGGAATATAATATGTGTAGCATAAAATATGTTGACTGACTCGTTGATTTAGTCTAGTAGCTGCAGATTATGAGGTTCCCGATTAGATTCTTGGGTCGGACTAACTAAGAAGTTAATAGATTTTCGAACCAGATATTTAGTAACAACTCAGGCAGTTTACGATGCTATATAAAGCGCATAAAGGCTTTGGGCGCACGCCTAATATCTCTCTGGTGATATTATCCTATTGGACTATGAGAGTACCAGAAAAGCACTGAGATATCCGCAGTGTTCTAATACTTTGCTACTTACAGCTCCCTGTCATAAATTTTTAATACTTGAAGTAATCATTTTGTACTTCATCGCTAAATATAAAAGTGTTTATATTCTATATAATAAAAAATACTATTTAACATTTAAAACTACGGGTATGAAAAGGCTCATACTTCAAACAAGTATACTTATATTACACTCTTTTGTACTATTATATGAGCTAGCTATCACCCGCGGGTTCACCCACGTGTATGATTACAGCTCCGATCACGTGGCTCGTAGTGTGATGTTATACCTATAGCCTATGATATTTTTACAAAATATAAATATAACTGAAATAATATATTTATTTCATAATATAATTTTACGATTTCATCATGATGAAAATATAAAAGTATTAAATCATCATGATAATTTAATACTTTTATATTCTTTTGTTATATGTATCAACTACATTCTACGAATAATATTTTCTTTTTATTATTAAAATGTCATCCACCACTCTTGAGACAACCTCTTTGTAGCCGGAGAGTTCACAAATATTGAAACAACAGACGCAACGAACACTTAAACTCAGCAACACAATATATGCATACATTTTTTATACCGTGCAGGGATCTAACTTTACTGTACGGACTAAACTGTGGTTAAGATGGTCTCTTCACTACTGCCTCAGTAACGTCACTGCGCCGAGAGTTTTAGGTTCCCCACACGGGACAAAAATATGTGTGATGTTCAAATAGTTCCGAGTCAGAGTGATTTTGTTTAAATGCTTGCGAAGTCCCCTGCGTCACAAGTATCATAACTAGTGTGGGAATCTTCTATTTTAAATTGAAAAATCCAAGAATTTTGAGCATAAAACGCATAATATACTCATAGATAAATGTTACAATGTAATTGCTCACGCCGAAGAAATGCTGCTATATTTATATTGCGACACAGATTATGCAGCAAGGTTTAGTGTGGCCATACCCTAAGAATACACACAACGCATTAAAATTCAGTTCAACGTCTCCAATGCCCGATTCATAGTACAACGAAGATACTCAACTTTGGCTCAAGTTTTAGTAAAAAAAGCCTTGGCTGGAAACTTTGTTAGTGTTCGCTGAAAGAAACAGACTATACACTGAATAGGAGTAAGAAGGAGAGAGAAAGGGGCAAGATCCGATTGTGATAGATTAGTATTGTTTGTAAAGTATTAAGGAGTGGATGTGTTGGTTTGTTGCAGTTGGGCAAGAGTTATATATAATCTATACTAATATTATAAAACTGAAGAGTTTGTTTGTTTGTTTGATCGCGCTAATCGCAGGAACTACTGGTTCGAATTGAAATATTCTTTTAGTGTTGGATGGCCTATTTATTAAGGAAGGCTATAGGCTATATAACATCACGCTACAACCCTCGGGAGCGGCGCAGTAACGATAAACGCGGGTGAAACCGCGGGAACATCTAGTCGTGTAATAAAAAGATAGGAAAGAAAACTTATGGTTGCACGTATAGCGCAGCCCTCCAGGAGTTGCTTTGCAGGTTCCACCACGCCGAATAATGAGGATCTTCTGCATATCAATGATATGTTGAATCTCGGCAACATACATTGTTATGCGGACTAAAGTACCGTGCATGGGCGATATCTCGGACATCCTGGGGCCAAACAGGCTGAGGTTGAGGGGAAAAGGCAGAATCTTGTCGTTGAACTTGACCAGACCTTGGACCGCATCTATGAATGGGGTGCCAAGAACTTGGTCGAGTTCAACGCCAAGAAGACCCAGGCATGCGCGTTCTCAACAAAAAAGTCTCCGTTCCTTCCCCTCCCTTCTCTGAAGAACACTCCACTGGTGATACGTGACAGTCTCTCCATCTTAGGTATGGATCTTTGCCGCTCCCTTAATCAGAAAACCTATATCGAGAGCGTCATTAAGCAAGCTTCGCGAAAACTCGGAGTTCTGAACAGGGTGAGGCGGTTCTTCACGCCTGGGCAACTGTGCCTATTGTATAAGGCACAAGTGCGCCCTTGCGTGGAGTACTGTTCTCATCTTTGGGATGGCTCTGCGCAGTACTTGCTGGACGCTCTCGACCGGTTACAGCGGCGGGCTGTCCGTATCATCGGAGATCCAGAGATCACGAGTTCACTGGAACCTCTGCAACTCCGTAGGGACATTGCCTCATTGGCATGTTTCTACAGAATATACCACGGGGAGTGCTCTGAAGAGTTATTCCACCTTATCCCGCCCTCCACTTTGCTATCCAGAACAACGCGTACTGGGATCAGATGCCATCCTTACACGATAGAGTCGATTAGGGCGCGTACCAAAAAGTTTGGGTCCTCATATCTCTGCCGAACGACCAAGGCATGGAATTCTCTGCCAAGGCACGTGTTTCCTTCTTCCTTCAATCCTGGGTTCTTTAAGCGGGGCGTGAAAAAGCATCTTCTCAGGCCGTCAAAGTAGAGACCTCAACATCGCCTCGGCTACTGTGGGGTCGATGTGGAGACCACTGCTCTTAGACCACACGACTGCTTACCAGTGGAGTGTGGTCATTTTGACGAGTATAAAAAAATAAAAAAAACGAATTGTACGCGAGATAATGTAAGATTGTATATAAATAAATAATTATTCGTATGTCATCGCATAGATTATTCTATGTCCGTTAATTTTATGTTTGTAGATTCTCCGAAACCAATGCGGAAGCTGTCATTATTAAGAAAAACATGTAGCTGCGCAAGGAACTAAGTGAACAGGAGTTGTAATATCATCATTTAATTACTATTATAATTCACTACATATTATAAAGACCTCCGCCGCGTCCGTCTGTCTGTCTGTTCGCGATAAACTTAAATACTACTGAACGGATTTTCATGCGGTTTTCACCAATAGCCTGTCTATTCAAACATTTGTGTGCATGAACATGGATGTTTGTCTTGGTCTGGGTGTTTCTATGTATAATATGTATCTATTTACAAAACAAAAGTATATATGTATGTTTAACCATTGTCTAGTACCCATAGTACAAGCTCTGCTTATTTTGGGCTAGATGGTGTTGTGTGTATGTGGTAGAATATTAATATATTAATTAATATTAATATTTTTGAAAACCGCATGAAAATCCCTACTGATTCATGAAAAAGGTTTAGGTGTATAATTCTTTAAGGTTTTGTATAAATTATTTTCTTTTCTTGTAAAAAAGACAACTCCTGCACTAGGAATAAATTCTGTCCCGCGGCATAATGGTTTATATGTGGTCGCCTCGCCACTACCGCCGCGCCGAGTGTTGTGGGTTCAATCCCCACACGGGATAAATATCTGTGTGCTCCACAAATGCTGTTCCAAGTCTGGGTGTTCTTTAAGTCCGTTATTTGTTTTTTTTATTTTGCTCGTCAAAATGACCACTCTCCACCTGATGGCAAGCAGTCGTGTGGTCTAAGAGCAGTGGCCTCCACACCGCCCTCATAGCAGCCGAGGCGATGTTGAGGTCTCTACTTTGACGGCCTGAGAAGGTGCTTTTTCACGCCCCGCTTGAAGGACCCTATTAGTATTTGAATGTTTGTAAAGCCCTCTGCGACTCAGAATTTATTCCTAATGAGGAAGTTGTCTTTTTTGCCGTATATGAATATAATGAAGCTGCACATTTGGTCTGTTTGACTACGCTAATATCGGAACTGCTAGTCCGATTTCAAATTTATTTTTGCATCACGTATTCCGTTTATTATTATGGAAGCAGAATACATAACATCGGGTTAGAATGCACAAGAGTTCAGCAGTATTCTTAAACGTGGCTCATTGGTAAAATGTCTGTGGACAGCTAGTAGGTAATACAATCCAAGGATATCATCATCATCACCAGAACCGAAAGAAGCCCATTGCTGGACTTAGACCTTCATAATTATAAATACTTTCATCACTAGTATAGGTAATATCATAAGTCGATACACACATGCCAGATTTTAATTTGTACTGTTCAAAATTATAAAGATTTTGCCCGCGTCTTCGCTTGCGTAAATGTCACTTAGGTTAGGTTAGTGATAGTACTTTTATCTGGATGAAAAGACATCTTCAGTACCCCTGATATTATATATATTATAAAATACAGTACATAATACTGTATTTGATTAGGATATTAGGGTTTTTAAAATATGAATTACTAGCTTTTGCCCGCGGCTTCGCTCGCGTTAATTTAGAATTTGACAATCAATTCGGGTTATACTCTGCTTGTAATAATATAATTAAATTATGATTCGAAAGAAACGTGGCGCCATCTATTAATTATCATATGAACGTTTTTGTTGTTTTCCTCGGGAACAGTAATTTTTTTCGGGATGAAAGGTAGCCTATATTCGTTTCTGTACACCTGACAACGTATATGCCGAATTTCAGGATGATCGGTTCAGTGGTTTAGGCGTGAAAAGATAACAAACAAACAAACTCATTTTCGCTTTTAAAATATTAGTTAGGAAGTTAGGATTGTTATAAATTTATTTAATGTTCAGCTACTAACGTTACAGACTCTTTAAGTCTGGCAGTATTTCATAATCTCTGTCGTACCCGGTTTATTTCCTCAGTCTTAGAAAAAAAAACATTATCTAGATTCTACCAACAAATAAAGAACAAAGAATTATTTTATTAATATTACATATGGCTAACCTCACCTGTTTTTCGAGCAACAGGAGCGAAAGCTTTTGTTTCAGGTCCATTAAGATCGCATGTGTGAGAGTCGTTGCTATCGAAAAACTACTGAAACAAATTATTGTGATGTACTACTATTGGGTGTTTAGAAGGCTGCGGTCTCTTTAGGCAGATAGTTTGAGGCTGACTACTTCGTAGCCTGACTTTCAAGTAAATAGTTTAAAATTGTCAGGTGGTCACAAAATTCTTAGGTTGCCTGGAAAACAAATTTGGGGCAGTCTTTGGGGACTGCCAATAGAAGTGAAACTTTAATCCTTGGTCATAAACACTTCTATAAAAACCAAAAATAATTCAAAAATCGAAAGCGTTCGGTGACGATGACGCGATTTCCATGATTTTTGTTCACCGAAGAAGTGCTCAACGCGCCTAAAAAAGTTTTCACTTCAAAATAAGTTTGGCACCGAAAAGTGTCCTGAAGATGGCTCGCGCTGAAGCGAACACGTGTCGGCGCATATTTTGTGTTAGAAGCGGAATACTACAAGTTGGAGCATGCCCAGATCTCATGACGCGGGTGACCCTGACCGGGTATTGTTAACCTTTTCTATTGCAATAGGAGGGGTGAGCAATCCGAGGGTGTGTGGTGGGTTCCTCTCTTCCCAATTATTTTACTACAATGAATTGCCGTCAAGTTACGCCTTAGTCGATTCAATATAATATTTTGGCTGAATAACTGCACAAAATGGCTAAATACAAAAAAGAGAGCTTCTTTTGCTCATGAATTTATTTGCCACCACTCATCGAGTTAATTACTCCTGTAACATTATATGGGTTACCAAAAGTATCACATCCATTTTATGTCTACTAAGTTACTTGTATTTTACAAGCTTTTATTTAGTTTCACTTGTCCCGATGTTTGTCATCAAATCTTGCAAATTAAATTTGATCCACTTCCCGGTTACCTATTGAGCTGATATTTTGCATACATGTGTAAATCGCCTGACAATGCAATATAATGATGACATAGTGCTGATCTGATGATGGAGCTGGGAGGTGGCCATAGGAACTTCGCAATGAAACGACACAACCTCATCGAGTTTGGGCTCGTTTGAATCGTCTTGACGAGTAGTTTGTCTTTTAATGGTAAACAGGGTCTAATGATGGAGCTGGAAGGTGATCATAGGAACTCTGTAATTTTATTTAAAAACAGTTGCAGCACTAGGTATAATTTCTGCATCGTGGATAACTTCATAAACATTGAAACAAAAGACTCGAAGAATAACCAGACTTGGAACAAGCATTAGCGAATCACACTAACATTTTGTTTTTTTTTTTTTTTTGTTTTTTTTGGAATTAGTCGTGTGATCTAAGAGCAGTGAAGAACATTTCGCCTCGCCATTGCCACTGCGTCGAGGGTTTGGGTTCGATCCCCATACAGGACAAAAATTTGTATGGTCAATAAATGGTTGTTTCGTGTCTGCGTGTTCTTTGTAATGTTTGTCAAGTACCCCGCGGCACAGGCAATATATTACAAGGGCAAGTGAAGTGTTTAAAAAAAATGCAGCGGAGTATAATAATAATGTGTTATATTAATATTGATACAAAGTTCTGTTAGCATACAGTTAGCCGCAAACCATTCGCTTAGTGTGATGACAATCTCGCAGTGCACATCGAGAAGTAATATTCGTAATGTATAGCGGATTTATTGGTATTTGTGGGCGTGTGAGCCAAACTCCTCATAGCTAAAAGGTTTTGGGAATATTTTAGAGTCTCTACGTCGAAAGATGGTTGCCAGCATGTAATCAAATATTATATAAAGTCCAGTGCTATAAAATTGGGAGCTATAGGTTCGGTTCTTGGGTGGGCGAAGTGATATTCGGTGCACACATGTTTGTTAACCACTGCCGCTTCAAATAAGCATTCGATCCGTTTGATGTTATATAATAACAGTAGTTTTGAATATTTGTACATCAAGAGCATTATACATTTTTCTTGTATGAGGATTAAATAAATAAATAAAATAATAATAACGTTTTTATTTACGAAATAATGACTGTAGTACAGAATGAAAAATATACATGGTAGGTCTTACAACGATTTTACGTACAATCCTGTGGGTGAAGTTCTGTTACCCTTGATAGGTTAGTTATTAACCTGTAGTAAGGATTAACAGTCCTCTTCCCTCCGGTATGTATTATAATTACAATTATTCTCTAAAGTATAACCATGCAATTACAATTTAAAGTACAATAAAAAGTTTAACATTTTTAAAATAACTCCATGCAGTGAAAGTTATTGTGTGTATTAGTGTATAATATGTATGTGTAGTGTGTGCGCGTGGGCGTGCGTATGTGTGTGTGTGTGTGAATTAACTGCACGTATTTAATTGGTCGCCTCGTCATTGCCTCTGTGCTGAGTGTTATGGGTTCGATCCCACAAGGGACAAAACAATTTTGTAATACACAGATAGTTGTGCCGAGTTTAGTTCTTCGTGTACTTTATTATTAAGACTACGCCGCGCGAAATATGCCAAAACAGGCGGTCACAGTTAAGTGAATAAAATCAACACTTTTTGTTTATTTATTATAAATATAAAACATACATTTACCATAACAATGAATGTGTTTACAATTACTCCGTGTAAAAAACTTAAAATAATTAATATTTTCGCCTACAAAATTACCGTAGGTAAATTTGCAAGAAAAATGCAAAAACGTAAGCTCGTGTTACGTGATTTTAAGATTATAACAGTAGAAATCTATCCTATTTTACAACTTAAACGAAACATAAATAGTTATATTACAATTTGTCCGTCCCAAATATTTAAGTTATTGGGTGACAATAAAGATATAGATTTATCAATAAAGCACTTCAAATCCTTCATACAATTTTACTATGGCGACCGCGCGACGATTTGAATATGCGCCGCACGAGATCTGTCATTATCTGTCTTACGCTCTCGGCGCAGTCTTAATATTTGTAAAATCGCTCAAAACACAGACATTATTTTAAAGCGGTAGTTGTCGATTTGGAATTAGCAAAAACTGTTTCTCTGGAACTTTTTTTATAATAACAAGGGTACATAAATACATAATCACACACTTGTATCCCCAAAAGGCACAAATCTTCACCCGTCGAACCCAAGACCTCATACATAGCGGTTGCCTAATATTAACTTCATTACCGCCTTGCCACCAAAGCAGCAAATGTAATCCATGCAATCGAAAAACACATGCAATCAGAGATTAGAATGTCGTTACGAAAGTACATCACAAAGTAAACTTGGCAATGGCCAATTAGGCAGCTACGATGTCAGTACATTCGTATTAGCCGAAAAGATCGGCTTTACTAGAATGAACTGGAAATAGAATGTTTTCATTGAGATTTGGTAAGTATATTCATACATCACATATATGTATACATGTACATATCTCTATCTATATCTAATAATCTGTAACTGGTCTGTACGTAGGAAAAATCTAAAAATCTAAAGAAGCCAAAACGATAATTTTAGATTTTTTATCTGTCTGTCTGTATGGTTGTACGCACATCACGCAAAAATTACTACATGCAATTGAATGCGGTTTTGACAATTCTATTGCTCGAAGTGTAACTCAAAATTTGGTGCATGTTTCAGCTTATACCGCCTAGAAGTATAAATAAATTACTTACTTTTAAATTCCACGCGTGTGAAGTTGCGTCCAAAGCTAGTTAGAGAATAAAGATGAAACTAAATTAATTTGACTTCTTTTACTCTTAAAAAGACATGTTATCACCGATGTATTATATGGTATATACAGTGCGCACCTAAGGCTTTTGAATAAGGCTTATTCAGAAGCCTTAGGTGTGCTCTGTTTTGAACTCACAAAGACAAAATGCCAAGGCATCATTCATCTATATAAAAGCAAAACGCTATCACAAAACTCAGTATGTTTGTTCAGCCTTAAACAAAACAGTTTTGCGTCACACCGTATTTTACCCTTCGGCGGGCACATCAATATTTCCACAAAATTCATTCCACGAAAATAGTCAGAGCCAAAAAATAAAGAGCCACATTTTTCCACTGAATTTATAACAAGAGAAAATACCGCTGTCCCATTTATTCTTTGCCATCTTATGTGGTCAGGAGCATTCACAAAACGTGGCACAATAATTCTAACCCGTAAATAGACACGCTTTAGTACAGAGCCTCGTAAAATTTGGGATAAACAGAAAAACACTCACTTTTTATTTGTTTATAATACATTATTCGCATAGATCGTATCCGCGGGGCCTCAGTGCAAACAACACTGGATTTTTTATGCCTTAAACGTGACCCTACATAACTAAGTTTCATTCAGAGGCTTGTACCACGAAACTCTAACACATAAACGACAACACAGAAATTACACATTACACAACATACATTACCCCTGAAATCCCAAATACTAACTTCGTATAAAGAACATAACGGGTAATGGATACACAATGGTTGGTTTGTATCGCTATTTTACAGTTAGGTTGTTGGGTGTCCATATAAACAGCTCATTACGATAAAGGCACGCGTTCGACGTATGGCAATCAAACTGGTAAACATTGATCTGCGCGGGCGTCTGTACGCGGCGTGGAGCAAATGCCACGATGCGGAGTACAATGTCCCCCGCAAGTTTGTCTCGTTAGCTTGATTAGTTTATTGTGTTACAGCGAGTCAATCAGTACTGTCATTTTTAGGTTATTTGTTGAGGCTGTAAATGACATTACTTTTGTTGTAGACGTGTGCATTTTTTGTATAAATGCAGATATCTCCTAAGAGTTAAGTATAGATAAATAATCCCTACAGAATAGAGGTGAATTGCACTCCTATTTAACCAGCAATATTTTAAGGTCCCGCGTAATAAGTTATTACCGTTCACTAAGCGCTGCTGAGAATTTTTTGACAGTAAAACAAAATAACACTTTGTTCAACCTTGGACTCGAACTTGAGACCTCATGCACAGCAGTCGCATACACTACCGCTACGCGACTGAGGCGCTCAAAAAACTCAAAGTTACTTCCAGTTCATATAGTCAGTCCAAAGTTGAAAGCCATGCAATTTCTTCGACCACTATTCAAATATTAGATGTCCTTTCCCAAAGTTACTCAAAGTTAAAACTTGTGTTTTTATGCAAGTGAGGACTTAACTTCGCGATTTTCAATAAACAATCTATGTATATATCTTTATTCATTCTACATACTTTATTGAAGAAGTTATAAGAGTGATTGTATTGTTTGAATTGTTCCAAACTAGGATTTCTTTTCGACTCCTAATTGAAAGGTGACATTCAATGTTACGAAAATAACAAAGACAAGGTATTATTGATGTATGATTGTTGATTTAACATTTGATCATTCGAAATTTTAAATAATTCGAATATAATTGAACCATTTTGAAATAACTCAAACCATTTTGAAATATAATTCGAGAATAGTCGAACCATTCTAAAATAAATTAAACATAATCGAACCATTTTGATAATTATTCGAATATACGAATGCGTTTGTCGTTAATTGACTATGTATCAGCAATACATAAACCGTTGTACTTGAATATCAATTCGAATAACGGGTATCGAATAATGTAGAACAAGTACATAGTAATATTCTACTCGATATAAAACGACGTGCGCTAGCATCTAAAATAAGTGGTGAACCTGTCCACTGAGCATGAGAGGATAAAATACTCGAGTGTGATAAATAAATGGATGCAGTCTTATAATTGTATTTTGTTATCAAATCATGAATCACATGGTCGATTTCATAGATCATGATACCCTTAATCCTGTTGCCCAAAGTGGTATAAAGAGATCAAAGATTTCCACTTGCTACCATCTTTTTGATTAATTGACTTGCAATACAATCTCCAAGTACTCTCATCGATTTCAGGTATTCTTACAACGTGGTTTATAAAAGTCAGATAAACTATATTGTTGCAGCAAATTTCCTGACACTTTACCATTCTCCGGAATCGAAACTGGAGGCTTCACAAATATCTAGAACCTATTTATCGATAAGCCTGTGTTCCAACAACACATCCCTCAATTAAGCACTATATTCTGCCCGCTGCTTCATCGAAACTTAAGAAACTAAACCTACAGAAACTGCCTGTCGTGTTAATCCAGGTGCTTGACACACAGATAGACCAAATTAAATCCAATTCCGTTTATAGCTTATGTATTATTGATTAAGAAGCATCCAAACATCTCCATAAACTTTTACATTTAAAGAATGGTTTCTATAACGTTCAATGAATACGCCTTTCAAAACACATAGGTACTCGTCCCGTATCACCAAACGGCCCGCGGCACACAATTTAAAAACCTGTTAAATCGAGCATTCACTTCCTTCCTCATTACAAAAGACTGAGAAAGGATAGCAAAGGAAAATAAACATTATTATATCCCACGTGAAACCCGTATTAAAAAATAAAAGAGAAAAAACCGGAACCCAAACACAATTTAAGTGAATAAACAAGAAAGCTTAATAGCAATTTCTTAAGACGCGAAGATATTCAATAATTTACGATGTTATCCGCCAACGTAGTTAAAACCGCATTCTCAATCTACTTTCACGACACAACAGCCCATGTTACACTGGTCTTATCATCCAGAACAAAAGACCCCTATTCTCAAACTTTTCCAACGATCTTCCAGCTCTAGTTATATTGGAGCACGTTCGTATAAAATCGTTTCCATATAACCAGAATAGACAGAGCTCTAATTTTAATCTTCTTGAACCGGTATCCAGGTCAAATTATATTTGTGATTGTTCGTAAGAAATCGTTTCCCGTTCGTTACATGCCACCACTTCACTTTCCACTGTGTTACGGATTATATTCCACTCTGTTACTGACTGTTACTGCGAGTAAACAGTTTATTGCCGCTGGGATTTGGTAGTGAACATATACTTTTTTGACATTTATTTGTGTAGTTTATTAGACTTCAAATTTAGGTCGCGCTAATATGGCTTAGCGATAGGTACATTAAACAAAAAAAGTAGGACAGATTTAGTATTACTTAGGTGTTCGTCAGACAGGCACCTAACACATAAGTCTAAGTAAAAACCTTAAGCAGTAAATTGAAAGTATCTGTTTTTTGTAATATCCTTACTTCCTTACTAATATTATAAATGCAAAAATGAGTTTGTTTATTTGTTACGCTTTCACGCCTAACTGCTCAACCGATCAACATGAAATTTTGTATACACGTTGTCAGGGGTACAGAATAGGACATAGGGTACCTTTCATCCAAAAAAAAGAACTGTTGCAAACCTAACCGTTTTTTTTTTGGTACCCAGGAAAAATGCTTGATGTACTATCCGCCGGCTAGGGGGCGGCACCGGCGGGGTTGCAAACCTAACCTAATACGCGAGCGAAGCCGCGGGTGAAAACTAGTATAAAATAAAATAAATTGTATATTTGAGCGTGCTAATCTCAGAAACTACTAGACTGATTGAAAACAATTTTTTAGTGTTGGGTAGCCTATTTATTGAGAGGAATAACTACATGCTGGAATGCCAGGCAGTGGACAAGTAAGTATAAACATTATCGGAGCAAGCCCAAGGTACATATAAATAATATTTTTAAATAAGCCGCTGTTGAGTCACGTTTATAGAATATGTAACATTGGTCGTTGTAGATTATTATGACATAGATAATGATCAAAGCGGTTAAATGAGAGACAGTAAGGATCCTTACCATCAAAGGTAATAATTGTTATATTAATAATATTGCATACACACGCACCCACGCACAAATACACAAACATTCTTACATAAATACACACACATACGCGCAGGCGCGCGCGCACACACTAATTGTCAAATCCTAGGGAAAAGGAATTATAGGGGCCGTAGCCCAATTGATAAGGCATCAGATTTGGGATCGAGAGGTCGCGGGTTCGAATCCCACCTATTGCACTACCGACGTGAACACGGATCACGTGCATGGTGAAGGTATTTATTTAAACGTAACGCATTTATGATTGAAATTAAATTTTTGAATAGCAATATCATAACCTGTCAATTCTTGAAATGCCAGTCATAATTGGAAACCTATGTATGTGAACAACGATATGCCGCTGCGACTCAATAGCTCAACTCGTACTAGCTTCTTGCATCATATGCAAACATTTTAGCATGCACGTTACAATTAAAAGTTAAAGCCAGTGGTTCTCAAATTTACACGTCGTCATCGACACATGCTATGTGTCGGATGCACTCGATGGCAATTGTCGTCATACAATGGCAGTTGTTGGACGTCGACACGTGTCAATCCGATTGTGGACAATGTTCTACCGATGATAGCTAGCTAGACGGGTGATTTGAGCGAAATTGTTATTTTGTAGAGAATGAATGTAGCGCGCAGTAGTATTATAAGGAACTTTTGTGCAATTCTGTAAAATGTCGTTATCTCGTTGCGAAGTCGGCAGTCAGCATGAGAGTTATGACTGCATGGATGGCGTAGTAATTTAAGTAGTCGCCTCGCTATTGCCACTACGCCGAGTGTTGTGGGTTCGATCCCCACGCGGGACAAATGTTTGTGTAATCCACAAATAGTTATTCCGAGTCTAGGTGGTCTTTGTGTCCGTTGTTTGAATGTTTGTAAAGTTCGCCGCGATACAGGAATTATGCCTGGTGGACGTCGTATTTTATTAACAACAAAAATGAGGAAATGTAGTGCGTAGGAATATTATAAAACACTGCGGTGCAATTGTAAAATTTCACTAAATTTAATAGTTTAGTTTCAAAATCCTCTAAAACACTTTTCACCAAATAATGTTAAATCTCAAAAAAACATTTGTGACATAATATAAATGGTCTGTTTTAGCGGTGTTTGCTGCAAACTGCTACTATTGTGATAGTGGGTTTTGTTGAAAACTATCAGTGCAATGCTATAGAATCAACGAAGGAGCTTCATATTCAATCGGAACATTATTTTTGTTCTGATATCGTTTTGGCGGGTTTTGAAACTAGACTCCTCAATTCACTTTTACTGTTTGAGTTGTTGAGCCTTACTGATTTTAGCGTGAGCTGGCACGACTGGGTAACTGATATCCCTAGGATATCGACGACAAGCTGTAGTATACGTACTGTTACTTATCGTCGATATCCATCATTTCGTTTGGTTTGTGAAAGCACCGCAGGCCCAATCATTCCCTTGGTGCAGGCAAAAGTAGACAAAGGGAATGAATGGGCTTCGGCGCACAGCGAAGAAGATGTAAGAGGGAAACAGAAGTATCTCCGTTCATTCTACTTCTAACTGTTCTATTAAGAGCATAAATTAGAAGTGATCTTACGTCGTTAGTGTATTGGATGGGCACTGAACTCACGACCTCTACGTGTAATTACAAGCCCAATGCCTTACCCTTTAAGATTATTTGCAATGCTATGCAAATATTTTTATGTAGTAACTAGCTTTTGCCCGCGGTTTTAAATGTAGTTTAGGTTGACACATTAGGATTTTAGCCTAACGTAAATTTACCTAGCGGTATGAAATATATTTTACGACCTATTCTCATACCTACCAATTATACTTTAAAATTCATAAAAATTGGTTAAGCCGTTTCATAGCAGTACGACCACAAACACCGTGACACGAGATTTTATATATAAATATATATTTATTTATTTAAACACGTTTATAATATCTTAACAGGCTACCCTAAAACGATATCATAAGCTATTCATAATATAATTAAGATAATAATTATTATTTTACTATTTTACACATTAAATACTATGCATTTAAAACATATTATAATAGCATTGCAATATGTCATATTTAGAAATCGAGAAAACGCTATCAAACTAAAAGATTTCAGCGACTTCTTATTAAACGTCTTTCTGTAAATCGCAGTCTTTATCATTCCTTTCACTGTCAGAACTTTCAGCGAGAAACCTCATCACAAACCGTAAAATCAAATCTTATTTAAAACAGATTTTTCGTTGAAAACTAAAGAAATTTTTCATTCGAAACTTTGCGTTGAAAATAATGATATCATCGTTTTGTAAGTTCCTTAGCTCGAACAAAGAAACGAAATCCTTATAAGATGTACTTTTCTCTCTGTTTGTCTTTCATGAGCTTTTCCAAAAAACGTTTAGAAATAACTGGTAAGGT
The DNA here is from genome assembly GCA_963564715.1 of Catocala sponsa. NCBI lineage: Eukaryota > Metazoa > Arthropoda > Insecta > Lepidoptera > Erebidae > Catocala > Catocala sponsa. The sequence goes on from OY751352.1 coordinate 13,409,937, forward strand.
TACACTGCAGTACTGCTGGTTGCAGTACATTCATAAGGAGATAGCTAAGGGATAAACCTTGGGGCTGACAAAAAAGATCCCACTGGGTCGAAGTGTCGCCGGTCTGTACTGACTGGCCCCCACACACAAGATAAGATAAGATAAGGTTACACTGGTAAGGGCAGTTTCCCTAGTCAACCCTGACGAACCGCATATTTCTATTTATTTATTAAGTGAAAACTTCTTTAGCGGCGTTGTGCACTTTTTTTGTGATGGGTAAAAAAATTTAAACTCTCGTCAAGACACGTGACCTGAACGAAATTTCGTAAGACGGAGGGAGAATTGTCATGTTTGTGTACGATAGCGCAATAAATGAATATTGTATTTTACCACATAAATGATAGTACTTTTATACTGATAATTAAAGCAATTCGTGCAAAATTATTCCCTAACAATTCCAAAATATCAAAAACGCACAACGTTAATATTCAAGTTTTCATTTCTGCCGACACTCCCGGAGTGCAACCCGTTGATTTTTTTTTATATACTGTTACAGCCTAAGCCTTCTCATACTACTAGTATAGTATTATATTATCTGTGCTCATACTAAGAAGAGGCCCGTGCCCAGCAACCGTAAATCCATTTGTGTGTGTAGATATATCTTTCAAAAGATCTATTCAACGACCTAACCAATTTGAATATTTATAAAAGAGCATTGCCATGCGAACACGATTTTCCATTTCGAGAGCACAGTTTTCAGTCTATAATTACACTGGGTATCAATTAGAACGTTGGGTTAATCAGTGCAGTGCGGCCACACTCGAGGCACATATAATGACCGCATACGGTCTCTCTCGGGGTAACGAGGTGTCGGACCTTGTCGAACAATGTTCGAGAGTCGGACAGCGAGGGGTTAAGGGGGTCAGCTATTACCTGATTAGGTAGCGACGGGTTAGCTTGATAGTAGTTGGTTGTGCCGCAATCTCGGGGTATGTGAGACCGCAATGGTATGGTTAGTTGAGGGTTATTTCTTGTATGTATATTGTTAGTTCCGTAAATACGTTGGTTGTGAGTAAATGCGGCTGTGCATAGCGTCTCTGGTTTGGTATCCGGGTCAGTCAAAGTGTTATTGGGTATGTGTCGAAATATTTTCTGTAATATGTAGAGCTCTATAGTCGGAACTAGCCTCGCCCTCTATTACATAGAAGCTATAAACTATAGGGGGTGAAATGTGGATCTGTCTCTCTGCCTGTCTTTATATATTTGTAATTACAAGCCAAAGATTTAGATTATAGATGCGCTCTACTAAGTGAACGTAAGTATGAAAATACTGCTTTCTTGTTTTATCATGGAAGCAATATTTTTATACTAACCACAGTTTATTGTTGACACCACAGCTACTTACTTAACTCGAAATGGAAGTTACAGTCAATGAAGAAAGATAGCTATTAGCAACGTGCCTAGTAGTGCGGGTTTGTTTTACGTTAACGCGATCGACACTTTTATGACGTTCGGCGCTTCGATTGGCCCACTCCACGCCAAAAAACGCGTTAGCGTAAAAACAACTCGCACTAGGCACTCTATTCTATTTTACAGTTTATTTACTTGCTATCAAAGTCAAGAACTTATTTATATACTATACGGTAGTACCGTATAGTATGTACCAGTAACCTACTGTTTTGAGAATTACCATTTTTACCAATGAGAATACGTCCATAATTTATTTCTGTTCACTACTACGATTACATACGGTCACCTTTGTGGACTTACGCTGACATCGAGCAATGCCAACATAATATCTGAATTATAAATATAATATCAGTAGCTGAGTGTCGCAAGAAAGCTGCATGTTAAACATAAGTATATCTTCGCACAAAGCACTTCGCATAATAACAATCGAACAAAATTATAAAAAAAAAATTTACTATTACTAACATGAAGTAACCTACTTTTACGCGAATAGTAAAATGAAATGTGAAAACTCACACTTCTTAGTGTGGACACTATTCGTGTGATCTAGTCCGGTGACATCTACGATTTAAAGCTTTGCTACTTCTAATTTGAATCGACAATTAGCAATAAAATTATATCCATTTTGGTTATCTTATGGTAATATAAGCACATTTATTACCTCAAGTTGCCGTATTATCTCAAAATATATCAATACACACACAAGTACCTATATAAGAAAGACACATCGGTTCACAAGTAGCGGCTGCTATATTGCCGTCCGAAATCGTCAGATTCTGTTTGATCGACGTCGGAATGTCCCCCGCAGTCATTGTGATGCATTGGATCGTAGCACGCACTTATTTGATCTGTATTATGTTGTCCTTCGTTCGGTAGGAATGTGTAAATCTTTGACGGTATAGGGTATTACGTATTGATGTAGTGATTTTATTAAGCAGACTGTCCCTACGTCCACATAGTTGATTGTATTTAAACGTATAAAATGAACGGAAACAAAATATGGAGGTATGCTTACCGCAAAAGGAAGGCACTAAGGAGACTACACAAAGTAGAGAGGGCTATAGTAACGTATAATAGGTATGATGACATAGTTGCAAATAAATTATTCTAATTAGTCCGTCTTTGATATTAGCGAAAAATATTAGACACCTATTTTTTGTTTTAACAAAACAATAAAAATTGCCTAAAATATAACACATTAGGGTCAGCGCCGACGCACGGAGTGGCGGCGAAGAGACTAATTCAGTAACAATTTAAATTCAACCTAAAGTGCTTCAGAATACGACTGTATTTGGTACAACGAAATAAAATGACAGCGAGCGACTCAAAGCGCGGTCATTTTATTTCGTTGTACCAAATTTTACAAAACTTGCAAGGGGCAAGTGACGTTAAACTTTTGTAAAATTTGTACCTTAAAGTGACTTAACACGAAATTTAAATGTGTTGTGTCTTCGATGGTATTAGTTTCTAAGACAAAAGAAAAATACGAGTCCAATATTATTTGCTAATCTAAAAGACGAACTAAAATCTTTTTAAAGTCATGATGCCTATTATATCAATGGGCTTGTAGCGCTGCGGTAGTGAAGGCGACTGTTGTACATGAGGTCTAGAGTTCCAATTCAGGATTAACAAAAAATTTGACTGCACAAATGGCGTAGTGGTTTAGGTGGTCATCCCGCCACTGCCACTGCGTCGAGTGCTGTCGGTTCGATCCTCACACGGGACAAAAATATATGTGATTCACAAATAGTTGTAGAGTCTGGGTGTCTTTTGTGTGCGTTGTTTAAATGTTTGTGTCCCTCGATATATAGGATTTATTCTTAGAGCGAGAATTGTCTTTTTTAATAATAAAAATAAAGATATTGATATAAAAAATTCTTAAAAACAGCACGGGGTCTGGAACTGTAAATCGCAATAGGCTCGTCTACTATTCCATTGGACTTATAATTATAGCTGATGTAGTATGGGTGACAGGGGACACTTCGTGATATTGACGTGAGATTATAATTTTTACGCAATCGAATACGCTATGAATATTTCGATTCAACCGCTGGAGGACGTTTAGAACCATTTTCAGTTCCAGCACTCTCAACAGCCAAGCCAGGCTGGAACCAATTCATCCAGCAAGCGTATACGAAACTGGCCAGTTTATTTAATATAAATAACGTTTAAAATCGCATTTACCGGGCTTGACAGCATTGATAGCACTAAAAACCAATTGATTTCTGCCACGCTCTTCTATTCGTATTCTTGTAATCGATATATGCCTGAAAGTCTGTAGTACAGGGACCGGCCTTGTTTGTTTTAAATAAAATGTGTTTCCTTGCTTATGAATAATCACAGATGGCATAACATACAGTACGCTTCGGCCTCACACATCTGAAATAACATGCGAGGCGTTAAAAGAATCGCAATATTCGAATCTCTGATAAATATCGTTTATTCGATTATGATTCGAATTATAATCAGGGGAACAATTTCGAATTACTAAACATTCGAATGCGAGATCATACAATTTACGAATATTCAAATCATATTTTACTAGCAATAACACGTCACTATAACATACTACAACAATATATTAGGTACGTAAATTATTTACAACATTTCCTCATGTACATTACAGTATCCATTTTGCTCTAAAGCCTTCACACGGTTATGTCGTGTGTATTCTCCGAGGCCGGATATCCGGCCCGGTCGGAACCGAACCCGTAACCGTCCAATCTACAAGACGATGGCCGTCCGGCCATTGTGACTGAGTAGCCATGGCGATATCAACATTTTTAGGAGCTATTCAAATCTAAATGGATTGTGTTGTTGTCAAAGGAAGTTTGTAACAAATGGCGCAATAAATGTAATATCTTTGCAATCATTGCTTCTGTGCCGCTGTGATGTGAGTGTGCGTTTATGTTTGCCAACGTGAGGGACCAGGTTCAATTTCAGAGTCAAGCAACGTGTTAATTGCGGTTTTCTGTTAGACTATCCTCAATAGCAGATTTTAATTGCCACTGTTTGTTGTGGGTTCGATCTCTGATACGGGACAAAAATTTGCGTGATACACAAATATATACCTCGTCCTGAATGGGAGTTTTTTATGTATCCCTTGTTTAGGTGTTTTTAGAATCCTTTAAGACACAGGGCTTCTGCATGATGTGAGGAAGGCTAAAAAATATCTGAATCACAAGTATGTAAATAAAAGTCTGTCTTGATGGCACAGCGGCAGCGAATACGAGTGCTGTGTACCGTCCTCGGTTTGATTCCTGGTCTAAGTGTTATAACAATAAAAGCTCGGTGTCTGCCATTGTATCCTTAGATCGGCAGTCAGCTCGACCCTATTACTTAGAACCCAACACCTTAGCTTAATGAGTATATACTACATTTCTGCCTACCCTATAAGCGTGAGACTATATGTGTACTATGTCTAAAACTTCAAATACATTAACACGCGTATACAATAACAGTTTGGCTCGCATCGTCAGCACCCACTGCACTATATGTAACCAGCCTTCAATATCTCTATTGTAGGGTTACACTGCATTCAACTAAACTATTTCTAAAAATCCTAACTAATATTATAAAAACGAAAATGAGTTTGTTTGTTACCTTTTCATGCCTAAACCACTGAACCGATCATCCTGAAATTTTGCATATACGTTGACAGGTGTACAGAAACGGACATAGGCTACCTTTCATCCCGAAAAAAATACTGTTTCCGAGGAAAACAATAATAACGTTCTTATGATAATAGATGGTGCCACGTGTCTTTCGAATCATGATTGAATTATATTATTACAAGCAGAGTACAACCCGAATTGATTGTCAAATTCTAAATTAACGCGAGCGAAGCTGCGGGCAAAAGCTAGTAATCTATATTAATAACAATTGCGATTTAAATATTAAGCCTCTTTGTATAAATAAAATCAATAACATTGTGGTTTTCATACTAAATATTTCATCAATATTTTTTAACGGTTAATTCAAAGACGAAATTTATTTTTTCATGAATATTTATATTTGCTCATATTTAGACCACTATGGTTTGACATCATGTAATGATACCAAATTAGAACAACGAATACAGTCAACCACTAAGCGACATACCTAACTTTAAACACAAAATGTATAAAATGATATTGATAATAATTTAATAATATATATTATGAATAATTTATATTGATTATAGTGTATTCTCGAACACAAATAAATTTTTTAAATGTCAATTGCATTTTAAACAGAAGACACGAAATTAGTTGTAAGGTATAAACGGCAATTCATAAGTAAAGACCCAATTTAATAAAACAAAGGAGTATGAGTGTTTTTTTTTTCTCTGTTAGAACGCGCTAGTATCTGGTACTACTAGTTGAATTAAAAATCTTCATTCCTTTGATAGCTCAATGCTTGAGAAAGGTTAAAGTCTATGTATAATCATGGTACAAATAATGGGAGCATAGCAGTAATCACATACGTAGGGGAAACTTCAGAGATAAACTATTATGAAAGAAAGTAACCTGCTGCAAAACAGAAACTTGCCAAAATTGGGTCTGCTTTGTGTTTTAACGATTTAAAGTACTCTAAGTAACAATCTATACAAATAAATAAAATTGAAGTGTCTGTTTGTAATGTCAAAATAACAGCTTTTTATCTAATGCATATGAAAGTATATAAGGTACTTATACGAAAACATTTATTTTAAAAATTTTTGTCTGTCTGTCTATTTGTTCCGGCTAATCTCCGAAACAGCTGAACCGATTTTGACGTGACTTTCACTGGCAGATAGCTGATGTTATAAGAAGTAACTTAGACTACTTTGATTTTAGAAAAAAATTGGGTTCAGCGGAGACAAACACTTTTTAGTTAAAATCTACGCGGACGAAGTCGCAGGTAACAGCTACTTACTTATAAAATTATACTGCTGGATATCACTAGTATCGTTAACGACCAAAACTAGGCATCCAAAATGTCTATTGGCTCAAAGAAAACATTATAAAAAAATAAACTTGATTTTGCCCACAGCTTCGCTCACGTAAATGTAGATCAGGTTAGATTAGTAACAGTATTTTTTTTCTGAATGAAAGGTACTCTATGGCCTTTTCTGTTACCCTGACAACATGTGTGCGAAATTCACGATGATCAGTCGAGTAGTTAAATCATAACAAACAAACTTACATTCGCATATATAATATTAGTTAGGATTACATGTATTGTAAAAAACTAGCTGTGTTGAAATGACATAGGTTTGGTTGCTCTGGGAGTTTCTACTATTTGACAGCCCTATTTTTCAATGCCGTCCCAGCTGTAAGGCAGTGGCCCGACCGCCAACGATGAACGAGAAACGAGTAAAACTAGAAACTATAAACGAGTTGACGATCAGCGGGAAGCGAGTGTGTAGTTTCGATAGTTTTGTCGCCGGGCTATAAACGAGTGTGCAAGTGCGACGAGCGATTACTCGCTCAGTCCTGTGCAAACCTGCGTGCGGCGACGAGCGAACATCGCTGAACGAGTATCACTGAGCGAGTTTATTTTTGAAAGCTCTTGTCGCTCAGCGACAAAACTAGTAAAGCGAGTCGTCGCCGGCAGTGTGAACAGTCAAGCGAGCAACTTTTAATATATGCATCTCTTTCGTTTACACGGAATGTATATTATTTGTGCTTTTCTTAAGAGAGAAAATCGCCGATAGTTAGTCGTTTTCTCGCCGGCGGTCGGACCACTGCATAATGTCGTGAAGCTGTTCGTAGCATTTCGCACCAACAACACAATATTTTCGTAAAGCAATTATCGCCGCGGGGAACACAGTGGACAGTTTTTTTAACTGGTAACATTCACAACTTCGATTTAGACTCCGTTTTTATTAGGATCTCTATGATAACTGCTTTGAATATAGATATACATATGTGTTCTAGAATTTACCAAGCACTTTAATGTACTTATTTGCCTCAGTGGCGCAGTGATAGTGAATTTGACTGCTGACGGGACAGGACGTATCTGGTTCGAGCAAAGTCTTATTGGATAGTGGAATCTGACAAGAAATTTTCAGTTGCATCACGAGTCTGGAACTATGTGCAGTAAAAGACAATAAGCTCACCTCCAATTACGAGGAATCTGACAGTATTGTGTAACGGAATGTAGGTTTAGTAAAACTCTACCAACCCCTTCCAGAATTTAAGTGCCAGACTGTGTATATGAGATATCTGTAACACAAATCATTTGTGTTACAGATATCTCCAAGCACTATAAAATAGTACTTTCAAACAATCTCTTTACCCGTGTGGCGTAAATATGAGCTTTTATTTACGGTCAACCATGCAATTTCGAGTTCAGTTCTCAGATCGGTCTAAATAACAGCGGTTTACATACAAAGTTGCCACTTTATATGAAGAAATCGGTAACGTTTTGGTTTTCATACGTCAGCTATATCATCAATATTTTTTTAATGGCGAATTCTGTTTAGTTTGTCATGTAAAATTGCTTGTATTTAGGCAACTATGGTTTGTCTTAAGGCGATTATCACACGGCACCGCGCACCGCCGCGGAGGGCGGTAGCGGTAAAGCGGAAGAGCACCGCTCGACCGCGCGGTCAGGCGGTGTACGTGTATTAAGCATCAACGGATTTAGTAGAGGCCAATGCGACATGAGATCCTCTTCACCGCCTACCGCAGCGGTGCGCGATGCCGTGTGTTAATCGCCTGAATTAACAAACGTTGTTTGTTAGTATCTGCTAGATTATTAATAAAATAAACCTCTAGCTACCCCTTGGGGACATAGAGGTACATGCGTGAGTCTATATTATATAGTTATTCTGTCTATCTGGTTATATAATGGTATTGATATCGAGTTAGTGCGGATTGGACCCTGTTAGTGTTGGCACGATCCTTGTTTGTGCTTTTAGAGTGCGATAATAACGACACACACGTTGTCTAACCGCTGGGACTACTCTTGCCAATAACCGATCTGCATACATACATAAATGCACGCCTATTCACCCCGAAATGGTAGGCAGAAATGCCTTACACCCACATTTACTCAGCAATGCTTTAGAACCTTCGTCATAAAAGGTACGACTTTATTCAAATTCATATAGCTTATAGCGAATATAGGTTGATACAGTTGGTGTCTAAATATTTGTTCTATATAGAACAAATATTTAGTGCAGTTATATTCGCTATTTGGCAGGCAATATTCATCACATTTTATTACTTTTATATTTAATTTTTAAACATTATACTTACACTTTACTAGATTTTTGGCGTAGCTTGGCTTACGTAAAAGTAGGTTAAGTTAGCATAGTAACAGTATTTTTTTTTGGATAAAAGGTACCCTATGTCCTTTTCTGTACTCCTGACGACGTGTATGCGACATTTCATGATTATCGGTTAAGTAGTTAAGGCGTGAAAGCGTAACAAACAACAAACAAAAAAACTCCATTTGCATTTATAATATACTAGTTTTCACCCGCAGCTTCGCTCGCGTAAATGTAGGTTAGGTTAGGTTAGGTTTGCAACAGTTATTTTTTCTGGATGAAAGGTACCTTATGTCCTATTCTGTACCCCTGACAACGTGTATGCAAAATTTCATGTTGATCGGTCATATAATTAAGGCGTGAAATTGAAACAAACAAACTTCATTCGCATTTATAATATGTATATCTCTTAGGATTAGGATAGGATTATTAATTTAGGTATATATAACAATACAAGAACCAATGATTCTAGCAACATTCGAACAGATGTCTCTGAAAATAGTGTTAATTGAATACTTACCTTGATAGAAATCATATAAACCACGTATATAAACTGTCCCAAAGTGAGATACGGGTGTCTACTCAGTCTCAGAAGGGTCAGGTCATAGTCCTCCACGCTGACCTAGTGCGGGTTGGCAGACTTTACATATATTCAAAAACATTATATACACCTCAGACATGCAGATTTTCTCACGATGTTTTCCTTCAACATTAAAGCAAGCGATAATTAACTATTTAATACGCATATAACTTCGAAATCTTAATCGTGTATATTGGTTGGTCCTTGGAATCGAATCATCGATCAATCAGACGGTCGCTTACAAGACTATTGCTGCTTTATTTGCTTCATATATTAATAATAATAATATTCTACGACATACACACAACACCATCTGGCCGAAACTAAGCAGAACTTCTACTATAGGCACTAGACAATGGATAAACATACATATATACTTTTTTTTTGTAAATACATACATATTATACATAGAAACACCCAGACCAAGACAAACATCCATGTTCATGCACACAAATGTTTGACTTGTGCGGGAATCGAACCCGCGACCTGAGGCGTGGCAGTCGGTTACACTAACCACCACGCCACCGAGGCCATATTACTTAGTTAGACACCCCCGTGCCTCGGAAAGCACGTCACTGCACCTGATCTCTCTTCGGTCGTGTCGGATTACCGTCCCATCGGATAATGAGAGTTAGGGAACAGAGAGTGAACTTGTGTTTGCGCACACACTTGTGTACTATAATATCTCCTGCGCAGTTGGCCAGTCTCCGTTAAGACTGGCCGGCGTGGCCGAAATTCGGTCTGGAGGACTTTATTATATTACTTAGTAAATAAAAAATCCTTTGGATGCTCTATCTCTAAATATCTTAACATATAGACTCACCCTTGAACATTACCAAAGGGGAGTGAAGTATAGGCATTAAACTTAAAATAATGTTCTTATTATTTTATAATCTTTGCAACTATTGTGCAACACTAATATATTCCAATTTTTATTTAATATTACCTATGACGTAAATCGAATATGCTAAGACAGCACATACCTAACTTACCTGTATTGTTTTATGTGATTTTATGGTTTATTCAATAAACGAGGACTCAATAACGAGCATGTGTTTTAATGATATCGCAACATATTTCAGGCGGTAGAGCACAGATATACCTACATTTCGCCAGCTTACGTAGCTGTGTTTTTATACATAGATCCTACGTAATAGGCGAGCCACCTTCTTCAATGTCTAGTGGAAATACATAAAAAATAATTAAAAATTAAATGTGCAAACAATACACAAACGGACAAATGTATGTGCGCTCGACACTTGACTCATTAACGAGTCAAGTGTGCAGCGGACATACATTTGTCGTTTTTTTTTTTATTATGATGACTCATTTTTGCGGACAGCGTATGTCCGCTCGACACTTGACGGGTTAAACTTTTTTTTTTTTTTTTTTTTGCTCGTCAAAATGACCACACTCCACCTGATGGTAAGCAGTCGTGTGGTCTAAGAGCAGTGGCTTCCACATCGCCCCCACAGTAGCCGAGGCGATGTTGAGGTCTCTACTTTGACGGCCTGAGAAGATGCTTTTTCACGCCCCGCTTAAAGAACCCAGGATTGAAGGAAGAAGGAAACACGTGCCTTGGCAGAGAATTCCATGCCTTGGTCGTTCGGCAGAGATATGAGGACCCAAACTTGTTGGTACGCGCTCTAGTCGACTTTACTGTGTAAGGATGGCATCTGAGCCCAGCACGCGTTGTTCTGGATAGGAAAGGGGAGGGCGGGATAAGGTGGAATAACTCTTCAGAGCACTCCCCGTGGTATATTCTGTAGAAACATGCCAATGAGGCAATGTCTCTACGGAGTTGCAGAGGTTCCAGTGAACTCGTGACCTCTGGATCTCCGATGATACGGACAGCCCGCCGCTGTAACCGGTCGAGAGCGTCCAGCAAGTACTGCGCGGAGCCATCCCAAAGATGAGAACAGTACTCCACGCAAGGGCGCACTTGTGCCTTATACAATAGGCACAGTTGCCCAGGCGCGAAGAACCGCCTCACCCTGTTCAGAATTCCGAGTTTTCGCGAAGCTTGCTTAATGACGCTCTCGATATAGGTTTTCTGATTAAGGGAGCGGCAAAGATCCATACTTAAGATGGAGAGACTGTCACGTATCACCAGTGGAGTGTTCTTCAGAGAAGGGAGGGAAAGGAACGGAGACTTTTTTGTAGAGAACGCGCATGCCTGGGTCTTCTTGGCGTTGAACTCGACCAAGTTCTTGGCACCCCATTCATAGATGCGGTCCAAGGTCCGGTCAAGTTCAACGACAAGATTCTGCCTTTTCCCCTCAACTTCAGCCTGTTTGGGCCCAGGATGTCCGAGATATCGCCCATGCACGGTACTGTCGTCCGCATAACAATGTATGTTGCCGAGATTCAACATATCATTGATATGCAGAAGAAAGAGCGTAGGGGATAAGACAGAACCTTGAGGCACTCCTGCATTGACCTGCATAAATTTGGAAGCGCGACCGTCGCAAAGGACCCGAATACGACGCTTCTGCAGGAAACTTGCAATCCAGGTGCACAGTTGAGGGGGCAAGCCATAGGCCGGAAGCTTGGAAAGAAGAGACCGGTGCCAGACTCTGTCGAAAGCTTTGGCTATGTCAAGGCTGATAGCCAAAGACTCGCCGTGCTTGTCCATAGCCTCACCCCAGAGGTGCGTGACGAACGCTAGAAGATCACCCGTTGATCGTTTAGACCGAAAGCCGTATTGGCGATCATTGATCAACGATTGATCCTCCAGGTAGCGGACAATTTGGGTGTTTATAATCCGCTCGAACACCTTGGAAAGCACCGAGGTGATAGCTATGGGTCGATAATTGCTTGGCTCGGAACGGTCCCCCTTTTTGGGAATCGGTTGAACGTTCGCTTCCTTCCAAGCCTCAGGCACAATGCCTGCGACGTAAGACGTCCGGTATAGGCGCGTAAGTGTGGGAGACAACTCCGCTGCACATTTTTTAAGAACCACAGCTGGGATGCCGTCAGGTCCACTGGCTTTCCGAACATCGAGAGACTGCAGTATCGCACGAACGGTTCGTTGCCTGATACATATATCAGGCATGGTGTAGCCGCAGTTGGCAATGTTAGGCGGCTGCGAACCGCAGTCATCGATTCGGGAGTTGGCCGCAAAGAGATTTGCAAGCAGATCTGCTTTCTCCTGCGGCCGATGAGCCAGTGATCCATTCGGATACCTCAGAGGGGGCAGCATGGTCTGGCAGAAGTTGGACTGCACGGCTTTGGCCAGGCGCCAATAGCTACGACTGCCCGTAGGATGCGCCATTAGTTCCTGGCCGAACCGTGCGACGCGCTGGGCATCCGCTCTTAAGTATGCCCTCTTGCAGACCTTTGTGGCTTGGTTGAACGCTGCCTTCAGGTGATCCACGTTAGGGTCGTGGAGAGTGCGAGCCCTGGTCCAAGCGCGATACGCCGTCTGTTTGCGTTCAACAGCATCGGCACATTCACGCCCGAACCAGGGCCTTTTCCTGCCGCCGCTCGTGACATCACTGTATGGAATATAATATTCCATACCCAGGATGATTTCACCAGCGACAGCAGTAGCGCTCTCTGATGGATCCCTGTTCTCAAAGCAGCGTTGAGCCCAAGGGATGGATGCGAAGTATTCCCGCATTCCATCCCAGTCTGCCGACGAGTAGTGCCACAGTCGTCGTCTTGCCTCCTCGGGTCGTGGGGGCGTAACAACAACAGCTGTGGCACAAACCAGACAGTGGTCTGAGGTGCCCAAAGGAGCACGAATCGACACACTGTACCGGTTCGGGTTACTCGTCAGCAGCAGATCGAGCAGAGAGGGCGCCTGACCTGCAATATCTGGTATCCGGGTGGGCTGGAGTACCAGTTGAGACAGGTCATGCGTGAGAGCGAACGCATGGGCAGTTCGTCCCGCGTGGTCTGTTTTGGGAGAACCCAACCAGGTCTCATGGTGGGCATTGAAATCTCCCAAGAACACCAACTCAGCGTTCGGAAACCGCTCCAGCGCGTCGTCTGCCGCCTGACTCAGGTAATTGAAGAGTCGAGTTGTCTCAGCGTCTCCTGAATGGGATCGGTAGAGGCACATGTAGATTTGGCTGAAAGAGCCATGATCTACGTGTACCCAAAGGACAGAGAAGGAAGGGTCCTCTAGGCATTGTAGACGGCGACAGCAAATATCCGCCCTAACAAACAAGCATACCCCGGCTTTCGCGAGGAAACACTCCTCTAGCACGTAGCCGGGATATTGCAGGTAGTTCGTGTCTGCAGGACGGCGTATTTGTGTCTCCGTTAGAAAAAGCATTGCCGGCCGAGCCGTCTCCAGGTGGTGATGGACGGCATTAAGGTTAGCGTGGAGTCCTCTGATGTTAATAAACTCCACGACACAGGAAGCAGCAGTGGGGTTACGGTGATTGGCTGCTGTTGAACGACAATGCTTTGTTCGTACTGCCATAGAGTGAAAGGAAGGGGAAGCGTGAAAAAAAGAGGCGGCTATTCTCGCAGCAAAGTGGGGCAAGGCGCAGAGCAAGTTTTGTCATATAACTGTATGGTATGGCGATAGCCGATCCGACGGACGGAAGGACCCCCGTACCCTCCCGAAAGTGGTCGCCGGGACCCACCCTCCGGTCACCATCCGGCACGACGAGCCACCTCGAGATTATGCGCGGCATGATAAGGCAGCCAACCTAGTTGGTTAGACTCGGTTGGGCCTCTGGACTATACCGCGGGCGGCCAGCAGAGCACCGTTTCTACGGCTCTCCCTGGCCGCCGGGTCGACTCGCGCCACCCACACAATGACTCTACGGATACTCTGCAGGTCCCTCATAAGCTGCGAGAATCGTCACCTCATGCTTAGGCCTCCGGCGCTCTCATTTACCGAACGAAACACAGCAGTGAAACACTGTTGTTTCACGTCGATTTTCTGTGAGATACCCTTCCCCGTACTTCCCCGGTCGAGCCGGCCCATTCCTGCTGTAACCAGCTTGGCTCTACTACCTTACAAACCACTAGATTTAAGTGATTGCCTCGGTAGCGAGGTAGTAGTACCAAAGAGTGTTGTGGGTTCGATTCCTACCCGGGACCAAAATTTGTGTCATCCATAAATAGTTTTCCAAGCCTGGGTGTTGTTTGTGTCCGTTATTTGAAAGTCATCCGTCACACAGTAAATGATTAAAGAAGAAGTAGGTAAGCAGTCAATAACCCGGCTGATGGTCACCGAACCGAGAACAATAGTGCTGAAGATGAGATAAAAGGAAGGGAATGGGAGGTATATTAGCCATCGAAACTCATATATTTGGCAACAGCAGACTCTTAGATCTACATACTGTAAAGAAGAGATACCAAAAAAATCAATGGGTTGCACTCCGGGAGTACCGGCAGAAGTGAAAACTTGAATATTAATGTTGTGCATTTTTGATATTTTGGAATGGTTAGCGAATAATTTTGCACGAATTGCTTTAATTATCAGTATAAAAGTACTATCATTTATGTGGTAAAATACAATATTCATTTATTGCGCTATCGTACACAAACATGACAATTCTCCCTCCATCTTACGAATTTTCGATCAGGTCACGTGTCCTGACGGGAGTTTAACATTTTTTACCCACTCGAAAAAAGTGCACAACGTCGCTAAAGAAGTTTTCACTTCAAAAAACGAATATGACGCAGTATAGAATCATCTTACAGAAAAACTCAAAAACACTACCCCCGATCGGTAATCGAATCCAAAACCTCACAATCACACGCAAACACAACCACCAAACCAAAATTACTTACAAAACACTACATATTAAAAGAAATAAATCTAAAAATTCACATTACACATGATTCTCCTGTCACTCAGCAACATTCAGTAACTTTATTTTCGTATCAGATAAATAGACAGGCGAGTGATTCGATTCAGCTCACTTCGGTACAATAAAACGCGGCGGTAATATGGCAGTAGACGGAGATGTAAATGATCTATGGCGAAATAAACTGACTGTTTTGTGCTGTTAAATGAATGAATGGACAAACGTATAAACACACTTTTATGGGTGTAATGTTAGTTATTTAGACTAGGACTCACTACAAGTGATAAGCGTACGTAACAATGTGATTGATGTTATAAAGATAAATCAGAAATCCATAGTCTGTGCCTATGACTATGTTATTTAGACTACAGCGTGCGTAAGGAATGTGAAAGAAACTAAGAAGATTTATATCAGACACAATCTATGCCTATCTCTACACTCTCTACAGCAAGCACACGTGAGGATATGTATGTATATTATTAACCTATTGAGTCGCACTGGCACACCGGTGACCGAACTCAATAGGTTTTTAATTATGTCTGGTTTTTCAAGACTTGACATTTTAGAACTGCCTCATTAGTCAGTTTGCAAAATTTTATAAGTTTATTGATTAACTCAAAGTTACAGGTATTTCAAGTTCGATTAAAGTTAGTTGTTCAGTTTTAGAGAGAATAGGGAATTGATCTCATGAGTTCACGTAAGCAGCATAACTAATAATAATAATTGACAGATGGAATAGCTAGCTTGACGGAAGACCGCGGCACTGCGTTACAGATGCATAGTAGATGTTCTCGAGATCGATCTTAAAGCAAGCACTTTTAACTGATCTAGGTTATACAGTTATTTATTATTTGCTTTAATATCAAGAAAAACATCGTAAACAAACCTACATGTCTGAGAATTTCTTCATTATACTCTAGAAGATGTATCAAGCCTACCAATCCACAATGGTCCAGAGTGGTGAATAATCCTCTGCATACTCAGAAAAGTCACCTGTCTAGCAGTGATACATTATATCCACAATTATTTTTGTATCTTGTGGTTTGATTTTAAAAGCAATCCAGACCGATTTGTTAACGCAATCGCGTTTTACATCGGAATATCACAGTTCAGAGCTACACTAAACTTGCTCTATAGCGTCGGTTGCCAAAGTTATTTAGTATTCTATCGATGTGTGTGTGTGTGTATATGTGAGGATTTAGCGGCTCGGTGGGTGACGAGTTGGCGCGACAATGGCAGTCATGCGCCAACGCCACTATAGAAACTATGCAGTGGGTAAACTGTGTGATGCCTTTAGCATTAGTTATCCTATCCTAATTAATATTATAAATGCGAAAATGAGTTTGTTTGTTTGTTACTCTTTCACGCCTTAACTACTCAACCGATCAACATAAAATTTTGCATACACGTTGTTAGGGGTACAGAATAGGACATAGAGTACCTTTTATCCAGAAAAAATAACTGTTGCAAAGCTAACCTTTCTTTTTTTTTTTTGGTACCCAGGAAAAATGCTTGATTCACTATCCGCCGGCTAGGGGACGGCACCGGCGGGGCGTGTGGGACTCCCCAAACTGGTATACCCACTAAAAAACCTGGGGTGTTCCCTCTCTCACCCAATGGAGGGGCCTGTTGGGAGCTCTTAAAAGAATTGAGTCATCCATAGCAGGCCCCCCCGCGTGGGTGCGGGCCGGGTCAAACGGACCCGACCACCTCTCGTCCCCAGGGGAGAGCCTCACCGCTCTCCCCTTTCGACATTGGAAGGCGCGCGGGAACACCGCGCGCGCCCTCTCGGGGTTCTTAATTTGTGGGTGGCAGGCCCCCCTGAGCCTTGCCACCCGGAACCCTTACGTGGGGGGCAAGAGAGCGACATAAGCGCGTCTCCTGCGCCCCCTCCTCCGGCGGCGGACTTCCGGGGTGTAAGGATCTTCCTCACGCCCCCGCTCCGCCGCCTCCTTCTGCGAGATGACAGATTCGCAGAAGGACCTCATTGCGCCCCAGCACCTGTCGTCGCCGACCATCTTGGATACGACGGTCGGCAACGAGAGGTCGGGGCCAATCGTAGCGACCAGGGCACAGCGCTCCGCGGCCCACGCCGGGCACTCCTCCAGCGTGTGCTGCGCCGTGTCCCGGTCACACTCCTCACAATGGTGACACCTGGTTGTAGGCTCCCTACCGGCTATCTTGCAGAGGTACTCTCCGAAACAGCCGTGTCCAGAGAGCACCTGAGTAAGCCGGTAGGTGAGCGGTCCGCGCCGTCTGTACGTCCACTGTTTTAGTACCGGACGGACAGCCTCGACGGTCCTCACCCCGTAGCGGGGCTGGGCCAGTCTAATTTCCCACTTTGCCTTGAGGACCAGTCGAGCCTGGGACCTTCGCGTTTCCACCTCCCTATACGTGGGTTCTTCACCCTGGAGCCGGAGGTCAGCGCGCCAGTAATACACTGACGCTTGGACCTCCGCCTCCAAATCCCAGGGCGGCGATGCCGCCAAAACGCACGCCGCCTCAAAGGAGACGGTGCGGTACGCCCGTGACACCCTGATCGCCATCGCCCTCTGAGGTCTCCTGAGGAGGGCGACGTTTCGGCGATCAAGGGCGTCGGCCCAAATGGGCGCCCCATAAAGGGCCATCGACCGCAGCACCCCCAAATAGAGGCGGCGGCAGACAACACTGGGCCCCCCGATATTCGGCAGCAGAGAGCTAAGCGCTCCCGCCGCCGACATCAGCCGGGGGGCCAAGCGACTAAAATGGACGCGAAAGTTCCAGCGGCCGTCGAGGTGGAGCCCCAAGTATTTCATGCTCGATTCCACCCCGATGCGGACCCCTCCAACGATGATGTGGGCATCGGGAGGCGGCGCCCGCCGAGGCCCGTGAAATAACAGGGCCTCGGACTTTTCCAGCGCCACCTCCAGTCCCAACATCCTAATCCTGCCGACAACCAGGGCCACCCCGGCCGTGGCAAGACGGGCAGCTGCCCCGTAATCCTCTCCCCGGGCCGTAACCAGCGTGTCGTCGGCGTAACAAGTAACGCCGATACCCGGGGGCAGGGCGCCCCGCAGAACCCAGTCGTAGCCGACGTTCCACAGGATAGGTCCGAGAACCGAACCCTGCGGAACACCGCACGACATCTCCCTCCGGAACGTCTCTCCGTTCCGCCCCACACAGAACACACTCCTCTGGTGCAGGTAGTCCCCGACTATTCGGCGCAGATAGGGAGGCACCCCATGAAATCGGAGCGCCTCCCTAATAGTCGCCCACGGCAGGGTATTGAAAGCGTTGGCGATGTCCAAGGACACCGCCAATACCACCCCGCGCGAGGCGACCGTCTCTTCCGAGAGGGCCTTGACGCGACTGATCGCGTCAATCGTCGATCGCCCCTCCCGGAAACCGAACTGGTGTTCGGACAAGTCGGGGCCCACCCGCACCAGGTGCTTGGAGAGGCGGGCAACCACTACGCGCTCGAAGAGCTTGCCCACCTCATCCAACAGCACTATGGGGCGGTACGCGGAGGGAGAATCCGTGGGGCGGCCCTCCTTTCTCAGGAGGACCAGCTTACCCGTCTTCCACATGGAAGGGAACCGTCCCGACTCCAAACAGGTGCTGAACAGCCTGAGGAGCCGGTCCCCTAGGGCGTCGAAGGCCAAAACCCAGGCGCGGGCAGGAATTCCGTCCGGCCCCGGGGCGGTGTTTTTGCTCCGAAGCCGCAACATTGCCGCGCCGAGCTCCGCCATGGTAACTTCTGGCGCCCCGGCATCGGTACCGTCCTCCTCAATTTCGGGCGGCGCCATTTCGGGAGGCGAGTGCTCCGCTCTCGAAGGAAAGAGAGCGGAGACCACCTCCTCTAAATGCCGGGGCTGAAGACTCTCGGTGACCGGCGGGGCCCAGGGGCGCAACTTGCCCCTGACCGCCTTATACGGACGGCCCCACGGATCTGCCTCGAGAGTCCCCAGGAACTCTTCCCATCTTTGGGTTTTGGCCTCGCTGATGGCGGACTGCAGGGCGTACTTCCGCTGTTTGTACGCATCCCGCAGCCGTGCCTCCACGGTCGGGTCACGGTACCGCCTGCGTCGGCGGTACCTAGTGTACTGGCGACGCGCCGCAATGCACGCGGCGCGTTTCTGACTGATGTCGTCAGACCACCAGTACACCTGACGCCTCGGAGGTTGAGTACTGGCCCGGGGCATCGACGCGTCGCAAATCAGCGTCATCGCGCCCCGGAACCACTCCGCCTCTATCTGAACCTCCACAGGCCCTTCGCCCATCGGGGTCCAGGCCTGGACGATGGAGGCTTCCACCAGCACGTCTGCATCGAGACGTTTCAACGCCCATCGTGGGGATGACGGGGTGTGCGCTCTCCTCGGGCGATCGTCCGGGGTCGCCGACGAGGCAGAGATGTCGAACCGCACGTAACGGTGGTCCGACAGGGACTCCGCCTCGACCAGCACTTGCCAGTCCCGGACGCGGCGCGCTACGGCAGGGCTTGCGAACGAAATATCCACAATGGACTCGCCCTGCCAGCGCACGCATGTGGCGACCGACCCCCGGTTAAGAACCACGAGGCCGGTCGCAATCGCCCACTCCTCCAGCGCGTCGCCGCGAGCGTCGGTGATAGGGGATCCCCAAGCCGTTGATTTGGCATTGAAGTCCCCCGCCACCACGACCAGACGCGATGGGTACCGATTAATCACGACCCCCACCGCGCCCAAAAATTGGTCAAACTCGGCGAGGCGCCGGTTCGGAGAAAAGTACACCCCGATCAGGACGGTTCCCTCCCAGTCTACACATACATAACCCTCGCCCCTGTCTGTCATCACCAGGTGCGAGGGTCCGGACGAAACAATGGCCGCCGAGCCTCCGAGGTCCCCAAACCAGTTGTGTCGGCTGGGGACGCAGTAAGGCTCGGCGACCACGGCGATGTCTATTGACCACTCCGCCATGTGCTGCAGCAAGATATCCTGCGCCCTGGCGGAGTGGTTAACGTTCGCCTATAGGAGGCGATGGGCCATAGTTAATTAATGTCCATCGCCCCCCTACTGCTCCCTGCTTGGGAAGGGGCCTGGGCGGCCGGAGTCCCTGCGACCGCCCCTCTGGCCCTGCGTCTTTTTGGTGGGGAGCAAGATTTGCTCCCCAACCGGTGCTCCGCCGGCTTTCCTGCAGCCGAACATATGCTGCAGTAAGCTTTTACGGCGGAGCAGGCGGCGGCCTTGTGGCCGGGCTGGCCGCAGCGATAGCACAGATCGCCGCGATCAGTTTCGGCGATGCATTGCTGCCTCACGTGCCCCGGTTCGAGGCAGCGGTAGCACCGCCTGGGCCTCGGCTCCAGGAGATTCACCTGGGCCGAGACCATCCCGACCAGCAAACGGCCGGCCGCCACCTTCTTCGCCGTGGCGATGGGGCAGCGCACCACCACCGTGCACAAGCCACTCTCGCCGCGGCGCATCTCCCCCACCCTCACGTGCTCCTGAGGGCAGGCTCCGGCATGTGCCACCGCAGCGGTGACATCCTCGGAGGAGGCCGAGTCGTCCAGCCCGGTTACTCGCATTTCTGCGGACTTCACCGGGCGGGAGACCCTGACCTCCTCGGGCGTAAACAGGGTTCGAATCGTTGCGGCTACCCTGTCCGCCTTGTCGCCAGAGGTGGCACCCGGGACCTCTAAAATCCTGGCCCCAGTGGCGGCAACCTTAAAGGTGACGCCTCCAGCAAGGCCCATCTCGGCCAGGTTATTTTTCATAGCCTGAGTGGCCTGCCGGAGGACGCCTGCGTAGGTGCCGCCCCGCCGGAGCCCCTCCTCCGTCAGCTCCACCACCACGGCGGTGGAGCGCGGCGGCCGCAGGTCGGCCGGGCGGGGGCCCTTTTTTCTATTTACGACCGGGGCAGCCCGGGAGGCCTTCTTCTTCTTCTTCTTCCTCTTCTTCTTGGTGACCTCCGTCCACGGCTGTTCAGCCGAGGTAGAGGCCACCGGGGCGGGTTGGAGCTGTGGGGCAGGGCGCGGTGGCACCACAGTGGCCACCGCCCTCCCCTTGCCCTTCCCTTTCCCTTTCCCCTTGGAAGAAGAAGCCGACGGTGACAGTGTGGGGGCAGACATCTGCCGTGCCACCGGTTGGGCGGAGGGCGCGGGGCCAGCCGGCGCGCCCCCGACCATTCGGGGGCGGCCCCCAAGCGGAGGGTCCCTGAGTCGGCACGGGCGCGAGGCCATAGTTGGCCAGGCACGCCTCCACAACATTGCGCGCCTGAGCCACCGTGGCCCGCATCAGTTCTTCCGCCCAGGCGGGACGCCGCTCCTCCGCGGGAGCGATGGGCTGCGCTGTGCGCCGCGGAAGGGGCGGAAACTCCTCCCGCGGCCCCCTGGCAGGCGCCCTGGCGGCGGCCGAGGGCGCCTTTGCGCCGGCGGCCCGAGCGGCAGTGGCAGCGGCTGCCTTCATGGCCGCTACCTCCACCCGGAGCTCCGCCATCTGCCTATGCAGCCCCTCATTCTCCGACCTCCAGCGCCTCTGGAGGTCGGAAGAAGTCTGCCCCCACATCTGGAAGAATGCCTCCCGCATGTCCTCCGTCGCAGTCTTCAGGTCCCGGACGAACCCTCCCTTTAGGTTGCCGGACCGGGCCGCCACCCTCAGGACGGTCTCGGCGCCAGCCTCGAATCGTTGCCTGAGGTCGGCAACCGAATCCCCTCCAGAGGGGGTCACATCCGGGACCCCAGCCTTCTTCAGGAAGTCTCGACGGGCAGGCAAAGGCTGCCCGAGGAGCATCCTCGCGGAGGGAGGCGGCATTGGGGAATCAGCCCTTCCACCACAGGGCGTCCCCTCCACTACCTCCACCTCCGTGTCCGAGCCTGAGTCGGTCGGTACGTGGTGTGACGTCTTCCGGCGCTTCGCGGAAGCGCCGGGTACTACACCAAACTTGAGGGTGAGGGAAGCAGGGCTATCCCCCCCCTCCTCCCTCTCCCGTCGAGCCCCCGACGAGCACCGGCTCCGAGGCCGACTGGTCTCCGAGCCAGAGCCCGCCCGCGACTCGACGTCCATATCAGTGCCGGTGCCGGCGCTGAACGCACTCGACACGGAGTCGCTGCGAGCCTGCGCCGCCACCCGGCACCTCGACCGTGTCCTTGGCACGGCCGGGACCCTATCCCCAACTGTCGGTGGGGGCATAACCCCCCCAACCTTCCCCTTTCTTCCCTTTGCAGGGGTTTTGGTGCCTGAAGTATCACGAGGCACGGCACTGTGATGTTGGTTGCCCCCCCCAGAATACGAGGGGCAGACGGAGCCAGCAGGCTCCGTGAGGGATTCTCCGGGTGCGGCGCACCCGGTACCCTCCTGGGGTAGTCTATGACTATTAACCGACATCTTCATATTTGTTTGGGTGGCCCTAATGACTGGGTTCCCCCCAGCCATACAGCCCCTCGCCGGGCCACAAAGCTTAAGCTATGGGTTATTTTTATAGAGGTTTTCTTCCTCGCAGCCCGAAAGCCCCCGGTCCTGTCAGTTCAGGATTACGGGTTGGGCCGGATGGGGGTCCATGCTGGACCGATCCACCCGCCCCAAGAGCGCCCACCTGGGCAGGAAACCCATGGTTCCCACCTCGGCCTGACGGCCCCCACTAGTAATTTTTTAGAGAGGTTGTCTTCCTCTATCCCCCCCGTGTTGGGCCGGATGGGGGTCCATGCTGGACCGATCCACCCGCCCCAAAACCGCCCGACTGGGCAGGACGCCGAGGCAACCCACCCCAGCCTTACGGCCCCCACTGGTGGTGGGTAATGCACCCGAAAGAACATGATTACCCGTGTTGCCCGGGGTGTACCGGCCCAACGTCTGCCGTTCCCATCCACGAAAAATGTGGAAAGGACTAACAACCGTCAGGCACACTAGGAGGTTCTCTCTGGCCACACACCCCTTGCAAAGCTAACCTAACCTAACCTACATTTACGCGAGCGAAGCCGCGGGTGAAAACTAATAATAAATATTTGAAATTATTAGAGGAAATTCGGTCTGAAAAACCTTATTTATTTCTAACGTTTGGGTAATATTGATTTGCACTGCAATTTATAATAGAGACTTTTTTATTACCATAAAAATTACGAATAATTCAGAACAGGTTTTAAATAGCAAAAATTTTTTACAGTATTCAAATGTTTGAATTATGTTTCCTGCACTAGGCTAAGCCTGTCCTGCAGAATATTGTTGGATAAGGCCGATTCATCGAAAAGCAATTTTTACATAGAGTGATTTTGAACCGAATACAAAATTATAATAATAATAATATCCACACAAATTTAGTATTCAATAAACGACAATAGGCAAACCCGGGCATTCGCACGCGCTGCGCTTGTTATCTCGCTCTGCCGAGAATTCGCACGAACTACGATAAAACTATGATTACATACGAAGGAGCGCACTTTTACAACAAGATACCCTCGGATAAACTCATCTAATATCATTTAAAAGAGACTTTCTCATTTTATTCTAACAAATAAATCATTATTTTATTTAAATTATATATTTTTTTTTTTTTTTGCCCGTCAAAATGACCACACTCCACCTGATGGTAAGCAGTCGTGTGGTCTAAGAGCAGTGGCCTCCACATCGCCCCCACAGCAGCCGAGGCGATGTTGAGGTCTGTATATGTATTAATTTTGATATGTATTAATTTTTACTATTGAACGGGTATCTGTAAATATATTTATTATCAATTTAAGTTCAACATTTTATTGAAATTAAACTACTATATATGTTTAAAATATACATTACGGCTGTCCTCAAGGTTCCATTATAAGTCCGTTACTTTTTAAAATTTATATTAACAATATTAATAGGATAGGGCTAACAGGACACATACAATTGTACGCAGTCGACACTGTTCTCTTTTATTTCGATAAATCGTTTCACAACATCATAAAGGACGCTCAACGTGACCTCGATATACTCAACGAGTGGTTCAAATACAACCTTCTGACAATATACACATCAAAAACCTCATTTATGATTGTCACTACTAAAAATAAGCAGGTACCAGACTTCGCGCCTCTTAAAATAAATAATGAAATAATAAAACGGTCAAGTAACGAAAAACTAACTTGGAAATTGCACATCGACAACCTCAGAAACAAATTAACATCATTATTAGGAGCATTACAGAAAGTAAGTAACTGTATTCCAAATAAAGTGCGCACTCTTATTTATAACTCGCTAATTAAATCACATCTAGAATACTTAATTGAGATATGGGGTTCAGCAGCGGTAACTAATTTAAATTCACTTCAAAGAGTCCAAAATGAAATAATTAAAATTTTATTCCATTATCATCACCTCACTCCAACAAAAACCCTATACGAAAAAACCAAACTATTGAATATTAGACAGCTATATATTTACTATACGTGCATTCTCGTCAAAAACATTACTACTAACTCAATACAAACTAACTTACAACTAAAAATAAATATAATGAAGAGCTACATATAGCTCTCAACGACTTCATACACGACACGATTTTCGTGAACCCAACCTTTATTTTTTAATACAGACCGCTTAATGAGTGTGGTATTAAACGTCGTGCACATCAAAATCAGATCTTATCCCTAGCCTTTACAAGTTACAAGTCACTTGGGGTCGGCTTTCTAGACTAACCGGATTTGACAGGATATCAGTTTTTACACAGAGCGACTGCCATCTGACCTCCACAACCCGAAGACTAACGATATCCTAAGGCTAGACCAGTGTCAGGATATTAGAGGGCACTGACTTCCCAATAACAACTGCCATAGATGTTCATGGCAGCCGGGACCGACGGCTTAACGTGCTCTCCGAGGCACGGAGCAGGCGATAATTGTCAATCAATACGCACATAATTTCGAAGGGTCATATAACTTCCGAAAGTCAGAAATGCGCGACGTGGGTTCGAATTCGAGACCCTCTGCATTGCATTCTGTTGGTCTCCCTACTGAGTTATCGCTATATTATACGGTACCATATTAAAAAAAAGGAAATCAGTTTATAAGCCTTCTATCAACATACAAACAACATTCAGAATGGAAACAACACTTTGTTGATCATAGTCATGGTGATTTTAATTTGCTCCTTTCCTTTATGCTATTTGTTTAGTTGGTCTTCTATATTTAACTACACAGTGGCGCCCCCCACGGCGCTAGTTGATCTATGTCGACGCCTACGCAAATATTTCTCACACTTTACACTTAATGTCCAACACCAAAAATATTGTATTGCGTTATAACACTACTATCATATTTAACTTATTATTATCTATAGAGCAGCGATAGTAGCATGAAGGCCATTAGATTGCTTCGCAAAAACTCCATATACATACGCCTGAATTGTATGTATCATTCGTAATGGGAATTAACGCAATCATGTATATGGCTTATCTTTAGAAGCTTGACATTACGACCAGGTAATCCCGACCGTGGTTACAAGCTGACTGGTTTGGCGATGTCATGGCTCCGTTTGTAAGGCAGAAAAATCTTCATCAATTATATTGTCTTACATTTATGCGAATGTTATACATTGAAGTAATTAATGTATACGGTTTTAATCGCGAGCTTCATTCAACACATACTTCAAGCCGCCAACGAAGATCAAAGTCAATCTTTAGCATCCGTCTTATGCCAACTACCTTTACAAGATATAAGGGACTATAAAATAGATTGTGACTATGGAATCTCAAATCTCAATCTCTTGGTCAAACCGTGAGAAGCATAGGCATCCGCATAAAATAATACATGGCTGATGTAAAACACCAACGCTCAATGAAGCTTGCTGTGTGTGAACACATGACATACGGTACCGTCCACTACCTGAGATATGACAAATCACATATATTATACCACAAAAGAACACCGAAATAAAAACAATGCAACTTTACTAAAATGCTGTAAATCTCTGGTATCTTGTAATATCATAAAGGCTTAAATTTTAATTAAACAATGATTCATCAACGTGATCTGCATTCGGCAAAGCTCGGAAGTACTCGGCTCTTCTCGGCTGATAAAGGATTACGCCTCGTAATTGAACTGTCGTTTTGTTTATCATGACTATTATTGCTTCGATAGCGAGGTATTTTAATTACGAAACGAGCAAAAATACTTGGTTGTCCAGGGAATGAACTTGCGCTTACATTTGCGACCAATTGCGAGGTCCTGGGTTCAATTACTTGGTGGGACAAAAGAGTTTCAAATTTTATTTGGAAATTCTTAAGAAAACCTAACTAAAAATATTTGAGAACTAGATGTTAACTGTGCCTTCGTCCGCGTAGATTTTAACTAAAAAGTGTTTGTCTCCGCGGAACCCTATTTTTTTTAAATCAAAGTATCCTATGTTACTCCTTATAACAAAAGCTATCTGCCAGTGAAAGTCCCGTCAAAATCGGTTAAGCCGTTTCGGAGATTAGCTGGAACAAACAGACAGACAGACAGACAAAAATTAAAAAAATAGTTATTTTCCTATAGGTACCTTATATACTTTCATATGCATTAGATAAAAAGCTGTTATTTTGAAATTACAAACAGACGCTTCAATTTTATTTATTTGTATAGATGTATAATAATAACAATAATAATAATGTTTATTTCATCTCCACAAATTACATCATGTTATACAGTATATAGTTGACACGAACAATTGCCAGTAATTTGTAATTTGTGGGAGATCTGGAGTCTAAACTAAGCCGAAGCCTGTACTATAGATCTCCAGGCCCCCCATTTCATAACATTGTATGGATTGTCAACATGTGGAAAGCGTACGTAAGAGTTGTGAATGAGTAAACATGAACAAGTTTTAGTGTATAATAATGACATATTTGTGTTTGTGTGTGTGTATGTTTGTGTGTGTGTGTATGTATGTGTTTGTGTGTATGTATGTATGTATGTGCGTGATGTGTGTGTGTCGTATGTGTATGGGAGTGGATGTGGGTGTTTAAGCGATAAATAAGTTTTCAAGTAACAGTTTTGCATGTTTTATCATATTTAGTTAGTAATAGGGTTCTTAATCATTGTGGGTAATATGTAGATAGTGTATGATATAATAATTGTAAATAAATGTGATATATAATAAAATACCTAATGTGATGTATAAAATTTAAGAGTATAGATAAAATATATCTATATGTATATATTGTACAATTTATATACTTACCTCTAGGATTTTTTCTGTTTCCCCGTAACTAAGTTTCTGCAACCATTTATAAATTCTATTTTTGCATTCAGTTTTACAATAGTTCGACAAGGGAACTATTTTATTTATTTTATTGAACAACATACCTCCTCGGTATGAAAAAAATCTTTGTGCAAATGAGGTGTTTACGGCAGTCGGCTCACAAACCGCGTAGTTTCTTCTAGTTTGAGCTATGTGCTTTCTTCTAGTCTCTGGTAAGTCACTCAGTTTATGAAGTATAGTTAGCATTATGTAAAGCTGGCGCACAGTGAGGACTTGCGCTTCTTCGTAAAGTTTAGAAGTAGGAAATAACCGAGGTTTTGATAGAATTACTTTTAGTATCATTCTTTGAGCTCTTTCAAGGATTATCATTTTTGTTTTACAAGCTCTACCCCAGGTAGTGATGCAATAGGATATGACTGACTGCGCCAAGACCTCATATACTAACTTTATGGTCTGTTTGTCTGCTACGCCACGTAGTGCTTTAAATATGTATGTTAGTTTTCGCATTCTATTGGATAAAGTTTGTATGTGGTTTTCAAATTTTAAATTAGCGTCAATTTCGATTCCAAGATATTTTATACATTTAGTAGAAGTAATTTTGGGACATGTACAGCTGGGAGTAGGAGGAAAATTACATTTATGTGCATATATGTTATTTGTAATATTATCTATTTCTCTTCGATTTTGGATTGAGAACACAATGAATTTGGTCTTATCGTCGTTTAAAGTGAGAGAGTGTGATATTAGCCAGTGACAAATCGAGTTAAATCCTTCCTGCGCAAGATTAAAAAGTTCATCCCATGAATCAGCATAAAAGGTTAGCGCTGTATCATCTGCATAAGCCGAGATGCGGCAGTTTTTATTAGTAAGTGTGCAGAGCTCATTAATATAGCAGAGAAAGAGTGTCGGACCTAGTATACTGCCTTGTGGCACCCCGAATGCAATTGGCATTTCATCACTGATATTGTCACCGATTTTTACGCATTGGGTTCTATTGTGTAGATAATCAGATAGCAATGCCAGTGGCATACCTCTTATACCATGGCCTTCTAGTGTCTCTACAAGGCAGGGGACAGAGACAGTGTCAAAGGCCTTTGCAAGGTCGAGAAATATAGTTAGGCATTTCTTATTGTTATCTAATTTATTAACCAGAAAGTTAATAAGGTCAAGTACAGCAATACTGGTTGAGCGGCCAGATCTAAAACCATATTGCGAGTTTGAAAGTAGATTGCCGTGTTCTAAGTATTTAGTAAGCCTAGTGTTAATTATGCGCTCAAATAATTTCGATAATGTTGTTAAGATTGCAATAGGTCTATAGTTACTGACACTGGCTCTATCACCCGCCTTGTATATCGGGTGTATTACAGCTCTTTTTAATGAATTCGGAAAAACTCCAGCCTCAAAACAGCGATTTATCAAATCAGTTAGCACGGGTGTTACTGACTTGGATGTAATTTTAATTGTATAGATCAATAAGTACGAGTATTTTATAGGATTTTTGACTAAAGGTAGCCTTTACTTTTGTGACTCATTGCTGTATCCTGGGTTCAATTTCTGAGTTTCGATTGCGGAGAAAATGTTATAGGATTTTATTTTATGAAATATTCAGAACTACCCAATAACCTTTTTAACTACCCGGAAACCAAACAAACTTCATAATCGCATACAACCTTATGCCACAGGACGAAAGAAACAGGCGACGGGCTTTAGTATATATTGATAATATCTTATATTATCTTATCTTATATGGGGGCCAGTCAGTGCAGACCGGCGACACTTCGACCCAGTGGGATCTTTTGTGCTGACACTTTCCCAATAGCGACTGCCATAGATGTTCATGGCAGCCGGGACCGACGGCTTAACGTGCTCTCCGAGGCACGGAGCAGGCGATAATTGTCAATCAATACCTACGCACATAATTTCGAAAAGTCATATAACTTCCGAAAGTCAGAGGTGCGCGACGTACCCGAAGACAAACGACGAACCTGAGAAAATATATTTATAATATAGTCATAGCTATAGGTTCTTCCCCGAACTTACGGTTCGGTTATAGCTGATGAAACCTGGAAGTTATACCTCTCTGCCTACCCCTTAAGATATATAGACATAAGACTATGTATGTGTGTATGTAATCATTGAAAAGCAACTTATCGTGGACATTGTTGACCTGCGAATGAAAATGCCGTAGTGCGTGTATTTTATTGATTCCTGATTGTAATTATTCATTTATATAAAAGGCTTTACTTAAATATTTACTTGGTGATGCTGACAGCCTTATAATTAACGTATTTATGTTCCATCGCATATTCATTTCATTTTACACTAGCTGTCCCCTGCAGTTTCACTTACGTTTTTAAATATTGTCTCGCGTACATAGCTTGTAACGTAATGTTATATGTGCGTTATTATCTTACAAAAATAAAGCTATTAAATGTAAAAGGATTTCTAAAATCAGGCTGGTTGTTCGTGAGATTTGTGTATATAAACAAACAAACTCTTCATCTTTGTTATTTTACTATATATGGGCTATTATCGTGATGGTATTTTTATTATATAGCTACTTTCATACTAAATATAAAATATGATTCAACGTTTTAGCTGTATAAACTTAGCAAATAGACCGACTACTTTACCACTTATCTACGTAATTAAGTCGGTAAGGCTTTTTATAGTTACGTAGAAGCCTACGCCTACGGAGTTGACGATTCTAAATAGCTACGTAGATAAGTCGGTATAGTTGTGAGTAAGTCATCGTAGCAGATCATGTAAGTCTATACAGCAAGCTAGGAGAGTCAGTAGACTCAGTAATTGTAGTCCGTGTAGTTGTAGCCTACAATGATTTTGACTTAGCTACGCAGCTACGTAGAAACACCTACAGTACTAACTCATTTATGTAGACACCTACGTAACTCTACCACTTGCCTACGTAGCTACGTAGCACCACCTAAACTACTAATTAGTTGACATAGACGCCTACGTAATTCCTACAGATTCGCTACCCTACGTAACTGATTCGGCAAGAGTTTATAGTTGTAGTCTGTTTACGTTTTAGTCTGCTATATAGACTTCATTTATCTGCTACGTTAACTTGCCTACTGAACTACGCCAACGTAGCTACAAAAATCAAAACAATTTTCTTACTCAAAATACCTAGTAAATATAAGGCGAGGCAGATTTCTGCACAAACATGAATTTATTTCCTGTTAGTCTCGTTTTGTCATTCACAAAGAACAACAGCAAAGCGTTGCATCGTATCTGCTATACTGTCAATTCGTTTGTAGGCTTATATCGGAGCGATGTCACCCCATACACCCCTAACGCGGTATACGAAAAGATTTCTACTGAAATAAACTTTTTTTTTCCACTTTAAATATTTAGACTGATGGACTACGGTGGTTTACTAAACAGCTACCAGTCTGAGTGTTATGGTTGGATGGCGGGATAAAAATGGAGTGATTCACAAATAGTTAGTCTATTTCTTTGTGACCGTTGCTTAAATTGACTGGCCGTGCAGTAGTGCGTAGTGCTTTAAGAAGTCGCCTTGCTGCTGCCATGCGCCTAGTTTTGTGGATTTGAACCCCTTAAGGTAAAAATAATTGTGTCATTCACAAAAAGGTGATTCGAGTCTAGTGTTTCTTTGCGTCAAGTGTTTGAATGTTAGTAATAAAAATTAAGGCTAAGAAAATTCTTAGCCTGAATGTCTTCTTCTTTTAAAGAAAAGAGAAGAAAGGAATTATAGATTATTTACTAATCTCTGTTTGCCGCGGCACAAGGATAATCCCTATTGTGGACTAGGCCGCCTTATAGCACTACACAACGTGAGATAGTGACCTAAAGAAAAAAGTCGTTAAGTTCTCTATGACAAATAAGTGATACATGGGATTTACAGTCAAACGGAAAGACCTTGTAAATCGCTAGGTCCTCTACCACCAAAGGCAACTAAAAATAACCACACCTTTCTCATAACAACAATAATAATTTCTTACAAATTGAATTACGACTACGTCGGTAAATTTGGAGACTAGCTGCGCAGGCGATTTTATAGTGCACAAGCGTATGCACATACATAAGTGCATTCAGTTTTCTGTGAATCTCAGAATCCAGTCCCAACCAGAGAGTGATCAGGACTTTTTGTGCTTGCCCAGGCATGGAGATAAAACACTGGCAAGTCTCTAACTCCGAGTTGTTGCAAAAAACATATTTACCGAAAAATCCAAAGACTTTTTCTCCAACCCGGCATTCATGATCCACAGCTGAGTACATTACGCCATTAGCAATCAAACTTATTACAACTGCATGGATGTCAGTGAGGCAGCTGTGACGAGGTTCATGCGTTCCAATCTTAATCTACTTTGTGTCCGTTAATTATACGTTTGTAAGGTATCCCGGGCTGGAATTTGGCTGGACATATCTCTTGCATGTCAAGCAAGAAATGGGTCAATCTTACAACAGTATGGACCCCTCAAGATGGTGATATAGAAGTCTAGCTCAGATGTGCTAGACTTCTATAAAAAGAATTGCTCCTTAGCGGTTTTGAAAGAAATGGAGAGGGAGGCCTTTGCCCTGCAGATGTGACCGACTTACAAAAAAAGAACGATTTTCCGGGACATAGTACTGTAAACCTGTACAATAGATGTTTTAAAGGTTTTGAAATAGAGGAGGGATAGAGAAGAGAATATTTTCAACTCGTTATACAGACGTCTTTGTTTTCGTAAACCAGTAGTAGCTCATAGTTAACCCCCAGGTTATTCGCGTGATCGTCCGTCCGGATTAACATGTGTATTTTAATTTGTACATCGCGCATTGACGCGACTCCGCCCCTGGCGATATCACGTTTATTATTTCTGCGATTTAATTAAAACAATAAGCGTTCGTTGCGCGATTTATTTTGATTAAAAAGTGCGGATTTGTGATGGCTGCGCAATGTATAATGCTTTGTGATAACAATGGTTTTATATGCGTTGTTTATAGCTTTTGTTTTTATTCAATATTGATGGTTGTTTGTGAGAGTTTTGGATGATGAATTCTTTTACATGAAAAGAAAATATTACGAGCTATTTATAAAAATAATTTGTGATGTGAAGCATTGTCATCATAGTTGTATTTACACGTAAACTTGGAATGCCACTTGAATTTCGATCAGCTTGGATGGACCTCATTCTAACAAAAGAACGAAGCTAGAAACACGAGACGTGGGAACCAACTTGTATTAGATACGAATATAACGACGGTGATTTAAAGAAATAGTTACTTTATGTGCATCAATATTTTTAACAGGTTGCTCTCAGTATTTAGGAATTTCCTTTGACAATATTTAAAAATAACTTCAGTTATTTCTACTCGAAAACAATACTTGTTATGTTAAAGATTAACTCTAAAACAAAATATAAGTAAGATATTGTAAGTGTTTATAAAA
Organism: Catocala sponsa; assembly: GCA_963564715.1. Taxonomy (NCBI): domain Eukaryota; kingdom Metazoa; phylum Arthropoda; class Insecta; order Lepidoptera; family Erebidae; genus Catocala; species Catocala sponsa. The sequence continues at coordinate 13,442,551 of OY751352.1, forward strand.
CAGTATGTCCATACGGTATCTAGGATAATCATTCCTATTTATAATATTAATATAGATATAGATTCATGTTCCTAGGATAGACCATGTGCTAGTAATACGCATGGTATTACAAGCGATCGTAGGCTACAGTAACCTTTGGAGAGGCCCTATATTTATTAGCCCCCATACTGACAAAAAAGGAGAAGTCTATCTGGCTTTGTACATAAACTATCTAATTGTTAGGTATGGGCTTCTTGTGAGAAAACTTAGCGCATAGTCCATCACGCAATCCTATTGGCAATTGGCAGATTTTACACAACTACGAGAACATTGTGGAAAGTCTCAAACCTACGGATATTTCCACCTTATTTTACTTAGCTCTGAAAAGCCAGGATTGCTTTACAGTCGAACTATAGACCTCCGTATGGCAGCCTAAGTCTTCTAAATGCCGACATTACCACCAAAACATATTTATACCAAAGTAATAAGTATCCTTCAGTACTGCACGATAATGACTAAAAACGGATTTGCCTGAATAAAACGCGCCGTTGCCAGCGGCGGTCGGCTCATATCACCGCCCCATTCAATCCACAGAGCCGTACGGAGCCCCGGGGGGCCCAAGAGGGCGGGAGAGACGGGGGACCCGCTAACAGGGTCTGTTTTCAATGGGCAAGGATTTGTAAAATCCCCCGATCGCGATATTGATGGCTCTCAGCGAATATCAGCTGGATAGAAGACATTATGTAAAAGCTTCGCGACGTTTTTATACCGTTGCTGATCGCTTGCTGTGTGGCGTAGGGTTTAGCGTATTGAATGATACAGTTGCTTTTGTTCGACGTTATAGATCGTGTTAAATGGTTGCTTAAGTACTTTTGTATATCTCGCTTTTCTTTTTGGATATGAGTAGCTAAGATTGATTGCTTAAGTATGGCACTCATACTGAGAAGAGAACCGTGCCCGGCAGTGGGACAGTTTATATACTACTAGCTTTTGCGCGCGGCTCCGCCCGCGTGGTACGTACATCAATAAATAGTGTCCTTCCGCAGATCTTAAACTATATCTGTACCAAATTTCATCTAAATCGGCTGAGTGGTTTAGCCGTGAAAAGGTAACAGACAGACAGAGTTACATTCGAATTTATAATATTAGTAAGAATAGGGCTGATATACCCGGTTACAGTTTGGCTAATTCAGGCATCGAATCCGACAGCTTATGCACAACAATCCTATTCACTACAACGACGCCACCGAGGCCGACTATACAAAAAAATAAATTTTAATTTAGATTTAAACGTATATGTGAAACTTTATGTCGCGAACAGTATAAGAAAGGCTGTTATACCGTTTTCTAGTTTTCTTGTCAAATGACCGTCCTAATTGGATATGGTCTATCACGGATAGCGTAGTAGTTTAAGTGGTCGCCTCGCCCCTGCCACTACGTCAAGTGTTGTGGGTTCGAATCCCACACGGGAAAAGAATTTGTGTAATCCACAAATGTTCCCCTGCAATATAGGAATTCTTCCTAAAGCAGTTGTCTTCTTTTTATATTTCAATCAAATCAAAAACCTTTTACTCGTGATTGAGCAGATTAACAAACACCGAAACTTCTTCACACTCTCATATTTATAATATTACTAGCTTTTGCCCGCGGCTTCGCTCGCGTTAATTTGGAATTTGACAATCAATTCGGGTCGTACTCTGCTTGTAATAATATAATTCAATCATGATTCGAAAGATATGTGGCGCCATCTATTATCATAAGAACGTTATTATTGTTTTCCTCGGGAACCGTAATTTTTTTCGGGATAAAAGATAGCCTATGTCCGTTTCTGTACACCTGACAACGTATATGCAAAATTTCAGGACGATCGGTTCAGTGGTTTAGGCGTGAAAAGGTAACAAACAAACTCATTTTCGCTTTTATAATATTAATTAGGATTAAATTGGAGTATTTAACAAATATTTTAATAATGTGCTTACAAATATGTTTCATATTAATTTATATATTTTAATTATAACTTCACTTAAATTGTAATTGAACGAAGTTATACTATTTGTGTTGAACAATAATTGAGTAGAAAATTAATTTAATATAATATTTCCCAAAATTCGTGAAGTAGTTGGTGGTAACGGTACTTTCTAGGAAATCATTAATCAGAAGCAATTAACAGTCTACATATATACGTAACTCACGTTTATTATATCGTTGAATGGGTAGCAGAATGGTAATTATATCAACATTTCACTAATTATGAGTTTAGGTCTTAGGGCTATATTTCACCGGGACACCATAGCGGCGCAACCAGTCGCCGCTACCAACAAAATGTATACAGCTCTATAGAGAGTTACTCAACTGGTGTCCGTTTGGTTGCGCAACCAATTTGGCGGCGCGACCAGCTCGGACGCGTGCACTGAATGTTACTGGTCGCGCCGCCACGCTGGTCGCGCCACCACTAATTACTATAGCGTTGTATGGTGTCTCACTCACTCGGCCGCCAGTCCGGCCGCCAGTTACGCCCCACCTTATTGCATGCAACACGCGTGCACTGATTCGAGGTCCATTTTGATACTGTCTCAGTGTGGTGTGGCGACTCTGGTGTCTGTATGGTGTCTAGTTTGGTAGCTTACGGACACTACAGTGGCGCGACTGGTTGCGCTGTCATGGTGTCCCGGTGAAATATAGCCCTTATGTAAAATAGAGAGAGCCTATTTCTGTGTAACGGGCAGCGACTGCACTGATGGCGTAGTAGTTTAAATGGTCGCCTCGCTACTGCCACTGCGCCGCGTGGCGTGGGTTCTAATCCTACACGAAACAAAAATTTGTGTCATCCACAAATGGTTGTGTCAGGTTTGGGTGTTCTTTGTGTCCGTTGTTTGAATGTTTGTAAAGTCTCCCGCCTAGTTGTCTTTTAAACATATAAATAAATTGTACTAAAGCCATTCATAAACTAGTCCGAATAATGGAGTTATATTACTTTAAGATAAAGAAATCCGAAGTAACGGAATTGTAAGTTTTTTGTTCGGGCCGAAGTTTCGGATAGACATTTTTATGGTAGGCTTACAGGTTACACCGGCCGTGGTCACAAGCTGACTGGTTCGGCCATGTCACGGCCATCACTGGCCTGTGCAACCTAATCGAAACATCAAACAACAAAAAGAAAATATACCCTCGATACAGCATTTACTCCTAATGGAAAATTAAAAATTAAAAAGTTTATTTTGTAACACAGCAAAGTTATAAAAGTGCTTAACAAAAATAAAATTAGTGTAACAGATCTTATTAGGTGAATATTTAACGCGGACCCTACACTAGGCAAGCCTGTGTCGTGGAGTCCCAGCCAAACGTGGTTACAAGAGAGATTTAGAGCTCCAGAACTTCACAATTGTAATTACATAATTATAATAGAAACAAATAAAACAATGTTTATAACTATATAAGGTAAGACAACAAGACAATTTAACAAAATAAAAATATAAATACGAGCCTTGTCTTTTTAAAAGAAAAAAAAAGTTCTGAGATGTGCAGGTACTGTGAACTTACTGATAGAAATCTTAATGACACGTTGCCTTACCTGCGAATCGTATCTGGGACCTCATGACCCTCCGCACCTCTGTGCTCAATAGCACAGAGCAATCTCTTATTAATAACTTAATAGTATAAGTCCCATTTAAAATGTGTCCACTATAGGCACCGGCCTCTTCTGTTTATAAAGAAGGGACAACAGATTACACTTACTTCGTAAACTCCGTTAGTCATTATTTAAAGTCCCAAACATGCAGGTTTCCTTACAATGCTTTACCTCAAACTTTAAAGAAAACCTTTAAAGCGAGCGATAACTAACTACATAATATACTTTTTTTAAATAAAGTTCCCGCTCTAGGAATAATTCCTGTGTCGCGGGGGACTTTACAAACATTCAAACAACGGACAAAAAGCATACCCAGACTCGACACAATCATTTGTGGATCACGCAAATTTTTGTCGCGTATGGGATTCGAACCCACAACACTCGGCACAGTGGCAGCGGCGAGGTGAACACTTAAACCACTACGTCATCGGTGCAGTAATAGTAGTAGAATGTACGGGATTTTAAAAAGTCAGAGGTACATGCCTCGGTTTCGAACTCAAGACCTGAACATGGAATAAATTATCAATAAATCTATATATTAATACGTGAAGCGAAAACTTTGGATCCCTTTTTACGAACATTGGGCGGTAAGTATGAAATTTCGCACACTTATAGTTTATAAGAAGTGACAATTGCTAATATTTTTTTAAAATTATGCGCAGAAATACATTAAATTAATGAAAAAACACTAAACGCACACAACCATGCATTTGACACACGCAGTCGAATCGCGTTCGTAGTATTTCGACAATAGGTAACCATAGTAACAAGTTTTCGTTATTACAATAAATAGTACCTTATTTATATGTAATTTAAAAAAAGAAAACAAACTAGCAAGCTTAGGAGTTTTGGTTGAATTTTAACCACTAGTCGACCGCTAGTATTATTATAAATATGTATCATAATTTCATAATATATCCTGCAATTTTAATTTAAAAATTAAATATGTTTATTTATTCATATTTTTAATTTCTCATGATTCTGTTATATTTTAATACAAACTTATCTTAACTATATTCAAAAGCTGATAAAATTGTGTCAAAACTAAACTTTTTAAAATAACACAATAATTATGTAAACAACTTCTCCTTTCTCCTAATAGTGCTGTGCCCGACAGGGTCCATAATTTGTTACTTATTTTTAAGCCTACCACCTGTAAATGTACATTATGGAATGCAATAAATTGAATTTGAATTTGGCCATTTTACTTACCGACCCACTGTTCCGCCACTGGTTTTTTATCGTAACCTTTATTCCTAAACGTTATTTGTCAATAATATAGGATAGTTTATGTCCTTATTCAAAAGGCAATGACGCAAGTGAGAAGTTAATACTGCAGCGAGAAGGTTAGTTCACGCTTGAGTTATAGCGACGCGATTGACTGGATCTCTAACCCTACTACTGTTCTAACATAGATAAGTATTTTTGGGTCGTTATCTGTTTCGGCTAGGAAATGCGTGAAATGTAGGCGTATTTACGGATTGTCACGTATCCTAACTAATATTATAAATGCGAAAGTGAGTTTGTTTGTTACGGTTTCACGCCTTAACTACTCGACCGATTATTATAAAATTTCGTATGCACGTTATCAGGGATACAGAAAGGGGCATAGAGTACCTATCATCTAGAAACGAAGAACTGTTTCCGAGAGACAGAAATATATTGACAAATTCTTTATTAACGCGAGCAAACCTGCCAACAAAATCTAGTAAGTATTTAATAATTAGTAAATATTAGTTTAGTAATAAAAATAATTGTATTTGTTCCTTTACAATAATATAATTCATAACGGGTATTAATTAGTGGACGTAAATAAAACGTGGAAGCAGTACTGTCATACTAACCTCAACATATCATTGATACATTGATACTCAAATCTACTACTCAAAAGAGCAGCGATAGCTCAGTGGGGAGACCAACAGACTGCAATGCAGAGGGTCTCGGGTTCGAACCCACGTCGCGCACCTCTGACTTTCGGAAGTTATATGACTTTTCGAAATTATGTGCGTATTGATTGACAATTATCGTCTGCTCCGTGCCTCGGAGAGCACGCTAAGCCGTCGGTCCCGGCTGCCATGAACATCTATGGCAGTTATTGGGAGAGTGTCGACACAAAAGATCCCACTGGGTCGAAGTGTCGCCGGTTTGCACTGACTGGCCCCCACATAAGATAAGATAATATACTACTCAAAAATGAACATTACTGGGCATCGAGGCAAGATAGCTACCAGTTGTTATAGTTTACTAGATGTTCCCGCGGTTTCACCTGCGTTTATCGTCACTTCGCCACCCCCGTGGGTCGTAGTGTGATGTTATATAGCCTATAGCCTTCCTGAATAAATAGGCTAACCAACACTAAAAGAATTTTTCAATTCGAACCATTAGTTCCTGAGATTAGCGCATTCAAACAAACAAACACTCTTTAGCTTTGTAATACTAGTATAGATTTACTAACTGTCAATGTCACGAAGTTAAACCTATTGAGATAATTATACGTTACAATAGCAGCGATAGCCTACTATGACACCGTTGGACAGGTTCTGCGACATGTCTCGAGTTCGATCCCAAGGCACGCATCTCTGACTATAATAATAATAATAATAGCCTTTATTTAACAATCTTTCTTACAATATAGTTACAATAATCTTATTTAATTATTTGACACCGGTACGTGAAGATTGTCTTGCTGTCCAGCATAGGCCTCCCCTAGAGTTCGCCATCGAATGCGATTCTGCGCTTGTCTATTCCAAGTATGTCCCGCTATTTTTTTATATTCTACGACGCTGTCTCCCTTTCCTTCTTTTGTATTGTCTCGGGCACCACTCTGTTCCGTCCTTGGACCATTTGTCCTTATCACTCCTAATCATATGTCCTGCCCACCTACATTTTGATTTTTTTATACAGTAAGCAACATCTGTGATTCTAGTATTCTTCCTTATAGCATCGAGTTTTATTTTATCTTTTAATTTGATGTTAAGTATGCTACGCCTCTCTGACTCTGTATTAAATAGTCAACACATTGAATGTCATGTAGCAGATACAATAGAAAATGTATTGTTCGCGGTCATTTATGACCGCTTATTTTTTAACGTGTTAATTATCGCTCGCTTTAACGGTGAAGGAGGACATCGTGAGGAAACCTGCACATCTGAGAATTCTACACAATGTTCTCAAAGATATGTGAAGTCTGTCAACCGGGGGACTGGGCCAGTGTGGTGGACTATGGCCTAACCCTTCTCACACTAAGAAGAAGCCCATGCCCAGCAGTGGGATAGTTTTTACTATGATATTGTAACGACACGGCTAGCTTTTATTAAGCCCCGCCCACTTTGTGTAGATTTCGTGATGCCATTTTTAGCAGTTATATGTTATCAAGTACTCAATAGTAGCACACGGTTGTGACGTATTATATTGTTTTAAATGTTATGTTATAATTGCATATTTACATTTGATTATTTCTATAATTAATAATTATCATTGTTATTTGTTACTGTACTAATTTTACACCTTAAAATGTAATCGATATTTAACTTTCCATTTGATACATTGATAAAAATATATAAATAAGGTAGGAGATTAACAAATATTCATTCTCGTTACAACTGTCAGTTAGAACTTTACTCTGCTGAAATATATACTGGTTGTGTAAAAAGTATCTCTGCGTTTCATTGTGCAAGAACCACGACTGCATAATATATAATTATTCTTCCATGTTTTGTTTCTGTTTACTGGTATTTACGGAATCATGTACACATATTGTATACCATAATGTTTCGGCTAAGTTACACCGACCATCGATGGCTGTGACATGGCCGAACCAGTTAGCTTGTGACCACGGCCGGTGTAACCTGTAAGCCTACCATAAAAATGTCTATCCGAAACTTCGGCCCGAACAAAAAACTTACAATTTGTAACGTTGTACGTTACTTCGGATTTATTTATCTCAAAGTAACAACTCCGTTATTCGGACTACTTTATGAATGGCTTTAGTACAATTTATTTATCTGTTAAAAAGACAACTAGGAATAAATCCTGTATCGTGGGAGACTTTACAAACATTCAAACAACGGACACATAGAACACCCAGACTGGGAACAACCATTTGTGGATGACACACAGTTTTGTCCCGCGTGGGATTCGAACCCACAAAACTAGGCGTAGTGGCAGTGGTGAGGCGACCACTTAAACCACTACTACAATAAAAAGATTACGTACCGAAATTCGGGACGAATTTTGGTATTAATGGCCTGCTGGTCGAAAATTCAAGCACATAAAGGTAAATAATATGAATGATTAATATATTTCGTTTTATATACAACTAGTTTTTCACCCGCGGCTTCGCTCGCGTAAATATAGGTTAGGTTAGGTTAGGTTTGCAACAGTTCTTTTTTTCTGGATGAAAGGTACCCTATGTCCTATTCTGTACCCCTGACAACGTGTATGCAAAATTTCATGTTGATCGGTTGAGTAGTTAAAGTGTGAAAGCGTAACAAACAAACAAACACATTTTCGTATTTATAATATTAGTTAGGATAGGCTACACTCGAGATGTTTTACGTGTGGTTAATTTATATGAGTTACTTTCGCAGAAGAGGAAAATGCATTATCGGTACACGTATAAGTTTATTTTACATTTTCTGCCATATTGGTGTCGTGGAATAAATTGTCACTTTAACTTGGGGACTATTGTGATGTCTCAGATACATTTCCCAGGTCGAGTCACGTGTTATTGGTTTTTATTGTTAGAAAATTCTCAGTAGGGTCTCGCCATCTTGAATAGTGATTTGTAAATGGCAATAAGCTCGCTACCTATTACGTGGGACTTCAACATAGATTGATCTCGGAGCGGTTTAAGAGGTCGCCCTGCGACTTACTGCGCCGAGTGTTGTGTGTTCGATCTCCACACAGGATAAAAAAATGGGGTAATATTTAACTGCACAGCAAAAAAATACTAATTGCACAGCAAAATATGCTTACCAAAAATACTAATTGCACACCAAAATACATTAGAGATCAAACTAAGTCGACGGATCTATTTTTGGGTGGGTTTAAGAAGGAACCTGACATAACCTAACTCTTCCGAGACGGAATGCAATGATTTGAGGCGTATAGGTGCTTGTTATGATATATTTGAGTAAGCATATTTTGCTGCGCAATTAGTATTTTTGGTGGTCATTATATTTAATCCCAAAAAAAGTATGATTAACAAATTGTTCTTTCGAGTTTGGGTGTCAAAAAGTTATGTCATCCATAAATTGTTGTTTTAAGTATAATTGCTTTTCGTATCCGTTGTTTCAACGTTTGTAAAGTCCCCACGTCACAGGAATTAATCCTACTAACGTAGTTATTTTTAAATAAATAAATAAAGTAAAATACTTTGCAAAATATGAGTGTCATATACTTCTGCTTACAACTTCGGTGTTCTATACTCATCATAGTATTGTCATGGTTTATCCCATTCATGCGGTTACGCAAAATTTTAATACGACCACACATTTCCGATCAACACTGTTAAATATTCACATAAAATATACATATATTAATACACTCGTGTCCTTACATAAAAGGCAGTGACACAAGTGAGACGTTAATACAGCAGCGAGAGGGTTACTTCACGCTTCAGTTGTTTCGATGCGACTGACGTCGATTTTGGGGTCTACTACCGGTCTCTAAGTTGACAATATAGTTTTATTTATTAAACATATTGTAACCCTTACTATACTAACTAATATTATAAATGCAAATGTCAGTTTGTTTGTTTGTTACGTTTTCACGCTTTAACTACTCGACAGAACATCATGATATTTCGCATACACGTTGTCAGGGTAACAGAAAAGGAGATAGGGTACCTTTTATTCAGAAAAAAGTACTGTTACTAACCTAACCTATATTTACGCGAGCGAAGCCGCGGGCAAAATCTAGTCTAGTATTTTATATTTACTAAACATACGGTAAGAAGATCAGCGGTAGCGCAGTGAGCGATCTTTGGACTGCCATGCATAGGTCGCAATTTCGGTCGCATAGCAGACACCTCTGATTTTTCATAGTTATGTTTGTGTTTAATACTTAGTGAAGGAAAATATTGAGAGGAAACCTGCACGTCTGAGAGTATTCCATAATATAACGGGAGTTTGTGTGATTCACAAATTCCGATTCTAGGTGTGTATTTTTTTTTTACGTATGGGAATATATTGTCGAATACCCCTCCGTGGGGACGGGCGAAGGGGTTATATCGGACTCGCCGGGGTTAAATAGAAAGATGGAATAAGAATAATGTACCTCCCGGAATACCGACTAAACCTACCACAGTGTTCCTCGACAAACCACTATCGGCGAGGCCGCGCGAATCATTTTCACATGCGGTCGCGACCCCGCCGAGGTTTCGGCCCGCCGTATGAAACGGCAGGCCACTACACGACAAGACCTACCCTATGGTCACCACTACAAAAAGAATCCCTACTGTGCCCCCCGAGAGAGGAGACGGACACGACACAGAGGCGCGCGTGGGAACACGCACGCCGCCTCTCGGACGTAGTGCTGAACGGATGACGGGCAGGCCCACGAAGCCCGCCACCCGCAGGTCAAACCTTAGGGTGGCTGGAGGTCGTCCTGCGCCCTCCGGCGCCCGGCTCTGCGATTGGGGGCAAGGTTTAAACGTTCCCTCTCCCGCTCCGCCCCCTCCTTGATGGAAATCACTTCCTCACAGAAGAAGGCGACGGCGTTCCACGACCTCTCACTCCGGACCATAGACTGAACTACGGCCGGGAGCGAGAGGCCAACCGCTCCGACTGCCGCGATCAACTCACGGCGCTGCGATGCCCAGGCGGGGCAAACCGCCAAAGTGTGCAGCGCTGTGTCCTCAACAACGTCGCGGCAGTCGCCGCAGTGGTGACAACCGGGCGTCTCTTGCCGGCCTATACGACACAGGAACCTCCCAAAACAACCATGGCCAGTCATTATATGTGTCAGCCGGAAGGTGAGAGCGCCATGCCGCCTCTCCAGCCACTCCTCAAACACGGGACTTACCGCCACGATCGTGGCGTGCTCGAAATTTTATGCACTACTACAACTAAACATATTGAAAATGAACTACTCTATACGGCTTTTATCGCAGTTTTAAAACAAAACACAACTTTTATAATATTTAACTACTCATTCAAATTTATTTTACACTTTTCCCAACCTTCTGATTGCTTTTCAGTAGCCATGATCTGTATGAAGTAATTTCACTTCAATATATAACATTCCCGTAAACCTAAAACAAAACAACACAGTTGTTCGAACTCGCCCCAAGGAGACCGACTCTTCGAGTTTAAACAGTACCCCTCTTACCGTACGGTGCAGATATGGATGCTGTCACCGTCGCCCGGGATTGACAGCTGCAGTCCGTGCCCGACAGCATCGCTCGAGCTGCAAGCCCCGGCGATGTACTCGTAAATCACCACCAGATAGACCCGGCTAAAGATAGGCACGAAAAGATTTCTCCTCTGTTCTATGCATAGGCAAATATTACGGCTTTTCACTACGAAAATGACAATCGATTTATAAAAGGGAAAACTTGGTAGGTATAAGGCTGTCAAATGCATGTCAACTGTTATGATAAGACGACCGAATTAGCATGTCATAGCAGTGATTTTATTGCTACTTACAAAGCATAATATTTATAAATACCTAAAATATTGTAGTGAGAATTAAACATTATTATTATTACTTATTATTATTTAATTGACTGTTGCTAATAGAGTTCAGCTTCAGTCAATGAAATTACTTGACATGAGTTTAGTTCTGACATGTCGTTGACTTCTGAAACCGTATGTCTTCTCTATTCTTTTTCCATTCTCCAAATTTGCATAACTATTTATTTCAGGGTTCTCATATAATGTTACGATTGCCGTGCATGAGGCATGAGGCCAATTCCAGAAAAGCTTATTGGGCTCTGTTCAGTCAGACTTACAAAAATAAGCTTTTCTGGCAATAAGTTTTAAATAGCGACCCATAGTTGGGTACTGTGCCCGTAACAAGACAATACGTTGACTTGGTGTGGATTGATAGACTATACATATTCGAGAACATTACAGAAAACTCTTATGTAGACATGCAGGTTGCCTCACGATGTTTTCCTTCGCAGTATAATGTATGTACTCATAATTATACTATCCAAATCATTTCCCCGATCTGCTTATCGAAAACAAACCCGCAAATATACCTATCACGCTTGCTTTTCTAACATTGGTGCAGTCAAAGTTACTCTAAGTTACATGAAACTTTGGAAACAGGGACGCAAAACATTCCAAATTTAACATTATACTAATGAATATACAAAGCAAGTTAGCTATCTGAAGCTTCGCTAATGAGTATACAATAGTATATCTATGCATGTACACCTCACGGCTGTATACCTGAAAAGGTGGATAGAGGAGTATTGCACCTACATATCGTCAGAGGTTTAGGTCCTACGTAGTTTTCTACAGCACTGATGACGTAGTGGTTTAAGTGACGTTAGATTTAACTGACACAAAGAATATCCAGACTCGGAACAACCATTTGTGGATCACACAAATTTTGCCTCGTATGGGATTCGAACCCACAATACTCGCCCCAGTGGCAGCGGCGAGGCGACCACTTAAACCACTACGCCATCAGTGCAGACAAATTGGCAATTGTTTAAATATTTGTTTGAAAGTCCCCCGCTCTCCATCCGCTAACTTAAAGGACGTTAAGCCATATGCATTTGCTTATCACTTAACATCGTTTTAGTTAGTGGACGGCAGCACAATACAGGAATCCTAACTTCCTAACTAATATTATAAAACCGAAAATGAGTTTGTTTGTTTGTTACCTTTTCACGCCTAATCCACTGAACCGATCATACTGAAATTTTGCATATACGTTGACAGGTGTACAGAAACGGATATAGGCTACCTTTCATCCCAAAAAAAATTACTGTTCCCGAGGAAAACAACAATAACGTTCTTATGATAATAGATGGCGCAACATGTCTTTCGAATCATGATTGAATTATATTATTACAAGCAGAGTACAACCCGAATTGATTGTCAAATTCTAAATTAACGCGAGCGAAGCCGCGGGCAAAAGCTAGTTATATATAAAATAAATTTTGCCCGTGGCTTTGCCCGCGTAAATGTAGATTTTGTCAATAAATTTCAATCTCTCGGGTACAGTACTTTTTACCTGGATGAATGTACTCTATGTCCTTTTCTGTGCCCCTGACAACGTGCATGCGTAATTTTATAATGGTCGGTCGAGTAGTTTAGGCGTGAATGCGTAACAAACAAACTTACATTCGCATTTATAACATTAGTTAGGATAGGATGTCGGAGCTATATAAAAAGGCTTAATAAATATATATCGTATGACACGAACTACATGTAAAATTATACTAAGACAAATTTTTACTAAAGTCTTCTTCTTTCTTTTCGTGTGGTTAGTGGTCAACCTGTTGTCAAGAGTTGTTCAAGCCGCCCGTAGGCCTCTGACATGGCTAAAGTAAAGTAAACATTATTTTCGCTGCCGAAAAATCGAATAGCGTCTCAAAACTCATAGTACAAGTACATCGCTATATGAAAACTATCCACCACTTGTTTAGCTGTCAGTTAGTGACCCGGGGTCATGCGAAGCTTATTCCTAGGCCAGTAGCTAGACGTGTGGTACTGAAGCTCAGCCCGGGATTATCCAGCGTATACACTGAGCACAGGCGGTGTGCTACGAATGGCTTTTGGACGACTAGAAGCGAGTTTATCATTTCGACTTTTGGTTTAAATTCTATCAAATTTTGAGCCTTTGTCTAAATATTTTTACTAAGTTAAAAACACAGTCTTATTTTATTTGTCCTTGACGAGTAAACTCTATAGTCTATTCAAGAGAATAGTCTGCGAATCCTTCGCAGTTTAATATGCGTGGATAGTGATACCAGAATATCAAATTATGAATAAATTGTTTGGTTTATAAAATGAAATGTAAATAACTGATATCAATTGATATGAACTTGTATCAACTCAAACAAAAGTACTCTGTAAAAATCATCTCAAGATCTAATCAGTGGCTCATCATAAACTGACAGACAGATAATTTTCTTATATCCATGTTTATGAGTGTCGAGTCATTTATATCCACTTCAAATCCTTACTTAATATTATAAATTCGAAAGTAACTCTGTCTGTCTGTCTGTCTGTTACCTTTTCACGGCTAAACTACTCAACCGATTTAGATGAAATTTGGTACAGATATAGTTTAAAACCTGGGGAAGGACATAGGCTACTATTTATTCATGTAGGTACCACGCGGGCGCAGCCGCGCGCAAAAGCTAGTATTACTAGTAGCGTATAAAAATGTAATACTGGCTGTGTTTGCATCTTTGAGATATTTTTGTGTTAATTTTATTAACTGAGCCGAGAAAGTTAGACTTATTAATGTGATCTTACCAGCAACATGTCCGTATAAAATCACAGTAATAAGTGTAACTTTGACGGAAATAAGTGTTACTTTGTGTTAACTATTTATGAACCAGCCGGATGTTACTTTGTTATTTTTGCAGTTGAGACGCTTCTTTTTCTTGCTCTTTGAAACATGTTTTCTCTTGCTCATTCTTTTGTATTTTACATTAAACTTATTACTCAGAATCAGATAATTATTTCCTTATAAAATTTCATCAGGATTTATGCTCCTTTACTTTATACATAGGTGTATATATAAATGCCAAAAACAAAGTATCAACATATTTTGAATAATTGAAATAATTCCTGTGTCGCAGGGGACTTAACAACTATTTATGGATCACACAATTTTTGTCCCGTGTGGGGATCGAACCCACTACACTCGACGCAGTAACAGTTCGAGACATCTGCGTGGCAGTCCACCGGTTTCCCACTAGGCTATCGCTGGTTGTGTTGGTGCATGTAATGAAAAGCAAGGAATCAGGCCTTAGACCAATAAGAGTTAACAAATCCTAATCCTAACTAATATTATAAAAGCGAAAATGAGTTTGTTTGTTTGTTACCTTTCCACGCCTAAACCACTGAACCGATCATTCTGAAATTCTGAAATTTTGCATATACGTTATCAGGTGTACAGAAACGGACATAGGCTACCTTTCATCCTGAAGAAAATTACTGTTCCCGAGGACAACAATAATAACGTTCTTATGATAATAGATGGCGCCACGTGTCTTTCGAATCATGATTGAATTATATTATTACAAATAGAGTACCCGAATCGATTGTCAAATTCTTAATTAACGCGAGCGAAGCCGCGGGCAAAAGCTAGTCAACTATAAAACACAAAATACAACAAGCAACTGGCTCATAACTATCTACAATATACCAAATAACTCTCCTGCAGACGGTTACTCTATAACCCTCGACAATATGCCATAACTCATTTTAGCAGAGAACCCGGAAAAGGGTAACTTGCATACACAATGACATAATACTCACTCATAATATTACAATCGTCGAGCTCATGGTCTGCTTAATTTATTCACATCTTATGTATATCAAAGATATTTTACCCTGCTTATCATATATTTAATTTTTATCTGCGTTCGCGTAGCGTAGCGGTTTTGAATGCGATAACTGTGCATAAGGTCTCGGTTTCGAATCGCGGGTCGGGCCAACAATAAATTATTGGATTTTTCACCTAGAATACTCAGTTTAGTTAGGAAAATTACGGTATTAGACACCCCGTGGCTCAAAAAATATAAAGCTGTTGGTCCTGCGCCTAATCTCTCACCGGTTAAGTCGGATTGCCGTCCTAACGGATTATGAGAAGTAGAGAACAGAGACAAAAGACTCTCTTTGTCTCGCTCTCTCTCTTTCCTCCTGATTTAATATCCCAAATGGTAGTGTAGTGAGCTGAGAGTTAAGTGGAGATGAAAGCTGCTTCTTCTCCAGTTAATATCGTCCTTGACATCGTCATCGGACAGCTTACCCTCATGTCTCTCAACATTACATCTAGCCGGGCAAAGATCCAAAGGCCGACTTAAGACAAGGGTCTTAAGCAAGGATCTCTGCCTGGATGAAAAGTAGTGTAGCACATAGTTTCCTACGTAGTCTGCTGGCCTTTTTTACGTGACCATATCATCGTCGCCTACCGGGGAGTGACATCTCAACTGGATTTCCTATAACACATTAGAGTGCGTGCTCTCTAACTCACTTACTCGATTATTGCAAGTTGCCGTGCATAATGCTTACATTTTCAAAATGCCATCTTGCGTATTATGCTACTGCTTAATTAATATTGCACTCAAACGTGTCGTCCCAGTTATCGCCTGGCTCTGGCTAAGTGCTTAGAAATTATGCACTCTAACTCATGTCACAAACAATTTAGTGATGTCATTTCTAGTACGTAGTATTTATAACTCAATTGCTTAGAGTTGTTAATTAATAGATATTGCCTGCGGCTTCACTCACGTTGATGTTATTTTAACGTGATTTATTTGTTAATAAATTTATATCCGTCGGGTACAGTATTTCTTCTTGTTTGATGGCATTTTCTGTACTCCTGAAAACGGTTACGGGAAATCGCATTATGATCGGTTAAGTAGTTAAAGCGTGATAGCGTAAAAACAAACTCAATTTCCCTTTTATTATAATACTAGATGTTCCCGCGGTTTTACCCGCGTTTATCATTACTGCGCCGCCCCTGTGGAATGTAGCGTGATGTTATATAGCCTATAGCCTTCCTCAATAAATAGGCTATCCAACACTAAAATATTTTTTCAAACCGAACCAGTAGTTTCTGAGATTAGCGCATTCAAACAAACAAACTCTTCAGCTTTATAATATTAGTATAGATTAGTTAGGTTTAGGATTTAGGAAAATAAAAGTTGAGAAATATTTGTGCTTGCACAACCAATTACGTTGCCGTCCCCTTAAGTGTTGTAGGTTCGATGCACACTCGAGAAAAAAATTGTGATCAACGAATTGTTATTCCAAGTACTTACATATATGTCCAACATAGGAAAGATACATAATGCAAAAATTGCCTTTAAAAATATTTTTACTAACCTGTATGTGTTTTTACTTAGCCGTTAATTTTTTTGAAAGGAATACTTCTGTAGGCGCGTTGAGCACTTCTTGGGTGAACAAAAATCATAGAACTCGCATCATCGCATCGTCACGCTTCCACGCTTTCCATTTTTGAATTATTTTAGAATATTAACAATAATATCTCAGAAATGGTGCGTCCTACGCAAAAAATAACGTAATTTTGACTCCCTTAATAACGCTAAGAGAGTATCAGGAAACCACCCAGCCCCTTATTCTTTTTTGTTTATAAAGAAGTGTTTTATGTCAAGGATTCAAGTTTTCACTCCTAGCGGCAGTCCCAAAAGACGGCCCCAAATTTTTTAAGGTTTTCTTGTTTCTCAGTGTTGTTTTTGTTTATCTGTGTCTAATATGTAATTTTGTAAGTCTGTGTTTCTCGATGTGAACTAAAATAAGTAAATTTTATTGTTCTGCCTTTCTAAAATTATAAGTACACACTTTTTGGTAGACATTCTACATTTTAATGCATAACACTTCTGAAAAGTAATTTGTAGACAAATGCGCTGCGAAATGAGACGAATCATGAAACATAAATATCTCGAAGCATCGTTATTCCGCGAGATGAGTAGGGCGCCGGCACCCGTCGTTGGCACAAATGAGATAGAAAGAAAGAAAGAAAGAAACATGTTTTATTTGAATAATAATAATAATAATATTCTACCACATACACACAACACCATCTAGCCCAAACTAAGCAGAGCTTGTAATATGGGTACTAGACAATGGATAAACATACATATATACCTTTTTTTTTTTGTAAATACATACATATTATACATAGAAACACCCAGACCAAGACAAACATCCATGTTCATGCACACAAATGTTTGACTTGTGCGGGAATCGAACCCGCGACCTCAGGCGTGGCAGTCGGTTACACTAACCACTACGCCATCGAGGCCGACAATCTCCATACATAATTTTTAATAATTTTTAAAACCAATAATAAATACAATTAAGCAGAAAACGGTACATGGAGATCAAATTAAGCAACTGCGTCAGCTATTGTTGCAGTATAGACTGCAACGCTGGTATTCTCGCAGGCCTACTAACAATAATTTATTGATACACAAAAGGTGGCTGGAGGTGACTGGATGGCGAAAACGGGAGATCGGGCCTTGTGGCGCACCCTGGGGGAGGCTTATGTCCAGCAGTGGACTGCAATAGGCTGAAATGATGATGATGATGATGACACATCAATGCATAAGAAAACAAAACCAAAACAAAAAATGGGGTAAAAATACTAAATATATAAACTTATACAATATAGTACAATAGTACTTATACAATATAGTACAATAGTACTTATACAGTACTAGATGCGACTGCTGTGCACGAGGTGGCGGTATCGATTTCCAAGTCCTACAAAGTCTTATTGGGTATTCCTGCCAAGAAATATGGCGCCTTCACATTTGCCGCAATGTACAGCGCGGCTGCAGTGCTGCGGCCACGCTGCTTTGTAAATCCATATAAATAAAAACGCGCGATTGAAGCGCTGCACCCGCGCTACTGCCGCGGATTAGTTCATCGATAGACTAGCGACGGCGGCAGCGCGGCAGCGTTGCAGCCGCGCTGCCGCCGCGCGGCAAATTTGAAGGCGCGCTTACTCACTATCAACAAAGAGTTTGGATCACGACTCATGTTGGCACTTTGGACCTGATACTGATATCATAGCAAGTGAAATGTGTTATTCCGCGGGATAAGTAGGGTGGCGGCACCCATCGTCGGCACTGCTACTTTTAACTTTTTTAACATCAATGAGAAACTGTACAAATAACATTTTATAAAGTTTTTGACATATTCTTTTAAAGTTTTAGTGGCTACCTCTCTATTTACTATGGGGTCTTGGACTCGATTCCCAAGTCAAACAAAGTGTAATTGAGTTTTCTTTCAAGAAATTATTAAGGCTTCTACACACAATGCTTTTGCCGAACGGCACGTGCCGCCGGCTTTTGCCGGGCGTTTGTGCCGCCGGCTTTTGCCGGGCGTTTGTGCCGCCAGCATGTGCCGCAGAAACTTGCACAAAGCCGCTGAGCATCATTCCAGTTGTGACAGTCGTGTAGAACGCTAGCCGGGCGGTACGCCGGCATACCCGGGCGGCTTAAGTCCTACATAATAAGAGGCCACTCTATTGCCGTTCACTAGGTACAGTTCCAGGACTTCCATGTTAATTCCATGCACTTCAACCTACTACTAATATTTTCGTGACAAAAACAACCATCAACACTGCCTAATCCGGGACACGAACCCGAGACCTCATGCATAGTAGTCACAAACACTACCGCTACGTTACTGAAGCAATATTATAATCCTAACTTTAGTATTATATATGCGAATGTACGTTTGTTTGTTACGCTTGCACGCCTTAATTATACGAGAGATCATATTTTTGAAGTGAAAACTTCTTTAGGCGCGTTGAGCACTTCTTGGGTAAACAAAACTCTTCGTCATCGCCACGCTTCCACGCTTTCCATTTTTGAATTATTTAGAATATTAACAATATCTCAGATATGGTGCGTTCTACGCAAAAAATAACGAAATTTTGACCCCCTTAATAACCGCTAAGAGAGTATCAGAAATCCGACCCGCCCCTTTTTGTTTATAAAGAAGTGTTTATGATCAAGGATTAAAGTTTTCACTTCTATCGGCAGTCCCCAAATACAGACTCAATTATTTTATTTTTCTTTTTATGAAAGTCTTCTTCCGCCTTACGAATAATTCCTGTGTCGTCGGGGACTTTACAAACATTCAAACAACGCAACGGATTCAAAGAACACCCAGACTTAGAACAACTATTTGTAGATCACACGAATTTTAGTCCCGTGTGGGAATCGAACCCACGACACTCGACGTGGTGGCAGTGGCGAATCGACCACTTAAATCACTACCCCATCCGTGCAGTCAATGAATAAGGCATTGGACTTGCGACCAAGACGTGGTTTGACTCCCAGCCATTACACTACCGACGTGAATACACTTCTAAGACAAAAATATTATCTTAGCTGGAGGAGTTAAGAACAGTACTACTAATTCGTAAATTGCTAGTACATACGAGTACATACATATATAGATTCACGCCTGTTTCCCAGGCAGGGGTAGGCAGAGACTACGGATTTCCATTTGCTATGATCCTGACACACTTCTCTGGCTTCATTCACTTTTATCACTTTTTAGCTGGTTTGGCCATGTAGAAAGAATGGACGAGGAAAGACTGACTAAGAAAGTTTATAAGGCTAGTGTGAATGGAACAGTCGTAAGAGGAAAACCTAGGCGAATGTTTCTCGATCAGATCGGAGGCGTTCTGGACAAAGGCCAAGTTAAGAGCACCTTGAACCGACGGGCGTGTATGACGAATGAGATAAAAGTGAAATTGCTAGTAATTTATTATAAATAAATAATTATCATGAAATTCAGCATACACGTTGTCAGGCGTACAGAAAAGGACATAGAGTACCTTTCATTCAGAAAAAGTACTGTTTCCAGGCGAAACCGCGAGCAAAGGATAGTCTAATATATAAATAAGTATGTTTAATGAGAGCACCTTATCAAAAGGTCAGCTCGACTAATTGCCTAAGGGGTCATTAGACCACGATTTTCAATAATAATATCATAGTTATTGCAAAGGTTATTGTATCAGAGGCCAAAAGTGACGTCATATGCCAAATGAGACCTTAATGACTCCAAATTATTATAATGTAATACATTTATGCTTTGCTATTATATAAGGGGTATGGAACTAACATCTTTACTATCCCAAATGTCAACCTCACCTGCTCGTGGTACACTCTGCTGACTGACGGACGAGGCTCTGGCGATCGAAGAAGTTCTGGCGGGATAACCGGACAACCACTATGTACAGGAGGAAATATCTGTAACCGGACCCATCACCAATCCCAGGGGTTTCCCTACCTTAAAGGGGTAGGTTTTTGTACGTCAGATGGCAATCGGTACTAAGTTAATAAACCCAAAAATCTCGCCAAATTTATAGTAAAGCAAATGGACAGGTTACTTAATACGTTGAGGATAACGAATAGGGCATCGCCGCGAAACGACGCGCAGACACATCGCCCTACATCTGCGAACAGTGTGCGAGGGCTACCGAGTCACGGATGAGCTCGGCTTACGACGTTAGTCCCAAATTGTAGCCTAAAAGTCCGCTTCGCTACTTTGAATGTTGGAACACTAACTGGGAAGACTAAAGAACTTGCTTCACTCTTCAAACGTAGAATGGTAGATTTCGCCTGTCTTCAAGAAACCAGGTGGACTGGTGCAAAATCCCGAAACATCGGAGAGGGTTACAAACTCATGTATGTAGGCGCTAGGCATGGAAGAAACGGTGTAGCAATCGCTGTCAGAGCCGAACACCTCGATAACATCTTAGAGGTAAATCGAATTGACGACAGGCTGATGTCTCTGAAAGTACTTGTTGAAGGAGAAGTCTTAAATGTGATATCAGCTTATGCTCCCCAGGCGGGTTGTAGCAGAGCTGAAAAAGACACATTTTGGACAACTCTGGAAGACCATCTACAACGAATACCCTCGAAAGAGAGGATATTGTTGGGCGGAGACTTAAACGGTCACATAGCTTCTGAAAACAACGCTTTTAAAAGAGTGCACGGAGGGCACGGATTTGGCACTATAAACGAAGGAGGGGAAGTTATTCTTTCAACAGCTGCAGCATTCGATCTTGCTATAGCAAATTCTTTCTTTGCCAAAGAGCAGGAACACACAATCACATACAAAAGCGGAAGAACAACATCGCAGATAGACTATATATTAGTTAATCGAGCTTACATTGGCCGGGTAACAAATTGCAAGGTCATCCCGGGAGAATGTGCCGTTACTCAACATCGTATCGTTGTAATGAATATGCTTTTTAAGAAAACATCTAAAACCAAAACATCTCAGACTCCGGAAATTACCAAATGGTGGAACCTAAAAGGAGACAAGATTCCCGAATTCTGTAACCATATAAGCAACTTGAAAGTTGATACTGAGGCGGACGTTGACACTATATGGGATCATCTTAGCAAATCCATTACAAAAGCTGCTAATATTACTCTTGGTCGTACAAAGGATGGCAGAAGAAGTAACAAAGAGACATGGTGGTGGACAGAAGTAGTGCAAAATGCAATTCATAGAAAGAAAGATGCCTTTAAGACCTGGCAGGCCACTCAAACTTCTGAAGACCAAGAAGAATATAACATAATAAGGAAGCAGACTAAGAAAATAATAGCAGTGGAACGCGCAAATTCCCAAAAGACCATGTACGACAAATTGGAAACCAAAGAAGGTCAGAAATGTATATATAAGCTCGCCAAACAACGTTGTCAGAGCACAAAGGATCCCGCTAGGTGTAAAACCGTTAACGGTCCAAATGGTGAGCTACTGTACAGAGATAAGGATGTCCTATCAGCCTGGCATCAATATTATCAACAGCTACTCAACCCTACTCAAGCTGTTACACAGCTCGAAAACGTCGGTAGAAACATTGGACTTATACCTCCAATACATCCCAGTGAGGTTAAAATGGCGCTTAAAAAGATGGCCAACAAGAAAGCCATGGGGCGTGACGGTATTCCAGTGGAAGCTTGGAAGTGCCTTCGCGAACACGGAGTCGTATTGCTCACCAACATCTTCAACAGTGTGATGCTCTCTTCCAAAATGCCAGAGGCATGGAGATTGAGCACCATAGTTCCTATTTATAAGGGGAAGGGCAGCAAATACGAAGGTAATAACTATCGCAGAATCAAATTGTTAAACCATACTATGAAGTTATATGAAAGAGTGATTGACAGCCGCCTAAGATCAGAGTGTTCACTGTCCGAAAATCACTATGGCTTTGTACCGGGCTTATCTACCACCGATCCTATGTTTGCTCTAAACACGATCGCTGAAGAGTATCGCGCAAAACTTCGACCGTTGTATGTCGCATTCTTGGACATGGAAAAGGCATTTGACCGCGTCCCAAGGGATACGATCTGGTGGAGCCTTCGCAAGAAGAACGTCCCCGAACATTATATTAACATCATAACCGACATGTACAAGGGTGCGAGATCAATGGTACGAACAGTAGTGGGTCAGACAAAACCAATAGCGGTTGCAGAAGGTGTGCATCAAGGCTCAGTACTGAGTCCCTTCTTGTTTTGCTTGGTCTTAGACTCACTTACTGAAGTAGCGCAGTCCTCAGCCTCGTGGACTTTCATCTACGCAGACGACATGGCTATCTGCGCCGAGAGCCGCGCAGAGATACAAGAGGCACTTCTGTTGTGGAAACAGCAGACCCAGACCATTGCAAAGACCCAGTACATGTCTTTTAATGACCCAGACCCAAGTGACAACAGTCCGTTTCCCATCGACGGCCAACTTGTAACCATGTGCGATCAATACAAGTATCTGGGTGGTATGATGCACAGATCTGGGAACTTGGAATGCAACATTCAACACAGAATAGCCGCAGCGTGGCTAAAGTGGCAAGAAGTAACTGGTGTCACCTGCGACAAAAAGATGCCTGTCGAACTGAAGGGTTTGATTTATAAGACCATGATAAGGCCAGTCCTTATGTATGGCAGCGAAACATGGGCTGCAACCCAAAAGAACGTGCATACCATCCAAGTTGCTGAAATGAAGATGCTGAGGTGGATGTGCGGCGTAACCAGGCTCCATAAAATCCGCAACGAGTACGTGCGAGGAAGCCTCGGTGTACGCGACATCGCCGACAAGATGCAAGAGAGTAGACTGAGATGGTATGGTCACGTAAAAAGAAGGCCATCAGACTACGTCGGAAATTTGGCACTACAGCTTGACCTCCCCGGTCGCAGACCTAGAGGCAGACCCAAAACAAGGTGGAAAGATGTAGTGCTAAAGGACAAGAGGGAATGTAATGTTACTGACGATGATGTCGAAGACAGAGCGAACTGGAGGAGAAAAATAAGGAAAGCTGACCCCACCACCATGTGGGATACATAGCTAGGAAGAGAGAGAGAGACATTTATACTTTGCTAATGATTGGCCTAGTTAAACTAATAGTGTATATAATACTAGCTTTTGCCTGCGGCTTAGCTCGCTTGGGCACAGTACTTTTTTTGGATAAAAGGTACCCTATGACCTTTATTTATTACTTTTTGATTATCTATATTAATTTATTCTATAATTGAATCTGCCTGCAGCTTCGCTAGGTCGAGTATGTTTTCTGAGCCTGTGACAACGTGTATGCGAAATTTTATTATAATCGGTTTAATAGATAGGGTGTGAAAGCGTAACAAACAAACTCATATTCGTATGTATAATATTAGTTAGGATAAGTCCTGTATCTATACTGTCCCACTGCTGGGCACTGGCCTTATCTTAGTGTAAGAAGGACGGGGCCATAGTCCACTACAATGGCCAAGTCGGTGTTGACAGACTTTATATAACTTCGAGAACGTTGTACAGAACTCCCATACACGCAGGTTTTCAGACAATATTTTCCTTCGCCCTTAAGAGGAACTTAACACTAAGGGCGAGAGAATCGAAAAATAGGTATATTTAAAATATATTGCTGTAGCGCAGTGCCATGTATAGTATCTATTAGCGCGATAGAGACAACTGTAGCTTGAACCGAAAATACCTATCAAAAGTACACAAAATCAACGTCTCGTAATCCCCTGATTCCTTCTCCAAAACTCGACCGATTTAACTACTATTTTGAATAAAATTAAAGAAAGGCTTTGGCCGTGTTTCTATGTTAAGGAAAACATAGGGACATGCCAATAGAGACCATACATTTTTTGGAAAAAAATTATTTCTCTACTGGCATTATCCAAGGAAGAAATGGAGGATTACGTTTGTATAAAAAAACGGCTCTTATGTTTCCTCTTAAAACGAGCGATCATTAGCTATTTAATACGCACATATATTGAAATATCAATAGAATGGGCCTTAGAATTGAACTTGTGATCACTGCATGACAATTCAATAGTCTTCCACTAAGCTATCACTGCTTAACATTACAGCTAGTAGTATAAGTATTTGCATATATATCTATGAGTTTATATTTCCAGGTCGTCAAAAGGTAGATTTTGTCTGCACACAAGGATATTAAAAGTGTGCTAGTGATAAATCCATTTTACATAATATTGTCTTCTGTTTACGCGAATGTTATTCATTGAAATTAAACTACTATATACGGATTTTATCGCGTTATTTATTTGACACTTTATTACATAATTTAGAAGCTGTTACACTACTATTATTAAACTTTACTAATTTTAAGCTAATTAAAATTATTAAAACTATTTATACTTAAGTTTACACTTTCCCCGACGTTTCGGTTGCTTTTCAGCAGCCATGGTCACGGGAAGACTAAGATGGTAGTTGTCTCAATGTTCCAGTGTAGTTATTTCAAAGTACCCAAACATAATATAATCATTGGTGTTTCTATTCACGAAGAATGAGCTCAAAGTATCATGAAGTCTAGCTGTGGTCCCTTTGTCCGCAAAGAACATTTTAGTAGCAACATGACGTCGGCAACTGTATTCGCATAACGATAACAGGGCTTCCTCTTGATTATGTAAATATATCGTAGGTAATAGAAAATCCTATTACTATTATATAATGGTTGGTGAAAGTGTTTCGATGCTTCTAACTCAATCACCTTGAACAGATTTCTATAAAACTTGGTACATAGATAGATCTAAATTTAGAATTAACACATGGTATACTTATTATGTGGGGTGGTGGGCCGGCGACTTGGTAAAGCTCGCAGGAAGCAGTAGGTTGCGGGTGGCCCATCATTAGACTGTGAGAAAGGCCTATGTCCACCAGTGGGCGTCTTACGTGGGCGAAGCCAAAAGCAGCAGTAGTATCCGATTTGGGACCTTGAGATCGGCTTTTTCGAGGAGCAAGCTTATATTAGCGAAAGGGAAAAAAGCTGCACCCGTCCGCCAGTAATCTAAGCCCACCTAATTCATCAGTTGTTTTAATTTTGCATAACGAGATATCTTGAGATTCATCCGCTGATGTTTTGGAAGAGCGATGTGCGTCCATCGACCACGTAACAGAATTTATTCATGAGCGCGCATCACGCACATCCATGGATCCTAAACATCTATTATTTATCCTCGTACCCAGATTAAACCGCACATTTTTTCGTTGAAATTGTTCTAAAGGCACCACAGACTGTTTCGATTAATATATGTCTTAAGATAAATTTATCTTAAGATAAATTTGACGAACATTATTCACGTCTGTGTTTGTTCTGTTTATAATTTAATTGTTGTAAATGGGATTCATTAATGTTACGTTGATCCGATGCCATCAGCGTAAATGCGTTCGTGGTTGCCTGGGTATGATGCTTGAATAAAACAAAGTGATATTGGACATTGCTTCGGTAGCGTAGCAGAGAATATGACTGCTATGCATGTGGTCTCGGGTTCGATTCACAGGCCGATTTTCCTGTGATAACCTAGTAAATGTGAACGTATGTTACATATTTTGATGTTTGTTACTCAATCGCGCGTAAACTGTAGCACGGATTTAAACGAAACTTGGCACATGGGTAGATCATGTCCAAAATTACCACATAAGATATTTTCTTCCAGACAAAGGGTTCCCGTTGGATTTTGCGGACGAAGAATAAGAATTTAGAAGCTAGTATTTCATAACATAAATATTTCTATTTAATTTAATGAAACACTTTCATAACGCAAATCAAATTTTATTGCTACTCATTCTAGTGAATATGCAAATCGCTTTTGAATTTAAATTTGACTTAAACGAAGCAGTTGTAAACACTACCACTACGCCAAGACAATCAAAAGCATACTTATATGAAGTGTTGATTTTTTAACTTCCTTCCTTCCTTCCTTTCAAATACGCCCAAACAAGCTAGCTTAAAAGTTCAACACCACATTGCTTTAGAAATCAAATTAACTTTAGATTGTGCACAAAAGTGACCAGACCTGGAATAATATACTGATGTAATATGCTGGCTCGCAGGTTTGCACGTTGTACAAAAGAAGTGAAAATCACTCCTTTTAAAGCATTTTGCCAGACTTTTTACACGTGCAGCCTGTGGGTTAGATATACTCAGAGGGCCTATAACGCTCTTGGCATGCAATATAATAACGCCTTCAGGGTGCTTTTGCGCAAGCGCGTACAGACGGCTTTGAAGCTGTAATGCGAAAAAGGACAGAATCTCTGATGCAAAGGATTCGCCGAAGCAACAACAGTATCCTGAAGGTGATCGTAGGTAGGCTAGACTGTCCCTTCCTGTGGCACTGGACCCATAGGCATAGCCGCGGGGCCGGTGCAGCAGGAAGGTACATGAATTAATTTTAATAATAATTGTATATACTAACATAGTTTTTTAAGTAATTGTTACTAACAAAATATGGATGTAAATCGGCAATAAATGTTTATTATTATTATAATACTAAAGACCTGATCTGACAAGGGATACTTGCCTTTTACTACGTCTTATCTGACAAGAGAATATGAAGCAAAAAGTCATAGCAAATACAATCTAAATTTCTGCTTGCCCCAAAAAAAAATACAAGAATATACGCACGAGTTATAAACAACATTATAATCTTTTACCAAAAAAATATATACAGGCTTTAAAAATATTAAATAGCTAGAAAAGAATACCATTTTAGTCCTAACTAAGCTTCAAATTAAATCAAAATAATGTGTTATCCATGTCAAAGAATTAAATTATCTTTTTTAGATGTTTGTTTAGCACTGACTCGAAATTTATTAGTAACATACTTAGGTATTATCAAGGTCTCCGCGACACGAGCCTTGAGCTCAATGTCGAAACCACCTATAACAGAACAAATTGTAACTTATAATATTGTTATTATAAATGACAATTCGTTTGGTAATTGCTCGACACTGCACGAATTTTTCGGAGGTTCCTGTCTCTGGAGCCCTAACCACAGCTTGGTCCCTGTACCCGATACCGATGGTTCTAATGTTTATTAGAACATATAGAATGTTTATTCTATATTTTATATAAGTTTTGGATTTATATGTAAAATTTGAATTATTAATGTTTTAAATACAGAAAATAATAAAATTAGCACTGTGTTTAGCGGCTTCACTGCTGGGTACGGGCCTCTCCTTATCTAATCCTAATGCATAGTTAGACTTATAGTAAAAAAACATACGAGCGGAATTGAGAACAGTCTCCTTTTTTTTAATCGGTTGAAAAAGTTTGTCAACGTTTCGAAACGAGTCAGTGTGAAGCGTTACTTGCGATTCGAAAGCCTTCGTGCGTGCCATTACACCGGCTTATTTCGATCAAATCAATTTATTATTAATGGCAAACTCGTAAACGGTGAATTCTCGCGTTAAAGATTATCTAAGGAACGGTGGGGAGGTAAAATTGAGGCAGCCATCTTATATTTTTACCAACAAAACGCCTTAAGTGGTAAACATGTATTTAGACCGCCAGATTCGCTGTTTTTTGTTTTCAAGACTTGCACGTACCTACTTGTTTTCCTATCCTACAAAAAGTTTAACTTATACTGGTTATTGTTTAGGTACAATGGCGTCTGATATATTTAGAGCCGTGCTTGATAACCTGTTTTGACCCATTTGAAGGGGAACGGTTAAATTCTTTTTCATCCGAACGGAAAATGTAATAATAAGGTTTCATATTATCATATATGACGAGATCTAACGTACAATCTTTTAGAATGGATTTATTAATAGATTGTTGTTTACGTTTTAATTTAAGGCTTTGAACTTGTTTGCGTTGTATGTAGGTACGTTGTGTTGTTCGTTGACGCGCCTGAATATGGCCGATGGTAATAGCAAAGTTGTATCAAAAGTTATTGTGATTTGAATGAATGCGTGTATTAAGTAAGAGTCTATAAAACCTTCAGTATATAATCATGAGAATATATATATGTACATAGCCCTGCCTGCCATCAGCCCTGCTTATAAACTGTTCTACTACTGGGCACAGTCTTCATCTCAATATGAGAAGGGTTAGGCCATAGACACATCTAACGTCTTCGAAAACATCATGTACAAGTCTCAGACGTGAAGGTTCCCTCACGATGTTTTCCTTAAGCGTTAAAGCGAGTGATAATTAATTATTTAATACACACATAACTTCAAATGTCAGAGATATGTGTCTTGTGATAGACTCGAGATCTCTTTGTGGCAGTCCACGATGAGGTTCATATATGTACTCTCGACCAGCGTAGATAGTACAAAACCTTAATAAATTCTACATTTAAATCGTCCTCGTGGATCACTCTGTCTATTGGTGAAAACCTCATGAAAATCCATTCAGTAGGTTTTGAGTTTATCGCGAACAGACAGACTGACGTGACTTTGTTTTATAATATTTAGTGATGTAAAACAGAATAAGTTTCAGCACGTATGTATTTATAGCACTACATTGGCAGTTTCATACATATGTTATGAACAGCGAATCCCGGGCGGTTTGTGTTAAAATTTGCATGTGTCCGCCGGCAGATATCGGTTAATGCACATAATACATGAAATACCCGCTAACGGCACACATTTCGTATGCTCTACTGTATGAATGACTTTGGGTCGATTCCTGGTTTAATTTTTGTAGCCTTTACGGAAGTCGTTGTGGTTTAAGTGATCGCCTCGCAGGAGCCATTGCGCCACGTGTTGTGGGTTTGATTCCCACATATACGCAGATTTAGGACAGCCATTTGTGTGATCCTCAAATAGCTGTTCTGAATCTAGGTGTTCTTCGTGTCCGTTGTTTATAATAATATAATAATAATAATATAATAGTCGTTTCGGTAAACGGGTTAATTGCCAAGAGCCTCGACCACCATCTTAAGAGGCTCGCGTTGAATAGCTGGGTCAAGTCCTCGATTCAGAAGGCAGTATTGCTCGACACGGCGCGCATAGTGCGGAGATTCTTTTCTCTGGAGCCCTAACCACCGATAGCTTGGTCCCTGCACCCGATATCGGTGGGTCATTTCAGTTTTTATATTTTTAAATATATATAATTTTTATATTTATATTTAAAAATGTAATTATTAGAGAAAATAAGTAATAAAGAGAATAATAATAAAGATATTTATTTCCTCTTTCACAAAGGTAAGTACTTATTATCTAATACAATACATGTTGAAAAAATTCTCATTCCTTTATGAGAGGCTGGTGTCTATAGTAGGTATAAACCTGTGTTACAGATCACCAGGCTCCCACCTCCTGGACTAGTCTTAGTGGTGATTATTTGGACATGTACTTAAAAACTACCTATGCATATTCTGAATTAGAAAATTTGTAAATGCATATTCTGAATTAGAAAATTTGTAAATGCATATTCTGAATTAGAAAGTTTGAATGTTTGTAAATTCTCCCGCGACACAGGAATTAATCCTATGGTGAAATTTGTAATTTCAAGAAAAAAAATTGTGTGTTTATGTGTATGTATATGTGTAAAGGTTTTTGCACTGACAAAGTGGTAAGGAATCTTACGGTAGTACCAGAGATGACTCATTTCGAAGTTATGATTAGCGATAGCGACTGCTATGCAGGAGCTCGCAGGAGGTTCAATTCTTGAGTAGAGCAGTGCTGTTGGGATTTTCTGTTAGGAATTTCTCAGTTCAGGAAAAAGTTCTTTTACTGCGCAAATCTGCTTTTCTTGTGCAAAAACCTAATAAAACTGTGTCTTATCTAATAATCGAACTTGGGACTACAATGCTAGTAGTATTGCAAATATGTGATATCACCATCGAATCTATACGACTATTCTAGTATTTTAAGCAAAAAGTTATTTTTTGCTTTAACTTATGCTGAGACACATTATCTGAATTAGACAAAAGTAACTTAAGAATATATTAATTTCAAGAAATTTCGGCAATTGAATAGAGATCTCTATCATTCACATATTTATATGAAATGTCTTTTATAAATATATGTATTCAAGGATTTCTTATATCGACAGTTTTAGGGTTCTGAAAGTTTATACGTAGATCCAAACTCAGATGTTGTGATGTAATTGAAACATATACACGGGTCAAAGAAGAAGAGAAGGACTTTGGCAAATACTGTTCAAATGAGAGATTGAGTTTAAAGAATTTATTTTCAAAAAGACATACAATATGTCACTTACATGAAAATAACAAGACATCATTTAGTGAAATACTAATAATAGTCGCCGAACACTCCTTTAGTAGCTTAATTAATTTAGTTAAAGGTGATTAAGATTACACGCAGTTGGTCACTCTCCACTCGATATAGGCTATGCCTGGAACTCATGGCGGAGAGATAACGATCGGTTGAAGAGTTAAGGCGTGAAAGAGTAACAAGCAATCTCACATTCACATTTATAATATTACTAGATCTTGCCCGCGGCTTCGCTCGCGTAAATGTAGGTTAGGTTGGGTGAGAGAGGGAACACCCCAGGTTCTTTTTAGTGGGTATACCAAGAATGGGGAGTCCCACACGCCCCGCCGGTGCCGTCCCCTAGCCGGCGGATAGTGCATCAAGCATTTTTCCTGGGTACCAAAAAAAAAAAAAAGGTTATAACATTTTCTGGATGAAAGGTAACCTATGTCCTTTCTGTTACCCTGACAACGTGTATGCAAAATTATATCAGAGTCAAATTCATGATAATCGGTCAAGTAGTTAAGGTGTGAAAGCGTAACAAACAAACTCACATTCGTATTTAAAATATTACTCCTTACTAATATTATAAATGCGAAAGTAACTCTGTCTGTCTGTCTATCTGTCTGTCTGTCTATCTGTCGGTCTGTCTGTCTGTATGTAACTTTTTCACGCTCAATACGCTTAACCGATTTAGATGAAATTTGGTATGGAAATAGCCTGAGATCCTGGGAAGGACATAGGCTATATAACATCACGCTACGGCTCACGGGAGCGGCGCAGTAACCATAAATACCACTGAGTCGGGTGAGACCGCAGGTACAGCTAGTAAATCCTAACTAATATTATAAAAGCGAAAATGAGTTTGTTTGTTTGTTTGTTTGTTACCTTTTCACGCCTAAACCACTGAACCGATCATTCTGAAATTTTGCATATACGTTGTCAGGTGTACAAAAACGGCCATAGGCTACCTTTCATCCCGAAAAAAATTACTGTTCCCGAGGAAAACAACAATAACGTTCTTATGATATTATATTATTACAAGCAGAGTACAACCCGAATTTATTGTCAAATTCTAAATTAACGTGAGCTAAGCCGCGGGCAAAAGCTAGTAATAAATATAAAATTAAGGTCTAGTTATGATATATATATGGTGGTGGTGGTTGACCCGTACCCAGAAGTAGGACCGTTTATAATATATAGGGCTGATATTATTGTTTATGTTAGACATTTGGCACTTTGGCTGACGTAATCAAAAATATTAACAACATATTAAATTATAAGTACAAAATGATTAAACTAGTAGAAAGGTCACACATCCCTGTACTAGTTAAGAAACTGTATCACAGGTGACGGGACCTTACAATACAACACATTCAGTAAACTAACGCAAGGAACAGACTTAAGATATATTCAAGTATAGTGCTATATATATGTATATATATATACATTTACATTGGTAAAAACTTAAATACTAAATTAAAGTTTTTACCTATGTAAATTACATATTTACTTACAATTATCCCCAAAGAATCAGACGAGAAACCTATCAATCCCAAAAATCGCCAACTTTATATGACGTCGTATACCATAGGACATAGGGATGCCCTATAACATGTGACATAAAATACTAAATTGCCTATATAAAAGTCGAATTTATACCCAACAAGATTTTGCCCGCAGCTTCGTATGCGTAATGTAAATTTGTAGGTTATGTAAATTTTCTTTCCCTCGGGAACAATACTTTTTTTCTGGTTGAATGGTATCCAACGTGTATGTGACATTTCATGATGATCGGTCGACTAGTTAAAGCATAAAAGCGTGACAAACAAACAAACTCACATTACAATACAATATTCTACCACATACACACAACACCATCTAGTCCAAACTAAGCAGAGCTTGTACTATGGGTACTAGACAATGGATAAACATACATATATACCTTTTTTTTGTAAATACATACATGTTATACATAGAAACACCCAGACCAAGACAAACATCCATGTTCATGCACACAAATGTTTGACTTGTGCGGGAATCGAACCCGCGACCTAAGGCATGGCAGGCGGTTACACTAAACACTACGCCATCGAGGCCGACATTCGCATTTATAATATTAATTAAAATTATATTGTGTACGGAATCAAAAGATTTTCTTGTCTATGGACAATTTTTGATATCGGCGTCTCATACGTATATATAGGTCACTGTCTGGACATTATTTAATATATATCTATACATATAAATATAAAAGAAGTGTCTGGCTGTAATATGAATGCTTTTAACTCAGAATACAAATAGCTGTATTTGTAGGCTACCAAAACATTAACGACTATAAAACGTTGATATTTTTGTCTGTTAGTATGTCTGTTTATATGTAAAGGCTAATCTTCGGAATAACTGTACCGAAAACGATACATCATTTTCGGTACATTTATTCCGAAGATAAGCCTTTACATTGCACACACGTTAGGAGTGATTGAGGAAACTAATAAGAATACTTATAATTAATAAAAATGTTTTCCTAATTTCACGCACGCTTGCAAACAAACGCTGGAACTATAATTATTCTAACAAACTTATTGAGCAAAAATGATAATTATTATCAGTGGTTTAGCTAAACTCTAGGTTTCCATAGTAGAATGTGGTACTCCAACGAGTGAGCTGATATAAAAACTGGAAAAATTCTCTCGCTATCTCCCTCGGACAGCTACGTCATAATTATACTTATAATTATGTTATTTTAATGAAATGAATATTAATTAATATAGATAGGCATAGAACTAAAGGTATGAACCTCTGATTCCTAAACTAGGTATCGAGCATCCTTTTCCAGTCGTAGACAAGTACCTACTAACAGATTTAAAAAAAACAACGGGTTGCGCTCCGGTAGTGCCGGCAGAAGTGAAAACTTGAATATTAACGTTATGCGATTTTGATAATTTGGAATGGTTAGGGAATCATTTTGCACGAATTGCTTTAATTATCAGTATAAAAGTACTATCATGTATGTGGTAAAATACAATATTTATTTATTGCGCTATCGTACACAAACATGACAATTCTCCCTCCGTCTTACGAATTTTCGATCAGATCACGTGTCCTGACGCGAGTTTAACATTTTTTACCCATCACAAAAGTGTGCACAACGCCGCTAAAGAAGTTTTCACTTCAAAAACTTGTATATTATTTATTTTATTTATTTTGGTTTGCTAACAAATGTAACAATAATACATTTTCGCAATTATATACACATGAGGTTTGAGACAAAAAGTTACATCCAGTTACAAGCAAACACTATATGCACTAATATAAAGATACCTATAGTTATTAAAATTTTACAACTAAAACTTATAAACTAGTGTAAGTTATAAACGGATAGTATTTAACTGTTCCTCAATTTTTTGCTATTGTTCCACCAAAAATACTAATTGCACACCAAAATATGCTTACTAAAATATTTTAAAGAGATCAAACTGTGGCACTACTCGTCGGCAGACTGGGATGGAATGCGGGAGTACTTCGCATCCATCCCTTGGGCTCAACGCTGCTTTGAGAACAGGGATCCATCAGAGAGCGCTACTGCTGTCGCTGGTGAAATCATCCTGGGTATGGAATATTATATTCCATACAGTGATGTCACGAGCGGCGGCAGGAAAAGGCCCTGGTTCGGTCGTGAATGCGCTGATGCTGTTGAACGCAAACAGACAGTGTACCGCGCTTGGACCAGGGCTCGCACTCTCCACGACCCTAAAGTGGATCACCTGAAGGCAGCGTTCAACCTAGCCACAAAGGTCTGCAAGAGGGCATACTTAAGAGCGGATGCCCAGCGCGTCGCACGGTTCAGCCAGGAACTCATGGCGCATCCTACGGGCAGTCGTAGCTATTGGCGCCTGGCCAAAGCCGGGCAGTCCAACTTCTGCCAGACCTTGCTGCCCTCTCTGAGGTATCCGAATGGATCACTGGCTCATCGGCCGCAGGAGAAAGCAGATCTGCTTGCAAATCTCTTTGCGGCCAACTCCCGAATCGATGACTGCGGTTCGCAGCCGCCTAACATTGCCAACTGCGGCTACACCATGCCTGATATATGTATCAGGCAACGAACCGTTCGTGCGATACTGCAGTCTCTCGATGTTCGGAAAGCCAGTGGACCTGACGGCATCCCAGTTGTAGTCCTAACC
Source organism: Catocala sponsa (assembly GCA_963564715.1). Lineage (NCBI taxonomy): Eukaryota > Metazoa > Arthropoda > Insecta > Lepidoptera > Erebidae > Catocala > Catocala sponsa. The sequence goes on from OY751352.1 coordinate 13,477,497, forward strand.
TGTGAGAGACCGCGCGCGCGCTAATGTAAACAATAACAATCCCCGCGTCCCGCGCCGCCCGGGCACTCAAGGACACTTGAGCGTTAGTCGAGTGGGTCGGCAGATGTTTATAATTTAGAACGCAAAGTTATGATAACAAAGCTTGTGTTTCTTAGAAGTATACATTGTAAGCTACGATAAGTGTTATGAATCATCGCATTTACGTGTATATTTTAGTTTATACGTCTGGTTAAAGTAACCGAATTGGAAATATGAGATGATATTATTATATTTTTATTATATAGATTAATTAATTTGTCTAATAAGATGTTTTACTTTTTCTATTTCCTAGTTAAATACTCTTTATAGTAAAAAAAAAGTATTTGTAATGTCTGTGAGAAAAAAATAAGATATTAGCATTTGAAAGTGCGTGACGAGTACATTTTAGAGCGCGGAGAAAGTAAATATTGAAAAATTTCTAAAAAAAATTCTGACGTAGCCTTGTGCGTGTTTTTCACATATTTTATAGAAATACTAATAAATAACACTATCATAGTGATTAAAACCTGAAATACGATATAATAAAATAATAAAAAAATAAAATATCAAAAAAGGCGGGAAATCTGAGAAATGGTAATAGGTTATTTTGGGCTTCAGTTTGTTATACAACAATAACAATAGTCACTATTGTTTTTATTGTGTCTAAAAATAGAAAGAATAAGCTTTCCAATAATGTATTATACTTACATACTTGCCCTATAAAAACTACAGATAACAGCGGAACAAATAACATAGACGAATGAACGTGTGGCGCAAAGTCACGTGACATGACAAAAAAAATATTTAGAAAAATATTATTCAGTTGATAAATATTCATTCGAAAAGCTCGGTTCATTCTGAGAACATTGATATGCAACACAATATTTTAAATACAGGCCTTATAATAAAAAAACGGCAAACAAAACACGTCCCAACGCTTCGACCCCATATAGCGTCACCGGGGTTTGAGAGGTAAAATGTGCAGCGGAGTTGTCTCCCACGCTTACGCGCCTATACCGGACGTCTTACGCCGCAGGCATTGTGCCTGGGGCTTGGAAGGAGGCGAACGTTCAACCGAAAAAAGGGGGACCATTCCGAGCCAAGCAACTATCGACCCATAGCTATCACCTCGGTGCTCTCCAAGGTGTTCGAGCGGATTATAAACACCCAAATTGTCCGCTACCTGGAGGATCAATCGTTGATCAATGATCGCCAATACGGCTTTCGGGCTAAACGATCAACAGGTGATCTTCTAGCGTTCGTCACGCACCTCTGGGGTGAGGCTATGGTCAAGCACGGCGAGTCTTTGGCTATCAGCCTTGACATAGCCAAAGCTTTCGACAGAGTCTGGCACCGGTCTCTTCTTTCCAAGCTTCCGGCCTATGGCTTGCGCCCTCAACTGTGCACCTGGATTGCAAGTTTCCTGCAGAAGCGTCATATTCGGGTCCTTTGCGACGGTCGCGCTTCCAAATTTATGCAGATCAATGCAGGAGTGCCTCAGGGTTCTGTCTTATCCCCTACGCTCTTTCTTCTGCATATCAATGATATGTTGAATCTCGGCAACATACATTGTTATGCGGACGACAGTACCGTGCATGGGCGATATCTCGGACATCCTGGGGCCAAACAGCCTGAGGTTGAGGGAAAAAGGCAGAATCTTGTCGTTGAACTTGACCAGACTTTGGACCGCATCTATGAATGGGGTGCCAAGAACTTGGTCGAGTTCAACGCCAAGAAGACCCAGGCATGCGCGTTCTCAACAAAAAAGTCTCCGTTCCTTCCCCTCCCTTCTCTGAAGAACACTCCACTGGTGATACGTGACAGCCTCTCCATCTTAGGTTATCTTTGCCGCTCCCTTAATCAGAAAACCTATATCGAGAGCATCATTAAGCAAGCTTCGCGAAAACTCGGAGTTCTGAACAGGGTGAGGCGGTTCTTCACGCCTGGGCAACTGTGCCTATTGTATAAGGCACAAGTGCGCCCTTGCGTGGAGTACTGTTCTCATCTTTGGGATTGCTCCGCGCAGTACTTGCTGGACGCTCTCGACCGGTTACAGCGGCGGGCTGTCCGTATCATCGGAGATCCAGAGGTCACGAGTTCACTGGAACCTCTGCAACTCCGTAGGGACATTGCCTCATTGGCATGTTTCTACAGAATATACCACGGGGAGTGCTCTGAAGAGTTATTCCACCTTATCCCGCCCTCCCCTTTCCTATCCAGAACAACGCGTGCTGGGCTCAGATGCCATCCTTACACGGTAGAGTCGATTAGAGCGCGTACCAAAAAGTTTGGGTTCTCATACCTCTGCCGAACGACCAAGGCATGGAATTCTCTGCCAAGGCACGTGTTTCCTTCTTTCTTCAATCCTGGGTTCTTTAAGCGGGGCGTGAAAAAGCATCTTCTCAGGCCGTCAAAGTAGAGACCTCAACATCGCCTCGGCTACTGTGGGGGCGATGTGGAGGCCACTGCTCTTAGACCACACGACTGCTTACCATCAGGTGGAGTGTGGTAATTTTGACGAGCAAAACATTAAAAAAAATGAAAATTTAGTCGACTTTTTTAGGTGGGTTTAAGAAGGAACCTAACATAACCTAATCCTTCCGAGACGGAATGCAGTGATTTGAGGCGTATAGGTGCTCGTTATGATATATTTTAGTGAGCATATTTAGCTGTGCAATTAGTATTTTTGGTGGTCATTATATTTAATCCTGTTATAAACTAGTGAAATATTCAGTATATTACTTTTCTTACTAATTTGCGAAAGTGAGTAAGAGAATCTGCATATATGTCGACCGAATCACTACAGAGATAGAGTAGCTTGTACAATCGAGGAATAGGAGAAGCAGTGCCAAAAACTGTTCTTCTGAGTGGTGGATAAAGACGAGTGATGTGAGACCGAGGGTATTTATATGGAACTCTAATATTAAGTCTAACCAGCAATTGTGGACAGTCTATCTTGTTTCGAATCAGCTTGTACAGGAATACTAGGTCTAAATATTTTCTTCTTGATTCGAGTCAATCCATTTTAAAGTGAGTAAGTTTTCTTTGTATGAGACTGTTTGATTTTTGTATAGTTTTCATTTTTATTTTAGAGTTTGGGTATTATACCTCCTTGCCGAGGTTTTCCCACAAGACTACAGTATAGTGTTCTTCAAAAAGGGTGTTAAAAGGGTTTTACAGAGTCGACAATGCGCAAGTTATGCCTCTGATGTTGCAGGCATCCATAGACTACAGTGACCACTTACCATCAGGTGGGCCGTATGCTTGTTTGCCATTTTAGTTGTATAAAAACAAAAATGTTACTGTTAGACTTACGAGTACATAATAAAAAATGTGAGTCAATTACCGTATTCCTCGTAAGTACTTCCCCGAAGAAACCGACTTATTCAATTACCAAATAATTAATATCGACAAGCATTTGAAAGCTGATATATTAATAATTTACTGCCATATCGTTCGGTAAGAGACTGTAAATATATGTATATAACATATTGAAAGCGAATATACGTATTACATAATCTGGTGGTACATTAACGTGCTTTATAACTGAATAAATTATAAACCATTATCCTTACTAATATTATATATGCTAATGTGAGTTTGTTCGGCTTAAAGATTATTTACTCTCAAAAGAATTTTACAATTCACTTTTTAAGAATTCTAACTAATACTACAAAAGCGACTTTGAGTTAGTGTGTTTGTTTGTTATGCTTTCACGCCTTAACTACTCGACGGATCATCATAAAATTTCAGATACACGTTATCAGGGGAACAGAAAAGGACATAGGGTACCATTAATCCAAAAAAGAGTACTGTAACTAACTAAATCTAACCTACAATTATGCGAGCTGTTATATCCATAATTACTTCGTAATTAAATGCTGACATCTGCACTATTTATATTATATAGTGATTAAATATAATGACCACCAAAAATACTAATTGCACACCAAAATATGCTGACTGAAATATATCATAACGAGCACCTATGCGCCTCAAATCACTGCATTCCGTCTCGGAAGGGTTAGGTTATGTTAGGCTCCTTCTTAAACCCACCCAAAAATAGGAGCGCCGCTTCGCGGGGCTCCATCGACTTAGTTTGATCTCATTAAAATATTTTAGTAAGCATATTTTACTGTGCAATTAGTATTTTTGGTGGAACAAAGGCAAAAAATTGAGGAACAGTTAAGTACTACCATATTATATATACGGCCATAAGCCACGCGGTCAACGCAGTTGCATATAGATATTTTAACAGTGCAGTTAGAACAATCGCAGCTAGTTACTTTTATACTAAAGAAAAGTGAGGTTGTAGGTGTTTGTACGTGGAACATCTTTCTGAAATAAACTGTGATTTTAGCTAAACTAAAAGTGTTTTTTTTTTTTAAAAACCATCCGCTGCCGCCGCCTAAAAGAGCGAAGGCGCAGACAAAATTTAGTATTACATAAAAATATTAAAGTTTACAATCAGAACGTGCTGAAGTTAACAGATTTTTGCAGTTTCTAGCAGGTTTCTTCTCATAGGCTCAACCCTTTGCCTGAACCTAGCAACTAACCTAAATGTAGCTTCAGGAACTTAGTAAACTCACTAACCTATATACTTTGACGTTCATAAGTGTTACTTTGTGACCTAAATGACTAAATGATTTTTGACTTTGACTTTGATTGTGGGTAAATAAATAAATTTTACACTGCGCACTACTGTAGATATCATATCAAGACACGAGTATAAACCCAATTGTAAATACAAATTTGTAGTTAGTTTGCTTGTTACGCTTTCACGCCTAAACTACCCGACCGAACTTGGCGCCTGACTGCCTCCGTGGCGCAGCGGTAGTGAATGTGACTGCTGAGCATGAGGTCTCGGGTTCGAATCCCGGGTCGGGCCAACAAAAAGTTATTGGGTTTTCTGTTAAGAAATCTCAATAACAGCCCGGAGTTAGGAAGTTGGCGGTGTTGACCTTGGAAAGCACGTAAAAGCCGTTGGTCTTGCGCCTGATCTCTCTCCGGTCGTGTCGGATTACCGCCCCATCGGATCATGAGAGTTAGGGAACAGAGAGTGTTTGTGTTTGCGCACACGCTTGTGCACTATAATGTCTCCTGCGCAGATTGCCAGTCTCCGTTAAGATTGGCCGCCGTGATCGAAATCGGTCTGGATGACATTATTACTCAACTGATCATCATGCAATTTTGCATACACGTTGTAAATAGGACAAAAAAGGACATTGGGTACCTTCAGCCAGAAATAATGTACTGTTCCCAAGCTAGCTAAGCCGTAAGCAAAATATTTGTACGTCCGGTTTAAAGCATACTGAAATATACACCTTCATCCCACCCGACATATTTTACACACACACACACACACCTTCACCAACATACACCAGACACAGTAGCGGTCGGCTCTGAATACCAGACTTTGAAATGGCATTTTTTAAAATCAATTTAGATGTAACACTGCAATCTCGGCCGGACAGACGCGCCGGACAAGCGAGAGGGTTGGAGGGGGAGGGAGGGACGCTCCATCTCTTGGAACGCTCGAACAATAAAACTAAAATGACCCACAGAGTTCGAGCCCCGTTTGTCAATGGCCGACTATTAAATGCAGCTACTGCATAGATGTATGAGGCTGAAGGCTTTTTTTTCGGCTTCCTTATCGATGTTTAATACAAACATATGTGGAATAGGATGCAAATAACATGGTGAGTAATCATATTTTTTTTTTATTTATATAATATCAGCCTGTCTTATAAACTGTCCGTGTTTCGTTTTATTGTATTACATACCTTTATATCTTTAATTGTAATTTTTTTACGTTTTCCAATGGGTCTGAAATATAATATTTTCTTTCTTTCTTTCACATCCTATGATCGCTTGCAATATCACGATTCTTTTTTATTGTTGCCAATCAATATGCCTACACTTCGCCCAATGGTAAGCAGTCGTGTACTCCACGAGTACAGCACTCCACACCACATCCAACTTTACAACTGTAGTAGTGCCTAGTAGTAGAGCCCTAGTCTCTACTTTGACGGCCCATGGCGGTATTTCGTTCTTCCCTTCCTTTTCTACTTGAACTATTTTAACTTGCTTTAATAGTAAAACTTGTTTTAATAGTTTAAATATGCAATAAAAAATGAATAAGAGAAGTAGATATGGATATTTGGAACTCTGGACAAAGAACATAGTTACTACTCTTACGTCACTTTCTGAATAAGAGTATAAAGTAGTTCTACCCCAGGGGTTCCGGCACATTCAAACCGTCGCCAATTTATGAGGAACAGCAAGCCCTCTAACTTTTTTATTCAGATAAATTAAACTAGCCACTACTAAGATGTACCTGAAACCTAAAACTTGATTGTGATCCACCTCTGTGTACCTCTGCGGTAATACATGTCGTCGTGTCGTGTCAAATTGTGAGTTTATGTTTTAGTTAAACATATTTTTTTTTATTTAAAGCATATTTCCATACCATTGATAACAACAGGCAAGTATTGAGATTCTATGAAATGGGATGTAATACATCAAAATGCTAAATCTTGTTGTAAAACCTTAGTGATTTGCTGCAATCTTAAGGGCCCGTTTATCAACCATGAGTAAATAACATATGTTTCATTAATAACTATAATAGTTAAATGATTCTTCGGTTGAAGTTGAGGTGACGATAAAAAAATGGCTCTAAGAGATAAAGATGACATAGCATGTTATTAGCTTGTTTACCACTTACATGGCCCTAATCCTATATCCTCGAAAGGATGTACAGAGGTGCAGTACACTCACCTTTCGCCAGCGACGAGTTTGGGTACTACGCCATTGGTGGCGATCCTACTGTCCGTGCTGCTCCGTATTTTTTTTTCGAATAATCTGTTTCGAATAATTCAATAACGCTGTACCAAGCTACTGCAGTCCAGTCCAATGCTGCCTTAAAATTATAAAGTTTGCCAGCGCTACATCAGATTATGCCTTTTGCGTAGCAGTCGTAGCTTTAGCGTAGCATCTACGTCGTAAAAAATGTGAATATGTTCATATTCACATTTTTTCGTAGCATGTGCCGATATAGCTGCTACGCCGTAGCTATGTCGTAACTGTTACAGCCTGTTTGTGCAGCGACCACGTCACACAATAAACCTTTCACGATCCACATGTGTGCGTCACTTAACTATATTTATTCGGTCCAGCAACTAAAATAGAAATCGAAGTAATAATAAAAAATAATAAAAATATTTATTGAGACCGAATCATATGAATTCAAACATTTAAATCCCACCAAACTGCCTAACAGTTTGTCGGCAGGAACACTCTCATCTATAACAACTACATACACTTAGCATAATTATAAAATAATACAAAAAAAAAAACATATAACAAACACACATTACAGCAACTTAAGGATCTAAACGTAACAGTTATCTGTGATTTCAGCAAGTAGCACATACTTTAGCTTATGTTTTAGAGATATTTTTATTTATTTTAATATTCAGTCATACAATATCTAAAACGTGTAACAGATCCTTTTTGTATACATGGCAAGGTGGTGCAGTACTCTCGGGTTTGATTTCAGGGTAAGCAAAATGTAATTAAATTTTTCTGCCAAGAATTTTTTAATAGCAGCAAACAGTTTAGAATTGTAGTCGGTAAACAGCAATAGGCTCGCTCCCTATTACGTGTAAACTAAAAACATGGTCTATTCCACTTTGATTACCTGGGTGATCATAGGCGAGACTTAAGTGTCCAATGGTCACCTGTTATTTTAATATAATTTTTTCTTTCTTCTTTAAGATAGAAATCTCTACAAATGATTATTATTTTAACATAACCAGTTTTTATAAACTATATTCCTGAATGTAATTTGTTTCATAATAATCAAAGACTCTGAAAACAATAACATACACCATTATATAAACGTACAGCATTCTTATTTCCTATCAAATAAACAAAGTCAACACAAAAACAAAGCGCATCGAAACAACCCAAGTTAAAATAAGGAAACTCACGCAGTGCAATACATTTAGTCGCGAACGTAGCAGCTTCAATATCGTAAAGATATCTCGCTTAATATCACTGAGTAGGAATAAATCTTGTGGTCCGCCGCCGGCGCCTAGTCGCACACAAACTAATACACAATCACACACAAACGCTTCCACGGTCACACACACTCACTCATATTCTGTAGCGATGGGCAACTTCGATATACTTCGACAGTCGAGACAATAGAAATTGTCATCAATTTTTATCCAAATTAAACTACTTTAATCGGTGTTTATCAAGGTTTTTACAAGTACAGATTTTATTGTTATTTTAAACTATTTCTATTTACACTTTCCCCAACGTTCTCAGCAGCTAAGATCACAGACAGACTATACATAAAATGTTATAATTTAAACAAATAGCGTAAAACCTATACAAAGTTTAGTTGTATGTAATTATTATTGCCTTTGTATATTATTTAAGTTTCTCGGACAAAGCAGTTTGATTTCTATTTGTAATATTCGCGTAAACGTAAAACAATTATTATTTTCAATCAAATCAAAATGGCACTATTATGGACAATGTAGTATAAGAATATTTCATGTAAATAAATTATGTAATAAAACAATTTTTTCATTTGAATAATTTAATAGATATTGTTTAATTCAAGTTTATCGATATTAATATTAAAAGAGGTAATTATTTTCTTTTCTATATTTAAAGTTCAAAACCGATTATAAATCTTTAAACTAATGGAAAACTACACTAGCAACTCATGTCAGTATCCTATATTATAATAATCATTATAAACGAGGTCGTGGTGCAAGTTAATTTTGTATGTATATGTTTAACTGCAGCTTCCAGAATCACGGACAGTTATAACGTTGAAAATACTCAAAACACTGCGATACGACAAGTATCGATAAAAGTTATAAACAAAATGAACTCGACTAAAATTCGTGAAGAGTAGTTTAGTTTTAATTAAGTCCGACCTCTCGGCCAATGCAATCGCGATGTTTTTCAATTGTTTCGAGTCAACGGATCCGTACAGCGATTGTGCTCATTCACTACACTTTTTATTTGACTACAATGCGTTGAGTTATCCTTACTAATATTATAAATATGAATGTGAGTTTGTTTGTTTGTTACGCTTTAACGTTTTAACTACTTGGCCGATCATTATAAAATGTAGCATACACGTTGTTAGAAGTACAGAAAAGACATAGGGGGCCTTTCAACCAGAAAAGAATACCGTTCCCGAGCGAACAAGGCTGCAGGCAAAAGTAAATTATTTTATAATTAAAGAACATGAAGAATCTTGTTAATTGCTTTCAGAATCATATTGCTGATCTTTGGTGACTTATTGCCTTGGTTCTAAAATTAATCTCACAGAAATGAAAATGAACTACTAAGCATTATAAAAAATATCATGTCAATCCTTAGCTTTGTTGCTCTGTGTAATAAGAATACATTTTAAATTTGCCAAATTTAAAGATAAACCACAATGGAATTGATATTCTTATCAGAATGAACACAATTATAAAACTAGCTTTTGCAAGGACTCCGCCAACGTGGTACCTACATCAATAAAAGTAACCTAGGTCCTTTCTCAGATTTTAAACTATCTTTGTACCAAATTTCATGCAAATCGGTTGAGTATTTAAGACGTTAAAGCGTAACAAACAAACTCACATTCGCATTTCTAATATTAGCTAAGATTAGGATAGAGCCTCGCTGATTTCAGCATGAATGGACCGGCTTGTCCGGGGAAGGATTACCCTCTCACAGAATATCGACATGAAATAGCAGTATTCCTACTGTTGTGTTTCGTCCAGTGAGTGAGAGTTCCGGAGTCCCAATCACCCCCTTTCCCCCATCCCGCTTCTTCTCCTTCCCACTTCCTTTCCTAAAGGGTCGGCAACACGCATGTGATGCCTCTGGTGTCGCAGGCGTCCATAGGCTACGGGGACCATTTACCATCAGGTGGGCCGTATACTTGTTTACCATCTTAGTAGTATAAAAAAAATATATATATATATATGATGTTCTCTTAAAAAGTTCGAGTTCTAAATTCAAAATCTCTCGATTGCGCATGATTTATCAACTGAGCACACCAATCGAATTTCAAAGAAAACGAACGAATTGTTCAAACAATCGAAAAAATCGACACTAACGTCTCGGTGACGCGCATCGCTACCCCACTCATATGTGTGTGGTACATACATCAGCGACTTTGATACAATTTGCCGTAGAAAGTCGCCGCTTTGATGTATTACCGGAAAAATAACAGAGCTAGATTAAACGGCAAGTCACATGTTACTGTTGACGATCTCATGCGGAAACACACTCTATTATACGCATCATAGAACCTCAAATTGTATGACAAATAACTTCGGACACTTTAACAAAGCAATTTCTAAAATGGATTCTACTTCTGTGGTTTTAAGGTATAGTTTTCGGTGCAGTTGTTCCGTTGATCGGAGAATTCAGCCATTATTCCCTCGGATGACTTTTCCTGAAATTTACTATTGCTCGGTTTTGTTCGTACCGATTGTTTATGGCAGATTAAGGCGGGAGTCGATATGCTCTGGGCTCCTTTATGTTCTTTCACGGGCTTACGATACCATGTTTACGGATTTTTTCCGCGCGCTAAGCGGATAAAAAATACGTCTGTAGCTCTTTGCGTATGAAAAATAAACGATGTATTTATGCGAACCGCGAGATTATCGTTTTATCGAAACATTACGTTGTCCGAAAGGGAATATTTGATAATATGTGCCTCGGAAAAAGGAAGCCTGAAAAGTATTTTTTCTTTTGTGGTTAGTCACTAGGCTTTCACTAAAAGCGCAGCGTGGGAGCCATCCCATGTGGAAAGATTGTCATTGAATAGTCCCTCTGTCTAGACTATTGACCAAGTTAAAGTGTCGTAAAGTATAAGACATGTGAATCTAACTGTAGCTATAACTTTCATTATGATTACAGAAGTTTCTTTAAGCTAGCAAGTTGGTATAAAACATACAGTTCGCCTGATGGTGAAATATTACGATAGCCTATGATCACTTGCCGTACCATGAGTATCACTAGTGCGTTGCCAACTGAAGGTATATGAAATGTTTCTATGATAGCAGTCAGTGGTTGTGATAAGCAAATATAAACAGTACAAAAATATTATGGAAGTAAATCATAAATCATTTATTTGTCTGCGAATATGGGTACAAATAAGTTCTTATATCAAATATAACAGTACATTAGCCATATCCTACCACAAGGCATGCAAACTAAAATTAAAATATAAAGATGAAATGAACAATTATTTAAACAGGTACAGTAAATTAATTATAATAGTTTATCCTGCAAATATTCGGTTACTGAGTAATATGATTTATTTAACAACAGAGTTTTGACTGCTTTTTTAAATACATTTAAATTTGAAATCTCAAGAACCGATTTAGGCAAATGATTATATAGGCGTGGGGCCTATGTGTTTTATTTTGGCACTGTAATGTTGGCCAATCGGTATATAAACCAGCTTGATGATAAGCAGTTACTATTCTACGAATGATGGAGTAATAAAGACATGCCTCCAGAACTCTTACTTGCCAGACGAAACACAGCCGCAATGCTTATATGCTTACACCAGTTACCTCTAAGAGAGTAACCATAGGAGTGAAATTTTTCGCCACAATATTTAATTCCTGTCCTAGGCAGAGGTGTAAGTATCACAACTAGATTAGTGAAACCTCTGACTACCTCGCTAGGAAATACAAGCATAATAGTACATTCCGTTATTAGTATAGCTACACCACAAACTCGTGACGTGGCAATCTCAGAGAAAAGCAAGATTTATAATGTTGTATTTCGTGAGAAATAAAGTTTTCAGAAAAGATTTTCCAGTTACCTTGCGTTGTGAGAGCGAAAAATAGGAACGAATGTAAATAGTTTTTGTTTGCTAATTGTAAGACGAGGGTTGGTTAGGTGGGTAGATAAAGCTGAGCGATGGTTTCAAAATGCGTCGTACCTGTTTTAAGCTGTCTATCGTACAATATACACACACACATGCACACATTCACACACACTCATACATACACACACATCATAAGTACTTAATCGAAACACGCACACATCGAACCATATTATAATTTAAAATTTATATTCACTATAAATGCTTCGTTATTCACGTAGTATAAATTTGGGCTAATGAATCCGATCGTGGGGTTACCTGTCGATTCAGATCGGGCAAAGTGATATTGGGTTTTCTATTAGAGCATTTTTAGTATCAGCTCGAGTCTGTTTAGTAGAGGACTATATGCTTGCTCATATAGTCCTCTATGATGTAATATATTTCTTCGCCGTATGTCATATGTTACTATCCCAACTAATATTATAAATGCAAATGTGAGTGTGTTTGTTTGTTACGCTTTCACGCCTCAACTACTCGAACGAACACCATAAAATTTCGCATACTTGTTGTCAGGGGAACAGAAAAGGATATAGAAGTATCTTTTATCCAGAAAAAGTACTAATGCTAACATAACCTAATCTACATTTGCGCAAACGAAGCTGCGGGCAAAATCAAACAAAGGGCACCAAAATGATTCTAGCATTACAAATTATAGACAGAAATATATTGCAGTGTATAGAAGAGTAATAAAAATGGCTAAGAGATTGGCGATTCAAAGAGAAATAACTAATTTTAAAAATTTGTCTAAAGATATATGAAAGATTATTAATCGTCATAGAAATAAAAAACTAATTGTAAAAGATAAGATTATTCTAAAATCTGGTAACAAAGCTGTATCTAATCCGTCAGAAATTGTTAATATCTTCGCAGACGGATTTGGGAAAAATTCAATCAAGCACAGGGTTATTCAGAAATGGCAGTTAACATTTTAGAAAAAAATACTTCTAGAGTCCAAAAACCAGATTATATGGGACCCAGTAACAAACACTGAAATTTTTAAATTAGTTACCCAAATGGAAAATAAATCCTCATGTGGCTATGATGAATTACCCATATCATCAATAAAGGAGAATATTGATATACTATCTGAACCACTAACCAATATGTTTAATGAATGTCTAGAGCAGGGTATTTTCCCAGATCAATTCAAAATAGCCAAGATAATACCGATATATAAAAAAGGAATTAAATCTGATCCTTCTATGTACAGGCCCATTTCGTTATTACCGACAGTGTCAAAAATTTTTCAAAAAGTAATAAAAGTTAGGCTGATTAAACACTTAAATACAAACAAAGTATTACATCATCGACAATTTGGTTATAGAACCGGAGTTGGCACACAATATGCTATCGAGTTATTAATCAGTGATGTTGTAGACAGAATGAACCTGAAAAAGAAAGTAGCAGGGCTCTTTTTGGACCTAAGTGCCGCTTTCGATACTGTCAACCACGAACTACTCCTGAAAAAACTAGAGCACTATGGAGTAAGGGGAAATGCGGGGAAACTATTTCAATCATATCTCCAAAACAGAAAAATGTTTGTTGAAATACATGCAGTAGCTGATAGCAATGGTTCTGATAGCAAATATTGTTATGAGGAAACATTTAGGTCAAAAATGAATCCAATTATAACAGGCGTTCCGCAAGGTTCTATTCTCGGCCCTATATTCTTTATTACGTTTATTAATGACTCAATACACTACGTTATAAACATTTCAATGGAAGATATCCAACCAATTATGTTTGCTGACGATACCAATGCTATTATATCAGCAGAGAGCATGGACGGCTTGAGTAGGAAAGCCAATGAGGCTTTAAGCATATTTTAGAATTGGTTTTCAGTCAATAGTCTTAAATAAAACACCAGTAAAACTAACATCATGTTGTTTCGTTCAACAGCCAAGAATAATGACAAACTTAATTGTGGTTCAAACGGTGAAATAGTGAACACTGTAAGAACTACCAAATTTCTTGGGGTTAACGTAGATGAGTACCTAAACTGGAAAGATGAGCTCACCAGTCTGGAAAACGCAATCAGTTCTGCTTGTTACGTGCTAAGGAGTCTGAGGGATGAAGTTGGCATTCAGTACTTAAAAATAGTATATTATGCCCTGGTAGAATCCAAATTAAGGTATAGCATATTATTCTGGGGCGGTAGTTACAATTATAACATCTCCAGAGCGTTCATTTTGCAGAAAAGGGCGATAAGAACGATCGTAGGTATAAGGCAAGACGTATCTTGCAGACAGCATTTTATCAAGCTCGAAATTTTAACAGTGCCGAGTCTGTACATACTGATCTTGTTAACCAATTTTGCGAAATACGTTCCCAAATATGAAACGGAAGATGAACGTCAGCTAAGAGAAAGCACGCGTAGAAAAGGTTTTCAGTGTAGTAATATACCAAAATTGAACATAGTCAAGCATAGCAGTTATTACAGCGCTATTAAAATGTTTAATAAGTTACCCGTTGGTTTAAAGAGCTTGCTATATGAAAGTAGTTTTAAAATCAAGCTCAAGACGTTTCTGCTGGAAGGGTGTTTATATTCTCTGGATGACATGCAAAACTGTATTTACCGTGAAGTGGAACAACAATAATAATAACAATTATAATTATTACAATAATTTTTATTTTCATTACAATTAATTAAAAATGTTACTATTTTTATATTTTTATTGACATTGGTCTTTTACAAAGTGCTTTTTTTATTTTTTATTATATTATTTTAATTATAAACCACTGACTATTCTCTTGACATATATGTTTAATGGTGTATGTGTAATGGATATTGTCATGAAATTGGAATAATTATAATATGTCACTGTATTAATTTTTTTTATAACTATGCATTCAAACACAATGTGAAAATTGTTTATGAATAAAGTTTGAATTTGAATTTGAAATTTGAATCTAATATATAATTATATGTTATACAAAATATAATATACATATGTATTTCATTTTACAGCGACACTTAAATCTAATGCTGCTAATCTCTTTGACCATGCCAGTTTCAACAATACCACGATACAATCAAATGCCACAAACATATAGCTCCTGTTCACAAGCATGACATGTCATGCTCTTAAAAACTACTATTATGCTTGCTTGTGACAATCTTTGTTAGTATGTGATATATAACCAAGCTCATGTACTTCGCAAAATTGATTACTGCACTATGATGCATGGATCATACTCGTGAACGGCACCCTTTGTAATGAATTTTATGCCGGGCGATAAACAAAGTATATTAAGATCTAAAATACTGTAGCCAATTAATGCTTTTAACACTAGGGACATGGTTTTCATGTCGTCGACCCTGCCAAAAAGTAGCATCTATCTATGGAGCGTAAGAAATAAATTGATCCCCTTAATTACTATTGACTCTTTACTCATCAAATAAACACCCACGGGTGCTCTATCTTCGTTTGCCAACACGGTAGCCAAAAAACAATTGATAGGATAATAGTTGACTGCAGAAGCCCACAGAAAGATACACTTTCGCAGTCGGTGTGTCATTCATTTCAGTTCAATCTGTAAATGACAGATAATATATGAGCAGCCATATTGCTTTCCCAGAAAAATATACCCACCTGTTGCGGTCTTTCCATCAGTTTACCATCCTTTTATCATCCAGTTTACCCCACCTTCCTTATTCAGGTCATCGGTCTATCTGGATGGATGACGTACTACCTTGCGTTTACCACGTTTACTTAAGTAATAGCATAACAGACAATCTCGCAGCGACATAACGGCCGGCTAAAAAACTGACTGGGTGATCTGAACTTGACTTCGGTGCAGTTGAAGGTAGAAGGTCGTGGTCAAGGAACCTTTTGTGTTCCTACAGGAAGTTAGTTTTCGAGGTGCCATAATAAGGAGCAATGTTGTAGACTAGAGTACTAAGGGTAGTAGACTACAGTCGTTTGTAGTACCGCGACGATTTTTTTAAGTGTCGTCATGACGCCAGTGGTACGCCCAGTGCTCACCACTTTGCTATCTAACGATTCTATAAACTATTATGAAACCTTAAGATACCATGCGTATCACGTGACAACCTCACTACCTATTGCGGTATCGTGATATAAAAAGATCATGCTCATGAACGCACCCATAACCTCTCTTGATATTAGAGTTAGTAACTTAGCCCGTCATGCTCGTCCATGCTGCGATACGACACGGTTTGCATCATGCCTAATTAAATAAGCCGCTTTCAACAGGAATATTTTTCTTGTTTAACCAGCTTCGCGTTTATCGAGCCTTTTGTGAAGGCCTCCATTGGCCGACGCACACACCCACATAGGCCTATGTAGGTAGACTTTGTACGCTCGGTTCCGGACCTTTATACACTATGAGCTTGTTGAAAAAGTATTATAATACAAAACTTTAGTTGACAGTGGTGCCGCGTTAGTGAATGTGACTGCTGTGTCTGAGGACTCGAGTTCGGTTCTTATTTATTATTCGGTTATTGGTTTTTCATACATAAAATTAAATATATATATAGCCACAAAAAAACTGATAATCTGTCCTATTGAATATTGATTGTATGTCTCTATTCTGTAGAAGTGTTAGCGCCATCTATTGATAAAAAGCCGACAACGCGTGGCACCCTCTAGCGTCGAAAAGAACATCGCGAGACCTCACCTAGTGCCGGGTAGACGGAGACTCGACGGAAGGTGAGGGAACGAGATAACAACATACATTTGATCCTGTGAATGAGAGATAGCAAGAAAACTCTAGAACATACGATCCAAGCGTCGAAGTAATTGGGATCTCGGTCGATGTCAGACAAAAACGGGTGGTAGTCGGTTCACCATCACTCCTTGTAACTTGGGTAAAAAACTATGTAAATTCTTTTCTAAGTAATTAAATAAATTCGTAATATTTGTTCCATAAATAAAGTCGTTCATTGAAGAGCTCCTTTGACCTGCACATAACCCACAAGACATACAAAACAAGAAGTAATAGAGCTTTCTCTACCGCTTAGAGATATAGGCGTGAAACTGCATCGGTGGTGTAGAGGTAGTGTATGTGACTGTTGTGTACGAGGTCTCGGGTTCGATTACCAGCTTTGGCAAAGTGCTATTAGGATTTCCGTTTATGAAATTCTCAGTAATAGCACAGAATCCGAAAATATGGCCGGCAAACGACAATAGGATCGCCGCCTATTATATAGAACCTAAAAACATTGTTGGCTAAATGTAAGACTGTAGCTGTAAAAAAATAACAAAAGTATCTTTCTTTTCTTTTAAACAAATAACGTAAATTTTGTTTTAACTACATTTAGTCATGAACTAACTTTTCATATGTCACAAAGTGTAAGTGTATGCGTCCTCATGCCATCTTATCTTATCTTATGTAGGGGCCAGTCAGTGCAGACCGGCGACACTTCGACCCAGTGGGATCTATTGTGTCGACACTCTCCCAATAACGACTACCATAGATGTTCATGGCAGCCGGGACCAACGGTTTAATTGTCAATCAATACGCACATAATTTCGAAAAGTCATATACCTTCCGAAAGTCAGAGGTGCGCGACGTGGGTTTGAACCCGAGACCCTCTACAATGCAGTCTGTTGGTCTCCCCAGTGAGCAATCGCTACTCTTTTTAAACTAATGCCATACTACTGTCTATTACAAATGACTACAGATAAATATTATTTCAAACCTGAAATGCTAATTTCCTAATATTATTAATTTTTCCTTTATTTTTAGAATTTAGTTTTACATAGACAGTGACATAATATGGCATAATGACTGCTACACCTGGTACATAAATAAGTTGTAAAATACTAAAATTATAATTTGATGGCGATTTAAAAGAGTGGCCTTGAGTTTCTTGCAGGTATCTTCTCATAGGCTCAACCTTTTGCCTGAACCTTGCAACTAACATAAATGTAAATTCAGTAAATGTAATACACTCACTAACCCCTTTAACATTCATAAGTGTTACTTTGTGACCTAAGTGAATAAATGATTTTTGACTTTGACTTTGAACATCTCTCGCGAGTGAAGCCACGGGCAAAAGCTAGTTATCTGAAACATGGTCACAGTGAGTGCAAACCCAGGTGAAACTACGGCCCGGCACGATGTATAAGTAATGAACTCAGACCTACTCTATAAAGAATAATAAAACACATCATTAGCTTTGTTCAAACCGTCGAGATATCGCAGAGATATTATTAATATTATAATCGGTCTCTGTTATATATCCCACTGCTGGGCATAAGTTGCCTCGATGTTTGATAGGCTGCCATACACTTCATTTATTAACACTCCTGTTTCCTGGCAGGCTGGTCTGAAAAACAGTCGCCACTTTGAAATTAAATACTTTATACTGATTTTATTGCGTTATTTATATTACTTTAAAACACTTTTATTAGATAACTAGCATTAATTTAGAATTTGAAAATCAATTCGGGTTGTACTCTGATTGTAATAATATAATTCAATCATGATTGGAAAGACACGTGGCGCCATCTATTATCATAAGAAGGTTATTGTTGTTTTCCTCAGGAACAGTAATTTTTTTCGGGATGAAAGGTAGCCTATGTCCGTTTCTGTACACCTGACAACGTATATGCGATATTTCATAATGATCGATTCAGTGGTTTAGGCGTATAAAGGTAACAAACAAACAAACTCATTTTCGCTTTTATAATATTAGTTAGGATTTTGAAACTCTAACACTACAGTACTATTATTGAACAATTACAATTTTAAATTAATTAAAACTATTTATGTTAAGTTTACACTTTGCCCCGACGTTTCATGTCCACTTGCTATGATCCTGGAATATATACATATATTATGATAGCACTCTAAGGATAAGTCGTTACTTATATATTTGAACTTAATAAACTTAACTAATATTATAAGAAAAAAAGAAAGAAAGACTGCAGGCAGATGCTGGATGCAGCAAGCTGAAGACTGGGCGCTATGGCGCTCTTTGGGGGAGGGCTATGTCCAGCAGTGGACTATTATAGCCTGATGATGATGATGATGAATATTATAAGTGTGAGTTTCTTTGTTACGCTTTCACGCCTTTACTGCTCTACTGATCATCCTGAAGTTTTGCATATACGTTGTCAGGGGTACAGAAGCAACAGCAGATCGCCTGCATTAAATACCAAGAGCAAACATGTATTGTGTGTAGCAGATCCTAAATAGATTAGGAATTAAAGATATCCCTTGATTTCTTTTAGTTCCTAATAAATAAGGAAAATAAAAGATCATAGGAGACTAGACTTTGCCCGAGGCTTCGCTCCTGAAAATGTAGGTTATGTTAGGTTAGCTTATTAACAGACCTTTTTTCTGAATAAAAGGTATCCTATGTCCTATTCTGTATCCCTGACAACATGTATGCGACCATGATGGTCGAGTAGTTAAGGTGTGAAAGCGTAACAAACAAACAAACAAACTTACTTTCGCATTTATAATATTAGCAAGGAGTTAGGATTAGGATAAAGGTATGTGAGCCTCCTGAACTCATCTTCGTCTCAATAAAGTCACTTTTCAAATAATAAGTCATAGGCAATTGTAATATCTGAAAATTTGGTCGGGCAAAACGCTATTGGATTATTCTTTCAAGGAATTCTCAGTGGCAGTACTAGATCTGGAATTGGGCCTGGTATACGACAGGCTCGTCCATTTTATTGCGACCTATAATGGTCTCTCAACTGTATCTACCAACCTATAGGGATATATGCGCTATTCCATAAACCTAAATAATCATATTCCTATGAAATTCATCGATCAAGCATACTGTTACGACGATGTTTACAACCAGAGCCGGTGACTATGCCTGATCGACCACAATAGGCTCGTCCATTACTCGGGACCTCAACACCTACAAAATCTGACGATAAGTGGGGGTTCTTCACGTCTGCCTACCTGGTGATACAGGTGCTATTCCATATTATGTATTTTTATATTCATACTAGTTTTCACCCGCGGCTTCGCTCGCGTAAATGTAGGTTAGGTTAGGTTAGGTTTGCAACAGTAGTTTCTGGATGAAAGGTACCCTATGTCCTATTCTGTACCCCTGATAACGTGTACGCAAAATTTCATGTTGATCGGTTGAGTAGTTAAGGCGTGAAAGCGTAACAAACAAACAAACAAACAAACTCATTTTCGCATTTATAATATTAGTTAGGATTAGGATGTTATTCATCGTTCAGGCAAACTGTTGAGATTGTGTTTGTTTACAGCCAGAGCTTGTACTTAATGAGGCATGCATTTATTTTAATTTCCTTACAAACTAAAATTAAGAGCGAAGACAATTGTAAAAAATCTGTTTACAAAAAATATTAACTCTGCCCCTTTAACTAGGCTTGGCCTGTGTCTTAAGAGACTATTGTTGAACTGCCTTCTTGTTGTGGGTTCGAATCCCACGCGGGACAAAAATTTGTCTGATCCACAAATAATTGGTCCGAGTCTAGGTGTTCTTTGTGGCCGTTTGAATGTTTGTAAAGTTCCCCGTGACACAAGAATTACTCCAAGTGCGAGAGTTGTCTTTAAAAATATGTTTTCTTATGATAACAGGTCTTCTTCATAAGTTCTATAGAACAAGCGACGTGCCTTTTGCGCGCCGTTTAGTTGAATTGTCTTTTTAATTATTAAAAAAAATTAAGAAGTAGGCAAGCGATATATCAATAACCTATGACATTAGAGTATAAGGCGTAGTGCAATAAATTAATAATGTAAGCATATTCAATAGTATTTAATAGCAATGTCCAAAAATAAATATAAGTATTATCTATAAAATTGTAATAAATGTAAATAATGTCAATAAGGTAAGCTCAATTGTTATATTCCTTGTTTAATGTTTTTTTTTTTATTGCCATTGGTGTCAGACGAGCAAGTGGCCCACCTGATGGAAAGTGGTAACCGCTGCACATGGACGTCAGCAATGTCAGGACACAGCAAAGCCGCTGTCTACCGTGAAAGAAGAACTCTCTTTAAACCTCGTTTGAAGAAGGACATATCATAGCGCTCGGGAAACACCGAAGCTGGCAGTTTTGAAATGTTTAATGTTGTAATTCAATTTATTAATATACATAATATAATTTTTGTAAACATATGCATGCAAACGATTTGGTGACACCACTGTAAGTTTTGTATTGCTTAATAAATGAATAATAAATTAATGAGTATCTATTGTCGTGTACTATGTTCATTTCTTAGGACCTCAAGAGATCTAGTGACATGTAGCTGTAATACACTTCTGCTTAACTCTTCATGGATATAAGATGCAGGTGTAAGAAATTAAAGCGTACATGGGGTGGCGGGGGATGAAAAGGGTTGTAACGGGGCTGTCGGCTCACTACATTTTATTACTTATTTTTTTATTGGAGCCGCGGCCATGGGCTCAAGCTCTCCTGTACCGAACTCGGGCATAACTTTTATATTAATATTAGTTTTGCTTATAACCTTTGCGAGCCTCAAGCTCTGTTTCAATTAAATGTAGTTGAAGAATTTGTACGAGAATTTTATTAATATGATACAGAGTGGAACGAAAAGAAATGGTTATATCGTCTCATTTTTCTTTTATATTGCTACTAGATTTTGCCCGCAGCTTCGCTTGCGGTTATATAGGTTAGGTTAGGTTAGCAACAGTAATTTTTTACCCTATGTCCTTTTCTGTTCCTGGACAACGTGTGTGCGAAATTTTATGTTGACCGTTCGAGTAATTAAGGCGTGAAAGTGTAACAAACAAACAAAATCACATTCGCATTTATAATATTAGTTAGAATATAATCAAATTAAAAGTAATAAATATTTACGCACATATTCTCGCTCTTACGACGACATTCATATTTATAAATATTTTTATTAATTAGTCTGCTGAGCAAAAATCTAATTTGGCGGAGTGGCCTGTAATGTTCAGTAATAAAACGGGACATATAAGAGTATGGATTCGTGAGTTATTTCACGACTTCGTGAAGAATTAATATAATTGAGCACCCTGTTTATCGCACAAAGCCCTCGTTCTGAAAATTGGGTAGCTTTCTCAATGAGAATCATGATGTACATTTTCTTTGTGTAGATAGTTTTTAATTAGGCCAGCTGAAATGGCTTGGAATACTCTATTTTTGGCCTTTTGCTAAACACTTTACGCAACGAACATTTTCGACCCAATATTTACGTAGTAGGACGAGCAGCGATAGCTCAGTGAACAACCAACAACCAACAGACTGCAATGCAGAGGGTCTCGGGTTCGAACCCACGTCGCGCACTTCTGACTTTCGGAAGTTATATGACTTTTCGAAATTATGTGCGTATTGATTGACAATTATCGCCTGCTCCGTGCCTCGGAAAGCACGTTAAGCCGTTGGTCCCGGCTGCCATGAACATCTATGGCAGTCGTTATTGGGAGAGTGTCGACACAAAAGATCCCACTGGGTCGAAGTGTCGCCGGTCTGCACTGACTGGCCCCCACATAAGATAAGATCAGATACATAATAGGACTACAAATATTGTATTTCATCTATGCTACACGTTTACCTTAGTCTATAAAGTATATTAAAACATTTTGAAAAGTAAATAAATTACATTTTAGTCTTCAAAATATGATATTTATTTGCGACCTTGCTTGAACAGGCCACAAGGCGCAAACGGTCTACAGATTTTCATAGTCTTTCTTTTCGTGTGGTTAGTGGTCAACCTGTTATCAAGAGTTGTTCAAGCCGCCCGTAGGCCTCTGACATGGCTTAACAACTGCTATCAATTTGACAACAACCGGGACCGACTTTTTACGTGCCTTCCGAAGCACGGAGACGCTCAGATGAAATACCACTAAGCGGTCACCCATCTATAGACTGACCGCACCCAACGTTGCTTAACCTCGCTAATCGTTTACCGATCAGTGAGTGCAACTGGCTATGAGCGCCTTTCATAGTGGACGCCTAACTTAAAATTTTGTTTAGCTGAAGCACTCAGACGAAAATGTACCTCCATGTTACAGAAGATCACTGCCAAATATCCTTATATTGCCAGGGCAAAGGAATACAATATAAGGACCTGTAAGTAGGTGCGACAATATATGGAACCAGGCATCTGAAGCTCCAGCGCTAGTAACAAAGCGATGGTTTTTTGTAAGATCGACAACGTACGAATGATTATAAATGCCATAAATTCTTGTTTGTTAATTTAGTATAAAAAATAGAATAGCGAATTGAAAAGCTCCTATTCAAGGGAATAGGAGCTTTTAATTTGCTCGCTGGCCTTAGATCTGCCGTAAAGGTCTAAGTAGTAATTAGCGCATAATAGATATAAAAAGAAACAAGGCAGCAATGAAGCTTAACCTATAGACATATGTATATCCTAACTAATATTATAAATGCAAATGTAAGTTTGTTTGTTTGCTATGCTTTCTCGCCCTTACTACTCGATCGATCATCATGCAATGTCAGAAACAGAAAAGGACATAGGATACCTTCATCCAGAAAAAAATACTCATTACTAATCTAACATAACCGCAATCGGAGCCGCGAGCAAAATCTAATAGCCTATAAAAGCTTGCAAGTATTCGATACCTTGATAGAAATGCCAATAAATTTAAAATGCTATTCAGCTGTATAAATACTAAACTATACTTTAATCAAACAGGGAGCAACCATTCCCTTTCCATCAACACCTAAATCTAACAAGATACCTAACGGTTAAACTGAACAGAGTATGAAATGTATGAATTCGTTCACAATTCCAAATTTAAAATTCAAATGTCGCGCTACCTTTGTATTGATAATAACCCAGTTCTACGTGTGACACGGACTAGAGCGCTCGTGTCACATACGTCATTTTTAATGAGCTTTGAATTGTCCGAATAGTTATCTCTTTTATTATACAACTAGCTTTTGTACGCGGCTTTGCTCGCGCTAAAGTAGGTTAGGTTAGGTGTAAACGGTACCTTTTTTTAAATAAATTATAGCCTATGTTACTCTGTGATAATATAGCTTACTAATAGCGAAAGAATTTTTAAAATCGGTTGTGTCGTTTTTGGTTTAAATTATTACAAACAAAAATTCAAATCTTTTCTCTTTATAATATTAGTATAGAAAATAGATACAGCATGTTGATTCATTAAAAAGTATGGTTATAGTATTACATACATTCATAGATGTCTCACGCTTGTATTTCCAAAGGCGATAGGAAGAAGAGAAAACGATGGCCTCGTGGAAGACTGTTGAACTGCCAAACAAAGATCTTGAGTTCGATCCCAACACATAATTAGGTAATTATCGGTTGCTTTAACAGTGCAAGAAAACATCGTAAGGAAACCTGTATATCTGAGAGTTCTCCTTAATGTTCTCGAATCGATATATTATGTAGTCTGCAAATCCGAAGGGTGTAAACCTTTTGTCGTCTACCGGAGACAGTTCCAGACTACAGCTAGTGAAAATGTCATGACAGAATAATTCAATTTCATAAAAAAAATAATCAATCTTTTTTTGCTATCGAGCATGAGGTCTCCGGAAATCGCAAATGTGAATCCCGGGTCAGTCAAAACTTAATTAGGTGCTTTCTTTAAGGGCATAGAGTCCAAAATATGAATGCATTACACTTCTATTCAACCTTTTGGTCCAATACATGCGTAATCATTCGTTTTTATGATTACTAGCAATTTTCAAATTCTTCCAGCTAAGCTAATATACTTGTGTTAGATATGTATTCATGTCGGTATTGCAAGGTGGGATTTGAACCCACGACGTCACGATCGTAAATCCAATGCCTTATCCATTGACTGCACGAAGGGCTTAGCGGTTTAAGTGTGTGCCTCGCCACTGCCATTAGGCCGAATATTAGAAAAAGAAAGAATGAAAAATTATTTGTATTTGAATCTCCATACATACATAATTTTAAAACACAATAATAAATACAATTAAGCAGGAAATGGTACATGGAGATCAAATTAGGCAACTGCGTCAGCTATTGTTGCAGTATAGACTGCAACGCTGGTATTCTCGCAGGCTTACTAACAATAATTTATCTTATGTGGGGGCCAGTTAGTGCAGACCGGCGACACTTCGACCCAGTGGGATCTTTTGTGTCGACACTCTCCCAATAACGACTGCCATAGATGTTCATGGCAGCCGGGACCAACGGCTTAACGTGCTTTCCGAGGTACGGAGAATTCAAGAAACACATAATTTCGAAAAGTCATATAACTTCCGAAAGTCAGAGGTGCGCGACGTGGGTTTGAACCCGAGACCCTCTGCATTGCAGGCTGTTGGTCTCCCCACTGAGCTATTGCTACTCATATACATATTATAAACATATAATAAATATAAACTTATACAATATATTTATACTATATTCATATTATAGGTTTAATCCCACACACAGGTAAAAAAATTGTGTGACTGGGTGTTTTTGTATCCGTTGTTTGAATGTTCGTAAAGTTCACCGTGACACAGGAGTTATGACAAGTACCGCCGGTTCATTTCATAGTTTTCTGGGATGCATATCGGAACGGTGCTATTCCTATTACTTTGCCTCTGCTGACCCTCCATCCGTCTGTCTGTTATTAGGTTGTATTCCATGAACCGTAATAGGTTGAAAGTCGAAATTTTAATTTCTACTGCTGCAATAACAAATCATAACAAAAAACCAAGATGAATGATATCAAAATACCTTTCGTGTACGAGTCCAACTGCACGTACATTTGCTTTATTTCCTCTTCTGTCCATGATCATAGCAACGCTTTGTTGAATGTCATTTTTCATTACAAGCCGAATGTAAATACAAATTAAGGCTGACAGCGCGGACGGACGTACGGATGTCGCGTCAGCAAACCGAGTACTGCAAGTCAATACTACGTTTTATGTATCAGTTCGATGTATATATAGCTAGACTTACTATTGTGTATCCCGAGGGGGTAGGCAGAAATATAATACACCTACATTTTGCAAGCTATATATTAAATTAATTAATTTAATGACATTGTTTAATCTAGCTATTATAATCAATAATAATAATGATTTTTCTAATAATTTTACAATTATTGCATATTAATAATTTATTTGACTATTTGACTTAAAGTATATTATATATATATATTGTTATTTTATAAGATTTTATTACCTTTAATGTATACTTTGAAAGTCTTGAAGCGAAAACTTTGGATCCCTTTTTACGAAAATTGGGCGGACGGAGGAGTATGAAATTTCGCACACTTATAGTTTATACAGAGAACAAGTGACGAATGCTAATTTTTTTTTTAAATTATGCGTGAAATACATTAAATTAATTAAAAAAACACTACACGCACACAACCATGTATTCGACACACGCAGCCAAATCGCGTTCATAGTATTTCGGCATTGTTCTTTGTAACTATGGTTACCTATAGGTAACCATAGTTACAAGTTTTCTTTATTACAATAAATAGTAGTAATTTATATGTAATAAAGAAAAAAGAAAACAAATTAGAAATTTTGGTCGAATTTTGACCACTAGGCGACCGCTAGTAATTATAATTAGATATAATGTGTTAGTAATGTATAACTTCACAGGATACAAGCGATTTGGTTTTAGACTGTAAGTTTGTATTGCATATGAATGAATAAATAAACTTTTACGAAATAGGCTACGAATCTACTGCCTCTGTTGAGCACAGTTCCAAATTCCATGCTAGCAGCTTGGAATCTGAGAAGAAGTGCTGCTAGTAAAATTTGTGTGGCCCACAAGTGATTACTCTGAGCCTCTCTGTTTGTCAATTACAAAGTGCAAAGGACTAAACTATCTGGTTTCTATCGCGGGCGATACAATAAAATATAAGAAAAGAAGTAAGAGAGACAGTCAACTTTGTCCCACAACATAAAAAGTAGTCTT
The DNA here is from genome assembly GCA_963564715.1 of Catocala sponsa. Lineage (NCBI taxonomy): Eukaryota > Metazoa > Arthropoda > Insecta > Lepidoptera > Erebidae > Catocala > Catocala sponsa. The sequence continues at coordinate 13,504,273 of OY751352.1, forward strand.
CTAAAATCAATCAGTCGTCCTCTAAAACGTATACATTGAAGCTCTCTTTCAAATGTATACGTTCCCGACTCTCCATCAGAGTCACGAAGATTTTTAACAAACTGTCCCTGCATTATTCATAAGGACATCACAGGTTTATTTGAACACAGACAGACTTCTTTGTCTCGAACGGATCGAATCTAATGATGGTATTAATAAATTTATTTTTTACCAATAAGGAGGCTGACAAGCATACGGCCAGCTGATGTGAAGTGGATACTTTTGTAGAAGCCTTTGGGACACCAGAGGTTTGAGGGAGGTGTCCTTTTCATACCAATTGTTAAAAATAAAATGTCTTGATATATTTAATCTTATTGAAGTTATGGTGCTTCTTCACTGTTTGTCCGTTTATCACACGATTATCACCTTGCCGTTACACACAGCGTCTAGTGTTGTGGGTGCGAGCCCCACACCGGACAAAGATTCGTACGATCCACAAATAATTGTTCTTGTGTCCGTTGTTTCAATGTTGGTAAATGTCTCCCGTGACTCAGATAGAGCTTACCCTAGTGCGGGTGTTCTAATTTAATACTAGAAAACAATAAAAAAAATTGTATGTTTCTTATAAAATGTGCCTAAAAACAGTGAACAATCCATGTAGGTTTCTTATATCATATAATAATAATATTCTACCACATACACACAACACCATCTAGCCCAAACTAAGCAGAGCTTGTACTATGGGTCCTAAACAATGGATAAACATACATATATACTTCTTTTTTAGTAAATACATACATATTATACATAGAAACACCCAGACCAAGACAAACATCCATGTTCATGCACACAAATATTTGACTTGTGCGGGAATCGAACCCGCGACCTTAGACGTGGCAGTCGGTTACACTAACCACTACGCCATTGAGGCCTACCAAATATATGGGGTTGCCTGCCGTAAAGTTTTATACCAGAACGACTATCTGGAAACGTAAATCTACTCGAAGCTTTAATGAGGCATCCAAGTTAAGCCTACCAGTAGGTATATAGTTGCCTACATTTCGATAGTAGGTGTACTGTCACAATATTTGTGTCATCCACAAATATTTGTTCCCAGTCTGGCTGTTCTTTGTGTCCGTTGTTTGAATGTTTGTAAAGAACCCCACGGCACTGGATTTATGCCTAAGGCGGGCACCATCCTTCTCAAAAAAGAAAAAATTGAAATACGGTATTATGTGTATCATATTTGTTTTGTTTTGACACACCCATTTTGGTATTCTATAATATCAAAATGGGTGTCTTTCAAACATCAATGATTGGTGTAAATAACATAATTAAATAACCATCCTGACACAACGAAAAAAGTATTGTGTCTGGTCACCGAGGACTGAGCTTTGGCCTAGAGATTAAAACTAACACATAATTAACAGAATGATGATTGGTGACCTTGATGCCTTCGGGTAGGCATTAAAACAACTTTTCCATAAATAATTATCCTAACCGTGAAAGTAACACTGTTTGTCACTTTACAACGGCTAAATCGCTGGACCCATTTTGATGTGGTTTCGTAAGGACAAAGCATAAGCGCACGTAGACGCACATGAAATAAAGTGGATACGGCCAAAGTACATAATAAAAATGAAAACATAATCTAAACAAATATATATACATATATATACTTTTAAATCCGACTCCGCTTATTCCCCCGCTGCTTCTGCGGCCCCACACGGCACAACTTAACAATCAGCGCGTTCATTTGCATTATTCTTCCGTTTCCGCCTGATCCGTGCTCAAAGGAACACCCTGTAGCTCGGGTAAATTCTCTTTCTACTCGTCTAATACCCCCTGTATAACTGTACCTTTAGCTGTTTGATCACGGGACTCTAATTGTAGATTTTTGTCGTTTATTTTGCGAATAAAGCGCTTAGATTGTCTTTGTTAAGGCATTTAAGACTATTTAATTCTAGCTTTCATTTTGGTTGGGTGAATGCTGGTTATTGGGATGAAATGTATAAAAGAAAGAAAAAGTATTTTATTTATTCCACACTCATAAGGTAACAGGAAACACAAGCAAAAAATTTAAAAAGAACAAATAAGGTCCTGCGTCAGCAATGTTGCTGTGTAACCACAACGCTGGTATTCTCGCAGAACCTGCACGATTTCGGTGCATGTAGGCAGTAACATACATATATACATAACTCAATCAAAAATAAAAACAAAATATAAGTAGCTAATAATAGGTTATAGTATTGAACTTACATAATATATCAAGCTTATAATAATCTTAGTTAACGATTTACGCACATGGACACATGCCTATATTTACTTACACACACACACACACACACACACATATATACGCCATCATCATCATCATCTTAGCCAAAAGACGGCCACTGCTAGACATAGGCTTCACGACTTAACTACTCGATCGATCATCATGAAATTATACATACACGTTATCACGGGAACAGAAAAGAACAAAGATCATTCCTTTCATCCAGGAAAAAGTGCTGGTAATAACCTATCCTACATTTAAGCAAGCGAAGTCACGGGCAAAATCTAGTCAGATATAAATGGCAATAAACAGAATCTGTGGCTATATAGACATTTAATATCTTCAATTATAACCACAAATTATGATTACAATGTTCATTCATGCGTTAAGGTACGAACAATTTTCACTTAAATACGCGCGCTATATACTCGTACTTAGTTTACATAGTCTTATATATACATAAGGTTTGAGTAATATGTCTATACTAGTCTATACTATCCTAACTAATATTATAAAAGCGAAAATGAGTTTGTTTGTTTGTTACCTTTTCACGCCTAAACCACTGAACCGATCATCCTGAAATTTTGCATAACGTATATGCAAAATTTCAGGTCAGGTGTCAGGTGTACAGAAACGGACATAGGCTACCTATCATCCTGAAAAAAATGACTGTTCCCGAGGAAAACAACAATAACGTTCTTATGATAAATAGATGGCGCCACGTGTCTTTTGAATCATGATTGAATCATATTATTACAAGCAGAGTACGACCCGAATTGATTGTCAAATTCAAAATTAACGCGAACGAAGCCGCGAGCAAAAGCTAGTAATATTATAAAGAGGGAAGATGATATTTTTGTTTGTTTGTTACGATTTAAATTAGAAACTACACAACCGATTTTAAAAATTTTCCACCATTAGAAACCTACATATATTATCACCGAGTAACATAGACCATATTTTATTTAATAAAAGAAGTGTTGTTACTAACATTCCCTTTTTTTACTAACATTATCTAACCTACTTTTACGCGAATGAAGCCGTGGGCAAAACTAGTAATATTAAGAGGAGAGATTTGTATTTATGTTTGTAATTAATATTTTTTTTTTAAGCTTCTTCTTAGTCGTACACTCTTGACAGAGTGGTCGTGGTCATGTCTCGGTCGAATCTTGCGCCACCGCATCTCTCGTGATACGACGCCATGTATTTCTATGTTTGGCGGCCTGGGAGCTGACATTGATGACATTGTTTTTTAAACTACTGCCCTGATTTAAAAATTATTTCACTATTATGAAACTATTTTATTCAGAAGTATGTGTAACAAAGCTATGAGCCACAGGAGCGGGGCAGTAATCGTAAACGCAGAGAAAAAGCGGGACAGCTAGTTTTAATATAATTTTAACTTTTTCTTCTAAACCATCGGCATCTTATAATTTTAATTCTCAATTTTTGCACGGAGTCTAGAATTATTGTACACGGTAGAAGGAATTAGGCTTGCCTTTTATTCTGTAATGTACCTATTACTTTCTTTTCACCTATTATGGTGTGAGACCACAGCACAAAGAATATTTTCTGTTTTGTGCGTGAGACTAGGTATACTTATATTGGTGTATGTACATATTTTGGTCAGTACGCAACGATTGTCCAAATAACCTAAATCGAGCATTCAAATGCTCTAATATTATATTATCCACAAATTAATGTTCTATGCCTGATCTGTCCTGTATTTGCGTTGTTAGAATGTTTATAAAGTCCTCCGCGATACAGGAGACACCCAATGTGAGAGCGGTCTTTATTAAAATTCTGGCTCTTCGTCAAAATAAAAGTAAATTAAATACCAAAGTCATATTAAATCCGTCTAAAATAGAATAACGTAAACCAAGCTAACGCAATCAAACCACTGCGTTCGATTTCCCTCTACCCATTTCGGTCATTATTTAAATCTCAAGTTCTATAAAAACGTATGTTAAAAAATACCGCACATTTCCTAGCAGCGTGTACGTCACGACGGCACCATGCGACGCGGCGCGGACCGATGCGGAACGAAGCGATGCGGCACGGACCGATGCGGCACGATGTGGCGTTTATTTTCACATTGAGAGCGTCGCCACCAACACGATTTAATTGAATTTTCATTGTTTGCGCACAGCCTTCGTATAAATAAAACTATTTGAGCTAAACGTAAAACGTAATTACATTGGAAGAATGCAGTGTCGATGTTTGGTATGCTATTACTAACATTTTGACTATTGAAATTTATAATGTCACATATTATTGCGTATATATATATATATATCCACCTCTAGCCTCGTTCCGAATTTGCGGCTTATGCTTGTACGTGAGAGCCCGAGTTCGTCTGCCGGATCGAGCAAACTGTTTTTCTTTTCTGTTCGGAAGTCTTACGACTCTCATGCGTGTATATTCTCGAAAGCGTAGGCAAATGTGTATTATAGAAATATTTGCTAACAATAATAACCTACCATCAACTGGGCACGTTGCTTTGAGACTCCGTGCTGCTACTGTAAATTTTATGATAGCTAAACAAATCAGGTTACCCAAAACATTAAATGGATCGAAAATATAAGCGCACAGTCTTTTAATGCCTATCCACTTCAATCCCACCACGAAATATCTATCAACACATTCTACGCAGCATATTCTTGAGAAAAATGTTTATAATAAACAAACGCTTTCCAATTTATAATTCTCATTTAAAACCAATCCAGCTTAAGAATATAGTCTCAAAACGTACGTGCTATAAAAACTGAAATATGAAAAGAGTAATATTTTTTGTTCATTGCATCAGAAGCGACGGACGGGTAGCGGCAGCTCACATTTATTGAAAAACACAGTTTATCTATAATGAGATCTGTCGGTCCACTCGCTCACTCCTATCGTTTGCTCCTTCTAACGAACATACCGTCACTAGAATGTAAATGTCTATTAAGCTTTAGTCTAGATAAAAAAATAAGGCCTTTTGAATACAGAAGTAGATTCTGTAGAGCTCTAAAAAAGCTCTGTGCTGGGCCGGTCATTATCCCAGTTTATATAAAACCAAGGTGGCAAAAAGCATACAGCCCGGCTGATGGTTACCGAACCGAGAAAAATGGTGCTGAAGATGAGATAAAAGGAAGGGAATGGGAGATAATATATTAGCCATCGAAGCTCATATATTTGGCAACAACAGACTCTTATATCTATATACTGTAAAGAAGAGATACCAAAAAAATCAACGGGTTGCACTCCGGGAGTGCGGGCAGAAGTGAAAACTTAAATATTAACGTTGTGCATTTTTGATATTTTGGAATGGTTAGGGAATAATTTTGCACGAATTGCTTTAATTATCAGTATAAAAGTACTATCATTTATGTGATAAAATACAATATTCATTAATTGCGCTATCGTACACAAACATGACAATTCTCCCTCCGTCTTACGAATTTTCGAACAGGCCACGTGTCCTGGCGCGAGTTTGACAATTCTCCCTCCGTCTTACAAATTTTCGATCAGGTCACGTGTCCTGACGCGAGTTTAACATTTTTTACCCATCACAAAAAGTGCACAACGGTGCTAAAGAAGTTTTCACTTCAATAATGAAACTTACCATTACATAACTTCAGTACATTCAGATAACAATTTCAACAAAAAGTTATTGAGTTTTTCTAAAGAAGGAATTCTCAATAGCAGCCCAATAAGAAAACGGAGATTGTGCATAACTCCGTGTCTCAAAAAGAAAATTGACGGTATTGCATATCTCCGAGGCTCGAAAAGCAAATGAAGCTATTGTTTTTTTACCTCTGATGTTTCTCCAGACTTGACGGATTGCCGAGCTCTCGGAGTACGAATGTGATGAAATTGAAAATGGACATGTGTTTGCGCACACACTTCTGTACTAAAATGTCTATTGCGCAGATGGCCAGTCTCAGTCAGTTTGAAAACGCTTACATTCTGACATATAACCGAATTGTTGAACGCCGGCCTATAAACAAAAAATAAAAACTAAAAGTCTGAACAGCTTGTATAGTGTGTAGCCATCCTTATGGGCTCAAGTTGAACGCACCCAGCAATGAGTCTGTAGATTTAATTCCAACTATCACAACACAACTGTACATTCACCGCGCTCGTAATGATGCTCAGGCCAATGATGACGTACTGATATTAATGATGTCATCAATTCATATCAGTGCTGTCACCTGTCAATGGATTATATGACCGATGGGTAGTGTAAGTTCGTGAATTTTAGATAATTTTAGTACGGATTATCTCGTCAGTCTAGACATGTGTTCATTGCTGCCGATGGTTTAGTTAGTTCGTAAATTATATTGATGATTGTCTCGTCGGTGTAGTTAGTCTAGCACATGTTCTCATTAATCCTTATGAGGTTTTGGGTTTAACGCCGTTGTAGCATGGTGGCAGGTGGTTATTTTGTGGTAAGATAAATAGCGTGTTGTCTATCCTAAAAAAAAGTCGCTCCGTTTCCAATGCTTTTTTACCTTTAATGGTAGACCAAACCATAATTCAATTAATGGTTTGCAGTAACTGACACTCACGGAGACGGCTGCGTTTTATTCTTAGGTATTACATAAGTTATACCAAGGAAATGGAGGTCAGCCACGTTGCTTAGCGTAAAGGCACACAATTAGAAACACCTATTCTTCCCTTCAGTGGAACCACAGATTTGCTCGGTGGCTAAATCAGATAATAATATAATGGCTGTACCAGCCCCTTAGAAAGACACATTTAATAAGAAATTCGTTTTTGCTGGAAAGAACGTACAGACTCTGCGACAAATGCTATAAGCACAGGAAGAAGTAAAATACTAATACCATGCATGGAAAAAAAATGTATCATCAAATCTTCGAGAACCCAAGACAGCATACTAAACTCACCTGTTTTTCAACAATATTTACAATGAGGATAATCTCCTGCTTTAGAAAACTGTAAAAGACAAAAAACAGTCCTTAAATATACAATATCAGATAATATGGCAGCGATCTTTTATAAAAGACCACTACCAGTTAATCTAGTCTGTATACTTAAAACGTCAGGACTGGATTAGTATCTCTTTAATGCAAATACGAGACTTAGTATATTGCGTATACAAAAAATATGAGTTGAATATACTTATATATTGCAAAAATTGCTGATCGATTAATGACTGATGACATAGAATACCACTCTTACTTAAAGTGTCGCTTTAAGTATCAGTGGAATTCTATGCCATCAGTCATTAATAGATCAGCAATTTTTGAAATATACTTTGATTCATATTTGTTTGTCAAATAGATAGACCGAGTCTATGTTTACCACTTTTATGATAATCTTGACATCCAATTCACTAAGAATGTGTTGTTTGTCAACACATTCTTAGTGTCAGCGCCCAAGTTTTCTCTGCCGGCTATCTCATTCACAATAGCCTATACCTTCTTAGTCAGATCCTACAACTAGAGCTGGCAAAATACACTTCGGTGGGTGTAATACATAATATAGGCAGCGGCCCTTTCGTGGATATAGTCGTCTTTGACTTTAACCTTGGACCAACATTTATTAACATACAATATACACCTACGTGAACAAATGTTGGCTCAAATATTTGGCGCACATAAATCACATCACACACTTAGACAATAAAACATTCCACAGAATCTCGGCTATCGTCCTATTCGTCGCTTCACGTATAATACGCCTAAACGTTAATGATACATTGCGTTATTACGTCGGGTCGGGCGAGGCACCTCTTATATTTTACACCCTAATATCATTTGTGTTAGAATTATTTATGTGCAAGTGAAGAATTAGAATTCTAAATAGAAGTAACAGCTGTGTGGAGGATTTATTGATGCGGGTTTCCTTTCAGGATTAAATGCGTCAAGGTCCTTGATTTTCTTTCTTGGATGGGATCGATTGTAAGAACCGAGTGGTTATATAACGGGAGAGAAGATGGCAGATAGAGTTATGAACAGCTTCAACTTTCGTACCTAGCCGACTTTCGCAGACTATGAAGTAGACCAGTGATTTATACCGTAACTAGTTTTGGCTTCGGCTTCGCTCGCGTTAATTTAGAATTAGACAATCAATGTGGGTTGTACTCTGCTTGTAATAATATAATTCAATCATGATTCGAAAGAAACGTGGCGCCATCTATTATCATAAGAATGTTTTTGTTGTTTTCTTCGGGAACAGTAATTTATTTCGGGATCAAAGGTAGCCTATGTTCGTTTCTGTACACCTGACAACTTATATGCAAAATTTCAGGATGATCGGTTCAGTGGTTAAGGCGTGAAAAGGTAACAAACAAACAAACAAACTCATTTTCGCTTTTATAATAGCAATTTTTTATTTATAATTGTTATTGTTTATAAATATTTTAATTGTAGTTATACTTAACTACCTATATATGTTTGCAGTACATGTATAAATGTTAAATGTTTTTTGTAGACCCTTACTTTATTAACAATAGAATAACCATGTAATATTAGAAACAGCCTGAAACACAGGTCTCTGACCTAGTTCAGGTAATAAAATGTAAAAACAGACTATAAACAAGACTTTTGTGTCCAAATTTTAAATTGTAAAATGTTTTCCTTTAGATTAAATATAGTATCAATGTGAATTTAATACAATAAGTAGCCTGTAATGTGTTTTGTAAAGACTTTTATTTATTTATTGAATAAAAATTTATTATTATTATTATTAATATTATTTAGGATTTGTAAGAGATTTTCTTTTTTGTATGAGATGGCTACCGAAACCAGTATTCAGGGCAATTAGAACAGCGGTTTGAATCAGCTGATTAAACCTTAAAACAGATATCCAACAAAAAATTGGAACAGTACGATTTAGGCAATACATTCATACTAGAGAAGCTTGCGGCGTTGTGTAGTGTTCGTAGCTTCTGTACTATATAGCTAAAGCCTGAGAATGTGGGAATCTTTATAGAGGCACTGTGGCACTGCCAGCAAGATTTTTAGAACAGTCGCAATAAGCGTAGTAACTCCTTAAACCGTCTCTCCTGTCCACCTCCTTAATCATGCCACTTTGTCATCCGCGGATGACAAAACACGAGTAGTATCTCTGCTACTGTAGGCATCGATGCGACCTATAGTAACTGTTTACTATCAGGTGCGATGCGTCCTTGTCTGCCACCTAGAATAAAAATATCTCAAAATTAAGCAAACAAAATGCTAAATGCACACGCAACCGAATGCGTAACTCTGCCTAAACTGGATTTCTAGAGTTTTGAGTGTAGAAATACTTTTCAAACAAATGTCCAATCGAGTGAATTCAGGTGTAATGGACCGATTCATGCCACACTCATAACCAAGTAGCTCTATATAGAGTTCGCTCTACATAGAGCTAATCGTCGAAAAATATGTAAGCTCTACTTTCTTGTTGCACATCAACATCCCGATAAGTTACGAGAGGCTTTCGACAAACTCTACCAAGTATTATAGAGCTCATAAACGTTTAGATCCACTTTTATGTCTCTTCTTCGATCGTAAGAGCCACCAATTATATGAGAGGCGGTTTTTGTCCCTTGTACACGCGTTACCGATCTCTATTACGACTCTATAGCGCATTTTGGTATGTCTCCTCTCTCCACTGAACGAAAAAAATAGGGTCCTTTTCAATGAAATTCATTTTATGTCTTCCTAAGTAAATATATTTGAAATCGAAGTTATTTTACGCGCCTCTATTACAACACTGCCGTTATCAACGACTATCGATTCACATTTAATAATCATTGCCGCTTTTCCAAACAACATTTTATATAGTTTGGAAGTATAGCCAGCAATGTATGAGGTATAAGTTGGACGCATCGATATTGTGTCGAGTTTCGAAGGTTTCTTGCCCGGTAAATGGAGGTAACTGGTAATATATTTTTTCATGTCGGTCATTTGTCTGACGCACGTGGGTTTTTGTAGACATTAAGCGCCTTAAAAAGGGCATTTACCTTTGTGGCACCGGCCCACCCTGCAGCAGAGAACTACGGTAAGGTATTACACAATAAATTGTTTCCCGGTCTTCACTTATGTAACAGTACACAATATGTACTATAAAAAAGGTACAAGTGTGTACTTTAGTGCCGAAAGGTATAAGGGCTGTATACCGTATCACGTGAATAAGTAAACCTTAAAATCGAATCGAAACAGTTTTTAACACCTCCCATTGCATTGACGTTATTGTCACGTAATGTTTACTTAAACCGGGCAAAAAACAGAATTTCTAAATAAGTATTTGTTGATACAAACCGAGCGCCCTGTATGTCAATGCCATATGACAATCCATAGCTACGTTTTTGTATTATATGGGTATCAAAGTTTGCATGGGCAAAACAAATTGGGCATTTGAAAATTAAATTTTAAATCAAATTTTAGTATTGACTGAACCTAGGAACTCACATAAATAAAATTCAGTAACTTTACAAAACTCAATATAAGCAGATAATAAAATTCTAATTGTTCGATATATGCACAATAGGCGATATTTAAGAAAACTAATATAAGGGGTCTTTCTTAGAGCAATAGAAGCCAACTACTGCTACTCACTACTAACTTCTGTCTGTTTGTTTGAACGAGCACCACGCAGAAACTACTATACGAATTTTAATTTAACTATTTTATACGGATTTTATCGCGTTCTTTATTTAACACTTTATTACATCATTTTGAAACTATTACACTATTACTACAATAGTAGTCATTTTTAAGCTAATTCAATTATTAAAACTATTAAAACTATATGCATTTAAGTTTACACTTTTCTCGAAGTTTCGGTTACTTTTCAGCAGCCATGGTCACGGGGAGACTAAGGGTCAGCGCCGACGCACGGAGTGGCGGCGAATTGAATTAGTCTCTTCGCCGCCACTCCGTACATCGCCGCTGACCCTGAGATGGTAGTTGTCTCAATGTTCCAGTGTAGTTATTTCAAAGTACCCGAACATAATATTATTATAATCATTGGTGTTTCTGTTTACGCAGAATGAGCTCAAAGTGTCATAAAATCTAGCTGTGGTTTGCTTCTTCTTGGGTTTGAATATTTGAATAACTGGATCCCAAGCTGGTGGTACATTCCAACAATCTTCTCTATTGAAATTTGGATGCTTTTTGATTTCAATAGCCTCGCGAAGTCGGTTTTCTTTAGCGAGAATTTGTGGTTTGTCAAATCTCAGGTAGTGGTTGGTCCCCTGTTGCACGTATTCACACGACTTCATCGGGCGTTGGTGTTTTACATCAGCTATGTGTTCTTTTATGCGGATGCCTATGCTTCTCTTGGTTTGACCAATGTATGTCCGCAATCACAATCTATTTTATAGACCTCTGCGGCCTGCATCTTGTAAAGGTAGTTGGCACTTGACGGCTGGTAAAAATTGAGTTATCTTCGTTAGCGGCTTGAAGTATGTGTTGATTGAAGCTCGCTTCAAGATGTAGCCAATCTTGTCAGTGACACCCTTTACATAAGGCAGTATAGCAGGCTCTCTGAAACAAAGACATTCTCTGAAATTAAACTACTATATACGGATTTTATCGCGTTGTTTATTTGACACTTTATTACAATTATTTTTTTTTTGTTGAAAACTTTTACACTACTATTACTACTAAACTTTACAAATTTTTAAGCTAATTAAATTATTGAAACTATTAGAACTATAACTATACTATTATAATATTTATATTTGTGTTTACACTTTCCCCGACGTTTCGGTTGCTTTTCAGCAGCCATGGTCACGGGGAGATTAAGATGGTAGTTGTCTCAATGTTCCAGTGTAGTTATTTCAAAGTACCCGAACATAATTTAATCATGGGTGTTTCTATTTACGCAGAATGAACTCAAAGTATCATGAAGTCTAGCTGTGGTTTGGTTCTTCTTGGGTTTGACTATTTGAATTACTGGATCCCAAGCTGGTGGTACATTCCAACCATCTTCTCTATTGAAATTAGGATGTTTCTTGATTTCAATAGCCTCGCGAAGCATCCTTGGTATGAATCGGTGTTCTTTAGCGAGTATCTGTGGTTTGTCAAATCTCAGGTAGTGGTCGGTCCCCTGTTGCACATGTTCACACACAGCAGACTTCAACGAGCGTTGGTGTTTTACATCAGCTATGTGTTCTTTTATGCGGGTGCCTATGCTTCTCTTGGTTTGACCAATGTATGAGAGTCCGCAGTCACAATCTATTTTATAGACCCCTGCATCTTGTAAGGGTAGTTGGCACTTGACGGATGGTAAAAATTGACTTATCTTCGTTGGCGGCTTGAAGTATGTGTTGATTGAAGCTCGCTTCAAGATGTAGCCAATCTTGTCAGTGACACCCTTTACATAAGGCAGTATAGCAGGCTGGCGCTCGACTGTGGCTGGCTTTTCTCGGGATCTGTGACAGCGGCGCGGCTGTTGGAGCTTGTTGTCTTGCAGTACTTGCTTGACATTTTGAAGCTCGGCGTCCAGGTGTTTCTTGACACAGATCCCGTGGTCTCTCTGAAACACGGACATACCCACGGTAGCTAACTGTTTAGGATGGTGGTGAGATTCACCGTTTAAGTACCTATTTGTATGGGTCTTTTTTTCATTCTCGTCGGCCTCGATGGCGTAGTGGTTAGTGTAACCGACTGCCACGCCTGAAGTCGCGGGTTCGGTTCCCGCACAAGTCCAACATTTGTGTGCATGAACATGGTTGTTTGTCTTGGTCTGGGTGTTTCTATGTATAATATGAATGTATTTACAAAAAAAAGTATATTTATGTATGTTTATCCATTGTCTAGTACCCATAGTACAAGCTTTGCTTAGTTTGGGCTAGATGGTGTTGTGTGTATGTAGTAAAATATTATTATTGTTATTCCCACGATAGCTAACTGTTTAGGATGGTGGTGAGATTCGTCATTTAAGTACCTATTTGTATGGGTCTTTTTCCTGTACACAGTGTGGCTCAAAGTATGATCAGGATTCCTGATGACAAATACATCTAAGAAAGCTAATGAATTATTTGCCTCTAATTCCATAGTAAATTGGATATTGTTATTAATGGAATTAAGATAGCATTCGCGTAAATAGAAGACACTATTATACTACTATACGAAATTGAATGCGGTTTTCACGTTTGTACTGTTGAGGGTCTAACTTAAAATCTGTCCATGAGTATGCTCCCTAAAGGTCGAGTAGTAGATTTTTGATAAGCCACCAGAAACCGCACCAACTAAAAGAAGTTGGAGGGGACAGTCGAGTACGAAGTTACGAACATGTGCTCGTATCAAATAGACTTTAACGTTCTTCTTTAACGTTCATAAGTAATGCTTTGTGACTTAAATGAATTTATGGTTTTTGACTTTGACATGATAGCCGTTTAAAGTTTGTATAATTAGTTTGTATCGTCTAAGGGCTATGAACAACATAGCCGTTCTTATTACCTTTAGGGACATATACCTCTAGAGCCTATTTTTGTTTGTGTAGACTTGTTCTATAAGCGGCATTGCTTATAGTGGAAATCTGGATTCTTTCACAAAATGCAAGAAAATATCTTAAAAGCAGAAAAAGATACACCTGCCAATGTTTTTGGACGTACAGGTGTGTTATTACGTCTATGTCGTAAACTTTTAATATGATCCACATAAGAAATCTATAGAACAGGTATTTATATATGTCATTTTGCTCACGACACGAACACTGCTTCCTAAGTTATAGGATATTTGCTTAGCCTTAACTTTCACTCTGATCCACATAAGATATCCATATAACAAATATTATAATTCAACAAAGAAAGGCGGTTATAATTAAAACCAGCACGATCACTTAGCAATAGATTATTCCAATCGCCATGATCGTTTAATTCGCGCGAAAGTCTTTCAAACTTATACCTAAGAGGGCTCTTTCCAATCATGTTATTTAAGACCTCGGTGTGGATAAAAGCGGATTCCACAGCCGCTGATGAGTTTCGAATAGCGTAGATTTATTTCGGTAGTAAATAAGGTACGCGTAAATTGTATTTGTAATCAATCAGTCTCAGATATATTATTAAGGATATATAGCCGTCAATTTCTTTGAGGGGTAGGCAGATATACAACAAAAGTGGCAAACATTAGGTCCGATTGATGGTAAATTTATATTTTGTAGCCAATGGAGTATTTGTAACTTGTAGCCAATGGAGCAAGTACATACAACAAGCTTAGTTTACTTAAGCTACACTTATGGCCTATTTAAACAAAGGCAGGCCTGGGTAGAGCAACGACAATTTAGTAATTTTAGGGTTCCGTACCTCAAAAGGAAAAAACGGAACCATTATAGGATCACTTTGTTGTCCGTCTGTCTGTCTGTCAAGTCCCTTTATTTCGCGAACGCGTAGAGGTATCGAGTTGAAATTAAAACGATATACTCAAGTCTACAGTTTCTTGAAGCTGTGAAAAAATAAAACTTCTAAGTTACGAAAAAAAAGGTATTTATGCCGCAAAAAACGTATATTTCGGCATTCTCAAGGAAATCAAAATTTATAGGGTATTTTCCGTTGATCTACAACTATGAAATTTGGCAAGTAATAACGTCTTATACTACAAGTATAGAGAAAAATCTGCAAACTATACATTTGTAATTAAATCATAAAAAAACAGGGTCTTTATGCAAGGACAAAATTTACCTACAAATTTGTGCGGCACCCTCGGTGGGCGAGTCACACTCGCACTTGTCCGGTTTTTTTTATATAAATCCGACTTAGTTTAAGATTCCTACGTCACGTGGGACCTCACAAACATTCAAACAACGGACATAAAGAACACCCCTGACTCGGAACAACTATTTGAAGATGACGCAAATTTTTGTTCCGTTTGGGAATCGAACCAACCACAACCGGCGCGGCAGCAGCGGCGAGGCAACCACTAAAACCACTATGCCATTCGTGCAGTCATGTATGAACCGCCAAATGTAACCGCCAGTTTCTTTAAAAGATAATCAGATTTTTTTATACAGTGTAACGTAGTACTAAATTGGTCACGTTTTTAGAACGTTGTCGACCAGGAAAGTTAAGGTAGCGGAGTCAAAGTAAACACTATAGGTTGCAATTATACGTTCTTTAATGCGAGTTTTACGAATTCTCGAAAGTACGCGAATTATTTACTATACAATATGTAACAGGGCGTGGTTCTAATTGTAAAGGCTTCGGTACGAGGTCCGGTTGGAGCGCAGCGAAACACTTAACTTGAGAACGTCGGCCGGCGCAAGGAACGCGATCCAGGCGTGGTTGTCCTTTTATTTGCCGCCGCTGGGGGGGAAAGAAGCGCTCCCACTCTACCGCGGGCGCAGCCGCTGAGACACGACCAGTACGCGTAACAAAAGCATTAGTACCAAAAGTAAGGCTTAACTATTCGTTAGCTGTTTCTGTAACCAATGACTATGGTCTATTTACACAAGACATGGTATCGATGGTGCAGTGTTACCTAATGTATACCAATACTACATCAAAAAGGTTCGATTTACAGATCGAGTAAATTGCTATTGAGCTTTTCTGTCATGAATTTCTTATTAGCAGGATGGTCGGCACTGTGTCTGGTAGACAGCAACACCTTTAACGTTGTTGCTGTGATGTGGGTGTAATACAGCTCTATATAGGCATAAGAATATGTATCTAAGTTCCTTGAAGCAATCACACTATCTGTGTTTTGCCAAGTAAGAGAAAGACAGCTTCTTCTTAGCTTTTAAAGATAGTAGAGCCTCTCTGATTTCAGCATGAATGGGCCGGCTCGACTGGGGAAGGACTACCCTCTCACAGAATATCAACGTGAAATAGCAGTATTCTTACTGTTGTGTTTCGTCTGGTGCGTGAGAGTGCCGGAGGCCCAATCACCCCCTTTCCCCCTTCCCGCTCCTTCTCCGTCTCACATCCTTTTTCTCTTCTTCCTTTCCTAAAGGGTCGACAACGCGCAAGCGATGCCTCTGGTGTTGCAGGCGTCCATAGGCTTCTGTGATCACTTACCATCAGGTGGGCCGTAAGCTTGTTTTCCATCTTAGTTGTATATAAAAAATAAAGAAAAAGAAAAAGTATCTTTACTTTTAGAAACAAAAAATTAGAGGGCTTTTTTCTTTTATTTTTACCAATTACTGCTGTTATGTGATATCTACCAATGTCTCTGGTGTCTTTGGGATAGATAAATGAAAGAGTTCTGGTTAATCACCGAAATAGTTTGGTTTATTAATTTCACACCAACATTACAATTTACAAATGCCTAACATACAGACTGCCTAGCTATCGGTCTACCTATCGTGCCTGGCGGGTGACGACTGGTGTAGCTCGCATACATTATGAATTGCATTCTGTAACGTCAGCGAAACGCAATGTACATGCATGTGTCGCTACATCCTAACTAATATTATAAAAGCGAAAATGAGTTTGTTTGTTTGTTACCTTTTGACGCCTAAACCACTGAACCGATCATACTGAAATTTTGCATATACGTTGTCAGGTGTACAGAAACGGACATAGCCATTTCTTCCCAAAAATAATTACTGTTCCCGAGGAAAACAATAATAACGTTCTTATGATAATAGATGGCGTCACGTGTCTTTCGAATCATGATTGAATTATATTATTAAAAACAGTACAACCCAAATTGATTGTCAAATTCTAAGTTACCGCGAGCGAAGCCGCGGGCAAAAGCTAGTAATCAATAAGACAACTCTGTGCGGGCGTTGTCTTTTGTTCCGCGACACGAGTATTATTCCTAAATAATAACTGCATTAAAGAACAGACTCGTAACAACCTATTTATGGTTCACACAAATATTCAAACCAACAACACTCGCCGCAGCGGCATTGGCAAAGCGAGCACTTAAACCATTACGTCATCTGGTCAGACAGAGAATATTCCTTTGTAGAGTTGACTCGCAAGGGTTAACCTGAAGTTGTAAGCATCTATTTATTATACGACTAAGTTGGCAAACAAGCATACGGCCCACCTGATGGTAAGTGGTCACTGTAGCCTATGGACGCCTGCAACACCAGATGCATCACTTACGCATTGCCGACCCTTTAGGAAAGGACGTGGGAAGGAAAGGGAGCGGGATGGGGGAAAGGGGGTGAATGGACCTCTGGTACTCTCACTCACCGAACGAAACACAACAGTAGGACTACTGCTATTCCACGTCGATATTCTGTGAGAGGGTAGTCCTTCCCCGGTCGAGCTGGCCCATTCATGCTGAAATCTACTGCGATAACTGTCAACTATCATCCAGCCAAACTGTCTTTTGCCATAGCAATATAAAAAACCGCATATTTATGAATGTAATCGTCGATCAATTGAGCTATTTATAAATGATGTTGTTAATGAGTAAACCGCGAATAAGTCAATAGATAGTGCATACAGTTTAAATCGGAACTATTAGGTATTTGTTTTTATCTATAACTGTACGCGGTTGCCGCTCAATGACGAACCTTATCGCATACATAAATGGGATATGGCCATCTCGGTGGCGCAGCGGTCTATTGAGCATTAAGTCTTGGGTTCGGATCCCGGGTCTGTTCAACAAAAACCTTGAAGCCAAGAAATTCTTAATAGCAGCCCACTGTTAGAACGTTGACGGTATACCACACCCCATGCCTCGGAACGTAAGTGGAACCATTGGGCCTGCACCTGACCTCTCTCCGTTCTTGTCGGATTGCTGTTCCATCGGATTATAGAGAGTGCACTTGTGAAAGGGCATACACTTGTGCACTATAATTTGCGGCGCAGTAAGATACAATGGCCAAACTTCGGTCAGGTGGACATTTCGTTGTTTTAAATTTACCTCTCCACTTGAGCTGGAATGCTTATGTTAGAAGTGGGCTCACGTCGTAGTGTAAGGTGTACGATTCAAATCCATGACCTCTTGATCCAATGCCGTATCCATTGGGCTACCGCTATTTTAGAAAAGCAATGGAAAACGCCGCTTCTCCTATCACATGGTAGAAAGTATTCCTTCCTAACATTTCTTATTTAATGCTAGTTGCAAACAGTTTGCTACAACCATTTCGTCTTTTCAGTCATCACAAAGTTATTATTGCCTGTTTCTATTAAGAAATTCTCAATAGCAGCCCGGTCTTAGAAAAGTTGCGGTTTTTTAATCACCGGCTTCTTTGCCAATGAACGTGTAACTACCTCCCTACCGTAATTGCCCAAGAGACCACAAGAAAGGATTCTTTGTAAAGCTTTGTACCTGATACATACCCTTTGATGTAGCAGATAACAATTTGCCACAATGTGAGTTACAAAAAAAATACTATAAGCCAATTAGATGCTGATCCTATTTGACTTGTTATGTCACTACACAGACCAAGTAGTTTCGAAATATAACAAGAGATGGCGCTGCACAATTCTGAATCGCGCAAGCTAAGTTTAAAGAACACATTGTTAAATGAAATTTGAATTAGTGGTATATTAATGCAATAAGTACTTATATACCACTGACTATAATATATATATTTATATTTAGTTACCTTATCTTTTGTTTTTCGTTTATATATTACTAGCTTTTGTGCGCGGCTTCGCTCGCGTTAATTTATTATTTGACAATCAATTCGGGTTGTACTCTGCTCGTAATAATATAATTCAATCATGATTCAAAAGACACGTGGCGCCATCTATTATCATAAGAACATTATTATTGTTTGCCTCGGGAACAGTAATTTTTTTCGGAATGAAAGGTAGCCTATGTCCGTTTCTGTACACCTGTCAACGTATATGCAAAATTTCAGGATGATCGGTTCAGTGGTTTAGGCGTGAAAGAGTAACAAACAACCAAAGAAACAAACTCATTTTCGCTTTTATAATATTAGTTAGGATAGTTAGGATTAGTGTGTTTTTATTTTTTTTTGTTTAATGTGTATAACGTAGGTTAAATAATAGAATTAAGAGCGCTTCTCGCCATTAAACAATTACGTTTGGCGAGTTTACATAATATGTAATACATCTAAGTTACTGTAGCAAAGGAAAAATAGATTTAAAAAAAAACAGTAATTTACTATCAAGTTCCTAATATAAGCCGTCGGGACGTTGTCGACCACCACTAAGACAGGCCCATGGACTGGTTTGGTTACCCCGAGACTCCGTAGGCGTTTACGAGAAAAACCTCCCCGTCGGGCGTCGAGCCGCTAGCTTGGTCGAAGGCCCTTTCCTTTATGTAGGAGAGACATCACACCACATTCCTCCACAAATCCTTAGACTAAAATATTCCAAGTCTATTATATTCAATACTAGGCAATTAAATTGCAGACGAGACCGAAGCAACCGCACAGCTAGACCGCAAGATAGGTATATATTAAAAAATATAGCCTCTATTTCTACCAATAATATTACGTTAAATAGACTATACAAGACATGCGTACACCGCCGCTGTTAGGCTATGTCCACAATATAGTGCTCACGAGAAGAACACCAATTACTGATTCTTTAACAAGCACAATTAGACTTAATGTACACGCACGTGTACAGGACTAGGAAGGCACTTTAGTTACATAAGAACCAATTGTAGACTTAAAGCTTTATTAGGAGTGCAATGGCGAACGCGCAAGTTAAATACCAATTTGGAAAAAAATTACGACTTTATTTGTTGCCTAAGTGTACGGCGGATGCCTCGTGCAAAGACTAAATGCTAAAGTTTGTATACTTTCACATCCTATGATGCTATTATCCACCTTCTTAAAAGTTCGATATTGTCAACCTTTTGCTTCCAACCATCCCGGGTTTCTTGGTTGAATCCTCTTTTTTAACGTTAAAAAGTAAGGGAAACGCACGGAAAGGTTTAAAGGATCCGGACGGGGGTTGTCATACATACATACATAGATTCACGCATTATCAGTACCGATAAAAACCACGGTGTGCCTTTTCTCTGTTTTGCTAACTGTGCAAGCAATCCAACCAGCAAGGACGAATGCAGGTTACCCCAATTATTATTCTTGAATTTATATTACTATGAGCACTATAGTGTTAACAAAGGTTTATTACTAAATTTCACTTAGGGCCTCGATAACAAACGACGTGCTCTCTCAAATGGTTTATATTAATACGATCGCCTAGCTACGTAATGTGCCGGCAAATTAGATACGTAAGCTATTGTAGTAGCTGTGACTTATAAAGCGTGTAACTAAGAGATGTGGTTATGTTTGAAAACCTTAGAGCAATTTTTGAAGTGAAAACTTCTTTAGGCACGTTGAGCACTTCTTGGGTGAACAAAAATCATAGAACCGCGTCATCGTCACGCTTCGTCATCGTCACACTTCCACGCTTTCCATTTTTGAATTATTTTGGAATATTAACAATATCTCAGAAATGGTGAATCCTACGCAAAAAATATCTAAATTTTGACCCCCTTAATAACCGTAAGAGTGTATCAGGAATCTGAACCGCCCCTTTTATTATTTTTTTTGTTTATAAAAAAGTGTTTATTATGAAGGATTAAAGTTTTCGCTTCTATCGGCAGTCCCCAAAGACAGTCCAATTTTTTTTTAAATAATTCGTTCTACCCTCAATCCTATTACGGTAATACCTGTTGCACGGATAGCGTAGTGGTTTAAGTGGTCGCCTCGTCACTGCGTAGTGTTGTGGGTTCAAATCCTACACGGGAGAAAAATTTGTATGATCCACAAATGATTGTTCCTAGTCTAAGTGTGCTATTCAACACTAAAATATTTTTTCAAATCGGTTCAGTAGGTCCTAAGATTACCGCATTCAACCAACCAAACAAACAAACTCTTCAGCTTTATAATATTAGTACAGATAGGAAAGATTTCATTAAGGATTTAACTCAAAAACTACACAACCGATTTCAAAAATTCTTTCGCCTTGCGTAAACTATATTACCACTGAATAACACAGGCCACACTTCATTTAAAAATATACTGTTTCTATCATAACCTAAGCTACTTTTACACGAGCAAAGCTGCGGGCAAAAGCTAGTTACCAAAAATACTTCACTTGTCTGAGAAATCGAACTCAAAACTTCACATTCAACCATAAATTGAAACACAAACTGCCAATGATGTATCGACGGCAATATGACTTCAATTGAATATTAAGCTGTCAAAATGAAAGCATAACATAACACTTCGTATTTTAAGGATTAGCCAGCCAATAAAACGAGCCAAAACAAACAAAATCACTTCATTTACGTTTCACTGAAGTAAAATAAAACATTCTTTTGATCAGCACGATTACTTTCCAGAAAGGAAATTGTTATCAAGCGATGCAGTGAGGGAGGGACTTCGTAGCTTTGTTTGTTTGATGAACGTTTATGCAAGAAGGGTAGCGAGGTAGGAGAGAAGAGAGGAAGCGGATCATTCGCGTACCGATTTTAATTTGATGGACCGCGAAGCCCTTTTTACGAAGGCCTTTGTATTGATTTGATTGAACAATTTGAGTGGTTAGAATTTCAATAATAACTCCATCAAAGTGTATTTGAAAGCGCCCTCTGGTGTCCACTATTAAAATTAATAACTGTGGCTTCTTTACGTATTGTTGTGTATTTTAATTTTGTCTTGTCGTTATAATGAATGAATTTTAAATTTGAGTTTTAATATGGCATCACTTTGATTATTCGAAAGTTGGTAAAATTGTTTAAATGTATGTTTACTGAATAATGCGTAAACTTTTGAACGTATTTGGATGAAACTTAGCTAAGATAGACCATGTCTTATCACATAAGATATTTTTTATAACCTATCCACCCACTTAAATGTTATTTTAACAAAAATATATAGATAAAGATAAAGATAAAGATGATTTATTTGCCATAACATGTGTACAATATGGTGTTACAAAATATTACAGTTTCAACATGTTCCGTCAATTTAAAGACATGCAAATATTGATAATAATTAAAAACAGCATGCATGTTATATAATCATAAATAATTAAAAGAATGAAATATAATAATAAATTAGAATAAATGAATGAATGAATGAAATATAATAATAAATTAGAAAGAATGAAATATAATAAAATATAGAATTGAATTTATCAATAGTTACTTATCGATGCTTATATATGTAGCCAATGTTTGCCAGAAGCTGTCGTTATAAATTTTTCGTCACTGACTAGTTACTGTAGTAATTGTGTATTACACTTGAATAACAGTCCATGTGTCAGGATCATAACAAATGGAAATCCGTAGTCTCTGCCTACTTCTCTGTGAAACAAGCGTGAATCTATGTATGTATGTACCAGTCAATGTTATTCGAATAACATTGACTTTGCAGGCGTGAGTCTATACTCACGCCTGCAAACCTCCGATGATATTAGTACCCAATTTTCTTCAGAATTTTTTTAAGTCCCACGTAATATGTATAAGTGTTGCTGTCTTTAGGTCACTTTACCACACTTTATGTTGCTATAATTGCTGGCAAAACTAATTAAAAATTACCACGAAAAATTACCACCGAGCATCGATATAATGACATCGCATTCATTAGTATTTCATACACACATACATACATAGATTCACGCCTGTTTCCCAGAGGGGTAGGCAGAGACTACGAATTTCCATTTGCTACGATCCTGACACACTTCTCTGGCTTCATTCACTTTCATCACATTCCTCATACATGCTCGTCGGTTTATATTATATCAATACTTTCCAATACATACGTAAGTAGTATCATGTCTATATCGTTAAAGGTAGCAAGCAGATAGATATTACACCTACATTTCACCTGCTTTGTTGTTGACACATAATATAGGATAAGCCTTTTGCTATCCACCAGACTCAATTCTATATTCCATTCTATTACTAAAAATTTATTAACATAAAAACAATAACATTCATCAACGAGATAGATCCCTGGGTTCCCGGTCAAAAGCGGTCACCATTCAAGGACCTATTTAAAATCAATTTCATGAAGATCCGTGAGTCTGGTGTCCAAGCGAACATTCACCGTCGTCTAACAATCGCTCGTCCTCGCTGTTCTGGAACCGTCTCCACATTCAGTAGCGTCGGCATCACGGACATGTACCCAGCTATGCTGATGACGCTCTACGGCATGCTACTTGCCCCAGCTGTTCTACTCATGGAGATTATGTACAAGCGATTATTGAATATGAGGGAACACAAGAAATACTTGAGCAATGAGGATTGCATCCCGTTTCGAAATTAAACAAGAAGTCCACTTTCACACAAAGCAAAAGTAAACCAGCCAACACATAACTAAAAAATAATATTCCGCATTCGTCCCACATGTTTTGGCCCAAACGTAGAAATACGCATTCGTCCCGAAAAGTGTACCTTATATGCCACTAAATTTAAATAAATATTAATTTCCTAATGTAATTCCTATTCCGTCCCAAATTATGTTCCTTTTTTGCCCTGTATTTTTTTGTATGGACATTTTGTTGTGCTGTCAGCCGAAGAGTATTTTAAAATACCTCCTTGATCTCTCGGCAAAACTTTGGGCTTATGATTGCATGACATCATGAGCCCGACAACGAAAAGAATTTATATAATTTTAACCATGTTTTGGTTTTGCTAATCATATACACAAAAATGTAGGACGAAAAAAGAATTTAAAAGTGGGGCGAATGAGGAACATTTTAGAATGTGGGACGTAATGTAGGGGCAAATGCGGAACAAACCAAATAAAAACGTTTTATCTCGATACAAATACCTACATACATAAGAACTTATATCTTGGAATGGAGTTATCCTTCAACTTATTTTTAAGTATAAACTGATACTTGTGTTAACATAATATAGTAAATTATAATAGATCATTATAGCAGCGATAGTCTAGTGGGAAACCGTTGGACTGCTACACAGAGGTCTCGAGTTCGATCCCAAGGCGCGCATCTCTGACTTTTCGAAGTTATATGCGTATTAAATAATTAATTAGCAGCATTGCAGTCTGTTCGTCTCCCCACTGAGCTACCGATGTACACTATTGTTATAAAAAGAGTTATCTGTATATTTATTTAACATGACCACGCTTTACTGTTACACTTTGTAAATAAAACTCACAATAAAAAAAAACTGTCAACCTGACTAGGGAATCTAATTTGGGACCTAACGGTAGCATACAAACTTATACCACAGTACCAACAAGGTAAATTTTACTATCAGTACACATGCCAACAAAATTCTTATTAAAAAAATTTGGGGCAGTCTTTGGGGACTGCCGATAGAAGTGAAAACATTAATCCTTGATCATAAACACTTCTTTATAAACCAAAAATAATTCAAAAATGGAAAGCGTTCGGTGACGATGACGCGAGTTCCATGATTTTTGTTCACCCAAGAAGTGCTCAACGCGCCTAAAGAAGTTTTTACTTCAAAAAAATAATGATATAACAATATCACTAGCCTCTAAACATACATTTAATACAAAACAACCGACGACAGTACGGGTTTGATAACCTAAACGGTGGCGAATGTGCTGGCTCGACAAAACAGAACGCAACGAGCAAAATGCATCTAATCGCAATGGAGCACAGAATCGTTCCCGACTGAGTGGTCCATAAATATTTGACGACACGTGTACGTAGCCGTATCGGCAGCCGCACATACCATTTACGCTTTTTTATTCGGCAAACTATGAAGATCGGTCTCACTGTCAACGGTAGCGAGATTTTATCTGTTTATCTACTAGCTTTTGCCCGCGGCTTCGCTCGCGTAAAAGTACTGTCCTGTTACTCCTAGGTTAAGTGAGTAACAAGATTTTTTGTAAATAAAATATAGCCTATGTTATTCGGTGATAATATAGTTTCCTAATGGTGAAATAGTTTTTAAATCGGTTGTCTAGTTTTGAGTTATATTTTAACAACCAAAAAAAAAAAATCAAATCTTTTCTCTTTATAATATTAGTATTGATAAAAGATGCAGCGATAGCCTAGTGTGAGACCTTTGGACTGCCGCGCAGAAATCTCATCTCTGACTATTCGAAGTTACGTGCGCATTAAACATCTAACATCGCGAGGAAACCTGCATCATTCATTCATTCAAATTATTTATATCGGGCTGCATAGGCCCATAGATAAATACCTTAGCCTAAATTTACATATTATATAATTTTATAATACATACAACACCATCTAGCCCAAACTAAGCAGAGCTTGTACTATGGGTACTAGACAATGGATAAACATAACATATATACTTTTTTTTATTGTTTTATAAATACATACATATTATACCTACAGAAACACCCAGACCAAGACAAACATCCATATTCATGCATACAAATGTTTGACTTGTGCGGGAATCGAACCCGCGATCTCAGAGTCTGCATGTCTGAGAGTTCTCCATAATGCTCTCGAAAATATGTGAAGTCTGTCAACCCGCACCTGGCCAGCGCGATGGCCTATGGCCGAACCGTTCCCACACTGAAAAGAGGTCCGTCCGCAGCAGTGGTACAGCTTAATACAGGGCTGATATTATTATATTATACATAAAAAAATATAATTATATAATTTAACTAGATGTTTCCGCGGTTTCACCCGAGTTTATCGTTACTGCGCCGCCCCCGTGGGTCGTAGCGTGATGTTATATAGCCTTCCTCGATCAATAGGCTATCCAACACTAAAAGAATTTTTCAAATCGGGCCAGTAGTTCCTGAGATTAGCGCGTTCAAACAAACAAACTCTTTAGCTTTATAATATTAGTATAGAATAAAATAGTAAGAATGAAAACCACAACGTTACCGATTTCTTTATACAAAGCGCCAAGTTCCTATTAAAACACCTATTGTATAATTACGACGTAGTCCACTTAGAGCACCCGTCTTGTAAAATAACGCACAATGAAATGGTTATTTTGCTTTACCCTTTTTTTAAATAGCCAATTCGATATCTGTATTTTGTTTTTCATATATTATATAGTTACTTGTACGAAGCCACTAAGGTTTACTTAAAATAAAAAAAAACATCGACAATAAAGAAAAAAAAATTATGGCGAATTGAACGGCGCATACTGCGGATACGGGTAGACACTAAGCGATATAACTTTAAATGCAACTTGTAGAAACCGTTATTAATATTTATTATTAATAATTTTTAATGTAGCCATTAATAACACTTTTACATAGAAGTTCCTACACACTGTCCCCTGAACTAAGTTTTAAACTGTATCTCAGAAGACAGTTACTGCCCACATTACATGTTAACTTATAATGTTATTTTACAGATACAGAAGGTTACAAAGAGAAAAAAGCGGTCAAGTGCAAGTCGGACTCGCCCATGAAGGGTTCCGTAGCAGCAAGTAACATAATATAAAAGTTGTTTACGATTTATGACGTATTAAAAAAAACTACTTACTAGATCTCGTTCAAACCATTTTCGGTGGAAGTTTACATGGTAATGTACATCATATATATTTTTTAGTTTTATCATTCTCTTATTTTAGAAGATACAGGGGGGGGGGGACACATTTTACCACTTTGGAAGTGTCTCTCGCGCAAATTATTCAGTTTAGAAAAAAAATTATATTAGAAACCTCAATATCATTTTTGAAGACCTATCCATAGATACCCCACACGTATATGGGTTTGATGAAAAAAATTTTTGATTTTCAGTTCTAAGTATGGGGAACCCCCAAAATTTATTGTCATTTTTTCTATTTTTGTGTGAAAATCTTAATGCGGTTCACAGAATACATCTACTTACCAAGTTTCAACAGCATAGTTCTTATAGTTTCGGAAAAAAGTGGCTGTGACATACGGACGGACAGACAGACAGACAAACATGACGAATCCGAATAAGGGTTCCGTTTTTTGCCATGCCGAAAGCTTAAAGAAAAATAATACATGTTATGCATAATATATACATTTAGTTTATTCTCATAAATGAATTTTTAAAATAACCAAAACAAATTGTACTATAACTACGAAATTTGATGTAGGACAGAAACAACAATGTCATAGCTAAAGACCTAGTACTATGGAACTACTTGTAAAATAGTGAACAAAAAACAGTCGATCCAACCGCATTCACGCCACCAGGAAGACAAACGCCTAACATGTCACAGTATAACAACTTACAACATACAAACAACAGCAAAGTACCAGTATGTAAAGCTATCCTCATGTATTAAAGTACTCTGTAGCGCAAGGTATCTGCATACGAGCTCATCAATCAACACCCAATATGAGAGTAGTTCGATTTAAAGAAGCGCTTTTTCTCTTACTATACGAGTATGTAGGGTAAGTACGGTAGGGGGGAGGGAGGGTAACGTCATATTTGTCAATGTCTCCCTAACATTGCCCTCGCATTTGTTACGACGTTTCGTGGGAATACGAATAGATATGGTGATGTAACAAGAAGTTAATATTTCATCGATAGCAATAGAGTATTTTCATCCCGAGCAAAACACGCATTGATATTAAGCTACTTTTATCGCAAGTAAAAGAGTACACATTAAAATTAAACTACTTTATTCGGAAGCAGCGATAGCCAAGTGGGACACCGTTGGACTGCCAGGCTGAAGTCTCGAGTCTGGTCCCTAGGCGCGCATCTCTGACTTTTCGTATTTATGTGCGTACTAGCTTTTGCCCGCGGCTTCGCTCACGTTAATTTAGAATTTGACAATTAATTCGGGTTGTACTCTGCTTGTAATAATATAATTGAATCATGATTCGAAAGAAACGTGGCGCCATCTATTATCATAAGAACGTTATTGTTGTTTTTCTCGGGAACAGTAATTTTTTTCGGGATGAAAGGTAGCCTATGTCCGTTTCTGTACACCTGACAACGTATATGCAACATTTCAGAATTATCGGTTCAGTGGTTTAGGCGTGAAAAGGTAACAAACAAACAAACAAACTCATTTTCGCTTTTATAATATTAGTTAGGAAGGATTAGGATTAGGATTGTATAGTTGATTGTCGTTCGCTTTAACGGTAAAGGAAAAGATCGTGAGGGAACCTGCATGTCTGAGAGTTCTCCATAATGTTCTCGAAGATATGTGAAGTCGGCCAACCCGCACTGGGCCAGCGTGGTGGACCATGGCCTAATGACCTATCACTTCTCACACTAGAAGAAATATTCGTGCTTAGCCGTGAATCAGTTTATATAAAGGGGTGTTATCGCACTTTATTTCACAAATAGTATTGCACCCATCAATATTTATTTATTTACCCAAAAGCACTCATATCTTTACAGGTTTATACCTAATGCGATAGTGTTACCTAATACTTAATTTAATACATTTATTTAAGTTTCTAACAAGAAATAATGCCACACTTGTAAATTCACTCAGAGCAATACAAAATAGGTCAGTTAAGTATAATAATAATAATATTCTACCACATACACACAACACCATCTAGCCCAAACTAAGCAGAGCTTGTACTATGGGTACTAGACAATGGATAAACATACACATATACGTTTTTTTTTGTAAATACATACATATTATACATAGAAACACCCAGACCAAGACAAACATCCATGTTCATGCACACAAATGTTTGACTTGAGCGGGAATCGAACCTGTGACCTCAGGCGTGGCAGTCGGTTACACTAACCACTACGCCATCGAGGCCGCCATTATTATCCTAACTAATATTATAAATGCGAAAATGAGTTTGTTTGTTACGCTTTCACGCCTTAACTACTCAACCGATCAACATGAAATTTTGCATACACGTTGTCAGGGGTACAGAATAGGACATAGTACCTTTCATCCAGAAAAAATAACTGTTGCAAACCTAACCTAACCTACATTTACGCGAGCGAAGCCGCGGGTGAAATCTAGTTATATATAAATACAATATGGTCACAAGTCAAACAAAGTGTCATGGGTTTCTGTCAAGATATTATTAAAAGCGTCACGGAGCCTAGAGCTGTACCCAGTAAGGACAATAGGCTCACTGTCTATTCCGTGGGATCTAAACCATAGCTTTAATGTGGATGTAATACCACTGCCTACCCCTTCCGGGATACAGGTGTGACACTATGCCTGAAAAAGTATAAAGAAGTACTTCTATATTTATATTACAAAGATTTAACTCAAAAACTACTTAACCGATTTTAATTGTTTTCCGTCAGATTAGCTATAGGTATTATCACTGAGTAAAATAGACTAGATTTTATTTAAAAAAAATAGGTTGTCTGTAAAGTCGGTTTACGGTCGGTTCCCGTAACGCTACAATGAGCGTAACGGGACAATGAGTCATCCTTTTTCGTGCGTGCAGCCGGCGTTCATCGATTTATTAGACGTTGTCACGTCAAAAAGGTGATCTTACTAAAATAACTTAACTGTAACACCGTATTGTAATTTCAATGTATAACATTCGCGTCACTTTATAACATTCAACGCCAAACAATATTCAAATATACGCAGACGAAGCCGCGGGTGTCAGATAGTATTTTATATTAGACATAGCTAAATCTGTGCAACAATACAATTAAAATACCACAATACCTATATAGAAAATAATTGCCTTCCATAATATGTTTTTAACGAGTTATCAATTAAAATAATAATTATATTGCAAATTGCAATTCTTGAACTACTAATTTGTGGTTTACTAATTTAACACGTCATGTAAATATCTATAAGCAACTGTTTTGACGATTTAGTTTTAACATTCATCACAATGCAGTTATTGGTGAGTGTTGTAAAGTTTTATTATTGTGTAACATTTGTTCAACTTCTTTCGTGTGTAAAAATAAGCTCGATGAATACGAAAAATTAGGAGTCTAGATTATGCTTCGCGTGATTCTTTACCTACATGCAAAGTTTTATTATGAACAGTTCAGTTATTTGGTAGATAAGCCCGTACAAACGTAACGAATGGAAGCAAATTCTAAATTATTTGTGTCAGAGTGTGAATTTCATAAAATGCATTTAGTAATATGTATACCTATATATATATATATATATATATATATGTATTATTGTGTATGCAGATGTGTAGTTAAATTACAAATACATCATTGGAATAGTATTGCCAATTATTTAGTGATAATATGAAAGAGCCGGCTCGCTGGAACAGTAACAACCTTTTTCTGGAAGACCAGGGAAAATAAGAATTCCGGCCTTAAATGCCCACCTCTATTCTTTTTCTTTCATCTTATCTTACCTTGATATTTTTTAATTTTTACCTTTTTATCATTTTAAAAGTGAAGTGTGTCAAGACGAAAGTCATCTTCACTCCGCCTGATGGTAAGGAGTCGTGTAGTCCATGAGCAGAGCCGTGGTACCGAGGTCTCTACTTTAACAGGCTCAGGTGGTGCCTTTTTGATCCCCGCTTGAAGGAAGACTATTAACATTTCGA
Organism: Catocala sponsa; assembly: GCA_963564715.1. Lineage (NCBI taxonomy): Eukaryota > Metazoa > Arthropoda > Insecta > Lepidoptera > Erebidae > Catocala > Catocala sponsa. Next base: position 13,534,736 of record OY751352.1, read on the forward strand.
CAAAGAGGCTTTATCCTTGGTATTGCAAGTGGTTAAAGTCTTGCTATAACCACTTACCATCAGACAGCTCCGTACAATACAACCGTTGGCATTGGCCTGTAAAATTAGAGTAGGTAATCGGTTTGGAGAAATAAGTAGAGTAATCTCATTATCGATGACTTTCCCAATTCTTATTATGCAAGGTTTCGCTCCTAGTTTTACATTCGGATGAAGACGTGTGGCTTATCTTAATTTGGCCAAATTGTTAAAACTTGGATTTCTTTACCGAGGCACATGTTTCCTTCTTCTTTCGATCATAGGTCCTTCAAGCGGGGTGTAAAAAAGCAACTCCATAAGCCATCAAAGTAAAAACCTCGGCACCACTTCACGAGAGAATGTGCTGTGTATGGCTCTACCGGTGGACTACACGACTTTATCATCAGGCGGAGTTTAGTTATTTTGACAGACAATAATTAAAAAAGAAAATTTAACTTGGGCATTATCGAACCAATTAGGGAGTCACTCTCACAAAACAAATAACACCATGCTATCTCTACTGAAAACTCTACTAAAATGGACGGGGAACTGCTTTTACTCATATAAAGATCACAGGGACAGATTGAACTTTTTATTATTTTTTATCGCTCTAAGAGTCTGTGTCTAGGGGACAGGCTGGAATATTCCAGAAAATCATAGTGAAATATCTACTGTTGCATTCCTATAGGGAGAAATACCAGAACTCCGATGCAGAAAACGAGGTACTGTTAGAACGATAACCAGTGACCTAGTTCCAAAAATTCTTTCCGTCATCTTACCTCTTATTCTGAGAGATAGAGATATCTTTATTAGAGCAACCGTCTAAAGACCGTCAGACGGACCTTATGTAAAATCGTAATTGTAACTTCATGACCGAAATGAATACCAGTGTTGATTGATTGTTAAAATTTTCCCCAGGTATTAGTCACTCTAGTGATATTGGCCAGTCGGGCGGTGCACGCGTATCCTGTTCCTGCACTAGATAACGATGATTATGACAACCAAAGTGATGATGCCAACCAGATCAAGCAACCAGATCGAGATGACAACTCGACTGGAAATAATCCCTCAGACTCTAACGATGATAATACTAACGCGGATAATAATACAAGTGGTGGCGATAATAATGACGATAATAGCCAACCCGATAATAACGGTGATAATAATACAGGTGATGGTAATAATAATGATGATAAAAGCCAACCTGATGATAACGGCGATAATAATGGTAATAATAGCCAACCCGATGATAACAGCGATAATAATGGCGATAATAGCCAACCCGATGATAACGGTGATAATAATGGCGATGATAATACAGGTGGTGGTAATAATAATGACGATAAAAGCCAACTCGATGATAACGGCGATAATAATGGCAATAATATCCATCCCGATGATAACGGCAATAATAGCCAACCCGATGATAACGGCAATAATAGCCAACCCGATGATAACGGCGATAATAATGGCGATATTAGCCAACCCCATAATAACGGCAATGACGATAATACAAGCGGCGACAATAATAATGATAATAATAGTCAACCCGATGATAACGGTGATGAAAATGGCCATGATAATACAGGTGGTGGTAATAATAATGACGATAAAAGCCAACCCGATGATAATGGTGATAATAATGGTGATAATAGCCAACCCGATGATAACGGCGATAATAATGGCAATAATAGCCAACCCAATGATAACAGCCATAATAGCCAACCCAAAGATAATGGCGATAATAATGGCAATAATAGCCAACCCGACAATAATGTCAATAATAGCCAACCCGATGATAACGGCAATAATAACGGCAAAAATAATCAACCCAATGATAACGGCGATAATAGCCAACCCGGTGATAACGGCGATAATAATGGCGATAATAGTCAACTCTATAATAACGGTGATAATAACAGCAAGGACGATAATACAAGCGGTGGCAATAAAAATGTAGATAAAAGCCAACCCGATGACAACAGTGATAATAATGGCGATGATAATACAAGTGCTAGTAATAATAATGACGACAAAACTCAATCCAATGATAACAGCGATAATAATGGTGATAATAGCCAACCCGATGACAACGGCGATGATAATGGCAATAATAGCCAACCCGATAATAATGGCAATAATAGCCAACGCGATGATAACGGCTATAATAATGGCAATAATAACCAACCCGATGATAACGGCGATAATAATGGCGATAATAGTCAACCCGATAATAACGGCAATGATAATAATACAAGCGGCGGCAATAAAAATGATGATAATAGCCAACCCGATGATAACGGTGATAATAATGGCGATGATAATACAGGTGGTGGTAATAATAATGGCAATAATAGCCAACCCGACAATAATGCCAATAATAGCCAACCCGATGATAACGGCAATAATAACGGCAAAAATAACCAACCCAATGATAACGGCGATAACAGCCAACCCGGTGATAACGGCGATAGTAATGGCGATAATAGTCAACTCTATAATAACGGCAAGGACGATAATACAAGCGGCGGCAATAAAAATGTAGATAAAAGCCAACCCGATGACAACAATGATAATAATGGCGATGATAATACAGGTGCTGGTAATAATAATGACGATAAAAGCCAACTCGATGATAACGGCGATAATAATGGCAATAATAACCAACCCGATGATAACGGCGATAATAGCCAACCCGATGATAACGGCCATAATAATGGTGATAATAGCCAACCCGATAATAACGGCAATGACGATAATACAAGCGGCGACAATAATAATGATGATAATAGGCAACCCGATGATAACCGTGATGAAAATGGCGATGATAATACAGGTGGTGGTAATAATAATGACGATAAAACTCAATCCAATGATAACGGCGATAATAATGGTGATAATAGCCAACCCGATGATAACGGCTATAATAATGGCAATAATAACCAACCCGATGATAACGGCGATAATATCCATCCCGATGATAACGGCGATAATAGTCAACCCGATAATAACGGCAATGACAATAATACAAGCGGCGGCAATAAAAATGATGATAATAGCCAACCCAATGATAACGGTGATAATAATGGCGATGATAATACAGGTGGTGGTAATAATAATGACGATAAAAGCCAACTGGATGATAACGGCGATAATAATGGCAATAATAACCAACCTGATGATAACGACGATAATAGCCAACCCGATGATAACGGCGATAATAATGGTCATAATAGCCAACCCGATAATAACGGCAATGACGATAATACAAGCGGCGACAATAATAATGATGATAATAGGCAACCCGATGATAACCGTGATGAAAATGGCGATGATAATATGGGTGGTGGTAATAATAATGACGATAAAAGCCAACCCGATGATAACGGCGATAATAATGGTGATAATAGCCAACCCGATGATAACGGCGATAATAATAGCAATAATAGCCAACCCGATGATAACGGCAATAATAGCCAACCCGATGATAACGGCGATAATAATGGCGATATTAGCCAACCCCATAATAACGGCAATGACGATAATACAAGCGGCGACAATAATAATGATGATAATAGTCAACCCGATGATAACGGTGATGAAAATGGCGATGATAATACGGGTGGTGGTAATAATAATGACGATAAAAGCCAACCCGATGATAACGGCGATAATAATGGCAATAATAGCCAACCCAATGATAACAGCGATAATAGCCAACCCAATGATAATGGCGATAATAATGGCAATAATAGCCAACCCGACAATAATGTCAATAATAGCCAACCCGATAATAACGGCGATAATAGCCAACCCGATGATAACGGCGATAATAATGGCGATAATAGTCAACCCTATAATAACGGCGATAATAACGGCAATGACGATAATACAAGCGGCGGCAATAAAAATGATGATAAAAGCCAACTCGACGATAACAGTGATAATAATGGCGATGATAATACAGGTGGTGGTAATAATAATGACGATAAAAGCGAACCCGATCATAACGGCGATAATAATGGTGATAATAGCCAACCCGATGACAATGGCGATGATAACGGCAATAATAGCCAACCCGATAATAATGGCAATAATAGCCAACCCGATGATAACGGCGATAATAATGGCAATAATAACCAACCCGATGAAAACGGCGATAATAATGGCGATAATAGTCAACCCAATAATAACGGCAATGACAATAATACAAGCGGCGGCAATAAAAATGATGATAATAGCCAACCCGATGATAACGGTGATAATAATGGCGATGATAATACAGGTGGTGGTAATAATAATGGCGATAAAAGCCAACCCGATGATAACGGTGATAATACTGATAATAATGGTTATAATAGCCAACCCGATGATAACGGCGATAATAATGGCAATAATAGCCAACCCGATGATAACGGCGATAATAGCCAACCCGCTGATAACGGCGATAACAGCCAACCCGATAATAACGGCGATAATAATGGCAATACTAGCCAACCCAATGATAATGGCGATGATAATATAAGCGGTGGCAATACTAATGACGATAACAGGCAACTTGACGATAACGGCAATAATAATGATTATAAATTATTATCATTACTTTACTTTTCATTTTTTTTTATTTTTTATTTTATTCTTTTTCTTTTTTTTACTTGGTGGAATGCTTTGACGCATACCTCATCGCGGGGCGACAGAAAGTTTATATCGGGCTCACCGAGGAAAAGATACCCCGGTAATATATATATGGGGCCGCGCGAATCCCTTTCACATGCGATCGCGACTCCGCCGAGGTTTCGGCCCGCCGTGTGAAACGGCAGACCACTACATAAAACACTTCCTCTACTGTTCCCTTGTGGGGGGACAAAAACACGACTCAAAGCCGCGCGTGAGAACACCTCTCGGACCTGGTGCTGATCGGGTGGCGAGCAGGCCCACACAGCCCGCCACCCCAGGTCAAACATCAGGGTGGCTGGAGGTCATCGCGCGCACTCCGGCGCCCGGTTCTGCGGTTGGGGAGAGGGTTTAAACGCTCCCTCTCCCGCTCCGCCGCCTCCTTGATGTAAATCACATCCTCACAGAAGGAGGCGACGGCGTTCCACGACCTCTCACTCCGGACTATAGACTGAACTACGGCCGGGAGCGAGAGGGCAACCAATCCGACTGCCGCGATCAACTCACGGCGCTGCGATGCCCAGGCGGGGCAAACCGCCATAGTGTGCAGCGTCGTGTCCTCAACAACGTCACGGCAGTCGCCGCAGTGATGACATCCGGGCGTCTCCTGCCGACCTATACGACATAGGAACTAGCCAGAAGAACCGTGGCCAATCATTACCTGTGTCAGCCGGAAGGTGAGGGCGCCATGCCACCTCTCCAGCCACTCTCCAAAAACAGGACTTACCGCCACGACCGTAGCGTGTCCGATTATCATTACTACCGGATGGTAGTAATGAGAATAATAACGACGATAATAACTAATCTGGTAATAATATAACGGAGATGTTAATAACCCAGACAATGCCAGTAATAATAATAACCAACCCGATAATAACGATTATAATGACAATAATCCCGATGACGGCAATAATAACGGCAACGACAATGATTCTTCAGACAAAGATAAATGGTAACGACACCGGATCGCCAGTTGATAATAACAAACCAAATAATGACAATAACGATTCTTCAGGTGAAGATAATCCACCTGATCAGGCGTTTTTCAATAATCATGCCCATTACGGCGATTAATTTGATTTAGCTAATTAAATAATTCCATTAATATCGTTTTTTGTTTTATTTGATCCTCCTCTAGTATTTATATTGTTGCATTTAATAGGTGATGCTTGTCAGTGCATAACTTACTATGTGTTTAAATTTGAGCTTATTAGAAATTGAGTTAAGTGACATTACCGACGCCAAGTTTTTAATAGGCTAGATTTGGAAATTGATACTCAAAAATGTATTTAGATGTGATTTTCTATTTTTGTAGTTTTGTATAATATGTATTATGAGCGTTATCACCATGTAGACAGTGCCTAGTAGCAATGGCGCAATTAAGTATCATTAGTAGTTAAGGTAGGTAATTTATTCAATTGGGCTTTATTTTAAAACATTTTTAATAACTCTAATGACTAATTTATAAATTTATTTAGGCATAGAAGCAGCGATAGCCTAGTGGGAAACCGTTGGACTGCCACGCAGAGGCCTCGAGTTCGAACCCAAGGCGCGCATGTCTGACTTTTCGGAGTTATATACGTATTAAATAGTTAATTATCGCTTGCTTTAACGGTGAAGGAAAACATCGTGAGGAAACCTGCATGTCTGAGAGTTCTCCATAATGTTCTCAAAGATATGTGAAGTCTGCCAAACTGCACTAGGCCAGCGTGGTGGACTATTGGCCTAACCCTTCTCACAGTAAGAAGAGGCCCGTGCCCAGCAGTGGGACAGTTTAATACAGGGCTGATATTATTATTATTATATTTAGGCATGTTTACAGGATAAACACAGACATTCACATATAAATGATAATTATCAAAGTGCATGTGCTACCCCAATTACAAATATGCTCAGCACTACACGGCGGGTAGAAAACATGCAAAAACTAAAACTAAAACTTAACTAAGATGAAGATTGAGAACATTATTTCTCGCTGACACGTTTTATTTAGCCTTTAATTCGATTCTCGCGCAAGTCAAATATTTGTGTGCATGAACATGGATGTTTGTCTTGGTCTGGGTGTTTCTATGTATAATATGTACGTATTTACAAAAAATAAAGTATATATGTATGTTTATCCATTGTCTAGCACCCATAGTACAAGCTCTGCTTAGTTTGGGCTAGATGGTGTTGTGTGTATGTGGTAGAATATTATTATTATTATGCTCTTTATTTAAAACTTATTAAAACTTATTTACTCTTTATTATTATTATTAATGTGATGTCACTGTAAAAAAGATGCATGGGAAATATAATAAAGGAGGCGCAAGACGGCTTTGTGCCCCCAGCTCGGATGTAGCAAGAGGACAATGTGGGGCTTTTATACAGGGTACGAGAATCAAAAGGCAAAAGGATACTTATTATTAATAATAATCTTTAATGTAGCCATCAATAAATAACATTTTTACATAGAAATACACACAGTCCCCTGAACTCAGTTTTAACCTGTATCTCATATCTCGTATGCTGCCCGCGGCCCAGTGCGGGGCCAGCGTGGTGGGCTATGGCCTAATAGCCTAACCTGTCTAGCACTGCGAACAGACCCATGCTCAGCAGTGGAACAGTTGAGATAAAGAGATTTTATCGCAGTTTATTTTAAAAATACTTCTTGTATACCCATAAATCTATACTAATATTATAAAGCTGAAGAGTTTGTTTGTTTGTTTGAACACGTTAATCCCAGAAACTACTGGTTCGATTTGAAAAATTATTTTATTGTTGGATAGCCTATTTATCGAGGAAGGCTATAGGCTATATAATATCACGCTATGACCCACGGGGGCGGCGTAGTAACGATAAACGCGGGTGAAACCGCGTGAACTTCTAGTATAAATATATTTTGGTCACAGGTTGACTAACCATGAACATGACTACTGAATAGCTACCCAAACTTCAGAAAAAGTGTAAATATAAAAAATAAAATATATATATATAATTAAATAACAATATTGTAAGCGGCTGCTATGCATGTGGTCCAGAGTTAGATTCCCAAGTCAAACAAAGTGTCACAAGTTTTTCTGTTAAGATTTTCCCAGAAGCAGCATGGAGTTCAAACTCCATACTGCTTCTGAGGCTGCCATTAGGCTGGTGAATTGTAGTGTAATACAGCACTGCCTACCCTTCCGGGGATATCGTTGTGAGACTATGCATATAAAAATAGTTTAAGGTAGTATTTTATAAATACGCCGCGATAAAATCCATGTTACGTAGTGTAATTTTAGAAAATATTTAAACATACACAGGCGATGCCGTGGGTATCAAATAGTATTTTATATTATATTAGTCATAGCTAAACTAGTGCAACAACACAATTAAAATACCACAATATATAGTAAATAATTTCCGTCCATAATATGTTTTTAACGAGTTATCAATTAAAATAATAATTATATTGCAATTTTGATATCAGATTTATCAATTCTTGAACTACTAATTTGTGGTTTACTAATTTAACACGTCATATAAATATCTATAAGCAACTGTTTTGACGATTTAGTTTCACATTCATCACAATGCGGTTATTGGTGAGTGTTGTAAAGTTTTATTATTGTGTAACAATTGTTCAACTTCTTTCGTGTGTATTTAAAAATAAGCTTTATGAATACGAAAACTTAGAAGTCTAGATTATGCTTCGCGTGATTCTTTACCTACGTGCAAAGTTTTATTATGATCTGTTCAATTATTTAGAAGATAAGCCCGTACAAACGTAACGAACGGAAGCAAATTCTAAATTGTTTGTGTCCGAGTCTGAATTTCGTAAAATGCATTTAGTAATATGTATACCTATATATTTGATGTTAAGTATCCTACGTTCCATACTGTGTTGGCAAGTTTCTAATTTATGTATGTTATGATTGGTTAAAGTCCAGGTTTGGCATGACATCCACATACTTAACATCAAATTAAAAGGTAAAATAAAATTTGATATTATAAGGAAGAACACTAGAATCACAGATGTTGCTTACTGTATAAAAAAATTAAAATGGAGGTGGGCAGGACATATGATTAGGAGTGATAAGGACAAATGGTCTAAGGACGTAACAGAGTGGTGCCCGAGACAATACAAAAGAAGGAAAGGGAGACAGCGTCGTAGATGGGAAGACGATATTAAAAAAATAGCGGGACATACTTGGAATAGACAAGCGCAGAATCGCATTCGATGGCGAACTCTAGGGGAGGCCTATGATGGACAGCAAGACAATCTTCACGTACCGGTGTCAAATAATTAAATAAGATTATTGTAACTATATTGTAAGAAAGATTGTTAAATAAAGGCTATTATTATTATTATTATTATACCTATATATGTATTGTTGTGTATGCAGATGTGTAGTTAAATGACAAATACATAATTGGAATAGTATTGCCAATTATTTAGTGATAATATGAAAGAGCCGGCTCGCTGAAATAGTAACAACCTTTTTCTGAAAGACCAGGGAAAATAAGAATTCCGGCCTTAAATGGCCCACATCTATTCTTTTTCTTTCATCTTATCTTACCTTGATATTTTTAATTTTTATCTGTTAAATCATTTTAAAAGTGAAGTGTGTCAAGAGTAAAGTCATCTTCACTCCGCCTGATGGTAAGGAGTCGTGTAGTCCATAAGCAGAACCGTGGCACCGAGGTCTCACTTTAACGGGCTCAGGTGGTGTCTTTTTGATCCCTGCTTGAAGGAAGACAATTAACATTTCGGCAAAGAGTCTTTATCCTTGGTATTGCAAGTGGTTAAAGTCTTGCTATAACCACTTACCATCAGGCAGCTCCGTACAATACAACCGTTGGCATTGGCCTGTAACATTAGAGTAGGTAATCGGTTTGGAGAAATAAGTAGAGTAATCTCATTATCGATGATTGCTTTCCCAATTCTTATTATGCAAGGTTTCGCTCCTAGTTTTAGATTTGGATGAAGAAGTGTGGCTTATCTTAATTTGGCCAAATTATTAAAACTTGGAATTCTTTACCGAGGCACATGTTTCCTTCTTCCTTCGATCGTGGGTCCTTCGTTCCTTGGGGTGTAAAGAAGCAACTCCATAGGCCGCCAAAGTAAAAACCTTGGTACCACTTCATGTAAGAATGAGTTGTGTAGGGCTCTACTCGTGGTCGTGGACTACACGACTTAATAATCAGGCGAAGTTTAGTTATTTTGACAGACAATAATTGAAAACTAACATTTAACTTGGGCATTATCAAACCAATTAGGGAGTCACTCTCATAAGACAAAGAATACCATGCTATCTCTACCCAAAACTCTACTGGAAATGACGGGGAACTGCTTAAACTCATATAAAGATCAGAGGGACAGATTGAACCTTTTATTCTTTTTTATCGCTCTTAGAGTCTGTGTCTAGGGGACAGGCTGGTATATTTTAGAAAATCATAATGAAATATCTACTGTCGCATTCCTTTAGGAAGAAATATCAGAACTCCGATGTAGTAAACCATGTACTGTTAGAACGATAACCAGTGATCTAGTTCCAAAAATTCTTTCCATCATCTTACCTCTTATTCTGAGAGATAGAGATATCTTTACTAGAGCAACCGTCTAAAGATCGCTAGACGGACCTTATGTAAAATCGTACTTGTAACTTCGTGACCGAAATGAATACCAGTGTAGATTGATTGTTAAAAAATGTTCCCAGGTATTAGTCACTCTAGTGATGGTGGCCAGTCGGGCGGTGCACGCGTATCCTGCCCCTTCACCAGACAACGACAATTATGGCAACCAGGGTAATGAGGCCAACTCACCAGATTATAAGCAATCAGATCAAGGTGGCAATAATCCCTCAGACTCTAACGATGATAATACTAAACCGGATAATAATACAAGTGGTGGCGATAATAATGGCAATAATAGCCAATCCGATGATAACGGCAATAATAATGGCGATAATAGCCATCCCGATAATAACGGTGATAATAGCCAACCCGATAATAAAGGCGATAATAATACAAGCGGTGGCAATAATAATAATGATAACAGCCAACTTGATGACAACGGCAATAATAATGATAATAAATTATCCCATGCCGCCTCTCCAGCCACTCTCCAAAAACGGGACTTATCGGCACGATCGACGCGTATCCGATTATCATTAAAACCGTTGGGCTATGACCCCAGATCGCCAGATGATAAAAAGAAACCAAATAATGACAGTAGCGATTCTTCAGACGAAGACCAAGGTGACGATGGTCCACCTGGTCAGTCCCTTTTGAATAATAATGTCCATTACGGCCTTTAATTTGATTTAGCTAATTAAATAATTCCATTTATATCGTTTTTTGTTTTATTTTATCCTCCTCTAGTATATATTGTTGTATTTAATAGGTGATGCTTGTCAGTGCATAACTTACTATGTGTTCAAATTTGAGCTTAGATAGGGAGAAGTTGAGTTAAGTGATATTACCGACGCCAAGTTTTTAAAAGGCTAGATTTGGAAATTATTACTCAAAAATTTATTTAGGTGTGATTTTCTATTTTCGTAGTTTTGTATAATATGTATTATGAGCGTTATCACCATGTAGACTGTCTACATGCCTAGTAGCAATGACGCAATTAAGTATCATTAGTATACTATTATACTAAGATTATATAAGCCATGGTCACGGGGAGACCCCGTGACCATGGCTGCTGAAAAGCAACCGAAACGTCGGGGAAAGTGTAAACACAAATGTAAATACTATAATAGTATAGTAATACTATTAATAGTTTCAATAATTTAATTAGCTTAAAAATGAGTAAAGTTTAATAGTAATAGTAGTGAAACAGTTTTCAAAATTTTGTAATAAAGTATCAAATAAACAACGCGATAAAATCAGTATATAGTAGTTTAATTTCAATGAATAACATTCGCGTAAACAGAAGACAATATTATATCATTAGTAGTTATGGTAGGTAATTAATTAAATAATTTATAGATTTATTTTGGCATAGAAGCAGCGATAGCCTAGTGGGAAACCGTTGGACTGCCACGCACAGGTCTCGAGTTCGAACCCAAGGCGCGCATCTCTGACTTTTCGAAGTTATATGCGTATTAAATAGTTAATTATCGCTTGCTTTAACGGTGAAGGAAAACATCGTGAGGAAACCTGCATGTCTGAGAGTTCTACATAATGTTCTCAAAGATATGTGAAGTCTGCCAAACTGCACTAGGCCAGCGTGGTGGACTATGGCCTAACCCTTCTCACAGTAAGAAGAGGCCCGTGCGCAGCAGTGGGACAGTTTAATACAGGGCTGATATTATTATTATTATATTTAGGCATATTTACAGGGTAAAAACAGACATTTACATATAAATGACAATTATCAAAGTGCATGTGCTATCCCAATTACAAATATGCACAGGCACACACACTACACGGCAGGTAGAAAACATGCAAAAACTAAAACTCAAACTAAACTAAGATGAAGTGTTTCTTCAAAAGGTCGCTTACAGACTAAACATACTAATATGAAAACTGTATCACTTCAGACTCACTACCGCTACGCCATCCACATTTTGTATAACTTGAACATATAAGACGCACACAAACTACACAGAATATCAGATGTACTAAAACCTAATCCAACTTAGATTATAGCTTCACAAGGTAACGATACCAAAATAACTGCGATGAAGATTGAGAACATTATTTCTCGTTGACACGTTTTATTTAGCCTTTAATGTGACGTCACTGTAAAAAAGATGGATGGGAAATATAATAAAGGCGGCGCAAGACGGCTTTGTGCCCCCAGCTCGGATGTAGCAAGAGGACAATGTGGGGCTTTTATACAGGGTACGAGAATCAAAAGGCTTTTTGGCGAGGCGAGTTGTCGCCTTCACGCTCGATGTAAGAGGGTGTGAACAGGATTTTCCTGTCCCGGTATTGCTCACCTTCGTATTAGAATAACAATAACAGAATGTACATAAGACCTTTCAAATATATATATACTTAGTTAAATATACATATGGCAAAGCGATATCGATTTGGGCTTACTTTAAGTTTTGATAAAGTTGCATAGTCGCCGCAAGTTGGCTTTGTTATCGTATACCAGCTGATACCTGCGGTTTCACCGACATTTATAATTACACTGCTTTTTTCGCGCGGCTTTCCTCGCTCCGGAATAGTATGTGTTTATATGAACGGTACTCTATATCCTTTTCTGTACCCCTGACAACGTGTTTGCGAAATTTCATGATGATCGGTCGAGTGCTTAACGCGTGAAAGCGTAACAAAGAAATAAACTGACATTTGCAATTACAATATTAGTTAGGATTAGAGTTCGTCCCCGTGGCTCGTAACGTGATGTTATACAGCCTATATTTTTTCGTCATAAAGTAGCTTTCTAATTATTAAAATCGCATTTGTAATTTTAAAAAATTATTTTTCGTTTACAATATCGAACAGTAGTTTCAGAGTTGATTGATTACAAACATACAAATCTTTCCACTTTATAATATTAATATAGATAAATAATTATATAATTATATTTTACAATTACAATTTTAATAAATAATCATATTTTACAAGATGCAGGGGTCTATAAGATAGATTGTGACTGCGGACTCTCATACATTGGTCAAACCAAGAGAAGCATAGGCACCCACATAAAAGAACACATAGCTGATGTAAAACACCAACGCTCGTTGAAGTCTGCTGTGTGTGAACATGTGCAACAGGGGACCAACCACTACTTGAGATTTGACAAACCACAGATGCTCGCTAAAGAATACCGATTCCTACCAAGGATGCTTCGCGAGGCTATTGAAATCAAAAAACATCCTAATTTCAATAGAGAAGATAGTTGGAATGTACCACCAGCTTGGGATCCAGTAATTCAAATAGTCAAACCCAAGAAGAAGCAAACCACAGCTAAACTTCATGATACTTTGAGCTCATTCTGCGTAAATAGAAACACCCATGATTAAATTATGTTCGGGTACTTTGAAATAACTACACTGGAACATTGAGGATTAGTTTCCCCGTGACCATGGCTGCTGAAAAGCAACCGAAACGTCGGAGAAAGTGTAAACACAAATATAAATAGTATAATAGTATAGTAATAGTATAAATAGTTTTAATAGTTTCAATAATTTAATTAGCTTAAAAATTAGTAAAGTTTAATAGTAATAGTAGTGTAACAGTTTTCAAAATTTTGTAATAAACAACGCGATAAAATCCGTATATAGTAGTTTAATTTCAATGAATAATTATACGAGTTTCCCTGAAAGATCGATTCAAACAAATAGGCATACTTACTGTTGCGTAGCAATATATATTTGTTAACATGTTTATTAAACATAATATTCACTTATATAATAAGAATAGTGATATTCATAATGTAAACACTAGAAATAAGCATAGGCCCATATGATGATATGGGCCTATGCTTATTTCTAGTGTACATAAAGTTCACAATACATTGGCGGGACTCGATATACGTTTTTTTTAATAAACTACCTATTCATATAAAGAAATTGATAGTACGTGGGTGTGTTGTGGGTTCGATAACCACACGGAACAAACCTAAGTGTAATCTACTAGTAGTTGGTCCTAGACTGGATCTTCTTTATTAGTCTGAAGTCTGTTTGGTACTGCTTCACAAGTATATAATAGAATATCTAATAAAATAAAATGTATGCCACTAGAAAAGTTCAGAAAACTCTTATTTGACCTGTTAATAGAAAAGTGTTATTATAAACTAGACGAGTTCTTAAATGATAAATTTGTTTGACTACATTGATATTATAAGTTAAATTGACATTTTGAGTATTACTGTTAAATTATTATTATTATTTTAATTTTTTTTTATTATGGTTTTCTCTTGAAATTTTGGTTATGACAATTTAATATTTTTTGAAGTGAAACCTCTTTATCGACGTATGGGAGAAATTTTATAGCAGTGTAAAAAAAAATCGTCACGTTTTTCGGTTACGCGCCATGTTGCTTTTTTATCAAAGTTTAGTATAGTGACGTAAAGAATATAATGTAATATATTATAATAATAACAACAATATGTTAGTTTTGAAGTTTGGTTTGAAATAAGAATAACAATATATTAATTTGAAAGAGATAAAATAAAAAGACTTATTCAAATTTAAGTGAATTTACAAGAAAAGTGAGAGTGATTATATGTTTCGTTTTATAAATTCAACACGTATGAGCATGATTTTAATATTTATTTGAGGTTAACCTCACTTTTTGATTGTAAGTATCAGTGAATGTATATAAATCTGTTAAAAATAGCAAGTATTAATAAATATGACTGTAAATCTAGTGAACATTATTAATTCTAAAAACAATAAAAAATATAAATTAAATAATAATTTAAAAATAAAACAAAACACGATTAGAAAATAAAAATATGTATACGTACATCTTTTTTAATTATTCGTTTTTAATGATTTATTTATTCATTTTAAATTTTATAAAATCGTTGCATTTCTACAAGATTAACTGTCATCATATAATTGTATTACTTTGAAAAGATAATTCCAATTATTTATTCATAACTTGTGTAACTGATTAAGTCATTAAATATCTGCTTTGAATTATTTTTATTAAGTTATGAAATAAATATTAATATTAAAGTTAGTTAAATAATTTTTGTTAACTAATTAACTATTGCAAATAGTAGAAAAATGATATGTCGTAAAGAAGTTTCACTTCTTACCTGTGTACTCTGGTACACACACACATTTTTTTTATGTTACTAATTTGTATGTCAATATTGGCAAAGCATAGCGCACTAAATATTTTGTATCCAAGATCTTTATATGTAAATACCTATGTTTGACAAATAAATGATTATGATTAGTAAAGTCCGCGACACATGATTTATTCCTAGAGCGGGACATGTATTTTTGTAGAGGAAAATAAAATCTTGTTTTCGAAATCGTATTCGCAGTAAAAGTGGACATGTTCACTTAATTCATCGATCCACTATACCATATCAATAAACTCCATGTCCTACAATCACACAGTACATACAAATCAATTGTACCTAGTCGATATATAATATGAAATGACACAAAACAACACACTTGTAAGCCTTGCGGCTGCAAAACACAATACGTTTTGCCGCAAACAAAACAATGTACCTACACAATTATTGTGGCCGGTTATATTGTGTTCAGTAATTATTACAAGTGTACTGGAAACCATTACACAATATATACATGTCATACATACGACTATACGCTTGAAGGGGCAGGCAGAGATCATTAGCGTAACATCAGAGACCACTGCTGACCATCGAGACCATTGCTGTTGGCATTTATTTTTTAGGAGGTCCTCCTGAAAAATAAGTACCAACAGATGATCGACATACCACCCATAGGGATTAATGTTATTTTATAGACAAGAGCAAATAGCAATAAACATTTCTGTATCTAAAAACAGTATCACAATTAGTTGTAAAATAAGGGAGTCACCAATTATATCTAAAAGTTGGGTATGAGGAACTTTACTGTCTTGGTTGCCCTGTCTGGTATTTAAATGGTCATCTGACAACAACATCTACAACCAGATTTGAAACGCTTGCATTTTATTTATATAAGTGGATTTCAAAATTTATTTCAATTTTAGTGCTTCGGTTATGTAACTATTTGAGAAAAATAATAAAGACTATTTTTTTTTTTTGTGGCCTAGGGGGCAAACGTGCAGATGGATTGCCTGATGGTAAGCGATTACCACCGCCCATGGACACCCAGAACCCTAAAGGAGTTACAAGTGCGTTGCCAGCCCTTTAAAAAGGAATGAAGGAGGGAAAGGATAAAGGAAAGGATAGGAAAAGGATCGGGGTAACTAGGCCTCCGGCTCTCTCACTCACCGATACGAAACACAACAGTACGGGTACCGTTACTTCACGCCGGCATTCTGTGAGAGGGTAGTACTACCCCGGTATATCCGGCCCATACGTGCTGAAACCAGCGAGCATCTATTACTAAATTACTATTTATATTTATTAACTATTGAGTTAACTATCTTATTTTGGGTTCATACCTTATATTTTCCGATGGGAACCAGTCAATTCTTGGATAGGCATGGCCCTTCTTCGGATAGCCATAGCCCTTCTGGTTCCCTCTTAATGCGTTTAGTGACACTGCTGATGCTTTAGTTTTATATAGTCAGGCACAACAATGCAATAGCGTCGCGCGGCAGTCGTCTCCCCGCAATCGCTCAGTTAGGTCGTAGCTCAATATGTATTTATATTATTTATTATTATTATTATACATATATTATTTATATATCCACATCTACCGAAAAGCATGCCACCTCCGTCTGGCCCGAGTAAACGGGGCAGACCCAAGAAATGCTGGCTTGACATCGTAAGAGATGACATGCGTGCCAACAAGCTCACACCACAGGACGCTATAGATCGTGCGAAATGGAGAAGACTTAGCAGGAAAGCGGACCCTGGGTTCCAACGCCAACGCCGCGGATGCAACCGAGATAAACGCTAAGATGATGATGATGATGATCTACCGAAAAGCATTTAATTTGAAAACCCACAACAAGAACAATTCTAATCTTCTTCTTCTTTTCGTATGGTTAGTGGCCAACCTGTTGACAAGAGTTGTTTAAGCCGCCCGTAGGCCTCTGACGTGGCTTAACGACTGCTGTCAATTTGACAACAACCGGGACCGACTTTTTACGTGCCCTCCAAAGCACGGAGACACTCAGATATACCACTAAGCGGTCACCCATCTATAGACTGACCGCACCCAACGTTGCTCTAATCTAATTGTCGCTAATCGTTTACCGATCAGTGAGTGCAACTGGCTATGAGCGCCTCAACAATTCTGATTACCGCCACACGTACCATGACAAAGCTGTATCTCAACTACTGCCAATTTACTCCTACCAGTTATGTTTAAGGCCGGGACTCCACCAAAGCGGAGATGTGTGCGGTGTGCTGTGTGCTGTGCGAGAAGAGATGTTTTTCAGCTCGGGGGACTCCACCAAAGCGGAAATGTGTGTGGTGTGCTGTGTGCTGTGCGAGAAGAGACGTTTTTCAGCTCGGGGGACTCCACCAAAGCGGAGATGTGTGCGGAGTGCTGTGTGCTGTACGAGAAGAGATGTTTTTCAGCTCGGGGAACTCCACCAAAGCGGAGATGTGTGCGGTGTGCTGTGTGCTGTGCGAGAAGAGACGTTTTTCAGCTTGGGGGACTCCACCAAAGCGCAGATGTGTGCGGTGTGCTGTGTGCTGTGCGAGAAGAGATGTTTTTCAGCTCGGAACAGCTCGGCCGGCGTGCGCGCGGGGCTCTGCGGGTTGCTGGCGGGTGAGAGGGGGGAGGATGACATCGCTCACTGCACGCCGCTTACATCTCCGCTTCCATCGCGCCATACAAATATTACACATCTCCGCACAGCGATCTCCACTGAAGCTGAGCTTAGAGGAGATGTGTCAATAACACAATTCTATTGGTTGTTTAAAAAACATCTCCTCTCCGCTCGTCACGTCTCCGCTTTGGTGGAGTCCCGGCCTTAGTCCCCTTGTAATAGGAAGCGAGCCTCAATCTTAGAAGAAAATTATTTGTTTATTCGATGTAAAAGAAAACCTTCACGATCTACACATAACGTCAACATGACGAGTAATAGCAGCGCGGCAGCGGTTAGACGCGAACACGTTTCACGTCAAACGGTAAGTCTTCAGGGTTACCAGCTTACGAAGTTTACCTTTCTTAATTATAAGACAACTCTCCATCAGGCATTAGGTATGATTCTTGTACAAATCTATACTAATATTATAAAGCTGAAGAGTTTGTTTGTTTGAATGCGCTAATCTCAGGAACTACTGGTTCGAATTGAAAAATTCTTTTAGTGTTGGATAGCCCATTTATCGAGTAAGGCTATAGGCTATATAACATCACGCTACGACCAATAGGAGCGAAGCAGCAATGAAAAATGTTGCGAAAACGAGGAAAATTCTCTTATATGAAGCAGACGAATTTGCGTGGGTCAGCTAGTAATAATAGTTCAAACAAACAAACAAACTCTTCAGCTTTATAATATTAGTATAGATGGTAGGCAGAGGTATATATCTGCCTACCAATTTATTGATATAGGTTTAAAAGTTGTATAACTGCCGTAAAATAAGGTAAAAGGTTACAAACAATAACATTTACACCTCCAATGTGCGTCATCTTCGGGCAAAGGGCAAAACAACACTAATTCTCATAGGTTAGATAGCGCCAAATACAACGAATTTAATAAGTTAAGAATTATAAAATTAAATAGCCAAAATACCTACTGCCACTATCTTAAATTACCCTACTAATTTTTTAAGAGGTTTGTTACTCAATCACGTATTAAAAATCATAAGTATTTAGATAAAACTTAGCAGACAGACTTTGTTCTGAATTCAGAAACGTATATCGACTTAAGAAGAAAAATTTGGTAACGTTCATCTTATGCCGATATAAGATTCCGTGAGATTCCTCCGAGTGAAGTCGTTTGCCGGAAACAGTAGAATATATTTCAGTGTTAAAATTTGCTCTACGACTGGCAACCCTCTCGTACCGATCAGCACACCAGTCACGTGTGAGGGCCGAACTGGCGGGATTCTTTAATCAGACTCGTTTTAATAATTGCCTTTATTAATTGTTCCCTCGACTCTTCATACGAAACTGACGAACTAATTAATGAATTTTATCATATATGGTTCATTCGTTTAAAGCCACGTACACATATTATATAGACGTATTTATCCCTTCTCACACTAAGAAAAGACCCGAGCCCAGCAATGGGACTATTGAATACGGGGTAATATTATTATATGACAAAAAAAAAAAAAAAAAAAAAAAAAGTAAAAGAGGTGTTGCCGAAATTAGGCTACCATGGAAAGAACAAATACAAGTATGCTTTTCACAAACCTTGGAAACCACTAGACCGCAAGGCTTTGCTGGAGGAGGCAGAGAAACAGGAGCAGTCGGAAATTTCAAGCGGGGATGTCAAGCAGACAAACAAACTAATCACGTAAAATAGGGCTCTGATTCCTGTTGAAAAAAAAATTTAAAAGTCCCACTTATGCCTGCTGAAATGTCGCATGGTTTCTGGAAATATATAATTGTTTTCTTATGTTTGTTTTATATGCGAATGTGAGTTTGTTTGTTTGCTACGCTTGCACGCCTAAACTACTTGACCGATCATCATAAAATTTCGCATACACGTTTTCATCTGAACGATCTACAGCTACGCAAGTGCTAACACTAATACCAACAAACTAGTGCAAGAACATCTTACTTGCAATAAAAAGTGCAATTAACTGGCTGTTCGGACAATAATTAAAACTTATTCACATTTGTCTCAGTGAGGCAGCGGCTGGTAACTGCTGCGCAAGGAGTCACGCGTTCGATTCCCACGGCAAAATGATTTTGAGTATAGCTGTAAGAGTCACAGAGGGCCCTGTATTTGGCAATAATCTCACTCCCTTTTACGTGGTACAAACGGTTACACATCAAGTTAGACACCCTATATACGCATAACTACGCTACATACAAAATAGAAAATTTTCAGAAAGGGACAGTGCATAGTAGTGTAGACCCTAGTTAGTGCGTGCGGCGATGCCCGCGGCCCGTTCAACGTAAATGAGACAAAATAACAAAAATATAACGTACTCTCTCGCACGATTCACAGCGTTCAACTTCTAATAGTTCAAAGTCCAAACAGTCTAGGTTGATGATTCGCTGTGTGTACGTATAGCGATAACTAGCAAAATGTGGGTGTAATACATTTACACCGGCTAGGCTCCGAGAATACATTCATGGAAAATCAACAAAAAGATAATTTAAAAAACATGACTGTTCGTTTTATTTCGTATTGAGTTATTACAATCACTAAATATTATAAAATAAAGTCCCCCGCTGCATCTGTCTCGTCTGTCAATTCGCGATAAACTCAAAAACTACTGAACGGATTTTCAAGCGGTTTTCATTTATAGACAGAGTGATTCAAGAGGAAGGTTTAAAAGTATCATTTGTTAAGGTTACCCATGCGTAGCCGGGACGGGTCGCTAGCATCATAAATAAAACAATTTCATAATAGAATAAGTCAATTACTTGATTAATTTATTTTTTACTTTGAAGAGAAATGAACGTCGGTACGCACTGAACTATAATACTGCAGTTCAGTTTTAGAAGATAGACACTAGGTACATATGTACATATATAGATATTTACTATTATATATGTTACCGGTAATCTGTATAATCCGGTATTCTATACAAAACCTAGGCAAGTATAGAATACCTAAAACGTGTAGATAATGTGTGAAATATTATTTATTTTATACTTTACCTAGGTATTCTATACAATACCGAACGTGCAGCCGGTAATATATGTAAAAGACGAGAGCAAGGAAGGAGGAGAAGTGCGGGCGGTCCCGAAAAAAAACCGATGACGAAATTTATCATCTAGGCACAACCCCGAATTGACGAAATTTGGACGGACTCCTATTTCTGGGTGGGTTTACAAAATAGGACCTAACACAACCTACCGCTTCCGAGTCGGAATCGTACGGATGGCCTAAGCATTAGCCAGCCAGTTTATGTATCTTCGGGATTTTAACCTTTCGGGCAAATGAACTTTCGGGATTTAAAACTTTCGGTCAAACAATCATTCGGCGTTTAATTTTTTATTTTACACATTGCCGGTGCAACGGCGGGTACTCTATACAATCCCTAGGAATTGTATTCATTACCTAGGTAAAGTATGTAATTGACAATAATATTCATAATATTTCATACATTGCCTGGACGCCCCAGGTATTCTATACATTGCCTAGGTATTGTATAGAATACCTGAATTATGCAGATTGCCGGTAACATATACATTTACAAACGGTAAAGTCCATAAACAAGCGCCATTGTATCACATTCTTCCGAATATAATATAAGAAAAATACTGTCTGCATCTTCAATACAAATCGAATTTCAAAGAAACACATTTTCCGTCGCATCCTTTGAGCGCGGCGACTGCACTGGAAACTTTTCAAAGAAGTTTATTGCTGTGAATCTCCTTCAAATTATACATACTCATAGTTTACATAGTCACTTTTTAAATTCAATTTAATATCGCAATATAAATAACAAACGTCCAAGGTCCTTCAGATTAAAGGTCTCGGTTAATTTCTGCGTTACACGCTGCGTTAAACGCATTGCGATTTATAGGATAAAAATAAAGACGGTTAATTTTTTAGCTATCCATGGTCCTACAGTTTCATGACAGGGATTTAGTTTTTCTAAATCTATACTAATTATAAAAGAGAAAAATTTGATTTTTTGTTTGTTTGTCAACTGATTTTAAAAATTCTTTCACTATTCGAAAGCTATTATCATCGAATAACAGGGTATATTAGGTTCCAAAAAAGTACTATTACTAACATAACCTAACTTACTTTTACGTGAGCGAAGCCGCGAGCAAAAGCTAGTATATCAATATTAATAAAAATTCGTTTGTTCGTTCGGGCAGAACTATAGTCTTGCTAGACCGAACCGATTGCTTTGCCTCCTACCGGCTCTAATTGTGAATTTAAACCATTCACAAACCTAATCAAATACATTTTTATCAAAATTGTTCCAGCCGTTTAGGGGGATTTCAGTGACGTGCACACGTCCATAAAAATATTAGTTATCAAAACAACGATACGCTTTGTAGAGCTCGTAAGTTCAAGTTCTGCTTCATGAATAGTGCTTTTCCTCCTTCATAATTTATAAACATAACTGGTAAACATGTATAGCGTCTGTTTAACCCTTCTGCATTACCAAGTATGAAGATACGTCATAATTAGCGTCAATGACTATTCCTGTTCGACTAGTCCACATACACCCAACAATGTCCACCAAGAGACCCATTCCATACACTTGAACAGAGCTCACTCAACCGAATTATTTATTCAACAAACATAACACCACGAGTTTTCTTTTTATCTAGTCAAAAAAGTTGTATTATTCAAATTCACGGGTGGACTAAACAAGACGGCATTTACCAAGTTAAGGAAAGCCAGACAGACTTCCTAACGAAGCTGGTCGACAGTAAATTGAATACGCAAACTGAAAAATCTCCGCGGAGGCCCGGTGTTGTGTCGTCGACGCGTCGTGGCGAGCCCGCAACGACCCCGCTGCGAGCCGTTGGCTTTCATGCATGGTGAAAATATTTTTACTACGGGAAAATAGGTTTAGGGAAATAGTTTTAGTTGGCTGTTGATATTTAATTTTTAATTTGTTTTGCATGGTTGAGAGTGTGCTTTATATTAGGTACGTTGCAATAGCTTAATTGTATATTTATAACTAGCTGTTACCTGCGACTTCGTCCGCGTAGATTTTAACTAAAAAGTGTTTGTTTCCGCGGAACCCTATTTTTTTCTAAAATCATAGTAGCCTATGTTACTCCTTATAACATCAGCTATCTGCCAGTGAAAATCCCGTCAAAATCGGTTCAGCCGTTTCAGAGATTAGCCGAAACAAACAGACAGACAGACAAACAAAAATTTTAAAAATAGATTTTTTCGTACAGGTACCTTATATACTTTCATATGCATTAGATAAAAAGCTGCTATTTTGACATTACAAACAGACACTTCAATTTTATTTATTTGTATAGATTTAATATCTACTAAACTGCCTCCTTACTCCAGTGGTAGTGGATACGACTGCGGATAATGAAGTCTCCGGTTCGATTCCCGGGTCGGGCTTGGAAAACGTTACTAAGAATTTCCGTCAAGAATTTCTTAGTAGCAATTTATTAAGAATTTCTGTCAAGAAGTTCTTAATATTTAGCCCGGAGTTAGGAAGTTGGCGGTGTTTCACCCCCGAGCGTCGGAAAGCACGTTAAACAGTGGCTCCGGGCTGTCATGAACATCTATGGCAGTAGTTATTGGGAAGTCCAGCACCCTCAAATATCCTAACGATTAGTCTAATCATAGAATGATGTTAACCTTCTGGGTTACGGAGGTCAGATGGCAGTCGCTCCGTGTAACAAATTATATTTACCTAAATCTCGTTAGACCAGAAATAAGCGGACTCTGGCATCCTCCTCCTCGCGTCGTATTCCTCATTACTGAGGGTCGTGACTCCCCCGCTGAATCACTTTCTCATGGACTAATTCCCTCCAGCTGTTCCGGTCTTTTGCTTCGTGGAGGGCTTTGTGGAGATTGGTGTTAAGCGACGATCGGATTTGGTCCGACCATCTCGTTGGACTGCGGCCTCTTGGTCTTTTGTCGTCAACCTTGCCTGTCACCATCAGCTGTTCGATGTTGTGACCGTCTTTGCGGGCAATGTGTCCGAAAAATTCCAGTATTCTGCGTAGACAGATGGTGGATAATCTGGTTTTTATATTCAGATCTCGCAGAATAGACGCATTGGTGCGGAAGGCAGTCCAAGGGATCTGTAGCATTTTTCGCCAACACCACATTTCAAAAGCGTCGATGCGGTCTCTATCAGCTTTTTTCAGAACCCATGTCTCAGAGCCATAGCTGAATATGGAGAACACCAACGTCCGACCCTGGCATAAGCTGGGATTAATAATCGCTAGGAAGAAGATATATACTAGATTCTGTCCGCGGTTTCGCTCGCTTTAATCTAAATTTTGTCAATAAATTTCTATCCCTCGAGCATAGTACTTTTTCCTAGATGAAAGGTACCCTATATCCTTTTCTGTATCCCTGATAACATGTATGCGAAATTAGTGACCATCATCAAACACAGCCAAGTAGTTAAGGCGTGAAAGCGTAACAAACAAACAAACTCACTTTCGCATTTATAATATTACTTAGTTTTTAGCCGCGACTTTGGTCGTATTTCTCTAATTATGTTTGTATTAAGTTTTCTTTTTCTTTTTTTTTTTTAAATATCTAATTATGTTGGAGAAGTAAAATCAGGAGGACAGCCCTGTGATTTAAGCTATTGCCATACTTAGTCCCATCAAAATTATTGTAGTGTTTTATCTACTCTGAAAGTAACTCCGGCTGTTTGTTACATTTCTAGAATGAGGTTGCTACAGAGAATAGATTCTGCTGCTATCTACCAGTAATATCATATTATTTTATGGGATTAAATATAATGACCACCAAAAATAGTAATTGCGCAGCAAAACATGCTTACTAAAATATATCATAAAGAGCACCTATATGCCTCAAATCACTACATTCCGTCTCGGAAGGGATAGGTTATGTTAGGTTCCTTCTTAAACCCACCCAAAAATACCGTCGACTTATTTTGATCTCATTAAATATATTTTGCTGTGCAATTTGGTGATCATTTACTATTTTTGAATGTTATGTTTTACTATATCTGGTGATAAGTTAAACATAAGCCTTATTGTATTGTTACTATACAAATATATACTAATATTATAAAGCTGAAGAGTTTTTTGTTTGTTTCGTTGAACGCGCTAATGTCAAGAATTACTACTGGTTCGAATTGAAAAATTGTTTTATTGTTGGATAGCCTATTTATCGAGGAAGGTTATATGCTATATAACATCACTCTACAACCCATGGCGGCGGCGCAGTAACGATAAACGCTGGTGAAACCGCGGCCACTTCTAGTATATTAATATAAAATAGTATCAAAGTTCATGTATGGAGTATGGAAGTAGCTGTTTAGAGTTGCTTACAAATCGCCCGGCGGTGCCACTGCACTGAGTGTTGTAGATCAGCGATCCCCACACAGGAAAAAATGGTGTGATTAAAATAGTTGTTCCAGGATACAGGAAATAATCCTAATAATAATGGGCTTGTAGCCCTCTGCTGCTGGCTTGTATGCCTATAGTGGCTATTTAGGGGGCCCATCTAGTGAGTTGGCGAGTCACCGTCTGTCCATTCGATTGACGCTACTAGAGTATTCAGGGCAGACACCGTTTTATCATCCATAGTTACCAATATACCAGTCCATCAAACACCCATACCCATAGCCCATATATTAGAATCCATACGTAGCAATAGTCCTACGCCTGCTGCGGCTAGTGCCGCTGTAGGTATTCCATCTCACCTTTGATTAAAACTCTCGAAGGGCCTCTTCACGTTGGACCCATGTCTCCGTGTAAGCCTCCCAAAGGGCCGGGTATTTTCCTAAGGTATTAGGAATATACCCGTGAAAGAGAAACTTTAAAAAAAGTATATGCTACGTTAGTTGTATATTCAGGTCCCAAATCAAGCAGACCCTAACTATCTCAACCAATTTAACCCGCATTAGTTTGCTGGCAAACCTAATAACAATTTGGTTGACCCGGCATTTTGATATAGACTGTAAGCAAAAGTGCAACAGTTATTTTTATTTCTTTCTTTTAAAAATAACAGATCTCGAACCAGAAATATTTGTCGCGGGGGACTCTGTAAACATACAAACTAGTAGGAAATCACATATTTTCGGTATTATATTTTTGTATATTATATAATGCATATTGTGATGCCCGACAAATAACCGTTTTTACATGACCTTTCTTTTGGTATATTTTTGAAAATTCAATTCCCAATATAACTCAAATAAAACACGAAAAATGCTTAAATCAGACCTATCTTCACGATTTTTTTCGATCGTATAAAATGTCAGTAATCGTGTTTCGAATGCCCGACAAATCAAGATCTAATGCTGTAAAATAACATATATTTCTTTCAGAATTTAAATCTATGTTATTTACAAATAAAACGCGTTTAAGCACGCTAGATAACACTGTACTTTGGGAAATCCTCGCCTTAAACAGTTAGATTAAGGTACGGACTACAATCATGCCTTGTCTTGATTATAATTTATGTACATGTAAGTGGATGCTTCTGTTTACCATACTGCTGCTTTAGAGGCTACCATCAAATTTTATTAAATGCTTGAGTATGTTCAGTAGTAATTCATGGAGAAATGGTTGCAGCACGTTATAGTTATGATTTGTAAACAAAATTTTATTGTAAACTTGGCGATTAAAAAGAGTGGTCATGAGTTTCTTGCCCGTTCTTCTCATGAGCCCTACACCCTTGCTTTGCTGAACGTGGCAGTAAATGTGAAATCACAGAAAAATGTAGTGTAACTTTGACATTCATAAATGTAACCTTGTAATCTAACTTGAATAAATTTATTTTTGATTTTGATTTTTTTACGGCCAGTCGGAGCAGCAATTTGTGAACCACATAAATTTTTGTCCTGTTTCATCAAACCCTCAGCACTCGGCGCAGTGGTAGGGGTGACGTGATCACTAAATCACAACTCAACGCATAACCATGCAGTCTCACTTAACCATGCCAGATCTCAGAATCCTCCGAGCGCGCAATATACTTAAAAAGGGGTACTAACTCTTCATCATCATCATCATCAGGCTATAATAGTCCACTGCTGGACATAGCCCTCCCCCAAAGAGCGCCATAGCGGCCTGCCTTCAGCTTGCCGCATCCAGCATCTGCCTGCAGTCTTTCGCAGATTGTCATCCTAGTACTAACTCTTATATAGATAAAAATGACTTATCGTCTGGGCTTAATACACCCGAATGCTGGTCAAAGCACAATTACGCCATCTATCATTCACAATGCAATTATTATGCCAGCGAACCTATTAAATCTACCGGCTAAACTACGACATGTGACTAAACTACGACATGTAAATAAAAAATCGGAGTAGCAATAGAACCCAATGCTTGAACTAAAGTTTTCTTTCAGGTATAACCAGTTTAAAAACTTAATGCCATTTTATTCAATTTGTAAATAGCGGTGCTTCGTTTGCCGCCATGCAATGTTTTCGGTTATTCAAATGCATTCGAATAGTTCTTGATAGTTGATTCTTAAATTCACTCGAACCCTCTATTTAATTATAAATTTAAATAGCACGCGCCGACTTGTTTTATAGCAATAAATTGCATTTAAATATTCGATCACTATTAGATTGTGAGCAACAACAACGAATAAATGAGCATTCGAAAGAGATTTAGTATTTCTTGCACCTTTCGAATCATTCGATTTTTTTTCACGCATGGCTACTGGATTATTCAAACAGTCACGCTTACAATTCTAGACTAACGAGGTAATGAGTAACCATTACACAACGTCGTTGAAAACATGGCGACGTGAGGCGTAACCGAATCAGCACCACTCATAAATTATAATGTCAATTGAAAAGACTTTTCGTAACCCGCAGCGGGCGCACAATGAGGCCGCAGAGCCCGCAGACAATGTCGGTGCGGTCGACTGCGGCTCTGTGCGGCGCGGACTCGCGGGATAATCCCCGACTCCCACGGGATGTAATTATCGGCCTCCGCCACTTCTTTTTGAAGACGCTTTTTTGTGGAAATCTTATTGGACGAGATAAGGTTGAGAACGTTTCTATTGTTTCACGTAATGAATAAAAGGAAGCGTCGGGCGGAGCGGGGAGGTGTGAGCGGTGCGGTGCGGTGCGGAGCGACGCTACAATTATTCCAAGCTGTTTTTGTTTAATTATTCTTGGCTGCAGTACTACACAATATTTTTAAAGGACATTCATTATGAAATGGCTGGTTCTTTTGGCGTTTCGTTGGAAATTGAGATACATTTGGTTGGATCGTGTTTAATTTGCGTTTATTATGTAGTTTTTCGTGTGTAATATTGGTGAATGAGTTTCCGTTTCGGTTAACAGACAATTCTGAATATTGGAATTCTGTATTTAATTTTTTGTATTGTTGATACAGTTACAGATACAGTTGATAAGTTTACTCATTTACCACAATGAGTAAACTTATCAACTGTTCGAAATTAGTTTTCAAATTATGCAAAGTGAAGTTGGTCACTATAGAACCTCCACATGCGCCTGCCGCAGCCAAATACTAGTATACAGAAGACCGCTCGCGCGTTCCAGAGATGAGAAGTTTTCAGAGCTCCTTAAGAAACACATACTGTCAACAAGAAGACCTAACATAAGTTGAAACACACACATGTGTTGGAAGCACAGTCACATTGTTTTTGCAAACCATTTTTGCCATCCTTACACGGTAGAGTCGATTAGAGCGCGTACCAAAAAGTTTGGGTCCTCATACCTCTGCCGAACGACCAAGGCATGGAATTCTCTGCCAAGGCACGTGTTTCCCTCTTCCTTCAATCCTGGGTCCTTTAAGCGGGGCGTGAAAAAGCATCTTCTCAGGCCGCCAAAGTAGAGACCTCAACATCGCCTCGGCTGCTGTGGGGGCGGTGTGGAGGCCACTGCTCTTAGACCACACGACTGCTTACCATCAGGTGGAGTGTGTTGGTAGTTAAAATAAATATATATTTTAAGCAACAGGATTACCTATTAATTATATAGTTACCTAAATATAAATAAATCTGCTTTAAAATAAATGAATTATATTATATTGACGGAAGCTTTTAAATTTTAAATTGAATTAAAATATTGAAAACCTTTTATCTCATTTATTTTAAGGTAGTATAGATTAATTGATAAATGACAGGCAAATATGCATGATATTATATTGCGACGTATCTTGTAAGTGGGATTGGACATGTCTGCCGCATGCACTCAGAAAGGTGGGGCCGAATCATGACCAATTGGGTGGCACAAGACAGACGGAGACGGGGCAGATATAAACGACGGATGACTAAGACGTTTTCAAAGAGGTTGGCAGGATATCTTCGAACAGAGTGATTTGCAAGTCCAAGGAAGCGGATTTCGCCCAGCAATGTGACATAACTAAAGGCTAATTAATAATAAAAACCTGGTATTAAACATGGTTGTGTGAAGAAGATAGCGAGATACTCCTAGCTATTTCACACACTGTAATTTAAAATACCTATTTATTGATATTTCATTTAACCAATGTTGATGCTATTTCCTCATGCAATTCCTGCTGCTTATAAAATAACATACAAAAAAACGAAACGGTGATATGTCGAGAATTTTTCCCTACCTATCTTAACGTTGACCTTTAAGTGACCTTGACCTTCATACTCCAAATTTTACACAGTTATATAATTTACCGGTAGCAGTAAGCCGGTCAGTTTTACGACCGTATGACGGCATTCAAATGAGGTGGGCTCATATAACACATTTGCATCTGCTTTCTTTTTATTTTTGAAGCGTTTTGAGTCCGTTAATCCGTCATCTATATGCGCCGCCACGCGGGGCCGACGCAAGAGGTTTAATTAAATTTGGACTACAGTGACGGCCGTTCGGAAGTGCCGCCGGTGGTCGGAACATGTCCGTGATAATAAGACAGACGACGTCCTTCACAGTTTTTTTATTGTAATAATAAAATTATGTTGGTTTTTGTTTATACAGTTTGTAGTAGAAAGGTACGGAGTGTAGAGAAAGATGACTAACATGAGCTAAGATTTTTTTATGTACGTAGTTACTAGCTCCAGTTGCTTACAGGTGTTGAGTACAACTGATGTGTATAAGGGTTTTGGATTCCATTTTCAAGTCGGGTAAACTTCTTTATTGAATATTGAATCAAGAAATTCTTAGTACGGAGTCGGGAACTTCGGGAAACGACAATAGGCTTGTCTCCAATTTTCTGGGACCTAAAACCTAATAGATGGCGAAATGTATGTATCTATACTATTATTATAAAGCTGAACAGTTTGTTTGTTTGTTTGAACGCGCTAATGTCAGGAACTACTGGTTCGATTTGAAAATTATTTTACTTTTGGATAGCCTATTTATCCAAGAAGGGCTATATATCATCACGCTACGACCCACGGGGGCAGCGCAGTAACGATAAACGCAGGTGAAACCGCGGGAACATCTAGTGCATTATAAATCTGCCTACCACATCTTCAAGAACATTATAAAAAACTTACAGAAATGCAGGTTATCTCACGACGCTTTCCTTTGCCATTACAAAGACATAAAATCGTTGCTTATAAATATTATAAAGGAGACTGACCACCTTGTATGGGACCTGGCCTGGGCGTGAACTATTTTATATTGTAATAACAATATTAATTCTGAGTAGCCTAAACTAAGTAAGTAACATTATTCTTTAAAGTTTAGTATCAAGTTTGTTAAATAATAAAATAAAACACATTGTTTAAAAAATATGTCACCATCACCTTCATAAGTTATTAAAATATTTTCCAAAAACTGGGCTGGTGAAGTGACATTTTCATATCTTGCCCAGCTTAGGTACCATATTACAGACATTACGTGAGCACAGCAACCAACAGTCCTTCGGCCGACTATGCAGTTGCAGTAATACTGCCTTATTGCTTCCAGGCTGCGTGTATTATTTTGATATAGTATATAAATAAAATACGTCAATTTCATACTACTGGAAGGTTACCAATATGTATTACATATTTAAACAAAGCTTTTAATATTTTACTTTGTTTCTAAAACGATTGTCTACGTGCAAGCCGAATATGGACGGTCTCCTTTAAATCTGAGTTTATTTGTTTGTTTGTTAAGTTTCCACACCTTAACTGCTCGACCGACCATCATGAAATTTCACATATACATTGTAATGTCCCTTCTGTATGGATATACAGATGGGACATAACAACAAGAAAAACAAAAAAGACAGAAAGGCAAAGAAAGATTGAACAGGGTACCTTTGAACCAGAAAAAAGTACTGTTCTTAACCAAGTGGTTTCCACGAGCAAATTTTAATCTATACTAATATTATGAAGCTAAAGAGTTTGATTGTTTGTTTGTTATAACGCGCTAATCTCAGGAACTACTGGTTCGATTTGAAAAATTATTTTCGTGTTGGATAGCCTACTTTTTGAGGAAGGCTATAGGCTATATAACATCACGCTACGACCCACGAGGGCGGCGCAGTAACGATAAACGCGGGTGAAACCGCGAGAACATCTATATTACATAAACATACCAAACCTACTAGGTACTCGTTATACCAGAACAGTTTTCGTAGTTTCTAAAGGTGCACAAACTAGATGTAAGTATAACAATGGAGGTAATGCAAGTGCAGTCGTGTAAAGAACAATACAAGCTAAAGTTCTCGCACACGTTTGACACTCCGTTGTGACGAAAAGCTCGCGAAGTATTAACATCAAGTTGCACAATAACTGTGAAATGCTGAATCCTCTGCTTTGCTGTGTAAAGGTGTGGTCGTATTTAAGGTCTGTAATGTATCCTAACTAATATTATAAATTACCACCAGATATAGTAAAATATAACAGTCAAAAATAGTAAATGATCACCAAATTGCACAGCAAAATATATTTAAAGAGATCAACGTAAGTCGACGGAGCCCCGCTTCGCGGGGTTCCTATTTTTGAGTGTGTTTAAGCAGGAACCTAACATAACCTAACCCTTCCAAGACGGAACGCAGTGATTTGAGGCGTATAGGTGCTCGTTATGATATATTTTTTGGGTGTGTTTAAGCAGGAACCTAACATAACCTAACCCTTCCAAGACGGAACGCAGTGATTTGAGGCGTATAGGTGCTCGTTATGATATATTTTTTGGGTGTGTTTAAGCAGGAACCTAACATAACCTAACCCTTCCAAGACGGAACGCAGTGATTTGAGGCGTATAGGTGCTCGTTATGATATATTTTTTGGGTGTGTTTAAGCAGGAACCTAACATAACCTAACCCTTCCAAGACGGAACGCAGTGATTTGAGGCGTATAGGTGCTCGTTATGATATATTTTAGTAAGCATATTTTGCTGCGCAATTAGTATTTTTGGTGGTCATTATATTTAATCCCATTATAAATGTGAATGTGAATTTGTTTGTTTGCTACGCTTTGACGCGTTAACTACTCTAGCGATCATTAAGTAATTTCGCAAACACCTTGTCAGAAATACAGAAAACGACAAGGTATTTTCATCAAATTATTATTATTTTCATTAAAAGAAACAGTACATTTTTAGAACTAGAATGTCTACTCCTTAACTACGGTCTTAAACTTGAAATAAATCAACCTACAAGAATATCGAGCGGAACATGCATTGACAACTTTGCCCATAATCTAGGTAGTAAATGCAAAGCCAACGTAGTTGAATTTAGCTTATCAGACCATACATCACAAATATTAGAATTTTCTGTAAACAAAACTTGTTGTATCGATTATTGGCACATAATGAGACGGGATTATAGCAAGGAGAATATGTTTAAATTCAAAAACTACTTGCGTTGTCTTTCTTTTGCAGATATCTATCACACTGAAAACCCTAACGCTGCTTACAACTATTTCAGTGAAATGTTTATATTTTTGTATTGCTCTTGCTTTCCATATAAACAATTAAAAGTAAGAACCAATCGTAAATCACGGTGGATCTCAAGTGGAATAAAAAAATGCAGCAAAATAAAGAGAAAACTTCTATGGAAGTACAGGCTAAATAGGAATGAGTGTAATAAAAATAAGTTTATAACTTATGCCAAAACATTTAAGAAAATAATTAGACTAACCCAACTTGCTCAAAATAACTTTAAAATAAAATCATCTCAAAACAAGTCTAAAACAATCTGGGCCATTATTAATGAACCCAAATTTAATATACCAAAGAACACCATTTATTCATTAAAAACCAAAAATAATGTAATTACTAATGCCTTCGAAATTGCTGAAGCCTTTAATAACTTTTTCATCGACAAAATAGAACCCGTAAAGGACCTAGCGCAAAAAAACCAAATAATTATATCGGTACAAAAAGTATCTTTATGTCACCGAGCACACCAAATGATGTACTAAGGATAATACTTAATTTAAAAAACACAAATAGTGTAGGGCACGATGGTTTATGTACAAAAATAATCAAATACGTAGCTAATGAAATTTGTTGCCATTTGAGCCATATACTTAATATCACTATAAGTGCTGGCGTTTACCCAGATGAATTGAAAATTGCTATTATAAAGCCACTTTTAAAAAAAGATGACAAGCAAAACATGGAATGTTACAGGCCAATAGCACTTTTGTCGAATATATCTAAGATTTTCGAAAAATATATCTATGAGCAATTACATCAATATCTAGAAAAATTTAATATACTGTCAGAGACTCAGAAAGGCTTTCGTTAAAACAGAACGATTAATATGGCGATTTTTGATTTCTTGAAAAATATAATCTCTCACGTAGACAATAAGACACCGATTTGTGCATTATATTGCGATATGACGCAGGCTTTTGACCATGTAAACTTTGACACTTTACTTAGCAAATTAGAGACTTATGGTATACGAGGAAACATATTGAATTTGATGGCATCATATTTAAAAAACCGTATCCAATATACTGAGATTTCCAAAATTGATAATTTCTCAAGAAAGGAACTAGTGTTTGCATCAAACAAGCGTATGATTAAATATGGTGTGCCGCAAGGCAGCGTGTTGGGTCCTTTGCTTTTCATTCTGTACATTAATGACCTCCCAACTGCCACCAATTTTCCGATGTGCCTCTTTGCTGATGATAGCACTGTCGTAATAAATTATAGAACCAATAACATTTTCGAGAAAGACATTAACGACACAATAGGCTCTGTTGTCGGCTGGATGGACAGTAATAACTTAAAGATTAACTTAATTAAAACTAAACTTATGTTCTTTAGTCAGCGCATTACGCCACCCAAACTTAACATCAATCATGAGGGAACGCATATTAGTAGTGTGGATACAACAAAATTCCTCGGTTTAACCATAGATAAAAACCTTAACTGGAAAGAACACACTGAACAACTGAGCAAAAGGCTAAGCTCATCGGCTTATGCCCTCTATAAGCTTGCGCCTATCATCAACAGGGAAGCGCTTATAACTGCATACTACGGAACAGTGGACTCAATTTTGAGATTCGGCATTATATTTTGGGGAAACTCTACCAACAAGGAATTTGTCTTTAAATCCCAAAAAAGATGTATTAGAGCCATGTTTGGACTTGGACCAAGAGAAAGCTGTAAACCGTATTTTAAACAATATAAAATATTAACCGTACCATCGCTATACA
Source organism: Catocala sponsa (assembly GCA_963564715.1). Lineage (NCBI taxonomy): Eukaryota > Metazoa > Arthropoda > Insecta > Lepidoptera > Erebidae > Catocala > Catocala sponsa. Next base: position 13,569,296 of record OY751352.1, read on the forward strand.
TTTATGAGGCAGCAATTTTTGTTAAAACAAATCCAAATTCATTTCAGAAATTATCTGACGTAAATAACCGTAGTCGGCGAGATAAAGAGCGGCTCTGTATAGTACAGTCCAAGACCGCATTAATGCACAACAGCATATTTTGCAAGGCAGCAGTGCTCTTCAATAAAATACCAAACCAAATAAAAACACTTAGTATCTCACTCTTTAAAAAACATTTTAAAACATATCTATGTAATAAGTGTTATTATAGTATAAGTGAATTCCTATCGGATACAATTTAACATTAATTATAATAATTATATTAATTCTAGTTCTTTGTCGACTTTGATCATGACATTCCTTTTCGTGCCTAAGTATGTACTAACCTAATTAATCCACTCGACCTAAAGGTTTATGAGTTCATTGAATGTAATATATTTTATACATATTTGAATTGAATATTAATTTCAACTACCAAAGACATATTTTAAACTATAACTATCTAATTTTAATTTGCAATTTGTTTTGACATTATGTTATATATCATGTAACTATTTTATTACCTAAATCTTGTAATGTAAGTATTTATTGTTTCTAATATTTGTATCAGTGATCGTGTCTTACATTAAAATAAAATGAATAATATCTTGATTATCAAATTCAATACTGTATAATAATAATATAGATTATGATTATGTTAACAAGACTGTCTTAAAACTTTTATAATTTTGTACACCACTATGGTCAAACATGGAGCTACTTCTAATTATCTTTAACATCTGACATGCAACATATTGTATTTTCACTCATGTTTAAACAAAATAAATTATCTTTATCTTTATCTTATCTTTATCAAGAAAAAGTACTGTTACTAATCTAAGCTAATTGAACCTAGATATACACGAACGAAATCGCGGGCAGAATCTATTATCTAATAATGTGCCCAACCTACGGATTAAAAAAAGCTATTTAATTTTTATAGGTTTTTAAATATTTTATTGATTTATTATCATCGAAACAAACGCATTGCATCATTATCAAAATTATGCGTGGTCATATGATTTGGGTTTACGAAGATGACCCGAGTCAGCTGTAAGTGTTCTTTACGTATCGACTAAAATATATGACATTGAAAAGTCGAAAAAAAGCTGATATAGCTTTTTTTTAGTGAAAATAATTTAAACGTTTTCCATTGTACAAAGGCACTTGTATTATGTGTATTTGTTACACGCTGTATAGTATATACATATATAGTTATATGTATATGGCCATGAACAAAAAAGTGACTAGGAAGAAATATTCAGAAGAGTAAATAAAAACAGATAAATTTGGCAATGGATCGAGAAAGATGGCAATTGTTGCATGATCCATCCAAAATATAAGTGCTATGCACTTGGATGAAATAGAATAATAAGCTAAGCACGAATGTAATTTAAACTAATATTATAACGAGTAAAAATTTGTACTTTCGTATGTTTGTATTAAATAAACTCGAAAAACACTGAACCGTTTTTAATAATTCTGTATTTGTTACTGCTGTACGCGTGGTCTTAATTTTGATTCCCAGGTCGGGTAAAGTAATCTAGAATGTTTTTGTTAAGAAATTCGTATTAGCAGTATCGAGTCTTGAATTGTGCCCGGTAAACAGTACGGAATAGCGATAGCCACGCAGAGGTCTCGAGATCGATCCCAAGGATCGAAACTCTGACTTCTCGAAGTTATGTGCGTATTAGAAAGAAGAAGAAGAAAGAAAAAAATACATTTATTTGCAGCAGAATTATGCAATACATACACCAGACACAGTAAATTACAAAAAAAATAAAAACAAATCTTACTGCAAATTGGTCGCAACTCAGCAAAATGCTAGTTTAAAAAAAAATTGCGCTGGTCTTCCGTTGCGACCATGTTTGTAGATAATAATACCTAATAAACTTAACACAAGTAATACAACAGACGATATAAAATAATAATAATAATAATAGCATTACATAGTTAATAATAATTATCACTTGCACACTGTCAGGAAGTCTTTATGTCTTAGTGTTCCCCATAATGTTATTTAATTATTTAGTATAATAAAATTAACACTTTACTTTTTACTTACTACCTACTTATTTCACTATATCTTTTTTCTGAATGAAAGGTACCCTGTGTCCTTTTTTATACGCCTGACGTGTATGCGAAATTTTATGATGATCGGTCGAGTAGTTAAGGCGTGAAAGCGTAACAAACAAACAAACTCACATACTCATAATATTGGTTGGAGGATGCCATCACCAATAACTAATAGCTTATAACTTAATAGCTCGCTGACGTAATGATTAACACGACTCATTAATTGCTACGAAGCGTAGCATATTTCGCGCTACGTCGACAAGCTACGATGCATGGCACAGCACACGTCGTAGAGCGCTACAAAGCAATATTGCCAACATCGCCATCGGCTGTAGTACGAGGCTTTCGTAGCTCACACCTGTGGAATGAACGTTGTATCGGCTTGTACTGCCTGTATTAACACAGTTGCACTGAAACTGAAATGCTCGTGTAGCGTATAGCGGGAGCGGTGGCGTTCAGATACGTTTTATTATTGAGTGGTGAATACGACTGTTGTGCTTCAGTTTTTGGGTTCGATTCCTGGATCCAGTAAAATGTTGTTGGGCGGAGAAATTCTTAGTAGCACCACGTACGTCCTCTATAGCATGGGACCTAAAGCCGAGCTGGTGAAACGTGGATACACTTCTATGCCTTCGGGGATATAAGCGTGAGAAAATGTATGTATGCGATGCAGCACCTGACTTTTGGATACATAGTCAAGATCCTTTCGCGACGTGACTGGTACTATACTTTACCTAACACGTAGGTAAAGAAACAGTTGCTTTGCAATTTTTCAAGGCATATTATTTGGATGCGGGTAGCATTTTACAAAATATGTTTAAGTCTCACATAATAAAAATTGGTTGTCTGTAAAGTCGGTTTACGGACGATAGTTTAACGTGACAACGTCATAACGTGCCTTTCGCTCGCTCGTGTAGCGCTCTCGCTCCGATCGTAACGTTACAATGAGCGTAACGGGACAATGAGCGTGACGGGACAATGAGCGTGACGGGACAATGAGCGTAACGGGACAATGAGTCATCCATTTTCGTGCGTGCAGCTGGCGTTCATCGATTTATTAGACGTTGTCACGTCAAAATGCAACCTTATTACCGTATACCAAATAAATCTTCATATATCGTGTTTCTACTTAAAATCTCCTAATAGAAAACTCAACAACACTTTTGCCGAACGATAATCAAACCTGAAAACACGCGTGATCAGTCTCAAACATATAGCATATCACCAACTAGGCAATCTATAGATATAACAGAGTTAAAAGATTCCTATAAAAAATCTCCCACTACTCTAAACGAAAGCAACGATACAATTAACTAAACCAACGATATCATAAAACGTAACCAACGATTACATAACACATCACCGATAGATCCCCACACATTTCAATACAGTTTTATCTACCGTTGTTACCGAAGAATACGCCACGTCAGCACATTGATGCGACAAAAGATATGCAAATACGGGTCGAGAGTGAACGGGACCACTGATTGAGCTCAAATATACGGCCATCGTGTGCCGAGGTTCCCTCTTAGAGACCCGCATAGCGATTATTAGGCTGTGTTGGCACAGTTTCGTTTTACAAGTTAGTCTTGTGATGCATATGTATGTCTAAAATAGATAGCCTTAGATAGTTGGACTGCGCGTAAATCTAATATTGCCTTCTCTTTACGCGAATGTTATTCATTGAAATTAAACTACTATATACGGATTTTATCGCGTTGTTTATTTGACACTTTATTACAAAATTTTGAAAACTGTTACACTACTATTACTATCAAACTTTACTAATTTTTAAGTTAATCAAATTATTGAAACTATTAAAACTATTTATACTAATACTATACTATTATACTATTTATGTTTACACTTTCCCCGACGTTACGGTTGCTTTTCATAAACAACGCGATAAAATGCGGATATAGTGGTTTAATTTTAATGCGCGTAAATCTTATAGGAACCAAAATCAAAAGTCTGTAAGAATCCTATATTGTTTCAGGACATGGTAAATCGGTGTGCTTGGTTGTGCTTGGATAGGTATACCCGGGATTGAGAAACAAATATATAAACATCCTCACTACTTTATATATTAACGTTGACATACCAAGCAGAGTTCTCGAGTTCGGTCCCAAGGCACCTCTGACTTATACCTTTCGAAGTTATATGCATTTGAAATATAAAAAAATACAATAATACCGTGTAGTTAATTATCGCTCGCTTTAACATCGTTAGGAAACCTGCATATAATAATATAATATTCTACCACATACACACAACACCATCTAGCCCAAATTTATCTTTACAGAACCTTCCATAAAGCAATACTATACTATATACTATTCTATATACTTATGAACAAATAGCATCTACTATGTAATTAGACTAAGTAAAATGTTATAATAAGCCCCTGGGATACGTGTATTTTTTAGAAAATAATACAAAAACGTACATATATAATTAATGGAGAAGTGACTGCTTCAACCACTGTGCCATCAACTTATCTCTACCTCATATAGGCTATATCTAAACAAACAGACCTCAGAGTATATTCTACCACATACACACAACACCATCTAGCCCAAACTAAGCAGAGCTTGTACTATGGGTACTAGACAATGGATAAACATACATATATACTTTTTCTTTGTAAGTACATACATATTATAGTTAGAAACACCCAGACCCAGACAAACATCCATGTTCATGCACACAAATGTTTGACTTGTGCGGGAATCGAACCCGCGACATCAGACGTGGCAGTCGGTTACACTGACCATTACGCCATAGAGGCAGTCATAAGAGTTATCTATAATGATCTCAAAGATATGTAAAGTCTGGTAAACCGTAATGGGCCCGCGTGGTGGTCTATGGCCTAACCATCCCACACTGAGCATAGGCCAGAGCCGAACAGTGGGACAGAGGGCTGATAATTTTACAATGTAATATAGTAATGATGCCCATCACTATTTTATATTACTTTACATTAGTTCACACATTCGTGAATATGACTGCATGGGTGGCGTCATGGTTTCAATGGTCACCACTGCCACTGAATGTTGTGGGTTCGATACAAAATGGAACGAAAAATTGTATGGTCGACAAAGAGTCGTTCCAAATCTGGGAGTCTTATATCCGTTGTTTGAATATCTGCAAAGTTCACCGCGACCCAAGAGTTATTTCTAAAATACATTTTATAAAACGTGTCTGTCCTTATGTCGAGACGTGTTTATCAAGGCCTGACCCTCCCTCTAAAGACCGCTTGTCTCCTCTGCCACTTGGTCTTCTCAAGGCGTAGACATGAAGCAATCTAAGCTAACGACTCTTCATTATCGCGGCAACACTATCTGCGTTGAGTTTGCGGCCAGGAGGGACGACCAGGGGGTGCGGGGCGAAAGGGGAAGGGAGGCAATTAGCAGCGATGAGATAAAACGTGCAAAGTCCACGAATGATTCAAGTTTTACAATTAAAAGTTGGTGAGTGACGTTGAACGAAGCCGCAGGCGGCCGAGTGGACAAGGCATTGAGGTGACGCATTGGCTACGCACTCTATTTGGGCATTCAGACATTTTTATGCCGCTTGAAAGTTTCTAAACTACTCGTTGTATAGCCTAGTGAGTTATATTACCACTAGTATTAAATGACTATACTGATAGTAGTGGTTTAGTATTCGCTTTGCAATGAGTAGAAAGTTAAAGTACGAGACGCAACATTCCTGAGCTTGGAGCATCGTCGTAGGTTACTAGTCTATCCATTTTCCATGAGAAACATTTGGAGGTCTGCGCAGAAGAACTACACAATATAATTTCTACTTTCCGGTGAATGTCTACCTTACTTTCAGACTCTTTGATTCTACATTATTTTGTTGTAAATTTTACGAGCGGCTTCATAGGTTAGATTAGTAACATAATTTTTTTCTGAATGAAAGGTACTCTTTATCCTTTTTTGTTCTCCTGATAACGTGTATACGAAATTTCATGATGATTGGTCGAGTAGTTAAGGCGTGAAAGAGTAACATACAAACAAACAAATAAACAACAACCTCACATTCGCATTTATAATATTAGTTAGGATTCAAAACGGCAATATCCCATCACTGATCAAATGGATTTGATCTCCATCCAATAGACTTCATAATTAATACATTTGATCAGGAACCCACTCTTATCATACACATTTCATCTGAGCCGAAGGAACAAAAATACTAGTAATTTATAACTAATTTTGTTACTTAGTTTATTTTAAAAAGCTAAACGATTTTAATCAAACTGCCATACGCAGTTTTAGAAACACAATCACAATTAACCCAATGCTTAAACATTACTTTAGCAATGTGTTAGATTGAATTCGAATTTGATTCAATTGTATCGAAAACATTATATTATGCACTACGCACCCGACCTTCCAAAATAAATGATTAAATAAGTTCCTTTAAAGGATGACCGAATGTCGTTCATGATAGTCAATCTTAATGGAGACTGGTCATCTGCCGTCACTCTATATTCCCTCGCTCTCATAGTCTGATAGGACGGCAATTTAACACGACTGCAAAGAGATCAGTTACAGTTCTAACAGCTTGACATGCTTTTTGAGGCACACCGTTGTGTAATAGTATAATAGTTTAACCCATTCACAGTCCCGTAATAGACACAATAGAAAATCAATTGTTATGTGGTTCATCGGACAGGGAACGTGTTAATAAGGTTGTTAAAATAAGGTTGTGCTACACCGCCAACTTCCTAACTCCGAGCTGCTATTAATAGATTCTTTACAGGAAAACCCACATTTTTTTATTGGTTTGCTGCGGCATTTGATCTCGTAACCTCATGATCACCATGTTTTTTTACATAGAATACTTTTCATACTGCTATTGAGTTCCCGTGAGATTTAGTCTACTTTAATGTTATTTTGACAAAACTTTGGTAAACTTATCTGGCCCGACCCGGAATTTGAACCTGAGATGCAGTACAGCAGTCGCATTCATCACCATCGCGTTGTACATAATTGTATTCGAATATCAATCGAATAAAATTACTCGCATTACTAAATCAGTAATGTTGTGAGCGCCTACAGTTTAGTGGCTCTTTGTACGCGGCTCTACCCGACACGTTACATTTTATTATCTCGCAAAAAGTTGGCGACGTTTTGAATTATAATTCAGATCGTAAAAGATAAAGTGTTCGAGTGACGAGCCGGATCGTTACTGAATTAAGACTGCCGCACACGGACCACTTGCCGCAACCACTGGTACTCAGTGACAAAGCATCAGAGATAACAGGTGGTAGCCTTAACTCTGTTATAGCCATTGAAAATAGTCATTTTGACTAATTAGTTTAGCTTTTGACTGCCTCGATGGCGTAGTGGTTAGTGTAACTGACTGCCACGCCTGAGGTCGCGGATTCAATTCCCGCATAAGTCAAACATTTGTGTGCATAAACATGGATGTCTTGGTCTGGGTTTATCTATGTATAATATGTATGCATTTTCAAAAAAAGAAAGTATATATGTATGTTTATCCATTGTCTAGTACCATAGTACAAGCTCTGCTTAGTTTAGGCCATATGGTGTTTGTGTATGTAATAGAATATAATAATTATTAGTTTATTATACTATTTGTCGGAGTGTGACTACACTCCGCGTGATGGTATAACTTGCTTCAAGATCATGACAATATTTTACCATAATGTGTAAATTACTGCTATGTATTGATATGATTTATATAATGAAAGATGTATACTAAGAAACAACGATCTTCTCTTTTTTTTAAACGAAAGGCTTTCCGTTTTTCTTTTGAATAGACAACTCCCGCACTACGTACAAGTCCTGTGTTGCGAGGAGCATTACTGACCTTCAATTAGCGGGTACAAAGAACAGCAGCTAGACTCAGAACATCCATTAATTGTGGATCACACAAATTATTTCCCCGTGTGGGAATCGAACCCACAACACTGTGCGCAGTTGCAATTACAAGGCGATCGCAACCACTTGTGTGTAAGTGGTTGCGATCGCCTTGTAATTGCGACTGCTCCATCTATGTAGTCTTCTGTATGTCTGTTGTAAAGTTCTACCTTAACAGGGATAATCCCGAATCAGGGATTTATCCCTAGCTATCAAGAGTGGTTCGTATGCGGCTAGCCTTAGAACTGTGTACCTACTGACGAACAGACGAGTTTATTATTAACATCAGTCATTAGCGGCGGCTGTGTATGTTCCTCTGTGAATATAGCTAATTATACAATATACACCTTCCAAGAAAACAGTTAAGAGTTTCACAAATTGTGCTTCCAAAACATTATGTTACAGCTTTATTATATTACTAGCTTTTGCTCGCGGCTTCGCTCGCGTTCATTTAGAATTTGACAATCAATCGGGGTTGTACTCTGCTTGTAATAATTTAATAATTCAATCATTATTCGAAAGACACGTAGCGCCATCTATTATCATAAGAACGTTATTATTGTTTTGCTCGGGAAAGGTCATTTTTTTCGAGATGAAAGGTAGCCTATGTCCGTTTCTGTACACCTGTCAACGTATATGAAAAATTTCAGAATGATCGGTTCAGTGGTTTAGGCGTGAGAAGGTAACAAACAAACAAACTCATTTTCGCTTTTATAATATTAGTTAGGATTAGGATATATATAGTTTCATATAAAGAAACATAATTATAAATATATAATCACGTCTATATATTAGTGCGTTGGTAGGGAATGTAACAGTGGCAACTCTCCCCAACCGCAGAGCCGGGCACCAAAGATGCGAGATGACCTCCAGCCACCCTGAGGTTTGACCTGGGGGTGGTGGGCTTCGTGGGCCTGCCCGCCATCAGATCAGCACCAGGTCCGAGAGGCGGCCTGCGTGTTCCCACGCGCGCTTCTGTGTCGAGTTCGTCTCCCCTCCAGGGGGGGACAGTAGGGTTTAAAGTGAGAAGTGCCAATGGGTAGGTCTCTTCGTATAGTGGCCTGCCATTTCATACGGCGGGCCGAAACCTCAGCGGTGTCGCGAACGCATGTGCAAGTGATTCGCGCGGCCCCATCCATAGCGGTTTTGTCGAGGAACAGCGTGGTAGGTTTAGTCGGTATTCTGCGAGGTCCATTATCATCATTTAAACATCTTTCTCTTTTATCCCGGTGAGTCCGACATAATCCCTCCGCCCGCCCCCGCGGAGGGGCATGCGTCAAACCATTAATCCAAGTAAAAAAAAAAAGCTCGTAAGTGGCATATATATTAGAACTCTATAACGTAATTTTTTTATTAAATTGTAACATGCTGTGAATTAACCGTATAAATAAATAAGCCTCCGAGTCTCCGTGTAAGGCACTCAAAGGTCCAGGTACTTTTCTAATGTAATAATTTAGAAAATACTTGTGATAAGATAAACATGATATCAGCGCTATATACAAATTGACCTACTTCTGGGAACAAGCCTCTTCTCAATGTGAGAAAGATTACGCCATAGTCCACCATGCTGCCCGAGTGTGGCTTGGCAGACTTTAAATATTTTTGAGAACATTAATAATATCCGCCAGACCGATTTCAGCCACGGCGGCCAGTCTTAACGGAGACTGGCCAACTACGCAGGAGATATTATAGTGCACAAGTGTCTGCGCAAACACAAGTGCACTCTCTGTTCCCTAACTCTCATGATCCGATGGGACGGTAATCCGTCACGACCGGAGAGAGATCAGGCGCAGGACCAACGGCTTTACGTGCTTTCCGAGGCACGGGGGTGTCTTACGCTGCCAACTTCCTAACTCTGGGCTGCTATTGAGATTTCTTAACTGGAAAACCCAATAACTGTTTGTTGGCCTGACCCGGGATTCGAACCCGAGACCTCATGCACAGCAGTCGCATTCATTACCTCTGCACCACAGAGGCATATTATGGCATGCACAAAGATACAGATATCCCCACGATGTATTTCTTCGCCATTTAAGCGAACGATAATTAAATATTTAATACACACACAACTTAGAAGAGTCAGAGGACCGTGCTTTGGGATCGAACTTGAGACCACTGCGTGAATCGAATGGTCTGCCATTAGGCTACATGATTGCTGTTGTGTTTTAAAAACAACAAAGGTTTCTGTAACATTTGACCTAAAATGGAACAACTTGCTATTGATTTTCCAAAACAAAAAAGCCTCATTGTTAAACAAAATGTTACCTTAAATTAAATAACGATATCGCTGATTGCTCTCATTGACATCCCGTTACAGTGATGCAACACTGATGACGTCACATCAACACGACCACTTATCGAGCACGCTGATTGAATTCGTCACGTCGTCAACACGTCGTTCGTAAATATACTTTACACTCAACAACGTGAAACAGCCGGTATTTGTGTGTTTTAACAGTTGCGTTATCATCACCTCAGAGTTAACAAAGGCTATTTTATATTTTCTGTAAAGAACCCGTGCGAAGCCGGGGCAGGTTGCTAGTTATACATAATATTGAAATTAAGCTACTTTATATAGATTTTATCATTGTTTATTAACACTTTTATTACATAAAAGCCGACCTACGCAACTTCATCTGCTTCAGATAAGAGAATTTTCTCCGTTTTTGCAACATTTTTCATTGATGCACCGCTCCTATTGGTCGTACCGTCATGTTATATAACCCGGATTTGCCAATTTCCCGAGCGCTATGATATGTCCTTCTTTAAACGAGGTTTAAAGAGAGTTCTTCTTTCACGGTAGGCAGCGTCTTTGCTGTGTCCTGACATTGCTGACGTCCATGTGCAGCGGTTACCACTTTCCCTCAGGTGGGCCACTTGCTCGTCTGCCAGCAATGGCAATAACAATTTTTTTTTTTTAAATTGCTTGTTCACGGATATGGGATTGCTCATGAATAAGAACAAGGCAAGGCAAACAGAGATATTAGATTATTGTGTTTTTTGTAAATGCGTCTCAGAATAGGCGTGGTTACGAAACTAATGATACGATTAGGTGACGACAGTGGTTTTGGCAGAAATTATACAACTTAACATTTCTATCTACTTATAATGATCTGTGGTACCGCTTTCGCTGCCATGTGTACCTAGCCATTACATTAGCAATGTCAAGCAAACGCAGCTGGCCGCGTAGAGTGAGGCTTCTATAGACGCTGTGTAATCACTAGGTTCCTTTAGTTCTCTGCGCCGTTATCTGCTGCATTCTTGACCACTCAGTAAAATAAAAATTGAAAACGCTCTTATACCATTCATAAAAATAACTTATCCTAATCCTAACTAATATTATAAAAGCGAAAATGAGTTTGTTTGTTTGTTACCTTTTCACGCCTAAACCACTAAACCAATCATCCTGAAATTTTGCATATACGTTGTCAGGTGTACAGAAACGGACATAGGCTACATTTTATCCTGAGAAAAATTACTGATCCCGAGGAAAACAACAAAAACTTTCTTATGATAATAGATGGCGCCACGTTTCTTTCGAATCATGATTGAATTAGATTATTACAAGCAGCGTACAACCCGAATTGATTGTCAAATTCTAAATTAACGCGTAAATTATAAATAATTATCATCCCTGCATATGGACTGTCTCATTGCTGAGCAGGTGCCTAACCTTTTTCACTGTGTGACTATAGTCTACCACGCTGGGCCAACTAATCCTTCTCAGTGTGAGAAAACTTAGACCACCACATTGGCCCTGTGCAAGTTAGCAGACTTCACAAATCTTAGAAAATATTATGGAGAACTCTTAGACAGGTTTTCACCATATTTTCCTATACAGCTTTGAAAATAACTTGCTCGGGGTCATTTTCAATAGCATACTATGCGGAATCCCGCCCCGAGTCTCTACTTCTACGGATCGATACTTAGAGCAATGCACAACGTACCGTAAGCAATATACCTTGATGTGGTAGCGCCTTCAATATCCTCCGCTTTTAAACGTCGCGCGTCGTTGATTAAAAAAGTTCATCAACGCATCTCTTTTTAGTTTGAGCGGCGGACGCCTTGCTCTGATAAACTTTGCCAATAAAAAGTTGTATCTACCGTGTGCTAACTTCAACGTGCGTGTGTGTGTGTGTGTGTGTTAGATATATGTGAACTACTTTTGAGCCGCGGCTGCACTTGCTTTGGCAGAGGCCGGTTTGAAAATGTGTTATGTGCAATAACACATATTCATAATAATCAATCACGTGTTCAGTATTTAAGAACTTTCATTAATAAAACCATGAAATAATGTTACAGTATTAGGTAGGTATTATATATCGGACTTATAGCTGTAAAGCTCCGTACTCACATACGGTATCACTCGATCGAGCAAATACGTTGAGTAAAAATCAAAGCATGATCTTTCGTCCACATATTCAGCATTTATCTATCGAGCGATGCGCGACATTCAGTATTCACTGAACAGTTCGAGCCAAAATATTGCCAACAAAGGAGACAGTAGCTACATTTAGCGTCTCACCATTCTTAATTATAAAAGAACTAGCTGTTACCTGCGACTTCGTCCGCGTAAATTTTAACTAAAAAGTGTTGGTCTCCGCGGAACCCTATATTTTTTTCTAAAATCAAAGTAGCCTAAGTTACTCCTTATAACATCAGCTATCTGCCAGTGAAAGTCCCGTCAAAATCCTTTCAGCCGTTTCGGAGATTAGCCGGTACAAACAGACAGACAGACAGACCAAAATAGATGCTTTCGTATAGGTACCTTATATACTGTCATATGCATTAGATAAAAAGCTGTTATTTTGATATTACAAACAGACACTTCAATTTTATTTATTTGTATGTATAGATTAAAGAAAATAAAAAATCAAACGTAAAAGGAGGTACTTTTGACTCGCTCTAGGTGTGAATGAAATTACATTTATTTGAATCCATCGAGCTGGCTCGATGCAAACCTTCGAGTTGCGAGGTTTGCGGTCCACACGTTAATTTATACTCGTTTTGTTCGTTTTGGAGAAAAAACTATCGAGTAATACCGAATGTGAGTACGGAGCTTAAGAGTTCGGTCCAAAAATGATTGAATCTACAATCTTACCGTCCATCAGCTATCACTGTATAATTAATTATTTTTATACTGATGAGGTGTGTGTATACTGTTCCGATGGTGCAGCGGCAGTTAATACGACTGCTGTGCATATGGTCTAGGGTTCGATCGACCTCTACTGTCCACTTCGGGGAAATAGGAGTAAGACTATGCACGTATATATAAATTGGAAACAAGCGGATAATCATCATCCTCTCAGCCGAAAGACGTCCACTGCTGGACATAAGCCTGCAAGCCCCAAGGTATTCCACACAGATCAGTTTTGGCTCACCCGCATCCAACCGCTTCCCGCGACCCTGCCCGCCACTGGAGCACAGCAGTGATCATAAACGATGATAAGACCGCTGAACAGCTAGTCACAAATAAAATCAACTTGTCAATTGTTGGAATGCCAGACATTATTGAATACCTCTTGTATCTGGCTGCCGGTGTGCCGATGCTAATCAATAGGCTATAAATATACATATTTGAAAATACACCTAATTTAATTACAGCGAGGCTCATTTTATTTTACTAAAGTGAAACATAGCACAGTTCAGAGAAGTGCAAGTCGTTGTCCGTTGAAGGGAGAGGGGGTCTAGTCGAGGGCTTCATCGTTTTAAATAAATTGAGCTGAGTCTCATCATTATTCTGATCCCGCGGGATCCTAAAAAAGCCAGTGGAATTAAATGGCGCGGCGCAGACCGTCGCGGTCATCTCCTTACTCCGCCCACCGTGCGTTTGTATTTCTTATAACCTTTAACCCTCATAGATTATTTATATCTACACTTATTAAACAAAAATTATTGTTAACAAACTTAAATTCGACTGATCTTATATAAACTATTAGTATGTAATTGTTATCTTATAATTGTTTAAAGTTCCTCATGTTTAAGTGAACTATGTAATGTTTTCTTTTTTATAAATAAACTCTTTAAACCGACATTATTTATATATTTTTGTATAGATGATGAAAATAATCTGTTTACAATACTACTAATCCTTACTAATATTATAAATGCGAAAATGAGTTTGTTTGTTTGTTACGCTTTCACGCCCTAACTACTCAACCGATCAACATGAAATTTCGCGTATACGTTGTATACGTTGTCAAGGGTACAGAATAGTACATAGGGTACCTTTCATTCCGAAAAAAGAACTGTTGCAAACCTTAACTAACCTAACCTACATTTACGCGAGCGAAGCCGCGGGTGAAAACTAGTATTATATATTTAAAAATTTGTGAAGATTTTTAGACCTTTGATAGTGGATTAAGCGTGAACCGATGAAGGGATTTATGTAGATGAAACTTGGTACACAAATAGACCATGTCCTGCTTAACACATTTTTTAATCCCGCAATGCCTGACCGTGGGATTCACACGAGTGGAAAAAGAATAACGTATAATTTTATAACTAAGAGGTAAACCGATGCAATGTAATGATTCGTCGACATTAAGACATTGCAACACACTTATACGACCCGCAATATCGAAACTGGAACCTAACGAAACAGTCAAAAGCGTTTATGGTTTTACGAGACAGTTTGTTAATACGGTTTAGCCACTGATTTATGTAACTGTATTACGAAAAACAAATAACTGTATTCCGAAAAAGAAAGCACAAACTGTTTGCCTTACCAGCTTGTCGCACAGTAGCCCGTGCTGATTCACCCATACCTCGGTCTCTCGCCACACTCGACGCTCCCCTTGTGGACAACACTCAATGTGATATGTTTGCGGATGAATGGAAGAAGATACTGTCAGTGTGTAAGGAATATTGTGAAAAGTTAGTATGATAGTTACGTCCTTAATTAGTATAAGTGGCCTGCGGCCGTTCTAATTAAGTAAATAAATATATAAATAAATGAACTGCATCCAATATAGATGAAATTGAATAGTCTGGACACTTACATGTACTTTTGAACGCCATTGTAAAACGTAATAGCCAACAGATCGGTGAAACCGTAAAGATGGTTGCTTATAATCCGTGATTTTACGGATTACTACGCACTAGCTCGCGTGCGTAGATATACGTCTCTCCGTACGCGTGTCTCTACACGCACTATGGAAATCCACGTGAGCTACAGAACGGCTCATTAACACTGTATCTTTCGTGCATTAAACTCAATTGAATACCTTTTGTTCGCGTTTATCGATATCAGCATTCAAAGTCAAGTTTAAAGCAGTTATAGAAGCATCTGCACAACTACGGTATTGCCACAATGCTACCTGCAACCTGATAATCCAAAGTTATTAGCTTATGGCGCGTTGGATGCGTCACACCGCTTCTGAAGCACCAATGCTACGAGTCCGACGGACAACGCTACGACTTTAGGCATTTTAATACTCCGGAAAGCATTTACGCTTTCACGAACGTGCTTCTACTAATCGTGCGCCAATGCGAGCTCGTTCAAGTTATCCCTAAAATTATACACCATACAACCCACCTAGTGTAAACTCGCTGTACCGTACGAAATTAAATTCCGAACAAACTCCGTATTAGACGTATAAGAGGTCCGCGCAAAACGTACTCGTAACAATGATTACGTTCGTCCGATACAGCTCAACGTTTTATATAAAATCTACGTCGCGGCGATGTTATTATGTAAATTCGAGAGGATAGTGAACAGAAGTCCGCACCGAGCCCTTTTGTGCTCCGAACAAATTGTTTTATATTCCGAGGGAATTGGCGTTGAGAAGGTACCTCGTCCGTCGCGCCCGGGCCCCCTGGGACTCAAGCCATCCCCCCTCGCTCGCCCGGCTCCGCGGCGACGGATACTGACTGTGAACTCACTGATGACAGTTTTATGAAGTCGCCATTTACATTTAAATTGAAAGTTAGGATTTGAACGTAACTGAGAACAAAAAATCTTTGTTCTGAGCTGAGGAATCCACGTGGTCTTTATGTAACTATCATTCTCTTGTACTTACTTACACTTGAAATTTAAATTGTGTCTATCTTCTATAGTCTTGTAGGTATTGTCTTACGTTTACGCGAATGTTATACTTACAATGAAATTAACCCTTCGTATGCCGGAATGTGGATCTACACAAGACACAATACCTCTTTCATTGTGTTGGAGATTCTGACAGACAAAAGGTTGAATTACGTATATTTATAGTAATTTTATCGCGGTTTCTTTTGTTTACAACTTTTACTAATTATAAATGTGTTTTATTTCTTTTTGTATAAGTTTTGGAGTTTGACGAACCAGCGGTTCACCTGGTGTTTACCGATTATTGTTGCTAATGGACATTACTGTGTTTTTTGTAAAGATAGATAACCAAGTCATTGTGGATTTCTGTTCTTGGTGCCCGTAGTTTGAATTTCTTCTTAATTATGCCAAGAGAGTTAGTAGTCTTGTCAAAAAATTTAGGTAGGTATATGGGTAGGTATATTATGTCTACTATAAAGGAAGGAAAGAGTTTTTCTTTTTCATTCAATACAACATTGCTTGGCGACTACAATATTTAGTACGGTGGTACCAACTGACTTGAGACTAACCACTATTGTTGTTAATTCGTATTTAAAACAAAATTCTTAGATTTTTTCAAGCGGAGTTTTTATCTAATTAACATCTTTACTACTATCACACATAGGGAGTGACTAAGTGACTATTTAGCCTAGAACTGTTGGTATGTAGACAAATGAACATCTAATTATATAAATATAATTAAATCTATCATCTTCTTCTTAACTTCCTAATCTCTAAGAAATAACCAATGATTCACAAATTATTGTTTTGAGCCTGGGTGTTCTTTTTGTAAAATCCCTTGTCATACATGAATTATTCGACGGACGGATTTGTCCTAAAGAAATTACTATTGCCTACTACTTGCCTCCACAACCAAACAGGACAACTATAGTCGTTATAAAACTTATAAATCGTACGATACCTACACATGTAGGATAGAACCATGACAGCAACTACACAATTACCTACAGAGTTCCTTCCTATTAATTTAAGCTCCCGTCAACAATGTAACCGGTTTCCAACACACCAAAAACACAATCTGCACACAAATTGCAAACAGAAAATCGTTTTACAAAATTCTCTGACAGTTTCTTTTGGTGTAAGTCGAAATAACAAAATATTTGTATTCTCAGTCGCCGGTCGTGAATAGTGGTGCAGAAATGTTTCTCCACAAACTATTTTCTGGTTTTCCGTTGAATCATTAACAACGTTTGTGTAATGGACGCCTGCAGTGCAACATATTTTATTGTAAGTACAACTTACACATTGTAAAATACATGATTACGACATATATTTGCGACGACGGCTGTTACAATTCAATTCGTTTATTGCACTCCATAATGTATATACAGGTCTTATAAATGTAGAGAGAACAATTATGGACCCCGTCGGGCACGGCAAAATTAGGAGAGAAGAACGAACATTCTATTATCTTATATCATATTGAAATAAATGTTAGAGCTTAGTAGATATTTATTTACTTACTCAACGTATTATTTATTTATTATAGTTTATTATTAATTTATTATAAAGTAAGTATAAAAGTTATTTTCTAAAATGTACCTACTTACATAATTTAAATTATTAAAATTTATCGTTTAAATATTCGCTTATATCATAGTAACATTTTTGTATTAAAAAGTCTTTTAATTTGTTGATAAACGTGCTGAATTTCTCTTCATTTTTAATATTATTTGATAATTTATTATATATTTTTATGGACATAACGTAGGGACTTGATGCATGCATTTGTAATCTGGACGTTGGTAAGTTTAGCCTATTTTTGTGTCTTAGTGTATATTTTGTATTTAAATCTTCCCTTCTTGTGTAATAATGTCTGTGTTGTCTGACAAATTTACATGTTTCGAGAATATACATACAAGGAACGGTAAGTATTTTTAGTTTTCGGAAATGAGGTTTACAACTTTCTGTGTTATCTATGTTTACTATTGTTCTTATTAACTTTTTTGCATAATTAGCAGCGAAGGAGCATCTGTGCTGTTACCCCATAGGGTGATTCCGTACTTTAGCCACGAAGATGCATAGGCATAGTAGGTGACTAGAGCGGTTTTTATATCAGTGGTCTTTTTAACTTCCCGTTTTTTAACAAATTCAATCTTAAAACGGTGAAGATGAAATGTACAATCCAATTTTCATAAAATATATTGGGATGAAATATAATGACCACCAAAAATAGTAATTGCGCAGCAAAATATGCTTACTAAAATATATCATAACGAGCTCCTATACTCCTCAAATCACTGCATTCCGTCTTGAAAGGGTTAGGTTATGTTAGGTTCCGTTCCTTCTTAACCCACTCAAAAATAGGCTCCGTCGACTTATTTCGATCACTTTAAATATATTTTGCTGTGCAATTTGGTGACCATTTACTATTTTTAACAGTTATATTTCACTATATCTGGTGATAACTTAAACATAAGCCAAATATATTGTCGAAGCATTTGCCTGTGACTTTGCCCGCTGTCATTGTGTCATTGAATCACATTATATACCATATTTCCGGTTCTACCTACTTATCTGAAATAGATGAACTTTGCCTTAAACTGTCTGTTAAGGCCTTTTTACTTGAATTTTTAGTTTTAAGCTGGCTGTGTGCTGTAGTGAAATAACTTTGATTTACCTTAGTCGACTATACCTACGCTCAGAGATAGTCGTTTTTAAGGACATAGCAACTGGGAAATCTTCAACTTTCCGATATGAAAGGATTCCTGATAACGAAACGTGACACCCCTAGTCGCTTCCACCGGTGTTACCCCTGCTATCTTTCAAAGCCTTGCAGCTATCACTGAGTTGGCAAAATACATAAAATATCAATAAAGGATGATGATATTTTAACTACGCTGGATTAACCACATCAAAATTAAAAATAGAAAAATCTTGAGAGGTGTCAAGGGACACCCGGATGGAACGAAGTTCCTTTCGATTAATTAGTGAAGGAATTGTAATAAAGTTTTATTTTTTTTAGGTTATAATAATATATTTTTTATTATTAACAAATATACCTAATGTAATATAAACTTAATCAGTAGGCTGAATTTTAGTAATAATTGGCTTGTGGACATTAAAAATATATACCTACATATTAAGAAATAACCTTAAACTTACAACTATAGCAAAAAGTGTCGTTACAAAAAGTGTCGTTACAACTTTTGGTCTTAATTTTTTCCGTCTAGCCCCCTTTCGCAACGCGCGATAAAGAACTTCGTTCCAAAAATATATTTTTGTTACTGAATAACAGGCATGGAATTAATAAGTAGGCCTCCTAAGGTAGGCGCATCGGCAGTGTACACTAGTGAGTTCGAATAAGTTGAGTTCGATTCCTAGTTTGAGCAAAGCTCGCCCTCTTCTACGTAGGACCAAATTACCATAGCTGGTGAAAGATAATATTCTACCACATACACACAACACCATCTAGCCCAAACTAAGCAGAGCTTGTACTATGGGTACTAGACAATGGATAAACATACATATATAGGTACGTTTTTTTGTAAATAATAATAATATTCTACCACATACACATATACATACATATTATACATAGAAACACCCAGACCAAGACAAACATCCATGTTCATACACACAAATATTTGACTTGTGCGGAAATCGAACACGCGACCTTAGGCGTGGCAGTCGGTTACACTAACCACTACGCCATCGAGATATAAACAGGTCTGCGTACTCATTCAGCAATACAGGCGCAGGATATATCATACATGCATAGTCTCTGAAAGTACATACCGTAAGTACCTAATCTATTCATTCCATGATCACGAGTGAACAGTGGACCAGATAATGATGAAGTTTTACGGGCAGTATATGATCTGGATTTACATAAACAATACATTTCGTACTGGAAAATAATCACTTTTTATGTCCAACTAGCTGACCCGCGCAACTTCGTCTGCTTCACATAAGAGAATTTTCCTAGTTTTTGCAATATTTTTCATTTATGCTCCGCTCCTATTGGTCGTAGCGTGATGTTATATAGCCTATAGCCTTCCTCTATAAATGGGCTATCCAACACTGAAATATTTTTCTAATTTTTACCCGTAGTTCCTTAGATTACCGCGTTCAACCAAACAAACAAAATGTGAGTGAAGTCGGCGCGTGAGCGCCCCCGCCTTTTTATAAATGCAGCGGATGGCCGTTTCGCGCGTTAAACAACAATCAACCGTATAGCCGTACCCATACTGGCGCGGCGAGATTTGGAAGTTTTATTTCATCTATATCTTGTGTGTTTATAAACCGATTCCTATATTTTTTTTTATAATATAAATATTAAAGTGTACTTTTTGAATATGGGAGTTTGATAAAGATATATCTATGTGAAATACGATATATTTATGTATTTTAATACACTTTGAAGAAATGCTTAACGATTAAACACGTTATTGTGGCTAATTTATAAAAGATAGATATATACTATTGAGGACTTTTTTGTAGATCTTTTGAAGACCATCATCTTTGTAATACATACTTTTGGTGTATGATCAACGTATGCGAGGATAAGAGCTCGAAAGCGCATTTTCGTCCGACTTGCTTCAAATTTATCGTCACTGCTCAGCTCCTATGTGTCTTAGCGTTATGTTATATAGCCTATAACCTGACCAGGAGTATGGACTACAATCGTACCAAGTTTGGTTAAAATCCCTTCAGTAGTTTTTGACCCATGCGTGCACATACAGACAGACAGACAGACAAAAAATTTACTGATTGCATTTTTGTCATCAGTATCGATCACCATTCATCCTCCAATATTAATTTTGAATATATATTCAATGTACAGAATTGACCTCTCTACAGTTTTATTATAAGTATAGATATAGATAATTTAAAATACTTTGGAAAGAGTCACTAGATGGCGCTGTAATTTTTGTCACAAGTTTTCTTTCAGCACTTTTTAGGCACTGGGCAAAAATCCGCTTGACGCAAGTTACTAAAGTACTAACACAATTTCTATAATATCTATACTTCTAATAGTGTTTCCCTTTTGGCAGATCATTAAAATCACTTATTGAATTGAACTTAAACTTTCAAGAGCTGTATGCATTCCAAGGTTACTGAAACTAGGCATTTATTAATAAATGAGGGAGGCAAAATTTATATGCCAATTCAGGAAAGAAAATTTAAGGGTAGAAATATTTGCCTTACCTTTTTTCAATATGTATATTTATGTAACATGAGACTGACTTAATCATGGACAAAATACAAGGCCTCAATAGTCCCATAACATGTATTATGTAGGTACTTGCAATCAATTTCTTGGGTTAGGCGGTGCTATTGATTATTATGTATGTATCTCGAGATTTGTATTAAGCTAGCTCAGTTCAAGTAGGACAGGACCTAAAAGCAGCTGACCACAAGTAAATACACTTCTACTAATCCTAATAATAGATGGTATGTAAAATAATTAAATTTACAAAATTGTTGCCCAAATAAAGTAAATAAATAAATAAATCCCTTGATTTGCGAGTCTAATTTCTATACCTCTCCTTATGTATGTATGTATGTATGATACATATAATAATATGCTAAATAATACTAAGACGGCAAACAAGGGAATGATCTGAATTGTGATAATCTCTGCACACTGTTTAAACTCTTATCTATCTAATCTTATCTTATGTGGGGGCTAGTCAGTGCAGACTGGCGACACTTCGACCCAGTGGGATCTTTTGTGTCGACACTCTCCCAATGACGACTGCCATATATGTTCATGGCAGCCGGGTCCCACGGCTTAACGTGCTATCCAAGGCACGGAGCAGGCGATAATAATTGTCAATCAATACGCACATAATTTCGAAGTCATATAACTGCCAAAAGTCAGAGATGCGCGACGTGGGTTCGAACCCGAGACCCTCTGCATTGCAGTCTGTTGGTCTCCCCAGCTTAACTCTTAGTACTAGGTACATTATCAATCTTTAAGATTTGTTAACAGGTTTGCTGTCTAATGAATCATGTATGATACATAACAATAGGTTTTCAATTGTCTCTAACATGGAACAGAGAAAAGGTAAGTGGTGGTTAATTGGTAATAGTCACAAAAGAGTTGCTATAATGCCATAATAAGGATAAAGATGTATAAAAATTAAGATTTTACCTATTTGGAATCAGTAAAAAATGATGCATCAGCCAGTATATTTAGTAAAAAATAATTAAAAAATTTAATGTATTTTTCCCTCTACTGACTGTTATTAACAAACTAAAAACTAAATTAAAATTAAAATCTTGTCACTGGTCTTATATAAAATAAAACAAAGTAAAAAAATAACAAGGAATTTGAATTACAAGCATTTATTTATCAATTAGAGTTCCCCTAACTCTCTTCTCAGTTGTCTGTGCAGGGGTCTCCGCCTGTCTTTTATTCATTCCCTTCCTCTCCAACTGCTTCTCAATAATCCTCGCATTATTTGCATAACTGTCTGCCACTTCTCGGGCCTCAATTTCATCCTCTTCTTCATCAATTGTCGACACGGTAACAGAACTGAACTTGCCCATGTTCTTTGTGTGTTTTGTCACCATTATCTTCTTTGGTTGTGTTAACGCTACTTGTTTATATATGTCTGTGACGCCACCTTCTCCAGCCGACTGTACTAATGCCCCTCTCATAATAAAAACGATATTATTCTCTTGATTATGCTTATAGTATATAGGTATCGAACATTTCTTACATTTCATTCTGTACTGCCTTTCGATACCTTTTTCCCGTTTTAAATACACTGTCTCGTCGGGATCTGAAGTGATTTTATGTGCATGTTTTGAACCGTCAATGACTCGTGCTCCATCAGTCGGTCGTAAAGGTAAACGGTCAATAGTACAGTCGAGAATGAGGGACATTTGACCGCATATGCAGTAATAGATGTGCAACGGCTTCGTCTCATTGTATTCTTCTTGATCTTTCGTGTCTGAACACACTATGCTCCGTGATACAACTTTAGGCATTTTGTATGGGTGAAATACCTACGTGTTATTTATTTTGGAGGGTATAGTTTATAGGTTACTTCTAGAGTTCTGTAGTAATTACACTAAATTAAATTGGATAGATAAGTAACATTATCCACAGGTATCTTTAGGAAAATATGTTGTCAGTTGTCATTATTTTGATAATTGTGACACATTGATGATTGACATGAAATCGACAACAGCTGTCAAAACGAGTAACTACAATAGGGTTTGGCAAAGATATTGTTCTACAATATCTTTGGGTTGTGGGTTGTGGCTCAATCTATACATTCGCTGATATCATGCTTTATATCTAAACTCGTATTCCTTTGCATATTATACACGTTAGAATTATAAAAATAAATTGCTAATAATTTTCTTGGTAATTTATTTTCTAAAATCCTAAACCACCTAGTTTAAGATTTTACATAAAGTTAAGAATAATATCAATAGATTACTGCTTCATATTATTAAATTATTTTCGTTTTTTCCCATGTTAAAAATAACATTCTACTATCGTATTCTAATTATAATTTACCATAATTTATGCTACAAACATCTCATTACACCCACCGATCGGGGGCCAAAATAGGTGAGGTCCTTTTGTGCCTTATATGCCATATATGGCATCCTATGCAGAATGGTCAAAAAAGTAGTCGGGCTATATTTGGGATTGTATGCAATAGTATACCTATATAAAATAAAATAATGAGTTTATTTATCCTTATGTTTGATTAATATGTTTACTTGCCTTCTATCTTGCCTCTTACGCTTGCTTTTTTCTAATAGTTAACGTAAAATAATGGCGAGGAGAAAACAAGGGCATGTAATCGACATTGTATGTACATGTAATCGACATTCCATATGGTAGCGAAGACGAAAAGCTGTCTGATGAAGATGGGGTACGTGCGGTGCATCTGAATAAAGATCCGTTATCTTTATCCGAAACCGATTAAGATAGTGACGGAATTTCACAATCAGGTGATGAAATCGAAGGTCAAGGCACACAGCCTTCAACAAGTCGAGGCAGTAGGGAAGGAAAAAATACTTTTATATGGGAAAAATACCATTTTGGTATAATTATGATTGCTTTTGATTTTGAATAAGGAACAATACATTTCCAAAATGTATCTTGTCTCGATGGCTCGATAACCATTTATAATACAAGAGTTCAAGTTCCTAATAAAACATTATATTATACTATACGCATTATTTTTATTTCAATCCCATACCCTTTTGTTCAGCATAAGAATATTTATTAATGTGGTATGGTTTTTTTTTAACCACAACTTCATACAATGACATATTTGGCAAACTTGATAATTTCACCACTACTGCATATAATGCCCATATTTGCCATTTATAGATTTTGGGCAATATTTCCAAAAATACTTGGTATAGATTTTTTTATATTATATTTGAACTTCTGGGTGGAAAAAGTATAGTTTATATTTTTTTCATCACAATTAAAAAATCCATGCAGTAAGGGGTTAAATAGGTATTCTCCATGGTTGACTAAAACTAATGATGTCTAAGTCATCATTAGTTTTAGTTAACCAGATCGCTGAAAACATTTAACTACTAAAAGTATTTTAGTAGTTAAATGTTTTCAGCGAGTTCGAAACAATTTATTGAATATACTTAATATACATTTCTAGATTTCTAATATAAAAGTATAATTCTTATTTTGTTTAATTAGCGCAACTTTGGTTTAGCGTTGCCTGGTCTATGGAAAATTATCTCTGCTCGGTCGTTATGTTGGTGCGTGCGATCTGCTGTCAACTTCACGCTGCTGCGATTGTCTTTTATTCCACAGAATTGTGTTTCATTGCACATGTTCATCGATTTCTGTTGAATTTAGCGAAAGTATTATAAATAGAACTGTAAAATGGGTGCTATAGCGAGCAGATACCGTGTGTACAACTCGGGACTCACTAGCACCGATATAAAGAACATAGAGAGTGAAGCGAAACGCGAAAATCCCGGAACATTGGATGAGATACATAAAAAGACCAAAGGTATTTTTTACACGCGTTTTAACTGTTACAGCGATTATCCGAAGTGATTACGATCTTGATTAGATGAGTAAAAACGTATCGTAGTCACGCATTCATTCAGAAAACGACGGCAAATGTAATTTTGTGCCGATCAAAAAGTTGGGTTATCTTGTGATGTAATATAGTTAAATTACTGGAATATTAAACATGTCACTGTGTTATAATCTCCATAAATGAATTTTACGTTCCAAAATACCTATTAACTAAGTGTATTAATACATTTTGATAAATATTTTAGGTGTCGCAACGTTTTAAAACATGTACCTTGAAGTGTACTATATGTATTTGTATTATGATAAGAATGTTATCAGCCCCATTTATCGTTCAACCGCTCTGATTTAAATGCATAATGTACTGGACTACAAATTGGAACAACAAGAAAACATAAACAATTATTATAAGCCAAAACAATGTATTTTATAGGCATAAAATTATGATATTAATTATCATTATACAATAATAATACATTAAGAACATCATAGTTTGTAAATTAGGGGTGCTCTGACAATACAAGCTATAAATATTATTGTAAATAATTATATATGGTATAGAGAATAATTTAATCAAATCATCTCTTTACTGGACACTGGACATAGGCCTTAGTTTGCTCCATAATAGCCCATCTCACACATCCAATCCAAAACATAAATGATAAAAAAATATTATGAATAAATTGTACTTTTACAAGAACTCAATTTTAATTGTTGCTGTGGTCACCTGTGACTGTAAACATTGTGTTCTATTGTGACTATTGTACATAATCTACTATGTTTAAATAGCTACCTATATATAGGTGCCGTATATACATGATCAATGTATAGACAGCATGATGTGTACCTATTATGATTATTAATTGGTTTGGTAATTAATTTGTCCTGATGTTTGCTTTTATGAAGTTTTCCATTCTATTTTATTTTACAAAATCATTGCTAATATTGTGAAAGTATAATCATGAATCGTGAGTGCACAAGAATACAAGGCTGTTTTCCTATTTCACTATATTTAAACAATTAAAATAATCAGGTTAATAATATGCTACCAGTATAAAAGCAATTATTTAATAAATATGCACTGAAATTATGTGTTCATTATTTTGTACAACAGCTGAATAATTTTTAATAACAGGTTTAGCAAACAAAAGATAACTTATAGTATCATGTCTTGTTTTTCATCTTTTGTAATTGGACGTAGTTATGCAAAAAAGATCCAACCCACAAAACACTTTGTTTTTAGGTATTTTATTTTATTTATAAGCTTCACCAACAATTGATTACACTGTTACAAGATGTGATACATAGGTATAGTTATAAATGGTATTAAAATATATATATACATATATATATTAACATATATATATATATATATATATATATATATATATATATATATTAATACCATTTATAACTATACCTAAAAACAAAGTGTTTTGTGGATTGGATCCTTTTTGCATAACTACGTCCAATTGGACTTTATTTGTACAACTAGCGACCCGCCCCGGTTTCGCACGGATAGTACAACCTTAACAAATTATACACCTAAACCTTCCTCATGAATCACACTGTCTATTTGTGAACACCACATGCAAATCCATTCAGTAGTTTTAAAGTTTATCGCAAACTAACAGACAAACAGACAGATGTGGTGGGGGATTTAGTTTTATAATATGTAGTGATAGTGATAGATAGCTTATAATATCATCTCTTATATTTCACCTTTTGTATTTGGACTCGTATTTCTGCAATAATGTATGTAGTTGCAGTTTTAACAGCATTTTGGAGTGAGTATTGACTATAATATTTATGATCATCAGGTAATTAGGGAGGATAAATTTATTAGATTTCCTATAAAAATGTGTGAGGTGTGTGGCGGGTTCCTCTCTGCCCAATTATTTTATAATAATGGATAAAGAAGCAGTAACCTAATAGAAATGAGATGAGATAATTTGATAAAATGCCCTTTTTTTTGTATATTGCTAAATGACAAACAAGTACGTATACAACTTGTCTAATGATGTGGTTGCTGTAACCTACTAACTGCTTGTAATAACTGAGCTATCTCTTCACACATTCCTGTCCATAAGAAAAAGCAAATAAAGGTGGAATGCAATGAAACTGGCATTCTAGATAGGTATTTGAGTGACTGGGACTCTTACTGGTAACCAGTGATGGTAAATGTAAGAGAGTGTGACAAGATTTCTACTGTAAAAGGGTGTGGGGCGCTTTTCC
This sequence comes from Catocala sponsa, assembly GCA_963564715.1. NCBI lineage: Eukaryota > Metazoa > Arthropoda > Insecta > Lepidoptera > Erebidae > Catocala > Catocala sponsa. The sequence continues at coordinate 13,596,591 of OY751352.1, forward strand.
AGTCATAAAGATTATAAAATATCTATTTTCTTTTACAGATGTATTGCCAGTTAATTTTGAAGGTGGTAAGCTGATGGTAAACAGGGGACTCTCCAACCATTTCCAGGTATGTATTTAGTGTTGGATAGCCCGTTTATTGGGGAAGGCTATAGGCTCCTACTGGTCGTAGCGTGATGTTATATACATCAGGCTACGACCAATAGAAGCGAAGCATCAATGAAAAATGTTGCAAAAACGGGCCAAATTCTGTTATGTGTTAATATTTGTTGTGCATGCTTGACAGGTCCAGTAGTTAGGACTAACTAACTTAAATTAGACTGGTTGACGCGCGCTATACGACTCATTACGTTAATAGGTATTTATCACTATAGAAATTCAAAGAAGTTGAAATGCATAATATTAAATGTGCAATATTTATTATGTATATAGCTCATAATATCGTTTTAGGGTATCCTGTTAAGATTTTGTAAAGGTGTTTAAATTAGCTAGAACCTTAGAAATGTAAATTATATAGGTATTATGTAATTTTAATTACAATTACAGCACTGATAAGTGTGCAATCCACTTTTAGTTGCATCATCAAACATCTGCATCTGCCATTCAATAGTCCAGAATAAATTATTTTAATTTTAAATAAAAATAAATATAACTTATGTCACATAAGTTTACTCTAAATCTTTGTGTGTGGGCATCCATCCATCCATATTATGCAACACAACATGTACATGATTATATTATATAATTATTAACATGTTGATGTTTATCAATCAAAATCTCTGTAACAACAGTTTGCAGTTGCCACTATTTCTTGTTTATTTAGTAAATGGTACTTTGATGGTATGTCGAGGTGCGAAATCAGTAGGTATTTAGGACCTCAGTTCAGTTCATTCAGTGAAACATTACTATAATGGCCTTTGAACTCATTTTCGTCTCGTACAAGGCCCAAATATATACAAAGATTGTTTGCAAATAAGTCTAAATCATTTATTCATTCAGGTCACAAAGTAATATTTATGAACATCAAAGGTTATACATATGTATTTAGTATCTATATGTTTAAGTTTATATTGCTTTTTCTTTTTAAATGTGTTGGGTCCTTTTAACTTATGCTTTCACGTTTTGTAAACTTTTGTCTTCTTTGTGTACATTTATGCTAAAAATTGTAATACAATTGTCAGGGCCCAGCTGAAAACCAGTGCTGTGCATCATGTGTGCAGCAAATACTGAGCCAATACTGAGTCCTTTGTTATGCATGTACCTATGCCAGTTTATATTTATTGTGTATGTGTAACTGTGTAAATTTTGTCTTAATTCTATAAATATGTAAGTTTTGTATATGTGTAACGAAAATAAATGGTTTAAATGGTTTATTGAGTTTACTAAATTTACATTTAAGTATGTTAGTTGCTAGGTATAGGCAAAAGGTTAAGCTCATGACAAGATACCTGCAAGAAAATCACTGCCATTCTATTTATAACTGTGTTATTAATTTCCTGGTATCAAGATAGTCTCAATGTGTTCATTACAATGGTGTTTATTTTATTAGATATTTTTTGTAAGTATATATTTTTTTAAGATTATTTAATTGAGATATATGAAATATGATAAAGATTATCACTTTATAAATTATCTTTTCTACCATAATTTGTTAGATACTATGTTGTGCATTTATCAGTTTACCTTAAGCCCTAAATACAGTAAAAGGAATATGATCAACATTCATATCAGCTATTTAATAGGTTTTTATTTCCCTATTCTTTGTTTTTAATAAGTCAAGCATGATTTTGCTTATCACGACATTTTATTCTACCAGCTGTTGTTTCCATGTCTGATCCGATTTAACTTGACTTTAAATATGTAAGCAATCAATCAACTGAATAAATCATCTTAATAATAAATTAGACATTTATCATACTGGTCAAAACCACAAAGTGAAAGTCTCTAAACAAGTGAAGGGATGGGATACATTACTCAAATTATCTTAAAGCGCTTGTGACTGATCCAGTATCAGGGTATGATATATTATACACTAAGAGTGCAAAAATACTAGGTGTTAGTTGAGCATAACACTCAGCCTTTTACTTTTGACGCACAGATGCTACAGAGATTTCATAAAAAAAGTTCAGTTAAGCCAGTGTGTTGACTGATATTTGTTTGATCCATAGTATTAATAGGTATGCTTTAGAGAGTTCTTTTTGCCCGCAATCCTAATGTTCTTAAATATTGTTAGTTTAACAGCATAGAGATTTTCTGTAGCATCACACAAGTCTTTAATTCTACAAGGCTCACTCACTTTTTATGTTTCTAAAATCTTTTAGTTTCAAAGCAAATAGATTTTCCTTAGCGTGACACGATTCCTTCAAAAGTAAATTAATAAAAAACAACTTTACTTTCATTCCAGATGTCTCACACACTAACAATGAGTTCAGCTCAGAACGGCTACAAGCTAGGCGCGACGTACATTGGCACGAAGCAGATATCCCCCACGGAGGCGTTCCCAGTCATCCTGGGGGATGTTGATCCCGCGGGGAATGTTAATTTCAGTCTGATACACCAGCTCACGCCGGAGATCAGGCTCAAGGGAGCTGCGCAGGTAAAGTACTGTTATGAAGGTTTACTTAATATCGACTACTGTGGGGCCATAAAAACTATAGCTAAAGACGCTTGCAACACCAAGCATATCTATCAGTTGCAATGTTACCAAGCCTAAAAATAAGTCTATGCTGCCAGCACAAAAGAACATAAATTACTAATACTCTGACCATAGCACAATGTCTTCTAACTTAGAAACACTGTTCACTGACAAAGCTTTAATTCTTACCATACTCAGATCGCACTTTAAAGTGTTCACATTAAGAAGAGTGAGCTCACACATTAGATACAGAGCAATTGTGTATAATTTTCAATATGAGTGTGAAAATACTATAATTATTTAGAATCGAGGGTTTATGTTGGCAATGTGAGTATTGCATATTTAAATATGTGCATCAATAATTTAAATGTTTTCTCACTGCTATACAACACCGATAGAATTACTACATAACTGTATCTATTAAGTTTTAAACAATTTTTTTATTTTGTTTGTCAAAGTGGCCACACTCCGCCAGATGGTAAGCGATCATGTGGTCCAAGAGCAGTGTCCTCCACACCATCCTCATAGCAGCTGAGGCGATGTTGAGGTCCTTACTTTGACGGCCTGAGTAGGTGCTTTTTCAAGTCCTGCTTAAAGGACCTAGAATTGAAGGCAATAATTGCATGATATAAGTCTATATTTCTCGTTTAACAAATAGCAGCCAGAGAAAGGCCAGGTCAAGAGTACTCTGTACATTTGAGGTAATAAAGTAAAATTCCAATGCCAGACCATAGTAAATGAGAATCCATTCGTTATCCTTGTCTCTCTCTAGGAACGAGACACGAATCTCATGAGTTATACATTTTCCATAATTTTATACATTTTCCATAATACATCTTCTCATGTTCCAGGTCCAAGAGTGCAAGCTGACAGCCACCCAAGGCACCATGGAGTACAAGGGGTCAGATTACACGCTCGCGCTGGCCGTGGGCAAGCCCGACTTTAACGAGAAGTCCGCCGTCTTCGTTGGACATTACTTACAGGTACAAGTGAACAACAACTGCCTACGTGGCGCAGTGGAAGTGAATGCGACTGCTATGCCTGAGGTCTCTGTTGATTCCGGGTCGGGCCAACAAAAAGTTATTGGGGTTTTCTGTTATCACAATAACAAGTATTCAAGTTGGCGGTGTTAGCCACCCCCGTGCCTTAGAAAGCACGTAAAGCCGTTGGACCTGCGCCTGATCTCTCTCCGGTCGTGTCGGATTACCGTCCCATCGGATCATGAGGATAAGGAACAGAGAGTGAACTTGTGTTTGTGCACATGCGTGTACACTATAATATCTCCTGTGCAGGCTAGTCTCCGTTAAAAAGTACTGATCCCGAGAGATGGCAAAATGTAGAAACTGTGGGCAAAATCTAATGTGGAATAAGAACCTGAAGTGGTAGAAAGACTTACCCCTTCGGGGATATGAGGTATTTCTGTATGTGTATATAACAGGTTTGTATTATTATCTTTGCAGTCGGTGACAAAGAGGCTGGCTTTAGGCACAGAGCTGGTCTACCAGTCGGGAGCCAGAGTCATGGGTGGAGAGATCGCTATCACCTCTGCCTCAGCCAGATATACCATGGACGGTAAGATTCTAATCATACCTTACGAGCAACCTACGCCTTGCTTGGGTAGGTATTATTGTAGGATACTAGATACAAGAGAAATAAATAAATACAAATGAATGGTATAAGCTGTAGTCGAATAGGAAGATTGTCATAATATTGTCTTCTGTTTACGCGAATGTTATTCATTGAATTGGCTGCTGGAAAGCAACCGAAACGTCGGGGAAAGTGTAAACATAAATATAAATAGTATAATAGTATAGTAATAGTTTTAATAGTTTCAATAATTTAATTAGCTTAAAAATTAGTAAAGTTTAATAGTATAACAGTTTTCAACATTTTGTAATAAAGTGTCAAATAAAGAACGCGATAAAATCCGTATATAGTAGTTTAATTTTAAAGACATATTTACGCACTAATCTTATTCCGTTCAGTACCCAGATTTTACCCTAAAAGTCGAACAAATCAGCGTTCGTGTGCCCAGAACTCGCATCCGAGTCGTGTGATGAGTGATTATAACTGGGATGCAGGTGCTAGGCATGGCGGTCAACAATAGCTACGTATAGACACGACTCGGATGCGAGTTTTAGGCACACAAACGATTTCATGTTATATCTCATAGGGTACTCTATGAGTCGAACAAAAAATCGTTCGTGCCGGGCACTGAATAGGTTAAAGTGTGAAAAGTCAGCAAATAAAAAGCCTAAAATGTGTTTGTTAAATGTTTTCAGACTCGGAGGTGTCAGCGACGCTGAGCTCGGCCAACTTCCACCTGTGCTACTTCAAACAGTGCAGTGAACAGTTACAGGTGCATATGTGTAAAATAAATATATTATTTTTAATAAGATTATTAGCAATTTGGGTTACAAATGATTAGTATTCTTTTCAATCTTTTTCAGTTAAGCTAATATAATATTATAATAGGTGTGACCACGGAACAGAAAATACGATGAAAATTGTAAGTTTACAGGGCACCTAGCACCGCTAATGAGTACTGCAGTACGCATTTGCTGATCTCGCGCACTCATTGCGCGCAGTCGCCATCGCGATTACGTCAACTTAACATATAATTTAAAATGCAATATCAGATTGCAAAAACCGTAGCCTAGAGTAGAAATCTAACCCATGGAGGTGTATCATACTACCGACAAATAAGATTATCGTATTTAATTAACAAAATTGAATAATTTGCGTTCTGGACAAAGGCCAAGTTAAGAGCACCTTAAACCTGAGAGCGTGTATGAGATGTGATGAAAGTGAATGAAGCCAGAGAAGTGTGTCAGGATCGTAGCAGATTGAAATCCGTAGTCTCTGCATACCCCTCTGGGAAAAAGGCGTGAATCTATGTATGTATTATTTTAGGCATTAGCAACCTCGATTTTTGTGGCAATACAATTTATAAAGAACAAGTGTGTTAATAAAACAAATCCTAATGCATTATTTCCTGTTGCAGATTGTCGCAGAAATGGACACCTCCTTTAGAGGGATGGAGTCTACAGGCACCGTAGGCTACCAAGTCAACATACCCAAAGCAGATCTAGTCTTTAGAGGTAAGTTTTTTATTGTTATATTTTCAACAAAGTTATCGACAATTTCTAGAAATTCAGGCAGTTCCCATTAAGGCGATGGTGTTTAAACCTAAATAAACATAAATTTAAATTTAAACTGGCAATACCTTTATTCCTTCATAACTAGTAAAATGCACAGTTCCTGATGTCTAGACACAATGTTTATCCATTGTCTTGATATCATTTTAGAAATGTATTGTTTTTAGCTATAATTAATTTCATTATATTATTTTTAATTGTAAGCAAATATTAACATTGTATTCTTTATTTCCAGGCATGGTAGACTCAAATTGGAACATTGGAGCAGTTCTTGAAAAGAAACTGCAGCCCCTACCATTCACATTTGCTCTATCAGGCATGGCCAACCAGGCTAAACAACAGTTTAAGTTTGGCTGCGGCCTCATCATCGGCTAGTCACCCCCAGGGGGTTGTGGAGACTGTATGTGATGTGCTCAAGCTAGTGTGTCTAAAAAAGTGACATCTGTATTAAAACGTGAATGCTAAATGGAATATAAGTGTTGCCATAACAAAAAAATAATCATACTATCCATAGCCATGTGTGGTGGTTTATTCTTGTGATCGGTTTCCAGTGAATCATGGCTTTAGATTGTTCATTCGAGCGGTATGTAGTCACAGGAGTCGAATATAATCGTAACTCGAGACACGAAGTTTTAGTAGTGAACTAAAGAAACTACAGCCCAAATGTGTGTTATATAATATCAGCACTGTTTATTAACTGTCCCACTGCTGGACTTGGGCCTCCTCTCAGAATGAGAGGTCCAAAACTATTTATTACCACAATACAATAAATATGAGAAGATCCTTGAAAAAGCCAATTCTAGAAATAGAACTCACATGAGAAGAATGGGATGGAAACTCAAGGCCGCTTTTCAATCACTTATTGTTAACATTATTTTATAATTGTATACAATTATATATATTTATACTTAATTATATTATAAATAATACCATCCATGTTTATTTTCTTTTTCTTTTACAATATGATAATAAAGTCTTTCAAAACATGTATGGTGAAGTCGGCAAAATCGTTTTTTGCCAACCAGAAATCATTGCATCTTTAGTTACAATATTATTCGATTCCTGAATTCGTACGATGAAATACGTTTAATGGTATTCTAAAAATAAGAAAACATATTTATGGAAAGCATTCAAATATTACATAAGCACAATTTTAATTTATTATTGATTCTCTTGAATAACATTTGGGACTATTCCTAATTACTTTTGTTATAAACAAAAATAAATAAATATTCGATTCGGTTATGTAATACTTCAATGCCTCTTAAGTTTCCAATATTAAGATGATAATTAAAATACTTCAAGTACCTCATCAAGTCCTTAGGCAAATTAGGTAACTACACACTCAACTACTGATAAGATTATGAGCCAGATCCGGAGTTTCATAAGGTTCCACAAAATGATTTCTGCCTCAACTTAAGCATCAAACGTAAATAACGCATTTGTGGTATAACCACTGCAACAAAATTTATTTTATACAATTAAATCGGAAATTGTAGATGCATTTTACATGTATTTGTCCTAATTTTTGCGACCTGGCATAAATGGAAGATGCATTCAGTTTCATTGTGATTGTTTTGTCTAGTAGTACCTAGCCAGAATGCTTGCTTATATAAGGCCAAAATGTAGCAGACAGTCTAACACTGGGGATATACCTATAGGTGTAAAGTTATTTTGTGTGTAGCTTGAATAGTTATATTATAAATGTATCTTGCGTATGTTACAATTTGAAGTTCGACAAAGTTGGATATTCGACTTGCTAGCTTGAATACATCATAATGTAATTTTAATTTTAGTCGGAATATATATATATATATATATATATATATATATATATATATATATATATATATATATATATATATATATATATATATATATACAGTTCTCTTCTACTTCTTCTTCTTCTCGTGTGTGTGTGATAAATGAATGTATTTTTCTCTCTTGTGACATAAAGTATACGAAAGTGTCGAAGAATTTTAGCATACTGTTATTAATGTGCAGGCCTAGCTTCAGTCGTAAAATTTTGTAATATAATTCCCAGCTAAATGATAACTCAAAAACCTAGCAAAGGTCAGCTATTTTGTAACAGACTACTGTCAGAACTTCTAAAATTACTACTGTCATTGGACGAATATTTTACTCTCGTAATGGACAATATTTTTTTGACTCTGTGCTAACTCTAATATGTATTATAAAAATCATTGTATATATGAAAGTCCAAAACTTAGATTAAAGAATTTAATAGATGATTCCTAAATAAATTAATGAATATAATATCACAATAGCGTGAATGTATTGTATATCTAACCGGACACTCGTTGTATTGAACCAGACCTATTACTTTTTTGTACGTTTTACGTATATTATTTTGTTATTGTGAACGCTATACTGTTTTGCTGACGCACCAGAAACGCATTTATGACATCCACTCACTTTGAAATATATTTAAATAGCTTTCATGCTAGTTCCTATACTATCAGTGAAATAATGGATATAAAGAAAGAACACCAGTATCGGAACAACTATTTGTTCATCACTGTTGGCGCCATTACGCCGCCAATGATATCCACGGGGACTGCGAGGGGTGCGGGGAGGACGATCATCGGTTCAACGAACTAGCTTCCCTACCGCGACCACTCGCTCGCCAATAGTCCGCTCCACAAGAGCAATCCAAATTTGTATTTAAAACTATTTTTCTAATTTAATTTACAAATGAGTGAGTCGCCTATATTATTTTATGTTCTACACCAAACAAGTCGCGACCGTGACAGGACTAAAATTATGTTATTCCCTGTGGTGATCGAAACCATTACAGTCTACGGACTGGTAATGGCGAGGCGACTATTTTAATCATTGCGCCAGCCTTGCAGGCGCTAAAACACTAATATATTTTATTTTTCATGTTGCAAATGTCATACCTAATTGTATAAAATAACTATGCCTATACATAAATGTATCTTAAATATGTTTTAAAGTGAGTAAGCTTATGTGACACCCTATACCATAACCAATATCCATCCCCATACTCCACGCCCTCTATAGGGTTGCCAACATAAGCTAATGTGTCGAAAAATCGCTGCCATTGCTAAAGCCTTAGACTGGGCGCTCATTTACAACAAATTCGTCGTAATTTTACAATTATTTTTTTTGTTATATATTTCTGTGTATTAAAGCAGCCGACCAAATAGATTATGTTTGATCTGAACGAAGGACATTTTGTGGTAAGTGCGCGCCGGTTCTTATTGTATGAGTGTAGATAGATTATGGCATACTGTACAATGTACATAGCGCCTGTTGTTAAAATGTTTATTTTTATTAGAGTTATGTTAATAAACCAATTTGCTGTTTTATTTATTAATAGTCTATCCTAATAAACGCAGGAATGAACCCCTAAGCCCTTTGACATCCTGCAATTAAAGAAGCCAGTATCGAAACAACGCAGCAACGCTAGTGTTATTCTTAACTACCGTCAGCCTGCGATTTCGCTTGCATTGCATTATCCTCGGGACGCATACTAAGATAAAAACTATCCCATGTAATAATCCAGGGTATGCTCTGTCTGTGTGCTAAGGTTCATGCAAATCTGCTTAACGGCGTACGCATGACTTAGTATAACAAATTATATTTTACCCGCGGCTTCTTTCGGCGTGAATGTACCTAGATTAGATTAGGTTAATAACACTAGCGATACCGCTTCGACAAGCACTTCAGCCGTCTCGCTCCGAGGCACTGTCCGCTCTTGGTCGGGCTCAGTGTCGGTTGCCGGCGTGGGTTGTCTGGTCGATGGCGCCGGTGCAGTCACGGAGTCCACCCACCGGTGTGTGGGTGGACTCCTTGACCGGCCAGTGTAGGACTCTCTTGCGGAAACCGCAGAGAGTCTGGGTTAGGCATACGTGGATGGTCTGCGCTGTGGCCGGAACTCACCCGTGGGACTTGGAAGCGGTGATCGCCGAGGAGACGTGTATTCCTCCCGGAGGTCTTGACTGACACACGGAACCGAGACTGCCAGAGAGCGTATTTTTAAAATGGAAGGCGGGGCTAGAGGTGTCCTAAGCCGGATTCAGAACCGTTGAGGCCCTCCAGCCAATGTTGGAACGGTGGGCAGGGCGGCAGCATGGGACCCTTTCCTTCCGACTAGTGCAGGTATTGATAGGACGCGGTTGCTTTGGCAAGTACCTACTTACTTGTACACGGTCGCTAGGGGGGAACCGAGTCCCATCTGCCACCACTGCCAGTGTATTGACACGGCGCAGCACACGCTCGAGGCATGTCCTGCCCGGGCGATGCAGCGCCGTGAACTCATCGACGTTGTGGGTGTCGACCTCTAGCTGCCGGCCGTGATCAAAGCCATGGTCGACAGCAAAAGGAACTGGATAGCGGTCACATCCTTCTGCGAGGACGTTATCTCGGAGGCGGCGGAACGGATCTGTGAGGAAAGTATCCTTGCGGATCCGAACCGCAATCGAGTGTGCTTTACTACACCAAACTGCCATAGACAGATATAAAAGAAGGTTGGACAAAGGTCCGATCGAGTTGGTGAAAAACCATCTTAAGAAATAGCAAAGAATATTCAAGTCTCGAGAATTGAAACAATATTTTATTTATTTAATTTAAACTTTATGCATAAAACATCGGCGGACTTAATGCCAGGGGCATTCTCTACCAGCCAACCGTAGGGTGATGCAGAGATAAAATGAGGTAGGTGCATACAGTAGCATGGAACATACTTGTACATAATATATACATACCTAATCTAAATCCTTACTAATATTATAAATGCGAAAGTAACTCTGTCTGTCTGTTACCTTTTCACGCTCAAACCGCTAAACCGGTTTTGATGAAATTTAGAATGGAGATACCCTGAGAACCTGGGAAGGACATAGGCTATATAACATCACGCTACGGCTAACGGGAGCGGCGCAGTAACCACAAATACCACTGATGCGGGTGAGACCGCGGGCACAGCTAGTAAAATATATAGGTACTCATTTATATAGTTATATGTATTCATATAGATACAGGCATACATATATGCCTACGTATTATATTAATGATGAGAAGAATCTGATAAACTGTCGAGGAGGAGAGCACGTACTTTTACCTTGAAAGTGTATCGTTTTGTGGACATCCTGACTTCAAGAGGGAGCGCATTCCACAGTATAACAGACAAAGAAAGAAGAATGAAGGAAACCAGAAGTATGAGAAGGACAAAGTAAGAGGAGGTTATTGGAAGAACGAAGATTTCTGTCATGATTAGAACATAGGTAGGTATAGGAAAAGGCAGGTTAAATAAGTAGGTAGGGCACGCCGCGATAGCGGCGGTAAGACCTATAATGGAGGAGTGGCTGTAGAGGCATTTTGGCGCCCTCGCCTTCCGGACGACGCAGGTGCTCCCGGAGCCAATCTACTTTCTAAAAAAAAAATTGTAACTGATCATGTTAGATACCTTGTTTTATTCTTCTTTACTTGCATGTTGATGAGCTCCCCAAAGCACATTAACTGCAAAGGACTCAAATGGTATTGTAGCAGATCAAGAATCTTTCGTTTTCGTCGATTTGTAAGGTATGCTTGGGCCAGACTATATACACCCTGATACATGGGAAGATCAGCGCCTTTTTATTTCGCCTTAAAATAAGGCAGCAGCCGTTTTAGAAACTGTAATTGATTGAAAATATATTCAAGACTAGCTGTTACCTGCGGCTTCGTCCGCGTAGATTTTAACAAAAAGGGTTTGTCTCCGCGGAATCCTGTTGTTTTTTTAAATCAAAGTAGCCTATGTTACTCCTTATAACATCAGCTATCTGCCAGTGACAGTCCCGTCAAAATCGGTTCAGCCGTTTCGGAGATTAGCCGGAACAAACAGACAGACAAACATTTTAAAAATAGATGATTTAGTATAGGTACCTTATATACTTTCATATGCATTAGATAAAAAGCTGTTATTTTGACATTACAAACAGACACTTCAATTTTATTTATTTGTATAGATAGTCGGTAACGAGTTGTATGCTGAATTCACTGCTAGTAAAAACATATGTCACGGAGGGGCCTTCTCTCTTCTCAGGATGGTAATAATTCAGCGCAAGCATTACATTTATCGGAGTGCAAGGCGGGCCTTGTAAAATAATAATCGAACTGTAGTAGTAAGTAATTTCAGTGAAATCGTGTAAAGGTCGTCACCGTCCGAAATTTAGCCTTCCCTTTAACGCAGTCTATGACACAAGTCATCTTCTGAAGATGCTGTTCTGCTTCTTATGTTGGTATAGTTCACAGAGGATAGAAAAAACGTTCGGCGCATCTAGAAACGAAAGTACCTAAATAATAATATTCGTGCTAAGCGACGGCGCTAACACAACTATCACAATAAAAATTAATAGGTACTTGTATGTATAGCCATATGTAGAAGTCAGACATGATGGGTTTGTATAAAACATGACCAACTTGGCATCTCTAGGAGGAAGCTGGAGTAATTTGGTTGCATCCTATTTAGTGTTACAGCTCACCGAATTACTCTAGCTTCTAATTGTACAATTAGGGATTAATAAAAGACATATATAGTTTAAAAATAACGTAAGTTTATTACATGTAATGAAATAAAAATATAATAATATAAACTTTTATTCTGTTACATGTATAAATGATTCCTTGTCGTGGGCGAGTAGCCCATATTTTGGTAATATATTCAACCTCGATTATAATTATATCCATATACCGAACAATCGTGACGCGTTACCGTAATATTGTCTAACGTTAAAAAAATTAAAAATCAATGATTTAAAAAGTTATCACGCGTCACGTTTGTTATTTCGACAAAAGTTTTTAAATGTATCTGTCAAATTTTGGCGCCTTTTAATGTCGTTTTCTGGCCAATGTTACATATTTAGATATTACAACGTTGAAAAGACTTTGAACATTTAAAAACCTCTGTAAACTCTTCATAAGTATTATAAGCTACACAAAGACACCACAGCGACTTTATATCTAACTGTATGATTCATACCAATAAAAGCTGGGTGGACTAATAAAAATCCAGAAAATCCTGTCAACCCAACTTTAAGAGAAATAAAACTAAAAATTGTAACTTGTTATTTACTTATTACCAAAAATATAATATATTATTATGGCTGAGTTTTCAAAGATACGATAAATGTCTATCATTATTAATAAATCTTCGTGTTGTTTTAACTCTATATTATTTATAGCCTAAGACTTATGAATAAGACGATTGCAACACTTACAGTTCGCAATGTGTCTAATATTAGAGATCTGTATATTGATTTTATTTTTTGAAATGTTCTTTTTGTTCTAACACGGCAGAAATTCAGTGATATGTATGCTAAAGGCAAATTATTGGAGGCAAAAACCAAAATAATTTTTCTAATTGGCAATGTCAGTCGTGTTAAACTCAGGTCAATCAAATAAAACTCACACATTCATATAGAATTATTCAAACGTAGGTACAAATTATTTTTTATTTCACACAAATAAACAACTTTGTAGTTCGACTGATGGCCAACTATTCTAAAATTAATTCAGTTGATACTAAGCAAAAAGAACATCACAAAATATGCTAAAACACCAACATTTGGCAGGATCAGCTCTTCTCATTGATTTAAAAAGCCAAGTGCAAGTTGTTTAAAAAAACGATATTTAGCTTAATTTTCTTTACCATTCCATCACGTCATAATGTAAAATCTGTACTTGTAAATCTGATTTAAGTACTATTTAATGATAGGACCTCACAAAGCCAACGGTATCAGTATCTGGCAATTTATGTCCTTGATGAGAAATAAGAGAAAAGCGAGAAGAACTCGTAACAATACAAATGGCATTCAAACTGCATTTGATACTGGTTTCCCATTAATTTAAACGTGGTTTATGGTAATACAGGAACAAATTAAATGTCCTCTCATAAATATCAAGTGGTGGGAGAGTCTTCTGTATATTGTTTTTTGTTTTTATAACAAACGTTTTAGCTTTTAAGGGCTAGCAAAATCTCGAGACTACTTACATAATCTGAAAGACCAATACACGTTGCTATGTCCGGTCAAACCCTTAAATCCTGAACTAAAATTTTGACTTGAGCCATTTCTATACTGCGCAGCTTTCGTTATAATTGTTCAACTTGGTTCATCACACATAAAAAACAATATACCTAACTAAAGGAGTAACCAGCTTTTATAACCAGAAGTTGCTAGCACAAAAGCCAATTGGAATAAGCTCGAATGACTTTTCTAAATAACTCGCACTATGACGTAGTGTACAAACAAAATGCTATTTATTTGGTGAAAGCGTACACTGCCCATAAACAAACAACTTTTTAACACCGCCATGCTATTGTCTATGTACCATTATTCAGCAAAAGTTATTTCAAACGAATATTTTTGCGTGCTTGCATTAAAAAAATATCTATATATAAATGGGAAATAATGCCCAGTTTAATCCATCAAAGATTATCGATACAAGACAAATTAATTTCATAGCATTTGTAAATATAAATGTTGGTAATATTAGCTTAAAATAACGAATAAAATCAAAACCAAATATAAGAAAATACCCGGCGGTGTTCAAAGCATAAAAATAATGATTGTGCTAGAAAAAAAATAGCAACAATTATATCTAAAAGCGACAAGCAGCAATTAGACTAAGTACAGTTTTTTATTTTTTAATATTTATATTCTCAACCTCTTTCCGACGAATTGACATTATATTTTATTAATTTTTCACTCACAATAAAACGAAGGGAAGAAATGAAAATCACAGTTATGTTACGAATAACGAGCCAATTTCTTTCAACGGGTAACATTGGCTAGATCATAGACAATCTATGTTAGTGTTGCCATCAATGAAAGTAGGTTGGGCAGAAACAGCCCGGACAATAATTGTCGATTTTCATAGATGTGGTACAGAGTGCATAGAACTGTAAAAGAGCGTTTAATGCATAAGGATTAAGGGTGAAAACATGCACAAAACTATAGAAACGACAATATGGAAATAAAAGGATCAGTTGTATGAGTTAGCTGCTCATATGAAACATTTATACTCAGTCTACAATTCCATTCACACTGTTCATGGCAGCGGAAGCCACTGCGTTAATTTACCCCTCAAGATCAAATGATCGTATCAGAAACTTTGATAAACAAAGAAAATTCATTATTACGACTCCTATGATCCGAAAGAAACTTAATTTCATTCTTTGCATTTTATGCCTTTTGAGTTTCAAGGAGCCAAAGCTCCTATATACGTCGACGATGTAAATATCATAATAATAAAAAAAGCAATCAATGAATCTGCCCAACCGTTTCGCCATGTCAGAGGGAGATCGACTACACAATGACACATCTCGTTTCGAATACAACTAAATTCATAAAAATTAAAAAAATTAAATACCTATGAGATATAGTGATGACTTTAGTCCGATGTCACGGGCTCATTGTAAGTTGGATTTATACTATGGGACTGATAGGCTATTTACAAAATGCTATCTCGCTCACTCACACTATGTGTGTTGCCAGTCGATAAAATTCTCAAAATTAAAAAGGTTAATGTTTGTCTATGATATTTTCGAAGTTATTTTTTAAGAATATAGCGTACGTTTTTAAAGTTAGGTAATATCTAATTAAATGTTCATTACATTTATATAAGTGATGATTTGTTACATTAAAATGTTACAATTAATTAAAAATATGTTACATACGATGTAATTTTAAATGCGAGTGTGGTTAATTATTATTAAATTGTAACAAGCCTTGTTTAAAATGGTATTCGTATTATTACATTCTTAAAATATAAACATTTGTTTTTGATATTGCACAAGTCTATTTTATATTGTAACATTGCCATGTAACAAGTCATCACGCCTACGCAAAAGTGAGACTGACCGAAACATGGTTACTAAATCACTGCATTTTAAATAGCTTATAGCCGAAAAAAGAAAAGACATATTTTACAAAGAAAATTAGTACAACTCTATGGTTATTTACTGTTGAGATTAGCACAACGCCATCTTGATTTTTACTTCAAAGTAATAAGCACAAGAATAATTTCTAATTTGAAATATTTTTTCTGCGGAATTTTTTGTTCTTTTTATACAAAAAGAACAAAAAAATACATATTCTAGATCAGTCATCAAAATATTTAGAGGGTACCAGCTCTTCATATCATCTGTCATACATATTATGACGAAATGACCAAAGCCTTTACATACTTCCCAAGAAAGGAAGAAGAGAAAAGAAAGTCCAATACTTTATAATAAATTACATTTCAGCAACAGCTTAAACCATCTACACACTTGTTGACCATTTAGTCTGGTTATGACGAGTCTGTTTAAAATGTATAAGTAGTATCACTCTCTGGCGACTATAGGCTGTCGCCATAGTCCGTGTGTAGGTGGCCTTACTATTAGATAATCAGGAGTAAACTTTTTCTGAATTCAAGTCAGTCAAATTCCGGTCAGTCTACACCTCACCTTAGACGCAACTAGGGCAAGACTAAACCGTAATAAGGGATATTCTATATCTCCCAATAAACGTCATAACAGCATTAAATTTTGAGAAAATCCTAGGATTAGGAGGCTCCTTCTAAACTTTCGCATCGATCCCTAGTTACGTCTACCCTCCCATCCTTTTCCAAGCCTACCCACCTATCGTTTTACCGTATTTTGTGAACACTTTTTTCTCTAACATATTGCTGCTAATCTTAAGCGTAAAGACACATCAAAGACAAGCCATAGACAATCCTAATTTAACCATTAAAACTTTCCGACACACCAACGACTAAATTTAAACACATTTACTTTTTTATTACCATCATGCATATTGTTTTCATTATATATATTTAAAGCGTTATATGTTCGCCGCCGTGAAAATATCATCTGAGCAGTATTTTTTTTATTCCTAAATTGGCAATGTTTCTGGTCCATTGAAATAGATATTTAAAACCTTTTTTTTATGACGGGCAGCGAACATCTGTAAGAATACAGATAACTGGCTTCTGTTGTTGTATTGTTATTTTACCTGTGGTCTAATATCGATGGGCAAGTAAACAAAATTCACTGTCATCTAAATATCTGTTTAAATTATTGCTGCAAATAAGACTTACCTATATCGACGATCCAATCACGAATTCTCTTTAATACATTTTTTCACTTGGCAACACTAAAACGTTACCTATTTATTTATTGGCAACACTGAAACCAAAGACACTAGACCACAGACTAAAAATTAAACACACAAGGCAGTGTTGAGTGAGCAAGTGTATATGTGTGGTAACTTATGTTATAACTCCATGTCTTGCGCTTCGTCATCGCTAAATTCACTCATAGAGCTCTCTGTATCGCTATTGTTAGCGTTGCCGTTGGACGGCTTGGAGCCCGACGACGCGGGTGCTGCGCCCCCCATGCCGGTTATCGCGTCTTTTTCTAGAAGAGCTTCTTCTGTTGCAAATCTTCGGACGTAATCTGGAAACGAGAGAGTTGCATTTAAGGACTAAGCAATACAGCAATTTTTCTACATACAGCTATATCTGGAAAGAGAAAAGAGTCCCTATCTATTTAACTAAAACTATATCGCACTCTAAATAAAACAGACACCTATCTGAGTATTTGGGTTCAAACAATTTTAAACTCTGTTGCAATTACTTAACCAAAATATAATAATTGAAATTATAGTTACACAATTAGAGTTCAAATTGCGTTACAGTGTGATATGCAGTAATACTAGAAATACCCAATCAGCTGTTAGTCTCATATTATGTAGTAAAAGTCAACAACAGTACATTGACGGAGTAGCCATTGACAATAAATTAATTTATAACGATTTGGGCATGACCCCAAATAATTTTAATTTTTAGTAACAAGTCATGTTGCGGCTAAAAATACAAGGTTTTTTCTCATTAAGGACCATAAAAGACCTTGCGTCGTGACAAAGGTGTCCCGGTCTATGACGAAAGACCTGGATATCAAAAACGGGACAGCGTATTCTGCGCATGCTCAAATGGATACCCTTGTGCTTGTCCATCTGAACGAAAACATGCGCTGGGAGCCGAATGTATCCATGCAAATTCAACAGCATGCTCCTAAATTGCATTCCACGGGCTGCGCGAAGAGCCTGATCTAACATTAAGTACAAGCGCAATCGGCTGGGATCTAACAAAATAACGATAGTGATATGCGTTTGTTTCGATGTTTAAATCCTAATCCTAACTAATATTATGAAAGCGAAAATGAGTTTGTTTGTTTGTTACCTTTTCACGCCTAAACCACTGAACCGATCATCCTGAAATTTTGCATATATGTTGTCAGGTGTACAGGCTACCTTTCATCCCGAAAAAAATTACTGTTCCCGAGGAAAACAACAGTAACGTTCTTATGATAATAGATGGCGCCACGTGTCTTTCGAATCACGATTGAATTATATTATTACAAGCAAAGTACAAACCAAATTCTACATTAACGCGAGCGAAGTCGCGGGCAATAGCCAGTAATAAATAAACAAAATGTTTGGTAGTGTCATAAAATTAAAAATGTATTCTTTACAGCCGGTCATAGGGCACATAAATTATTTATCTAATATGACCTTGCCTTTCTGTTCCACGCTGTATAAGTTCTATACAAATATGGACAACTCCCATATTAAGAATTTAAATTCCTTTGCAGTATTGAAAAAGGCGCTCGATTGGAATAGTTCAAAACAATTAATTGAAGACAAGCATAATACAGTTATTGAGTATGGCTTGATATACGATGAATGATAGGCATGGAATGTTTATATACCTATGTACCTATATTGAATGGCAGAGTTGCCAATTATTTCATGACATGACGGTACGAATGAGCCGGCTCAATCGGAGGACCGGAGCAGATAACCGGCGTAAGAGTAGAACTCTGTTACTGTGTTTCACCTAGTCTCCCATTCCTTTCATCGTATCGTTGTTTTATTTTATTTTTATTTTATTTTATTTTATTTGGGAAAACAAACAATCGTACATTGTATATTAAATCTAGGTATACAGTATGCTATGGGTAAATGTACAATCCACAGCGTTTCCACATATTACTAACTTATATTAGATACAGTTTTGGTTAAGTAAACAGGTTTTCTAGGGCAATGCGCGATTGTTATCCCTGATCATTGGCATATACATACATATAACGGGACGATAATTCTCTGAGATATACGCTGTCCTTTCCAGAATTGTCTCCCCATACATCCTGGGACCCCAGGGTGTAATAATTAAGATGACGCAAGAAACGTCACTATAAGTGCAATTCTCATAATAAAATATGATATTGGTGCCAACTTAACAAAAATCACAAACATTTTTTTTAGTCCTGTCACTTTTCACGATTTCTGAATACGAAATGTCATTTGAGAGGACTAAACTAAATTTTAGTGATTTTTAGTTAAGCTCAGAGAATTTTGTGACAATAAAATTGGCACCATTGTTTCGCTTACTCAAGCTATATGTTACGCTTGCCACGTTCACTGTATAAAAAGCTGCTCACCTGAAACTTTCTTCTTGTATTCCTCGGGTCTGTGCAGATACATAGCGGCCGCGTCTCCGTTCAGCGGGTCGATAGGGTTAGGATACGTCAGCAGTTGTGGCAGAAACGATTCGAATATGTTCGACAGGTCTGTGGAACAAACAGAGTATTTCTTATTAACTTCTTGGCTAATGCTCGGATATTAAGGTTTAGTCACAATGCGGTTCTTTGTGTCTGGATGCCGGCTATTAAATCGTTAATAGTAATACTGTCTCAGTTGAGTAGCGAAAAATTAATTCGTATTCATTTTCGCTATTCCACTGAGGCAGAGCCACTGTTTTGCAAAAGGTCTTAGATTCGGTTCGGACCGAATCTAAAATCTTTTGAGGCGATTGCTGTACATGAGGTTTAGAGTCCCATTACAGGGCCTGTCAATAATTTTCCGTCAAATAATTCTCAGTAGAAGCACGGATATTGGAACTATGGCAATAGGTACGCCTCTTAATACTTGAGACGTATATATACGTCTCAAGTATTATAACCATTGATAAAATTGTGGGTGTAATACTCGTATATTTTCGTTCAGGGATATTCAGACCTCAGTCTACATAGGTTATACCTCAACAGGTTAAAAACACAAACTAAATGTCACCGCAAGCTTATCTCAACATATCACCGAAAACCACATCCTGCGATCCGTTACCAATCGATTCAGCAATTACGGAGATTAGCGAGTACAAAGGCACAGACAGAAAGGTAATATTATTAAATAGTTATTGTATTTATTTATATTATTAATATAGACTAAAACTGCGGGGTTGGGGCCAAGTTAATAATAAAACACAAACGTTTGACATCGTTGTGGTCAAGTCACAATCAGGCAGACTATTTTGCGGTCGATTTAAATTTCAATATCCAATGCCAGATTTATCAATGAAATGCAAACCTAACTGGAGAAAATTAATATTATTATATAGTAGTTTTATACAGGATTTATATTGTTTTCTTTTTAATTGAATTATACTAATTTAAACACACATAGTACCAGATAATTTACCATTTACGCAGGGTCCAATGGATAAGGTATTTAACCTAAATTAATAGACCCTACTTATCTTAAAATCCGATTTTTGTCCCACGTAATAGACGCCGCGCCTATTGTCGTCTATCACAGTTTTAGGTTTCTAAGATTTTGCAAGAAATTCAAAGACTGGCTAATTGATAAATCCTTTTACTCAATAAAAGATTACTTTGATGGTTGTCAAAAATAAATGTAAATTGTAGTAAAAGCGTAATATATGTGCATGTGTATATAACAATTATTAGTCTAGCAATAATTTACGAATTAAGAATAATTTATGATGTTAATATGTTTTTGATTTTAATTAAGATTTGCATGTCACAGTTTGACAAAATGTATATGGCTCCAATTATATAATATTCCAACTTATGTACCTTCATTTTATGCAAATAAATATATTCCATTCTATTCTATTCTAAGTACAGTTTCTAACTCCGTGTTGCTATTGAGAATTTCGTAACAGAAAAACTCCATAACATTTTACGTGAATCACACCTGAAACCTCATGCAAAGCAGTCACATTCACTACTGTCTTGTTACTAACGTAAATTGCACCCATTTTTATCAGATACAGACTTCTTCTCCCTAGCCTTTATTATTCCCAAGTCACTTGGGGTCAGCTTTCTAGTCTAACCAGATTTGAGTGGATATCAGTTTTTACACGGAGCGACTGCCATCCGAGCTCCGCAACCCGAAGGCTAACGATACGCTAAGGCTAGACCAGTGTCAGGATATTAGAGGGCACTGACTTTCCAATAACGACTGCCATAGGTGTTCATGGCAGCCGAGACCGACGGCTTAACGTGCTCTCTGAGGCACGGGGCAGGCGATAATTGTCAATCAATGCGCACATAATTTCGAAAAGTCATATAACTTCCGAAAGTCAGAGGTGCGCGACGTGGGTTCGAAGTTCGAACCCGAGACCCTCTGCATTGCAGTCTGTTGGTCTCCCCACTGAGCTATCGCTGCTATTGTATCAAATACAGACTCTCCCGTTTTTATTCAAAATAATCCAGGCATAATTGACAACCAGTAACCAGACATATAGTACCAGATAATTTACCATTTACGCAGGGTCCAATAGATAAGGTCTGGACTTGCGAGGTCGCGGTTTCGAATCTAACCCCCTGCATTACCACTCCTAACACAAGCATTCTAGCGTAGCTGGAGGGGTTATCAAGAGTTATAGTGACCGTCACGTAAAAAGAACGTTGGCCGTTAACCTGCGCACTGAGCGATTTATCGATCAAATTGGCGGTATGAAGGCGCGGGACGGGGGGACGGTCCGGCAGCAATGTCTATGCGCGCACGCTATTGGTTCCTCAGTTGACCCATGCGCAGACACATCCCCTCCACTGTCACTCAGCGTTCTTTTTACGTGACGGGACCTAAACTAGTCATTTGTAAACTAAATTCATAGAATCTTCTTAAAAAGCAAATTTACGTATTAATTATGTACCACCAACAAATTAACCATACATAATTTAGCAATATGTCCTACTATAATTTTAACGAAATCCAGGCTTGCTAATTATTTTCAGGCATGCGATCCCATAAAACTGGTTATAAAAGTAAGACCAACAATATCTTACCATACAGTGCAGTCCAGGCCTGGTTAATGACATCCAAGCAGACGGTGCCAGAAACCTCATCAATGTTCGGGTGATACACCTTGTTCATAAAGCCGATGGACGGTGACTTGAATGGATAGTGATCTGGCAAGTGGACGCGGACACGCCATACTCCACCTTCGTAGGGAGCTGAAATTACATAGAAAGGCTTATATAGCAATTATTCTCATAAATAGTAAGTAATTCTCATAAGGTTCTTAGGCGTTTATGTCTCTGCCGGGGCTGCAGAATGAATGCGCGAGCGATCCCGCACCCCAAACATAGACCGTGTAAAGGAACACCGTGGTAGGTTTAGACGGTAGGACCCGGGACTTTCTATCTTTCGCCGGGTAAGCCTGACATAACTGCCCCCACAGAGGGGTATGCGTCACAGCATTCCACCACTTAAAAAAGGCGTTTATGTCTAACTTTTAAGACTAAGAGCGGTTCAGAAGTTTCCCGTAACTAGCCGAACGACACAAAATTAAATTAAATTATTTTTATTTTTGGTTTCCATTTTAATGATGTTTTAAAATCGTACACAAATGAAAATTATAAGTATTTTAAATTTAAAAATGACAACTTCCGCACTAGGAACAATTTCTGTATCGCGGGGGACTTTACAAACATTCAAACGACGGACACAAAAAACACCCAGACACGGGACAACCATTTGTGGATCACACAAATTTTTGTCTCGTATGGGGATCGAACCCACAACACTCGGCGTGGCGGCAGTGGCGAGGCGACCACTTACCACTACGCCATCCATGCAATAATTTAAAGGTTATGTAGCAATGGTTCTTATAAATGGTTATCACGCTTTATTTTTCTCCAGCATGCCTGGATTAGTTTATATTCTGCCTGGCCAGCCATATAAGAATGTTAAGATGAACCGAACATTTCTAAGGTAGTCCAGGAGACTCCAACCAACATTAAAAGCTTTAGCTAATCGTCAGTCATTTAAATCTGTTTAAACGAGATGTAAACACAGTAAGAGAAAATGAATTAGGTTGGAGTAAAGGAGACTTCTATTAAGTTTTATTTGTGTGTATTAGTTGGCAGTAAATCCCACTGTCGCAAACTTGTAAATCTTTCCACAAAAGCTATAGTAAAAAATGGAATTAATTTACGGTCGAAATTAATGATCAATCAAACCATAAGACAATGTTTTATAACTAAAGGATTGAATCTAAAGATTTCCTACCTGAAATCTACAGATGTTTAATTCCAAATCTATAAAGACTTTAAATTAGATTCACATTTTATTTGACCTAAGTCTGTGAGAGTTTATCTAAAGATTTTAGTTTAGTCAGATTATTAATTTCAGGTGAAAAGATAAATATTAACTAATACTCACTGCCTGGTGGACCGAAGAATTTAACGCAGAACTCGTTGAGACCGCCCAATATAGTCACCTCGTGTTTACTTTCGATACTGTTGTTATGTCGCTAAGGAAATTACTTTGAAGCATTACATACATACAAGCGCGTAACAGTTAAGTGTCGTCATTTTAAAAGCTTTTATTTTAGAATTAATAGCATTTTTAGCTCTCATACATTGGTCAAACCAAGAGAAGCATAGGCACCCGCATAAAAGAACACATAGCTGATGTAAAACACCAACGCTCGTTGAAGTCTGCTGTGTGTGAACATGTGCAACAGGGGACCAACCACTACCTGAGATTTGACAAACCATAGATGCTCGCTAAAGAACACCGATTCCTACCAAGGATGCTTCGCGAGGCTATTGAAATCAAGAAACATCCTAATTTCAATAGAGAAGATGGTTGGAGTGTACCACCAGCTTGGGATCCAGTAATTCAAATAGTCAAACCCAAGAAGAAGCAAACCACAGCTAGACTTCATGATACTTTGAGCTCATTCTGCGTAAATAGAAACACCCATGATTAAATTATGTTCGGGTACTTTGAAATAACTACACTGGAACATTGAGACAACTACCATCTTAGTCTCCCCGTGACCATGGCTGCTGAAAAGCAACCGAAACGTCGGGGAAAGTGTAAAAATAAATCTAAATAGTATAATAGTATAGTAATAGTATAAATAGTTTTAATAGTTTCAATAATTTAATTAGCTTAAAAATTTGTAAAGTTTAATAGTGATTATAGTAGTGTAACAGTTTTTCAAAAAAAATTTTGTAACAGTGTCAAATAAACAACGCGATAAAATCCGTATATAGTAGTTTAATTTCAAAGCATTTTTCAACATATTGTTACGTGCTGGGTTCGAGGGACCGACTAAAACACGTTTTATTCTAACACAACACAATTAAATTTAAAACATCAAACACACTACTAATACACTTTCCAACTCTTATTGTCTTATTAATAAAAAAAGCTTACTCATAGCTTACTCCGAGGTTACACTTGGACTAGCTAAATCCAGAGTAACTAAGTATTAACTTCGTCTTAAGATTGTTATTAATAAACATGAAGTATCCTCGGACTAACTATACATTCCTTATGCCTGGATTAGCGCGTCCGTTATGGCAACCCAGTTGGTTTTAAAAGTAAAAAGATCGAACCATTGAATGAAAAATGACAAATTGACCAAATGACAGTGACAGACAATGTTTTGAGTTTGACAATTTGTCTGTTGCCCAAAATATGATAGAGCTGTTGTCATATCCGCTATTGTCAGTGAAGCGCGCAAGCCAGTTTGTTTGAATTTTGTTCCGAATTGATAACATTTAACTTATAAAATAATAACATGAACACAAAACGCATTCGCTCAGTTAACTGGGATGAAGAGGAAAAGGTAAGTAATTTAAATTAGTTATTCTGTATCAATGTGTGAATTTGAATATCGTGGTATTTTTAATACTTATGTATTTACTTATTTTTTCAGCAATTACTTCGCAGTGTTTTAAGAGATTACACGCAAGTAATAGAAAATAAATGTTTAAACACAAACACCAAAAAGATAAAACAACATAAAATAAAACTAGAAATACACCAAGAAAAACTAAAATGTGCTATAATAGAAAGGGAAATTTTTGAATTAAAAAAAGCCCGTGATATGTAAAGTCACTCAGCTCTACATACTTTTATTTTTTTATATTAAACATTTTTTCTATTTATTTATTTCTACTTCATTTGCACCTTTCATGGAATTGAAATGCTATAAACTAAACAGCTCTAATTAACCCTGATAAACAGTAGTATGGGTACCTAAGTTTGTATTTGGCCTGAATACATTTTGTAAAACCATTACCTATAGAACTGCCTATAGTGGCATATTGGTTAGGTGAGGCAGTGATAAACTGTAAAAAATTTATGCTTTTATAATGATTACAATCTAATTATTCTGATGTGTGAACTCATCATTTGTAGAGATTTTAAAATTAAGTTTTATTGTTTTATTATTAGGTAAGCACTATAAAATGTTTGATGATTCCATTCTGCTAGGTAACAGATTATCTATTTTTAAATATATTATTGAACATAAAATATACTTAATTAAGTGATGGTTAAAATCATAGCCCATAATAGGTTTGTAGCGACAAATTCATAAAACATTTATAAAACAGGTCATTTTCAATGGTTAGAAATATTAACCTAATGCCATAGATACACTAGTCTCGGCTTAATCGGTCCTTAAACTAGGTAGCAGCGAGGTTTAACATTTACTCCGAGAGTAGACTCGGATTAATTTACTCCATCCTTACTCCATGATTATTAATACTGAAATTTGTTAGAACAGACTTAATACTTGGAGTAAAGTTAATCTTAATTTAGTCCTCGTTTATTAATAAGACGGTAACTGCTTTAAACCCTGTGATATTTTTGCTTCCGTTCGCTCCGATGATTACTTGACCGCTTACGATTGTAAACTGACTCGGCGAGCGCTGGCCTTGCCCTTCTATACGCGGTTAAAGATTCTGGAGATTTCTAGAAACGCCATACCTTGTATGTAAACAGTACGAAGTTTCGAAAAAGTTCCAGCGCTCTCTCTACTCTTCGCGTACCGACAAGCTACGTAGTTCCGTAAGACGTCAATAGATGGCGCTGTAATACATTATTAGAAGGAACTGCCGAGTCTTTCCCACGGTGCCGATAGATGGCACTGGCTGTAACAATATTACTAGTATTATTCTCAAGGTGAGCCAAATGCTTAAAGTGTGTTTAAGTCAGTAGTGAGAATCAAAATCACGTTTTTCGGTCGCAAACAGTTGTCTTAGCCATTGGGACGCATGGTTATTTACAATATATAAAATACTTAATAAATAAGGCGATCTAAGAACTTCAACAAAAACTTAAAGAACGGATATAGAACACCCTGACTCACAGCCAAGCCCACAACAACAGCACTTTGACAGTAAGTAACTAACATCTCAGCACTAATGTAGCTCATGGCCTTCTTTGAGATTCAAGCTATCTATGTATATACTAAACTAGAAGTTCCCGCGGTTTCACCCGCGTTTATCGTTACTGCGCCGCCCCCGTGGGTCATAGCGTGATGTTATATAGCCTATAGCCTTCCTCGATAAATAGGCTATACAACAATAAAAGAATTTTTCAAATCGAACCAGTAGTTCCTGAGATTAGCGTGTTCAAACAAACAAACTCTTCAGCTTTATAATATTAGTATAGATTACATCAAAACCGGTCTAGCGGATTAGCCATGCAAACGCAAAAACAGACAATCACTTTCACATTTATGTTTTGGATGACGATGACTTAGAACAATTTATTTTAAAAAAACTGTCCTACGGGGTCGCGTACCGGGATAAAAAATATGCTAAGTTACATCCAAACCCGGGCGATGTGTGATTGAATAACAAACAACCGTCTTCACAATCTTTCGCATTTATAATATTAGCAGGATAGGTGATAGCATTATTATGACTAAGACCTTTTCGCCTATTGCAAACAATAATAGGTATGACTAATAAAATTATTCCGCGATCGTCGTAACGCCATAATAGGCCGCATGTTTGATGCCTGCACGAAACGAAAATTCACATGATTCATAGCTTAATGTTAAACTTCAACATGTGTGTGAAAGAAAGAATTAATTATTACAATATACTGTAAATCTAAATAATATTATAAATAACCAGATTGATGTGCTATGTGTTACCGAGCATAATATGATAACAGACGATTTAAAACATCTCCACATTCCAAATTATACTATAGCGGCAAACTACACAAGGACAAATAGAAATGGTGGGTCATGTATCCTAGTTCGAAATAATCATAAATTTAAGACTATACAGGAAGCAAAACTTGTAAGCATACCCAACCTTTTAGAGTGTTCGGCTATTGAATTGTTAGAGCATGGATTGATTGTTGTATGTATATATAGACCTCCAAAGACAAAAAAAGATTGTATACAATTATTTTTCGACCGTTTAACGGCTTTGCTAACAAAACTATGTAGTAAATTTAAGAAACTTGTTATTTGTGGCGATTATAATATTGATCGACTGAAAGACACTCCTGTTTCAAGTGAGTTTGAAAACTTGTTACAGAGCTTTAACTTAAAACTTGCAATAAATGAGCCAACCCGCTTGCAAAGTAAAACATGCATTGATAACATTGCACACAATATTAGAGGCTGTCAACAAAGCGTGTGCAACAAAAAAGTGACGCAAATGCTTCTTTTGAAGAATTCCATAAGGTATTTAAACTTTTTTATGACCTCTGCTTTCCAAACATCAAAATTAAAGTTCCAATTATTCGAAAAACCAAATGGCTTAGTAAAGGATTAAAAATATGTTCTCTTCGTAAAAGAATGCTTCTTAAAATATATCGACTCTCAGGTAAAAAATCAGATAAGGGTAACTTTAATAATTATGCAAAAAAGTTCAAAAGAATTGTAAAACTTACTCAAAAGTCGCAAAATAATTATTATATACAAACAGCCACAAACAAACCCAAAGCAATATGGCAAATAATAAATAAAAATAAAAACAATAATCCCCCTGAAAAAATTGATAGATTAAGATATAATAACCAAGTTATAACGGCCCCTGATACTATAGCACAAACATTTAACAATTTCTTTATTGATGACATCTCGATACTGACAAACAATAAAATAAATTACGCAAAGATTCTAACTTATAATAAACCAAACTCCTGTTTCTTAACCCCAGTTACCCTAAACGATGTTGTAAAAATAATCATGGCATTAAAAAACACCAAAAGTACGGGCTATGATGGAATTTCAACGCAAATAATAAAGCGAGTAGTGTACGTAATTGCCCCAATCATAACTCATATTATAAATCAGTGTCTTGAGGAAGGAATTTTCCCAACATACTTAAAAACTACGGTGGTTACACCACTATTTAAAAAAGGAAACCCAGAAGATGTACGATGTTACAGGCCGATTGCTCTCATTCCAATATTCGCCAAAATATTTGAAAAAGTACTAAATAATAAACTTACTGAATATTTCGAGAAAAATAAAATAATAATAGATAATCAAGTAGGATTCAGAAAAGGGAAATCGGTAAATTCAGCAATTCATCAGTTTTTAGAAAAAATACTTACAGAACTAGATAAAAAAAACCAAGTTACAGCTCTATACATGGACATGACAAAAGCGTTTGATTATGTTGATCATGAACTTCTGTTGCAAAAACTGGAAATATACGGAGTTCGAGGTAAAGCACTACAAATAATCAAATCATATCTATGTAACCGAATACAGTTCACTGAAATAACACAGTTATGTCCATTTACAAAGACAGAGATTAAGTATACATCGAGTCCTAGATTTATAAAATATGGTGTACCTCAAGGGTCAATACTGGGACCACTACTGTTTCTCATTTACATAAACGATTTACCTAATGCTATTCGGCAACCTATGGTTTTATTTGCAGATGACAGTACGGTTCTTTTCACAAATAATAAAAACAAAAATCATGAGCAAGAAATAAATGACTCCTTATCTAAATTAATAAATTGGCTTCAAATGAATAATTTAAAAATTAATCTCACAAAAACGCATTACATGAACTTTAAAAATAAAAACGCGACGTCTATTCCTTTAACTATTGCACACAATAATGAAACTGTAGCTGAGGTAGCAAATACAAAATTTCTAGGAATCCATTTGGATTCGAATATGTCATGGAAAACACATCTAAATAGTGTATGTACCAAATTAAATCAATTTTCTTACGCTCTATACATGCTTAAAAAAGTATCCAACCAGATCGCGCTTCTTACTGCTTACCATGCGTATGTGGGATCCACTCTGTCGTATGGGTTACTATATTGGGGAAACTCGACTGATAAAGAAGTTGCGTTCAAAGCCCAAAAAAAGTGTATTAGGTCTATATGTGGGTTACGCCAAACGGATTCATGTAAACCACATTTCGTAAATCTCAAGATTTTAACACTCCCTGCTCTATTTATCTACCTGGCCTCAATTTTAGTTAAATCAAACATTACAAGCTATGATACGTTAAAAAGCAGGAGACTTAAAAATACCTTAAGAAATAAAGCGTCCCACACTAGAGCGTACAAAAATAGTATTTTCTGTATGAGCACAAAGATTTATAACAAGCTACCTATGGACATTAAGATTATAAATTCAATTATTATTTTTAAAAGAATGCTGAAAAATTTCTTAATTAAAAAGGCATATTACTCAATAGCAGAATTTCTTGAGGAAAAATAATTTTGTTCAATAAAGTACCTATCACTAAAGTGAATATAATTCTGTAAAATATTTTTTAAAAGGATTATGATAATTAATATTAAATGATTACAATACTGTGACATAATTGAATTAATGAATAATGATAATTTTTAAATCAGGTAACTCATGACAGAAGTATTTTTATTTGGGTATGACTTTAATAATTTATAATTAATATGATGTAAATGATATAATGTAATTAAAACGATGACCTATCTAGAATTTAATATTTATAAATTTTTTCTTTTTAATGAATGAATGTAAATCAATTTATTGCATGTTTAACTGTTACAATTATAAGCATACATGTATGATGAAATTGCAATGCCCTAACAGGGCCACTATGTTCTAAGAACTGATATCTTCTGTTAAGAACTTTATTTATGTACACATAGTTAGCAATAAAGAATTTTGAATTTGAATTTGAATTTGAATTTGAATATAAATATTATTTTTATTTAATGAAAAGAGTCAGCTTCCACACTACGAATAAATTCTGTATGGCGGGAGACTTTACCAACATTCAAACAACGGACACACAGAACACTCACAATCAGAACAACCATTTGTGGATGCCACAATTTTTTAGTCCCGTGTGGGGATCGACGGCGACTGCTTAAACCACCTACGCCATCCGTGCAGTCAATTATTCTTGAAGAAGTGGAGAGATTGGTTTTGCCAGCTACCTTCTAAGGCAAACTCTTGCCTAGATCATAATATTGACACGCATGATAAAAAAAACCGAGTTGCACTCCGGGAGTGCCGGCAGAAGTGACAACTTGAATATTAACGTTGTGCATTTTTGATATTTTGGAATGGTTAGGGAATAATTTTGTACGAATTGCTTTCATTATCAGTATAAAAGTACTATCATTTATGTGGTAAAAACAATATTCATTTATTGCGCTTTCGTACACAAACATGACAATTCTCCCTCCGTCTTACGAATTTTCGATCAGGTCACGTGTCCTGACGCGAGTTTAACATTTTTTAACCATCACAAAAAAGAAGATTTTACCTGATCGGCAATAAGCGCCGAGCCTATTGGCGTCTACCGGGCCGTTCTAGATTCCGTACTAATTAGTGCTTCAACGTTCATATTACCTATTACTCTTTCGAGTACAAGTACATCTGATTGACCGTCAAGTTAGACCAGCTTAACGCAGTTTCGTTATTTTGTAATACTACCTGGGAGCCTTACATTAATGTTTTTTCTACGAATTCTGATAATACCCTAGCTTGTTATACCTTGTTGGATAGCTAATGAAACATAGATATTTTTAAGCACATCTGCAGCATAACTGTCATAGACATTTTTTTAATATTTTGGAAAGAAAGAAATATTTTTTACGAATTATTTCAAGTTATAACTATCAATCGTCTACTACGACCCAGTCGGTTCAGTAAACTGCAATTTTAGTATTAAGAATAATAAAGCAACTTATCTACTACACAAAAATCGTAAACACAAATAAATTAGAGGCAAAAAAATATAGGCCAATAGACAAAAAGCCCATATTTAAAAAAAAAAACTTAGTTGTCTATTTCTTGAAAACGTTTAAGTATGGGGTACGGTGTCTCATAGTCAAATCAGTCAGAAATTATGGAAACTACAACCTCTTAAACGATCTAGGTAGACCTAGACCGTTTAAGAGGTTGTAGCCTTAACCTATAACCCTGTATACATGAAAAATAATAGAATTCGAATTGGCAATTCAAAAAATATTGATAAAATAGTTAGTAGGTACTAGCGACCTGCCCCGATTTCGTACGGCTAGTACAAAACCTTAACAAATTATACACCTAAACCTTCCTCATAAATCACTCTGTCTATCGGTGAAAACCGTATGAAAACCCGTTTAGTAGTTTATGAGTTTATCGCGTACAGGCGCGGCAGAGGACTTCGTTTTATAGTATGTAGTGATGTAAACCACATCATTATCGATTTTCTTTACATAACGGCTATTTCAAATTTAAATAACAATAATAATATTTATTTTTCTCACCACAATATAAGAAAATATATACATCATTTAGATTATCAGAATCAGATAACATTTGAATATTGTGGGAGACTGGTGCCTAAACTAAGCTCAGGCTTGTATTTATAATATAATATAATAATATTCTATCACATTCACACAACACCATCTAGCCCAAACTAAGCAGAGCTTGTACTATGGGTACTAGACAATGGATAAACATACATATATTGCTTTTTTTTTTGTAAATACATACATATTATACATAGAAACACCCAGACCAAGACAAACATCCATGTTTATGCACACAAATGTTTGACTTGTGCGGGAATCGAACCCGCGACCTCAGGCGTGGCAGTCGGTTACACTAACCACTACGCCATCGAGGCCGACAAATTTATACATTTATGTATTTCAGGACACCAGGTCTCCGCCCTTTTACAAAGTGATACATTTTATTTTTTTTATTTTATTTTATTAAGTGCCAAAATACAAGCAAAATAGCTGAGCAATAATCATGTTTTGAACACCACATGTATTCCAATTCACACACTTATTTACACAAAGAGGAAGTATTGATAACAATGATAAGATTACGGCTACAAGCCTTTGTGGTTATGGTGACCTATAATGCTAGTTTACTTCAAAGTTAGTTGCTAACCAAGTATATAAAGAATTAGAACATTAAACGCAGGATTACCTACGAAGTTTTCGCGACTTAGTTACTTTCATTATTTATTTGTTAAAAAGACAACTCCGACATTGGGAATAATTCCTGTGTCGCGGGGCAAATTACAAATCATGAACTAAAAGAACGCCTAGACTAGGAACATAGGTATGTGGATCACACAAATTTTCAACTCGTGTGGGGATCGAACGAATTGCAAATAAAGATGGGGTTAACTATCTATAATTATTTTTCTCTAGGTTTGGCAACGGTGAAGGAAATCTGAGAGCTCTCCGTAATATTCTCAAAGATATTATGTGAAGTCTGCCAACCCGCAGTGGGCCAGCGTGGTGGACTATGGCCTAACCCTTCTCACATTGAGAAGAGGCCCGTGCCCAGCAGTGGGACAGTTTAATACATGGCTGATATTATAGGATTAGCATAGCGTACCCCTTGTATTGCAAACGATCGTAGGCATCGCTAACAGCTTACCATTAGTCACGATGGTCGTACTTAGGCTATAAATAGGTAAAATATTTTTTTATATAAAAATCGCAAATGCATGGATTGAATCCACAAACAGTTTTGACATACATTAACTAAATATAATATTTAATAGACAATATTATAATTGATTGAATTTGCTATCGTACTCTTTTTACTATTACTAGATATACTTAAGACTGCGCCGAGCGAAATATGCCAAAACAGGCGGTCACTGTTAAGTTGATAAAATCAACACTTTTTGTTTAATACAAATATAAGATATACATTTACCATAACAATGAATGTGTTTACAATTACTCCGTGTTAAAAACTTTAAATAATTAATATTTTCGCTTACA
This sequence comes from Catocala sponsa, assembly GCA_963564715.1. Taxonomy (NCBI): domain Eukaryota; kingdom Metazoa; phylum Arthropoda; class Insecta; order Lepidoptera; family Erebidae; genus Catocala; species Catocala sponsa. Next base: position 13,629,737 of record OY751352.1, read on the forward strand.
AAATTACGCAAATTTGCACGAAAAATTCAAAAACGTAAGCTCGTATTAAGTGATTTTTACCGACTTCAAAAAATGGAGGTTTTTTTTATGTTTGTTTCCTCATAACTTTCGACTGGGTGAACCAATTTTGATGATTCTTTTTTCATTTGAAAGCTGGTGCTTCCCATGTGGTCCCATTTAATTTTGATCAAGATTTGACCATTCGTTTTCCAGTTATCCTTAATAATGCGTATTTGGCTACATTGATGATGTTCTCATTTTTGGCAAGGTTCACTAAAAACCGAGAAATAAACAAAATTTTAACAAAAAGAATGTTCTAAAACTTAAAATGCACTAAAAAGTTAATAAGTAATTGCATATTCTTGTTAATAATTAAATTAATGTTATTTTTGGAGTCGGTGTCAGCCGCCCGATGTTATGATTATAGTAAGACAGCTCATGTTTAATTAGTTACAAACCTACCTTGGCTGACACCGACTCCATTAATAACAATAATTTAATTATTTATAAGAATATGCAATTATTTATTAACTTTTTGATGCATTTTAAGTTTTAGAATATTCCTTTCTGAAGTCGGTTTTCTTTTTCGTTAAAATTTTGTTTATTTAGATTATAACAGTAGAAAATCACCCTATTTTACAGCTTAAACGAAACAAAAATAGTTATATTACAATTTATCGTCCCAAATATTTAAGTTATTGGTTGACAATAAAGATACATATTTATCAAAAAGCACTTCAAATCCTCCATACAATTTTACTATGGCGGCCGCGCGCTGATTTGAATATCGAGCTCTGTCATTTAGTCCAACCGCGTCTTACGCTCGGCACAGTCTTAATTAAAAGATAAGCATGACAGTGCATTATGTCGCAAGTATGAGTATTTATAATTATACTTAATTATTACTAATGATAATTCACACATTACATACATACAGCTTGCATCATACATAAGTATTATGTTTAAGTACAGTCAACATCAGAAGGCGATTAATATATTTCATATCTACAAATAAATAAAATTGAAGTGTTTGTTTGTAATGTTAAAATAACAGCTTTTTACTAAATGCACGATACATTTCTAACGACATCCAGACAAATCATATAAAGAGTTAATGCGCATGTCACTATCGGCATACCTATTAGAGTACGCGTTGATAACACGACAGCGTTCGCGTGAATCGTGTCGCGACGCCAATGTCGTGACGTCACGCGGCTCTATGACGTAACGCTACTCGATAACGTATAATGAACAATCTATGCGTTCTATAGTATAAGCGTATTCCTCGAATATTAAGAATATAAGCTACTGAGTACTGACTATGAATGCAATCAATATTTATTTTACCTATTTATAGTACAGCCCGATGCTTAATGGCGGCTCGGAAGTTAGCTGCGAGTGCAGATAGTTGTGGGTAAAAGGCTTTTGGCTCATTTTGGCTTTTTCCATTGCAATCCTCAATTTTTGAGGATACGGCCTAAGTTGGTTCTTGATCCATTAAAATTAATATCAACTTTTTTTTTGTAACTGCTTTAGGCAATTCTTTTTCCGTCACATGGAAGTAGTGACCTCACCTTCTAATCACCCCTTGATCAAAACTGTCAATGCCAGTCACTCACTTTATCCCTTTTCTTTTTTGCCGGGTACGATGTACTATACTGGGCATTATGGCAGTGTTCCGTGTACGGAATCATACTTGACTCCTTTGCTGTCGATGCTAGCCTTTGCACAGTTCTAAGCGAGGCAGCCGTAGCAGCCGCCGCCCGTTTTGAGACCAGCTGGAAAAGTATTTAGAAGCCTTCTTCATTCTCCTTTTTCATGAATTCCATGACCTGACCGCGAGGCATTTTTAAATAAATGCACATCAAACTCACACATCAACCGAAACTAACGAAAATAACAATAAACTAAACTAATTAAAAAACTTAACAGAACAAACAAAACTTAAATAGGAAAATAACAAAACAATTAACAACAACAACAAATTATTATGAGCTCGATTGTACGTAGACAAGAAAACACGCACGTGTGCCGTATACGGATATAATTCACACACTAAATCAAGACGCGAAGGACGAGTGCGGGTGAGAGAAAAGGCGAGTGCAGATGAAAGAAAGGGCGAGTGCGGATGAAAGAAAGTGCGAGTGCGGGTGAAAGAAAGGGCGAGTGCGGGTGAAAGAAAAGGCGCGCGGGGAAGTGCCCTGCCGCCCCGTGCCGTTACGTCCCGCTGACACCTAATATTGGGTTCTGCGCAATGACTCGTACGATGTTCAGAGCCGCCATTAAGTTTGCATCGGACTGTACCTAGGTGTTAGATAAATTAGTCACAAACTTTGTACATGCCGTATTTGATTTTAAAGTGATCGTTTCGCTACTGCTCCTGCGCCGAGTGTTGTGGGTTCGAATCCCAAACGGGACAAAAATATGTGCGCAGAAATGATTGTTCCGAGTCTGGGTGTTCTTGTGCCCGTTGTTTGAATGTTTGTAAAGTCTCCCACAACAGAGGGTTTATTTAATTTATAGTTAAAAAATAAAAATTGCCTCTTTTGTATTGTATCATTTTATGTACTAATAAACAATTGTTATTAATATATGATATTTGAATTTGACTATAGAACTGTCTAATTTGGCATTCGCGTAAACGAAGGAGCTATGTAGTTTGGCAATGTCATGAGTTCATGACTGCATTTGTGGAGCTAAAGAATCTTCATCCATCATCACTTCTTGGACATCTTCTTTTTTTTGTAATATATTATTATTCTATTATTGCCGCATAGACGCAGCATGATTGCAGCCGATCGTAATTAATATGGTATTAGAAATTACTAACTAACAGCTAGCCCCGGCTTCACACTTTTAACTCATTATTCTGTCTATTGGTGAAAACCACATGAAAATCCGTTCAGTATGTATCTTAGTTTTTAAGTTTATCGCGAACAGACAGACGCGGCGAGGACTTTGTTTTGTAATATGTAGTGATAAAATGTAGTCCGGAAATCTCATCCGCTATTAAGTGGAATAATAATAATATTCTATCACATACACACAACACCATCTAGCCCAAACTAAGCAGAGCTTGTACTATGGGTACTAGACAATGGATAAACATACATACATATATACTTTTTTTCTTTTTCTTTGTAAATACATACATATTATAACATAGAAACACCCAGACCAAGACAAACATCCATGTTCATGCACACAAATGTTTGACTTGTGCGGAAATCGAACCCGCGACCTCAGGCGTGGCAGTCGGTTACACTAACCATTACGCCATCGAGGCCGTTTTTTGTTATAAATGACAACTCCCTCACTAGAAATAGTTCCTGTGTCGCAGGGAACTTTACAAACATACAAATAGCTGACAGAAAAACACCCAGACACAAAACAACCATTTGTGGATCACACAATATGTCCCGTGTGGGATTCGAACCCACAACACTCGGCGCAGTGGCATTCGCGAGGCAACCACTTAGACCACTAAGCCATCCGTGCAGACCAATTTAAACTTAACAAGCTCGGAATTCGCGTAAACGCAAGACAATATTATGTTAGTTCGGCGATGTCACGACTGCGTTTGTGAGGCTGAAGAATCTTCATTCCTCACATTTTCGCATTAATTACGAGGGGAGGTCAAAAAGTTCGCGGAATGGCGGGGTTGGCGAGGGTGAGTTTACTCATCCATGTAGGTACTCATTGTTAGTATATATACCGAGTTTCAGCCTAATCGGGTCAGTAGCTTTTGAGTTTTCAACGAGTAAACAAGTCAATCGGGAAGAAACTATGGGGAAAATTGAATATCGCGCCGTCATTAGGTTTCTCACCAAACACGGAAAGACACCTCAAACCATTTTTCAAGAGATGTCAGCGATTATTTTTGTTTCCAAAAATGAAGAAAGAAGAACTACGTGGAAAATTTTGCGACGATGATGAAGTGAAGTCGGCAATTTCGGCCTATTTTGACGCCCAAGACAATTTCTTTTTTGACCATATTTATAAATTATTTGACAGATCTAATAAATGTATTAGGGTTAAGGGAGAATACATTGAAAAGGAAAAATAGTTTGATGTTTCATTTCATTATCCTTCCCTGTCATTCCGCAAACTTTTTAACCTGCCGTCGTATTTATCTTTGAACCGTCACATACTACACTCATGGTATTTTTTTTTTATCTATTCGATCTTCTTCTAGCCAGATTCTTCAATAAAACGCCATATTACGAATACTCGTAACCGACGAGTACAAAAAGAACGTATCAACAGTAGATAAAGCAGGCTACATATATGTATGCTAGCAATGTTAGTATTATTGTAAAATATGTAGCGATAATATGTAGTCTCTGCCTACCCTTTCCCGAGGACTCCAACAAATAGCAAGTAATCTTTCTTCCGAATCCGAACTAATATTATAAATGTAAATAGTTAGTTACGATTCCACGCCTTACGTACTCGACCGATCATCATGAAATTAGGCATATAGGTACATTGTAAGGAGTACAGAAAAGGACATGGAGAACTTACATAAAAAAGTGATGTGCACTGACGAAGCTACGATCAAAGCTAGAATGCCTATAAAATCAAGATTTTCAACTTAGACATTCTTTAGGTGTAGCTTTATTCTTTAAAAACTCAGAGAACAAAGCTAGACCCTTAAGCGGAAGAGTGGCAGCCAACAATTTGATATGTACTCATCATAATTGGATGTTAACGTTTATGTCGGACTATATTAAGCGTAGTGTCGCACACGTCAGTGGAGAGGGCTTCCCACGCGTTTTACGATCACTAGCTATTTACGAACGAACAACTGTGGTGCACAAATGGCGTGATTCCATAGAAGGGCAAGCTGAAACTACTAATACCTTAAACGCATATGATATAGCAAATACATACTATACTAATATTATAAAACTGAAGAGTTTGTTTGTTTGGTTGAACGCGCTTATCTCAGGAACTACTGGTTCGAATTGAAAAATTATTTTAGTGTTGGATAGCCCATTTATCAAGGAAGGCGATACGCTATATAACATCACGCTATGACCAAAAGGAGATGAGCATCAATGAAAAATGTTGCAAAAAAGGGGCAAATTCTCTTATGTGACGCAGACGAAGTTGCTCGAGTGAGCTAGTAGAAAATGAAAAAATGGACTATATTTTTCAAAAAGTTCGTATAAAGTACTTTATTTATAGTAGAGTAGATTTTTCCCGCTGCTTTGCTCGCGTTAATAGGTACACATAAGTATATCAATAAATTTCTATCATCTCTCTATCGGGAACAGTACTTTTTTCTTAATGAAAGGTATTTGTAAGTCCTTTTCAGTACACCTGACAACGTGTATGCAAAATTTCATGATGATCGGTCGAGTAGTTAAGGCGTGAACCCGTAAGAAACAAACTCACATTCGCGTTTATAATATTAGTAAGGAGTATTATATAAAAACTACTTTATACGGATTTTGTCGCGTTGTTTATTTTAGACTACTTTTATTACATAATTTTGAACTATAACACTACTATTGTTGAATTCTACTACAATTTAAGCTATTTAATTAATTAGTCGCCATAGCCGTTGCACTCACTGATCGGTAAACGATTAGCGAGGTTAAGCAACGTTGGGTGCGGTCAGTCTATAGATGGGTGACCGCGTAGTGGTATTTCATCTGAGCGTCTCCGTGCTTCGGAGAGCACGTAAAAAGTCGGTCCCGGTTGTTGTCAAATTGACAGCAGTCGTTAAGCCATGTCAGAGGCTTGAACAACTCTTGACAACAGGTTGGCCACTAACCACACGAAAAGAAGAAGATTAATTAAAACTATTTGTATGTTTGTTTTTGTACTTTTTTATGGAAATCCGTAGTCTGCCTATCCCTCTGGGAAACAGGCGTGAATCCATGTATGTATGTATATTTAAGTTTATACATTTCGCCGACGTTTCGATTGCTTTACAGCAGCCTTGGTCACAGGAAGACTATAATGGTAGTTGTCTCAGTGTTCTGAAGTATAGTTATTTGCAAATACCCGAACATAATTTAATCATTTGTGTTTAATCAACTTATCTGTATATTTACATTAATTATTTTAGACTAGCTATTGCTCGCGGCTTTGTTCGTGTAAAAGTAGGTTATGTTACTCGGTGATAAAATAGCTTTCAAATGGTAAAAGAATTTTAAAATCGGTATGTAGTTTTTCAGTTAAATCGTTACAAACAAACAAAAAATCAAATCTTTGCGCTTTATAATATTAGTATTATAGATTTGTTACTTTAAAACTTTTTAGAGATATTGTAGAGACGAATGGCATTCATTTTCACATTTTCATCATAAGTCCAAAACTACGCAATATAAAAATAATATATTTTATATTACTAGCCTTTTCATTTGAAATATATATTTTCAACTTAAACACTCTTCAATATTACTTCTATTGTTTTTGTACTTTTACAAAAAATAAAGTCATGTAATATTTTTAATATGCAATAAACATTAAACTATGCTAAAGTTAAAGTCTATTGCATTTGTCTTTGTTGAGATAAGCAGCTGGGATAGAAAATTAAATCAAAATTGGTTTTAATATTTTGTACGGAACCGTAAAAATATCAATAGTACCTACCTAAGGCAAGTAATTTAAAAAGATATATTATGGAAACAAATCTTACTAATATTATAAATTCGAAAGTAACTCTGTCTGTTACCTTTTCACGGCTAAACCACTCAACCGATTTAGATGAAATTTGGTACAGATATAGTTTAAAATTTGGGGAAGGACATAGGCTACTTTTTATTGATAAGTAGAGATAGGTACCACGCGGGCGGAGCCGCGCGCAAAAGCTAGTATTAAACATATTTTTATAGGCTAGTTAGTATACAATGTCATATAATTTGTAAAAATAATTACTGAATAGTGTATTTACTATTAGGTAAGTTGTTATTATTTTTAAAGTATTCGTTAAAAAATAAAGCAGAAGTTAAAGTCCACGTAGAGCTTAAATTAAAGTGTACAACGATTTTTTATCTATTCTTTGTCCCGACTAGACTTTCCGAAAACGTTTCAACACAATAGCATAAACGAAAAAAAGTTGAAATAAAATAGTCTGTAAATCAAATAGAAACAACGCGTAGCGACTTATCTTATTACTTATGTGTGTAAGTGCAGACAGAATCGATATTGTATAGATGTCTGGTTGCGTAGTTTCTGTCTGGTTCGAGACCGGGTGTCTGGTCCCGCTGGCTGGGTCATGGACCCTGGGATAAGGATGCGAAGTCAATGATTTACGTTTTTTTGTTTAGTTTGGGACATGCAGACATCAGTTTAATCGGTCGGGTAACAAACAGACAGACAAACAAATATTTTAAAATTGTTTTTTTGTATAAGTACCGCATATACTTTCATAAGCATTTAGTAAGAAGTTTTATTTTGACATTACAAACAGACAATTCGATTTTATTTATTTGTATAGATAGAGGATATATGCAGTTTTACATGTCGCGACTAGTATATGTATTTGTGATGACACCTCATGCTCGTAGTGCTAAAAGAAGTTTTAGCGTATTTATTGTTTCATGAGTTGTTCTTTCACATGCTATCCCTACTATTACCGTCCCCGACAGGGCCCATGATTAATATCAAACCTAAATATTAGATCATATACTTTATAAAATGCAATATTTTGAAATTGATTATGCAAAGGCCGTTTATATCTATATTAAAATAAGTACCATTAGCTAGAGAGCCAAATATGAAAAATAGTGTTTAGTCGACAAATATCTAATTCGCGCAATAACTATTGTATCCGGCATGGACTAATCCCAAAATGCCGAATTATAAAGTGTCATATTCTTAAAATGCCTAATTCTAAAAATGACTTATTCGTAAACTGTCTAATTCTAAAAATGGCTTATTAGTAAAATGCCTGTTTCAACAATAAGATTTTTTAAAATGTCTACTTCTAAAAATGACTTATTCGTGAAATGCCTTGTTAAAAAACTACAAGGTTTGCCCGCTGATTCGCTCGCGTAAATGTAGGTTAGATTAGATAAGAGCAGTACTTTTCCTGAATGAAAGGTACCCTATATCCTTTTTTGTTCCCATGACAAAGTGTACGCGAATTCAAGGTGATCGGTCGAGTATTATGTGAAAACATAAACAAACAAACCAACAAACTCACATTGGCATTTATAACATTAGATACGAAATATATCACTGGCTTTACATAACACCCACGAAAGGTAACTTGTACCCAAATTAAACCAATATGTACAGTGTGACCACTACAAAAAACCGAATGAATAATGCGCCATTAAACTTATTCTAATAGTAATTACATTAGTTTAAAACAGAACCTTGCGTGAATGACAGAGCTATGAAATTAATTAATTTAGTACTACTGACGTATTTGCTGACCGTACTGCGGCGTCATGCATGCGTCATAATATCTGGTGCTCAGTACACAATCTACCTTCCAACGTACACACAGCCTGTGTAAAGATCGAGAGTAGTAGACGAATACTACGAGAATAATTGAAAATGAAAATTAATGAACATTTAACTACGTATGTATTTCTTGACGTTCATAAGTACCACTTTGTGACCTAAATGAATACATGATTTTAGCCGATTGACATTCATAGCAATATAACAAGCACAGTTGAATACAAATTATTATACAGGGTGTTCGGTAATTAATGGATAACCTTGAAATATCTTATAGTAGAACTGATGGCCGTTCAGAAAAAAAAAGGAAAAATATATTATTTATCAGTCGGGAACAGTACTTGTTTTTGGATCAAAAATACCTGTCCTTTTCTATACTCACGACTACGTGTATGCGAAACTTCATGATGATCGGTCGAGTAGTTAAGGCGTGAAAGCGTAACAAACAAACAAACTCACATTCGCATTTACCTATAATATTAGTTAAGATGAATAAACGCACAGTGTCCTGCATCTCTGACCAAGCAAATTAGGTATTGCGTTGTACACGATTGTATTCGAAAAACATTCGAATGTAATTACGCGCGTCACTACAACAGAACAGATATCGAAGTATCTAGTACTTTAAAACATACTAACGGTCGCCTAGTGGTCGAAATTTAACCATAATAGATTTAAAAGTAAGATATTGCTGATATGTAATTATCTAATTATATATTGATATATGTAACCATAGTTACGAAGAATAGTATTACATCAGCCGAACAATGCCGAAATACTACGAATGCGATTCGACTGCGTGTGTCAAATGCATGGTTGTGTGCGTGTAGTGTTTTTTCATTAATTTAATGTATTTCTAATGCATATTTCATATAAATAATAGGATTCACCCCTCCTTCTCCATAAACCGTGCCAAATATCATACTCCTCCGTCCGCGCAATTTTCGTAAAAAGGGGTAAAAAGTGTTTGCTTTTAAAATATAGATAAGTACTAAGTAACAGTTATATGCATGCAAAATACATAATTATATATGCAATAGTTATATACCTTAAGCACTCGTCTAGCTACTGATTGAACACATTAAAACTATTATGACATACGTGTAAACATTATTATTTAATATTTATGTAAATTAGGCAATATTTAGTACCTACTGTCTTTAGTCATAATAGTCTAGTAACGTAAACGTCATCGTATATGTGTAACTGACGATTGTGAAGTTCGGTCCTTGAATCAAGTTAAAGATTAGTACTTCAAATACCAAATTCTTCGATAGTGGGCAAAAAACCTACATAAAAGTATACATATGAAACCTGGGTTGGTATTATAAAATGCTTGTGAACCCGGCATTAATGATACTTTATCTTTTATCTGCCCAGAGCTAGCATGCTTGTTTGCATGTTTTTTTGCTTTAGTAAGATCATCCACGGGATGCAAGAAAAATTGCAAATTAAAGAGGAACAAGATAGATTTCACTTCATTTTCTGTTAGAAACATTTGGTTAGCGTTGTGAAACCAGCTTGATATATACATGATATAAACCCTTCAAAGATAGAACGTGTAATTTAAAATTATTTTGTGCAATTTAAAACAAGGTTTAATTAGGTTTCAAATTCAAATAATATTTCGAATAAGCATAATAGATGCTTATTCAAAATATTAATTAAACTTAGATTACAATTCTCACAAATTTGCTACAGCGAGGTGAGGTAGATGACCTCAGGGGAATGACCCCAGGGGTCAAACAATATCATAACGATATAGGGGGCAATAATAATAAATTATGTTGTTATCGATTTTAGTGGGGGCTATAAAGGTTTTTATACATTGTCTAGAGTTTAGAAATATTATCGGCAGACGCCTGGAATCTTGCTTAAGTGGGGTTTACCCTCTAGCTGGAGCAGTGTTAGTATGAAATATACCTCAGTCTGCCCCTTAAGATGATCCTCGGCCGGGTAGACCCCTCAAAGTGACAGTGCCAGAAACGTTAGCTCGTGTGGCGAAATCAATATGACAAGACACGCATTTAACCTACCGGCAATTAGAGGAACTATTGAACATTCCTTAGCTACGTTGTACAAAATTGTGACTAAACATTTACACGTAAAAAATAGTATAATATAGTTTTAATTTAGTCTTTAATCTAGCCTTAATTTTCTTGTGTAGTTTAATATAACTTAGAAATTAAATTGTAACCTTACATGTATGTACACTTTAGATATAGTCAATGCTGTGCTCACCTTTAATTTAAAAGCATACATTTATATATTTGTATGAATGTTTTCATTTAAATGCTTAGTATGTATTTTAGTTGGTAAACCTTATGTTAAATAAATAAATAAATAAAAAAGCATTGTACCTTCACACTTGTAGCATGTTTTAGACTCTAAACTACTAAAAATGGCCTACCAGAAAAAAAAACATTGCTGGATCCGCATACCGAATCCAAGATTGAAATTTTTTAAATACAACACGGCATCTCAAGAAGTAGACATACGCTTTCACTTTTTGAATTTAGTTTAGTCTAAAAATTAGGCGTAAAAACAACTATCTTTGTATCGCATATACGCAGTTACGCAGCGGATAAATAGTATAGTTGGTATGTTGTGACATTATAATGTTTTCACATGTTTTCAAGGAGAGCGAATAAATTAATTGAATTAGAAGAGATATAAATAGATAAATTAATAAGCATGTAAACACAGAGAATTCTAACAATTTACGCATGTTTTAGACCGTACAAACAAGTTTGTGTGTTTACTCCCTAAAGGAGACCGTCCATATTCGGCTTGCACGTGGACAATCGTCTTATAAACAAAGTAAAATATTAAAAGCTTTGTTTAAATATATAATAAATATTGGTTATCATCCAGTAGTATGAAATTGACGTATTTTATTTATATATTATATCAAAATAATACACACAGCCTTGAAGCAATAAGGCAGTATTACTGCAACTGCATAGTCGGCCGAAGGACTGTTGGTTGCTGTGCTCACTCACATAATGTCTGTAATATGGTACCTAAGCTGGGCAAGATATGAAAATGTCATTTCACCAGCCCAGTTTTTGGTCAAATATTTTAATAACTTATGAAGGTGATAGTGACACATGAAAATAAATATTTTTTAAACAATGTGTTTTATTTTATTATTTAACGAACTTGATACTAAACTTCAAAGAATAATGTTATCTACTTAGTTTAGGCTACTCAAAATTAATATTGTTATTACAATTTAAAATTGTTCACGCCCAGGCCAGGGTCCCATACAAGGTGGTCGGTCTCCTTTAGGGAGTTTACAATTTGATGCTATAATGTCATTGTTTAGACCCTAAACAATAGGATATAATCTATTCGTATATCTACCACTGCCATAATTGGCGATTATTATTATTTCTTAATAATTAAATTATTAATGATAATAAACCTTTAAAATTATAAAATTCGCTCCAGTACCTATACCTACTGTTGTTGTTAAACTTTCAGTGGATAAAAATGAAATTATAAGTTAAATAAACAAAATCTTCCTTGTTCTTTCTAATATTATAAATACGAATGTGAGTTTGTTTTTTACGCTTTCACGCCTTAACTACTCGAACGATCATCATGAAATTTCGCATACACTGCCAGGGGTAGAGAAAAGGTCATGCGAGTACCTTCAGAAAAAAGTACTGTTCCCAAGAGAACGAAGCCAAAACAAAGCGGGCAAAAACTAGTATTTTACATGTATTATATGCTAATTAAATATAGATTTCAGCGGTATATGCAGTCCATACTGTAGTTATATTGCACACTAGCTGTTACCTGCGACTCCGTCCGCGTAGATTTTAACTAAAAAGTTTTTGTCTCCGCGGAACCCTGTTTTTTCTAAAATCAATGTAGCCTAAGCTACTCCTTATAACATCAGCTATCTGCCAGTGAAAGTCCCGTCAAAATCGGTTCAGCCGTTTCGGAGATTAGCCGGAACAAACAGACGGACAGACAAAAATTTAAAAGATAGATGTTTTCGCCTATGTACCTTATATACTTTCATATGCATTAGATAAAAAGCTGTTATTTTGACATTACAAACAAATACTTCAATTTTATTTATTTGTATAGATTGATATTTTGTTCGGGCCCAACGCGACAAGTAATCTATACTAATATTAAAAGCTGAAGAGTATTTTTGTTAGTTTGAACGCGCTAATCTCAGGAACTCGCTGTATCCACCACTTCGTAGAACCGTACTTGGTGCTAACTCTGCTATACCCCGTCTTTGCAGAACCTTAAATAGCTACTCTGATGTCATAGACGTACATGTGGACTCGCTTGCCACATTCCGTAAAAATATTATCAGTGTGATGTAAACTCTAAATTTGCTTTATACTTACATAATTTTTAATATTTAGTGTTATATAATATATTATTGGATTGCATATTAATGTAATAGTTCTTATTTATATATTGTGCCTAAATAGTTATTTACATATACCTATATTGTTTCTAAATTAATTTTCTAAATTTCGCTTTATTAACTTTACGAAATTTGTGCATGCTGTGCTTGCTTGTAAAAGGCTACTATACTATTATGTAATTTAATTATGTAAAAGAAAAGTGTATTAGTATAAGTAGTTGTTGGTAAGCCGAAATAAATAAATAAATAAGAAACTACTGGTTCGATTTTAAATAATCTTTTAGTGTTGGATAGCCTATTTATCGAGGAAGGCTATAGGCTATATAACGTCACGCTACGACCCACAGGGGCGTCGCAGTAACAATAAACGCGGGTGAAACCGCGGAAACATCTAGTAGATCTATAAAAATGTTTTGATGCCCGCATTTCCTTTTAAAATTCACACATATTCTGACTGTCAACAACATATGTAGGTATATTTAAACCCAGTTAAACGCTTTTTTCATCATAATTATTTAAATAAGAGCAAGAAAGCTGCTTGCTTTGTCACTAAGTGACTTTAACAATCTTGTCATTTTGATAGTGTGGCATTTTGCTAATGGCATATTGAGAAAAGACATTTTGCGAATATGTCATTTTGCGTCATTATGTCATTATGCAAAAGTGGCATTGTGCGCCTAATCCCTATTTATTTGCTAACGGTACGAACGACAGAGAATTTACAAAACCCGTTACAAAAACCGGCGTAGGATTAGCAATACTATTACTGCGTTTTATTAGGCAAGTAAGAGTCCCGGTGATTCATATGTCTACCTCTCCCATATCATATCATATTTAATACCTTTTCGTTAGAGACGAAATCTATCTAATCTATCTAAATCCAGTAATACGTTCAAACGATCATAGGCTACGGTGATTGTTAACGTATAATAATTATCCAATGATAATCGTCGATACATTTTGATTATTAAAGTCATAATAACTTAATGTTACCACATTAAATAAAAGGTTTTGTAATTAAAATAAACGATACTAAACCTTTAATTAGCCTTTTTTATTTGTACGTACAAATTAACGTTATATCTATACTAATATTATAAAACTGAAGAGTTTGTTTGTTTGAACGTGCTAATCTCAGGAACTACTGGTTCGATTTGAAAAGTTCTTTTAGTGTTGGATAGCCTATTTATCGAGGAAGGGTATAGGTTATATAACATCACGCTACAACCCACGGGGGTGGCGCAGTTACGATAAACGCAGTTGAAACCGGGAGAACATCTAGTTATTTATAGACTGCATTGCACAATATATATCAGAAATTGACGAATTGTGTTTGCATGAAACGGTTTATTATTTTCACTAAAATCCCTAAATAATTATTATTATTAAACTTATTCTGAAATGTAAAAAAGTCGTAACAAGAATAGACAAACACTGAAAATGTCTATTTAACATGACATATACAAAACACACATACATAAATTCACGCCCGTATATGTGTGATGGAATAAACAGAAGTATACTATCCTCACATTTCGTCAGTTATATATTAAGTCGCTCGTAATAAGTGGGAGCTTTATCACGCGCATTTCTGATCTCCTCGTTCCTACTGAAAATTTAAAAACCCAATAACGCAACGAACGGTTCGAACCCGGGACCTCGCAATCGAATCTAAACATTAAATCAAATATATGACACAGGTGGTTCCCGTGACATAAATTATTGCGTTTACATTCACGAGACTGAAGCTCTTAAATACAACATAATAAAATTAAATATTAAAACTGAAACAAACGATTTGTCATCGTCATCGTATATCTAATCGATTTATCAATCGGCTCTGATTCAGTTTCGCGCTCTGTTTAATTCAATGTGCATACTAAACGTCACTGCGCGTCATGAACGTTTGAATCGATACAATCGTGTAGGTGCGAGGTGCGAATGGCTGTTAAGGTATAACTTTTGCCGTCGACTCGTGAGAATAAAAAAAATATACACCTGTCAATTTAATGTCAATTTTACTTCTATTTTAGTTTACTCTTTTAGTATTATTATGAGACCAAGGACACAAAAACGATATTAGACAGCTATATCGCGGATCACGTGCTTAATAACTATATGGACCAAAGCTAAAATAGTAGTAGGCAGAAATGCATTATATTTGGATTTTGCTTGCTACTCATATTATAGGTTCTTTCCAATATTAGGTCATTGATGATATGACCTGATATTACCTAAAAAATCCAAAACAGAAACAACCAATACAACTTTTAACTGCGCGCAAAATGTCACAGGACAAACAATGCAATCCATCGTGCTTAAAGTAATGCGTGTATGATCATATCCATATCTTGGAATGAGAATTTTTTTTAACATGTATTGTATTAGATAATAAGTACTTACCTTTGTGAAAGAGGAAATAAATATCTTTATTATTATTATTATCTACTATTCAAAATAGCGAAAAAATACTTAAATTGTAGATGTAGTAGAAAGATCACATTTTAGCACGGTATACCGTCAGCAATCTTTTTTTATATTTCAATGCAACCTCGAAAGATTACTCGTAACGAATACGTAAAAGAAATGTTAAGAAACTGTCTGTACAGAATTAACAGAATAAATTATTGTTATCGAGATACAATAGCGTGGATAGATTTACGCAAACGTTACGTTGAAATTCAACAACCTACTATTACTGATTTTATCACTACCTACCTACCTACTATTTTAAGATTTAAGATAACTAGCTTTATATGTTCGGGATTTCTAGCATTTTTGTTAACCCCCTCAAGCTGAGATAAATGCTTGTGTTAGGCGAGAGTTCACGTCGTCGGCAGTGCGATGGGTAGGATTCGACCTATCAGAGCCGATCGCAAGTCCAATATTGGGCATTAGGCTACCACAGTTTTAATTACACTTAATTTACAACTTAAGACAAAATATAGCTGTATAAATAAGGGCTAAGATTTTTCAATTTCGGCATGGAACTATAAAAATTATGAAAATACCGCAATAGACCATGTAATTCAATTTAAAATCTGTGCATTATCAAAGCGAATGCCGATTTATTTTTATACGACTAAGATGGCAAACAAACTTACGGCCCGAGTTAGATAAACGGCTACCGTAGTCTATGGGCGCTTGTAACAACCAAGGGCATAGCCCTCACGATGCTGTCCCTTTAAAAAGTAAAAAACTTTTTTATAATGAAGTGTATTTTTTATTTTTTTTAAACTATTTCATATTATTTTAATTTATTTTTTTCTAAATTATTGTATTGTCATCGGTCTTCGATAAGTTTGCAAAGTTTCAAATCAATCCGTCGGTTTGAAAAAGGTGAAAATCACGTTTAAAGATTCCGTTACATAGATATTAAATACATGTCATACCAAGCTAATAAAAGCGTGTTAAAAAGACGTCGCTGTGTTGCCAACTCAAGAAGTACCGATTTCCCTACTGACAACATAGCTAATAACATATTTAAGTATATTTGTATGTGTACAAGTGCGGTATTTTTAAAACCTTTATTGTTGAATTATATTTTGTTAATGGTCTTACATAATGGGTTACATAAAAATACTTTTTTAATGTTTACCGTTTCTGGTTGATTAAAGCGAGAGATAGTTCTCATCGGAAGTGTCGCAGAGACCATTAACAAAATATAATTCAACAATAAAGGCTTTAAAAATACCGCACTTGTACACATACAAATATACTTAAATATGTTTACATTATTTACACTCAACTGTAATTTAAGTATAAATAACTTATCAAAGTCATAACAAAAACATTTTATCTAAATTTGTAACACATTTAATTTTTTTATCTATGGAAATTACCGTCGATGCGCGATATATATATCCGGCGAAAAAATAGGTACATTCGCTATGGCCTACCTCGAGGCGACCATCAGCAATTAGTTACTTTTTTACAAAACAACGCTTATGAATGCTTGGTAACTGGCTCCGGTTCACGTTAGAAAGCTTCGAGATATTTTTTTATTCTAGGATTTTAGTCCCGAGAATCACGAAAGGCGTTCAATAACGTTATTAAATTATGTGACTACGTTGTTGTTTAAATACCTTATCGAATTCGAGTAATGGTTAATAATGATTTGATTATATGATGGCTTAGTAATTAATTTTATGTGGCGCAGCGGTATTTCGACCGTTATGCATGAGGTCTCGGGTTCAACGCCCGGGTCGGACAAGTGTTATTATGTTTTATTGTCAAGAAATTGTCAACAGGTCTAACCTAACCTACCCTACTACGCGATACATAAAAAATAAATTGTGCCACAGCCACCATGGCTGTGCCAAGATAAGCCATGCTGTAAAACGCAAAAAGATACGATAATAAATATTTAGTTTTTTATAAAATAATATAAAAAATAAATATTTCTTGAAATATAATATAGACTATACAATAGATAGCTTTTTGGATTGGTAGCAATTAAAGATTTAAAGGTTTTTGGATTGGTAGCAATTAAAGATTTAAAGGTAGTACTTAAATGCATACCTACACACTCAAAAATAAAAAAATATTAACGTGCACATGATTTTGCGTCAAACAAAAAAACGTCATAATGGCGATATCAGCAGTTCCAAGTCTGCGTCTCTGATTTCCCTTGATGTAATTACAAATAGATGAGCGTTTCAGTGGGTAGTAAAAATGTAAATAAGTCACTATCTACTGCGTCTTGGTGTTTCGTGTAGTTCCGTCATTATGACGTCAAAATGGCGGCACCAAAGTTTATGTTATATATCTTTTGAACGAATTAAGTACCAATTTTTTAAATTAAGGTATTAAATAGTATCAATTCAGTTGTATATCTAATTGACACTACGAAATCTTAACACTAAGAGATTGGTCCCGTGATTTTGACGCAAATTTTAGAAATGTAATTAATTTAAAAATTACCATCATAGGTTAGTAAAATATTATTTTGATGAAAAAATCCCGCTCGAGTACTTAAACTTTTTTCGCAGACTGTAGGTACAAAAGAAACATATAATTACCAGACTGGAACCACACAATATTTGGTTCCATCCGGCATTAAGAGAAAACACTAAGGGCGAGAGAATTGAAAAATAGGTATTTGTAAAATCTATTGCTGTCGCGCAGTGCCATGTATAGTATCATGAGCGCGATGGAGACAACTGCAGCTTGGACCGAAAATGCCTATTAAAAGTACACAAAATCAACGTTTCGTATTCCCTGATTCCTTCTCCAAAACTTGACCGATTTAACTACTTTTT
This sequence comes from Catocala sponsa, assembly GCA_963564715.1. NCBI lineage: Eukaryota > Metazoa > Arthropoda > Insecta > Lepidoptera > Erebidae > Catocala > Catocala sponsa. The sequence goes on from OY751352.1 coordinate 13,647,821, forward strand.
TCATTAAAAGTTAAAGAAAGACTTTGGCCGTGTTCCTATATGTTCCTTTTTTTATATAATCTAGTCAAATTTGTTTTCTGGATGTTTGAACACAGCGGAAAATCTGGTAATTTATTGAGGTTTTTGAAGGCTCGTGTCTCTTTTAATAATTAATTTATGAAAAAAAGGAAAACATAGGGACACGCCAATAGAGCCCATACATTTATCGGAAAAATTATTGCTCTACTGGCATTATCCAGGGAAGAAACAGGGGACTACGTTTGTATGGAAAAACGGCCCTTGTGTTTCCTCTTAAAACCTTCAACAAATAGCATTTGTAGTGGTGACAATTTAACCATTACGCCATCTGTGCAAGAAAATTTCCGTGACTTCCGATATATTTTTTTAATAGAAAATTCTATAAAATATCTCCAAATAATCCTCAAATAATTTCAAAGTCACTGTTCAGATAGAAATCTGTAAATGCATTATTATTTGGGTAAATTAACAATTCAAACATTTTTCACCAACCACAACAAAAATAATAAATTTAAATAAAACTGAAGAACATGCATTATAAATGAAACATGAAAAAGTTTGGGTCTGTCTAAAACATTCCAGTTATTTCAACAAATAACAAAAGATAAGAATCATGCAAAAATATACTTTATATGTATGACAGTATCATTAGTTTTCTAATGATTATAGACTATTACAGCAGCTACAATTTACTTTAATAGCATGGCAAAACATTTGGCAACTGAAAACTTCTACATGCAATAGATACTTTCATAGTTGAATTTCTATATTTTGTAAGAACAAAAATGATGAATACAGAAAAATTTGTGCAGAAGTATAGGAGTAAAGATAAAACTTACTTTTTATGATGATATTAATATGAAGGGTTAATATGTTTCATTGTACTAAACTTAGGTAATTGTGCCTAATTAAAATATTTATTTCTTTGTGTGATTGCCTGCTAATTGAGAAAGGTTATATGAATCATAACATCACTCCACGATGCAAGGGAGCAAAGCAGTAGCAGAGATACTGCTAATCAATGTTTTTTTTTAATTTTGTATAGATATAATTAGAAGGGAAAACTTATTTGGTATAAATATAGACAATGGTAATCAGTGTTTAATTAAAATTCTAAGAAATAGGAATGAGATACACATTTATATTGAAACAAAATACTGTTTAGAAAATTTAGATAAAAAATACCAAGCTCTCTAAAACATAAATATTGAACCATAGAATAAAGTCAAAGAAAAATAAACAGTGCCATAAAGAAAGCCCACACATGTATATTATAACCATGTTTTGCTTATCTTATTATAATTAAAATATGTATAATATATATTTATGTGTGTAGAAAAATTGTGCACATAATTTAGAACAAGGAAATGTTTGTGTTACCAACAGACTTATTTTAATTAGAGTATGTGTATTTAATTCATTCAACTGTATATGAAACAATTATTAGTTAGTGTTGTACTATACATATAATGAAAATATATTATGTTTTTGATGCAAATATAGTGCCTAGAATAGGCCAGATATTAGATATGCAATCAAAAGATTAAAATGACAATTGTTATTATATCTACAAGTTTCTTGCCCTAAAAAGATAGATTAATCATTGTATATAAATAAATTAATATGACAGCAAACAACATAGTAACAAATAGCAAAATAATTGAATAAATTAAAATAATAGAATACACAATAGTAACTTCCTTGTTATTGTTCTTAAAACAATTAATATGGCAAACTGTCAATGTTTATCTAATACACAGGCCATTTTATTGACAACAACTTATATAATAATATATTAACAATAGATTATTATTTAAACTGTTATTAGTAAATGCATGAAAATGTGTTTGAAATTATGTGATCATTATTTTGTTTAATGCAAACATGTAGGGTGATTTTTTAATAAAGATAAATAAAAATATAACAATAGATAAACACAAGAAAATCACTGTGTGACAAAAAAAATTAACATTGTATAGGTCTAATTGTTAATGAAAAATTGGATGGGATGTGTTATTTTTAGTACTTAGAGAAAATATTATGTATTAACAGATGCTTAATTCAAGTATATAATTAAATGAAACATAATAGAATGTGAATTGCATGGTACTATGCACCATAAACAAATACAAGAACCTGTTTGGTACATATATTCCATAACATAGCAACAAAGAAAATTAAATGCTAGTGACTGTATGTAGCTGCAATAACGATTAATTACGCATAATAGTTTCATATTCCGTAGAGTGAGCGCGTAAGGCCATAACATAGAGAAAAAAGTGCGCAATCAGGACCCTGGCCTACATTATGAATTACGAAATAAAGCACTCGGCAGACACGGAAGAGTACTGTGTTAACGTAACGCATCTACCTACTAGTTTATCAACGCGTTATATATAGATACGTTGGCCCACGGAGACGTGAAAAGAATGCACGCTCTTCACCCAGACAAATAGTCAAAGGTCTACATCAATAAGAACCTTCAAATAAAATGTTATTTATAACTTTCATAAGTATACAACAAAGAAATCTTAATAAAAACACACCCCATATTGATTTTATATAGGGTCGTGACAATCAGCTGACGGCCCTACAGCTAGTTATTTACATGGTGGCCCTCGAACGCAATAGGTTCTTTGTAATGACGAAAACAAAGAAAGGATACAGTTTGATGACATCTGTGTCCATGCGACGTTTCCCAGCGCTCGGTGACGACATCTTCGTGATCTATTTCTAATAAATCACAATATCGAACACGAACACTAGAACAAACTCACACTCGACGCAGCGAAACCAATTTTTCGTCCACCAGCAGCAGTCAGAAAAATAACATTGTAGAAAAACAATGGACATAAACCATAGACAAAATTTTCGAAGATGATGTGTAATGAAATCGATGTTGCCATACAGAAAAACCGAAACTACTACTAAAACCAACCGATTTTAGCATAATGTAAACGTATCTTTACAATAGACAACGGCTATTCCAGAAGATTATGCGTCAAAAATTAAAAATCAGGCTAATTTGTCTATGCGCTCATCAGCGAAACTTCGCGTGTGTGTGATCAAGGAAGATTATTTATAATTCAGTTTTAATTATAGATTTCTTTTACTTATACATCCCAAACTTAGTTAGAACGGTGCGCTTGTGGACTGCGACGCTCCGTCGGTGCGCCGCTAATGCGGAAACATGTGTTTTGATGTGAACATCAAATGATGATACATGACAACAAATTATAATTTATCGAAGTTTTGGTCTTTATAAACCGTGTTCGGCAGTAATTAAAGAGTGTTGTGAAAACGTTTGATACTGGTGATTATTGCAGGGGATCTGTGTAAGCCTGGTGATAAGTGATAAAGTGCTTTCATTTCCGGTGCGCTATATGCAGTGATGTGGGCGCTTCGGTGAAGTCTCTTTTAGTGCTATTGTTTTATCCCGGCCTAGGCATGGCGAACACAGGAATCGGGGTCTCTTTTGACCCTAATGACATGACCAGGTTTGTACTCAATCATAGACTTGGCTAGAATCTAATAAGCCTCCTTATAACCATAATAATTTGTAATCCTATTCGATTTTCAATTTTATTGAAATAAATAGCATCTAAGTCTTCAAAAATAGCTAAATGAGTGACTAGTATTACCATAGCAGACCTCATAACCTTTGAACCCAATGTCTGTGGTCATTCAAAGTTGCAAATGCTACAATATTTTAGTAAAAAACAGATTACTCATTTTATTTTCAATTACACAATGACACTTAGTTATAAATTGATATGTCATGCTTTAAACAGGAAAGAGTATATTTATTTATTTTAACTGCATGGCTGGCACCATTTGTTTTAGACGTTGCCTTGGCACTACAGAAATCTTGAGTGTTGTGAGTTCAAAGCTCATTCAATACAAAAGTTTATATGATTCAGAAATATTTTTCTACATATAAGACATATTGTTTTATTTCTAAAATACTGCATAACCCAGACATGGGATAGCAGAAGTTGTATTTTAAATAACCAATTGTTTATTTGGGCAATTCAAATATGTATCTTTAGTTATTCACATGTTATGTTGAAATTTTCTACATTTACGGGTTGAATATGAATTCAACATAATTATCCTTTTATTACCTATTTTCTTTCTCCAAACTTAATAGTATTTCTACACATTTTATACATATTTTCTAAATTGTGATATTTCACCTTATTGACTGGAATTGATACTGCCTGCTCACCAGTTGATAATATCTAGAAATGAATAATTAAAAATACATATAGACAAATGGAACACACAGACTGGAAACAATTACCTGTGAGTAACATTTTAAACAATGTTTTGTTTCATCTGAGGTTTCTACCATAATATTCAGCAGATTTACAGATATATATATACATTAAAAAGGCTTCTGTACTAATTCCATTGTGTAGTAAAATTATAAAATAATATTATAAGCTTCATCAAAAAATTATAATTTATTTTAAAACGTGTATACCCAGTGCCCAGCTCCATAGCCCAGCCGAACTAAATAACTATTAGTTAAGATTGATTGGTTCATAGAAAATGAAATTTTTGCCTTTAAAATGAATTCTCTGTTAATTTCAAAACAGACAAGAATATAAGTAGACATTTATATAATAAAAAAAGGGTTTATTTTAATTTTTTACTGAGTTATGGTAAGTCAAAGTCAAAAATCATTTATTCATGTAGGTCACAAAGTAACACTTATGAACATCAAAATATAGGTTTGTGAGTTTACTAAGTTACTGAAGCTACATCTAGGTTAGTAGCTAGGTTCAGGCAAAGGGTAGAGCCTATGAGAATAAACCTGCAAGCAATTCATGTGCACTGTTTTAAATTACCAATTATATAATTTCAGTATTTTACAACTCATACCAACAAGGTGTTGCAGCCATTATACCATATATTACAGACTATAAAAAAAACGAAAAATAATAACAATAATTACTTAATAGTATTAAGGGAATTAAATAATTAGGTTTGGTAGAATTATTTAATATTAATCTAAATAGACACTAGGATGGCATATACATATGTTTAAGATTAATGGGTATTAACATGATGAGGTTCAGTATAAAAATGCATACCTTTTTGAAAGGCTCGATGATTCTGCCAGGTTGAGGTGGCCTTTTACAATCATATGTTAATACTGAATATAATTGCATTAATACTTACCTGTTTTCCATTATCATGCAATGCGAAAGTATTAAAAAAGGCATATTAAAAGTTTTGTATATACATTAAACAAATTATTTTTTTTTTTTTTTGGTTGTTAACCATAATTTATTAACCTTGGGGGAGACCTATGTCCAACAATGGACGTCTTTCAGCTGAGATGATGATAATTTACCTATTATAAATAATATCAGCCCTGTATTAAACTGTCCCACTACTGGGCACGGGCCTCTTCTCACTATGAGAAGGGTTAGGCCATAGTCCACCATGCTAGCCTAGTGCTGCAGACTTCACATATCTTCGAGAACATTATGGAGAACTCTCACACATGCAGGTTTCCTCACTATGTTTTCCTTCACCGTTAAGGCAAGCGATAATTAACTATTTATTACGCATTAATTTCGAAAAGTCAGAGATGCGCGCCTTGGGTTCGAACTCGAGACCTCTGCGTGGCAGTCCAACGGTTTCCCACTAGGCTATTGTTATAATTTATTGCCAATTTCTAATAAAAGCTACAACCACCACTATTATTATATTATTTCAATGAACTTTGAATAGTGCGAAAGCCTAAAATAACTATACATTACTAACATGAAACTGCATATAAATAGAAAAGTAAAATCACTCAGCAGAAATATACATAATATTAATTTCAAATAAAATAATGGTCAATGCTCTTGTATTTTCAAACAAATTTTCCCTGTGAAGTCACTTTTTAATATCTCTGAAGAATAGCAGTAGGTATATATCCTAAAAATTCAGATGTCATGAGACATACATACATTGTTGTTACTGACTTTCCTTGTGTTATAGTTACATTAGGAATTGCATTTTTATATGTATCCCTTCTGGGTAAACACCTCTATTACCTTCTATATCTCCTTATCATGAACAAACATCATCCAGGTATCATTATTTCTAGGCTACCATTGAATCTTTTTTTGTGGTCTAAGTTTCTCTTTGAGATTAAGATACTCGCTTAGAACTTAACAAACAAATAATTTTCTGTTACACAGTGTACTAGGAAATACATTAAACATTTAACAGCTACGTAACAAGGAACTAATGAACTAGTACAGTCCATAAACTAGACCAGCTTATACTGAAACATGTTTTACTACTGGCCTAGTTCTGGAAGTTAGGTTAATTATCTCTAAATATATACACAAGATGTAATCAATAACTCGTGTTGTGTCTAAAGACAAAGTGTGAATGAACTTTGTGACATATTTTGTAATTTTCTACTGGGTTTTACCACTCAATATCTATGTAGCCTGGCTTCTCAGCTTTTCTTTCAGCAATATAGTTTAGCTAAAGACAAACCATGGCAATTTGCAGAGCATTAATTGTTCTAGAAGTGTCCTCAATACCTAAAAATTGAGGCACTTACTACAGGTAATCTAAAATTCAAGACATTAGTCCTCTCTATGGCATCATTCCTATATCAAAAACCAAGTTGTTCTACCTAGTGACAGTTAATTTTTGACACAGTTTCTATGAAAAATATATCACTATAACTATCCATAGTGAAAATGACTCACTTCTTGATATAGGAACCGGGTCTTAACCATGGAATATGTGTAATAAGCTTTGTTACCATGACAACAATTATAAAGGCATATTGTCATACTTAGATTCATGTTTGTGTATCCTAAAAGGGGTAGACAGCAATGTATTATTTCGACAATTATGTATTCGGATCCTAATTGAAAGAGGCGAGCATATGGCTGTCTACCACAGACACATTTCAAGACTCCATGTTGCTTGTAAAATTTTCTAATAGAAATACCCAGAAAGCTTAACCTTACCGAAAATCAAACTTGCTATCTCACGATCACACGCAACCTTATGCCGCGATATCAGCGAAGGCAGTCTACTTAGTATTAGAACGTAATTATCTGAGTGCAGATGCACTTGGTTAGAACATCTGTCAATGGACGAATGATTCACGATAGTGCCCTAGAAACGGCGAAGATTTAGGGCACAATACAATAAATTGTTTTGATGACGTCATTGGCTATGTAACGATCAAATCTTCGAAATAGAACGGTTACCAATTACACCGAGTACCACTTCTATGAAAGCTCATCTCACATACCACTTATAGCCTTGCATACATGGACTTATGCCTGTATATCACTAAACGGGGTAGGCAGAGCTGTATTAGGCTGACATTTGGTCAGCTGCTGTCATCGGTGTGCCGCTGCGTCTTAATAGGTTAAGAAATTCGCAATAGCGGCCTGTAGTTTAGGAAGTTGGTGGTGTTGCTGACTCCTGTGTCTCGAAAACCACGTAAGCCGTTGGTGCCATGCTTTGTCGTGTCGGATTGCGCTCCCATCCCATTTAAGTATGTTTGCGCACAATCTCTGTTCAGATTGACCGCTGTGACCGAAATTTGGTGTGGTGGAATTTATTATAGAGCGAGCGTATTGCCAGGATCCCTTATATCTAGATTCTAATAAATACCTTCCAATTAATCAAACCTAATTTGGAAACTGCAATAATGTATTATCTTCATTTAATTTTTAATCATCCTGCCTAATTGATCCAGCCAGTTATTATCTAGGTATATATTTTTAAAGATTACTAGCAATTTGTTTTACTAATGATTAGTATTCTTGTTAACCCTCTCCAGATAAGCTGGAATGCTCGGAGTGTCAGGAGTGAGTTCACGTCGGCAGCGTAATTTTGATCGCTAGGGCGATACTTATCCGGGTCCACCTTTTATGGCAGAACTTTTTATGACATAATATTGTTTTGTATAATAACGGATAACATAAACTTCATTTCGCAGAAAATCGTTTGGCATATATACACTCATTTATAATACATTCAAAACGGTTCACCCTTGTTTGATCGAACAACGTTTGATATAATATTACTAAATCGAATTTTAGTTGCAATAAAGTCATTTCGAAGAATTATTCATTTGACCGAATAAGTCATTGGTAAATTTTTATTTAGCGTAATTATTTATTTGAACTAATTTCATTTGAACTAATTTCATTTCGCCGAATTTTCAAATGCACTAATTTTATTTAAACTAATCAAACAAGGGTGAACCTATCAGGAGAAACTGGATGCAATCGGGACTTTAGGGTACTCCGACTCGGATAGGTTAGGTTAGAAGGGGATGGCGGGGTCGTTTGAGCGAGCGAAGCGAGCGAATAGACCCCGCCATCCCCTTCGTGGTTATTTTTTTATAAACCACCCAGAAGTAGTTTGGTTAGGTTAGGTTAGAACTGTGACCATTGAATATTCGATAAAATACATGGTTATACCATCTGAACATTACATCAAATGAACATTATACCTTTTGATCATTAGCGCAAATGTTGTTATAGCAAATAAATATTCGATGAACTGAAAATTCTATCAAACGATATTATACAAAGTGATGATTTTCTTAAACGTTGTTCGATTTAGTAATATTATATCAAACGTTGTTCGATCAAACAAGGGTGAACCATTCAAAACTCATAATTTTAAGTCAGAATCATCAATAGGCATAAATTTCATATCCATAATAATTAAAAAGTATAACCATCATATCACAGAAATTTCATAGTCAGAATCGTCTTTTGACATACATTTAATATCTATAGTCATTAAAAGGCAGAACCATCATATCTCAGAAAGTTTACAGTTAGAATCATCTTTTAGCATACTTTTCATATCCATAATAATTGAGAGATGCAGCAGGCATGGTTTCTGTCACGGCTCCGGCGCTGCGGAGCTCCGGCGGTCCCTCGCGAGCTTATCATTGTATATGGTTTTAACGCTCACCAGCCTCAGCCGCGGCTGCAAGTGTAGAAAAACCACCTGCTCCTCAGCACGCGGGCCGCCTCGCCCCTACGCCTATCGCCTACGCGATTCTAAATTACACTCTAGGGTTAGGAGTTTAGGACAAACTAAACTACGTGGAATCGGTTTTGCAGCGATTCATTTCTGTCACTATCTTTTGTATCACAGCACATACAATTTTTTAAGACAGTATTTTAATTTAATGTTAAAATGCTATTTAATAGAAATATGCCTAATAAAATTATTCCAAATGAAATTCTGCTATCTTCATAGTATGCCAAGTGAAATTATACCATACTACCGGTCGCGAAATTCGCCCATAATTTATTAAAATTGTATCGTTATTAAGGTTTTATTGTCTATAACTACACCCTTATAATCACATTTCATTTAGTCACCTACTCCACATACATATATAATATGTAACCATAGTTACGAAGCATTCTACGAAGTAAACCGAACAATGCCGAAATCCTACGAACGCGATTGGACTGCTTGTGGCAAATGCATGATTGTGTGCGTGTAGTGTTTTTTCATTAATTTAATGTATTTCTAATGCATATTTTATAAAAATATTAGGATTCGCCCCTCCTTCTCCATATAAACTTTAACTATGCCAAATTTTATACTACTCCGTTCGCGCAATTTTCGTAAAAAGGAGTACAAAGTTTTTGCTTCACGTATTAATATATTAGATAATCGTCGATCAAAATTAAGGTTAAGCTAAACGAAATTATACGGAATATTAATTCTGCCTAGGGTAATTATGCCAGATAACATTCTGCCATCTTAAAAGTATGCCATTGTACATATAAACATTTGGCCAAACAATGTTTATATTAAATAATTTTTATGCCTTTAAAGAAGATTATGCCAACTGTGTTATGCGAAATAAGTTTTGGAGCATCAAGATTCTGCCAGATAGAGGGAACCCGCCTTATCCATTAGGCTGCCGCCGCTTTATCCAGTATCTTAAGTCAGTAGTATACGTTTGCACTTACGGATCTTGCCGCTCGTGCAGGCAACGTATTATTTAGATTTCTGTTTCATCATTCTCAGCAGCAGAACGGAATCTAAAACATTGTCCGGTAGACGGCAGTTGAATAGGTTCGTCTCCTATTAATAGCTGGCAAAATGTAGGCATTCCATAAGTTATCGTAGCCTATAAGCCTTTTAGAATGGTTGTGCAGCCATAGCAACGGGGCAAAGATCAGTTGACAGTACATCGTCTCCTCAAGAAGCCTGGATGGGTATCCAGGCTATGTTTATTTTAATACCGTAACTAGGCCAGGATACATCTATCCTGGCCTAGTTATGGTAGTTACAGATCGCGCAATCTACGATGGCCGGACTGAACAATTGTTGCGCATGTACAGTCGCTAAGACGCGTAACGCCCCCGCCCCCTGTCACCAAAGAGACTTAAAACTTGTAACTGCGACGCCACTCGCGCAATGTGCAGACCGGTCATCATACAGTGCGCGATCTGTACCCTACTACTTACCGCTTGACAAATTTTCAATGAAATGTCAAAATTTAACTGAACGCTGAAATGATTCGTTATTGAAAATACTTTTTAGTCAGACTGTCCCAATTGAAGCGCAATCTCCAAATTGGAAAATCCGCATGGATGATGCAGCCGGCGATTGATCGTCGCTCTGCAGCCATCAAGCTGAATATTGTCTGTGGGCCTGTGACAACAAGTGATTGTTATGAGTTTAAGTTACTTTGTCTGTTGATTAAATGTTTGTGAAGTCCCTCGCGACACGGCACAGTTACTGAGGAACGGCCTTTTAAAAATAAAGCTTCAAACGACTCTCGATTCTGTCCTTCCTCAAATGCGTTGCCATAGCAACAGCGATAAAGGCTACTACTACAATGTTTATAAAATTCCTACGTACCTATATTATAAGAGAGAATAATTTATTAGTAAGCGCATAATGTTGGTACTTAGTCATAAATTATAATTAGAATTGACTGATAGGCAAATGTGGTCGACCATAATGATGATTGACATTAAAATTCGATTCTAATATTTATCATGTTAGCTTTATTATAGTAGGCAAGTTCTGAACCAATTTATCGAATCAAACATGACTCGAATCGACATAAAAGAATCGATTTTCAGTTAAATTGAAGATGGAATAATAGTCTTCGATAATTATTCGTATCGATTTTCAGATTGGTGCGTAGTCAGTTAAGAAGGAACCAACATAACCTAACCCTTCCGAGACGGAATGCAGTGATTTGAGGCGTATAGGTGCTCGTTATGATATATTTTAGTAAGCATATTTTGCTGTGCAATTAGTATTTTTGGTGGTCATTATATTTAATCTCGTAGTTAATTATCGTAGGAAAACATCGTGAGAAATCCTGCATGTCTGAATGCTCTCCAATGTGTTCTTGAGCATACGTGAAGTCTGCCAACCCGCAGTGGGCCAGCGTGGTGGACTATTATACTTTCTTACTCTCAAAAGAGGCCCATGCCCAGTAGTTGAACAGTTTAATACAGAGGCTGATATTGTAATATTAGTTCATAGCTCGCAGTCTGACCGCACCATTAAGACTGACAAGACCAGTGACAGTGGTAGTGAATGCGACTGCTTTGAATGCTGGAATGAGGTCTCATGAGGTCTCAAACCCCGGGTCGGGATTATTTGAGGTTTTTTGTCAAGAAATTCTCAGTAGCATCTGGAAATTGTCCGGTGGATCGCAATAGACTCGCCATTCACGTGAAAACGAAACCGATACTTGATGAAATGAGTTTAATACATCACTGCTAGACCACTGCATGACTATGATAACTTACATACATTTGATATACTAGTGACCTGCCCTAGCTTCGCACGGTTAGAACAAAAAAAAAACAACAAATTATACAACTAAACTTTCCTCGTGAATCACTGTCTATTGGTGAAAACTGCATGAAAATCCGTTCAGTAGTTTTTGAATTTATCGCGTACAGACACGGCGGGGGACTTTGTTTTTTATAATATGTAGTGATTGACTTACGACAGTGTATTCCTGAAGGCATAGGCAGAGGTTTATTATACACCATCATGACGTCATTTTTGATTAAGGTCCCAATAGGCTATTGCCGTAAATTACTGATTACCTTCAAACACATTAATAAAGTACAAAAAGACCTAAACTTCGTAGTAAAAGCGTTTAACAATCAAGATTGAAGTGCGGTTGAATGGTTTTGCTGCCGGTGACTAATCTAATCGACCAATCGCAGAGCAGTTGACAAAACGCTACACTCGTTCATATTCGGGGCTAATATTGAGACATATGTATATGAATTGATTTATCTTTTCAATGAGCGGGAATCTCGCCGTTTTAGTTGTGAATCGAGACCAACTTTCAAGTAATAATATGAACCCTATATATACTTAAATAGTTTCACTGCTGGGTACTGGCCTTTTCTCAATGTGAGAACGGTTCGGCCATAGTCCACCAAGCCAGCCCAGGGCCCAGTGCGGATCTCCAAAAGTATCACCGGTATTAAATCAGTGCTGCTGTTTTGATACTATGGCTGCACTAGTACTAGGGCTTAGGATCTACTCACAATGGCAACATAAAATCTGAAAAACGTGCCCGGTAGACGGCATAGGCTCGTCTCCTATTGCGAGGTCCCTAAAACATAGTTAGCAAAACATGGGTGTTATATATCCCTGTGCCTACCACTTTGGCAATATATTTCTTTATGAAGTGACTAGCTATTGCCCGCGGCTTCGCCCGCGTTAATTTAGAATTTGACAATCAATTCGGGTTGTACTCTGCTTGTAATAATATAATTCAATCATGATTCGAAAGACACGTGGCGCCATCTAATATCATAAGAACGTTATTTTTGTTTTCCTCAGGAACAGTATATTTTTCGGGATGAAAGGTAGCCTATGTCCTGTTCGTCCGTACACCTGACAACGTATATGCAAAATTTCAGGATGATCGGTTCAGTGGTTTAGGCGTGAAAAGGTAACAAACAAACAAACAAACTCATTTTCGCTTTTATAATATTAGTTAGGATAAACACTTCACAACAAAATTGCAACTTTTGCCTGATAAATGTCCGAATAATTTTTGTTTCATTTGCAGAGAGTATATAAATAACTAGATGTTCCCGCGGTTTCACCCGCGTTTATCGTTACTGCGCCGCCCCCGTGGGTCGTAGCGTGATGTTATATAGCCTATAGCCTTCCTCGATAAATAGGCTATCCAACACTTAAAGAATTTTTCAAATCGAACCAGTAGTAATCACGCAGAATAAACCAGGAGAAACATCGTTTGTACTATGTCTGTAATGGGTAATTATTTTGCTGCAATGTTATTTTAAAACTGCGATATCTACTAAGATATTCATTGAAATCGAATCATGTAAAGGGCCATTTTGTTTTAAATTAAATACTTGTGATGAATAACGTATTTATTTGGATAAGGATTAATATCATGTTTATAATAATACCTTCGCAAATAATGCATTATTTTAGAACAAATTTGGTTAGCATAAAAATGGTTATAGTGAGCCAACCTTAAAAGATAGACATATGCTGTCGCGGACTTTTTTTTAGAACTTTTAAAGGGGAACAATTCTGTCATACATGATTTTTGCGAAACTTTAACTGTTTACGCAGCGGAAGCTCTCAAACAACATCCGCCGATTTTGAAACATTCTTCATTGGTGCTCAGCTCCTATTGATCTTAGCGTGATGATATATAGCCTATAGCCTTCCTCGATAAATGGGCTATCTAACACTGAAATAATTTTTCAAATCGGACCAGTAGTTCCTGAGATTAGTGCGTTCAGGCAAACAAACAAACAAACAAACTCTTCAGCTTTATAATATTAGTATAGATAATTAGCTCAGCTCTCTACATTCAGCTTCAGCAAGGAAGTCAAATAAAAGAAAGATTTTTTTAACTTAAGAACTAAATAAAATAAGATAATCTTTAAATATTCTGTGTTTTATAATCAAAAGACCCATGTGTCATATTTTGTTAACTAGACCTGATAGAGAAATTTCAGTTACAGATTTGAAATTATCATTAAAACTATACTTTTGCTTAACCTTTCATCTGGACGAGCTATACTTCTGCATAGCCCTTCGTCTAATTACAGGCATAATCCTAAATTACCTGTAGACCATAATACACAGAAACCTCTTATTATCAACTCAAAGCCATCGACTGTGTATATCCTTGACATTTTCGCACATCAAAGGCTGCGTAAAACGTAACATCACGCCTACGGAATCTGAAAGGTTAGGCAGAGGCGTATCACACCCACAACAATTAGCCAGATATATTTAGGTAATATAGAATACGGTGACGGTCTTCAAAGGACTAGTATAATAACAGAGTTTTTTCGTAAAAGAGCAAATTACTAGATAAAATCAGAAAATTAATACATAGACAAAAATATAGAATTACTTTTGTATAGGAATATTTTATCATAAAGATCTTTAAAATATCGCATAACAGGATGTAATAATTCAGCTGTGCAATTCTCTTAAATCTCACTACCAAACTCAAATACAAATCGGCTGTTATAATTCGAAATCATCTACAGTAACAATATCAATACAAGTAGGTAACTCTGATTACTAGCGAGGCGTCAATCGATTTCGAGATGAGACTTTTAGCAAAATAGCACGGGGAACGAGGGAAGGTCAAGCTAAAAGTGACTTAACCTTTCCTATTACCCAGAAGGCAACTTTTTTTGCCGTAGCATACGGTACTTAGGCTAGGGCCATAAAGTTTTCGGTGTTTTAGAAATAGTAGGAGGTAGAAAGATATCTTGAAAGTAGGCTGGTAGCAAATTGTTTGGCTCTGCTAATTTCACTGGCAGTGAAAACAAAGATCGACTGCACTAATGGTGTAGAGGTCGTTGTGGTTGCTACTGCCGCTGCGCCATAAATTTGTGCGATCCACAAATGGTTGTGCTGCGTCTGGTTGTTATTTGTTCGGTTGTTGGAATGTTTGTAAACTCCTTCGCGTCACATGAATTAACACAAGAAGCTGAGAAACCTAACTTAACGACGATCCCTGGTATTATTGCCGTCTGCCATGCAAATTAGCAAACTCCGTGCTGCTTCTAAGAAATGAAGCAGAAACTGCAAACGTTGTCAAAGACAAAAATCTTTATTTAAAAAATCATTTAACATTTCTTACACACGTCAATTTAATTAAACTAGAGGTCGCCTAGTGCTCGAAATTCGACCAATTTGCCTGTAAGATATTGCTGATATATGTCATCATATATTGATATAATATGTAACCATAGTTACGCGCTTCAACTGCGTGTGTCAAATGCATGGTTGTGTGCGTGTAGTGTTTTTTCATTAATTTTATGTATTTTAGGCATAATTTTAAAAAAATATTAGCGTTCGTCACTTCTTCTCTGTATTTTTTTTTTTTATTATTTTGCTCGTCAAAATGACCACACTCCACCTGATGGTAAGCAGTCGTGTGGTCTAAGAGCAGTGGCCTTCACATCGCCCCCACAGTAGCCGAGGCGATGTTGAGGTCTCTACTTTGACGTCCTGAGAAGATGCTTTTTCACGCCCCGCTTAAAGAACCCAGGATTGAAGGAAGAAGGAAACACGTGCCTTGGCAGAGAATTCCATGCCTTGGTCGTTCGGCAGAGATATGAGGACCCAAACTTTTTGGTACGCGCTCTAATCGACTCTACCGTGTAAGGATGGCATCTGAGCCCAGCACGCGTTGTTCTGGATAGGAAAGGGGAGGGCGGGATAAGGTGGAATAACTCTTCAGAGCACTCCCCGTGGTATATTCTGTAGAAACATGCCAATGAGGCAATGTCCCTACGGAGTTGCAGAGGTTCCAGTGAACTCGTGACCTCTGGATCTCCGATGATACGGACAGCCCGCCGCTGTAACCGGTCGAGAGCGTCCAGCAAGTACTGCGCGGAGCCATCCCAAAGATGAGAACAGTACTCCACGCAAGGGCGCACTTGTGCCTTATACAATAGGCACAGTTGCCCAGGCGTGAAGAACTGCCTCACCCTGTTCAGAACTCCGAGTTTTCGCGAAGCTTGCTTAGTGACGCTCTCGATATAGGTTTTCTGATTAAGGGAGCGGCAAAGATCCATACCTAAGATGGAGAGACTGTCACGTATCACCAGTGGAGTGTTCTTCAGAGAAGGGAAGGGAAGGAACGGAGACTTTTTTGTTGAGAACGCGCATGCCTGGGTCTTCTTGGCGTTGAACTCGACCAAGTTCTTGACACCCCATTCATAGATGCGGTCCAAGGTCTGATCAAGTTCAACGACAAGATTCTGCCTTTTCCCCTCAACCTCAGCCTGTTTGGCCCCAGGATGTCCGAGATATCGTCCATGCACGGTACTGTCGTCCGCATAACAATGTATGTTGCCGAGATTCAACATATCATTGATATGCAGAAGAAAGAGCGTAGGGGATAAGACAGAACCCTGAGGCACTCCTGCATTGACCTGCATAAATTTGAAAGCGCGACCGTCGCAAAGGACCCGAATACGACGCTTCTGCAGGAAACTTGCAATCCAGGTGTACAGTTGAGGGGGCAAGCCATAGGCCGGAAGCTTGGAAAGAAGAGACCGGTGCCAGACTCTGTCGAAAGCTTTGGCTATGTCAAGGCTGATAGCCAAAGACTCGCCGTGCTTATCCATAGCTTCACCCCAGAGGTGCGTGACGACCGCTAGAAGATCACCCGTTGATCGTTTAGCCCGAAAGCCGTATTGGCGATCATTGATCAACGATTGATCCTCCAGGTAGCGGACAATTTGGGTGTTTATAATCCGCTCGAACACCTTGGAGAGCACCGAGGTGATAGCTATGGGACGATAGTTACTTGGCTCGGAACGGTCCCCCTTTTTGGGAATCGGTTGAACGTTCGCCTCCTTCCAAGCCTCAGGCACAATGCCTGCGGCCTAATACGTCCGGTATAGGCGCGTAAGCGTGGGAGACAACTCCGCTGCACATTTTTTAAGGACCACAGCTGGGATGCCGTCAGGTCCACTGGCTTTCCCAACATCGAGAGACTGCAGTATCGCACGAACGGTTCGTTGCCTGATACATATATCAGGTATGGTGTAGCCGCAGTTGGCAATGTTAGGCGGCTGCGAACCGCAGTCATCGATTCGGGAGTTGGCCGCAAAGAGATTTGCAAGCAGATCTGCTTTCTCCTGCGGCCGATGAGCCAGTGATCCATTCGGATACCTCAGAGGGGGCAGCAAGGTCTGGCAGAAGTTGGACTGCACGGCTTTGGCCAGGCGCCAATAGCTACGACTGCCCGTAGGATGCGCCATGAGTTCCTGGCCGAACCGTGCGACGCGCTGGGCATCCGCTCTTAAGTATGCCCTCTTGCAGACCTTTGTGGCTTGGTTGAACGCTGCCTTCAGGTGATCCACGTTAGGGTCGTGGAGAGTGCGAGCCCTGGTCCAAGCGCGGTACGCTGTCTGTTTGCGTTCAACAGCATCAGCGCATTCACGACCGAACCAGGGCCTTTTCCTGCCGCCGCTCGTGACATCACTGTATGGAATATAATATTCCATACCCAGGATGATTTCACCAGCGACAGCAGTAGCGCTCTCTGATGGATCCCTGTTCTCAAAGCAGCGTTGAGCCCAAGGGATGGATGCGAAGTACTCCCGCATTCCATCCCAGTCTGCCGACGAGTAGTGCCACAGTCGTCGTCTTGCCTCCTCGGGTCGTGGGGGCGTAACAACAACAGCTGTGGCACAAACCAGACAGTGGTCTGAGGTGCCCAGAGGAGCACGAATCGACACAGTGTACCGGTTCGGGTTACTCGTCAGCAGCAGATCGAGCAGAGAGGGCGCCTGACCTGCAATGTCTGGTATCCGGGTGGGCTGGAGTAGCAGTTGAGACAGGTCATGCGTGAGAGCGAACGCATGGGCAGTTCGTCCCGCGTGGTCTGTTTTGGGAGAACCCAACCAGGTCTCATGGTGGGCATTGAAATCTCCCAAGAACACCAACTCAGCGTTCGGAAACCGCTCCTGCGCGTCGTCTGCCGCCTGACTCAGGTAATTGAAGAGTCGAGTTGTCTCAGCGTCTCCTGAATGGGATCGGTAGAGGCACATGTAGATTTGGCTGAAAGAGCCATGATCTACGTGTACCCAAAGGACAGAGAAGGAAGGGTCCTCTAGGCATTGTAGACGGCGACAGCAAATATCCGCCCTAACAAACAAGCATACCCCGGCTTTCGCGAGGAAACACTCCTCTAGCACGTAGCCGGGATATTGCAGGTAGTTCGTGTCTGCAGGACGGCGTATTTGTGTCTCCGTTAGAAAAAGCATTGCCGGCCGAGCCGTCTCCAGGTGATGATGGACGGCATTAAGGTTAGCGTGGAGTCCTCTGATGTTAATATACTCCACGACACAGGAAGCAGCAGTGGGGTTACGGCGATTGGCTGCTGTTGAACAACAATGCTTTGTTCGTACTGCCATAGAGTGAAAGGAAGGGGAAACGTGAAAAAAAAGAGGCGGCTATTCTCGCAGCAAAGTGGGGCAAGGCGCAGAGCAAGTTTTGTCATATAACTGTATGGTATGGCGATAGCCGATCCGACGGACGGAAGGACCCCCGAACCCTCCCGAAAGTGGTCGCCGGGACCCACCCTCCGGTCACCATCCGGCACGACGAGCCACCTCGAGATTATGCGCGGCATGATAAAGCAGACAACCTAGTTGGTTAGACTCGGTTGGGCCTCTGGACTATACCGCGGGCGGCCAGCAGAGCACCGTTTCTACGGCTCTCCCTGGCCGCCGGGTCGACTCGCGCCACCCACACAATGACTCTACGGATACTCTGCAGGTCCCTCATAAGCTGCGAGAATCGTCACCTCATGCTTAGGCCTCCGGCGCTCTCATTCACCGAACGAAACACAGCAGTGAAACACTGTTGTTTCACGTCGATTTTCTGTGAGAGGGTAGTACTTCCCCGGTCAAGCCGGCCCATTCCTGCTGTAACCAGCTTGGCTCTACTACCTCTAGAACTAAAAAAATAAACTATAAGTGTGCGAAATTTCATACTCCTCCGTCCGCCCAATTTTCGTAAAAAGGGATCCAAAGTTTTCGCTTCACGTATTAATATATAGATAAACAGTAGCAAGTTTAACAAAGAAAACTAAGAACTGACTTCTTAGTTTTCTACGCTAAACTAGCTACTTCAAGAAATAGATGAAGCAGGCGAGAAAGTCATGGACATTATTTTAAATTGCCTATAATTGGACATAGTTATGCAAAATGGATCCAGCAACGCAAACTTACTTTTGAGACCATTGGAGTATCAGTAAATTAAATACCTATAAAAAAGTAACAAGACTGATTTGATTTAAAATTTCTTATAAATAATGAACATTGTAATCAAGTTTTATAGTATTGTTTCAATTTTGATGTACATATATATCTAATAACATTTATGACAATAACTCAAAAAAGTGTTTTATTGGTTGGACACATTTTTCACTTTTCTTCCAATTTACAATATTTCATTTAATAACATATTTAGAATAGCCAGTGGGAGCGAGCAGTTTAAAGTAAGCATTCTTCCAATTCCCAAGCATTATTTTTTTATACTTCGTAATCCGTTTTAAACATAATTTTCGTTAAGTAATTTCTTTTTTTAGTCATTGTCATGAATAGAGGCTAGTATTACATGAATGGAAAATATTTCAACAATGTGCATTACTTCCCACACTAAGGAAGTCTAATAACTATTTCGCTCATCTCCAAGGTCGAAAGAATTAATGACTAATTGCCAACAAAACGGTTTTTGTTGTCTCAATATAGTTTTTGTTGTAATTTGTAGTGACTTGTGAAAATATCAAGGATGCAATGGACTCGCTTTCAATACCACGAAACATTAATTGAGATTTCGAAACTCTAAATGAGTTTCGAAACAGATTTGAATGCAGGGATGGCGTAGTGGTTTAAATGGTCGCCTGACCACTGCCATTGCGCCGAATGTTGTGGATTCGAATCCCATACGGGACAAAACTTTGTGTGATCCACAAATGGTTGTTCCGAGTCTATGTGTTATTTGTGTTCGTCGTTTGAATGTTTATAATAATATTTATGTAACGTAGTGTAGGACGCCCTCCGACCAGGTGGGATGACGATTTGCGAAAGACTGCAGGCAGATGCTGGATGCGGCAAGCTGAAGACAGGGCGCTATGGCGCTCTTTGGGGGAGGGCTATGTCCAGCAGTGGACTATCATAGCCTGATGATGATGATGATGATGTTTGTAAAGTCCCACGCCACACAGGAATTATTCACAGTGCGGGAAGTCTTAAAAAAAAAATCAACGGTTTGCACTCCGGGAGTGCCGGCAGAAGTGAAAACTTGAATATTAACGTTGTGCATTTTTGATATTTTGGAATGGTTTGGGAATAATTTTGCACGAATTGCTTTAATTATCAGTATAAAAGTACTATAATTTATGTGGTAAAATACAATATTCATTTATTGCGCTATCGTACACAAACATGACAATTCTCCCTCCGTCTTACGAATTTTCGATCAGGTCACGTGTCCTGACGAGAGTTTAACATTTATTACCCATCACAAAAAAAATGCACAACACCGCTAAAGAAGTTTTTACTTCAAAAATAAAAATAATAAGATGCTCAGAACCAGTACCAGTACTTTCTGATTTTGATTCACATCTTCTGGGACAACCTGTATATATCTATACTTATATTATAAAGCTGAAGAGTCTGTTTGTTTGTTTGGTTGAACGCGCTAATCTCAGGAACTACGGGTTCGAATTGAAAAATTATTTTAGTGTTAGATAGCCTATTTATCGAGGAAGGCTTATAGGCTATATAACATCACGCTACGACCAATAGGAGGGGAGCATCAATGAAAAATGTTGCAAAAACGGGAAAAATCTCTTATCATCATTTAGATGGTGGGCAGTCCACAACTGTGCGTTTTACCAGAAATTTTTTGCCTCGCACGACTGAACTGTGGAATGAACTGTCTTGTCTGCGGCATTTCCGGACCAATACGACCTACAAACCTTCAAGAAAAGAGCGTACTCCTTTTTAAAAGGCCGGCAACGCATTTCTAACTCCTCTGGTGTTGCGGGGGTTCATGGGCGGTGGTAATCGCTTACCATCAGGCGATCCGTCTGCTCGTTTACCCCCTATCTCATAAAAAAAAATGTGAAGTAGACAAAATTGCGCGGGTCAGCTAGTATCAATACTTACTAATATTATAAAGCTGAAGAGAACAAACAAACTCTTCAGGTTTATAATATTAGTATAGATTTGTCTTTTTAACAAAATGAAGTGAAATCTGTCTTTATTCTTTAATTTTATTTGTGTGTTGTGGATAAGTTAACCCATCTATTTACACTGAAGGCAAGTTAGTACTCAATTGAATATAATAAACTATTGCTTACTATATTTTGCCCGCGACTTGCTCCCGTAAATGTAAGTTAGGTTAGGTTTTGTTCGTAACAGTACATTTTTCTGGATGAAAGAAAGAAAGAAATATTTTATTTTAATGAATCTGAATCCTTTGACTCTATTGCTATTCTCCCGACAAAGTGTGTGCGAAATTTCATGATGATCGGTCAAGTAATTAGGCGATTAACATACGGCACCGCGCACCGCCGCGGTAGGCGGTGAAGCAGATGTCATGTCGCATTGGCCTCTACTAAATCCGTTGATGCCTAACACACGTACACGGCCCGACCGCGCGGTCGAGCGGTGCTCTTTCGCTTTACCGCCACCGCCCTCCGCGGCGGTGCGCGGTGCCGTGTAATAATCGCCTAAAGCTAAGCGTCCACAGGTCGGTATCATACGCATCGGACGCATCGCATCAAACGCATTATTTTTTCATACTGCATCCACTGTATCGGCAGCGATCGGATTACCGACGCAAGTATCAGCAATCGGATTACCGAATACCGATGTCAGTTTCATTCGGATTTTCTTAGTGATCGTACGTGTTTTTGTGGGAATGGAGGAAAGCGAAGAAGAACAATTTGTCGTTATTGCTTAAGTTTGTTAGCAGATGAGGAAGAAAATGCAAAAACATCTAAAAAAGAAAACATAATATCGTAGCGAGCGCGCGGTGCGCGTACACTGATCGGCATTCCGTATGACGTCATCGGCACGCATTGCAAAAGTTGCCTCTCGGAGCATCGGTGTCAGCATTGCCGATGTGCGATCCGTACAATGCGGATCAGTGGACGCACTTGTGTGAATTTCTATACAAAGAATACTACGATCTTCGATCAAATATACCATAGATGCACATTCTCATACAAAAGCCGCGTCAGTATGTGGCACTGACCAGTACTACTTACTTATAAGTGTCTGCATTTATTATGCAATCCAGGAAATAAATCGGAATAACCATTGAACGCCCACTGAGAAACATTTTGTAATAGTTTAGTTAAAACGCGTCAATGTAAAGCGTCCTAAGTGTGTTACTCGCGATACGCAAGCGTACTAAGTATATGGTACGGTCTCCACCGTAGTAGTGGTGTCAATTCGCTCTCGCTTACGAGCAGCGCACGCAAGAGTGAGTGCGACAGTTGCATAATATAGCGCATACGACAATTTATGCACAGTTTTGTTGGGACCGTTTTTCGAGCGACGATCGTGCATCTATGGTATATTTGATCGATGACTACGATCCGTTAAATGCGATGCGTACGATACCAACCTGTTGACACTTAGCTGCTTTAAGTTTTGAAAGCGTAACAATCAAACAAATTCAGAATCGCATTCATTATATTAAGTTAGGATTTTGTATCGAGTAATTTAGCAACGCAAACTGGGTGTTTATGCTAATATGAAGCTCTATCATCACTGAAATCATTCGTATGAAGCGCGGCAATTTTTTGTGTATCGAACGGAAATCTATAGATAATATTGGTAATCGAAATCACTGTTGAGGTAGCCTTTGCTAGGGTTTAAATTATACAATAATGCCATGCAGATAAATAACTCTATGCAGTTTACCTGTGTATAAGTAGTGAACAGACCCGAGTTACTTTCATATTTATCATACTAAGTATTTATAAATAAGAATATATATCATATATGTATAAATACATATTATAATATATATCATATATGTGTCTTTCCTTTTAGCTAAATATGACAGTTAAACACAGTTAAATATATTTTGTAGGGAAATATCCAAATTAATTCCCTCGATAGAGACTAACAAATAGCTTCAATTATTTTATACACGTTATATTAATTTATAAACATAACTGTTGGCATTAGGTATAATTATGTACAATATAAGCAATATGCACAATCGCATTCGAATCATATATGAATGTATTGAAAAGTATCGATCTCTTTTTCTTATCTTTATCGATTTATCTACCTTCAAGAGTGCGTGCGCTCCGTTCTTGACCACGCAAACATCCCGCTATGCGAAAATGTATGCATCTTAACCGTAATACAAGTTTAAAAATGTATATTTTTGTGGCTCTACTGCTCCATGGTAAAATTGATTTCTCCCTAATGTAAGAAGATATATAAGGCTAGTGTGAATGGAACAGTCGCAAGAGGAAAACCTAGGCGAACCTCGATCAGATCGGAGGCGTTCTGGACAAAGGCCAGGTTAAGAGCACCTTGAACCGACGGGAGGAATGTGATGAAAGTGAATGAAGGCAGAGAAGTGTGTCAGGATCGTAGCAAATGGAAATCCGTAGTCTCTGCCTACCTGAGAAACAGGCGTGAATCTATATATCTAAGAAGATACAGTGATGTAATGCGATTTTGTGGTATTCGTTTTATCGCTTACCCCGTGTCACTATCTTTACGGCTATAAAGTAATAATTCATTCCACAAATAAAATAATTTTCTAGGATGATAATTCGTTGTCAAACCTCGGTGTTGTACATATTATTACACGTCCTGCTTAGTACCCAACATATCTTTTCCACAGTCGTATGGTCTTTGGACAAGTCTCAATGCGTTCTCTTCAAAATGTTCCATCCAGAGATTAGCAAGTACCTACAGAAAGAGGTAGTGTTGACCTTGGTAAAGGAAATGTCACCAGTCAACTTGTGACCACGGCCAGTGTAACCTGGTCGAGACATCAAGCATAAAAAAGGTAAACATTATGCATGATCGCGTTAATCCCTCGTGTGTTTTTTACACACTTGGTGTTCATAAGCGCTAAGGACATTCCTTTCACTTTTTTTTGCCGACACTGATACCCGTTACGTATGATATAAATATCAAATCAGCTTAGCGGTTTGAGCGTGCTGTAACAAAAATCGGAACAGCATTGAAGCGGGGTTGACCAATGGATAGGACTTAAGATCGACACGTCCTGCTATTGAATCCCAACCATTAGTTACACTACCGACGTCAGACGACTCCTAACACTCAAGCATTCAAGCTTTGCTGAAGGGATTAAAGAAATTTTAATAAAAAATAAAAATATATTTATCCCTTCACGTTCATAATAATAACATTAATAACTCACATTACAACATTTAATTTGTTAACAGTTGGTACTTCCGTGAGCTGTCCCGTGCCGAGGCCACCAGACTGCTGCTTAACGAGACTGAAAGCGGTGTGTTCCTCGTAAGGGACTCGAAGACTATCACAGGAGACTATGTATTGTGCGTCAGGTAAGTACAAGACTTCTTTACTTTAATTCCAAGCTATCGCCCAAATCATAATTTGTGTAAATCCCAAAAATGTATACGTCTGTGCTATTTGAATTATTTTTATTATATTTATATTATCTGAAGGTGTTAAATCAAATACTAGTAATTGATAATTCAAATAGTCATCGCTTAGAACAGACATACGATAAAACTTGTTGTTAAAAGAAA
Organism: Catocala sponsa; assembly: GCA_963564715.1. Classification (NCBI taxonomy): domain Eukaryota; kingdom Metazoa; phylum Arthropoda; class Insecta; order Lepidoptera; family Erebidae; genus Catocala; species Catocala sponsa. Next base: position 13,672,665 of record OY751352.1, read on the forward strand.
TAAATTACAGATATTCGCCGACGCATTCGAAGAAATGTCAAACAAATATAGTCCAGTAGAACGCCGCATTTAAATTGTATAAACAAATCATAAATGTTTATATCAATCGCCAAACTCAAATGTGAAATGATATCACTTTTCAAATTGTGATTTTTCTGTTACTCCTACGCTTTTTTACGATTCCATTCGACGTTATTTTATGGAGGTGTGTATGAAACCGCGAAGAGTTAAATTAATAATGTCAAAAATAGGACTCCTTAAGGAGCAAAGATTCATTCATAGATGTGCTTAAACTGTATTTAAATTGCAATAAAACGTGTCCACACTAAAAAAAGGTCACACATTGAATATAGAAAACGATAGTATATAATTTTAAATATGAGCGTGATAATACTAGTAGTGTCAGGTGACAAGTTATGTCCAATAGCGTGACTACATTTAAACGTAATAGGGTGTTTCTATGATTTCAATCTTTGTTAAGGAGATGGTGTGCTATTAGCTGAAGGGTTAGTGTGGACTTTGCTTAGTGACTCGACTTTTATGTAGGGTTAGCATCGCTTTAGTCTTACCCCTGAAGTTCTTTTATCCCATAGGTTGCGCTTACTACCAAGCGAGCTGTATACTTGTCTCCCACACTGTTAATAAATGTAAAAAGTCGCCTAAACGAATGTGCCAACCAGATAATATTAATTAAGCAAGCTTCGCGAAAACTCGGAGTTCTGAACAGGGTGAGGCGGTTCTTCACGCCTGGGCAACTGTGCCTATTGTATAAGGCACAAGTGCGCCCTTGCGTGGAGTACTGTTCTCATCTTTGGGATGGCTCCGCGCAGTACTTGCTGGACGCTCTCGACCGGTTACAGCGGCGGGCTGTCCGTATCATCGGAGATCCAGAGGTCACGAGTTCACTGGAACCTCTGCAACTCCGTAGAGACATTGCCTCATTGGCATGTTTCTACAGAATATACCACGGGGAGTGCTCTGAAGAGTTATTCCACCTTATCCCGCCCTCCCCTTTCCTATCCAGAACAACGCGTGCTGGGCTCAGATGCCATCCTTACACGGTAGAGTCGATTAGAGCGCGTACCAAAAAGTTTGGGTCCTCATATCTCTGCCGAACGACCAAGGCATGGAATTCTCTGCCAAGGCACGTGTTTCCTTCTTCCTTCAATCCTGGGTTCGTTAAGCGGGGCGTGAAAAAGCATCTTCTCAGGCCGTCAAAGTAGAGACCTCAACATCGCCTCGGCTACTGTGGGGGCGATGTAGAGGCCACTGCTCTTAGTCCACACGACTGCTTACCATCAGGTGGAGTGTGGTCATTTTGACGAGCAAAACTAAAAAAAAAAAAAAAAAGAATAATGATGTGTATAGTAACCCTTTTAATAGAAACGAAGGAAGGTTAGGTAGAGGGGCTGACTGACATGAAGACGAATATGGTCTAAAGGCTATTTTATAATGGTTCGCATTATAAAATAACTCAGGTTTACCTTTAGACCGTATTCGATCTCTAATCAATAACGATGACAAAAATAAAGATAATACTAGAGAAGCCAACGTACATCGCTCTGCCTGAAAGTTGACTTAAATGAAATAAGAAATCCCAGGACCCAAACGCAGCACCACTTACCGTGTCCAATAGTGAATTTAAACTATCCCACCAACCAAACACACAAAAATTTCATCTAAATCGGTCCAGCCGTTTAGTCGTTCAGTGTCATACATATGTACAGAAAATATATACATATATATATCTATAATATAACGCTATTCATGATGATATTTACAGAGAAGACGACCGAGTCTCCCACTACATAATAAACCGCGTGGTATCCGGCGACGGTACGGTCAGGTATCGGATCGGAGACCAGCTGTTCGCGGACATGCCGTCGCTGCTGTCGTTCTACCGGCTGCACTACCTGGACACCACGCCGCTGGTGCGTCCACTGCCACAAGCCCTCGCTAAGGTGGCCGCCCCACCGCCACCGCAGCCCCACCAGGTTTTGGAACTGGTCGTGGCGAAATATGACTTCTCTGGAAATGTAAGTATTACTTGCCAATGATAAATAATATATATAATTATATTACCACTGTATTAAACTGGCAAAGCAGCGAGAGACCGTTGGACTGCAACGCAGAGCTCTCGAGTTCGATCCCAAGTCGCTGTTCTTTGACTTTTCGAAATTATGATTATACGTATTAAATAGTTAATTATCGCTCGCTTTAACGGTGAAGGAAAGCATCGTGAGAAAACCTGCACGTTTGAGAGTTCTCCATTATGTTCTCGAAGATATGTCAAGTCTGACAACCCGCACTGAGGCAGTGTGGTGGACTATAGCCTGTTATTAGGTTTTTATGTCCGGCAATTATCAGTAACATCACAGAGTCTGCGACTGAACCCGATAGACATAGCTTCGCCCACATTACGTGGGACCTAAACTATAATGCCCAAAATTTAATTGTCCTCTTACCTCTTCGCGGATATAGCCGTGAAACTATGACAAACCCGACCCCAATCCGCTTGCGAACTAGACTACAAATAAAAAAAAAATGCTCCTATTAGCAAAATCTTCAAAGCACATCTAAATCCAAATATTTACACTATAAGCACATATGATACATAGCAGTCAAAAAATTAGGTCTCCAGTGAAATGTGTACCTATAAATAACGGTTACGGTTCTGCTGACGACTGCTATGACTAACCGTCGTGATCATTGCTATCACATTTCATATACTGTCTATAAATAAACGCGACGATCTCTATGGTATACTGGCTTCCGATTGCGTTGTTCGATGATAAATAATATCATAATTGTTTTATAATACTAGCGGTACAGACCGACTTGAGGCGCTCATAGCCAGTTGCACTCACTGATCGGTAAACGATTAGCGAGGTTAAGCAACGTTGGGCGCGGTCAGTCTATAGATGGGTGACCGCTTAGTGGTATTTCATCTGAGCATCTCCGTGCTTTGGAGGGCACGTAAAAAGTCACTCCCGGTTGCTGTCAAATTGACAGCAGTCGTTAAGCCATGTCAGAGGCCTACGGGCGGCTTGAAAAACTTTTGACAACAGGTTGGCCACTAACCACACGAAAAGAAGAAAGAAGAAGTCTGACTTCGTCTGGCTTTACTTTTTTTTCATGCCTATGTCTATCTGAAATGATGTAGCTATCAAATAGTAAAAGAAAGATTACCTCCTACATCTTCTTCTTTCTTTTCGTGTGGTAATAAAGTAAATAAGTAAAGTAAAGAAGAAGAAGAATGCGAATGTGAGTTTGTTTATTATGCTTTCACGCCTTAACTACACAACCGATCATCAAGAAATTTCGCATATACGTTGTCAGAGTTACAGAATAGGACAGAGGGTACCTTTTATCCAGAAACAAGTACTGCTACTAACCTAACCTATACTTTACGCGAGCTAAATTTGCTGATCATCAGTCGAGTAATTAAGGTGTGAAAGCGCAACAAATATCAAACTCATATTAGCATTTATAATATTAGTAAGGATGTAGAGAAATTGTTTAAGTGTTACATACAAACATACATTTAAAATTTCGGCAATGTACATGCTAAATTGTTTAAAATACTCATATGTTGGTCATGCCTTGCAATTTTCGTTGAGATCACTGTGATCTCCAATAATCTATTTTTTGGATGCTATCGGAGCCTGGTGTTCGAGGTTATATTATTATGAGCGTAGAAGTAGATCGTTGGACAACCACGCAGAGGATACCAGATCTGTCCCAAGGCACACACCTGTGATTTAGAAGTTAAGTGCGTATTAAATAAGTAATTAACGCTCGCTTTAACGGTGAAGAAAAACATCACGAGAGTGTGTAGTCTGCCAACCCGCATTGGCCAGCCTTGGACTATGGCCTAACCCTTACCACACCAAGAAGAGGCCCGTGCCCAGCAGTGGAACCTGCATGTATGACCTGACCGTTCCCAAACAGAGAATAGGCCCGGGCCCGGCAATAGGACAGCTTATATACAGGCTGATGTTTTATTTAATCTACCACAAAATACTTTAAAGACTTGGTCAATGCAAAGTCCGTTCTTGTACTAATTTCGCCAGAAGATTTTAAGTCAATGCTATTACAGCATATCCATATCGCTAACTGAATATCAATATGGATGTCAAGATCAATAAAGACTGCCAAAATTATGGGCCGCCGAAAACGGAAATGATATTGTTCATTGTTAAGAATAAATTTAATATTGTTGTGCATAATATGGCAGTGGATATCAATAAATTAGATGCCATCAAAAACATAGTCTTGTAAAAAAACCAAGTCTCGCAACTCAGTTCTTCTACCGTAAAAAGTTGTGAGATCCATATAATACCATATCGGTTAATTTAATCAGTCCCTACTTAAGGGACCTTCTGTCTTAAGTTATTACGTAATTAGCTAACCTAACAACTTATAGTGACCATATCAATATTTAAAATCTTTTATGTTTTAAATATATAGATTGACTTTGCCATGCCATGCTAAATCAGGGGGCATTGCCGTGCCCCCTGATTTAGCTATACTTACTAATATTATAAAGAGGAAAGATTTGTTTGTGACCCATTAACTTTGAAACTACTGCACCGATTTCAATAATTCCTTTACCATTAGAAGGCTATTTTATTCAGAAGTAATTTAGGCTATATAATATAACGCTACGAGCCGCGAGTGAATCTGCGGGCGACAGCTAGTATCTATATTAATAGTTTAATTTTTTACCTATGGTACGATTGGAAGTGACTGCACAGATGGCATTGCTGCTACGCCGAGTGTACTCTTCCCATAACGGAAAGAAATGTGTGATCCACAAATAGTTTTCCCGTGTCTTGGTGTTCGTTTAGATCCTTGTTTGAATGTTTGTAAAGTCACCCAACACAGGAATATTGTCAGCAAGGATTTATATTTTAAGAATAGAATAGCATTTATTTCTAAGTATATGATATTCAACATTGATTCACACATACTACCATTGCTGGTGTAGAAATATTAAAATTATGATTTCATTCCTTGAGTAGACAATTAATTTTATAGTATAATGATTAATGGTCTAGTTAGTCAGTCTTTCCTCGTCCATTCTTTCTACATGTCCAAACCAGCTTAACATACCCTTTTCTATTCTTGTCACTATATCCACTTTCATGCCGCATCTCTCTCTAATCACACTATTCCATATTCTATCTTTCAGAGAATGGTATAATACATAGTTACATACATACATACATAGATAGATTCACGCCTGTTTCCCAGAGGGGTAGGCAGAGACTACGGATTTCCATTTGCTACGATCCTGACACACTTCTCTGGCTTCATTCACTTTCATCACATTCCTCATACACGCCCGTCGGTTCAAGGAGCTCTTAACCTGGCCTTTGTCCAGAACGCCTCCGATCTGATCGAGAAACGTTCGCCTAAATAATAATAATGGTATAATAATGTCAAAATATTAGTTACAACGTGAGTAAATATTTATAAATTAAAATTGCAGTAATAAAAATTTGTTAATAGTACAATTCAAATTTTGTGATTAATAATTTTTTTTCTTTTGAGTGTTTTGGTCTTTCGCCCGGTCTATGAAGCGCGCGATTATACGATCTTTTAATATTTTGCGACGTTACCACCCGCCCCATAATAAATCTGTGGTCTGCAGTCTACACGAACTATGAACAAATGCGGTTTTGTGGTCGCGCTCTAATCCCTATTTGATGAGTTTAGGCGTACCTAAGTTGAACCTTATAGACGTATCTATAAGGTTCAACTTCGTTTTGTAGTGCTGTCGTGATGCCGTTAACAATTATTTGGTGAACGTATGAGTTACCGGTTAGCCCCGTCCGGGAATATACCACCGTCTTACTTTACGCCCAGTAAGTAACAGTTCCAGAGCCTCATATACCTAAATTTTCTATTCTTGGTAATGCTTTTCTTTCCTCCCATATTTAATTACTTTGGTATATAAGCAGTAATAGACATCGGTAACGGCTTACCGTAGTTACTAGAAGGTCGCTTGAGCAGCGATAGCTCAGTGGGAAGACCAACAGACTGCAATGCAGAGGGTCTCGGGTTCGAACCCACGTCGCGCACCTCTGACTTTCGGAAGACATATGACTTTTCCAAATTATGTGCGTATTGATTGACAATTATCGCCTGCTCCGTGCCTCGGAAAGCACGTTAAGCCGTTGGTCCCGGCTACCATGAATATCTATGGCAGTCGTTATTGGGAGAGTGTCGACACAAAACATCCCACTGGGTCGAAGAAGTGTCGCCGGTCTGCACAGACTGGCCATTTTTTTTAAAGCCGAAATACTAAGCAGCTCTCTGGCATATCAAAATTGAAATGACATATACAACTCTTTTTTCTCTCTGTTTAATGAAATTTATAGGCTTAAAATCTAAACAAAGATTATGCTAGCTCCCATCATAGCCTAAATAAAATACAAGCGGCAAAGAAAGAGGAATATTAGTTCAGAATTAAGTTCTGTAAATATACAACTTGTTTTGACTGCTTAATCGGTTGCTCTTCATAAATATGGGCCAATCATTACAAACTCATACGTATAAAATCATAAGGACCAAATAACTGATTGGCCAATTTCAAAGGGGAACAGGCACAGTAATACAATATTCTTATTTAGCTAAATATGTCTTTACCTAGTGAGCTTATTGTACTAAGAATTTGCTTACAGAAAAACCTAAAAACAAATCGCCCGTCTTAGGCATCAAACCTGGTATAACAACCGCAAATATAAATGAACAATAAGCTATCTGGACCTGTTTTAGAGTCCCGTACCATAAAGGTGCCAACGGGACTGTTACTAAGCCTCCGCTGTCCGTCCGTCTGTCTATAAGCGGGCTGTATCTCATAAATCGTAATAGACAGAGAGTTGAAATGTTCACGGAGTTTCATGTCTATTGCCGCTATAACAACAAATAATAAATTAGTACATAGTGTTCTATCTCATATCTTGTAAAATGGTACGTAATTCTTTAAGTCCAAAGCCCAATCGTACTTGACCGCTTTTCTTGTTTATTCTAGTGTTATTATGTGGTTTTAATAGTGATAGAAATCTTCGGGAGGACACCTATATCGTCGGTCCAGTGGTAAAGTAGCCAATCTGCCATTTTAGCGTTTTTGAGTTAAATATATCAATATTAATGTCTTAATAATAATAAATGAATATTTATTATAACACATACATTAAGACATTTATTTTTTAATACTAAATCTATAACTTCAGAAAGATACGTTAGGATTCAGATTTACAGGACCAATTTCAATCTTCTTTTTGGTCTCCTCAAAAAAGTGGTTTTTGCAGATTGGCTACTTGACCATTGGACCGACGATATGTCTGAGAGTTCTCCATGATGTTCTCAAAGATATGTGAAGTCTGCTAACCCGCACTAGGTCAGCGTGGTGGACTATGGGTCCATGCCCAGCAGTGGCACAGTTTAATACTGGGCTGATATTATTTGATACTAGATCTTACCCGCGACTTCGCTCGCGTAAATGTGGGTTAGATTACTAAGATAACTTTTTGGAATTTAGGTACCTTATGTCCTTTTCTATTTTCCCGACAACGTATGTATAAGCGAAATTTCATGATAATCAGTCAAGTAGTTAATTAGGCAAAAGCCTAACAAACAAACTCTCATTCGCATTTATAATATTTATTTATTTTAAGTTACATCAGCAATATACATATACATAATCGGTGTTATTAGTTAGAATTAAAAGTTTCTAGAAGTATCTAAATGTTTATTAAAACTGTTCACAGGACGCTGACGACTTGCCGTTCCGTCGTGGTGAACGTCTGATGGTGATCAACAGGGACGAGGAACAATGGTGGACGGCTCGCAACACTCAAGGACGCACCGGCTCCATACCTGTGCCATATGTGCAAAGGGTAAGCTGATCATGTGTCATATTCTTTGTGTTTGTTTGAGTGTTTGTAAAGTCCGCCGCGATACAGGTATTATGCCTAGTACCTACAAAAGCTGTCTTTAAAAAGCTCACAGCTCCCTACCAAGCTACGCTCGCGCTCTTTATATAAGACTAGCTGTGCCCGCAGTTTATGATTACTGCGCCGTCCTCGTGGGTCGTAGCGTGATGTTATATAGCCTATAACCTTCCTCGATAAATAGGCTATCCAACACTTAAAGAATTTTTTGATTCGTACCAGTAGTTCCTGATATTACCGCGTTCAACCAAACAAACAAACAAACTCTTCAGCTTTATAATATTAGTATAACTTTATTTGCACGGATGGCGTAGTGGTTTAAGTGGTGGCATCGCCACTGCGCCGAGTGACGTTGGTTCGAACGACACACGAGACATACAAGACTGATGGCAAGGATTAGTCAAGTAGTCGCCTCGCACTGCGCCACGTGTTGTGGGTTCAATTCCCAGATGAGATAAAAATTCATGCGACTCACAAATAGTTGCTCCCATACGCTGAATGATAATGTAGACCAGTTGGATATTTTTCACAATTCCCTTATGAGTCTCAAGAAAAATATACTGCAATCATTCGCATAATACGACATAAATTTTATTAATATTTTTGTTTCTTTTCTCATTTTTTTTTATATTTTAGTTTCGTTTTGTTTAGTGTATAAGATTTGTACAACTTTAGCTCATTACATAAATGTTTAGTCAACATCTTGGTGCATAAAGTACATACCTATATTAGTGTATGTATGTACTAGTTTTAAGGAAATGTATTGTGTGTAATATTGTATACATATACTGTTGGCGTGTCATAAATAAATAAATAAATGTCTGGGTTTTCTTATGTAAATGTTTGTCATGTATGTCTATACTTCATAGTTATCATAACAAGTTTTGATTATCATAATAGTTTATCCTTACTAATATTATAAATTCGAAAGTAACTCTGTCTGTCTATCTATCTATCTGTCTGTCTGTGTGTCTGTTACCTTTTCACGGCTAAACCACCCAACCGATTTATATGAAATTTTGTATAGATATAGTTTAAAACCTGGGGAAGGACATAAGCTACTATTTATTGATGTAGGTACCACGCGGGCGGAGCCGCGCGCAAAAGCTAGTAGTTTATATGGTAGTATAGTACTTAATTAATGTTAGTGCGGAAGTTGTCTTTCAAAGAAAAACAAATTACTAATACGCAGTCAATCTTTAAGACTGCTCCGAGCGATAAGTGCCTAAACAGACGGTCACAGTTAAGTGAATAAAATCAACACTTTTTGTTTAATACAAATATAAATTATACATTTACACTAACAATGAATGTGTTTACAATGACTATGATGTATAATGTAACATTCTCTATGATTGTATTCCAGATCTTGGACCCATCAGGTGCGCCGTACCCACCTTCAGAAGCGCTGAACCAGCTCACGGATCCGCCGAGCCCGCCCACCAACAAACACCCACAGCAACGCACTAATATGACTAATATGCAGGTAAACTATTAAATCTTATCTTATCTTACGCGGGGGCCAGTCAGTGCAGACCGGCGACACTTCGACCCAATGGGATCTTTTGTGTCGACACTCTCCCAATAACGACTGCCATAGATGTTCATGGCAGCCGGGACCGACGGCTTAACGTGCTGTCCGAGGCACGGAGCAGGCGATAATTGTCAATCAATACGCACATAATTTCGAAAAGCCATATACCTTCCGAAAGTCAGAGGTGCGCGACGTGGGTTCGAACCCGAGACCCTCTACATTGCAGTCTGTTGGTCTGCCCACTGAGCTATCGCATCGCTGCTCTTACTGCTCTACTAAGGCAGTACTTTATTCATGACGTAATATATACAAGGTTATTCTCAGTATAGTGAAAACCCTTCAGGGGGTGATTATACTTGTTATTATGAACAACTTTTGTTTTGGAACATTGCCGAAATCGCGAAAAAGAAATCAGCTATTCCATACATTTTGTCGAGGTCAAAGTCCAATTTTGTATGGAACAGCTGATTTTTTTTTCGCGATTTTTGCTATGTCCCAGAACAAAAGTTGTTCATAATAACAAGTAACCACCCCCTAAGAGGTTTTCACTATACCAAGAACAACCTTGTATAGTAGGTATGTTGATAAACGCTTTTAATGAATGCTGTTTCTATTGTATCCTCAGCGCTCGTTGCCGGCGCGCGCCGTGGTGAAACAACCGCGCGTACCCAACGCGTATGACAAGACGGCGCTCAAACTTGAGGCTGGAGATATCATCTTAGTCAGTATACACCATCAAAAACTAAATCAAATCGAAGTCAATTTCTTTTTCATTTTTTATCACAAAGGTTACTTTGTGATAAAAAAACATTTAACGTTCATTAGTGTTAACTAATGAACGGTTACAGTTAGGTGACAAGGTTACACATAATTATGTATAAACGTCAAAGCCCGAAGTTGATCGAAGGTCTATTCTCTGTGACAAGTGTTTTGGTACAGTCAGCGACATAAGTCGATAAACAATTTTGAATGGGGGCTGTCGTTTTTGTGCTCACCAGGCGGCGCCACTCGCGAGTAAGGTCCTGTCAACACTGTCACAGCTGCTGTCAAAAGCCCTTTTTCGCCGTAATAATTTACGGTTTCTATGGTTACTGTTGAAGTGACTATAAAGTTTGACGTCTAGACCTTACCATCCATTGGCACCTGTAGCGGTGAATCCAAGCGCGATAGCCTTCATTGCTTTATCATACAGAGTAATGATTATTCCTAATCTTCTACAGCAATAATAGTTAAGGATTGGCATTTTAATCACAATTTATTACTAGAGAACAATAATATAACATTTTCAATTTATAAAATACTGTAAATAATTCATTAAATGTATGGCTACTTATGTCGTTGACTGTACCTTTAATAACAACATAAGTTAAGTTTGATACAGTTACGTTTTACGGGGTTTTTAACAACCCGTTTCTTAACTTATGAAACAGATGACGCGTTACTAAGTATTCTATCCGTAAAGATACGTATAGATCTGGACATTTTTTAATCCTAAACATTTAACCAGAATATTTAAGAATGAATTTATCGAACTTAGTAAACAAAAATTAATATCAAATAAAAAACGATTTTACGTAATAAGTTTTTTAATAAAAAAAAATGTGTGTGTGTACCAGAGTACACAGGTAAGAAGTGAAACTTCTTTACGACATATCAACTTTAACTAATTTTAACAGATTTATATACATTCACTGATACTTACAATCAAAAAGTGAGGTTAACCTCAAATAAATATTAAAATCATGCTCATACGTGTTGAATTTATAAAACGAAATATATAATCACTCTCACTTTTCTTGTAAATTCACTTAAATTTGAATAAGGCTTTTTATTTTATCACTTTCAAATTAATATATTGTTATTCTTATTTCAAACTAAACTTCAAAACTAATATATTGTTGTTATTATTATAAATATATTACATTATATTCTTTACGTCACTATACTAAACTTTGATAAAAAAGCAACATGGCGCGTAACCGAAAAACGTGACGATTTTTTTTACACTGCTACAAAATTTCTCCCATACGTCGATAAAGAAGTTTCACTTCAAAAAAATTAACAATTAATTTGCATTTTGAATTATACACGCTCCAGCACAATGATGTTTATGTAAATAATTTTTCTGCTAATTAACCATTTTCCATAATTCAATAAAATAAAAAGGGTCTGTAACCATTTTACCCGATGTAATTTACAACTTCGATTTTTGAAAATAAACCCCATCATTTTAAATTAAGCGGAATTTCGTATTTATGTGGCAAATAAAAAATCACCTTCGTATGTACATATTTGGAATACAAATAATTCTTTCTTTTTTAAATTACAGGTGACAAAGATCAACATAAACGGCCAGTGGGAAGGCACGCTGAACGGCAAAACTGGCCACTTCCCATTCACATGCGTAGAGTTTCTAGACGAAACTGTGACGACCAGTTAAAACTGTGACATTGTGATGACAGTCCATACACACATTGTAATAAGGCTCAAACTCGCTAGACAATGAATATTAGACCTTATATCTCTAACATTTACGTACACTTTTCTTTGAATTTTGTTACAGGATATCTGTTGCTCTTAATGAATTATGTTCAACATATATTAAAAGTACGCAAAAGTATACTCGGAATAAACTCATCAACGTCTACGATACTGAGTCAACGTGCACTTAGTTACACGTATATGTATATGCATGTTTAAGTGTACGTACGTAATTGTACTTCAGGTATACATTTGAAATTGTACTTTAAATGAAAAATGTTAAGGTCTAAATTTCATTGTTTCATGCGGAGCGTTTGGACAGTTTGAGCGTAACGTTGATATTGTCTGTGGACTGTACCCACCGAAGGGACTGAGTGTGTGATTTGTTGATTTTGAACGTCGTATTATTAATCCCATATTCAAAACTACTTGACCAATAATGGATTGAATATTCATACGTGTATAAGTGAAAAATGCTAATGGACTGAAATATTGTTGTATGAAATAGCTATATAAAAGTCTGCAACGATTTTACAGACAATGTTGTTATTGTAAAAACGCTGTGGACTTTTCAGTAGCGTATTTAACTTGCTACTGTTACCTAATATCAATTTGAACTATATAAGGGCTGACATTAGTCGACGAGCTGTAGTCCGCGGTATACTAATGTCTGCGGCTTACTAAGTCCACGAGGAACATACGAAAACAACATAGCTTATGATAATGATATAACACAAAAATGATCAATATTCAAATAAAAAGGTGGTATAATTGTTTTTGAATATGGGATTGCAAATATTTCAAAATACTATGAATTACTGTAGTAACTGTGTTATATGGGGCTTATATTTTGTGTTAAAATATTCTACATTTTGTAAAAAAAATATCATAATTTAAAAATTATTATTATTAATATTATACAGGTCGCACAAAAACACGTATACCATACATAACAAATTATGTATAGACAAATGTATTTCTTTTATTTGTAAATCTGTATCTAAAATTTAAAATGTGGTTATTGAGATTATTAGAAACTCATTTTGATGTGTATTTATTTGGGCATTTTTCTAATGTTTATGGATATTGTGTATCACTCGGCACAAGAATTGAATAATCTGGTAAATAAAAAAATAGGGTTTTACAAGATACATAGGCATTTATCTGTCGAGATTATTTTAGCAAGTAGATTTGTAATTTTGTGTTTTACTCGTTGCATTTTGGGTGCTGACTAACTCGTTGATTTAGTAGCTTAGTAGCTGTGCAACAGTAGGTTCTATACCCAATTCGACCATAATTTTATTATTGTCTGGCTTCAGAAAAAAGTAGTAAGGGCCCTACCTCACCGACTATATATCTTTCAATTCATATTGAAACGTACGACAGTTAACTCAGTTGGCGACGTCGCCAATCAAATGTACACGAGCAAGCTGCGCTTCACTCTGTGTCCAACAGGTCGCCTAGACAGTCAGTTCTCTCGGATTGCCCATTTGTGATAAGCATCACAAAACACCTAATATTTATATTAGCTTATGGTTCTATTGTGCATCTACTGATCCAAAAAAAATATATTTAGCATAATTGACACTTTTTAAAAGCCTTGTATTATAATTACGATATTATTCGATTCCTGTGTCGTTATAACTTTTTCATCGTTTTTAAATGTATGACATTTTATAATAATACCCTCTAATGGGTATAGGATCATGTCGCAAGCTTGTTTTAAATGGACCATTTAAATGTACTATTAACATAAAATTATAATTTAAACTATAAAATGGTCAGACTAATATGTGTTGCTCGGATTTGTATGTTAAAGATCGAACCTACATCACTCGGCGTACTAGTAGAGGCGAGGCAACCACGTAAACCGTTGCGCCATCTGAGCTATCGAATTTATATAAATCAATAAAAAGTTTGGACTATGGCAGAAACCTTCTCACACTGAGAAGAGGCCAGTGCCCAGCAGTGGGAAAGTTTAATACAGGCGTGATATTATAATTTTATATCATGAGACATTTCGACAATTCAGATTCAAAGCCAAGTTTAGCTTTTCACTATATATAGTCTTGTCTCTTACTTGCTAATGTAATATCTATATATTAATACGTGAAGCGAAAACTTTGGATCCCTTATTACGAAAATTGGGCGGACGGAGGAGTATGAAATTTGGCACACTTATAGTTTATACAGAGAAGAAGTGACGAATGCCAATATTTAAAAAAAATATGTATTAGAAATACATTAAATTAATAAAAAAACACTACACGCACACAACCATGCATTTGACACACGCAGTCGAAGCGCGTAACTATGGTTACATATATAGACATAATATGTCAGCAATATCTTACAGGCAAACTTTGGTCGAATTTCGAGCACTAGGCGACCGCTAGTTACTATAAAACTACTATAGAAGGGGGCGTGGCGAGAGAAAATGGTTTGATTAAATTCAAAGTCAAATTCAAACAATGCATATATGAAGTCCAGCAGTTTTCTAGTTTAAACTATAAATACAACTCACTAAAGTTAAATTAAGCTTGATGTTCTAAATGTAGTACAATTATTGTCTAACAATACATAATTAAAATAAACTATTTTCAGTATCATCGAAATAGATAATTATCAAATTATAACTTGCCCGTTATATCTAATGTGGTTTAAGAGATAAAGAGTTTAAACTGTTTGTAAAAGTGTATTTTAAATATGCAAAAAAGTTTAAACTATTTTCGTAGTTAAATTATGTTTGATATTATGAAGGGCATTAGTTTCAATTACTTTAATTTGTTTAAAATTAGTTCAATGGATAAGAATGTATTCCCACCAGCTAGCTTTGTGACGCTCATTACCTAAAGGCTAAAATTAATAACCTATCTTTTGATTAATAGCCTTCTAGAAATAGCCATTTGATATATTGCTTCTGTTAAATTTTAATTCCTAGTAGTCCAAAAGGAACGCTAAATTTTGACGACAATTAAGAACAGAGGAGGGAAGATGTTCGGCCACCTTATGAGACATGACGACTTCATAAAAAACATAATAGAAGGAAAGAGAGGAAGGGGTCTGCCCCTTCTTCTTTCTTTCCACTTTTCCTTTCTGGGTTTGCCCAGCAAGGAAAAGTAGGCATTCACAGACCAAATAAAGGAAAAGGCGAAGTTCATGTCTTATAAGTAGGTTAAGATCTTAGCCCACAATCGAGAAAGATGGCGTATACTCCACCGACAAGAGGCCAAACACATAACATTCGAAAGATTGGTTATTAATTTTTGCTTCGCAAACTGCCTCACATGCCATGAGTATGTGCTTACACTCGATCGTAAGACTATTGGTTAGATGCCTAGGCCAGTTATCCGGTAGTCATTCATAACTAAAAAAAAATGCAGTCGATTTGAGAACCTCCTCCTTTTTTTGAAGTTGGTTAAAAACAGCTTTCATAATGTTGGTGTGAACAATTCTGCCTACCATATTTGGAACGAGTGTTTTATGATATTGTCACAACATGAAGAAATAACTAACGGTACGTACCGTAAATTAGATAAATATAGATGACCAGGTTTTGATATTATGCGTAAAACATACGCACCCACACATAGACACTCAACTATTAAAATTATGGAACAGGAGACTGATTCAGAGTTATACAGTCAGCATCGTAAGTAACTGAGCATTTAACAGTTTTGTACACAAGGCTATACATCAAGTTAGACACCTATATACGCATAACTACGCTACATACAAAATAGAGAATTGTCGGAAAGAGACAGTGCATAGTGGTGTCGATGTAATGGTAAGGATAGAGCGTAACAAAAATATAACGCACTCTCTCGCACGATTCGCAGCGTTCATCTTCTAATAGTTCAAAGTCCAAACAGTCTAGGTTGATGTGTCGCTGTGTGTACAAGAATTTTAGATTAAAATACTATTTATTATTCTGTAATTTTAAACTATGAATAAATGGACTATCTTTTAAATTACTGCTAAAAAGACTAACATTTTTAATATTTTGAAAAATATAGGCTATCGAAATTTCGCAAGTGTGTATCGATTTATGTTGCTTACTAACTCAATTACTTGTCGATTCGATGAATTTTCATAAGATGTAAAATGGTTTTAATACTGGAAAAATATTTACTGTCATCTAATTGCTAGAAAAGACGCCTACAATACAAGAAACAATATACTATTGTAACGTACGATTCTACTACAGATTTGCCGAATATTACTTTACCCGATAGGCCGACTTGACACTTATTTGCTGTCTCTGTGTAGGTGTGTTCTTCCGCGCTTTGTATTAAACCGGCCATCCATATCTATCTGATTTATGGCAGTACCCGAGTACCACCAATTTGACAATGCCTTTTAACTAATCATGTATTACGGCATGCTATAAATAATAAGTTATTTGACAAAATATTGTTACTAAATAATAACAAACATTGATCATTTGTGAAGCATTTCTTTTGAGACTAACTTTACAATTTTTTTAACTATTTATTTATCCTGTAGAGATTAACTGTTTTCATACGAGTCTAAGCCTAAAGTATGCTGTCATAAAGTGCATATTGGCCGCGCAAGTTTGCCTATGACGTCACTCGTACAGTCAGTACAATAGTGTTACAGTACTAATATAACGCAAGTAATCAGACGCATTTACAAATTATTGTACATATGCCTTTCATCATCATCATCATCATCATCATCTCAGCCGAACGACGTCCTTTGGTGGACATAGGCCTCCCCCAAGGTTTTCCATACAGATCGGTCTTGGGCCAACCGCTTCCCGCGTCCCTTACCAGGTCGTCGGTCCACCTTGGTCGTACGCCTTTATCTGTATAGAAAGACGTGTACAACGTTTTAAGATTAAATTGAAAAAGGAACACTGCTGACATGTTCTATCCCTAGCGCCACAAATTGGAAGTTTACTTTAGACCATAGACTATAGACTCGGCATAAAACATAAGACGGAACTATTAAGAATTGCATAGTTATAAGTAAAAACACTTGACACGTACTAAACACGAGTAGTTACGTTTATAGCCTGTTCCACCACCTCCAAATAGACCCAAATTGATCGGTAAACGATTAGCGAGGTTAAGTAACGTTGGGTGCGGTCAATCTATAGATGGGTGACCGCTTAGTGGTATTTCATCGGAGCGTCTTCGTGCTTCGGAGGGCACGTAAAAAGTCGGTCCCGGTTGTTGTCAAATTGACAGCAGTCGTTAAGCCATGTTAGAGGCCTACGGGCGGCTTGAAAAACTCTTGACAACAGGTTGGCCACTAACCACACGAAAAGAAAGAAGACCTCCAAATAGCATTCATCTATAAGATAAAAGACTCGCCATTCTTCTTTTTTAACCTAACAAGAGTAAGACAGCATGCCATTTATCTTTCGGATAACTTGTACTTGATAGCCATGAAACTGGCCGTTAATGTTGTAAACAGTTACCTAGATGGTTTGTATATCAAATATGTGTTAACAAAACGAGATGGGTGTAAAAACCCAGGATTCAACCTCTTCGTCTTAAAATCTATATCTCGGGGGTCTTTTGACCCACAGGGCCTATATTCAAACTCGAGGTATGACCCCAAGGTATTTGCACACCAAGTTACCAAGTAAATCGGTCCAGTGGTTCCCGAGTTATGCCGGTCACTAACAGACAGACACACAGACCCATATAGTGTTTTCATTAACCTCTTCGAAGAAGACACAGAGATTAATAACTAATTAAAGTATATGTTGTAATTCCTAAGTCTTTTGTCAGAGGTACTACTAATAATAGTTATCCTTGGATATGGCCTAAGGCCAGTTCCTATATTCAGACTCGCGTCGTTTGAACTACAGGCAGTTAATTATTGACGCTTAATGTATGAAAAAATATGTCAAAATTTACTGTCCGTAGCTAAAACGACTCGATTGTGAATATAGGAACTGGGCTCTAGTAAATAGTTATTGACCAGGCCTTTAGCCAAGCCTCTGGTGAAAAACATAGTTTGTAGTTTAAATCGATGAACATACATGAATCACTACATATTATTAAACAAAGTCCTCCGCCACGTTTGTCTGTCTATTCCCGATAAACTCAAAAACTACTGTACTTTTCACCAATAGCCAGTGATTCATCAGAAAGGTTTAGGTGTATAATTGGTTAAGGTTTTGTACTACCCATGTGAAGACGGGGCCAGTCGCTTATAAAGTTATAAAAAGAAACTATTGCTAGAAGGAATAGGCAGACACATCTTGGCAAGCTTCATTCATCCATTATACATATGTCGGATTCTCTATAACGTCAGAATGACTAATACGTATATACTTATGGACAAAGAAATATATTATAAAGCATAAAATCTAATTAAACATAAAAAATTGTTTGATTTCAACAACTTCAGAACTCTTTGTGAAAATATTGCTGACGTCATTGTACTTGTCTGAAATTGTTCTACACATGTTTGTCATACAACTCACCCATCAAGTATAGAATTCCATAAGGAATTGATATTTACATTGTATACATCGAACATTGTTTGACTGTTAGTTGTTTAACTATTTTTACTATATTGTGACATCAGGGTTAGTATGGAACAACTGTGACAAGAGATCCTATCAAATGTTCAACGTGACATATATCTCTTAAATTGACAGGATACCCATGCTGACCCCATTAAAGTTGACATGCTTGTATATTTAAAATTGTCGTATCATCTATGTTGACTAAAAGGTGTTTATTGAGGTCTAATATGTTTAATTATACTAAGACTGTTGCGTGTGTTGCCAAAGTAGAAAAACTAATGCTATGTTAGATTTTTTTTCAGTAATTCTGTAAAGACTACGACTTGAAAAAGGTTATTCAGTCGACCTGTTATGAACTGTATATATCATAGGTAGGCTGGAAGAAATATTACAAATATTACTAGCTGCCTTAGATAATTGTTCAAGTCTGAATCTATGTCTGTTCTTCAGTATATAATTACATGTTTATATAATTCTAGAAAGAAATAGGTATAAATTGTATCTAACTGAGTTTTTAGATAAAAAAGACACATCAAGATTGTTTACCTTTAGTTAAATACCTAACCAAATGGAGTATAGATAGAGAACAGAGCAACCCATTGTTTAGATTTAAAAACAAAAATAATTTATTCCAGTTGCCAGTAACCAAAAAATAAACAAAACTATTCGCACAGCCTTAGTAGAAGATAACTATGTTATACCTCAATGTAACACTTAAATACCATGGAATTGCGATGTGAAGTCTTTTTAACTAAATCACTAGATTAGAGCTCGATCATTCAGAAGGGTTACATACATATTTTAGATATAGTGAAGCTTTCTTCAAATATACTCGAGTCACAGGCGACAAGCTAAAATATACTGTAATATTATTAACATAAAATCTATTTTTAAATGTAAACATTTTGTAATTATATTTTCACTCTCAGATTTTATTTTTATTTAATATTGTAATTATGTAAACCTGCAATCTTGTTCTTCCATTTTATTTTGCCTAGTTTAAGGTTATAGTGTATTGTGACGTCATAGCTTATGTAAATATTTTGCACCTGCATTTCTTGTGACTCGAGTTTTTATTATTTGGAGTGGCGTCTTGTTTCTGATAGATTAAATTAATATTCGTAAGCAAATATAATATTATAATGTTTCTATGTGAATTGAAAAGTGCGAATCATATATTGAGACAGGCGGGACGCAACAAGTAGGAAGAACTACCGTCTTACAGGAGAGCACAGACATTAAACTTGTCTTGTGTTCTTGAAGTGAGCATGAGTTTCTGAAGGAATTGCTGTACTCTCAGCCCGAACACCAGTAGTCTTTCTTTGTATTGGAAGCACACTTATTCTTGTCTTCTTTTTATTGGTAGCACAGTTATTCTTCTGTAAGTACGACAATACGCTTAGGATACTTCTGATATTTTAAGCGTCTACACTCGACGGCAACAGTAAAATAACATGCTTTGCACTGCCTATTTTATCAGAATTTGCATTTTTACTATAGCATTTAATTCTGCTCCAATTATAGAGTAACGAGAAACGCGCAAGCAAAAATAGGGCATGTTATATTTGTTTACAATATTTTAATATATCAGAAATAAGGTGTGCTACTTCAAAAATATCCCATAGTCAATATTTTTATATTAATGTGCTGGTGCAAAAAGTATTTAGTTTAGTATTACGGTAGTTGCTGGACAAGTTCATTGACATTGTTCTCTTGTTTTTATATTTACCTACATGTTTCTAAAATGTTTATTTTATTATGCTGCCATCTGCTACAAAGACTTATTTAACGTGATGTTATCTTGTTAAATACTATTTTAAAGACTTGCAATGGTGTCTGATGCGCTCATTAATTTTATATATTAATGTGTCATGAAATATGTGTACTGTCATTTAGCGTGGGAGTTGTTGTCATTATTTTAACATACATAGATTCACGCCTGTTTCACAGAGGGGTAGGCAGAGACTACGGATTTCCATTTGCTACGATCCTGACACACTTTAATATAATGTGCTTTATTCAATTAGATAGGTTGTCATCATGATGTGAAGTCGGTATATGAGTTAGGGTAACAAGGCGTATTAACTAACGGCCATATTCATAATACTTGCAAGAGGGTTATAACGTCATTATAAGTCAAATTTTAAAAAGTATTGTTCCTATAATGCATAAAAATGCTAACTTAACTAATAACGATGCTGTATATAATTAAGGTTTACAGAAAATTAATGAATAAAGGTTTTCTACAATGCATATCAGACATACTAAGTATTTTAACAATACATCGTATTAAGCCTTATTTATAAGTTATTTTTTATGAATAACGCCGTAAAAATACATAACTATGTATCTTGTACTTTACTTAACTCGTGCTAATAGCATACAAAAGTATGATATTTATTACTTTCAACGTCATTATGCACACATGTATTTATGTATGTATGACCTACTACCCTAACTCAATTACCGACAGCATATATGAGTAGTACCGGCATTTATTTATTCAATTTAAACGAAATGTTATCAGCAACGCACGGAGTGTACAACTATACCTCGTATGCGAGACTTTTCTCATTATATTGCATAGTAACTTAGCAAAGCTGACGCAATATAGATAGGCCTACTGTTCAGGAATGTACAGCCAATATTTAATGTTATTTATGTTAAATACGACCAATGTCTCTCAACTTGTTCAGTAAAAACAAAAGTATTGATTATAAAAAGAAAGCTCCTCACATTTTTTAAATTCGGGGTTAGTACATACCAAATGTTATCGTCATTGTATAGAACCATTATATTTTGAGATTATGTGTCATATAATAATGTACTCTCTTAAGTCATATAAAAATCAAAAATTTCGTCTAATTTTTTATTAAGTTACGTGTAAACGATTCGAAATAAATTTTAGGAAAGAGGTTGTGTGTTTTCATTTCTTTCTCCACTTTCATTGTAAGTGCCCCCATTTTTTAGGAAGCTGTGGTTACAGAACAAGCTGAACAGGTGTAAGTATAAATATATGCTTGGACCACATAGTGCTCAGAACTACAAAGCCCGCCTTTTGTTACGTAGCCCATACTTCATTTACGGATCATGACAGTGTTTTGTTGTTTCTTTCTGAATTTAAGCATGATAATAATTTACCAAAAACCAAAACAATTAAGGTATTTAATTATGATAATATAGAAGCAGATCTATTGCAGACTGATTTTAGTTATTTATATAGCATCAATGATGTCAATGAAGCAACAAACTACTTCATTGAAGACATCCATACGCGCAAACACTTTTCTGAAAGTAGTTCCTAACCGTAAACGCTTTAAAAAGCCATGGATGACGCCGGGTATTCTAAAAAACTTACGCAATCGGGACCGTCTACATTTGAAACTTAAATAATCGCCTCATAATGAAATTCTAAAAACGACTTAACCGATAAAGAAATTATTGTACAGCTCTTCTCAAGTCCGCAAAACTGAATTATGATAAAAACTTAATCAGTAATGCAGGCAATAATAATAAAAATATCTGGAAGTCCATTAGAACTATTACCAACTCAGCAAAACAAAATACTTCAGCTAATAAGCTTCTCTCATTATCCGAACCCCAATACTCAATCAACCAACTCAACCATTATTTTGCTAATATTGGGCGTTCTTTAGCCGAAAAAATACCCAAATCCGCACATAAATCCCACGTGACTGATAACTACCCCACACATCTGGATAGTTTTGTGTTGCTGAGTACAAATGAGTCTGAGATTGAGATATTAATATCGAATTTGAGAAACGATTGTGCAGTCGGCTCGGACAACATTTCAGGTGCTTTTCTTAAATATGTAGAAAAAAATGAGTTGCTGGCCACATCCCAATATGGTTTCCGAGCAGGTATGTCTACTAACTCTGCTGTTCTTGACTTAACCAATTGTGTTGTTTCACATCTAGACAAAAAAGAAAAAGTAATTGGCATATTTCTAGATTTGTCGAAGGCGTTCGACACGATCTCTGTCTCCATGCTCATATCAAAGTTGGAAAGGATAGGAATAAGAGGCGAACAACTCTCTTTATTTAAAAGTTACCTCACTGGCAGGCGTCAGTGTCTAAAAATCGGTGACTGCATTAGTGACGAGCTCCCAATCTCGTACGGGGTGCCCCAGGGTAGTATCATCGGTCCAACGTTATTTTTAATTTACATCAATAATCTTTGTCAGCTTAAGCTTCCAAATGGTACAACCTTTACTTACGCCGATGATACTGCCCTAATATTTCATGGTCCAACATGGGAGTCAGCTTTTAGCTATGCCCAAAAAGGACTCAACCTAGTTACTGAATGGCTAGCTCACAATCTACTCACCCTTAACGTCCATAAAACAAAATACCTTAACTTCTCATTATCATCTCATGGTAAACATACGATTAATTCTCATACTTTAACCGCTCATTCATGCCACGTGTCTCCAAAATCTCCTTGTAACTGTCCTAATCTCGATAACACTGATCGCATAAAATACCTAGGGGTTGTTATTGATGACGCTCTGTCATATCATCCTCACATAGACTCTGTCGCCTCCAAATTACGCAAACTAATGTATATTTTTAAGGGTCTTCGCCACGTTGCAGATGCAAAGATACTAAGACAAGTGTATCTAGCACTTTGTCAATGACTTACGCAATATTGCATTGTAACCTGGGGAGGAACACATAAGACTCACTTGCTGAAATTGGAACGCGCGCAAAGAGGGCTTCTTAAAGTTGGATGGAAGCTTCCTTTTCGTTTTCCTACTACTAAACTCTACGAAACCTGCAACGTCCTCTTAGTTCGCCAATTATACGTTTTAAATTTGATCCTGACCACACATTCAAAAATTCCTTACGAACCTACCAAATTTATTAATATTCGCCGCAAACACACTGTATGTCTAACAATGTCGTTTAATACGAGCTTGGCGCAGCGAAGTTATTGTTTTCTCAGCACTTATATTTATAATAAAATCAATAAACTTATAAATAATTATTCTATGTGTAGACAGGAATGTAAAAAAGCTGTTACTGACTGGTTGCATAATCTTGATTATGACGAGACTGAAAGTCTCATTGTTACTTTAAAATAAACGGATTAACTGGTATTCGCACCCAAACCATGCACATATACACACACATCACACGTACAAAAATACACACACACACACAGACACATGCACACACATGTTATATTTATGTCTTGTTATTATAATTTTATATTTACTTTAGTTGTATGTTGTATGCTTAATTTGTTCATTATTTAATTCAGGTTCATTTCACCGTAGATACTTATAATTTTACCATATACATATGTGATCTCGATAGAGAGAGAGCCTGGAGATTTGTCACACAGGTTTCGAACCTATTACAGACTCCAGCTCTCAAAAAGGTTGATTTTGTAACTGTTCCTATACTCCTTTTGTGTTTGAAACGATGTGTGCACCTTTTGAGAGAAATAAATTAATTTATTATTATTATTATTATTATTATATCTAAAGTAATTTTTGTGCAAATGACCAATAGGGTAGAAAACTAAAATAAAAGCCTAGTAGGACACTGGTGTACTGCCACGGATAGGTCTCGAGTTCGATCCCGAAACGCGCATATCTGACATTTCGAAGTCATGTGCGTATTAAATAGTTAGATTAAAATTAAAATAAATTTAAAACAGTATTGAAACGTAAATGATGTTGAAAAGGTTATTACTCAGTCACATAATATATAGAAGATAAAAAAGCTTAGGATTGAGTTGCTTTTACTCTATATTAGGTATAGGCTATTTCTAATCATGCTATTAAGTTAGGTAATTGTAAATACTAGTGGTCGAAATTCGACCATAATTGATTTAAATGTTAAGTTTGATAGTTATTAAGGTTTTATTGTCTAAAATTATACTCTTATAATCACATTTAATTTAGATTTCGATCTATATAGGTTAATTTACCTATCTTTGTCAAACAAATTACTATATTTATATATGTAACAATATTTACGAAGAATTAGAAGAATAGTACAACGATTGCGTGTGTCAAATGCATAGTTGTGTGCGTGTAGTGTGTTTTCATTAATTTAAT
Organism: Catocala sponsa; assembly: GCA_963564715.1. Lineage (NCBI taxonomy): Eukaryota > Metazoa > Arthropoda > Insecta > Lepidoptera > Erebidae > Catocala > Catocala sponsa. The sequence continues at coordinate 13,697,237 of OY751352.1, forward strand.
GTACCTATGTATTTCTAATGCATATTTTATATTAGGATTCGTCCTCCCTTCTTCATATAAACTTTAACTGTGCCAAATTTCATACTTCTCCGTCCGTGGAATTTTCGTAAAAAGGGGTACCTACCTACAAAGATTTTGCTTATATCAGTTAAATGACGTGTCCAAGATTTGTTAACACATTTTAGGGAAATAAAGATTTTCGGCTTTAACTTTATTTATCGTTCGCTTTACTGTCGAAGGAAAACATCGTGAGGAAACCTTCATGCCTAAGAGTTCTCCATAATGTGTAGTGGATTATGGCATAACACTTCTCACTGAGAAGTGACCTGTGCCCGGCAGTGGCACAGTTTAATATAGGACTGATATTATGTTATTAATAGCTGACCCGGCAAACGTTGTTCTACCATATAAATTCATTCGATTGGGACACCCTAATCAACTAGCGGTATTAAAAAATATACTTTACGACCTATTCTCATACCTACCAAATACACATAAAAATGTCATAAAAATCGGTCGAGCTGTTTCGAAGGAGTGCGACCACAAATACCGTAACACGAGATTTTTATATACACGCGTACCTACCTACCTATATAGATTATAAACTGGATGTTTGACTATTCTACAAAAAGTATATTGATTGCTATGTAGGTAGGTACTTTGGAGATAGTTTTAAAAACTATAATTAGTAGATATCAATTAAGTATTTTGAAAGTTCAAACAAAAGTTTGTATAATCTGTCTGTCTGATTGTTGCCTTTGATGCTGTTATCATAGTTCAGTAGCTATGCATCAACTTAAGATCTAAGCCATATTTGATTTAATTATCTAATTCAATGCAGTAGAAACAGATGGTGCATAGGATTCACGTGGCTAACTCGCAGGGGAATGTACCTAAATATCGACGTCTTATGGTGTACCTAACCGATAGACTCAATAGGAGGACGAGCGGACCATTCACCTACCACCACGAGCATATAGATGAACAAATTCACCCACTAACGTCTTATCTAAAACATAGCGGGTTAAATATGGATGCAATATTTTCTACCCCTGCGCTGCGTATAATTTACAAACAAACGATTTTTTTTAAATAACTGACGTAAGTAGTTTTGAAATCGCGCCATAATATTTGTTTATTTAGCACATTTGAAAGGTCCTTACCTAAGGAATCTCCCGTTATCTACAACTTGGTTCACATATTCTGGGACAACCTGTATAGTGACAGGAGATAATCGAAATATACGAACCTTCAAGCAATTTGAAACTTTAAAATTATATTATATACATAGGTACCTATTCTAATGCGTAAAACTGTGGTACCTACCTATCAATTGATTATTTGATTTTGTAATCTCTACGCAAATACGCATGTTATTATTGCAGTTTGGATTCGCAAGCGATCAGGTGAATAATACGACGAAGACCCAAAAAGTCCACAACTTACGACCTATATTAATAAAGCCTTTGTCAAATAAAAAAATAAAATAAGTACCTATGCATGTAAGATTCGACATACTTACCTTAGCTTTTACATATTGCATGTATTTATTCAGATTGTATTGATAACAAATCTAGGGTCAACATTTAATAATACGAGAACATAGAATTTATGTGTCGACACACAGAGATATTAGAAGCACATGATAACTATAGAATAGAACAAATTAATAAAACAAATAAACCATTCATAGAAATGTCTATTGCACATAAATAGTTACAATTCGATAGATCTCTACTGTTTTATAAAAGTCAATGACATTGAATCATGCCTCGTAACAGAACGTACCGTTAAGCTGCAATAGCGTGAAAAAGATTTTATTGCGAAAAATCGTGATCAATTCTTTCGTAGTCGTTCCATTACACGTAAATCGTAATCGTGAATCACTGATTTTGACACTTCGCCTGACAAGACTATCGATTGAAATTAAAAATAGGAAAATATAGAAATAGTACCTATGTACCGTACATAATTTATTGGATTAATACTATAATAAGATTTTATCCGCTTCCTGGATTGTACGTTCTTATTTATGGTATCGTTGTGAAGTGCATAGTGTTTATATAAAAGTATGACACTGAATAACTGTAAATAATAACATAGCGCGTAGCCGGATTACTATGCGAATATTTATAGAATTATCAAATAAATACGATTATTAGCTTAAAAATAAATACATATTAATTTGTGCAGTGTTCTTATGTATCAATTACGTAAATACAAAGTGGTTATTTGGTCTAGAAATAAGGAAAAGCGTAACAAATTAATTATTCGGTGTTGCGCCAACAATATTTTTGTCGCGGTAAAAGTAGGTTGAATATGGAGAACGGGGCGATTGTAGAAGTATCTATGAAAACTGAAATAGTAGAGCCGGCCGTAAGTGAAAAGTCGAACGAGATACATCATTATAGTGATCTCTTAGGAAATTATAAACGTAAGTTTTAATTATTGTATTAAATACAAAACTCGTTAATGTCAACAAGAATCAAATATAGAAATTTTGCATTTTTATAGTTTGAAACAAATATCGAATGAGTTTATATTTTATTTTACTAGGCTTTATGTTAAATCTACTATTCCTTAGCTATTATTCCAGTCAAAGAATTTCTTTAATATTCCACAATTTTCTAATTTTACTTTGCCTGTCATATGTATACATTAGTAGGTGCTGTATGACAATATTTTAATAATCATGGACCTAGGTGAAATCGTCTTTACTTTGCAAGAAATTTTTATATTGCTTCAGCATAAAAATATTTTCTTAAATTTAGGTGCCCATAAAACATATATTATGTAGAAGCAATTGAATTTTTATCATACTTTTTTGTTTCCTGATGTATTTATACCTATGAATAAATCTTTGGCATTAAAATACTTAAATTAAATTGTATAAAAACAATTTGTGTATAATTGTGTACCACGTTCTTAGAGCAGCTTTTATACATACATACATACATACATAGATTCACGCCTGTTTCCCAGAGGGGTAGGCAGAGACTACGGATTTCCATTTGCTACGATCCTGACACACTTCTCTGGCTTCATTCACTTTCATCACATTTCTCATACACGCCCGCAGCTTTTATATGAGAAATAAATATCAAACGGCCATAATTAGGATTTAATCAAAGATGAAAGACTTTTTGTATTCTGTTAACTTACTTACTTTGTTTTATTTTTGACATAATTCATTCAAAATATTTGGATTGGATTGGAAATCTACTTGCATTCCCTTCTATACAAAATTGATTACTAAAATAATTGACTTAAAATATGTATTGTCTCATTGCTGAGATAGCGTAAGTTTGTCATTATGCTTGTAGCTGAATAAGAGAATCTAGATTTAATTCCTATCTCGGATTAACCATTATTAGGTCTTACTCTTATTGAATTATCAGCAGCAACACTGCTTAGTTTGCCTAGACTTCAGTCTAGGCAGACTTGTCCTCTATTGCATAGACATAAAGAGCTAAATGTGTGCATAATGCACCCCTGCTATCTCTACAGGGAAACAGATGCAAGTTTCTGTACATGTTCAGTTAAATTACTTTATAGCTTTAATATCTTTCTCCAGTCAGAGAAGAAGAAATATGGATTAAACCAGATGTTCCGGAAGAATTAATTAAAGAAGAGTTAGAGACTAGTGTAGAGATTGAATACATTCAAGAAGAAGCCGAGACATCTCAAGACAAAGGTATACTTTATTATCAGACATAATGTGCCAACAATTAAAAGTTACCAAAATTTGTGTTGATATTAATTGTTGGTGTATAACTAATCTGACTAATTATTTCCTTACTATATATAAATTTATAAAATTCGAAAGTTCTCTGTCTGTCTATTACATTTTTACAGCTAAACCACTCAACGGCTTTAGATGGGTACAGATATAAGTTTAAAACCTAGGGAATGACATAATATTATAATATACTTTTTTTATGTAGGTACCACGCGGTCTAAACAATAAATCTGTACCATTCCTTTATCAACTATTAGGTATATGTTATTCATTGGCAGCTGTCCACCTAGATTAAGCAAATAACATATTTACTTATAACATGCATTTTGGAAATAAAGAATGATTAATAAATTATTATTATCCATATTTACAGTTTACTTATAGGTACATATTTGACAATTAACCTCTTGTGAGACAGCTGGATGTTTACATTATCGCCCGTTATCGCCGCGTGCCACTTGAGATTTTGTTATTGTTAATTACCGGCCCACTCATAGCTCGTAGAATCAAAAAAATGGTACTACAGAATTTGTTATGATGTCAGCTACGTAGTAAAATATAAACAAGAGCTTTTTGCTGGCTCGCATGCGAGCCCCTGGCACACTAGAGGTTAAGGGGCGGGCCAAACAGAAAAGACGTAAGACAAGGACGCATCGCAGACGCGGCGCGCCTTCAATTAATTTTCATAGAAAATGTATATAAGCGTCGCAACACAAAATACACAGAAAAGACAGAGCGCGTACTAAACGCGGACAGGACGCATCGATGACTGCGCCCTATTCGAAAAGATACAGAAGAGGCGAGGCGCAGACAAGACGCAGCAGAAAGGGGTGCGCGGGGGGTTTTACCATGCCATACCGGATTTACCTAGTAATTTCTAACCCTTTGAATGTTAGCAAATTGAACCAAAGCCGGAACATCCTCATCTTCTGAAGAAGACATGTTGTCCTCTAAAAAGCAGACGCTTAAATGCAAAGCTAAATGTGAGAAACGCAGTGTCGTCTCTCTGACTTCTCTTGGCGTCCCGTCCGCGCCGTCTCTTTTATATACTTTGACCGCGGCCCGTCTGTGCCCTGTCTGCGACGCGTCCTCGTCTTACGTCTTTTCTGTTTGTCCCGCCCCTTAGAAGCAGTATTGTGACTAGTTTTAACTAATTACCTCCCCTTTTTCCAGAGCCAATTTAATTAGCTCTATACAAGGGACCAGTAATTTTTATAACTGTCACTTTTTATTGTTCAGCACCGTGCGAGTAATGCCGTGTGCCTAACCATTATATAGGGCGCTTGCTGCTCCTCAGTGGTAAGAAAAATAATAAGAAACAACCATGGAGGGCGCATTAAAGTCAAAGGTCAAAAAACCATTTATTCATTAAGGTCACAAAGTAGGTACCTAACACTTATGAGCGTCGAAGGGGTTAGTGAGTTGATTAAATTTACTGATTTTATATTTACGTTAGTTGCTAGGTTCAGGCAAAAGATTGAACCTATGAAAAGATACCTGCAAGAAACTCATAGCATTTCATAACATAATTGGCTTTAGCTCCATCCTAGAACCTGCCACGATCCGGTACTGGTAATCTATAGAATTACTGGTGTATATTATACTAGACTTTGCAGTACACCTGATAACGTGTTTGCGAAATTTCATGATGATCGGTTGAGTAGTTAAGGCGTGAAAGCGTAACAAGCAAACTCACACGTTTTTATAATGTTAGTTACGATTTCCCGATAAAGTGATCGCAGCGATTGTCAATGCCGTATTTAAGCCTTTGTCTTTTATACAACATTAAAAAAGTAAAAGGCTAAGTATTACCATACTTTGTTGAACACACGATTCTTAATTATATCTATACATATAATAAAATCGTAGGAAAGTCAAAACTGTACATTGAATATTTTTTTAAAAGAATACTTGGGTCGTGATCTACAATCGATATCGAAGCCAAAAATATCGTTTTTAGAATTTTTGTCTGTTTGTTTGTCTGTATGTATGTCCGGGCTAAACTCAAAAAGTACTGCATGGATTTACTTCAAATTTTGCATGAATATTACTAACAGGTCGGGTCAACATATAGGCTACATATTATCACGCTATCACCTACGGGGGAGGAGCTGTGAATCTTTATTTTTCTTACGCATTCTGTGACAGCGTGTAATCTAACGACGCATATTTAAATGTTGTTTTTGAGTAAGCCATGCTATTATCTAGCTTTACACTATAAATACTACGCCATTTAAGTAACTTGGGCAGAGAAATATAGTTGGGTTCCGCGGCGACAAACACTTTTTAGTTAAAATCTACGCGGACGAAGTCGCACGTGTAATAAAAATATTACTTAACTAGCTGACCCGCGCAACTTCGTTTGCTTCACATAAGAGAATTTTCCTAGCTTTTGCAATATTTTTCATTTATGCTCCGCTCCTATTGGTCGTAGCGTGATGTTATATAGCCTATAGCCTTCCTCTATAAATGGGCTATCCAACACTGAAATATTTTTCTAATTTTTACCCGTAGTTCCTTAGATTACCGCGTTCAACCAAACAAACAAAATGTGAGTGAAGTCGGCGTGTGAGCGCCCCCGCCTTTTTATAAATGCAGCGGATGGCCGTTTCGCGCGTTAAACAACAATCAACCGTATAGCCGTACCCATACTGGCGCGGCGAGATTTGGAAGTTTTATTTCATCTATATCTTGTGTGTTTATAAACCGATTCCTATATATTTTTTTATAATATAAATATTAAAGTGTACTTTTTGAATATGGGAGTTCGATAAAGATATATCTATGTGAAATACAATATATTTATGTATTTTAATACACATTGAAGAAATGCCTAACGATTAAACACGTTATTGTGGCTAATTTATAAAAGATAGATATATACTATTGAGGACTTTTTTGTAGATCTTTTGAAGACCATCATCTTTGTAATACATACTTTTGGTGTATGATCAACGTATGCGAGGATAAGAGCTCGAAAGCGCATTTTCGTCCGACTTGCTTCAAATTTATCGTCACTGCTCAGCTCCTATGTGTCTTAGCGTTATGTTATATAGCCTATAACCTGCCCAGGAGTATGGACTACAATCGTACCAAGTTTGGTTAAAATCCCTTCAGTAGTTTTTGACCCATGCGTGCACATACAGACAGACAGACAGACAAAAAATTTACTGATTGCATTTTTGTCATCAGTATCGATCACCATTCATCCTCCAATATTAATTTTGAATATATATTCAATGTACAGAATTGACCTCTCTACAATTTTATTATAAGTATAGATTGGTGGTAGATAGGTATTATTTCTTTTTTTTCAACACAAATTGTTTGTTGTGTTGCTTTATTAGATGGCAATTCTGAAGATTCAAAACTGCCGCTTAAGAAGAGAAAGCAGTCACTGGACAAGACACGCGAAGAGTTGTCGGAAGAGGAGGTAAGTCTGGATTCTCCATTCTCTGTCTGTCTATCTAACTCTGGCTGTCGTAGTACCTCCATCCAACAGGCTCTTGTAGACAAATAACTTTACATTGTATTCCTGCATTGTTAGTGTGGATTCTAGAAGCCTTCAAAAAGCCACTTTACTTCAGCACACAGAAGGTTACAACATTGAGTCTTGCAAATCTCCTATTTCCTAGATTTGCTACCTAGATAGACTACCGCTTACATATACCAAACCTCATGCCTGCTTGCCACTTGAGTAATATAAAGCCGTGCCTGGGAAAGCATGTTAAGCCGCAGGTCCTGCGCTTGATCTTTCTCCGGTCGTGTCAGGACGACGGATCATGAGAGTTAATGAACAGAGACCGGACATGTGTATGCTCACACACTTGTGCACCTATAATATCTCCTGCGCAGTTGGCCAGTCTCCATTAAGATTGGCCGACGTGAAGGAAACTCGGTCTGGAGGACATTATTATTATATTATTAATAGATATAAAGCAATAGATAATAAGCCTTAATTAATAATGGGTAGTATTTAATTGCACAGCAAAATATGCTTAATTTGCTATTGCTAAGTCGACAGAGCCCCGCGAAGCGGGGCTCCTATTTTTGGGTGGGTTTAAAAAGGAACCTAATATAATCTAACCCTTCCGAGAGGGAATGCAGTGATTTGAGGCGTATAGGTGCTCGTTATGATATATTTTAGTAAGCATATTTTGCTGCGCAATTAGTATTTTTGGTGGACATTATATTTAATCCCATTAATAATTTTCAGAAAGCTGGACAGACAGAAAAGGCGGAGGATGAAAAACCTAAAGGTATGATGGTTTCTTTTAATTACAGACAGTCTATTACTTGTACCCCAGCGCCATTTTTGCAGTGAGTTATTCCACAATAAGTGCTACACAAAGTAGTTAAGTACCTAATTCAAGAGCCTGCACGTTTACCCACAAATAAAAATCCAAAAATTTGGCAATTATTATTTGCTAGATTTTGCCCGCGATTTCGATATTGTCAATAAATTTATATCCCTCGGGAATAGATACCCTATGTCATTTTCTGTACTTCTAATAACGTGTGTGTGAAATTTCTTGATGATCGGTCGAGTAGTTACGGCGTGAAAGCGTGACGAACTCATTCGCATTTATAATATTACTAGATGTTTGCCCACGGCTTCGCTGGCGTAATTGTAGGTTAGTAACAGTATTTTTTTGCTGGATATAAGCTACCTTATGTCATTTTCTGTACCTCGGTGTTCTGTAAATTTAATGGTGATCGGTCGAGTAGTTAATGTTTGCAAACGTAACAAATAAACTCACATTCACATTTATAACATTAGTAAGGAGTCTGTATTGTAGAACCTCAAGTATGATGCATAGCGTGATCTGTAGTTATACATGGAGTAGTAAAAACGAAGTCGCAAGCAGACGTTAGTATTATCTACTATCCTAATTATACATATGTAACATACATAGATTCACGCCTGTTTCCCAGAGGGGTAGGCAGAGAATACGAATTTCCATTTGCTACGATCCTGACACAATTAATCTAATAATTCAAATCATTTATTTCGGGCTGCATAGGCCCATAGATAAATACCTTAACCTAAATTTACATATTATAAAATTTTATAATACACACACACAACACCATCTAGCCCAAACTAAGCAGAGCTTGTACTATGGGTACTAAACAATGGATAAACATACATATACACTGTTTTTTTTGTTTTATAAATACATACATATACCTACATAGAAACATCCAGACCAAGACAAGCATCCATATTCATGCACACAAATGTTTGACTTGTGCGGGGATCGAACCCGCGACCTCAGGCGTGGCAGTCGGTTACATTAACCACTACGCCATCGAGGCCGATCCTAATTATAAGTACTATAAATGTAAAGACTTGTGAAAATGTATGATTGATGATTATTATTCAATAACACGTAAACATTTAAACGAATTTGGATGAAACTTGGCATGAATAGATCATGTTTTGGATTAGGTACCACGTTTTTACGAGTTGCCTTCACAAAGGCTCAAAAACTAATGTTGGACAACAACATTTATAAAACAGACAACTAAAGTCGGCACTATACACCTTATAATCAACTCTGTTTAACAGAAAGTATATAATGTAGGTACTTTTAAGGGCTAGATCCGGCACTACACACCTCATAAACAACTTTTTTTAACAGAAAAGTACATAATGTACTCTTACGAGATCACGAAGAACATCCAGATAGTGACCATCACGGAGGAGGAACGCCAAGTGGAGCACTCTGAGAGCGTCAGGTCGCGGCGTCACATGCGTCACGTGTGTGAGGACTGCGCGCTTGGCTTCGTACTTGAAAACGCTTACCTCATGCATATGAAAGTACATTCAAAAGTAAGTTCATTATTTATTTGCCACCTCTGTCATACTCTTAGTGCAGACTTTCAGTATAGTATACATAGAACCTAAAATTAGAGTTGCTAACTTTCGTGCTTGAAAACGCTTACCTCATGCATATGAAAGTACATTCAAAAGTAAGTACATTATTTATTTGCCACCTCTGTCATACTCTTAGTGTAGACTTTCAGTATAGTATACATAGAACCTAAAATTAGAGTTGCTAACTTTCGTGCTTGAAAACGCTTACCTCATGCATATGAAAGTACATTCAAAAGTAAGTACATTATTTATTTGCCACCTCTGTCATACTCTTAGTGTAGACTTTCAGTATAGTATACATAGAACCTAAAATTAGAGTTGCTAACTTTCGTGCTTGAAAACGCTTACCTCATGCATATGAAAGTACATTCAAAAATAAGTACATTATTTATTTGCCACCTCTGTCATACTCTTAGTGTAGACTTTCAGTATAGTATACATAGAACCTAAAATTAAAGTTGCTAACTTTCGTGCTTGAAAACGCTTACCTCATGCATATGAAAGTACATTCAAAAGTAAGTACATTATTTATTTGCCACCTCTGTCATACTCTTAGTGTAGACTTTCAGTATAGTATACATAGAACCTAAAATTAGAGTTGCTAACTTTCGTGCTTGAAAACGCTTACCTCATGCATATGAAAGTACATTCAAAAGTAAGTACATTATTTATTTGCCACCTCTGTCATACTCTTATTGTAGACTTTCAGTATAGTATACATAGAACCTAAAATTAGAGTTGCTAACTTTTTGTAAAAGAAATAGAGTAGGTACCTAGGTGTATATTAGTTGGACAGGTAAAATTTACAGTATTTAAACAAATAAACAGTATTTCTATTTATTAAATGCTAGCTTTTGTACGCGGCTTCGCTCGCGTTAATTTAGAATTTGACAATCAATTCGGGTTGTACTCTGCTTGTAATAATATAATACAATCATGATTTGAAAGACACGTGGCGCCATCTATTATCATAAGAACGTTATTATTCTTTTCCTCGGGAATAGTAATTTTTTCGGGATGAAAGGTAGCCTATGTCCGTTTCTGTACACCTGTCAACGTATATGCAAAATTTCATGTTGATCAGTTGAATAGTTAAGGTGTGAAAGCGTAACAAACAAACAAACTCATTTTCGCATTTATAATATTAGTTAGGATTTAAAATTTATTTATAAACTTTTTGCACAATTAAATAATTAATTTTGAATAAAAGGTACCTTATGTCCTTTGCTGTACCCCAGACGTGTATGCGGAATTTCATGGTGATCGATTTAGAAGTTAAGGCGTGGCGGTCCTACGTAACATGGGATAAGCGTATTACCCCCTACCGGACACAGTTCCACACTGCTTGCTGCTACTAAAAATTTCTTGACAGAAAAACGCAATAACATTATGCCCGACTCGAGAACCAAACCCGAGACCTCATGCCATGCCAAACTGCTAGACAGCAACCACCCAAGCAATGTATCATTATAATCATTTTATTACCAGGTGCCTGTGACACAGGTTTACCCTAGTAATAAAATGATTATAATACGGCTACACATCAAGTTAGACACCCTATATACGCATAACTACACTACATACAAAATAGAGAATTGTCGGAAAGGAACTGTGCATAGCGGTGTCGATGTAATGGTAAGGATAGAGCGTAACAAAAATATAACGCACTCTCTCGCACGATTCGCAGCGTTCAACTTCTAATAGTTCAAAGTCCAAACAGTCTAGGTTGATGTGTCGCTGTGTGTACAGGCACCCCTATATTACCTTAAAGGTCGCAGCCCACTTATACAACACCGCTCCCACACGGCAAAATAATGTTAGAAATTTGAGCTTTAGGGCGTCCTCTGTAAACATAATTTATATTGATTTTTTTTTCCTTTTTTATGAGATAGGGACGGACGCCTGATGGTAAGCGATTACCGCCGCCCATGAACACCCGCAACACCAGAGGAATTACAAATGCGTTGCCGGCCTTTTAAAAAGATATCACAAATTAACAAACAGCTCGCTGTAAGTGAGCTTAACGTCATCGTCCCACTCGATAGTTGAAGCCACGCTTACCGCGCCCTTCAAGCGGGTGGGTGGCCCGCGCGCTTCAAGCGGGTGGTCTGCGCGCTTCAAGCGGGCGGGCTGCGCGATGTACACAAGAAAGAAAGAAAACGGTTTATTTTGTCCTCTACACTGGCATAAAACAAATAAAAAAAAAAATATAACAAAAAAGAACAAAAATTTTAGGTAAACAAAAATAAAAAAAAAAATATAAAACAAGAATAAGCAATATGTATAATTAATCGTACCGCCAGTGTGAGACCAAAAATGGCACTTATCTCAGCATAATGCTGCAGCACCGTGGTAGGTAGTGCAGCGCTGATTTTCAGATAAGTCCAGTGAGGCCACGGACAGCTACGCTTGCCAAATAACATAATACATTTAATGTAAAAGAAAAGTAAATATATGAATATATACTATATATATGTGAAAATTATTATTATTATAGGAAGCTGGAGATCACGAGTGCGATATCTGCCACTCGCACTTAAAGACCGCTGATATGTTATACCGTCACAAGTTGCGTCATTACCGGCGGTACCGCTGCCTGCTGTGCTGGACCCGGTTCAAGGATAAAGATACCGCCGCCTGCCACGTCATGACGGATCACGTCGGAACTGCCTTCGAGTGCGATCATTGCGGGAAGGGGTTCAAGTTAGTGTTTCTATTCTTTGTACAGTCATGTAATTAAATGGCGATATAGAATCACCATGCCAGAAGCACACTTTATATCAGTTGAGTATGAAAAGGCTCCAGCCTGTATGCCGCTTACTATCATAATTAAAGGAAAATCCTATTTTCTTAAGACTGTGCCGAGCGTAAGACGCTGTTGGACTAAATGACAGAGCTGATATTCAAATCGGCGCGCGGCCGCCATAGTAAAATTGTATGGAGGATTTGAAGTGCTTTTTTGATAAATATGTATCTTTATTGTCAACCAATAACTTAAATATTTGGGACGGACAAATTGTAATATAACTATTTATGTTTCGTTTAAGCTGTAAAATAGGATAGATTTCTACTGTTATAATCTAAAAAATCACTTAATACGAGCTTACGTTTTTGCATTTTTCGTGCAAATTTGCGTAATTTTGTAGACGAAAATATTAATTATTTAAAGTTTTTAATACGGAGTAATTGTAAACACATTCATTGTTATGGTAAATGTATATTTTATATATGTATTAAACAAAAAGTGTTGATTTTATTAACTTAACTGTGACTGCCTGTTTTGGCACATTTCGCTCGGCGCAGTCTTAATGATGAAGTGATGTCGCAAGTGCGTTGGACACATGAGAAAATGACGTTTCAAGCAAATTATAGTGTTTATTTGTGATTGAATATTATATTAAATATTTTGTTTGTGTATTTATTGTTATTAGTAATAAAAGGATAAGAAAATGTTATTTTCTTTAGTTTAGTTATACTAGTAAGATTTTTTAATGACAGAGGTATTCTTAATGAGACAGGCATATTCAATGTGAGACGTGTATTTGTTGCCAGAAGCATAGTTAATGATAGTGATATGCTTAATGGAGGACTTATACTTAATGACCGAGGTATCTATACAAATAAATAAAATTAAAGTGTCTGTTTGTAATTTGAAACAAACAGCTTTTTCTAAATGCAAATGAAAGTATCACACCTACCTACCGTCTCTACTATCTACTTACAAAAAAACATTTTTTTCTTTTTGTTTGTTCCGCATCAAATCTCTGAAACGGCTGCACCGATTTTGACGGGACTTTCACAGGCAGATAGCTGATGTTATAAGGAGTAACTTAGGCTACTTTTATATTAGGTTTTTTTATAAAATTTCATGTGGACGAAGTCGTGGGTTTCAGCTAGTATTTATTTAATTACAGACGACCTCAATACCTCAAGAGACACGTGGAGCAGTATCACACCAAGCCTCACCGACTGGAGTGTAGCGTCTGCTTCCGAGTGTTCCATGAGAGGGGCTGGTATAGATCACATATTAGGTAAAGTACTTCCACCCTCATCTATCATATTGTGGAGGAACGTGGTATGAAGTCCCTCCAACTCAAAGGGAGAATCCTCCGACCAGGCTGGGTGATCGACTTACGACGATATACTTGATCGCCGCGCTGTGTAAATTTCACTTGCGTGATTCAGATTTGTATAGCATAACACGTATTGTATACAGCGCCATCTGTTGTCCATCGTCGCAACTATTTCGTCTGTGTAGATTCGCCACAATACCACAGTAATTATTAATTTGTAAATCATTATCATAACGAATTAGCGTGCCATGTATAATGGGATTTTTAGCCTCACTTTATATGCCTGCCTGTCAATGTTTCACGAAGCGATTGACACTAACTTCTTCAACAGTTACGGACATAAATGCTTCAAGGTTATACCAGTTTTTAGAATTAAAATTATTTAAGGTAAATTCTGTGATGCGCCCGCTGCTGAGAGTTTCCTCATGAGAATACGAATAACATTTAGCTCTATTCTAAAATCGGAGACAGGAGTTCATTCTCGTTAGCACGAAATCCACATACGTCTAGCAAAACAACCAGTGACATTAAAAGAAAGGAAGATAATAACCTAGTTGGAGACTTTTGGACTAGCCCAAGGCGCGCATCTCTGGCTTTTCGAAGTTATATGCATATTAAATAGTTAATTATCGCTCGATTTAACGGCGAAGGAAAACATCGTGAGGAAACCAGCATGTCTGAGAGTTCTTTATAATGCTCTCAAAGATATTTGAAGTCTGCCAACGCCTTCGGCCAGCATGGTGGACTATAGCCCACCCTCAATGGGACAGTTTAATACAGGGCTGGTATTATTATTAAGACAATGTTGAACTAAAAAGTCCGTTATTTCAAATCTTTAGAACACACAATGAAGAGATCCGTAACGGCACCGCTATCGTCCCAGTGACTTGTGACATATGTTCCCGTCAGTTTAAGAACAAGTCGGCACTAAAGCGCCATCTACAGACGCATGATACTGAACAGGTGCCATGTGATTTATGTGACAAGCAATGCAAGAACCGATATGTGTTGGGACAGCACTACTTAAACGTGCATCGGGTGACATATGAAGGGTGAGTCAGATAGTTATATTCAAAATATTGACTTAGGAATTGACGGACACCTTGTTGACAAAAGTTTTGACATAGGAACAAATATGAAGGAAGCGTAAGAATGTGTGAGTGTTTAAAATAATTTTGTGACCATAGTCAGTAAAATGTTTTACTTTTTTAGATATTACTTATGTTTGTGACAAAAAGCAATCAATGATTGGCTTAACTACATAAGAATGCATAATTTCATGTACGAGAGGGAACAATTTCTAGTTTAGGTGGGGCCGTCTGTTGTTGCATTGAAATCTTTTAACCTGCAGTTGAGACACACTTACATGGGCGACTAACGTATAGCGACTAACTTTATCTAAGTTGTTAAAAGAAAAGAGTTCAGCGACTTGATATTCAATTATACCAACCCCTAACTTATTATTACCGTTAAAGAAAGGCTTATGTTTAACTTATCACCAGATATAGTAAAATATAACAGTCAAAAATAGAAAATGATCACCAAAATTGCACAGCAAAGAGATCAAAACATGTCGACGGAGCCCCGCTTCGCGGGGCTCCCATTTTTGCATGGGTTTAAGAAGGAACCTAACATTAACTAACCTTTCCGAGACGGAATGCAGTGATCTGTGGCGTATAGGTGCTCGTTATGATATATTTTAGTAAGCATATTTTTAATGTGCAATTACTATTTTTGGTGGTCATTATATTTAATCCCATAAAGAAATTAATTGCCATCCGTACCAGC
Organism: Catocala sponsa; assembly: GCA_963564715.1. Taxonomy (NCBI): domain Eukaryota; kingdom Metazoa; phylum Arthropoda; class Insecta; order Lepidoptera; family Erebidae; genus Catocala; species Catocala sponsa. The sequence goes on from OY751352.1 coordinate 13,712,718, forward strand.
AAAAAAATAATATAATTTAAGTAGGTACACTATTAGCATAGCAGTTTTCAATAATCCTACAATCTTCAACATACAGTTTTGATGTATTGTGGCAGAGCCCCGGAGGAGACATGCGCGGTGTGCCTGCGCGTGTGTGCAACGCGCGCCATGTTGAAGCGACACATGCGCAGAATGCACAGCGACAGGACTAAGAAGTACGTAGCGAATTCTAAAGTTGTATGATAAATCTGTTTATGGTCTTGCAATGCATATTGTCGGGTGTAAATCCAACAAATTAAAAGAATGTAATACACTAAATTTAATTCTAAATGTAATTTATTAAAATTGGTAAAATGGTAAAAAATGGTAGTGAGAGCACACGACGCGAATGGTGATTGTACGTGAACTGAACTTAATTAAAATAATATAAAGTAAGTAATGTAGGTCATGCTTCAGTGCTGACAGCGCGTACGGCGAGTCAATGAACTGTACTTCGTACATATTCCCGAGGGAGAAAATGCGCAATGAACATGGGTGCATTAATGGTAATGATACAAGGTGAAACAATAATAATTAGGTGCGAGTAACAAGGTGATGGTAACATTTTTAAACATAACTATTTAGATCATTAGAGTCCCTATTCCACTACACTAAAGTTAAATGAGTTTGGTAGTTTTAATTTATTTATTTTAGCGTACACACGATCACTATTACCCGGGATAACTTCACTGTGACACTGAACACTATCACGTTCTACACTATTGGATTGATGTTCACTAGAGATGTTTGTGATGGTTCGGTTGGATGAACAAGCGGCCGGCTGCTGTTCAGCAGCCTGCTGTTGGCGCTGTGCGCGGATTCTCCGCGCGGCGTACAGTAAAACGGCCAAAACACCAGCACTCGCTAATATATAAATGAGAACGTAATGGTGGATATCATGGTAGTTATACGACGCATCATATGGTATTTCTGATTTCTTCATTTGGTCTAGACGGTTACCGATCTCATCCAATTCCTTTTGATCTTGCGTTGCCGACGTGTTGGTTTCGGAAATGGTTAATCTTTGTATGTTAAAATTTACGATGTGATTAATCGGTGGTATTTCGATGCGCAATATATCAGGTTTCAACCGTATATTGTTGGTAGACTGTTGTCTGTGTGACATTAAGGTGATCCCTTCATCTTTGATGACGCATCCACTTTCCAAAGCGATTATACCAACATTATGTAATTGCTCGGTGGTAATTTGATGCTCGCATATCATTTGTATGAGGCATTGACCGCAACATGAATACAAGTAATTGTTTACATTCTTTAATTATACCCAGCTGTTTTTGCACTCTGTGTTTTCTGTCTTACAATATGGTGAATTGATTTGTTTAGCACAGTAGTTACGATTTATATGGGTAACAGAAATCGGTGTTTGATGGGCACAAAGAACCATGTCTATATCAAATGGATTGCATTGTTGTAACTGTAATTCTGACAGTGGTACTTGTAGATCCCTTCGGATATTAACGGCTAAAAAGTCGGTTTCTGGGATCACTTTAAACATTGCATCACCAACTGGTATAGGAATTGGTATTAAGTGATAGATTTCAAAGCTATCTCGGCCAACCAATGGTATCTTTATTTCAAATATGATATATTTCTCTGTAACTCTAGTTTTCACGGTTAACAAGTGGTAAATTTTGGACAAGTCTGTTTGAATATTGTCGATGGGTAACGATAATTCTTTAGAAATCTGGTCCGAGATGATGCGAAGTTCTTTGGCTAGTTGTTCAGGCTGTAATGTGTATATTAAATTTACCATAAAAAATATCAGTAATGGTATCTAATAACATTTGTTGGATATCTTTTATATTCATCAATATGCCGTTAGCTGTGATTGAGGATAAGGCAAACTCATTGACATATGTATTATCTTGCATTTGGTGTTGCATACTATTGGTTAACATATCTAATTTATTTAGATGCTGGTTAAATGTTTTATGTTGTTTTTCGATGGTTTTCTCCATTCTTTGTAGTACGTTATATTCGGATTCAATGATTGAGGTTTGATTTTTTAATAATTGATTGAAATATCTCTGGTTAGTCTTGAGCATAGCAAAATCCTTTTGATACTGCTCTGCAAAGTCTTCGTCTAAAACTCCAAATAAACTATGCGCTATTGACCCTACAGCATTCACGAGTCCACGACGCTGACGATGGTAGTTGTCTGGTAACTGTCCATGGTTATTTAATATATTATTGTAATGTTCTAACTCTGTTATACCGTGGTGTAGATGTAGTAAAACTAGCTCGCAGTGTGAAGTAGTTTTTATTTTAGCACATAAGTTCTCTAAGTGGTCTACATATTTCTTTATTAATAAAGTGCTGTCCCAATAAACCTTCATATCATAAAATATAACAAGTTTCCAGTCGTCTCTAATCAATCGCATGTTGCTGACTTTGTCAAAATAGATGGTTTGGTTATCCTTACGAGTCGACGTTTGGTAAATACACTGCGATGGTGATATTAGAAGAATCATAAACATGAGCACCAGGGTAACAAAATTGCATACCTTTGAATTCTTTAAACTCGGCCGTTTAGGTTTTGGTTTTTTGGGTTTAAATGGTATCTCAGTTGGGTTGGTATCTTGGTAAACTGGTAGAACTGAGAGTTTATTTATTGGTCTCTGCAATACACCTCTACTGGTTTTTAATGTGACTACTCTAACAAGACCGTCGCTACCGGGATGTACATCTATGATTCTTCCGAGTGCCCATTGCCCTGGCGCTACATGAATGTCTTGAATGATGACTATATCATTAATTTTGATGTTACATTGAGCATGACGCCATTTTGACCGTGTGGTTAATTGTGATAAATACTCAGATCGCCATCTTTTCCAAATGTCATGGTAAATTTTTTGAGTCAGATGCCACCTGGTGCGTTCGTCGTTTTCAGTTTCTAGTATAGTTAATAGTGGTCCACTAGAAAGAAAATGAGATGGTGTTAAGAAATTTAAATCATCTGGATCTTCAGAAATCGCACACAACGGTCGTGTATTCAGGCAGCCCTCCAATTGCGTCAATAGAGTCATAAACTCTTCATACGTTAATTTTTGCTCACCGAGCACTCTTCGTAGATGGTATTTTAGACTCTTGACTGCTGCCTCCCAGATACCTCCTGCGCTAGGCCAAGAAGGGGCATTAAAATGCCATTCTATTTCCATGTCTGCCAGATATTGGTACGCATTGACGTCTAAAGTTGTGGTTAAATTAAAATATTCCTGTTGTATGGTATTGTTAGCTCCCACGAAATTGGTTCCATTATCGCTATATATATGGCGTGGTGCTCCACGCCGTGCCGACATCCTTCGCAGTGCCGCTATGAACGCTGATGATGTAAGGTCAGACACGAGCTCGAGATGCACTGCCTTTGTTGCTAAACACACAAAAACAGCAACATATCCTTTCGTGCATTTAATTCCGCGACCCTTACTACTCTTTACTTCAACATAGCCGGTAAAATCTACACCCGTGTGGTAAAAAGGGCGTGTCTGGTTGGAACGTGCGGCTGGTAAATCACCCATTAATTGGTTGTGGCTTTCAAATTTGCTCCGTCGGCATTTCACACACTGGCGTAAGCGCTTTTTGACGGCATTATTGCCTCCTATAATCCAATATTTTCTTCTCAACCAAGCTAGCGTTAATCTAGGACCTCCGTGGAACGTCATCTTATGAGCATGGTCTATAATAATATCCGTAAGATGATTTTGGTGTGGTAATATTATTGGATGTTTCATCTCTTCAGAAATATGTGCATGTTTCAATCGCCCGCCTACTCGTAAGACACCTTCACAATCTATATAAGGATTCAATGGTAAAAGACTGCTTTTTGTATTTAATTTTCCATGATTTTGGAGAATAGTTATTTCTTCATAAAATTCATTTTGTTGAACATGCCTTACTAATATATTATTGGCCTTCTTGAACTCGCCTATAGTTAGGTATGACGGTTTGTTTTGATCACGTGCTAACGCGCGTAAAACCCACGCGACGACTCGACACAATCGTGTGTAACAACTGTGCTTAGTTAGCAATTTTTCGATTAAGTTATTCTCATATGGTTTAGTGGTTACATTGGTATGATATTGTAATTTGCATTCTTCTTGAGTAGAGTATGGTTTTTTGATGTGTGTGGTGCTTAATTGGTATGTTTGATTCCCCAACCAGGCGGGCCCATTCCACCAGGTTGACTTGTTGATAAGTTGTACGGCAGTTATTCCACGGCTAGCACAATCAGCAGGATTTTCTTCTGATTTCACGTAGTTCCAGAATTCCGATGGTATAATTGGTGTTATCAGTTTAACTCGGTTGGCTACAAATGGTTTCCAACGACAAGGGTCACCATTAATCCATCCTAAGACCGCTGTTGAATCCGACCAATCAAAAGTCTTAATATTGTATTCTGGAAGACAGGACTGAATCGTTTTCATTAGCTTAGTCATTAATTGAGCAGCACATAACTCTAGTCTTGGTAAGGTTACGGCTTTTTTTTCGGGTACCAGACGTGACTTGGCAGCTACTATCACCACTGAAGCTGGGTTTTCATCATTTGGTTGCGTTTTACAATAGATTACGCAGGCGTACGCGTTGGTTGACGCGTCACAAAACCCGTGTAATTCTATGTTATCTCCTTCCTTGCACTTTAACCATCTTGGTATTTGAATATTGTTTATGTGTTGTAAATCCAGCTTACACTGATTCCATTGTTCATTAATATGTTGTGGTAATTTATCATCCCAGTTTAGATCGAACTGCCATATTGACTGAAATAACAGTTTCAGTTTAGTAGTCATCGGAGCAAGCCATCCTAGGGGATCGAACACTTTTGATATTTCAGAGAGAAGTTGACGTTTAGTTATTTGTGAAATTGGGGATGGTGATATTTTTGAATCAAATGTAAAGTAATCACTTAACGGAATCCATTTCAATCCAAGAGTTTTGGTGGATTCCTGTTGTTTAAATTCAAATGACTGGCTGGAATTATTACTATGACTTTCCATTAACTCCGGTTCATTCGATTTCCATTTCCGCAGATTAAAACCTCCGGCCTTAAATAGTTTAAATTAATTCTGCCTGTAGTTTTTTAGCTGATTCTAATGAATGCTGACCGTGCAATATATCGTCCATATACAAGTTATTCTCTAATACTTTGACAGCTGCAGGATATCTATGGGCTTCATCCTTTGCTAACTGTTTCATGGTCATCAGTGCCAAGAATGGTGCAGCCTTGGTTCCATAGGTAACGGTCGTTAATTGGTATTCCTGCAGTGGTTGGTTTTGAAATTCCCGCCATATAACTTGTTGGTAACATTGGTCGTTTTCATGTACGAGAATCTGACGATACATTTTTTCGGCATCAGCAGCATAACCTATTTTATACTGTCTCCATTTGATTATTATCGATAACAAATCCTGCTGTAAATTAGGTCCATTGTACATAAGGTCGTTCACACTATAGCCAGTCGACGTTTTTGCTGACCCGTTGAATACGACTCGGATTGCACTTGTCGTCGATTCCTCGCGTAAAACACAGTGATGTGGTAAAAAATACCCTGTGGGCTGGTTGTTAAGGCTCAATTTCATGTGTCTTAGGGTTAAATAATCGTTCATGAATTGCTTGTAATCAGCTGCTATTTTGTTGTTTTTTCTAAATTTATTTTCTAGTTGGCGGAATTGGGCCAGGGCCTTTGATTTGGATTGACCTAGCTTTTCCTTTATGTCTGGTTTCAAAGGTAATCGGACAATGTAGCGGCTATCTGGTTGTCGTTTGGTTTCCGATTGGTACTGCTGAAGGCAATATAGGTCTTCATTTGAAAAATTGTCTGATTGTCTATTTCCCAGAATTTCTTAATATCGTCACAGTTGTTCAAAATTACGTTGCAATAGTAAGATTTCACATTGCCACATAATATCCATCCTAATTGTGTCTGTTGGGCAATAGGTTGTGATTGATCTTCTCTAACAATACCATGTAACATAATTTCAGAGTATACTTCAGCACCTAGCAACAGATCTACGGGACGACTTTGGTTAAACTCGGGGTCTGCGAGTTGTATGTTTTTGAGATAAGACCAGGATGGTTTTGCAAATGATTGGTTCGGTAACTTTTTAATTAGATTTTTCATTATGAATGCATCTACATTAATGGTAAAATCGTTATATAATGAAGATATAGTTATTGTAATAAGCCCTTTGCAACTATTTTCTTTTGCTCCTATACCAAAGATCACGCCTTTGCATCTTTGTCGAGACATTCCAAGTAGTTGTGCAGCATTTTCCAAGATAATAGACGTTTGAGACCCTTGATCAATTAGGGCTCTTAATGTTTTATGGGTTCCGTCAGCTGCTAAAACCTTCACTTGAGCAGTTGCCAATAAAATGTCGGTCATTGACTGGTCATTGTTCGACACGTGTGACACTAATTTGGATTGGTTAGGCATAATCTGGTTGGGAGAATTATTTGTCGCATAGGCATTATGCAACAGCGTGTTATGCTTTTCATCACAATAACGACACGTTTTTTGCGAAGTGCATTCTTTGTCATTGTGATTAGTCAAACAGTTTTGACACAGATTTAATTGCGAAATTAATTTTAATTTTTCCTGATTATTGATTTCTCGGAATCTCTTACATTTGAATAACGCATGATTTTCTGAACATATTAAGCAACTCGGTTTTGCTTGATTCTGAAATGTTTTTGTTGTACTATGATTGATAAATGGTTTATTCTCAACACACCTAGTCTGGTCTGAAACGTGTTGCATAAAGAATTTATCTTTCGGTTTCTTATGCTGATAAATGCTAGTTTGAGGTTGGTTATACTGTTGTGATTGGTAGATGGATGGTTGTAAGTGTTTGTTCGATTCATTTTTGCGCCGAGCAGTCTCTAATGCAATGAATTTCCCTTCCATGTAAGACAGGAAATCGCGTAAATATGGTAGATCTCTTGGTTCTGGTAGTGAATTGATATAATCGCTGTGCGTCTCAGCATCTAGCTTCTGCGATACGAGATATACAATTATCGGATCCCAAGTCGTAATATCAACTCCAAGGTTTTGTATAGCATTAAGACATTCATTGGTTATATCATGAATCTTTTTAATGCTGGCTGCTGTTTGATGCTGCATTGTTGGTAAAGACATAAGCCTATGCATGTGCGAATTAAAAATCAACTTTTTATTGTTGTATCTTTGATTAAGTATGTCCCAACATGTTTGGTAATTGTCGGAACTAATGTGAAGATGCTGGATAAGCTTCTCTGCCTCACCTCGCACTTTGCTTTTTAAGAATTGCATCTTTTGTGCTTGTGACATAGATTTATTCTTATGAATGGACTCTAGGAATAAATCTTTGAAGGATGACCACTGTTGGTAATTTCCACTAAATGTTGGGATATTCATTTGTGGTGTAGACCTTTCTCTGTGACAAGCATCCCACATTTTATTGTTAATAGATCTTTTAATGTCATAATACTCCTTTTCATAGTTGTTAAAAAGTTCCTCATAGTTTTTGTTTTCAACTTCCAAATTACTGTCAATTTCCCAGTGTAAGGAATCAATTACAGCCCAGCGTGATTCAATGGTCTTTAAAACATCTTGGAATTCCCATTTTTCTGACAAAATATTTAGATTGATATGGGAAATGGTTCGAATAAACGCTTTAAAATTACTTTGTTGTCTTCGCATCATTTCGTCGATTTTACTCGGCCCATCGACATCATGGAAAACAAATCGAGGCAATGTTTTTACAGTCTTATGCATGGTTTCTTGTTGTGGTGCGACTTGCTCTGACGTACTTGGTTTTTGACCATCTTCCTCTCTCGCTAATGGAGACGGAGACTGTGGTCGCATCGATCTTTCCTCTAAGTTTTTTAAACAGTAAGCTTTCACATCGTTATAAAATTTCTTTGTCTTACCGAAGGCATCATCTTCCAGATACGGATCATCTTCAGTTTCGTCACACATAGCTAATAACTTTTCATGGTTGCGTGAAAAGTCGTTCCAGAAACCTTCTAACGTATGTAAACGACGACGAACGCTCTCCGGAGTCTTACGCTCTTTACCTTCTTTTTTGAAATTTATATAAAGCTTATTCATATTTTCCATAATCTCTCTCTGAATCGCAAACAATTCCGCAATGTTACTCATTTTGGTAATTATTGAGTAATGATATTAAGATAAAAAAGGAAAGATCTTACTTGGATGCTGGTGTATACTTGTAACCTGTGGTAACTGAGTAATCCGCGGCAAATGGTGTAGCAGGATTACTCGATGTTTGGTCACAATGCTGGTTAATTTCGCGAAACGATAGTCACTGACACGTAGAATGCAACGTTCAACACGCGGCAGGTCCCACCGTAACGAAGGCTCGAAGGACCAAATTTGTCGGGTGTAAATCCAACAAATTAAAAGAATGTAATACACTAAATTTAATTCTAAATGTAATTTATTAAAATTGGTAAAATGGTAAAAAATGGTAGTGAGAGCACACGACGCGAATGGTGATTGTACGTGAACTGAACTTAATTAAAATAATATAAAGTAAGTAATGTAGGTCATGCTTAAGTGCTGACAGCGCGTACGGCGAGTCAATGAACTGTACTTCGTACACATATCATAAATAAAATAAATCAACACACACACAACACGTCTGTGTATGATCAATGCTTAAATTAAATAAAAGTATTATTTAGTTAACTTTTTACGGAAATCATTTATGTAATAAAGAAAAGTTGTAGTCATTTTCTAGTCGGGTCGTATAACGTACCCTTGGGGTACTCCATATTGTATAGTGCTTGTATTTATTATGCATTTCTTTTATTTTTATTTTAATATTGGTATACTTTAATTCTATTTTGCATTTAATTTAACAAAGTTGTCGGTCATCCCTAGTTTGCCTGCAATTACCATATTACTACCATTTATCTTTCTGTTTATTTTGGTCAAGTTGAGTTATTTTAGTATAACTATATATTATTATTTTTTAACACCGTCAATTTTAAACATGTTTATTTGTATTGTTGTGTTAATGGCTACGCTTAGGTAGCACGTCTTAGAATGTCGTGTTGGCACATATCGGCTGTGGCTACTATAAGCTTGTGTGGTTGGTCAGGTACCAGTGCGACCACTGCCAGCGCTACTACCTGACGAAGGGCGAGGTGCGGTCGCACATCACGTGGTCGCACATGGGCGGCGGCGGGCACGCGTGCGGCTGCGGGCGCGTGTTCCGCACGCCGTCGCTGCTGCGCTCCCACGCCGAGCGCGCGCACGCGCTGCAGCCGCCGCCGCGCAACCACGCCTGCGAGCTCTGCGGGAAGGCCTTCTCGGTGCGTCTTTGTTATAACCTTTACTTTACCCCCTTAGGTAATTACGAAATAATTTATCTTTGATTAATTCATTATACTTTACCTAGAACACAATTCAGTATCTGCCACAATTATTATATTTAATAGGTATAAAAATACTGGAAGTGACACATCTGCCAGTATAGAAATTATGATATGTAGTCTTTTTACTAATCCCAAAACGTAAAAATTCAATCGCAATTCCTAAAAAAATGTTAGTTACTTATATGTTTTTCCTTATGAATGAATTATTCTATCTGTATGCCAAGCTTCATCTAAATCCTGTTTACGTTTATAGTAACAAACATCTTCACCAACTTTTCCATTTATAATATTAGTAGGACATGTTTAAAATCACCTTGAACTGTTTAGGTTTTTTAACACTGTGTGTTGGTATTATAAAAAGTGGAGTGAAATTGAATACCTTCCAGAATTATATACCTTGATATTTTATTTTGTATATCATTATTAGAAAATAATAATAACTCAGTATCATAAAATTACTCTGTGCATGAATTTTAACCTATACACCGAAAACCAAAGATCTGATCCTTGCAAATTCTCCCCACAGAATAAGCAAGTGCTAACCCGACACAAGAAGAGCCACTCAAACGAGATGTACCCGTGCAACGAATGTGGACTCTTATTCAAGACTCAACCGTACGTAAAGGTCCACTACCAGATCAAACACTTGAACATGACGAGAGCACAGATCAACGCACAACGGAAGCTGAATAAAAAGAACAGGATACCTCAAAACAATATTCACGTAAAACCTAATTGGGAGCCTTCTATACCTTCTAAACCTAATAAAAAGAATAAAGTAGTTGTTGAAAACGATCCGCTTATGGTTCAAGCGACAGATGTACCGATTAAGTTGGAGAATGTTGATGATAATGAAGTAGATGTGCATGTACCGCTGTTTCAAACGTTCGTTGATGTTAATAGGATTTAAGCGCTATCCGTTAGGGCTGAAGATACTACAGTAACCTTTATAGGTGATACTGGAGAAGTAAATGAAGAGATTATATTAATACTAAACACCATGCAAGCTTAATAGTTTGTAATGTTAGTCTTGAAATTTTCTCTATTGGTAGAGTGCTGCTTATAGTTGAAAATATAGGATCACCTTCAGAAAGATATTGAAGCTCTCAAATTGGTATCCGAATACTAGAATCTACAGTCAGCTTCATAGTTCTGAAAAGTTAATCTTTTATAACGATGACCACAAATGCCTCCAACAATTTACACGATTTTAAAATCTCCTCAAATCATTTGTGTCGTGAACAAGTAAATTATTTTTATTCCATTCAAGAGTTGTTCAGTGTATATATTATATGAATAATTAATTATATTTACTTTTTATTAATATATATAGAACTTTTAACCAGTTTTAGCACAAACCGTGCTCTGGGAGACAATTCTTTTAAATTGGATTAACATCGGCTACTCTCTCACCTTTACAGTTGAGTTATATTCTACTATTAAATTCTTAGCAGAAACTCTTACACCATGTTTCTTATCCTTAACTTGGGGTACATCTATACTAGTAAAATTTTGCTGGCAATATATTACTATTCTTTAAAATCTCTTTAAGTGCAGGACAGGTAGAAGGCATAGACTTATTGATAAGGAACCTAAATATCAGACAGAAACTTATTCTTTGCCAATCAGCTAAATAACTGCCAAATTAATTACACAATAAATTATTTTGTACTATTTATAAGGCTTAATAAATGCTCCAGATTTAATATGAATAGATGAATGCTTAGAGTATTGAATGTATGGAGTAAAGAGCCTACGGTGGCTGATGGAAAAATGATAGTATGATTGTGCTGAATTACAACTTGTATGCAAAGTGAACTAGTATTGTAATAATTACAATGTTGTAAGTTAACAGTGTGCGTCTGGATACTGCCGTTTTTACACGAGTTACTTGTGTCATCCATTTTGACTTCCCAAATGATGAAACATGAAATTTTTTAGGTGAAAATTGCTACAATACTGTATTTTAGCTGCAAAATAGCTTGATGCGCTATGTTGCTTAAGGTGATACAGGCTGCTAATAGATGGTACTCAGATTAATCAGTTAGGTAATCATTTAAATATTGTTTCGGTACGGCTACTTTAGAAAAAACCTTGTTAAGTTATTTGTACTAGCGTAGAAAATATGGAAGTATTATAGCATTGTTTTGAAGGCGTTAGTTCTATTGCCTCAGACCCTTCTTCAGTCTGTATTATATAAGGCATATGATTTTGATTTTATGAGTATATTAGGTAGACGTTGTAGCGATCATAAGTAGCTCGTGTGTAAAGTATAGAAATAATATTTATTTATTTTTTCGTCTAAAAGACTTGATCTCAGTCGATCTGATCTCATCTAAAGAAACTAAAATAAGCATAGCTTTCTGTTGCAAACTCAAAATGTGATTCTGTTTATTTATTCTAAATTAAACTTATATAATTCAATTGTGTATAAAATAGTGATGTGCGTAATTTTATTCGAATACAATTTGTTAACTACACGATGGCATTCTTTGCATGGACGCACGTACTTGATAATGTCGATCCATTTAGTCGGCCTCGCTTGCACTAATGTGCAGAATATTCATTTGCACCAATCAGCGACAAGCAAACAAAATTCTACAATTCTACGAGGAATTCTTGAGCGTGTATCAACTCAATAACTTTATTGCACTCCATAATCTAATTATGTTATATAGAGGTGTTACACAATAAAACAGTAGGTAGGTACAATATGGACCACGTAGGGCAGGGCAACGTAGAAGAAATATCTTCGATGGCGTAGTGGTTAGTGTAACCGACTATCACGCCTGAGGTCGCGGGTTCGATTCCCGCACAAGTCAAACATTTATGTGCATGAACATTGATATTTGTCTTGTTCTGGGTGTTTCTATGTATAATACGTATTTACAAAAAAAAGTATACAAGTATGTTTATCCATTGTCTAGTACCTATAGTACAAGCTCTGCTTAGTTTAGGCTAGATGGTGTTGTGTGTATGTGGTAGAATATTATTATATTATTTAAATTATTCGAATGCTATTGGGCGCATCACTGATATCAAAGGTAGTACCCAGACGAACATTAGATAGTAAACTAGTGTTCCTACATAGTTCAGTATTAGATCTAGTTACGCATATAAGTATTATTTATTTAACTTATTGAGATATGTACATAATGATCTCTAAGATGTATTTCATTTGTATCTAAAATAAATTTTATTTAAATGAATTTAACTGATTTCATTTCTGCAACCATCGCTTTGTAATAAACTAGCTTTTGCCCGCGGCTTCGCTCGCGTTAATTTAGAATTGGATAATCAATTCGGGTTGTACTCTGCTTGTAAGAATATAATTCAATCATGATTCGAAAGACACGTGGCGCCATCTATTATCATAAGAACGTTATTGTTGTTTTCCTTGGGAACAGTATTTTTTTCGGGATGAAAGGTAGCCTATGACCGTTTCTGTATACCTGTCAACGTATATGCAAAATTTCAGGATGATCGATTCAGTGGTTTAGGCGTGAAAAGGTAACAAACAAACTCATTTTCGCTTTTATAATATTAGTTAGAGTTAGAAGTATTTCAGAGTTATACGTCCATGTCATGGCAAGCCGTCGAATGTGTTCGCTTAGATATAGCAAACCTCCTCATGTATTATTTGAGGTCATTTCTGACCAGCACGACGTATATGTCAAAGCGAAAAATAGGCATAACTGCATTACGTCACTCGCGCGCGGGCGCTTCGTGGCTGTGGACGCGCTTATCGGTCGATCCTAAACCGGTTCTACTGCCCGGCGCGACACCACTGTGTTATTATACATTTTAAATATGTTATTTACAAATGGATAGTGATGAACTAGTTGACATTGAGCGTGCTGTAGATGGGTTGAGGAATGTGAATAGTGTACGAGAAGAAAGTGAGATGACAAGTAGCATGGAATGTATACATAAATTATTGGAGGACAAGGAGGATTCACCTATCGGGTCTAACTTTGAAAATACAAGTAATAAGCGTTATAGATCTATGGATAATGACGAGATGCGGACCACAATTACCAGGAAGGGAAAGCCATTTGCGCGATCAGGTGACACCGATGGCTTGACCAGGATACCGGAAGATTTTATGCGTAACTTCTTCGGACAAACTCCCAAAGCAATTTAAACTGTCTAAATGTTTAAAATCAGAGGGTATTTATAACATCACACGTTTTAAATACATAAATCCATACAAAGTTTTGATTTAGTTTAGCGAGATGGACAGTTGTGAAAATGTATTGATTCGGAATACTTTAAAAATAACTCGTTTAAATGTCAGAAAGCTTTGGAAATAAGTCAATCATATGGCGTCATCAAAGACATTGATATGGATTTGTCTCATGAGAAGATTATGGAAGGCTTAATCTGTGACACTCAAATCATTGGCGTCAAAAGATTAAAACGCAGAAATAGTGTTGATGGGCGGTGAGAACCATCGGAGGCCATTCGTGTATGTTTTAAAGGGGTTTCTTTACCGTTATACTTACATATTTTTAACACAAGAACAGAAATACGCCCATATATATACCCAGTTACGCAGTGTTCTCGCTGTTGGAGGTTTGGACATACTATTAAAATGTGTCCATCTAGCAAAATTGTGTGTCCAAAATGTAGTATGAATCACCCCAACTGCGACACAAAATCTTTTAAGTGCAACAATTGTTCCGGCAAACATATGGTTTTAGCGCGAAATTGTCCAACATTTCTAAAAGAGAGAAGAATAAGAAATCTCATGTCTGAATTCAACTGCTCATACAAGAGAGCTGACTTTATATGTTCCTTCAGAATCTCCCGTACCGCGAATTTCTTCAGAGAATAAGAATAAAAATTCAAGGAATGAGGACATTACACCTGACAGGTCAGAACACCCTATAGCAACTACTTCAAAAAGTACTGGTATTACATACGCAGATATAACAAAAGTTGGACTAGATAGCACTACCTCTACTACTAAGAAAAAGAAAAAATAAGAAAACGAGAGCAGAAGCGGAGCAGGAAGAGTGAACATTCAGGGAGTGAAAGTAGTCAGGAGCGACATACAGATAGTGAATATACGAACGGAGAGCATCAAGAAGGAAGGAAGGAAGCAGACAGTCAAAATAAATCTGAGAGATTAATATGGAAAATATCTTGGAGTGCTCTTTATAGGCAGCTTAAGGAGAAAATGTTGGATGAAAAGATACCATGGGATGAGAAGATTAAGAAATGTGCAGCTATAATTATAGAATGGGCTTTATTATTTATGATGCAATACCTATGTGACTTGCCTTTGGTAAATTACTTTAAACAATGCACCAAATAAGCATACTTCAGTGGAACGCCCAAAGTCTTCGACCTAAGGCAGTTTGAGGCATTACTTTTCCAAGAGAAAGTTCATAGTGCCATAATAAATGAGACTTGGTTAGACCCTGGAAGCCAGTTCCGGATCAGTGGATATAATATCTTCAGAGAAGATCGTTATGATGGTTATGGAGGCATAGCAATTTTAACACATTGGTCGGTTAGAGCAATTCGGTGCAATATAAATATCACCAACCCAGGAATTCAGGTTATTCACATCAAAATACTAAATTGTGAGCATCTGGAAAACATTATTTCTATTTACTGTCCGTCATCCGTCCATACCATTAAAAATGACTGGGATCAAATTTTCTCCATTCTTGACAGACGGACTCTTGTAGCCGGAGATCTAAATGGACATCATACTAATTGGTCGTCTAAGATAGACACAAGAGGAATGCAAATATTCGACTCAACTTTTGATAACAACTACATATATCTCAATGATGGCTCTCCTACCCGTGTTAAGCTTGTCAACGGTTTGTGTCAGAAGACTTCTCCAGATTTAACTTTGGCTACCATAGATATAGCATTAAAGCTTAAATGGCAAGTGATGAATGAAAATTTTGCTAGTGATCATCTGATTGTAAAGGCTATAACAGACATCAGTAGTACTAATAGTAGATCTTTCAAAACTAGGAGATATTATAAAAAGGCGGACTGGGATTTATACAAAAAGAAAATTGAAGAAGAAATTAATAATTTCGTTTTGCCATCAGATAGTCAAGATACATATGACAGGTTTATAGATGTGATAAATAGAGCAGCTAATGAGGCTATACCTTTGGTTAAAATCTGTAATAACCCTGTCGCCAACAAAAGTTTAAACCAAAGCCATATTGGACTCAACATTTATCACGAGTAGTTGCGGAACGTCGACGCGCTTTAGCATCTTTTAGAAAAAACCCTACACCACAGAACCTTGACAACTTGCAAGATAAGATTCGAACTGCGCAAAGGATTATACGGAATAGTAAGCATGAATCTTGGAAAAGGTTTTGCACTAATATGGATAATACCACATCTACAGCGGATATGTGGGGACGCATGAGGTGGTTGAAAGGTTATAGGTCGACAAATAGTGCCGTGGGTCCAGAAGCTACAGAAGTTTTATTACGACGTTTGGCTCCCTATCATGCCTCTCCTCCAACATCAAGTTTCAGGTCTGTAAATGTACAGTTATCTAAGCCGATATCGATGCATGAACTCAATAACTGTATCAAACAAACTGATACAGCTCCTGGCGGAGACAATATATCATACTCTATGATAAGATACCTACCAGACACAGGTAAAAAAATACTATTATCTATATACAACACTTGTTTACGGTCAGGTTTCGTCCCCAACCAGTGGAGAGATATAAGTATTGTCGCTATACCAAAACTTGGTCGAGATGCGGGGTCTGTTTCGGGAATCAGGCCAATTGCTTTGGTGTCATGCCCTTGCAAAATACTGCATACGATTATTAACCGAAGACTCGAATGGTTTCTTGAGAAGAATAACTTTTTCTAATGAGACATGTGGCTTTAGAAGAACGCGGTCTTGTGCTAATAACCTATCTAGACTTGTTTCACGGATTCAGATAGGATTTTCGAAGGAGATTACTATGCTTGGGTGTTTCGTGGATATAGATAGTGCTTATAACAATATAAATGTGGTGTCTCTTCTAAATATACTGGACAATCTTGGAGTGGGAGCGCCATTGTGCACATACTTATGGGAATTCTTACATCGAAGACATCTTTCAGTACAAGTAGATAGCGGAGAAATTATAAGTCGGACAACTGGAATAGGACAAGGTGATCCATTATCACCACTATTGTTTAACGCAGCCACTTATAGGATCTGTCAAAATATTACAAATGTTTTTGTGTCACAATATGCAGACGATTTTGTCTTATATGTAAGCAGGCAAAATATTTTAGACTCAGTCTCCGAGATGCAGAGTGCTTTAAATATATTTCAAAGGTTAATAGAAGAATTAGGTTTACAGATATCATAATTATAATAAGACAAAAGTTTGTTTATTTAGTAGAGGCAATATAAGAAGAGATTTCAGTTTATATATTAATAATAGTCATAGCATTAAATGTGTCGAAAATGTAAAGTACTTGGGAATGTGGATAGATAAGTCTAAAATGGAAAAACATATAAATGAAATACAAGAAAAATGTATGAAATTTTTAAATATATTTAAGGTAGGTACTTGCTGGTTCAAAGTGGGGCGTACACCGCAGTCATCTTCGATGTCTGTACATTGCCATTATACGAAGCAGATTGGACTATTGTAGTTTTTTGTATGATAACTGTATTAACAGCCAATTATATAAGCTCGACAAAATACAAAACCAGGCTATGCGAGTAATCGGTGGTTTTATAAGGAGCACGCCTATCAACGTAATGGAGTACAAGCTTTGTCTTCAACCACTTCATATTCGTAGACATTATTTAGCTAGCAAGTTCTGGCTTAAATCTCGTTCTGTGACGGATAACATAACAACAAGGGTACTAAACGAATTGCTCGACTTATGTGATAATGTGTACTGGCGCAGGAAAAAAATGCCTTTATTGATAGAAATTCACAAATCGCTTAAAGACTTGACTTGTGACTCACAAGTCACTCTAGACGTGTTTACTTTAGAAACGTGGCTGATTAATTTCGAGTTATCTAATATAGTATGTGATATTCCAGGCGTAAGTTTATCAAAGCGCTCAATTAATATATCCAGACTTAAGGAGAGCTGTTTAGATGTAATAGATAATACGTCAATTTTTACAAATAGTTCACTGATGGGTCTAAGGATGGTCATTATGCGGGAGCAGCGGTATTTGATCCACAGACAAACGGTTCAATAAAGTTTAAAATAAGTGTTAATGCGTCCATCATGTATTGTGAGCTAATAGCCATTTCGGAGGCGCTTTCGTACGCATTATCGCATGTGTCTAACCGTATATTGTCTGGTTTAAAGGCCGCCCTTTTGCATTTGGCTCGGCTTCCCTCGAGATTACGAGGATCCCCGATAGCCTACGTTATTCTTGGTACAATCAGCGAACTATTTAGGATGAATAAAAATGTTATTATTCAGTGGATCCCGTCTCATATTGGCATTATGGGTAACGAGAAGGCAGATCGACAAGCAAAGTTGGCCTTAAGTAAAGGAAATCCTTATTCATATATACCTCTGCATACTGATCAGTTGCAAGGAATAAGAAAGATATGTTTGGATAAATGGTGAGAATACTTCGATGAACGGTCGCGCACTAAAGGTATATGGTACAAAACCATCCAATCAGAAGTCGTTATCCTTGGTTCCAAGAGATGGAATCCCATAGGGCATTTATTGTAACGATGTTGAGACTACGTTCCGGGCATATACCATCATATAAATTTGCACGCTTGATGGGAAAAAATGATTCACCGAACTGCCCTACTTATCGTACAATTGATGATATCCAACATGTGTTGTGTGAGTGCGCCCGGACCGAGGCTCAACGTCGACAATTAATGACGTCTGGATATGATGTTGGAACTTGTAACAGCATCCTGGCTTCCCCTTCCTCGGAGGGGGCCAGGAACCTGTGTACAATATACTCGTCAAGAAGAGCGATGATCTCTTAAGCGTATTTAACAAAATTTAAAATAATTATGGTTCCATGTAGGTTAAAATAGTATTAAGTAGTACAAAATTGTTATATGTTTTTATGGGGGCGTCGTCGTCCAGAATCGTGGAGTGGAATGGAATGTGGAATGTGGATAATCATAGCGTGCTGTTTTACAAATTATGCGCGTATCGAATGATTGATTGACTACGCCACTGCCACTGCGTCGAGTGTTGTGGCTTCGAATCCCACACGGTACAAAAAATATGTGTAATCAACAAATGCTTGTTCCGAGTCTGGGTGCCCTTGTCCATTATATGAATGTATGTATAGTCCCCCGCGACAGAAACTATTTCTAGTGCTAGAGATGCCATATAAAAAAATATACTAAGGTTTGCTTTAACGGCGAAGGAAAACAACGTGCGGTAACCTACTAGAAGATGGTGAATTTTCTTTTAATTATTACTAGCTTTTGCCCGCGGGTTCGCTCGCGTTAATTTAGAATTCGACAATCAATTCGTGTTGTACTCTGCTTGTAATAATATAAGTCAATCATGATTCGAAAGACACGTGGCGCCATCTATTATTATAAGAACGTTATTATTGTTTTCCTCGGGAACAGTAATTTTTTTCGGGATGAAAGGGTAGCCTATGTCCGGTTCTGTAGACCTGTCAACGTATATGCAAAATGTCAGGATGATCGGTTCAGTGCTTTAGGCGTGAAAAGATAACAAACAAACTCATTATCGCTTTTATAATATTAGTTAGGATTAGGATGACAGGCGAGTGAGTATAAAGAAAACCCAGAATCGACCAGCCCATCATCTAACCCTTATCTTGCAGAGCCGAGACCCTTGAGCAACAGAGGATTAAATTATAAACAGGACATGTGAGTTACTCCAATATAATGTTATGTCCTATCAAAGTGTGAGCATTACAAATATACATATTTTATCTATTAGTAATATATCTTAACATAAATGTCGATGATTGTACATTTGTGTCATATAAACTTGTACTGCTGATTAAATTACATTTGTGTCAATAAGTAAGTCGTCGAAAATATCGCTCTTATGCTAACTTTGCGATACGATACAATACTTTGTTCGTATATATGACAAAACACAAATCAGAAACCTCACAAATAATAAAATACAGTTTTATTGCAATTCCAAGTAAAAACAATTCAAAATACGTATGAAAAATACTTTTATGCTTATAGATTCATAACTATTGTACACACGAGTTTGATGTCGTAACAATTTCTTACTTAGGTGCCTACCTGTCACAAAATAGATGATGTACACTAATGATGTGCACTATTCTATACGAAAGCTATTCAAATACACAAGTAGGTACCAAGTAAGCAATCGTGCATATCTCTAGTGTACGCGAAAATAAGCACTTACAAGTTCTACATGTGTGCAAATTCTATTCAAGTCATCGGCCTTTAATCGATTACTGCAGGTTTAAATGTGTTATTCTTTATTGCCTTCGATGCTGTTTGTATTTATAATTATTACTGATTTAACCTAGGGATAGCACATTGACCTTACTAGGTTGCAATGGACGTGTAATACACATCATATCCAAGAGGCCCCATGTTTTTGACTGGACATTGAGTTACATGACTATAATACTAGATAAGCAATTGACATGGTCTCTAGCGATGAATTTCAATACTCGAAGCACAATAATTCTGAATACTCGAACACATACAAAAGTGCGTATGCTACATCATTGCCTATTCGAAGTAGCTATTACGTTGTACATAACTGTATTCGACTGTGTATATGTGCATCACTAGTGGTCACAATGGACTCTAACCATTTCATTCAAATTGTCTACCATACGGTTGACACACAAGCAAGAATGTGATAGTACTTTCTGATTAACCAGAACAATGTTTGCCTACCCTCTTTTATATAGATAGTAAACTAGCAACGTAAACAGTGGCAATGAATTGATCAACTCTCGAATACAGTATAATAAAATTTTCGAATAATCGATAGCTTCGCTCATAGCAATTGCAAAGCAGTATTACTATACTTTCAAGGCTTTTAGTAATTTTCAACCGGTTTCCGACCATCCCAGTCCACAATTTCCTTGTTATACCATACATATTGGCCTCGTACTGAGTCAGCAGCGTCGAGTGCCAAGAACAGCGGTGCAACGGCTCCTTCGTCGATAGATAGCGGGCCTTTATGAGATGACATGTCTGTGTCTACATAGCCTGGGTGTACGGAGTTCACTTTAATGTCTGTAAAGATACAAAATATATGTTAGTTGAATGTAGAGACTACAAACAAGATAAGGTACCAGGCACGCACACTATAACATTATGTCGGTCTATAAAACTGTCTGCCACCCATGCACACATATACAGTACAGCTACGCACACGCATGGCCAAAACAGCAGCCAGCGCAGCGTACACACACATATGCCCAATGTCTCTTATTGGCTGAGACCAACTCCAAAAATAACAATATTTAATTATTTACAAGAATATGCAATTATTTATTAACTTTTTAGTGCATTTTAAGTTTTAGAATATTCATTTTCGAAGTTTTCTTTTTTGTTAAAATTTTGTTTATATCTCAGTGTTTAGTGAATTTGGAGTTTGATAACCGATTTTATTTGTCTGAATATGAGTAGACCTACTTAACGCGCTGCTCATAATAATATGAGACAGCGCCGTTTAAATGAGACGAACGAGGAAAGGGAGAAACATCTCTCTCAAAATAGGAAATCTACCTCCAGGGCTATTTCAAAAGAGACTTGTGAAGATCGCAAAAATAGGCTTTCGAAAATACGGTCCTACATGAAAAATGTTTTGAAAGTCGGGATATACCATACTACAAAAGTTGTATTATAGAAATAATTTTGTTATTAGCTTTTTTGTGTATACCTATACTATACCGTTGAGTTCAACAGTTGCAAATAACTCTATACTATTAAATGCTATCAAAAACCAATTTGGAATTATGTAAACGATACATATACATATATATATGTGATTGTAGCAATCACGGCAGATTTGCTGTCATTTATCAAAGAATTCCGTTGTATAAAACCAAAGATCTTTATCAGAACACCACCAAATTAGAATGGGGCTATCTCGAAACACTATGAGGAACGTCCAAACCATCCTACACAGTTGTTTATTTTGTTCTTGCCAAAAATGAGAACACCATCAATGTAGCCGAAGTCAACCAAATACGCATTATTAAGGATAACTCGAAAACGAATGGTCAAATCTTTATCAAAATTAAATGGGACCAAATGGAAAGCACCACCTTTGAAATAAAAAAAGAATCATCAAAATCGGTTCACCTAGAAGAAAGTTATGAGGTAACATACATAAAAAAAAACATGCAGTCGAATTAAGAACCTCCTCCTTTTTTTGAATTCGGTTAAAAAGTAGCCAAAATATATTTAATTTTGTGTTATTATTAATATATATTATACTAGCGGACCCGACAGACGTTGTCCTGTACACACGTCTTTAATTTCATACCTTTTTTAATGAGCTGAAACAATCTGGACCGCTTTGATGAAAATTATTATTGAAAAGTTATTACTTTGTTAAATAAATAACAGCATCGTAAATGAAAACTTTAACTCATTTTAATGAAAGGTGAAAAAGCTTGCACTCAAAACATTTTATAACATATATATTTATTTATTTTTAATTTACAAAAACTTAATTTAGCGTAATGCCATTGGATGTACAATATTTTTAGTTAGTCCATGAGGAGTATAAACAAACAAACTCGATGGTTTTCCAACTCTGGAACACGCAACGTACAATTGGCCGTGAGAAAAACACGGATTTTCTAAATCTAAGCCACAAAATGTCATCGTTTGACCTTGTGACTTATTAATAGTCATAGCATATGCCAAACGGATCGGAAATTGTAAGCGTTTAAATGGTATAGGTGAATCTGAAGGAATCATTGGGATCCGCGGTAAAAGTACAATTTCACCTTGGAATTTTCCAGATAAAATATTCGCTTCAATAATGTTGCCCATGATTTTTTTTATAACTAATCGCGTGCCATTACACAATCTCGGGGCATTTAAATTACGAAGCAAAATTATAGGTGAGCCAATCTTCAGTCGCAAATTATGTGGTGGCATTCCAGGTAAATCTAAAGAATTCAAAAATTCTACTGAATAGTTGACCACTTCGTCAGGATCAACAACGGTGTCAATTGATTTAAATGTAATTTCATTACCAGGCAATGACTGTTGTATTTTAAAATTGATGGCGTCTACATCTAAATTTTTTGCAGCTAAAATAGCTCGCTCTCGTAGCCATTCATGATTAGTATAGTTATATCTTAAATCTGGAAAGATACTATTTATTAATTCATCTTTGGTAGCCACCATGTTGCAAAAGTTCTCTGGAAATTTAATAAATTGGGTATCTTCATACAGTTGAATTTTACCGTTGCCAATGTCTAACAATTGTTCAGAGAATCCTGACGCTAATGGATCATTTTGTAGTTGAACGCGCATATTGATAGTAAGGCTCAATTTACTGACACTCCGCCATAGATAAGATTCCTTCAAACATGCGTTTACTTCGTCTGCATATGTCGCACGTGGAATTACTGGCAATGTTTGCCTGAAATCACCAGACAGTAGCAGTAGAGCACCACCGAAAAGCCTAGTATTATCTTTGATATCCTTCAGGGACCTGTCGAGAGCTTCAAGCGAATGCTTGTGGGCCATTGTACATTCATCCCAAATAATAATTTTGCATTTTCTCAAAACTTCAGCCATGCCGGAATGCTTCTTTATGTTACACATTGCTTCGGGATTTGTATGAACATTCAAAGGTAACTTAAGTGCTGAATGCGCAGTCCGTCCACCATCAAGTAACGTCGCTGCAATGCCTGATGAAGCAATGGCCAATGCAATATGATTTTGTGATCGAATGCGCGCAAGTATCAGTGAGATGAGAAAGGTTTTACCAGTGCCACCTGGTGCATCCAAAAAAAAGAATCCACCTTGTTGTGCTGCAATTGATACGTTAATTTGATCATATACATTTCGTTGTTCAGCTGTAAGCAATTGTTCATTATTAGCAACAAAAGTAGCCAACGAAGTCTTATCAAACTGGTGTTCACGTTGAACATCACTGTTGATGATATCTACTGCTGGGCGGTTCGGCGCCGGCATGCCAAAATGGATGAGTGGCATGTTTGAAATAAGAATACAAATATCCTCAATCATAATTAAAGCCTCATTGTATATTTCTGCGGAGAATTGAATATCAGGATTTTGATTAGTAATTCTAATCCGATGCAAAATATCTTCACTCATTGAGTCTTTATATTTGTTCCAGAGAGCAGATGCTTCAGACGGAAAACACGTTGTTAATATTATTGAAAATAATTGACGAATTTGTTGTGGAGAAGAGCTCAGTGCTGCATCTGCAAGTGTGAGATCCCAATGGTTATCATCCTCCAATAAATGTAACTCACGACACGCATCGAAGAAAGTGTCGTATAAAATACCATTGACTTTTCGTAAATATTGGAAGGATGTCGGTCCAAGAACATTAACCAATAACAAACGAAAAAAAAACATTCGCGTTGCTTAGGATGAACTGTATATAGTCGACCTAAAGTATTTGTCATAAATATGTCGGCGAATCCTGGGACTGGAATCCCTCGTTTTCGTGGTTCCCAATTTTTCGATTGCTTATTCCATGTAAAAAATTTAGGAACATCAGTATACATTAATGTTTTTGCGAATTGACCAACAACATCTTGTCGATTACAAAGATTGAAAAATTCAGTAAGAGTTGTTTTTGGAGCCGTTAATGCTTGTTGTAGTGCAGTCTGTTCTGTAAAATAAACACGCTGTCCGTTTTCAAGATGCACAGCCAAATGTATAACTGCAGGATCCCTTTCATGTATAGGAAACGTAAAAATGCGCCAGACAGCTTCATTGCTACTTATGTATCGACCCATTTGATAACGTGTTATTTCGTCATTGTCATTTACATTTTGAACAGCAAATATAGCTTTATCACTGCCCTTGTGAACGTACTTACAAATGTATTTGATAGATTTCACCGAACTGCACAGTTCAACGTTTATGTGCGCTTTATAGGTTTTGCATAGTAATGGCGAATATGGAACCACCCACCGATTATCAATATCTACTCTTACACCGTTTGACAGTCGCAATTCATACGATTGACCGCCATTATCTACGTCTCTGCGCCGGTAAGATGGATAACCGTCAATATTGGTGATAGTATCAGTTTGACATGGTTTTGGAAAACGTTTCGTACATTTTCCATCATTCATGCATGGTGACATCATGTTTAGAGTACCGCATGGACCATGAATCATATTAGTAGTAACAATGTTAAACAGTTCTTGATCAACATTCGGATCTGGAATTTCCGCTGAAATAATTTTGTCAATTTCTTCTGGGCGTACTTTATCCACCAACCAAATCAAAATATGCGCATGAGGTAAACCTCGTTTTTGCCACTCAACAGAGTAAAGCCAACAACGTGTTTCACCAAAAACCGAGTAATGTGTGATCAAATTCATCAAAGATTTTAATTTTTGTTTAAAGACACGCGCAGTGATATCGTGGCGATGCATCGATGTTTGACCTGACAACAGCAAGTTTTTGATTTCATCCCAATTTGGATTACATGTAAATGTGATAAAAAGATCTGGTCGACCGTATGCACGTACGTATGTCATAGCGTCTTGAATATATTCTTGCATATGACGCGGACTACCAATATATGATGATGGGAGAATATATGTGGTACCGATGTTGTTAATGACGTTTGTTGCATCTACATTACCGATTACTGCATCACGCAAATGAATATACTCTTCAGCTCGAAGTTTTGCTTGATTGAATTTTATATACCTTAATCTTTCACTTTCAATTTTTACATACATATCGACGATGTACTGATGAAATAGCTGTCTACAGCGGAGAATATTATTATCTTCATTAGCACGAATCATTAATCGATATGCGTAGAAATTCATGGCACTAACTTTCTTGGTCAGTTCTTCACCTGTAAATAAATATAATTATGAGATAAACAAAAATTATTTATTCAAAAAAAAAAATTGTAAGATAATCTATAAGTTGTACCTGTAGTTGGATTCCGTTGTTTAATATTTAAATGATATCCGTCTTCTCCTTCCCAAAATATTAACGGATACTGCAAAGCATCGTAAGAACGATGATTGTCTTGAATTATTTGCATCGTATTATCTCTGCGTTGTATGCGAATGTCTCTACGTTCACATGGGTCACCAGCCATAACAACTGCCACTTCATTAATGGTTGGAACATTATATGTGCCTGCGTGCTCTCCATAGGGTACTTTGTCTGCTTTAATAACAATGACATAGTTATCGTTTTGCAGTCTGTTAGAAAGAGTCTTGAACAATTGTACTAATTGGTTATGGTTTTGCAAAAACCTTTCCAAAATGTCCACAATTTCTCGTTCCTCCATCTGTTCTATATGGTTGTAAACGCAGCGTGTATGTGATTGTTGCTCTTCATTCCCCATAAAATAAATTTGTAAAAATTTTGGATCGGCATCAGGCATTTGGAAGTAACGAACCAATTTGGTGATATACTTGGCCTTGAATTTTGAATGTGGATTCAAAATTACGGCCATCTTCATTATGAATAATTTTTGTTGCTGCAAATGATGTCATTTGGAAGCATGAATTTAATTTACGAATTTTCCGTAAAAATAATTTCGATTGAGATGTGATTCCAGCTAAAAGCGTTTTTAAAGGTTCTGGTGGTGGTTTTAGCGGTGGCAGTGATATTTTTCCAGATGCGCAACATAAACCAGCTGATTCACCTTTGTACTTGAAAGCATGACAATGTTGACACTCTTTGTCCATACTACCAATCGTGATCAATGCATGTGATGAATAATCTATTTCAGGATCATATTCAAACGCGAGACGATTAAGTGATGCTCGTGCCAATGCTCGATTATCTTGTACTCGCTGTTGGTTACGTTCTCTATGTGCGTTGGTCGCTCGTTGACGTGCCTCTCGTTGTCTTAATGTATTAGCACGAAGACGTTGAGCACGTTGCTCTAAATTTTCATTTGCACGTGTACATGCAGCTCGATCTCTTAAATTTACATTATCCATAGAATGTTCTTCTACTGTTCTATTCAATCGATGATCATGAACTAATTGCGCGTGCTGAGTACGTCGACCAATATTTCTTGCTCTTCCACGAAGACGTGGCATTTTTCTACAAAAATAAAATATTGCAAAATAATATACAATGAATATGAGTTACTTATTGATAATGAATTTTTAATTAATTAACTCAAAAGATTTATTATGACAAATTTTAGATAAAGAACATGTAATCGCATTTTGTGAGTTTTTTTTATTTAATATCTCCAAAAATGAATTAATTGTCAATAAAAATAATTAAAAAAATTCAATCCTCTAACTACACAAATAAACTTGAAGGTTATGTTGGTTGTTAATAAACGCACGTGTAAATTAAAAAAGATAATTTATAAAAAATATACTCACTTCGATTCCGCACTAAATTTACAAAATGTATAAGTTATTTATATACACTTCAGAACTCTTCGAAAACTAATTACATTAAATATTTTAATTAGCAACTTCACTTGAATAACACAATTATAACACAAAATAACGAAATACTTTTTCAAATTGATCGTAGCACTATCTGTCGGGAAAAACTAAAATTAAAATAGAATAATATTGAATGCGATGATAGCGCCATCCGTCGAATCTGATGTAAAACATTCCAAAATCAAAAACTCCTTACAAATAAAAATTAATTAAAAAAACATCTGAATTCACAAAATTATTTATACACACTTCAAAACTCTTTAAAAAATAATTACATTTAATATTTTAATCAGCACATGAATTGAATAACAAAATTTTTTTCAAATTAATCGTAGCACCATCTGTCAGGACAAACTAAAATTGAAATAGAATAATATTGAATGCGATGATAGCGCCGTCCGCCGGATCTAATGTAAAACATTCCAAAATCAACAACTCCTTATAAATAAGAAATTAATTGAAAAAACATTTTCCAGTAGACCAAACTGTAAATCTAAACCATTCTCGAATCTCCACGAACACACACAAAAAATTTCATCAAAATTGGTCCAGTCGTTTAGGAGGAGTTCAGTCACATACACACGCACACAAGAAATATATATATTAAGATATATATTATCAATAAATAGTAATTTTACAAATGCCACATTTTAATATTAATGAATTATTTGATTAATTCCTGATACACTTGTATACCCCTAGCTACAGTCTAACCTACCTATGTAAGATTTTTATAGTTTAGATCTAAAAACTTCAAGACTAGACTGAAGAAGTCTAGTCTTGAAGTTGAAGCATCAAGATTAGTCAAAAATATAGACTATCCAATAATTTTAGCAATTACCCATATTAATTATCCATGTATGGTACATAACAACAGAATTTTGTATTGTATGCATCAAAGGACAGTTAAGGTAGTTACGGGACACCTTTAATTTAATCATTATCAATAAATTTAAAAGA
This sequence comes from Catocala sponsa, assembly GCA_963564715.1. Taxonomy (NCBI): domain Eukaryota; kingdom Metazoa; phylum Arthropoda; class Insecta; order Lepidoptera; family Erebidae; genus Catocala; species Catocala sponsa. Next base: position 13,740,703 of record OY751352.1, read on the forward strand.
TAAACTCACCTCTACTGTTTAACATTCTCTGTTGAATGTTAGTGAGTGCAGTGACACCAACTTTAGACACAACATACGATGAGTTGCCCCAGTCTGCAGCATGAGTTCCTTGCTTAGCAGCATCCACATACTGCTGCATGAGCTTCGAAAGTTCTGGAATCGTCAGTTTCTCATTCTTAAGTTTTTCTCTCAAACTTTTGCTTGGGATCAGACTCAAATGTCCACAAGAACTAGAGATATTAACCACTCTAGCGCCAATTTTAAGCAGAGGAAACAATATATCACACGTAGAAACTAAAGAGAAGTAGTTTACGAACAATGTTTGTTCGGCTTGGACAGACACCGGCTCTTTAGCTGAAGTTTTGAACGCAATCGCGGCGTTGTTCACCAATATGTCGATCCCTTCGTATTTACTCTTAAGGTAATCCCGAAAAGCTTCTAGACTCTTCTTATCCGTGATGTCTAGCTGATGATATTCCGGTTTCAAACCTTCCTCATTAAGTTCTTCTACCGCCTTTTTTCCGCGCTCAATATCTCTCGATGTTAAATATACTTTCCCATCAAATCGTTTGCAAAGGCCTCGTACTATTGCATAACCGATTCCTTTATTGGATCCTGTCACAACTGCGACTTTTGTGGCCATAATTATGTCAGAAAATAAAAATGAATTGAATATCGATACAACCTCAACAAAGCAAAATGATAAAGTTTGACTTTGCAATGTTTTGACTTCGTCAAGTTGTCAACTCACTTGTCAACCAAATGTCAACCAACCCACGCAGGGTCCAAACCAAAGAGTAAAGTAATACATGTCCCAACTTCAACGATGATTGAATTAAAATACAGTAAAACTTTGATAAAAATCATGTCTGAGATAAAAACAAACATAAAAGTTAATTCATTCATCGCATTTGTGCAGATTATACAGAGCCTGCATAGCTTTTGGATACATTCCAAAGATATGGAGGCGTGTTAAAGTCATCTACATACCGAAACCGGGCAAGGAAGACTATGAAGAGGCCAAGGCATATAGACCTATTAGTCTTGAGTCGTTCTTCCTGAAAGCCCTGGAGAAGTTAGTAGATAGACATGTCAGGAAGGGAGCATTATGGAAATTCCCCGTCCACAGGCTACAATGTGCCTACCAGTCGGGTAAATCCACTGAGACGGCACTACATTTTGTGGTAAATAAGGCAGAACATGCATTAGATAACCGGGAAGTGTGCATTGCCGCATTCCTGGATATTGAGGGAGCCTTCGATTGGACCACCTTTGATGCCATTAGTGTGGCATCGGCAAATCACGGCATAGAGCCAACCATTTGCAAGTGGATCGATTGTATGCTCAGGGGTAAAATTATTAGGTCTGAGTTGTTAGGTGATGAATTGTATGCAACGACAACCAAGGGCTGCCCTCAGGGTGGAGTACTCTCACCACTCTTATGGTGCTTGGTAGTCAATTCACTCCTAGGACAACTCAACAAAGGTCCGTACTTAACGGTCGGATATGCGGATGACTTGGTGATACTCGTCAATGGAAAGTTTCCGAGTACGGTATCCAGTCTCATGCAGAAGGCCCTGGTTATGGTGGAAAAATGGTGCAGTAGCAATCATTTATCTATCAACCAAGGGAAAACTACTGTCGTGCCATTTACTAGAAAGAGGGATCTCACAGGTTTGGGAACTCTCTCCATGTATGTACGCAGTTACAATGGTCCACTGAGGTGAAGTATCTAGGCATGACCTTAGATAGCAAACTAACGTGGAAACCTCATGTAGAAAAAGTCATAGTGAAGGCCCAGCGGGTTTTCGGCATGATTCGCTCTACTTATGGGAAGACCTGGGGGCTAAAGCCCAAGGTCATCAAGTGGCTATACACGATGATGATAAAACCCATACTCACGTATGGGAGCATTGTCTGGTGGCCAAGAACCAAACTAGCTGCATGCAGGAACGCGCTGTCGAAGGTACAGCTATTGGCCTGCATGGCTATAACAGGGGCGTTCCCGACTACGCCAACGGCAGCGTTAGAGGTCCTGCTGGATCTAACGTCGCTACACATTGTTGTGGAGTCAGAGGCGGTAAAGGCGCTACATAGACTATCTGTGCATGGGCTGTGGAGCGTCAACATGCCGGTAACTCGACACACCAAACTGGAGACTTCAAAGGATCTCAAAAGGATTATGAGCATGGGATACGACAAAATGCAACCATTGCACATATTCAAAAAGAATTTTAAAATAAAGGTCCCCACGAGGGATGAATGGAGACAAGGTCTAAAATCCCCTGACGAGGGTTGTCTCATCTGGTACACCGATGGTTCCAAAATGGAAACAGGATCAGGCGCTGGTATCTATGCCAGTGACTGTAAGGTGAGCCAAAGCATGGGCAAATATGCAACGGTCTTCCAAGCGGAAACCTACGCTACAATTGCCTGTGCTCAGGAGAATATTAACAGTGGTGTCACTGACAAGACTGTGTATATTCTCAGTGACAGTCAAGCTGCTCTCAAGGCTCTGGACTCGTGTAGGGTGGACTCCAGACTGGTCCTGAACTGTGTTAAGATCCTCAACAAACTAGGCAGGAAGAACACAGTCAGACTGGTCTGGGTTCCGGGATATGCAGGGGTGCAGGGCAATGAGGAGGCTGATGAGTTGGCCAGAAAGGGCTCGGAGCAGCTGTTTGTGGGCCCCGAGCCATTCGTGGGACTCTCTGAGAGCACCGTCAAGGCAGCTTTGAATGCACATGGCAATGACAAACACAGGTTGGAGTGGATGGCCCTTAGGGGTCTGGAACACTCCAAGAAGTTCATTGCAAACGGAGCCACAGGCTTCACCCGGAAGTTCTGTGGATATAGCAAGAGCCAAATGCGCCTGCTCACAGGAGCGTTCACTGGCCATTTTGGCACCAACGACTTCCTGTGCAGATTGAGATTGGCACACAATTTGATCTGCAGGGCCTGTGGTGAACAGGACGAGTCCATATCGTACCTATTGTGTGAATGCGACGCGTTGGCTAGACTGAGGACGGGTCTGATGGGGGTGGCATATCCAAGCCCTGAAGACTTCAGGCTTCTCCCTCTGAATTGTACACTGCGGCTTATGCAGTACATTCATAAGGAGATAGCTAAGGGTTAAATCTTGGGGCCGACACAAAAGATCCCACTGGGTCGAAGTGTCGCCGGTCTGCACTGACTGGCCCCCACACATAAGATAAGATAACATAAGATAATTCATACAACTATGTTTTGTTCTGAGATGTAAAGAGATGAAAAGCCATGTTCCATCATATCTTGAAAGCGGAGTGAAATAACATAAAGAAATACGAATACCTATTTGAGATTTATATGATAGGTACTTGTATTTAAATTATTTCATTGATTTCATTCGTAACAGAAACCTTGCGACTTTGTCTGTCTGTAGCAGCTGCTTTAACAACTACTAATGCTATTGATTTGGCTACTGCAATCTGACAGAGTTAAAAGATTAGAAAGTTCCTTATTTATTACGTTAGTAGTATTTTTATTCTTTTAAGTTTTCTAGCAATTTGTGTTTAAAATTACTAGTATTCTTATTACCCCTCCAGGCTCCAGCTAAGCTAGAATGCTTGTGTTATGAGTGGGTTCACGTCGGTAGTGCAATGGGTGGGATTCGAACCCGTGACCTCTCGGGTTACCGTCGCGTCGCGCGTCGTCGTTTTAAAATTAAATGAAAGGGCTTTACTTGTGCGTTATAAACATATTACATTTAACATTATATCGTTTTTCACTTACGATATAAGTAAATAATAAAGGTAGGTACTACACTTCCGTCTCGATATATCGCCAAACTCAAAATATCTAAAATAATAAGAATTAATAAAAGATTGCTTTTGTACAAAATTCATGAAAATGAAACGACTTCCCTAATTATCAGGTTTTGAGAAATCAGCTAATATCGTATAAACATATTTAATTTTGCGGACGGTTGGTGCGAAATGATTAATTTAAGTAAAAAGCTTTCTATATCACCTCGGTAGCGGCGCAGCGGTAGTGAATAAGACTACTGTGTATGAAAACTCTAGTTCAATTTTCGGGTTGGTCAGTGATTGGTTTGTCTGTCAATGATATTTACAATAGTAGTACAGAGTTTGGAACTATGGCCGGGAAAAAACAATGGGCTCGCCCTCTACTAAACAAGAGTTGAAACCATAGATAACGAAATTAGGGTACCTAAATAATAATAATAGCCAATAGACCTGACATTGTGGTCATAGATTAGTATACCTGTTATAGATGGGTAACTCTAGCCTCGCTCGAGGCCTGCATAAGTGCTGGCGCCAAGTATCACTATCATAAACTAAACTGAAGACGTCAAACAAAGCAACCTATACCTATACATACATAAGTGTATATACGTATATATAGCCATCTGCATTATTTCTTTAGAATTTTTATAGTAATTTATATGCTGCCTATATTTGTATGCATACAAATATAGGCAGCATATTAATCAAATTACAAAATGGGATTATATGGATAAGGAACATGAAAAAAATAAACAAATATAATGTGTATATTTTTTATTTTCTCTTGTGTTATAAAAGGCCGACAACGCACTTGTAACTCCTCTGGTGTTGCGGGTGTCCATGGGTGGCGGTAATCGCTTACCATCAGGCGATCCGTCTGCTCGTTTGCCTCTAATCCATAAAAAATAAAAAATAAAAATTATGCGCTGCGACTTTAATAGCATCATCACAGTTCCAAAAAGTGGTCATACCAGTGAGTACTTGGTTTACATCTTTACACCAGTTTGTACAGCACTTGTTGAAGGGCACTCAGCGACAGGTACTTCAGCAGTCTGTGTCTCAAGATGCTTGAGGCCACATCTCCCCTCATCTGAAAAGTATAGAAAACTTATTTTAATTTGTGCTTAGATATAGTTTTAATATCTTTTTGATATGAGTAATACTGATATTAAAAAGCCACAGAAAATCTTTTTTATAACTTAAACTGACCATTTAGTATCTTAAATAAATTAGCCCAGGTGTTGGTAATATACTAAGTAACAGATAAATGTATATTTATTGCTCAGTTAACATAGGCACACATCATGAAATATATACAGGATTTTACATCATTTGATATGCTTCAAAGTACACTGTACATTGTACAGAATACCACCATACCCACATTAGCTGTTAAAAATTATTTGTATTAATTTGGCTGAAGTACCTATCTGTTTGTGTGCTTTAACTGTAACCTGTTGATGGCTGGTATATTCATTAAAATTTATGCTAAAATGACTGTGTACTATTTTCAATAATATTACAAAAAATAATATTTGTAGCGGATGTATGTGTATCCGAACGTCGACAACTCCCTAGCCGTACCCGCCGTGGCAAGGCGCCTACGCGTTACTCGCCAACTCGGGTAAGCGTATCCAAACGCACTCCCGCGCATGCGCCTTGCAGGGACCAATAAGGTATGACAGAAGTATGGCGGATAATATAGGACTAAGGGCTTGTACACAAAACTGCGATGCGCCGCGACGCGAATTCGCAACGCAGAAAATTACGACACGAATTGCTGCGATGCGATTTCGTGCGGCAAGGCGTCTCCCAGGGTGACCATTCCTTCGACAACCGTCAACCGTACTAAACGTATTTTGAATTGAAAACTAGGTCGTGACATGGATCGTAAAAAGAAGTGTGCACTTCTGTTATTGCTTAGGAGATACAGGAAAAAGAAACAAAGAAGATTTTGGGTTCATCCATTTATTACTATTATGAATCCCGCTGGGAACTATTTTCATCTAAAATATCAAGCTTTGAAAACAGACGAAAAAAATTTTTTTGAGTATTTTAGAATGAGCATATCTTCATTCGAAGAGCTTTTAAGTGTATTATCACCATATCTTCAGAAACGATCGTACAAGGGGAGAATTCCTGTTATGCCTCTGGAAATGATTGGCCTCACTATCCGGTAAGTAAAGTAGAAACAATAATTGTATACAATAAGTAGTTTTTATTGAGAAAAGAGTTTTCCAAATTTTACAATCGATAAAATTTACGAAAAATCAAAGTCTTCTTCAGTTGAAAGTGTGCTTAATATGTTTGAGTTAGAAAAATCATTACTAGGTGAATCAATTTGATCTGGTATGTTAGATGACTGTGGACGTATCAGTGGCGTTTGTTGAGATGTTGCAAAATGTTGAGTTTGATAGCCACCCTGGTAGTTGCTATTCGGATAGTAGTAGCCATGAGGTTGATGCAATTCTGTTAAAATTTGAAGAACTCTGCTCTGAAAGATTAGTGTTTTATTGTCATCTAATCTTTCAAGTGATGGTAGAATACCTTTAAAAAAAGATGTGTCTATTCTCCGGTTCCTTTAAAATCTTTACAATATCATCTTCAAAATTATTATTTATCATCTTTCTTTTTGGTGGCTGCTTTTGGTAACGTGTTTTAGATGTACCTTCTTGATTATCTTTCTCATTTTCTGATTCATATAAACTGGTAGTGGTCTCATTTTGCAAATTTTTCTTAAGAAATTGTAATTGTCTGTACAGATGGTATTCTTTTATATTTTTTGAACCAGACCCTGACCTATTTGCATCTTTGAGTTTCTTTTCATATTTATTAAAGGTATCCTTAATCCCCCTCCATCTTTGTATTACTGAATTACCTGCAAAAGTTTAGTTTTTTTACCAAGTTTAGTTTTTTCATTGTTTTCTTTTTCCTCGAAATTTGGAAATAAACTTTTACAAACGTCCTTGCAAGCATCTTGTTTGATGAATTTGTTTTTATAATCTTCATTACTAGTGTCCCAAAGAACAGGGCGCTCCTCAATCAGTGATATTAAAAAATCAACGTCGTACTCTGTCATTTTTTTACATACGTCTTGCCCACACGCTGTCCCAGACCGTACTAAAAATGGCGTCAACAAGTGTGACGAAACATCGCAGGAATGCGCGTTGCGAATCAATTCGCAAGTTCTTGCGATGCGTTGTGCGAGCTCGTAGATTTTTACGATGCGATGTCGCATCGCAGTTTTGTGTACAAGCCCTAAGCGCTCTCTTGTAATGATGAAATAATGTGTGTGTGTCAATTATACAAGTTTATAGCATGAAACAAAGCTCTTATCATTATACTGACCCACCCCGACTATATATTATAATTACCGTCTCCAAGCTTCACCAAACATCCTGGTACACAACATGATCTTTGAGTCATGGTGACAAAATTGACCAAATTCACCACAAAATATAAGCCTTTAGCGTTTTTAGATACTCTCGATGCCTGGCCGGAGGAACTAATTTCAACTCAAACTTGTACTAGGTTGTAGAAAAACCACAAAAACACAGAAAACAAGAAATTAACAAAATTTGTAACGCTTATTCATCGAAAATTTTCTTGTTAAAATCCATAGATTATACACAAAGTGTTGTTAGATGATCTCACTATTTCTACTAAATCTTATTCAGTTAAATATTTTAATCTGCATTGATATTACCTGTTTAGCTCTATTATACTTTTACATGACATTATTACTGAGATTTTAGATATTCTTTATACAAATTATCATCTTCATTGATTTAAGTTGTTGTAGACTAAAAGAAAATATGCTACTGGATTTTTACTTTGCCACACTAAAGTAGACGCGACCGCAGCAAAATTTTGTAATATCGCCATCTATTGAAAATTATATAGTAACACAATTAAACACAATTATTTCATGATACTGCTACTAGAGGCGCGCTTGTCGAAAAACGTACCCGTACATTTGTTCGTAGTTACCACACCATGATTGTGGTGGTGGACCGATTAGAGCGCCGAAAAAGTACTCTGTGAGCGCCGTGCAATGATCGTCGATATCACCATTCCTCATGACGGGAATCTCGTGAAAGCTGGAAAGGATAAACAAGTTAAATATCTGGATCTGGCGCACGAGATTGTCGACATGTGGGATGTGGATTCGGCGATCATTGTACCGATAGTCGTATCAGTCCATGAACTGATTGCCAAGAGTCTCGATCACAATCTGAAGAGGCTCGCGTTAGACGGCTGGATTAAGTCTCTGATGGAGAAGGCCGTATTGCTTGACACGGCACGCATTGTGAGGAGGTTCCTCTCGCTGGAGCCCTAACCACCGGTAGCTTGGACCTAGTTCCCGATGCCGGTGGGTCTTCATAGTTTTTAATTTTTAAATGTGATTTTTTATATATTTAAAAATGTAAATTACTATTGAAATATGTGTAAATAAAGATAATAATAATAAAACCCCTCGGGACCGTCGTTATCTCCTCATGAGACTAACGCGATACCGGAGGGCATAGTATACTAGCTTTTAAGCTACCACCTTCGCCTTGTGATATAAACAAAAAATGTATCACCAGGTTAAATAAAAGCGTACAAACCGCAGGGCAGCTTGTGGCGAGCTGAATGTGAGTGGCGACACTGCGGTCCTGAATGCCTCAGAGAGTCGGTGAGGGCCTCGTCCCCAGCTTGCCGTTACTGGTTGGCTGGGGTGGAACTTCAAGAGCGCCCGTAGCACTCTCAACTCTGGTTTGCCTTGATCGGCCGGTCAGAGGGAGGCCGCTAGAGCTACATGCTTGGGGGTGGAAGTGTCATTTTCGAGGGCATAACTACAGGGAAACCCGCTCCGAGTCTCCGTTATCACGAGACCCGTGATGATGAAACCGGTGCCGCACCGCTCGACACCCCTAGCCGCTCGCACCGGTGTTGCCTTCTGCTGCAGGCTTGTATGCCTATAGTGGCTATTCAGGGGGCCCATCTAGTGAGTTAACGAGGCACCGTCTGTCCATTCGATTGATGCTATTGGAGTATTCCGACGCCGTTTCATCATCCATAGTTAGCAATATACCAGTCCATCAAACACCCATACCCATAGCCCATATATTAGAATCCATACGTAGCAATAGTCCTACGCCTGCTGCGGCTAGTGCCGCTGTAGGTGTTCCATCCCACCTTTGATTAAAACTCTTTAAGGGCCTCTTCACGTTGGCCCCATGTCTCCGTGTAAGCCTCCCAAAGGGCCGGGTATTTTCCTAACGTATTAGGAATATACCCGTGCAAGAGAAACAAATAATAATATAACGTTTATTACAAGTTCGCCAAGTTCACCAAACTCATAGTTGTTAGTAAAACTTAGCCTAAGTGTTAGTTTTAATTATTTAACTTTTGTCGCTGCGACATGTATATCGCAGCACCTTCCCATATAAGGACAGTCTAACCTGTCCGCAATCATTTCCAGCACTGTGATGGAATTAGCCCTCTGTAATACACCTCTGTCTATCATTTTGGGAACCAGGTGTGAGGTTGTGGTTATGTATATATATAGGTACTTTACAGATCTTTTGTTTTCTTTTAGAGTGCGGTATCCCCAGTGAGCGAATCCAACGAGCTCTGGACCAGTGTTATTTTATTTACTACTAGCTTTTACCCGCGACGTCGTCGGCGTGGATTTCTTTTTCCCGTACCCTAATTTGTTTCTAAAATAAAAGTAGCCTAAGTTACTCCTTATAACATCAACTATCTGCCAGTGAAAGTCTCGTCAAAATCGGTCCAGACGTTTCATAGATTAGCCGGAACAAACAAATACAGACAGACAAAAAATTTAAAAATTGTTCTTTTGTATAAGAACCGTATATGTACTTAATATACTTTCATATGAATTTAGTAAAAAGTTATTATTTTGACACTACGAAGACATTTCAATTATATTTATTTGTATTCATTATTTCGTCATATTTCTCTTCTATATGCCTGAACAAGTCCTGTCTGCATAGAGCGAATATTACGAAATAAAAATATTATTTTCAAAAATAATTAACAGTACATCGTTTTTTTTGTCGATAATTGCGCATCAGTAATGGAAATACAATACGTATTTACTAATTTGTGTCTTTTGTTATATTATATCACAAAATTTTTCTATATTAGCTATCAGTAATACCATCTATTGCTCACAAGTTTCATGCTTTTTGGTATAGACGAGACCACAGACATCTACAAAAACAATTAGTGATATACATTTTGAGCTTATTACATTAAAACACATATAATTTTTATATAAATTTTTATTACTAACAAAACAACTCAAAAATATTACACTTATCTATATATTTATATAAAACATTTTTCCCAGTCCATAACATTTCAAAATACATCCATTAACCCATAGCAGAGTATTATGTTAGACAATATATTTTTATATGGTGGTGATGGTGTATGTCTCAAAAATTTAGTATGGGTTTTGGTCCAGTCCAGTCAATAATTTCCTTGCCTTTCCAAACAAATTGCCCTCGGACAGAGTCATCAGCGTCAAGTGCCAGGAACAGTGGTGCAACAGCCCCTTCATCAATTGTCAGCACGCCTTTGTGAGATGTCATGTCAGTGTTTACATAGCCTGGGTGTACTGAGTTCACTTTAATATCTGTAAAAGTAGAAATTAAATGCTTGTTGAAATAAAAAACCACACCAAAAAAGCTTGTAATTTAAGGTCCTAAGTGGTGGGAGGGGACCTGCAGTTAAGACCTTACAGAGGATTTGCTGACAAAATATTATGACAACTATGTAGGTTGAACACTAATTTACTTTGCCATAGAGCAATAAATTGTTCCTATCTATGTATAATATAATCCACAGAGTACTTTATATATACAATCTATAATAGCTATATACCTATTAGTCAAAGATCATGTGAATTTTCTAAGTGAATCATGTTTTCAACTAAGTTAAGTATAAATAATTATTTAAAATATGTTAATTATTATCTTACATACATTTTATAGTTGGTTGGATTTGACAATTAAAATTTTTTAGATAAGGTTAAGCTTTGGTATAATATTTGTGATTAAATAATGGACTATAAACTTGTGTACTTAACAAATTGTTACGAATTGTAGTGTGCTTACTCACCTCTGTCATTTAACATCCTCTGTTGAATTCTAGTAAGTGCACTCACAGCAACTTTAGAAACTGCATATGAAGAATTGCCCCACTCCGCAGTGTGGGTTCCTTCCTTAGCGGCATCTACATACTGTTGCATAAGTTTGGAAAGTTGCGAAACGGTCAGGTTATCGTCCTTGAGTTTATCTCTCAAATCTTTGCTTGGTATGTTACTCAAGTGGCCCATAGAACTGGAGACGTTGACAACTCTAGCTCCATTTTTAAGAATTGGAAACAAGATATCACATGTAGATACCAAAGAGAAGTAGTTCACAAACAAAGTTTGTTCGGCTTGCACCGACGCCGGCTCTGTAGCTGTAGTTTTAAACGCAATTGCGGCGTTGTTGACCAAAATATCAATGCCTTCATATTTATCCTTGATGTAATCCCGGAAAGTTTCAAGGCTCTTTTTATCCGTAATGTCTAGCTGATGATACTCTGGCCTCAGGCCTTCCTTATTAAGTTCTTCTACCGCTTTTTGCCCACGCCCGACATCTCTCGATGTTAAATATACTTTGCCATCAAATCGTTTGCAAAGGCCACGGACTATACCATAACCGATGCCTTTATTTGATCCTGTTACTACTGCGACTTTAGTTGCCATAATTATTTTAGAAAATATAAGAAATTCACACTGTACAAGGTTTCCAAAGTTTTGAACTTTGACAAACTATTTCTGTCACAATACTAAAGTTACGTTTCACGCTAGGTAAGTTACGCAGTAATGAATAATCAATAATGATATTCGTGTTCAGCCCGTTGTAAACTATTCTAGAATGGAGTAATTTATATATTCATTGAAAACCACAACGTTTTTACTATGTAGCGGTGTTGTTATCATATTGATAACACAATGATAACCACGGGCCCAGTTATAACACGGAGTGATACTCACAAACAAGTTTATTTAAGTACCTACCTATTATATTTCTTTACTTTTCTAGTTTTTTGACTGGATATCAGTTTTTACACAGAGCGACTGCCATCTGACCTCCGCAACTCGAAGGGTAACGATACCCTAAGGCTAGACCAGTGTCAGGATATTAGAGAACGACAATAACGACTGCCATAGATGTTCATGGCAGCCGGGACCGACGGCTTAACGTGCTCTCCGAGGCACGGAGCAGGCGATAATAAAATTATTGTCAGTCAATACCCACATAATTTCGAAAAGTCATATAACTTCCGATAGTCAGAGGTGCGCGATGTGGGTTCGTACCCGAGACCCTCTCCATTGCAGTCTGTTGGTTTCTCCACTGAGCTATCGCTGCATTCGATATGATGAGCGTAATCCAAACATTACGCTTCAATCAAAAATACCTTATTGAAAAATGTTTCGGTGCGTCTCAGCGTCGCTGGTATACCAAAATCTACTTTCTAGCGTGTAATAGCGACATAATAATTATCTTAATTTCTGGGTTGGATCAGATTGTTTTCAAAATTGACATGATGTACAGGGTATAGAACTTGATCTAAAGAACTGACATGTGTATATAATAGCAGACATCTGCCGAGCCCAATTTTAACGAGATAATAATGTAATTTCAGTCCTCTCATTCTACGGCTTGTTTGTTGAACGAGGTCAGTTCCAGATACTGTGCTACTTACCTGAATGAAAGCCTGCGCAATATTGCCAAACGAAGTCTTCCCAATCACCAATCGCGCTTTTCATGTAGCAATCTAAACTAGTAAACTAGAAACAAACCATAAATAAAAATGCATCTTCATAAATTTTCGTACGAATTTATTAGGTACTATTTTTTTGATGAAGGCACTTGTTTTCTTAGATTAATATTTTCATAGCTTTCACTTGATAAAATTATCTAAAACTGCATAAGACTTGAGCGGTTCATAATTTAATACATTTAGGTACATAATTAATTATACAATTTTAAAATTATGTGATATCAATCAGTGTTGAATGTTAGTCAAATTGTCAACATTAATATAATTAAAAATATTCTAAAATATAATCATAGTTAAAATACTTCTTAGTATTCATTTCGATACTGAATTCTTACATTAGATTTTACGTTTACAGTCATGACATTAGTCCATGTATATTCCACCCCATTTCTGCCTATCGAATAAAATGACTAGCGATCAAGAGGTCGTGGGTTCGATCCCTATTCATTATACAATCAACGTAAACACAACTCAACACCAGCATTTTAACATATACGGGAGAAATAAGTAAACAATTTTCTTTTAAAAAATGCGGCATCTTACCATCTTTACCTATGTGAGGTTTGGTAACACTGGACACAAATAAAATATATAATTGCCTTTTCGTATAAAAAGATAATTTCCCCATGAGGAATACTGCCTGTGTAGCGTAGAATTTTACAAACATCAAACAATTGTATACAAAGAACACTACACTGGGAACAAATTTTTACTTAGACTTGATTCGCGCTATATGCATTAAAAACGTATTAATCTGTCAAATCCTGAATGAGAAATAATTATAAATCTATTGTATTCACAATACCTAATTATGTTTGTATGTGAAATAGATAAATATAGTGTAATGGTAAAAAAAAAGTAGTCATGTCATCAGGCGATACAGATACCACAAACCACAAATAGCGTTGATAGGATTGTGGCATATGTAAGTAGGTGCGTAGCTAGCGCCAACTTCTCGCGTTGTTTGCAAGCGTCAAAACGTTCAGTAATGATCTTACTATTCTATACCGGTATGTTTGTTTATCAATCTAATTGAGAAAGAAAACGAATGAATAATGTCACGACTGTAAATATAAAATAACTTTTTCCAAATACAAGCAAATATAAATATTCAACTCGCGGCGAAAATAGCTTATAACTAATAACAGTATTATTCACGAAACTTAAGTGTTAAGTACAAAAAGTAAAACTAGTAATTACATTAATTCATATTATTGAGACCTACAGTTTTCATTAACGATAAATCAAAAAAGGATCAGGGTGGTTACATTTTTCTCATATTTTATTTATTTATTGATTTAGGGTCGATTTTCAACCGTCAGAAATCTTTTGTCTAAGGAATAAATATGGCGGTGTGACATATCATATTGTGTATCATATCATATGGTGTGTCAAATCGTCGAACATATTATTCCATAGGTTAAACTTATCTGATGATTAAAAAATCGGCGTTTAATAATATCAGCCCTGTATTAAACCGTCCCACTGCTGGGCACGGGCCTCTTCTCAGTGTGATAAGGGTTGGGCCAGAATCAATAAATAAAATAAACAAATTAAGTATACCGCAATCTGAAGAGATCAGGAGAGCCACGAAACGAATTCTCCATGCGTACACGTTCAGCGAGTGGCGTATTGTTGTTATAAATTTGTATTTTACATTCGATGCTCACATTTGCCGCCTTACCCCCCAGTTTCTGATTTGAGAAAAGTAGCACATCTCAACTAAGTATTAATAAATATTTTTTACGGAATCGAATTTCATCAAACCGCTATCAACTTAGCATTTGCTTAAGTATATGACGTTCAAATACCTAATCAAATATTATTAGAGATTAAGGAAACTTGATTTAGAAACAAAAATAATGTGTAAGCTTTTCTCAAAATGTAATTCTCAATTCAGAATATAGGGGATATAGTCCCTTTTCTGTGAACATTAATACCTGCAGAAAGATGTCTATTATCTTTGCAATGGCGTTATCATCAGCTGAAAATAGATTTTCCTGTAGATACTCAAAGCGTTTCGTGGCCAACTTTCACCGATAATTAGATAAACAATTACTAACATTTTTCATTGTTATTCAAAGTTGAATATTATTGTTGCTTTAAACAGAATATAACTGTATTATATTGCACATATTACGATTATAAGTAGCTGCCTAAATATTACGACTGGGCTAAAGACCAGTTTTAGACCCATACTGTCATTGAGAAATTACTCACAAACTATGCCTAAGAAAAATAACTCTAAAATGGATGGAATGTTTTCTACTTGCATAAGCATTAATTTATTAATTGATAATTTTCCTTGATTTTGCAACATTTTTCATTGATGCTCCGCTCTAATTGGTCGTAGCGTGATGTTATATAGCCTTCCTCGACAAATAGGTTATCCAACACTAAAAGAATTTTTCAAATCGAACCAGTAGTCCCTGATATTAGCGCGTTCAAACAAACAAACTCTTCAGCTTTATAATTTTATATCTTAAATACTAATATTATAAAGCTGAAGAGTTTTTTTTTTGAACGCGCTTATCTCAGGAAATACTGGCTCAAATTAAAAAATTATTTTGGTGTTGGATAACCTATTTGTCGAGGAAAGCATAGGCTATATAACATCACGCTTCGACCCACGGGGGCCGCGCAATAACCATAAACGCGAGTGAAACCGTTAAATATAGGTTTAGTACTAATATCTGGCTTAGTATATGATCTACATACATAGTCTGACTATATATATATATATATATAATAGCAGCCCTGTATTAAACTGTTCCACTGCTGGGCACGGGCCTCTTCTCACTGTGAGAAGGGTTAGGCCATAGTCCACCACTCTGACCTAGTACGGGTTGGCAGACTTCACATATTTTCGAGAACATTATGGAGAACTCTCAGACATGCAGGTTTCCTCACGATGTTTTCCTTCACCGCTTAAGCAAGCGATAATTAACTATTTAATACGCATATAACTTCGAAAAGTGAGAGATGCGCGCCTTGGGTTCGAACTCGAGACCTCTGCATGGCAGTTCAACAGTGTCCCAATAGGCTATAGCTGCTTTATATATATATATTTAGTATTAAACCCACATTCACCCAGCTGCTGCTATATTTAGGTCCTATGCAATAGGCCTATTGTTTACTACCGGACAAACTATTAACAAAATTTCTTAATTGAAATAAACAAATTTGCCTGACCTGGACTTTATAATCGGCTGCAAACAAACAGACTTGTGCTACCAAACCAATGAAGAGTCTGTACGTAGACTACAGAAGTAGAACCGACATAATAATAAAAATTAGCACTGTATATGAACTATCCCACTACTGTGCACAGACCTCTCCCCAGTGTGAGAAGGGTTAGGCTATGGTCTACCACTCTAACCCAGAGCGGGTTAGCTAACTTCACATATCTTCGAGAAAATTTACGAGAAGGCAAAGACAGTTAGCACAGCGACAGTCGCAAATTGTTTGCCACATACTATGTGCTGTGAATTATCAGAAGCAACCTAATCTATACATACATTTTCTGTTACATTATTGGGAGTCTTACATACAGTAAATACACATATGAATTAGTTTCAGTTAACATTACACGCTAGTCGCTATACAGGCTGATTGGTAAAAGACTGGACATTTTGAAGGAGGGTATTCAGTACTCGATTCTGGACCCGAATATCTAAAAAAAAAGGTACTGCTGCCACACCCTGCACTCCTGAAATTTGCACCCCCGCCCGTCCTTTTCTTATCAAAGGTCATTAGCCTCGACAGCTGTGTGCGCAGTGTCCACATTTTATGGATATTTCATACAAATTTTCATAGGTTTTCTTTGCAGGTTATACAGACTTTATTTCTTTTTTATACGTTACGTCTGACCATAAATTATCATGTCCTTAACTATGTACAATGTTTAACCAGTCACACTGGTATACTATACGCCAGCCGTATAAGTAGACAACATACTGTCAGTCACAAATGATTACTCATATATTGTTTGCAACTAATAAACTGTAAGTCACAAATTATTAGCCATATATCATATGCAACAGTTTGCAATCTCGCTCACAGTTTGCGGCAAACTGTTTGTTGAGCAAACAATCAGCGGCATACTATACGCTTTAAAAGTTTAGCAATGTTAAATACACTGTAATTGCAAAGTCCGTATACACTAACGTTCAGCATTTAATAAGTAGGGTATTACGTCATCGATGCTGACGTCACCTACGAATCCGACAAAGAACACATCTTCTAAGAATGGTCCAGTGAAGGATCTGAGGACTGGGAGTTGTAACAGGAGGGTGGACAAGCGATCTTCGTCTGGCTGGCAGCAGGTTCGAAACGAGCGGAGCACTTTGATCTGATAGTCTTGTAGTTTGCGAGTAAGGAAGTCTGGAACACCATCTGTGGAAATATTTGAGGTTAGATTGTTAAAGAATTTTGGCTGACAAAATTTTATTATATTGTTACTACTGAAATTGATGGAATATTAAATTGATGCAATATGTAGACTTCACGAAAAGTTTAATAGTTTAAGCGCTGCACGGGACAACAATTTGTATGATTCACAAATAGTTGAACCGAATCTAGGTATGCCTTGCATCCAATTTTTCAATGTTTAAAAGTTATTCCTAGAGCAGCAGGTATGTATTTTTTTGTGAAGTGATCTGAGATACAGAAATTATACTAATTACTAGTTATCTTTAAAAAAAATAAGATATAGAATATTGTAAGAGGTTGGCATCAGAAAAGTCTTAGTAATGAAATTAGAGATTTTGCACTGAATAGCTTGGTTATGTATATAACTAACCTGGTGAGAATAGGCATAGAGCGCGCATATGCGCGTGCTCTCTCTCCGTGACGCGCAACTGTTCCATGTGCGTGATGAACTGTTGCAGCCGCGACAGGGTACTGCTCACTTCTCCTACCCGCTCATCTGAGTAGTCTGCTGCTGTGATCTGCAAAATGTACATAAAGGTCAAAGATATTGAGGAGTACATAAAAAGTGATCATGTCGTGGATGCGGTCACCAATCAATTTATTATTTTCGCTGATGATGACAGTGATGATACAGATAATCATAGTAACTCAGATAATAATAATGATAGCGACGAAGACGACAATAACGACGCTAATAAGAAACCAATCCCGAGCACCAGTTCAGCTTCTACTAGCTTTGATTTAATGGAAGGAGTATCATTTTTACCAATAGATTAAATAAATGTTAATACGTACATTATCAAAAAATATTCAGTTGATATGTATTATCTTAAATTAAAAAGTAATAAACCTTTTTTTGCATGTTAGTTATAATTTTTTTTTAATATCCCCTCGTAATACAAATAATATAAAATATGTCAATTATTTTGTACGAAAGTGTACGTGCGCGAACTTTCTCCACTACGCCGTTTTTTGTTCGAGATGTTTGCCGGGCGCTGTACCCTATACTCACTTCTGGCATGGCCATATCGTTGGATCTGTCAACACAATCGTTAGTCGCTCTCTCCCTCAGCACGGACTGTAAGTGGCTGACCATCTGCGGCAGTAGAGTAGTCAGCGACAGCTGCTGAGAGAACATTGAGAGACACAACACGAACAACTCCGGCCAACATTTCTTTAGGAGGGTCACTTGGATCTCGAATCTGTAGAATCAAAAGATAAGTTTTAGTATTTTGACTGGTAAATGTCTGGTTTAAGTGTCGCTTCGGGATGATACGTTACTGCTTGGAAATATAAATAAAAACTCTATTCGCTTAAGACATTATTATTAAATCCTTACTAATATTATAAATGCGAAAATGAGTTTGTTTGTTTGTTACGCTTTCACGCCTTAACTACTCAACCAATCAACATGAAATTTTGCATACACGTTGTCAGGGGTACAGAATAGGACATAGGGTACCTTACATCCAGAAAAAAGAACTGTTGCAAACCTAACCTAACCTACATTTACGCGAGCGAAGCCGCGGGTGAAAACTAGTAAATAGTAAATAAAAATGTTGAAAAGTAGAATCGAGGTACACACGGCTACACATCAAGTTAGACACCCTATATACGTATAACTACGCTACATACAAAATAGAGAACTGTCGGAAAGGGACAGTGCGTAGTGGTGTCGATATAATGGTAAGGATAGAGCGCAACAAAAATATTGTTATCAAGTACTCAACAGTAGCACACAGTTGTGACGTATTATATTGTTTTAATTGTTATTTGTTACTGTACTAATTTTACACCTTAAAATGTAATTAATCGATATTTAACTTTCCATTTGATACATTGATAAAAATATATAAATAAGGTAGGAGATTAACAAATATTCATTCTCGTTACAACTGTCAGTTAGAACGTTACTCTGCTGAAATATATACTGATTGTGTAAAAATGTATCTCGGCGTTTCATTGTGCAAGAACCACGACTGCGTAATAATATAAAACGCACTCTCTCGACGATTCGCAGCGTTCAACTTCTAATAGTTAAAAGTCCACACAGTCTAGGTTGATGTGTCGCTGTGTGTACTTTACGTTACGTTTAATTATTGTTGCAATATTATAAACACTATACCAGTGGCTTCCTTCTTTCTTATCTATTTTGACGTGCCCGACAGGATCCATATTTGGTCTTTAATATTATTCTTTGTAACAACATGTAATATATATGGTGTGAAAGCATTGAAATTGACGTAGTATACAGTTAAGGTGTTACAAGTTAAGAAGGTTCGAACACATCTCGCCCTCAGTGTTTCTTCAACTAAATTACCTAATTATTATTAATTATACTTTTGTTATAAAACTTAAATGAAAATTTTTTTTATAGCTAAATAGATTCTTTAACATTGTGAAAACTATTTTTTAGGATCCATAACTTGAGTCTACTTTTGAATTTAGTAAAGGACTTTAGTAAAGCTTTCGACAAAGTTGACCATTCGCTGTTATGTCTTAAGCTCGCACACTACGAAATACATGGTGCTTGTTAAGGTGGATCACTTCGTACCTTTAAGTTTTCTTATATCTTTTATAATTATTATAAATGATATAATATATGTATGATTGCCAGTTACAATGATTATCTAGTGTAAGCCCCAAAAAAGTAATAATAGACATTATAACTTTTTTGTTACATTCTGAATTCAAATCTATTAATTTTCTCTTAACCGTCTTATAATACTGTCTATTGTTATTGTTCTTAGTAATTTAATGTTCTATTGTCTGGTATTACTGCTAATACATCATCGGCGAAAAGTACACATTTATATTTAGTAACTTTAGGCAAATCGTTAATATATAATAGAAATGGGAGTGGCTCGAGAATACTGCCCTGTGGAACTCCAGGAGTATTAACTTTAAACATGATCTATATGGAGTTCAAACAGATTCCTCTCCTATACGTGATATTTCAACACATTGTTTCTGTTGTCTAGATAGAAAACAGTTTATAACAGGCCCACGAATACCATAGTGTTAATATGTATACAAAAGCTTTGTATGATCAACTAGGTCAAAAGCCCTACTCATATCCAGGAAAATAACAGAAACCCTTTTGTTATTGTATAATATAATACTTCACTAGTGAAAATAATGCTTATATATTACTTTTGCCTTTTTAAAAACAGTTTTGCTTCTTTTTGATAATGTCGTGCTTGTTTAAGAAACTGGCTGCCGTACTACCACGGTTCTCGAGCCTCCGCGACGTCACATAATGTTTACGTAGCTAAGCCGCGCTCTCTGATTAGTTCGGTGGATGTAATTGCGATATACAACTAATACCTTTTGTGTAAATAGAAAAATGTACTTATGCAAATAAAATTTGCATATATTCTCAAATCTATAATTTAATTTCTACCTAAATACTTCGTAAACGCTATACTATGCATGTGGATATAGCAACTGTATACGTACGGTAGTGCAGCGGCGGCAGGAACGGCGCGGAGCCAGCGCGCGGCGGCCGCTAGGAGGCGCGCGCCCGCCTCGCACGTGGCGTGCAGGCGCAAGTGAGCTGGCGCCGCGCCCGGCAGCGATACACACAGCTGTTGCGAGCCCGCCGTGCTTAGGATTAGAGACTCACTCTCTGCTATAATAAAGAAATAATATTGTGTCAGATATGTACACAAGAACAAGCATAATACCCAGTAAGCGATTATTAATTTGATTAATTCAATGTACAACCGCCAATCATCGTTCCGCAAAGGGTGGTGCACCGTCAGTTGTGCCGAAAGTATGTTTATTTATTTTATTGTACAGTCAGCATCAAAAGTTGATGACTACATTTAGATTTTCAAAATCGCTGTACACAGTATTATACCTAAATCGCTCAACATGACAAGCGCCAGAAATGAATGATTATCATAAAAGGGCATAAGTAGGTGACCATTACTTTTCAAAAGTCGCTAAACAAAGTTATAGTAAAAAAAGCATAACATTCTTCGTCTCTAAAGTTTCTGAACAAATTTTAGACAAAAATAGCATACCATCGTTTATCTCTAAAGTCCCTGAACAAAATGCCATTTCATTTTGTTCAGGGACTTTAGAGATAAACGATTTTGGGTTTAATATGTATGTGTATTTTTTTCGGCAGGTATGTGTGTTTGGTATATAAATTAAGTAGACACATGCACATGTAAATCACCACCCTTTTATTTATTATCAACAAAATTAAATTAAATGGTTCGATAAATCAATACAGATAATTATTACTTGTTTTAATTACAAATCAACACAATCATAATAAAATAATTTAAACTTTCATAATCAAATCAATGTTTTATAAACAAAAACAAGGTATGATTTTTTATCAATTACAATTATGATTAGACTTAAACTACTTAGAATTAAAACCTAGTGTGTCCCCCATTGGCATCGATGACATTTTGGAGACGTTCTCGCATGGAGTTTACCATATTTGCACAAGTATCTCGTCCCCTAAAATCTTCCCAGATTTCTATGGCGTGATTTAGTAAATTTTCCCTTGTTCGAGGAGTGCTTTCATCCCAAGCCTGGACCATAAGCCCCCATAAGTTTTCGATGGGGTTAAGGTCTGGGCTCTTTGGTGGGAATGGAATTTCGACAATGTGATCAGCGTTATCCCGGAACCAAGCTCTGCACACTCGGGCCATGTGGATTGAACAGTTGTCATGTATGAAATGTAATGGGGCCATATCAGGTAACACTATTTGTGCTGTGGGCAGTAAAACATCTTGCAAGATGTCTTTGTAGCCTTCGGCATTTAGCCGTCCACCAATTTCTATCAGTTCCCCTGGTCCACTTTTATTCATCCACCCCCAAAGACCCACAGAAATCCTTCCACTGGATCTATTTTCTATTAAGTGCTCCTCTTGATAACGGGAATTATTAATTCTCCATAACGTAATTCGACCGTGTTGAGAAGATTTGAAGGTCTTTTCATCAGCAAATATTACATTGGAAAAATCAAAATTTAAATATCGTTCTGCAAACTGAAGTCTTTGCAACTTATGTCGAGCAGTAAATTTTAACTTACGGGCCGGTTTTCGGCAATGTATACCAGCTTCGTGGAGACGTCGACGAACGGTGGTTAAAGAAATATTGTTAGCTATAGCTACATTTCTGGTTTGAAGGAACGGAGTCTCTCTGAATTGACGAATGATATTTACGTCCTGTGTTCTTGAAGTTCTTCTTGGTCTACCGGTCTTCTTAATTTAATCAACGTTTCCTTCATTATCCCATCGCCTTATCCACAAGTACACGGTATTACGCTACAAAAAAAAACATGCATTAGAACCTAACACCTTAACATCTTCTCATTTACATCCTGTATAATCTCAAAATACATAAAATAAAATAACTTACAGCAACTCCCATTTCTCTAGCTATTTCGGCAACAGAAAGTCCTTCTTCTCGCAATATCACTATTCTGTGACGTTCATGTGCAGTAATATGAACATTAAATGGCATTATAATGTTTATTTGTTACTAAAGCGCAATTGATAACTAATACAATATTTATAGATGAAAAATAATTGCAACCGCAATGGTCTACATCCGATACAAAGTGATAATTAAGTATAAATATTCTTTTTACATTCAAGGGTAACAATTTTTCAAATACCCACAACTATGTTTCCCAAAGAATTGAATTAAAACGGAATTTGTGGTAATTTTGAAAATGAGTCTTATATGTATACAGATTAGGTTCTAATTCAATCGTAACTATAAAAATCATAAACTAAGTCGACGGTATGAATTTGAACAGAATCTGCGTGATTTTTGAAAATGAGTCTTATTGCTTTACGAATAAGGTTACAATTCAATCGAACTAAAAAAATAATTAATTACGCGATGGTATAAATTCAAACAGAATCTGCGTGATTTTTGATAGTCAAATATGGTTACTATTCAATCGTAATACAGCAACATCGTCAACGTTTTTTAGTTTGCAGTTCAGCTACTTTTGATAGTATAAGTTTACACGCTACGAATCCGAAACAAAGTAATGTTCAGTAACTTTTGTTATTAATGATGTTAAGTTATTTTTGGACGTTGCTGTGATTACACTAGATAACCAAAACAAACATTTTATATTGTTCAGTGACTTTTGTAAAACTTAATGGTATGATGTTTTCGGATATTATAACGATCAGCAATTTTTGACAAAATGGTGTTCAGTGACCTTTGACGAGTAGTGTTCAGTTAATTTTGAACTTTAATGATGTTCATTCAATACTGGCGCCCTCTCTTGTTAAGCGATTTATGGATGATATAATGTACAGTGATTTTGAAAATTTGAATGTGGTAATCGACTTTTGATGCTGACTGTACCTAAGGTTCGCCAAGAGATTTTACATTTTAAACTTATGAACTAACATAGGTAAATATATACTTGAACATAATGTAAATCAAATTATAGGCAGTCTTAATGCATTATACATGAGATTACATTCTAAAGATGAGTCGAAATATTTGCAGACAATAAATAATCAGTGCATGGAAATGGCTTTTAATGTGTACAAAATGACTGAATCCAAAATCTGCTGAATATCAACAGAATTTACCTTTAAAGGACAGTTAGCACAAAATGGTATTGACTCTAATTTGGACAACAAAAAAATATGTTGGAGGGTGGAGGAGTACTGTGTTGACTATGTAATTAAAGTCGAGGACGAATACTACAGACATAAGGAGTTCTACATGATTTTGTTGATTTTATTATTAATGTGCTGGCTTCTTAGAATGGCTGATTCGAAAGTAAAGAATCAAGTTCCAGTGATATTGATACGGATTTATAATTTTGATAAATCTTCGATATAATAAATAATATATCAGTTTATTATCTAATGTTTTATTTTGTTACTTACACATATTTGTTTCATTCAAATTTTGTAAAGTCATTAATTTTCTAATAAAATATTAACACCTGTTCACCGTTAACCACTGTGACGTCACATATCTTAAGAGCTGTACAGTAAACATTTTGTTATCGTTATCATCCGTATCCAGATAGAACTGAATGTCATAGGAGCGCAAGTATCAATACATATTATAAAACAAAGTCGCCTGCTGCGTCTGTCTGTTCGCGTTAAACTCAAAAACTACTGAACAGATTTTCATGCGGTTCTCACCAATAGAAAGAGTGATTCATGAGAATGGTTTAGGTGTATAATTTATGATGGTTTTGTACTATCCGTGCCAAGCCGGGGCAGGCGATCCGCCCGTAGTTTTTTTTTATAATTCCAGAACATGAAATCGCTGTAATCCTTTTTATCAGGAACCATTGATACACATAAAAAAGAAAGAGTGTACTATATCATAATTATTTATAAAAATCTGTAATGAATGGAACTGTATAATGTGAATTATTGCAAAATACCTTTATGCTAATAAATTATTATTTTTATTATATGCGTTCTCGATGGTGATCGCCCTTGTGTGAGCTCGACAGAAAGATAAATTAAACGCCACCGACAGGGACAGGTAGGCAGATCATTGCCTGAAATATTATACTACAGCAATATTATATAAGGTATCCTTCACCAACCACCACCTTGGAGGCGTATGCTGCGGATACCGTGGACTGCCAAACGCTTAGTGCGTGCATCGATTCTTGCGCAGCTTAGAATAAAAATCCGCCTATCCACAATTTGTCAGCAGTGCATTTTGACATACTTCGGCCACATAGTACGGAGAGATGAGAACCTCGAAAAGCTGATCGTAGTTGGGAACACGGAGGGCAAGAGAGCTCGAGGACGGTCCCCAACCAGATGGACCGATCAAGTAAAGCACTCATCTTCAACCAAACTCAGCTCGGTGGTCAGAAGTGCCATGAACAGAAACCGATGGAGGCAAATCGTTCGATCCAAGTGTGGATTATCCAACGATGATCACGATTCTCAGACATGAGGAACCGACCATAGAGAGAGATCCTTCACCAAAGAGGTAAATTATATTACCTTCAGCCTGTTGTGTCTCCGCAGCTGTATGTAACGCGGCGAGCGGTACCTCTGGAGGGGTGGCACCGTATGCCGATTGTAGATATTCATTGATCGCTCCTGGAAAAAAGAAAATTATCTTTATTTAGGTTTCGCTGTAGTTTGTGAATTAACAATGCAAGAAAGATATTTAAATGAAATCGAATGATTCGAAAGCACTGTAAACTTACATTCAAATAAAATATCCATTCGAATAAAAGCTTATATTCGTTGTCGTTTGATACTATTCGAGTATAAATATAATGTTCTTTTCGACACATATTGTCACGCTCAACGCAGCGTTTGTATGACGCATTGATAATGATAATGATTTATTTCTGTAAGTAGGTTTGTAGAAACACTTTTACATGTCATTCATATTTTGAAAACTAGACGAGGCCGGCGTTTCGTATCTGACTACTCTAAGAAGAAAGGCCGAAACAAACTCAATCAGGTCACAGTCTCTTTTAAAGTCCAGACATAATCTTGGTCAGATCATGTGAAGACCATGCAGATTGGTGTCTGAAATGGTCTTTTGAGGAAAGAACCACACAGATTGAGTGGACCTGTCAAGTCAGTGCACGCATTTGTCAGTAAAATATAATAAAATCATTGATCATACTTAAGGGCTCATATAACTAGATAATTGATTGGATACTATTTGAGTAAAAATAGACAGTAGTGCCAATTCTGTTGTCACAAAATTCTCTAAACTTAACTAAAAATCACTAAACATTTTTTTAGTCATGTCACTTTTAACGAATTCAGAATACGAAATGTCATTTGAGAGGTCTAAACTGAATTTTAGTGATTTATAGTTATTATATTTAAGCTTAGAGAATTTTGTGACAACAGAATTGGCACCATTGTCTAGTGACAAGAATAGTGCATTCCGACACATACTTTCACACTTACCGTAGCGGTCGTAAAACGCATTGATTATTTTATTAAGGACGCATATAATTAGACTAGCTGTCCCGCGCAACTTCGTCTGCTTCATATAGAATAATTTTCCCCGTTTTCGCAACATTTTTCATTGCTGCTCCGCTCCTATTGGACGTAGCGTGATAAATGGTCTACCCAACACTAAAAGAATTTTTCAATTCGAACTAGTAGTTCCTGAGATTAGCACGTTCAAACAAACAAACTCTTCAGCTTTATAATATTAGTATAGATTAATTATTGATCGAGAATCGAAAAGTATTGAATTTGTTTAAATAACCTTAACTAATAATGAACTTAACGAAATTTTATGATGATTGGTCAAGTAGTTATCTACTCGACCGATAATCATGAAATTTTGTATACATGCTGGCAGGAAGGGGTACAGAAGAGGACAGTATACCTTTCCTTCTCACCTTAATCCAGAAAAAGTACTGTTCCCAAGAGATAAAAACTTATTACCAATATCTATATTAACATGAGCGAAGCCGCGGACGAAATCTAGTTCTATAATAATACTTATACAACATTGACATAATATATTTAGTTATAAATTAATTTTACTTACCAAACTGTCCCATCTTAAAGAGATTCTTGGCAAGTTGTGTTTGCAACATTAGTTGTTGTCGCCGCGCTCCTTCGATGTCGCCAGGGTTGCCCGGTGCGAGGTATGGTGACACTGGATACAAATAAAATATATAATTATACTAGCTGTCCCGACAGACGTTGTCATTTACAAAAGAAAAAAAAATTAAAAAACCGAGTCTTAAACTATTCTCGAATCCACTTGAACACACACAAAAAATTTCATCAAAATCGGTCCAGCCGTTTAGGAGGAGTTTAATTACAAGCACACGCACAGAAGATTTATATAATGCTAACTAATATTATAAAAGCGAAAATGAGTTTGTTTGTTTGTTACTATTTCACGCCTAAACCACCGAACCGATCGTTCTGAAATTTTGCATATACATTGTCAGGTGTACAGAAACGTACAACGTACGTAAAAAAAATTACTGTTCCCAAGGAAAACAACAATAACGTTCTTATGATAATAGATGGCGCCACGTGTCTTTCGAATTGATTGTCAAATTCTAAATGAACGCAAGCAAAGCCGTGGGCAAAAGCTAGTAATATATAAAGATACCCATTTTCTAATAAAAAGCTATTCCCGTACTAAGAATCTCTATGCTGCGGGGTCATTACAATCATATCATATAACACCCAGACTTAAAACAAATATTTATGGATAACGTTGGTTCAACTGGGGATCGAAACCACACACTTTGTGCTCTTGTAATAGTGAGATGACCACTGAAATCACCGCATCAAGCGTATTATTTTAATGATTACAAGCTCTATACATGTATAATCTATAATATGTATGTATTTACAAAAAATATATACGGTCAAATTGAGAAATCTTTTTTGAAGTCGGTTAAAAAATAAAGTATATATGTATGTTTATCCATTGTCTAGTACCCATAGTGCAAGCTCTGCTTAGTTTGGGCTAGATGGTGCTGTTTATATGTGGTAGAATATTATTATTATACATATGGACCCGAAAAGACAGATAGATGTGTGTTACTTAATTTTTGCTAGCTATCTTTAAACATTCCATAAAGACATATTGAGGTCGCGGGTTCGATTCCCGTACAAGTCAAACATTTGTGTGCATTAACATGGATGTTTGTCTTGGTCTGGGTGTTTCTATGTATAACATGTATAATAATAATAATAAAATAATATTCTATCACATACACACAACACCATCTAGCCCAAACTAAGCAGAGCTTGTACTATGGGTACTAGACAATGGATAAACATAATTACATATATACCTTTTTTTTTTGTAAATACATACATATTATACATAGAAACACCCAGACCAAGACAAACATCCATGTTCATGCACACAAATGTTTGACTTGTGCGGGAATCGAACCCGCGACCTTAGGCGTGGCAGTCGGTTACACTAACCACTACGCCATCGAGGCCGATAGATTTACAAAAAAAAAGTATATATGTATATTTATCCATTGTCACATAGTACAAGCTCTGTTTAGTTTGAGCTAGATGGTGTTGTGTATATGTGATAGAATATTATTACTATTCCACTTAATAGCGGATGAGATTTCCGGACTACATTTTATCACTACATATTACAAAACAAAGTCCTCGCCGCGTCTGTCTGTTCGCGATAAACTTAAAAACTAAGATACATACCATGCGTTTCAAATAAGAATAGGCGCGTTAATGACCTCGATCTGTCAAATGTTACTAGGAAACTACAGATAGCAACAAAAAATAATATGCGTAAATATTATTTTTCGTTTTATTAGTGAACAAAAAATAATTTGCGTAATTATCACTATACTATTATGCGTATTTTTAAGGAACAATAAACACCTACATCATTTTCTTGAAAATTTGAGTGCTGTCAGAGGTAAAATAACTATGAATAACTGATATTGTCTATTATTTGTTGTTTAAATAAAGTATCTCTGTGACTCGTATCGAAAATGAATACCGGCAACGAGAGTTTATAGAAGACGATGATAATTTCGGTTTTGTTATAAACACAGGTAACAACATTAATATTTTCTTTTAAATAACAGTCGGTAAAATATTTTTATGACCTAAATATTTTTTTAAAGGGGAAAGCAGCAGTGAGGATCATGATGGCGGTGAAGATGATGACTGCTCAAGCAGTGGGATGAGCGGAATCGAAGAACTACGAGATTCAGATTAAAAATAAATATTATTTTAAAAATATCTGTTTTACTGACCCTACCTATTTTGTTAGATTTGACAGCTTTGACGTCACAATATGGCGCGGGTTCATGCCTATTCTTATTTGAATCGCATAGTACTGAACGGATTTTCATGTGGTTTTCACCAATAGACAGAATAATGAGGTAAAAGTGTGAAACCGGGGCGTTTAGCTAGTAACTTCAAATACCATATTAATTACGATCGGCTGCAATCATGCTGCGTCTATGCGGCACTAATACTAGTTCAGAGATATTGTCTTACCTGGATTTCCTTTATTGAAAGCGACGGCTGCAGCCAAAGCGAAGTTGATAGCAGGCGCTGCAGGAGATACCGCGCCGAAAGCATCGCTTGGTTCTTCTTTGGGATTTATCTAGTTAACAAAAAAATATGAAGTATTATACATTGATTTCTAGAACATGTCGATGCCAAATAATTAGTAAAAGATTGCATTACAATACGAATAAGCCCGGAGAATACTCGGAAAAATAACTTTTAGAGTAAGGTAGGGTAAATTATTGGTACCTGTGCAGACTGCGCCTGCCCCGCCAGCCCCAGGAACTTGGAGTAAGCAGCCTGTCTGTCGTGCAGTCCGTCTCGCTCGGCGCCCTTGTTCTTGTCCACGATGGGCTTGCGCTCGTGCTGGACCGCTGAGTCAGACCAGTGCAAGAATTATTGCTCATCAGAACATTCATGCCCCAGTATTTACAAGGATTTTTTGTGCCAACAATATTTTAGCACTCTTGTTTATTTAAAAAATAATTATTTTAAATATGTACATAGATAGTGTCAGGGCCAGACGGTATCCCGTCCACGGCAGACCTCTGCCTATCCATATTACATTCACATTTAGCCAACTATGGATTTAGGTCCCATGTAAAGAGCAGCGATAGCTCAGTGTGGAGACCAACAGACTGCAATGCAGAGGGTCTCGCGTTCGAACCAACGTCGCGCACATCTGACTTTCGGAACTTATATGACTTTTCGAAATTATGTGCGTATTGATTGACAATAAATATCGCCTGCTCCGTGCCTCGGAGAGCACGTTAAGCCGTTGGTCCCGGTTGCCATGAACATCTATGACAGTCGTTATTGGGAGAGTGTCGACACAAAAGATCCCACTGGGTCGAAGTGTCGCCGGTCTGCACTGACTGGCCCCCACATAAGATAAGATAAGATAGGTCCCATGTAATAGGGGACGAGCCTTTTACCGTCTACCAGGCACAGCTTTTGATCCCACGCAGTTACTGAGAATTCTTTTAATAACAATTGCCTGTCTAAAGTAAAGAACCTGTAACCTTTTAAGCCGAACAAGTGATGGTCCACTTTCACCAATTTACAATAGCAACGATGTCGCGGCTGCCTAATGTCACAATGCGGCTCTCATGAGTGGCGACGACACTAACAAGTTGCACACTGGCTACAAGCTCACATCGCTATCACCTTTGTAATTTGTATACTAATCAATAAACCTATATTATTTATATATTTTTTTCTATTATCATTAATAGACCAGCACCTAATATCAAAAGCATTAATGCAATTTCTTTTATTTTCCAGGATTGATTTTAATTTCGGTACCAATGTTTTCATCATGTGCATGGTTCCCAAGTAATTAATAACTTAAGGAGATGGTAATATTTCCTTGCTATATAAAATATCCTGTATACTCACAGTCACTTCTCATGCCGCACGCCAGGCACTTCTGAAGCCGGCAGTACTGGCAGCGGTTGCGATGGTGCTTCGTCACCTCGCAGTTCATACTGCCGCGGCATTGATAACCCAGCTTCTTGCGGATAGACCTCTTGAAGAAACCTTTGCAACCTGGAAGATACCGAATAATATATAAGTATTGGTGGATAATTACTTTTACACACATTGTCAGACTATTGTGTACTTACTAAGAATGTATAAAGAGATAAATCCAAGACCAGTTTGTTTGACTCAAGAATCAATGCCTGGACTCAAACATAAGTGCAATAGTTTATCGGATTCGAACCCGCAACACATGCGGCGATCGATAGTTTGCTTTTCAGAACAGTCATAAATTAAAATGCGCCGTCTCTGTGGGTCATAGCGTTATATAGCCTTCTTCGATAAATAGGCTATCCAACACTAAAATAATTTTCCAACTCGAACAAGTAGTTCCTGAGATTAGCGCGTTCAAGCAAACTCTTCAGCTTTATAATATTAGTATGGAATTATTATTTTGTTCTGAGTATTAATCTGTATCACATGTAAATTAACAGTATGCATATTGTTGCATTTATTCTGTGAGTAGGAATGTTAGAGATCTAATGATCGGCCAGAGAAATGTCAATGGTATTGCAAGTGCACATATGTTAAGGCTATTATCTGGCAAGTTGCGCACTTGTTTGGCATCTATTGTATGCTTATTTTCATAGAATTGGTTTTAGGACTCATAACACATTTACACATATATTATAAGAGGTAGTTATTGTTTACTGCTCTTGCTACTAAAAGTAAAATAAAGGCCCTAAGCCCACCTTCACAGCTGATAGCACCATAGTGCCTTCCGGAAGCCCTATCTCCACAAACAATGCACAGCTCCAGACCTCCCACCTCACTGTTGCCACTAAACTTCATCTCCATTTGGTCTTGACCTTCCATTGTCTCTGAAGCAAAAATCAACAAACTATTTAATTAATTTAGCAGTAGTGTCTACAGGAAATAGTGGTTTAGCGGTTGGCAAGTATTATGGGTTTGAGTCCCATATAGGCTAGTCAATTAGTCATTATTGGTGTGATCCACAAATGATTACTAGGAATTTTCTTTGTTAGTTAATGTTATGCTTGTTATGTACCTCACAACAGAGCCTGAACCATAGTGATGACCATGCCTGATAAAAAATAATTATAATCTATAAATTAGACCAGATTGAAAAATTCTAGAGAAGGACAAGGTTTAGTATCCTATGTAATGCAAGATATATGCTATGAGTAGTCATTGCCAACCCCTTTTGGGAATTCAAGTTTAATTGAATAGACTTGCAGCTCGCATGCCAGTGTCCTAAATGAGGATGGTATTACATCAAGCAAACTAGATAATTAAAATGTCAGCAGCTGACTACAGGCTGGAGCTGAGTATGTCCCAATAATATGAGGCCTCATCTGGACTGAGTCTTCACAGTCAGTTGCAAAAATAAGTGCATAAGTCAGAAGATGAGACATGTAAACAATGTTTACCTATACCTTCATGGCAATCTCGTAGCGTAAGCGGGTGACCAAAGTTTATTAATATTTACTGGTGGCACATTTGAAACGTGGCATTTGTGGCGCAAGGCTGTCACTTTTAATTAATGTTTATTAAAATGTCTTCTCTTAAAAAATCTACATATTTACATGACATTGTGAAAGCTTTCGTGTTTATAAAAATAAAGTATGTTTTCTTTCTTTCTTTCTACATTTGAAAAGTAATAAAAAATTCAATATCATTTTCCAATCGGTTAAATTGGACAAGGATACTACATAGTGCTTGAAGTGTGTTTTGTATATGGCAGCCCTAGCCTAGGCCAGTAGTCGACAACTCGCAGTTCGTGAGCTGCATGCAGCTCCTTTGACTCCACGGCTGCGGCTTTTCCGTGAAATGTTTAGTACAGGCACGGAATATTGCTTATCATCTTGCATTATAAGTATGATACCAAATTTTATTTAATTTACTGTTTACTGTTAAACTAAGACTTATTTGACAAAGGCAAGCTTGAATGTACTTTTAATCCTAATTATTTCCATAATAATGTTATTCTGATAAGCAAAGCAAAACTTAAGTTAGTAAAATGTCTCTTTGAATAGATTTCAATCGTGGTTTGTTTACATTTGGCTCTTTTGGATGATAAAGTTGCCGATCAACTGCCGAGGCCTATGTGTTTCTAACACATCTCTGCCTCCTTCATCAGCGATACAAAGGTGTATGTCTAAACTAATCAACTTTAAAAGGCTTATCATTGTATCTACATTTCAATGGATATTTTGGATATTTCAGAACATCTATTGCTACACAATAAACAAAACATTTAATAGGGTGAATATATTATTATGAATTTCAAAACATAACAAATAATTTATTGTTACAAGCTTATAACTATATTGTATATAAACCTTTGACTTACCATGAGATATAAGGCATAATATAGTGAGATCATTGTTTCAGACTCAAGATATTAGAACAAATTTTAAAGACAAGTTTAACCTACCTTGTTATAGTTCACCTTCAATCAACAATGTCCTATTGTTGGACCACTGTATGTTCATTTACATAAAAACGCAGGCGTGACAATAAGCATAAAAAACCACTTCTTTCTTGCTAGAGCACCTTTCACTTTTTGAGCGTGCCATCGTGGTATTTTTTAAGATTTCTTAAAACTCAAGACTTGCTTTATGATGCCCAGACTTGCATTAAGAAAATAGAATATCTGAATTTTATTAACAAAACTAAACAGGCTAGAGGACAAGCTACGGTCACTCAAGTGAAAAATGTATTCATCAAGCAAATACAGTTATAGTACGCTGTTGGCTTACCTTGTCGAGATTGTGGCAAAGGTTTTTATTGTGTACGCATTTATTGTGGCTTACGATGCTGATTTTATGTGAAAAACTTCACAATTCACTATTTATTGTTAATTTTTCACTATATCATTACGAATTCCACACAATACACAACGAAAATAAATAAAAAAATAATGGACGAACGAACAAAGCGAATGAATCTTTGATGGACGGGGTGAATGAACAATAATTCATAGATAATTTATTTATATAAGCGCGTGCATACTATGCAAACTAGTTAATCTCTTTGATACTATGTGTCTTTGATTGCATAAAATAGTACCGAAACTAAGAACTTTTGGCTAAGTATAAGGTGCATGGTACTAAACTATCTTTGATACGATGGGTGTACTTAGTGTCACATTCTTTAATTTAATAAATTGTCTTATCTTAAAGTTCTTAAAATTACCCAGAGATCACCATACAATTATAATCTTGGAAAAGCCTAAAAGACCCGATGCTGCGACTCTGTCTACGGCTACGACAAATATTGACAAAAGACCGATGATGTTGTTCTTTTATGGCAAAGGGCTGGTGTTCGTCATTGATAATAAAAAACACTTATATGTCATAGGTGTGATAGCTGTCAGCAGCTGTCATCTTTGTCACATCACACATGAACGAAACCGCGTGTGATTTTTATTGTAAGTACCTAATCAAAGGTGCTATAGGTATTTTCATGTGGAAAATACACAGGACTATTTAATTACTAAGGTTATAGACCAGCATAATCATGGCATGTACAGATCTAGATGATATCATAGATAAATTCAATGTTTTCACTGAGAAACCAGTGAAATTTCTAACTGTACAAACGGAGGTAAAAGATGATATAAAAAATTTGGTTAAATCATTATACGATTACACTAAAACACAAGAAAAAGTTGATAAGAAAGAGAAAAAGAGTGCTCTACCTGAATTGATCGTTCAGGATTTTGATGAGGAACAGATTTGGCAAGAAATAGAGCTTCAAAACAGTGAATGTTGGGACCAACTAGTGTGGGAAGTAGCAAACTGTATATCTGCTAAAAGTGATTTAGTATTCCCTGTAACCACATCAACAGAGGAAGACAATACCAAAAATTACTCTGAGAATGAAGAACCCATGTCAGCAGATCAACATTCAGACTCAGAACCTGACAATAATGATATTGAAAATCCCAAAAGATACAAGACATCGCTAGCCAAAACAAAAGTAAAACCATCAATAGTCGATGACAAGTTCTTTAAATTACAAGAAATGGAAAAGTTTCTGTTAAACGAAGAGAAGAAAGACGGGAAGGTGGGATCAGATAGTGAAGAATCAATAGACATGTTTGAAGACATTGATGATGATGATTCTGCTGATGAGGAAGGTGGTAAGGAAGCAATGTATAATGACTTCTTTTTTCAAGATGGGGAGGAAAATCAGGAACCGAGTATAGAATATGAAGATAATGAGAATGATCAGCGAGAAAATGAAGACGAAGATAATGATGATGATGGTGATGGGAGCGAAGAGTCTGAAAATGAAACTCCTAAGGGTAATGTAAAAAAAGTTAGATTTGCTGCTCAAGATGATTCCTCAGATGACAATTCTGATGAAACTGATGGTGTCGAACCGCAACCACAGCCTAATGTAAAACAAACTGATGAAAAGAAATCTGAATTTGAACAAAGGCAGCAGCGGCTAAAACAACAAATAGAAAGATTGGAAGAGAAAACATTATCAGAGGCACCATGGCAGTTAAAAGGAGAGGTTGATGCAACAAAGCGACCACAAAACTCATTATTAGAAGAAGTTGTTGACTTTGATCTTACAAGCCGACCACCTCCAATCATAACGGAACAGACAACGCTAACATTAGAAGATATCATCAGACGTAGAATAAAAGACAAAGCCTGGGATGACGTAGAAAAGAAACAAAAACCAGTGGATGATCAGCTTATGTTCCGTAAAACTGAAGTTCTTGACCACTCAAAGAGTAAGCAGAGTTTAGCACAAGTGTATGAAGCAGAATACCTTAAACAAAAGCAAGCATTATCAGGTGATGTTGAAGAGGAAAAGGAACCGGAGGCACACACAGAGATCCGTGATACAATGAACAAGTTGTTTTCAAAACTAGATGCATTATGTCATTACCACTACACACCGAAAGCACCGCAGGCTGAAGTAAAGATTGTTGGTAACACCCCAGCTATTTCTATGGAAGAGGTTGCTCCAGTAGCAACAAGCGATGCTACACTATTAGCTCCTGAGGAAGTTAAAAAGAAACGTAAAGGTGAATTGATGAGCAAAGAAGAACGCACGCAGACAGATAAGAATAGAGAAAGGAGGAAAAAGAAAAAGCTGCAGAAATCTAAAGGTAAAGTCACGAAAGTCACTGAACATAGAAATACGCAGAAAGCAACGGAGATGGATGACAAGTCATTGAAGACATCCAAGGCCTTCTTCCAGCAGTTGAATGACGATTCAAGAAGTTTAATTAAGAAGAAACGTAATGTTAAGAATAAAGGACAATAAATAAAGTTTGTTGGATGTTTATTATGATGGTTTCTTTATTTGGGCAACCCGGCCTGTGCCGCTTAATATCTCAATTTTCAGCTGCAATTATAGCTTTGTAAAATGTGATTTTTTAAAACATTGTGCATATTAAAAGGGTCTCATTGTTTTGTGAAATCTATGAAGCCTACCAAATTGACATAGTGGTTGTTACCAGAATAAGCTAGGCAGAATCCAAGCGTATTGATAATTTATAAAAAATGTATATTTTACTAGCATTTGCCCTTGCTATTTTTCAGGATGAAAGGTACCCTATGACCTTTCCTGTACACCTGACATTGCGTATGCGAAATTTCACGATAATCGGTTGAGGAGTTAAGGCGAGAAACATACAAACTAACTCAAATTCGCATTTATAATATTAGGAAGGATTATTATAAACATACATCTGTATAAGTCTACTTAGAAGGCCATACGAAAGTTACGAATAAACTTTCGTATCTTAAATTTTCGCTTAAAGATACTATACATATAAACATTATTTCTTCTGTATTAGGATACAGAAGAAATAACAGTAGGCTGTTACAGAAGAAAGTGGAATGCCTTCTCGTCCAATCTCGCCATAATTATATTAAATTAAACTTAAAAAATTAAAACCAGGACCCGTGCAACTTCGTCTGCTTCATATGCTCTGCTCCTATTGGTTGTAGCGTGATGTTATATAGCCTATAGCCTTCCTCGATAAATAGACTATCCAACACTAACATAATTTTTCAATTCGAACCAGTAGTTCCTGAGATTAGCGCGTTCAAACAAACAAACTCTTCAGCTTTATAATATTAGTATAGATAACAGTACCTACTTATATACACAAACTATCCATTGGCTTCACACTAAGCAAGCCTTTCTTGTGGATGCCGATGTTTACGATTATTACAGTTAACAATTTAGATCAGTTTGCTCGGTTGAAGTTAGTAAGCAGACATTTAAAACTTTTCTATTAACTGCCTAACTGGGTACTTAAGTATAGAATAAATTAAAAATAAATAAACAAAAACTAAACACATGCATTTAAATGAGCAAAATAATGGAAATAAATAGAAGGATAATGACAAATAATATATGTACATATATACTAAGTAGTAAGATAAATAATAATTATATGAACAATACATATTATGATATGATGTTATTTAGAAGACTTGTATATTGTTTGTTTACGCGGATACATAATTGTAAATCATAAGAAAGGTGTACAGATAACTTTTTTGTGGAGTCATATCTTAGAGAAGAAAGCCAGTTTGCCAAATGCCAAACCTTTACTTTTACTTCCTTCATAGAACTCACACACATATGGTGTCGGTGTCCAAATGGTAACAATTTTTTTCAAGCTTACTCTCATATCACTAGTGCAAACTAGAGGGCGTAAGTAGCGCTAGCATTATTTCAGCAATCTCCTCTGAACAGATAATTATTATGCTGCCTACTTACTGTCCTGCTATAATTATATTCTATCCTTACTAATATTATAAATTCGAAACTAACTCTGTCTGTCTGTTACTTTTTCACGGCTAAACCACTCAACCGATTTAGATGAAATTTAGTACAGATATAGCTTAAAACCTAGGACATAGGGTACTTTTTATTGATGTAGGTACCACGCGGGCGGAGCCGGGCGCAAAAGCTAGTAGTCTATAATCGCAAGTTGCAGTGAGATAGAGCTATTGTATTGACTGATGTGCGGTGCGTGCATCGCAGTTGAGTGGAACATAAATATTGTTCTAAAATTATGTTCTAGTGATAACAATGCCTCTGATTTATAGTTACGTGGCGTAAGTGTATAAATTAAATTTGTCTTAGAAGTTAGAGGTACAAGTGGGAAGGGCAGTTGTGCTGTGTGTAAGTTAATTTGGGTACAACATAAAAGCACAGTAAACCTCTCGTAAGACAGTTATTGTATAATATTGTCTTACGTTTACGCGAATGTTATACAT
Organism: Catocala sponsa; assembly: GCA_963564715.1. Taxonomy (NCBI): domain Eukaryota; kingdom Metazoa; phylum Arthropoda; class Insecta; order Lepidoptera; family Erebidae; genus Catocala; species Catocala sponsa. Next base: position 13,778,524 of record OY751352.1, read on the forward strand.
TGAAATTAATCAACTTTATATGGATTTTATCGCGTTGTTTATTTTTTATAAAACACTATTATTGCATAATTTTGAAACTTTAAACTACTATTGTTAAACACTTTTACTAGTTACTGTTTAGGTAAGAGCAACGATAGCTCAGTGGGGAGACTAACAGACTGCAATGCAGAGGGTCTCGGGTTCGAACCCACGTCGCGCACCTCTGACTTTCGTAAGTTATATGACTTTCCGAAATTATGTGCGTATTGATTGACAATTATCGCCTGCTCCGTGCCTCGGAGAGCACGTTAAGCCGTCGGTCTCGGCTGCCATGAACATCTATGGCAGTCGTTATTGGGAGAGTGTCGACACAAAAGATCCCACTGGGTCGAAGTGTCGCCGGTTTGCACTGACTTGCCTCCACATAAGATAAGATACTGTTTAGGTACTTCTATTTACCTAAGCTATTTACCTAAATGATAAAAACAATTTACCTAGATTTAATTTTACACTTTCTCCGACGTTTCGGTAGCTTTTAGTAGCCATGTTCACGGGGAGACAAATAGAAGTAGGTATCTAAACAGTAACTGGTGAAAGTGTTTAACAATAGTAGGTACCTAGTTTAAAGTTTTAAAATTACGTAAGTAAGTAATACTAATAATAGTGTTCTACAAAAAAATAAAAATACAACGCGATAAAATCCGTACCTATAATGTTGTTTAATTTCACAGTTATTATAATTTTATCAACGATTAGGATTGGCATATTCCTACCACCTGTGAAGATGTCAAGCTACTGTGTGTGGTCGCCCAATGACAAACTATATGATCAACATGGTGATTAACATCTTGGGTTATAGAAAGGACAAGTCAAACTTGTGTCGCGTGTCTCCAATACTAAATCGCGGTCAAATCCTTATATAGTCGTTTAATTTCAATGTGCAACATTCGCGTAAACGGAAGACAATATTACGGTAACAGGTTATACTCAAAACAAATCTTTTCTCTTTTTTTTTGTATGGTTGTACATTGAAATTAAACGACTATTTAAAGTCGTTTAATTTCAATGTGGAATATTCGCGTAAACGGAAGACAATATTACGGTAACAGGTCATACTAAAAACAATTTTTTTTTTTTTTGTAAAAGACAGCTCCCGCATTATGTATAATTCCTGCGTCGCGGGGACTTTACAAACATTCAGACAACGGACACAAAGAAGACCCAGACACGGAGTAACAATTTGCGAATTACTCAAATTTTTGTCCCGTGTGGGGATCGAGTCCACGACACTCGGCGTGGCGGCAGTGGGAGGCGACCACTTAAACCACTATGCCATCCGTGCATAAGCCGATGAAAATATTTTCTTTTATTGGGATGAACTAACATACCTACCCACATATTTTTATAGCCTCATGCTTATATGCGCTAAAAGGCAGACAGGTGAGTCTTACAGAGGTAAGTAGGTTCCACGTAATAGCGGACAGGCTTATTGACGTTTACCAGGCCATGTTCCAACTGTGCAATTCTTTTTTTTTTATAAGTACGACTAAGGTGGCAATCAAGCATACGGCCCACCTGATGGTAAGTGGTCACCATAGCCTATGGACGCCTGCAACACCAGAGGCATCACTTGCGCGTTGCCGACCCTTTAGGAAAGGAAGTGGGAAGGAGAAGGAGCGGGAAGAGGGAGAGAGGGTGATTGGGCCGCCGGCACTCTCACCGAACGAAACACAACAGTAGGAATACTGCTATTTCACGTCGATATTCTGTGAGAGGGTAGTCCTTCCCCAGTCGAGCCGGCCCATTCATGCCGAAATCAGCGAGGCTCTACTACTCATATTAACACTTTGTTCGAACTTGAGACCACATGCACAGCAGTCGCGTGGGTACATTACCACTGCGCTAACGGGGCAATAAACTAACAGGATGACGACATTAAAACATTTACTACAGCTAAAAGTTTTCGTTTGAAATATTACTATTGAATGTATGTACGTTGTACTGTACGTGATCAGCAGCGATAGCCTAGTGGGAAACCGACTGCCACGCAGTGGTTTCGAGTTCGATCCCAAGGCGCGCATCTCTGACTTTTCGAAGTTATGTGCGTATTAAATTGTTAATTACCACTTGCTTTAACGGTGAAGGAAAACATCGTGAAGAAACCTGCATGTCTGAGAGTTCTCCGTAATGTTCTCGAAGATATGTGACGTCTACCAACACGCATTAAGCCAGCGTGGTGGACTATGGCCTAACCTTTCTCACACTGAGAAGAGGCCCGTGCCCAGCAATGGGACAGTTTAATACAGGGCTGATATTATATGTACTTACGTATGTATTTTATTGACACTCTTTGATTAATCTGAGCTAAGAGATACCTAGTACAGATTTAGTACCTAAGGCCGACTAGTCCTTACGAATAGATACGCATAACTGTGATATGTATGCTTTTAACCTTTTAGTTGTTTTATGCTACTAGTAATACAACGAGTTTAAAAGTGTTTGTTGGTTTGACCTTCTTTTAAAGACGTACTTTTTACGTAGGGCGAAGTTTTTGGAACGGAGAATAAGGTAGACATGAGCGCCGCCAGAATTACTTTCAGGAAGGTGCATCTAAACATTACACTATTATCTGATATTAAATATAGAATTATACATGTATATTATGTAGATAAATGTAATGTTAAATTCAAATACGAGTATATTATTGAATGCATTTCGCACATCGAAAAAGAAAACATTCTATGTATTTCTTTTCCTGACAGGCGGGTGCAAGTGCACCCCCTTGCACCCTGCTGCCGGCGCCCATAAAGGTAGAATACTTATTACCAACAAGACGCTGGGCTATCAGCAGGGTACTTCTGTCATTTTCTTACCCTAGCAACCAAGCTGAGTAGATTCGTTGCCAAAGATAGGGAAAAACTCTTACTTCATTATCGATCGTTTATCTATAGGTACACATAATAAAATTGTAGCTGGTTTGGAAATAGGAGATATTTAAGAAATATAAGTTTGAGGACTTTTAAGAGCCTCGATGGCGTAGTGGTTAGTGTAACCGACTGCCACGCCCGAGATCGCGGGTTCGATTCCCGCACAAGTCAAACATTTGTGTGCATGAACATGGATGTTTGTCTTGGTCTGGGTGTTTCTATGTATAATATGTATGTATTTACAAAAAAAAAGGTATATATGTATGTTTATCCATAGTCTAGTACCCATATTACAAGCTCTGCTTAGTTTGGGCTAGATGGTGTTGTGGGTACGTAAAAAAAAAAATATCTTTAGTATATTAGTCTGTCTATAATACGCCGGCGCCGCCTAGAGGCCGTAACATATGGTAGTTGGAGCATCGGAGAAACACATAACCTTTTTACCTTCCTATGTGTATAGATCAGCTTCTTACATGCAAAGAAAGAAAGACATAGGTACCTAGGTACTTCCAAATTTCGCAAGTCGCCGGCTAAAACTAGTACCTAACTAATGTTCAATACTTGTGTAGAAATAAAATGCATGAGATTAACCAAAACATATCATTATCCAAAATCTAAAATACGATGACCTTTTAAAATCCACTCATAAATAAAATGAACGCCTTTTAAATCTTATAGAAGGGGTAATTGTCAAATTACAAAAAAAGATACGCTGTACATATCGTGACGTAATCGTTATTTAAGTGCAGGCATGCGAGGGACATAGCGCAATATCCATTCTACACACCCACTTTTTCTCATAGCCATATTTTATAATAATTGCTGTCTCAATTTGCAACCAATTCTGGTGCTGTTTTTACAAAAAGGGTTTCTTTTTAACGCTATTTCATGTTATACACTCTCTTATAATATCAAACATAGACAACTACTCTATACCCTGCAAAAAAGACAACCATTTGAGTAGGTACAACTGATTGATTGACTAAATGTGAATGTAAGTTTACTTGTTACAGTTTCACGCCTTAACAACTAGACCGATTATCGTGCCATTTCGCATACACGTTTTCAGGGGAACAGAAAAGGTCATACCTTTCATCCAGAAAAAAATACAGTTATTAACCTCACCTACTTTTACGCGAGCTAATCTGCGAGTTATCTATACTAATATTATAAAGCTGAAGAGTTTGTTTGAACGGGCTAATCTCAGGAACTACTGTTTTGATTTGAAACATTCTTTTAGTGTTGGATAGCCTATTTATCGAGGAAGGCTATAGGCTATATAAAATCACGCTACGACCCTCGGGGGCGGCGCAGTAACGATAAACGCGGGTGAAACCGCGGGAACATCTAGTAATATTATAAAGCTAAAGAGTTTGTTTGTTTGAACGCGCTAATATCAGAAACTACTGGTTTCAATTGAAAAATTCTTTTAGTGTTGGATAGCCTATTTATCGAGGAAGGCTATAGGCTATATAACATCACGCTACAACCCACGGGGACGGCGCAGTAACTATAAAAGCGGGTGAAACCGCGGGCACATCTAGTAACTAATAAAATAACGTACGAAAACTGACAAATAGCTTATTACCTGCTATTTGTAAACTCTTTTGTGTATGATCATTTATAGTTCAACGTAGGCACTTAGAACAATTTTATTTGCCTGTTAAGGTAGCTAATTATTATTACCAACATTCACCTGAACCCAATAGACAAACTTTTTAATTTAACAGAAGGGCAACAACAGACATGTGCCTTCTATATAAGCGTATATATGTAGCAAGTGGAATGAAATCCCCAAACTGCGTTGGCTTTGGGAAACTAACTCTGGTCGTAACTGCACAGTGGTAGTAATTAGCAGTGGAAAAACGTAGCGATATGGCGCGAGACGAATCAGGCTTCCATGGAGCTACGAATCTTGTGTAGAGTCGGTTTTTACTAATATTAGGTATATTATATTAGGGGATTAAATATAATGATCAGCAAAAATACTAATTGGTCAGCAAATATTGCACAGCATAACGAGCATCTATACGCCTGAAATCACTGTATTCCGTCTCGGAAGTGTTAGGTCATGTTAGGTTCCTTTTTTTAAACCCACCCAAAAATAGGAGCCCCGCTTCGCGGGGCTCCGTCGACTTACTATGACCTATTTAAAGTTTGCTGGCCATGAGTTGCTGATCAATTAGCTTTTTTTGCTGCGCAATTAGTATTTTTTTGCTGTGCAGTTAAATACTATCCTTATATTAGCTGCACATTCTATTTTCGCTCGGGTTAAATCTATACTAATGTTATAAAGCTCAAAAGTTTTTTTGTTTGTTTGAACGCGTTGATCTCAGGAACCCCTGGTTCGATTTGAAGAATTCTTTTAGTGTTGCATAGCCTATTTATCGAGGAAGGCTATAGGTTGTATAACATCATGCTACGACCCCCGGGGGCGGCGCAGTAACGATAAATGCGTGTGAAACCGCGGGAACATCTAGTGTAATATATAGCGTTTGTTTATCTGGAGTAATGTACCTTTTTAATAAAGAAATAATCATGTAAATCAGATGAGTAGTTCCGAAGATTATCTTGTACACACAAACTTACAAAATTTATCTCTGTCTGATCGGATGAGTAGTTCCTAACTATCTATACCTACTAATATTATAAAGCTGAAGAGTTTGTTTGTTTGGTTGAATGCGCTAATCTCAGAAACTACTGGTCCAAATTGAAAAATTATTTTAGTGTTGGATAGCCTATTTATCGAGGAAGGCTATAGGCTATATAACATCACGCTACGACTCACGGGGGCAGCGCAGTAATCATAAACGCGGGTGAAACCGCGGGCACATCTAGTTTTATTATATGACGTATAGATTACTCGAATATTATGTACCGAAATAAGTATGTAACGATTACTCGAATCCTATTACGTATATACTAATCAGTGATATACGTATAGGTGTTTTATTATTATCTGCACGGGTTAGTTTTGGTTACAAATAAAAATATAATAAAAAGGTTGTAAAAGCTTCCTCTACTTATTCATAGAGGCAACACATTGGTAGCTCTATGGCGTCTATTGCAGTTAGTACAGACTGCAAGTTACATAACGTACCCATTACTTTTTAGTTTTAGGCAACAAATGTTAAATACCTAAGCACACTTCTTGCTGTTTCCGTATCTATATAATAGGTATTATTAGACAAGGGTATAATGTCATATTAAGGTACATATATTCATAAAACTTACAAGAGGTAACGTTATAAGTAAAAAATTGGTTGTCAGTAAAGTCGGTTTACGGACGATAGTTTAACGTGACAACGTCATAACAAAATTTCTTTCCCGTAATGTTACAATGAGCGTAACGGGACAATGGCCGTAACGGGACAATGAGTCATCCTTTTTCGTGTGTGCAGCCGGCGTTCATCGATTTATTAGACGTTGTCACGTCAAAATTCTAAAAAGTATTGTTTATCATAGTATGTACAAAAGAATGCTAGATTCTTTATTAATGATGCTTCATATAATAAAGACTTACGGAAAATTAATGATTTTTTACAATGCATTTAATACGACTTAACACACTAATGTGTGTTAAATTCAGGAAATACAGGTCAAATAAGAATTCCTGAACTTTTGTAGTGGCATACATTTTATTTCATTAGGTATTTTATTATATACTTACTTGTGGAGCAGTACCAAACAACTTTTTTTTTTAATAATTTTTCCAAATATCTAGTAGCTTAATACGATAGGTAGTTAAAATAAGTATTTTAACTACCTATCGTATTAAGCTACTAGATACTTGGAAAAATTACGATACGATACGATAGGTAGTTAAAATACTTATTTTAACTACCTATCGTATCGTATCGTAATTTTTCCTAATTTCCGTAATTTAAAATACTTATTTTAACTACCTATGCACTAAAATATATTTAATTAATTATTTTTAAGTTGGCTGTCTCGTGCATAAAAACAATTATTTTATATATAATTAATCTAGTAATAAGTTTAATAACGTTTAATTTCTAGTTTCTTTGATGTCTCGTGCATTCAAATATAATTTTTGTACGCCACAAGTGGCAAAACATGCAGATCTTTATTTTAAAACTGACCACCATGTACCTACTAAATTGTTAATCATGTTTTACAAAATAAATATCTTTATCTTTATCTTTATCTTTAATAAAATGTATGCCACTACAAAAGTTCAGGAATTATTATTTGACCTGTATTTCCTGAATTTAACACACATTAGTGTGTTAAGTGTTACTAATTATAAACTAGACGAGTTCTTAAATGATAAATTTGATTGACTACATTGATATTATAATTAAAATTGACATCTTGAATATTATTGTTAATTATTATTTATTAATTTTATTATGATTTTCTTTTGTAATTTTGGATATAACAAATTAATATCTTTTTGTTACTAATTTATATGTCAATATTGGCAAAGCATAGCACATGATTATGATTATAAGCCTGCAGTAAAATTATTTTTAACAATAACATCGTAGGTCTTTTGCTATGAAATTGCTATTTACTATGTCCTACATTTAATTTCGTGGATACTGTACAAAATGCAATTGTTATTTTTTAAATTCATCTATATTTCGGGAGTAGACTATATATATATTATTAATAACATGTATTATTTATAATAAATATTATTAACCTTTTATACAATTTGTATTTAATGCTATATCGTTTAATGTCTACCCGTATTCGTTGTTTCAATTCGCCATAATTACACGATGGTTAATGTTTTTGTTAACTTAAGACTAACTATAATGGCCTTTATACAAGCAATATGTAAGAACAACAAGAAAAAATAACATAGAATTCGAATAGACCATTAAAAAAATATTGTTAAAATAGTATGAAGACCACAGCGCGGCGTTCCTGATTCTTTTCATACAAAGCGGTAACTACATGTTTATACCGCACACGAAAGGTGCTGTACCATCGTACAAGATATAACACCATTTAACTACTATTTTTATTACTTGTTGTTATAGTAGCAATAGAAATAAATACTGAAAATTTCAGCTCTCTACCTATTATGGTTCATGAGCGTCCGTTTGTCAGCGGACTGTATGTCCTCTAACAGACGGATAGCGGAGGTAATAGTGTGCCGTTGGCACTCTGTGGATACTGAATCCTCAAAATGGCAGAAGTAGTATTTAGAGCTTTTGGAACTCCTGGTGGCCGAAACGCGAAACTGTGCTACCTTACTAGTTACGTTTTCACTGGTTTTCTGTAAGAGAGGTTCCTGGAGCGAGGCCGCTCTTCCTTAATGATAGTACATATCAGTTCTGTATATAAACGGTCCCATGGGTCTCTTCTTTGTGTAGGAAGGGTAAGGCCATAGTCTATCACGCTGGCCCAGTGCGGGTTGGCAGTCTTCATAAATCTTTGAGAACATTATGGAGACAAGAAAATTATGAAAGAGCATTATGGTTTTCTCACGACGTTTTAAGCGAGTCATAATTAACTATTTAATATGAATATGACTTTAAAAAGTCAGTAGAGGTGAAGACTTCTGCGTGGCAGTTCAACAACTTTCTACTAGCTCATAATTTACTTTTAACCCAAATGTAGATAAGCGAGTCAGAATTGAGATCAATTTCACAACACCTAATGATAAATGCATCTGTTCCTATAAAGGTTACTGACCTTCATAATATTATAATATATATGTACGGAGAAGTAGCAATAAATGGTTTAATTAGATAACTTGTACGGGGCAAAGCCAGTCGAAACATACATATACGGCAGCGCCTATTATTGTTGTCTGCACCGCCTCGATATTGCGCTTACAACGTATTGCTATTAGTTTTTTGTAGGCGCTTCCAAATGTAATTTAATTTTAGTCGGCATTTAGAAAGTTCTATGAAGTTTAATACTATGCTTTGTATTTAGAAATGTCTACGTTGATTTGTAATACTTATATCGTTTTAAGAAGTAATGCTGTCGACTATAGACTCCGAAGATAAATACGAAATCACTTCGGTTTCGCAGAATACCAGATTATCATACTTAATCATAACATTAGTTAAAATTCAAATGCGAATGTGAGTTTGTTTGTTTGTTACGCTTCTACGCCTTAACTACTCGACCGATCATCATGAAATTTCGCATATATGTTGTCAGGGATACAGAAAAATACATACCTTTTATCCAGAAGTATGTCCAGAGGGATAGAAATTTATTAATCAAATATAGGTACCTACATTCACGCGAGCGCAGTCGCTGTCAAAATAACAAACTATTATAAAATTTTCTGCCTGGATAGTGAATGTGACTGCTGTGAGGTCTCGACATATTGGCAAATATGATTTACACCAGGCCAGTCGCCGGCTTATGTTTTTGAATACTGTTTAGAGTAAAAAAAGTACTGTTCTTGAGAGATACAAATTTATTGACAAAATCTACATTAACGCGTGCAAATCCGCGGGCAAAAACTAGTATGTGCTTACATAGTTTCGCGCAAAACGAAACGAGAGTGCTATTCATCTGCACAGATGAATAGCACTCTCGTTTCGTCAATTATGATTTGAAGTCCCAGGTTGTAAGTCTGCATCTAAAACCTACTTACTACCTATCAAACTCACACACAGTACATTGCCCAAGAGGCTCTGCGAACTGTTGGCGTCTACCGGCCGCAGTTCAAAATTCAATGGCGCTACTGAAATTCTTTGATAGAAATAACCCAATAAATAACACGTTGCTTGACTCGGGAATCGAACCCGAGACACCATGCAAAGCAGTCGCATTCACTTTTATACTATCGATCGACGTTGTCCTGCTTGAACGACTTGCAAGCCTATCGCAGCGTCACATAATGGAGAAAGAATAAAACACACAAAAAATTAATCATTAAAATCGGTCCAGTCGTTTAGCATGAGAACAGTGGCACACACGTACAAAAGGATTATACATATAAAGATACTAAAGCACTAGTATTTTAGCTGGAGCAATGAGTTTTAATATACAGAACTCTGCATGTGGTTGTAACGTAGTACGTTGAATGCGCTGCGATTGCGACTGTGCGACTGTGCGACTCACGATTTAATCCCGCAACAACGCCAGTCGGTCACAAATTTATAATTTGTACAATTACCAGCGCCCCCGAGACTTTCGGGATATAGAGCAAATAAGACATAGAACCGGCAAATCCTTACTCCTTATTTAATATTATAAATTCGAAAGTAACTCTGTCTGTCTATCTGTCTGTCTGTCTGTTACATTTTCACGGCTAAACCACTCAACAGATTTAGATGAAATTTGCTACAGATATAGTTTAAAACCTGGGAAAGGACATAGGCTACTTTTTATTGATGTAGGTACCACGCGTGCGGAGTTGCGCGCAAAAGCTAGTATAATATAAATAAAAATGTTAACGAGTAGGCAAGCTCACATTTTGCAATAAAGGCGTAAGTACAATTAAGTAGATTTTTTAAAATTGCATATTCGAATAGTGCAAGTACACAAGATCAGTTATTTCTGTTGACATTTTACAAAAAAATTGATGCACTTAATTTTACTTGATATGTCTTTATTTCACTAAATTAAACAAAATATTGTAAAAGTACTTCCTATAATAAATACACATCAAACAGTTTTTTGCTCTCCTCTAAAGTTAACATATTCTTCTTACACCTTTATTCCACTTTGGATGTGATTTTTTAGTGGCTAATATGAATTATGAATTGATTCGCTCAGGTGACTAATTTTTGCATCGTAGAAAATTGTATAATATAGACTTACGTCAAAATAAAATGAGGGCTGTTGATATATCTCACTCTTATGACAGGACGGACAGACAACTATAATATACCTAAAGATAGATTTTAAAATATTATTTCGTGCCATATCTAGTCCTTACTTAAAACTACCGTACCAGGGTAGCATCGGCTGTTCTAGAGCGCAGACAAATAAATTTAGCAGCGAGATAAGCGACATATAAATCAGAGGAGTCCGCAACGCACGCCCGCGCCGGCTTACCGCGGGAAAAATACCACCACCGCCCTCTGGCGGGTACTTGAGCTAACCCACTGACTTGCTACGGATTCGATGGGCTATAGGCTGGATTCTATACACGCTAAATGCCGCTGACGGAATAATAACTAGCAATATCGTTATCGTATAAAACCTGGTAGTAAACTGTTGGACTGCCAAGCAGAGGGCTCGAGTTCGATCCAAAGACACGTCTGACTTTTCAAAGTTATCGTTAATCTTGATTTTATCAATAAGTTTCTATTTCTAGGGCACAGTACCTTTTTTCAGGAAAATGAAATGGTACCCCTGACAAACTGCATGCAAAATTTCATGATGACCGGTCGAGTAGTTAAGGCGTGAAGGCGTAACAAACAAATAAACAAACAAACTCACTTTTTTTTTATGGATTAGGGGGCAAACGAGCAGACGGATCGCCTGATGGTAAGCGATTACCGCCACCCATGGACACCTGCAACACCGGAGGAGTTACAAGTGCGTTGCCGGCCTTTTAAAAAAGAGTACGCTCTTTTCTTGAAGTGTTGAAGGTCGCTTTGGTCCGGAAATACCGCAGGCGACAGCTCATTCCACAGTTTTATTGTGCGAGGCAGTAAATTCCTGGACAAACGCACAGTTGTGGACTGCCAACTATCTGATGGGAATGAAAATGCTGTCGCGTAGGACGATGGCGAAAAGAGGCGGCAGGGATCAGTCCAAACAATTCCTTGGAGCACTCCCCACATTCTCATTTATAATGTTAGGTAGGATTAAATAGTTAATTATCGCTCCCTTTAGCGGTAAAAGAAAACATCGTGAGAAAACCTGCATGTCTCAAGATGTTCTCGAAGATATGTGAAGTCTGCCAGCCCGTACTGGGCCATGGTAGTCTGTGGCCTAATTCTTCTCATACTAGGAAGAGGCCCGTTCTCAGCAGTGGCACAGTTTAATACAGGGTTATAATATTGTTAAAATACGAACGATGTTTTTTTTCGACGCATCTTGATAGTTAAGTGCTCATAGCCAGTTGCACTCACTGATCGGTAAACGATTAGCGAGGGCAACTGGCTGTGAGCAAAGTGTCATTGTTAATACTCAAGTGCAATACGAAGTTTGAAAATTTGCAATTATTGTTTCGTTATATCAAATATAACAAAAAATGGTTATATGTTCTAGAAGTCTCTCCCGTCTAGAAGATGATTCCTGAATTCTCTCAAAATAGATTAAATATTTTGTAAGTATTCAAGGTTGTCTCGCTTTCGAGGCATATTTTGTCCTTATTTCCATAGTATAGATAAGCATCTTAACATACCTACATATATTATTTAAACGTGTTGTAATTTACTTAGTAAGATTAAGTCAATTGTTATGATTTGTGTATTTATTTTTAATTAGAGCTCTGTAGCGTCATCTTGTGCTGATCTATATCTCATAACCATGATGTGTACACATAGTTAGAACCATAGTTTAAACCAAAACTGTTAGTTTATAAGTTTTATACTGTATGCACTATGTTTTGTTTTGTGGGCCTTAATAAATAAATAAATAAATTTTTAAGCGAGTGACTTTGTACGTAACCCATTCACTAACTACCTCGTTACACCCTGTAGTATCCTGGGTTGCGAAAGACATTACAAACATTCAAACAACGGACACAAAAGACACTCAGACTCGGGACAACAATTTGGAGATTACTCAAATTTTTGCTCGGTGTGGGGATCGAACTTACAACACTCGGTGCAATGGCGGTGACGACTCAAACCAATATGCCATCCACGCAATCACTTTAAGATTCCCTAGGCTAAAATGGCAAAAAATAAACATTATAAATTAGTCCTGTTCATCCTCTCTCTCAGTACTCGCCTTTATTCCCTAGGGATGGGGTTAATAACATATTAACCCCTAATGGATAGTGTTTTTTTCGTAAAATGGGCGAGTGCTTGGATAGGTTGGGAGCCACAGGACTTCAGTGGTTTGACTGCATGGATAGTGAAGTGGTTAAGAAGTCACCTAGCCATTGATTCTGCGCTAAGTGTTGTTGGATCGATTCCGTGTGGGGGGAGAAGAATGTGGTTGAATATTTGTAAAGTCCTTCACGACGCAGAATTCATTCTTAGTGCAGGAGTTGTCTTATATGTGTTTACCAATATTTTAAAGGGGAAAGATGCGAATTTTTGTATTTTGTTTGTAATGAATAAACCTAAACTAAAAATAAATGTGTAATAATTTTGCGTCGTGACATTGTTTACGTGGATCACGCTTTGCACCATATATCCGGTTCCTATGATTAAGATTCGAGTTACATTAAAATGCATTTATTAGTTTTTACTTCATGTTATATATGTATTAGACACATAGACATATACTAAATCTGAAAAACATTACTTCAGATTCAAAACACTTTATTCCAATTATAATAATAATAATATCAGCCCTGTATTAAACTGTCCCACTGCTGGGCACGGGCCTCTTCTCACTATGAGAAGGGTTAGGCCATAGTCCACCACGCTGGCCTAGTGCGGGTTGGCCGACTTCACATATCTTCGAAAACATTATGGAGAAATCTCAGATATGCAGGTTTCCTCACGATGTTTTCCTTTACCGTTAAAGCAAGCGATAATCAACTATTTAATACGCATATAACTTCGAAAAGTCAGAGATGCGCGCCTTGGGTCCGAACTCGAGACCTCTGCGTGGCAGTCCAACGGTTTCCCACTAGGCTATCGCTGCTATATTATACCAATTAGTCTTTAAATATATTTCCAAAGTACAATTACAGTTTTGTTACAGTTTTATATTCGTTAGTACATCCTAATCCTAATCCTAACTAATATTATAAAAGCGAAAATGAGTTTGTTTGTTTGTTACCTTTTCACGCCTAAACCACTGAACCGATCATCCTGAAATATTGCATATACGTTGTCAGGTGTACAGAAACGGACATAGGCTACCATTCATCCCAAAAAAATTACTGTTTCCGAGGAAAACAATAATAACGTTCTTATGATAATAAATGGCGCCACGTGTTTTCCGAATCATCATTGAATTATATTATTAATACAAGCATAGTAGGTATAACTCGAATTGATTGTCAAATTCTAAATTAACGCGATCGAAGCCGCGGGCAAAAGCTAGTTATATTATAAATATCAAACGACAAATAAACTATAACACAGCATATTATTCTCATACTTCCAACATCCCACAAACAAGCTGTAAAGCAGACTTGAAAGTTTTAAACTAAACTTCGCGACAAGCAATACCCGCCATAACACTCCATCTTTCTAAAAAGGTTTTATATAACATAAAACTATTTCCAAAATGTTTTATACGCGTTCACGAGTCGTGGCACTCGAGGAAGATTGCAATTTGCCTTAACATTAAAATGAGGCGAGAGAATTTGTGAATATTGGATAGGAATTTATATTACGTTACAGTGTCTAGAGAGAATACGGAAGGATTAGATCATACCTCCTTATGGAATTTCTTTAGAGAATAGGCGTTTTTAATAGAAAATAAGTGCCTCGTTGGTGTTGAGAAATAAGTGTGTACGTTTACTGTTGTGAGGTTATGCGTTCGGTTTTTGTGTCAGGTGAAGTGTTTAAGAGGCTTTTTTGTTCGCAGGAAATTCTGGGACAGAGTATGCGGTTTTGTTGGCTTGAGAAGCCGGGGGCACATACCTCTTTTTTATGCGACAAAGGTGGCAGAGTAATGTGCAAACAGTAACCGTTTACGTCAAGTGGTTACCAGAATCGTTTGCCTTGGTGAAAATTCACATGATATAAATTGAGGGCACATGGGTGGCGCAACGGTCAAGTCGTCGCTTTACTGTTGCCATCGCACAGAATATTGTAGGTTCTTATCCCACACGGCACAATTATTTTTGTTGAACAATAATGATTGTTCTGAGTTAGGGTGTACTTTGTGTCAGGTATGTAAAGTCCTTCGCAACACACTATGAGAAACTGAGCATGAGACCTGTAAGAAAAGAGTATGTTTACCGACGATCCTAGTGCCATCTATCGGGATTTTTTGTCTTTGCGCTGCTACTAAGAATTTCGTAATACAAACATTGTATAACACTTGCCTAACTCGGAAAACATTATCATCAAATTCAGTTTAGCTCTGCAATTCTGTCAATTATCATTATCAAACTCGCTTTTGAATCAGTTGTAAACACTATAGCATTAACGATGATTAACGATAGTTACTAGGCAACTAACAAAGTGACAATAGAGTTCCAGAAAATATGTGTTACAGAATACCATGGAGAGATGTGGAACATAGTTTCGTCGATATAAATAGCATCAGGCTTGAATGTCTAATGCCATCTTTCTATCTTCTTTCTTCCATCTCAAATACCCATTAAAAAAACTTCAAAGTCCAATTTCTTGAAAACGGTTAAGTTTGGGGTACTGTGTCTCATAGTCAAATCAGTCAGAAATGATGGAAACTACAACTTCTAAAAGGATCTAGGTCGACTTAACCCCGTATATCTTCGATTTTCTAGCAGTATTCGCTAACGAGATAACTCTAATATCTTACAATGTTCCCGCATTGTGGTAGACTTGTGAGAGTTACGCCTTCGACAAATTTCTAACGAGAATTGGTGGTCTTGCATTTTGTCCGCGTCAATTTCTTACAGTAGCTTACAGCGTGGCTTGTGGTAAGTGGTATCTATGAACGATTTTAGCTTCAGGCGTATGCTGCAAGTTGTCTATCTTTCAAATAAATACATGTTTCTTTTACGCTTGAATTGCTGCTATTTGTATTTTTAGCAGGTTTTAGGAAAGCCGTCAAAATTCCGCATATACTGTAAAAATTTCCATCGAACATCGACATCCATCATTTTATAAATGCGAATATAAGTTTGTTTATTATGCTTTCACGCCTTAACTACTCAACCGATCCTTATGAAATTTCGCATATACGTTGTCAGTGGTACAGAAAATGACATAGACTACTTTTATCCAGGTACTGTTCCCGAGCAAGCAATGCCGAGGGCAAAATCTAGGTAGTCATAAGGTAGAGCAATCGGTTTATAAGATCGAAAGAAGCCAAGATCGAACAGACAGGCTAACGACGTCAGCGAAGCGACATTTCTCACAGCGTTGATAAAACACAAAGTGGAATCGCCTAAATCCTGGGTTTTACTAGGCATAACGCTGCATTATTCGTTTTTTAAAAGCATATAGGGTGACGATACTCGTTATTCATCCATATTGTATTTAATTTATTTTAGTCCCTCCAGTTCAATTAATGTGATTGGGCTATCGAATCCATGACCTGTTGATCGCAAGAAGATCACATGAACATGTCCATCAGTCAGCCTTAGTCCAACGCATAAGGCATCACTTGCGATCTCCACACGGACGAAGCAGCGGGCAGTATCTAGTTAGAAATAATATCTGACGCATTCTAAATATTCTTAGCTCTATACAAGCTATGATAATTTTTTGGTATAGGCACATCGACGTGTCAAAATTTCATAGGCTATGTACGCGCACTGCCTTCGCATAATGTGCAGACTAGACAATATGATAGTTCAACACCGCTGCATATAAGTATGGGTTTAAGATATTCATTGGACTTGTTCAGTATAAAATAGAATTCCTGTTGGAGTAACATCGATATTTCGAGCATGTCATACAAAATCTATATTTCGTCAGATATGTTTTTAGGTTGCAGGTAATAGGGGGTTAGCCTATTATCTTATGCTGAACACCTTTCCGACTCTGTGTATTTACAAATAATTTTCTAGCCGCGATAGCCTAATGGTAGACCATTGAACTACCACCCAGAGGTCTCGAGTTCGATTCCAAGGCGCGCTTCTTTGAATTTCTTCTTTTCGAATATATACGCGTATTAAATGGTTATTTATCGCTCGCTTTAACGGTGAAGGAAAAATCGTGAAGAAATCTGCATATCTGAGAGCTCTCCATAAAGTTCTCGAAGGTATATGAAGTCTGCCAACCCGCACCGGGCCAGCGTGGTGAACTATGGCCTAATCCTTTTCACTCTGAAGCCTGCTGGGAACCAGTAAGGGGACAGTTTAATACAGGGCTGATATTATTATTAGAATCTCAAAATCTTACTCTTTTCGCTCAAACTTAAACAGTTTGGTTTAGGAAGTACATTTGACATTATATACTACATTACTATGTACCTATATTAAAATTTATTTTTCACATTTTTATCTATTCTTGGCCAAAGGCTTTCCTTACACATCTTTATGTTTCTATAACTGTTCTGCCAGCCCTTAAGAAAACTGTCAAGCTCATAACGATCATAATGAATGTAAATAAAGTAAGGGAAATATGCCAGGATCGTAGCAGGAACTCATACCTACCTCTACATCCACATAGACCCAGGCTGGCCTTTGCTAGAATATCATGGCAAATTGGAACAGAATTGTCTCTTTCGCGTCTATGACTGGTTAAAGCAGTCATAGACGCGAAAGAGACAATTCTGTCCTAGGATTAAATCCTGTGTCGTCAAGGACTTATCCTCGGTAAATCCGAGGATAAGTCCTCCCAATCCTTTAAAAGTACATCCAAATACGGAAGAACTATTTCAGGATATCACAAATCTCTGTTCGGCTTAGAGATCGATCCCATGATACCTATTCGACACACTAGCAGTGGCAAGGAGACCACTTAAACCGTTATGCCATCTTTGCAGTTAAATGGTTCCGGAGCTCCAGCACATATCCCTTTATTTACACATACATATAGACGATCTGTATAGAGAAACGGACGGCTGTGGCTGTGACAAAATGTTGGTCGGACAATATCGGATGCTGAATAACATACATGAAGATAACAAGTGAGAAACGGCAATGAATTGCCGTAAATCATAAAGTTCGAAAAAATTGTATCATTGTAACCTTGAGGTCAGAGGTCAAAGTTTATAGTCATTTCGGGGTATATCGACTATGCTGAGTCGAATGGCGTTGACCGCGAGTCTCTAGCTCTTACGGTTTTTGAGTTGTAAGTTGTATAACAGACGGACGGAAGGACAAAGCTGTTGTATAAGAGTTTTCTCGAACTCTAAAAATGAACCTAACCTTCGGCAAGTTGATATCACATAATGGAGCAAAGAACGCCGTATCCCAACATGGTGATTTGCTTTAGATCTATATGTACATTCTTATACATACCCATCTGTAGCTGAGAGGTAAAGAATAATAAGATAACATGTTTAATTCGTATTTTACGGTTTTGATGTCTTAAATGTGCGATTTAGAAAGTAATAAACAATAATAAGTTCTTTAAAAAGAAGATTTATTCTCGACTATAGATATGAATATGTTTAATAATGTTACAACCGATGCAAGTTACTGTTGTGACACGGCGCTTGGTAATGTCGAAAACTTGATGGCTATCGAAACCTCAGCGAAAAAATTCCGTTTCCGTTCTCATTCGAAACATGATCATAATTGTACGAAGCGTACAAAACAAAATATCAAAACGGTTACGTTCTCCCTGAGGCGGCCATGTTGACCGTTATTCTTTTTAATTTCGCCCGCTCGAGTTTATGTAGGCTGATAACACAGCGCTATCTATCGGTAGCATTGGTACAATATCGTTTTATGTTTATTTTCGAATTGGCAACACTGCTAACTGCCGGTAATGGTTAGTTATTGGTGGTTATTATTGCTTTATTGGTTCGGTAGATTGTCGTTAAAACGTGATTGTCTGTTTTTAATTTTATTTGTGGATTGTGATGTTCTAATACATTGATATTTTAAATATCTTACTTTCATAGCAATGGCCGTCGAAAATCTGTTTCCTAGAATATTTTGTTATTTACAAATGCACTTGTGTTGACAATTTGATCTCATAAGTAGCGCAATAGATATGGCAATTATTAAGTGAAATATTTAGTGTTTTGGCTTTTGATGACTTTTTACCAGTAGAATGCTTTATTATCACTCGTTATATAACATCATATTATTTGTACCGGCCGGTACGGAAGCGGCCATAACCATGGGTCAAACCGTGGTGGACAGCTAATACATTATACTAGCTTTTGCCCGCGGCTTCGCTCGCGTTAATTTAAAATTTGACAATCAATTCGGGTTGTACTTTGCTTGTAATAATATAATTCAATCGTGATTCGAAAGACACGTGGCGGCATCTATTATTATAGGAACGTTATTGTTGTTTTCCTCGGGAACAGTAATTTTTTCGGGATGAAAGGTAGCCTATGTCCGTTTCAGTACACCTGACAACGTATATGCAAAATTTCAGGATGATCGGTTCAGTGGTTTAGGCGTCAAAAGGTAACAAACAAACTCATTTTCGCTTTTATAATATTAGTTAGGATAAATAGACAAAGACAAAACAGTACAAAACCATTTCCTCCTCTGTTTGTTAAGCAATTATCTTTTCTTTTTTTTTGTTGAGCAGCAACGACGAACATTCGCGGTAACAAAAAAAATTGGCATTTGTATTTTGCACATTAATATTTGTAGGTTGTGAACAACCTACAAATATTAATAAAGAAGAGAAAACTTTGTACCCCTTTTTAACCTATTGAGTCATCGCGGGCTAGACAATAAAGTTTTCAATTAAGTATGGTATTCCAACAATTCATAGGTTAAGCATATTAAGGGCCCGGAGGAGTGTGAGATCTGGCTTAGTTAAATATAGATGGAGTGCAGAAAGCCCAAATTTATAAAATCTAGATTTTGCTTGCGGCCACGCTCGCGTTAATCTAAATTTTGTCAATAAATTTGTATTCCTCGTGTACAGTCCTTTTTCTGGATAAAAATTCCATGTCTTTTTCTATAACTTTGACAACATATTGTATATATTTCATGATGATTGGTCGAGTAGTTAAGCCGTGAAAGCGTAACAAACAAAAAAATTCACATTCGATAATTAATTTAATATTACTAAATTAGGATTCGGATTAGTTAGGCAGTAAGAATATATAAAATTTTCTTTTTAATTTTATGAATAGTGGTCGAATTTTGGCTTTTAGGCGTCTAGTAAAAGATGAATCATAATTATTTTGATGGCGGCCATACGTCACGATCGTGTTATTTCTGACAGAAACACAAACTGTCAGTGAGTGTTGAGGCCGACGCTCATAGTAGTACACAGTAAAATGTCAATCATCCTGTCACAATGTTGGCTCACAATCATCACATACTGTTTCATATTCAAACGTGAAATATTATCCATTTTGTGGGTGTTATGATTTATTTGCCTTTGGGCTCGTTGGTTTTATGGCATAAGTGTGATCCTTACGTGCCATGTTTATATATTAATACAATATTAAATTTCGTTACATAGTGTTTTGTCTCATATGTATTACACGTACGGTGTACAAAGGGATGCCGCCTTCGTTTTTAACAAATAGAGTATGTTTACTCTCTGAGGTAAAAGAATAAAGTACAAGCTCCGAAAATAAAGTATTATTTATTTAACATGTTTTTTTGTTAATGGCGGCCTCGATGGCGTAGGGGTTAGTGTAACCGACTACCACGACTGAGGTCGCGGGTTCGATTCCCGCACAAGTCAAACATTTGTGTGCATGAACATGGATGTTTGTCTTGGTCTGGGTGTTTCTATATATAATATGTATGTATTTACAAAAAAAAGTATAAGTATGTATGTTTATCCATTGTTTAGTACCCATAGTACAAGCTCTGGTTAGTTTGGGCTAGATGGTGTTGTGTGTATGTGGTAGAATATTATATTGTTATCATATTATTGTTGATGCTAGTAACATCTAACATATATTTTATTATGAAGGAATGTCTTAGCTGGGTTTTTAAAATATATGTCTTTATTGAGATAGATAAACAATTGATTTTTTCAATTTAGGGTATCTATAGCTTTGCTTTAAGTAAACAATTAAATAAAACCTGTAAATGTTGACATAGGTAAAATAAAGTATTTTCACATACTTTATTTTCTAATCCTAACTATAATACTATGAAAGCGAAAATGAGTTTGTTTGTTTGTTTGTTACCTTTGCACGCCTAAACCATTGAACCGATCATTCTGAAATTTTGCATATACGTTGTCAGGTGTACAGAAAGGGACATAGGCTACTTTTCATCCCGAAAAAAATTATTGTTCCCGAGGAAAACAACAATAACTTTCTTATGATAATAGATGGCGCCACGTGTCTTCCGGATCATGATTGAATTATATTATTACAAGCAGAGTACAACCCAAATTGATTGCAAAAGCTAGTAAAGTATAAAGTAAGTTTACCCGAAATAACGTATAATAATTTATTACAAAGAACGGTTGGCAACCCTATGTTGTACATAACATTAGCTGGTTATAGAAGTTAAGTTAGGTGTTTATATTTTATATAACTATTATAACTTACCTAACCTTGGGACTATACTGGACCAGAGTAGCAGAGGACAGAGCCCAGTGGAGAGAGCTAGAGGGGACCTATGCCAGAAGGCACGCCGAGTTACGTCACATACTTTAATGGATGAACTCGAAAACATGTATTGCCATACCCGTAGCGATTCGGAATAAAAGGGCTTTATTATTATTATTTGTTTCTCTTTCACGGGTATATTCCTAATACGTTAGGAAAATACCCGGCCCTTTGGGAGGCTTACACGGAGACATGGGTCCAACGTGTGTGAGTTTTAATCATAGGTGGGATGGAATACCTACAGCGGCACTAGCCGGGCTATGGGTATGGGTGTTTGATGGACTGGTATATTGGTAATAATGGATGATAAAACGGCGTCTGCCCTGAATACTCTAATAGCATCAATCGAATGGACAGAATTTATTAATATTATTATAACTTAAACTAATTTTAATTTACCTAAAAAATATTACAATACTATAGCATTTTACTGTTAGGAATTCCTTAGTTTATCGTGATAGACTTTACAAATATTGAGTCAACAAAGTACTTATTGGAACAGCATTTTTCGAACCCATCACAAAGTTGTGGATTCGACACACTGGCAGTGGCGAAGGACTTAAACCACTGAACCATCCATTCAAAACAATGATTTCTTTTAATTGTTAACCAGGCAAATAAAAGTCGCGCATTCGTATACGTATTCATCATCATCATCATCATCAGGCTATAATAGTCCACTGGTGGACATAGCCCTCCCCCAAAGAGCGCCATAGCGCCCTGTCTTCAGCTTGCCGCATCCAGCATCTGCCTGCAGTCTTTCGCAGATCGTCATCCCACCTGGTCGGAGGGCGTCCTACAGTACGTTTGCCGAGTCGCGGTCTCCACTCAAGAACACGCTTACCCCAGCGGTTGTCTGTTCTTCGCGTTGTCTGTTCTTATTATATATAATAATATCCCTTAACACGTAAGTATATATAACATTGGTAATGATTGTATGGGTTACGCAAGATTTTAGGAGGCCAGTTCACCAATATGCCATGCTAATCGTAGCGGGTTCGTTCCATGTAGAAAACAATTTTTTTTATGATTCGTACGCTGTGTCCGTAGCTGCATTGGTTGTATTTCGCCATCGATACAGGCATTTAGGCACTAGGCTTAAAGACCGTTACACTGTTATGGAGTGATTAGTAAATCTTTTCGTTTCGTGTGGTTAGTCGCTAACCTCTTGTCAAGAGTTGTTCAAGCCCGTAGGCCTCTGACATGGCTTAACGACTGCTGTCAATTTGACAACTACCGGGACCGACTTTTTACATGCCCTCCGAAGCACGGAGACGCTCAAATGAAATACCACTAATCGGTCACCCATCTATAGATTGACCGCACCCAACGTTGCTTAACCTCACTAATCGTTTACCGATCAGTGAGTGCAACTGGCTATGTGCGCCTCACTAGTAAATTCATACCCTTTTTCCTTCAGCCGTAATCGCGTTGCAGAGGTTAAAGATTAAGATCTTTGAGCTGCCAGTCCAGTAACATATATTATTCCCATTTATAATTCCAGTAGATTTTAGATTAATTATAAACTTTCAGTATTTCTAAAACGACGCCAATATGTATGCTGTCGGATCTAGTACTATTAGAAAAAAGAACTCCTCTAAATTCAATGTTCATATAAATCAAATTACGGAGTCGTACGGCGCGCTGCACACGGTCGACACGTGATTAGGCGCGCTGCACACGCGCGACTGGCGCTGGTAAGCTCGGCGCTACGTAATATACAGTAATATAATAAAGCTCGACTTGTTGTATTAGATTTACTACTTGACTATTATGTACAGAGTACTGCTGAGATTCAGAGGTAATATTTGGCTAGTTAATACATTGAAATTACTTTTAATTTCATTGTTGTTTACTTACTTTTCCAGTGTAACTTAATATGAAATTCGACTCAATTGTAATTGCGTTTCGGATTTGCGTGCTTCTGTCAAAATTATTATTTAAGTTGGTTCGCTTCCTATGAGTTATATTACGTGGGACTTAAAAGTATGGCTGCCGAAATGTAGGTGTAACACGACTCTGGCTTTCAAGTATGTAAAGGCGTTACGTTATTTAAGCTGGCGTTAAAATAAACATTCTACGGAGGTCAATTGCACAAACATTATCCATGTGTTGTGGTAGATCTAACGGATATTCAAATAACATACATAAAGTACACTTAGGCCTAGGCCGCACTACGGATTTTCCCGCAAGCGGTAAACCGCTAAACCGCGAAACCGCCCGAAACGCACACAAAATCAGTTGCGGGAAAAAACTGCCGGTGCGGCCGCTTGCATTAGTTCCCTTGACTCACAAAATTACGCGGTTAAAACCCGCAGCGGTTTCGCCGTAGTGCGACCTAGGCCTTACACTTATAACAATTATATTATGACCATTCCTCGTGGGGTTAAATTCACCATACTCGGCGTGGTATAGTGATGATGTGACCGGTGAGTGACGTCATTATAGAGCATTACTAAATCTACCGTGTTCAGTACTTGCAACTGAAACAAGCATAATCATAACACTATAAGCCCTTTTTATAAACTGTTTCCATTGCTTCCTCTCAGTATGAGAAGGGTCATGCCATAATCCACTACGATGCGCGATGACCCAGTGCGAATTGGCAGACTTCAATTACCTTTGAGAACATTATGAAGAATTCTCAGACCAGTAAAGCAAGCGAAAATTAACTAATTAATACACACATAACTTTAAAACCTAGAGCTGTATGTGATGTGGTCGAACTTGGGATCTCTATAGCAGCCCAACGGCCTTTCACTACGCTGGCTACAGCTAGTACTAAGAAAAACAAAATTAAAAAAATACAGATATATCTACAACAACCTACTCTATGTCAAGCGTACCGCTGCAATAGCATTACACTGCACTAGTTACGTAACACAGCTAATCACTTACACACATAAATTATCAATACTGCGCCTGTGTGGGTGCCGTAGCGCTCTACGCCGTAGCAGTGCTACGCTCGTAGACAGGACCCGTCTACGAGGTTCGTTTGAGATATTTCCTTTTTTGTAAAGCGGGACTTATATTGGAGAGGAAGTTTTGTTTTTTGAAGTAGGTCAATATGTTAGAGTTGTTTTTAAATAGCTTAAGTGTCTTAGTGACACAGTGGTAGTGAATGCGAAAGCTGTGCATGTGGTCTCGGGTTTAATCCTTGGGTAAGGTAGTGTTTAGGTTTTGCTGTCAAGAAATCCTAAGCAACAACACGGAGTCTAAAGCTGTGCCCTGTAATAATAAGTAAATAAGTAATAATGGCAATAAGTCTGCCTCTATTTCGTAAGATCTAAAGCCATAGAATTACACCTATATTTGTTCGGAGTGGTAGGTAATCAGGTATTATACTCACTTTTCATCACTTATGGTTTTAAGTCATATGTCATAGAGGGAAAGCCTATTGCTGACTACCTTACAACAATTTGCTTGGACCAGAAATCAAACCCGTGGTATGCACAGCAGTCGCATTCAGTAGTCAGTACAGCTGCGCCACCTAGCCAGTCAAAGAAAAAGGGCTACGGAATAAGGAAGAAAAAAAGATACCACCCTGATATCTGTATTACTTAAATACGACTTTTTATGATTGAGATAATAGTTTTTTTAAATAGGATAAGTCTTATGTACTATTCTGGTACTTCCAAGAGCTCTACTAACACCTTATGTTTCAGGATTATCTATTCTTTACGGGTCATTGTAACAATCCTTCCTAACAATCCTTACTTCCTTACTTATATATATACTAGCGGACCCGACAGACGTTGTCCTGTACACACGTCTTTAATTTCATACCTTTTTTAATGAGCTGAAACAATCTGGACCGCTTTGATGAAAATTATTATTGAAAAGTTATTACTTTGTTAAATAAATAACAGCATCGTAAATGAAAACTTTAACTCATTTTAATGAAAGGTGAAAAAGCTTGCACTCAAAACATTTTATAACATATATATTTATTTACTTTTAATTTACAAAAACTTAATTTAGCGTAATGCCATTGGATGTACAATATTTTTAGTTAGTCCATGAGGAGTATAAACAAACAAACTCGATGGTTTTCCAACTCTGGAACACGCAACGTACAATTGGCCGTGAGAAAAACACGGATTTTCTAAATCTAAGCCACAAAATGTCATCGTTTGACCTTGTGACTTATTAATAGTCATAGCATATGCCAAACGGATCGGAAATTGTAAGCGTTTAAATGGTATAGGTGAATCTGAAGGAATCATTGGGATCCGCGGTAAAAGTACAATTTCACCTTGGAATTTTCCAGATAAAATATTCGCTTCAATAATGTTGCCCATGATTTTTTTTATAACTAATCGCGTGCCATTACACAATCTCGGGGCATTTAAATTACGAAGCAAAATTATAGGTGAGCCAATCTTCAGTCGCAAATTATGTGGTAGCATTCCAGGTAAATCTAAAGAATTCAAAAATTCTACTGGATAGTTGACCACTTCGTCAGGATCAACAACGGTGTCAATTGATTTAAATGTAATTTCATTACCAGGCAATGACTGTTGTATTTTAAAATTGATGGCGTCTACATCTAAATTTTTTGCAGCTAAAATAGCTCGCTCTCGTAGCCATTCATGATTAGTATAGTTATATCTTAAATCTGGAAAGATACTATTTATTAATTCATCTTTGGTAGCCACCATGTTGCAAAAGTTCTCTGGAAATTTAATAAATTGGGTATCTTCATACAGTTGAATTTTACCGTTGCCAATGTCTAACAATTGTTCAGAGAATCCTGACGCTAATGGATCATTTTGTAGTTGAACGCGCATATTGATAGTAAGGCTCAATTTACTGACACTCCGCCATAGATAAGATTCCTTCAAACATGCGTTTACTTCGTCTGCATATGTCGCACGTGGAATTACTGGCAATGTTTGCCTGAAATCACCAGACAGTAGCAGTAGAGCACCACCGAAAAGCCTAGTATTATCTTTGATATCCTTCAGGGACCTGTCGAGAGCTTCAAGCGAATGCTTGTGGGCCATTGTACATTCATCCCAAATAATAATTTTGCATTTTCTCAAAACTTCAGCCATGCCGGAATGCTTCTTTATGTTACACATTGCTTCGGGATTTGTATGAACATTCAAAGGTAACTTAAGTGCTGAATGCGCAGTCCGTCCACCATCAAGTAACGTCGCTGCAATGCCTGATGAAGCAATGGCCAATGCAATATGATTTTGTGATCGAATGCGCGCAAGTATCAGTGAGATGAGAAAGGTTTTACCAGTGCCACCTGGTGCATCCAAAACAAAAGAATCCACCTTGTTGTGCTGCAATTGATACGTTAATTTGATCATATACATTTCGTTGTTCAGCTGTAAGCAATTGTTCATTATTAGCAACAAAAGTAGCCAACGAAGTCTTATCAAACTGGTGTTCACGTTGAACATCACTGTTGATGATATCTACTGCTGGGCGGTTCGGCGCCGGCATGCCAAAATGGATGAGTGGCATGTTTGAAATAAGAATACAAATATCCTCAATCATAATTAAAGCCTCATTGTATATTTCTGCGGAGAATTGAATATCAGGATTTTGATTAGTAATTCTAATCCGATGCAAAATATCTTCACTCATTGAGTCTTTATATTTGTTCCAGAGAGCAGATGCTTCAGACGGAAAACACGTTGTTAATATTATTGAAAATAATTGACGAATTTGTTGTGGAGAAGAGCTCAGTGCTGCATCTGCAAGTGTGAGATCCCAATGGTTATCATCCTCCAATAAATGTAACTCACGACACGCATCGAAGAAAGTGTCGTATAAAATACCATTGACTTTTCGTAAATATTGGAAGGATGTCGGTCCAAGAACATTAACCAATAACAAACGAAAAAAAAACATTCGCGTTGCTTAGGATGAACTGTATATAGTCGACCTAAAGTATTTGTCATAAATATGTCGGCGAATCCTGGGACTGGAATCCCTCGTTTTCGTGGTTCCCAATTTTTCGATTGCTTATTCCATGTAAAAAATTTAGGAACATCAGTATACATTAATGTTTTTGCGAATTGACCAACAACATCTTGTCGATTACAAAGATTGAAAAATTCAGTAAGAGTTGTTTTTGGAGCCGTTAATGCTTGTTGTAGTGCAGTCTGTTCTGTAAAATAAACACGCTGTCCGTTTTCAAGATGCACAGCCAAATGTATAACTGCAGGATCCCTTTCATGTATAGGAAACGTAAAAATGCGCCAGACAGCTTCATTGCTACTTATGTATCGACCCATTTGATAACGTGTTATTTCGTCATTGTCATTTACATTTTGAACAGCAAATATAGCTTTATCACTGCCCTTGTGAACGTACTTACAAATGTATTTGATAGATTTCACCGAACTGCACAGTTCAACGTTTATGTGCGCTTTATAGGTTTTGCATAGTAATGGCGAATATGGAACCACCCACCGATTATCAATATCTACTCTTACACCGTTTGACAGTCGCAATTCATACGATTGACCGCCATTATCTACGTCTCTGCGCCGGTAAGATGGATAACCGTCAATATTGGTGATAGTATCAGTTTGACATGGTTTTGGAAAACGTTTCGTACATTTTCCATCATTCATGCATGGTGACATCATGTTTAGAGTACCGCATGGACCATGAATCATATTAGTAGTAACAATGTTAAACAGTTCTTGATCAACATTCGGATCTGGAATTTCCGCTGAAATAATTTTGTCAATTTCTTCTGGGCGTACTTTATCCACCAACCAAATCAAAATATGCGCATGAGGTAAACCTCGTTTTTGCCACTCAACAGAGTAAAGCCAACAACGTGTTTCACCAAAAACCGAGTAGTGTGATCAAATTCATCAAAGATTTTAATTTTTGTTTAAAGACACGCGCAGTGATATCGTGGCGATGCATCGATGTTTGACCTGACAACAGCAAGTTTTTGATTTCATCCCAATTTGGATTACATGTAAATGTGATAAAAAGATCTGGTCGACCGTATGCACGTACGTATGTCATAGCGTCTTGAATATATTCTTGCATATGACGCGGACTACCAATATATGATGATGGGAGAATATATGTGGTACCGATGTTGTTAATGACGTTTGTTGCATCTACATTACCGATTACTGCATCACGCAAATGAATATACTCTTCAGCTCGAAGTTTTGCTTGATTGAATTTTATATACCTTAATCTTTCACTTTCAATTTTTACATACATATCGACGATGTACTGATGAAATAGCTGTCTACAGCGGAGAATATTATTATCTTCATTAGCACGAATCATTAATCGATATGCGTAGAAATTCATGGCACTAACTTTCTTGGTCAGTTCTTCACCTGTAAATAAATATAATTATGAGATAAACAAAAATTATTTATTCAAAAAAAAAATTGTAAGATAATCTATAAGTTGTACCTGTAGTTGGATTCCGTTGTTTAATATTTAAATGATATCCGTCTTCTCCTTCCCAAAATATTAACGGATACTGCAAAGCATCGTAAGAACGATGATTGTCTTGAATTATTTGCATCGTATTATCTCTGCGTTGTATGCGAATGTCTCTACGTTCACATGGGTCACCAGCCATAACAACTGCCACTTCATTAATGGTTGGAACATTATATGTGCCTGCGTGCTCTCCATAGGGTACTTTGTCTGCTTTAATAACAATGACATAGTTATCGTTTTGCAGTCTGTTAGAAAGAGTCTTGAACAATTGTACTAATTGGTTATGGTTTTGCAAAAACCTTTCCAAAATGTCCACAATTTCTCGTTCCTCCATCTGTTCTATATGGTTGTAAACGCAGCGTGTATGTGATTGTTGCTCTTCATTCCCCATAAAATAAATTTGTAAAAATTTTGGATCGGCATCAGGCATTGGAAGTAACGAACCAATTTGGTGATATACTTGGCCTTGAATTTTGAATGTGGATTCAAAATTACGGCCATCTTCATTATGAATAATTTTTGTTGCTGCAAATGATGTCATTTGGAAGCATGAATTTAATTTACGAATTTTCCGTAAAAATAATTTCGATTGAGATGTGATTCCAGCTAAAAGCGTTTTTAAAGGTTCTGGTGGTGGTTTTAGCGGTGGCAGTGATATTTTTCCAGATGCGCAACATAAACCAGCTGATTCACCTTTGTACTTGAAAGCATGACAATGTTGACACTCTTTGTCCATACTACCAATCGTGATCAATGCATGTGATGAATAATCTATTTCAGGATCATATTCAAACGCGAGACGATTAAGTGATGCTCGTGCCAATGCTCGATTATCTTGTACTCGCTGTTGGTTACGTTCTCTATGTGCGTTGGTCGCTCGTTGACGTGCCTCTCGTTGTCTTAATGTATTAGCACGAAGACGTTGAGCACGTTGCTCTAAATTTTCATTTGCACGTGTACATGCAGCTCGATCTCTTAAATTTACATTATCCATAGAATGTTCTTCTACTGTTCTATTCAATCGATGATCATGAACTAATTGCGCGTGCTGAGTACGTCGACCAATATTTCTTGCTCTTCCACGAAGACGTGGCATTTTTCTACAAAAATAAAATATTGCAAAATAATATACAATGAATATGAGTTACTTATTGATAATGAATTTTTAATTAATTAACTCAAAAGATTTATTATGACAAATTTTAGATAAAGAACATGTAATCGCATTTTGTGAGTTTTTTTATTTAATATCTCCAAAAATGAATTAATTGTCAATAAAAATAATTAAAAAAATTCAATCCTCTAACTACACAAATAAACTTGAAGGTTATGTTGGTTGTTAATAAACGCACGTGTAAATTAAAAAAGATAATTTATAAAAAATATACTCACTTCGATTCCGCACTAAATTTACAAAATGTATAAGTTATTTATATACACTTCAGAACTCTTCGAAAACTAATTACATTAAATATTTTAATTAGCAACTTCACTTGAATAACACAATTATAACACAAAATAACGAAATACTTTTTCAAATTGATCGTAGCACTATCTGTCGGGACAAACTAAAATTAAAATAGAATAATATTGAATGCGATGATAGCGCCATCCGTCGAATCTGATGTAAAACATTCCAAAATCAAAAACTCCTTACAAATAAAAATTAATTAAAAAAACATCTGAATTCACAAAATTATTTATACACACTTCAAAACTCTTTAAAAAATAATTACATTTAATATTTTAATCAGCACATGAATTGAATAACAACATTTTTTTCAAATTAATCGTAGCACCATCTGTCAGGACAAACTAAAATTGAAATAGAATAATATTGAATGCGATGATAGCGCCGTCCGCCGGATCTAATGTAAAACATTCCAAAATCAACAACTCCTTATAAATAAGAAATTAATTGAAAAAACATTTTCCAGTAGACCAAACTGTAAATCTAAACCATTCTCGAATCTCCACGAACACACACAAAAAATTTCATCAAAATTGGTCCAGTCGTTTAGGAGGAGTTCAGTCACATACACACGCACACAAGAAATATATATATTAAGATTATAATATAATATTATAAATTCAAAAGTAAAGTTGGTACAGATATAGTTTAAAACCTGGGGAAGGACATAGGCTACTTTTTATTGATACAGGTACCACGCGGGTGAAGCCGCGTGCAAAAGCTAGTATAATATAATATTATAAAAGCGAAAATGAATTTGTTTGATTGTTTGTTACCTTTTCACGCCTAAGCCAATGAACCGATCATTCTGAAATTTTGCATATACATTGTCAGGTGTACAGAAACGGACATAGGCTACCTTCCATCCCGAAAAAAAATACTGTTCTCGAGAAAAACAACAATAACTTTCTTATGATAATAGATGACGCCACATGTCTTTCGAATCATGATTGAATTATATTATTACAAGCAGAGTACAACCCGAATTGATTGTTAAATTCTAAATTAACGCGAGCGAAGCCGCGGGCAAAAGCTAGTAATATAATAAATGCAATTATGAGTTTGTTTGTTTGTTACGGTTTCCCGCATTAACTACTCGATCGGTCATCATAAAATTTCGCATACATCAGGGGAACAGAAAAGGATATAGGGTACCTTTCATCCAGAAATATATACTGTTACTAAACTGACCTACATTTACGCTAGCGAAGCCTCGGGCAAAATCTGGTAATATTATAATGCGAATATGAGTTTGTTTGTTAAGCTTTCACTCCTTAATTACTCGACCGATCATCATGAAATTACGTACACATGTTATCAAGGGAAAGGAAAAGAACATAAGGTACATATTATCTTAAAACTGTTTTCCTTTTTTTTTATACAACTAGAGTGGCAAACAAGCATACGGCCCACCTGATGGTAAGTGGTCATCGTAGCCTATAGACGCCTGCAACACCAGAGGCATCACTTGCACGTTGCCGACCTTTTAGGAAAGGAAGTGGGAAGGAGAAGGAGCAGGAAAGAGGTGATTGGGCCTCCGGCACTCTCACTCACCGAACGAAACACAACAGTAGGAATAGGTACTATTTCACGTCGATATTCTGTGAGAGGGTAGTCCTTTCCCGGTTGAGCCAGCCCATTCATGCTCAAATGAGCGAGGCATTTTTATTTTTATTTTATGTTATTGGCGGCAAACGACCAGACGGATCGCCTGATGGTAAGCGATCACCGCCGCTCATGGACACCCGCAACACCAGAGGAGTCACAAGTGTGTTGCCGGTCTTTTAAATTTGCTCCCTCCACCTTTCCCTCAGAAGAGGCAGGAGGGGGTTAGGCCTCCGGTACCCTCACTCACTCGACGAAACACAACGCAAGCGCTATTTCACGCCAGTTATCTGTGAGGCCGTGGTATCACTCCGGCCGAGTCGGCCCATTCGTGCCGAAGCGTGGCTCTCCCACGGCAACTCTAGGGCTCTACTACTATCACTATGTACTGTTACCAACCTAATCTAAACTACATTTATGCGAGCGAAGTTGAGGGCATAATCTAGTCTTCAATATATACCCTTGTTTACCAATATCAATCGAGCCTCATTGCCATCATAAACTATTATATGTGCCGACTATGGTTATATTTTCCTTCGCCATGAGGAAGTGATATTGGGATAAAGAGATACGGATGCTGCATATCTAATATAACAAATGCAAAAGTTTGTATTTATGTCTGTTTGTTAGTCATATAACAATGTATATAACAACAAAGTGACGGTTGACTTATAGTTGGTGATGAAATAGAGGCAAATTGGAGGTTAAGCAATGTTGGGTTGGATATGTGTAGATGGGTGGTCATGGTTGTAATGGGTGTAAAAATAACACAATACTATTTTTAGTTATCGTTTTGAAGTTTTCAAGAAGAGACATTGCTAAAATTTTAACTTTATTTATAAATATTTATGCCCACGGCTCGCTCGCGTTAATTAATTCAAATTATGTTCTACATTGGTTTCATGATTATCGGTTGAGAAGTTAAGGTGTGAAACAGTAACAAACAAACAAACTCACATTTGCATTTAAAATATTAGTTAGGATTTTAAATATATCTAACTAGTTTCCGCTGTTGGCTTCATCTGCCTGAATGTCACGGGAATACATACTGAGATTAAAGATACCCTATATGTTAATCCAAAACATGATCTATCGGTGCAACAAATTTCATCCAAATCCGATCAGTGGTTTACGCGTAATTAGGCAACAAACATCCAAACATATTCAAACTTTCAAAATAATAAAATACTAACTGTAAACGGCATGCGTTGCAATGCCATGTAAAGAAAACAAGTGTTTGGTTGTATATTCTGTTTATTGAAGTGCTTTTTATCTAATACTAGCTTTTGCCCGCGGCTTCGCTCGCGTTAATTTAGAATTTGACAATCAATTCGGGTTGTACTCTGCTTGTAATAATATAATTTAATCATGATTCGAAAGATACGTGGCGCCATCTATTATCATAAGAACGTTATTGTTGTTTTCCTCGGGATCAGTAATTTTTTGGGGATGAAAGGTAGCCCATGTCCGTTTCTGTACACCTGACAACGTATATGCAAAATTTCAGGATGATCGGTTCAGTGGTTTGGGCGTGAAAAGGTAACAAACAAACAAACTCATTTTCGCTTTTATAATATTAGGATTATAAAGAGGATAGATTTGATTTTTTTGGATGTTTGTTTGTAAGGATTTTATTCAAAAATTTCTTAACCGATTTTAAATATTCTTTTACCATTATAAAGCAATATTATCATCGAGTAACATAGGCTATATTTTATTTTAAAAAAGTACTGATACTAACATAACCTAACCTACTTTTACGCGATCGATGCCGCGGGCAAAAACTATACACAATATTTTTGGTATTTTCGTCTGGTAAGTGAGACGGTTTCCCGAAGCGTGAGCAAGCCATATTCAGATGTCCATGTGAGAAGCATGGATTTTCCAAATATAGTCCTTCTTTAAACATCGCTTTAAATATGTCAAAATAATATATAATAATATTCTATCACATACACACAACACCATCTAGCCCAAACTAAGCAGAGCTTGTACTATGGGTACTAGACAATGGATAAACATACAAATATACTTTTTTTTGTAAATACATACATATTATAGATAGAAACACCCAGACCAAGACAAACATCCATGTTCATGCACACAAATGTTTGACTTGTGCGAGAATCGAATCCGCGAACTCAGGCGTGGCAGTCGATTACACTAACCACTACGCCATCGAGGCCGACAACATGAAGTATTTTTTAAATTTATATAGATATATCTAGGGATTTCGGGCCAGAAACTCTCGCGGGCTTCTTCAGAACACCCTACCAATGTTTCATCACATCTGATCAATGGTTTAAGAACGCATACAAGACAAAAATACAAACTTTTATCTATATATATAAAACTCTTCCGTTACTGAGTGACTGACAGACAACGCACAGCCGAAACTACTGAACGCAAGAGGCTGAAATTTGGCATGTATGTTCCTTGGGTACTGTAGGGGTGCACTAAGAAGGGATTTCCCGAAATTCCCACGGGATAGGGCAGAAATGGATAAATAAAAAAACATGTGCGGGCGTAGCTGCGGGCATCCTCTAGTTGTATATATAGATCGTTAGGAACTAGGATTTTAACATTAGATATTTTTGGTAAGGACCTTCTTAAAATTCCTTACTGCATATCCAATCACGTTTTGCAAGCAAAAGATTTCGTGCCTATAAAAATATTCTCACCAATATTTGAATTCTAAAAATATATTCCGGCTTCTATTCTAGAGATTTAACTGCAGGGATGGCGCAGTGATTTGAGAGGTCGCTTCGCCAATACGCTGAAGGATGGAGGTTCGATCCACGCTTGGGTTAAATATTTATATGATAAAAACCATCTATATAATGAACTTGGCTCATTCTCTGTTCAAAGTGCTTTTATAAAATAACGATGGAAAATGTAAATAAGTAAGTAAATTCTTTATTGCCATTACTTTACAAAACATAGCTTAATTAAGGCGCCCACTTACAATCATCATCATCATCATCATCATCAGGCTATAATATAGTCTACTGCTGGACATAGCCCTCCCCCAAAGAGCGCCATAGCGCCCTGTCTTCAGCTTGCCGCATCCAGCATCTGCCTGCAGTCTTTCGCAGATCGTCATCGTGGGCTGGCCATATCGCGCGAAGAACCGACAACCACTGGGGTAACCGTGTTCTTGAGTGGAGACCGCGACTCGGCAAACGTAGTGTAGGACGCCCTCCGACCACTTACAATAAGAGT
This sequence comes from Catocala sponsa, assembly GCA_963564715.1. Taxonomy (NCBI): domain Eukaryota; kingdom Metazoa; phylum Arthropoda; class Insecta; order Lepidoptera; family Erebidae; genus Catocala; species Catocala sponsa. The sequence goes on from OY751352.1 coordinate 13,813,576, forward strand.
GCTTAATTTAGTTTATGGTTAATAGCCCAGGCTTTCTCATTCTCAATTTAATACATCACCATTCATCATATATAATTAAATTTGTAGGTGTTGCAGGCGTTCATAGGCTATGGTGACCATTTACCATCAGGTATGCTTGTTTGCCACATTAGTTTAAAAAAAAAAGCGCCCCGATGATACGTAAACGTGTACCATGGCCTATAGGCGCTGTGGACCTAAGCCGAATTAAAGCCAAAAGTTACACCGATGACCCACATTATATTTTTTTTTACTTTGTCTTTATAATAGACCCTTACTCCAATACTATAGTTAAAAACTTGTACCCTGGGGTCTTTACAATCATTTCAACATCCGTTATTTCAATGTTTGTAAAGTGCCTCCAGCCCCACATAGAAAACCCAGACTTGAAACTACTATTTGTGAATTACACATCAATCGAATCGATTAATATATGGAGTGGCAGCGGCACACCAGCGGCCAGATACAATATGTATTCAATTATATCTGAAATTCCAACAATTGACAGGTTAAACCCACAACAGTCGGCGTTCGGAAAGTGGCCTTCTAAATGGCCCAAATAACTAATTTTCAACAGGATGATAACATAAAGTTGTTTCACTCTGATCTTCTATGAGTCAGGAGGTACTACTTCAACCGATGGGTAAGGGTAAGCTAGGATACATGTAGTTTGCTTTCAAAGGCACAGATATGTATTTTAGGCAAGATATTACGGTATTTATCAAGTAGAACTGTTTAACAGGTTCCCTGTCCGATGAATCACATATGATACATAACAATAGATTTTCTATTGTGTCTATCACGGGACAGCGACTAGGTTAACACTGATTTAAAAAAATAATAATAAGTAGTTATCTAGCAGAAAACTATTTGTTAGGCAAGTTTATAGGATAATAAATAGTTATTTATATTCAGGAGAAAACTTGTTATCAATTCTGAAAAGTGTGTGTGTATGTATACATGTTTATCATTCAATATCGTATGGTAAATTTCTGCCAAAAAATCGAAGGTAGGAAGTTGGCGGCGTTGCACAACCCTGTACCTCGAAAAGCATGTAAAGCCGTTGGTTCTACATCTGATCTCTCTCGGGTTGTGTCAGATTGCGATCCCATTAGATTATCAGAGTTAGGGAATAAGAAGTGCAATTGTGTTTGTACATGTACTTGTGCACTATAATATCTACTGCGTAGACGAATCTCTGTTGAGCTTGGCCACTGTGACCGACATTCGGTCAGGAGGATATTATTATCAGAATTATCGAGCCGTGCCTACGGTACGGTAACCTAACATTGGCCATTAGATCATTAGATACACCAGTAAGCAGTGTTACAAAAGAAGTTGTTGCGCTGCCAAAGCGACCAAAATCATTGCTTGCTGCAGACTTATAGCACCTCCTTATGGACTTATTAAAACCTTCCTAACGACAGGCACACAGTCATTGGGATCACATTTGGATTATATTGCCACGCAGAAGGATAGAGCTTGATCCAAAGGCTCCAAACCTCTGACATTTCGAAGGTATAATCGTATTCAATAGTGTGTAATCGATTTTCTTTAAAGGAGAAAGTTGTGGGGATACCTGCAAGTCCACAATGTTCTCGAATATGTGTAAAGTCTGCCTACCCTGGAGCGGCGTTATGGACTATAACCAAAATTGTTTCACAGTCAAAAGAAGCCTGTGCGCAGCAATGGGACAATTTATATACATGATAGATATGCTATATCCAACTGCTAGGCAAGGGCATGTCCCTTAAATATCACTCTGTTCTTAACACATTAGCCCATATTGAAGATTTGGCAGAGAGCTATGGAGCGTATCATTCTTGGATTCAAAAGAATGGTTCACGTCCGAAACACTATTTTGTATTCCATGCTTTGGAATACAAAGTAATGTGAACGCATATCTGACGTAATTGTTAAATTCAGACCTTATTTTTTTAATTCCAAGGTCGAGTCTTGTACTAGGAGCAATTTCCGTATTGCGGGGGACTTTACAAACTTTCAAACAACAGATACAATAAACACCTGGGTGTTCCTTGTATGTGACTCAGAACAGCTTTTTGTGCATCACACAATTTTTTGCCCCATCTGAAGATCGACCCCATAACACTCGGCGTAGCGGCAGTGGCGAGCCGACTACTTAAACCATTACGCAATCTGTGAAGTGGATCGAGTCTAGGCTGGAGAAGTTTGTTGCATGCACCAAGAGAGGTGGCCACAAATCGTGACTGGGTGCCTTAGGACGTCGACAGCGATGTGCAAAATCTAGATGGTGGGATGACTTGGAAGACTTTGAAAGGGACTGATAGGGCTAAGAATAACAAGGGATTAATTTTTTTTGGATTCTAAGTTCCAAAAGCCTACTAGTACTATTGCAACCACTAAAGCAGAATGGCAAAGAATTAAGTTTTCTACGAATCCAGATAACTTTCATAAATCTATTAGTAGAATTGCGGCCACCACGTGATTTTTCTATAGGTCTTTTTCTGCACTGGGATTCGTATGTGTCGCGGATATTTTATATACATTAAAACAACGGACACAAAGAACACCTAGGCTCGGTAGAACTATTTGTTGGTCACTCAAATGCCTCGAACACACAACACTGCGCACTGGCAGGTGCGAGGTGACTACCTTATCCACTGCTCAGTCCATGCTGACTGCACAGATGGTGCAGTGGGTTAAGTAGTCCCAATGTTAATTAAATATTCATACATAGTCTTACACCTATATCAATGTGGTAGTAGGCAGATGAGTATTATACACTCACATTTTCATCAGCTATGTTTAGGTTCCACTTAATAGGGGGATGAGCCTATTGCCGTTTACCGGGAATAGGTCCAAACTCCTCATTGCTACTACGAATTCCTTGGCAGAAAATTCCATTAACAGTTTTCCGACGCAGGAATCGAATCCAAGGCCACATGCACAGCAGTCGTATTCACTACTGCTGCACCACCAAGGCAATCAGTAAATTAAGAACTTTTTTAAATAATATCTGGATTTTCTAATAATACAGCTTAACCAAAGATTCAGATATAAACCTGATTTTTATATAACATTTTAATATTGGAGCTATAGCCTAATTGGTAGACTGTTAGATTGCGACACAGAGGTTTTGAGTTCGATCTCAAGTTTTGAGTTCGATCTCTGACTTTTTTAAGCTATATGTGTATTACATTTTTTTTTATGGATTAGGGGGCAAACGATCAGACGGATCGCCTGATGGTAAGCGATCACCGCCACCCATGGACACCTGCAACACCAGAGGAGTCACAAGTGCGTTGCCGGCCTTTTAAAAAGGAGTAAGCTTTTTTCTTGAAGTGTTGAAGGTCGTATTGGTCCGGAAATACCGTAGGCGACAGCTCATTCCACAGTTTTGTTGTGCGAGGTAGAAAATTCCTGGAGAAACGCACAGTTGTGGACTGCCAACCATCTAAATGATGGGAGTGAAAATGCTGTCGCGTGGGACTATGGCGAAAAGAGGCGGCAGGGATCATTTCGAACAATTCCTCGGAACACTCCTCATAGTATAAGCGATAGAAGATGCATAGCGAGGCCACATCTCTACGCAGCACCAAAGGGTCTAGCCGATTTGAAATATCCTGGCAGTCGACGATTCGAGTCGCTCTCCGTTGAATGCGGTCTAGAGGGAGAAGCTGGTACTGGGGTGCCCCTACCCAAAGATGAGAACAGTATTCCATGTGAGGCCGAACCTGCGCCTTATAAAGTAATAGGTGGTGGGCCGGCGTGAAATACTGTCTCGATCTGTTGACCATGCCAATTTTTTTGAAGCTAATTTAGCTTTACCCTCTAAATAGCCGCGGAACTGGACTTCGCTCGATATATCGACACCAAGAATTCCAATATCGGTTGAGGCAGTTATGGGGATGTTCTCAAAACGAGGAGATACGACCAACGGCAGCTTTTTTGCGGTGAACGCGCAGACTTGTGTCTTTGTGGGGTTAAATCGAACTAAATTAAGCCTGCCCCAATCCGAGACTTTCTTCAGAGAGGTCTCAATTTCAGACACAAATTTGTTTCGGCTCTCAATGACGTTTTCCCGAGAGATGTTAGCGCGGCCGGTATAAAGAGCATCGCTCGTGCTGTCGTCCGCATAACAATGAATGCTGCTAATTTGCAACATGTCATTGATATGGAGGAGGAACAGAGTAGGCGATAGCTCACAGCCTTGCGGGACACCAGCATTTACAGACATGGAGTCAGAGCATTCACCGTCGATTACGACCTTAATGCTTTTGTCTGCTAAAAAGCTAGTAACCCATTCACATAATCTCTCGGGAAGCTCATAAGAAAGAAGCTTCGAAAGAAGCGCTTTGTGCCAAACACGATCGAAGGCCTTCGCTATGTCCAAACTGACCGCCAACGCTTCCCCCTTTGTCTCGATCGCCTGAGCCCAACGATGTGTCAGGTATACTAGAAGATCACCAGCTGACCGACACTTACGAAAGCCGTACTGCTGATCACTAAGCAGCTGATGACCCTCCAGATACCGTAAGAGCTGATGGTTGATAATAGATTCCATTATCTTCGAGAAAAGGGGGGTTATGGCTATTGGTCTGTAGTTGGACGGGTTTGAGCGGTCGCCTTTTTTTGGAATCGGGTGGACCAATGCTGTCTTCCAAGGTCTCCGAACTACGCCAGAAGAGTAAGAGAGCCGAAAAAGTCGCGTTAAGACCGGCGCAAACTCTGGAGCACACATCTTCAACACAATGGGGGGGATTCCATCAGGCCCACTTATGGATATCAAGGGACAGAAGTGCTAAGCGCACTGAGCGTTGGTAGAACCTGATATCAGGCATATAACCCTCACACCGCGGTATGGTAGGCGGTTCTTGTCCCCTGTCATCCAAAGTCGAGTTGGACGCAAAGAGTTTGCCCAGAAGATCGGCTTTCTCTTTTGCGTCGTGGGCCAACGAATCACTTCCCATGTGAAGAGGTGGAAAGGATGGCTTGCAGAAATTTCCTTCGATAGCTTTGGCAAGAGACCAGAATGCACGAGTTCCTGAAGGAAGGCGCTCAAGCCTTTCGCCAATTCTACTGATGTGCTTCGACTTCGCCCTTGCAATGTCTCTTTTGAAGGACCTGGAGGCAAAGTTGTACTCCTTTTTTAATGCGCTGGTATTTAAATCACATGCAGCCACCGCATCAGCCCAGGCTTGGTAAGCTTCCTGCTTCCTACGAGAAGCGTTTTTGGAAGATGGACCAAACCAAGGCCAAAATTTGCCACCAATGGGGACCACAGAGGATGGAATGTAAAGCTCCATACCCTGTAGCATCACATCAGCAACAGAATCAGCAACGGCATTGGAATCATCCGGCGAGAAGCATACTTGTCTCCAAGGGTAGGACGCAAAGAAGGACCGCATCCCATCCCAATCTGCTGACTTGTAGTGCCACACACGGCGGCTGCGTGCAGCATGCGATTGCGGCGAGCACGTGAGAGGCACTGTACTCCGTACAAGGCAGTGATCTGAGGAGCCAAGTGGGGTGCCAATAGATACGTGGTTGCCATCCGGATGAGAAGTCAGCAGAAGGTCCAACAGTGAAGGATTTTGGCTCTCCACATCTGGGATTCGCGTGGGCCTAGTAACCAGTTGTGTCAGGCCATATGCCAGGGCGAAGTCGTGAACAGAACTTCCCGCATGATCGGTCTTACTGGAACTGAGCCAGTCAGCGTGGTGGGCGTTAAAATCGCCAAGTAAAACGATCTCCGCGGCCGGGATCCGCTGCTGCACAAAGTCCGAAGCCATCTGGATGTGCTCAATGAGTCGGTCAGTTTCGGTGTCACCGCTATGGGACCTATAGAGGCACGCATAGACGCGGGGATGGTCGTCGCTGTCTACACGGAGCCATAAGATGGAGAGGTCCCTACCTTCAAGATTACCGAGGCGACGAGAGACGAGAGATCGTCTCTGACATACACGCACACTCCGGCTCTAGACAAAAAGGAGTGTTCTAGTCCGTACCCAGGGTAGGTGAGGTAGGAAGTATCTGCTGGAGATGATATCTACGTCTCGGTCAAGAAGAGCAAGGCTGGCTTTGCTGTCTCGAGGTGGTGGTGAACAGCATTAAGGTTGCTATGTAATCCCCTGATGTTGCAAAAGTCCACGGCCAGCGTGGCAGGGGTTGCCATGGTATTTCTGCTCTTGCCCCGGGCATTAAGCGCAGTTTTGCCCCCCCAGAATACGAGGGGCGACCTAGGCGTCCACGCTTAGGTACGTTATTCCCTGAGCGTGGACGCCCAGAGAGGGATTCTCCAACGCTAGCGCAGGTGGTACCCTCCTGGGGTAGTATACGGTTTTTCAACTGCACCATCATTCCTCCGGTACCCTCACTCACTCGACGAAACACAGCGTAAGCGCTATTTCACGTCAGTTTTGTGTGAGGTCGTGGTATCACTCCGGTCGAGCCGGCCCATTCGTGCCGAAGCGTGGCTCTCCCACGTAAAATTGTTGAAATTATACTAAACATCGTGAGATAACCTGCATGTCCTGCAGGTCTGAGAGTTCTACATAATGTTCTCGAAGATGTGTGAAAACCGCCAACCCGCACAAGGCCAGCATGCATTATGGCCTAACCCTTCTTAAACTTATTTTTTTTTTATACAATTAGTGTGGCACACAAGCATACGGCCCACCTGATGGTAAGTGGTCACCGTAGCCTATGAACGCTTGCAACACCAGAGGCATCACTTGTATTACACATATTATTATATACAATTCAAAGAGCAAAATCAAAAGCAAAAAATGGCCAGCCAGCCTAGCTTTTAAATTAGCGAGCATGCATGCGTTGTTTACCTATATTTTACACACTGTAGAAATCTTAGCTAAAATGACGTAGGAATGGCGATTCTAGGATCTCGTATCATGGACTAGAAACCTAAAGACCTGGGATAAGGCCATCGACCTTAACCGTCAATTGGACTCCCCACACGTCTATCACAGTCCTAGGCAAGCTATACTATAAGAAAAATTATTATTATATAACACGGAAAAAAATCATCCTAAAATCACTACCATCGGCCTAAGATGTGTTTTTAACGCACATATTACACACTTACTGTAGATATCATAGATAAAGTGACGTAGTTCTGGTGACCCTGGGATCTTGCCTCATGGACTAGAAACCTAAAGACCTAGGATAAGGCCATCGACTTTAACCGTTAATTGGACTCCCAACACGACTATCACAGTCCTAGGCAAGCTATAATACAAGAAAAATTATCATTATCTAACACGGAAAAAATCAGCCTAAAATCGCTACCATCGGCCCAAGATGTGTTTTTAACGCACACCAACACGCACAAACGCACACATGCAAAAATAATGTGACATTTATAGACGCGTCAGCTGAAAAACACGCGCAGAGAATATTGAACTTTAACTCTTAGAACTAGAAACCAGAATACCCAGCAAAAACTGAGCTAAATTAGGATATTTCAAAAGTCAAATACAACACTTGAACTTTTTACTTTTATTGCAAAAACGACTTTCGTACAAAGGGGTAGGGTGTATAATTTATTTTATGTTGAAAACAGATATGTCATGTCTATGTTCCGAATTTGAAAGAGCTTTCCGAGGAGAGCCGAGCGTTTACCGATCGGGTCCGAGTGGCGCCGAGACACAGCGAGTGCCGCGAATGCATTACGGCGTAGTGGTATAGGGTTGGAACGTTGGAAAACTGCTATTTTTATACCTAACTTTATATAGTATAGAATCACATGTGTATATTACCGAAAAGTATATCATGCACACGTTTTGCCTGTGAGGTTCTACGTAATGCAACATTTTCTTTTACTGGATTATTAGACTCTAGTCCTCAGTCCATCTGACAACAGTTTGAAAGCATAACCTAATAATAATTCCTCCATCCGGTAATCAAACCCGTGGCCTCATTTTATATATTATACATTATTTGCGTGAACGTTTTCGGTATTGTAGATATTTTAAATATTTTCTTTGCGTCTGCCATGGCTCGCTATCTTCTTTATAGAAACTCTAATAAGCGCGTTGTAATCTATTTCATGGAATCAATATTAATGAGGCATTTTTGATTTGATGTGAATATAGTAGTATAGATATGTTGTAAATTACATGAATATTATGTTGTAGGTACAAAATCATCAGTTCAACACGGAAAAACATTACGTTATGAAAAAGCGGAAAAGCTCGGTGTCGTCAGCCCTGTGCGTAGGGCGGGGCGGGGCGGAGCGGGCGCGCGGGCGAGGGGAGGGGGCACTGGTCGTCGCGCCAGTCGGTCGCGGGGCGCCGCGCAGCCCGCACGCGATATGCGCGCCCTATAGCGTATTATGTTCCTCCCCGACCTCCCGCGAGCCTGCATGGTGGACGACGTAGCGACTTATTTGCAAGCGCCCTCCTCGGGACAGGTGGCTACAATTATTAACAACAAACCCATATGTAATTAACAATGATCATATTAACAGATGTTGTGAGCTACTGTTGCTTACCTTACTGCGTCGGCCGCCCGGGTATTTTCGGGACGTACCGATTTCGCCGTCAAATCGATGTGAACGCACGTGATCCTAAGTTTTAGGCTGGATGCGACTCGGCTACAGAGCAAGGTAACATTAAAAAAAGTAAAAAAAAAAGCACGTGGTCGATTCAAATTGAAAATGAAAGAAGATTAAAATTAATCGTCAAGTGTACACGGTTATTAAAGTTTAAAATTAAATGTGTTCGAAATATGTCGTGTAAACATAGCATGCTTTCAAGTATGACAGCTAGCTGTGATATTCATGCGCTAAACACATAAAGATTGAGTGAAATTAAATATAAACCATTCGATTCTGTTAAAGAAGAAATCGCTGCAGAAGAAATGCTATCGTCGAAAGTAAGGCAACTAAACCAGCGGGTAATATAAAACCAATTTATTAAACCAAATCCATCATTAAAAAATAACGTTAAATTCTCGACATTTAACTCAAAATGACCTTCAAATTTCAACAAATTAGAAGCATAGAACAGCCATAAAACACACATCTACTAATGTTGTAAAATCTAAAATTAAGTTTATATTGTGAAACAATATGAGTGACTCAGCGTCGCGATGCGAAAATTTTCAGAATTACGATGACTTTCTTTCCTAATCTTTCTATAAAATATGAGTAAAGAAATTGTAATTGTCACAATACAAAATGGAATTGAACCCTAACATTAATAACCTAATTAACCATAAATTCTTTAATTAATATGTTTAATCACTTAAAGGATTACGTTTGATCCAAACAAATATATCATCTACAGACATGCAAGTAAGTTTAATATCGACAAAAATAAATCCAGATTAGAAATTGAAATGAAAATGATAAAATAATTACAGAAAAACATAAATGACATTTTCCGGAACAAACATCGTACTACGGCTCAATGTTAGAGCCTAAATGAAAAACATTTGAAATAAGAACGATACCAGAACGGCACAGACAAACAATGATAGAAAATAAAAAAGTTAAAAGCTTGGTTAATCGATATGGTGTGGCTAAGATGTGAATAAGTTGACTGCAGGGAAACTACGGCATAGAGTAGCATAACGCCCAACGCTATCTGCAGTTTAAGTTGTTTTGCTAAAACCACCTCTATCTGACTACAAAAACAATTAATTTACAATAAATCAATGGAAAATGGATATTTGAAAACGTAATGGTAGACATCATTACAATTTCATGAGCGTTGTTTAATCTGTATCTATGTTTTAGGTTATGATTTGAATTAGGAAGTCGTGTGTTTTATATAGCAAAGGCATTGCAGTGAGCTTATAAATGTAGCTATTAATATTTTGAATACTGGTCTTTTTAACAACTTAAGACAGAGGTGGATTAAATAAAGAGTATTATTATAGTAAGTTTATTTTTGCTTATTTAGTCAGTTTATATTTCAAAAACGTGTTTCTAGTGCTATTATTATAGGTGTGAAAGCAATGTTTTGGAAGTTAACGAAGATTTTTTCGTCGTCTTGTAGATTTTGGAGTTATTGGCTCTGTGCCCTAATACTTTGGCCTTGATCTTGATGATGAATATATGTTAGGTAAACATTGTTTTTTATGTAATATCGATAAATCATAACGAATTTTAAAATATTTATTAATATTGAGATTGTTTTATGATAATTTAGCATTGTAAGCTGACCTTTCATTAATGAATCGTGTTTAATTGTAGTTACATATTTTAATATTCCATTCTGCAGATTTTAAAGAAACAGCTCTCATATTATTTAAATTTTATCTATTGGGAACGCTGATGTTAGTTAAATATAAATTGTACACGAACGGTATAAAACTAGGTAACCTTCCAAGTTATCCGAGCCGGGACCCAGTGCTTATTCAGCGGAGATAACCCGACCAGAACTCCGTGCAACTTGAATTTCTAATTTAATTCCGTACCAGAATTCACTTGTGGAATACTGGCAATTTGATTAAAATTGCCGGTTTGAAACTTTGAGAGAAGGACCTGGATAAGGTTGATATTAAAGCAAATGTAATGGAAGAAAGAATCGTTAATCCAAGTTTTGAATAATCTCGAATGAAATTTAAGTTATAAAATAGTTACGATACAATAATAACAGAGAAACAGTAAAATACAGAAATTTCAAAAGATAGAAACACGATATCAATGAAACCGCTTTATGGAATACACGATTGATGGGAAGAAATAATAAGTTTATGATGTTTTCGCTGATTTTATGTCAAGGAAACGGGATAACTCGTTTATAAAACCAAATAAACAATAATAAAATAGATGAAACAAGAACATTAATGAAACAAAAAGATGAACAAGTAAAATATTGTCGCAATTTAAAAACAAAAAATACCTAAAATCACTAACGTTGAAAAAAGAACTATCAAAATCGATACGCCGAAATAGATTTTTCGAAAATGGAATATTCGTAAAAAAAGGACCACAGATTAAATTAAAATACTCCCAAAGTACCCGGCCGGCTGTCGTTGAGCGGACCGCGTCGCATCGGTGTTAATTCGATGTATCCCCCTGTTGTTTTCTTCTATCACCCTTTTTCTTGCCACTCGATGTATGAATGTTTTTCACTAACTGTTAATGTTGATATTTTAATGTATCCATAATAATTGTTAGCTCGATTTTTTCGATGTTTCTGTTGAGATGCTTGAACTATTACCAATTTTTTTTTAATAACAGTTTCAGATAAAGATGATTAGAAATATCTTCGTGTGCACAAAATTGAACATTACTATGGTTCAAAAGAAAGTCCAGAAGTTGTGGATATAGTATCATATTTAACATTTAATAATTCACGCATCGCAACATGTATATTTTTATTTTATTTGGCTAGGTATGTTGTCTTTAAAATGGCCCTCTTTTATTGTGGTCTTTGTGAAAATACTAGTTTATAATATTGCACCTACTTAAAGACAATATAGCTTCTTGTCTGCCAAAAGTGACCAGAAAAATCCACTTAAGACTTACTTAGAATAATTTACGACTATGTTTTTAGAAAATAGCTAAGTATAGTAGTGTTTCTGCGGTAATTTTTCATATTTATATGAAAAAGAAGAAGTATTTTTCTGATCACGGTATTTAGTCTATAATTCTGTAAATGTGCATGATTCCCGAATGCACTACCCTAAAAGCGAGAATGTGTTGCACGTACCTGTTTTTATTTTACTTTTTACTGTTATTTTTTTAAATTTCTCTTTTAATTTCACTACTCCAAGCAAAGGAAAGTCCATTAGCAAATTGGATTTGTATATTGATGTTTTCTTTTCGATTGTACAGCACAGGTAGTGACTTATTATGCCTGTCTGTAAATTCGACTATGTATAATGTAATTTTAACAGTGTTTTTTTCTTCAAACAGATTATGTGTCAGATTAAAAAAATTGCAATTGCTTCATGGAATATCCGGGAAGTAAAATAGGTTAATATCGTTTTGCTGCGACAATGCGAGGAATGTGGAATATTTTCGTAGGTTATATAAATTTTCAGGCGATAAATTTTAGCTCCAGTAAACATACATTTTATTAAGCCATTTATATATTTTAATATATATCATGAGATCTTTATGAAAGCGTTTTTCATATAGGGTATATATCTAGGCGTATTGGAACAATTCGAATCGTGTCTTTACAACTCTACGATTCAGGTTTATGGTCGCTACGGTCGTAGCCTTTTGTTACGATTGATTTTAGCTTTCTTATTTTAAAAACGGGAAGTAGCTTTTAGCTTAAAGCTATGACGTATAAGAAGAGTTAGCATGATTATATAAGAATCACGATTAAACATTATCGGAACTTAACCTAAAAATATTTGAATTGCATAATTCCATAATTTTAAAAACAACTTGGCTTTTATTGCCAGCGCTTCTATTTAATTTATGTTTATACAATTGTGGTTTAATTTTATAAACTGTCAATACCATAGAACATATCTTTTTATGAGTTCTGCGGTTAATATATAGATCGTATTTTACTATTGATATCCCAATCATATAGGTATTCCCAGTAAATGTTACGCGATGTCAATGATATTTTAAAGTATATATGTTACTTTCATAGTAATGGACGTTAAAAATGTGTCCAGATATTTTGTTATTAATAACTGAATTTCAGTTGTTTATGTGAACTAACGAGTAGCGGAATCATTACGGACATTGCTTACGTATTATTCAAACAATTAAGCTTTAAATATCTTGCCACAGATTTATTGAACCGCTTTTATATTGAGACCAATAGAATAACGTTGCAATTGAGACATTTTTGAATCTTCACTTTGCGTAGACTTGTAACATATCTGCTGCTTTTCCGTGTTTTATATCATTGGACAATGTTGTATTCAATGTTTAACTGCCCCTTAAAACGATTGTTTCTTCAATCATACGCACTAAGTTCTAAGGACATAGATCTATACTCAAAATATTATATTTATAAGTACATATAAATGACATCAAACATTTTCGGCGCCGCGTGTGCATCTATTTTATTGTTATTTGCTTACATAATATTCCATTTCGTTACACTGAAATAATTTCCAGCTTAACATAAATGCATTTAAAATAATAATCTACATATTTGAATTACAGCGTTAATTTGTAGTTCAAATTATAAACTAAAATGTTAAACTTTATGAATTAAATGTTTGTCGACTAAATTAACATTTTTTTTCAAGTATGAAACAAAATGAAATGTAAGTAACTATATATATAAACTAAGTCGTCAAGCTTTTATAATTATCAAGAAATATAAATATTTGGGTTATTCTGGACTGGATTAGTCCTCCGATATTTATAATCGATAATGTACAAAGCTAAAGCTCGCCATTCACAAGGCTTAACCGGCATTCCTTTGCATTCATGTTTAATTTACAAAAATACATACATAAAAACATATTGCCACATGTATACTACTCGAAGGACAAACAAACTGACATAAACTTTATTACGTATACATAATGGGTGCTCAGATAAACAATAAAAAAGATGGAGGAATATAATAAATAAGATTGTCGAATTCGGAAGTAATGCTAAATGTATAAATATCGTAAATTTCTTTGTATAGGACCTTTTTATGGTTTAATTTGTCTAATTGTGTGTGATAAGTAATGGGGGTATTATGGTAATCGTAAATATGTTAGGGCTATTGAAATGTAGGTGATGCGATGTTTGGAGGGGGTTGAGATAGAAGATTTGGATAACGACAGTTCTGAATGACCTATTTTCTGTAAATTTCCACTCTAGAGAGATATAAATTTGATATGTATGGAGCTTATAAATTATGCAAAATTCGTATCGCTGGTAAGAAAATCTATGGATGTGTAGATTATTGAGAATCATTGCAAGAGCATAACCGATATTATGTTTTAAGTATTGTGTCTCATTTATGTCAGGTATTGTTGAGTTAGGTCCTAAGCTTCAGATTTGTACATTTCACATTACATCTTGTACATGTTCGACTCGAGAAGTATGACCATCTTACAGACGATCGTTGTCGAAAAATCTCGTGTGGCGTAGCTACGATGCCAGGCATTGCAGGGTTCTTAAGACCACGTAAGCGACAAAGCCCGTACTGTGCAGGGAATCAGAAATCATTGTACCTTGTGCTGACAGCAAAGCTTCTTTGCTAGCTTAGTAGTATAAAATATCTCATATGTATCACATTAAGATTAAACGTAGTATATACTGAACGGCTATTGTAGCGCTTTTTTAAACAGATAACCCATGAACAAAATCCTTTAAAAGTCTTATGTTTAACTTATCACCAGATATAGTAAAATATAACAGTAAAAAATAGTAAATGATCACCAAATTGCACAGCAAAATATATTTAAAGAGATCAAAATAAGTCGACGGGTTCCTATTTTTGGGTGGGTTTAAGAAGGAACCTAACATAACCTAACCCTTCCCAAATGGAATGCAGTGATTTGAGGCGTATACGTGCTCGTTATGATATATTTTGCTGCGCAATTACTATTTTTGGAGGTCATTATATTTGATCCTATATAATACTGACTTCTTAGTATTTTTGCGGAATGGAATTTGTTCGATTTGATGTCTTCAATTATCATTTCATGTCGCTTGTCTATCTCGCAAAGGCAAACCTTTGGGAATTTATAGACTTGATAAATTATTTACTAACCTAAATGTAACTTCAGTAAGCTCACTAACCACTAAGCTTAGACGTTCATTTGTATTACTTTAAGAAATCTAGACAATTTTGTCTTTTCACTGTTGATGCTATAGTATACGGTCAAAAATGTAACCGTTGTTCATTTATCCATTGGCAGATTCACGGTAAATATTTCTTGAGCTATGTTAAAGTCTCATGTAGTAAATGCAAATACATTTAAAAGTATTAGAAGTCAAGCTTTTTTGTCAACCAAGTCGATATACATACATAATTATAGCTTTAGATTCTTTGACTGAGTTAATTTTTGCATACCGTAAGGTAGAATGTATAAGGATTCCGACAAACATGTAAATATCTTAATTTGTAAACCTATGCGAATAGACATTTCTATTCTATTCTACCTAATAGAATAGAAATATTTATAACTGCAATTTCACATTTGAGATTCGTCAGTAAACGTAAGTGTAATGTCATACCATTGGATCAACAAGACAGGCTGTTTTACTTCAATATTATCCAGTAATCCAGTTCATGTTATTTCATTGGTCCGTCGGAACACAAACTATTAACTTGACACGCTATTGTAACTTGCCCTTTTATTCATATTCTTCAGTATTTATTGCTTGAGAGCAATTAATCATATTTTCTCATTTGTCAGTAATCATTTGTGAGTAATGATGTGTTCTTACTGTGGAATTATAGGTACGGTCTGCGTTAGAAGTTTCTGTCTAAGAAAAACGGAATGACATAATCAGCTAAAAGTCAGTTGTAAAAATGTTTTAGCGATGAAGTCTTTAAGCATTTTGTACGCACCAAAGATATTTTCTACAATATAAAATAAAATAATTAATTAAATAAAAGGTAAACACAGACGTGTATTGTCTAGTCAGTATTTTTTTGACTCTTATATCTTTTTTATTAGAATCAGCGATGATATAAGCCATTTAATTTTTCGAAAATAATCGCGCACTGTATGCAATTTTAAGTCACGGTGTACATAAATATTAAAACCATAGACTCAAAGCAATCATTGTGATCTTATTTGTAAATCTTATTTTTTTAGTACCCTTTATTATATTACGTTTACGCGAATATTACACATTAAAAAAATAACTGCTGTATACCGCCGGCTCATAGCCAGTTGCACTCACTGATCAGTAAACGATTAGCGAGGTTAAGCAACGTTGGGTGCGGTCAGTCTATAGATGGGTTTAGTGGTACAACCGTTTAGTGGTATTTCATCTGAGCGTCTCCGTGCTTCGAAGGGCACGTAAAAAGTCGGTCCCGGTTGTTGTCAAATTGATAGCAGTCGTTAAGCCAAGTCAGAGGCTTGAACAATTCTTGATAACAGGTTGGCCACTAACCACACGAAAAGAAGAAGAGAAGACCACTAACCACACGAAAAGAAGAAGAGAAGGTCTCCTCCTACCATGTAAGCCAAAAAGCAAAGCAACTTAAACGTCTGAAAAGGGTAAATTTTACATAACATTGTCTTACGTTTACGAGAATGTTATTCATTGAAATTAAACTACTTAGGTATATTTAACTAATTACGGATTTTATTGCGTGGCGTTTCAGCTACCATGTGATGAAAAGCTACCGAAAGTTTTGGAAAAGTGTAAACTTAAATATAAATAGTTTAATATTTGAAATACCTTAAAAATAAGTAAAGTTTATAGTAATACTAGTTTTCACCCGCGGCTTCGCTCGCGTAAATGTAGGTTAGGTTAGGTTAGGTTTGCAACAGTTATTTTTTTCTGGATGAAAGGTACCCTATGTCCTATTCTGTACCCCTGACAACGTGTAAGCGAAATTTCATGTTGATCGGTTGAGTAGTTAAGGCGTGAAAGCGTAACAAACAAATTCATTTTCGCATTTATAATATTAGTAAGGATTGTAACAGTTTCAAAATTATGTAATCAAAGTGTTAAATAAAAGAGTTTACATTTTATTTAAAGTGGTGTTATTTGGACACCAATCACAGTAAAATCCATGTTAAGTAGTTTTATCAATGTTGTTGTATCTGTAAAGATTAACTCCATATTACTCGTTGGATTAGCAGTTGGCGACATAATTTAAGCAACGAGGTCATCCGAGCAGTCAAATCATTTGTGGGATATTGGTACCGGACATTGCCATTCCCAACTAAAACGGTACGGTTTCATATTATATATTAACTCGTTTGGGCTTGCTTTTCTTCATCATCGTTTTTCAACTGATTTGAGATTGGTTTTTTAATCATACAGGTATGTCATTAGAACTCCGCAACAAAAAGAATAAATATATTTTACAGTTTGTCCACGTCTTGATATTTGAGTCCAGACTCCTATATACTGTTATGTAGTAATTTTCGCGGCAGATGACATTGCTTCATGCTTCAGAGTTACCTGATTGTTACTAAGTAATCGTTGATGAATTTTCGCATCATAGCGTATTATATCATGATGAATTATTCGTAGGAATGGGCCTGTATACCTACCCAAGTTATGCAGGGTTATTCTGTAAAGTAAGTAAGTAACTAAAGTAAATACATACATATCCCAATCTGTATTTCGACATTGCTAGACGGATTTACGTGTCCTCCAAAGCTTAGAAATGTGTGGCTTTTTGTAAATGATTATTTACCTATGACGCTTATGGATAAATGATCATTCAAAGAAAGTCAGAGATCATTCATAAAGTAATGTGGCAGATTTATTAAAAGTCGGTAATTAACGCAATAGTGGTAATATCCGACCAAAAAGCATACCTTTATCGAACGCTTAATATTTCAAACAGGTTGCAGAATCGGTTGTCAATCTATAAGATCACATAAAATCACAGTTACCAATGTACATCATTGCTATCAAGCAAGTCACAAGATTAATCGACCAGGCACTTCCACTGACAAGTCAACTGACCCTCATCAAACAACCGCGTGAAGATCAGCTCAATGTTTTCCTTGATCGTGATTTACAGCATCAATATAAGATTTCCGAGTTATCTTGTAAACAAGTCGTAGGCCGCATACTGATGCGGTACACCAACTTATTACATAAATTGCCCTTAGTACAAAAGTATGATATATTATGGAAACTTCGTTGCGAGCCTTACATATTTTGTAGTGTGAAACTGTTGGAGGACTTAATTATGTTTCTTGTGGACAAAGTTGGTTGTTTGCTATATATTAGGCTTCTTCTTCAAGGGATTTCAAGTCTTCTGAGTTATAGGAACTCGTATCTGACATGATCAGTGTAGAGACTTTAGATGTCTTCTGATGGTGTAATCTAGTAACTACGCCGTGCTTAAATGTTACAAGATTTCGTCTAGTGATTCGATTTATATTTGAATGTATAGAAAACATTATATATACGTTTGTGTTGCGTCCTATATAATAGAAAGTAGGTTGTTCGAATATCATTCGATCATTCGAAATAATTATTTGTATCTATATTGTTGTCGTAAAGACGGTGCCGGTTTGGTCAGATTTAAAAAGCGTTTATATATTTGGTCACAAAATAACACGAAGGGACTTTACTTTAGTAAAGTCATTAACTAGCTACATCTCGGTTAGTTTCTAGTTTCTTAGATACTTGCAAGAAACTCGTTGCCACTCTTTTTTAACGTCTACAAATCGTAGTCTAGTCTACAAATTTTGATAATTTATTTATAAGAAATTCAAATATGTACATATATACACAATTGTTTAAAAATAACTTATACCGAAAATAAAATAAAACAGAAAGAAAAAGAATACTAAAACCCTCTAATAGGCGTCATAAAATTCCTCCGCATCACAGTCGACTGGTAGTGTGCCCAGAAGAATGGCAGCATTGCCACGTTGAATGGCAATGCTTATTCTTTGGGACCCCATGACCCAAGCGTTTCGACCCCAAACGGCTCAAAAATATAATCCCCTACCAGTCTACAAATCAAAATTTGGGTTATATGTAAACACACTAAGCATTTTGTTTAACACCCCTGACAGGGATATTTAGTAGGTATATTAACGAAGCGTACCTAACACTTGCTAAAAAGATGCCGTATCACGGATTGCTGTAGTTTTGCCGACTTGTATACTCTAGCCTTTGAGCATTGCAATTAATACCTGTTCTCTACGTTATCAAATTAAAAAAAAGCACTCTAGCACTTCTATCAACAGAACTTACGATATTAGAGTAATCTTTGATTTTCCTCTTTTGTATATGAATTTCATCCGAACAAATATACATATGTTTTGACATATATATTCGTATTTCCTATAATAAATCATGGATTACAATCGAACCTTCTCAACGTGTTTTACGTCTCCTTTACATGCTAAGATTGCAGCAGTAAAAAGCAAAGTCTCCATGAAATTAAAACAAATTGTCATCTTCAAGTTTCAAAACGTATTAAAATGTTTAAAAACTAGTGGGTTCACCGACGCAATCTGTGCTAAGTTTTAATGTAGAGAAATAACAGTTAGGTTTTAGACTGATACGTTAGGACTTGTGCCAAGTGATGCTGCACCTGCCAACAGACTCTGACTGACCTTGGCAGGGTGTTTTAGAGAAGGTTTTAGGAAGGGTTGGTAATTTGAGGGATGTAGAGAGTTCTCTATTGATATGTGTTTAGATGGCGTTGAAAACTATGAGCTACGTACCTAGTTTTTTAAGGCCAAATGAAAGTGTTTGGTTGACTTGTATTTACATCTTAGTTACAATCGAAAACTTTCGTATGATAATAGCAAACATGAGTAACTAGTTTATTTTATGTGATGAAAGTTTTATTCTTGGTATTTTCGCGTTATTTATTACCTTCGGTTTAAAAAAAAGGGTAATTGTACAAAAAGGACATAATTTTTATTACACCATCAGGAGTACTATCCTTGTTATTTATTTTACTGATACAGAACAAACAGGGCCCCTGTCTGTCCAAGTATCACATTCGGTATCAAAACTAACACCGTACACTCATCATTCGATTTGATATATTACGATATAATCCCTCTCTAATCTTTGCCTGTCTAAGAACATATGAAGCTTTAGTTGACAACACGTGCCTAGCCTATAACTTTATCAATGCTGCGTTCTTTAAGTAGAGCGTAAAATCTATTTCATTAAAAGTGCGGACCAAAATCAGGTATTAGGATGGTTGCTTTTACTCTTTGCTCTACTCTCAGGTAGCCTGTAGATCTTTTAACAATACAAAGAATCATAGTCGATTTTACTTCTGCAAATGTTCTAGTAGTGAAACTTATATTAATCCCATAAACCTCGATCGAGCGACGGATATGACCGAATCTGAGAAAGTATTTCTTTATATTGTAAATTAGATGATTAAGCCAGCGATCATCATGATAAAAACTATTGTAATACTACCTCCCACCTCGCGATTGAATGCAAAATGACAGCCATTTTTATAGTAAGTTTCACATTTGGCAAACAGATTGGAAATCGCATTCCGATGGTATCCGTCACAAATTAATTCCTATGCACTACTGGCTTAATCCCTTGCTACGGGCGGTGATGGTTGGTCTATTCTTAGACCATACTATTAAAGGTCACTTTGAGTTGCAACGAACATAATGTCTATAAAAAGGACTACAGTGTATGCTTGTTATGTTGTGGGTTCGAATCGTAATAGGGACGAAAAAAAAAGTGAACCACAATAGGTTGTTTCGAGTCTAGCTGTTCTTTGCGTCCGTTGTTTGAGTGTTTGTAAAGTCTCCCGCGACACAGGTTTTATATAAAGTACAGGAGCTGTCCTTTTAAAATATAAATGACCACTAAATGTTTTAAAGAAATTCGAGCTCAGAAATATAAACAGCTTAAAATTTTTCGGTGGGTAAGTCGTATAAAATGTTAGTAAAATTACAATATTGATTTTATCATTACAAGAGGTCTCTTTTAACTTATTTTGTGACAAATAAGCCTGCTAGCCTGAAGAATCATTAACTCGTACTATCTTACAGGAAATTTGAATAAGAGTCGTTACACTGTTTCTGCTTTTCGCCCTGTGATTAAGAGTTCCATACACTCACAAACCTACTTCTCCCGTTTCGTTAATTCTATCTTGAATTCATTTTCTTGTGCGTCCATCCGTTCGTACTTAATTCGCCTTAAGTCGGCACCTTGTGAATGATACCGCTTGTATCGTAACCAATCATAGTCGACAGACACCACCTACTAAGGCGGTCCGTCTGATGTTTGTATAAAAATTAATTAAAATTCTAGTGAGATCGCAATCTACTGTGACAACGATGTCACAGTACTGCACGTGGGTGGTGCATGGCATCGTGACGTATCTACATGCGATGTTTATACACCTCGTGGCTCATCAGCTGATGGTAAGCAAAGCTGTCCACAACAAGTCAGCCATCCACTAAAATGTAGTTATAGCGTAGCTTAACCTGTATATCAGCTGTTATAAATGCTTAGTAAGCTCGATACAGGCATTTAAAAAAATTATGATGTGCATTTCAACAGTTATGTATCACTTATTAGTTGGATAGTCATGAAAGAATATATAGTAATATTCTTTAGAAATGAGGCTTATAATTATAGTATACTATCTTTGCCCGCGGCTTCGCTCGCGTTAATTTAGAATTTGATCAATTCGGGTTGTACTCTGATTGTAATAATATAATTAAATCATGATTCGAAAGAGACGTGGCGCCATCTATTATCATAAGAATGTTATTATTGTTTTCCTCGGGAACAGTAATTTTTTTCGGGATGAAAGGTAGCCTATGTCCGTTTCTGTACACCTGACAACGTATATGCAAAATGTCAGGATGATCGGTTCAGTGGTTTAAACGTGAAATGGTAACAAACAAACAAACTCATTTTCGCTTTTATAATATTAGTTAGGATTGGCGATGACCGGACTCATTAAACATCTCCCAGTACACACTATAACAAGAATTACGAATTGAATTACACTAAGATTTTGTGCTTCAAATATAAACGCTTGATCAACCCACAATAAGCTTCTGAAATTATCCTACTGAATGTCAACGGTTCTTCTATTTTTTTAACATTATATCACTTGATCGGCAAACCAATAAGATCTTTACTTGAATCCCAGTTTGATGTTCGTCAAGTTGAATCTCGTCTAACCCCAATTTCTCATAGTGCACATCTTTTGATAAACTCTTGAGTTCCCAAATTTTCGATCCCGGCTTTTTTATATTTTTTTATACAACTAAGGTGGCAAACAAGCATACGGACTACCTGATGGTAAGTGGTCACCGTAGCCTATGGACGCCTGCAACACCAGAGGCATCACTTGCGCGTTGCCGACCCTTTAGGAAAGGACGTGGGAAGGAAAGGGAGCGGGATGGGGGAAAGTGGGTGATTAGGCCTCCGGTACTCTCCCTCACCGAACAAAACACAACAGTAGGACTACTGCTATTCCACGTCGATATTCTGTGAGAGGGTAGTCCTTCCCCGGTCGAGCCGGCTCATTCATGCTGAAATCAGCGAGGCTCTACTACTCAAACGTGTAGCGTGTGGAAACTACGGCAGGTATGCTTCCAAGATTCAATATATATAGCTATAGTTCAGCTAGGTATAGGTTTATACGTGTACTACATACTTTACATGGCGTAGTGTAGTAAGAGTATGTAAAACTTACTACGACTAATTAAAATTGTAAAAAGGACAGCTATTTTAACGGGTTTATTGCCTTTTTCATCATAATTATCCAGTAACTGTGTTACTGAGGGAAATTAAGCTGATCTGGTGATTCTAATTGCTTGTTTAAGATGAGATTCAACACGTATATGGAGTTTTTCATTATCAATCATTATTCTACGGTTTTCACCGGGTTATTTGAATTCAGTTTAGAAATTGACATTCTACGGAATTCTAATAGTTTGAGTAGCTGTATAAATTCTGTATATACCTGTTTGAATCTAGAAACTGTACTATATCTCTAACATTGTATAGAATGATAATATTGCGATCTAAATAAATCTTGGTATTTGTTTTTTATGCAAATAGTATCCACCTGTTTCTTGCATTTGCTATTTTTATTATACTAGCTTTTGCCCGCGGCTTCGCTCACGTTAATTTAGAATTTGACAATCAATTCGGGTTGTACTCCGCTTGTAATCATATATAATAAAAACTATAATAATATAATTCACTCATGATTCGAATGACACGTGTCGCCATCTATTATCATAAGAACGTTATTATTGTTTTCCTCGGGAACAGTAATTTTTTTCGGGATGAAAGGTAGCTTATGTCCGTTTCTGTACACCTAACAACGTATATGCAAAATTTTAGGATGATAGGTTCAGTGGTTAAGGTGTGAAAAGGTAACAAACAAGCAAACAAACTCATTTTCGCTTTTATAATATTAGGATTAGGATAGGATTAGGATTACTATTTCTATTTTTCTTGCGTTTATTTGACTTACTAAGTCTTCTCTCTTGGTGTATATATATTGTCACTTTGATTATCTTTAATATCACTAGTCAGATTTTAGATGATTTCAGTAAGGGAAGACAGGGAGGAAGAAATGACAATGAAATCAGCTAGAATGACACAGTTACAACGACAAGACTTTAGCCTAAGTTACTCATCATTGTTTTAGACCAAAGCAAGGCTGTAGGATTAGACTGACGTGTGTATTTCTTGTTCTTGACAATTTTAATAGTTTTTGAAGTGTCCGCATGAACCCTTATAGAGTAAGCAAATAAGGATCGACGATTGTGCAAGAATGCGGTTACATGGGGTTAAGCTGACAAATGTGAAGTTGACTATATTGCCGCAGTTACATTGAGCAGACTAGGGTTAATGTTACTCCATTTATACATATTAAGTATACAGAGAAAAGTGATGATTGTGCTTAAGACTGCGCCGAGCGAAATGTGCAAAAACAGGCGGTCACTGTTAAGTTGATAAAATCAACACTTTTTGTTTAATCTATACTAATATTATAAAGCTGAAGAGTTTGTTTGTTTGTTTGCTGGAACGCGCTAATCTCAGGAACTACTAGTCCGAATTGAAAAATTCTTTCAGTGTTAGATAGCCCATTTATCGAGAAAAGCTATAGGCTATATATCATCACGCTAAGATCAATAGGAGCGGAGCACCAATGATGAATGTTTCAAAATCGGAGGGTATTTTTTCCTTTTGAGAGCTTCCGCTGCGTGCGCTGCGTAAACAGTTAAAGTTTCGTAAAAATCATGTATGACAGAATTGTTTCCCTTTAACAGTTCTAAAAAAAAGTCCGCGACAGCATAAGTCTATATTTTAAGGTTGGCTCACTATAACCATTTTTATGCTAACCAAATTGGTTCTAAAATAATGCATTATTTGCGAAGGTATTTTTATAAACATGATATTAATCCTTAGCCAAATAAATACGTTATTCATCACAAGTATTTAATTTAAAACAAAATTGCCCTTTACATCATTCGATTTCAATGAATATCTTAGGAGATATCGCAGTTTTAAATAACATCGCAGCAAAATAATTACCCATTACAGACATAGTACAAACGATGTTTCTCCTGGTTTATTCTGCGTGATTACTACTGGTTCGATTTGAAAAAGTCTTTTAGTGTTGGATAGCCTATTTATCGAGGAAGACTATAGGCTATATAACATCACGCTACGACCCACGGGGGCAGCGCAGTAACGATAAACGCGGGTGATACCGCGGGAACATCTAGTACAAATATAAAATATACATTTACCATAACAATTAATGTGTTTATAGTTACTCCATGTTAAAAACTTTAAATAATTAATATTTTTGCCTACAAAATTATGCAAATTTGCACGAAAAATGCAAAAACGTAAGCTCGTATTAAGTGATTTTTTAGATTATAACAGTAGTCCTATTTTACAGCTTAATCGAAACATAAATAGTTATATTACAATTTGTCCGTCCCAAATATTTAAGTTATTGGTTGACAATAAAGATACATATTTATCAAAAAAGCACAATTTTACTAATAAGGCGGCCTCGCGCCGATTTGAATATCGAGCTCTGTCATTCAGTTCAACCGCGTCTTAAGCTCGGCGCAGTCTTGTAAAATTAGTTACAATAGATCGAACCACAATAGATATATATAATATATATATATATCTATTGTGCTATATATATTATAGCTATATATATATATACATTATAGCTATATTGTCCGCGTTGACTGCCTTCGGCGCAGGGGTTTCCTCTTCAATGTGTTATTTAGTCTTCCTTCTAAGCACAATTTAGTGGCGGCACGGAGTCTAGATATATTAAACGGTAGTCAGAAATCAGCTCGCTCTCTGAGACATAAACCATAGCTAGTAAATTTTTTGTGTTATACACCTCAAAGCCTATTGGGAATGCGTAAGTTTTTATATATTAATCTATTAGCGAATAGTCGCGTGCGTAAAGAATGTATTGAGACTGAACGAGACAAGATCATAACAAGAGAAAATTCGTTGTCTCTTTTTCTCCTTCTGAGAAACAAGCATGAATTTATGTATATGTATGTTTGTTGTCGTTGTTTGAGTCATGAATCATTATAATCATAACACCTTTCGGCAGTCACTTACAGTTTATTTTGGCACTAGATCCATGGCTTATGTCATAACGGAGTGACCAAAACTGTAAACTATATCACCATCAATACACGTGTCCTACTTACCTAAATAATCATTACAAGACTTAGCAAAATATCCTTATTTTAGTATAAAAAGTATTGTCCTAAGTCGTCAAACCTAGGCTCAGTATACCACGTCTAAGTCAGTCTTTTAGAATTTTTCAGTATTTTTTAGTTATTTGACCTCATCCCACCTTCCCCCTTCCTATTGAAAACCACACGTGCCGGTCTTCGTAACCACGGATGGACGGTTAGCACAATCCCGTCTCGTACCAAAAGGTTCAGCAATTCATTTTTATGCCGTACCATCTTATCTTATCTTATGTGGGGGCCAGTCAGTGCAGACACTTCGACTCAGTGGGATCTTTTGTGCCGACACTCTCCCAATAACAACTGCCATAGATGTTCATGGCAGCCGGGACCGACGGCTTAACGTGCTCTCCGAGGCACGGAGCAGGCGATAATTATCAATCAATACGCACATAATTTCTAAAAGTCATATAACTTCCGAAAGTCAGAGGTGCGCGACGTGGGTTCGAACTTGAGACCCTCCGCATTGCAGTTTGTTGGTCTCCTCACTGAGCTATCGCTGCTTTATGCCGTACCATATAACTTTGGAATGGTCTTGCGGCACATGTGTTCCTCCCCTCTACGACATTGGGTCCTTCAAACGTAGTGTGAAGAAACATCTGGTCAGACCAGCTTGAGACTGACGACGGCTAGAAGACATCTATCTTCTCCTCGTCGTCTCTGTCTCTGGACTGTAATTGGGCTTTCCATCAGGTCCGTTACAACCAATTTGCCGTGTCAATACAAAAAGAAAATGTGTATTTCTCCCACAGTCTTAACGCTTATCTAAATAAACATTAGTAAACCAGGCAAAAAAATCATAAATTGGAATGGAAAAGTATTGTCTAAAGTCCTCAAATCCAGGCATAAAATACCATGTTTGTTATAAAACCAATTCAGGCGTTTGTGATGTGACTATAGTTGTTCTAATAGTAAGCAATTACTGTAGCCTCTGCAATTCGGTAGTTGCTTACCATAGGCAAAGATAGAGATAGAAAGAGAAACAAACCTATGTCACAAAACTGAGTAATATGCGTGCATTGTTTGTATAAATGTAATAATAATAATGTCCTCCAGACCGAATTTCGGACATGGCGGCCAATCTTAGCGAAGACTGGCCATCTGCGCAGGACATATTATAGTGCACAAGTGTGCGCAAACACAAGTGCACTCTCTGTTCCCTAACTCTCATGATCCGATGGGACGGTAATCCGACACGACCGGAGAGAGATCAGGCGCAGGACCAACGGCTTTACGTGCTTTCCGAGGCACGGGGGCGTCTAACAACGCCAAATTCGTAACTTCGTGCTCGTATTGAGATTTCTAAACAGAAATACCTAATATTATTTTGTTGGCCCGACCCGGGATTGGAACCCGAGACCTCTTGCACAGCAGTTACATTCACTACCGCTGCACCACAAAGGCAGCTTGCATTATAGGAGCTATAATTAACAAGAAAAAGTATTAATTTTAACCTAGCCAGAGGTTTAGGGCGCTTCTAATTACGCTAGCTATCTTTCCAATACCCAAGAACATTTTCAGATTCCGTGCTGCTATTGAGAATTCCCAATAGTCGAACTCGGAAATAGAATCCGAAACCCTACGACCGCATGCAAACACGAAAGCAAACTTACTAACAAGTCAAATAAACATAGTAAATTATAAATATAATTGAAATTAAACTACTATATACGGATTTTATCGCGTTGTTTATTTGACACTGTTACAAAATTTTTTGAAAAACTGTTACACTACTATAATCACTATTAAACTTTACAAATTTTTAAGCTAATTAAATTATTTAAACTATTAAAACTATTTATACTATTACTATACTATTATACTATTTAGATTTATTTTTACTCTTTCCCCGACGTTTCGGTTGCTTTTCAGCAGCCATGGTCACGGGGAGAGTCTCCCCGTGACATATAGTATAGTAATAGTATAAATAGTTTTAATAGTTTAAATAATTTAATTAGCTTAAAAATTTGTAAAGTTTAGTAGTGATTATAGTAGTGTAACAGTTTTTCAAAAAATTTTGTAACAGTGTCAAATAAACAACGCGATAAAATCCGTATATAGTAGTTTAATTTCAATGAATAACATTCGCGTAAACAGAAGACAATATTATTATAAATATAAATTAAAGTTTCTGGTTCCCACGTCACAGACTGTCCTAGTTCAAAAAGAATGATGAACAATATCAATGAAAATTCTTATAACTTTGCACCGATGACGTGTCAGCCTGGCAGCCAGTTGCCAACCACCTTGGCCACGTGGCTGGCACTCTTTGCCAACTGGCATATTTCGCCCTTGACACTGCTCGCGACCAATGTCTTCATATTATGAAATATAGCTTCCTTTACTCTATATTGCTAATTGGAATTTTGAATTAGAATTTCCTGTGAAGCGACTTATTTTGATTTATTGGTTTCGTAGTAGACTAATTAGTCTATCTAGTCGATGATGTTCTGGAAGCTGGTAAATGTTGCCAATACCTAAATTTCTAATACAAAACTTTTTTATATTTTCCTTCTTTTCTCTTCCATGGACGCTTATGTCAAAGAATCTTGCAGATCTCAGTTTAGCGTGACTTTTACCAAAGTCTATGGCCTTAAGTTCTTCGAAAATGTTTCAGGTTTGTTTATAAAGGTGTTAGCAACGTTTTTATTCCACAATAACCACTGATATGTCCATATTACCACTGTAGTAACATGAAAAAGCAATATAAGCTGACCGCTGAGCGTTTAAAGATCACTTCGTGCTTTTCTTTTCTTCCTTTATTTATTAAAAGGCGTGTTTCTTAATAAGTAATGTAGTGCTTATTTTGTATTTCAACGATATTCACTTATAAAAACATTGTGACGATGTCTTTACAATTAGCACCCAGAATGTCCTGGAAATCCATCGTAAATTTCAGAAAGCTTACAAAAGTTTGAGTGGCGGTATGTCTATAATTTATCTGTTGTTATTAAATTTATAATGGTATAGCCTTATTGATATTTTTTTTCACTTGCGGAAATACTGTTTAATCTTTAAAGCTGCGGACTACTTAGAATTACTACTTAGGGTTCTTTAAGCGGGGCGTGAAAAAGCATCTTCTCAGGCCGTCAAAGTAGAGACCTCAACATTGCCTCGGCTACTGTGGGGGCGATGTGGAGGCCACTGCTCTGAGACCACACGACTGCTTAACATCAGGTGGAGTGTGGTCATTTTGAGGAGCAAAATTTAAAAAAATTAAAAAAAAAAACAAAGTAATCGTTAAAAATAATGTAACTTAAAACTGTATCGTATGTGATTTTCTAGCCTATAAACTATCTACTGAAATAAAATCACGTCGATCTGTTTTTTCATTGCTGTGTAAAAGAAGGATATCCTGATAAATACATTTTCTAGGATTTCAAATAAACATGATCGTGCATAGATTTTTTGCTGTATTACATTCTATAGCAGCGGTAAATTTTCAAATAATCAGTTTCTATTAGCCCTGACTATATAAAGCTAGATATTGTTTGTCTAGTTAATCTTATCTGCCTCTGTAGGATATCATCACAAACTTCCACATGTTTACACATCTTTACTCCAATTTTGAAATACCAATCCCAAAACGTTATATAATACCTGTATCTCCAGTTTCCACGTGAGCGGAGCAATATCTTCGCTTGCATCTGAGAGGTCGCCGGGACCACGGAGATAAACATCTTACTGAAAATACTGAAATTATTATATTTTTATATTTCTCCTCAGTGCCTCTTTTGTTGTCGGGCCCAGACGTTTAAACTTTCGTGAAAAGTTTAACTTGTGTGAATGCAGGTGTAGATTATCCGTATCAAAATTTGTTTTTAGTAAAGTGGCTGTCTATGTAGGCCTAGCATGGGGTATTGTGACAAATATGTCACAGGCTAACGTCATTAACACAGCACAAGTATAAGTGTCATGACTTCTAATTTAATCGCGAAAAATTATTGTTTTGTTCAGTTCAGAGACACTTTACAAAAAAGTTGATGAATTTGCTCATTATTTGTGGTGCTTAATTTAGTTTGTAAGTTCTCTGCACGCAGGATTTTGGACTTGTATCAACAATTGATGTGTCAGTACTTTCATGTGTCTTTTATAGTCAAGCTTGTAAACTTTATAGTTGCTTATTTTGTGGCTAAGTTGTTTAAGTTACCTCAAGAGTTTTGACATCAGTCACTTACTGTCATAAACCGTTTTTTGTGTCTTCTACAGACAAAATGTACACGACGACTTATTCCATACTATTCGTCATTCATTTGTTTAACTTTAGACGTCGTTCATATGAGAATCAGAAGCGACATCAAAATTGGATTGTTTCAATAATAGGCCAAGGATATGTTAAATGTTCTGTACATTTGGAATGTCCTTGACACAAGATAGTTTTTTCTCGAAGGCAGTCTTAACTTACCGCTCTTCTTCTTTATTTCAATACAATCTGCCCAGTTTAAGATTTTTTATTTCTGCTTTTGAAGCATAAAAAAGCTGATACAGTCCACAACCGTTAAAAAGTTCAGAATACGGACTAAATTATGACGCAGAAGGTATAGCTTAGTTCATAGATTTTATCACCAAGTCAAAGGTCTTGAGTTACTACCGTATTCGAGATCTAATTATTGATCGATTTATCGGTCAGGAGACATTCATTACTTAAAGCTTTTAATGCAATTATAGATTCACGTCCATTTCCTGGAAGGGCGGGCAGAGATTACGAATTTTCACAATCTTTGCACCATGTGAAAACAATAAGATATACTCTTATGGTTTTCTGAAATAATTTTTACCGCGTGTAATGCGTTGCAAATGCATTCATGAAGAAATGCCGGTGTCCAACAATGAGGCAGTTCCTTTACATGATTGAGAAAGTATGATTTAAAACAATACAAGTTCGTTTAATGCAATGTGAATCGATTTGATAAAGATTTGAAGTATTTTCTGTAAGGTGTACCTAAACAGAAAATTATTTTATTTAAGCGTATCAATATCATAATAGCAGCGAAAGCTCAGTGGGGAGACCAACAGACTGCAATGCAGAGGGTCTCGGGTTCGAACCCACGTCGCGCACCTCTGACTTTCGGAAGTTATATGACTTTTCGAAATTATGTGCGTATTGATTGACAATTATCGCCTGCTCCGTGCCTCGGAGAGCACGTTAAGCCGTCGATCCCGGCTGCCATGAACTCCTATGGCAGTCGCTATTGGGAAAGTCAGTGTCCTCTAATATCCTGACACTGGTCTAGCCTTAGGGTATTGTTAGCCTTCGGGTTGCGGAGGTCAGATAGCAGTTGCTCCGTGTAAAAACTGATATCCAGTCATATCCGGTTAGACTAGAAAGCCGACCCCAAGTGACTTGGGAATAATGAAGGTTAGGGAGTAGAAGAAGCGTATTGGTATCATGAAATTACCCAAATTCAAAACTGACTCTTGTACTTCTAGTATGTACATGTATGTACATATTATAGGTTAGTAGATATACATAGAATTAACTGATGGCATGAGCAATAGCTTAGTAAAAGTGCAGAGTCATTGAAAAATATAGTATACTAGTTTTTGCCCGCGGCTTCGCTCGCGTTAATTTAGAATTTGACAATCAATTATTCGGGTTGTACTCTGCTTGTAATAATATAATTCAATCATGATTCGAAAGCCACGTGGCGCCATCTATTATCATAAGAACGTTATTGTTGTTTTCCTCGGGAACAGTAATTTTTTTCGGGATGAAAGGTAGCCTATGGCCGTTTCTGTACACCTGACAACGTATATGAAAAATTTCAGGATGATCGATTCAGTGGTTTAGGCGTGAAAAGGTAACAAACAAACAAACTCATTTTCGCTTTTATAATATTAGTTAGGATTGACAAGTATTGAAAAAAGTGCAAGTACTAAGGTAGTTTCGGTATATGAAAAAATTACCACAAAAGTTTTACTAGGAAAGTATATACCTAAGCTAGTAAGGATAGTCGAAGTGTATTGCATTACCTATGGAGACATTCTTTGGCCAATTTGTAGTTATTCTATAGAAAGACTAGGTTATGGATATCCTAAGCCGGCAAGCAGGATATAAGTAATGCACAACCACCTTGCAAATAATATTTTAATAATACTTACATTGTTTTAGGGGGCCTGGTAATCTGTGTGACAGGGTTGCCTAGTGCAGATACCAGTCTCCCACAAGGGTCTTTTGTTTTTATTTAAGTATTTTAATTATATTTTATATTTTAATGCGCGTGAAAGAAGCAAGAGACATATACCAGAATCATAGCAAGTAGAAAGCCGTAGTCTCTGCCTACCCCTTGGTATAACAGCCGTTTTTCTATGTAAACGTATATAACTGCTTTTATATAATATATAACTGGGCTTTTATATCTTCACACACATGTATACTTGTTTGGACCATTAGTGAAAGATATATAACATCATTTTATTTAATTATCTGTACTCAACATTCGCCCCGTGAATCTCAGTGACTCAGTTATCTCAACATTTTATGTATCTGACTCAGTGTTGCAACAACTGTGCGTTTTTATTCGCCGATACGTGATTCTTAAGAATTTTGGACCGAATTCTTTAGCCAATATCGTTCAAAAGCCCTTTCAAAATATCTTGACCACGAAAATGATAGATAAACATCACCAAAATAATCTCTGACGTATGTACAATTGAATTTACGCAGCTTTGCATTGCAACGCATTTCTTTCTCTTTAGGAAAGAGAGACTGTTTGTTCGTCGCCATGTTGTAGTTCCCAAACACGTATAAGTATCAATCAGAGCAAGTTTCAGTATTCCAATCTCCGGAATGAAAGATGTGAGACTAGCGGTCGGCCGTTGCGTCCATTTTCCGATAATAGATCGCACCGTCTCACTCGCACGAGCGACGTTGCGCAAACGCCACCAGCTCAGAGCTAAAACAGGGGCTCAGCCATACTAAATTTAGTTCTGCAACACTGCATCGCACCGTGTCATGCCCATAGAAAACATTAACAACGATATACAGCACGATATATCGACACCGCATATTCCCAGCCAGATTTTCGCGAACACAAATTGCTCTATAATATTCAATTAGGTCGGGCAATATTGATGGCGAGCCGGCCGGCCGGCAATTTTGGTTAGCGCATCTGCCGCGCCTATATGCGTAACATTTGATATACGATTAGTTTTCGAACCGTTTTCACCAGCCCGTGATCACGGTCGATGTGCCATTATCGGCGGTTAGCGCTTGTGTTTGGGCCGTTTCTAGTCCATTCCGGCGGGCGATCGTCCCTCAAGGTGCGTCGCGCGGACATGCTATATATAACCGCACACGCGGGCGCTCGTCTCGACGATTTTTCCTCGGTCCGTCGTACGGGCGGCATTCTGCCAGCGACGCGTCACACCTCTATTACCTCATAAACGCCAAACTTTGAGAAAGGACTTTAAAATTAGCAAGGACGCAGATCGGAACGGCCACAGACGGGCCGCGGCCGGGTATTTCTGTACGGCGACACGAGCGCTCCTGATAATTACGCAAGCTCGAGCATCGAACATGGCCGCCGGACCGCCGCGGCAAAAGACGCGGGAGAGGAGAGATGAGCTGTCACGGGATATTTATGAAATTCGAACTAAAATAGATTCAGTAGTAGCTTGGAGCGAGTCACCTTGACGCGCGTGCGTTATATAACGCGCGCCACGCGAATCGAACGCGCGACAACTTCCAAAATCGAAATTCGAAAATGTCAAAAACGTGACGCCATCTGTGACGTGTCCATGTGTGACGTAAGTTTAGTGTTGCCACTCCTCCGTTCGACTAATAAATTTATTGTTTGGCATGTAAACGGATGCGTTCGAGCCAAGAAATTACAGCGTTCGGTAAAAAAAATATTGAATGAACTAACGGAATGATGGCGCAGTGTAATCGGGTCCGCCTTGCAGCTTTGCCAAACACTATCTTGTTTATACTTCAACAGTTGCACAAGATTTTTGATCATGGAGTGTTTACACCTTCATCGGAATTTTTATTCCTTCGGAGCAAGCGCGCAGCTTTGTCTGCTCTCTCTATTTTTTATAGAACTTTTAATTACTCCTTTCTCCTAATGACGGCGGCGCCTATTGAAACGGTGGACCACTTAAATTTAAGTGTAGAAATGACTTTTTATTTTTAGCGTCTGTAGTAACTGTTCTCTAATGATTTTTCTCTGATATCAAGGGGTTCATTGCAGTTCACTTTTGAGTTTCGTTTTATGTAAATTCAGTGCTAAAAAGATTTAGTAAAATGCGATTAGGTTGGCTGTCAGAATGTCGAAAGCTGGCAATACCGGCTAATGTCAGTTAATGACAATTTGTGACTTTTATGTGACACAGTGTAACATTGTAAGTTCCTATGAAGTACAGTATTACTATCACCACATGCTTGGCATTGCATTCCTAAATTATTAAGTTTATTTCTATTATTACTTATATGTTTATACGTTTAGATATGTTTAATACATATCTATTATTAAAATAATTACAGTCGGTCTACATAATATATTGGTTTCGTTTCATCTATTCACAACGATTGTAACTTTATTTTCTATTTTAATAATTATGTTACTAATTGAATGAATGAATTATTTATTACTAATTGATTAAAAGTAGTTTTGAGAAAATAAATTGCGTAGGTCTTTTAGTAAGATCGATTAGACAATATTAATTGTTCGATATCAATTATATGTAGTAGGTAAGGCATAAATTTCTCGTAAATAAATGTTTTTCTGTATGGAGCGCTGCAGTTAATGTGGTCACCTCGTCACTGCCAGTTCGCTGAGTGTTATAGGTTCGAATCCTTTCGAATCGAAATTTGTTTGATTCACAAATAGTTGTGTAGAATTGGCATGTTCTTTGTGACCGTTATTTCAATATCGGACGAAAATTCGTTTGACACACCAATAGTTCACCGAATGTGCGTGTTCTTTGTGACCGTTATTTCAATATTAGTGAAGTCCTTCACAATTCAGACATTATAAATTGCGCGGCAATAGCATTAAAAAAAGTACAAATACGTTACTCTATGTAACTTGCATAGAGAAACGTATTCGTACTTTTTCCAATGCTTTTTTTAAATTAATCCGATATTAAGTCTAGAATTAAACCTATTACTGTTCTTTTACCCTTTATCTAATGAGAAAATTAAACAAGTGGCATGCCTAACCCTGCCTAACAATACAATTGTTAGGTAAAACCACAGCCTATAAGAGTGTTTGTCCATCTTGTATTCAGAACTAGTAAGAAGCATAGACAATATACACTATGTTTGTAAAGCGGCCAGAATGACAAGTACTTTATACGTTTTGTGATGTATTGATGTGCTTGTGTCTGCTTAGTATGGACGGCGCGATGAGTATTATGCAGTTATTTGTAAGTGATAGTGTTCTTGGTCAATTTTAGAGTTTTCTTGGTAAGGTGAAAGGATGTTGGTGGATGTTATTCTAATTATCCGCTTGCAAGGTCGGTGGGAAAGGAATAGTGAAGTGTTAATAGTTGAAAGAGATGATAGTTATGTGTAAATTGTGAAAACAGTATTAATTTGACGTTCATTTCAAATTCTTTCAAATGTAAAGTATTTTTACTGTAGGTAGGTCCCGCTAAAGTTTATTCGATAAAATTGAAAAAGCTAAAAAAAGAGTATAATCTTTTCTCTTTACGTTTTTTATATAGCCTAACAGTCACTTAGTGAATGAGATTTGAACCAAATTAATTACATAAAAAAATACATAACTTACCATTTTTAGTATTTTTTAGCTTTTTGCCCTCTTGCTCTACATAAGTTTTAATTACATCAAATCACAAACTTTTCCGTGCGCGCAATAAGTTTTAAAAGGAGTACAATCTTGGACATTTATTATAGCTAACATTTTTGCAATTGTATGGAGAAAGAATACTTTTAATATAAGTTCTACAACAAAAACATATTTTAAATCTTTTGAAATTATTAAAGCACAAATATGAAAAGTAAAAATTTACATTTTTAATTAATACCCATGATCATTTTTACTTTGTGCCTTCTTGCCGACTAACCATATAGCCACAAGGCCTCTATTCCCACTACATATACTTAAAACCTCAAACAAAACCGTATGAAAATTGAAACGTGTTGTTAACACGGAAAACATCGAACAAATTGTTCACAAACAACAACCACGCTATCAGAATTTAATTAAATATGAACATATTTAAACAAACTATTACTATAAACAATTTTTCGTCCAAGTGTATGACAACGTGGGCCAGCAGCCAACAACCGCCATTGCAAATCACGACACCGCAAACCACAAATTGAGTACCAGTAATCATAACTTCCACATACACAAATACCACTAGCCTATATCTTACAGTAAGCTGGTGACAGCCCTAGCAGCTAGGATTAGTGACGTGGGTAGCCCGTAATCCCGGCATATCCCGGGACAACACGGGAACTATTTGCATACGATTGCAGTTAAACGTCATCTGCGGGATTTGAGACAGTGGTGCGTCTTAGCTGGATTGTCGCAAGTCGGTTGTAATTTTGTGTAATTTCTACCCCGGGATTACTTGCCGGGGTTTAGTGTTGTGCTTGTGCACACACATTGGTCTAAGTTAACCCTAGTTTATGTGTCTAGTTGGGTGTATTGTGCTTGGTTTAGTCTCGTGTGAAGACTGTCTTTCGATATACAATTGTGTTGCTTGTAGTGGTTAGGAATTGGGCTTTGGGAACTTGTTACGGTTTTCACGTGACAATCGATTGAGATTTCTAGTTATAGACAATTGAAAGCTTGTATAGTGCATACTGGGAATTAAAAACGGAAGTAAAGTAAACTAATTCTACTTCTTCCTGTTCTTCTTCTTGTATAAATATTGACATTAGTCTCGTGAAAATAAAATCTAAAACAATACCGTATTCAATAAAATTCTTTCTAACATAAAATAAATATTCAATGGATTTTGATAACGATTCAGTTACTCATATCCTCTTGTATATTATCGAAGGTGTAGGGAGGTGTTATATCCACCATTTTAGCTATAATTTAGGTCCCATGTCATAGGAAGCGAGCCTTGCGCCGTCTACTGGGCGTATCTCCAGATACTGTGCCATTCCCATTGATCTTTTCATATGTAGCTTTTCAGTCATGCTTTCGTAAATGGAAAATTCTTTTTACGTAGTACGCGTGGCGATCTCTTGCTCGGGCAAAAAATTGGTCGGCTACGCGTGTTCAATATTTTTGGTCAGATATTCCGATTACCATCAAACAAGATACAAAAATTATTATTACTAGCGGTCGCCTAGTGCTCGAAATTCAACCAAAGTTTGCCTGTAAGATATTGCAGGTATTGATATATTCTGTCATTATATATTGATATATGTAACCATAGTTACGCGTTTCGACTGCGTCTCTCAAATTCATGGTTGTGTGCATGTAATCTTTTTTCATTAATTTAATGTATTTCTAATGCATATTTTATAAAAATATTAGGATTCGTCACTCCTTCTTCGTATAAACTTTAACTGTGCCAAATTTCATACTCCTCCGTCCCCGCAATCTTCGTAAAAAGGGGTACAAAGTTTTTGCTTCACGTATTAATATATAGATGTTTTTAAATTTACACTATACACATAGAGTCACATATCTATATCCCCGAATGAGTAGATAACGGTGTATTAGATAATCATTTCATCAGTATAGTTTTAGTGTTGACATACCGGGCACAGTCTCAGACTCTATGGTACTAAGAATTTGTTCACTCAATAATACTTCGTCTAACCAGCAATTGAAGCTGAGAGCTCATGCAAAGCAGTCGCATTCACCGCTGCACCAGACAGTCACAAAAACATCTCTAATATATGAAGATACTGATTGATCATAAATAATGATGTAAAACAGGCAAGGCATTCTTATTTTAACTGTCACGAATGACCTGTTTTATTCTATATTTAGTAGATATCATCAAAAAACTCAGTATTGGTTGGTAGTAGTCTGTTCTCGTACGGAATCGGAAGAACTTCAAACATTTCTAATTTCGGTGCATCGATGTGATGTGATGCGACAGGCAACATCCTGAGCTCGTGCCGTATCATCTTGTTTAAATTGTTATAATGTCGCATTTAATAGATTTTTAGGATGTACGAATGGCCCTGTGATTTAAATGGTCTATTGGTTATTGAAAGTGCGCTGAGAGTTGTGAGTTCATAGGGGACAAAAAATATGTGATACACGAATGGTTCGTTTCGGAGTCTGGTTGTGTCCGTTTTTTAAATGAACCTTAAGGTAATAAAAGTCTTAAAAAACTAGGACTCATTTAATTATTACCTTTATTAAAAAAATTAGTTATCTTAAATCTAAAATACCTACAAACAAATTCTTATATATATCCTAAAAGGATTTAAAAATATATTATAAATTAAAAAAAGATGAAAATTTTTAATACCTTTGTAAATATATATTAGGTTAATTCGTTTTAAAATTAATAATGTAAATATTTGTGGCAAATGTAATTATTGTTTTATTGTAATAACTTGTGATGAAAATAACAATAAAAAAGGTGTGGTGGTTGCTTTTCATATCTGGTAGAAGAGTAATTGTGAAACGATAATAAAAAAAGAAGAAAATAACGTATGATAATATTATGTGATGTATGTAAATTTTATTATAACGCAAGCGTGCAAGATAAAATCGCTTCTACTTTTACACATACTGAAATTTTATGTATTAATTGTGCCTTATTTTTGCAACCAATTTTAATGCTGTTTTCTCAAAATGATTTCTTTAATATTGTCTTCTGTTTACGCGTATGTTATTATACTGCTATTACTATTAGTATAACAGTTTCTAAATTTTGTAATAAAGTGTCAAATAAACAACGCGATAAAATCCGTATATAGTAATTTAATTTCAATGATTTCTTTAAATGAAATTCTCTGTTTTATATAAAATCTCATACAAAATTATCTAAATAAATATAGGCAACTACCTTTTTGTCTAAATAAATACAGGCAAGTACTCTATTATCGTGTACAATGATGGCAAATGTGGCCGCATTTGGCTACAGATTTACTTTGAGAATTTACAAAGTGTTTAACGCCGTGAAAAGTTAGTTATGAGTATCATTTTGATACTAGTGATGTTGTTAACGTCTATATATAGGCTACAGGTTCAAAAGCTTACCGTCAGCTTATCCATATTCTTGTTTAAAATAAATTATGTTAAAAAAGTGCCGATTTAGAACCCATGGAGTAATTTAGTATTTCTTTATTAACATACATACATACATACATAGATTCACGCCTGTTTCCCAGAGGGGTATGCAGAGACTACGGATTTCCATTTGCAACGATCCTGACACACTTCTCTGGCTTTATTAATATTATAAATTATAAAAAAAGGTCTTGCTTAAATCTAATTAATCTTATATATATTTACAAACGTATTAAAGAAGATAACATAATTTAAAAAATTCTAGTAATTATAATACTAAATATTTACAAAAATGGTTTAGGCGTCGTAGAATTCGTCAGCATCGCTGTCAACTGGTAACGTGCCCGGAAGACTGGCAGCATTGCCACGTTGAATGGCAATGGTGATTTTTTGGGCCAAGAAAAGACCAACCTTCCGATCACGCGAAGCGTTGATCAGGCTTTGTGCGACCTCTATGTACAAAATACGAGCACTATGACCCCATGACTTGTTTAAATTATACCACTATTATACGGATTTTAAAGCGGTTTAATTTAAAAACATAACTTTAACTATTATTTAAATCTATAAATCTATTTAATTTTACACTTTCCTAGACATTTCGGTTGGTTTACAGCAGCTATGGTCACGGGGAGACTAAGATGGCGGTCGGCACATTGCTTTGAAATTATTTTATTGTACCTGAACATAATGTTAGAAATATGTATAACAAGCAGCGCTTTTATGTTTAACTTAATAATAATAATAATATCAGCCCTGTATGTAAACTGTCCCACTGCTGGGCAAGGTCCTCTTCTCATTGTCAGAAGGGTTAAGCCATGGTCCACCACGTTGGCTACATGTCAGTTATTGGAATGCCTTAACAGCCGACAGGCCATTACATACCATTATAAAAACGAAAACAATTTCTCCATTCCCAGTAATATATTCCCTGTTCTCCGAAAAAGATACGCCACTGACCAATTCTCAGTAAAAAGATCGCACATTCTTTTTCACTTATTCCAAAGACAATCAATATGCGGCACACATTCCACACAAAAATCATGTTCAAATATCAAACTGCATACATGACCTAAATCGCAAAAATCCTGGGTCGACGCTCTACACTCTTACGCAACACAGCAGTTCACAATGTGTATTAACATAACATATTTATTGCACGATACGTCAAGCCGCATTGTAAAAAAAAACTCGTCATACGTGATTAGAATTGTAAGATTGTATTTGCGAATAATTGTCTTCCAAGTGCATTGCCCTTCGCTCACCTTGCGCTACGCGAAAGGAATTGATGTAGGCACGCATGTTTATGTGTGTTTTATCGTAACGGTAGTGTGGTTTACCTTAATGCATTTTTTATTTTAGCTTTTTTATTAGACAGCAGTGCTAGCCTCATGACCATTAAACTGTTATGCAGAGATCTCTAGTTCTATTCTAACAATCCCTGACTTTTCGAAGTTACATTAAATAATTAATTAAACGAAATTATCGTTCATTTTAACTTATCAATTCACGACAATTAGACATAATGTAAAATAACATTTTGTTTGGGTCTTATAACCGGGAAACTACACTTAAAAGCGTTAGTCTTCGGTAAAACATTGAACGTAAAGGAGGAACTTCTGAGAATTTTAGCCCCAATAATTTTCTCGAAGATGTGTGAAACCAACCCGCATTGGACAAGCGTGGTAGATTATTCCCTCAGAGTCAGGAGAGGCCTGTGCCTTACATTGAGACAGTATATAAGCAAACCTTATATTATAAATATTATAAGATACTAGTTTTTGCCTGCGCTTTCGGTCTCTTAAATTTCGGGAACGTGTACTAGAATAAAAATAATCCTATAATATATTAATCCAGGACACGGTCAAACTTTGTGCCAAGTTTTATCCAAATACGTTAAACGGTTTAAGCGTGAGTTAGTAACAAATATTTTCATTAAGTTTAATATTTATAACACTAGGAGAATACTTAAAACAATGTCCAAATATAGATTCAATTTAAAAATAACGTATACACAAAATATTAACGACATTCTCTTTTTAAAAAGGCAATTCCTGCACTGGGAATGTTTCCTGTATTGCAACAACGGACACGAAGAACACCCAGACTCAGACCACACTTATTTTTGTCCTGGGTGGGATTTTAAACCACAAAACTTGGCGTAGTGGCAGTAGTGAGACGACCAGTTAAACCACCACCACCGCCATTCGTGCAGTATTTTTTAATTGCTTCGTATGGTAGAAGAGCCGCCCCGGTCCGTCTAATAGTAGTTGCCGCTCATGCACTTTGCCCAGGCAACAGTCAGACTACCTATCATGATACGAATGCTTTCTTTAAACATTGTTTAAAGGACAAGTCATATCGCCCGGGAAACACCGCGGCACGTAGTTAATTCCAGAGCCTTCGCGTACGTGGGTGAAATGAAAATATCTATTCAGAGAGGACTGATGTTCTGTTTGTTGAGAAAGAAAGTGATTTGTTCTAAAATTTGGACGTAATGAAAGGTGTAGTCATATTAAAGCTTCGTTGTCATAAATTTCGTGCATAAAATTAATTACTGAAGCATTTTTAAATATGATAATTGATGTTATTTATTGGTAATATGGACTACTATTAATATTATAAACACGAAAGTGTGTTCATTAATTTGTCTATTTTTCGCAGTAGCGGATTGACGTTTTTTGTAAATAGTTTATGGATCGGAGAGTCATATTGGCTGCTCTCTGGAGAAAATGTATAGTTCCTATTACATGTTAGATCTTTAGAGTCAAGAGAATAAAGTATCAGATAAAATTTAAATTAAACTACTTTATACGGATTTTATCGCGTTGTATATTTAACACTTTGTTACATAATTTTGAAACTATTATATATGTAATAAAGTGTTATATAAACAACGCCATAAAAGCCGTTTAATGTAGTTTAATATAAAATACATCCGCGTAAACGTTAGTCAATATTATATCAGATAAAAGTTAATATTAAATAATTTAAAGAAGAACAGATGATACTTATTAACGATAAGTCATTGTCTAAAGTAGAAACATTCTATTTGCCCGATTTCGTTCGTGTAAAATCAAATAGAACATATTTAAATTAACACACAGAATAAAGATAAAACAAGACATACTAATAAATGAGATTATTACTTACGCAAACGTTACAAATTTTGAACGACGTCGACGCGTTTTATTTTGCTATGAACATTTTTAAAAGTTCCCGTCATTCTAACATCCAAGATCACGGGGAATTGTGTTACGTAATTTAATTTTCTTACATTGACAAGGCTGGAAATAATGTTTGTACCGTTGGGGACTAACAAACATTGAAACGACAGACACAAAGGTCACCTAAACTCGGCGAAACTATTTGTGGATCACACGATATTTTTTATTCCGAGTCGAATTAAACCCACGACTTGTGTTGACAGTGATGGCGACCACTTAAACTTCTACGCTCTACGCCGTTTCATATTTGAGAGGTAAGGTACAATGGTTGATGCATTTAAACCAGAGACTCCGCTGAAAAACGGTGCCGCCCGATTAAGCAATTCTATAGTAACCAGACAATAATCAAAAAATCAAAATCAAAATACTTTTATTACCAGAATATAACATTACATTTACGTAGTATCCTTTGGCCCAACACTAGACAAGCCTGTCCTGTGGGTACCTTTGACGATTTACAATGCGTTTACATGTTTGCTCGGTCGTACTGTTGTGTTTTTGCGGTGTGTAGCTCTTCAGGCTCTTTGAGGATAAGTTTTGCCATGGTAGTCATTAACATAGATACAGTGTAGTCTTGCCCTGCAATTTCACTTATTGATGCGGTGGCAAAAATATTTGTGATAGTAATAATAATATAATATTCTACCACATACACACAACACCATCTAGCCCAAACTAAGCAGAGCTTGTACTATGGGTACTAGACAATGGATAAACATACTTAAATACTTTTTTTGTAAATTCATTCATATTATACATAGAAACACCCAGACCAAGACAAACATCCATGTTCATGCACACAAATGTTTGACTTGTGCGGGAATCGAACCCGCGACCTCAGGCGTGTCAGTCGGTTACACTAACCACTACGCCATAGAGGCCGCCATAGGTAGCCTTTTTGATATTGCCAAATATAAATTTGTATGTAAGCTGTGCCACTGCTGGGCATGTGTGCCTTCTCAGTGAATGAAGGATTAGGCCATAGTCCACCACGCGGGACCAGTGCGGTTTGGTAGACCTCACACATCTTCAAGAACATTATATTGAACTCTCAGAGATGCAGGTTTCCTCACGATATTTTCTTTCACCGGTAAAGCGAGCGAAAATTAACTATTTAATATGCAAATAACTTCGAAAAGTCAGAGATGCGTACTTTGGGTTCCAACAGAAGATATCTCTGGGTGGTTCAACGGTCTCCAACTAGATTATCGCTATCTAGCATAAATAGGTTATATATTATTCACATTCACGATGTTTGTACGATCAATGAGTCTCTCTTACCATCGCTCAGTTATTTAGAAGCTGAGCCTTGGAATATTTTAGTAGTCAAACTACATTGTACGTACATTGTTACATCTGATACGTTTCCTTTTGTAATTGCGTTTTGCTTTCGGCAGTTGAACTACAAATTAAACAATTTTTATCAATATAATTATTGTCTACACGAATGGCGTAGCGGAGAGTAGTAGCTGCCCCCGTACCGAATGTTGTGGCTTCGAAGCTTTTACGAGACAATTATTTGTGAGATCCACAATACATAGTTCTGAGTCAGGATGTATTTTGTGTAATTTTTTTTACCCGTAATTATAATTGTATGTCTGTTTTAACTTAATATCTAATGCGAGCTGT
Source organism: Catocala sponsa (assembly GCA_963564715.1). Classification (NCBI taxonomy): domain Eukaryota; kingdom Metazoa; phylum Arthropoda; class Insecta; order Lepidoptera; family Erebidae; genus Catocala; species Catocala sponsa. The sequence goes on from OY751352.1 coordinate 13,856,924, forward strand.
GTAATTTTTAAAGGGATTAAATATAATGACCACCAAAAATAGTAATTGCGCAGGAAAATATGCTTACTAAAATATATCACAACGAGCACCTATACGCATCCAATCACTGCATTCCGTCTCGGAAGGATTAGGTTATGTTAGGTTCCTTCTTATACCCAACCAAAAATAGGAGCCCCGGGCTCCAACGACTTATTTTGATCTCTTTAAATATATTTTGCTGTACAATTTGGTGATCATTTACTATTTTTGGCTGTTATATTTTATTATATCTGGTGATAAGTTAAACATAAGCCATTTTTAAAATAAATATTAAGGAATTACTTTAAATATGCACAAAATTCAACATCTTTGTGAAATTCTGGTTTCTATTTCCGATTTCTCATAGTATATTCATGATAACATAGCCTTTATTGATAGATAAAATTTTATATAACAGAGAATTTTTATAATTGTTTCTTTAGTTTCGGAGCTTACGCTCTACATACGGAAAACAAATGTCACATCTTTATAATATTACTTTAGCCGTGATTTCGCCTTCTACTACGTTTACGTGGTTGACTGTATTTATATTATATCTACTGCAAAGAATTAGATTAAAGATAGCTTAGATTTTAAAATGGCCGTCAATCTACCTGAGTGTAAAAGCCGCACCTAAAATAAATAATTTATTTCGAAATATCACTTACTTATGTTACATGATGAATATCTATGTATATTATTTATCTGCCAAATGCTGAACTGCAAGAGATAGATAAAGAGTAATCTTCTTAGGCCGTCGTCGGCAGGCCGTGTACGTTAAACCCGTGTTAAAAGCTAAATAACTAATTATAATTAGATAAGAATGCACATTTAATACATATAGCCACAAATTAATACAACTAATTAGTACCTATTACATTTAAATATAAAGTGGCTATTATTCTACCTAAAGACACGTATATTTCCATTTAGACAGACAAATTACATTTTTGGTAACCAATTAAATGAAAGTAGGTTACGAACGAATAACTCGCCATCCACGTTAAATAAATTAAATGAACGCTCTTACAATTAAACTATTCTATTATAAAAATATGTGATGAGGATGGCTTTTTACATTAAATATATATTATAAAACTAATTAAAAATAAAATATTTGCAAGCGGTTAAATCCGAAATAAAGAATTGTAGATTTTTGTATGTTTGTATGTTTGTTTCCGTTCCCGTGAAAACTCCTCAAGCGTTTTTGATGCGGTTTTCACAGTCTGATAATTTAGAAACTAGCTTAAAATCTGAATCAGGTTTTATCTGATTCGGTTCAGTAGAAGCGGGTAATGGTACATAGTTTGATTCACATAAATGACGTTGCGTTGAAGACCGCGAAAGTAGACGCGGGCTAAGTCTAGTGTAATATAAATGCACAGCAGAAAAATACTAATTGCACAGAAAAATATATTTATAGATATTAAACTAAGTCGACGGAGCCCTGCTTGGTAGGGTTCCTATTTTTGGGTGAGTTTAAGAAGGAACCTAACATAACCTAATCTTTCCGAGATGGAATGCAGTGATTTGAGGCGTGTAGGTGCTCGTTATGCTGTGCAATATTTGCTGTGCAATTAGTATTTTTGATGGTCCCAATATAAATTAATATATCATCTCTCTTCCTAAGCATTCCGGATTACGAAACCTCAAAAGGTAGGAGAGTACTGTATGGAATTCTTAACACTTAGTTCTTACGTAATAATAATCCGCCCGTCAAGCTTGTAGAGCACACTGCTACGAAAATCTCGAGATGAATCTGTACCTACACTGCTGGCGATACTGGATCAAAAACAAACGCATTCTGTTAGACTAATTTTTAACTGCAGAAATTCTGCCTGGCAGAGATTTTACTTTTAGGGTAGGCTACGGTAACGCCTTACCATCAGTCGGTCATGCCTCTCTGCCAGTTTTGTTGTATAAAAACGTTTTCACACATTGAAACAACCGCGGGAAAAACCGCAATATTTGGCGTATTGGTTGAAGCGAGGCTACCACTAGACCACTGCGTTTTCAGAGCCGACATGTCAAAATTAAAATAAACATTTTTGCTAGATGCTATTATCAGAGTAATAAAGCTAGTCAGAATAAAAATTGTTGGTATAACCTTGGAGATTTGAAGAGGAGTACTCTTGACCGATTGCCAAACTAAATATTGACTTCTGAAAGTGGCCGTGTTACTATGGTATTGTCAAAGTTATGAATCATGAAGTTTGGATGTACTTTAGTCTCTTGCAATTTTCCGAACGAATGCTGCTTGTGTGTAAGTTTTTGATTGAATTTTGGTCTTCTCATTGTTTTGGAATTCCATTATTATTCTCTACCATTCGTCTTATATTTTCTCAACATATTGAAAAGTAATAACGTATAGATTGTATATCTTCGGAGTTTATTGCACTCACATTTTGTCAGTTAAATTTTAAGGTTCATTATAAGGAGCGAGTATATTGATATCTACTAAGTATATTGTCTTACTAGGTTTTGATTAATCACATAGAAATCATCTGCGTCACAAGAAATATTGCCCATGCCGAGTCTTTTCTTATGAGTACCAGTTATTATTTCCAAGTATATGATAGTTAGTTTTTGTCCAACCAACTCATGTTGAATATAGTTTTGCTACAGGACGAAGCCCATAAGACCTCCAAAAATATTCAAAGGTTCCAATAGATGTCAGAATATTTCTTGTGAATCGCCGAAGTAGGTACGGTTCCGGTGAATTACCTATACCAAAACGAAGAAAAGGCATACTGAGGGGTTTTAGTTGGCAGGGTTAGGACGGAAGTTCGGGAAATTCCGACATTACTCCTTCATCATTCCCACTACGCAAAACGTATTTCTGTACGTAGAAAAATATGTGACAATATTTGAGGATATTGATGCCCCATATATACTGAACCGGCGGAGTTTACCTTCTAATCTTTCTTAAAAAAAGATCTACCAGAAACAAAAGCAGATAAATAAATTTTTCCAAGTAAAATACTTTTCGATTCCTGTCCCAATTCTGATCAAACTACATACACACTTTTAGGTGTTCTATTATTTCATTATTACGCTGAAAACCTATGTTTATTCCCTCAGTTTATCTTTTTGGGCTTTTAATATAAGCGTAACTTGTGCTTATATTATATTTCTGAAGGGATAGGTTTATTACACTATTCCACACCTATATTTCCCTAGATATCTTTAGTTCTTATATCTTAGAGATACCTAACGGGTAAAAGGTCCAATGGATTCGAGCCTAGGATCTCACGACTCACCGCAGAGTCTAGCCTGAAGTAGTCAACAAAATCATACAACACGAACAACATTGTCACCAGCTAGGCAACTATCCCGGAATTAAGCGCCAATGGATTGATTATCGATTTCTGCTGATAGATTGAATGTGAACTGTCGTTGCATACCTAAGATGAGCAGCGTGGAGTCGTGCGTGATCCCGGATACGCCGAGCTGCGCAGGCGCACGTATCACATGCACTAATAAATACATGCTCAGAGGGAATTCTAATAAACCTGATGTGTTTTAATGCGGTGATGCGGGTTTTCCTAGACATGCAGGAGTTTATAGGATAGTCTTGGTGGTAGAGTAGTGGAAGTGTCTGTGTGACTGCTGGGGAGGCCCAGGTTTTATGTTAATCGTGAGATTTTTTGGCTCTGTGGCTTAGGAGGTTGGTGCCATGTGTCGTCACCCCACTCTAATATTAAACGACACTAAACTATAGACGAGCATATTAGAATATAAATGTTAGCAGGTTAACAAAGATATATTAGAGTACTAGCATCTGCCTGCAGCTATGCCTGCGTGTATCTCGAGAAAAACATACCGGAATAAAAATCAATACCTAGATTTTGATCAGGATACGCTCCATCTGTGCATCAAAATTCGATTAACTTAATAAGTAATAATAAACCGATACTAAACCGCACTGGGTCTTCGTGGTGGACTATGACCTAACCCTTCTCACACTGAAAAGAGGGCCGTGCCCAGCAGTGGGACAGTTTAATACAGGGCAGAAATGTAGTAGGTAGGCTGTTTATTGTACGTATGTAAAGTCCTCTTCGACACAGGGCCTGAACCTAGCAAGGAGCTGTCTTTTAAGAAATGATCATTTTCACAAGTAACTTAAAAATCCCAATAATTTTTATGTTCCTGTTTTGTTAGTATTTTTTGTGACATATTCTATAAGCAGTCTACACTAATATCATTTTAGAGCTTATTCTTATTGAACTATGCGAAGAAATTTTAAAATTCAGGTCTATTTCAAGAAGAGGCAAAACGGTAACAAATTCGAATATTTGCAATAGTCTAGCATATATCTCACTTCTTCTTAGTACACGCACATCGTTTTAGGGCTCTCTTAGCCTGGTCTTTCTTTCTGATTGTCTTCGATTTGGTCAGAGACGTATCACCAATTGTGTACAACACTTCAAGATAATCTGAGCACCACCATGTTAGTGTCACCTCAGGGGTTCAGCAGTCGTAGTCACCTACGGCTGCTAAACAATAACCAAAACATCGGAAAAGTTTTAATGAAATACCTAGTTTGTAAATATTTAATAGAAGTAGCATTTAAAATAAGCCGCGATCACTCTGTATATAGTAATTACATTTCAATTTACCATTTTCGCGTAAACGTAAGATAATATTTCAAGTAAAACATAATGCATAACCACAAAATCGACAAAATATAGTCTTAAATAGATGCAGGAAGTTCATAATAAACACAATCTATAACAACAAAAACTTAAATCAGAAACCTTGATATAATACCGATCGTTGTGCTCACCCCGTAATGCATTGCGGTAACAGAAAAACACTAACGTTTTGCGTTCAAAAGTTTAAACGAAACAACTTGATATAAGTTTCAGCGAGAAGGTCGCTGGATTGCACATGAGGCGCGGTGCCTGTGTCGGCGGAACTTTATACAATAAAAATATTCCTTTTTGAGGGCATGTAAGAAATAGTCTTACAACAAAAAGTGTTTAAGGCTAGCTTAGCTAAAAGGGGCATACATGGGCCATAAGTGCACATGACGAAAAAGCTCCGTAGACAATTATATTATAATTTCTAGAGAATCTTAAATATAATTTATGTATGTGCCTTAGAGCAGCGATAGCTTAGTGGGGAGACCAACAGACTGCAATGCAGAGGGTCTCGGGTTTGAACCCACGTCGTGCACCTCTGACTTTCGGAAGTTATATGACTTTTCTAAATTATGTGCGTATTGATTGACAATTATCGCCTGCTCCGTGCCTCGGAAAGCACGTTAAGCCGTTGGTCCCGGCTGCCATGAACATCTATGGAAGTCGTTATTGGGAGAGTGTCGACACAAAAGATCCCACTGGGTCGAAGTGTCGCCGGTCTGCACTGACTGGTCCCCACATAAGATAAGATAAGATATATGTGCTTTGCGTTTATAAACATACAATACGGGCACCATTATCTGTGGATGTTATCCATATCGACAAATTGTTTTATCTTTACTAAACTACGGCAAAGCCGTAAGGCATAGGTATGATTGACTAAATACAAAGACTACTCTATCAATATAACGGCTAAGAAATACCAGTGAAGGTTTCCTAGGCTAGAGGTGCATGCCATCTCGTATTGGCCGCAATATGACGAACGCACATGTATAATATGTCTTTGATCATCGATTTTAATTCCTGTTTTCTACACCTTATCCTAATCCTAATCCTAACTAATATTATAAAAGAGAAAATGAGTTTGTTTGTTTGTTACTTTTTCACGCCTAAACCACTGAACCGATCATCCTGAAAGTTTGCATATACGTTGACAGGCGTACAAAAAATGACATAGGCTACCTTTCATCCCGAACACAATTACTGTTCACGAGGAAAACAATAATAACGTTCTTATGATAACAGATGGCGCCACGTGTCTTTCGAATCATGATTGAATTATATTATTACAAGCAGAGTACAACCCGAATTGATTGTCAAATTCTAAAGTAACGCGAGCGAGGCCGCGGGCAAAAGCTTATAAAATAATAAAGACTAGTATTAAAGATTAAAATCCGTCCATAACAGCTTTATATAGTTTATATAGACCACATTTCCTTTTTTAATGAACGCTCATGATTTCCCGCTTGCACAGAGGCCAACGCGCTAGTTGTTGAAACTATTTTCTATTTGCGCGGCCGTTCAGCTGTTACTGCTGCTCAAGTTGCTCCGATATAAATATGTCTGCTATCTACCAACGTTATGCTTTAAGTATAGCTGCTATTTTATTATTTAACGTTAGATTAAGGCCACGACTTCATGTGGACTACACTTGCAACGTCATTTATGCCCGTTCTATGCAACGTGCTACTGAATGGAGTTTGATGGAATGTTTTTCTTTTTTAATTAGATTACTCTCGCTCTTTGAATATTTTCTGTGTGTGGACTTTGCAAACGTTTAAATAATAGACGCAAGACGCATACTTGGAACAATTAGTTGTGTATCGTACGAAATGGGGATTGAATCGACAACACCCAGCGCAATGTCAGCGGTGAGACTACCATTTACACCACTACGCCATATGTGAAGACGTGTAGTCAAATGTTGCTATGATATTAAGTTTAAATTAAAAGGCATAACCTAAAATATACCATGGGTGTTCTAAGCCCATTTTTCCATTTGGAGAATATGTGCTACGCATATGCTACGTTGTGTTATGCAGAGATAGTTGTAATTTGTTTTTATAGACATACATAATATATGTATGTATGTAAAAGAAAATACTGTATACGAAAAATACATATAATATATTTTTACCCGGTTTTCAGTTGGTAAGTCAGAGTTTCAGTGGCTGACGTACCTACTTGGGTCAGCAACGCGCGAGTGTTGACCCTGTCATGGTACTAAAGGTCACAGTAACTGCTTTTTATTGCATCTTAATCTATCATTTGCATCGTTGTCTTGTCATTATGTCTATCATTTGCAAATGGCGTATTATCTCGAAAGCGGTAGAAGTAAGCAATCATATGCTTTCTTGCAACATAGCTTGTATAAAATGTTAACAAAAATATAATCTAACAAGACAAAAATAAATCAATATTTTTCATTCAATCTTTCTTCTACTATTCCTATTCAATAACAAATAAAAAACATAAAGCTATTGAACGCCTCTATGGTATCACAAACTTTTTTCATAGCGCACGTGGTCTGTTTTATAGGTTATAACATCGTAAACTTACTATGGCGTCAAGAAACATTATAATTTCGTGCTAGTTTCATCGTTAAATAAGAAAGCATTTTTTTATTGAATAGTTGGTTTAGTATCGTAAGATCAGGACGTTGCTTGCTGTTTGTAAACTCATAGGTTCCAAAAAGATCCTGGATTTTTAATTTAGGAAGTTGTGAGTAGCACGGAGTGTAGATTTGTGTCTTGCTGAAGGTATAGACTTGCTATAATAAGGGATCTAAGCATATATTTTGTATGCACGTAAGGGATAATAGTTTAATTACCCGTCTCGCCATAGGCACTGCGGCGAGTGTTATGGGTTCGCTCACCTCGCGGGACAGTAATCTGTGTGATTCATTAATAATTGTGTCGAGTCTGGATATTCGTATATTTTGTATTCGTTGTTGCAATCCAAAGTCCCCGACACAGTAACCATATTTCGTGCTCAGGCTGTCTCTTAAAATTAAAAAAAGAAAATAGAGACACGTGTCTATTTATCAGCCACGAGGCCTAAATATGACCAAAAATATCTGACACGTCTTCACAAGTAATATAATGAATGCGAAAGTATATTTTTTCCTATTTACGGACATGGTGCAAGGCACTGACTTTATTTCTGCATAGATGCATGACATGCTGTAGGTAGTAGATCCTCGCTGGTTTCAGCATGAATGGGCCGGATCGACCGGGGTAGTACTACCCTGTCACAGAATACCGGCGTGAAGTAACGGTACCCGTACTGTTGTGTTTCGTATCTGTGAGTGAGAGAACCAGAGGCCCAGTTACCCCGATCCTTTTCCTATCCTTTCCTTTGTCCTTTCTCTCCTTCATTCCTTTTTAAAGGGCTGGCAACGCACTTGTAACTCCTTTGATGTTGCGGGTGTCCATGGGCGGCGGCGGTAATCGCTTACTATCAGGCGATCCGTCTGCTAGTTTGCCCCCTATGCTATAAAAAAAAATAGTTTATAGGTCAGCGAGGGTGTGTACGATGTGCACGCTGGCTCGCTACGTATGTACTTACATAGACTTTGAATAACATAAAATGCACGGCTCCTGTGTAGATCTATTTCGGATTTAAACCAAAAGAGTAATGCCGGGGATAAAAGCTAGTTACCTAAAAAAATAACTCACGCCTTTCTCCATTCGTAACTTAAACTATTCGTATTGAAATATTGAAACTTACTACCATTACAGGCAAATCGAATTCTCCAAGTACGCAAAATGAAAATTTCCTTGGCATACAAAACCGATACGACTAATAAACAACAAACAAACAGACAGCCGTTGAAATTGTCCGACATTTTATTAACATATATCGATAGTTCAATACGTCATTACACCGCTCTCTAATCCGCCAATGTTAGGTTTAACATACAAATATATGCATGCAAGTGCACCTGCGTTACACACATGTTTCTAAGAAGCTTTTCAACATATTTCGAATGCATACCGTTTAAGTACCTAAATACATATAATCGTACATTCTGCATTCCACTTACGGTTGGATTTATTGTAAATTTACGTGATGCGTGCGATAATGGTAGCTGTATAATACGGAGACTCACCTGTTGTGCTCTTGTCTAGCATATACCGAAGAACTATACAGTTTATGCCTATGAAATTTCATAAGACTGCTTGTTTTAACACTAAGAGCACTTTAAGCAAATAAAACATTTATTAAAGGTACCAATAGTAAGTTTATTTAAAGGTTTATTAAAGGATTACCATGTAAGATTGAAATATAGAGGCATGTCATTAGGTAACATTATTACATATACATTTATATATATTCAAATTGTTATAAGTCTGTAAGCCTATACCTTATAAATATAAAAATAAAAATATTTCGTAAGAGTCAAGTAACCGTTAAATGTTTCTAGGTGCGAATAAATGTCTTGGTATTTAGGTTCAGATTAACTCTAAGTTATAAAGTCAGAATGAATTCAGTGGAAGTGGGAGCATTGATAAGTATGTGTAGTATGTCTTTTACGGATAGGATGAGGTATAGTGTGATAAAAGAGTGCTGTTATATAAAAAGAGATATAGTAACATGGTTTGAGAAAGGTTTAGTAATGTTTGTGCAATATGGATGATTTAAGATTGCTTCAGAGAGTTGAGGAATGAATATGAATGTGATAGTCGTCAGGGGAAAGCCCAAGCTAACGTTCTCTGCCCAGATTGGAGTTATTCTGAAGAAAAGCCAGGTTGAACTGATGATTTTGCATGAAGAATGCGATGACAGTGAATAAAGCAAGAGTGGTATATTAGAAACGAAAATTTTCAGCATTTTAGATCGTAGAAGAGGAAATACGTAATCTTTATCTACCCCTTCGGACAACAGACGTGTGTCCATAGACACTACATCAAACATTTATAAATATACATATGTATATAAATGTCAGATGTAGCGCTGAAGAATCTTCAAATGCGACGTACGTAATTACTGGTTCAAGAATTAATTTCTATATCGCCGGAATATATGTTCATTTTAATGAACCTGTATAACCTTTTCTAAATCCCTAAGGTAGAAATTAGACATAGCCGTTAAGAAAAATACTACACGATACTAACTGTTACTAATCGCACGCACAATCTATTCTTAATTGATTTGGCTCTATTAGGTGTAATGTCCGATTAGCACTAATAGTACTATTAGATTGTATTAGTACATTAATCGATAAGAACGATCGGAGCAATCTCTTAAATGTCCGAACACATACAAGACTACACGCATCGCATCACCTGTTGCGCGCCAAAACCGCGCGTGGCAAGATGGCCGTCGCGCGCGCTTTTTTTTCACGGCGTCTTTCCGCGTGTACCGTGATTTTGGCCAGTTCTCCTGTATGACGTCGACGACCCAGTTAGGTACGCCAACCGGTGCCACGGCCAAGTCCACCCGGGCATCCCCAATGAACCAGCGCCAATGTCTATAAAATAAATTGTACGCAAGAAATAAAGAGCAAAAAAAAAATTATAATGAAGTAAACGTCAGCTCCTGATTTGCCGCCAAAACCTGGGTGAACGCACTCCAGTGTTTTGGCATGGCTCGTTGGATATCGTCCTAATAGTTCGTTTCATTTGATAAGGTGTTTTATTATTGCGTTACGACCTTTTCATCAGCTGAGATTGTTTGACGTTTATACTATCACTGTTATATTTATTTTAGGTTAGGTTTTGTCAAATTGCCAATAGTAAAAAGCGAAAATATTTGCAGTTTGCAACATTGACAGTGAAAAACATTTGCATAAAAAGTTATATTTAAATAAGTTGCAGTTGCGATTCAAAGTCGTGCGTTTTCTAGATTATAGTACGTTAGACGTCAATTGTCCACGACTGGTCGATTATATCGTCATGAGCCTCGTCTAAAAGTATAATAACATGAAAATCGCGAATCCCGTGTATGATATCATCATAGTAGCAGACTGGCTTCGTACCGAGAATCCACTATGAGCGAACCTTTGCCAACAATCTTACTATTCAACATTTGTTGTTCTTATATTTGCCAAATATTTGCACCTTATCGCCGGCGTATTGTGATAGTTTTACGAGCACCATTTTTATATTTTTATTTCGCGCGCATTTTGGCCGTGTATCCAATATGGCGGTTGTTTGTTTTGGATATCGCGGGTATGTGAACTTTTTAAATGTTATTATATCAGGATGTTTGTTCACTTTATTTAGGATCAAAGTAAGACTTATTTTATATGACATTTAGTTGACTTATTTCTCCTTGAAGAGATCCTTCTTCAAAACTGGCAGGCAATAAAATCTTACTTTTTAAATAAAGTATCTGCTTTCTACATCGTTCGGTTATTTATGTCTTAATTTTTAAATAACGAACACTTGAACTTGGTGTAACTAATATCAATTAAATTTAAACCATTCATAAAATTAAACCAATGAGCTATCCATACCGTAAAACAACACAATCACAATATGACAATCTATCAACCGGTATAAGTACTTCCCAATATTTCACCTTTCATTCACAACGCCACTGAAATCGTGAAGCAAAATTCATTGAGGCTATTGACACGCACGTCTTTTGGCATGATGAGGCCGATAATTTTATAACAAGGGGATTCCGGCCACGTGCTTCCATGGATCCTGCCAAGGGGACCTGGCACCAGACTGCCAACAACTGGCAAACAGGCAGGTTTGTCTGCGATAGCAGCCAACTGTATGTTTTGACTAGAACTTTTTGTTTATGTACACTATCGTTCATTTGGAGTATGGCCGTGGAGCTTTGAGGGAATGCCCGTGTGTTTCTTTTTAATTTGGCGTTCTCTTTGGTGTTGTTATTTATAGGTGTGAGTTTATAGGTTACCTTTCAAAATTGTTTGTTTATCAGTCTTTAATCGGTTTGGTATTTTCGATAGATTGATATTCGGAATTTGTTTAGTATGGTTATTTCTCACTTGGTGTTGTCTGTATGTGATAGAATATTATTATTATTATAAATAGGTTTAACTGTTTTCTATAAGGTAATAAGGAAATCTTCTGGATATATTTTATTAGACAACAGAGTTTTAATTACGTTTGGTATTCTAAGACTTGACAGATTAACATTAAAAACAATGATGAATATTTTAGACCAATATTAAATACCGAAAATAAACTAATTTTACTGTGTTATAGAGATATTTTACAGCATAATATTTTGTACAGTTTTAGCATGTATAGTTATGGTGAAATCAATGTTTCAGTACAGCAGTTTGAATAATGACAGACATTCCTACTTTAACCTTATGACTCCACAGGTATCAAGGTTGCAAAATTTTAAGGCTAGAATAAATACAACATTGAAGCTTCCTACTATTCTATTAATATTACAAATGTGAATATTTTTGACGATTACTGGATGTTTGTTACATAATCACACGTAAACCGTTAAACGGATGTGGATTACTATATTATAACTTACACACGTACCATGGCGTCAATAAAATGCGTTCTTGTAGACAATTTAAATGATAATAAGGTTGGTAAAAATAGTTTATTAAATTTAAATAAGAATAGTAAGTAAAGATTAATGCAATACTTCAAGGAGGAAGAAAGAACAGATTTGTATGTAATTACTAAAATCCAAAAATGATTAATAAGTTAATAAAATAAATAATGCAAGGCATTCCTTGTATATATCCGAAGAAGACAGCAGAGATATATAATTTCTTACATTTCACCAAATAGGATAGGGTATTATGTAATAAGATGCTCTCTTATACATATTCTATGCCGTAGATAACTTCGTGCTGTTACTAAAGACAATTCCCGCTCTAGGAATAATCCTGCATTATGTAAGACTGAACAAACATTTAAATAACTGACACAAAGACCCAGAGACAAACATTTTTTTTAAGAATAATTTTACTCGAGACAAAAATTACGTGACAATTTTTATCCGTTTCGCGGCATAGTACCGAGGTGACCACTCAAACACTACAGTCAAGTCAAGTCAAGCTTCAATTTTAAAATAAATCATATTTTACTATGTTCACCGCCCCGCAATTTACAAACAACGTTAATATCCGTCGGTACAGCTAACAGAGAATATAGGCAATCAGCTAGCTGCCTGATACTATTTATATCTAATGCTAAGACTGAATCTAATTTTATTGCAGCGGCCGTCAACATGAGAGGTTGACACCGGGAGAATAGGCCGGTAAAATCGAACGGTCGAAATCACAGATGTAGAGTATAGTTGGTTTTATGAAACGGATACTGAGGTCTTTGGGCGTATGTAGACGTGGCATATCTCGCTTGATGGTAACCTTTTAGGGAAAGAGACGCTGTATTTCCGGCGCAGACTGGTTCTCTGCTGATAGTAGAGCGCTTTTTAATGAATTATTGATTTTTTTATCGGATTCATACAACACAACGTTGCTTTCATAGACAAGTTTTTTAGTCCAGAGAAAGCGTTGGATTGTTACGCAGAAGTTTTGAGTTCGATCTCAAGGTGTCAGAGTTTTCGAAGTAATGTGTGTTAATATACATTAAACGGTTATTTACAAAGAAAAGGGAATTTTCGTAAGGACTTGCATATCAAAAAGTCTTTTACAAAGTTGTTGAAGATTTGGGAATTATTTTGGCCAGCGTGGTCGACTATAGCCTAAATCTCTCAATACTTAAAAGTGACACGAGGCAATTTATCAGATAGTTTATAAATGGGGTAAGGTGGACAATCTTATCCAGTCGAATACTGCAGTTTCGGTAAAAGCAGAGTCTTAACTAGTGGAGATCTCTGTCTTAATTTTTTTTATCATAAGGTGGCAAATCTACCGCGTATTAATAACCGTAGTCTATACGCTTGTGAAAATGGCAAAACATATTACACTACTCCAAAACAAGAAAAAATATTATGCATTGACAGTAAATCATTAAGATCCATTGGTCTTTGTGATCTTCTTTAGGGACTCGGGAAACACTTTTCATTAATGTAACACAACCCAAACTTATAGTTTAGGCACTATCTTTGTCTGGTTTCAGATCATGATGTTTCGTGGAACCAGATGACTGACGCGACGATAGACGAACGAAAAATATATTTTACAAACATTAACGACTTGTCTGAAAGTGTGGCTCTCAAAATCTCGGCCACCATGTTTTATAATATACTAGCGGTTCAGTTGCGCCATATAGGCTGAAATTTATTGGTACAAATTCTTTTTATAGTCTGTCCGGTCTCATCTAATAATAGAACACACCATCACTGTGTCGTAAGAGGTGACCAAGGGACTCTTTACGAGGTAAATAGGCCATGGCTGATGCACCTGTTTATTTAATTATAATAGTTTTCTTAGAAAGCAGCAGATGGTGGACGTGTTTATATGATGAGTTCGAACTAAAAATATTATAAAGAAAGTTTAATTTATGTTTTTGTCCTACTAATGTTATAAATGTAAAAGCTAGTGACGATGTATGGATGTTGTAGCCAATCACGTGAAAACTGCTAAACGGATTTCGTGAAACTTGTCACGTAGATAGAATAATATATCATTGGTTAACACGTAGGATTCCACTTATCCCATCAATGCGTCTACTTGGGATTTACGCGGGTAAATGTAGTAAAATGTAAAATTTAATGTTGAACGGATTTTGATGAAACTTGGAATACAGATAGACTATATCCTGGATTAATACATAGGATACTGTTTATCCCGTCAATGCGTTTCTGTAAGACCCACCCTGGTGGACTTACTACTCCTAATTTCAAGTACAAATGCGAAAATGTTTGGATTTTCCTACTCTATCATGCGTAAACTGATAAATAGATTTGGATGAAATTTTGCAAACAAATAGACTATATCCTGGATTGTTCACATAGGAATCCACTTATTACTCTGGATTATTATTTATTTTTACATTGAAGGTGGCAAACAAGCATACGGCCCACCTGATGGTAAGTGGTCACCGTAGCCTATGGACGCCTGCAACACCAGAGGTATCACTTGCGCTTTGCCGACCCTTTAGGAAAAAAAGGAAGTGGGAAGGGGGAAAGAGGATGATTGGGCCTCCGGCACTCTCATTACATAGGATGTCATTAGACTCGTCTAAATATCCACCATTCTCCTTCAAATTTGGTTGCATCTGGCAATTTTGCAAAGTGCGAGTGATACTCCTGTCACTCACCATAAGATTTTGCTATGTGTTGGTTTACCACTTTTATTCTATAGAAAACTTCGCCTGCACCTTAACATGACATATATGATCATAGTGATTATCTTTTAATAGAGCTACCATTTCTTTTCTGGAACGCATAAATAGGGTCACTATCATAAAAAATAGAATATGATAATAGTTGACCTAAAATCGTCCTGAATTCACACTTTTTGTTGAAAGGTTATTTGTCTGCCATGAACAGGCAGAGAGTGGGTCGTACTGCGGCACGTTGAGGTCATAACTTAATAAGTTCCTTTCTTGTTCATTTTATTCATTATGGTCATGGCTCTATGAGTCACTTAAATACATACTACTTATACTTATTTCGCGGAGGGTTAAGTACAGTGATAGCGTAGTGGTTTAAGTGGTCGCCTCGCCACTGCCACCACTCCGAGTGTTGTGGGTTCGATCCCCATTCGGGACAAAAATTTGTGTGATCCACTAATAGTTGTTTCAAGTCGTTCTTTATATCTCTATTATTTTATTGGTCTGTTAATTTAAAGCAATTTGTTATTTAGTCTCGGCTATTATGTTTAATGTGTCCATTGATTCATTTGAGCCATTTAAAGCACACATAATTAGAATGCGTAATTAATTATTCAAGCGTGGATTACCTAAACTGTTTTGCTTTATAACGTATACGATCCTATTCATTAATTTGATTGCGGAAAATCTTTAAGAATATGAAGGCTTCTTATATTTAAATTTGTTAGAGGCATTGCATTGTTTGCCATTGGATACTAACCATAAGGTGGACAAATCGACTAAACATTTTCAAGCAAAATCGAAGAACCGAAAAAATACTAATGCACAATCGATAAAAAATCCGTATATTGATAATAATAAATAAATAAATAACAATCTAAAACATCCAATCCATACAAAAATTCCAATACGACGCCCGAATCGGGTTGACTATCAATCACAACATATTTGCATACATTATGATATGATTCAGCAACATTACAATACTGTGGGTATTATGCGTGCGCGCGTGTCCGCATACGTTATTGGACAGGCTATATAGCACGTAACAGCGTTTTTTTTTCTTTTGTGTATGACACAATTAGACGCACTGCTTTGGAATAATAAGGTGTAAGCTTAGAATGTATTGTGAATGGTACGTGGTACTCATAATACTAATATGATAAAGAAAGTGTTCTTTGTTTGTTTTGTGTTTTGGTAGAGTTTAAAATTTTATTGTTTTATGTTTTGACGAATATTAAAGAGGTTGACGTCCGTTTTAAATATTAAATAGTTGATTATCGCTTACTTTAACGGTGAAGGAAAACATCGTGAGGAAACCTGCATGTCTGAGAGTTCTCCATAATGTTCTCGAAGAAATGTGAAGTCTGCCAACCCGCACTAGGCCAGCGTGGTGGACTATGGCCTAACCCTTCTCATAGTGAGAAGAGGCCCCTGCCCAGCAGTGGGACAGTTTAATACAGGGCTGATATTATTATTTTATAACGTCCGTGGTTTGGCCTGAGTGTGTTTTCCACGGTATTATAATTCTCAAATTGCTATCCAAGATCCTATGCAACAATCCGATATATTTTTATATTTATCTAGAAATCCCTCGGAAACAGTACATTTTCTGGATGAAAGATATCTGAATCACTGACAACGTGCTCGCGAAATTTCATGATGTTCGGTCAAGTAGTTAAGGTGTGAAAGCGTAACAAACAAACTAGCATTTGCATTTATAATATTAGTTAAGACTAGCTGTTACCTGCGACTTCGTCCGCGTAGATTTTAACTAAAAAGCGTTTGTCTCCGCGGAACCCTATTTTTTTTCTAAAAAAGGTTATTCCTTATAACATCAGCTATCTGCCAGTGAAAGTCCTGTCAAAATCGGTTTAGCCGTTTTGGAGATTAGTTGGAATAAACAAACAGACAGACAGACAAACATTTTAAAAATAGATGTTTTCATATAGGTACCTTATATACTTTCATATGCATTAGATAAAAAGCTGTTATTTCGACATTACAAACAGACACTTCAATTTTATTTATTTGTATAGATGTACTTTCACGTTTTGAAGTTGTTGCTTCGATATTTAATAGAACCGTTTCATAATGTTACTTATTACAAACTTTGGACCGGCATGCCTAATGCAGTGGTCCGACCGCCGGCGAGAAAACGACTAACTATCGGCGATTTTCTCTCTCAAGAAACGCACAAATAATATACATTCCGTGTAAACGAAAGAGATTCATATATTCAAAGTTGCTCGCTGACTGTTCACACTGCCGGCGACGACTCGCTTTACTAGTTTTGTCGCTGAGCGACAAGAGCTTTCAAAAATAAACTCGCTCAGCGATACTCGTTCAGCGATGCTCGCTCGTCGCCGCGCGCAGGTTTGCACAGGACTGAGCGACCGCGGGCGAGTGGACAGCCCGGCGACAAAACTATCGAAACTACACACTCGCTTCCCGCTGATTGTCAGCTCGTTTATAGTTTCTAGTTTCACTCGTTTCTCGTTCATCGTTGGCGGTCGGACTACTGCCTTACCGTTAAGAATTTTTAACGCTACATTATTTGTCTCACATACTTACATGTGTCCCAACAGAAGGATTTATTGAAAAAGGTTTAAAATGCGTTTGTTAATTTATTTCTGTAAATATTTCTATAAAGTTTCAGCTTTAGAGAATCTTCCAAAATATTTCTTACCCCAATGATCATTTAGGATGACATTTAGGACCTCAGGGTCTAGACACAATGCTCATCCATTATGTCTAGATCCCCGTGTAAAAATCTTTTAGGACGATACTATACTGTTAGATAACTATAAGTGACGATAGATGACGAAATACAATATATGTTGTGGGATACATCTATTGTTTCCTGTTAATTGATGATTTAATTATGCATTTAAAAAATTCAGATTACAAACAAGTGGAGCTTTTCGGTAATTTTATATCTTAGGTGGTACATAATTACTAAAGTGAAGTAAAATATGCAGTACCGTAAGTTCGTATGACTTTAGACCTGAGGGGTGGCATTGGTCCTTACTTGGAAAAAGTTTGAAGTTCCCACCAGACCACTATCATACTTTTTGCCGAAAAAATACACGTGGAAATCAATAGAAGCAATATAAACTGTCAGTAAAACAGCTTCATCCAATTAAACAGCTTTTTCCAATTAAGGGCCAATGTCACCCCTCAGGGCTAAAGTCATACGAAGTTACTACCTCCAAAGTGTACATTGATATAACTTGTACACGAGACAGATAACATGTGCAAGTGACGCACTTGCGTGGGTCGTACGCATCGCGTCGACGACCGACGCGAGCCGCCCGCGCAAGTTGCTCGTTCAATTAGATACCACATGTACCACGCGCCGTAGTTACTTGCGTCACGTACAATATATCAATTGGGAAAATATATACAAACAAGCTTAAGCAAAAGGCAATTATTTTATAGATTCTACAAAAGACGTAGAGCTAGAGTAATGTTCTCTCTGTTTGATTCTCCAAGTAAGATAAAGATAGCACGACATTTGCTTTGAGTAACATGCCTTGTCTTACCTTTAGTCAACAACTAGTTTAACTAATCACGACTCTGGTAAAAGAAACCTCGAAAAGTTTCACATTCCTTCGGCTTTGTTTGTGTATCGATCACTATCATTCAAATTTAGCAAACATAATGTCCAAAATATTAGAAGTACCATTCATTCAAAACGTTTGGGATTTCAAGACAAAACTTTAAAGACCCACGTTGGGCGCCACTAAGACAAATCAAAATAACAAAGTTAATACCTGTTTTTAACATTTCCCTTGTTCACAGGACGAGTTCCATCCGTTCATAGAGGCCCTGATGCCATTTGTAAAGTCCTTTTCGTATACTTGGTTCAATTTACAAGCGGCCAAACGGAAATATTACAAGAAACACGAAAAACGGATGAGTCTCGAGGAGGAACGCCATACTAAATATGAACTACAGGTAATTATTGCATTTATTTATTGTTTAACTAACTGTCAAATTGTTCGTCCGGTATGCCTCGTTGGTTCTGTGGTATATATTTGTATGCGATCGTGAAGTTTCGGCGTTGATTTTCGGATCCGGTAAGGTATTTTTGGTTTTCCGTAAGAACGTTTTTGGTTGCAGCATAGAGCAGGAATAGTGCCCGGATAATGGTAATATGTTTACTGCGAAAATATAGATGGTAAACTTTAGATGTAATATAATCTGTCTGATAGATATGTACATTGGAGGGGTAGACGATATATTAAAGAGAAGACATATCTTCTTCAAACTAGTGAAAGTAGAAGAGTGTGCTGCTTGTGATTGTGTTTAAAATCAATAATATAATAATATTCTATCACATACACAACGCCATCTAGCCCAAACTAAGCAGAGCTTGTACTATGGGTACTAGACAATGGATAAACATACATATATACTTTTTTTTTTGTAAATACATACATATTATACATAGAAACACCCAGACCAAGACAAACGTCCATGTTCATGCACACAAATGTTTGACTTGTGCGGGAATCGAACCCGTGACCTCAGGCGTGGCAGTCGGTTACACTAACCACTACGCCAAATGGCGTACGGCGCTGATATTGACTGCATCGGATAACTATAGTAATATCCTAAAAGGACACGCTTACGACACCTCTTGTTGCTGTCTTATTGTACGGAGTAAGTTAGCAAGATGATAATTGACTGCTTCATACGCTTTAAAATACTCATCGATAAATTTTAGAAGTGAAGAAAAAGTTTACTTTAAACTTCTCACAGCTCAATATTTATTGATAATCCGATATATTTCGTGCCACAAACAGGACAGTGGTTGTTTTATAACTGGTCACACTTACCTGCGATTTATGAAAAGGGATAGATTTCATATAAGAACAAAAGGAACAGATAAACAGAATAGATCTACATTATATATAGAGCATAACTCAAATAAGACATATAGAAGAAAGTACATATATTTTATAACATGTTTGAACACAACAATTGAACAGTTGTGAAAGTAGTAGAATTAAACTGTATTGATCACATTCAGAAGGAAAGAAAGAAAATATGAGCTACTAGCTTTCGCGCGCGGCTCCGCCCGCGTGGTACCTACATCAATAAAAAGTAGCCTATGTCCTTCCCCAGATTTTAAATTATATCTGTACCAAATTTCGTCTAAATCGGTTCGGTGGTTTAGCCGTGAAAAGGTAACAGACAGACAGACAGATAGACAGACAGAGTTACTTTCGAATTTATAATATTAGTAAGGAAGTAAGGGTAAGAGTTTAATTCAAGTAATAGATTTCTCGATTTAAATTCTACAAATAACAAGCTTAAAGTAATAATTTGAATTAATTTATCTATTGTAAGAAAGTTTCAACCTTCAGTATGAAACGTTGATATTTACAACAGAGCTAATCTATAAATTGAAGGTCGTGCAGCGAACTAGTTGATTTAATTGGAATTTAAACTACATAAAACTAAGATTTTCTATTCATATTCAGCTATTCTAGCTAGTTTATGTTGCTGATTGTATAAAGTCATTTTTGTTTTTCTTTTTATACTTACTAGCGGTCGCCTAGTGCTCGAAATTCGACCAAAGTTAGCCTGTAAGATATTGCTGAAATATGTCATTATACTCGTATATTGATATATGTAACCATAGTTACGCGCTTCAACTGCGTGTGTCAAATGCATGGTTGTGTGCGTGTTGTGTTTTTTCATTAATTTAATGTATTTTTACGCATAATTTAAAAAAAATATTAGCATTCGTCACTTCTTCTCTGTATAAACTATAAGTGTGCGAAATTTCATACTCCTCCGTCTGCCCAATTTTCGTAAAAAGGGATCCAAAGTTTTCGCTTCACGTATTAATATGTAGATGTACATAGGCTATTGCATTAGATAGTAAGTATCTGTAATACTAGTTTTATGTGTGTATGTGAAATAAATAAATAAATAAATACTGTAACAAATGTATCTGTACTAAAATAACGTAGGGGTCTTGTTCTATACAGGCGTGAACCTGTATACCTGTACCTGATGTATATAGGAACTGTTTTTGTTTCTGGGGTCTTATTTTGTACAGAGGTGAATCCATATGGATATGAGGAACTATTTCTTACGTGTATTCCGTCAGTATTCAACAGCGATCAATCTGATAAGTATCTATGTTGATGCCGCTACATGCGTATAGCCTATCGCTAGTCCTAATGCATCTTCAACTAGGCGCTTAGATAGGAGACAGTGTTCGTAGAAACAATCTGAGGTCGTGAGGTGTTTATCTGTCTTTGATGTAAGGCCTTTCGTATTGAGATTGGTATCTTGATGCTATTTATGAAAAGACTAGCTTATGCCCGTGGCTTCGCTCGGAAAGAGAACTTTTTGTGGGTGAACGGTATCCTATGTCCTTTTCTGTACGCTTGGCAACGTGTATGCGAAATTTCATGATAATCGGTCGAGTAGTTACGGAGTGAAAGCGTATCAAACAAACAATCAGATAAGCAAACTCACTTGCGCATTTATAATATTACTACATTTTATCCGCGGCTTCGCTTGCGTAAATGTAGGTTAGTTTAGGTTAGGTTTGTAAGTCGCGATTCGAATGCGAGACCGATTCGCGCGGCCCCGCCATAAAGGTGTGAGCAACACCGCGGCGATTTTAGTCGGGTTAGCCCAATTCCATCGTAGGGGCTGGATCCCGACATATCCCCATCGCCAGCCCCAAAACCGGCGATGGGAAAAGTGATTGCACATTTCCCCGCGTAAAAAAAAAGGTTAGGTTTGTTACAGTACTTTTTTCTGTATGAAAGGTACCCTATATTCTTTTCTGTACCCCTGACAACGTGTATGCAGCATTCCATTATAATCGGTCGAGAAGATAAGGCGTAAAAGCGTAACATGCAAACAACCAAATAAATAAACTCACATTCGGACTTATTATATCACACCGTTTTGAAATAACCGTCTAATTCCGCGCGGAGTCAGACGGTTATTTCAAAACGGTGCCGCTAACTCCGCGCGGCTATTATTAATTAGAAGGGCATAGGGAGCAAAATCTATCAAGCCTAAAATATACGAAAGCACTAAAAAGTACATAAACACACAAATTAAACACAAAAAAAAATTGGATCCCGGGTGAAAATTTTTGATTTGACTAGCTTGGACATCGGCAATGAACCTGATATTATTCGATTTTATCGTTAACTAGCGACTTCGTCCGCGTAGATTTTAGCTAAAAAGTGTTTGTCTCCGCGGAACCCTATTTTTTTCTAAAATCATAGTAGCCGACGTTACTCCTTATAACATCAGCTATCTGCCAGTGAAAGTCCCGTCAAAATCGGTTCAGCCGTTTCGGAGATTAGCCGGAACAAACAGACAGACAGACAGATAAAAATGTTAAAAATATATGTTTTCGTTTAGGTACCTTATATACTTTCATATGCATTAGGTAAAAAGCTGTTATTTTGACATTACAAACAGTCACATCAATTTTATTTATTTGTATAGATGTATATTTTGTCAATAAATTTCTGTCTCTTGGCTAAAGGAATTCTTGTTGACTAAGAGGTACCCTATGTCCTTTTCTCTACCCCTGACAAAGTGTATGCGAAATGTCATGATAATCAATCGAGTAGTTAAGGCGTGAAAGCGTATGAAACAAACAATCAAATAAAAAAACTCACATTCGCATTGATACTATTAGTTAGGATAGGTTGTGATATCTTTAGAACTGTTTATATTATTGGTGTATATAAAATCACTTTACTCGCATACACAATCATCATAAAATACGGACTTATCAATATAACGTCGGTTAAATCTATACTAATATTAATATAAAGTGAAATAGATTGTTTGTTTGTTTGAACGTGTTTATGACTGGAACTATCAGTCCGATTTGGGAAAATCTTTTTGCATTAAGTAGTGTGTTTATTCTGGTAGGATATAGGATATAATATCACGCTACGAGCCACGACAAAAAAGCAGTATTCATAAAGATGAGTAAAACAGCGAGGGACAGCTAGATATAAAATAAAATCCTTCTCTTGTGTTTTTTTACGACAGTTTTGACTAATAATAAGCATTAGCATTAGCATTTAAGCATTTTTATTTCATTTAAGGTTACACAGATGTTACATTTACTATGATAGCCACACTAGGCGCAGCCTGTGTCGTAGCTATCAATGAATACGATTGACTTACGCCTAGAATTTAACTATTATAAAAATGTGGAAATAAATAATAAATAGTAGTACACTGAATATGAGTGTGTGTGTGTGTGTGTCTGAGTGTGTGTGTGTGTGTGTCTGAGTGTGTGTGTGTGTGAGAGAGTGTCAGAGTGTGAGTGATTGTGTATGTGTGTAAATTTGTGTATGTAAGAAGAGCTCAAGTAATGGTATATAGACAACTGTAGGATACTCAAAGCGATTCATCAAGCAATAGTTTTTAGGTGTTGTTCCGTGTCATGATAATTTAATGTGGAGATAATCTTTTTAACTTTAAAGTAAACTTCACGAGTAGTTAAGAACTTCCTAATTAGTTGGATATAAGGTAAGCGGTAACAGTAGCCTAAGATCATTTGCCAATAGGGGTATCTCTTGCAAGTTGTCGACGGAAAGGGATTATAGATGAGACGAAAGGACAACATGAGAGAGGTTTGAATGTGAGCATACAGGTCTCTCATTCACCCAGAAAAATGCTGATATTACGTTGGTATTCTGTAAGAGGTAGTTGATGCTTTTTTCGGACGAGCCAGCTCACATGGTCACCAAATATTTATTTTTGTAAAATACATCTTCCGTATTCATAATTCTTGTGTCGCGGAGGACTTTACAAACGTTCAAATAACAGACACAAATAACACCCAAACTTGAACAACCACTTGTGTACCACTTTTTTGTCTTCTGTGGGATTCGAACCGGCGCGGCGTGTGGCGAGGCGACCGCGTAAACCACTACACCATCCGTGCAGTCAATTGTCACCCGGACTGGCAGCAGTTTACCGATACCATACGTTGGTTCAACTCTTCGACAGCTTCCACGCTTCGACTTGCCTAAACGATAGAAGGTTTATTTTAAATAATATTAACTAGCTGTCCCGACAGACGTTGTCCTGTACACAAGAAAAAAAAAAACAAATTTAAACCATTCTCGAATCCACTTGAATACACACAAAAAATTTAATCGAAATCGGTCTAGCCGTTTAGGAGGAGTGTAATTACAAACACACGCACAGAAGATTTATACATATATAAAGATATGTATGATCTAAATTGTATCTAAACATGTTTCAGAACGAAAAAGCTGAAGTGAAACAAAAATGGGCATCGCGGCTTCTAGGCAAGCTTCGCAAGGACATAACGCAGGACTGCCGGGAGGACTTCGTGCTCAGCATCACGGGGAAGAGGCCAGCCGTCTGCGTCCTCTCCAACCCCGACCAGAAGGGCAAGATGCGGCGGATAGACTGCCTCAGGCAGGCGGATAAAGTTAGTACCAGTATTTATTGCTAGCTAATGATTTTATATACTAGATATTTAACTTTCATAGTAATGGACGATGAAAATCTGAGTCCTATATTTTTTTATAATGCTTACTTACGTGCGGGTTTACGTAAAAGAGGTATCTTATCTTATATGGGGGCCAGTCAGTGCGTCTGCACTGCGGCGACACTTCGACCCAGTGGGATCTTTTGTGTCGACACTCTCCCAATAACGACTGCCATAGATGTTCATGGCAGCCGGGACCAACGGCTTAACGTGCTTTCCGAGGCACGGAGCAGGCGATAATTGTCAATCAATACGCACATAATTTCGAAAAGTCGTATAACTTCCGAAAAGTTAGAGGTGCGCGACGTGGGTTCGATCTCGAGACCCTCTGCATTAAAGTCTGTTGGTCTCCCCACTGAGCTATCGCTGCTCTTGTTGTAAAAGAGGTAACTTTAATTTGAACAATTGCGCCTTCAGTGCTTTGCATTTTACGTATTTCATTTCGAGAACAATAAAAACCGATCCAACTGGAACGTTCTGCGTCTTCACTTTTCGTGCGCTAGTGACATATGTACTTCTTTTCTGGATATAACATCACTAGATGTTCCTGCGGTTTCACCCGCGTTTATCATTACTGCGCCGCTGCCGTGGGACGTAGCGTGATGTTCTATAGCCTATAGCCTTCCTCGATAAATAGGCTATCCAACTCTAAAATAATTTTTCAAATCGAACCAGTAGTTCATGCGATTAGCGCGTTCGAACAAACAAACAAACTCTTCAGCTTTTTAATATTAGTATAGATTATAGACTAGTGGGAGACCGTTGGACTGCCTCATAGTCGTCTCGGGTTCGATCCAAAAGCACCTACCTTCGACTTTTCGAAGTTATATGCGTCTGAAATGGTTAGTTATCGCTCACTTTAACGGTGAAGATAAACCTGCCACTTGACCAGCGTTGAGAGCTTTGGCTTAATCCTTCTCACACTGAGAAGAGGCCCGTGCCCAGTAGTGGGACAGCTTCTTCCAACTTAAAATATACGCAGAAAGCATTTTAAATTATAATTATAAACATTATACTTATTTATTAGATAACCAGCTATACCCGCGGTGTTCGTTGTTGCTTAGCTTTTTTCTATTTTTTTAGCAAGGTGAATAAGGGTCAAAGCGCAAAGTTAAATATTGTAGGTAACGATACATTTCCTAACTAAACTGGGTATCATACACAAAAAGAAGACTAGTTGTTCCTGACATTAGAGCTTGTTGGGCTTGGCACCGACTCCAAAAATTGTTAAATTTTGTTATAGGTTAGGTTATATAGGTTAGATTTTCAGGATTAAGTAGATTCGATTTAGTATTTTTTTATAATTTTTAGGGCTAATAGGGAGTTTTTGGAAGTTGGTTTCTTTTTTGTTAAAAAGTTTTTTATAAATTATAGTTATAAACTTAATCTAAATTTAAAACAGTCAAGTTACGTAACAGTTTAGATATTTTCCTTCACCATTACAGTTAACGCTCAACAACGTTGAAACATTTTAACACGTACTTACATCGCAGATTCTAACATGGGTTTTCTGTACAGGAAAATAATACGTTACATTACAATTATTCAATTTGCTTGGCAAATAAATATGACAACACAGCACATAATTGTGTCTCTCGGGGATTTTCCTACAGATCGAAAGCCTAATCTAGGTCAGATAGGCAATCTGATAGCATCTAATCTAAGGTTAACGGTATTTCCTCCAGTTATTCCTTAAGAATAAATGTATATGAATGTAGAGAGCGGTAGCCTAGAAACGTAATCTTTTTTATACAAACATACGGTTTGGTTAATGGTAACCGGTTACCGAAATTATGGCTTACCAGGGGTATTACTGGTGCGTTGGTGATCTTAGAGGAAAGAATTTTAAGAAGAGATGAAACCAAAGGTATGTTAGTCCGTATATAAAGGGCACTTCCCGAGCAATCCACCTATTTTTAATGTCACCAAATATTTGGCAATTAGGTTGTTCCACTATTTTAATATGCAGTAAATACGTAGTCTCACATCTGTATATCTTCGAAAGGATAGGCCGTGAAGTAGTATAGTATGCTCCAGCTATGTTTTTAGGGCCCAGGTAATATAATAAAAAAAAGAAGGGCACATTTTCGGTGTTTAGATTTCCTAACACTTTGCCTAAACTTTAAATCGAATATTTATCATGTTTATACAAATAATACAAAAACTTACACGCGTGATTTGTACACATTTACGTGATCACGATCAAAGCAAGTCGGTGAAAAGTAAAATAATTACCAATGAGATATCAACCGTATTTACCCGTTGTCTAATATTATATTATAATCATATTATTAATATAATTATATATCTTACGTTTACGCGAATTTATACATTAAAATTAAACTATTTTATACGGATTTTATAAATACGGTTGTTAAATACTATCATTACATAATTTTGTAAATCTTATGCTACTTTTGTTAAACCCTGTTAATAGTTACTGTTTACTTCTATTTAAGCTATTTAAATTATTAAAACAAATTAGATTTAAGTTTACATTTTTTATAAAGTTTCGGTTGCTTTTCAGCGGCCATGTTTACATGGACAGTCCCCGTGGCTGCCGAAAACTATTTAATATGAGTCTTTCATCTATCTATCGTAACTCATTTGCAAGATTTAACATGGTTCCTATAATAATATCCAATAATTTAATTTTCCAGGTATGGCGCCTAGACCTGGTAATGGTGATCCTATTCAAAGCTATTCCCCTGGAGAGCACAGATGGCGAGCGATTGGAGAAGCACCCAGAATGCACGCAGCCAGGGTTGTGCGTCAACCCATACCACATCAACGTGTCTGTGCGAGAACTGGACTTGTATCTGGCGAACTTTATTAACAGCTATGGTAATGGGAGCGACGGTCTACCAGGTCTCTCGCTCACTTCTCTGTGTGATACTGCTTTTTCTTCCTATTTTATATGGTACTAGATGTTCCTGCGGTTTCACCCGCATTTATCGTTACTGCGCCGCCCCCGTGGGTCTTAGCGTGATGTTATTTAGCTTAAAGCCTTCCTCGATAATTAGGCTATCCAACACTAAAAGAATTTTTCAAATCGAACCAGGAGTTCCTGAGATTAGCGCGTTCAAAAAACAAACTCTTCAGCTTTATAATATTAGTATAGATGGGTGTTGATATACTTTTTGTGTAAATCGGTGGTGCTGCTATCGATATTTTTGGTTTTGAATGCCGGAATCTTCAGCAGACTGTTGATTATGATTGTAGGCTATTCTATTCATCGATCAAATATACCATAGATGCACGATCGTCGCTCGAAAAACGGCCCCAACAAAACTGTGCATAAATCAGTCGTATGCGCTATATTATGCACCTGTCCCAGTCACTCTTGCGTGCGCTGCCCGTAAGCGAGAGCGAATCGACACCACTACTACGGTGGAGACCGTACCATATACTTAGTACGCTTGCGTATCGCGAGTAACACACTTAGGACGCTTTACATTGACGCGTTTTAATAAACTATTACAAAATGTTTCTCAGTGGGCGTTCAATGGTTATTTCGGTTTATTTCCTGGATTGCATAATAAATGCAGACACTTATAAGTAAGTAGTACTGGTCAGTGCCACATATTGACGCGGTTTTTGTATGAGAATGTGCATCTATGGTATATTTGATCGAAGATCCTATTACAATAAAGGTGACTGGGGTATGAGATCTGCAATTGAAGTTATATGCACCAGTATTGTAGTACACAATTATTACTCTAGCATAAGAAAAGAGCTGATGCTCTACCTCTTTCCTATTTTTTATGATAGAGTCTCGTTAATGGTATTAAACTATCGATTGTTGGAATGTCAGAAATAATTAAATACCTATTATGTGTGGCCGCCGGTGTGCCGTTGCCACTCAATAGTTTAATTCGTCTATTTGATCGCACTGATAACTAAATCGTCGTGACATTATGTATAAACGCTACCGGTTAGAAAAGTCCTTCTTACGTCATTTTTTATTTTTTTAAAGTATATCAACACTCATATATTATATCTTTGTTACTTTAAGTTGCTACACATAGATTATATTGTTAGATGTTATTTAAGGCATGCGTTTTAATTCTAAGCTAACTTAGCGAAAGCCATTAATTTTATTCTAACCACATTTACAATATATAACAAAACAATAATACTACTCATGCTTTAATTAACTAATAGCGTAATATGTTTAGAGTTGTTAATAACTTTTCGAAGTAGAGAATTCCAATGCCAAATTTAAAAAAAAATCAGCGGGTTGCACTCCGGGAGTGCCGGCAGAAGTGAAAACTTGAATATTAACGTTGTGCATTTTTGATAGCACGAATTGCTTTAATTATCAGTATAAAAGTACTATCGTTTATGTGGTAAAATACAATATTCATTTATTGCGCTATCGTACACAAACATGACAATTCTCCCTCCGTCTTACGAATTTTGGATCAGGTCACGTGTCCTGACGCGAGTTTGACAATTCTCCCTCCCTCTTACGAATTTTCGATCAGGTCACGTTTCGTGACGCGAGTTTAACATTTTTTACCCATCACAAAAAAGTGCACAACGTCGCTAAAGAAGTTTTCACTTCAATTAATTGATTAAAAAATAACATGGGTATTTATAATAAGAGCGTCCTCTCACTAGCGTTTGATAAACGTAAGCTTAGCGCAGACGCGACGGCAACGCCACGCACACGTCACTTATCGCCCTCTAGTAACGAAATTGTGGCTGTAGCGACTCTACTGACATATTATAATTATTTGTACTGATACCAGTTACACACAGTACATTGATATAGTACAACCTTACTGAGTGGTGGCGTGGAGATGACTGCCACGCGGAGCTAACGCTTACTTGCGCCAGACTACATAAAACATAAATGGCTTTTATAGCCCGCTCTAGTTGTGACATGTATAATCGTATCTAACCTCTTCCTTGTTAGAATTAATTTATGTAGTTAAATGAGCGATATAGCAATCGTTAAGAGTCAGCATGACGTTAATGTAGTTTACAAACTCAATCATGACTTGTGCGTTGCGTTATCACAGCGTTTGCGCTATGCATACGATAATCAAACGCCTGTGCTGGATAAACACCGTGTGAGAGGGCCTTTTAACGTCTAAATATTTAATCACCATCATTAATCATAATCATTACCATTAACAGCTGATTTCATCCATTAGATTCCTTCTAGTTTTTGTATTATCATAGAATTTACTTATGCAATATTTTCTTTGAAAAATTATAATTTAGTTTTCTGCTTTGATATAGTTTCTGTTGTATTATTTTAGTGCTGATTGTTATAAACATAATGTATTACGTTATTTATATTATAACTACAGCGAGTCAAAGAACATAGCTGTAACTTTACGTATAAAGGAGTTTTAAGGGCGAGTATTTTATAGTACATTCTTACTCACCTTGTAGACATATGTATGTGCCTACAGATTTGCGTCTAGGCCCAGGAAACCAAGAATTGGACAAGAGATTTAATAAAGTAACTTTAATATGTAGATGATCCTTCGTTAATAAATTAACTATCTCCTTTTTCCTCTAAATTAACTATCTCCTTTTTCCTCTAAATTAACTATCTCCTTTTTCCTCTAAATTAAGTGTAAAAGCTATTTATTCAAGTATCATCTGTATAAGTATTCGTTCAAATCAATAAAACGCGTTGGATTTAATTACTTTGCAAATAAACGGCTTTCAACTTGTTCGCCGTGGATAGTGATTAAAAAAGTCATTTAAGTATATAACAGCCAGAGTAATAAACTTCATCCTCATATAACGTATATTAAAAAAGTGTAGCCACTTCTGTGTAGAGTTTAGAGAGAGTATGAATACATTGATCTCTTCAACTCTAGTTCCGAATTTCAAAAGAGGTTTCACATTGCAAATAATAGTGCAAATTCATAATTATATTTTGTAATGTGATGGATATGTATACTAAAGTATAATTTGACGGATTTTAAAAGAGTGGTCTTGAGTTTCTTGCAGCTATCTTCTCATAGGCTCAACCTTTTGCCTGAACCTTGCAACTAACATAAATGTAAATTCAGTAAATGTAACAAACTCACTGACCTCTTTGACGTTCATTAGTGTTACTTTGTGACCTAAGTGAATAAATGATTTTTGACTTTGACTTTGACCATAAATCTGTTTTAGACTTTACATTGTAAATTAAAATTACTAGTGGCTGCACTTTTAAGCGTAGAGGTAATTTCTTCTATACTCCGCTTACACTATTGGTTCCATTACATAGACGTAAAGATCTTTACCCATTGTTAATAAAGACATCTTAATTCGCGACATGCTCTAACATAATCTCCATTTCCCTCTTCAACTGTATGGTGTGATTTCAGATATACTAAGCGGTTCGCTCTCGCCTCACGCACCTAGAGACAAAGAGAACGAACACGAGGCTAAGAGCAAAGGTAACTCAGGATTGTGACACGTGTGTTGTGTATTCTTTCTACAGCTTGTGGCAAATAATGACTCTAAAGTGTAGTACAATTGGCTGGGGGGCAAATAATATAATATTTTCTATTTACTTCTATTTAAAACGACAACTCCTGCACTGGGCTTAAATTCCTGTGTCGCGGGGGACTTTGCAAACATTCAAACACCGGACACAGAGAACATCCAGTCTCGGAATAACCATTTGTGGATCACACAAATTGTTGCTCGGGATTCGAATTTGGCTTAGAGATGGAAAGATCAAAAATATTAATTTATTTTGGGTAATAAATAAAGCTTTTGGTTGTTAATGTATATTGAAGATAACGGTATTATTATCTCCTGTTGGTCAAGACCTTTAAGCTTTATAAGTGCACACAAGTGTTCACTTATAAAGCTTTTGCTGTGATACAGTGAATAAAATCTCGAATATCGGATGCTTCAGATTGGAATGATATCTTATTAATATATCATGGTTATTAATTATTACAATGGTTTTAAAAATAATACTTCTAAATCAAGAAAACAAGCAAATATACCACGGACATTATTTACAATAGCAAAATACTAAACAAATTATAACAATTCTACAATAACAGAATCAAGCTATACCTGCTTATGAGAATGGGACACATAAATAAACTATTTTCGTGTAATTTACGGCTTATACGGTACTTTGACATAAGTAAGGCAAAAGTGATCAACGGTCGTTGAGATAATATTGCGTGTCTTCTTGACCCTGTTGGTTTTCATGATAGGTTTGTAGTTTGGACAATCAAGATTTCAATCATTGTTTGCCACATTAAAAACTGTAGAAAGAATCTAAATGTGATTGGTTTGCACAAAAACGTATTTGAATTCAAATTTATTTTTATTTTCTATCATATTTTATGCATTTTCAAAAAGATTTAATCCCCCGCATTGGCTTGCACTCACACCTCTCATGCTTCTATTGGTATCGAAAATTTAAAAATAAATCACATTTTGGATATGCCAGAGTAATGTTTGCTCCTTTGTTGTTTTTGAACATTATTTGTATGTAGTCGGTGTTCCTTCTCTTTCACACTTTTGTATTTGTATGTCGATGCTCTTCTAATTATAACACATTAATGAAATGTGCTTGCCTTTTATAATTTCTGAAAAATAAACGACTATTTAATTTTGTTTAGAGGCGTAACGAGAGCGTATGCGCAAATTTCAATCATGCGGTTTATTGGGATTTTCTGACACGAAATTCTCAATGTTTACTGCCTATTATATGAGCCCTAAGTATAGCTGACGAAAGGAAAATATGATAATCAATGTCTACTTTTCAAAGCTATACTGGCGGATTTTGAATTATCTTAGAATGGCATCGACTTTATTTTCAAATATCGTTGCATCAACTACGAATACGATAACATGAGGTTACATGTTTTTATATATTTTAAATAAACATGTTATACTTATATTGAAACGATTACTTCTAAGTATTGCTGCAACTCATAACTAATTTTCTAAGTTTGAACAACAAGAGCAATATCATTTTAAAACAAAATTCTGGAAAACCAATCTTGGTGTAACGAATTATTTTGCGAATTATAATGATTAACAAAAGTATAATTCTGAGATGAGAATGTTACGATGGATGTGTGAAGTGATGAGAATGGCCAGATTTAGAAATGAACACGTAAGAGGTAGTCTGAAAGTGGTGCCCATAGATGAAAAGTTGAAAGGAAATCGTTTGGCTTGGTATGAGCATGTTATAAGAAGAGATGATGCGTATGAAGGTAAGTAAGTGATGAATATCAGGGTAGATGGAGGAAAAGGGAGAGGAAGGCCAAGGAAAAGATGGATAGACTGTGTGAGGAAGGATATGAAAGGGAAATGGGTAAATGATCAGATGACGGGTGACAGAGAAGTATGGAAGAGAATGACATACTGCGCCGACCCCAAATAAATTGGGACCAGGGGAAGAGGATGATGAACAAAAGTATAATTCTCCCTGCTATTGCTATTCAAAGATTGCAATGAAAGCTTATCTATCGTTGGTCAGGACCATCATTGACTTCGTGTATTACCCAATTTTTAGCACACCGCTTACATCTTTATAAGTACGTAATAAGATGGTCCTGTGCAACGATAGAGAACTTTTATTGCTAATCGTTCCGGATAGCAATCAGAAGGAGATTGATCGATATCTTTTCATAATAAATATATTCTGCTATTTGCAATGACAAAAACGAAGTGCGTTAAGAACATATTATGTATATGTTGGTTTTAAAGGATTATATTACTGTTGTTCTAAAAAGTCAATCTTAGAAAATTTGTTATATCGGTAGTATTATGATGTTGAATGTTTTTCTATACTGTTTTGATGTCGTGGCTTTTAATAAACCTGTAAATAAAATACAGGCGAATTTGTTATTATTCTTAGATTTTAAATGTCTGTGTACTTGAAGTCAATTTTACCTTTGACCTTACTACTCGGTACTCTTATTGTTTATACCATTGTTTTGGTAATAATACAAAGGTAAAATAGGCTTCTATATAGTATCGTAAGTATTTTATTGATGTTAGTTAAGTGTTAGATAAAATAATTTATTTACCCTGAACACTGGTGCAATTCTTTAGTCCCAACACAAAGCACTTTACAAATGTTTACTTGTCTTTGATATAATTATAGATAGAGTTAACTTGGGTTATACAAAAATGTAGTCAGAATAAAGTCCCTGTCCCCAAAATATAGTGATTGATATATTGAAATTAAGACATATTGTTGTATGTTTTACTAAACTGATTTTAATATCGTACATTCCTTTCTTATAGAGAGTAGAGGAAGGAGATAAAGCATTTTTAGGCAGTCAATTTATTTTATTTCGTTAGTGGTTGATTTAAGAATTATTTCTTTTGATCACAAAGTAACACAAATGAATGGCTTAGTTACATTAAAGTTGCCAGACAAAAGTGTTTCTTTATTTGTTGACTATCATACGTCATCAATAGATTTCGCTACTATAACTTTTGGTAAAAGGAAAGGGCTTTCTTTTTTATTACTAGAACTTTACGAATTTTATGCTGTACCCTTATTTATTTAGAGACTAGCTGTTACCTGCGACTTCGTCCGCGTAGATTTTAATTAAAAAGTGTTTGTCTCCGCGGAACCCTATTTTTCTAAAATCAAAATAGCCTATGTTACTTCTTATAACATCAGCTATCTGCCAGTGAAAGTCCCGTCAAAATCGGTTCAGCCGTTTTGGAGATTAGCCGGAACAAACACACAGAGACACAGAAAAAAATAAAAAAATAGATGTTTTCGTGTAGGTACCTTATATACTTTCATATGCATTAGATAAAAAGCTGTTATTTTGATATTACAAACAGACTGTTCAATTTTATTTATTTGTATAGAAGATTTTACAAGAAATATTCAGATTTACCCCATGATTATAGATATGAACAGAAATGTAATGGAGCCGGTAAAAGTACTTTATATTTAAATTTACAGTCGTATAAAGTTTAAAAGTTCTAAAGATCGATCACTTTCCGATTGTCTCTATTTGAAAGAGAAACAGACATTAAGATTTGTTTAGTTGTAACAACAACAATTTTGTTAATTTTGGTTTCAAAGCAAACAAATTTGCAATAAATACATACATATTATGTATGTAGTAAAAAAATTGGCGGGATAAAAATATTCGCCATTTTCTCTCAGAAATATCCATAAACTACCTCGAAATCATAACGTATAACATGGGTGATTTCAGGGTATAGTCACAATCCATACAACGGTGTAATATGCAACGATATTATTTTAGCGACCGGTGTGTTCTCGTCCAAGGAGCTCTGGAAGCTGTCGAAAGGTAACTATAAACTCCTTTGTTTGTTTTTGTGCCTCTGACAATATTGGCTGTATATCAAACGTCATTTGATTTTGACAGATGATTAACTTCAGAGAGTCTACCATGAGCTTGCATGACTCTAGAAACGTCTTGATGCGTTTGATTGACTTGTCTTCTCTATAAATTTTATTAGTTCGTTGGCGCTAGAAGCTCTTCTAAGTCTATAAGCCATGCATATTCAGACATGGAAACACATGCAAAGATTCTAAAAGTAGATTATAATAACGTAACAAAATAAGAAAGCGGCGATGCGGTGGCCCAATAGATAAGGTATCCCACTTGCGACCGAGAGGTCGTAGGTTCTATTTTCACCCATTGCTCTACCAATATAAGCCCACTCGTAAATCAAGCATTTATTTTATCTCGAGGGGTTAACGAGAATACTAGAATATTCAGCACAAATCACTAGTCATAAAACAACGTGTCGATGTGCGATCTACGTAAGCCAATGGTAGACTCTTAGCTGTGATGACGTTTAATATTACAGTTTTGTTTTGTATTTTTTTATCTTTACTAACATAGTGTGTTTTTATGTGCGGGGGTAACTTAAGAACTACTGAACCGAATGTTATTATTATAACATTGTTAGCTAGCTATATTATTATAGACAATTTGAATTTTTTTTTAATAGAAGGTATTCTGAGACCTCTGGTCGTAATGATGTGGAGTGTCTTCTTCTTAAAAGTGAATAATTCGCATAGTAGTGAAACATTTTATTGCCCCGGTATATGACTCGGGCAATTCTCAGAAGGAATACTTTAAATAGTCATATTTGTGGTGTTGTTTCTAGGAATAAAAATAAATTCTGTTTGTCCAACATACTAAGTACTAAATTTCATCTGTTTTATTAGTCATACATTTATCCAAGAGTTGTGGTATTAAAATAACATCATTAAGAGACTATTAACTTCATCATAGATGTCTATTTGCTGGCTTTAAATTAATAATAGGTTCGAGAAGCGCAGTGGTTTAGTTTAGCTTGCCTTGATTGCGGGTTCAATCCTTAGATAAGACAAAAATGTATAATCCACCAATAGATAATAATAATATTCTATCACATACACACAACACCATATAGCCCAAACTAAGCAGAGCTTGTACTATGGGTACTAGACAATTGATAAACATACATATATACTTTTTTGTAAATACTTACGAGTACATATTATACATAGAAACACCCAGACTAAGACAAACATCCATGTTCATGCACACAAATGTTTGACTTGTGCGGGAATCGAAACCGCGACCTCAGGCGTGGCAGTCGGTTACACGAACCACTACGCCACCGAGGCCGACAATATACAGTTCAGATATACATACAGATTCTGCGTATAATTTTTCCGTTCTTTTGACAAGGACAATGATAATAGTGTTTTAACGGACGGCGCACGTACTAATTTAAAGTGTCGATACATTTGATATATGTATAATTCAAATGCAATTGTGCTGATCGCTTACGGATAATGATAGTTGTTTCTGAAATCAGGCTGTTAGAAGTATGTGCCTTCTTTCCAACAAATTAGACGTTTTTTAACTGATACCATTACGGTGGCAAGCAAGCGTACATCCAGTCAGATGATAAGCGGTTACCGTACTTGCTATGCTAGAGGCATCGCTCGCGCGTTGATGACCTTATAGAAAAGGATATCTTCGATAGAGAAACATGGATAGCCTTATTTAAAAGTATTACTTTTTAATTTAAAATCAAAAGAGTTTGTCATTGTCAATTAGGCACGGCAGCAAAATACTACATTTTTAAGTTTAGTAAACTGTTAAAGCGTTTTGACTGGTAAGTGAGTATTCTTGCAACTCACAACCCTACCTTTTTTTAATTTATTTTCTTGCAAGTCAGCAACGCGCGAGTATTACACTTGGAAAGCGATCATTGTATTATCATCAAGTGGCCCGTACACTTGTTTTCCGGCCAACTCGTATAATATAAATAGATTTAGGGCTCTCAAACTTTAAAAATGCACCTAATATTCCATTTACTTCTATTATTTCCAGCTTCAATCCTCCAAGAGACCGGGTCGGAGTCGCCGAGCGGTTCCGGAGGCGGCATAAAGCTGGAGTCAGGGTACTATTGTGGGTACAACAGTCCAGCACCACCCGCCTTCGAGCCGCCAGCCGAGAGAGCCACGCCATCCGCCATGCTTGTTGGACAGTGTTACAGTGAGCATGTTTATAAGTTTTTATAGTTTTATGTTTTGGTTGATTGAGTAGATTAGTTTCAAAATCCTCTAAAATACTTTTCAGCAAATAATGGTAAACCTCAAAAAAGCATTTAAGACACAGTACAAATAATAATAATAATATTCTATCACATACACACAACACCATCTAGCCCAAACTAAGCAAAGCTTGTACTATGGGTAAACAGATAATGGATAAACATACCTACATATATACTTTTTTTTTGTAAATACATACATATTATACATAGAAACATCCAGACCAAGACAAACATCCATGTTCATGCATACAAATGTTTGACTTGTGCGGGAATCGAACCCGCGACCTCACACGTGGCAGTCGGTTACACTAACGGTGTTTGCAACAAACTGCTAATTTTGTGAGCTGATTTAATAGAATTTTAGTAGGTTTTGTTGAAAACTATCAGTGCAATGCGATAGAAGCAACGAAGGAGCTTTATATTCAATCGGAACATTATTTTTGTTCCGATATAGTTTTGGCGTGTTTTAAAACTATACTCCTCAATTGGAGAATGTGCTTTTTGAGGAAATCTATTTAGAATTTCAATATGCTGAGTGTAAAGCCACGTGAACACACATGGTTAAACACGACATGACATAATAATGAAAGTGACAATAGATAAATTTAATGACAATGACATGAATATTAAAAAACTAAATAGTCGTCAAAATTTAAGATAATTTAAAATGCTCGAATATTAGGAGTAAAATAATATAATATGAATAAAACGTTAACAACTTAATAGAATAAGGTAAAATTTTGTAAAATTAGCAGTATGGTATATGGTAAATATGTCTTTAGTTTATATTTTCGTGAGCTCTAACTAAAAATCATTAGTGAATGTTAAACCTAAAATTTATAGAAATGGATTCATTTTGATAATATGCGTGCCTCAAAATCTAGAATACTAAGGATAAGACTGAAACAGCTTTTCGAAACCTATTGCTTAGTTTTCTCTCAATTCTTACAATGTTATATCTAACCAAATATGTTAAGTATCGATAAAGTTTTTTATAATAGTAGTATGAAAATCTGTATTGATAATTGATATGGGTAAAGCATCGTCTTCTCTAGATAGACCATGCTTCGCTACGACCATGCAACATCAAGAGTATTCGTATGCTATATTTTTATAGGTAGATCCTGTTCTTTCTGTATAAATTCAAAAGCCATGTATCAAGCTCTTGACATACCTCGATACGTTTTATCATCGGCATATCTCTAAATATTCTTAAAACTCCTAAACTTAATTCTTTCTGAACTAATTAAAATAACCGACCCTCTGGACATCCCATTAATCATATAAGTCATAATAATACTTCTTTACAGAAATAGACGATAAATTCGCCGCTAATATAACTAAAATAACTATATTTACGAGAGCCACGCGTCGACGAAGACATGTGCCATACACGTGTACTATATTTAGTTGAGTACGACACGTGCGTGCGTTGCATGTGAACTAGTGTGGACCAATGGCACGTTCCGAACGACATCGGTTTTGGTTTGTCAGTTTTGATGAGTCATGTTAAACAAAGGATTATGTTTTTATTTATCATCGTACGTCTGTAAAAGGTTGGCAGATATGAATCATGTTAAAGTGTGGGGAGTTTGCGAGTGCTGGAGGCCCTCCGGTCAAGAGGCATCCAGACGGATGGATGGAAGAAAAAGGAAGGTACGGAAAGATCTTGCCTTTGTTTTTCTTCCATCCATCCGTTCCTTTTACGTAAGCTATAGTAACTGCTTATCATCATGTAGCCCTTCTGATTGTTAGGCACCTATGTGGTTTACGGTAGTCAGTTGGTTGTGTTTCCTTGGGATTACGTTTTTGACAGTAGGCAGGGGCTGGGTTGTATGCTTGGGATTACTTCTGGGATGTCAAGTAAACAACCATGACGATGAGCGATGGTTACCGCTTACCAACAGGTGGCCACTGCCTTATCTGTTAAAAGTACCTACACTACCTACCACAAAAAAATTGGGGCAGTCTTTGGGGACTGCCGATAGAAGTGAAAACTTTAATCCTTGATCATAAACACTTCTTTATAAACCAAATTATAAACCAAAAATAATTAAAATACGCGTAACTATGGTTACATATATCAATATATATTAACATATATCAGCAATATTATTGGTCGAATTTCGAGCAGTAGGCGACCGCTAGTATTCCAAAATAATTCAAAAATTTAAAGCGTGGAAGCGTGACGATGACGAAGCGTGACGTTGACGCGAGTTCTATGATTTTTGTTCACCCAAGAAGTGGTCAACGCGCCTAAAAAAGTTTTCACTTCAAAAATATTGTCTACTATATACGGATGCGTTGTGTTGCTACTAACATGTTATTGCTAATAAATAAAGATAAACATATTTTATTTTACAAATATGGTTACAATACATGGTGTTAAATAAAATTTATTCTTTTACCAGTAGGCATGCAAAAGGTATAAACCAGGTATAAAATGAAATTAAAATAAAGCGTCAAATTAACAATCAAAAATCCATAGTTATGCAAATCGTGTAGATATATTTAGAAAGTATGATTCGATTCTTAATCATTTTTGTCTGCCTGAATCTCAGGCACAGTGAGAAAAGCGTGACTCACGAGTATATTTGCGTTATGGCATATGAGGAATTAAATCATTGTGTTCTGTGGTCTTAACACCATCTCTTAAAGTATTATCAATGTGAATGTATATTTTAACGCTTGCTAAAAGAAGCATTACAGCAAAACTAAATTCATACAAAGGCCAATTCAGGCTAAGGTAATTATCTTAGTCAGTGAGCGGTAAATACTGCAGGTAGTAAGTGCTAGGTACGTCTGGAAAATCACTCGCACATTGCTTACGCTTAAAGCGTATTAAAAGGAATCGTGTATTGCCAGCGCAAGTAGCAAAGATCATTCAGCTGAAAAACGCTACTCTGCGCAAGAATGCAACGCTATATTCAAGGTATCTCTCCTGTTCAGCAATTCCAATTTGAGTGATATCCTAGCTTTAAATGAAGATTCTAGCGATCTACTTAAAAGGTGGTCCCGTTTTTTAAAATAGCATTTGTCGCCAGAATCTCCAAATCGCCGTTAAAGGTAGGACATTGCTCAAATTGGAGAAGTCGTACTGGAGAGAAACCTTCTACAAACGCCTTTTCTTGCCCGTTCCATTTTTAACTCGTCTTCCTACCATTGAAGTTAACTACGTCTTTTGTTCACAGGCATCCCGCACAGCTCTGCAGGTCTAAGTTCAGCGCAGTCCCCCCTCGTGCCATCAAACACTATATTCTACCAGCACGCGCCACCGCCAACTGATACCCACCCCACCAGTGAGTGTGACGGTATCTACACTTTAGTTTTTATACATATACTCACACTCCTACACATTTTACATCTGCCAACACTTTCAGAAATATACAAGACTAGATTTTACCCGCGGTTTCGCTCGTGTTGATCTAGATTTTATCTATAAATTACTATCTCTCAGGAACAGTACTTTTTTCTGGATGACAGGTACCCTATGTCCTTTTATGTACCTTTGACAATGTGTATGCAAAATTTTATAATGATCGGTCGAGTAGTTAAGGTGTGAAAGCAGAACAAACAAACTCACATTCGCATTTATAATATTACTAAGAATATATTCTGAAAGTGTTGGTAAAAGAATATGACATGCACATAAATTACTTACAATGTTTAACTTCCTGCAGTCTATTGTCGTCTACTGGTTGCATTGACAGAATACGTGCTGGTACCTACTGAGAATTTCCTCACAGACATATCCAATAACCGAAGTATAGTCCGCGGCATAAGACGATAAACATTTGTGAAATTTTGAATTGCTTTATCATACATAATAATGGTATTTTTTAAATTTAATCGGAATAACAGTTACATGATAGTAGATAGTACACAATTCATTACTATAGAACAATAATATAGTCTAGTCAACAAGTGTTTTTTTGATCAACTTTTTTCAGCAGTCTCGGAAAAATATGAACGAGTTGTCATTCGCTAGGGAATGGAATGTAATGGAATGGCATATAGATGATTTTTGAAAAATTTAGAAATTGATTTTTATAAAAAAGAATTAATAAGTACATTTTCAATACTAAAATACTGTTACAAATTTATTTAATGGTCAGTTAGTTAGCTGGCTATGATGTCGTGTCGCCTATCTATTTGCTGTTTTTCGAATTTGGCTATTTTAGTTATGTTTTATCTTGAGAGCGAAGGCAAAAGGATATACATTTCATTTAGTATTTGGTATGTTTGGTTCAGTGGGGAGACCAACAGACTGCAATGCAGAGGGTCTCGGGTTCGAACCCACGTCGCGCACCTCTGATTTTCGGAAGTTATATGACTTTTCGAAATTATGTGCGTATTGATTGACAATTATCGCCTGCTCCGTGCCTCGGAAAGCACGTTAAGCCGTTGGTCCCGGCTGCCATGAATATATATGGCAGTCGTTATTGGGAGAGTGTCGACACAAAAGATCCCACTGGGTCGAAGTGTCGCCGGTCTGCACTGACTGGCCCCCACATAAGATAAGATAAGATAGTATTTGGTAAAGGAGAACTATTATTAGTACATCAAATTGTTGTCGGTTGATTATTGTATAAACCCACACATGCAACGTTTCGATTCGTCAACAAAAAATGGATTGATTCACAACTTCGTCGATTCTCGTCCTTGCTATCATCAACCTGCACGGGAAATATTGGATCGATTACATTAATGATATCGATATTATCAACTGAATCGCCTAAAATGTTTTCGACGTTTGTTACAATTTAATAACCTTTTTAATTTTTTAGCGTCAGAAGCTTTGACGAGTCAGCACAACAGCGGGAAGTACGACAGTGCACCGCAAGACTCGCTTGGAGACTTCGTCACGTTCGTCTGCCAGGATCCCAGTGACGTGCAGCAGTTACAGGTTTGTTAATAACGTTAAGAAACTAGAACCTTGTGTGGTAGAACACAAGGTGGACCGAAGGTCTGGTAAAGACAGCAGGAAGCGGGTGGATGTGGTTGGACCAAGACCGCTCTCTGTGGAAAACCTTGGATGCCTATGTGCAGCAGTTGACGTCTTCTGGCTGAGATGATGACGATGATGAGATCCGTGCTAGTGCCAGCATAAATGGGTCAGCTCGACCAGTATATACTACCCTCTTTTAGAACAGAGATGTAAACTAGCAGTATATATACTGTTCGTTCGGTGTATGAGAGTGCCGGAGGTACAATCAACCTCTCGGTCCCCATTCGTTTCCTTCCCTTACCCTCTTCCTTTTAAAGCTTTATCTTAGGTGAAAGCTCACCAGTGATTCCCAAAGTAATTGCTTACATACAGGCAGGCCGCCTTGCTCGTCTGCCATTTATGTGGATTATTGCAGATAGCGCGGCTTGAATGGCTTTCTTTGGAACTCCAAACAGAAGCATCTGCGTCTGTGACGCCCCAAAAACATTGTAAGGCAAGGGTGGTAAAGATGTATCGCCTCTCACCCTAAACTTTTCAAGTAGCTATTTAAATGGTAGATCCATTTAAATATCTACTGGGAAAGTTGAGGGTGAGACCTATTAGTTGATTGTAAATTCAGCAATATTAATTTTACTTTTTCATCCAGGTTCATAGTTTATCACGGAGTCCAAAGCCACCTTACTTCAGCAGCTCGATGTTGCCACCACCTCCATTGCCACCGATGGCCAGGCCAGTCGCTATCATCAGGTCTACAGGTAAATATGAAGTATTTATGGATTATTAATATAATTTTGGCAGCACTATGGTTTTAAATTCTACAGAGGAGAATTATTTGTGTGATGCACAAATTATTATTCTGAGTTTGGTCCTTTATTAAAACATGGCTGAAGTGAATAGAACGTTTTAAAAAGCGTGAGTTTAAAAGATTTTTTTTTCAGAATCTACCGTGAGTATTTATAACTTTTGACGTAACTCGACACGTTTTATAGTCGGTATGTATTTCTAGACATATAAAAGCGGCTTTAGCGGTAATGGGTCAAAATGAAAGTATTCGATATCAAAAGGTTTCGATATTTAGCTGTGACCCTAGATGGCTTTTAATATCTACGTGATTAGTGTTAATTTAATATAATTAATTATTTAAATACACGGATCTCGCAATGATTTCGGGGGTAACCTCGCAACTGTCAGAGCAACGAGTATTGTGGGTTTGGGTGATCAGTTGTAGTTCCCAGTTTGAGTGTTCCTTATATCCGTAGTATCAATATCTATAAAGACCTCTACTATAAAACTAATATAGCTAGAATAGGTGTTCTTTTGTAAAAAACCATATTTTTTGTCATACAGCGAGTGAGCTGGTGGGTGGCAATGTAGGAGGTGGTGGCGGCACGTCTCCCTCGTCGCCCGAGGTGCGCTCCCCGCCGCCCTCACCACGGCGCCGCTCGCCGCACTACCGCTCCGACTGCCCGCCGCCGCTCACACACTTCAACCACTTCCATCCGCAGCAGCAGGTAGGTGTACGCTCTATGATGCTGTGAAATACTTCACTTTTAAGAGGTACACACATAATAATATATCCACAGCGAAATCCTTCCCTGAATCTGAGATTTTGCTAATTGGTGTTCAACCTTAAGTGAAATCCAGGGCGAAGAAGACTTAAGAAAAGTTCGAGAAAACGGGTTGCTTAATAGTTAGGAAAACATAATTTTCAAGAGGTGGGACATAGCAAAATCCTTACTTGAATCTGCGATTTTAATAATTGGTGTTCAATTGTGAGGGAAATTCGGGCGAAGAAGAAGACTGTTAAGAAAGTAACGAGAAACTGGGTTGCTCAAAAGTTGGAGAGTCCCCTACTTAGATAGCAGCCTAGTTTTTGTGGAGTCTACTCCAACCACAAAAGCCTTCAGCCACTCTAACAGCAAACAAGTTTGTGCTGAACCAGGTTCTAGGATGCATAAGTCGCTACGTTGCAGCCAGCAATCTACATAATTTGTACTAGCAGTACAGCAAATTTTTTATTTGACAGCGTGCACACATTTCCTCTTACTCGTGTGTTCTAAGCGTCTATAGGGTATAACAATAATTTCCGATTTTCTTTAGACGTATGCTTGACTCTCAAATTAATGTAAAAATTAAATTGCTTGCGTGTTATCACCCATATAATAATAATAATATCAGCCCTGTAAACTGTCCCACTGATGGGCACGGCCCTCTTCTCACTATGAGAAGGGTTAGGCCATAGTCCACCACGCTGGCCTAGTGCGGGTTGGCAGAGTTCACATATCTTCGAGAACATTATGGAGAACTCAAAGACATGCAGGTTTCCTCTCGATATTTTCCTTCACCGTTAAACCCATATAACCCATATTTAATTCCTCTCTTTTAAGCCCCATAATATCTTGAAAATTTTTACTGCTGAATCTTTTAATATTCTCAGGATCATTTTCCTAAGAATATTGAAAGATTCGACACCAGATCCTTATCTGGTGCGTAACAAAAGTTGTGGCTACTTATAATATTGTAACTGTTGCAGGTATTCAGCTACGCCAGTC
Source organism: Catocala sponsa (assembly GCA_963564715.1). Taxonomy (NCBI): domain Eukaryota; kingdom Metazoa; phylum Arthropoda; class Insecta; order Lepidoptera; family Erebidae; genus Catocala; species Catocala sponsa. The sequence continues at coordinate 13,901,362 of OY751352.1, forward strand.
CGCTGAGCGGCGTGGGTCTAGGCGGAGCAGGGGGTGGCGGCGCTGTGCTCGCCGGGGCGGGGGGAGTTTCGCCGCCCGGTGGTCTTGGACTTTATGCTCCTAGGGCCCCCCCTAGAGCTGCACCCAGGTATATATCTCTATTAGAATCTGCCCGCGGTCAGTCTTAAAAGATTACTGGCAATTTGGGTTTCAAATTACTAGTATTCTGGTTAACCCCTCCAGCTAAGCTAGAATGCTTGTGTGAGGAGTGGTTTCACATCAGTAGTGCAATGGGTGGGATTCAAACCCGCGACCTCTCGATCGCAAGTGCAACGCCTTATCCATTGGGCTACCGTCGCTTAAAATGTAGGTTAGGTTAAGTTAGTAGCAATACTTTTTTCTAGACAATAGGTACTCTATGTCATTTTCGGTTCTCGTAATAACGTGTATGTGAAATTTCATGATGATTGATTGATTAGTTAGGGCCTGAAAGCGTAACAAACTCACATTCGCATTATAATATTAGTTGGGATTTTATTGATCCTGCTATGCTATAGCAGTAATAGTCTTCTTCAGAGATTCAGAAGCGAGTTCAATAGACAATCTTACAGAACAGCTGATCTAAAAACGAACCGTTGAGAACTTTACTTACTAGCAGATTGGATGTTTAAATAGCTAAAAGAGAGTTTAATAGTAAAAAAGACAGTTAAAACTATAGGATTAGAATTTATTGCCCGTGGGTTTCTTGCAGGTTTCTTCTCATAGGCTCTACCCTTTGCCTGAACCTAGCAACTAACCTAAATGTAGCTTCAGTAACTTAGTAAACTCACTAACCTATATACTTTGACGTTCATAAGTGTTACTTTGTGACCTAAATGAATAAATGATTTTTGACTTTGACTTTGACTTTGACTATTAGCGTAGTGTTCAAATAACGACATCAAACTCAATATCGTTTTCGATATTGAGTTTGATGTCGTTATTTGAACACTATGCATTCTTTTGAATGACTTATCTATTGCAATCTGTTTCCAAATATGAAGAAATTTGCTGCTACGCAGCAGCTAACTTACTCTATGGACATAATAAGTACTTACATAAAAGCGAAAGCACTTAATAATGTCATGATTTTCTCCCCAATAACGCTGTGTCAAAAGACAGTCCTATCTTTAACCATACAAATGAGGTATCAAGTTATGCGCAAATGTATTTAAATGCAATCGTGTTAATCTCTTAATAACAGAACCATAGCAAAATCGTAACACAAGTCCTGAAATACAATCTCAGATCCATGCGGTCAAATGTAAAAGTGCAAATAGTGCGATCGATCATTAACCGACCGAACGCGGACTGCTCTCGGACCATATTCGATCGTGTGGAGCACAGAGCGCCGAACGTTGTTATTATTACTGATACCCTGGTTCGATCGCTTGCACATTGAACTCGGTGTGGTACCGAAAATAAATACTTTTAATTTCTGCATGCTGTGACTTTGAACTGACGTCGTATCGATTGTGCATCTATTTCTTCGCGTTCTGCTGTGTCCGTTTATGGGTCTATATAATTTATGACAGAGCAAACTTTTTCTAATTTTAGATGGAACGCACCATTCCCTACTTTGGAGGAGGAGTTCAACATTATGACGGCGCCGCCAGGACCTGACCACGTCGTGTTGTTGGACGATGGTGAGACCTCATACTCGATAACTAAGAACACATTAATTTTTCGACGAGGATCTTGATATTTTCTTGAACAAAGGATGAAATTAAAGTTTAATAGGTACCCTAAATGTTGATTTGATGCCAATCATTTAAATTAATTTTTGATTAAAATAATGTAATCAAATTGTATAGTTCAAACGTATATCTATAAAACAGATTTTTTAACCATGCTAACTTTACCGTATCATTGAATAACTAAGCTTACTGCGGCAAACAATGACTTAATTTAATGCGTGTACTTAGTAAAGATGTATTAAGCAAAACTTTATAAAGTCAAATAAATAATTATCAAATGTTAAACAAGTAAGATGAAAAAATTTTAATAGTAGTAAATAAAACAGGTTATTAGCCCTGTTACAATCTATACATATAATAAAATCGTAGGAAAGTCAAAACTGTACATTGAATATTTTTTTAAAAGAATACTTGGGGCGTGATCTACAATCGATATCGAAGCCAAAAATATAGTTTTTAGAATTTTTGTCTGTTTGTCTGTATGTATGTCCGGGCTAAACTCAAAAAGTACTGCATGGATTTACTTCAAATTTTGCATGAATATTACTAACAGGTCGGGTCAACATATAGGCTACATATTATCACGCTATCACCTATGGGGGAGGAGCTGTGAATCTTTATTTTTCTTACGCATTCTGTGACAGCGTGTAATCTAACGACGCATATTTAAACGTTGTTTTTGAGTAAGCAATGCTATTATCTTGCTTTACACTATAAAAACTACGCCATTTAAGTAACTTGAGCAGAGAAATATAGTTGGGTTCCGCGACGACAAACACTTTTTAGTTAAAATCTACGCAGACGAAGTCGCCGGTAACAGCTAGTATAAAATAAGTTTATTTTATTAAGTTCTTACGTTATATTTTGCCCTCAATCTATTTGACCTTGAACAAAGTTATATTATTAAAGCAGTCTACCAATTCAACTCCACAGAACGCTTCTTCCAATCTTCCGTGATAACTTCCGAGGCGACGGCGATGGACACCACCGGCTCATCGGTCGGTCCGGTTGTCGACACCGCCGACGACATCGCGCCCGACAAACCGGCGCCGGACCTTCGATCGCCGTGATCCTACGCTCACGATACGACTGTAGGAACCGTCGGATCAGCTGTTGGGAGTGTAGGGACTGTCGGATGTGTAGCAAGTGTTGGATGCGTAACAAGTGTCGGGTGTGTAGCAAGTGTCGGATCGTCTGCTGGCTCATCTGTTGGAGCGGTTGACAGCGAAGCGGCTGTCCAGGAATCACCGACAGTACTCCGATGGACGCCAGCTCACCTACCACATTGGCGGCCCGTGTCACATCGGACTGTTTAGTCTTGTCATTCATTTTCTCTTTAGAGAACAACGGAGAGGTTAGTGTAAATATAAAAAAGTAATACGGATGCGGTTGTAGTTAAAATTTAGATTTTACAATTTTTACTCTGTGCCGGTCGGTGGTGCAAGATGTGACTTTGACGCGGCGTGCGTAATGGCGTCGGTGCCGCACGGCCGACCGACACGGTTTTCATTTATTACTTGTTAAGGCGATAACAAAATACAATACTCCAACGATAATTATGTGTAAAAATATTAAAGCTACGAAATAAAAACAACATATTATATTCTAATATTTTTATAGAATATAAAAAACAAGTATGATATGATCAAGCCTTCCAGTAATTTAGTGAAATAAAATGTTAATTAAAGCAGCTTAAAATTATTGTTTGCTGAGCTGTGAGACAGAAAAGGCGTACGAATGCTTCCAGTAGCGAAACATGTTTTTGACGAAAGTGTGATACTATAAGTTGTTTTTTTGTTTCGTTGTTGTGTGTTTTGTAATGGAAATAAAAAATTAAATAGAATATAAGTCGGTTAGTTTAAAAATATTATTTTTATTTATTGAACGAATATAATTAATAAAGACGAGCCTTGCTTAAGAGATTAGTTTAGTTGTAATTAGTAGCGAACAGAGTAGTTGGTTTATTGTACTTTCGATCGGAAAATATTGGTATATATTTTATTTATAAGAACTAAAAGTAGCAAAATAATAAAAATTTACTTTTTTTACGTAACTTATCGCACAAACTTACATCTTTATTGATCTCAGTGACATAAATGTACCGTGATGAGATTATTTTTATTTTACTATTTTTTTATTCTGGCATCGAAAGCGACAATAAATCTTGTGTAGATCGACGTATGTCGAAGGACATTTTATAGGTGCCTTTCATAAAAACGTAATATAACTTAATTAATAGGAATTTGTAAATTGTAGTGTTCTTTTGAGAAATCCATCCGCTCATACCTGTAACAAATGATTCATTAACTATTTAACTTAAGAGTTATGTGTTTTGTAGCCAATGATAAATATTCCTCGATGGCCTTCGTAAGACTTTATCTTGTACTTGTTGTACGAATAAAATGTAGCTACTTATATTCGCAAATACCACTAAGAATTTTAAGCTGCATTGAAGTGACGCCATCTTCAAGTTATTGACTTATAAATATTTTTCTAGAAAAGCCAAATAATACATTGAAGCCATAAAATACTATTTAGTCAAATCTAGTCACAAAAATGTCACAAACATCGTATCACTCCCAAATATGCTAATTAATGAGTTAAAATTCATTGAAGCTTGTGCCCACTGGTAATATTGTACGATTTTATAATTTATTGTGTTGTCTAGTCACTGTCAGATAAACAATTGTTTCTTAGACAAAGCTACTTAACATGAACTAGTATTTTTGGCTACAAAACACGTAACGCAAAATCCTATAATAATCCTATAACTTTAATACTAGAACTTATTTAATTTTTGTCACTCATAAAAATGATTATTTTCTTTCGCAACAGTGGCCATACGAGGAAAGCTAGTCATTAGAATTACAATGTAAATTTAATGTTACTTAAAATAATAAAAAAATATTTACAATTATAAAAAATACCCTCTTACATTTATTAGTAAGGGGTGTGAAACTAAAAATGTGGCCAAATTACAATTAATGAAATCCAAATATATATACACAATTTTTAATAGATTTAGAATAAATAAGCGTGGTATAATTAAGTTCGTAGCGATGCAATGACGTGACTTAATAATAATTGGAATAAAAATATATAACAAAAACATTTTCAAGTCAAAATTTTCAGTCACATTGTCATTGGTTTATGTTTCAGGCTTAAACTCGAGAGTTCTTTTAAATGTCATTTAATTGGATATTGATATATTATGCCATTTTACATTGTTTTTCAAATTTCTAGATACATAGACATATAGGAAACGTAGCAATAAACTACAAGCAATAAATAAAAAATAATTATAAACAAAAAAACGGCTTTAGTGAAGCTAGAATTTGGTACTGACGTAGTTGAACATATATTAACATACAATTCGCGATATTTTTTCTATAGAAGGGACGGCGAGAAGCTGGGTACTATGTAAAACGATAAATATAGTGCAGTTTGGTACAATTAATAGCTATTTGAAAACAAAATATATTAGACATACAGCTATAGTCGATCTAGGCAGAAAGGCGGGATTAGTCAATTGCTAGCTATAGAAAACATTATTAGAATATAAAAAACATTTAGAAAATAATAGTAATGTCATAAGGCTTGTTGATTACAAAAAAAAACAGTTTCGTCATTGAAAATCTGAAAGAGATAACCTTGTAAAGTGGTAAGGCAATATTAATATTGGTGACGAATTTAAAGCTCATTGGTGCCGAAAATTCTAGACTGTGATTCAATTGTTCATTCTGAACGTGTCTTATATTGAAATAGTTGTTTTTGTATGATTGGCAACGCACAGTGTGTGCTGTATAATACAAAAAGAATGTATTATAAAATGACAGACAGAAACATGTTGTATGAAATGCATTTGTTATTATTGTAAAGATATGGAACAGCGATATAAGCTGAGAGGTGTAATTTTTTTGACAGCGTATGTAGAAATGGTAGATTTTTTTGGATAGCTTTGCAGTGATCGTCATGTGTGTGGCTAATACATGATTTTTTATGGACAAAATGTTATTGATGGAGAGTGAAAATGATGTATTAGTCACAACATGGTTCCTTTGTTTCATTATTAGCACCATTAATACGATATGGAGTAATAATTGAAAGCCTAAACATTATGTGCCTTAGATACAACAATATTGTATGATATTTATGATGCGTTCTATACAACGTGCTAACTAGAAATAAATAATAAACATTATTTTGAATGCCTGGACTTTGAATGATTATCTTCATTGTTAGAATTCATTTCTGCAAAGGCTTGTATGTACTCCCAAACATTTTGTAAGTTCGAAATGCTCTTTTATTGTAAAATTAGGCCCAACATTCGGAAACCTGTAAGGAACCCCTGAAGTATAAATTAGTTTATCTGTAGAAAATCTTGTTTTTATATTTATATCACATCGTTTCCTTGTATTTATGTGAAAAATTGTGAGTAACTGGGCACCCAGCAGTCTGGAAGTTGATTTCGAATCCAGAGATATAAATTATAACCCTCATGTAATAATTATTGTACGATTAAGTAACGCTTCTACGCGTAGTTTCGCTGAAATATAAAAAACTACTTCTATGATATTGTATAATTTTAGTACTTACCTACATTGTACCCATTTATGTACCTATATACTTTACTGGCATGTATATTCATAATCTACGCAACTCGGAATAGCCACGCTTTATTTTACGAAGTAGACACAACTTTTATTCTCGCATGGCTTTTTGATATTAAAAATTGATCCATCTATTCTATAAAACCTTGTATAATAATTTCTCTTAAGTTATTTGTTATTATAATGGAACGAAAATCCGTCTTATAAGTTTCGTGGATTTCAAAAGTTGAATACATAATACGTAAATAGAAGAAAATAATTATAAGGATAATTAACCAATAGAGAAATACTCCTAGTTACGAATTTCTTAGTTCATCTGATGTGCAATTATGATTAACTGTTTTTATAGCGAATTTGTTAATTTTATTAGTAATATTATGATTGTATCCATGACCATTGTATGTAAATATGTTCCGGAGTGTATTTATAATTTTTTTTATTTGTATAATTAACATTAGAATGCGTTAATATGTTATGTTTGTCACGATCATGTCCTCCGCGCTTTCAAATTTTCATATAGGTTTTTACAATTTTTCTTTATTTTTTATAATAGATACACACGGATCGAATGACATATTCCAATGTGAGATTTACCAAAATAACGATTGTTTCCGAATGGAGTTGGAATAGATCATTAGATTCATGCAATAAACTAAAGATAGACTTGTAAAAATGTTATAACATGTATTTTTAACCTATACATAGTAAGATATTTATAGAATTTTAGTCGTTTAATTATTTCGAACGACTTGTTATAAAGAAAATTGGTGCTTAAAGCTTAAAACAAAATATGAAACGGCACTTTGTCGTGTGTGTATTGTCATGGAAGGGGTCAGAGCATTATGACATAGCATGCGTTGTTATGCTTTCGTGTGATACACAATCGTTTATTTCACATCAAAAATAATACTAGTTTATATTAGACGACGTACGCCCGTGCAAACTTAGTGCGTGCGGATTTATTTTATTTCATTTTGTTTGACTTTATTAAAATGTTCCATATATTGTTTGATTATGTAAATGATAGTATATAAACGATTATGTACCATGTTGTAAGCAGTTATAATAATGTAGGTAAACTTTGCTCAATATCGATGAAAACTGAAAGTGTTACAGTTGATGCAATACAAACAAACAAACATACCAGTTGAGTTTTATTTTATACTCTTTACCTTTAGTAATAGCTCTTTAATATTTTTTATTATTTACCGTTTTATTTAGAAGTATTTGGATCTCGAAGTCCTGACAAAGTATTTCGAAAAATCATAATTTATAACCACTGCCACGTTTGTCTTCTTGTTTGTCTATTGGCTTTGGCTCATTTCTAGGGTTCGATTCCAGAGCCAAGCAAAAATGTTACCGGGATGTTCTGTTAAGAAATACTTAATAGCAGCATGTCATTGTGTCTGGTGATCTCCCTAAAGAAAAGGAATAGCTCGTCCACATCGATATCCCCAGCAGTAGAAGGCAAGCTAAAATAATAACCTCCTAAACGCATTGAGTTGCAACGGCACACCGCTGAGCAGCACAATAGGTTTTTAATTATGTTTGGTAACCCAATACTTGACATGTTAAAGAGCCAGAAAAATTTAACACTGGAGAAATATAACATATATTATCGTTGTTTCGCTGCCATATACTTTACAATACTTTGATCGTCAATCTAATTTAATTTGAGCGCTGTTATTAATCCTGGTGGCAGGTGACCCAGCGGCCCATCCGATGGTAAGTAGCCACCGCTCTTGGATATGGCTATGTTTCGATGGCAACTCAGAAGTGATCTGACTGCTCGGCTAGCATAGTAGTCTAAGCGATCGCCTCGCCGCTGTCACTGCGTCGAGTGTCGTAGGTTCGATTTCTGGATTCGATACGGTAAAAAACATTTGTGTGATCAACAAATGGTTGCATTGAGACTGCGTGTCTTTTATGTCCGGTGTCTGTGAATGTTTGTTAAGCCCCTACAACACAGATTTTATTCCAAAGACGGGAGATGTCTTATTTATCTATACCTACATCTATACAAATAAATAAAATTGAAGTGTCTGTTTGTAATGTCAAAATAACAGCTATTTATCTATTGCATATGAAAGTATATAAGGTAACTATACGAAAACAACTATTTTTTAAATTTTTGTCTGTCTGTCTGTCTGTTTGTACTGGCTAATCTCCGAAACGGCTGAACCGATTTTGACGGTACTTTCACTGGCAGATAAGGAGGATTGGAGGATGTTATAAGGAGTAACTTAGGCTACTTTGATTTTAGAAAAAAATAGAGTTCCGCGGAGACAGACACTTTTTAGTTAAAATCTACGCGGACGAAGTCGCAGGTAGCAGCTAGTATTTAAATAAAAATAATAGTAATGATACATTTCAAGGCAACAACCAAGCTGCCACTGGGAATACCACAAAGATGGCAAACAAGCACATGGTCTGCTGAAGAGGGGACTAAAGGGGGTGACTTAAGGAGAGATTGGGCCTCCGACAGTTTTTACTCACGGAAATAAATGCAACAAATAAACTCTACGAGTACATACGTATATTCTGTGAAGAGTAATAGTACCGTTGAGGCGGCATACTCATGCCGATAACAGAGAGGCTCTACTAAGTTCGTTATAATCATTGCTTACAATTAGTACTTCAAGTATCTATAGTTCTAGAACTAAATGTTCTAAAAGATTACAATTTTAAAAGGAGCTACAAATGCAAGAATTCTTTGTGAGCGTCGACGTTACGTGCGTACGGACGAACTAACTTATATCTAGGTTCACTTTCCTTTGGGATTAATATTAAGTACGTAACTAGCTGTCAAATACTGTAATTAAGATATATTGGAGTAATGTGCTTTTATAATAGCCTAGATTGAGCTGGTCGTTGTTGAGTTTATGGGTAAGTTGAGTTTTAATTCAACAAGTATTTAGTTAAGCGCCATCTGTAGCATGTCCCGTGAACTAGGTGGATTGAGTTTCAACGAGCGAATATATTTCGCAATTCGATAACAGAGGGCTATCAAATTATGATGATCATAAGGCATAACAATACAATACTACAGAAAACGGAATGCTGTTGTAATAGGAATTACTTATTAATTATTATAGTAGAATATAAAACGCAATTTCTTTTCTCAATACATTTGGTAGGTATAAGTATCTGGCTTTTATAAGCACTGTGTTTTTGCAATTTTATCCATAAAACGTGTTAATACTTATATGTAGGTACAAATGAGATAGTAACAAACCACTCAATCGGTACCTACACTAACTACAGATTCGATAATCGTCAAGCAAATACCACATATTTTGGCAGAATGGCAACGCGCGAAATCGGTCTACATGCGCTGAGTCGGTGTGTACGTGCCAGACGTTGCCGTTCTTCCGATATCGGTTCGAGGTACCGACGCAGTCGGCGGCTAGCAACGACCAGAGATTGTTGACATAACAATGGATATTAATATAGATAAGTTGATAAAAGTGATAAAGAAACAACGAGTCTTGTATGATAATAGTAGTAAAGAGTATTATGATAGAATAAAGAGAAGACAGCTTTGGGACGATGTTTGTATTGACTTGCATCCTTCGTGGGATACGGCTGACGAGAATGAAAAAGCACTTTATGGTAAGTTAAAACCATGTATAATGTAAATTTAACAGAAAAGTAATACATATACGATGCTTTGCTTGTAGTAGTGGACTAGAGGGTAATCATAGTTTTGGGCGCAATTTAATTTGATTATATTTTTTAATTTCGACGTTCCATTGAGTTTGTTTTTTTGTATAGGTAAATTTAATAGTCTTTTCGTTAGCAATTAAAGTTAAACGCAAATATATTAGCCAGTGCCCGCGGTTTTGCTCGCGTAAAAGTAAGTAGGTTAGGTTAGATTATGTTAGTAATAGTATATTTTTTTAAATAAATAAAAATAAAATAAAGCCTATGTTACTCGGTGATAATATAGCTTTCTAATGGTGAAATAATTTTTAAAATCGGTTAAGTAGTTTTTGAGTTTACAAACAAACAAAAAATCAAATCTTTCCTCTTTAATTAGTAGGCACCAAATATCTTTGCCTTGTTGAATTTTTACAAATATTTTAATTTTACAGGTAAAGAAGTACAGAAGAAATGGCAATCTCTAAGAGACTGCTTCAGAAGAGAACTAGCTGCACAGAAGAACTCAACAACATTTGGAACTAAGAAGAAAGCAAAGTACAAATACTTTGATCAACTAGAATTCTTGATACCCTTCACTCAAAGCATGAACGTCGATGCCTCAGACCAAGAAAGTGGCAATTTCTTACTAAATGATTTAGAATCGCCTTCAAACTCCAAAGATCCTTTATCACATTACGAGAATAGTCGTAAAAGGAAACGGAGTATATCTGACGAGGAAATTATCATTCCAAGAGAACAAACTGTAAGAAGAGAAAGTGGTAACCGATATTTGGATGATGATGAAGCCTTTCTAATGTCACTGTTGCCTAGTTTTAAGGAGTATACGTGGGAAGATAAGTATCTTCTAAGGATAGAGTTGATGAAGACTATATTGAAGTTCAAACAGACTCAGAGAGAACAGGAGACATTCAGTATATCTGTGAAGTCTGAGTATGTTGAAGTGGATGAAGGTAGTACGAACGTGAATGATGATTTGGTATCTTCATCCTAATGCGTAAATAGGTAATTATCGCTCGCTTTAACAGTATTGCCGACACCGTTACATCTTGAAGGGACCTGTATGTCTGACAGTTCTCCATAATATTCTCGAAGATATGTGAAGTGTGCTAACCCACACTGGGCCAGGCATGGTGAAATATGTTTTAACCCTTCTCACATGTCCTTCTTCAAACGAAGTTTAAAGAGAGTTCTTCTTTCACGGTGGGCAGCGGCTTTGCTGTGTCCTGACATTGCTGAAGTCCATGAGCAGCGGTTACCACTTTCCATCAGGTGGGCCATTTGCTCGTCTGCCACCAAAGGCAAAAAAAAAGCATTGAAAAGAGGCCAGAGGCCTGCAATGACACGGTTTTTATATAGGGCTTATATTATCATTAACGTGTAAACCATGTTTTTGTGTGGTCATCGTTAACTAGCTTGGCTAACGCCTGGACTAGTATCGGAGCCCAGTAACAATGTCAAATTTTTCATCTGTCTAGTTGAGGCCCAGACTCAATGCTCCTTTCGTGTGTTTAGTTTCCAGCTATTTGATGAGTTAAGGTCAAATCTTATCTTCAATAAGGTAATGGCGGCCTCGATGGCGTAGTGGTTAGTGTAACCGACTGCTACGCCTAAGGTCGCGGGTTCGATTCCCGCACAAGTCAAACATTTGTGTGCATGAACATGGATGTTTGTCTTGGTCTGGGTGTTTCTATGTATAATATGTATGTATTTACAAAAAAAGGTATATATGTATGTTTATCCATTGTCTAGTACCCATATTACAAGCTCTGCTTAGTTTGGGCTAGATGGTGTTGTGTGTAAGTGGTAGAATATTATTATTATTATTATTTAATAGATTCTTAAAGAAGTATTGTGTAAAAATGATTACATAGTTTGTAAGAAAATTGTTACTAACTCATATGAGTTTGTAACAATTTTCTTACAAATTATGATGATCACAAGGCATAACAATACAATACTACAAAAAACGGATTGCTGTATATATGCCATATGTTATATATAAATAAATGTTTTTATTATTATTATTATTATATATATTATATTTTTGTGAGATGCTCTGTAATTAGTTTATTTTGGTGATATTAAATGGAAATATGTCGTAATTTTTTTTTATTATAACTGCCTGTTAAATGCCTCTTTTTTTTTTTTTTATTTTTTTTTTTTACGTGGTGCAATGCTGTGACGCATACCCCTCCGCGGGGGCGGGCGGAGGGGTTATGTCGGACTCGCCGGGGTAAATGAAAAGATGTTAATAGATAAAATGAACCTCCCGGAATACCGACTAAACCTACCACGGTGTTCCTCGACAAACCACTATCGGCAGGGCCGCGCGAATCACTTTCACATGCAGTCGCGACCCCGCCGAGGTTACGGCCCGCCGTATGAAACGGCAGGCCACTACACGAAAGATCTACCCGCTGGTACCTCTAAATATTCCCTACTGTCCCCCCCCTAGAGGGGAGACGGACTCGACACAGAGGCGCGCGTGGGAACACGCACGCCGCCTCTCGGACCTGGTGCTGAACGGATGGCGGGCAGGCCCACAAAGCCCGCCACCCCCAGGTCAAACCTCATGGTGGCTGGAGGTCGTCCCGCGCCCTCCGGCGCCCGGCTCTGCGGTTGGGGAGAGGGTTTAAACGCTCCCTCTCCCGCTCCGCCGCCTCCTTGATGGAAATGACTTCCTCACAAAAGGAGGCGACGGCGTTCCACGACCTCTCACTCCGGACCATAGACAGAACTACGGCCGGGAGCGAGAGGGCAACCGTTCCGACTGCCGCGATCAATTCACGGCGCTGCGATCCCCAGGCGGGGCAAACCGCCAATGTGTGCAGCGCCGTGTCCTCAACAACGTCGCGGCAGTCGCCGCAGTGGTGACAACCGGGCGTCTCTTGCCGGCCTATGCGACACAGGAACCGGCCAAAACAACCATGGCCGGTCAAAACCTGTGTCAGCCGGAAGGTGAGGGCGCCATGCCGCCTCTCCAGCCACTCCTCAAACACGGGACTTACCGCCACGATCGTGGCGTGCCCCTGTTAAATGCCTCTTACATTGACTGTCAATAAGTATGTTTTGGGCTTAATAACTGTGTCAAGCGAATTTGCTTCTCAATTCTCTTCACAGATAATATTGATGTTTTATTTTATCTTTAACTTTTTTTTTTTTTATTGGCCAACCAACAATTGTTTTCACTTAACGTTATAATAAACAGCTTCGCCGCTATCATGCGAAAAAGGTGTGCCTCCTTGATGGCGCGTCTCCGCGGCAGCACCGACACCATCCTGAGTGTGTTCGCTGATCGGAAATCACAGCATGCAGCTCTCCTAGCTAGCCTCTTCAGCTGGTGCGAAGTTTGATGCAGCTACATGCTGTGATTTAGTCATGCATATTACTCAATGGTGCCAATTATGTTGTTACAAAATTCTCTAAGCTTAACTAAAAATCACTAAAATTTAGTTTAGTCCTCTCAAATGACATTTCGTATTCTGAAATCGTTAAAAGTGACAGGACTAAAAAAAATTTTTGTGATTTTTAGTTAAGCTTAGAGAATTTTGTGACAACAGAATTGGCACTATTGTCTACTAACTTTAGTATTTTAAGGTTATTGTTACTAATACTCTATGGCATTCATTCGAAATAAACGTATTGTTATTATTATAAGTACTAAGAATAGTGTAACAATATCTTATAGGTTAGCACCACATGCACAAAATACAATATTATAATATTATCTACTGTTTACGCGAATGTTATTAATTGAAATTAAACTACTATATACGGATTTTATTGCGTTGTTTATTTGACACTTTATTACAAAATTTTGAAAACTGTTACACTACTATTACTATTAAGCTTTACTCATTTTTAAGCTAATTGATTTATTGAATACTAGCTTTTGCGCGCGGCTCCGCCCGCGTGGTACCTACATCAATAAAAAGTAACCTATGTCCTTCCCCAGGTTTTAAACTATATCTGTATGAAATTTCATCTAAATCGGTTGAGTGGTTTAGCCGTGAAAAGGTAACAGACAGACAGACAGACAGAGTTACTTTCGAATTTATAATACATATTAGTAAGGATAAGGATTATGTTTACAACAGCACTTTACAAGTATAGATATATACATTTATACATAAAATGAAAAAATTTAATATTATGTTTACAACAGTACTTTACAAGTATAGATATGTACATTTAAACATAAAATTAAAAAATATAACTAAAACAACAACAATATTTTCATTAGTTTTACTAGTAGGTATGTATCCTGGCTGGTTTCAGCATGAGTGGGCCGGATCGACCGGGGTAGTACTACCCTCTCACAGAATACCGGCATGAAGTAACGGTATCGATACGTAACGCAACAGTACGGCGTTACGTATCGGTGAGTGAGAGAGCCGGAGGCCTAGTTACCCCGATCGTTTTCCTATACTTTCCTTTGTCCTTTCCCTCCTTCATTCCTTTTTAAAGGGCTGGCAACGCACTTGTAGCTCCTTTAGGGGTTGCGGGTGTCCATGGGCGGCGGTAATCGCTTACCATCAGGCGATCCGTCTGCCCGTTTGTCCACATTAGCCATAAAAAAAAAATATATATATATTAAATAAATAATTTAAATTAATTGAAATTAAACTACTATATACGGATTTTATCGCGTTGTTTATTGGACACTATTACAAAATTTTTTGAAAAACTGTTACACTACTATAATCACTATTAAACTTTACAAATTTTTAAGCTAATTAAATTATTGAAACTATTAAAACTATTTATACTATTACTATACTATTATACTATTTAGATTTATTTCTACACTTTCTCCGACGTTTCGGTTGCTTTTCAGCAGCCATGGTCACGGGGAGACTAAGATGGTAGTTGTCTCAATGTTCCAGTGTAGTTATTTCAAAGTACCCGAACATAATTTAATCATGGGTGTTTCTATTTACACAGAATGAGCTCAAAGTATCATGAAGTCTAGCTGTGGTTTGCTTCTTCTTGGGTTTGACTATTTGAATTACTGGATCCCAAGCTGGTGGTACATTCCAACCATCTTCTCTATTGAAATTAGGATGTTTCTTGATTTCAATAGCCTCGCGAAGCATCCTTGGTAGGAATCGGTGTTCTTTAGCGAGCATCTGTGGTTTGTCAAATCTCAGGTAGTGGTTGGTCCCCTGTTGCACATGTTCACACACAGCAGACTTCAACGAGCGTTGGTGTTTTACATCAGCTATGTGTTCTTTTATGCGGGTGCCTATGCTTCTCTTGGTTTGACCAATGTATGAGAGTCCGCAGTCACAATCTATTTTATAGACCCCTGCATCTTGTAAAGGTAGTTGGCACTTGACAGATGGTAAAAATTGACTTTTCGTCGGCGGCTTGAAGTATGTATTGATTGAAGCTCGCTTCAAGATGTAGCCAATCTTGTCAGTGACACCCTTCACATAAGGTAGTATAGCAGGCTGGCGCTCGACTGTGGCTGGCTTTTCTCGGGATCTGTGACAGCGGCGCGGCTGTTGGAGCTTGTTATCTTGCAGTAATTGCTTGACATGTTGAAGCTCGGCGTCCAGGTGTTTCTTGTCACAGATCCCATGTGCTCTCTGAAACAAAGACATTCCCACGGTAGCTAACTGTTTAGGATGGTAGTGAGATTCACCGTCGTTTAAGTACCTATTTGTATGGGTCTTTTTCCTATATACAGTGTGGCTCAAAGTATGATCAGAATTCCTGATGACAAGGACATCTAAGAAAGCTAATTAATTATTTGTCTCTAATTCCATAGTAAATTGTATGTTGTTATTAATGGAATTAAGATGTTCTAGGAATACACTTACACTATCTGTTGGTTATATTGTAAAAGTATCATCTACAAACCTCTTATAAATCCTGGGTGTGATGGGGGCAGTCTGCAAAGCTCGAGCCTCAAAGTCTTCCATATATATGTCGGCAACAACAGGCGATACTGGGGAGCCCATTGCCACACCATCGACTTGTATGTAGAATTTATTGTCCCACAATAGATAGCCAGTTGTTAAGCAATGCTTAAGTAGTTCTGCATATTCCTCAGGCATATTGTACTCTATTAGCTTCCTTTTAGTTATTTCAATACAGTCATGTACAGGTATGCATGTAAATAATGACTGTACATCAAAACTAACCATAGTTTCATTGTTTGTGAGACGTAGGTGTTTAATCTCACTCACAAAATGGTATGAATCCTTCACATGTGCTCTCGAGTTGCCTCTGAGTGGTGAGAGACCTCGATGGCGTAGTGGTTAGGGTAACCGACTGCCACGCCTGAGGTCGCGGGTTCGATTCCCGCACAAGTCAAACATTTGTGTGCATGAACATGGATGTTTGTCTTGGTCTGGGTGTTTCTATGTATAATATGTATGTATTTACAAAAAAAAAAGGTATATATGTATGTTTATCAATTGTCTAGTACCCATATTACAAGCTCTGCTTAGTTTGGGCTAGATGGTGTTCAATGAATAACATTCGCGTAAACAGAAGACAATATTATATTAAATAAATAAGTTTGCCTCGTACGTGAGATCTAAAATCATAGCTGGCGTTTACGTGTAATACACCTTCGTCTAACTCTTTTTGGTATAGCCTTGATACTTCTTCTCCTTAGCCTTTATTATTCCCAAGTCACTTGGGGTCGGCTTTCTAGTCTAACCGGATTTGACTGGATATCAGTTTTTACACGAAGTGACTGCCATCTGACCTCTGCAACCCGAAGGCTAACGAAACCCTAAAGCTAGACCAGTGTCAGGAAATTAGAGGGCACTGACTTCCCAATAACGACTGCCATAGATGGTCATGGCAGCCGGGATCGACGGCTTAACGTGCTCACCGAGGCAAGGAGCAGGCGATAATTGTCAACCAATACGCGCATAATTTCGAAAAGTCATATAACTTCCGACAGTCAGAGGTGCGTGACGTGGGTTTGAACCCGAGACCCTCTGCATTGCAGTCTGTTGGTCTCCCCACTGAGCTATCGCTGCTCTTGTAGCGTAATATAAATAACAACATAACTATATAAACAATTGACAAGACATAAAATATATGTATATCTGTAGATTATACTACTGTATTCAATGATCAAGCCTGCATAACTAGGTAAGGGGTACTGAGAGATAACATATATTGTTGGTCTCCTCACTGAGCTATTTATGTATAAATTACACTTTAATTTTTGATTTATTCACTTTGTTTCCTGGGTGTTCTGTATTTATCTTGTCAATGGTAGGATGAAGGTGAAGTATTTATATTAGAACACAACTACAAATCGGTTTAATAATATATTTATTTTCTTTATTTAAAACACAAAAAAGTCTCACTTACATAAGAACAAAATTCTTGAAGGTTAATAAATAGAATAGAATAGAATAGAATATACTTTATTTGTAAACATAGGTAAATATAACAGTGTGAGAGATGTTACAGAGCTTTCTTAGTAGCACTATGTTTTGCCTGGCGGCGTACAAATGTAGTTTATGTAGATAATTATACAACAATTGTGACACTTTTGCACTTTTATTAATTTATGTTCAACATTTTCACTACGAAAGTTGTTAATAAAAAACTGATATATATCTTTTTTATTCTTTCAACGTGGTGCTATTCTAAAGCCTTTCGAGAATAGCTCCAAGAAAGAAAAAATCTCAAATTTATAGTTTAACAATTATCACACTTGCAATGTTCATGTTCAAGCAGCAAAAAATTATTTATTAACTATTGCATAAATAATTGAAAAAATGTAATAAAATTTTTTCTCCGGCGGATTATTGTTCATTTATCTATCCAGAAGGTCCCTGAATTTTTCCGTTTCTTAAATTTTATATTTAATACGTTTAAATATTATTTCTTTTTTATTCTTAATTATTTGGAACATTAATATTACACAGATAATAACATGTCCGTTACCACTTTTAACAGTTTTTAACTACACAGTTTCACTAATTGTTTACGCAAATTAAACACACTTAGGTATACATTGCAATGAAACTATTACAACACAATGAAAACAAGAGGAAAAGTTAATTTTAAAACGATAATTATAAACTTGTAAGCACCGCGCACCGCACCAACTAATCCGCGATATGCTTAGCAATAAAAAATAAAAAAATACAGATACAATTCACATTAATTTTGTTAGTCGGTATTTGCACTAAAGACTTGTAACTAAGAGTATTTGTTACGAGAAAGGAAATTCTCATCCGAATATTAATCAATTCGATGGCACTGATTATAATTCCAACCATAATCGAATATTGGGAACTTCATTTGATGACGTCACAATTGATAGATTGGTCGGCAGTCAATCGGTTCGTTCGCTCGTATCCATTAGTCTCTAACAACAGTGATACATTTTTATTTACTCTTTCTCATATACTTACTATACCGTAATGTACTGTTTAACGGTGGATATAATATACTAGATGTGCCCGTGGTTTCACCAGCGTTTATGATTACTACGTCAGCCGAATTTTTCAATTCGGACGAGTAGTTCCTGAGATTAGCGCGTTCAAACAAACAAACAAACTCTTCAGCTTTATAATATGAATATAGATTACTGTATAATATGCTATGCCCGCAGCTGTATATATACTTTATTCATGACGATACATTTGTATTTACAGCCAACAAATAATCAATCAATATAAAATGTATTATTTTGTATTCGAATATTTCGATTTTCTTGAACATTCGAATAATTTAAGTAATAAAGATATTGAAAGATAGGCAACGACGCCCAACTTAATTAATTCATCTCTTGCTCTTCTTCTTATATTTATAAACTCACTAAGTTTGTATTATATTCCATGTTTACATAAGAGGTTGTAAGTAGTGACCTATATATACGCTGAATTTGTAAAAATTAAGTTATATAAGGAAACCTGTTATTGACCATATACAATTGTTACTATACTCGATTTGTTAAACAAACTGTATCGTTGTTAGTTTTCTTAATAAAAATAAATATATAAATTTGGTTTTATTTGATAATCGCTCATCGTTACCCCGTTTTGCGGCGCCAGCGCCGGCGCGGCGCGCGCGGCGCGGCGTGCTATTGAAGCTTTGGTTACAACACCTGCCAGGCTGCCACAAAATAAATAGGTACCGAAGGGTCAGGTAAAAAGAAGGTTCAACAATGGACAGTAGGTAATAGTACATTCCAACCATTATCTCCATTGAAATTAGGTCCTTTTATAGTTTTAATAGCCTAGTGGACACGTAGGATACTATATAGTTTGTAGGTGTTACTTTCTGACCTGAAAGAATAATAAGATTCGTAAGTATCACTCTGTGAATATACACTTTATATAAAATTTTAATAATATTTAGGCGGCTGGACTCAAACTCAACATTTTTGAAGTGTAAACTTCTTTAGGCGCGTTGAGCACTTCTTGGGCGAACAAAAATCATAGAACTCGCGTCATCGTCACGCTTCCACGCTTTCCATTTTTGAATTATTTTAGAATATTAACAATATCTCAGAAATGGTGCGTCCTACGCAAAAAATAAAGAAATTTTGACCCCCTTAATAGCTCTCAAGAAAGTATCAGGAATCCGATCCGCCCCTTTTTTTTTTTATAAAGAAGTGTTTATGATCAAGGATTAAAGTTTTCACTTCTATGGACAGTCCCCAAAGACTGCCCCAATTTTTTTTATTGTAACCAGTTATAATGAGCACACTCATCTGATGGATAACCAGTCGTGTAGTCCACGAGCTAAGTTTTTCACACCACGTACCCATCACAGCTGTAGTGGTACCAAGACTCTATTGGCCTAAGTTTTATCACTCCCAGCTCTCAGGACACAGGATCGAAGGAGAAGGAAACACGTGTTTCGGCAGAGAACTCCGAGTTTCAATAGTCCGGTAGAGATATGCCAAACTTCTTGGTACGCGCTCTAATCGACTCTACCGTGTAAGGGTGACACCCAGCACGTGATGTTTTGTCGTCTACTTTTGCGCATCATCTTCAGTTAGTCTTCTGTATTTACGTATTCTATGACTCAGACTTGACAGACATCACTTTTTAACCGGCCAGAATATTTGATAGACTTTTAATCGCAAGATGATTATTAAAATCCCTGTGCAAAATAACTCATTGGTCCTGTGGTATAAGTTTGTGTTTACGGTTACGTTGATTCGCGATGAGCTGGGTTCAGTGCCCGGATAAGAGCAAATAGTTTATTGTAGAAGATTGTTAGTAGCAGTACGGAGTCTGCAAATTTCTGAGTAAATGAATTAACATTTACCCAGAAAATTGCAGACCTCCTACTGTATATACATAATACGGGATATGTGTTTGTATTACACTACTGCTTACCCCATTTAGGATAAATGTGTGTGTGTGTGTGTATAATTTTACCTAATTATACATACCTCATGGGGTACCTATACTTATACTTATACTAAGACTATCTTCTTACATGCTATTACTGTGTATCCGAATAATAGGTATAGCTTATAATTTAACCAAACTCTTTATAATTACTACCTAATTATAATTATTTTTATAATAATAAAGTATTATTGTAAAGTAATATGTCGTTTTCTGAGCAGTACAAAGTTAAGTTAGATTAATAAATTATTATTATTTGATAAGAAACTAGAAATATCGTATGAAATATCAATATCGAGTTATATTCATAATTAGTGATGATGCTTTATAATACTTTATATTACAGTTGGAGTGCAATGCGTATTAAAATATGTGCTAGCCACTTATTAACAAAACATAAAACAACTATATCAACATAATGAAAATAAAATAATACCAAAATTAAGTAAAACATTATGTATTGGCGACAAAATACAGTACGCTGCTTATGCCTAAAAGGGATTCAGGAGTGAGAGTGTAGAAAGCTTCTATTAAAATAATCCAATAAATCGAAACATTATAACACAATCAATGGAAAGAGGGATCGCGAAAATCAATACTTAGTCGATGTACAAGTGAACAGGCTGCCTACAAATAACTTTTCCTAACATAAAGATCTTTTTACAACCCCTGTAGATACGAATATATACGGTATTGACCATAAAAAAGAGAGCATATCAGCTTCAAAACGTGTGGCAGTTACAACGTTTCGGCATTAACAGGCAAAGAACAGATAATCGACGCCTAGCCTTGTGCGATATCGATTTTGACAATGGCTACTTTCACTGGAACGCAACGTGATACTTATTGTTATCTCTTTCATTCTTACCACGTCTAATTGCGAGATTGAAAGTGACGCGTATACAATTCCGTTGTGGCGAAAGTTGGGGTTGCTGCCGTGGCGTTGCTATGGCGACAGGTCACAGAGGGTATGATTTCCAATATATTAGTTCGATATTTTTAGGTCAAAATGAATGAGCTGATTATAAAAGTATTTATGAAAGACAATAAACTAGAAATACGTACGGATTCAGATAATATTGTTATGTCTTTGGACAAAAACGATTGTATCATTGACTCGGTAAGATTTTCATTCAAATTTCGTATGTAGCTGGTAGCTGCGTTCACAAAATGGCGTCGGTAATTTTAGATAATTTTATTGATTTTTTTTGCAACATCGATAATAATAGCGATTTAGTATTTGTGTATTGATAATATCATAAAACAGATAGTTTATTATTATAGAAAATCGATATTTGGTAGAGTTGATGTAGATTTATATTTGATGGAATGAACAATCTTTATTGCTAGATTGTCAACTGTATTACCGTAGAAACGTGATATACTATTGCACTTTAATATTTCTTTAAGGATTAAGCACAGGTTACCATGTCTGTTAGTCAGCTGTGTTTAATGGACATCTAAAAGACTCCATAGTTATTAAGGCCAAATGTCCTAAGAGAAGTTTACACAAAAATTACGATTTTCTGTAGATTAAACAGTTTATTGTTGAGTTTTTATGTTGTATACACTATATAATGCTAATATCTGAAGCTATTCCCTGGCGGTTTAATCCACGTTTATGACTATACTACTATTCCAAGCCGTGGCTCGTGGCGTGATTTTGTATAGCCTATGTTACTTATAGATAAAATAGCTTTCTAATGGTAAAATAATGATTAAAATCGACGCAATCGCAAAAATAGACATCTTTTATCTTTATTATATTAGAATAGATTAAAATAGGATTTCAGATTAAATTTATTTTTAAACCAGTCTCCGGTTTTGACAACATATAAGTACCTACCTATATACATATACACCGGACCTTTGCACCGGACTGCTTGTGTGGGGAAATGATTATATTTCTTTTTTGAAGGACTTATTTTAGAATAAGACCTCCTTAGATTATAAGATACTTCTTAGGCTGGCTTGCTGGTTTAGTGGCATAAGTTTGGAGTTACGTATAGGCTCATAGGTCTAGTTTTCTATTTCGATACTAGGTTGACTATAAATTAAAGTTTAATATCGATGATTTTCTAGTAAGAATTTGGAGTCTAGACTAATTAGATCACTTACTTGGAACCTAAACGTGGTTGGCGAAATTTGAGTGTATCGCACCTTTCTCTTCCCTTTTTGAGATAATATAAACATTCATGTCTATTTGTATGTATAGGATAAATATAGTTTTTATAATTACATCTTCTTCTCCCTAGCCTTTATTATTCCCAAGTCACTTAGGGGCGGCTTTTCTAATCTAACCGGATTTGACTGGATATCAGTTTTTACACGGAGCGACTGTCATCTGACCTCCGCAACCCGAAGGCTAACGATATCCTAAGGCTAGACTAGTGTCAGGATAGTAGATGGCACTGACTTCCCAATAACGACTGCCATAGATGTTCATGGCAGCCGGGACCGACGGCTTAACGTGCTCTCCGAGGCACGGAGCAGGCGATAATTGTCAATCAATACACACATAATTTCGAAAAGTCATATAACTTTCGAAAGTCAGAGGTGCGCGACGTGGGTTCGAACCCGAGACCCTCTGCATTGCAGTCTGTTGGTGGGTTGTTACATACAACAATTATATTTGTGTGGTAAGGTACGTTCTGTCTATAGCTTCTGGACACTAGTGTGAGTGTATGTGGATTCGAGGAAAAGACGGGCGACGGGCGATAGTGCGATTGTTAGCAGTCTTTATAAATTACCTTTTACAAAACCTGTTATGCCATTTTCGCAATATCAGCGACTTAGGAATTGAACATGAGACCTGAAGAGAAAATTCAATACATTTTGCCAAAGCTATTGTATGTATATGGATTCGGGGAAAAAGACAGGCGAGGGCCAAAGATGCGATTGTTAGCAGTTTTTATGAATTACGTTTTACTAGAGCTGTCATACCATTTTCACAATACCAGCGACCCGAGATCCGAATTCGGGACATGACCATATATTTTTTTAAAGTCCACTCTCGCTTTACGAATAATTCCTGTATCGCGGGGGACTGTACAAACACTCAAACAACGGACACAAAGAACAACGAGACTCAGAACAAATCTTTATGGAACACCAAACTTATTTAAACCGAATCTAAGACCACACAACGCTATCAAATCCATCACTGCACCAACAAGACAGCCTTAAAATAGCAGTCCCTAAAACTTGTCATCTCTCGATCGCAAGCAAAAAACACACGACGGATATCTGCCCTTCATATAGCCCCTAATGAAAGGGCTTGCTCAAATTGTGATATGTTTTAAAAAGGGGTTGGTAAAACAATATAAAGTTACCTTAGGAAGCGGTTCTGCACCCCAGTGGGCCCCTTCGTTTCCGCTGGTTATGAAGCCATAGGACCAGTCAAAAGTTGAGGATATTAAAACGTTCATTAATACAATCCTACTTAATAAAAATACAGTTTATAGTGATGTTTGATAGTTTATCACGCGTCAAATGGATGAACGGATTTGAAGAGGAATATATAAAAGACATTAAATTTGGCCGCAGCTTGTTTTGGATGAACGTTACGCTATGTCTTTTTCTGTACCTACCTCTGACAACTTGTATGCGAAATATCATGTTAATCGGCCAAGTAGTTAAGAAGTGAAAGCATAACAAACAAGCAGTCATATTCGTATTTATAATATTACAAGATTATTTGCGTCCTCGCTCGCGTTAATCTGGAACAGTACTTTTGCCTGGATGAAAGGTAGCTTATGTCCTTTTCTTTACCTCTGACATCGTATGCGAAAGGGGAATGCCCACTGCGTCTTGTCACCTAGGCCCAGACGTGGACAGTTAAATATTATAAATGTTTGCCCTTTCTTAGGTTTTTATAGGTGTGACTCATGAGTAAAAACAAACTAAAACGCCGCCAATTACAA
The DNA here is from genome assembly GCA_963564715.1 of Catocala sponsa. NCBI lineage: Eukaryota > Metazoa > Arthropoda > Insecta > Lepidoptera > Erebidae > Catocala > Catocala sponsa. The sequence goes on from OY751352.1 coordinate 13,925,622, forward strand.
TGAACTTAAATTGAAATAAAAAAAGCCTTTTAGGGATGACAAAAGTATGTGTTAGATCTGTATTTAAGTGTTTTTACGTAGCTATTGGTATTTACAACAAGAAGCTAAAACTATATAGAGTAAGGTACATAATTATCAAAATACAGTTTTTTTTAAAATATTATTTGTAGTTAATTGTTTATCAGCAGGTGTATTCCCATTTTAATACAGAACTGGTAATAGACACTTGGAGGAGTTATAACATAACTTTAAATCGTATTTCTTTTAATCTAAATCAAATCAAATCATTTATTTCGGGCTGCATAGGTCCATAGATAAATACCTTAACCTAAATATACATATTATAACATTTTATAATACATACACACAACACCATTTAGCCCAAACTAAGCAGAGCTTGTACTATGGGTACTAGACAATGGATAAACATACATGTTTAAATTCATTTAAATCTTATTCTGGTGCCACAAGTAGGCCTGGATTAGGCTTTCTCCTTTCATAATGATCGGTTGAGTAGTTAAGCTGTGAAAGAGTAACAAAAACTTACATTAGAATTAATATTATTAGTTAGGATAACTGCCATACAGAGTTAGAATCTAAGGCACCATCTCTGACTTTTCGAAGTTATGTGCATATTAAATAGTTAACGCTCGCTTTAAGACTGCGTCGAGCGAAATGTACCAAAACAGGCGGTCACAGTTAAGTGAATAAAATCAACACTTTTTGTTTAATACAAATATAAAATATACATTTACCATAAAAATGAATGTGTTTGCAATTACTCCGTGTAAAAAACTTAAAATAATTAATATTTTCGCCTACAAAATTACGTAAATTTGCACGAAATATGCAAAAGCGTAAGCTCGTGTTACGTTTACTGCTTAAACGAAACATAAATAGTTATATTACAATTTGTCCGTCCAAAATATTTAAGTTATTGGTTGACAATAAAGATACATATTTATCAAAAAAGCACTTCAAATCTTCCATACAATTTTACTATGGCGGCCGCGCGCCGATTTGAATATGCGTCGCACGAGCTCTGTCATAATCTGTCTTACGCTCGGCGCAGTCTTAACGGCAAAGGATAACATCATGAGGAAACCTGCATGTTTGGGCGTTTCCAAATTTAATTTCTAAGCGTTTACTATAGTAGACTGCGCGGATGGCACAGTGGTTAAAGTGGTTGCCTCCCACTGCCACTGCGCCGAGTGTTATGGGTTCGATCCACACACGGGACAAAAAATTGCGTGATCCACAAATTGTTGTTCCAGGTCAGGGCGTTCTTTGAGTCCGTTGTTTGAATGTTTGTAAAGTCCCCCACAACACAGAAATTATAATTCTTAACATGAGAGTCCTTTTAAAAAAATATATTCAAAATATCACGCCTATACACCTTTAGAGGCAGGCTAAGTTGTATTACATCCACATTTCCCTAGCTTCGGTCTTAGGTCTTAATTAATAGAGGCGAGCTTAGCCGTATACCTGGCAGAGATCTAGACTCCGTGAAGAATTGAGAATTTCTTGTTAGAAAATCCCAATTACACTTTGATAGAGCCGAAACGTCATCATGCATAGCTACATTATTAAATAAAATAAAGATATTTATGTTGTTTAGGATGGCGGTGCCGTCATGTAGTTGCTGTAGTATAGCGTTGTCTTTACAAACGAGAGGGTATCGTTTTTGAGAGAGCGTTTTCTGATCCCGTAATTTTGCTAAAATATGTTTTTATAACGGCAACGTTATCCTAGAATAGGCTAGTCTTAGTGATATTGAATATTGTAAGATTAATTGTCATTACAATAGAATGACAGTGCTGTAATTGAAACAAAAACGGCTAAGTTTGGATATTTTCAATTTCGGAATTAATCTGACTTTGTGCTCGATAGACGATAATAGGTTTAATGCATAAAATGTGTGACCTAAACATAACTGGCGAAAAGTGAGTGCGATACACCTCTATTTAAACCTAAACAAGAGCTGTAATAAAATATGCATATAAATTTTATTATTAATAATACTTACACTTTTCAAAAATCAAAATCATAACAAAAAAAGAAACACCCTTGCAATCTTCGCATCCCTAAGAAAAAAGGTCGTTGCCCCCGGAAGATAGTGCGTGGCACGCGCCACAGGTGTTCGCTCGATAATATCGATTTCGTTGGCACAATCGATACGTGACGTCACAACATGGCGACTGCGCGCGCAGCTGGCGCGTATGCTAATCAAGTAGGGTCGAAAAATAGGGGCCATATGAACAATATCAGTTTTTCGACACGCAAATGTAGATTTTTTTGTGTTTTATTATTAGTTTTTTATGGCACGTGGTTGCTTCTCAACTGGAACGTAGGACTGCTTTTTGGAATTCATTACTGGTTTTTATCATAATGTCTTTATTTGAATTATTTTCTTTGCAAAAATATACATACAAGGGTAATCCTTGTCATAAAATATACCTACTGGAGAGAAATAATACACCTACAAATATAATATACCAACAGAGTAGTGTAATTTTTAATACTTTAGATTTTGGTATCTTCTGTATTTTATTTACTCTTGAGTTAGGATATTATAATGATGGCTTTTAAATAGTGAAGGAAACCTGCATGTCTGAAGACCCCAGGCAATCGCGGCACCTACATTTTGCCATTTATGTCTGAGAAGGATAGGATTTGACCATTTTCTTATTGAGAAAATCCTCATGTTCAGCAGTAGTAGTACGAGGCATGCCTTTTAAGTTTCGTCGTTTGAAGAAAAAAACACAACTAGAAACTTAGTATTATTTATTGTTTTTCAAAGTATTCACCTCGAAGTTTTATACATTTTTCCATTCGCTCGAACCAGTTATTAAAACACTCTTCCACTCCAAAGTCGGTATGTCCAAAATGGCCGACTTGAAAGCGTCGACTGCTTCTTCACCGGACTGGAATCTTTACCCACGAAGAGTTTTCTTAATTTTAGGAAATGTAAAGAAATCGTTAGGGCTTAGGTCAGAACTGTATGGGGGATGGTCAAGAATTTCTACGTTTTCCTGCTTCAAATAATCAATTGTTTTACCAGCGGTATGTGAGCTTGCGTTGTCATGGTGTTGGATGATGCGTCGCTTTGGGTTAGATTTCCGAACTTCGGCGATGACTTGTGGCAAACAAACTGTGGTATACCACTCTGCATTAACCGTTCTACGATCTTCAAGCACAACTGTTGCAACGTGACCGGTTTTCGCCACGAACGTAGCCACCATCTTCTTCGAAGTGCTTCGAGAGCGAACAACTTTAGTCGGCTTTGGCTCATCTCGGAAGACCCAGGTTGTGGATTGCTGTTTGGAATCAGGATCGTATGCATAAATCCAAGATTCGTCACCACTGATAATGTCGTAGACGTGATTTGACTCTCCTCGCTTGAACCTTTGGAGAGTTTTCTTACACCATCTTACGCGGGCCGCCTTATGAACATCGGAAAGGAAATGCGGGATCCATCGGCAAACTAGCTTTCTCACACCAAGCTCCTCATGCAAGATCTTTTGAATGGTTGTCCCTGAGATGCCTATTAACGCCTCTATCGCCTGATATGTCACATGAAGATCTTCGAGTATCAGTTGTCTCACAGCAACGATGTTTTCTTCAGTAAAGGCGGATTTTGGACGTCCTTCACGAGATTTGTCACTAAGACTAGTATTTCCACGCTGGAATTCTAAATACAAGCGTTCGACAGCCCATAGACAAGGGGCTTCATAATAAAACACAGATCTTAACTCCTCGAAACATTGAATCCGAGTTAGGCCTCTCCGAAAGTTGTAAAAAATTGTAGCACGAACGCTTCCTTTCGAGAGATTCATTTTTGTTCGCGACCTGACAGATTCAAAACAACGCCGTGACTCAATAGTTGCATCAATCCTAATTCTTTTAATTGTTTTGCCATTCTAAATTCAAACAAATTTGAAAATTGAGCAATTCTGAATTCAAAATTAGCGGGAAATATTTAAACGACAGATCTTAAAAGGCATCGTAGTACAGGCCAAATAATTAAATAAATAAAAAATCGTCTGTATTTTGTTAGGTAACTGAGAAACTTGAATAAACTATTTCAAAAGCCCTGATTCAATGTCGATAAAATTAATATGGGACCACCTCTGAAGCACGACCTACCAAACAAAAGAAGAAACATTTAAATTAATTCATAATTGGCGGAGTAAGCGCGTAACAAACATAAAAAAACACAAAGGAATTGAGAACATCCTCCTATATTTGAAGTCGATTAAAAATGGGGTATCGTTTCAGTACCCTACGAACGTACACCAAGACTTTCACTATCGTGATGCTAACTAGCGACCCCATGCCGAACTCGAACTAATATAAATAACAGTGTAGCACGTAGCACGCAAGGTAGGTATGGTGAATAACTTACTGTATTACATAAATATCTTTTTGATATTACTGAGGTGATAAACAAACGCACGAGCAGCCATGGTAAGCGGTTACCGTAGCCTAATAACCCTTGAGTTAGGGTATCATTTGCGTTATGTAAAAGCTTAGTCTGCTGCGATGCCTGCGCTAAGAAATATAAAGAGGATAAATGACTCGGCTTCTGCTAAAAACTGAACGAAGGATTTTGGCAGACATTAATTTTACTAAAGGCATTCTGCTTTTGTGGGAAGTTGCTTAAAATCACTGGAATGTGTCATAGAAATTCCAGAAATCATTTAGGTAGTTCGGAAGTTTTTGTATCTCTACACACCATACAAACATGCGATGATGTCATTGGATTGTGGACTATTGAGGTTATACTTCTTTGAAACTTAACTGGCAAACCTTTATTTATAGTCATATCATTTTTGTCATTTAGTGCCAAACAAAAATGTGGTGCAATATTTGCCAATCAACTGGCATGCATTTTTTAGAAAATAAATTGTCTCTATCTGCCTCGGTGACGCAATGGCGCAAAGAGTAACTGATTTTCCTGTTAAGAAATCCTTAGTATGAGCACGGTATCTGGCAATGTGCTTGATAAAAGGTCTCTTACCTAAAACCCAAAATAATAGTAAGTAGGCGATATGTGAATGGCGATGGCGATGCCCATGGCGTGAGATTATATATGTATGGTTCTATTATACCTTCACAGCTTTCTGCTACACTTTATACAGCAAAAGCGTTCTTTTTTCTTTCATTTTATTTTATCGCTCTCCATATAAACTGGCTGAAGCTTAGCTAGCACCCTACAGTAACAGTTTGAATATAAACCGCGTAGTTAATGTCAGTAGGCATGCTTGTGGTAATGACGTAACGCTAGTTCTGGCAGGACGTGGCATGGGGGCTGTGTACGGCGATAGTGATGTGACTTTGCCAAATGAGGGGCGATATTGATAAATAATTACAAATTTATTCCTATTAGATTATGTGTTGAAGGATCAAAGGTAGGCCGTAGCAGTATATCTGAAGATCTATAGAATGTTGTATATACACACTTGCCAAATCATGCAGCTCAATATTATAAACATTTAATACTTGCAGCATTTAAAGTGTCTAGAGCTCCTGATAAAGCCACTATGATTCTAAAAGGTCACACAACACGTCAGTTCTATTTTATCGTGTTAGTTAAGAACAAGTGGTACCACAGACTTATCGCTTCATTACCTTAACATTTAAATTAAACTAAAAAGAATTTACTGACAAGTATATGGTGAAATCCATAAACTATCGTCAAAATTTTGCCCGACCATACCTTAAAACATTGAAACCAGAGTAACTAATAATTAAATTTTAATAAAATGTGGTATTGAAATATTTTGATGTAATAGAATAGGGAAAGGATATAGATAACTTTTTAAAGTAATATAAAATACATACGAGTAGGAGTAAGAGATAGTAAGAATAAATTGAAAAGTGAAAGGGCTATCGATATCGATATTTAACACCACATAGAACTTCGCTATCAGCCCTTTGTCTTGTTACGAGCCAGGTGTCGAGCGGGGTCATTTCGAGCAACCTTTCAGTGTGTGTGCGTTCGTATATATTTGTATGTGTATATGTGTTTCCCCGTCTGCGACTGTTAAATACACATGCCTTTTTTCTAACTACGCGTCTGTTTGTGCTACTGTTGCAAATATTATGAGTAAAAGGTTAGGAACACTGCTTTGTTGGTGCAGTGGGGTAAGTTTGCGCTGTGTTAGCTTGAGCTAGGGTTCGATTCTCGCTTAAGGTAAAAAGGGGGTTTGAGTCTTGGTGTAAGAATATTCTCTGAATTTAGGTTTGAATAAGAGAAGGTTAGCATTTAACAAAATTCTGAAATTATATTTTTAGGATTAACAATATTTACTAAATTCTTTAAACATATATTTTTAATATGTGTATGTGTTAAACAATGTAGTAAACTGTTTGTTTATCAGAGAAACAAATTATAAAAATACTACTTATTCCTCAAAAACAGTTCTTTTTCTGGATGAAAGGTACCCTTTGTGGAGTATTCCGCTTTCGGCACCAATTTTTTCGGCACCTATGGTTTCGGCAATAAAATGTGGAATAGTTTAGGTGCCGAAACCATAGGTGCCGAAAAAATTGGTGTCGAAAGCGGAATACTCCCCCTTTGTCCTTTCCTGTACCCTATGCAATTTTTTTTTCATGATGATCGTTTATTTACTCGTAGATATCTCGTTTTTCATTGAATACTCATAGAATTACAAATCATTAAAGTTCATTATAATTATGTCCTCAAAGTGTCCATAAAATGGTAGTTTAAACGTGAAAGCGTTACAAACAAACTCACATTCGCATTTATAATATTAGTTAGGAAGTTAGGATAGATACGACTGGCCTATAAGCAATCTAATATTATATTAATAGCTTTTCCTACTCCTTCGTGGATTAGGTGTGAAACTGTATGAATTCTTGAACATTTACTAGTGCATGTGTCTAGTACTAGTCTATAAATATGATACATACTCTCAATTGCATAATAGATTACTGCAGGTTAAAGGAAGGTAATAAACAAAACTATTTTGCGAATTGATTACTGGAACTGGTAATTGAAATCAATAAAAAATACATGCATAGATGTTTGGCTTTGTTCTGGAGGGGTAGGCAGAGATTATGGCTTTGTCAGATTTTTTATTTTATTTTTTTCTCTGTCGGAGCTTATTTTGTACTAAAGTGGGGCAGTTGTCCCATCGAAGGTGCAGCTGTACCTCCTACTCTACGTCTACCACTTATTTGCGTGCTAAGACTTTGTCAGTTGCTACGATCCTAATATATGTATATTTATTGTTTCACTTATATAATAGCCAGATTTTGACCGCGGCTTCAGTCGCGTAAATATAGGTTAGGTTAGATTAGGAACAGTACTTTTTTCTGGATGAAAAGTACCCTATGTTCTGTTCCCCTGACAACATGTATACGAAATTTCATGACAATCGGTCTAGTAGTTAGGCCGTAAACAAACAATATCACATTCGCATTTATAATATTAGTTAGGATATCAGCCCTTTATATAAACTGTTCCACTGCTGGATACGGGCCTCTTCTTAGTGTGAGAACGTTTAGGCCATAGTCCACCACGCTGGCCTAGTGCGGGTTGGCAGACTTCACATATCTTCGAGAACATTATGGAGAACGCCCAGACATGCAGGTGTCCAGACAATGTTTTACTTCACCGTTAAAGCAAGCGATAATTAACTATTTAATCGAAATAAGGAAAAATGCTTTATTAATACGCACATAACTTAGAAAAGGCAGAGGTTCGTGCCTTGGAATCGAACTCGAGACTTCTACGTGGCAGTCCAATGGTTTCCCACTAGGCTATCGCTGCTTATTTTCTTAGACTCTCATCGCATTCGGTTAAGAGGTTTCTTAATCTGTACCGTCCACAGAATGTCTCTAGTTTTGTCAGGGAGTGCTTTGGGTCGTCTTTAAGCGAATGTATAACTGTGTCTAAAAGCGCCCAAAACTTTAAGTAGTAGAGTTTGAGGGTTTAATTTAGATTAACAAGTAACATAACTTAATCCTCTTCCAGCGTCTTCCTCTTCTAGAGGCCTCTTGGCGTTGTATCTGATAGTATTCTAATTACAATGTGTGATTACTAAACTAAAAAAATCAACGGATTGCACTCTGGGAGTGCCGACAGTAGTGAAAACTTGAATATTAACGTTGTGCATTTTTGATATTTTGGAATGGTTAGGGAATAATTTTGCACGAATTGCTTTAACTATCATTATAAAAGTACTATAGTTTATGTGGTAAAATACAATATTCATTTATTGCGCTATCGTACACAAACATGACAATTCTCCCTCCGTCTTACGAATTTTCGATCAGGTCACGTGTCTTGACGCGAGTTTGACAATTCTCCCTCCGTCTTACGAATTTCCGATCAGGACGCGTGACCTGATGCGAGTTTAACATTTTTTACCCATCACAAAAAAGTGCACAACGCCGCTAAAGAAGTATTCACTTCAAAATAATTTTCTGATCTTGTGTGAAACAATATCTATAACATAGCATTATGTAGGTATCTGTTTCTTTTCGGGCTATGCAGAGGTGTTTTACGGTTTGAAAAAAATTATTGTTGTTAACCGTTTAGTTCCAGACTTGCTCACTGACAGTTTTGCCTTGACAAATCCAATAACGATTTCACTAACCGAGCAATCGAATACAAAACCTTACAATCTCTGTACTATTGCTTTTCAATTTTATATTACAGCAGCCAAATATGCTTGTCATAATTATGTATTTTTCAAGACTGGAAATGAATCCTACTATGATCGTATGCCAACAAAATTCCTGTTCCATTCATGTTCATACAATTTCATTTATACAACATTTTTGAAGCTTCATTCTGCATGATATTTAATATATATTAACATCTCCGAACAGGTTTCCATTTATCTGACAAACGAGTCCTCTTTCATGTGCAAATAAATATGTTTAAATTCGAGAGATTTACAATTCAATAGAGCACTGTTATCGAATTGTAAGTAGAATCGTTGTCATATTGTACGAAGGGTCCTTATACACAATAAAAATATGACTTGAAACATTGTAAAAACTAAACAAAATAACATTGGGAATAAATGATTTACGAGAGTTTAAATTATTGTCCAACGCGTACTTAAATAGCAATATTCCTTCAAATAATTAATACAAAATAATATTTCAAGCTTTGTAGCGTTAATTATTTCCCAGTTGGAAGTTCCACCATGAGGTGAGCCTGGCTAGCAAGTAGCCAAGTGACAGCAATGCTCGAAAGAGGGCACAGCGTCCACCAAAACAACTTTTAACCGTTGAATTATCTATTAGACTTCCTTTCCATTGCTCTCCCCAAAGTAGTGCTGGAAGGGTAAAGGGTAGCAACACAGCAATGGTCATAAAACAACCCGTTTGATCAGAAAGACGACTCGTACAACGCCCTAGGGTAGGTTAAGGGTGCATTGTATACAGCTAACGTCAGATAGCCGGACAAAGAAATGGTATTTAGTCAAAAACCAATCCTATTTTTACTTGAATAGGGTTGGATTTTGAATAGTTGTTAGTACAGATAAGTTGTTTGAAGCGAGGGTGAAGAAACAGGGGTGTTTGCAGGCGCCGGGACGCGGGGCTGGAGGGGAGGGCAGGGTGCGTCGCGCAGGCGTGTTCCAGTCGCCCGCGCGACCCCGCAGCCGCCGGCCGCGCGCCATGGACGAGGCACGAGCGCGCGACCGCGCACCGCTAACAGTAATAGTCGCTCCCAGCAACGCTTCACCACCCCGACTATCACCTGCCGACCTTCTGCCTGATGGAGACGCTGCCTTCCACCCTTTGTCCGCAGTCAACGGACGGCTGACCCCGCCTGGGTTAGAACCAGCGTCGTACGCAACACTAACGCCGTTGCTCCCTTTGCCCCCTATAAGTACTGTCTCGGATAAGTTCGCGTACCACGCCGGGGGCACGTTTACTGTAATACAGCAACAGCAGTCTTACGCGTCGTTGTCTCCAGCACCTTATAATGAGCCACTGTCGCCACAGTCGGCGTATAGCAGAAGAAGTGCGTCGCCCAGTTCTTTCGAGAGGAGGTCACCTACGCCGCCGCTGCCGAGCCCCGGGATAGACCTGAACGCTGCGCTCCTCGCGAGAGAGGAACAGCAAGCGGCGCAGCAAGCCCAAAACGACACAGAAGAAATAAATACCAAAGAATTAGCCCAAAGAATAAGTGGTGAATTGAAGCGGTATTCGATTCCTCAAGCGATTTTTGCTCAGAGGGTTTTATGTAGATCACAGGGTACGTTGAGTGATCTGCTGAGGAATCCAAAGCCGTGGTCGAAGCTCAAGTCGGGGAGAGAAACCTTCAGGCGGATGTGGAAGTGGCTTCAAGAGCCGGAGTTCCAGAGGATGTCGGCTTTAAGGCTAGCAGGTATGTGATGCATGGTCTATATGTAGTCGTAGTGTTAGTGTGTGCTTTTGTTATTAGCAGAAGGTGAGTTTTTGGAGATATTTGATCGAACATTTTTCTTATTTGATTTTTGGGTCGCCACGTGGTCCCGAGAATATTTCTTTCCGACTCATTATTTTGAGACTATAATGGTTTCAAATTGGAATCTGAAATATATTCGTAGGTGATGTTTTTGTGGTCGTGTAACTTTTTAATGACTTTACGGATTGAGATTCAAACCATATATACTTTTTATGACAAAACGATGTCTCATTGCTAAGCTCAAACCCGATGGGTACCACTGTAGATAAGATATTAACAATAGATTATCTAAAAAACGAACATTGTCGCGGAAAACATCGAGGTTATAATTTTTTTGTATTAAAAGTTAAATGAATTCTAATAAAAATAGGACTAAAGAGTTATAAATATTTAAATAAAAATGAATTTTAATTCATTGCGTTTCCAATTTGACCGGGGCTCGCTTCGTTCAACCTACTTTGCCTAATATGGCCTGACCTCGATTTTCACGTGGATTTGAGCTTTTATTAAATTCTATATTAATTGTGGTCTGGAGCCCGTACTATCCTATATGTTCATGTGTAGTTTATGAAGAATTTCGCAATTTTACCAAAATCGACGCAGTAGTTTCAAATTTAAAATATACATTTAAACTCACATCTGATTCTTGGAAAGGCAAGCAAAGACTACAGATTTCCAATTACTACGACCCTAACGTATCTCTCTTGTTACATTAATTCTACTTACATTCTACAAACACGCTTGTAAGCTTAGGATACTCTCACCTGACCTGTATTTACAAAATTTCCTATCTGGTCAGTGAACATTAGAGATCCTAGATCTACTTTATCCAACTATACCATGCATAATCACTTTATATACGTTCTCTTGGTATTTTGAAACATGACATTTGAAAAGAGTACTAGTGACTCTGTAATTGGAATTCAGGATCCTTTTCATGGCCTTCTTTTGTTTGGTAAAAAATTATAATTATAAATATGACATCATACATCTATTAACAAGTCTATAACAATTGGTTTTTATTTAAACAAAATAATTAATTTATAAACTGTTGCTTTTGTAGAGTTTTCGTAGACCACTCGGTGCTACGAATAGTGTTAGTAGCATTGGCGTAGCTGCCAGCTATACTGATACTAGCCGTAGCGTAATATATCTTATCTTATGTGGGGGCCAGTCAGTTCAGACCGGCGACACTTCGACCCAGTGGGATCTTTTGTATCGACACTCTCCCAATAACGACTGCCATAGATGTTCATGGCAGCCGGGACCAACAGCTTAACGTGCTTTCCGAGGCACGGAGCAGACGATAATTGTCACTCAATACGCACATAATTTCGAAAAGTCATATAACTGCCGAAAGTCAGAGGTGCGCGACGTGGGTTTGAACCCGAGACCCTCTGCATTGCAGTCTGTTGGTCTCCCCACTGAGCTATCGCTGCTCTTGTAGCGTAATATAAATAACAACATAACTATATAAACAATTGACAAGACGTAAAATATATGTATATCTGTAGATTATACTACTGTATTCAATGATCAAGCCTGCATAACTAGGTAAGGGGTACTGAGAGATAACATACATATTAAACTGAATTGCAATGCTATCTGTGACATGCAACTTTGTGATTAATATCAACTTAAATAAGTTATTACTACAAGACTTATCTATTACTAGCTGACCCGCGCAACTTCGTCTGCTTCACATATGAGAATTTTCCCCGTTTCTGCAACATTTTTCATTGTTGCTCCGCTCCTATTGGTCGTAGTGTGATCTTATATAGCCTATAGCCTTCCTCGATAAATGGGCTATCAAACACTTAAATAATATTTCAATTCGAACCAGTAGTTCCTGAGATTAGCGCGTTGTAACGTTAATGTGGTATAGTATGGTTCAACGCGTGACAGCGCTCAACCAAACAAACAAACAAACTCTTCAGCTTTATAATATTAGTATAGGTAATTAAGTATTTATTTCTATACTAACATAGACTGTCATACAGTATACCATATCAGTCTAATTTTATCTCGCCTTTAATACTACATCTCAAAGGATTCAACCTTGAAAGTCTAGACTGCTTTCTTCTACGAATATCATTATCAATTATAGTTTAACTACAAAGATTACTGCTTTCGTGTGAGGTAGGCCCCAGACAAAATTTGTTTTTAGTTCTAGGAATAAAGCATGTGTTGTGAAAGACTTTACAAACATTCAAACAACGGACACGAAGGACATCCAGACTCGGAACAACTAATTGTGGCTTTCACAAATGTTTGCCCCGTGTGGGGATCGAACCAACAACACTCGACGCAGAGGCAGTAGCATAGCGACCACTTTAACCACTACACCCGTGCAATTAATCAAATCTCTAACTAGGGTAGCAACTCAGTCTTACAAAAGACTAGAGCTAAACAACTTGTGTTGTGTTTCTACATTAACAGGTTTCCTGTCCGATGAACATATGATACATAACAATAGATTTTCTATTGTGTCTTGTTTCTGTCACGTGACAGCGTAAGGGTTAAGTAGGTTTTTAATCGACTTCAAAAAAGGAAGAGGTTCTATGTTCGACTGTATGTACCTATTTTTTATTTTTGAAGTGAAACCTTCTTTAGGCGCGTTGAGCACTTCTTGGGTGAACAAAAATCATAGAACTCGCGTCATCGTCACGCTTCCACGCTTTGCATTTTTGAATCATTTTAGAATACTAGCGGTCGCTTAGTGCTCGAAATGCGACCAATAATATTGTTGATATATATCATTATATATTGATATATTATGTAAACATAGTTACGCGCTTCGACTGCGTTTTTGAATTATTTTTGGTTTATAAAGAAGTGTTTTTTTTTAAATCTTTATTTTATATAAGGGGTTTTTATCTACAAAGATACGCCAACCCCATCGTACCTTATAGTACACAACACAGCATTATCTTAATTTTAACCAGATAAGGGAATTATTGATGATTAATGCGGCAGACTTCAACCAAAGCACAAAACCGCATTGCAATTTCTGACTTTGGATTCGCCAAAATACTTTGGCTAAGCCCAACATCCAAAATATTCAATTTGAATTTTTTGATCATAAAGAAGTGTTTATGTTCCAGGATTAAAGTTTTCACTTTTGTCGGCAGTCTCCAAAGACAGCCCCATTTTTTTATCTATGTTCACCGATTTTTCCCCCATTTGTGGACCGATCCTCAAAATTCTTTTTTGAGGTCACTATTTGTGTGATCCACAAATAGTTGTTCCGGCTGGGTGTTCTTTGTGTCCGTTGTTTGTGAAGTCCCTCGCGACATAGGAATTGTTTTTAATGCAGGACGCCAAATAAATCTTTATTATTACCCTGTTATTCTTTGACTGTGTACTACACGTGTTTCGCTACACACGAGCGCGTTGCCTGTGAGCGCGTGTAATGCCGGGCGCTGAGTTCAGCGCATGCGCTCAACGCTTAACAAAAACGTGCATGAAAAAACCTCGTAGCTACCTATATTCACTTGTTAACTGAGATTATAAATGTAGAATAGATTTTATTAGAACATACCTACATTGAATCACGAGGGTGTTTGTTCTACATGTAAAAAGGCGTAAGCAGAGTTGTATTGGAATCGCATTGGCACACGAGCCCGTTGTCGTCTACCAAGTTACTTATATTTGTGAACTTCGTAGAACTAATGATAATTGCAAATGCAATTGAAAATCCGAATAACGATTTTATTCGAACCGGGAACCGTGACTGATATCTCCCGATCGGCGTGAAGCAAAAGCGACAATTTACACGACGTGACAGAATATTTTATAATAACTGTATCGAACATAAAAGTCTTCGTAGAATGCTTTTTATTTGAATGCAACAATGTCGCCTTTCAACATGGCTTCCTTTTAATTTTGTTTTAAATTATTTTTTTAAATAAAAAGAAACACTAAAAAACAACGACAGTTGACCATGTTCACTTATGTGTAACATTTTAAATTAATTGGCCAAACGCTGTCTCTTAAGATACAGGATATTCCTAGTTTAAGAGGCAGAGTTTTTATTATTGTATACAGATTACTGTTTCAAATGTACCTATATATAATTCGCTGTCGTTTTAGTTTGTAAACTATAAAATTTTTGATAAATAAAAATTATTATTATTATTATGGCAACATAATACGCCATCTAGTGGATTAATTTTTTATTTTGATCAGGCACTGGACTTATATTAAGTTTAAATGAAATCGTGGAGAATAAATGCTTAACTTAAACTAGTTCATAACCAAAATATAAATCGTAAACAAGAAACTAAACTAAAAAACTGAGCAATATTGTTATTGGTTACAGGTGCCTGAAGTGGGTACCTGTGTTTCAGGTTGACTATTTATTTTGAAAGAGGATATTCATTAAAGTACTGTATTAGCTTTACTGTATTAGCTTTTTTTACTGTAGCTAATTATAAGCTAAAGAGATTATATTATTAGAGGCGCTCATAGCCAGTTGCACTCACTGATCGGTAAACGATTAGCGAGGTTAAGCAACGTTGGGTGCGGTCAGTATATAGCTGGGTGACCGCTTAGTGGTTTGAGCATCTCCGTGCTTCGGAGGGCACGTAAAAGGTCGGTCCCGGCTGTTGCCAAATTGACAGCAGTCGTTTAGCCATGTCAGAGGCCTACGGGCGGCTTGAAACAGGTTGGCCTCTAACCACACGAAAAGAAAAGAAGAAGAAGAAGCTAAAGATTAATTACAATATATGGACAAGATTAAGGAAAAATTATAATAATGGCTGAAAATAATTTATAATGTCAAAATTTGTAGTTTATTTATGTGTCTGTGTAGTTGAGTTTATCTGATTATTCTGATATTATAGCAATAGACTCTGTGACACACCGCGGCTGCCACAGTGTAAAAGTCTTAAGTTCTCTTCTGTTCTGTTAATAAAGACAACTGTCGCACTAGGAATAATTCCTGTGTCACGGAGAACTTTACAAACAATTATTCCTGGTTGTAAACTCATAATTATCGGTGCAGCCATGGCGAGGTGACCACGTACTCCACAACGTGTAACAGAAAGGTATGGTCATATTTAAGGTCTGTAATGCATATCTGGAAATAGCAGCGATAGCTGAGTGGGGAGACCAACAGACCGCAATGCAGAGGGTCTCAGGTTCGAACCCATGTCGCGCACCTCTGACTTTCGGAAGTTATATGACTTTTCGAAATTATGTGCGTATTGATTGAAAATTATCGCCTGCTCTGTGAATCGGAGAGCTCGTTAAGCCGTCGGTCCCGGCTGCCATGAACATCTATGGCAGTCGTTATTGGGAAGTCAGTGCCTTCTAATATCCTGACACTGGTCTAGCCTTAGGGTATCGTTAGCCTTCGGGTTGCGGAGGTCAGGTGGCAGTCGCTCCGTGTAAAAACTGATATCCAGTCAAATCCGGTTAAACTAGAAAGCTGACCCCAAGTGACTTGGGAATAATAAAGGCTAGGGAGAAGAAGATCGAAAAAGCATTACATAACTATCAAAATTGCTTCTGGTTATTTTGGGGTTAATTGAGGACATCGAGTCAGCTGTTAGTCTTATTTAAGTTTCCACTAAAATGTGCTGATATTGATAAGTCTATAATAAAGAAAGGCTATATTTTAGTGAAAATAATGTATACGGGTTTATTTGCCGCGGTTTTCCACTGTACAGGGTCTATATTATGTGACGTTTAAATATGACCACAGCTTTCTGTTACACGCTGTATATTGTTTGTGTCTGCTGTGCAAATGACACTCAGTGTAGCGGCTGTGGCGAGACGACCACTTAAACCACTACGTCATCCATGCAGTCTGAATATTATAATAACACTAGATTTTCCCGCAGTTTCACCCGCGTTTATCGTTACTGCGCTGCCCGTGGGTCGTAGCGTAATGTTATATAACCTATAGCCTTACTCGATAAATAGGCTATCCAAGACTAAAATAATTTTTCAAATCGAACTAGTAGTTCCTGAGATTAGCGCGTTCAAACAAACAAACAAACTCTTCAGCTTTATAATATTAGTATAGATTATTTAAAAGGTGCACGAAACTTTACTTAATTTGACGTCCAACAGGCTCCATAGGTAAAATATCGCTGGTATTTATGTTATTGCTTACTTATTATATTTTAAAAATAGATCTTGTGTGAATGTGATTATAACTGATTTATAAAAAGCTATTCAGCGCCGTGCCTTTATTTTCACACTCATATCGAGTAATATGATTGGCCGTTGTTTTAAAGTTTTACTACATAGTTTTGACTGATAGTTAGCAGTTTTGAGGCATGCCATGTTGCGCACCAGTTTGAAGCGCACGCATTCGAAGCGCACCAAGAGTCTTCCACACAGCGCACTCGCTTGGTGCGCAAATATTAAATAATAAATTTCTTATTTTCTATCCTGCACCAGAGGTCATGGACCTTGTAGTGAGGGGTATTCGCGAGTAAACATATCGATAGAAATTGGGATGCCACGCAATTTAACGCTAATCTGCTTTTTAGAAACCGGGTGTTAAACTTAGCCATAGAACGCCGAGACACTGAAGTATTTTTACTAACTAGCGGTCGCCTAGTGCTCGAAATTCGACCAAAGTTTGTCTGTGAGATATTGCTGATATATTATATATGTAACCATAGTTACGCGATTCGACTGCGTGTGTCAAATGCATGGTTGTGTGCGTGTAGTGTTTTTCATTATTTTAATGCATTTCTAATACATATTTTATAAAAATATTAGGATACGCCCCTCCTTCTCCATATAAACTTTAACTGTGTCAAATACCATACTCCGCGTTCCGCGCAATTTTCGTAAAAAGCCCTTTTTACGAAAATATATTTAAAAAATATATTAAGTAATAATTATCTATATAATTATTAATACGTGAAGCAAAACAAAGTTTTTGCTTCACGTATTAATAATTTATATAGATAAATTATTAAATATATTTTTTAAATATTTTATTTGAATAAATTATTTATTAATAATTTCAGGAATGTCTAATAAGAAATTGATTCCATGTTAAACAAATAGAGATGAAAACAAATTTGCATGTTATTTTATGTTTTTTTTTTCTTTACACCTAAGGTGGCAAACACCCATACGGCCCACCTGATGGTAAGTGATCACCGTAGCCTATGGAGGCCTGCAACACCAGAGGCATCACTTGCCGACTCTTTAGGCAAGGAGGAAGTGGGAAGGAGAAGGAGCGGGAAGGGGGAAAGTCAGTGATTGGGCCTCCGGCACTCTCACTCACCGAACGATATACAACAGTAGGAATACTGCTATTTCACGTCGATATTCTGTGAGAGGGTAGTCCTTCCCCGGTCGAGCCGGCCCATTCATGCTGAAATCAGCGAGGCTCTACTACTCAAAAATGTTAGCAAAATAGAGCTAATGGCGATTTTTAAAGAGTGTTCTGGCAGGTATGTTGCCATAGGTTACTTTGCTTAAACCTAGTAACTAACGCATGTAAATTCAGCAATTACTCAAAACTCACTAACTCATAAACTTTGACGTTCATAAGTGTAACTTTGTGTCTTGAATTAATAATTTTTCTTTGAGTTTGACTTCGAGAGCTATCTTATATGATATAAGATCACGTGCAATACAAATAAATGCAAATAACCTCATTGTTTTATAGTAAAATACTGTATAGAACTGTTTTTGTGTTTGACAAGTATAGTATAACGAGTCGCGTTGTCCCTAAAAGCGATTTCGACCAGATACATCTAAAAATATTGATAAAATAATAACATTATGCCCTTTTTAGGGTTCCGTACCCAAAGGGTAAAACGGGACCCTATTACTAAGACTCCGCTGTCCGTCCGTCTGTCCGTCGGTCACCACGCTGTATCTCATGAACTGTGATAGCTAGACAGTTGAAATTTTCACAGATGATGTATTTCTGTTGCCGCCTATAACAACAAATACTAAAAAACAGAATAAAATAAATATTTAAGGGGGCTCTCATACAACAAACGTGATTATTTTGCTTGTTTTTGCACGATATTGATAACGGCAACAGGTAGACGCTTGAAATATTCACAGAATATTTAGTTATATATTCACTTAAAAATTAATAATTAAATTAAAATAACAAAAATATTTAAGGGAGCTCCCATACAACAGACATGATTTTTTTGTCGTTTTTATAGATAATGGTACGGAACCCTTTGTGCGCGAGACCCACTCGCACTTGTTATAAACTGTACCACCGTTGGGTACCTGGCTGGCCTGGGCTTCTTCTCAGTGTGAGTAGGTTAGGCCATAATTCACCACGCTAGTCCAGTGCCGGTTGGCAAACTTCACATATATTTAGAACATTATGGAGAACTAGCAATATGAATGAGGTCATGCAGGTTTCACCACCATGTTTGCCTGCATCGTTAAAACAAGCGATACTTAACTAATTAATACGCACACAATACGCAAAGCTTGAAGTAGCTTTGGAATCGAACTTGAGATATTTGCTTACGTAGTCCACCCGTCTCCCATTAGGTTTCGATGCTTCTATATATCATCATCATCATCATCATTTCAGCCTATTGCAGTCCACTGCTGGACATAAGCTTCGCCAGGGTGCGCCACAAGGCCCGATCTCCCGTTTTCGCCATCCAGTCACCTCCAGCCACCTTTTTCAGGTCATCGGTCCATCTGGCCGGGGGGCGTCCTACACTACGCTTGCCGAGTCGTGGTCTCCACTCGAGAACCCGTCTGCTCCAACGATCATTGGTTCTGCGACGGATGTGACTATATATATGAATATATGAATCATACAAATTTTCCAAAACTATTCAATGTTTTCATTTAGTCCATAAAAAGTTGTCAGTGATTGTGCATACATTTCGTAAAGGCTGTCATTTGAAAGCTGTAAAAAGGGAACCGACCAAAAATATCCCTTCACCATGAAAACACCATGCGATTTCCTATGTGTTGCCATGAATGCGTCAGCCGTTTGCTTCCCACGACATCCATAAAACTTAGGGTAAGGATATAAAGGTTATGGGCCCCAAGTTTCTATGGCACACTTTCAATAGTAACTACTGCCGTCCATACATATGTAAAAAGGTTGTTTCTGTTAGCCGTCGTGGTGTTTATCGATCTGATTTCATATTACTGGTAAATGCTCTGGTATTTTCTATAAAAGCAGATTAGAAAAGCAGCTTATGGGTAGCTGCAATGTCAGTATGAATTGACTGCATGGATGGCGTAAGTGGATGCCTCGCCACTGCTACAACGCCGAGTGTTCGAATCCCACGCGGGACAAAACTTTGTCTGATCCACAAATGGTAGTGCCAAGTCTAGGTGTTCATTGTGTCCGTTGTTTGAATGCTTGTTAAGTCCCCGCTACACAGGATTTATAACTAGTACGGGAGATGTCTCTTAAAAAATTCATGTTTCAGTTCATGCAGGTGAAGCCGTCGGCAGATATTACTAATATTATGCGAAAGCTACTTTCATCCATAATCATTATCGAATGATTATAGCTGGAAATTACTAGCTTTTCAAGAAATGCGTTAGAAATCACAAGTGAAAGGCTACACCTACATATAATAAATAGTACGAAAAATCCCAATAAATACCAACAGAAATCGAAAGCTTCCTCAGCAAAAAAGACGTCCAATTACACGAAAGTTTCGCCGGCCTAACATCGCTGACTATTATTCAAACAAACAAGTGAGTAGTCGATAAAATTGCATAGGGTTTACAAACACGACGTCAGCTGCTATCGATTCTCGGCTCGATGCGGCGCGGCGTGGTAGGCCGCGGTCGATAGCGGTACGTCACTAAACAGGGTCGCCACGTTACCGAGGAGAGTAGGACAGTCTTGAAATTGACGCTAAGCTTAACGCTTGAATGGGAATTTTTACTAAGTGATTATAAATATGGGTATGTAGAGTTTTTATGTGTTATTTGATAATATTCGTTGTGTTTCTGTAATATATTAAACCGCTGAAAAATATAAAATACTAGCGTTTGCCCGCGACTTCGCTCGCGTAAAAGTAGGTTAGGTTATGTTGGTAACAGTAATTCTTTTTTAAAATAAAATATAGCCTATGTTACTCGGTGATAATACCTATACCTTTCTGTTTCTGATAGTAGTTTTTGAAGTAAATCATAACTAACAAACAAAACATTTAATCTTTCTTTTTTATAATATTAGTATAGATTATGAAAATTTGAGTAAAATAACAACATACCGCTTTTGTAAAAATATTTACTAGCCTGGTAAACATTAGACATTAGACTTTAATTAAAAATGTACTGTAACATTTCTTTTGTTTCACTTAAGGTTGAATATCCTGATATTTTATATGAAACTCATTGATCTTTGATTTCTCAAAATTACGTATTCATATGTAAATAATAAATTCACAAATAATTTATATTTTATGTAACATGAAGTTTGGGAAAATAAAATATTCTATATTTATTTTTCCTATTCTAAAGACGAACTATAGGGCTTATAGTTAAGGCGTATCACAGTGAAAAATGCCATTATAAATATTTTTGATTAACTGGCCAATTCGCATAAGATATATAATGATTTCCGTTTATTGCTACCTACTTTTAAATCACCAAGGTAAATTAATATTTTCATTTTATATATTTAAATTCAATATTAAATGAATTATAATATATCAAACAATTCCTAATATATTAATGTGACTACTGGTGATAATATGACTGGTTCACACACATTCACTTTAACATAATTGAACGTAGTTATCCAAAATGGATCCACACATATTATACCAAACACTTTTTTTTGAGTTTTATCATAAATGGTATTAAAAATATATATATCAAATATATTAAAACAATACAGAAACTAGATTACAATGTCCATTATTTAAAAGAAATTTAAAATAAATCACAGATTTGTTCTTTTTATATATAAAAATTTACTGAAACTCAAATTGTCTTAAAAGTAATTTTGTGTTGCTGGATCCATTTTGCATAACTATGTCCAATTAAACTTTTATGAGAAGTTGGCTCTTGCCGTTAGTGCCATAGGTAGCCATCTAATTATTTTCCGCTCAATCACTAACTTAATCTTCGACTTGTCTAACATGGTAGTATTTTTATTTTAATAACTAGTTTTCACCCGCCGCTTCGCTCGCGTAAATGTAGGTTAGGTTAGGTTAGGTTTGCAACAGTTATTTTTTCTGGATGAAAGGTACCCTATGTCCTATTCTGTACCCCCGACGTGTTTGCAAAATTTCATGTTGATCGGTTGAGTAGTTAAGGCGTGAAAGCGTAACAAACAAACAAACTCATTTTCGCATTTATAATATTACTAGTTAGGATTAGGATGTATTTTTGTATTAAGCTAAGTTCTAACGCTTCAACAATATTACACCCATATACAAAACTGTGATAGCGTTATCGCTGTTGCCAACATATACATATTTTAGTGAAGCAATGTAAAGTTGTATATACTGAATGTAGATGAAGGAACGGTTTACAAACACGACGTCAGCTGCTGTATCGATTCGCCGCTCGATGCGACGCCGGCCCACCGACCGGTCGATGTATCGCGTCACTAGCCAAGCGGTTGCTACGCGTTACGATTGAGATAACTGCACGGACGGGAATAGTGGTTTAATTTGTCACTTCGCCACTATTAATCTACTGTGTGCTGTGAGTAAAATCATTGCACGAAATTGGATGAAATGGGGTTCGCAGATATTTGGATCTGTTGTTGGTATCCGTTACTACCTTTGTTTTAACCTATTGAGTCGCAGCGGCATACCGGTGCCCAGATACAATACATTTTTAATTATGTTTAGTATTCTAAGACTTGACAGATTAATTTATGGAAAACAGGATAGTCAACATATGGAGGAGTTATTTAGGGAAAAATAATTGCAATAATTATAGAGATTAAATATAATGATCATCAAAAATACTAATTGGTCAGCCAATATTGCACAGCATAACGAGCATCTATACGCCTCAAATCACTGCATTCCGTCTCGGAACTGTTAGGTTCCTTTTTTTAAACCCACCCAAAAATAGGAGCCCCGTGAGGCGGGGCTCTGTCGACTTAGTTTGATCTCTTTAAAGTTTGCTGGCCATGAGTTGCTGATCAATTAGCTATTTCTG
Organism: Catocala sponsa; assembly: GCA_963564715.1. Classification (NCBI taxonomy): domain Eukaryota; kingdom Metazoa; phylum Arthropoda; class Insecta; order Lepidoptera; family Erebidae; genus Catocala; species Catocala sponsa. Next base: position 13,948,168 of record OY751352.1, read on the forward strand.
CTCACAGATTATATTTTTCTGCTGACAAAAATACCAATACTATACTAACCATTTAAATAACACCCATAGTTATATACCTAGTGATTTTGATAATTAAATGTTACATAATTTAAGAACATTATTTCTACGACAGATAGCTTAGTTAAAAAATAATTTGGCAGATCTGCTGTACAAAATTTATCATAAGCGCTGCATTTATGACTTTATGACCCAGTTAAGGTTTATCTCGTGATGGAAAACTGACTCTAAAAATGAACCTACTAACCTAAGATTATTGACCTAGAGTAATGTGACTAGGTAATACTACAGAAGATTGCAGCCTAGAAATCTTTTCAGGTTTTACGTTAATACGAATATTCATCATCATGATCATCATCATCAGGCTATAATAGTCCACTGCTGGACATAGCCCTCCCCCAAAGAGCGCCATAGCGCCATGTCTTCAGCTTGCCGCATCCAGCATCTGCCTGCAGAATATTACTCATTGTCAATTTTATACAGATTTCAATGTCACACATTTCTGCAGTTAGTAACAATTTTAGAATTCGTTGTTATGTCAGCAGTGATTACTGATCTCTGTCCATTGAGATGCACGCGAAATATATCAAATGCTTTATCTACAAAATTAAATGGCCTGATTGATTGTTTAGTATGTAGGGTATTAATGCAGATTGAGATTGGCACACAATTCGATCTGCAGAGCCTGTGGTGAACAAGACGAGTCCATATCGCACCTATTGTGTGAATGCGACGCGTTGGCTAGACTGAGGACGGGTCTGATGGGGTTGGCATATCCAAACCCTGAAGACTTCAGGCTTCTCCCTCTGGATTGTACACTGCGGCTTATGCAGTACATTCATAAGGAGATAGCTAAGGGTTAAATCTTGGGTCCCACTGGGTCGAAGTGTCGCCGGTCTGCACTGACTGGCCCCCAGATAAGATAAGATAGGGTATTAATTGTAGTGCAGTACAGGGTTAATTTGTTAGCTTTTATATTTACATTCTTGTCTTTCAATTGTCGATAGAAAGAGAGGTAGCTAGATTAATAGTAATTTAGTTTGAAGCCCTATCGGCGCTAATACTATTTTATTTACTAATTTTATAATATGAGGTCAATGTTCGACAACACGCGGTTCATTAACTTGCAAAATGTTAGATTGTGATACCGATTTAGCCGTTCAATGACCTGTAAATGAGTCTTGTCAAATATTGTTGGGAAATACAACAGAAATTACTACAATGTTATTTTACGTGGGACGGTTTGATGAATTTGAGAAATTGTATTTTGTCTGTTTAGTCTAAGTTTTAGTGTAAGTTAAAATTACGTTTAACAAAAAACAATATCACAGCAATCAGTTCACTGGCAGTGGCCACGTAACCATACAAGTACGTAAATGCGGTGACGTGAGCGATGCTTGGTTCAACATTCGCATTTTTGAATCTACCTTCAATATGTAAAAATCTAATATTACGCAGTGTATAAAATTTTTGTTCATTGAATTATAAGTTTGTAAGTTATCTTACAATGCATGAATTGACGTAGTTATGTCGAAGTCGATGAGATGATGCACGGTAAAACTCGAACAAGTTTGTGTTTGCATCACAAAAAGATAATTTAATTGTAACTTTTATTACTTATATCGCGAATAAAAAAAAAAAACTCTGTAACATTCATACGCATTTAACAAACTTTGATGCCAACTTTCATAAAAATAACTCTGAAATACAAACACAGCTAAGGCGCTCATAGCCAGTTGCACTCACTGATCGGTAAACGATTAGCGAGGTTAAGCAACGTTGGATGCGGTCAGTCTAGATGGGTGACCGCTTAGCGGTATTTCATCTGAGCGTCTCCGTGCTTAAAAGTCGGTCCCGGTTGTTGTCAAATTGACAGCAGTCGTTAAGCCATGTCAGAGGCCTGCGGGCGGCTTGAACAACTCTTGACGACAGGTTGGCAGTAGCCAACCTGTCGTCAAGAGTTTAGTGATCACACGAAAAGAAAGAAGAAGAAGACCATTTTTATAATACATAGTCTCTGCGAAGATATGTGAAGTCTGCCAATCTGTAGCGTGGTGGACTATGGCCTAATCCTTTTTTAATCCTTACACTGAGAAGACGACGGTGTAAGCAGTGGAATGTATATAAATATAGGCGATATTATCTATACTAATATTATAAAGCTGAAGAGTTTGTTTGTTTGAGCACGCTAATCTCAGGAACTACTGGTTCGATTTAAAAAATTGTTTTATTGTTGGATAGCCTATTTATCGAGGAAGGCTATAGGCTATATAACATCACGTTACGACCCACGGGGGCGGCGCAGTAACAAAAACGCGGGTGAAACCGCGGGAACATCGTATCTCTATTTATAAACTTTCGCACTACTGAAATAGAAAGCGGTTCCTATAGCTGTATGAAAATTTGCAACAGCAAGAGTATCTTTAGTACTTTGTAGATTCTGTAATAGTTCTTATGCTGCCTTTGAATTTTCCAATGGCCGTAACACTCATAGTGCAGTGTCACCAAATGGAATTGTAACCAGAAATACAACTCAAGGTTATTTTCGGTGGGATCTTCTACAGGTTTCTTGAGATAGATGAATAAGCTGCAGGTTTAAGCGTTTATGCTGAAGAACCCAATATAACTTAATACCCAGATAAATACAATTTAAAATGAACATTTCTTAAAGCAAAATTGCGTTATAAATTACTTTCGCACACCTCTTATCCGATCCAAATGACATATCCCTGTACTTTCATATATCACAGTTTCCCTACTTAGCAAGTAGCACATGCTCGAGTTCCCACCCAGTTCAATATCCATCACATTTTACCCAAGCACCCTACAAGTACACCGGCACACTAAACGGGCAATGTGTGAGGTAGTCTGCGAGTGTGTCGCTGCATAAATGATATATGAGTAAGTTGTGTTGGGGTGCTGTCGCCCTGCTGCTTATAATGGTTATGGCTAATGGCTGGTAGGGACATAGTGGTGTAAAACCTGGCATTTCTCAAACTGGAGCAGTCGAACAACCTTGTATTGAGTTTCCCAGTTGTATCAGAATTTCAAGATCTTTAATGAAGTTTTGTACTGTTGTTAAGGCATAGCTATACTCTAAAATAATCGATAAGGTGTAGTAAAGCCGGTGAAGCTATCCATGAGAATTAAATAAAATAATAAACAAAATTTTAACAAAAAAGAAAACCGACTTCAAGTAAGAATATTCTAAAACTTAAAATGCACTAAAAATCTAATAATTAATTGCATATTCTTGTGAATAATTAAATTATTGTTATTTTTGGAGTCGGTGTCAGCCGCCTGCGCCACGTGCTGCGTCTGTGTGTAATTGTGCATGCCAATGTTATGTTATGATTATAGTAAGACATCTCATGTTTAATTAGTTACAAACCTACCTTGGCTGACACCGACTCCAATAATAACAATAATTTAATTATTCACAAGAATTTACAATTATTTATTAAATTTTTAGTGCATTTTAAGTTTTAGAATATTCTTACTTGAAGTCGGTTTTCTTTTTTGTTAAAATTTTGTTTATTTCTCGGTTTTTAGTGAATCTTGCCAAATATGAGAACATCATCAATGTAGCCAAATACGCATTATTAAGTATAACTCGAAAACGAATGGTCAAATCTTGATCAAAATTAAATGGGACCGCACGGGAAGCACCAGCTTTCAAATAAAAAAAGAATCATCAACATCGGTTCACCCAGTCAAAAGTAACGAGGTAACAAACATAAAAAAAAAATACAGACTAATTGAATATTTTTCTATATTTATACTTTTTTTGAAGTCGGTAAAAAATAGTAAGTGTTGATTTGTCTCAAAACAGTTACATTGATTATAAATGAGACATCCCCAGTAAGTAATAGGTGAATATTTTTTTTATTAAATCTTTTCAAAGTACCCTCCATCAGCCACTATATAAAGTTTCATGCGTCTGAACTAGGTTTCGAAACACTTTTTCCAGTTCGCCGCAAACATCTCGTTTATAGCCTGCTCGAACGATGACAGCGCATCTTCCGGCGACGAAAGTTGTATTCCTTTGAACAGTTTTTTTATTTTCGGGAATAAAAAGAAGTCACACGGTGCTAGGTCAGGGCTGTAAAGAGGGTGACCCAGGCGTTTGACCGGCGTGCTGTCCAGGAAGTCCCTCGTTTTGAGTGCGGTGTGCGCGGGCGCGTTGTCGTAGTGGAGCAGTAGCCCCCCGCTTCTAGATCGCTTCACTTTGGTAGGCGTTGATTCCTTTTGAAATACCCAAACCGTGGACTTACGCTTCATTTCTGGATCGTATTGGACTCATTACCTGTAATGATGACGTAAACACGCCAAAACGAGCCTGCTTCAAATTTGTTTATCATATCAAGGCATCATTCCATCCTGGTCTGCTTGTGAGTGAGTTTCACGTGAAGATGCACGTGTAGAATCTCGTGAAGGCGTCCTGATCCAATCTGCAGTATGTGCTGAATCTCCTGATACGTAACTCGCCTATTGTCTTGTACATTGTCGTAACAGCCGTCAAAGGGCGACCACTTCTTTCTTTATCTCTTTATCCCCCAAAGTTAGTCGACCGCGCTTGAATTCGTTATACCAACGATACCCGGTTGCCTTGGAAGAGACTTCATCCATCAATGCCATTTGAAGTCTATCATATGATTCGTCTGGTTTCAGGTAACACTTGAAATTGTAAAAAATAATAGCGCGAAAATGTTCCTGGCGCAGATTCATTTTAGAACGCAAAAAATGTGGAGGGAAATATTAAAATTGGAATGTAGCTATTTTAACTTATAAATAATTATATTTTCAATATAGATTATAACTGACAAGTCTCTCATACATATAAACTTATTTTTGCAATAAGTACTTTCTGAGTGGTCTGGTATGTTATAGTAGCCGCTTACCATCAGGAGGGTCGTACGTCTGCAAACAAAAAATCTGCATAAGCTTATTTTATGATTATTTTCAACATTTTATTTTTCGTATTCTTCATTTGTCCGTATTTTCTAACTGCCTTTTTGGGTAGGCTGGTCAAGGGGTCCCGAGTTCGAATAAAAATAACGGTCAAAAATACTCGGCGATAGCCCGGCGGTAGTGGTGATTTATTCTGGTGCATTGGAAAACACGTAAAGCCGTCCATCCTACGCCTGATCACTCGCCGGTCATGTCGGGTTGATGGCCTATGGAGTAAGAGTAGAGAGTGTGCAGAAATGCATGCTTTTCGCCCGTACTCGCGATCTCACTAGTGATCTCTTTAGTTACCGTGACCGAAATTTTGTCTGAAGGTCATTATTATTGAGGGTATGGAGTGTGCACTTGTGTTTGCAGTAAAATTTTGGGGATAATGTCTTCTGCGCAGATCTCAGTTAGGCCATGACCGAAATTTTGTCTGAAGGACATTATTATATTCCTTTTAATACTGGTGTGCACCTGGCATTTCTAAAGTCACTATTTTCGGATCTACATCTATGTAGGTCAGCATTTGTCCTTTAAAGTAACAAAACATATTATGTTTTAAAACGTTTTCAGTTGCATGCTATTGCGTTTATATTTGTGACCGATCTTGAAGAAACTAGTAGACAAGCAGAAGTTTTCATCAGAAAACGCCAATAAATAAAGCAAATTTTCTGTAAGGCATTCTTAGTAGCAGCACTGCTTCCGAAATTTTTTCTCGGTAGATGGGTAATAAGCAAAGTCAAATTACATAAAGCCAATTCCCAACTACTGACCCACTTAAATCAAGTGGGATCCAAGACATAGTTGGTGAAATCTGGGTATTTTGCAATAAGTATACCTCAGCCTATTCCTTTAAAGATATACATGCGTGAGTTCACAGAGGGATAGATAACGTGACGTCATACGAATAAATTGGCCATTTCCTCATGATGACGCATTATTGACTCTAGAACTTTCCGTTAGAGGATATCTCTAATTGATGTGTATTGATGACGTGATTATGTTATGTAGGGATTCGGTCTGGACTTTGTAACTTATTTTCTATTTGTATAGTTACACTACATTGTATTGTTATAGTGCTAACATGGAATTCAATTTTTCCGAGCAGTTCTAATTGGTCGATAATGCGAAGAAAGGCTAGACCACATTACCATAATCTTTAATTATTAGGAATCAAACTAGCGCCTTAATAAACCTTGCCTAGCAACATATTATACAGATAAACAGCAGCTATCGCATCTTTTCTAAAATGACTTAAGTCTGGCCGTTGAGTGCCGTCCTGTACTAATAAGTTTTGTTTTATGTAAGTAAATAATTTATCCTAGGTCAAAGATAAAAGAAAAAGGGCAAATACTGTATTAAAGACAAAGGAAAACAGCACGAGATCGAAGAAGTAGTATAGGGTTCCAGCAATAAACTTAATAGGTTGCAAAAAAAATTACTTCCATTAGTAATGTCCGTCTGTATAATAGATAGATTCAAATAACAATTAATTTAATACATTTGGATATTGAATCAATAATCGCACATTATGAAGACTGCTAATCTACATTTAGCTAGCATAGTTGACTATGGCCTTACCCTGAGAGTAGGCCAATACCCCATTATAGGAAGCGATAGTTTAGAAGAGGGTTAATAATAATAACTAAACACTGGTTAAGTTAAAACTTTTGAAGGGCCTCTGCATGTTGGACCCATGTCCCCGAGTAACCCGTGAAAGAGAAACAATAGTAATAATTTTTATTTATTTAAAGATAACAGAGATCCACTTGTTAGTAAGACTGAAAACTAGGGCTAGTAATATAATATATGGTTAAATAATATCGTAATAATGATTGGTACGACGATACCTATAAATATATTTTTTATTTGGTTTACGATGGACTGAAAATTTAATTAGTAATTTTGGGTTGTAAACCTAAAAAGATTACCCGCATTCGGGCATATTAGTGCTATCTCGATACACATGATCAGGTTTTATACGAACATAGTATTACACCTGTATAAAGGTTTAGGTACTTCACAGCAATGTTTAGGTCTAACTTACTCTTTTTTTTAAGTACATAAAATTTTCTATTATTTACATCAGAGGTTCCCATACTTTTATCTCATAGACCACTTTCAAAAGTTAGCTGGATCCGGTGGACTCCCTGCAGCTACATTTCTACCATATTCTGATTAAATCTCTACGAGCTGACCTTTTTTTTTTAGTAATTTTCTACCGAAAAATGGGTAGGTTCGAGACCACTGGTACTGAATATGGAATTTGCAAGTTTTTCCAACTAACAGTTGCTGAGCTTCTTAAATATTACCTGCCTACTTTGATAGGTGAAGTCAAGCCAACATTTTAGTTCTTCACTATCGAAAGCAAATAAATTTTCGTGGATCCCCGCTTACGAATTGTGAAACCCCATTTTTTGTCACGCCAACGTAGACCCCGTCGAGTCTCCCGTGGACCGCTGGGGGTCCACCTGGACCACTTTGATAACTAAGGATTTACATGAACAAAAGCAACAATCATAATTTACAACTTAACTAATATTACTTACTGTGGCGACGCAATAATGGAACTCTTCGTAGAATTCTTCTTATAGGCAACCGTTTCCTTATTTGAGTTTCGCAACTGTAAAATATAGAGATCAACATTTATATATAATAATATATATATTATATATAATAACCATATTATTAATATTATTTGTTTTTTACTTTTTCTTCTCGTGGCTGGCTCGTGACAGGCAGTGTGTGCGTATATTACGGAGCAGTTGTAGTTTGTATTATATTATTTTTGTCTAGTGATAAGAATTTCCTAACAATTTTAAATACTTGTAGTATTTAAAATGACTGCTTTCTGTAGATCTGTGTAAAGGGATTCTTTAAGATCTTTTTTATCATTACTATTATAACCACGAAATAGACTTTAATGCAGGATCCACAGTCTCGTAACGTTAATTTCAACTTCAATTCTAAATTACCTACTTTTCGTTTTATACCGTTCTGGAGAAGTGAAGTGTGTAGTGATTCAGGTGAATGGCGTCACACGCAAACTGTTAGCCTCATAAACGAACATAGTTTAGTATCACACGTAATATATGTATGCTCGCCCTCTATTATATTTCAAATCAAATAACTTTTCGTCGTGTACTGCTTCTGATGGAGAGCAAAGTAGCGTTGCTTTCTATAAGAATTGACTAATTATCCCTTAACCTATCAAGTCGCAGCGGCACCCCGATGGCCAGACAGAATACATTTTAATTATGACTGGTATTCTAATATTCAACTGATTAACAAAACAGTCCAATAATACTAGGCTAAATCCCTGACCCGAGTATCTAACCTAAGACTACAATCAACTCTAAAAATCTTGTGTCACATGAACGACATGGCGGTCACTGAAAACTAGTAACTACGTATTTAACTAAACGACTATAGGTTCTATTTTCACTTTACTAAAGTTCAGATTTAATATGCTTCCTTACTATAGTAAGGAACTTACGTTATCCGTATACGGATAACGTAAGTGACTGATTGATACACTCTTATTTTTCCTAGAAAAAGCACAATTCCAGAGAAGACGCTATGAAAGTAATTGAATTTCAGTGTGGAAAAGCGCCAGCGAATGCTATTATATGGCTTTAGTAAGATGTTTGTGAAATCATTGCAAGATAAGTCTGTTAAAAATAAACGAATTTGTTTATCTTTTATTTAATATTTGCTGTACACTGCAGCGTTCTACGAAAATAGATCAATTTGTGAGGATATTATTTTATTAAAGATATTTATAATATTCGCGGACTTCTTCAATGAAACTGCAATAATAAACTGTAGGCGTATAGGTATAGAATAACGCACTTTAGCAAGACGGGTGGCAATCTCTATTGTGGAATTTCATTTGCCATGATCCTGACACACAATTTCCATTTTAAACTCCCTCGCTACTCTAAACCGACCAGCGTACTAAATGTACGCTTTTCGGTATAAGGTTCACTTGGTATAATCTACTCTATGAATTGTTAGTAGAACATCTTAGTCGTGGCCAAAATCCAAAGGTTTATTTTTGATGTTTAGTATTTGTGGTCATAACATATTATTCACAATACAAAACAAAATGCTAAGTTTATTTACGTTTAAGTCGGCTAGCCGTTCCGTATCTCCGCCAAGTCCACTGGCCCCAATAAAGTTTATGACTTGTGAGTATAAAAGCGGCTAATACCTTCTATATTTTTCTTGTTGAATATACTTCTACATATCTGAAGTTATCATCAAATGTGTAACAGCACCATATACAAGTCTAAAAGTCCATTAACAGAAAGTACATCATCAGTTATCCTGAGAGAAATTCCTCGAAAAAAGTACCTAAAAACGGTACAGTAGTACCGCAAACGAGGCGATGCCGCGATGTTACCCCGACCCCGCTCCCCTCGTGACGTCAGGCCACCCTGTTTTATCGATCCACCGAGGGGGGAGCCAACACCCGCCGTTGGCAGTTATACATAGCTATATGGGGGTTTGTTGGTCATTTTTACCTTTGTAATAACGCTTAGGATGATTCTGGAATGTATTTCTTTAGTAGGCTAGTATTTTCTCACCACACGCTTTCTTAAAATCCGACCAATTATAATAACACTTGATAAATTTTACTTAAATGGCTTATTTCTTTTGAATGAAGCCATTTAGGTACTTTCTAAAGTAAAATCATAGACGTTATTGAGATAGAGTTGGTTAAGAGATCTTCAAACCGACGAAGCATAGACGAACGTGATAAAAGTGACTAAACTAAAAAGGATTATGCATAATATTAGGATAATAGTGGAAAATTGTAGCCCTTCTAGCTGCCGATGAATAGATAAATTCTGTTTGTGTAGGACAACTAGGTTATTAAGACATATAGCTAGTATCCAAATTTTCAATATATTAAGGACACAAATTAGCTTGTCAGATTCAGGAACTATGAAATCCCTTGAAGGTTCAAAGATACATGTTGTAGACGAAACTTTGACCCTAAAGGGACCTCTCAAAAGGTTCAATAGCGCTATCGAGTAGGCTAGTATCAAACAATATAAGTAAAGATATACAGATATTATAGAAGCAAGAACGTAGAGCCCAGACGATAAATCAAGCCGTCTTGGTTAATTTCCTGTGTCGAGATTACTCTGTAGTGTTATTATAGTAACAGTTTTGCTTCAAGAAATGTATTTTATACGATTCTCGTTGGACGTATTCACTTTGAGTGTTTTACCTATCACAATGATGGTATTGGACTTAATAAATAATACGTTTTACTTACATTTAATTCATTCAAAGTTGCAAAACAGTCATAGCTGGCTTTACTTTAGCAATCTTGAAATATACTTTTTCATTCTCTGCTTAAAGATTCCATCAAATATAATTTTACGCTTATATCCTTAAAGAGGAAGGCAGAGGTCGAGCCTAATACTATCTACCAGGCATAGTTCCAGAAACCATGTTGCTTCTGAGAATACATTCCCGAAAAACCTAATAATCCTGTGCTAGAACCATGCATCGCAGTCGTATTTACATAGAGGCAGTCAGCAGTTAAAGATGTCATGATTGAAGAGATTTATGATTGAAAAGAAGGAAACACGTACGCAAGTAATAAGCTGAAGGTTCTCAAAGTATGGCAGAGATAGAAGGTGCCGTATCGTATCGTACGTGACGGTGTAGGTTGAACCGTGTTTTACTACTAAGTAGTGTCCTAACGTGACGTGTTGTTCTAAATATAGAGGGGCCAAGGGAATTATTTGACATGTTTTATAGCGTCACTGTAATGAACATTAAACTTTTAAACGACATAATTCTTACGTATTTTAAGATGCAAAAATAATGACCAATCTGTTGATTGATCTCCTAGTTTTTAAATTTGACAACAGCTACATAATAGTTATGTCAAATGTCTACCTTTGGTTGGCTACTCTATCAAAAGATAGATTAGTAATTTTGGCTTTAAATGCTCCCTTGTTTGCTATTAAGCAAATATTTTATTCTTGGTATTAGTCTTCTACTGCCATAATCATCTTTGCCAAATACATACCACTCATTTGTATAAGTATCTAAGTTACTACACATGTGCTTTCTAGACCAATGAATTTGGATAGAAACGAAAGTCGTAAAGGAATCTAAACTCAAGTGGAAATTACCTTCTGGCTTAATAAGTTTACGACTGCTTGGTTAAGATTAGTCCAATCAGTTAAACTGTCTAGTTATTTACTGTGAATTTAAATTACGGTACTAGTACTTATCGCTTATGGCAAATACATATATGTAAGCCTCCATAGCAGGATTCACTAAATTGAAACTGTGTATTTTTCATTTTCCGGTTTGGTACCCTTCAAAACCGAACATTGGAGTGCACTTCATCGCTGTGAATGATACTTCACGTATTCCGCGTGAATATGAACTAGATAGCTCTAGTGATGTGACAGGTGATGCCATCTATCAGATGGCGTGATACCGTTTTAATAACGCAAAGTTATACGACGGAGAGCTATACTCTGTTAGGGATAACAATATTTGCTTGGATTAGACAGACATAAGGAAAAGGATATTAAGTTTTTGATTTGCATATTGCTAAGTATACGTAAAGAATATAGAGCTTGTACTATTGTGGTGTGTTGAACCTTAATGAAACTTAACTCAGAGTAAACGCAACAGAGAACATGAAATTATGATACGATTATTTTTGAATTTCTCTTCACATGCTCTTTTGAGTCATGTCGAATAAAATGCTTTTTTGAGCAAATAAACAAATTTAATATAGTAAATATCACAAGAAAATGTTGTTAATTTCACTCATATAATATGTTCCATGATGTTTAAACTCGTGAAAGCGATTATATAAAATATATTGATTATCTATATTTAAAAGCTCATAGTAAACAAGATATACATTATTTTAAATTTCCAGATACGCCAAGTCAGCATCAAACGATAAAAGGCGACAATGTAAACAACATGCCTCAACAGCCTTACTGCCAGCCCCGGGAGTACCAGGGTACGCCACAAGCGCCCCCGAGTGCCACAATGTACCCTGGGCCCACGCCCCCCTGGGATGCGCCCTACGAACCAGCAGGGGATGTTTCTTGCTTGTGAGTCCTCCCCTCATCTTGGATTTCGCTCCTGGTTTCCACCAGATTCCTATTACCTTCTGTTTTCTCCCCATTGTCTCTTTAGGTTTCCGTCTTGGTTTTTCCTTATAAACAATTTTATATTGTCCTGTTTCTATTCCATTAAATATGCTATATGCCAAGTCGAAATAATATAAAGACTTATATATATGTAAAGACGGAATATTTTTTATGGTAGCAAATCTGCCAATAAAGTTATAAAAAGGTTTACTATTATAATAGAATAACTAATTTATACAGAGAAATTGAAATGAGTATTTAAATTTATTATTTGTATGACATCATTCATAAACTTTATTGAAATAAACTACGTAATGTAAACATTTTAAATACGATATGCTCAAAATTTGAATTTAGTTTATTTGGACGATATAATCGTTGTTCCATAATATCCAAAATGTACTTTTATCTCCACGATTTACAGTGCCATACGATTTTATTTTAAGCCAACTCCTACCCTTATCCAACCCCTCCACCCCCTACCCGTGGCTGCGTAGCAGTGGACTTGGTTCTCATAGGTATTATAAACATGTAAATAGCTTGTCGCAAAGGTAAAACTAACATAATTATATTATAGATTACATAAATACTAATAATATTTTGGTTCGCAGACAAACTTTGTGACAAGCCAACTTAGATTGAGAGGATAATGTCTGAATGGATATTTTTTTCTGTCGATCAAATGTGTAAAATGTATAGAGATTTTGCTCATAGATGTTATTTTTTTCTGAATAGGCAGTATCCTTGCTTTTATTTTTCGCTTATGTGGCAACGATACTGTCTAATGATTGTTTATTAGATAATGTTTTTTGAAACATTATTTTTAGCTGTAGGTAAGTGTTATTTTGTTAGCTTGAAGAGGCCAAGATGAATGTTAGACTGCTACCGCGCCCCGATCCCTCCCTTTTTGTTTACTTCCGCGCCCGGGCTGCAATAGTTTTTCATTATATGATTTTATAGGTGCCTGCGAGATTTCAGAACCCTTTGTTAATGTTGTTTACATTGTCGCCAGGTATGCGTTTTTATATAATACGTTTGATGTATAGTTTATTATTGATATGTTGAAATTATTATATAAAAAATCTAAGTTAAACTGAATATAATTGATACTGTTCATAGTTTGTGATAGAATTTCAACATACCAATTCATAGCATAATAGAAGAAAACAAAACATATTAAATTCATTCTAGTTAGATTTTACTTTAAGTGTAGAAATATGAGCAAAGTTTTATGATTTGAACGTACCAATAATTATTAAGATTGTTGTTATTAATGTTAATAAATATTTTCTACACAAATATAAAATCTAAACTAGATCTACAACAGGTGCCAAGATGGGCGCAAATTGTAGATAAAACTAAATGGATAGCTCTGATCTAGAATAAATGATTTTTCTTTAATTTATAATAATTTATGAGCTTTTACAAATACTATTGTATTAATGCCAATACTTACACATTTAATAAAAATATCGAAATTAAGTTTTCAATACTTATATCGATTCTGAACGATTTTGGTGACAATAGCGATGTAAAAGCTGAAATGTGTAGTAATTCTATGTTTAGAGCATGATTGTTGTTTATAGATCATCAGCTTGATAGAGAGCAGTCAAGCGGCAATAGAAGACCTCTACTATTTTGTGTATTATAATAATTACTAAGGGTGTATGTTTTCTTTTTGTTGCAGCGGCCCAGATACCTCAGAGAGGCAGTAAGTATAAATATTTTGTCAACTTCAAATCTAAAATTTAGTTTTGATATGGTAAATTAGTAGGAAACCGTTTTTGTATTTAAAATCATTAATACCGACCACAGTATGATTGGCACCTATTGTTGGGTATAGAGATATCGTTGATTTTGTAATTCGTCTCATTCTATGACAGTTTTTGTCACATGATTCCCCTTTTTTTCTGCCAAGTCAGCTGGTCTGCAAGGTAGTCTAGTATTAGCTATCTTGTGTCTTTTAAAATCCGAATACCATTCGTACCATGTCATGGTATTTATTGAAATGAATATTAATTATTCATTAACTTTACTACCTACTGTTGACCAAGAAATCTTTAGTCAGAATAATATCAGTATACTTTTAATTTGCTATGATTTAAAACTATATACGTTTTTAATAGCTCAAGTATAGAATTTTAGTTTTGAATAAAGTTAATAACGGATAGGTAGTAATTTACCATTAATAACGACATCAAATCTCTTCCTTAATCTAATAAATGATGGAAAGCACTTCAAGTGTAGGTTGTATCTTTGCAGGCTGCAAGCGCAAGGAGGAAATGGCTTCGGATACCCTGCCTTCCCCGAAGAAGCCGCGTTTGGTTTTCACAGACCTCCAGCGGCGTACTCTACAGGCTATTTTTAAGGTACATATTTATAATTTCCGATTTATTTCATGACTATAGACCGTATGCGTACACAACTTATTTAGATACTTAGGCCCACTTTTCAACCATTAAAATCCCGTGAACTGCAATATTAGCAAATTGCGAATAACAAAAATTAATAAAGCATTCGCAAAACGCTATATTTTTAAGAATACAAATTGCACCCAGCTTATTTGGGTTATTTGTATACTCGTATGGTGTTTTGATTTAATTTTATGATTTGAATATCGTTTCATTTTGTGTCACTAAAATACGTTTTATTAGTATATAATTAATAAACTTAAATAAAGTTTACACAATTCTTCGATAGATGGTGTTGTTCCATTCTCCTGAAAAACTCGTATGGTTAAGTTACTGGCTTTGGCATAAATATTAGGAGAGAAAGATACTACCATCCGAGTTAAATGTGTATTGTGTACTCAACATCACTTAAACTGAAATCAATGTAATTAGGTTTTACAAATATCGTCGATATAAAAATTAATTGCTAAAATCTAAGAAAATCGCAACATAAGCTCTGAAACCGCAAATGTTATACTAATAAATAATTAACCAAATCATCAATAACATATTAGTTATTGTATATATATTCTACTCGGTAACAAAACTTTACCTCGAATTTAAAACGGTGAGTGCTATCTGTTGACCTAAAAGCATATTAATTTTGTTGAATCAGACATGACACTATTTTGACGATAGTGGCAGTTTTGATTACATATCAGAATTAATCATATACTTATATGTATGTATAAACATTTCGTCTTTGTGGAGTTCCCTTCCCTTGTGAGATGACCTGACACTGTAGCTAGCGCAGAATCAGGTCACACTTATAATAAAATATGTTGTAACCAATATTAAAATAATATTTCAGTTAATACGGTTGCAAAAAAACGGGTTTAACGTTTTTTAAAGTACAATAGTTTATCCAAATATACTAATAAATTAACAGATCAAAACACTCTGAATTTGTAAGGCACATACGAGGGGAAAAAGTAGTTAGTGTACAAGTGTGCGTGTAGATGGCACTATTCTCAGTGTAATGCAATTGAAAGAATAATTTCTTATCATTACAACTGATGATTAATTGAACTAAACATTACTGATGCAAATCAATTATAAAATAAATACGAAGTTTATAACAAATTTAATAATATTAAAAACATTTCTACAAGTTGGGCTTTTTATATATTCCAGGAAACAAAACGACCATCAAAAGAAATGCAAGTCACAATAGCGCGACAGCTCGGCTTAGAGCCGACAACAGTTGGCAATTTCTTTATGAATGCTAGAAGACGATCGATGGATAAATGGAAAGACGACGATGCACCGTCTACAGAACTAGACGCACAATGCGATGCTCATGACCTGGATAGAGTGCCGAGTCTAGATTCAGCGGAATCCGAAGAAGACCATGACGACCACGATGACCATCTATTGTGACGCAGTATTCCTCAGCAGCAGCTTTTAGTGCTCTGAGAAACAGTTCTTGTGGGCTCTGAATGTACGATTTCGGTGTCCATGCCGAAGTCGTAATTTTAATATATGAGGACATTTATATTATGAAAGGTTTTGGATTTCGATGATTCCAGAAGAATGACTGTCGAATATTCTTTAGTTTTGTATAATGAGATGTTTCTGATACATATGCTCAATAAAAATTTCGACGAAAGTGTTGATGGCAATAATTACAAAGGTTTTTAATCGAAATTTCTTTGTGACATCATCAGAAGCAAGCTCGTTTTTGGGTGTACTCCTTTTTGTATGTGCAACTTCTATTGTGTAAACGTTACTTGCTATAGTCTGGTGTAGTTCTTTAAGTTATTCTCTGAAATTCTATCTAGTATGTTCGGAGCCCATAGAAACATTGAATAACAAATGTGTACAGTTAAAATAACGTGATTAGTGCGACGCTGGGTTAGGTAATGTTTAGTTGTTAGCCACTGGGGTATCAAGCGTATCATTTGTCGATGGATGTATCTATAATTGATTCAATAATTATTGATTCAAAAAAGCAATATTTGAACTACGTGTAAAGTTCAGCAAATTGCTTTGCTTGTAGATATAACTGTCGGCACAGATATCAATATTATATCCCAGATTGATCTCTATATCAAACGTTACTAGTCAAACGTGAACTAAAATAGTATTTTTTAGTTATTAGAAGGACAATATATATTTTTAGTATAACAAAATCGCTTTGGATTTGACTGTCTGATTGATATGCAATTATCAATCAAATTTGAATCAATCGAATGCAAAAATATACCTTATAGATACAGTGCAATAATTGATTTCTTTGTTTAATGTATTTTACTACTGCACTTAAATAAATATACAATCATTAAGTTGACAATATGGCGTCTAATCCAAAGCTGATTGATTAATTAGATAATTTTTAACGAGAAGACAGTGCGGATGTTTTTAAATTAGCAAAAATATCCGATCAAATCGGATCGTCATAATTTTTTTTATATACATCACATGATTGTATGCTTACATAATTCAAATAAACTGAGAATAAGCCAACACAATCAACAATATTGTAGAAGCTTAATTTTCTAAATCAGTATAGAAAAGGGTGTTTGGTCGCAAAGAAAGCTTTTTTGAATAGTGTATCATGTTGCTATACCCTTCTTGCTGATTGTATAACGATACCTATACCAAAGCCTTTTCTGTAGATACGAAACATATATTCTTAACGAAATGTAAACTTACTTATGACAGTCAAACCAGGAATTGTAAAGACACATAACCAACTCAATAAGATGGTTTAAACAGACACACACACTTACATGTAGCGATTCCAGATTAAGTCAATCAAAAACCATATAAGTGACACAAGAATATCTCTATTAGGTACATTTACTGTTTAGTTATCTTTTTTTGACTTACCACAATAAGACTTCGTACAGCCTTTAATTCATATTATGATCAGATTCATTTCAGAGGTTTATGTTGAGTGGTTGAGTGATGTCACATTCTTCACATTTATTGCCGCTTTATTTAGCCAAAGGACTGGTCACGCTGAATTTGCCACAGTCGATCAAAACTCTTTATACTTTATACGATATCAATCTAACTACAGTTACGAGTGACCCATTAAAATTTCAATATCGATCGACGCAATCGATTGTAGTTTGCGTTACATCGAGTATTATGGATAAATAGAAACAATCAGTATTTATTATAAATTAATTATCTTATAAATATGTACATGGCAACTTTAAAAAAGAAAGTAAAGCTATTTAAATAAGAGGTACATACTGCATATCGTTCGTAACGATAGATAAATAGTTGATGCTCAGAATATTGAAGAGAAGTCGGATAAGTGCAACTAATGCGCTACAAGTATTATTTTAAAATAGTTTATTTTGAAAAATCTTCCTTCATAGAGAGAATCGAAAGAGATTTATTGTCTCATTTATCTCTGATATAAATCCAGTTGTTAAGTTTTCTTGTGAAGTAAAAAAAAAACTTTTGAACACGAAACATTTTCGGTTTTGACTACTTCCTTGTACATTTCCCAATCGTTCGTTTTTGACTTAGAGTAAATTATTAGTAGATATTTTAACAAATGAAAAAAATTAAAACATTTCCTGTTAATTCTGGTAACGTCAATAGATTCGACCCTTGAAACATCTTCTGGATTACACAGATATTTTATCACTATGGTGAGTTTGCCGGTTAAATTATGATCAAATATGATCATATATTATGATTTCTTTTAATTACTATCCAGGATGAAATGCCTTGGCAATATATCCTGGACAAAAGTCATATCTTTGTTGTATTGTAATACAACCGACGTGTGTCATTACCAGCTACGCAGTAGATACGAATATTACACTTATATTGTCGAATCGTTGGCTGTATTTGCCGCTGTGGCTTTCTTGAGATTTATAGTCTCAGGAAAATGTTGCCTCACTGTGAGGCGAACAGTTAAATCAGTCATGTGATGTATACCTAGTCAACGTTTCTTAGCCATTCCACATTATTTTAGTAACGGCTGATAAAAAAAACTTAAAAGCAAATTTGTGCGTGATATTAACTAGTTGTAAATTAGATATAAAAAGGTATTTATTTAAGAGAACCGCTTCAATATAAGTCTAGTCTGATTTGTGCAAAATGTAGTTAATGAAAATGCTCTAATGCATTCTCGTTTTGTGTTCCATTGGCGAGCGAATGCTATGTTTTAAAGTATGCGAGGGAAGATATAGTTTGTGCAATATTAAGAAAGAACAGTGAACTGTGTTTATTATTATGTAAAAATCTAGAAAATGTGAACATTATAAACGAATGGATATAAATAGTAAATGCATGCTTGTATACTGCAAACATTTCAATCTTGCGTTGCAATTCTCAATACAATTTTATACAATAAATAACACTTTATAATCATTATAACTGTACATCTGTAGAATAATTCAATTATTTTAATATATAGGTCCTTCTAATTGTATCAATAGCAACGCTCGTTCAATGTAATACAAAACAAAATTAGTTATTTTTCATGAAAAATAACCTACCGAACAATTTCTAGTTAGAAAGCAAATATTTTAAGTTAATTTAAGTATAGTTTATTTATTAATTTATTTATTTTTATAACCGATTGCTAGTCTATTGTTTGTATTAATCACCAAAGAGTATTTAAGTGCAATTTGTTTATGTAAGTTCTTTTGCTGCAACAGTTTTTGCTTTTTAAAACTTTATGGTCTTTGCAAGCTAGCGACAAGTTGCTCAGTATCACGTTGATTTGCAACGCGGGCGACAATCTGGCAAATAAAATAGCTAGTTTGCCAAGGCCTATACTGTAAATACAATGGTATTAAAATAATATTTATTATTTAAGAGGCAACACGAAAACATGATTTAGTAAAAACTAAATTTAAATAAGGTCCATATCGGAAGTTACCCTTCCCTGTAGTAGTGAGATCTAGTCACAAAACTTATGAAACCGAAAGATTTAGATATAGTTATAACAAATAATGATTTCAAAGATACCAACACGTATTAATCAAAACCAAATTAGTAATGAATTTACTGTATGAGCAATAATAAATACAATGATGCACCCAATACATTTTGAAACTGTTTAACGTTCTCTAATATTTTTGCATGAGTTGTTCTGAATTTTGTAACAGAGACTTGAATCTTGCAACAGACTTTGTTTCACAAAAATAGCAATATTATTATATCCTTGTAAGTATTGGCAAATGTTTTATTTGTATATTGAAGCGTTTGTATCTGCAAAACAGGGATTTAAAACTAGTACTATTTTGACTAAATACAATGCTTTCAAGATAACATTGTTACGTCAATAAGTTTGTAGCTGTGATGCGGCTCGTCTGTATAGATGCCGATGTGTTGTTAAGATTTTAAGCTGCATCACAGCTGACACGTTTATTCACGTGCATTTTGTGATGTTGTTCCATTCAATATGGATTCAAGCAGCGCCACAGCTTGCAGTTAATTTGTGGCTCGTTTAAATACCCTTAAGCTTGTAAAATCTAATTCAAAGAAAAGAAGTTCCGTAAAGAAACCAGAACTGATTGTGTTAAAGAACGGTTTGGATAAATTTGGGTATTGAAGACAATACTAACTGTAAGGTGGCCGTCTTTGGAAGAATTTTGTATTAATATTGACATGTATTAATGTATTGATTTCACTTAGACATTCCATTGATTACATTCCTAGAGAAACTGTATTACAACAAGTTTCTCTTCAGATTTGGTCAAATGATTTGTCTGTCTGTGTTGTTGTAACATTTGCCGTTTGGCCAATATAAGATGATGCAGGTTACAGTATATACGAGAAAACAGAGCAAGATACCATAAAAGTTAATTTATTTTGGAAATAATGAATAGAATAAAGTTTTTTTTTTCTTTTTTTTTTTTAATGAAGGCTTACAGACTAATAATACATTTATAAAAAGATAGTAAAAAGGCGTACATATTGGCCTTGCTTGGTGTTCTTTAACATATCCGATATGTTCTTAGGAAGGCCAGGTTATAAGAACCGAGAAAAATGTAGAGAGAACGAAGTAGACTTCGTCGTGAGTGCAGAATTAGTGAGTAATTGCAGTCAACATTGGAATAATAAACCCATATACATTAACCTGCATTTTTCTGATTGCCTTGTTCTAGATGTGACACGAAAGTGAATGGACAAATTTAATTTCATATCAAGTAAATCCTTATCCATGTAAATAAGGTGTTGTAGTAGTATTCAAACTATGTTTGTTCTTTTTATACAATTTATCAGCGATTTTTAGTAGCGATATCGCTCAAAATATCGCTTGGACTTGGAAAATATAATTTATAGCTGTCGATCCTCACTGTCTGACAGAATTAAAAAGAAGTAATAAAAATGGCGCACAATAATTACTGGAAAACATAATGATTTTTTTAACATTGAAGTTTTAATTATTCGTTGGTAACTATTTGAAGTTCTATCGCTTAAATAAATGGATGTGTTGAGAAGATGGATTAAATACAAAAATACAAATATTTTTGTGTATGTATAGTAATATATAGTGCGCTTTCTGATGTAAATAGTTCGTGATTACATGTAAGATTATATGTACATTTTACAGACATGTTTTTGTGTTATTTTGATACCTTGACTTTTTTATTAGAAAGTAATAAAGCCTTGCTGGTTTTAGCAGACTGAAGGAATGGTACCCTTTCGCTAGTGCCGGCTTTAACTATACGGCAAATAGATCGGCCACTTCAGGCGACAATTATTCAAAAGAGGCACTTTCTGGGTCTCGGTTGTATGAAAATATAATTATAAGTAAGCAAGGGCGGCGTCACAATTAAAACCTGCTATACGCTAAAATCGGCAAAATAATATTATATAAATAATAATATTTGCTTGATGCGGCAAGCTGAAGACAGGGCGCTATGGCGCTCTTTAGGGGAAGGCTATGACCAGCTGTGGACTATTATAGTCTGATGATGATGATGATGATGTACGCTAAAATCTGCTTTGATACACCATTGCCTCTCGCAGAATATCGACGTAAAGTAGCAGTATCTGTACTATTGAGTGAAGCCCAATAACGTGCTCGCTTCCTACTGCCCATCCTCTTCATCTAAGGTGACAAAATATGAGTGATATCTCTGGTGAGTTCAGCTACCAAATTTTACAGATTTGCTTACCACTGGGCAGCCTGTAGGCTTATTTGTCTTCTGTTTTGTTTACATCAAATAACATTTTGTTTGTGTTTCCTTGATATTGCTTCTGCGATTTGAAGCAGACTTGGACATTTCTATACGCAGCGATTTTCGCTTACC
The DNA here is from genome assembly GCA_963564715.1 of Catocala sponsa. Lineage (NCBI taxonomy): Eukaryota > Metazoa > Arthropoda > Insecta > Lepidoptera > Erebidae > Catocala > Catocala sponsa. The sequence continues at coordinate 13,969,969 of OY751352.1, forward strand.
CTATGGAGGCCGCGGCTTCCAATATCAACAAAAATAGATAGCTCCATAAGAAATTTGGCATTTTTCTATCTAAGATATCGGCTATAGTGAGCTGCCTACTCAGCACTGAGACTACTCAAACTATGTATGTTTAGATCACGTCGTGTATTGGTGATTTTCCGGATGATTATTTTTCGAATAGACTATTCCATAAGATTAATTTGTGATTTTTCTATTTACCAGATTTTCTTACAGAATTAGTTTAGACTTAGGACTGTATTAGTAATAGTAATTACAGTATCTTATAAAACAAAATCAAATACGTTTATATTTTCAATTAGGTTACAAAGTAACACCCATGAACGTCAAAGTTACACTTGTTAATGTAAATTTACATTTATCTTATTTGTCACGTTCGGCAATGGAAGGTGTAGGACGCATGAGAAGCTCTGGTAAGAAACTCTACGTCACTTTTTTAATCTGTCAGGTCTAAGAATACCAGATTAAAAATCTATTGTGTCTGGCCACCGGTGTGCTACTGCGACGCAATGGGTTAATCGCTCAGTTTATTATTATTTACTAGATTTTGCCGGCGGCTTCGCTGGCGTAAATGTAGGTTAGGTTAGTAACAGTAGATTTTTCTGGATGAAAGATACCCTATGTCCTTTTTTTGTTTCCCTGACAACGTGCTCCCGAAATTTCATGATGATCGGTCAAGTAGTTAAGGCGTGAAAGCGCAACAAACAAATAAATAAACTCACATTCGCATTTTTAATACTATTAAGGATTTAGTAATAAGATTTGCAAGGAACAAATAAATGATTACTTTGGAACTGATGTTCTAGTGACACGATTAAACAATCAGAGTGCCTAGAGCGAGTTTGTTTTATGTTAATGCGATCGCCACGTTTATGACGTACGATGTTCCGATTGGCCCGCTCCAAGCTCTTAACCAACCAGAGAGCCAAACGCGGTAAAGGTTTCGATCGCGTTAACGTAAAAACAACTCACACTAGGCACCTTATTTTGTATAGTATGGCGTTTCAAAGACTGCTGGCGCTGACCCATACGTGATTGTTCAGGGAGACTACTCCTTTCCATATGAATGGACTTTAAAAATGCCTCTGGTTTAAAATGGGATGTAATAAGAGTCTTGTCTATTACAGTAGATAATACTTTCGTATGACGTCCATAGACTAGAACGTGACGTAGACGTGGGATCAAATTCGAGACCTCGGCGTGGCAGTTCAACGGTCTCCCTATATATTATGCTGTTTGACATGATGCTGTTATAATTGTTTGTAATTCATAAAAATAAAATTGGTTCATTTGGAATGGGAGACCGAGAAGAATGTTCTCTAACTAGATTATAAATAGACGAGCGTTCATGAAAAATGTAATGTCAGTAAATAGTGCAAAGATATAAGCTAGGAATGTAGAATGTGGAACGTCTTTCATATCCCATCCTTCCCAGTAAAAACAGAATTCGCTAAAAGGTTCTGCAGTTTTCTAAAACCATTTGTTTATAATAAAATAAATAAAATATGTAACATACACACTCTACCCTTGCGCAAAGTAAAGACCATTATTAATAAGGAACTTTTAAATTGGGACTACGATAAAACGGAAGGCTTTTTGAAAACATTGTTATAATAATATATTACGTTTATAATTATTCTACAACACTTTTATGTTTTTTGAACTGTTCAGATGTTTACTTTAATATTATGTTTGTTTTTCTGTCTTCTTACCTAGAATTTAAAATACACATACCATAAATTATATTTGATAATTGTAATAATTTTGATAGATAAATACATATAGTTAATTATTTAATATATACCTATACCGTCCGCTCGTTCATTGCCTCAGTGTTTAATAGCAAATTCAAAAATAAATTGTCAACTTTCTTAATAATTGTGAACTACCCGCGGGACAGGCTCAGCCTAGTGCGGGTAGTTATGGTAATTGCTAATCATAACTATTTATAAAAACCTGTAATGAATGGAACTGTATAATGTCAACTATTGTAAAATACCTTTATGCTAAATAAATTATTATTATTATTATTATTATTACTTAGCCTTCATGTATCTGTCCGGGTAATAAGCATTTCTCTTTGTATATATTTCTCTATATATTAATACGTGAAGCAAAAACTTTGTACGGCTTTTTACGAAAATTGCGCGGAATGAGGAGTATGAAATTTTGCACAGTTATAGTTTATATGGAGAAAGAGTGGCGAACCCTAATATTTTTTATAAAATATGCATTAGAGATATATTAAATTAATGAAAAAACACTACACCCACACAACCATGCATTTGACAGAAGCAGTTGAATCGTGTTCGTAGTATTTCGGCATTGTTATTTATTTATTTATTAAGGATCTCCAACAAAGAATATACACAAAATTGCACAGACAAATGAACATTAGTTTTGTATAGTGTACTCCTTTAGTTTTAAGAGACCACAGCATGCACGTACATATAACAACAAAGCATAAAATAGAAAAAATTAAAATTAATTAATTAAAATAAGCTACACGTTAGGAATTAACTTAACAAAAGAAATAAACAATGTGAAACTTAATAAAAAACTTAAATAACCCGTTCTAAGTGTGTTTTATATTTTGGTAAGAGTTGACTAATATCAATATCATGAGACTTTGATAAATTATTTTTCAGTTGAATTCGTAGAATTCTTTGTAACTATGGTTACATATATATGTGGAGTAGGTGATTGAATGAATTGTGATTATAAGGGTATAGTTATGGACAATAAAACCTTAATAACTACCAAACTTAAAATTTAAATTTATTATGGTCGAATTTCGACCACTTAGCGACCGCTAGTATAATAGAAAAGTTTTAAAAGTTTTAGGCTTGCAATAATTATATAGCAAAACTAAAACTTTTATTACTTAAACTCGTAAGTTTGTGCATTTGTACGATTCTTGGGTATAACAAAGTGTTTTTGTTCCTTTATAATACAACAAAAGTGTCAAATAGGCTTATTAAGACTAAGGATTACTGTAATCTGATGATAATGGACCTCCTGGTAATACCGACTAAACCTACCACGGTGTTCCTCGACAAAACCGCAATCGGCGGGGCCGCGCGAACCACTTTCACATGCGGTTGCGACCCCGCCGAGGTTTCGGCCTTCCGTATGGAACGGCAGGCCACTACTAAAGAGACCTACCCTTTAAGCACTTCTCACTTTTATAAATCCCTATTGTCCCCTCCCTTGACGGACATGACACAGAGGCGCGCGTGGGAACACGCACGCTGACTCTCCGACCTAGTGCTGATCGGATGGCGGGTAGGCCCACGAAGCCCACCATCCCCAGGTCAAACCTCAGGGTGGCTGGAGGTCATCTCGCGCCTTCGGCGCCCGGCTCTGCGGTTGGGGAGAGGGTTTAAGCGTTCTCTCTCCCGCTCCGCCGCCTCCTTGATGGAAATTACTTTCTCACAGAAGAACGCGACGGTGTTACACGACCTCTCACTCCGGACCATGGACTGAACCACGGCCGGGAGCGAGAAGGCAACCACACCGACTGCCGCGATGACCTCACGGCGCTGCGATGCCCAGGCGGGGCAGTCCGCCAAAGTGTGCAGTGCCGTGTCCTCAACAACGTCGCGGCAGTCGCCACAGTGGTGACAACCGGGCGTCTCTTGCCGGCCTATGCGACATAGGAACTGGCCAAAACAACCGTGGCTAATCATTATCTGTGTCAGCCGAAAGATGAGGGCGCCATGCTGGCTCTCCAGCTACTTCTCAAAAACGGGTCTTACCGCCACGATTGTGGCGTGCCCGGCCTTTCAAAAGCTACTTTATCCTGAGGTAAACTATAACATCTATGCATCCTATAACATCTATGCATCCTATAACATCATGCTACGAGATACAGGAGCGGAGCAGTAATCATAAACGTGGGCGAAACCGCATAGGAAAGCTAGTGTTCTAATAAAACATCAGAAATTGATCTCAACTCATTTTAAATCATGATATCTAATACAGGGCTTGTCAGAACTAGATTACATTTGCTATTCGACCGGCTTGGCCGATGTCCAGGTGGATGTCTTCCGGGTGATATGATGCCGTCTTAATTGACTCACGAATTAATTCACAGCAAACATATCAACGGGTCGTGTTAAATTAGGACGATTTGTAAAACAATATGTCTGCTGTTTGACGGATTCTATTTGGAAATGTTTAGAATTGGGAATTAGGTTGTCCTCCTTCATATCTGTTTTTACCAATGATTTTATTTATGCATAGCAGTTAAAGTAACTTTATTAACCCTCGACGCAAAAACGACGGGGTGTTATAAGTTTGACGTGTCTGTGGGGGTGTGTGTGTGTGTGTCTATCTGTGGCATCGTAGCTCCCGAACGGATGAACCAATTTTGATTTTGTTTGTTTTTGTTTGAAATGTGAATTAGTCGGGAGTGTTCTTAGCTATGTTTGATGAAAATCGGTCCAAAATGGGCGCTGCCACAAAATGGCAGATTAAATATTTTTTCACAACTTCCTCAATATGGGTATCAAATGAAAGTATTGACTAGTATCACTAGTAGAATACTAATACACTATGATAAATTTCAAATCCAAGATGGCCGCCACCGCAAAATGGAGAATTACTATTTTTATTATTTTGTGTCGGGGGATTTCTAAATTTTAATTTATAGATTATTAACAAGAAATAATACAAGTTAAAGTATTTTTAGGCATACCTTTGATTGACTGCCTCGGTGGCGGTGTCCATGCGAATGCTGTCCATCTTTTTATCCTTGTGTGTCATTTCATTTTATTCAATCAATTATTGGCATCATCTATTGTGCCGATAAATAATTTATTGACATTTAATTTTATATTTTATTTGATTAATTGATTATTATGTATTACTGGTTTACATTCATAACTATTTTGCCTATTTTTGCTAATATATTTACATAATAATATATTATTTTTAATAAATAAAATGCTATTTGATTAGGTATTCTCATTGCAGCCATACACTATTATCTGCTATATAAAATTGTTAAACAAATATGTTTCTTGTTAATCCTATCTTAACTAATATTATAAAAGCGAAAATGAGTTTGTTTCTTTGTTACCTGTTCACGCCTAAACCACTGAACCGATCATCCTGAAATTTTGCATATATTATACGTTGTTAGGTGCACAGAAACGGACATAGGCTACCTTTCATCCCAAAAAAAATTACTGTTCTCGAGGAAAGCAACAATAACGTTCTTATGATAAAAGATTCCGCCACGTGTCTTTCGAATCATGATTGAATTATATTATTATACAAGCAGAGTACGACCCGAATTGATTGTCAAATTCTAAATTAACGCGAGCGAAGCCGCGGGCAAAAGCTAGTTTCGTAATAAATGCATCTCAAAATTGTAATATGTTATGTCTAAATAACATATTATTATATGTAGCCAATAATTATATTTGTCTAAATAGTGAAACAAAATCAAATGTAACATCTCACACGGCTGTAACCTATAGTTATCCTTATCCTTGCTAATATTATAAATTCGGAAGTAACTCTGTCTGTCTGTAACCTTTTCACAGTTAAACCACTCAACCGATTTTGATGAAATTTGGTACAAATATAGTTTAAAAACTAGGGAAGGACATAGGCTACTTTTTACTGATGTAGGTACCACGCGGGCGGAGCCGCGCGCAAAAGCTAGTTTACAAATAAAGATTCTGATTCTGATTAAAGAAATTGTCAGTAGCGGCACAGAATTAGGTACTGAGACTAGTAGGCAGCAAAAGGCTTGCCTTCTATTACGTAGGAGTAATAGCTGGCTTCAAAATTGATCAACCATACACGTGTTTCAACAAACAATATTGTTTTTTTTTGATACACCTTAGGTGGCAAACAAGCATACCTGATGGTAAGTGGTCACCGTAGCCTATGGACGCCTGCAACACCATAGGCATCACTTGCGCGTTGCCGACCCTTTAGGAAAGGACGTGGGAAGGAAAGGGAGTGATTGGGCCTCCGGTACTCTCACTCACCGAACGAAACACAACAGTAGGACTACTGCTATTCCACGTCGATATTCTGTGAGAGCGGTCTTCCCCGGTCGAGCCGGCCCATTCATGCTGAAATCAGTGAGGTTCTACTACTCAAAAATAATCTCTATAAATCTCTATAACTTTAAAATTGTTGTATTGATATTTAAAGCTGAACTAATCAGAAGTCAGCAGGTTACCCTTGCCTGTTTGTTTGCGATGCAGATGGAATCATCTCAATGGAGACAATTTCTGATTGTTTTATGGGATCTCACAACCAATAGAATAGATATGGGATCCTATCTGCAGTATTAGTATCTTACTCTCTTCTCACCTGGTGACCCTATCTATGATAGATGATGTATTAATTGCAATTTAACAGTTAACACTGGTATGAAATAAGCCAGAACTACGTCTCTTTTAGTTGATAAACAGATTTTTCTACTAACTGAAAGGGAAAAATAATCGTCTCTACCTCGTTATTTAACAGTAGACACCCGCTTAGTTGTGTTTGTTGACATTGCGATACTTAGGGAACAGAGCCATGTTTATGCACAGAGGCTCTCGTTTGCTATCGCATGAACTGTTGGCTCGTCTATCGCCTAGCAACTGTGCGATAGTCCAGTTACATAACAGTGAGGGCGAGTGATGTTGATTTTGAGTTCTCAAGTATTTCTTGGCTATTATGTATATGGTAGAAATTGACGAGTGGTAATGAAAATCACCACCAGGAGCATGCCCAGTCTCACGCCTATAGGCGAAAGCAAAGGTGTATTTTATCCACACCTTGGCAATTATGTTTTAAGGTTCTACGTAATAGGGAGCGTACCTGTTACCGTCTACCGCACAGTACCGGGAATTGAACCTGAGACTACATGCACAGGAGTAACTTTGACTACAGCTGTAGTCAAAGTTACTCTTGTGCATGTAGTTGTGCATGCTGCGCCATCGAGGCAGTTTAGGCAGCAGACATATTTATGTTATATACAAAAATACCTTAAAAAGAACGGTCTTATTATTGACTAGCTTATGCCCGCGGCTTCGCTCGCGTTAATTTAGAATTTGACAATCAATTCGGGTCGTACTCTGCTTGTAATAATATAATTCAATTATGATTCGAAAGACACGTGGCGCCATCTATTAATTATCATAAGAACGTTATTGTTGTTTTCCTCGGGTACAGTAATTTTTTTCGGGATGAAAGGTAGCCTATGTCTGTTTCTGTACACCTGACAACGTATTTGCAAAATTTCAGGATGATCGGTTCAGTGGTTTAGGCGTGAAAAGATAACAAACAAACTAACTCATTTTCGCTTTTATAATATTAGTTAGGATTAGGATAGCACAGCGTCTATTTAATCGTCAGGTAATTTATTTGGTTCACGGGTACCTAGCATATCCCGTTATGGGAATACTCGTCTCTGTGAGAGGCTTACACGGGGACATGGGTCTAAAGTGGGTTTATTCATGCATAAGAGGCCCCTCGAGAGCTTTAATTACAGTGAAATGGGACACCTACCGAAGCTAGCCCCGGCAGTTATTGCTACTACTATGTATGGAACCTAATAAACCTAGATTTTGAGGATGCGTTTTTCGAATATTGTTAACAAGCGGATTCACGCCAACAAGCTGTGTAGCTTGGCGAGGAAATTGGAATTTTGTAATTTATGTCATACAAGTGAATAAGCAATTTAAAAAAAATGGATATGGTGGACACAAAGAATACTGACGTGGAACAAATATTTGTGGATCATACAAATGTTTGTCTCGTGTGGGGATCGAAGTGTAACATTTGGCACACCAGCTAGAAAGGGGATCACTACACCATCCATGCCGTTACCAACCCTAACTAATATTATAAATGTGAATGTGAGTTTGTTTGTTACACTTTCACGCCTTAACTACAGGATCGATCATCATAAAATTAGACATACACGTCAGGGTTACAAAAAAGGACATAAGGGTACCCTTACAATCGGAAAAAAATATTGTGATGAAGAAATAGAAAATTATTGCCAAAATCTAAATTAACGAAAGCAAAGCTGCGAGCGAAATGTAGTTCTCAATATTTTTAAGTGTGGACAATCTAGCCATCTTTTTATCTATTCACATAGTAATTTTGTTAATAGGGTCAGTCGTAGTACGTGCATGTATATTTGACACAAAACATGGTGACTACATTATCCAATGCACCATCCATGTCGAAGTCGCATAATATCATATTTTATAAGCTTAGACTAGGTTTAAATTAAAAGAAATAAAGCAATAGCATTTCCTTTTATCATGTACTGGGCAGTATTTACAAACCCTGACTCTATATTAAGAATCGTCAAACAAAACACTCCACAACTATTTCTCTGACCCAGTAATCGATCCGGGCCCACAATCATCTATAAATATAACAGCTTTGCATAATCGATATCTCAGCACAATGTTAAGTAGCCATTCAAATCTCGTTTATCCTATCGAAAAGATCGGTTCTTACTGCGGCGACACCTCAGCTTAAGACTTTAGAGAATTAGCGCCGAGGCCCTTTGTGGTTCGAGAGGCGCTCTATAAAAGCCTCTACAGAAAATCTTGGACACATTTACAAGATTACGTAATACTTCTTTAGTTTAGTTTACTGGTGATATAAATATATATACATTTATAAGGTGTTATAATAAGTTATGTTTCTATTTTAGGGTTATAAACTATTGGAGTCAACTAGTAGAGTGCTGTGCATCAGTGTTGTGTCTCGGATTTGATTCTCGAGTCAGGCCAACAGCCTGTTCCACCACCTGCAAATAGCATTTATCTATAAGATAAAAGTCTCGCCATCTCTCTTCTTTAACCTAACAAGAGTAAGACAGCATGCGAGTTATCTGTCGGATATCTTATCTTATTTTATGTGGTGGCCAGTCAGTGCAGACCAGCGACACTTCGACCCAGTGGGATCTTTTGTGTCGACACTCTCCCAATAACGACTGCCATAGATATTCATGGCAGCCGGGACCAACGGCTTAACGTGCTTTCCGAGGCATGGAGCAGGCGATAATTGTCAATCAATACGCACATAATTTCGAAAAGTCATATAACTTCCGAAAGTCAGAGGTGCGCGACATGGGTTCGAACCCGAGACCCTCTGCATTGCAGTCTGTTGGCCTCCCCACTGAGCTATCGCTGCTCTTATCTGTCGGATAACTTTTACTTGATTGTTGTGAAACTGGCCATAGGAGTTGTTAGATTTTTGCCTGGTGACGATAGAGACATTCCTTCTACATAAGCTGCTAAGAAGATTTAATTTTGTATAAAGAACAGAATAGTCATTTTTCTATTCCTTTCTTTTATTATGATCTGTTTTCATGCGAATCGATAAAACACTAACATGTCCAGGATAAATAACCACTAACCAAAATATGGGCTAATGACTTGTATTATTTCGGGCAAAATTTAATTTTTCTAATTATATAATATTGTCTTCTATTTACGCGAATGTTATTAATTGAAATTAAACTACTATATACGGATTTTATCGCGTTGCTTATTTGACACTTTATTAGAAAATTTTGAAAACTGTTACACTACTATTACTATTAAACTTTACTAATTTTGAAGCTAATTAAATTAGTATATTTATTAGTAAAGTTTAATAGTAATAGTAGTGTAACAGTTTTCAAAATTTTGTAATAAAGTGTTAAATAAACGATGCGATAAAAGCCGTATATAGTAGTTTAATTTCAATTTTCTAATTATTTTAATCGTCGCAACAAACTTCACCGTCTTCCTCTTTATGAGCGAAGGAAATTGAACAGATCTTTCTTTTCTATGTAAAGTGATGAACAAAATTGAACAGATCTTTCTTTTCTATGTAAAGTGATGAACAAAATTGAACAGATATTTCTTTTCTATGTAAAGTGATAAACAAAATTGGCCTACGAGTACCATCTGCATTCCTTCGCAGATCACACCTGCTGTACACTCCCTTGGCAAGGACAACATATAGCCAAAACTCATTTTTAATTAGAGCATGTCGAACGTACAATACAGCGAGCCAGGATGTTAATATCGATATTTTTTTAATAAATTTTTAAACATCTAACATGTACTTTTTTCTGTACCCTTTGTCCTTTTCTGTATCTCTGACACAGTGTATGCGAAATTTTATGATGATTGGTCGAGTAGGTTAGGCGTGAAGCGTAACAAACAAACAAACTCACAGTCGCATTTATAATATTACGTTATGATTTATTTGCTACAAAACTAACAGCGATGCAGAAATTTTACTTACATAATATGTGTCGGTTACTAATACCCTTCCTTGTCCGTTTGAACTTATATAATTCAGTGTACAAATGGAAAAATGATTTTATAAATATGGGTATATTAATTATGAATTATTAAAAAATAAAGTAATTATTTTTTTTGAGCAGCGATAGTTCAGTGGGGAGACTAACAGACTGCAATGCAGAGGGTCTCGGGTTCGAACCCACGCCACGTCGCGCACCTCTGACTTTCGGAAGTTATATGACTTTTCGAAATTATGTGCGTATTGACTGACAATTATCGCCTGCTCCGTGCCTCGGAAAGCACGTTAAGCCGTTGGTCCCGGCTGCCATGAACATCTATGGCAGTCGTTATCGGGAGAGTGTCGACACAAAAGATCCCACTGGGTCGAAGTGTCGCCGATCTGCACTGACTGGCCCCCACATAAGATAAGATATTTATTTCTTTATATATTTTGGATAACAAACAGTAGTATTATCATTATATACAAATGTACTAATTATACTACCAACAGTATTATCCACTTATTACTGTAAATATAAGTATACATACATACAAACATATGCCTCTATATTTCAGAAGGGGTAAGTAGACATGTATTATACCTTTGACATTTAATTTCCATTCCGAACTGCTACTCAGAATTTTCATTCAGAAAAATCCAAAATTGCTTTGCCCGACCTCGAAACCGACTCCAATACCACACGTTCGGCCCATCAACAAGGAAATGAATACTTTTTAATTAGTCAATTATATTATTTCATATTACAAACTAGCTGTTACCTGCGACTTCGTACGCGTAGTATTTATGAAAATCAATGTAGCCTAAGTTACTCCTTATAACATCAGCTATCTGCAAGTTCCGTCAAAATCGGTTCAGCCATTTTGAAGAATAGCCGGAACAGACAGACTGACAGACAAAAATTAAAAAAATAGATGTTTTCGTATAGGTACCTTATTTACTTTCATATGCATTAGATAAAAAGTTGTTATTTTCACATTCCAATAGACATTTCAATGGTATTTATTTGTATAGATATGAAATATTTTAAATCTATTAAACTCCTTTAAAAATAAGTGATTATTTATTACTACAATTCCGTAAAGCTCTGTTCAGTTACCGGTATAAATGTTTATAATGAGGCTGTACCAAAAACACCCCCACCCCCTTTCCTCCTCCCTATGTAAACCAATACGCTCGACAATTTTCGAGGACACTCTCGAAATAGGCTAAGGTTACAAAATACAGGCTGCTGCAACAGCCTACCGCGTTATCCCACGGTCAGACGATCACCTTCACCCACCCATCATTTTCCAAACCTCACCACGTTACGCTTAACCTCTCCATTACGATTGCTTTAAAGTCGTCAAAAAACTAGCCCAAAGCTAAATTCAGATCTTTTCAGTTTCTGAAGACAAAAGCCTTTGACAAAACTCTTCGGACCACTGAAAAATATACGAAAGGTCACTAGAGCTTAAAAGTGTGCGAGGAAGACGGCATGATGTATCGCGTGACGTTAGGGAAAGAGATGGCTAGCTGAAAATCAATTTATTAGGCAGTGACGTCACGATTCACGCAAGCGCAGTGAAAATGCTCCCGGGAGAGGGTGGCTGATAGCGGAAAATTTTCCCCAGTATTGTGGTAAAAATGTTTCATTTTCCGAACTGAATAAACTGATAATATTTAATATGGTTTAGCTTTCCCGTAAATTCATGTTTGTCTTTTATTCGCAATTTAAATCTTAGTTTTATTAATGGTAATATTTCGAGATACATTTTCTAATGGCCCCTATCTATAGTTCTGTAAGACATTATGGTTTAAATCCATTATAGATATATTTAATATTTTTTCAATCTACTGTAGACTTAAATGAAGTCTGTATTACATTAAAACATTTATAGAAGACTAAACAATACTGTTTGAAAGATAGATTAAAATCGAATTAGCAATTTGAAAATAATAATAAGGAAGGATACTATAAACAATACTAAAGTGCACTACCCTACTGCAAGCCAAAAAGTAAACAAATATAATGCGAGACTAAACACATACAAAAATAGATCACAATACAATGTCCAAAGATATTCCTAATTACACTTTGTGTGTGGCAACCCCGCGCTCATCTGGGCGGCCCGAAATAGTGGCCCGAGGGGGGACGTCAGTTGTCGCGGCGGTGCCGCTCACGCCGCCCGCGCCATGGCGTCCGTCGCCGCTTGGCTGCCGTTCGCCCGAGCAGCCGCCATCGGATGGGTACCCATTGCTACGCACCCGCTACCTCCCCCACCAGTCCCCAAAGACCGCCGTCGCGCAGAGGACGAGAAACTTCTTATCAACGTGTCTGGACGACGTTTCGAGACATGGCGGAATACGCTCGAGAAATACCCCGACTCTCTTCTCGGATCAACCGAAAGAGAATTCTTCTACGACGAAGACAGCAGAGAGTATTTCTTCGACAGAGATCCAGATATATTCAGACACATTTTAAATTATTACAGAACGGGAAAATTGCATTATCCCAAACACGAGTGCTTGACGGGATACGACGAGGAACTCGCTTTCTTTGGCATCCTCCCTGACGTGATAGGCGATTGTTGCTATGAGGACTATAGGGACAGGAAGCGAGAGAATGCGGAGAGATTAATGGATGATAAGTTGAGTGAAGCTGGCGATCAGAGTTTACCCCAGCTAACAGATTTGCGGCAGAAGATGTGGCGGGCGTTCGAGAACCCGCACACTTCGACTGCAGCCCTTGTGTTCTACTATGTCACTGGTTTCTTCATTGCCGTTTCGGTAATGGCGAACGTGGTGGAAACCGTGCCGTGCGGCCACCGGCCCGGCCGCGCCGGCACGCTCCCGTGCGGTGAGCGTTACAAAATCGTGTTCTTCTGCCTGGACACTGCGTGTGTGATGATTTTCACAGCGGAATATCTTCTGCGACTCTTCGCAGCGCCGGATCGCTGCAAGTTCGTCAGATCCGTCATGTCAATCATCGACGTGGTAGCCATTCTTCCTTACTACATTGGTCTCGGCATCACCGATAACGACGACGTGTCCGGAGCATTCGTGACCCTGAGAGTGTTCAGAGTGTTCCGTATCTTCAAGTTCTCCAGGCACTCTCAGGGATTGAGAATCCTGGGTTATACGCTGAAGTCGTGCGCCAGCGAGTTGGGTTTCCTCGTATTCTCGCTGGCTATGGCGATCATTATCTTCGCCACTGTTATGTTCTACGCCGAGAAGAACGAACAGGACACGAACTTTACTTCCATTCCCGCTGCCTTCTGGTACACCATCGTGACTATGACGACTTTGGGGTGAGTAGTCAACGAGCATGTTTAAAACATTTTCGGCGTTATCGATCGCCCTAATCGGTCAACTTTGTATGCATTAAAAAATTATAAAACAAATGTTGCGCATATCTGACACCTGTCGACGCCATTAAATATGTACGCGGGAAAATACATAAGTGTCATGGCGGCGATTTGCCGTTTCGACATCGTAAAATGTTTAACTTGAATTATTGACGTTTTTATACCGTTTTAATTTCTTTTTTCCGTTCGCCAAGTGCTTATAGTTGGAATGTCGGGAACGAATGGTCTGATCCTCTTGGGACCAGGTGGTTGCTACCAGTAAATACGGCTGTGCGTGAAATGCGGTGTTTTTATTAAATTATTTCGCTCCGGCTGCGGGTGTTTGCGGATTTTTTGTCTCTGTCCAACACTCCGGGAGTCGTAAAGTTATATATCTGTTACGGTTCGGGATTTACCTACCCGCTATCTGAAAAATATCTTCCATGAATATTAATAAGAGTAATGTAATTTATTCGGCTTGTATACTTGTAAATAATTTTGGCTGGTTGTTTGTAAATTATTTAGCTGGTAGCTTATAAATTACTTAACACGTTGTTTTTATCCCCTATAATTTGTATAGGGAGGTGGTATATGAATTTTGTGGCAGCTTATCCTTATAATCGGCGAGGGGTTTTAAGGAGTCCATTTTTGCTGGGCAATGGGGCTGCTATGGGTATTCTATGTATGTTTTTATAGGCGGATAAAGCTAAGAGGAGATGCGTGTAATGCTGTCGTGAAAGGGAGAGCTTTTCTACTGAATTTAATTATAAGGATAAGTGGGTAGAAATCGTTATATTCGGGTAGTAAATAGACTATATTTTAACTTGCGATGATTATACATAGACAAATGGAAAAACAAATCGAATAAAATTCAAATTCAACAATCACAATTTTTTACTGTTTTGGTGGCGCAGCGATATTATATATGACTGCTGTGCATGAGTTCTTGGGTTTATTCTCGCGTCGAGCAGTGTTTTTGAGATTTTCTGTCAAGATATAACAGCACAAAGTAACTGTGCCCGTTTAACGGCAATCGGGTCGGATAGTGTGATGTCAGACAGTCTAACCTTCCTCAATAAATAGAACACAATAACAATAACATTTTTCAAAATCTGACTTGTAGTTCCAGAGATTATTGGGTTTAAACGAACTTTATCACTTTAGTTTTATAATATTAGTATAGATTATACATTTTCTAAAAGCGCCTCTAGTGGAAATGTCAGTGAACTAATCAAAACTGGTGAACTGAGGAAGGACTTAACGTTCTTCGCTCTGTTGAGAGCATAAAAACGGTATGCGTTTCAGTGCAATCCTAACTAAAATTATAAATGTGAATGTGAGTTTGTTTGTCACGCTTTCACGCCTTAACTACTTGACCGAAATCTGACTCATCATGAAATCGCATACACGTTGTCAGGGGTACAGAAAAGGACATAAAGTACCTTATATCAAGAAAAAGTACTGTCCCTAACCTAACCTAATCGACATTTACGCGAGCGAAGCCGCGGCCAAAATGTAGACTATTTCTACTTTTAAAAATTGTACAGATATAATATCACGCCTACATTCCTAAAAGATTAGGCAGACGTATTTTACATCCTCATTCCGCCAGCTATATCTTTATAATTAGTCTTAAAGCCTTAAGTCCTTAGTCTTAAGTCCTTATAGAGGACCACTGCTGGACATAGGCCTCCTCCAAGGTTTTCTGCACAGACCGGTCTTAAGCAACCTGCATCCAACCGCTTCCCGCGACCCTTACCAGGTCGTCGGCCCATCTTGTGGGGGTCCTACTCCAGCTACGTCTTCAGTTATGACGTTTACTGTGTAAAATACATATTTACTTAGTGCTGCTACAAGGAATAGACATGATGACTAAAAACAGTTATTAGTCCGTTTTTTTTATTAGCAAAAAATATTGGATACGTATTTTTTCTTTTGTTTCACAAACTAATAACAACAAGGATACAACGCGTTTAAATTTATTGTTACGTCACTTGAAGGTAAGTATTTTTACAAAGGAGTTTACTTTACGGGAGACAGGAGCTTGTCACGGATGCGTTATATTTTAGTTAATTTTAATTGCTTTTTCAAATAAAATGCTTTTTCTCTACAAGAAATAAGTGTCCAATATTATTGCTAATATAAAAAATTTACTATTCCAATCACTTATTTTTAACCCTGTCATCATGCCTATTTCTAGATTAAGTTATCCAATAGCACTTTGCTCGCCCCGAGATCGAAACTGAGACCTCGTTCTCGGCAGTCGCATTTACAACCGCTGAGAAGTCAGTTCTTTAAACCATGTGATTTATTCCTAACATATACATAATGGATCCCATTTGCTCACAGCTTTTATTAGTGCTAATTATGTTCAACAAAACAGTCGTGGTCAGTTTCACAATAATTAACTAAAATATATCTGTAATGTTAGTAGCATGTTGTAATATAGGTATAGTATAATATTCTACCACAAAGCCATCTAACCCAAACTAAGCAGAGCTTGTACTATGGGTACTAGACAATGGATAAACATACATAAATACTTTTTTTTGTAAATATATACATATTATACATAAAAACATCCAGACCAAGACAAATATCCATGTACATGCACACAAATGTTTGACTTGTGCGGAAATCGAACCCGCGATCTCAGGCGTGGCAGTCGGTTATACTAACCACTACGCCATCGAGGTCGTGTGTTGTGTTTCTCTTGTTCGTTTAAATAAGATAGATGGCGAGGCTTTTGTCTTATGGATAAATGCTAGTGAAAGAATGTGAAATAGGTTCTTACATTTACATATATATTTACATATATATTTACATATATATTACATACTTACAAAATCTCAAACTTACTTCTCCGAAGTGGTATGCAAAGGTGTAATAAGCCCAAATTGTTCTCGACTATACTTATTATCAAAACTGGCTATGTGATCCCAACCAGTGAAAAGAAGACAGTGGAAGAGTGGAAAATTATCCACTTGTTCCAACCAGGAAAATTATCCACTTGTCTCAATTACAATCAACGGACACAAAGTGCACACAGTCACAAAACAATTTTTGTCGTGTATGAGTTTTCTTTTTAATCTTTTTTTTTATTTTGGGGTTTTTATCCTATACTGATATACCCCCATAACTTATTACAGGGAAAAAACATCATTTATAATAAACTAGTTTTCACCCGCGGCTGCGCTCGCGTAAATATAGGTTAGGTTAGATTAGGTTTGCCACAGTTATTTTTTCTGGATGAAAGGTACCCTATGTCCTATTCTGTACCCCTAACAACGTGTATGCAAAATTTCATGTTGATCGGTTGAGTAGTTAAGGCGTGAAAGCGTAACAAACAAACAAACACACAAACTCATTTTCGCATTTATAATATTAGTTAGGATAAAATAACATTTTTAAACAGCAACTGTTATTAAATGGTATATTTTTTAGCTGCCTCCGATTTTGGTCTTGATATAATTTGTGTGGGATTTGAACCTACAATACGGAGCTGCGGGCGTGGCAAAGCGACCGCTTGCCCGTTACGCAATCAGTACATCTTTTTCAATGTTATAGACGTGTTTAATAGTACTCTATAACGAACGATGCTATTCCTATAAAGCATTAAATATTTACTATTTAGGTCAATTTCGATAGTTCCACGGAGCTTGGTAATAACTTATCCTTATTCAATAATAAAATCTATTGTTGTAATAAACTTGGATTGTATTGAACGTATTTCTATAAAATTGGTTCGAGGGATTGACTAAATGTTTTGTGTTTTTTCTATTATGAAATTCTCAATCGCAAGGAGACTATTAATATGTACGGTTGACAGGAGGCTTTCACACTATAAACCTCAAAAAACAAATGCGACTGGTGGTATATCTATCAGTTTTGATTTGCGGGTTGAGAAAAGTACTATTGGAACATTATCAAGAAATTTTCGGTAAATTCACGGAATCAAAAACTGTGCACAGTAAGCGGCAATAGGCAATATAAGGGGTGAGGCCCCTTATACCATGTTCCCCTATATTTAAGTGCTATTCACTTGTCGGTGTAGCAAATTCCATCTTTCTCGGTCTGATGCCTACCTATTCTGCAAGAATTATTATTGCGTTAAAATGTATCTACAACCCTTCGATCAATAATAGACTAGATACATAATCCCATACAAAAGTCCTCTTTAAAACTGTCGCCAATTGTGAGTGTAGGTAATTCTAAGAATTCTAGTTGAAGTAAATATACATTAATGCAAATTAAACCTTAAATCCAATACTTAAAGTTGCATTCACAAAGCTATGTACAAAAAGCAATTAATTTTTACGACCTTTGTTCGCTGCTCAAATCATATCAAAACAATTTTAATCTTATACGCATGTTTTAATGTCTAAATTACAAAGTGCCAAAAATAGTAATAAAAATTTACAATAGTTGGCGCGTTGTCGCAAACGTTGGTCAAACAATCATAATATTTGGTAATTGATTCATATTTACTATTTAATTAGGTTTTTACTTTATGAAAAATACTTAATGATACAAACTTACCGAAAAAAAGATATTCCTTCCAAAATCTCGGTGTTACGGTGGTTATTTGCACAATTTTTGAACGCACACTGCGGCATTTTGATGTCTTAATGTTGGCTATGATTGGATCATACTAATTTGAAATAAGACCACAACCGTATTTGTGCTCTTATTTTTCGGCTCGTTTTTGAAGCGCTTACCGGACATCTAGTGTATTATTGATCGAAGCTACAACCCGTAAAATATCACTATGTAAAGAATCAAATATCAAAGATTATTTGCTACTTAGAAACAGGAAATCCATCAAACGTACTCACTTTCACAATTTTAATACAAGTTTCGTTGGAGATATCTCACATACAGTTTTCCTCACGATGTTTTATTCACTATTAAAATGAGTATAAATAACTATTTAATACGTTCATAACTTCGAAAAGTCCAAAGTGCGTGCTGTGGGTTCATAAATCTTTTCATAAAACCTTTCTGGCAATCTATTAGCCTATCGCTGATTTCTAATATTAATTAAATATAACATTATTTTTTAAAGAGGAGAATAGAACAGAAAGTATTCCCTTAGACATAGAAATTTGCAAATAAATATATACAACACTCGGAAAGACTTATAATGAGAGGCAGTTTATATGGCTGTCCATTGCCAAACAATAACTATATTGAAATTAAACTACTATATACGTATTTTATCGCGTTGTTTATTTGACACTTTATTACAAAATTTTTTGAAAACTGTTACACTACTATTACTACTAAACTTTACAAATTTTTAAGCTAATTAAATTATTGAAACTATTAAAACTATTACTATACTATTATACTATTTATATTTGTGTTTACACTTTCCCTGACGTTTCGGTTGCTTTTCAGTAGTCATGGTCACGGGGAGAATTTAATTTCAATGAATAACATTCGCGTAAACAGAAGACAACATTAAATAACTATATTTTTTATTGTAATATTAATCTTATTTTAATGTAGCGTTATTAAAATGTAAGCTGACAAAGATGTAAATCATAGATGCCACATTTTGGGTCATTAAGTTGTCCTCCGACACTCAATGCTAACATGACATTTAAATTGTAAATGTGAAATTAAGTACCTATAGTATTATCATGCCAAATCGAGAACGACAGTGTAAATTTTTCAATATTGCTGATATCGTACATTTTATCATTATATTTGTTGGCCTCGATGGCGTAGTGGTTAGTGTAACCGACTGCCACGTCTGAGGTCGCGGGTACGATTCCCGCACAAGTCAAACATTTGTGTGCATGAACATGGATGTTTGTCTTGGTCTGGGTGTTTCTATGTATAATATATATGTATTTACAAAAAAAGTATATATGTATGTTTATCCATTGTCTAGTACCCATAGTACAAGCTCTGCTTAGTTTGGACTAGATGGTGTTGTGTGTATGTGATAGAATATTATTATTATAAAACAAAGTCCCCTGCCGCGTCTGTCTGTCTCTTCGCGATAAACTCAAAAACTACTGATCGGATTTTCATGCGGTTTTCATCAATAGACGGAGTGATTGATGAGAAAGGTTTAGGTGTATAATTTGTTAAAGTTTTGTACTAGCCGTGCGACGGGAGTGTAGGTCGCTAGTTATGTAGGTACTAAAAGTAATGTGTAAGTTCTCTTTTCCTAATATGGACATTTTTCATTGCAATCTAGGCACGGTACACATCTATGGCTTAAATCTTTGTTGTTTGAAGAGGAGCCTTGAAACGTTTTTCGTTGCTTCACCGCATTGACATATGAACGTCAATCGCCCGTTGGATGTGCAAGCAAAACTGTCAAAGTTTCATGACACAAAACATAACAGTCTTCAAACCAAAGCTTCAAACTCTATCACGTCCATCAGAACAAAGTTGCAAGGCACAAGTCTTCAAATTCAATCAAGTTTAATAACTGTTTTACTGGTACTCTTTACTTTTCTTTTAAGCACGAAGTTCTTTTGTGTTATCTGAGGACAGAAATACAATATACTGCACGGGTGACGATATGGTTTAAGTGTTCGCCTCTTTACTGTTCTAACGGTCCTAATACGAGATAAAGAAAATTATGATCCATCCAATAAATAATTATGCCAATTTTAAGTGTCCTTTGTGCCCACTTTTTCGTTATACATAATTTCTTTAATTAAAATTTTGGCGATGTTCAGTTTCCTTTAAAGTTATGTTCGAGTGATGTCATATTACCAAAGGCCAAAAACATAATGAAAAACGTTTAAAAATTCTAACGATAATGGTATTTAATTTGTTGTAGTCATTTCATAAATATAATTTTAAGAACATACTCTTCTTCAAATGATATTTATGAAATAAGGATATATTGATGTTAAAAAAGATGTGAATTTTAACTATAAATTGCTAGGGATCCATGACACAGCACCTAAATGGAATTTTAATACTAAAATTATGTCCAAGCTTAAGTTTCTCTAGAAACTTTTGGGTAGTATTATTGGGATTTTGTAAAGAAATTACTGAGAACTTCTTTCAGCAGAAAGAGGTCTAGAAAAGTACCCAATAGAGGGCAATTGATCCTTGTTACATAGGACCTAAACACAAAACTATAGAAACGTAATTGTAACCCACCTCTGCCATCACCCTTAATTCACCAAAAAAGCGTAAGCATAAACAACTATATGCTAAAATCTCTCAATTCTACACCCTATCTCAAATTATGATGTAAAATTTCAGTACGCAATATAAATGTTACATGATATTCAGAATAATAAGATGATATTATAATATTTGATCGCGGTTTTATTGCCGACCGTCCACAAAGTTCGGCCCGAATGCGGTACTGACGTCACGAATAAAAAAGTTATTTGTTATTCGCCAGAAAGTAAGATATAGCCTTTGAGAGGACTTTCAATTATTCTATCGGTTCATGGATTTGGTAATAATATCTATCAGCTTTGTTTATACAGGGTTAATTGATAAGTGCTGTAGGGCCACACAAATAGTCACGTACCTTATACATAGCCATATGTTTATGTATGTGAAAAGTGTGTCAACCACGCCGATTTCATTAGTCCAGTAAAAACTGTCTATAGAAGCATATCTAATTATTGTACGTTCGTAAATTATACTATTTAAACGTAAAAGTGTATGATAAATATAACATTTATTTCGTTCTTACGGTTTTTATTTTTCTCAATCGGGCTCAACCCTACAAGTACGAATAACCTTTCATGTTGTGATATTCAGGAAGTAATGAAATCCACTTCATTTATCAAGAAATGTTGTTCCAATCGTTCGATATAAATCCTCCAGTCGTCCTTGTGAATATCGAACTCCGATATTTTGCCGATTGAGCCCTTCATAGTTCAAACTTGCACCCGTTTAGTTGTAAAATATCCTCGTCGCCACTGTGATATTCAGGAAGTAATGAAACGCTTATTTATCCGATCTCGTATATTCGCAGACTGGCTGCGTAAAAGAGACACATACAATATATATGTACAAGATTTAATAACTGCCTACAATATACAATAGAATTATCATTATACCTACATTAAACATGTGTGGCTTATTTATACAGCTTTTTATAATTCTTTATTTTTCCAGACTATATTGCTAGAAAGAATTTCTTGAAAGAAAAATCTAATTACACTTTTTCTACCCGGGTATTGAACTCAGGACCACACCCATAACAGTCGCATACACTACCACTGCGCTACCGGGGCAAGCTACGTGTAATATCTAGAAAGAAACTTGTTTTTGAATCAAGAAATAGCATAAAACTTTTCTCTTTATGTCAAATGATACGACGTGACGACGCAAATTATTTTCTTCCATTCGACCTTCGACACAAGTGATAAAATTATTATGTACATACATTTGAATAACATATCAACGCCCGGGGATCGAACCGGTGAGACCGTGCACGCGTTATAACCCAAGGCTGTCTAAATATATTATGCCAAAAATAGGCGGGTGATAAAAATAGGATGTTTTAGTCGTATGATCGAATGTAATGGGTCAGTGGTCCAGGGGTGTAATGGCAAGTAATGACTGTTTATTGCTAAGTCCCGAATTCGGTGTTTTGATGCATGACAACATGAGATTCGATTTTTCAATACAGGAATGTAACCAATTTACCGATGTAATTTAATTGTAAGTCAGGTTAAGGCGCTCATAGCCAGTTGCACTCACTGATCGGTAAACGATTAGCGAGGTTAAGCAACGTTGGGTGCGGTCAGCTTATAGATGGGTGACCGCTTAGTGGTATTTCATCTGAGCGTCTCCGTGCTTCGGAGGGCACGTAAAAAGTCGATTACCGGTTGTTGCCAAATTGACAGCAGTCGTTAAGCCATGTCAGAGGCCTACGGGCGGCTTGAACAACTCTTGACAACAGGTTGGCCACTAACCACAAGAAAAGAAAGAAAGAAAAGAAAGAAGAAGAAAGTAAGTCAGGGTTGGTCAAAACTTTACTAAATCAACAAGATACTGCACATTTCTACGATTCATATTTTTCCAGACTGCTTGTTTAACCCGTCGTGAAAGAAATCATCGTGAGGTAACCCTCACGATGTTTTCTCTTCCGTTATAGTGAGTGATGCACCTACTGTGTGAATGCGACGCGTTGGCTGGACTTAGGATGGGTCTGATCGGATTGGCATATCCAAACCCTGAAGACTTCAGGCTTCTCCCTCTGAATTGTACACTGCAGCTAATGCAGTACATTCATAAGGAGATAGCTAAGGGATGAATCTTGGGGCTGACACAAAAGATTCCACTGGGTCGAAGTGTCGCCGGTCTATACTGACTGGTCCCCACACACAAGATAAGATGAGATATAGTGAGTGATAATTAATTATTGAATACGCATATAACTTCTAAAAGTCATAGGTGCGTGCCTTAGGATCGAACTCGAGACCTCTGCGTGGCAGTCCAACGGTCTCCCACTATCGCTGATAACATAATCCATAGTCAGCAAATCAAAGATCAGTTATTGATAAGCTAATCCAAACATATAGTTGTACCTAGTATACAGGTATACATAAAAGAATAATATCAGTATTACTTTTATTGAACATTCCATAAATATTGGCGTATTGAGGGATCCGCAGTGATTGATGATCATCTCTCCTCTATAAGGGATTTAAATATACATACATTACTCCGTTTCGAATACAGCCAGTAATGTATGTGCTACATTGATGTTTGGTAGGCTATGTTTGATGGTTGACCTAGTTTGTAGTAGAGGGTCAGAATTGACGCAGACTGAGTGAGAGACGCAATGAATGCTAAAAAAAGGAGGAGGTTCTCAATATTACTGTATGATTTTTGTATGTTTGTAACGAGATTACTCCGCCAATTATAAATTGTTTTCGATGATTCTTTTTTGTTTAGTAGGTCATACTTCAGACGTGGTCTCATATATATTGTATCAAAATGACACTGCGCTTTTTTAAATACTACAAATACAAAAAATATATCAATTGATATTGTATTTTTTTTGTGACTCCTTTTAGCGCAAGTTTTATATATTCAAATTTTTCTTATCTTATCAAAGTTGCACATAATTAGGTATAGTATTGAAGTCGGTTGCTTTATGTTTCTAAATAAATACTTTATAGTTATTTATCATACTATTGATAAAAATATTTTCAGACATTCTGCTCACTGCTTCCATTGTTGTCTTTTTATAATAGTATCAAATTCAACTGCACCAATAGTGCAGTGGTTTAAGTGATCAACTTATCACTGTTATTGAGCCGAGTGTGATGGGATCGATACCCACACAGGACAATAACTTCTGTCCAGTAATAGTTATTCCGAATCTGGGTGTACTTTAAGTCCGTTGTTTGAATGTTTGTAAGGTCCCCAGCGACACAGAATTTATTGGGATTAAATATAATGACCACCAAAAATAGTAATTGCGCAGCAAAATATGCTTACTAAAATATATCATAACGAGCACCTATACGCCTCAAATCACTGCATTCCGTCTCAGAATGGTTAGGTTATGTTAGGTTCCTTCTTAAACTCACCCAAAAATAGAAGCCCCGCGAAGACTTATTTTGATCTCTTTAAATATATTTTGCTGTGCAATTTGGTGATCATTTACTATTTTTGACTGTTATATTTTACTATATCTGGTGATAAGTTAAACATGAGTTGAATTTATTCCTAGTGCAGGAGTTGTCTTATTATATAATAAAAAAATATAAAAATCCGAGCTGCTATAAGAAACTTCTAAGTAGCTTACATGAGATTAGTTTACGTAAGATGAACAGGCAAGAAACTCATGGCCACTCTTTTCAATGGCCAATTGTTTATATTCTGTTTTACGTGTAAACAAGTAGATAGTACAATTATTTTTATTTTTCTTTATGTTTGTGTTTTTGATTATCAAAAGTAATTAAATTACAAGGATGATAAATAAACTGTTCTATATTATCACTGATGGGCACACAATTTGATCTGCCGAGCCTGTGGTGAACAGGACGAATCCATATCGCACCTATTGTGTGAATGCGATGCGTTGGCTGGACTGAGGACGGGTCTGTTGGAGGTGGCATATCCAAGCCCTGAAGACGTCAGGCTTCTCCTTCTGAATTGTACACTGCGGCTTATGCAGTACATTCATAAGGAGATAGCTAAGGGTTAAATCGTGGGGCCGACACAAAAGATCCCACTGGGTCGAAGTGTCGCCGTTCTGCACTGACTGGCCCCCACACATAAGATAAGATAAGATCACTGCTGGGCACAGCCTCTTTTCAGTGTGAGATGGGTGAGGCCATAGTCCACCACGCTGGCCCAGTGCGGGTTGGTAGACTTCACATATCTTCGACAACATTATGGAAATCTCTCAGATTTGCAGGTTATTTTACAATATCTTCCTTCACCGTTAAAGCGAGCGATAACTAACTATTACGCACATAACTTCAAATAGTCAGAAGTGCGTTTGCGATCAAATCCTCTGCGTGGCAGTTCAATGGTCACCCACTAGGCTGTCGCTGCTTGTTATAATATTAGTCTGAATATTTTTTATGATGGGCCGGCTCGACCGGGGAAGGTCTACCCTCTCACAGAATATCGACGTCAAACACCAGTATTCCTACTGTTGTATTTCGTTCGGTGAGTGAGAGTGTCGGAAGCCCAAGCACCCCCTTTACAGGGTGTAAAGGGGGTGCTTGCTCCTTCTCCTTCCCTTCCTTTCCTAAAGGGTCGGCAACGCGCAGGTGATGCCTCTGGTGTTGCAGGCGTCCATAGGCTACGGTGACCACTTACCTTCAGGTGGGCCGTGTGCTTGTTTGCCACCTTAGTAGCATAAAAAAAAGAAAAAAAAGTAAGCAAAGTATTTATTGCTAGATTTTTTCTGCGGCTTTGCTCACGTATAAACCCTATGTCCTTTTATATTCCCCTGATAACGTGTATGCGAAATTTCATGATCATCGGTCAAGTAGTTAGGGCGTGAAAGCGTACCAAACAAACTCACATCTGTATTTATAATATTAGTTAGGATTAGTATGGATATTCCTTTTGATAATATTGTCTTCTGTTTACGCAAATGTTATTCATTGAAATTAAACTACTATATACTATATAATATTTTCTTTAAATCAAAATTCCTTTTGATTTAAAGAAAATCTTTATTACTAAATAGACTTAAAGGCGTTATATTTTTAGCCGAATTTCCCGACGTATTGACCGATTTGTGCCGACCTTGGTTGCGGGTTGACTGACTTATTTTCTATCGTAAGTGTGTCAATGACAGTACGAGGTTTCATGTTGGCAACCGATATGGAGAGTCAGTACCCTCAAATATAATGACAGCCGGTCTAACGTTAAAATATTGACTCTAATAATATATACAACTAGTTTCTTTCCGCAACTATGCCCGCGTAAATCCTACGGGTACGTATACTGGGTTGAAAAGTATCCTGTGTTAATGTCTAGACATGGTCTATATGAACACCAAATTTCATCCAAATTCCTTCAACATTTTACGCGTCAACTGTCCTAATCCTAACTAATATTATAATTGCGAACGTGAGTTTGTTTATTTGTTACGCTTTCACGCCGTATCTACTTGACTGATCATAATTAAATTCAGCATACACTTTGTCAGGGGTACAGGAAAGGAGATAAGGCACCTTTCATTCAGAAAATTGTGATTTCCCTGATGGATAGACAAATCAATCGATCAAGAGTCGAATCCAGATTTTGTCATTGACAAATTTAGTCAATGACAAAATCTGCATAAACACGAGCGAGGCCGTGGGCAAAACCTAGTAATCCTAACTAATATTATAAATGGGAAAATGAGTTTGTTTGTTTGTTTGTTTGTTACGCTTTCACGCCTTAACTACTCAACCGATCAACATGAAATTTTGCATACACATTATCAGGGGTACAGAATAGGATATAGGGTACCTTTCATCCTGAAAAAATAACTGTTGCAAACCTAACGTAACCTAACCTACATTTACGCGAGCGAAGCCGCGGGTGAAAACTAGTATAATATATAGCTCTAGTTCTTGCCAGCTTCTTTGCCTGTGTAAAGCCCACGGGAACGTATGTATGCCGCGACAAAATTGATTCTAGTGTGAGTAACAAACATCCAAACATAGTCATATAATATGTTGCATTGCATACAGTTATAAAATAATACTAAATTAAATTGACTAATAAAAACCTATTGATAACGTTTATTTTCTATGGGTTCTATGAATATAGATTATAATATGTAATGGCTCTAAAACAGTGGCTCCCAGAACTTTTTCCTCATAGACCACTTTCAAAATTTTGCTGGTTCCGTGGACCCCCTGACATTTATACATGGTATTTATACCATATTCTTTGACTTTCGTATAAAAATTTGATAATATCTCTACGGAGTTGATTTTTTTTTAGAAATTCTCTACCGCAAAATCGTAGGTTCGAGACGACTAAACTGAATATGGAATATGCAAGTTTTTACAAGTAACAGTTGCTGAGCTTCTTAAAATATTATCAAGTCAAGCAAACATTTTAGTTCTTCACTATCGAAAGCAAATAAATTTTCGTGGACCCCCGCTTACGAATTGTGGACCCCCATTTTGTTGTGACGTCAACGTAGACTCCCGTCGAGTCTCCCGTGGACCCCTGAGGATCCATCTGGACCACTTTGGAAACTAAAGCTCTAAAAGGAGGACTAAATCTCTCTAAAATATATGTACATACATATATGCGGACGTCTTTTGGCTGACATGATGATGATGATGATGATATGTATAAGAATCACACGTCGCCATCCCAAGAGAGCGCTTCTTTTCCGAAGATATTATTTAAAAATGATAATTGTTAGTTATAATAAAACTTTCCAAGGCCCTATCGTCTTGTATCCTGTTTTAGTGTAATCAGAATTTTAGCGTTTTGTGTATTTTATAAAACTAGTGAAAACCTGAACTTCGAAATTCAACCATAATACATTTCTTTCTAATAAATGGTGGCTATTTGTACTCCTTTTTCACTTGACTATGCCAAATGTCACACTTCTCCGTACGAGTACTATGCTTAAAGATGAGTAGGTACAATTTTGTCTCTTGTGTATTTGAAAAAGAAAATAAAGTGAGTGAGCATTTCGTGTCAAAGCCATATTGCACACAAACATATTCCTTTGGGCTGCGACATTTAAATGACAGCCTTTTCTGGAAAAAGTAATTAACTAATATCAGCTTAGTCTATACTACTGACTACGCGCCTTTTCTCAGTATGATAAAGGTTAGGCTATCCTAACTAATATTATAAATGCTAATGTAAGTTTGTTTCGCTTTTACGTAACTACTCGACCGATTATCATGCAAATTTCGTACATACGCTGTCAGGGATACAGAAAAAGATTGGTACCTTCCCGAGGAAAGGAAATTTATTGATAAAGCGACATCTCCTTCTTTTTCTTGTGGTTAGTGGCCAACCTGTTGTCAAGAGTTGTTCAAGCCGCCCGTAGGCCTCTAACATGGCTTAACGACTGCTGTCAATTTGACAACAACCGGGACCCACATTTTATGTGCCCTCCGAAGCACGGAGACGCTCAGATGAAATACCACTAAGCGGTCACTCTCACTGACCGCACCCAACGTTGCTTAACCTCGCTAATCGTTTACCGTTCAGTGAGTGCAACTGGCTATGAGCGAGCAAAATCTAGTAATATTATAAACGCTAATGTCTGTTTCTTTGTCTCGCCATCACGCCTTAACTACTTGACAAAGCATAATGAAAATTCGCATATACGTTGTCAGAAATACAGAAAAAGATATGAGACATGCCGTTCATTCTGAAAAACTACAGTTGCTGAGCAAATTGCGGGTTAAAGCTAGTCTATACTAATATTATAAAGAGGAAAGAATTTATATTTTGTTTGTTTATAAGGATTTAATTTAAAAACTAAACTACCGATTTTAAAATTCTTTCACCGTTAGAAAACTGTATTATCACCGAGTAACATAGGCTATATGTTATTGAAAAAAGGGACTGTAACCAATATTTTTTTTTTTACGGGGGTATTTCCTCTTGGACTACCTCCGCCAGGGGAAAGGCGGAGGGGCGTGCCGGACTCTTACCGGCTAAAACCACCCCGGTCCGGACTCTTACCGGCTAAAACCACCCCGGTGTCTCCTCGAACGTGCGCGCGGGGCCGCGGGAGTCCAAATTCTACCGCAGCCCCGCACTAGTGCTGGCCGGGTCTGTCCGGGCCTTGTCTGCACGGGGTAGTGAGGTGTTGACTGTTACTAACCTAGCCTCCCTTAAACTTCAATTACGCGAGCGAAGCCGCGAGCAAATCTAGTATAATAAACGAAAAGTAGTATCGATAGTATGCTTTAGAGCTTTCAGATAACTTACCGAATTGACACGATAAGTTATCGTTCCCGTATCGTCGATCCGATTCTGTTCGAGATTGCTACTATACATCAAGGTGAATGTCGACATACGTTTGTTTATTTCATTGTACGTTATAACCGAGTAAATGTGACTGTGCGAATGGCGTGTTGGTTTGAGTGGTCGGCTCGCCACTGCCGCTGCTCTGAGTGATGTGGGTTTCAATCCCACACGGGACAAAAGTCTATGTGACCCATAAATAGTTGTCTGTCAGAGTCTGGATGCTCTTTGTGTCTGATGTTTGAATGTTTGTAAAGTCCCCCGCGACACGAGAATTATTCCTAGAGCGGGAGATGCCTTTTTTAAGAAAAAAATTTAAAGAACTGCTATGCATGACGTTATATTTGATGATTTTTTTATTTCCCTACAAATGTGTTAACACTTGAAGATGTAAATCCTAACTTCCTAACTAATATTATAAAAGCGAAAATGAGTTTGTTTGTTATCTTTTCAGGCCTAAACCACTGAACCGATCATCATGAAATTTTGCATATACGTTGTCAGGTGTACAGAAACGGACATAGGCTACCTTGCATCCCGAATAAAATTACTGTTCTCGAGGAAAACAATAATAACGTTCTTATGATAATAGATGGCGCCACGTGTCTTTGAAATCATGATTGAATTATATTATTACAAGCAGAGTACAACCCGAATTGATTGTCAAATTCTAAATTAACGCGAGCGAAGCCGCGGGCAAAAGCTAGTTAAGTAATATATTAATAAAAAGAAAATAAATATATTTCATTGAATAGAGCAAATCATCAATCGCCAAATGTTAAGAATAAGTTTATTAATAATACTAATTTATTTATTTATTCTCTTTCTTAGTAGTCTAACGCGAGTATAAGCTTTAAATATATAATGTAAAGCGTGTTATTTACGTGCAATGCTAATATCACGGTTGCAATGTATAATATGATATATGTATACTGCATGTACTTTTATACGTAGCTTAAGCATGTTTGCGACACGAGGCTTATAATTATAATTTACTGACCCTTAATAAATGGAAAGAATAAAGAAAATAGAATCGCTGCATTGATTACTAGCAAGGAAAGTACTGTACAAGCTTACTATCCCACTGATAATTCAGCGATTTTTACATAGAATAAAGATAGAATAATATAATAATAAATAATATAATATTCTACCACATACACACAACACCATTTAGCCCAAACTAAGCAGAGCTTGTACTATGGGTACTAAATAATGGATAAATATACATATATACTTTTTTTTTTGTAAATACATACATATTATATATAGAAACACCCAGACCAAGACAAACATCATTGTTCGTGTACACAAATGTTTGACTTGTCCGGGAATCGAACCCGCGACCTCAGACGTGGCAGTCGGTTACACTAACCACTACGCCATCGAGGCCGTCATACCATACAAACATTCAAGATGTTAAATTTGCGCGTAACTATGGTGACATATGTATATCAATATATAATGACAATATATATCAGCAATATCTTACAGGCAAACTTTGGTCGAATTTCGAGCACTAGGCGACCGATAGTAAATATAATTAATCATAATGTTAATTCTCGTAATAATCTTTATCAAAATCAGTTCAGTGGTTTTGACATGATCGAATAACAAGCAAAAATTACTTTTAACATCTATATATTCTACATCTATATTAAAATTGACAACAGTTTTTGTCTGTTTGTCTGCGTGTTTTTACACGCTTACCTTTACAGGAGCACAAAAGTGGGTGACGAATAAGAAAGGTATACATGTAAATAGATTTATACGCCAGGTGGCACTGGCTGTAACGTAGCTTTTTTTTTATTTATTTTTTTATTTAGCTCGTAAAAATGACCACACTCCACCTGATGGTAAGCAGTCGTGTGGTCTAAGAGCAGTGGCCTCCACACCGCCCTCATAGCACCCGAGGTGATGTTGAGGTCTCTACTTTGACGGCCTGAGAAGGTGCTTTTTCACGGCCCGCTTAAAGGACCCAGGATTGAAGGAAGAAGGAAACACGTGCCTTGGCAGAGAATTCTATGCCTTGGTCGTTTTTCAATACGGTATGTGAGTATTGAGCATGATCGCATTTATACCCGTTTTCAGTTATACAAACAATTATCTAGACGATATAATTAGACAACGTAGATGATATACGAACACACGTATAAATTCGCGGGCTTTTTTAGTTTCGATACGGATCTTTCTAATTCATAAATATCATGACACAATACAAAGGCCATACAGGTTAAACTCCATCCATTTACCTACGGTTAAATATATCGAAAATTCTTTTAATATTTACATTTCATCCCTGCGGAACGTGGTTTATCAGTTTGCACGCATTCTCATCGAAAACACGATCCTATCCACAAATTAATATATTATTAATACTTGTCGGTAGCGAAGGATATTACTTACGATACTTTAATATATTTCGATATTTTCTGACATTTCTAAAAAAGGATCAATATTTAAGTACCCGAAACATGTATGAAGAATGTAATAATAGTAAATAAGGCAAGAGATATATGCAAGTTAAAATCTGTGGTTACTGCCTAACTGCCTATATTTCCGAGAAAAAGGCGTGTGTATTTATTTCTTGTAGTTTGAAATTTAACCATCTCAGACTATTAATCCTACGCCTTCAGGAAGAAGTCGGATTGATGCAGTATTAATGGTTAGATATTTTTCTGTCTGAGCGTACTAATCGTGTGATATTTTCCCGAATTATTTCCGTTTTTGGTCAAGCTTTTTGTTGTAATAGTATATATTCTACCATTTATTCTCATAGTTCTCGACTCTCGGCGACAAGTCATTATAAATATCTACTATACAGTTATACATATACTATTAGTGCCATACATTTCAAATAAATATATGAAAATACATGGTGATGATCATACGAGTCAACATGAGTCAAGAATCCTAATCCTAACTATAATATTATAAAAGCGAAAATGAGTTTGTTTGTTACCTTTTCACGCCTAAACCACTTAACCGATCATCTTGAAATTTTGCATATACATTATCAGGTGTACAGAAACGGACATAGGATATCTTTCATCCCACAAAAAATTACTGTTCCTGAGGAAAACAACAATAACGTTATTATGATAATAGACGGCGCCACGTGTCTTTCGAATCATGATTGAATTATATTATTACAAGCAGAGTACAACCCGAATTTATTGTCAAATTCTAAATTAACGCGAGCGAAGCCGCGGGCAATAGCTAGTATGATATAAAGATAAAAATTATTTTTAATATTAAAAGTAATTTTGATCATTTAATATGCTAAGCAAAACTATAAATTATAAACGAGGAAAAGCCAGCCAACCAAAAATCCTCTGATCTTGGAATACCATTTCATCGCGACCAACTAAGCTTTGTCCCATCTCTGAACGTTATATTTGGGTTTAAGTCTTGCATCATGGTTGAGTTTTTCCCCCGTTTATAATTTACCGCAATCATATTACCTCATGATTTGATATAATATACAAAAAGCAATTCCCATTAAATGACTAACGCGTTTCATGTCAGCCAAAAGACGTCCACTGCTGGGCATAGGCCTCCCCCAAGGTTTTCCACACAGACCGGTCTTGGGCCACCCGCATCCAACCGCTTCCCGCGACCTTTACCAAGTCATCGGTCCACCTTGTCTAACGCGTTTAGTGTCCAACCATTTCCCAACCATACCGTAGTTTAATTGTGTACGGGTAAAATTTAATTGTGTGGTTAGGGGCATAAATTCAAAAGACGCAAGGGCCATTACAGTCACAGAAACTGCTTACAACGTTCAAGCACGCGTGTTTTACGTACCTCCAAGGTTACTAACATTCATTAGTGCGTTGTTATTTAAGGCGCATTTAATCTAATAAAGCTGTGTTCACGGCAAGCAAACTGTTTGCCGCATACTGTTTGCCAGCTGACTAACTGTTGGCTGCTAAGTATATGTATGGCAGTATAGCTTTCGATATATATAATTCTAGCTTGTGTCCCCAGCTTCGCTTGCAGTAATGTAGATTTTCTTTCCTTCAGGAACAGGACTTTTTTTCTAGATAAAAGGTATAGTATGCAAAGATTCATGATGATTGGTCGAGTAGTTAAGACGTGAGAGCATAACAAACAAACAAACTGTGAGTTTGTTTATTTTGCTCTCACGCCTTAACTTCACATTTATAATAATAAATAAGGATTTTGATTGTAGGAATGAGGCAGTATTTGATGTATGTACAATACATATTGTGATAATTGAAATACTTTATTATCACTATATCTACTTTAAGTACTGCCTCATTCCTACAGTCAAATTCCTTTAGCGTTGACTCTGAAAACTATTAGAAAAAGGAAATCGCACAGTTGTAATAATGCCTGTGTTTGGTACTAAACAAAGATTCAAATAATCCATTTATTCAGTCCAACTCCATGAAAGTACAACAAATGGTCGTGTCACGAACGAGGGTTTTTATTATGAAGTTGTTTACTGGGCATAGTGCCAGACACCCTACTGCTGTTAAGAATATTTATGTCACAAACAAGAAGAAGACCTGCCTGTTGGTATGCGAGCTACCACTTGCATATATTGGTATAGCTACTACTAAACACTTGCAATATAAAGGCTTGCACATTACCAATGCAAGTGAAATGGTACATATAGGATGGGATAAAAGAATAAGGGCAAATAGATAGGGAGAAGCAAGAATTATTACTAATCTGTCGAAACGCAATAACAGGTTTACTGCTCTAACACCGATTTCCTGTAAAATGTACTCTTTTGATAGACAATTTAGTAATACATATATATAAAACTAGATGTGCCCGCGGTTTCTCTCGCGTTTATGGTTACTGCTCGGCTCCCGTGGGTCGTAGCGTGATATTATATAGCCTTCCGCGATAAATAAGCTCCCCAACATTAAAAGAATTTTTCAATTCGAACCAGTAGTTCTTGAGATTAGCGCGTTCAAACAAACAAACAAACTCTTCAGCTTTATAATATTAGTATAGATATAATAATATCAGCTCTGTATTAAACTGTCCCACTGCTGGGCACGGGCTTCTTCTCAGTGTGAAAATTGTTAGACCATAGTCCATTTCGCGAGTTGGCTGACTTCAAATATCTTCGAGAACTTTATGGAGAACTCTCA
This sequence comes from Catocala sponsa, assembly GCA_963564715.1. NCBI lineage: Eukaryota > Metazoa > Arthropoda > Insecta > Lepidoptera > Erebidae > Catocala > Catocala sponsa. Next base: position 14,004,149 of record OY751352.1, read on the forward strand.
GACATGCAGATTTCCTCACGACTTTTCGATTTACCGTGAAAGCGGGCGATAATTTAATATTTTATGCGCACATTACTTCGAAAAGTAAGAGATGCAATAGGATATTAACCTCCAGACCTCTGAGTGGCAGTCGCGGTCCAACGGTCTCTCACTAGGTTATCGCTTCCATCTATGGTTGGAAAAAAGCCACGCCTTTTTAGCCGTTTTGGATTAAGTATTCAGTAATACTTTATGCGATTCGGTTATTGAACCAGATACAGTAATAACTGAAAATCACTTATGTATTCAAAAATAGGCACATGGCCAACAGCTATAAAAAGAAATTCAATAAATCAGTTTATAATTTGCCTTCGCGTCGTCCGAATGTCCCCTAACCGTCGCATACGTGATCAAAACGCATTTCAAACCGTTCTATATTTGAAATAACAATGTTTTAGTTTTCACACGGCTAGGTTAATAGTTCGAAACGTTTAGCGACGTAAATATATTGTCGCGACACGGCACCGAACCCGTGCCAATGTTTACAAGTTTTTTCATACGTACTGTCTGTGATTCAGCTATTGTTTACTCTTGACACAGTGACCATGGTTCTGTGTTTATCTTGCCAAATGTTATCTGTTTTTATTTTTCTTTATGTTATAATGTATTTAATACAGCATGAATGGGCCGGCTCGACCGGGGAAGGACTACCCTCTCACAGAATATCGACGTGAAATAGCAGTATTCCTACTGTTGTTTCATTCGGTGAGTGAGAGTGCTGTAGCTCCAATCACCACCTTTCCCCCATCCCGCTCCTTCTCCTTCCCACTTCCTTTCCTAAAGGGTCGGCAACGTGCAATTGATGCCTCTGGTATTGTAGGCGTCCATAGGCTACGGTGACACACTTGCCACCTTATACAGGGAGTCCGGTTATTAATAGATAACCTTGAAATGTCTTATAGTAGAACTGAAGGTCGTTCAGAAAAATATAAACATTGTATTATGTATATGGCTGCTGAAAATCAAATGACACGTCGGAGAAAGTGTTAAGTTTACACTTTCTCCGACGTGTCTAAATGATTTTAATGATTTAAATAGCTTAAATAGTAGCAATGTGTAACAGTAGTAGTTTAATATTTTAAAACTATTTAATATAAGTGTTTTCAAATAAACAACACGATTTCATCCGTATAAAATATTTAATTTAAATTATATTATGTTATTTTTATTAACATATTTCTAGCTTTTATCCGCGATTCCACTGTTGTGGCTCTACATCATGCTATACGTATGTATCCGACAGGGTGACAGGGTATGTAGACGTATATTTTGCCAATTGTTTTAGGATCCTCGTAATAGGCCACTATGTGCTATATTGCCGTTTTCCGGGTCATAACGTGCCATTTTGCCATTTCCCGGATCGGAAAAGTGTTTCTGGGTATTACTGTCACGAAAATCTCAGTAGTAGCAAGGAGATTGTATATTGTGTTCATAAAATAGCCTTTATAAGCGCTGCGTAAACGACAGACGCGAGCCACGCATTTTACACATATGATTTAGCTTGCATATTAGCTTAGGAATGTGATGAAAGTGAATGAAGCCAGAGAAGTGTGTCAGGATCGTAGCAAATGGAAATCCGTAGTCTCTGCCTACCCCTCTGGGAAACAGGCGTGAATCTATGTATGTATGTATGATTAGCTTGCACATGTAGTCCACGTGAACACCTTGCGCATGTTAACCGCGCTCGCTACTTGCGTCATGTACAAATACCTTTAATATTTATGACATTATTATTTTGCTTAATTTCTTCTCTAAATATGTAATTTAATAATTTAATGTATTTATAATTTTTACACGGCAGATTTTGGTGGTACTAATTTAACCTTTTGTAATAATGTAATAGCTAAAATGGATTTAATGAATAAATGAACAAATTATTTATGACTTCCCATCAAGTGGAATAAAATCATTTACATAGTCAATTATAAAAAGAAACACTAGTCGGAAATATTCCCAACTGCCATCATGACCTAAGCATATCAACAAACACGTACAGCGTCACACATATGCCTACCCACGAAGCTGAACGCGTTATATTCAAAAATACGTTAGTAAACCGTTTGAACTTAGAACAAAAGGTTAGGATAAAAAATTGTTATTCTTGTTATGAGTAAACATACTTCATGGTCACTATACAGAGGTGTAATGTTGGCATGTGTCCAAACTACTCAATGGTTACGACTATCAGAATTTCTTTACCCATATAATGGTTAAATTTGATAATGGAAGGATGGGTCTATGCCATGTGGTGTATAGAATGGTCACCAAATAATGAAAAATGTCAACAGTTTAGTGACTTTGTTGAAGTGCCGACCGAGTATGTCGATTAATCTGCAAGATGAAACAAAGCGGCCAGTGTCGCGCTTCTAGATGGGTGGCCATTTACAAAAAGTCACACTTATTGTTACTTCAGAGAGCATGCAAAGTAACGAAGTGGGATTATTGATTCAAAATTTCGAATTTTCTAATGCTGTGTATGTTACAAAATAATTGGTAATTACTCGAATGAATTAAGGATAAAGTCATATTGTATAATAGATTATTTTAGACCATTATTTACTTAAATAATCAACTCAAATACAATATTGCAGCAATAGATAATTAATACACAAGAATCACAATGAAGAAACTAAAAAGTAAATTCGAAACGATCAACCGCCGAAAAGTCGAAACCACAGCCGTTGAAATCAACGTGTTTTCAAACCGTGTTTCAGAAATAAACCAAATCTATTTTGGTTTAGATTCGGATATAATCGAATAACACATTTTTCGACTTGAGATCCAAACCTCAGGATAGGCGAAAACAAGCGCAATATCTCAGGACCAATAAGGTAGTCTTTATTAATAACATGCCATTCAAACTTTGATGACAACTCCTTTCCGCTAATGAACAGTTTTTGATGCAGTTCTCATAATTTCGTTCACGTGATGAAGCCACCTATAGGTTATACAAATTACGATCTCATGCGGTACTTAAACCTTTAACACTATGACTGTGCAAAAAAGTAGAACTAATTATACAACGTGTGTAAGTGGTGCATTCTTGCCAAGTTTTAAGAATATGTAGTTCAATTATTCAAAATAATTTTACCGATTTACATTGAAACCTCGTGGGAAACTGTTGGACTGCAGCGCAGAGGTCTCGGGTTCGATCCAAAGGCCTCTGATTTTTCGAAGTTAAGTGCGTATTATTAATTAATTATCCCTCCCTATAACGCTGAAGGAAAACATCGTGAGGTAACCTGCATGTCTAAGAGTTCTCCATAATGTTCTCGATGACATGTGAAGTCTGCCAACCTTGTACTGCACTGCCTGCACTGGGCCAGCGTAGTGGACTGTGGCCTAGCCCTTCTCACACTGAGAAGAGGCCCGTGCCCAGCAGTGGGACAGTTTAATACAGGGCTGATATTATTATTACATTTATTTTATACTAGCTTTTGCGCGCGGCTCCGCCCGCGTGGTACCTATATCAATAAACAGTAGCCTATGTCCTTCCCCAGGTTTTAAACTATATCTGTACCAAATTTTATCTAAATCGGTTTAGTAGTTTAGCCGTGGAAAGGTAACCCTTTTCACGGCTAAACCACTTAACCGATTTAGATGAAATTGTTGTCTGTCTGTCTGTTAAGACAGACAGACAGATAGACAGACAGAGTTACTTTCGAATTTATAATATTAGTAAGGATATATATTTTCATTAGTATTTTAAGATATTGAACAAGAATATCGCTTCGCTTAAGCATTACGATGCATTCTATGCTTGCTATTGTAAGCTCGGCGACGCTTGTCAGCGTGCGTCAAAGAATCTTTGCATACAAGTTTATTATATTATGTTTAAGAGGATACACTGAAAGAATGCACTAACTTTCATCGAATAGTATTTAGGACTATGAGAAGACCAATTAGTCTAGAATTTTGATATAGGTAAATTGATGTCTTTAACTAGAATTTCCTAGCTCAAAAACACGATATTGTGATTTTGGCTCGATCACAATTATTTTCGAAAACATCTCTGAAAAATTACTATTTGTGAAATTACAAGGAAGTAACACTATCTATCATTATGCTTAGGAATTACTCAAATATATTCGTAACATCAATATTAGTAGGTAATTTGCTAGCTAATTATTTCCATAACTAAAACCAATCATTTTTAAATAATATTTTAAGGTTTTAACAAACTATTTCTAAGCACTCTCGATCACTGCGGGCGCATCGCAATTTTAGACCTTATGACCGTTCTTTGACGATTGATACACAATGAGTGTCAATGAGTACGGGCGTCGCGTTTCGCACATAAAATCAACTTGTAAGCAATGACACACGGAGTAATATTTTATTGATAAAATATATAATAGCCAGTCTCCGTTAAGACCGGCCGCCGTGACCAAAATTCGGTGTGGAGGACATTATTATTTTACTATAACCGTTACACCAGTTTAGATATAGTTTCATCTATATAAAGTAGTTAATACTATTGAGAACATACATCAATGGGGATTAAACCCACTACACCTGGCACTGTGACAGCGGCGAGGCGACCTTAAAACCACTACGCCATATATACGTCAAGTTTTCGTTGATTCATGTTTACAAAAATCACCTCTAAAATATAGCGGGTATCAAGATCAGCATATTGTATATAAATATAACATATTTCATTCAACCTTTACTCAATCATATACTTAGTATATAGCTATTCTATATAACAAAAACACTCTAGAATCACATTACCCTTGCTTTGACTTACACGGCTTCGAACCCGTGACCTCGAACTGACCATTTCCGGTCATTTCAAACATCAAAGCGAGCAATATATTTAAAAGTATGTCTGCGGTTCGATGCCCGAATTGTTTGTTATTTTAAAAACAGATGGGCGCCATCACAACTGTATTAATTAATTCGAGGTCGATATTGATAGTAGTATATAGTTATTTTTATCCAACTTGCGCCTCGTTGGCACAGCGATAGTGACTGCTGTGCATGAGATGGGTTTGATTCCTTAATAAGTATAATTATTTTTTGAGTAGTAGAGCCTCGCTGATTTCAGCATGAAAGCAGCTCGACCGGGGAAGGACTACCCTCTCACAGAATAACGACGTGAAATAGCAGTATTGCTACTGTTGTGTTTCGTTCAGTGAGTGAGAGTGCCGGAGACCCAATCACCCTCTTTCCCCCTTCCTGATCCTTCACCTTCCCCCTTCCTTTCCTAAAGGGTCGGTAACGCGCAAGTGATGCCTCTGGTGTTGCAGGCGTCCATAGGCTACGGTAACCACTTACCATCAGGTGGGCCGTATGCTTGTTTGCCACCGTAGTAGTATAAAAAAAATTAAAATGAAATTAATACATGATATATTTTTTTAGATTAGCATGAGCCTCATGTCTACTAAAGACCTCAGAATACTCTTCCGTCACGGTCCTCCTAATATTTTAAACTATTAACGAGACGTGCGTAACCCCTAAACGGGCGGCCAGAAATATTCTGACTTTTACAAAGTCCATGGGATGTATTAAAAGTTGCCCAACGTTTTACCACAAGTGGAGTTAAGGGACCGTACCCAGGTTAATATTTAAACAGACGCCGCGAAATATATTTCTTCATACAGGTAATTTTATTAGGGATCTGTTTTTGTAAATATCTTTATAGAAAATTCCTCTAGGGCTTCGATTTGTCAGTTTTATTAGATTACCAGCCTACCTAGGTACCTAAATGTAGAATATCTATACAAATAAATAAAATTGAAGTGTCTGTTTGTAATGTCAAAATAACAGCTTTTTACCTAATGCATATAATATATAATAATAATAATATTCTACCACATACACACAACACCATCTAGCCCAAACTAAGCAGAGCTTGTACTATGGGTACTAGACAATGGATAAACATACATATATACTATTTTTTTTTTGTAAATGCATACATATTATACATAGAAACACCCAGACCAAGACAAACATTCATGTTCATGCACACAAATGTTTGACTTGTGCGGGAATCGAACCCGCGACCTCAGGCGTGGCAATCGGTTACACTAACCACTACGCCATCGAGGCGTATATATGAAATGAAAGTATATAATGCGAAAAAATCAATTTTTAAAATTTTTGTCATCTGGCAGATAGCTGATGTTATAAGGAGTAGCTTAGGCTACTTTGATTTTAGAAAAATAGGGTTCCGCGGAGACAAACACTTTTTAGTTAAAATCTACGCGGACGAAGTCGCAGGTAACAGCTAGTTGTAACATGAAGTAAAATAACCTAATATGATAGTTATCTATACTAATATTATAAAGCTGAAGAGTTTGTTTGTTTGGTTCAATACGCTAATCTCAAAAACTACTAGTTCGAATTGGAAAATATTTTTGTGTTAGATAGCCCATTTATCGAGGAAGGCTATAAGCTATATAACATTGCCCTACGACCTGTAATGACAAATGTTGCATATACGGGAGCAAATTCTCTTATGTGACGCAGACGTAGTTGCGCGGGAGCTATTATAATATATTTTACGTGAACTGCTACGCAGAAATCTCAAGTCGATCCCAAATCTATCACTAGATTACACACAAACAGAAAATATTTTACTTTAAATTATTGTTAACAGCCATTTACTCATCATTTAAGATTGGCAGGGCACACATGTTACTTAAACCACATACACACTTAGATGCTTATACGTTAACATACACATGCACACACCACACATACATACATACATACACACTTAGATGCTTATACGTTAACATACACATGCACACACCACACATACATACATACATACACACTTAGATGCTTATACGTTAACATACACATGCACACACCACACATACATACATACATACACACTTAGATGCTTATACGTTAACATACACATGCACACACCACACATACATACATACATACACACTTAGATGCTTATACGTTAACATACACATGCACACACCACACATACATACATACATACACACTTAGATGCTTATACGTTAACATACACATGCACACACCACACATACATGCATACAACACATACCATACATACACATACATATACACATACACTTACACAGCATGCACTAACATATTATTTTATTTTATTGATAGTTACGTAATTATGATTTTCCTGGGGAAGACACTGTCTCCTGTAACACAGGCCTCGGCCTAGCTCAGGAGTCAGGGCTCCAATTTTTTTTTGTACTGTACTTTTATTATCAATAAAAATTTATTATTATTATTATTAAATCTCTTTTCGAAATTATAGTCGCATTAATGGCGAAGGAAAACATCGTGAGGAAACCTGAATATCTGAGAGTTCTCCATAATGTTTTCGAAGATATGTGACGGCTGCCAACCCGCACTAGGCTAGCGTGATAAACTAAGGCCTAATCCTTCTCAGACTAAGAAGAGGCTCGTGTTCAGCAGTGGTACAGCTTATATAAAATCCAACAAGCATACTTTCTCATTTATAATATGAATAGAGAATAGTATACATACCTATATACAATGTGTTTGGTGAGTGGTGTCGGAGATTTTAATGGCATAATATATGGTCATTTATATCTACAATCCATGCTTCAGTATTATTTTTTATGTTACTTGGGCGAAATGGCGGCCATTTTGTTTATTTTGTTATCTAATCACGGACACACGTGGTAATTTAGCGATATAGTCGCTTGTGATAGTCCAAAAAAAAACAAAAAAGGTCTTGTTTTACAGCTTGTTGTATAGCTAACATGTTTATGATAAAACATTTTTAGAATCTATCTCAGTTCAATTTTAAAAAAAATATGATAACAAAAAATTACGAAATTTTTTGCTGTTATTTTTTTGTTATTTCACTTTTTCACAAAAATAATACTGAAGCATGGATTGTAGATATAAATGACCATATATTATGCCATTTAAATCTCCGACACCACTCACCAAACACATTGTATATATACGTAGTAAACTCGAAATTTTAAACAAAGAACAAAGCTATTTTTATGCCAGACATTGTTTACCTAATCGAAGGTTCAAATAAAATCTGTCAACCTTCACAATTTCGAAATGCACCCATCAAATAGGTCAATGTCTTGCCGCGCGTCATAAAGACCAAGGTACGATACCTGGATGATGTATTTATAGCACATAGTAAATACATAGTCATCGATACTAAATCTTACTTATTGAATACAACGTGAGTTAAATTTTGTGTTTATGTTTATGTGAATGGAGTTGTTGTATGTTGTATGTTGATTTTGGTTTTGTTTTTGTTTTTGTTCTTGGTGGTAGACGATCTAGCGATCTAAGGGCCACAGCAGACATGCTACTTTTAGCTTCGGCAATCGGCGAATTTGCGACTGTTATTGACTGTCGACTGTTGATTTTGTGAAGTTGTCTTTTTGAAAAATAAAACATATATTTAAATTAAAGTGTTCAGATTTAAATTTACACTTTCCCCGACGCCTCGGTTGCTTTTCAGCAGCCATGCTCACAAGGGTCTCCCTGGGAACATGGCTGCTATATCAAGTAGTTACATTTCTATGTATAACATTTGCGTAAATTTAAGACAATATTACAAAAAGTACCTAATGATTTAAATTTGCTACGATTCTTTATATCTCTTGTATCTTTCACTCTTGTTGCATTTATTATTCACGCTCGCCGTTTTAATAGTACTCTTGACCTAAACTTTCTCAAGGATGTCTCCGGACATTTTTTTTAATACCGGCCTTTTGTTTTTCTTTTTCTATCACATACACACAACACTTTCTACCCAAACTAAGCAGAGCTTGTACTACGGGTACTAGACAATGGATAAACATACATACATAGTTTTTATTGTAAATACATACATATTATACATAGAAACACCCAGACCAAGGCAAACATCCATGTTCATGCACACAAATGTTTGACTTGTGCGGGAAACGAACCCGCGACCTCAGGCGTGGCAGTCAGTTACACTAACCACTACGCCATCGAGGTCAATTCTTTACTAAGAATAATTCTGTGTTGCGGGGGTCTTTAAAACATTGCAGCAATGGATATAATGGACGCCATAGGTTTTACGTTTAGAAAAGTAATCCTAATCCTAACTAAAATTATAAATGCGAATGTGAGTTTGTTTGTGTGTTACGCTTTGACGCTTTAACTACTCGATCAATCATCATGCAATTTCTCATATACGTTGTCAGGGGAATAGAAAAGGACATAGGGTACATTTCATCCAGAAAAAATTACTGTCACTAACCTAACCATATACGCAAGCGACGCCGAGGCGAAAATCGAGTACTGAAATAAAACCATTTACATATAACTACATAATGTATTAACACGAGATTTCGTCAAGGGTCACCTTGTGAGGTAAATAATAAATGTGGGCCAGTATAATGAGTTCATTAGTCGTTTTGTATGAGACGATTTTTATCAGTTACTGTTGGAATGGTCTTGTTAAATAAACTATACTGTTTTGTGCTAGGATTGCGTGTGCTGAACGTAGTTTTGTGGAAACAAATCTGTATTTAAAGGTTATATTTTATAAGAAATGTGTAAAAGGTTAAATGCGTAATGTGGTAATTGAAAAAGAAATTTTGTGTAATAGTAGCTTTAGTCCGTGACTTTGTACGTCTACAATTTGAAAGTAGGTAACTATATTTTTCTATGTAAGAAGAGGCTAATACGTACGTGCAAGCTCTGGAATGAACTGCCTGCTTCGGTGTTTCCCGAGCGCTATGATATGTCCTTCTTCAAACGAGGTTTGAAGAGAGTTCTTCTTTCACGGTAGGCAGCGGCTTTGCTGAGTCCTGACATTGCTGAAGTCCATGAGCAGCGGTTACCACTTTCCATCAGGTGGCCACATGCTCGTCTGCCATCAAAGGCAATAAAAAAGAAGTATAATTAACTGGTAATACCAGATTTTGCCAGCGACGCGTGGAATTTGGAAATATGTTTAGTTTGCATGACAGTTTGTGTAACAGTTTCTAAATTTTGTAATAAAGTGTCAAATAAACAACGCGATAAAATCTGTTTAAAGTAGTTTAATTAATTTCAATGAATAACATTCGCGTAAACAGAAGACAATATTAAGGTTGTCCCAAGTCTGAATGTTCATTGTGTCTGTTATTTGAATGTTTATAAATTCTCCCGCGATACAGCAATTATTCCTAGTGCCGGAGTTATCTTTTATTAAAGGAAAGGAAAGAAAACAATATGCGTACTACATACTAAAACATGTTAGTTTTATAATGACCATAGTTTACTGCCAGTGAACGTAGATATTATGCATTTTGATACAATTTTAACATTCTTAAGATAAGTTTGTGTTAAATCTTAAACCTTGTTCTTACTTATGGCACTGCAGTGCTTATAACTAAGCGGTTTTGTTTAAAGTTCTAGCATTTGGATTACGCAGTACAATTTCCAACATAGAGCAACAGAATAAAGTTTCAAAGTTTGAGTAATGCGGTAGCGGTTTTACGCCCGAAGTATCGATGTGCAGAATTTAATCCGAATAATATATTTAATTCGAAGTCTCGGTGGTGTACCTGTAGTTAATCTCATTGCTGTTCTGAGGTCTCGAGTTCAATTCGGACAAAGTGTTATTGAAGTGAAGTAAAGTAAGTATTTATTTTCCAAAATATAGGTACACGTTCTTATACAGATATTATAACACAGAATACAAAAAAAAAGTACATATATAATGAAAAACAAGGTTACCACTCAGGTTTGTTGTTGGTTTGCGGTTTATACCTCAAACCAACCCTGATGTTATGTGGTAACCCCAAGTGACACCCGGACGTACATCAGCTACTCTTTAATATTTAACAAACACAAAAGATAAAAAAGAATACATACGTAAAATATATATAAATTATAATTGATGAGCATATTATTATATAATTAATATTATGCTCATCAATTATATGAGATCTTCCTTTAAGAAATTCTTAGTAATAGCGTGGAGGCTAGAACTGCCCAGTAGATCATAGCTAGTAGATAGCCTAAAATCATAGCCAGAGTATTAGCGATATACAGATTGTCTCTAGATTTTAGGTATTTTTTGTGTACAAAAAAAAGTATATACATATATGTTTATCCATTGTCTAGTACCCATAGTACAAGCTCTGTTTAGTTTGGGCTAGATGGTGTTGTGTGTATGATACAATATTATTATTGTTTAAAGTTGTTTATAGTTGCCGTATTTCGGGTGTTGTATAACAATACTAGCTTTTGCCGGCGGCTCCGCTCGCGTTAATTTAGAATTTGACAATCAATTCGGGTTGTACTCTGCTTGTAATAATATAATTCAATCATGATTCGAAAGAAACGTGGCGCCATCTATTATCAGAAGAAGGTTTTTGTTGTTTTCCTCGGGAATAGTAATTTTTTTCGGAATGGAAGGTCCCTATGTCCGTTTCTGTACACCTGACAACGTATATGCATAATTTCAGGATGATCGGTTCAGTGGTTTAGGCGTGAAAAGGTAACAAACAAACTCATTTTCGCTTTTATAATATTAGTTAGGAGTTAGGATTAGGATTTAAAAGAGATTCATGCATTATTATCCTCCGCGATTACACCCAATTTTATGGTTACTCTCTCGTTCTCGTGATTTGTAGTGTGATGTTATAGCCTATAAGCTTCTAACTGTCCCCAATAAGTGGGATATGAAATGCAAAATAATATACTTTTCCATCCCAAAAGGTCTACGTAGTATAAGATCGTTTTCGCTTTTAATGATGTGTGTAGACCACACACATCATCTGAGACTCACGCTTCTAAATCTTTTAAGGGGTGTACGGAGATGTATTAAACCCACATTTAATCAGCTATTAATTTTATAATAATTAAAAGCTGTAAAACGATAATTTCGGCATTTAAATAACTTTAAAATTAATTGATTATGTAATAATATAATATTCTACCACATACACACAACACCATCTAGCCCAAACTAAGCAGAGCTTGTACTATGGGTACTAGACAATGGATAAACATACATACATAATTATTTTTTTGTAAATACATACATATTATACATAGAAACACCCAGACCAAAACAAACATCCATGTTCATGCACACAAATCTATGACTTGTGCGGGAATCGAACCCGCGACCTCAGGCGTGGCAGTCGGTTCTACTAACCACTACGCCATAATACAAAAAAATGGCCTGGACATAGTTCATGTGTGTCAAATTTTATCCAAATCCGTAAACAATTCACGCGTAATTCAGTAGACAAACATCCAAAAACCTTCGCAATCTCTTTTACTAGGAAAGCATAGACTATAACAGCACTATAACATCTAACCTTTCATCAACGCCACACAATTTAATCCGATTCTCCCACCTTTAAGATCGGCCTCCATTTTTCTCACCCTGCCACGTCTCCTCCCCACCTCATAATTGACTGCAAGCCCTCGGGCCACCAGTTACCCGAGCACAAACTTAGTTTATGTGTTCATAACGCGTGTACCAACCCTAGCTAAATAGCCCCCGGGGAGAGTCCACTTACTACCTCTCTGATGTATATTTGTGTGAAGCAAGGTATTTTTGTTTAATTTCAGTTGATGAAATGTTAACACTGATTTCGTGTGCTCCGGTGTTAGTTTTGCGAGATGTTGAAGTCCGGCATATAATTGATGAATTTATCTAATACTAGCGGTCGCCTAGTGCTCGAAATTCGACCAAAGTTTGCCTGTAAGATATTGCTGACATATTATGTCATTATATATTGATATAATATGTAACCATAGTTACGCGCTTCGACTGCATGTGTCAAATGCATGGTTGTGTGCGTGTAGTGCTTTTTCATTAATTTAATGTATTTCTAACGCATATTTAAAAAAAATATTAGCATTCATCACTTCTTCTCTGTATAAACTATAAGTGTGCGAAATTTCATACTCCTCCGTCCGCCCAATTTTCGTAAAAAGGGATCCAAAGTTTTCGCTTCACGTATTAATATATAGATGTAAAGTTATAGCGGTTGAAATTAAACTACTTTATACGGATTTTGTCGCGGTATTTATTTTAAAACACTGGACCAGTGTGGTTTTGACACAGACATGAGGCCCATGCAGCAGTAGGACAGTTTAATACAGGGCTGATGTTGTATATGGCTTTTGCCACCTTTGTTGTCTAAAAAAATAAACATTGAAAAACATGTATATTTTCCTAATGCACAGCAAACTCGTCCCCTATTACGTAGGCACTAAACATAGCGCATATCGTGGGTGTAAGTAAACAATAAACTGTTTTGATTTGCTTTCTAAAATCTTTCAAGGAAAATGTTTTGTAAATGATTTCATTGCTGACTAAATGTGATAGGCATGAGATACGTGTATTTTAAGTTCGGTATGAGTAACGGTTTTAATTGGTTCTTGTAGATCAGATGCTGTTTTTATTGCTTCGTGGCAGACGAGCCAATGACCACCTGGTGGTAAGTAGTAACTGCCGTCCATGGACTTTAGCAATGTTAAGACAGCACAGCTGAGCCGCATAACTGTCAAATGAGAAAACTATCAGCTGCCTGCCATAGTAAACAGTTACCTGTAGTAGTATGTCTATTTTATTTCAATTCTACATTTTTATTTCCATTTTTTATGTTATAAAAATATATAATAGTATACTTAATTAAGTTCATTGACGTGTTTAAGAAATTATTACACGTTCTCATGGAAATAATTATTTTGAGTTTGTTTGTTAGAGTTTCACCGCTGTTGAGTTAAAATTGAGTGTTAAAAACTGATTGACCATCAATTATGTTTTGGCTTCTTAAAAGCTTTTAGCGGTACCCTTCATTTGAGTAACCGGTTACAAAAATAACCCATAAACTGTATAGAGCTCTTACAATTCATACTAAACCGCTTTTGTCCCGAACAATAGAAGTCAAACAGTATTGACTGATTATTGAACGTTTCTATAAAAACTACATGGTAATACTAATAATATATATTATAATGGCTGCAACCCCTTTTGATATGAGTTTTAAAATACTAAAATAATATTAAAACTTGGTTTGCCCCGCGACTTCACTAGCGTTAATCTACATTTTGTCAATAAATTGTTATCCCTTGAGAAAAGTACTTTTACTGCATGAAAGGTACTCTTTGTCCTTTTATGTAACACTGACAATTTGTTAGCGTTATTTCATAATTATTGGTATAGTAGTCAAGTCGTGAAAGCGTAATAAACAAACAAACAAAACAAACTTACATTCGAATTTATAAAATTAGTTAGGATGACGATTTGAAAGAATGCCCGTGAGTTATTTGTAGATATCTACAAAGAGGAAACACAAGAGACGTTTTTCCATAGAAACGTAATCCCCTGTTTCCTCCCTGGATAATGGCAGTAGAGCAATATTTTTTTTCCAAAAATGTATTGCCCTTTTTGGCACGTCCCTATGTTTTCTTTTTTTCTTAAATAAATTATTAAAAGAGATATGAGCCTTCAAAAACCTCAAAAATTGACCAGATTTTCGGCTGTTTTCAAACATCCAGAAAACAAATTTGACTAAATTATCTAAAAAAAGGAAAACAGGAACACGGCCAGTCCTTCTTTAATTTTTAATGGAAAAAGTAGTTATATCAGTCAAATTTTGGAGAAGGCATCAGGGGACTACGAAACGTTGATTTTGTGTACTTTTAATAGGTATTTTCGGTCCAAGCTGCAGTTGTCTCTATCGCGCTCATGATACTATACGATGGCACTGTGCGACAGCAATAGATTTTACAAATACCTATTTTTCAATTCTTTCGCCCGTAGTGTTTCCTATTAACTCTTCGCCTGTACCATGCAATTTACCTAAATGTAGCTTCATTGTCTTAGTAAAGTCATTAAACAATCGATTTTGTTAGCTAAATGATTTTAGACTTTGACGTTAAACAAACTATTAGTTATTTGCTGTTAACGAATGTGCTGCGCAGTATAATTGAAAAGCGGACATGTTTTGACTTGGAATTGGTTCTTTAAAGCCAATAAAATATGGCCGTGTCCATGAGAGACGGTGTCAAGTGGTGGATCGTTTGCTAACAGTAGTAAAATAATAATGCTTCTCATACTGTGTACCGGACTATTAAAACCTGGAATTATGTGCCAAAGCACGTATTTCCTTCTTCCTTCAATCATGGATCCTTCAAGAGTGCGTGAATAAGCAACCCCTTAAGACGTCAAAGTAGAGATTCCAGTAGCACTTGAGATATAGTGAGGAGAGAGGGGGGAGGGAGTGTGGAGGGCTACGCTCCTAGACTACGCGTTTGCTTGCCATCAGGCGGACTGAAGTCATTTTTAGTGGCTACTTGAAAGAAAAAGAGATAGACTCAGTAGCATACAAACATTCATTTTTAAAAACAGCGCGCCTGCACGTACTTATAAATTCTGTATCTCTAGGGACTTTAAAAATACTTAAGCAACGGCCACAAAGAATACTTAGACTACCGGCCTCGATGGCGTAGTGGTTGGTGTGACCGACTGCCACGCCTGAGGTCGCGGGTTCGATTCCTGCACAGGTCAAACATTTGTGTGCGGGAACATAGATGTTTGTCTTGGTACGGTGTTTTACTTACAAAAATAAAGTATGTAAGTATGTTTATCCATTGTCTAGTACCCATAGTACAAGCTCTGCTTAGTTTGGGCTAGATGGTGTTGTGTGTATGTGGTAGAATATTATACTATTACTATTTGTGGATGACACAATTATTTGTGTGATCCATGTGAGATTCGGACCCACAATACTCAGCGTAGTGACGAGGCGAGCACTTAAAGTTCTAACTTAACTTAAACTACACCATCTATGTAGCCTATATTTATTTTAATACTAGCTGACCCGCGCAACTTCGTCTATTTCGTATAACAGAATTTTCCCCGTTTTTGCAACATTTTTCGTTGCTGCTCCGCTCCTATTGGTCGTAGGGGGATGTTATATAGCCTATAGGCTATCTAACACTAAAATAATTTTTCAATTCGAACCAGTAGTTCCTAAGATTAGCGCGTTCAAACAAACAAACAAACTCTACAGCTTTATAATATTAGTATAGATTAGTTAAAAGTCGTTATCACAAACTTAAAGAATGAACAGCTTAATACAATATAACGTAGTATTCAACATTGAAGTTGAAAAGAAAATCCATACAATTTCCCCAGTGCCAGATGTACGAGACAAGCTTGCCCTTTAGGCGTAGTTACACCCTCCCACCCTCTGATGGGGGTGGGAGGGTTGGGAGGGTAAATGAATGCATCTGGGGCGCGCCGATACACACACACGCAAACACTCTCTTATTAAATGCCGGCTTAATGTACGATTTAATTAATTAAAATACTTTGCGAATAACTAATGAATAACGTTTTTTTGTATACCTACGTACATTTTCTTACGGCTATACCTATATAGCCGTGAGAAAATGTACGTAGGTATACAAAAAAACTTATAACCCATAGAAGTCTAAGAACCCGTAGACCTAGGGGTCTACGGGTTCTAAGACTTCTATGGGTAGCTAGAGTAGTATTATGCCAATATTTCCAGTTATCGTTTTGGTCTTACATAAAAGGAGAAGAACTTATTGTTGCCCACCAGAGATAAAAGTAAACTTTGTGCTGCCCCATTGGCCCTACGTGATAGTTTGCGTTTAGATTTGCGACTACTGAAATAGCGCGTTTAATTCATCGGTCGGTAGTGTTTAATTTTCTGATAGGTAATTTTCTGTTGTAGCATTCATTCGGACTTATTCTGATTATTAAGAATATAATAAACGTGTGGGTGCCTCGCTTTCTTCGAAGAAATCATAGACGACGATGTAGAGTCCTATGATAACGGGGCAACCGCTATATTATCGCTCGCTGATTTCAGCATGAATGGGCCGGCTCGACTGGGGAACGACTACCGTCTCACAAAATATCAACGTGAAATAGCAATACTACTGTTGTGTTTCGTTCGGTGAGTGAGAGTGCCGGAGGCCCAAGCACCCCTTCCCGCTCCTTCTCCTTCCCACTTCCTTTCCTAAAGGGTCGGCAACGCGCAAGTGATGCCTCTGGTGTAGCAGGCGTCCATAGGCTACATTGACCACTTACCATCAGCTTGTTTGCCACCTTAGAAGTAAAAAAAAACTTACAATATTTATTTAATTTCTATATACTGCATGTATTAAGTTACGATGGAATTGGCATATACACTCATGTATAAAAATTCCTTAAATAAATTGAAAAAAGAAAAAAAGCTCTCTGCCTACCCCTTTATGCATATAGAGGCGCCATATATAGAATACCTTTAAGAAGTAAACATCAGATTCTTATCGTATACAATAAGTCAGGTATTGCCTCTGGTGCTGGCACAAGGCCAACAGTTCCATATCAAAGGTCATCTGGTAATTGTACCTAACCTGGCTTCGAAGTTGACCCCAACATTCGCCCGATATCTTTATTTATATGTTGATTCGTTCCTTGCTATTGGCATTTGAGTTCGCATGAATATGATTACAACTGTCATAATAATATGCATACATAGCCTTACGCTTATATCCTTAAATTTTTTTGCAGAGGTACATATATTTCCTTAGTAAATTACAGCCAAGTATGGCCAGCTATCTTTTGCCCGCGGCTTCGCTCGCGTTAATTTAGAATTTGACAATCAATTCGGGTTATACTCTGCTTGTAATAATATAATTCAACTAGATTCGAAAGACACGTGGCGCCATCTATTATCATAAGAACGTTATTATTGTTTTCCTCGGGAACAGTATTTTTTTCGGGATTAAAGGTAGCCTATATCCGTTTCTGTACACCTGTCAACGTATATGCAAAATTTCAGGTTGATCGATTCAGTGGTTTAGGCGTGAAAAGGGAACAAACAAACAAACTCATTTTCGCTCTTATAATATTAGTTAGGATTAGGATAGGATTAGGATAACGTAGCTTCAGTAACTTAGTAAACTCACTAATCAATAAATTTTGACATTCAAGTATTACTTTGTGACCTAAATGCATAAATTATTTTTGACTTGACTTAAAGGTTTCGAATACTTTAACATACAGGGGTGGGGGGGGGGAGTGGGTGGTAATAGATAATATACAAACTCACTTGCGCATTTATGATAATAGTTAGGATTGCCTTTTGTCGCTTAATATAATATAATATTCTATCACATACACACAACACCATCTAGCCCAAACAGCAGAGCTTTTACTATGGGTACTAGGCATTGGATAAACATACATATTATTATATACGTCTTTTTGTAAATACATACCTACATATTATACATGGAAACACCCAGACCAAGACAAACATCCATGTTTATGCACACAAATATTTGAATTGTGCGGGAATCGAACCCGCGACCTCAAGTGTGGCAGTCGGTTACACTAACCACTACGCCATTGAGGCCGACAATACTGACAATATCTTGACAAACACCCAATAATACTTTGTGTAATCGGAGAATCGAACCCTAAAAAGAAACATACGCATAAATTAAAACCATCAGCATAACAAAGCTAGCATATACACAACAATACACGAATATTCAAAAGCACATCTATACAAATAAATAATATTGAAGTGTCTGTTTGTAATGTCAAAATAACAGCTTTTTACCTAATGCATATGAAAGTATTTAAAGTACCTATACCAAACCATCTATTTTTTAAATTTTTGTCTGTCTGTCTGTTTATTCCGGCTAATCTCCGAAACGGCTGAACCGACTTTGACGGGACTTTTACTGGCAGATAGCTCATTTTCTAAGAAGTAACTGAGGCTACTTTTATTTTTGAAAAAGTAAGGAATCTGCGGAGAAAGATCAAAGCCTATGAAAAATCAAAAAGAGGGAAATGTATATTAAATAATAATATGTAATTTTAATATATGTATATACATCCAATATAAAAAAAATCGAGAAAACGTAAAAGAATTACATTAGTTTCAGACAGAAATATTGAGTATTCGTAAACTTTGCGAACTGAACAAACACTTTTTAGTTAAAATCTACGCGGACGAAGTCGCGGGTAACAGCTAGTGTTTTCCTAAAACTATAACAAACCAAAGTTTTCGAAACAATACCGATTTGTATAAGGCTTCTATACAAGCACAAAAGCCTTCTCAAAGTCGTATCGAACAATATAATGTGGCACATTGTCCAAAACGTGAGATTTAAACATACAATTAAAACACATTGTCAACACTAATATTAATGAAGAGATTTTGCCCGCGGTTTCGCTTGCGTTAATTAAGATACTGTCAATAAGTTGTTTTCCGTTGGAAATAGTACTTATTTCTGAATAAAGGTACCCTATGTCCTTGTATATAGCCTTACTTACTTATCGTGTCGATGGCAACACATTTTATATAATTTTCGACCAGTTTTCGGGAGCCTTGATAACCTGTATGCGATTATGATGATTTTTTTTTATACAACTAACGTGGCAAAGAAGCATACGGCCCACCTGATGGTAAGTGGTCACCGTAGCCTATGGACGCCTGCGACACCAGAGACATCACTAGCGCGTTGCCGACCCTTTAGGAAAGGAACTGGGAAGGAGAAGGACCGGGATGAGGAAAAGGGGTGATTGGGCCTCCGGTACTATATATTGGTCAAGTCGTTAAGGCTTAAAGGTGTAACTATCAAACCAACTCACATGCGCATTTATAATATGACTAGATTTTGCCCGCGGGTTCACTCGTGTAAATGTAGTTTAGGTTAGGTTAGTAACAGTTCTCTTTTCTGGATAAAGGTATCCTATATCCTTTTTTGTACCCCTGATAAGGTGTATGCGAAATTTTATTATGATCGGTCGAGTAGTTAAAGCGTGAAAGAGTAACAAACAAATAAACAAACTCACATTTGCATTTATAATATTAGTTAGGATTAGCGTAACGATCAATGTTTACTATATTGTCTTAGAATATCAGACATAATTAAAAATCTATTTCGTCTAGCCACCGGTGTGCTGCTGCAACTCAATAGCTTAAAGGGAAAATAACTTTACCAAAGAAATAGAACATTTTTCGGGCGAAAAGCTGATGGCCTGTTGTTAAAGTCATGATGCGGCTTTTTAGTTTATTAGATTATGAGTAGTAGAGTCTCGCTGATTTCAGCATGAATGGCCGGCCGACCGTGGAAGGACACAGAATATCGACGTGAAATAGCAGCATTCCTACTGTTGCATTTAGCCGTCTATATATTTCTACGTCTGCTGCTATTAAAAATTACTTCACAGAATATATACCACATTAAATTGCCACATTAGCGAAACCCAAACAAAACTAAAGCAACCGAATTACCTGCCTCCATTTTAATCTGAACTATAATTTAGTCTATATGTCTTGATGTCAGCGCTAATACAAATGGCATACATATTTTACAAATCAGTTTATGTTCTACATATTTTTGTACTATATTTTGCCCGCGGCTTCGCTCGCGTAAATGTAGGTTAGGTTACGTTAGTAAGAGTTCCCGCCCGTCAGCCATTAAGTCAGAGCGACGCCCTCTGTCGTGCCAGGGCGTCGCCCAGGAGTCGTCGCCCGCAGACCTTTCTTGTCTGCATTGCTGGGTGGGTTGCTGATATAGTTTCAGTTCCAGCGACCCACCCACCATACACAGCAGGGAGTTGGCATACCGTGGTGGTTTTAGTCGGTAGGCCCGAATTTTCGGGAGAGCTCAACATAACCCTCTCGTTTCCCCCTGTGGCGAATGGATATGCATCGGAAGCGTTTATAAAGAAAAAAAAAGTTTAGTAACTGTACTTTTTTCTAAATGAAAGGTACTCTATGTCCGATTCTGTACCTCTGATAACGTTTATGCTAAATTTCAAGATAATCGGTCGAGTAGTTAAGGCGTAAAAGCGTAACAAACAAATAAACAAACTCACTTTCACATTTATAATATTAGTGAGGATTAAAATATCTCAAATTTTACTTTTTTATAAATGCTCTCGTAGTTTTATAACGGAACTGACGGAATGATATATCTTTTCGTTTAAATCGAAGTTAAAATATTAATAGTTGGAAAAGAAAATGAAAGCATTGGTTTACATTTGAATAAATGAAATCATTTTGTTTGTTTTGCTTGTAGTTCATTGATTTATATGTTTCTAAATATTTTGGAGTAGAATGGAAGTAAATTAACATGTTTTTGCTGCTTTGCGGGAAAAAATGCGTTTGGTGTTTTACGATAAAGTAGTATGCGTAGATGTTTTTGCGCTTTTTATATGACTAAGATGGAAAATAAGTCTATGACCTGTTTCGTGGTTAGGTTAAGTTATTTAAAGACTAACTAGTAAGAAGGCACACCGTGGTGTTTTTAGTCGGTAGGCCCGAACCTCGGGGGAACCCGATACAACCCTCTCGCCTCTCTTTGTAGCAGGGCCTAGGTACCTCCCCGCAGGTAAAAAAAAATTACTTAAAGACTAAGAATGCTTGCAACATCTATATAATAAATTTTTCCAGCGGTTTTACAAATTAGGCTTGTATTGTTAATGTGATGATTGATGATCACGCACAGCTCTAGTAATCCTACAGGAATACAATATTAGGTTAGTATCTGAGCGACGATAGTCTAAGCGTTAAGGTTGCGACTGCCAGAGGTTCTGAATTCAAAACTCACTTATTACACACACAAATTTATTTATTTATTTTTATTTATTCAGAAAACTTACAGTTACTTATAGCTAATTACATAAATACTTTAATAACTAAAAACCATTTACACGTTTTCACATTTATACTTATTGTACTTGATCTTAAGATTATAATGGATTTTTTATATTACACAATACATAACATTAAACATTAAACATACCTATCATTGAACCGATTCAAACCACTGGTTGGCAAGAACACGCCTATAACCTGAGGCACTTGTATTGAATAAGTCTAGACTATCTAAATTTGCTAAATTATTTATATAACTCGCAGTCCTTATAAAAAACGAGCCTTTTCTATAATTAGTAGTGGCGCGAGCAACATGCAGAGGATAGGGTACTCTTACCGATCTAGTAGGTACTTTTAATAGTAAGTTGCTGAGCAGACGGGGAGAGTCAATTTTAGATTGGGCTATCTTTACTAGAAATATGATATCCGCGATTTTTCTCCTTTCAAAGAGTGGAAAGAGTGTTTAGCTAGAATATTAATAACACTGCAGATACAATTGGCTCCCTTGACAGAAGAACATGCACAAACCATGCAGATTTTAAATGTCACACTTATATAAGCACGAATGCCATCCTCTCTTTTTTGTTAGGTAAATAGCAATGGCGGACCAGATAAACGGTCAAACTATTCTTAAAGAAAGCGACGAACGTCACAAAAGCATATAACGGCAACAACATTCAGGACTTTCAACAACAAATCACGTAAATTTTTATCCCATAGATCAACTCAAAGCATTCGACGCCCTGGCACTGACAGTGGCCAGGTGAAAACTTACAACACTGCACTATATATGCAATCCGATTATCCAAAACAAATCTTACAATAAACCACTTCTATCACTCTAAAACATAAACACTCCAATCCTCATATCCTCTTAGACGGTATGACGTAGTTATCTCTACCGGGAATTCGACGACGGATGCTACACCGACTGAGTGACGTCAGCGGCTGATTATCGACTGTTACGTCACTAGAAGATTATGGAATATGACGTCACGTCGCGTACTATCAATAAATGAAAGTAACATTTTGCCGCTTTTTATTTTGTGCTGCACATTCCAGTGTTGCCAACTCAATAAAGTTCTCATTTCCTGGGCGCTGTCGTTCAGTTCGAATTACGATTTTCTATCTTTGTTTGTTGTATGAGTACTGCAAAACACAGTTTTTGGACCACCTATCTGTTCGGATAGTTTGCTTTGGTATGTATTTATGTATATATTATATATGTATTTGATTGATTTCTTATACAGTAACAAAACGCCGTAGTTGTTTTTCGGTTTCGATAAATTAATTTGCAATTGAGAAAGCTACTGATAATTTTATTCTCTGGCATATTTTAATAAGCAAAATGTTTCTTTTTTAATAATTCCTTAAATTTTTTAAACAATGGTGTATTAGTTTATCCTTACTAATATTATAAATGCGAAAATGAGTTTGTTTGTTTGTTACGCTTTCACGCCTTAACTACTCAACCGATCAACATGAAATTTTGCATACACGTTGTCAGGGGTACAGAATAGGACATAGGGTAACTTTTATCCAGAAAAAGAACTGTTGCAAACCTAACCTAACCTAACCTACATTTACGCGAGCGAAGCCGCGGGTGAAAACTAGTAAATTATAAATGCGAGAGTAAAGAGTACTCATAAATCATATTTTGAAAATGTTTAGCCCATCTTACGAATCTTATAAATTGATAATTTTCAACAAGCTCTCAACTACTTATATATTACTAGCTTTTGCCCGCGGCTTCGCTTGCGTTAATTTAGAATTTGACAATCAACTCGGGTTGTACTCTGCTTGTGACATTATTATATTAGACATGTGGCGCCTTCTATTATCATAAGAACGTTATTGTCGTTTCCCTCAGGAACAGTAATTTTTTTCGGGATGAAAGGTAGCCTATTTCCGTTTCTGTACAACTGACAACGTATATGCAAAATTTCAGAATAATCGGTTCAGTGGTTTAGGTGTGAAAAGGTAACAAACAAACAAACAAACTCATTTTCGCTTTTATAATATTAAGTTAGGATTAGGATATATAGCTTACAATTAGTTAATGCTAACATTTTCGACGCAGAGCTTATTTTGTATTTACAAAATGCAATATTTCAGGCGTCAACGTTGACAAAATTCCAAAAATATATTGGTATATGTAATTAACTTTGTAAAATATATTTTCAAATACATTTTTTTTTGTCTTCTTAGGTAATTATAGTAAACATTTTTTATTAAAATCATTAGTTAAAGTATAAGTAAAAATTATTATTTTTACTTATATTTTTATTATAGATTTTTACATAATATTATATTTTATTAGTTTTAATTAATGTACCTGATTATACGATAGATTGCCCGTAGATGAAAATTAGATTTATCTAAAAAGAAAAGCTTATTAAGTGTATTAAAAAGACATAGATTCATTTATTACCATATTTTAATAGAACATCGAGGCGAAGGCGAAGGCGAAGGCGCTCATAGCCAGTTGCACTCACTGATCGGTAAACGATTAGCGAGGTTAAGCAACGTTGAGTGCGGCCAGTCTATAGATGGGTGACCGCTTAGTGGTATTTCATCTGAGCGTCTCCGTGCTTCGGAGGGCAGGTAAAAAATCGGTCCCGGTTGTTGTCAAATTGATAGCAGTCGTTAAGCCATATCAGAGGCCTACGGGCGGCTTGAACAACTCTTGACAATAGGTTGACTACTAACCACACGAAAAGAAAAGAAAGAACAGAACATCCCAAAATTACATTGTAAGCTATATCATTTGCAAAATATCTTCAGATACGATGCACTTCTGAGCAACTTTTTTTACTTCCTACAAGCTACAATGATAAATATCTATATCGCTAGAACCATCATCATTCTATATCATTACCTCTTATTATGTCAACATTTCTCTCCAAATTATTGGAGGTAACAAGCGCTCTCAAATAATCAAAACATTCACTCGCACACTTAGTTTCAAACATCCGCATTGCATCAATCGATCTGGCCCATTAAAAGTGCAAAAATGACTAAAAATAGCGCGAACAGCTCCACCAATTAAGTTAGTGCCGGATTGAGGTCACCGTTTACAGTGGCACCTGCACTCGCCTCCGAGACGAGGAGCTGAAGTCACTCGGATGAACAAGTGTAGCTCACGTAACACACTTATGTTAAATGAATATTTTGTTGCTGTGAAGTATACAGCGAGAGAATTGTGGTCAACATTTACGGGAAGTTTCTTGATGACACTCTCAAAATATGTATTTAATAATTAAATTATTGAACTTAACTAATATTATGAATGCGAGTGTGTGTTTGTTTGTTTGTTTGTTACGCTTTAACGCCTGAACTACTCAACAGAACATCTTGAAAGTTTGTATACACTTTGTCAGAGGCGCAGAAAAGAACATAGAGGACCTTTCATCCAGAAAAAAGCACTGTTACTTACCTAGCACTAGCTTATGCGCGCTTTCATTTATAACACTAATTATCTATAATTATATTAATACGTGAAGCAAAAACTTTGTACCCCTTTTTACGAAAATTACGCGGACGGAGGAGTATGAAATTTGGCACAGTTAAAGTTTATATGGAGAAGGAGGGGCGAATCCTAATATTTATATAAAATATGCATTAGAAATACATAAAATTAATGAAAAAACACTACACGCACACAGCCATGTATTTGACACACGCAGTCGAAACGCGTAACTATGGTTACATATATCAATATATAATGACACATATCAGCAATATCTTACAGGCAAACTTTGGTCGAATTTTGAGCACTAGGCGACTGCTAGTAAATGAAAATATGAGTCGGTACATATCGAAACAAACATTTGTTACGCTTTCACGCCGTAACTACTCGACCTGTCATCATAAAATTTCGCACAAGCTGCGGGCAATAGCCAGTCCTAGCTAATACTATAAATGCGAATGTGAGTTTGATTTGGACGCTTTCACTCACTAACTACTCGATCGGTCTTCATGAAATATTGCATACTCGTTGTCAGGGCTCTGTGTCCCTCACAACGGGTATGAAAGGGACATACAGAAAACCTTTCATATTATTATGGTAAAAAGAACTGTAAAAGTGTACTCAGCAAAATACGATACAATGTTGCACACGAAGGATAACTGAGGAGTATAGTTTCAAAACCCGCCAAAACGATATCAGAACAAAAGTAATGTTCCGATTGAATATGAAGCTCCTTCGTTGCTTCTATCGCATTGCACTGATAGTTTTCAACAAAATCCACTCAAACTCTATTAAATCAGCTCACAAAAGTAGCAGTTTGCTGCAAACACCGATAAAAGAGTCCATTTATATTGTCTTTAAATGTTTTTTTTAACATTTACCATTATTTGGTGAAAAGTATTTTAGAGGATTTTGAAACTAAACTACTCAACTATGTATCATAAAATAATAAACCAAAAGTAATAACTAAACTAAGATACGGAAGATATGCATACAGATGGCAACGTCCCGCAATTTTGTATTGTATTTTTTAATGGCACACTAGCGATGTGGAATTGATACAAGACAGAAATTCGAATATACCAAACTCTTACAATCTTGCATTCGAATATTGAACAATTCGTCGTCACTGATTACTGTTCGAATCATAATAGAATATTCGATACACGAAGTGCAATACTACTAAATGGACTTTGCTGCGGTTTTCGTAGTTTGCTAGGAGTTTACCTTTAAATAGCCATTGAGCTACGTTTTATTTAATTCCTTTGTTCTTTTCCAGTGTAAGTGTCTGTAAAGTTAGGAATTTCAGACTTTGTAAAGACGGGACTTTGCAGTCCTCATAATATTAAAATATGAATGTATTTGATGTTTGTTACTTAATCTTGCGTAAACTGTATAGCGGATTTAGATGAAACTTTCCTCACAGATAGACTATATTCTGGATTAACACAGGAATTCACGTGAATGAAGCCGCGGGTAGTACTAGTCTTTTAATTTAATGACAATATTTTTTACAGTTTTATAATATTCTTAATTCTTCACTTATTTATAAGCTTTTATTTTGCTATATTTAATATATTAAATGTATTTCCGGAGAAAGCCGGAAGTACCATCAACATCCTCGAGTCGTTTCGTGAATTATTAATGACAGTTTCTGAAAATATATACAAAGGAGACGTTACATTTTTGTATGGGACCCCGGCTACAACATGTACGTGATTAATAATCCTAGGAAATTAACCCATAAACATATTTAAACAAAAAATATCCACATTAAAACAGTATTGAAGATGTACAAAATAAAAATCGAATATATTTGACGTTTATCTGAACAATCATGGCGGCCTCGATGGCGTAGCGGCTAGTGTAACCGACTGCCACGCCTGAGGTCGCGGGTTCGATTCCCGCACAAGCCAAATATTTGTGTGCATGAACATGGATGTTTGTCTTGGTCTGGGTGTTTCTATGTATAATATGTATGTATTTACAAAAAAAATAGTATATATGTATGTTTATCCATTGTCTAGTACCCATAGTACAAGCTCTGCTTAGTTTGGGCTAGATGGTGTTGTGTGTATGTGATAGAATATTATATTATATTATTATATTAATGTTATGACCATACTCCATAGAGGTTATGACATAATGACATTATAATTTATAACCTATAAAGTACAAAACGCAACTGAGCTGAGTAAGACTTGATTGAATTTCGCCTATTTAAAAACTAGTCTGCGAATTGAATCGATTCTTTATAGCGTGTTGTCACGTTTTACGACTTCTAATAGAATCCTAAGTTTATTCCAAGTATGAGCAGATATCACAAAAACCGTTAAACAAAGCCAAAGTCGTAGGGAATCAGTCAGAACGAGTAAAACAAAATAACAACGGAATTCATGAAAATCTAAGCGCACGCGCAAACGACAATACATGACTAAGAAATCATTGACAAACATAATTGTCAAGTGTCATCAAGAATATTTCGTTCCGAAATGCACAGGATCTGTAAGACTGGTGCGTTTCTATAAATATATGTTTATCATACCATCGTATGATAAACGTCGACGGGTTCTAACAATTATTTGTACTTATTGTAGTCGCAACATGCTGCAATGTAGGTATATGTAAGTATTTTTATTTTATTACTTTGTGATATTTATCTTCTATCAGTTCATCTTATACAATTTCTGAACGCATTATATCTAATGCTACAATCCATTGTACCGCCATATTGAATATGGCAATAACAGAAAAAATATTTTCATCTTGTACGATCTCAATTACAAGTAAATTCTTGGAATAGCATTTTTACCAGATTTCTAGTAATTTTTCCTCTTTTTTGATGTGCCTTACATTTTGTAGCCGAAAATGAAACATCTCCTTTAAGTAAATATTATAAATTTTTAAGATATGCTTTTAAAGTTATGAGTTGTGTCGATGGTTCATAGACGAATTTGGGTTTTTTAATATATAGTGGGCTGTCCGGCTTCGACCCGCCAAGTTCTGTAACACCACAAGCCAGAGCAGCCTCTTGCCCAAATTGCCAGAGAAACGCCCAGGGTGTCAAAATGTATATTATGTTTGTTTATCAGATTCTATTTCGAGTGGGTAGCTGTCAAGATGATATCTTTTGCCCGATAACTATGTCGTATAAATTACTACTTGATTAATATCTTTATATTCTATGCTGTGCGAATCGCCGTCTATTTGCTATAGTGTATAAAAATTTCCTAAAAGAATATTTGTTAACATTTTACTTGGCTCGGGCATAAAATCCCAAGAGTAGTAAATTTGCACCATTGTCCAACAAGACTATCACCAAGATGTACTTAACATACACATTTTTTTTTTATACAACTTAGATGGCAAACAAGCATACGGCCCGCCTGATGGTATGTGGTCACCGTAGCCTATGGACGCCTGCGATACCAGAAGCATCACTCGCGCGTTGCCGACCCTTTAGGAAAAGAAGCGGGAAGGAGAAGGAGCGGGATGGGGGAAAAGGGGGTGATTGGGCCTCCGGCACTCTCACTCACCGAACGAAACACAACAGTAGGAATACTGCTATTTCACGTCGATATTCTGTGAGAATAATGAATGAAAGTTAGTCCTTCCCCAGTAGAGCCGGCCCCATTCATGCTGAAATCAGCGAGGCTCTATTACTCTTAAAAACCGTAAGAACAGGTAGAGATGTATTACACCCAAATTTAACCAACTAGTTTTAAGTAACTAGCAGGAGTTAAACTTATTGCCATCTACTGTGCACAGTTTCACATCTACTGAAAATTTCTTGACATAACAACCCAGTAATAATTTTCAAAAGTCAAAAGATTTCATGCAAGTTCTACTCTTCCTCACCTCGAATTTAATAAGGCTGCGCCACCGACTACACTTAAATAGACTGGCAATTAAACCTACCCAAATACTATTCCAACAAAATAGATATCAGTTTATCAACCCCCAAAACTACCCTTGCGCCTCCACAAAATACTAGGAGGAGGGACAAATAATTGTTCCCTTCAGCCTACGGAATCACTAAAACTTATTCCATATATTTCCCGAACCAAATCAAAATTCTCCTCAAAATAACACAAGGGTTTTATGGTTATATCCAGCTATTGTTCTAACGGGAGCCGAACCCCCTATAGGGGGTTGTAATTAATTGTACCCCTGTCGTAACAGGCCGAGTGTTTCTTATCCTTAAATATTTTTAGGCAGAATGCGGAGCTGTATTGCCAATGTTTTTGAAGGCATTGGAGTATTGGCGCCAACGTTTAGGGAAAATTTAATAAATATTCCGTTTGACCTATTTAGTGTACAGAGGGACAATTGAGTTTATACATTATTTAGAACGGTTTTCGTTTGTGGGTTTGTTATTTTAGTTTGTTTTAAAATATAACTAATAAATTAAACGGCGGTATCGTTTAATTTATCTATACTAATATTATAAAGCTGAAGAGTTTGTTTGTTTGTTTTCTTGAACGCGCTAATCTCAGGAACTACAGATCCGATTTAAAAATTCTTTGAGTGCTAGATAGCCCACTTATCGAGGAAGGCTATATGCTATATATCATCACGCTAATATCAATAGGAGCTGAGCACCAATGAAGAATATTTCAAAATCGGAGGGTTTTTTCCCTTTAGAAAGCTTCCGCTGCGTGCGCTGCGTAAACAGTTAAAGTTTCGCAAAAATCATGTATGACAGAATTGTTCCCCTTTAAAAGTTCTAAAAAAAGTCCGCAACAGCATATGTCTGTCTTTTAAGGTTGACTCACTATAACCATTTTTATGCTAACCAAATTTGTTCTAAAATAATGCATTATATGCGAAGGTATTATTATAAACATGATATTAATCCTTATCCAAATAAATACGTTATTCATCACAAGTATTTAATTTAAAACAAAATTGCCCTTTACATCATTCGATTTCAATGAATATCTTAGGAGATATCGCAGTTTTAAAATAACATTGCAGCAAAATAATTACCCATTACAGACATAGTACAAACGATGTTTCTCTTGGTTTATTCTGCGTCATTACTACTGGTTCGACTTGAAAAATTATTTTAGTGTTGGATAGCCTATTTATCGAGGAAGGCTATAGGCTATATAACATCACGCTACGATCCACGGGGGCGGCGCAGTAACGATAAACGCGGGTGAAACCGCGGGAACATCTAGTTAGTTATATTTATTCAAGTCTAATAAATTGCAATTAACGGGTCGCAGGTTCAAATCCTATCAATTGCATTGAAGACGACTAGCTACTCATAAAACAAGCATTCTAGCTTAGCTGGAAGAGTAAACACGATTACTAGTAATTTGTAATAAGATAATAAAAAAATGGGATTTAAGGCGAGGATTTCCGAGCGCTCAAAGCTTTTGGGGCCCCTCACTTCACCGGTTCGCGCGAACGCCGACGTCCATAATTACGATGAGTCGGGCGCTATGCTACTCGCGAGTGCCGGTGACTTAGGTAGGGTGGTGGCACCAATTATCGCCCGTGTCAACTTTTTTTGAACTTTGACTGCTTGTAATTTTTTCATTAATAGCTTAATTTGCTTTCTTGCAATGCCTTTTTTGGGTAGAGGGATACTGAAACTCGGTTTGGGTAGAACATTTCTAAGCTGTGACACTAGTGCATTCTTCATAGGCGTGATAGTGATAGATAATACGATAATAATATTATTAAGTGTCCATGAAAACTACGTAAATATAACAATCAAACCGTATTCCATGTTTGGTAATAGTGTGGTAATAGTCAATAGGATTATTGAATACTAGCTTCTGCCCGCGACTTCGTCCGCGTGGAATAGTTACTTTGGGCTAACGCTGACTTTAACCCGCGACTTCGTTATACTTAGTTTGCTGCGATGTTATTTCAAAACTGCGATATCTCCTAAGACATTCATTGAAATCGAATGATGTAAAGGGCAATTATGTTTTAAATTAAATACTTGTGATGAATAATGTATTTACTTGGATAAGGATTAATATCATGTTTATAAAAACACCTTCGCAAATAATGCATTATTTTAAAACAAATTTGGTTAGCATAAAAAAGGTTATAGTGAGCCAACCTTAAAAGATAGACATATGCTGTCGCGGATTGTTTTTTAGAAATTTTAAAGGGTAACAATTCTGTCATACGTGATTTTTGCGAAACTTTAACTGTTTACGCAGCGCACGCAGCGGAAGCTTTCAAAAGGGAAAAAACCCTCCGATTTTGAAACAATCTTCATTGGTGCTCCGCTCCTATTGATCTTAGCGTGATGATATATAGCCTATAGCCTTCCTCGATAAATAGGCTATCTAAAACTGAAAGAAATTTCAAATCGGACCAGTAGTTCCTGAGATTAGCGCGTTCAAGCAAACTTGGTGCCTACGACCCACTCTCTCTCTTATGTGACGCAGACGAAGTTGCGCGGGTCAGCTATCTATACTAATATTATAAAGCTGAAGAGTTTGTTTGTTTGTTGGTTTGAACGCGCTAATCTCATAATAGCCTATTTATCGAGGAAGGCTATAGGCTATATAACATCACGCTACGACCCACGAGGGTGGCGCAGTAACGATAAACGCGGGTGAAACCGCGGGAACATCTAGTACCAAATAACATTACAACCCACGAGGGTGGTGCAGTAACCGTAAATACCACAACGTGCAGGTATAACTGCGGATAATATTTGTATTTATTTAGGTAGGTACCTATAAAATTCGCTCGTATTGCTTTTAGGCACATCTCACATTTTTATTCCCGTATACCTACCTAATATAATAATAATGCTATAAAATAATGATTCAAGTCCTATACAAATATGATAGGTAGTGTTTAGTAATTTTCAAATAATAGGTAGGCAACTTACCTTTTACATTTGTTTAGCCTACGTAAGGCTAAAGATGACAACCTTGATTTTCTTTTATTTTATTGCCCATTTCTACACTCGTCATCTACAAATCAATAATGGACTTGCACTGGTAAGTGGTACCTAACTATGCTGGTGTTATCAAGTCCGTTATCTCGTCCAATAATCAAAACGATATTTTCAAAACTATGCTAATTATATACACTCTTATTACTAAAAATTTATAATACCTATTTACAAACTAAACCTAGATATAATATATTTATCAATAAGTGATGACATTCGTAAATGACGACAAAATTATTCGTAATTCTGCGGTGCGCTCTGCAAACTAGCGATACGTCCTGTCCCCATTACATCCCGCTCGGGAGTGCAAGACGCGAAAGAGAGCGCGGCGGCAGTAGGAAATCACATATTTTAGGTATTATATTTTTGTATATTATATAATGCATATTGTGATGCCCGACAAATAACCGTTTTTACATGACCTTTCTTTTGGTATATTTTTGAAAATTCAATTCCCAATATAACTCAAATAAAACACGAAAAATGCTTAAATCAGACCTATCTTCACGATTTTTTTCGATCGTATAAAATGTCAGTAATCGTGTTTCGAATGCCCGACAAATCAAGATCTAATGCTGTAAAATAACATATAGTTTTTTCAGAATTTAAATCTATGTTATTTACAAATAAATCGCGTTTAAGCACGCTAGATAACACTGTACTTTGGGAAATCCTCGCTTTAATTATTAGTATACTTTTCAACTCCATCCAGCGCATTCCATGTGTTAGGAGTGGGTTTACGCCGTTTAATAAGAGTGTGCATAACAGAGTGACGCCATGCTGAACCTAGCAATTGACTTAAAAAAACATTTCTGTATTTGAAAATCGATCTGTAGAACCTAGTATAACTAAATATAAACGTAGAATTAAGCCACAGAACCGGCGTAGTGAGTACCACAATTCTATAGAATAAAGAGAATAATTCCACCCCATTGCGCAGCCTGCTTCAAAGAGTCCGCTGCACAAGGTTTTATTGTTTCTATCCGAGTCGTTACAAAGATGTTGGAATAACATGAAAAATAAATTCCCCCTTCACGTTAAAGTTTTTAGGAGCTTTACATTTTGCTGAAAGGGGAGAATATTTTTTATTTTACAATGATAATGCGAGTTCAGAGAATGTATATATGTGTTTTATTAAATCAGATAATAGTGTGCTTATTTTTAAGTGCCTCTCAAAGTAATTAATGGATTTATATATTTACTTATAATCTTGCTGATGGTTTAAACGAGACTTTTATTTGACTTTTTATAATTCAGTTAACTCGATAAAGTAACACAGTAAAAATCTTATAATAAAATAATACTAAAATTTATATTAAATCAGTAAAAACAATTCCATAAATAAAATTATTAAGTATATTTGAAATATAGATAAATGAAAATTTCGACGATTGTAATATAATATTTAAAAAACCTTTGTAACGATAGATTTTTATTTAAATTATTTCTATTAAATATATTATATTAAAATTTTTTTTTGGACTGCTGTCGTGGCAAACAAGCATACGGCCCACCTGATGGTAAGTGGTCACCGTAGCCTATGGACGCCTGCAATACCAGAGGCATCACTTGCGCGTTGCTGACCCTTTAGGTAAAAAAAGGAAGTGGGAAGGGGGAAAGAATGATTGGGCCTTCGGCACTCTCACTCACCAAACGAAACACAACAGTATAAACACTGCTATTTCACGTCGATATTCTGTGAGAGGGTAGTACTTCCCCTGTCGAGCCGGCCCATTCATGCTGAAATAAGCGAGGCTCTACTTCATTGCCGCTTTACTTTTACTTCTACATAATCGGACAGAACACTAAAGCATCGTTGGCAGCCGTAATACCTTGCTGATCGATCGCCCACTTATATTATAATGTAATTCAAAAGTATCCATCGTTAGCGCTTCAATTAATCTGATAAAATGGCCGCCATCTCTGAAGGTAATACTTGCTCTCCTGAGAGTCTGACGAAGTAACTATCGATAAGCCATTAAGATGCTGATTGGGCTTAACTTAGTCACGGCTTAGGAGGTAAAATTTAAAAAGCAATCAGGTGTTTCTAGACAATCAGGTGCTTGCCAAGTCTGGGGCCACTGGATACAAACAAAAGATGTTGTTTTCCTTGTTAATAAATAAATTTTCATTTTCATTTTCATTTTCATTTTTTTTATTCAGCACCCTTAGTACGATAGTAGACAGGTGGGATAGCCCCATACTGTGTCATTGGTTGCGGCTACATAAGCCTGTGGTGTAATTTTATTTATGTTTTTATTAGATGTTACTTGTGTCGTAATAATTACTAACACGTTTGTAAGGTTTATGTAGTACTGAGAGAATGGATCTTAAGTTGGAATAAGTAATTAATATATTATTATTATTAGACAAGACTAAGTCTTCTTTAATTGTAATGTTGGGTTTGATTTCCAAATTGAATAACGTATTGTTAGGTAATTCTTACTAGCTGCAGATAGTTTGGTAATGTGCCCGGTAGACGGCAATAGGATCATCTATTATTAAGTTGAATCTAAAACACTGCTAGCAAAAAGTTCTTTGGTTATGTATAGATTTCATGTGAGTTCTACTTCTGGAATTGGCATTTTTATATTCTGTATATAACAAGAGATTATTGTACTGACATGACTAAAAATGATTGAAACCTTTTTATGGGATAAGTAATCATGAGCAGCGATAGCTCAGTGGGGAGACCAACAGATTGCAATGCAGAGGGTCTCGGGTTCAAACCCACGTCGCGTACCTCTGACTTTCGGAAGTTATATGACTTTTCGAAATTATGTGCGTATTGATTGTTAATTATCGCCTGCTCCGTGCCTCGGAAAGCATGTTAAGCCGTTGGTCCCGGCTGCCATGAACATCTATGGCTGTCGTTATTGGGAGAGTGTCGACACAAAGATCCCACTGGGTCGAAGTGTCGCCGGCCTGCACTGACTGGCCCCCACATAAGATAAGATGGGATAAGTAATTGGACTTAAAGACTTCAAGTTATTTAGAAGTTTGTGATGTCATTTTATGCTACTAATATCATAAATGTAAATATTTGTAAAGCTGTTTCGATGTCTGTTACTCAATTACGTGTAAGCTGCTGAAGGGATAAGAATCAAAATAAGCTCACAGATAGAATATGTCCTGGACTAATATATTACCGAGAAATGCTGTTACTTATAAGTAATTAGTTTTTGAAGTGAAAACTTATTTAGCGGCATTGCGCACTTATTTTGTGATGGGTAAAAAATGTTAAACTCGCGTGAGGACACGTGACCTGATCGAAAATTCGTAAGACGGAGGGAAAATTGTCAAACTCGTGTCAGGACACGTGACCTGATCGAAAATTCGTAAGACGGAGGGAGAATTGTCATGTTTGTGTACGATACCGCAATAAATGAATATTGTATTTTACAACATAAATGATAGTACATTTATACAGGTAATTAAAGCAATTCGTGCAAAATTATTCCCTAACCATTTCAAAATATCAAAAATGCACAACGTTAATATTGAAGTTTTCACTTCTGCCGGCACTCCCGGAGTGCAAGCCGTTGTTTTTTTTTCTATAGGTATAGGTATATTGTCCATATGTCATGTGTGATACATAGTAAATGCTTTTCTTTTGATTGATGTACACTTACTTCTAACTATGTCTGTGCGTGTATAATTTGTTTAGTGTACAATGTAATTTGTAATGATAAATACAATTTAAATCCACACTTCGGCAGAAACTTGTACATAATATTTTCCCGAAAAGATCTTGCAATTTACAGTAAGTGTAAACAATATAAATGCAATGTGGCTAAGAATGATATTTAAAACGGAGCCGAAGACGCGGCGCCGATCGATCGTTAAAATATGCTGATTAGACAATGTAGACGCTGACTTGCAGACAGGGAAATAGGACGAGGGGAGGCGGAAACATAGAGCTGCCAATAATATATTCGTTTTGATTACAACATAACTTATGAGTGTCGTGTGTTACATTTGAATGCTTCGCTGATCTTGTGCGATGAGTTCCTGATGCTGCACGATCATGAAATTTCTGGCACGAATGCTCGGCTTTTACGTATAGAGCAAAATGTTGCGAGGTATCCTATGTCCTTTTCTGTACCCTTTGTGTATCCGTAATTTTGTAATGATCGGTTTAACAGTTAAGGCGTGAAAGAACCAAAGAAGCTCACATTCGCATTTACGATATTATTTAGGATACGTAATAGAAGGTCATTGAGCTGTCTGAGTGAGGGCTAAGTGTAGTTTGAGATAGATCGCTGTGACCGAAATTCTTAACTCTTTTTTAAGTGGGTCCTTCTTATGGGTATCCCTTTTACTGACTCAACAACATCTGTGTTCTTCTTTTTGCCTATGGCCGGAGGTGAGGGATCAGTCAAGCAATCACCGCTACGCGTATACATACTTATAGCTTATTTTGATGGGTCCTTACTTCCCTGTGTGGCCTCAATGTCATTAGCCACACATCCCCGAGAGACGCGTGTGGAACACGGCACCTTTCTTCTCAGGACCGAAACTCAACCTTTATGAATAGACCGTGATTCAACCGTACAAGACATAATGAATCAAAAATCGATGCGAAAACAAATTAAGACATCTTTTTCTTATTAATCTCTCGTATTGTTTTAGCTTGAACCTATCGAAAACTATTGTAAACATCGATATCATCGTTTATTTCGACAAACGTTAGGCAATTATAACATCACATTGTAAAATAAACAAAATTATTGAAAGATGAATTGTTTAAATTGATATATTTTACATTGATTCATGTTATTTACATTGACATTTTAATCTTTATTGTAAGAAATTTACTGTTATTAACAAACTTATATGAAGACAGCTTATTGAAAGGATCATTATATCTTTATCTTTCTTGACGAAAATAATAGAGACATAATAATACTTTTAAATGTAGACGTGTAAAAAAGTTATTATTTTATTTCTTACTAGATATTGTTCGCGGTTTCGCTCGTGTATATGTATTTTTTTTATTCTACAAAGCTGGCAAACAAGCGTACGGTCCACCTGATGGTAAGTGATCACCGTAGCCTATGGACGCCTGCAACACCAGAGGCATCACTTGCGCGTTGCCAACCCTTTAGGAAAGGAAGTAGGAAGGGGAAGGAGCGGGAAGGGAGAGGAGGGTGATTGCTTTCGGCACTCTCACTCACGGAACGAAACACAACAGTAGGAATACTGCTATTTCACGTCGATATTCTGTGAGAGGATAGTCCTGCTCCGGTCGAGCCGGCCCATTCAGGCTGAAATCAGCGAGGCTCTACTACCTTCTATAATATATAATGTATATAATATTAAGGTAAGGGTATGTACATTTTCAACACCTCGGTAAACTTACTTTTTCTTGATGAAAGGTGCCCTATGTCCTTCTCTGTACATACATACATATATACTACAAATGCTATGTGGCTAAAAGTGATATTTAAAACGGAGCCGAAGACGCGGCGTCGATCGATCGTTAAAATATGCTGATTAGACAATGTAGACGCTGACTTGCAGACAGGGAAATAGGACGAGGGGAGGCGGAAACATAGAGCTGCCAATAATATATTCGTTTTGGTTACAAAGTAATTTATGAGTGTCGTGTGTTACATTTGAATGCCTCGCTGATTTTGTGGGATGAGTTCCTGATGCTGCAGACGACCATGATATTTCAGGTACCAATACTCGACTTTTATAAATAGAGCAAAGTGTTTTAAAGAAAATCTCAATAAGGTACCTAGCTCGCAATGTACCCTATGTCGTTTTCTGTATCCATGACAACGTATATGCAAAATTTCGTGATGATTTGTCGACTAGTTAAGGCGTGAAAGCATAAAAACAAAATTCAAGTTCGCCTTTTATAAAATTAGTTAAGACTGCGCCGAGCGGAACGTGCCAAAACAGGCGGTCACAGTTAAGTGAATAAAATCAACACTTTTTGTTTAATACAAATATAAAATATACATTTACCATAACAATGAATGTGTTTACAATTACTCCGTGTAAAAAACTTAAAATAATTAATATTTTCGCCTACAAAATTACGTAAATTTGCACGAAAAATGCAAAAACGTAAGCTCATGTTACGTGATTTTTAGATTATAACAGTAGAAATCTATCCTATTTTACAGCTTAAACGAAACATAAATAGTTATATTACAATTTGTCCGTCCTATATATTAAGTTATTGGTTGACAATAAAAATACAAATTTATCAAAAAAGTACTTCAAATCCTCCATACAATTTTACTATGGTAGCTGCGCGCCGATTTGAATACGCGCCGCACGAGCTCTGTCATTATCTGTCTTACGCTCGGCGCAGTCTTAAGAATACCAGCTTATACTGGCGTCCTCGCTCCCGTATCTGTCAGAAACTTATTCTTTTCGGGAATACCTCCTGTACATAAATTATGTCTATGCCATAAATCACGTAGATCCGTTGCTCCGTCGCATCACGTATAGAATAAGAATATTGAGTATTCCGTACAAATAGCTTTTTAAATCCATAGACAACTAGATTTAGGCAAAGACTTCTGCCAGCTGAATTGCACACGAATATAGAGCGTGTAACAAAAAGATGTGGTCACATTTAAACATCACATAATATAGCTTTTGTA
Organism: Catocala sponsa; assembly: GCA_963564715.1. NCBI lineage: Eukaryota > Metazoa > Arthropoda > Insecta > Lepidoptera > Erebidae > Catocala > Catocala sponsa. The sequence continues at coordinate 14,042,843 of OY751352.1, forward strand.
CAAAAGAAAACCTCGACAAAACATTCGTATACGCTATTTTGAACTAACATATATTATATCAGCATATTCTAGTCAATATTTAAGTAAGACTTATAACAGCTGACTCGGTGATCTCTGTGAACCCAAAAATAATCAGGCGCAAATTTGATAGTGTTGTGACGTTTGTTGTGATGGTAAAATACTAAATAAATAAAATGTTTAAAATTGACATAAAATTTAAAATAATTTGTTTTGAATCGGGGATATTACATTTATTTTTTAGATATAGATTACGGAAATGACATTTTCAAGGTATATGGGCATAAGCATGAAGCATTACTTGACATTTCCATGTATTGTTAATTTAATGGACCAGCTATTTTCTTTCTTTTTGTTTTTTATTATAATATTAGACATGTAATAATATAACAAACATTTATTGTATATTATTATGTATTTTGCACGCCACATGTGGCAGAATATGCTGTACATTTTTATAAAACGACCACCCTGTATACTTGACCATATTCTTGCAAATAAAGTTATGATTATGATTATGATTATGAAAGCACGTAAAGCCGTTGGTCCTACGTCTGATTTCTCTCCGGTCTTGTCGAATTACCGTCCCATCGGATCATGAGGGTTAGGGAACAGAGAGTGCACTTGTGTTTGCGCACATTGTGCATTATAATATCTCCTGCGCAGATGGCCAGTCTCCGTTAAAATTGGAAGCCGTGACCGAAGCTCGGTCTGGAGGACAATACATTACGGTCCTAAAACATGACCACACCTCTCTGTAGCGCGCTGCTAAAAAGTATTATATGTGTTTCTTCAAGACATGTTCTGCGTGTCAAGTTTAATGGAAATCTATTCAATGGTTTACAAATGTTAAAATTTTTAATATTAGTAGTACCAACGTTTTTTGATGCGTACAAATTGTACTACTAAAACAACTAAAAACACTTACTTAATAATAAAGTATATACATATGTAGGTATGTTTATCCTTTGTCTAGTATCTACCCATAGTACAAGCTCTTTTTAGTTTGGGCTAGATGGTATTGTGTGTATGTGGTAGAATATTATATGTTATTATTATTTTATTACTATTTAGGTACCTACTCATTAAATACTTGATTTTGCGCCAATGCATTTTCTCCACGTAAAGAAAAAACTAGTCTTTATATCTATACACTAGATGTTCCCGCGGGTTCACCCGCGTTTATCGTTACTGCGCCGCCCCCGTGGGTCGTAGCGTGATGTTATATAGCCTATAGCCTTCCTCGATAAATAGGCTATCCAACATTAAAAGAATTTTTCAAATCGAACCAGTAGTAATCACGTAAAATAAACCAGGAGAAACATCGTTTGTACTATGTCTGTAATGGGTAATTATTTTGCTGCAATGTTATTTTAAAACTGCGATATCTCCTAAGATATTCATTGAAATCGAATGATGTAAAGGGCAATTTTGCTTTAAATTAAATACTTGTGATGAATAACGTATTTATTTGGATAAGGATTAATATCATGTTTATTATAATACCTTCGCAAATAATGCATTATTTTAGAACAAATTTGGCTAACATAAAAATGGTTATAGTGAGCCATACTTAAAAGATAGACATATGTTGTCGCGGACTTTTTTTTAGAAGTTTTAAAGGGAAATAATTCTGTCATACATGATTTTTGCGAAACTTTAACTGTTTACGCAGCGCACGCAGCAGAAGCTCTCAAAAGGAAAAAATACCCTCCGATTTAGAAACATTCTTCATTGGTGCTCAGCTCCTATTGATCTTAGCGTGATGATATATAGCCTATAGCCTTCCTCGATAAATGGGCTATCTAAGACTGAAAGAATTTTTCAAATCGGACCAGTAGTTCCTGAGATTTCAAGCAAACAAACAAACAAACAAACAAACTCTACAGCTTTATAATATTAGTCTATACATCTATACATATAATAAAATCGTAGGAAAGTCAAAACTGTACATTGAATATTTTTTTTAAAGAATACTTGTGGCGTGATCTACAATCGATATCGAAGGAAAAATATAGTTTTTAGAATTTTTGTTTGTTTATCTGTTGGTCTGTTTGTCTGGTTGTATGTCTGGGCTAAACTCAAAAAGTACTGCATGGATTTACTTCAAATTTTGCATGAATATTACTAACAGGTCGGGTCAACATATAGGCTACATATTATCACGCTATCACCTACGGGGGTGGAGCTGTGAATTTTTATTTTCTTACGCATTCTGTGACAGCATGTAATCTAACGACGCATATTTAAATGTTGTTTTTGAGTAAGCCATGCTATTATCTAGCTTTACACTATAAAAACTACGCCATTTAAGTAACTTGGGCACAGAAATTTTGTTGGGTTCCGCGGCGACAAACACTTTTTAGTTAAAATCTACGCGGACGAAGTCACAGGTAACAGCTAGTACATATATAAATCTTCCGTGCGTGTGTTTGTAATTAAACTCCTCCTAAAAGACTGGACCAATTTTGATGAATTTTTTTGTGTGTGTTCAAATGGATTCAGAAATGGTTTAGTTTTTTTTTTGTGTGTAAAGGACTACGTCTGTCGGGACAGCTAGTTAAATATAAAAATATTGGCAGCTATACGTTTTTTTCTTTATGACAGCCATATTGTATTCTACATACATGTGTGTGCTACAGATCGATGTGTAGTCGCTAATACTTCACCCCACTGATACGAACTATCTATTTTTAGCCCACAGCGCGTCGGTTAATAGGTTATCTATTTAAAAACTGATTGATTTTGACAGGTGGCTACATAATATCTATACTACAGATTAGTTGAATACAGACGCACTTTGGCCGGGTGGCTATATTTAGAAACTAATTGATTCTATTTATTTATTTGGACATTATTTATTTATTATATATATAATGGTGGCCTCACACCTGAGGTCACGGGTTTGATTCCCGCACAAGTCAAACATTTGTGTGCATGAAGATGGATGTTTGTCTTGGTCTGGGTGTTTCTATGTATAATATGTATGTATTTACAAAAAAAAAAAGAAAAGGTGTATATGTGTGTTTATCCATTGTCTAGTATCCATGGTACAAGCTTTGCTTAGTTTGGGCTAGATGGTTTGTGTGTATGTGGTAGAATATTACATTATTTATACATAACTAAATAAGAGCATAAACAGTAACTAAATGCACAACATTGTAAGATGTCACAGCATGCATAAATTATGGTGTAAAACTGTTATTAATATATAAAACAAAAAAACAACAAATACTAATTAGTGAGAGTTAAATTTGCAAAATATAAACAAAAGTTTGTTTAGTTACGGATGGTAAAGTTTTGACATACTTTTTCATAGAATATGTGTCAAACATTATCTGTCCGTGGATAAAACGACTTGTTTCTTTATATAGGCCTTATAGACCCTCAAATAGTATGCTTTCGGATTACGTCAGAGGAATATCAATTCTAGTTCGGACGCGTGCGCTGTTCTTGAGAATATCTTTTTAAAATACGTCTTCCGCACTGGGCATCAAGCCCAATGTCGCCGGGGACTTAACAAACGCATAATTAACGGACACATATTACACCCATAATCAGAATACTTATTCGTGGATTACACAAATAATTTAACCTATGTGGGGTTCGAAGCCACAATATATGTCGCGGTGATAGCGGCGAGGTGGCTCGCTGCGCTACCGTGCAGTCAAAATCCTGACTGGAAAACCCAATTACATTTTGCCATACTCGAAAATCGAAACTAAGATGATATACACTATCGCTGCAACATATTCGTGTGGTATATTAATCTGGCTATCTGTATCTTTATAATTTGTGTCTACACACTATGACGTCATCTATTGAGTTATAATATAAAAAGTTTGGCAGAGCTGCCATCAACTTTGAAACATCATTTATGAATGTTAATCTATTAGTTGAACCTGATTTATTTATAGAAGATTTATATAATAATTTGTGTTAAGTTTAAATTTGTAGTACGTGTTTTTGTATACTTGTTCCCACCCACAGGTTTGCCTGCATGCTATTTTTGGTTTGTTATACCACCCACGTGGCGAATAAGCTTACTGTTTGTCTGATGGTAAGCGGTTACCATAGCTTTTGAATGTGTGTTATTACCATCGGTCATTATCAAATCTTATTACAATTTCTTTGAGTATTGTTCCTGTGTGCATGTTACAGATGTGTACATATATTTATGTCTCGCTCTCGCACGTGCTATAATGATTGAAGTACAAATGAAACCGAGATTTCATTTGTACGTAACGTTAGTTTTAACGTGAATCGATTTATACTCGTCATATCGAGTCATAAAACGTAATTTATTTTGTTTTAAAACATTAAAGTAAATAAGCGAGAGTTTTATTTGGAAAGAAGAAAATTAAAGTTTTATATTAACTTAATTCGGTAGTGTACCAATACAGCGGCAGTTATGACATTTTTAATCATTAGTGAGAATGCGCCTTCTTATGTTTTTAACCGACTTCAAAAAAAGGAGGAGGTACTCAATTCACCGGCATTTTTTTTTAAATGTTTGTTACCTCTACTTTCAACTGGGTGAACTGATTTTGATGATTCATTTTTATTTGAAAGCTGGTGCTGCCCGTGTGGTCCCATTTAATTTTGATCAAGATTTGACCATTAATTTTGGAGTTATCCTTAATAATGCGTATTTGGCTACATTGATGATGTTCTCATATTTAGCACGGTTCACTAAAAACCGAGAAATAAACAAAATTTTAACAAAAAAGAAAACCGACTTAAAGAAAGAATATTCTAAAACTTAAAATGCACTAAAAAGTTAATAAATAATTGCATATTCTTGTGAATAATTAAATTATTGTTATTATTGGAGTCGGTGTCAGCCAAGGTAGGTTTGTAACTAATTAAACATGAGATGTCTTACTATAATCATCATAACATTGGCATGCACAATTGCACACATAGACGCAGCACGCGGCGCGGGCGGCTGACACCGACTCCAAAAATAACAATAATTTAATTATTCACAAGAATATGCAATTATTTATTAACTTTTTATTGCATTTTAAGTTTTAGAATATTGTTTCTTGGAGTCGGTTTTCTGTTTTGTTAAAATTTTGTCTACATAATTATATGTTTTACGCTTTTGCAAAAAAAACATTTATGATCTGCTCCTATTAGTTGTAGCGTGATGTTATGTAGCCTATAGCCTTCCTCGATAAATTAGCTATTCAACACTAAAATAATTTTTCAATTCAAACCAGTAGTTCCTGAGATTAGCGCGTTCAACCAAACAAACAAACTCTTCAGCTTTATAATATTAGTCATAGATTTAATATTATTGGCATTCGAAACCGAACTTCATAAGCATCTTAGAATATTTGAGACTGCGTAAGCGCTACACAAGTGTTTAATATCAGAGAAAAGATATGATTAATGTTTCCTTTCCTCAGCAGATTTCACCGCCATTTTGTAGCATCTCATAAATTATTTGGACGGGATGAATTCATGACAGCTGCAATTTCGCATAGAAATGGTGAAAAATAGTCTTAGCGCGTCAATGTTTTACGCCTTTATATAAAGACTAGATGTTCCCGCGGTTTCACCTGCGTTTATCGTTACTGCGCTGCCCCTGTGGGTCGTAGCGTGATGTTATATAGCCTTCCTCGATAAATTGGCTATCCAACACTAAAATAATTTTTCAAATCGAACCAGTAGTTCCTGAGATTAGCGCATTCTAACAAACAAACAAACTCTTCAGCTTTATAATATTAGTATAGATTTGGTAGAAATATGTATATTATCGAATATAAATTTCACTTGTTACGTGTAACCTATAAAACCTTCAGCAGAGTGAATGTGACTGCTCTGTGGCCTTTGATTTTCGGGGCAAATTGTGATTGGGATTTTCTGTTAAGAAATTTTCTGTAGCAGTAGGAAGTCTTGAATTGTTCCCAATAGCCGACAATAGGCTTTCTCTATATTACGTGGGATCTAAGGCCCATAGTTCTTGAAATGTGTGTGTGATAAACCTCTACTAGACAGTAAAGGTGAACACACCTACATTACAGAAACAAGGGGCGAAGAGATCCTTGGGGATATTTATTTATTGGAACAAACAAACAGTTATACAGTGTAAGTTTAGGTTAGTAAGTATTACAGCTACGGTTAACGAATGTACAACCAACGACGTTGTCCACATGTTACATTCTACAGGTTTTCTTAATGCTAGGTGATGCTTAACTAAAATACATTACAATTGTTAATACTATGTCACATAAATATGATTTAATTTAATTTCGGTGTACGACGGCTTATTAATGTTTTTTTGAAGTTTTGTGGTGTCATGGTAAAATTAATGGCATAAATGTGGATAGATGAAACACGACCTATTTGTCAAACGTGCCATCGTCGAATCAAATTTCGATTATTCGCTCATGATTCGAATTATAATCAACTATTTTGCGCGCGCCAATAAAAGTAGCTTATGTCCTTCCCCAGGTTTTAAACAATCTCTGTACCATAAAGTCGGTTAAGTGGTGTAGCAGTGAAGAGGTACCAAACAGACAAAGTTACTTTGGAATTTTAATATTAGTGAAGATTATTACTAACTAGATGTTCCTGCGGTTTCACCCGCGTTTATCGTTACTGCGCCGCCCCTCTGGGTCATAGCGTAATGTTATATAGCCTATAGTCTTCCTCGATAAATAGACTATCCAACACTAAAAGATTTTTTCATATCGAACCAGTAGTTCCTGAGATTAGCGCGTTCAAACAGACAAACAAACTCTTCAGCTTTATAATATTAGTATAGATTAAATAAATAAATAAATATTCTACCACATACACACAACACCATCTAGCGCAAATTACGCAGAGCTTGTACTATGGGTACTAGACAATGGATAAACATACATATTTACATACTTTTTTTTTGTAAATACATACATATTGTACATAGAACCACCCAGACCAAGACAAACATCTATGTTCATGCACACAAATGTTTGACTTGTGCGGGAATCGAACCCGCGACCTCAGGCGTGGCAGTCGGTTACACTAACCACTACGCCATCGAGGCCGTCAAAATTCGAATGCACGGTCTTACCTACAATATTCGATTATTCGAATTTCTCTTAATTAACAAGTAACCATCGCTTTTGTCTATGCATTATTTAAAATGATTTATTGGTTAATCTATAAACGAATACAAAGTCTTAGTTAAATAAATGCTACCGTATACTTTAAGTGCTAGTATTTTGTGTTAGAATAAGAATAGTGAGGTCGCGGGTTCGATGCCCGCACAAGTCAAACATTTGTGTGCATGAACATGGATGTTTGTCTTGGTCTGGGTGTTTCTATGTATAATATGTATGTATTTACAAAAAGAAAAGGTGTATATATATGTTTATCCATTGTCTAGTACCCATAGTACAAGCTCTGCTTAGTTTGGGCTAGACGGTGTTGTGTGTATGTGATAGAATATTTAAAAAAAAAATTATGTTGGTACTACTGGATGTCCAAGTTAATGAATAATAAGTAAGGTAAAGGTATTTCCTTAGTCCATCTTCTTCTGGTTAAAGCAGGGATCCGCTTGAACTTGATAGTCCACTCCAAGACCCATATAAAAATCTATCAGAATGTTCTCCAAATTTTAGGACGATTTAAACTTAGACGCGTGAAAATCTGTTTACACCATGATTCATAAGCTAATAACAGCAATACATCATGTTACGATAGCAAGCAGATGTTTACGTGCTAACGAATGCGGTAGTGTGTAACTGGACCCTAATGACTGTTGTACGAATAAATAGTAGATGCTGTGCGCAAATATTGAGTCATATCATTAGCGAGCGTTTTCATGATGGTTTGAAGTGCAAATAGATCATAGATAATATTGTTTTTGGTTTGACTGTCTTTTTGGTTTAGTTATGTAAGCTTGTACTGGCGTCTGCTATAAAACATAGAGTATCTGGTTTGATTCAGGATTGGTGGCAGGTTTTGTAAAGGATTCAATATTGTTAGTCTATACTAATATTATAAAGAAGAAAGATTTGATTTTTGTTTGTTTGTTTGTAACCATTTAACTACAAAACTAAACAACCGATTTTAAAAATTATTTTAGCACTAGTGAGAGCCTCGCTGATTTCAGCACGAATGGGCCGGCTCGACCGGGGAAGGACTACACTCTCACAGAATATCGACGTGAAATACCAGTATTCCTACTGTTGTGTTTCGTTCGGTGAGTGAGAGTGCCGGGGACTCAATCACCCTCTTTCACCCTTCCCGCTGTCTCTCCTTCCCACTTCCTTTCCTAAAGGGTCGGCAACGCGCAAGTGATGCCTCTGGTTTTGCAGGTGTCCATAGGCTACGGTGACCACTTACCATCAGGTGGGTCGTACGCTTGTTTGCCACATTAGTCGTACAAAACAAAAAGAAACAGAAAGCTATATTATCACCGAGTAACAGAGGTTATATATTATTTAAAAAAAAAAAACAATTATGTACTAACATAACCTAATCTGATTTTACGCGGGCAAAAGTTAGTAGTTACTTTATAAATTTTATCAATTATCCTGACATATAACTGTAGTAGATTTTGAATATCAACGTCAGGAAATAATTCACATAAATGCCTAACTTCTGCATTCAAAGTATCAAATGAATCCTTAGTACAGCGTTTCTATATTAAACCTTTATACGTAGTTCTAGTGTGTATTCCGTGTTAAGAAGTCATATAACCAATCACGATATGTCTTTGAGTGATTCTTTTGTGTAATGATTTTCCATCGTACTTACCTTTACTAAGAAATCACATGACGTTGAACCGCTAATAGATTTTCCATTGAATGCGCTGTGTGGCATTAAGTATGTGTAAATGAGGCATTAAACAGCTTTTTCTTAGAGCAAAAAGAAACCATTAATCAGAAAATTGCAGCCAAATAATCTTATGTTGTTTTCCTGTGGTCTTCTCATCACAAAAACTGCTGAGTGGCGCTTAGAGTATATCTGAGTAAAGCAGTAATTAAGTGTTTTAACCTAGAGCAGAACGAAGCCATCTATCTAAGAAATAGACTTGTGTTGTGTTCCTGTGGTCTATTCCACACTAAAATACAACACAAAGTTATTAAGCTCTATTAAGAATTATTTTATTTTCGAAATCCTTCGTCGTGTTCGACACGACACCAGGTCGTAACCATTTCGTGACTCTTACTACTTTCTTTTTTGAGTTATTTACCTAAATATCAAAAGTAAATGACCTTTAATTAAAAGTAACGTTTCTTCATGTTAATGTCGAGCTATTTCTAAGTATTTATTTAATAAGAAGTTAAGTATTTAAGTACAAGGATCACGAAACATCGGCAGGTACTTATGTACTTATGTTGAGCATTGATTTAATTGCTGCTATGCATAACTCGACGCCACCACGCCGTTTAGTAATGGTTAAGCTAAACGGAGCAACATTTTATTGTATTTGGAAAGATTATAAAATATGTATGGTTTTGGAAAAGAATGGATGGAAAAACTTAGAGTATAAATGTATGGCTGTTTCAATGAGACAGAAAAAATCTTCCGGAGGCATAACTGCCAACGCGCGAATGATAAGTCTGGTATTCATGCGATCATAAGGTCCAGAAATCACTTAGGTATCATCAGGCGGAGCGTATACTTGTTTGGCAGCCTTGTTGTGTACAAAAGGTAGCTATCCTGATATACAAGGTTTTAGTTGTTACAATATCGCTACCTTACGGATGTTGGCGGTTATTAAATTGCCAGGTAAATTACAATCTGCTTAACTATTTATTGATACTGTCTCTCTATGTTAATTTCCATTGGTCTTTATGACAGGTTCGAACTAAGCACGTTTTCTTGCTACAAAGTATATGCTATGATTTATTATTGTTTACCTTGTAAAGCGCCACCCATATATAGCTGGGTCATATCAAAGACTAAACGTTGCCGGGGTTTCACCCGCGTTTATCGTTACTGCGCCGTCCCGACATTCAGAAACATTCGACTTAACATAGTCGATATACCCCTGAAATTAATATGACCTTTGATCTCTGACCTCAAGGTCACGTGGTATCACGTGACCTTTGCATATTACTTGAACCAGTTTTTCGAACTCAAAGATTTATGGCAATTCATTGCCGTTTCTCACTTGTTTATATTATATTAATACACTAGCTGACCCACGCAACTTCGTCTGCTTCACATAAGAGAATATACACCGCTTTTGCAAAAAAATAATTTATGCTCTGCTCCTATTAGTTGTAGCGTGATGTTATATATACCCTATAGCCTTTCTCAATAAATTGGCTATTCAATACTAAAAGAATATTTCTATTCAAACCAGCAGTTCCTGAGATTAGGGCGTTCAAACAAACAAACAAACTCTTCAGCTTTATAATATTAGTGTAGATGCTAAACTCATAGACCATTCAGACAGCGCAATGATTCCTTTACCCCTGCTAAAACGTTGTTTGAATACCCACATATGACAAAAAAATGTGTGATCAACAAATAGTTGCTCGGTTTCTGGATTCCTTTGTTGTTTGAATGTTTGTAAATTCCTGGTGACATAGTAATTATAACTACATTGCGAGTTGGCTTAATTAAAAGAAACCTTTTATGAACTAAAGCACATAAAGACAGATTATAGTATTGTAAGTGTTACTAATACGCTAGCTCATTAAACGTACGCATTCTAGTAAATATTTAGCTGAATATGCGTATCCATATATCATATTAACACCCTTATAATTATAGTTTATGACGAACGCGTATAAAAACGCGCATAAAATACACGTTAATCATACAAACAGACATTACAATTGTTGCATATCAAAAAATACATAAAATTCTTAAACATTTGCTCTTGAAAATTAATTAACGAGATTATATTTAATGCGCGGGAATTTTGGCACGACGCCATTTTGTAATCGCCACACTTGTTGCGATTGTTAACGAATCGGTCGGAAGGAAGTTCGATATATATAGCTGCGGTGAAGTGTGTTAGTGCTATAACAAGGTCGGTTCTGTCAATTTGTTTCGCATAGGAACCCGTTTGTTTATCTTTGAAAACTTGTGAATTTCATCAGCGAAGTATTTTTTATTATTTTTTTTTACTAGATTTTCCAGCGGCTCCGCTCGCATAATTTGGATTTTGACAATAAATTGATATCCCTCGGGCACCGTACCTTTTTCTGGATGATAGGTACCTTATGAATTCTTCTCAGGTTAAGCATTTAATCAAATGCTTGTAAATAGCATTAGCAGGGATCTTTAGGAGCCTTTATCACTTTTATCATCATGCGCGAATCAAGTAATCTCATACAACGTTCACAATACACACTTCACAGATCTCTTAATCTTATAATTATGTATGATGCAAAGACTACAATATAATATACGGGTATGATGTATCTGCATTTTAGACAAATAAATATATAGTGCCAGAAACATATTTTCAGACATGAGGCCATCTTATGACGCCGCTCATTACGTCATGAGCGTCGATCTTATTTTTTTTTCACACAATTACGTATAAGTACATATTCATAACTACATAGTATTTATTTACTTTATACTTACTTACCTATTACCTACTTTTTCAATGTATTCTTTTAATAAAATAGTATATATTATTCCATATTTTCTCTGGTGGCTATCTATTTATGTATTATTTATTTCTTTATTTTGAGTGTACTATTGGCGGACCAAACGTCAATAATGGTGGTGTTCGCTGAAAACCAGCGCTGTGTAGTGCTTGCAGCAATGCAAGTGCCACAGCATTATGCTGAGCGCATCACCGTTGTTTTTGTGCCCTCAGATGGGACGTGCATCTGCACATAAACATTTTATTTGTTCTTAAAATTTCTTTATTCTTCCATATTTTTTTTACTTTTTATTATACCCGCATTCTATAATAATTGATGATGCATGTCATGATGGTACAAAAATAAAAATCTTTTCATTTCATTTTATTTCATTTCATTTATGTCCTTTTCTGTATCCCAGACAATATGGGTGCGAAATTTTATGACCATCGGTCAAGTACAAACAAATAAACTTACATTCACATTTATAATATTAGTTAGGTTATTCACGCTGCCTCATTGCAAAATATGGCTCTGCCTCTTCAAACAAGCTCGCGGTTTTAAAACAAGTATAAAATCAGCCAAGCTGAAAGGTTAAGTATCTTTTTAGCTTAACTACCGTGCAATATTATATATATATATATATATATATATATACGTATAATGCAGTGAGTGCGATCCGAACACACGACGTCTTGTTCGCAAACCCTATGCTTTTCCATTGGGCTATTGTCTTTTTAAGCTTTATTCGCCGTAGCTATACAATACAAGGTTTGGCTACGATCTTATGTAGACGTCTCGAATGCCATTCCCGAGTGAGGCAGAAAGACGTGGTTTTTCTAAAAGGAATTCTCAGATGCAACCAGACCTAAAAAAGTTGCCCGTTGGACTGCAATAAGGTCGCTCCCTATAACGTGGCGAAATGTGTGACATAATACACCTCTGCATATCCCCCCGGCGACAAATAAGTGAGTGAATTTCCCGATTCTCTCTTTTTAAAAAAGACGTCTTATTCATACAACCTTTTCGATACACGGGACGTAACCGATGCATGCACACGATGGCACAAATAACACTGCATACATAATAAATATATAGTACTACTAGTTTTCACCCGCGGCTTCGCTCGCGTAAATGTAGGTTCGGTTAGGTTCGGTTTGCAACAGTTATTTTTTCTGGATGAAAGGTACCCTATGTCCTATTCTGTACCCCTGACAACGTGTATGCAAAATTTCATGTTGATCGGTAGAGTAGTTAAGGCGTGAAGGTGTAACAAACAAACAAACTCATTTTCGCATTTATAATATTATTAAGGATAATAATAAAGACAAAACAGCTAACTTACAGGTAAATTATAAACGGAGTTCTAAACAAAAAAGTAATTACAAACTATCAAAAGTTTTCGTTACAAATAAAACTTAGAATTAATGATTAAAATTTTTTGTTATTTTTGGAAGTTGCCTAGCAGCTATTGATTATTATCGATCCAATGATTTTGTTTTCGTCTACATGGCAATACATTTTCTATAGGATGACAAAACATAATATTTTATAGATTACTAGTCATTTAGATGCGCTAGCCCGCTAGCTATACCGATAAATAAAGTATTGGACTTCGTAATGTATTTAAATAAAAAACTTACCAGAAGTTGCAAACCATTTTCATTTTTTTTATTATATTCTAGCTTTTGCCCACGGATTCGCTCGCGTTAATTTAGAATTTGACAATCAATTCGGATTGTAGTCTGCTTGTAATAATATAATTCAATCATGATTCAAAAGACACGCGGCGCCGTCTATTATCATAAGAACGTTATTGTTGTTTTTTTTCGAGATGAAAGGTAGCCTATGTCCGTTTCCGTACACCTGACAATGTATATGCAAATTTCAGAATGATCGGTTCAGTAGTTTAGGCGTGAAAAGGTAACAAATAAACAAACAAACAAACTCATTTTCGCTTTTATAATATTAGTTAGGATAGTTAGGATTAGGATTATATAAATCAATATTACTAATAGTTAGGATTACAAATTACTAGTATTAAATTTACCTCTTAAGTCAAGCTTAGTTCTTATGTCCGTTGTAGGTTCACGTCGGTGGTGCAATTATAGGTGGGGTAATTCAACCCAATATCTCGCGATCAGTTTTCTTATCGTGGCTTTTGAAATAAATATTGTAAAAATGGCGGTTATCTAAATTTAAAAGGGATTAAATATAATGACCACCAAAAATACTAATTGCGCAGCAAAATATGCTTAATAAAATATATCATAACGAGCACTTATAAGCCTCAAATGACTGCATTCCGTCTCGGAAGGGTTAGGTTATATTAGGTTCCTTCTTAAACCCACCCAAAAATAGGAGCTCCGCTAAGCGGGGCTCCGTCGACTTAGTTTGATCTCTTTATATATTTTGGTGTGCAATTAGTATTTTTGGTAAGCATATTTTGCTGTGCAATTAATATATTTTGCTATGCAGTTAAATACTACCCAAATTAAAATATTAAAATCGTTTATAGTTATTGGATTAAGTAATCTAACTACCGACCAACTAAGCTAGCGTGGTAGTGTATGGCCTAAATTTTCTTACACTGGAAAGAGGACCGTACCTAGCAGTGGCAAACGTTATAAAGAGGGCTGATATCTATACATCTAATAAAATTGTAACAAGTCGATATCTATACATAGGAGATATTTAAGAAAATAATATCAGTCTTTATAAAAACTATAGAAGCCAAAATAATAAGAATAAATGTCTGTCTCTTTGACTGTATGTTTGTACGCGCATCATGCAAAAACAACTACACGAAATTGAGTGCGATCGAAGAGGGGACATAAGCTATATTTACCATAATCCTTCTGAAAAATTTATAAACATATATGTAAGAAAATACCTACTTCTAACTTCCACGCGTATTGAATCTTGGGCAAAAACTACTTGTTATATAAGTATTATCTCAAATATCGATCACCACACGTACATCGTAGAACTTTTGAAACAAAAGTAGGCCAACCATTGCATCAATCGTAAATAATACATAAATAACAACAGCGCCGCTATATATCTCAATAAAATTGTCCCCCTCATCGTTGAAGTAGAAGTGGGGGCAATAAAAGTTTGAGAATTAGTGTCCCCATTATTATTTTACAAGTGTTTGGATGCGGTGGCGCGGTGGAAAATAAAGACACAAATTACAGAGATACAGATGGGCTTTCGACTGTCAAAAGAAATAATTAGTTGTGTTAAATCTGATGTGTGACGTCTATAGATAATAACTCAATCATCTGGGCATCTGCGCTAAAAATATTGTGTAATTTACCAATAGTTACTGTATTTTACAGGTTTTTTTAATCTTATCAGTTTATTTTATGTTGTTAAAAGGAAACACTAAGGGCGAGAGAATTAAAAAATAGGTATTTGTAAAATCTACTGCTGTCGCGCAGTGCCTGTGACGTCATGAGCGCGATAGAGACTACTGCAGCTTGGACCGAAAATACCTATTAAAAGTAAACAAAATCAACGTGTCGTAGTCCCTTGATTCCTTCTCCAAAACTTGACCGATTTAACTACTTTTTCGTTAAAAATTAAAGAAAGGCTTTGGCTGTGTTCCTATGTTTTTCTTTTTTTTATATAATCTAGTCAAATTTGTTTTCTGGATGTTTGAACACAGCGGAAAATCTGGTCAGTTTTTGAGGTTTTTTAAAGGCTGATGTCTCTTTTAATAATTAATTTATGAAAAAAAAGGAAAACAGGGACATGCCAATAGAGCCCATACATTTTTTAGAAAAAAATGTTGCTCTACTGGCATTATCCAGGGAAGAAACAGAGGACTACGTTTGTATGGAAAAACGGCCCTTGTGTTTCCTCTTAACCGTTGTTTCAATGTCTACAAAGTTCATAGAAAAGAACATAGAGATAAACAGAACGCGGTAGCTATTCTTTAAATTTCTATTAATATTAAAAATCGAAAGTGTTTTGTTTGTACATCATCAATAGAGCAACGGATCGACATTATATTTTGTATAAAGATAGTTGATTTGCAAGATACTATATTAATACCCGAAGGAGCATTGCATAGGTCCTTTAGTATTTTAAAAACACATTAATATGGGAGCAGTAATTACGCAAAGAGGAGTACAGAAAGAAAATTTATAAAAAAAATGTTTTTTTAGGGTTCCGTACCCAAAGGGTAAAACGGGACCCTATTGCTAAGACTCCGCTGTCCGTCTGTCTGTCCGTCTGTCACCAGGCTGTATTTCATGAACCGTGATAGTTAGACCGTTGAAATTTTCATAGATGATGTATTTCTGCTGTCGCTATAACAATAAGTACGAAAAAACAGAATAAAATAAATATTTAAGTGGTCTCCCATACAACAAACGTGATTTTTTTGCTCGTTTTTGCTCGATGTTGATAACGGCAACAGGTAGACATTTGAAATATTCACAGAATATTTAGTTATATATTTACTTTAAAAATAAATAATTAAATTAAAATAAAACAAATATATAAGGAGCCTCCCATACAACAGACATGATTTTTTTGCCGTTTTTATAGATAATGGTACGGAACCCTTCGTGCGCGAGTCCGACTCGCACTTGGCCGGTTTTAGATTTAATGCGATGTGTGCAGATTTTGGTTGTGGCTGGCCTAATATAGGTATGTGTGGAAAGCCTTTCAGAAGGTCTATGTCCAGTAGTGAAGGTTTTTCGGTTAAGATGATAATTAAGAAATATAATGAATTAAAAGGTGACCATTATTAGGTATTATTTCTTATAAGCACAGGCAGAAAGCTGTCAGTATATGAAAACAGTGGCCATGAGTTTCTTGCCTGCTTTTTCTCATGAAAGCTCTACTCCTCGAACAGGCTTTTTTTCAATGCAAAATTTTTATTTCCTTATATTCATTTTTATAATTTTATTTTATTAATATAATAGTGAATTGACGTGACCAAGAATTGTTTGAACATTTTTATGGAAATAAAGATTTTTGACTTTGACTTTGACTTATAATAATAATATAATAATAATAATATTCTATCACATACACACAACACCATCTAGCCTAAACTAAGCAGAGCTTGTACTATGGGTACTAGACAATGGATAAACATACATAAATACTTTTTTTTGTAAATACATACATATTATACATAGAAACAACCAGACCAAGACAAACATTCATGTTCATGCACATAAATGTCTGACTTGTGCGGGAATCGAACCCGCGACCTCAGGCGTGGCAGTCGGTTACACTAACCACTACGCCATCGAGGCCGTTATAAAAACACAGCTTTCTTTCGTAAGTAGAGCAAATAAGAAAATAGAAAGCATCGACGCTTATCTTGCAGACGCACATCGCTGCCTTCATGAAAATTTTACATTGCTCCGAATAGCTGGTGTATATTTAATTTTATGGGAAGTGAATATGTTCGGGTGTGTGGTACCGGTTAAGAAAATAACCGTTACGCTGTAAGAGGTGACTGGGGCATTTTTAATACCACTAAAATAGCGGTCACATGTAACCTGCTTAATGGTAAACGGTTACACTCGCGTAGGCAATGTAGGCATAGAACTACATGGTATCCTAACTAATATTATAAATGCTAAAGTGAGTTTGTCTGTTTGTTATGCTTTTACGCCTTAACTACGTGATAGATCATCATGAAATTGCGCATACGCCTTGTAAAGGTACATTAAAAGACATAGGGTACCTTGCATCCAGAAAAAATGTTCTGTTCTTAAGCGAAACTGCGGGCATAAACTAGTAAAGCAAAGAGTGCGTATTCAAGTATGAACTGTGAGCAGTTTTATGCAGATATCAACATTGTTATTACTGTACCTAATTAGCTTCTGCTCGCGGTTTTGCCTGCATGGGTACCACGGGAATGCTTGCAGGTATAAAAAGTATAGGTAGATATATATCGCTGGTCCAATATTACAAGGTTCTACGTTAAATTTTTGAAAAAAATGAGTTATGTATATTGCATGGTTCTATATTTCGTTCCTTTTTGTTTAGACTAATATAGTAATAGATGGAAGCACTTACCACCTCACAATATTAAATCGCAAATAGTACTAAGTTACTTTTTAAGTTATTTTTACTGATATTCAAATTTTAAACCTCATTTCCCCAAAGTTAAAAAAATAACAGAACCTTGTAATAGTGAGCCAGCGATATGTATTGTTAATCCAGGATATGATCTTTCTGCGTACCAAGTTTTATCCAAATCCACGCATGCTTTATTAGGATTTAGGATTATAGCTGTTAAACTTAATTATTTACATTTATATATATGATACTAGTTTTCACCCGCGGCTTCGCTCGCGTAAATGTAGGTTAGGTTTGCAACAGTTCTTTTTTCTGGATGAAAGATACCCTATGTTCTATTCTGTACCCCTGACAACGTGTATGCAAAATTTCATGTTGATCGGTTGAATAGTTAAGGCGTGAAAGCGTAACAAACAAACAATCAAACTCATTTTAGCATTTATAATAACTAGCGATCGCCTAGTGCTCGAAATTCGACCAAAGTTTGCCTGTAAGATATTGCTAATATATGTCATTATATATTGATATATGTAACCATAGTAACGCGCTTCCACTGCGTGTGTCAAATGCACGGTTGTGTGCGTGTACTGTTTTTTCATTAATTTAATGTATTTTTAAGGATAATTTAAAAAAAAATATTAGCATTCGTCACTTCTTCTCTGTATAAACTATAACTGTGCCAAATTTCATACTCCTCCGTTCGCGCAATTTTCGTAAAAAGGGGTACAAAGTTTTTGCTTCACGTATTAACGTATAGATAAGTAAGGATAAGAGTCTTAACATGCAGTATAATGTATAAAAACTGATTTTGGAAGAACAGAAAAATGGTACCATTTTTTTTCGTAAAAACTAACTTATGCTGTTGATGGTCGGTGCAATATTGTCATATGCTCTAAGCTATAGACATCTCCTTTTTTCAAATAAGTATTACACATGATATTTTAAATGGGATTAAATATAATGACCACCAAAAATACTAAGTGCACAGCTAAATATGCTTACTAAAATATATCATAACGAGCACATATACGCCTCAAATCACTGCATTCCGTCTCGGAAGTGTTAGGTTATGTTAGGTTCCTTCTTAAACCCACCCAACAACCAACCGTCGGTTTAGTTTGATCTCTTTAAAATATTTTAGTAAGCATATTTTGGTGTGCAATTGGTGTTTTTGGCGGAACAATGGCAAAAAACTCAGGAACAGTTAAATACTACCCATTTTAAATTAGGAAGAGGAGAGAATTATCATTAGAACCGAACTTGTTTATTTTTTAATAATAATTAAAGACATAATACATTATAACATGTGTCATTTGTACAACTCAGTACAATCTCGTAACAACTAATTTATATAAAACCGTTTATAAGCTTAATCAAAATATGCTACTTAAACATACACATGCCCGAAACCATTACTCTTCTTTTGACGTAGTCGAGTTAAAATAAACGTCATATTTAAACCTAAATATAAAAGCGAGATAATTAATGACCCTGTCATCATTAATTATGTTCTCTTTCAACCCTAAGCTTAGGGGATGAGCAGTGTAATAATAACTTCATAATATAATAGCATACCCCGCGAGGGTATTTTTCAGGTTCCTCGTTATATGGAGCGAGGTAATAGCCGTCTACTGGGCTCATTTTTAGACTCCAATTTCTTTTAGAAATATCTTTACAAAAAACTCGGCAACATTTTACCCGACACAGAAATTGAACCTTAAACTTCACAATTAAAGTAAAATAGGTATAAATCTAAATTTTGGGGGAGGGCTATGTCCAGCAGTGGACTATTATAGCCTGATGATGAGGTATAAATCTTGCAATTTTTTATAATTTATTTCTGATTTCATTATGTCTATCTTGTTGGTGGCGCAGCGGTAGTATAGCAACTAATGTCTATGAGATCATTGGTTCGAATCCTGGGTTAGAAATTGGGTTTTTCTGTCACGAAATTCTCAGCAGCAGTACGGCATCTGGAACAGTACCTGGTACTTAAATATAGCCACTTAGTGAAATGTGGGTGTAATGCACCTGTCTTCCTCTTCGGAGATATAGTCTCATTATACAGGTTGTACGGTAATTAATGGATAACCTTGAAATGTCTTATAACAGAACTGATGTCCGCGGCCGTTCAGAAAAAATATGAAATATGGAATAAAAATATTAAAAAAGTGCAATAGCTAGTCATACTTTTGACTGTCTATCTATTACCATAATTAGTGTTTAATAATAAAACAACAAAAAATCGATGGAATTCATTCATTTATGGTCGTTTAACTTTCTTGTACACTAGGATAGATTTTTTTTCATATTTTTTTCTTCAGTTTTACTATAAGACATTTCAAGGTTATCCATTAAATACCGGACACACTGTATATTTCATCCAGTGAACCAGTTCGTTTTCATCCATATCATGTGGGGGTATCTGACTTCTGCCTTATCCCTGAAGCTTGTAACGGCGTGATATTAAGTCACCATTAATACCAACAAAATCGCAATAATTAATCACTAGCGTCTCATTAATTATGCTCTCTTTTTACCCCAAGCTTAGGGGTTGTAATAAGCAGTCTTTTCTAACTTTATATATTATTTAATGTAATGCGAGTTATGAGGAGCGAATAGCAAAAATGGCGGTAAAGGGAAACAGGGGAAATTCTGGAATGATTGGGGTAAACTGCGGTTTGGGAGTTTTAGGTTAGGGGCTAAGTTTTACGTAATGACGTTTATATGCACGTGGGGTAATGGTTTAAGTAGTCGCCTTGCCAGTAGGGTAATTGTAGTGGGTTCGACATTTTATAAAGTTTGATATTTTATTGACATTTTTTCATTATTATTATTATATGAAGCTAGCTGTTACCTGCGACTTCGTCCGCATAGATTTTAAATAAAAAGTGTTTGTCTCCGCGTAACCCTATTTTTTTCTAAAATCAAAGTTACTCCTTATAACATCAGCTATCTGCTAGTGAAAGTCCCGTCAAAATCGGTTCAGCCGTTTCGGAGATTAACCGGAACAAACAGACAGACAGACAAAAATTTAAAAAATAGATGATTTAGTATAGGTGCCTTATATACTTCCATATGCATTAGATAAAAATCTGTTATTTTTACATTACAAACGACACTTCAATTTTATTTATTTGTATAGAGGATAGATTTTGTCATTTTAAATAATCTATGTATTTTTCATTATTTTATTTTATTTTCTAAAATTGATTGAATAGCCTGACTATACTTTTTAATGTCTAAGAATTTAATGTGTAGTAATCTTTGACATGCCACTTGTGGATAAATAAATAAATAACAAATAGTTATAAGGATCGTGTACCAATCTAACCAAACTTTTTTTTTTTTTTTTACGTGGGGGAATGCTGTGACGCTTACCCCTCCGCGGGGGCGGGCGGAGGGGTTATGTCTGAATCGCCGGGGTAAAAGAGAAAGATGGAATAAGAATAATGTATCTCCCGGAATACCGACTAAACCTACCACGGTGTTCCTCGACAAAACCACTATCGGCGGGGCCGCACGAATCACTTGCACATGCGGTCGCGACCCCGAGGTCGAGGTTTCGGCCCGCCGTATGAAATGGCAGGCCACTACACGAAGAGACGTACCCTAAGGTCTCCACTAAACAAAAATCCCTACTGTCTCCCCTCTAGAGGGGAGACGGACACGACTCAGAGGCGCGCGTGGGAACACACACGCCGCCTCTCGGACCTGGTGCTGAATGGATGGCAGGCAGGCCCACAAAGCCCGCCACCCCCAGGTCAAACCTCAGGGTGGCTGGAGGTCGTCTCGCGCCCGCCGGCGCCCGGTTCTGCGGATGGGGAGAGGCTTTAAACGCTCCCTCTCCGCTTCCGCCGCCTCCTTGATGGAAATCACTTCCTCACAGAAGGAGGCGACGGCGTTCCACGACCTCTCACTCCGGACCATAGACTGAACTACGGCCGGGAGCGAGAGGGCAACCAATCCGACTGCCGCGATCAATTCACGGCGCTGCGATGCCCAGGCGGGGCAAACCGCCAAAGTGTGCAGCGCCGTGTCCTCAACAACGTCGCGGCAGTCGCCGCAGTGGTGACAACCGGGCGTCTCTTGCCGGCGTATACGACACAGGAACCGGCCAAAACAACCGTGGAACTGTGTCAGCCGGAAGGTGAGGGCGCCATGTCGCCTCTCCAGCCACTCCTCAAACACGGCACTTACCGCCACGATCGTGGCGTGCCCGGCACTGGGGTGCACAAAATGTACTCTATTTTATGTGAAACTAGATGTGCCTGCGGTTTCACTCGCGTTTACACGTTTACGTCCCCCGTGGGTCGTAGCGTGATGATATATAGCCTATAGCCTTCCTCGATAAATAGGCTATCCAACACTAAAATATTTTTTTAATTCAATTCAGTAGTTTCTGAGATTAGCGCGTTCAAACAAACAAACAAACTCTTCAGCTTTATAATATTAGTATAGATAAATATAATTTTTTAAATTATTCATTTAGGTCACAAAGTAACACTTATGAACGTCAAAGTATGTAGGTTAGTGAGTTTGCTAAGTTACTGAAGCTACATTTAAGTTGGTTGCTAGATTCAGGCAAAGGTCTGAGCCTATGAGAGGAAATTTTATTCCATTTAATTTTATTTCATTTCTACGTGGGATTAAAAGTTGTATGACCTATAAATAGTTGTCGCGAGTCTGTGTGTTCTTTGTGTCCGTTGTTTGAATGTTTGTAAGCTTGCCCGCGCGATAGGAAATAATGCTAGTGAGGAGAGGCCTTTTTCTGAAAATAAAACAAAAATGAGTTGCTGAAGAATCGTCTATTGTTTATACAGGTACTTTACATATTAAACTGTAACGAGGTTGTTTCAGGCGTACAAATTCTCACGACTATATCCTGAAGGAGCTGGCAGTACTGTATTGCAACCACGTTTCGCCAGCTATCCTTGTGTGATGTATACCAGGCACAAGTTCAGAGTAGTCTGAAACTGTACACGGAGGTGCTGCTAGTGACATTTTGAAGTCCTGCGCGTGATTTCTTTTGCGCGGTTACACCTCTGCTTATCCTTTTAGGATAAGAGCAGCGATAACTCTGTGGGGAGACCAACAGACTGCAGTGCAGAGGGTTTCGGGTTCGAACCCACGTCGCGCACCTCTGAAGTTTGAAGTTTCGGAAGTTATATGACTTTTCGAAATTATGTGCATATTAATTGACAATTATCGCCTGCTCCGTGCCTCAGAAAGCACGTTAAGCTGGTGGTCCCGGCTGCCATGAACATCTATGGCAGTCGTTATTGGGAGAGTGTCGACACAAAAGATCCAATGGGGTCAAAGTGTCGCCGGTCTGCACTGACTGGCCCCCACATAAGATAAGATAAGATCCTTTTAGGATAGGCGTGAGACTAGGTGTGTAACGTTGTAACCAAGTAAGTACCTATATGGCGGGCTTGATGGTAGCCGGCAAACGGAGGTTATAGACACTTACTATAGCAAGCGTGCGTTGTAGTTGAAAAAGGATTTGCTGTTTTGCCAAACCAGGGGACTCAGTTTACTGGCCTCCCTGAGCCCTATTTACCAAAGTATTTGATGGTGTCAAAAACCCACGCTTATGTAGAGACTATTATAATCCTAATTAACCTAGTTATTTTATTATTTGTATAGGTATGCTCATAATAATACACACAAATACATATACTATAACAGACTTATACATAATTTAATTAATAATGCAATGTAAATAATGATATTATATGTTTTCATTATAATTTAATACAATTTTATAATTCCGTATTCAATGTAATTTAATTCATGACATAAATTCACGATACTAATTATTTAAGGACAATATTTATTTTTATTCAGACAGTATTATTGTTATTTTAATGTTATTTAATATTCACATATTGTTAATCATAAATATTAATTTTTGCATACCGTTCATACGGTGAGACATGCTGTGCTTATTTTATTAATTAAACATCTTTGTAACCGTGTTTCTAGCAAATGAAAATAAATAAAAAAAGAAACGCGAAGAAATTCAAGAAACCTTAAAAGTAATCTTCTGTAGGTTGGAAATATTTCCTTTGCAGTTTAAGCAACATCCCATGTTTAAATGAGGATAGCTTTATTCGTTACCTATCTAAATGTATAATACACATTTCTGTAATCCCTGGTAAGGTGAGCTCCACTCATCCCACAAACTTAAGGATACCTAAATAATAATGTCTTTAGCTTTTTCTACATACTTGACATATAAAAACCGGTATCAAGTCGTGTGAGCGAAAATATACATTGCAAAAACTCCTTAATATAATATTGATGCGCTCAGCTTCGGCAAACTTCGGAACAATTCGGAAAACTTCGGCCCTCTCGCGATGCGGACGAACTTTCTAGATCGCGTCGTCCAAAATTGTTATTACCAATTCGTTGAAAACACACGGGACTGTGTTTTGCGAGTGTCCGCTCGAAGAAAATATAATTTCAGCTTTATTTAAGTTTGTTCAAGTTCTTGGTTATGTTGTAAAAAGTTATGATTGTCGTGGGTAATGAAGAGGGAAAAGGATTTTTCATTGCTGTAGTTTGAATTGAATGTTTTAGATAAAATGTGAATGTTTGTTTGTTACTCTTTTACACCTTAACTACTCGACCGATCATTATGTAATTTCGTATACACATTGTCAGGGTATACAAAACGATATACCTATGGAGGGTTCCTCTCATCCAGAAAGAAACACCGTTCCCAGGCGATCGAATCTGCGGGCAAAAGTTAGCATTTAATATAATTATATACGGTATAGCAGACGCGATAGCTCAGTGGGGAGACCAACAGACTGCAATGCAGAGGGTTTCGGGTTCGAACCCACGTCACGCACCTCTGACTTTCGGAAGTTATATGACTTTTCGAAATTATGTATGTGCGTATTTATTGACAATTATCGCCTGCTCCGTGCCTCCGAGAGCACGTTAAGCCGTCGGTCCCAGCTGCCATGAACATCTATGGCAGTCGTTATTGGGAGGTCAGGGCCCTCTAATATCCTGACACTGGTCTAGCCTTAGGGTATCGTTAGCCTTCGGGTTGCGGAGGTCAGATGGCACGTATAAAAACTGATATCCAGTCAAATCCGAGCCCAAGTGACTTGGGAATAATAAAGTCTAAGGAAAAGAAGAACACCGTATTTATTTGATTTAATATTGAAAAAGGTTATAACTTATATTCAGTATGTCCGTTCTAGGTAAAATTAGCACAAAACATATCTAAACTTGATCAGACGAAAAATCATCGATATTATTCAAATACATTCGGATACTTTGAACGTACAATCGATAACTGCATCTCACTAGCTAGCAGTGTTAACTCTGTTACCACCACGATCTAGATAGATAACTCTTTATTGTATGGCGGCTATAAAGACAACATAGGTACATGTCTGTACGTTGATAATATCAGTACTTATTTGTGGCGGTGTTATCGCAGACTGAAATCTCTTACAGATGAACTTTGGGTGGACAATATTGGCTACGTAATGGCGTAGTATGTGGTACACGTAACACAAAGACGTTACAATATACATAATATATATTCTATCACATACACACAACACCATCTAGTCCATACTAAGCAGAGCTTGTACTATGGGTACTAGACAATGGATAAACATACATATATACTTTTTTTTTGTAAATACCTACATATTATACATAGAAACACCCAGACCAAGACAAACAACCATGTTCACGCACACAAATGTTTGACTTGTGCGGGAATCGAACCCGCGACCTCAGGCATGGCAGTCGGTTACACTAACCACTACGCCATCAAGGCCGACATAATAATAATATGATAATAAATTAAAATCATTTTTATTAGTTGAATAGCTTTTGCTCGTGGCTTTGCTCGCTTCAAAGTATGTTAGTTTAGGTTTGATGTAACAGATTTTTCAAAATAAAATATAGCTTATTTAATATAGCTTTCTAACGGTAAAAGAATTTTTAAAATCAGTTAAATAGTATGTGTGTTAAATTATTACAAACTAACAAACAAAGATCAAATCTTTCGTCTTTATAATATTAGTATAAAGAAACGCAACTTACTTGTCAAATAAATAGAGCAATTGTCTAAGACTGTCTGCCCACCTGTGACGTGACGTTTTTTATCGTTGAACGACTTTCACTTTAACTATTCCGTTTGTCTTAGCAATTGTTCGTCGCTATTTTTATCGTTGTGAACGTGACCATTTTTGTTTTTACTTATGGTTAGATAGCTATTGGTTTGCCCTTGTCTAAATCCTATTGCCTATGGCCTATTTGTCTGTTGTCATCAGGCAAAGTCATGAGAGTCAGTATATCGAGCTGTGCTGTGCGTGCATACTGCCATTTATTTATACTATTTAGGCATCGTGATATTGAATCCAAGTTTTCATTTATTTAAAAAAACATTACTCCCCGCCTCATAGGAAATTCCTAGGAAATACCTTTGTCGCGGTGGACTTTACAAACGAACCCACTGCAATTTGCATACTCGTGTAAGACCTCTTATTCATTATGCAATCTATGCAGTGATTTTAATAAAATATTTAAGGCTTTGTATCAGAATATTATCATAGCCTCAACGAATTTAGAAATTTGATCGAGTTCTAATATAGAAAAAGGCAAACGGCGCGTCCACCATTACGAGGGGCCTAGAAAATAGAAGATAACACATAGACTGCTATTGTTATGTTTGTAGTTTCTGTAGTGTGATTAAAGTTATCTGAAGTTACGTAAAGCGTTTAGCTCCCACATGCTCCACAAAGGTTTGCTTTAAGCAAGTCATGAAGTTACTCGTTAAAACTACCGTACTTTGCAACTATGTAGCTTTGCCCCAAGTTCTACTTTGAAACTAATGAAAACACGCATATTAATATCGCCGAGGTACATTTTGTAATATTTGCAAGAAAATATTTGTTAATTAATAATAATAATAATAAAGTTTATTGACATTAAAAGATACAGTCATTTGAATACATAAAAAGTATACAAATAATTTTACAGTCCACTTGTTAAACACTGGTACCCATGCTAAGATTGAACTTGTGGTAATTATATTATAATATAATTATAATTATATACCACACCACGATACACCACACCCCACCACACCATATCACACCACACCACACCACAATACACTACACTACATTACACCACAATACATCACACCTCATCACACTACACCGAACCACACCTCACCAATATAATATAATATGTATAATATATCACCTCAAATCAACCCACACTAAACGAAACTGCGTTTTAGTTGGTTAGTTTTTATTTTATATTGATGTGTTAAATACTTAAATTAATGTGAATGGTTTTATTATATTTTCAAACAAGATATGAAAGAGCGGTGTCTCCTAATACAGACATTGTTTGTCGAAAAGGAGGCTCTAAACACAATCCGTTGTAAAAAAACCTTATATGAACATATAAACAACTTATATTTTTAAAAAAAATATACGAGTTAAAAGTAAAACCATGTAAGATGATGATTAAAGAAAATTTCAATTCACAAGGGATTCATGAAGCTTAGTTGGGTTTATAGTGTACATACATATCGGTTGATATCTAAATTAAACATATTTTTAATATACCAGATACCTACTTCGGTGCCTACTAGTAAAATTTATGTATACACAAAATCATTTAAATAAAACTTTTCTTGGTCGCAGCAAAATAAATGTGTGTTTCTATGGCAGAGTGAATGAACTAGTAAAATACTCTAAGAAGGTAAAATAAATACAAAATATAAAACGTTGAAATTCTGGATATATAAATATAAATTATTAATTACTAGTTTTCACCCGCGGCTTAGCTCGCGTAAATGTAGGTTAGGTTAGGTTAGGTTTGCAACAGTTCTTTTTTCTGGATGAAAGGTACCCTATGTCCTATTCTGTACCCCTGACAACGTGTATGCAAAATTTCATGTTGATCGGTTGAGTAGTTAAGGCGTGAAAGCGTAATAAACAAACAAACAAACAAACTCATTTTCGCATTTATAATATTAGTAAAGATTATACCAATATAGCGATAATTTTGTATATCAAATTTAATCATAGAAATAATTTAAATAAATTCCATAAATCATAAAAAGTAAATATGGTCGGCTACTCAAAATTTAGATTTAATGATTCATTAATTAATTAACCAAAATATTTCTTTGATAAATTAAAAAGAGTATGTCATCTTCAGTCATAAAATCCAAATAGCGTGAAACTAAAACAATTAAAATGTCATATTTCTTTGATCAAAGCTGCTTTGATGTTTTGGAGAGTTAGATCTATTTATATATATAATATTACGAAAGTTTCTACTAACTCTTTAAAATAAATATATTACATCGAATCTCACATAAATTTATAGCAAGAAAGATTAATGGGACAGTGCTGCAGAACTTTCTCGATTATGTTTAAGAAAATAAGTTATTTTAGTAGAAGGAGCTTGGACTGGTCTTATAGCCTCCATCTAAAGCTTTGAGGGAGGGTCTCGAGTGCCGATCGTAGACGGAGATAAATGACTTTATCAAAAGCTGGGAGCTAGGTATTGCATGCAGACTGCACCTCTATTGCTGTAGAGATTGAAGAGAAGATATTAGGATGTATAATGTGATTATGATGAAAATATAATTTTGTTCTATACGAAGCAGCAATTATATTTGGTTATCTATATATTCATACGTGAAGCAAAAACTTTGTACCCCTTTTTACGAAAATTGCGCGTACGGAGGAGTATGTAATTTGGCACACTTATAGTTTATACAGAGAAGAAGTGACGAATGCTAATATTTATATAAAATATGCATTAGAAATACATTAAATTAATGAAAAAACACTATCGCGTTCGTAGTATTTCAGCATTGTTCGTCTGACGTCGTCGTACAATTATTTGTAACTATGGTTACCTATAGGTAACCATAGTCACAAGTAGTTTTCTTTATTACAATAACTTTAATAGTACCTTATATTTATATGTAATGAAGAAAAAAGAAAACAAACTAGCAAGCTTAGGAATTTTGGTCGAATTTTGACCACTAGGTGATCGCTAGTAAATTATAATAGTGTCAAACAAAAGGCCATGGTTGATATGTATTGCTCGCATTTATCGATGAAGGTAAACGTCGGAAGGTTACCTGCATACCTAAATATTCTTGAGTATGTATAATTGAATGTGAGCATTGTGTACCACTAAAACATCATTTTGACTATGGTGCGTGACGCTCAGCAGTGAAATCCGGGCTGATATTATCCTTATCTATGTATGTATATAAATAAGAGCTGCATTACGCTGCTGTACCAAGGCTTTGTAGGCAATACAATAATTTATCAAAGTCTCACGATATTGATATTAGTCAACCCTTACCAAAATATAAAACACACTTAGAACGGGTTATTTAAGTTTTTCATTAAGTTTCACATTGTTTATTTCTTTTGTTAAGTTAATTCCTAACGTGTAGCTTATTTTAATTAATTAATTTTAAATTTTTCTTTTTTATGCTTTGTTGTTATATGTATGTGCATGCTGTGGTCTCCTATAAGTAAAGGAGTACACTATACAAAACTAATGTCCATTTGTCTGTGCAATTTTGTGTATATTCTTTGTTGGAGATCCTTAATAAATAAATTTCCGTTTAGAAAATGCCTATATAACCATGACACTAACATAGATGAATTTATAGATATCTAAGTCACGATAATAAGAACATGTCTGTCTGTCGATAACTTAACCCAAGATGACATTTCCATTTAAAGAAAGACACAGAAATCTAGTCTGCTGTGCCCGTTACTAAAGAAGCTTGAAAGTCATACTTGAAGGGTGTAATACAATGACAGGCAATTCTAAAATGATACTCCATAAATGTCACGTCGTCAGTGAAAAACGTTATTTATATGTATAGAGATGCTTTTATGTGTAAGATACATTTTGTCCATTAAGACTAACCGTATCTGCCACTTTAGGGACACCGTTAAGTAGACCGTCTACTTTATAGTCGACGGTTATAGTTACATGCAATTGGGGCACTACTTACGCGTTGCAGATCCTTAGTAAAAAAGGAAAGGAATTGGTGAGGTAGTTATGGACATCTCCGGCATCTTCTGTCTTCGTTTCTTCTTTACGGATCAAAACGAAGTAACTGTACTTCTATTTTTACGCTGGTTTCCTGTAAGAAGGCAATATTTCCACTGGCAAGTCAGCTTTT
Organism: Catocala sponsa; assembly: GCA_963564715.1. Taxonomy (NCBI): domain Eukaryota; kingdom Metazoa; phylum Arthropoda; class Insecta; order Lepidoptera; family Erebidae; genus Catocala; species Catocala sponsa. The sequence goes on from OY751352.1 coordinate 14,072,693, forward strand.
CGTTCAGTCACCAATAAATTGGCAACTATAAGTGCTTTTACTCGTAATCATATCTTAAATTTGGGCTTTAGCATATGGTGGCTGTAAGTGCCAAAACCCTCCTCATTGTAAACCTAATGCAGTAAATGGTGATTACGGTATTTATAAAATGTTAATTATAGTGCCAAGTTTATATGCGACACGTGTACCTGCGACGTTCTCGTGTGAGTCATATAAACATGGCGGCGCGTATTTTACGAGCGTAGCTTAAACTATTGAACAATCAAGATTGTACTTCGACGCTTTTGAGCAGTGTTTAATTAATCGAATGTTTTTGATAGACGCGTTAGTATTGTACAACAGTGAGTGGCTTGTATGAGGATGATGCACCGCAACTCAATCGATTTTGATTTTCTGGTCACTGTCTGTTCACTTCTGGTGATAAAGTGAAGTCGTCTTTTTACGTCTTTTCACTTTTTTAAAGACGTCTTCCACATTAGAGGCTCCGTCAGTGTCGTAAGGGACTTTACAAACATACAAGTAAAGACAAAAGTACATCCAGAGCCACATAATTATTTGTGAGATTTGAACCAACAACTCAGCCAGGCCAGCCGTGTTAGTCAGCTATAATTAGAAAAGTCCGAAATGCAACTGTTACAATAAATATCGAATAATTCGAAAATTGTAAGATGCCGCATTTAAACGTTCGAATGATTCATTGTGACTGATAATTATAATTATTCGGATGATACGCTCCTTACAGCATGACAATATAATTATTTTCTTAGATTCCTGCATCCAGTTTTGAGACAATATCCATAATATTAATGCATTTGAATATCGGACTACATTTCGATTTCATTTCGAATACATTCGACAACCTTCGAATATGAATTGTATAACCACACATCATAAATACAAAATTTTACTTCACATGCTTCGGATAAGCACGTACATTACACACCAACGCCTTCATAAATTCAGGTTGCTAATACAAATTTCTTAACAGGAAGCTCAATAGCTTCCATTCATAACAAGTACCGAAATAACAATGATAAACTTAAATGATGAAGTGGAAAGTGGATATAGTTACAAGAATAGAAAAGGGTATGTTAAGCTGGTTTGGACATGTAGAAAGAATGGAGGAGGAAAGGCTGACTAAAAAAGTTTATAAGGCTAGTGTGAATGGAACAGTCGCAAGAGGAAAACCTAGGCGAACGTTTCTCGATCAGATCGGAGGCGTTCTGGACAAAGGCCAGGTTAAGAGCTCCTTGAACCGACGGGCGTGTATGAGAAATGTGATGAAAGTGAATGAAGCCAGAGAAGTGTGTCAGGATCGTAGCAAATGGAATCCGTATTCTCTGCCTACCCCTCTGGGAAACAGGCGTGAATCTATGTATGTACTTAAATGATATTTTCGCCAAAAATACGTCAACGCTACTAATCATGCATGCTGCTTACTTTATTGCTGCAACTTTACATATTGACAGTCACGGAATGCATAATATATGCAGCTAAAAGTTTAAGGTTAGGAGTTGCTGAAAACACTGTTCGTTGCCAAAACAGTTCACTTATTTAAACTTATTTTCAATGCAGGGTTACTTTATTAAACAGGTTTGCATCGCATGACCGTTTGAGTTGCGTGTTTCATATTGGAATGTGACTTTGCTTAGTTTAAGTTAAGGTAATTGCTGCTTTTATTTAAAGGTTAGCGAGAATTTTTTATGGGTAGCTTGTTGTTTGTTTTTTATAGAAGGTAGTAAACTGCTCGCCTTTAATAAATGGTTAATGTATTAATATGATTCTGGCGTTCTTGTAGCCGATAATAATTGGTATGTTGCCAGTTTGTGGTACAAAGATCATTGCTTCTCCTGCTTATAAAAGAATGCCTCCTTTGCGATTAAGTAAACCAACATAAGGTAATTTGAATGCGGTCTTCTCTAGGTTAAAAATAGTTTTATATGTTAACTAGATGTTCCCGCGGTTTCACTCGCGTTTATCGTTACTGCGCTGCCCCCGTGGGTCGTAGCGTGATGTTTTATAGCCTATAGCTTTCCTCGATAAATAGGCTATCCAACACTAAAAGAATTTTTCAAATCCAATCAGTACTTCCTGAGATTAGCGCATTCAAACAAACAAACAAACAAACTCTTCAGCTTTATAATATTAGTATAGATTTACTTTTAATAATTAATGTCTATATTCATAAAATGTTCTGTATTAATCACTCATGGTTACCCCGTTAGCTCTGTGATACTATCTATGTACTCAACTTAGCAGTCAATCGCGTAGTGTTGGATTCGCTTAACTGATAATGTTCTTGGGTTTTCTTTAAAAGAATTCTCAGTGGCAGCACGGATTTCGGCATTATGACCAGTAGACGGCAAGAGTCTCCATTCGATCGTACATAAAAACTAGCAGGCAAAATGTTCGTGTACACTTAAACATTACTGCTTACCCAAGCACTAAACATCATGAGACATAAAGGTTACGCAAATCTGTCACAAATGTTCTAGCTGAAGAATTTCTCTAAAATCAGTTAACGTAGTCGGCCCCGCCCGAAACACAAGCCCGTATGTTTCTAATATTGTCATTATATTCTTACCGGCGTGTATTAAGCAATAAAGAGTCGAATAAATTGTACGAACCCGTGTTGGCCCTCCTGATTAAAGTTTTGCTCGTAACAGCGGCGTTTGTATACACAATGTTGTTGCGTGTGTTATTTATTTAGATATAAAACGAAAATTGAGGAGTTTTTCTTTAAAGAAATGGTATCTTCAGGGAAATTTTTGTGGGAAGTTTGTTTTCGAGTCATATTTTTGAGATACACATTCATAATATTGTCTTCTGTTTACGCGAATGTTATTCATTGAAATTAAACTACTATATAGGTACGGATTTTATCGCGTTATTTAGTTGACACTTTATTACAAAATTTTGAAAACTGTTACACTACTATTACTATTAAACTTTACTAATTTTTAAGCTAATTAAATTATTGAAACTATTAAAACTATTTATACTGTTACTATACTATTTATATTTGTGTTTACACTTTCCCCGACGTTTCGGTTGCTTTTCAGCAGTCTTTCATTAAATTTTTTTATAGAAACCTCTTGCATTAGTTATAATTGTTGAGTCTAGACTCAACAACTGGTAAGTATCTCTAGAGATACTTAAAGAACATTGATACTATATTGATATTGATATCCTAGGAATACGAAAATTTCTTAGACTCGGTTTCGTGGCTTGATCTCATTGTTAACTATTGGGGTATATAGTATTGTCTTCTGTTTACGCGAATGTTATTCATTGAAATTAAACTACTATATATAAGGATTTTTGAAAACTGTTACACTACTATTACTATTAAACTTTACTAATTTTAGTAAAGTTTAATAATAATAGTAGTGTAACAGTTTTCAAAAATGTTGTAATAAAGTGTCAAATAAACAACGCGATAAAAGCCGTATATAGTAGTTTAATTTCAATATTGGGGTATAATTTACTTTTTCCTTGTGGGGATCAAACTCATGACACTTAGTGCACTGCCACTGAGGCGACGTGGCAAATATTTGAATCACTGCACCATTCTTGTAGTCGAAAAGTCATGTGTATATACAGAGTGAGTGTAAGTCACGAGTGACTTGAGATGCAAGTAATTATTACATATAATAATATAATAATAATAATATAATAATATTCTACCATATTCACACAACACCATCTAGCCCAAACTAAGCAGAGCTTGTACTATGGGTACTAGACAATGGATAAACATACATATATTGCTTTTTTTTTGTAAATACATACATATTATACATAGAAACACCCAGACCAAGACAAACATCCATGTTCATGCACACAAATGGTTGACTTGTGCGGGAATCGAACCCGCGACCTCAGGCGTGGCAGTCGGTTACACTAACCACTACGCCATCGAGGCCGACTAAACATATACAAATAAATAAAATTGAAGTGTCTGCTTGTAATGTCAAAATAACAGCTTTTTATCTAATGCATATGAAAGTATATAAGGTACCTATACGCAAAACATCTGTTTTTAAATTTTTTGTCTGTCTTTCGGTCTGTTTGTTCCGGGTAATCTCCGAAACGGCTGAACCAATTTTGGCAGGACTTTCACTGGCAGATAGCTGATGTTATAAGGAGTAACATAGGCTACTTTGATTTTAGAAAAAAAATAAGGTTCCGCGGAGACAAACACTTTTTAGTTAAAATCTACGCGGACGAAGTCGCTGGTAACAGCTAGTATTATAATATATATAACTAATATTATAAAAGCGAAAATGAGTGTGTTTGTTTGTTTGTTACCTTTTCACGCCTAAACCACTGAACCGATCTTCCTGAAATTTTGCATATACGTTGACAGGTGTACAGAAACGGACATAAGCTATCTTTCATCCCGAAAAAAATTACTGTTCCCGAGGAAAGCGACAATAACGTTCTTATTATAATAGATGGTGCCACGTGTCTTTCGAATCATGGTTGAATTATATTATTACAAGCAGAGTACAACCCGAATTGATTGTCAAATTCTAAATTAACGCGAGCGAAGCAGCGGGCAAATTTTTTTGACAGAAGAAGCCAGTGATACTCTGCCAGACCTAAGAGTCGAGTCTGAGACCTCATTCACCAATTTTGACTTTTGGTCGCACGGATGGCGTAGTGGTTTAAATGGTCGCATCGCCTCTGCCACCGCACCGCGCCGAGTGTCGTGGGTTCGATTCCTACACGGGGAAAAATTTGTGTGATTCACAAATAGTTGTCCTGAGTTTATTTCTGAGTGTTTTTTGTGTCCGTTGTTTGAATGTTTGTAAAGTCCCCCGCAACACAGGAATTATTCCTAGTGCAGGAGAAGATCTAAAATAAAAAATTAAAAATTTGCACATAATCTTTCGAATCATGGTTGAATTATATTATTACAAGCAGAGTACAACCCGAATTGATTGTCAAATTCTAAATTAACCCGAGCGAAGCCGCGGGCAAAAGCTAGTATTATATAATGCGCATGTGAGTAACTTTTGATCTGTAACTACTTTTGCCACTTTCCAAAATGCATTGTAGGTACCTAATGGAGACTTGGGTATAGATGATCGCCCGCGCTAACTAAATAATATTAGGCCAAACCACCCATCCATTTACAACCCCACATTAACCCACGCTGTCCATCTCCCATAGTTAACACCAGTGGGTGTAAAAGTACGAATAGTTTATTCGTATATAAGATCGATTGCCCACTTACCATTTATTATAAATAAACAGCTGAAAATAAAACTCGCTTACTGATGGTTCGTTAACGTCATGCTAAAGTGATGACAGTGCTATTCTACGTGCGTACATGCATGGTAAAAAATCATACGCACTGCCAATCAATCAATCCTATTGAATTTATGAACCACTAGATTTTGCCCGCTGCTTCGCTCGCTTAAATTTAGGTTAGGTTAAATTAGAAACAGTACTCTTTTCTGGATGAAAGGTAATTTTGAATACGCGTTGACAGAGGAATAGAGAAAGACATAGAGTATCGACGTGAAATAGCAGTATTCCTATTGTTATGTTTCGTTCGGTGAGTGAGAGTGCCGGAGGCCCAACCACCTTCTTTCCCCCTTCCCACTCCTTCTCCTTCCCATTTCCACTCCTAAAGGGTCGGCAATGCGCAAGTGATGTCTCTGGTGTTGCAGGCATCCATAGGCGGTGACCATTTATCATCAGGTGGGCCGTATGATTGTTTGCCAATTTAGACGTATAAAAAAAGGTATTTTTCATCCAGAAAAACTACTGTTACTAACCTTTTTTTTTAACGTGGGGAAATTCTCTTTATGCATATCCCCTCGCTACAAGGGGGGGCGAGAGGGCTATATCGGGCTCTCCCGAGACTTCGGGCCTACCGACTAAAACCACCACGGTGTTCCACCTTACTGCTTTGTATGGTGGGTGGGTCGCTGGAACTGGAACTACATCAGCGACCTACCCAGCAGGGCCCAATGCAGAAAAGAAAAGGTCTGCGGGCGACGACTCCTGGGTGACGCCCCGGCACGACAGAGGGCTGGCGGGCGGGAGATCCTGACTGCTACTAACCTAACCTTACCTATTTTTACGTGAGCGAAGCCACGGGCAAAATCTAGCTTATAATGGTAGTAAGGATTGTCCTTACCAATCCCAGAGTACAAAACTGCTAAGACTCGTATCGCGATGTGCCGCGTCGCTGTCGTAGGTAAGCGACCATGATTTAGTTCCGAAGTCTCTCCTAACTAATATTCGAAATGTAAATGTGAGTTTGTTTGTTACGCTATCACGCCTTATCTTCCCAACCGATCATCATGAAATATCGTATACCCGTTGTTAGAAGAACAGAAAATGACATAGGGTACCTTTTCTCCAGTAAAAAGCACTATTCCTGAGAAATAGCTAGTCTTAACTAATCCTAACTAATATTATAAAAGCGAAAATGAGTTTGTTTGTTTGTTACCTTTTCACGCCTAAACCACTAAACTGATTATTCTGAAATTGTGCATATACGTTGTCAGGTGTACAGAAACGGACATAGGCTATCTTTCATCCCGAATAGAATTACTGTTCCCGAGGAAAACAACAATAATGTTCTTATGATAATAGATGGCGCCACGTGTCTATCGAATCATGGCTGAATTATATTATTACAAGCAGAGTACGACCCGAATTGATTGTCAAATTCTAAATTAACGCGAGCGAAGCCGCGGGCAAAAGCTAGTATTATATACATGTGAATGTAAGTTTGTTTGTTACGTTTTCACGCCTCAACTACTCGACCGATCATTATGAAATTACGTATACACGTTGTCAGGGGTACAAAATACGACATACTAGTACTCTTTCTTGGATGAAAGGTACCCTAGTACGTGCTCAAGTACCTTTCATCCAAGAAAAAGTATTGCTAATAACATTACCTAATCTACATTTACCCTTTACCCTGAAAAAAGTGAGTGGCGCCGCGGGCAATAGCTAGTACTTTATAAGTAGGTTGTAGTAAACAACTTGGACGTTGCGATTGCAGATAATACATGTTGAACAGATGTTCTGGACATAAAGCATCTAAATCTATCGGTACCCTCATTAGTGAAGCAGCAAGCCACGAGGTAGCAATAATATTTAAGTATTTTGTGTTTCTTTAGCATTCTAACTAATATTATAGATTAAAAATCAACATGGTATTGATGTACGCGAGTTGGGCTTGTGTAACTCTATCCTAGCCGCACCTTTGAGTGACGCAGCTAAAATATTATATAATCTAGTAAATATAGGTATTAAGCGTAGATTGTTAAGATTATAAACTGGTTAAGTTCCTATGAGGGTGACATGTTCAGTGAATGAACAAACCCTCGCTCAAATAAATGAAAGAAAAAAAAAAAAACTAATATAATAAAATCGAATGTGAGTTTGTTTGGTTCTTACGCTTAGACGCCTTAACTACTCGACCGATATACTAATATAATATAATAATATTCTATCATGTACAAAACCATCTAGCCCAAACTAAGCAGAGCTTGTACTATGGGTACTAGACAATGGATAAAGTTATATATATACTTTTTTTGTAAATACATACATATTATACATAGGAACACCCAGACCAAGACAAACATCCATGTTTATGCGCACAAATGCTTGACTTGTGCGGCAATCGAACCCGCGACCTCAGTCGTGGCAGTCGGTTACACTAACCACTACGCCATCGAGGCCGACATCATAATATTTCACATACGCGTTGTCACGGAAACAGAAAAGGACATAGAATACATTTTATGTAAAAAAAACTGTTACTAACATAATCTAACCTACATTTACGCGTTAAAGCCGTGGGCAAAATCTAGTATCGATATCTTAAACGAGTTGAAAAAGGCATTCGACATGTATTTTTAATTTCCCAATCGATTTGGATGTCTGTTTGTAAAATTTGTTCCAAAGGCAATGGCAATATGCCATTGTGATCAAGATGTATACTGTGATTTAAAAATGTCTACTTTGTTAGAATAAGACCCTCGTCGACCGTTCTCTTACAAGATCGGAGACATGCAGTAGAGAAGGCAGATTATAATATCCTTAACTAAAAGGCGTGTGTCAAATGCTTGATGAAAGTGATTGAAGTGAAAGATTTATGACAGGTAAATAGCATGTAAAGACGTATTCTGTCTACCCCTCCAAAGAATAGACGTGAATTTTTGTTTTAGATTCATTTTTATTCTTGTTTTAAAGACAACTCCCGCACTACTTATAATTCCTGTATCGCAGGCAACTTTACAAATATTCTAACAAAAGATTTAAAGAACACAAAGTGAATAACCATTTGTGGATCCCACAAATGTTTTTTTCATATGGTATTCGAATTCACAATACTCAGCGGCTACTAATCACCCTGTATTCCACTCAACACCTAAAATCGACTGCAATAATGGCAATGCAAAGTAATCTTTAAACTAGAATTGCATCATGCATACATCCACACAGTTATGTAGAAAAATACTCTCACATACTCATATTTATATATACATACATACACATTCAAACATCCTTATAAACATCTACCCACACACATAAACACACACACACATACACACACACGACACACAACAATTAATTATAAATCTCACACTTTATTAAGCAGACACTTGCAGATTTTGTATTCCTTCTATATAATAAAGAAATATAGTTTTCTCCATATTCCCTAACCCTATTTTGTACTTAGTATTTTCTCACTATTTATGAGAATATCAATGATTCTAACCATTTGTGAGGCTTATATTAATGTTACTATCAGAAGGTAGCACTAGCTTCTAAGATACAGGTCTATACCTAGTTTAGAAGTCAGGGTCTCCAGTTTGTCATGTATTCCTTAAGTCCTAGTTTTGTACTTAGATTAAGTGTTTTTCTTATGAAGTAATAAACTTATCTATCCATCACCCATCTTGATTTGAACGTGTCAAAGTTGCTTACCGAATCGATTGTGTAGATATTGCGTGAGTCCCTTCGCCCTACGTTATAAAACCATAAATTAATAAAACAAAAAAGGCCATTATTTCTTACTTAATAATGCGACAAAAAAACGCAAGGACTCATTTACGGTACTGATTTATGTCACCCTCTATATCATGATTGTTGCTTGAATATTACCCTCGTAAATGACAAATGTCTGGCTTTTATACTGCTCGGCTATAGGGTATAAGTGGATGAAAGTGTATATATCTACAGATGAGGATAATAGGTTCACTTTGTTGATTTACGTTATTACGTGTCAACATGTAAGTGATAATAATATTCTTTTTGTGGGTTTCGTTTCCGAGCATGACATGATTATCATGCTCGTGAGTAATACATAAAATAGCTATCATCAGCATTGGAGATTGGATACTTTGCTATAACGTTCTGATTTACCGCGCACTAAAATGATGTAGAGTAATATTTATACGAAACCGATTAAAATTTTGTTTTTGCCCGACAATGACATCTAAGTATCTTTAATTATTGTCATCTATAAAACCAAAAACCACTGACTATAGCAAAATATTATTAGCAATTTTAAGTAACTGAAAGAGGTAGCTTGAAGGTATTCTCGTTTCAATTCAGCGAGAACATAAGAAACGAGAATACTTGTACATACATAACTCCACCCTTTAAAAGATTACAGCGATCCTTGTCTCGTATTCCTGCGTTTGGTACACACTCCATGTTTTTCATTTGTGAGTAGTCTAGTCTCTAGTGCCTATAGCTTACGGTATTCGATTACCATTACTCAAGCAGTGTGCTTATTTACGACCTTATTCTTATATAAAACCGACGGTTCCCAAGCATGACGTGCTCGAAGATTTTTACTAAGGCTATTAAAGTCGAGATAGATAATATAATGTATCCCCATTGACCGGATCGAACATCCCCGTCTCTGTGTAACGGGGGAGGACACTTATTTATTTTTATTACACAACTAACGTTGGCACAAATAAACATATAAATCTGCACAGGTGCCACAGAGTAACAACAAGCAGTGACGTAACCTGGATTTTGTTTGACATTTGTACTTTTAGAGCGAGGTAACTGCATTTTAATGGAATGGAGAGCTGGAAGACTATATTGTTATGTAAGATCATAGTTGTATATTCAATTTAAGTGTAGTTGCATAAAAGATTTTATAGTTGTTTTAAGGCCATTACCGGCGTTTTACCGAAATCTTTTCTGATTTCTGTAGCTGTTGGACACGGCGATGATAACATGCGCCTTGCGCAAGTGGTATTCTCTGTCTATTCCATCGATGCAAGTACCAGCTATTCATATGTATTCTAGCTCCATTAACAACATTTAAAAAATGAAATGGGTAGTGCTAGATTTATTTGATATACCATCAGGTGATGGGATTACCCAGTCGAGTTTATCCATTCATACTGAAACAGCATGGCTATATTACTGATTTTTTTTTAATTATATGTTGAATTTCAATTAACCAGCCAGTCAACCAAACCTTAAAGCAAAATTAAGAAAAAAAATTGTATGTTTACTTTGTATGTGCCGTCAGAACATTTTATTCATAATTTTAACCAAAGACAAACGACAGGCGATTATCTCCAAAAGAATATTGAACATTCCCGCGTTCCAATATCGATGTATATCTTGTTCTTATATATTCGAATACGTTCAACTATTCAAGTGACACATAGATACTCGTAAGTTCTCTATTTTAACCTATACTTATAAAAATGCATTTTTAATCAATTTGAGTCGAAGTTCGCTACTGAAAAATATTTTTACATTGTACATTATGATACGGCTTTTGTGTGTTTTCCTCTTGAAATACTTTTACAACGAAAAAGCTAGCTTAAGGGGATTTGTATTGTGTTCCATGCACTATGAGTGCAACTGCCGGCTTGTCTGTAGGCCACGACCGGTCATATAAAAGAGGCCGGAACTCTGCCGAGTATATCGTGACTATACTTGCCATATATTTCGCTTAAAACTGAGCATCCGGTAGTCAAAGGCCAGCCGATAACGGCAGTGACCTCGCAATGACAGCCATTTTCCTTTTTCCTTTGCGACAATTTTAAGCCAAAACTATAACGTTTCAAGCTCAACCAGCATTTCCAATTACTGCCATCCAATTTGCTGACGGTACTCGATTCATCCACTTTCTGAAAACAAACAGTTACAACCTAGATTTTCATTTTTATAGCTCAACTCTGCTGACGCTACTCATCTGTGATTTAAATAGCTCTAGAACAAAGATTTGACCCGAAAAGATCGATGAATGAATAGAAGAATGACATTGGTGCGGGCCGAATGATTGAATGAATGAACGAAATGCTTTTGGTTCGGAAATTGTGTTTTGGGGCAACTGCAGTGCGTTGATGTAAATGAGAGCGGTTATGTAACTGTTGATTGTGATATTGCAAATTATTTCATCATCATCATTAAATTTTCGGTTTGAGGTTCGATCTCGCAGCGTCATTTTAATTACCATGCGTTACGTGCAATCAAACCAAACATCACAAAGGGAAACCTGACCCGGAAAAGCGACGAATGAATGAAAGAATGGAATCGCGAACGAATGAATGACAGAAACGTGTTTTGAATAGTTTTGTTCGGAAATTGTGTTTTGGAGTTGTGAATGGACGTCGTAATGCATGTTCTTGTTTGTTTTATCTATCCATGCATAGTTTATCGAAGTTTAGGTTGAATATACGATGAGTGAATATGTTGGCGATGTTATCAAGCCTCATGTTACTAATATTATAAATGCGAATGTAAGTTTGTTTGTTACTCTTTCATGCCTTAACTACTCGACCGATCATCATGAAATTTTGCATACACATTGTCAGGGGAAAAACGAAAAGAAAAGAAAACACATACAGAAAAGGACATAGTACCCCTTTTATCCACAAAAAAGTAATTTTATTGACCTAACCTAACCTACATTCAAGTGAGCGAAGCCGTGGGCAAAATCTAGTAGTGTATAAAATAGGATAGTGCATCCACAACCGAAACCCCGGGCATATCATATAGGTACATGTATGCACATAATACATACATGTACCTATATTAACCTTTCAAAACATGCCTTATAAACAGAGTGCCTAGTGCTAATTTGTTTTACCTTAACGGTGGTCGTCTTTCCTGTATCAGGCTCCGAGGGACATTCTGATAGCTGGTATAACGCGCATCACCCGCGCTGTCATCCGCATAGCAATGTATTTTCTCGAATGACAACAAGTCATTGAGAAGAATTTGATTTTCGATCAAAGATAAGTGCTTGGGTTTTCTGATAAGAGTCCGGATCTGCGCCTGATAAACTTTAATAGTCTCTTCTTCGATTACGCAAGGCCTAAACCATAGCTGGCAAAATATAAGTGCAATACACCTCTGCCTATCCTTCAACGCAAATTCAGCATAGACAGTTATAACCATGATACAGCTTTGCTTATCTTTTCATCTATAAACTTGCGTAATATTGTTTCCTATAACACGAACGGTCAGTTACGATACATCGTAATATTCTGTTTACTGTCTATAATATTATATGCATCTGTAGTTTATGTATAACTAGACTTTGCATGTGCTCGCGTTAAGACTGCGCAGAGCGTAAGATAGATGATGACAGAGCTCGTGCGGCGCATATTCAAATCGGAGCGCGGCCGCCATAGTAAAATTGTATGGAGGATTTGAAGTGCTTTTTTGATAAATATGTATCTTTATTCATTGAAATTAAACTACTATATACGGATTTTATCGCGTTGTTTATTTGACACTGTTATACAATTTTTTGAAAAACTGTTACACTACTATAATTACTATTAAACTTTACAAATTTTTAAGCTAATTAAATTATTGAAACTATTAAAACTATTTATACTATTACTATACTATTATACTATTTAGATTTATTTCTACACTTTCCCCAACGTTTCGGTTGCTTTTCAAAATAAATCTAAATAGTATAATAGTATAGTATGGGATACATACGCCCAGAAACAAGTTTGAAATAAACTATGATCCTTCTGTACAAAATATGTAAACAGGAGGATGCTGATAGCAAACGACTGGTATCTACATACATACATACATAGATTCACGCCTGTTTCTCAAAGGGGTAGTCAGAGACTACGGATTTACATTTGCTACGATCCTGCCACACTTCTCTGGCTTCATTCACTTTCATCACATTCGTCATACACGCCCGTCGGTTCAAGAAGCTCTTAACCTGGCCTTTGTCCAAAACGCCTCCGATCTGATCGAGAAACGTTCGCCTAGGTTTTCCTCTTGCGACTGTTCCATTCACACTAGCCTTATAAACTTTCTTAGTTAGTCTTGCCTCGTCCATTCTTTCTACATGTCCAAACAAGCTTAACATACCCTTTTCTATTCTTGTCACTATATCCACTTTCATGCCACATCTCTCTCTAATCACACTATATCACTGGTATTATATTGTAGTATATTTTGTCAAATTAAATCAAAGCTGATTTTTTGTTCAGAATTCTGGTTGCGTTTTTAAGAGCCGTATTCGCATCCTATATTTCCTTTAATATTTGTTTATATTAGATTGTTTACAGTCCACAGTACATGCACATGTGCATTCAGTAGTTTATGGATCATACACTCTATTGTAAACAAACACATTAGACTTTACATTTTATTGTATTATTTTGTTACCTTGGGTGTTTAATCTGTTTGTGGAACGACAATACGATGGACGTAATTTTTGAGATACATATTATGTGGTTTTAGGATTCATTTTATATATTGCCTATTTGATGGTAAGTGGTATGATGAACCCTTAACACTGGTAATAGCAATACTAAGGAAGTACAAACAACCGTAGTAAAGTCTGGTATCTTTCTTTCCTAGAATAGAATGGCATAATAGACGGGTGTTCTAGGAACGGTCCTACTCAGCAACGACTACTCTAACGCCGAATCTGTCTAGGCACTGAATTTTTTTAGAAGAAACTGTCTATACATCCAAAGAATTGCACCTAATACCGCACAGCAGTCGCATTTACCACCTAGGCAGGCCATATTGTACGAGACAGACTATTCCAACAACGAATAAAAAGAACTAGCGGTCGCCAAGTGGTCGAAATTCGACCATAATTGATTAAAATTTTGAGTTTGATCGTTATTAACGTTTTATTGCCTATAACTATAGCCTTATAATCACATTTCATTTAGTCACCTACTCCACATACTTAAGTAACCATAGTTACGAAGAATTCTACGACATCAGTCGAACAATGCCAAAATATTACGAACGCGATTCATTTATTAGGATTCGCCACTCCTTCTCCATATAAACTTTAACTGTGCCAAATTTCATACTCCTTCGTCCGCGCAATTTTCGTAAAAATGGGTACAAAGTTTTTGCTTCACGTATTAATATATAGGTATCCAGACTCGATACAACTATTTACGAATTACATACATAGAACATTTTTTTTTTTTTATTTGGAAAAAATAATTCATCATTTATGCCATAAAATGTGAAACATGATAGAAAAGCAAACAATTATAAATTACTTGCTTTTGTAGCTTCGTTTGCGTAAAGGTAGGTTAAATTATGTTAGTAACAGTTAGGTCTTTTCATGTAGTGGCCTGCCGTTTCATACGGAAGGCCGTAACCTCGGCGGGGTCGCGACCGCATGTGAGAGGGATTCGCGCGGCCCCGCCGATAGTGGTTTGTTGAGGAACACCGTGGTAGGTTTAGTCGGTATCCCGGGAGGTACATTTTATCGTTTTAACATCTTTCTGTTACCCCGGCGAGTCCGACATAACCTCTCCGCCCGCACCCGCGTAGGGGTATGCGTCAAAGCATTACGCCACGTAAAAAAAAAAGAATGTTAGTAGCAGTACTTTTATTAAAATAAAATACAGCCTATGTTAGTCGGTTATAATATATTTTTCTAATGGTGAAAGAATTGAGTATAATATAATAATAATATTCTATCACATACACACAACACCATCTAGCCCAAACTAAGCAGAGCTTGTACTATGGATACTAGACAATAGATAAACATACATATTATATACTTTTTTTTTGTAAATACATACATATTATACATAGAAACACCCAGACCAAGACAAACATGTTCATGCACACAAATGTTTGACTTGTGCGGGAATCGAACCCGCGACCTCAGGCGTGGCAGTCGGTTACACTAACCACTACGCCATCGAGGCTGATCGAGTTTTGAAGTAAATCCTTACAAACAAACAAAAAGATCAAATCTTTTTCTTTATAATATTAGTATAGACTAGCTGTACCCCGTGGTTACGCGCACGTTTATGATTATTTAGCCGCTCCTATATCTCGTAGCGTGATGTTATAATAACTTTTAACCTTCCTCGAGAATTGAGCCCACGAATGCACCATATTTTTAAAACCTACTAATAGTTCCAGGATTAGTGCGTTTAAACCAATGAACAAACTCTCTCGCTAATTATAGTACTAGTTGTCCCCGCGGTTTTAGCCACGTTTATGATTACAGCTCCGCTTTCGTGGCTCGTAACGTGATGTTATAATGTGCCTTCTAATTGTGAAAGATTATTTTAAATGGGTCCAGTAGTTTTTGAGTTCATTCATTACAAACAAAAATACAAGTCCTTACTTTTATAATTCTAACTAATAAATATAAATGCGAATGTGTGTTTGTTTGTTCGCTTTCACGCCATAAATACTCGTCCGACCATTATGAAATTTCTCATACACGTTGTCGGGGCTACAGAAAAGAACACGCCTTCCATCTAGATAAAAGTACTATTAGATAATTGACATAACCAACATTTATGCGGGCGAAGCCGCAGGCAATATTTAGTATCACCATAGGTAAGCTTAACAAATACGTACCTATTTGCTAGAAAACACATCGTTAAAACAACTCCAAATTACATCATTGTTGTTTTTTTTATGGTATTGGAGGCAAACGAGCATACGGATCGACTGTTGGTAAGCGATTACCGCCGCCCATGGACACCCGCAACACCAGAGGAGTCGCAAGTGCGTTGCCAGTCTTTTAATTTGCCCCCTCCCCTGGGGAGGGAGGGAGGTGTTGGGCCTCCGGTACCCTCATTCACTCGACGAAACACAACGCAAGCGCTATTTCACGCCAGTTTTTGTGAGGCCGTGGTATGACTTTGGTCGAGCCGCGCCATTCGTGCCGAAGCGTGGCTCTCCCATCCACATCACAAAATTTTATCGTGTTACAACCAAATAAACGGATCGAAAAATCATTTAATACGATGTATTGAACATGCAAGATTGTTGCCAAACTGTGCTGCAATGCGGGACACTTTCGTAAAGTTTTCTTTAAACAATATGAGTTATTTATATAGGGCGGTAGGCACTACGTAATAGTTAGCTAATTTTGTATGCTGCCAAATGTATATTCCATGGTCGGATATATTTTATTCTCTGTCGATACGTAGACTATATTTCTCTTTCGATAGTATTTAAATCAATAAACGCTAATACGTAATTATTAGCGTTTATTGTAATCATTCGAACAAATCCTTACTAATATTATAAATGCGAAAATAACTCTGTCTGTCGGTCTGTCTGTCTGTCTGTTTGTCTGTCTGTTACCTTTTCACGCTCAATCTGCTGAACCGATTTTTATAAAACCGATACCGATTTAGATAAAATTTGGAATGAAGATAGCCTGAGACTCTGGGAGGACATAGACTATATAACATCACGCTACGGCTCACGGGAGTGGCGCAGTAACCACAAATACCAATGACGCGGGTGAGACCGCGGGCACAGCTAGTAATAAATAAATTGGAATCATTCGAATGTGCCAGCGATTCGATTATTCAAAACATTAAAAATTATTCGAATACGTTGATCATTGATATAGATTGTTTTTTTGATTAAGTATTATGCAAACACAACTGAATGGTGTCAGTTTGCTTATGCGGTTACTTTTTGTATATTGCAACGCCTCCAGAAATATAAGTATTTAGAATCTGGATTTATAATATAATAATATCCTTGTCCGCTTTTATTTGTGTATTAATGTTTTTTTTTATCTTTCCAGGTAAGTTCAAAGATGGTTGATACGTGAATACAGTGAGTAATACGGATATCCAAGTCAGCTACAAATTAAAACCTTCTTTTCCAAATATATGCTGCAATTTCGTGCAGATTCGAATAATTTGATCGTCTATTGCTACTTGTAGTACACTACAAGTAGCTACTGTTTATCCATGATCCGTCAAAGTAGAGACCTCAACATCGCCTCGGCTACTGTGGGGGCGATGTGGAGGCTACTGCTCTTAGACCACATGCTGCTTACCATCAGGTGGAGTGTGGTCATTTTGACGAGCAAAACAAAAGAAAAAAAAAAAAAATTATTGAGTAAAAAGCATACAAACAGTTCTACAAACTTTACATTTATAAAAATTTTCATTCTCTTTTTTAGTAATCTTTGTGAAATTGTGGGAGAGAAAACGGTTGCTTTTACAAACATGACACTTATATTGATGAACTGAACTGCGTGGAACGCAGGCCGTCAGTCATTTACTTTTGTAAAGTATTCTGTTCAGATTCATTCTGGACTGACAGTACCCTAAACCTTTGTAACGTGTGGAAGCGCGCAATAAAATTGAGACTGATTAAAGCAAGGGAGATTACGCCTAGATCTTAGCCAAATTTGGAATTGGGTATGTTGCCAATACCTCCCCAGTAAGCAGGTGTGAACATTATTTTCGTGATATCGAGGTTTTGTCAAGAGATCAGAAACGGTAAACGTCAATAATCTAGATGACGAAATGTCTGTAATACACTTCTGCGTTATGCAAATTGTTTTTTAATAATTAAATCATGAATATAATATGAGTAAGATATTGAAAAATAATTTGAGAAAGTCTCACAAAATACTATAGATACTTACGTAATTATGACTTTGTATAAAAATTACATTTGCAAATCTTTGGATTTATAGGAACATTTGAGGCTTAGTGTTGAACATAGATAACAAAAATAACTTTTGCCGAGTCGGTAACCGCACCTACCAGTACGGCATAGAGCCACGCTAGACCACCGAGGCAATCGAAATCATAAATTCAACTACATGGGTGGCAAAACACCTTTACTTTTATACTAAAAGATTACATGGGAATGTTAGCATTCTGCCAACAGTATTGGATTAAGAAAATAAACTCGTGGAACGGGGAAAATAAAACAAAATCGTAAATACTACTACAGAGAGATATGTCTTGTGTAACATGATTTCATCATAGGCTAGTTACCGCCGCCCGCGACTCTGCCTGTGAGAACACGCACGAATACTAGGCTAAAAAGTATATTATATGTTTATTCAGGATATGCTCTATTTGTTTGCATTATTTTGTTTTTTTTTTACAACCAAGGTGGCAAACAAGCATACGGCCCACCTAATGGTAAGTGTTCACCGCAGCCTATGGACGCCTGCAACACCAGAGGCATCACTTGCGCGTTGCCGACCCTTTAGGAAAGGAAGTGGGAAGGAGAAGGAGTGGGAAGGGGGAAAGAGGGTGATTGAGCCTCCGGCACTCTCACTCACTAACAAAACAACAGTAGGAATATTGCTATTTCACGTCGATATTATGTGAGAGGGTACTCCTTCCCCGTTGCCGACCCTTTAGGAAAGGAAGTGGGAAGGAGAAGGAGCGGGAAGGGGGAAAGAGGGTGATTGGGCCTCCGGCACTCTCAATCACCAAACGAAACACAACAGTAGGAATACTGGTATTTCACGTCGATATTCTATAAGAGGGTAGTCCTTCCCCGGTCGAGTCGGCTCATTCATGCTGAAATCAGCGAGGCTCTACTACTCAAAAATGTATGGTTGGAGTAGTAGTTATTATGATTGCCTTGCTTCTACCACTGCGCCAAGTTTTGTGGGTTTAATCCACGAGGCACAAATAGCATGATTCACAAATAGTCTTTTTAAGTCTCGGTGTTCTATGCGTCCGTTGAATTTTTGTCCCGTGAAAAAAATTTTATGTAATCCACGAGAAAAAAAAAATGTAATCCTCAAATAGTTATGCCATGTCTAGGTATTCTTGGTGGCGTTATTGGATTATCTGTAAATATAACTGCGGCACAGAGTTAATGCCGGTTGCGAAAATTATCTTTTTAAAGATAATAATAGGAATAACTCAAAACAAACAAATCCAATTTTCAATATTTTCTGTCTAATTATTTCTTAGCTTTTTTTCTGTTATTAAATGTATTTTGATATAATTATGTATGTGTATGTGATATAATGTTTTTTATAATGCTTACTCTCTTGACATTACTTATTTATTTTGTATGGATTTAAAATCTGAAATACTTAAACGTTTTATTATTATACTCTTTATTTAAAACTTTTCAATACATTTTTCATTTTAAATATAGATTATATAAAAAATACATTTAAAAATATAAAATATATGGTACCCCACCGGCATCGGGAACAGGGTCCATGCTGCCGGTGGTTAGGATTCCAGAGATAGGAACCTCCTCACAATGCGAGCCGTATCTAATAGCACTGCCTTCTGCATCAAACCCTTGATCCAAGCACATAACGCGAGCCTCTTTAGATGTTGATTACTATTATTATTATTATTATAAAACACGTTCTGATACAATGACGTTGCATAAAATATAGGCAATCCAACATATTTCGCTAATTTTTTTGCATGCAAATTAAAATGATAAACATTAAAATGTCTTAGGAAAACTAACATAGATTCACGCCTGTTTTCCAGAAGGGTAGGCAGAGACTTCGGATTTCCTAAGATCCTGACACACTTCTCTGGCTTCATTCACTTTTATAACATTCCTCATACACGTTCGCCGGTTTAAGGAGCTCTTAACCTGGCCTTTATCCAGAACGTCTCCGATCTGATCAAGAAACGTTCGCCTAGGTCTTCTCCTTAACTTCAAAACTAACAACGACTATTAGTATCTAATTGAGGGCATTGCAGATTTAATAAATGCAGGCATAAATGCGATCTTATACTTAGCAGATTATTGTGTCTACTTTGCAGTTTTTCGTTGGCTTATTTTATACCATGTCCAGATTTAAGCTCTTAAGTCGCTACTTTGTTTATTTTTAATCTTATTTATAAATTAGCACAGTGGCATTTTTATTTTTAAACCTACGTCAACATCGCTGAAGGTTTAGGCAGATATGGGAATGGCTCACTTTTCTGCTACTATGGTATTAGGTCCTACGTAATAACATTCATTTTTCTTTCTTTCTAATCAGGGTGAGCCATCTATAAAAAAAACTCACTTTAGCATTTATAATAAGTATTAGTAAGGATACCAGCTTATAAAAAAACAATCACTTTTTGTGTACACGGCGATCGGTGAAAATAAAATGGCAGATTCTAACAGACTAAATATAACAGTCTATTAGGTTCATTACGTTCTATTTTCAAAAATGATTATCTCAATTTTTAATTATGGAACGTCGTTATTTATTACCGGCCTGTTTTAGATTCCATGCCGCTACTGAGAATTTCTAGATAGATAATCCAACAAGTGAGAAACGGCAATGTATTGCCGTAAATCTTAGAGTTCGAAAAAATGGTATCACGTGACCGGGAGTATATCGACTATGCTGAATCGAACGGCGTTGACCGCGAGTCTATAGCTCTTAAAGTTCTTGAGTTGAAAGTTGTATAACAGACAGACAGACGGACGGACAGACAAAGCTGTTATATAAGAGTTTTTTCGAACTCTAAAAACACTTGACCGACCGAACTCTCTAAAACAGCAATCGGACAGGGAATGTGCCCGGTAGATAGCAAGGCTCGCCTCAATGACTCCAATTACGTATGCTTTGAATTGAAACATAACTGGTCAAATTTGGGTACACCTCTAGCAAACTTAAAGGACTGAGAGTATGAAATTATTTTTTAATAGATTTCTGACGCACTAGGAATAATTCTTGTGTCGCGGGGGACTTTACAAACATTCAAACAACGGACACAAAGAATACGCAGACTTGGAACAACCATTTGTGGATCACACAATGTTGGTCCCGTGTGGGATTTGAACCCAACGACTCGGCGTAATGGCAGCGACGAGGCGACCACCACTACGCTATACGTGTACTCAAAATATTTTTGGGAAGCCATTATGCTGCGTGTTTTTAAACACATTTTAGTTTTAATTAATATATTACTTCAGGTCAGTACATACGAAACCGCATGTAGCACTTTGTTAATTATAAATTTATAACTTAATATTTTAGACTAGATTTTACCAGCGGCTTCACACGCGTAGTGTAGATTTTGTCAATAAAAGTATTGTCCTGAAAGATCTTATTCCCTTTTTGTACCCCTATCATAACGTGTATGCGAAATTTCATGATGTTCGGTCGGGTATCAAAGGAGTGAAAGCGTAAAAAACAAACAAAAAAACTTACATACACGCCTTTATATATTAGGATGGTGAAGTTATTCTGATACTAGATTTTGCCTGCGGCTTCACTCGCGTAATAGTAGGTTATGTTAGCAACAGTACTTTCCTTTTTTAATATTATAGCTTCCAAACGGTGAAAGAATTTTTAAAATCGTTTATGTCGTTTTTTAATTAAATCCTTACAAACAAACAAAGGAAACTCTTTAAGTCTTAAGTTTTATATTATTCTAAATCCTAATCTATTAGTATAGATTAGTCATTTTAATATTAATTCTAATCAACTAGTTTAAAAATAATACGTGACTACTATCCAATAATAATAGAGAAAGAAAATTAATTTTCAAAGAGACTTCCAATAAGTATATTTTTAAAGCAAAGCCCGCCATTTACTAATCTCGCATTCATAGAAATTGAAATGTCAAACTTGAACGCGCGCGAAATTTGAATATGGAACATCAGCTGCGTTCTGACGTCTTAGGCTTATGCAATGACAGGCCGGTAATAAATAACGACGAGCTGTAATTAAAAATTTCGATCATAATTTTCGAAAATAGAAAAGTAATGTATTTAGACTTTTTATATTTAGCCTGTTTGACTGCAATTTTATTTCCACTGATTGCCGTGTATACAAAAAGCGATTGCTTTTATAAGCTGGTATCCTTACTAATATTATAAATGCTAAAGTCAGTTTTTTGTTTGTTACCGTATTTCATTTGTTTCCGTATTTTCGAATTCACGTTGTCAGGGGTATAGAATAGGACATGGGGTACCTTTTATAAAGAAAAACGTACTTGTCCCAAGGGAATGAAAATTGTCGGCACCTACATACATTTATGCGAGCGAAGCCGCGTGCAAAATTTAGTATTAATATATCTGTTTGTTAAATTTGTTCTAATGCGTTTTGTAGCTAACGTTTTATTATACTTATCTATATATTAATACGTGAAGCGAAAACTTTGGATCCCTTTTTACGAAAATTGGGCGGACGGAGAAGTATGAAATTTCTCACACTTATAGTTTATACAGAAAAGAAGTGACGAATGCTAATATGTATATAAAATATGCTTTAGAAATACATTAAATTAATGAAAAAACACTACACGCACACAACCATGCATTTGACACACGCAGTCAAAGCGCGTAACTATGGTTACACATATCAATATGTAATGACATATATCAGCAATATTTTACAGGCAAACTTTGGTCGAATTTCGAGCACTAGGCGACTGCTAAGCTACATGCTTATTAATTATTAATAATAATTAATAAGCATGTAGCTTATTGCAGTGGCTAAAATGGGTAAGCGTCAAGGATTCAATTCTAGGTAGCTAGTAGGTACTAGGGATGTGCACTTGTCAAGTCAAAATCATTTAAATTTTCGATTCATTCGAACGTTGAATTGATTTGAATTTATTCAAATAACAATGCTCGTTATTTGAGTGTATTATAATAATACTAGCTTTTGCGCGCGGCTCCGCCCGCGTGGTACCTACATCAATAAAAAGTAGCCTATGTCCTTCCCCAGGTTTTAAACTATATCTGTGCCAAATTTCATCTAAATCGGTTGAGTGGTTTAGCCGTGAAAAAGTAACAGACAGACAGATAGACAGACAGAGTTACTTTCGAATTTATAATATTAGTAAGGATTATAATACACTCAAATTTTTTTATTGGCATATTATGTTAATTCTTGTATCACCAATATACAAAGTAAAATGCAGATCTCAACGAAATGCCAATAACTCGTGATTGGGTCGGATATCATTCGTTTAAAATTAGTAAAAACAAAACTTATAAAATCAAAATTAAACATCGTGCTGAAAATATAGCATCTCCATAAGCCTTAAAACCTTCCTGCAGGCACTCAACCTAAGTATGACTGCGATTTTCTAAAAGGCAGATGTAAGTTTTTATGTTGCCCCAGTTTTAAGGAAATCCTAGGTTAAGTGTTAATAAGTGGGGTCTGACTGTGTCTGTACCTTACTATAGTATACATTTATAGTATCACACCTATATAATAATATAATATAATATTCTACCACATACACACAACACCATCTAGCCCAAACTAAGCAGAGCTTGTACTATGGGTACTAGACAATAGATAAACATACATATATACTTTCTTTTTTTGTAAATGCATACATATTACACATAGAAACACCCAGACCAAGACAGACATTAATGTTCATGCACACAAATATTTGACTTGTGCGGGAATAGAACCTGCGACCTCAGGCGTGGCAGTCGGTTACACTCACCACTACGCCATCGAGGGCGTCAATATTAATAACTAGATGTTCCCGCATTTATCTTTACTGCGCCGCCCCCGTGGGTCGTAGCGTGATGTTATATAGCCTTCCTCGATAAATAGACTATGCAACACTAAAATAAATTTTTCAAATCGGACTAGTAGTTCCTGAGATTAGCGCGTTCAAACGAACAAACTCTTCAGCTTTATAATATTAGTATAGATGTCCTCCAAACCGAATTTCGGTCACGGCGGCCAATCTTAACGAAGACTGACCAGGAGATATTATAGTGCACAAGTGTGTACGTAAATACAAGTGCACTCTCTGTTCCCTAACTCCCATTATCCCATGGGACGGTAATCCGACACGACCGGAGAGAGATCAGGCGCAGGACCAACGGCTTTAAATGCTTGACCTATATTCTTAGGGGGTAAGCAGGGATGTATTACACTAACATTTTAGCAGCCATCGCTTTAGGTCCTACGTTTTAGAGGCCAGGTCTACTGCCGTCTACTAGGCAATTCTGGACTCTGTGCTGCTATTGAGTATTATAATCATAATCATTTATTTGCAAATAAAGTGAACATACATTAGGTATTAAATATATTATAATATAAGTACTTTCAAATTATTATTACTTTTAATTTAATTGTTTTATACCCATAGCAAAGTATTTCTTGTCAAAACATCTAGTAAAACCTTGCCTCTCTCGGGAATCGAACGTGAGACTGTATGTCAGTGACATTTTACTACTGCTACGCTCTATACTAAACTGGGTTTTATTATGGTTTCTTCCATAAAAACTATTTTCTTGTAGGTGAGTCTCATAAAAAAGGTTAAGTTCCATTCAAATTTAGAAGATCAAAGTGACGATTATAGTAACTGCATAAAAAATAAAAACAACATAAAAATATAAAAATAACGTTTCACCAAATTTTATTTATGATATTTTTTGAAGTTACTTTAATTATTTATAAATTTTAAAGTGCTTTATACATGATATAAGTGGCTTTAAAATGTTTATTTTAGGTATATTTTGTATGTTTTCGTACATAAATATGATGTTATTTCTGGCCGTAAATTATAATTCATCTGTGGAGAATGACGGCTGCCATGTTGTTTTTAAGCGGCTACATCTTCTTGGTTTTATAGGATTTTTATATAAAAGATAAAATAACTAAACTCAGATAAAAATAATGACATGTTGGGTGCATTTATTTATTTACGTTTATGGCGGTAGGTTAGTTTATTAGTTGTACCGTGCTTTCTGCTTTTAGCCTTATGATAGGGCATTGACCGTAAGTGACGGACGCGAAGGATTTTCGGTTACTCATAATACCTTGGTTTTATCCGAAAAGATAGCATGGGACCAATGTGTGCACAAAAATTCCTTCATATTTTCTGGATTCAAAAGCCTCGCCCGTTGCTCGTGCTACTGCATTGTAACAACACATGAGCTGGCCTCTACATTTTTTTTTTTACATATTTCATTGGCATTACCGACAGTCTATGAGCTGTCGGTAATGAAAAAGATTACCGAGAGCTCATAAGGGATACTGACATATTTAGAAGATGTAATTTTTGTAAATGGTTAAATATTTATGAGTACCTACTACCATGGTCATAGTCCTAGTGAAAACAACTCTGATTGTACTTTGCACCCTTTACGATGTTATGGGGAAGTGTCAAAAATGTAAAAAAAAGAGCAGCGATAGCTCAGTTGGAAGACCAACAGACTGCAGCGCAGAGGGTCTCGGGTTCGAACCCACGTCGCGCACCTCTGACTTTCGGAAGTTATATGACTTTTCGAAATTATGTGCGTATTGATTGACAATTATCGCCCGCTCCGTGCCTCGGAAAGCACGTTAAGCCGTTGGTCCCGGCTGCCATGAATATCTATGGCAGTCGTTATTGGGAGAGTGTAGACACAAAAGATCCCACTGGGTCGAAGTGTCGCCGGTCTGCACTGACTGGCCCCCACATAAGATAAGATATGGGGAAGTGTTATTGAAAAACTACAAATCCGTAAACAGTTTCAATTTCTACTTGTCAATGTGTGTATTAGTTAAAAAAGAGCCATGGCTAGTATAAAAGAAATACGAATATTCTAAAATTTTATGACCCGCATCCAAATGTCGGTTAATTTGTTGTTACTAATTATAATTCGAATGATATCTACTCAAATATTTGATACTTGATTCGATGACGGCTTTATAGATAACTCCAGCCTATCTGTATACTAATAGAGCGGTCGCCGGCGTGGATGTTTCCTATGTACTAGAAAAATAACAACCTATATTAAAGTTTGAATATTTCGATACTTGAAGATTCAATTCACTAGTACCTATCAGTATGTGTACTATTTGCTTTGCTTCACCACATTTTTCACGGTGTACGTCTTTACATATATACAGCACTAAGTATTTATTCAATTGTTACTATCCTTTGTTTTTAACTTATTGAGTCACAACGGCACACCGGCGGCCAAATAGAATAGGTTTTTAATTATATCTGGCATTCCAAGACTTGACAGGCAGACAAAGCACCGATCCCATAAACGTAATTCTTTAGCCTTATTTAATCTAGCGTTAAACTAGATACGGTATTCTACAATCATAATAAAAGGGTCATAAGGCTGGTGCGTTTAGAACCATTACCCTTTGTTCAACCTCTCTGCCAAGCCTCCAACATGACACTAACAATAGTCCCACACCCTGGCTTAAGGTGCCTACTAACTAGGAGTAAGTGCTGTACCATTCATTACACATGTTACAGCTCAAAGCGAGCGTTAGTCCGATTGTTGGTTAAAGGAAATTAAACCTTATTTTGTGCGAATTCAATTAATTTTAAATTACATGCTTTAAGCGTTTAAGATTATACTCTTTATTTATTTAAGGAATGGAGTTTTGATAATTGCTGCGTGATCACACTATTTATGTATCTTTTTCTCCCTAGCCTTTATTATTGCCAAGTAACTTGGGGTCGACTTTCTAGTCTAACCGGATTTGACTGGATATCAGTTTTTACACGGAGCGACTGCCGGCTGGCCTCCGCAACTCGAAGGCTAATGATACCCTAAGGCTAGACCAGTGTCAGGATATTAGGGAGCACTGACTTCCCAATAACGACTGCTATAGATGTTCATGACAGCCGGGACCGACGGCTTAACGTGCCTTCCGAGGCATGGAGCAGGCGATAATTGTCAAATTATATGTTATTTGAAATTTGAAAGCGCTGCGGTATTGAATGAGTGCATATTATGTTTTCTTACTTTTTTCACAGTGGGTCGGTTAAGATTACGTTTAGGAAACTCTCAGTAACAGCACAGAATCTGGCAGAATCCCAAGTAGACGCATATAGTCTCAATTTTTATCATGTGGAAGCTTGAGCTATAGCTCAGCCAGCCCAGCTATAGCTGGTGTAATGTGGGTACAATTCACCTCTACTTTTAGGAATATACCTTAGCGTGGTGAGGTATCTATTTGAAATTGTATTCTAATCTCTTACGAAGAGATGTAAAACACAGCGAGGTTCTCGTTTATATCTAAAATTAGAAGTCGAACTGTAGACCTAGGCAAATAGCGCCGCTCTACAGAAGATCGCAGCCAAGTAATCTTGTGTTATGTTTCTGCAATGAGTAGCAGTTTGATAACGAGCTTATAATCATATAAGCTCGTTAAGAAACTGTGCTGTCAGTAGTGGATCCGTAAGTTTACATCAGTAGCACAGTGACTTAATCAGTTTAGGGTAATTAAAGCTACGGTAACTGCTTACCCTCAACCAGGATGTATGCTTGGTTATCATAATCACTGTATAATAAATTTTACCAAACACAGTCACGCTTTGCTGTGGCTCAGGTTCTCTTAATTTTCAGTTCATGGAAATTTAGAGTTAAAAAGTATATCAAAACGTTTTCAAATAAAAACACAAGGTTCTCTAAAATTTCAAGTCAATCCATTGACTATTTCTCGAGTTATGCGGATACGAACATACGAAAACTGAAATTTTATATATAAATAATATTATATTCACCAGTTCACACCATGTTTAATAGAAGATTCTACAATAGACCTCTCCCATTTACACTAGCCGGTAATACCATAATTATTAAACTTGCTTCTATAAAACTGCGTATAAAGTGAAATATATACATCTAAGTATCGC
Source organism: Catocala sponsa (assembly GCA_963564715.1). Lineage (NCBI taxonomy): Eukaryota > Metazoa > Arthropoda > Insecta > Lepidoptera > Erebidae > Catocala > Catocala sponsa. Next base: position 14,100,523 of record OY751352.1, read on the forward strand.
CGATCGTCCCGGCGGCTGTACTTAAGCTATCGTGTGTGCTTAGGCCCTTTAGTGTGGCGTCCATTTGTAACTTGATACGTTCAGGGTGTAAATGCAGTGACTCGGACGTACGCACTTCGATCCTTGCTGATCGATCGCAATCCATTTTATTTATCGAGAAGTGTTGTTTCATTGGTGCTGTTCCATAAGTTTATGGCCGATCGTAAAGTCTACATGTATACTAAGATTATAAAGAGCAAAAGGTTTGATTTTTTGTATGTTTGTTTGTAAAGACTAAACTCAAAAATACTTAACCGATTTTATAAATTCTTGCACAATTAGGAAGCTATATTACTTATCACCGAGTAACATATCTCATATTATTTTTAAAAAGTATTGTTACTAACATAATCTAACCTTCTTCTACGCGAGCGAAGCCGCGTGCAAAAGCATGTTATAATACAAAATCACAGAGTTTTTGTTTCACATTAGTTAGGTACAAAATTCGTAGAACCCGCGCAAAGTTTAGAAACGTGCCCGGTAGTAAAAGGTATTAGATTCGTTCTTTATTACTTGTTATCTAAAAAGAGGAAATGTGATTGTAATACAATTTAAAATTTAATGCAAATCTGCCTACCCTTTCGTTTGTAGATAGGTAGTCTTGTATAACATATGTGCCATCATCAAATTCAACTTATTGGATATCCGTCCAGCTAGACTGTAATTTTACATTAGTTTGGAGTAAAAAGTTTGATGTAAATAGGTACTACTACTATAATATATTACCTTAGTTGTGCCCTTTTTATATTCTAAAGCTATCTATTCTGTTCAAAGACGGTTATTTATTTATATAATTCAATTAGAACGGTCACATTACCATTAACAATAAATATAATAAAATGTTTACTATCAAATGCCTAATGATTACGTAATATGCAAATGCTCACGGTCAGCAAGGGCCCTTATGTAAACATAACACTGCTTATTCACGAAGGTACTAATGTACTAATGGTGTTGTTAGAGAACAATAGCCTCCCAGCTTTGTTAATGTAACAATGTTACCGATCCTTTAGTATAAGTTTTTGCTATTGTTGTGTTATATTTAGAGATAAAAGGCGAAACCGATACACGTTCCGATAGGGTTACTGTTTTAATACGTACTAGCTTTTGTCCAGGACTTCGGTTATGGCGTCATTAGACGGCTTACACGGAAGTTATAGTAGCATACAATATGCAAGTGCCCCCAAAGTTGCTTAAAAAATGGCGCAATAATTGGTGTTCGATAACACCAATTATTGCTCTGTCTTGTCTAGGTGTTCTTTGTGACCGCTATTTGAATGTTTGTGAAGTCCCCCGCGACAGGAATAATACCTAGTGCGGAAGATGTCTTTAAAAAAACACTAGTATTAAAAATACTGGTAGGTATTATACTATGCTCCATATCTTGAGTTCTACATAACGCAACATGTCATTTGAGTCATGTTATGCGATACACAGCACACAATTTCCATGCTCAATGACAAATCACTGGGCATGGAAATTGCGTACTGCGCGTCATGTTGCTTCTACTGAGCGTGATTTTGTATCGTGCTCTGTGACTTTAATTTGAATTCGTTCGTCCGTTCAGACCTTCTATGTGATGCCGGAATGCAATAACAGCCAAAAATTATATAAACTAATCTATTAATTTCCAATTATTTTTTTAATAGTTATCGCCGTGTACTGAGACATCCTTTAAAAGATTGTTACTAGAATAAATAAATGAATAATTGGTTTATGTGTGTCCAGTTTATATCTATAAATATTGTTTAATTTAAGATTATTACAATAACATTTAGTTTTTGTTAACAGTTTATTGTAAAACGAAACCATTTATATTGTTATTAGCTTATAAGTTGACCATAGCGCGCGATAGATGGCGTTATCCCACTGGGCTGAATCGCGCTATGGTTTCGTTACACGGCCAGGTATAAATACCGTGGAATAATATTTTTTTGTGAGTAGTATTTCGAGTAAATGTATGCTTAAAGAGACACAGTGATCCAAGTGTATTATTTCACTCGCTCTCGGACCTTTGAATATTCGTTCAATGTGTTCAGTTACTAGCAACCCGACTAGAAATTAAGAAAAGGTTCATTTCCGCAGTCGGTTACAAATCACCAATTCGTTCTTATAAATGTGTCATAAAAAGTTTACGTTTATATTTACCGACTGTAAGATCCTGAGTTTTATACCCGGGTCATTCAAAGTAGCAATTGTCATTAGAAGTACGGGACTGCAGAAAAGCGATAGATGGTGTTGACTGGCTAGTATCAAGCCCGCCACAAGAGGGGTGAGGGGGGGGGGGGAAGTTGGGACAAATTGCCCCTGGAGGGGCCCTCAAATTCATAAACGAATTTTTTTTTCATATGATATATAAATTGAATATTAAACTTGAAATCGATAGAAAATAAAATAATTTTTGATTTTTCTAAGATCAAATGATAATAATTGTATTATATGCTAATGTTTTATATTAAATTAAATAGAAACAAAACGTTAAGTATTTATTCAAAACTTTATTTTTCTTGCGTTTTCGATTGACTTTTTCGTTTGAAAATATGAGCTTTTTTTCAATATTTTGTGTGTGGAGGGGGGCCCCAGTTCGAAAGATTGTCCCGGGCCTCCCGTTAACATGTGGCGGGCCTGGCTAGTATAACACCATCTATCGCTTTTCTGTAACCCTTTTCGTTTTAGATGTAACTGGGACCTATTTAATGACCCTTTGATAGTAGATTACGCCCGAAACTTCGTCACACAATCTCCGCACACATCGCCTCCACATTTAATATTGTACTGTTTGTCTGTTTGCCAAAGTTAATTCTAAAAACTTTAAATTGAACTTTGAACTAAACTGTGCGAAAATATATAAAATTTATTAAATAGTCTTTTGCGTCAACGCGAATAAATAAAAAATGCAGGCATTTCCCATTTAGAAATTCTTTAATCTATACTAATATTATAAAGCTGAAGAGTTTGTTTGTTTGTTTGTTTGAACGCGCTAATTTCAGGTGCTACTGCTACGATTTAAAACATTCTTTAAGTATTGGATAGCCTATTTATCGAGGAAGGCTATAGGCTATATAAAATCACGCTACGATCCACGGGGACGGCGCACTAACGATAAACGCGGGTGAAACCGCAGGAACATCTAGTTTATAAATAAGCGAAGAAGTTTCTATACGTTCTGAGTTCATTTTATTATAACCTATTAGCGTATCTAGGGGTAGAGCTAAGGGTCAAAAGCTCCCCATAAGCATCCATCCATCCCTGACTTTATTAGTACTACACTACCCATAGATCAAGTAGTCAGCTCCTCTTCAACTAAAATCCAGATCCACCACTGACTAGTATTACTACTTCTTTGCAGTGTAGTATATAATCGTACAGATATTAGAGCCGAGGTGTGGGACTGCGGCTTCACAGTCTCACACCTCGGCTATGAATTTATATAGATTAAAAATAACTGGCAGTCGCCTAGTGCTCGAAATTCGACCAAAGTTTGCCTGTAAGATATTGCTGATATATTATGTCGTTATATATTGATATATGTAACCATAGTTACGCGCTTCGACTGCGTGTGTCAAATGCATGGTTATGTGCGTATAGTGTTTTTTCATTAATTTAATGTGTTTCTAATGCATATTTTATATAAATATTAGGATTCGCCACTCCTTGTCCATATAAACTTTAACTGTGCCAAATTTCATACTACTCCGTTTTTCGCAATTTTCGTAAAAAGGGGTACGTAGTTTTTACTTCACGTATTAATATATATAATAATAAATATAGCCATCCCAAATACCCACAACCTTCTAAAAACGATAACAGAAAAAAATAACAAATACACAGAACTCAAAGAAGAAATAGCAAGAATCTGGAAAGCCAACAAAGTCTATATTGTAACAATTGTAATACCCACCACTGGAGTTATTCCGAAATATTTGCACCATAGCATCAAACTACTTGAACTATCACCAAATATATACAAAAAGCAGCAATCCTAATCCTAATCCTAACTAATATTATAAAAGCGAAAATGAGTTTGTTTGTTTGTTTGTTACCTTTTCACGCCTAAACCACTGAACCGATCATCCTGAAATTTTGCATATACGTTGTCAGGTGTACAGAAACGAGCATAGGCTACCTTTCATCCCGAAAAAAATTACTGTTCCCGAGGAAAACAACAATAACGTTCTTATGATAATTGATGGCGCCACGTGTCTTTCGAATCATGATTGAATTATATTATTACAAGCAGAGTACAACCCGAATTGATTGTCAAATTCTAAATTAACGCGAGCGAAGCCGCGGGCAAAAGCTAGTACTAAATACATGTAGGATTTTCCGAAAATGTATACAGAGTGACGAAAGTGAAACATTTAATATAGAACAAAATGTCCCAACTCTATCTTAGATGACGATTACTTTGCTTTCTACCCGTAAACGTCATTAAAACTCCGGCTATTAGCTGAGTATAAAAACAAAAAACATATAATTATAAAATCATTTATTTCTTCTCTCACATAGAAAACAGTTAAAAGATTAACAGATTAAGTAGATTAACTAAGATGTTTTAACAAATATCAAAGCACTTTGTGTATTTCAAGCAGTACACACAAGAGACAAGACAGTATTAAATTAAGTCCGTTAAACTTGTACGTGAAGGGCTGATGAGGGTCCGAATGGGATCAAAAACGACTTTGATTAATGTATGTGTCTATGCGAATAATTGAATATATGAACTTTGTGCTAAGCTCTTTTATAGATAAATATATATTTAGTACTAGCTTTTGCCCGCGGCCTCGCTCGCGTTAATTTAGAATTTGACAATCAATTCGGGTAATTCACTCATGATTCGAAAGACGCGTGGCGCCATCTATTATCATAAGAACGTTATTATTGTTTTCCTCGGGAACAGTAATTTTTTTCGGGATGAAAGGTAGCCTATGTCCGTTTCTGTACACCTGTTAACGTATATGCAAAATTTCAGAATGATCGGTTCAGTGGTTTAGGCGTGAAAAGGTAACAAACAAACAACCAAACTCATTTTCGCTTTTATAATATTAGTTAGGATTAGGATTAGGATTAGTAAGTAGCGATAGCTTTGTGGGAAACCGATGGACTACCAGGCAGAGGTCTCGAGTTCGTGCCCGAGGCGCGCATCTCTGACTTTTCGAAGTTATGTGATTATCGTGCGCTTTAACGGTGAAGGAAAACATCGTAAGGAAACCTGCATGTCTGAGAGTTCTCCATAATGTTCTCGAAGATTATAATATATTTGTTTGGTGGTAACCATTGTAGGTTGTATGAATTCGATCGTTTGAGGAGGTAGAGCCAGCGGTATTGGCTTGTTTGCCTTAGCATTAGGTACAGGAACAGTACCAAGGAAATGAGCAATTACTATCAGGCTAGCTCGACAGCTGACTAAAACAAACAATATAAATAACTAGAATTTGCCTGCGGCTTCGCTCGCGTTAATGTAGATTAAAATATGGGTAGTATTTAACTGTTCCTCAATTTTTTGCCTTTGTTCCACCAAAAATATTAATTGCACACCAAAATATGCTTACTAAAATATTTTAAAGAGATCAAACTAAGTCGACGGACCCCGCTTCGCGAAGCTCCTATTTTTGGGTGGGTTTAAGAAGGAACCTAACATAACCTAACTCTTCCGAGACGGAATGCATTGATTTGAGGCGTATAAGTGCTCGTTATGATATATTTTAGTAAGTATATTTCGGTTTAGAGAACTTTATTACTCAAAAACAAACTTTACAGTTTACTTAAATATTGAGCAATACATTTTTATATATTAAGTAATTAGGAGGTAGTTCGATCTTATAAACTATCTTACAAATTACATATAAATTACATTAATTAAGACAGTGGCAATGACCCAAAGAAGAAACGAAATGTCAAGGATTTTTTTTATTTCTAAACGTTTTCTCTTATGAATGTCTTTAATTTTGTTTTAAAAAGAGACATACTTTCACAAACTTTTATTTCGTTTGGTAAGTTATTAAATATTTTTGTACCAGCATGTAAAATAATTTTCTTCCCATATTCAGTTCTAGGTAAATATTGTGTAATTTTATTTGTATTTCTTAAGTTGTAAGTGAAGGTTCTTTTAGTTAAAACTGTTTGAGTGTGAATGAGTCCCGATAATATTTTTTTAATTAGAATGCATGTAGTATATATGTTTGCTTTATGTTGAATATTTTTGTTTGTTTATATAATATTGGTGTATGCGTAAATCTATCATATTGGAACAATACCTTAATTATTTTATTTTGAGCGGTTTGTAACGGCATTAAACTAGTTTTTTTAGAGCGCAGCCCCATAACTCAATTAAATAATCTATGTTAGATTTGACGAGTGCATTGTAAATCATTTGTCTCGTTTTATGTGGAACACAATAAGACATTTTACGTAATAGACTAATAAGACAAATTATTTTGTTTTTTAATTTATCTATATGTGGTTTCCACGTAAGCTTATCATCTAAAAGTAATCCTAAGTATTTTTCCTGATGAGATCTATTAAGTACATCGTTATCAATTGTTAAAGGTGTAAAGTTAGAAAATCTTTTATTTTTTGCACTGAATATCATAAAGGATGTTTTTTTGTATTAACTGTAAGTAAGTTACATTTACACCAGGTGTTATATTTAACTAAATCATCTTGCGCTTCAGAAATTAAGGTTTGTATATCTTTTTCATAATAAAAAAGGCACGTGTCATCGACATATAAGGAAATATGCCCAGTCAAACCAATTTTGCTTATATTATTAACATAAATCAAAAAAAGTAAAGGGCCTAACACCGAGCCTTGCGGAATGGCACAAGCTATGTCCCGGGAGCCACTTGAGTACTTATTTATTTGTACTATTTGCGTTCTGTTTTCTAGGTATGATTTTAGTAATTTATGGGCTGATCCAGATATGCATATGTCTTTTAACTTTGAAAGTAGGAGTCAATGACTTATAGTATCAAACGCCTTTTTTAGGTCGATAAATATTCCCAAACAAATGTTTTTTTGATCAATTTCTGTGCTTATTTTAGTTACCAAGTCAACCGTAGCAGAAAGGGTACTCGATTTAGGACGAAATCCGTACTGCCGTTCATATAAAAAATCTAGTTTATCTAAATGTACTTTAATTCGTTTATAAATTATTTTTTCGAATATTTTTGATATCACCGGCAGAACAGATATTGGTCGATAATTTTCTGGGTCTGTTTTTGGACCAGCCTTATATATTGGCGAAATTTTGGCTACTTTCAGACTATCAGGATAAATACCGGAAGACATGCACTTGTTTATGCAATCAGTAAGTTTTTTGTAATAAGGTTATTTATGCATAGAATTACTTTGGTGCTAATTCCCTCAATGCCTGTGCTAGTGTCAGAATCTAGGCTATTAATTATATTTAGCTGTGCAATTAGTATTTTTGGTGGTCATTATATTTAATCCTTTATAATATCAATAATTTTTATCCCTCGGGTACAGTACTTTTTTTCTGGACCAAAGGGATACCTTGATTCGCTGGAAAGACGAAATAGCTAAATACCTGAAAGAGATGAATGTGCTCGATTGGTCTGACTTGGCACAAAATAGGAAAGAATGGCGCACTTTAATGTCGGAGGCCAAGATCCACTTTGGATCGCTGAGCCAGCAAAGTAAGTAAGTAAAGGGATACCTTTGGTCACGTAAATGTAGGTTAGGTTGGTAACAGTACTTTTTTCTGGATAAGAGGTCCTTTTCGGTACCCCTGACAACGTCTATGCGAAATTTCATGATGATCGGTCGAGTAGTTAAGGCGTGAAAGTTTGACAAACTAACAAATAAGCAAACAAATAAACTCACATTCGCATTTATAATATTAGTTAGAATTAGCCCAGCTAGTTTTAGAACTAACGTGAGACTTTAATAACGAGCAGTGTTATTATTTATGTTTAATAGACAATTCTTACTCTATGAATAATTCTTGAGTCATGGAGACGGTACTTAAGGGCTCTTAGACTTGGATTTTTCAAATGTTTGTTCCTTTTGGGGATCAAACGCTTAACACTTCGTGAAGCATAATAATTATATAATACTAGCTTACATCAATAAGAAGGATATGTCCTTGCCTAGGTTATAAACTACCTCTGTGTCAAATTTCAACCAAATCGGTTGAGTTGTTTAGCCCCATGATGAAGTTACAAACAGACAGACAGATAGACAGTCAAAGTTAATAAATATTGATTTCAGACCAGGATCCATAAAGTGTTAGTAACAAATAAGATGAAATTCTTAACCTAGTGTTAGTAACAGTTCAATTTCACATGTAATATGATGTGACAGACTCGGATATAATATTAGTAAGGATTTTCAACAGCTAAAGACAGGTAACATTATCCAAGCTGCGATAACGACAGCTCTAATTATAAGATTAGTTCAACTATTAATACATTACAAAAATAAATTTATGATCTATTTTTATCAAAACTCTCTGCCAAAACGTTCGTTATCTAAGCGCCATTTTGAATTGCAGACGCTCGTAATTTGTCGCGGTGTCATTGCACAAGCCTATGACGTCATAACGCAGCTGATGTTCCATATTCAAATTTCGCGGCACTCAAGGATGACATTTCAATTTCTATGAATACGTAATTAGAAAAACATAGTAGTTTTTTTTTTTAAAGTGTCTGTATTCTTAGAACGCTTTTTATTTTTTTGGTGGAATGTTGAACTATGAATAAAAGACATAAACTCTGTTTTATACAAATGTAGATCGTATGCTAAAGTTATGTTTTATTTGGACTAAGCTAAACATTAAAGATTTTCATAATATTGTCTTACGTTTACGCGAATGTTATAAATTGAAATTAAACTACTTTATACGGATTATATTGCGTTGTTTATCTTTTAAAACACTATTATTACGTATTTTTATGCTACTATTGTTAAACACTGTTACTGTTTACTTCTATTTATGCTATTTAAATCATAAAAACCATTTAGATTTAACTTTACAGTTTCCTCGACATGTCGGTTGCTTTTCAGCAGCCACTTTTACGGCGATTTAATAATAGTGTTTTAATAAATAAAGAACGTGATAAAATTGAATATTAAAGAGTTTTTTGGCTTGTGGGTCCAAGTGTTTGAGGTCCTGAGTATTGATCTATGCTTAGATGATTACGACGAGCTATTCCTTCAGGGAAGCGGATTTAATACCCTCATTTCGCGAGTTATGCTTTTAGATTCCAAGTAATAGGGGAAAGCCAATTGATATCTATAATATTCCGAGTTGCTGCTAAGAATTTCTTAACAGAAGAACCCAATATCGTAGTGCCTGATTCAACCTTCGAACTGTAGTCGCTTCTCTACCACTGCGCTACCGAGACAGCCATAGATGTCATTATACAGTATTAATTGCTTTAATAAAAAAAATATAAATGTAATAATAACACATGCATGTTTAAACTCGCTTCTACCATGGTGAGTTATAATAGGTTACTAACATGAATTACTAATGTATGGGCAAAAAACTTATCCTAAAATATCACATCGCAAACTATTTTTCGCAAATTTTCATTTGGCAAGAAAACATTTGTCAAAACAAATTATCGCAATTTTTCAGTTAGCAAATTCTTTTTTGGTAGGTAATTGATTAACAAATAATTACTTGATCATGTTTCATATGAGCATAACATACTCTTCCCAAAAAAAATTCACATGGTCCTTCATGGACCACGGCATAGCTCGACGGAGCTCCTATATCTATACTAATATTATAAAGCTTAAGAGTTTGTTTGGATGTTTGTTTGTTTGAACGCGCTAATCTCAAGAACTACTGGTTCGATTTGAAAAATTATTTTAGTGTTGGATAGCCTATTTACCGAGGAAGGCTACATAATATCACGCTACGACCCACGGGGGTGGCGCAGTAATCATAAACGCGGGTGAAACCGCGGGCACATCTAATTAGTTATAAAAAAAATAACGACGAAGGCGAAAACAATGACGAGCGAAGCTCCTGCCTTAGTCTTCTAACCTAACCTATCCGAGTCGGATTGCTATGAATAATATTTGCCAAAATAAAACTTTTGCCTAATAAACATTTGATTTAACGTGAAGAAGTAAAATTATGCCAAATGATAATTGGACCAAGTGAATAAAATGCGAAATGAATTTGCTATCTTAGATTCATTTGGTAAATGAAACTAGGGCGATAAGCTTTTTGGGAAGAAAAATTTTACCAAAAATATTTTGCACAAAGGGCAGTAAACCTACTAACATACATAACACACTCATGCCTGTATAGTGTGTATTCCCAAAAGAGTAGGCACAAGTACACCAGTATATTACACGGATAACTCAAATTCATTTAAAGAATTCCATTCACAAGTTTTGGTCTATCTGGAATCAAGTTTTTTGTTTATTAAGTTATTATTTTTATTATCTTTAGTTTTTATAGTCAGTAGTATATGGCATAATGGCTGTAACACCTTGTTAATCTGAGTTGTAAAATACTGAAATTATATTTAACTGACGATTTAAAAGAGTGGCCGTGAGTTTCTTGCAGGTTTCTTCTCATAGGCTCTACCCTTTGCCTGAACCTAGCAACTAACCTAAATGTAGCTTCAGTAACTTAGTAAACTCACTAACCTATATACTTTGACATTCATAAGTGTTACTTTGTGACCTAAATCAATAAATTATTTTTGACTTTGACAAGCAATGAATAAATACACGTATCCATTACCGTTTTCTCAGTCCACTCTATTCCCTAATTTTAATAACCTACCTACATTTTGATATTATTGTATCTTCTGTTGTACCTAATTCCAAGACGCGTTATTGTTGGTTTATATTAATAATTACTAATATGTAATTGTCGGCCTCGATGGCGTAGTGGTTAGTGTAACCGACTGCCACCGCTGAGGTCGCGGGTTCGATTCCCGCACAAGTCAAACATTTGTGTGCATGAACATGGATGTTTGTCTTGGTCTGGGTGTTTCTATGTATAATATGTATATATTTACAAAAAAAAAAGAAGTATATAAGTATGTTTATCCATTGTCAGTACCCATAGTACAAGCTCTGCTTAGTTTGGGCTAGATGGTGTTGTATGTATAAAAAAAAAAAATAAAAAAAAAAATAAAAAAAAAAAACTGTAATTTAACTTTAGAGACACATAACGTATTTAACATGTATTTTCTTTTCTTTAACTATCTTACCTTTTCTGCAAGTTCTGTGCACTTCTGTCAGTGACAAATTCACTGTGGTTATGACTTATGTATGTCATCCTTGCTGAATGTTTAGTGAATAAGTCGTTGAAGTGCCTTAACAATAAATAAATAAATAATATTTCCCAAACTATGTCGTTTACCTTGTACATTTACAAATTACTTTCTGGTTCTTTACGCAGAACTTATTTTAATTGGTTGTCTCGCTGTTTGGGTACCAAATTACTTGTATTTAAGCTCTAAAGCTAAAATATACTTTACTCAATATGAAAATCTAACCCTTTCAAAATTGGATATTTTTGAAGTGAAAACTTCTTTAGCGGCGTTGTGCATTTTTTTTGTGATGGGTAAAAAATGTTAATCTCGAACATTCGTAAGACGGAGGGAGAATTGTCATGTTTGTGTTACCGTAGCGCAATAAATGAATATTATATTTTACCACATAAATGATAGTAAATTCGTGCAAAATTATTCCCTAACCATTCCAAAATATCAAAAATGCACAACGTTAATATTCAAGTTTTCACTTCTGCCGGCACTCCCGGAGTGCAACCCGTTTTTTTTTTAAAAACCATATTGGTTGAATAATTTTTCTTGAAACTGGCACTCGCTTTAGAAAGTATAACTGTGTTGCAGGGAGTTTACAAACATTCAAACAACGGACACAAAGAATACCCACACTCGAAACAAATATTTGTGGAGCACACAAACTTTTGTCCCGTGTGGGGATCGACTGCACGGATAGTGTAGATGTTGCAGTAGTCGTCTCGCCATTACCACTGCGCCGAACGTTGTAGGATCGATCCTCACACGGGACAAAAAATTGTGTTTATCACAAATTGTTGTGCCAAGTCTCGGTTTTTTTTGGCGTCCGTTGTTTGAATGTTTGTAAAGATGCCCGCGAAACGGGATTTATTCCTACCGCTACAGCTGTATTAAAAACGATAAAGTAGAAATAAAATCGAATCCACAAACGCCATAAGACGTAAAAAGTGGCTTCATTGTTAAGGCGTTTAAGAGACAGTAGCAACAGCATCCTAATAATGATTGCTTCTCGATTTGACTGTCCAATTCAAAGTCAGTGGACTCATATAATAACAGGAATAGTCAAAATTGATGTAATTTTATTTTACGAATTGATTTTAGTAACTAAGTATTTATATTTTGACGTTAGAACATAATGCACTGATTTATGATATTCATGTATGACATGCTAATCCAATTTTAATTTCAATGTTTCTCTGTCTAATTATTTCTTAGTTTTTTTTTCTGTTATTAAATACATACATACATACATAGGTTCACGCCTGTTTCCCAGAGGGGTAGGCAGAGACTACGGATTTCCATTTGCTACGATCCTGACACACGTCTCTGGCTTCATTCACTTTTATCACATTCCTCATACACGTCCGTCGGTTCAAGGAGCTTTTAACCTGGCCTTTGTCCAGAACGCCTCCGATCTGGTCGAGAAACGTTCGCCTAGGTTTTCCTCTTGCGACTGTTCCATTCACACTAGCCTTATAAACTTTCTTAGTCAGTCTTTCCTCGTCCATTCTTTCTACATGTCCAAACCAGCTTAACATACCCTTTTCTATTCTTGTAACTATATCCACTTTCATGCCGCATCTCTCTCTAATCACACTATTTCTTATTCTATCTTTCAGAGTCACACCACATATACTTCTCAACGTGTTATTAAATGTATTTTGATATAATTATGTATGTGTATGTGATATAATGTTTTTTATGATGCTGTCTCTCTTGACATTACTTATTTATTTTTTATGGATTTAAAATCTGGAATAAACGTTTTATTATTATTATTAAAACACAGCGCAATATAAAATGGTGAGGTGACCACTTTAACCACTACACCATCCGTGCAGGTTTCCTTTAGGGATTATTTACTTTCTACTACTATGCATCATTATAAATGTTTACAACATATAAACAAACACTCACATACGAATGGATTTCAGATTTTACGACTGTCTGCAGTAAGACGCCTAGAGTTTCAGGATAAGGCAAGTACATTATGTCATTTTATGAGAAAATGAAGTGAAATCCTATCCACCTTTATTCTTCAATTTCCCTTCGGCCGTCTACGAAACCAACGCTACGTAACCAGTTACGTGTGAAGAATCATTTTTCTTTCTATGAAACAAGTCACTTTCATCTCATAGATAAGCTCACTATAGCACACTGGAGATACGCTAGTACTAGATTCAATAGAACTATATAATATTTTTTTATATTACTAATTTGTATGTCAATATTGGCAAAGCATAGCGCACTAAATATTTTGTATCCAAGATCTTTATATGTAAATACCTATGTTTGACAAATAAATGATTATGATTATGATTATTATGATTACTAGATTTTACCCACGGCTTCGTTCGCGTAAATGAAGGCTAAGGCAATTTTCAATCCCTCGGGAACAGTACTTTTTCTGAATAAAAAATACCCTATGTCTTTTTCTGTATCCCTGACAACGTGTATGCAAAATATCATGAAAAACCGAAACACACAAACAAACAAACTCACATTCGCATTTATAATATTAGTTAGGAAGTTAGGTAAATGAATCGAGAATTTTGAGATTGTACGTCGGCTAAAGGGCATAAGTCCACTGGCATAATTATGAGGGCTTGTAGCGTCTGGCGACTTTGATGGCCAGATTTAGACTCCTGGGTTAGGTAGAATATTTTCTTACCATGACATTTGCGGTGGCGTCCATCTTATATTTATATACCTTAGCGATAAGTCAGGTTAGAATTCTTTTGGCGGCTTGAAAATATCTACCTCTAGACTTCCAACTTCATGACAAGCAGACTACGCAATCTAAAAGCGATAGGTATAGATCAAATCAAGCATGACAGAGTTCAGAAACCTACTAATTAAAACTATTTGGTAACAATAGGTACGAATGAAACAGACTTTTTGGGGAAAATATAATAAAATATAATTAATAAGTAAATATCTGATAAGGACATCTCAATTTGCAAATATTCACTTACCCAAAATATGGCCGTGGCGATGTCCCTTAACCTTATAATTCACTCATAAACATCAAAGATCGATAGTTCTACAACTTAACAACATCGATTTAAATCGATTAGAATCGCGTGTCAGTCCGTATCGGCCCTAGCCGGCTGAATATAATTAAAATCGGCCTCAAAACGCAACGGCGGCAGTCGTAAATACGGTAGCGTTCAGAAACAATAAACAATGTATTTTACATACGATTATAAAACGTTGCCACTTCACTAGCGACTTTGACTTCAGAACGAAACTGAGTTTATTTCATTCTTGTTCGCCATCATTTTGCGTGTGGTCTTTATATTGAGTAAAAAAGATGGCGTTTTTTATTAGAGTTAGAAAAAACTCTTATAAAACAGGTTTGTCCGTCCGTCCGTCTGTCTGTTATACAACTTTCGATTCAAGAACCGTAAGAGCTAAAGACTCGCGGTCACCGCCATTCGACTCAGCATAGTCGATATACCCTTGAGATGACTATGACCTTTGACCTCCGACCTCAAGGTCACGTGGTATTAAGTGACCTTTGCATATTACTTTACAATTTTTTCGAACAACAAACATTTTGAAAGCATGTATTCGAATAAATGTTATGCAAGCATTAAATATGTTCAAAGCATGCATAGATTTTGTACGAGTATTTTGCGACGTTAATGACTCCATTAATGACAATCTTACGATGATAGATTACATACTCTAGAGATGATTTATTGTTTAAGATAAGTAGGTACTTTAAGTATCCACTAAAAGTTTTACAGGTGTTTTAATATTAACCTACATAGTACAGCCTACTTACAGCATGTAAATAAAAAATAATATCAATCTATACTAATATTATAAAGCTGAAGAGTTTGTTTGTTTGTTTGAACGCGCTAATCTCAGGAACTACTGGTTCGATTTGAAAAATTCTTTTAGTGTCGGATAGCCTATTTATCAAGGAAGGCTATAGGCTATAATATAACATCACGTTACGACCCATGGGGGCGGCGCAGTAACGATAAACGCGGGTGAAACTGTCCAACTAACTGACTAAATTTCTCACTGCTGAGCATGAACCTCTTCTCAGTTTGAGAACGTTTAGGCCATAGCTTCACCACACTGTCACAGTGCGGATTGATATCTTTAAGAACAATATAGGGAACTTTCAGACATACCATTCATCACGATGCTTTCCTTCAAGCGATAACGAACTATTCCTAAAACGCATATTACTTCGAAAACCCATTACCTCTACGTATCAGTCGAACAGTCTCCCATTAAACTATTCTGTTACGGTGTTCAAATAAAGTTCTAATTATGATCCTTTTTTTCTTAATATACCTAATACTTAGCGGGTTTATAAAAGTGCCCGGGATAAGACGATTATTCTCCCGGGCACTTTACCAGATTTCGTGCTGCTTCTTTGAGTTTCTTGCAAATAAAATATTATTTAAAATGTAGCCTACGGCCTTATATACGGCTCAGCTTATCTTTACATTAAATACCATCAAAAACAATTCAGCGGATTAACTGTGTATTGTATCAAAAGTAGGTTAACTTGATTTTGTAAGTTTGAAAGTACGGATACAAATCAATGCGTATTTTGTCACAAAAAAAAAACAATTTTCACTTGTCTATTCTTCGGCACAGAATAATAAAATAATAGACAAAATCTTTCCTTGAAATTGTGGAAATATTACTTCTGTTATAAAGTCAAGGTAAGTCCCCGAGGCAAAAGAAACCAATTTGACCTATGTATATTTTATTTTACTTTTTTCTACCACAGCTAGTTGATATTTCAGAAAAGGATGTTTTTGGTATTGGATTCTTGGGTATGTTCTATTTATTTTGAGGCCAGTGGTCAGAAGAAAAGCAAATTACTCGGAATTAAGGGCAAGATGTTATAAGGTTCTAAAAATATTCCTAGCATAATGTCTTAACTTTACGCAAATGTTTTTCATTGAAATTAAACTAATTCATACGCATTTTATCGCGTTTGTTTATTTAACACTTAAATCTAAATAGGTTTAATAAAAACCTATTTAGATTTAAGTTTACACTTAGATATAAATAGTTTTAACAATTCAAATCGTATTAAAGTTTAACAGTAGTAGTGTAGTAGTTTTTTTTTTTTAATCTTTATTTATTTTGGAGTTTTTATTCTAAAGAATACGTAGACTCCATCGTGCCTTATCCTTAAATATAAACATTAAGCACTCTTGCTATAAAAATATTACAAAGTAAAAATAAAAAACCAAATAACACTTAGACTTATTTTCTAATCAATGAATGTAATTAAATTGTACAATTTCTTTGCTATATCAGACTTAGTTTTAAAATTATGTAATAGAAGTGTCAAACAAACTTCTTTTCCCTAGCCTTTATTATTCCCAAGTAATTTGGGGTCGGCTTTCTAGTCTAACCGGATTTGACTGGATATCAGTTTTTACACGGAGCGACTGCCATCTGACCTCCGCAACCCGAAGGCTAACGATACCCTAAGGCTAGACCAGTGTCAGAATATTAGAGGGCACTGAAGAAGTGTCAAACAAACAATGCGATAAAATCCGTATAAAGTAGTTTAATTTCAATTATTGCAGACGGAAATAGGTTCGGTGCTTAAGAACGCAGAATAATCATAGCTACCCAATTTTTGTGTATAACCTTTGCTGCAGTTTTGGGGAAACAGGCGTTAGTCTACCTATGCTTCATTGCTGCCAGTGGTAATCCAGTTAGCGGCGCTTTTCCTGGTAAGCGGTACCCGTCGTTCATGGAAATGACTATGTTTTCCCAGTATCACATAAGTGATTCCAGAGAAACGCACCTCTGTATAAGCGGCTAACAAACAGAGGGATTACTGCTTTATTGTAAGTCGTTAGTATAGTCTTTTTTGTGAAGAGAACGGTGGTAGGAGAAAGAAGGGACTAAATACCTAACCGAGTGTCCAGTGTAGTCACTAATGAAAAGGCAAGACTATACTGCTACTTTACGAAAATATTCTGTGAGACGGTAGTATTTTCAGAGTCAAGAGCCATTCTGATGTCAGCGTGAAGAAACCTGTCACTTCGTGCTGAAATCAGTAAAGATCTTTTAATTTTTTTCCCATTAAAATCATTTTTATTTTCTAAGTTATTGAATTGTTTCAAGATAGATACTATTATTTTATATTTTAAGGTAATATTGATGACAGCCAATGCAATTTACCTGTCCTTTTGAAATTATTCCAATCGTAAGTAAATTTGCCCACGACAGTCAATATTAATGCTAGTAAGACAATAATATTTATAGGATTTATTGGTAATCCGACGTCACCACTTAACAAATGGTGCTGAGTGGTATTGTACTGATCTGAAACAATGAAAAACAAAATTAGACAAACAGAAACGGTGACAGTTAGCGAGAGAATACCTAAGCCTCTCTCGTATAATTGAAATATGTATGTTTCTAATTATGATCTTCCATAGGTAGGTATTTTCCAAGTCAGGTTTTAGGATTGATTGTTGCATTTTGCTATGTCCTACCTACCTTAAAATTAATTTACATCATATATAGATTCACGCCTGATTCCCAGAGTTTGTTTAAAATTAATTTATAGCTAAGATAAAAGTTTACTTTAAGTTTAAATGTTCAAATATAACACGTTCGAAAAATACCTTTATCTAATGTTATTCACTCCACAAAAACCTAAAGATATCTTTTATAAACTTTACGTTAAATATGTTAAACACAACAAACAATGACAGACGTGCGGACAAACGTCAATTTTATAGTATTGTGTTTGGCACCGGAGAAAAATAATAAATAGCAATAAATTTTACAACTGCATATAAAACTTTGATACTCGGAAATAAAAGAAAATTGAAGTTTATCGTTGCTTTGATGAAGAAAATACTGGGCGTAGTCGAAGAATTGTGAATGGTGCCAAGTTATTTTGTACTATGTCACTAAATACATAGCCTATTATTATCCCGAAGGGGTTGACAAAAGTAATTATAATGATAACCATTTATTGAAACAATTACAAGTTTACATAACTATGTATATATTCGCAGTTGCAGTAGTTTGTGAACTGTATCGCAAACTGCAGTCTTAATAATCCTAACTTAATCTATACTAATATTATAAAGCTGAAAAGTTTGTTTGTTTGTTTGAACGCGCTAATCTCAGGAACTACTGGTCCGAATTGAAAAATTCTTTTAGTATTGGATAGCTCAATTATTGAGGAAGGCTATAGGCTATATATCATCACGCTACGACCCACGGGGGCGGCGCAGTAATCATAAACACGGGTGAAACCGTGGGCACATATAATAATATACTAATATTATTGTAAATGCGAACGTGAGTTTGTTTGTTACGCTTTTACGCCATAACTACTCGACCGGTTATCATGCAATTTACTTGTTGTCAGGGGTACGGAATTGGATAATATATCTTTCATCCAGGAAAAAGAAGGAGGAAGGGACATAGGGTACTTTTTATCAAGTACGGTTTCCGAGAGATGTATTAGCATAATCTGGAAAAACGCCAGCGAAACGGCACACAAAACTAATCCTTCCTAACTTAATATTATAAAAGCGAAAATGAGTTTGTTTGTTACCTTTTCACGCCTAAACCACTGAACCGATCATCCTGAAATTTTGCATATACGTTGTCAGGTGTACAGAAACGGACATGGGCTACCTTTCATCTCGAAAAAATTACCGTTCCCGAGGAAAACAACAAAAAGGTTTTTATGATAAAAGATGGCGCCACGTGTCTTTAGAATCATGATTGAATTATATTATTATATACAAGCAGAGTACAACCCGAATTGACTTTCAAATTCTAAATTAACGCGAGCGAAGCGGCGGGCAAAAGCTAGTATTATTATAAACGCGAATGTGAGTTTGGTTGTTACGCTTTTACGCCTTAACTACTCGACTGGTTATCATGCAATTTACTTGTTGTCAGGGGTACGAAATAGGACAATATATCTTTCATCCAGGAAAAAGAAGGAGGAAGGGACATAGGGTACTTTTTATCAAGTACGGTTTCCGAGAGATGTATTAGCATAATCTGGAATAACGCCAGCAAAGCCGCGCGCAAAACTAATGTAATATAAAAGTGCACTATTTCCATATAGTCCATATGTCTTTGGTTCCCACGTTCTATGGAATCAGCTTATTACGAACCATGCAGCTCAGTGTCTGACGCAGTGCTGTAATTGACAATTACGTGATATAAAATCCAATAACCTTTTGCCGGACACGAGCATCGCTTATATAACATCAGTATACGATGCAAATTTATATGTGTTCTGCGTAGGTTTCGTGGAAGTCTACATCTATTGCTTTCGTTAGTTTTGACGAATTAAGACCTTTCTTCTTGTAACAGTTTTACTGTATGAAGTCTTAAAATTTAAAGAAATAATCAACTATAAAGAAACAACAAGTGCACGATTGCGCGGCCATAACTTCCAAGGTGAATAATTCGTAAAATATTGATCTAAAGCTTGTATTTCATTTTTCGACAATTTTTGATAAATTCAGTTTTCAATTTGACAAAAATAATTAGATCTTTAACCCAAGCAGTTGCTGAGATCTCCATGGCCGCGTAATCGTAGACGTTACGTTCGCGCGGCCAACTTTAAGCCCTTATAACTTCTTTATTTCTACTTTGACAAATTTTTTGTTTGTTATTTTTAGACATCCACGAAACATACGCAGAACTGAGACGCAAAGGAATCACAAAAAAAATACCGTAATTCGACCGTAATTCATAACATTTTAAAGAAGCTTATAGATTAACTAAAATTATAAATGCGAACCGATGATCGTTGGAGCAGACGGGTTCTCGAGTGGAGACCACGACTCGGCAAGCGTAGTGTAGGACGCCCCCCGGCCAGATGGACCGATGACCTGAGAAAGGTGGCTGGAGGTGACTGGATGGCGAAAACGGGAGATCGGGCCTTGTGGCGCACCCTGGGGGAGGCTTATGTCCAGCAGTGGACTGCAATAGGCTGAAATGATGATGATGATAAATGCGAATGTAAGTTTGTTTGTTTGTTACACTTTCACGACGTAACAACTCCACTGATCATCATGAAATTTCACATACACATTAATAGAGTTATAGAACAAAGGATTATAAAAGTACAGTGTCGTAGGCATATAAATTTGTTGACTAAATGTAAACTAACGCAAGTGAAGCCGCGGACAATATCTATGTAGTTTTCTATATCAATTTAAATTGCTGCACTCCTTCACCATATAAATTTTAACTTATTGAATAGCACATCACACTTCTGGCCAGACTCAATACATTTTTAAAGATGTCCATTATTCTAAAACATGAAAAACTACCTATGCCAAATTTAACATTCGTCCGTACACGCAATATTTTTTTTATATACATCTAAGGTGGCAAACAAGCATACGGTCCACCTGAAGGTAAGTGGTCACCGCAGCCTATGGACGCCTGCAACACCAGACGCATCAAATGCGCGTTGCCGACCCTTTAGTAAAAAAAGGAAGTGGGGAGGAGAAGGAGCGGGAAGGGAGAAAGAGGGTGATTAGGCCTCCAGCACTCTCACTCACCGAACGAAACACAACAGTAGGAATACTGCTATTTCACGTCGATATTCTGTGAGTATGTAGTACTTCCTCGGTCGAGCCGGCCCATTCATGCTGAAATCAGCGAGGCTCTACTACACTGAGAACTAAAAAAGGCGTAAAAGGATTCTCTTCATCTATAAGTATATATACTCAATGCATTAGTAGATACCACTTAAACTATTAAGCCGTCCGTGCACTACACAAAAAGACATAATAAAATAATAAATGAAACATCAATCCAAGCAAATTACCCACATACGTGCATGTCAGACAGACATCCAGTAATACCGCGTAATATCAACATCACCATACAAAATTGAGCAGTTGTGTCGTCTCGCGGCACCGACGCATATGATTTAAACCACCAGACAGAAATCTAGACGTAAATAAGTATTTATGTCTGAGGAAAATTAGGAATGTGTGTGTTTGAACACACGTGTTGTATCCATTCTTACAGCCAAGATCTTGGAAGACATGTTTACTAAATATGCTAAGGTTCTGGACGCAGTTGACGTAACATTTGCTGGATGAAGACTTCTAGCAGGAAAATTCTAACTTAATATATGAATGCGAATGTGAGTTTGTTTATTATGCTTTCACGCCTCAACTGCTCGACCGGGCAATTTTGCATAAATGTTGTCGGGGGTACAGAAAAGGACAACGTGTACCTTTCATCCGGATAAAAGTTTTGTCACCAAGGGATAATGGTTGTAAAAATTTCAAAATCACAAAATTCTAATCCTAATCCTAACTAATATTATAAAAGCGAAAATAAGTTTGTGTCTTTGTTTGTTTGTTACCTTTTCACGCCTAAACTACTGAACCGATCATCCTGAAATTTTGCATATACGTTGTCAGGTGTACAGAAACGGACATAGGCTACCTTTCATCCCGAAAAAAATTACTGTTCCCGAGGAAAACAACAATAACATTCTTATGATAATAGATGGCACTACATGTCTTTCGAATCATGATTGAATTATATTATTACAAGCATAGTAGAACCCGAATTGATTGTCAAATTCTAAATTAACGCGAGCGAAGCCGCGGGCAAAAGCTAGTATTTATATAAATACGTAAAGAGAAAACTGTGTACACCTTTTTAAGTAGGTATATTACGCGTAAGGAAAAATATATGATTTGGCATAGTTAAAATTTGACGACGATGCCATGAATGTTATGATGCTTTTTAATGTTATTGTTTTATTTTTTTCTTTAGTCTATACCTACTTCTTGTAAATATATATAATGTTAATTATAACTGTCTCCGTGGCGCAGCCGTAGTGAATGCGACTGCTGTGCATGAGGTCTCGGGTTCGAATTCCGGGTCGGGCTAACAAAAAGTTATTGGGTTTGTCTGTTAAGAATTCTCAATAGCAGCCCGGAGTTAGGAAGTTGGTGGTGTTAGACGCCCCCGTGCCTTGGAAAGCACGTAAAGCCGTTGGTCCTGCGCCTGGTCTCTCTTCGGTCGTGTCGGATTATCCGTCCCATCGGATCATGAGAGTTAGGGAACAGAGAGTGCACTTGTGTTTGCGCACACACTTGCGCACTATAAGATGTCTTGCGTAGTAGGCTAGTCTCCGTTAAGACTGCCCGCCGTGGCCGAAATTCGGTCTAGAGGACATTATTTAATATTATCATAGTTTATTTGTAATAAAATAGTTATAGTTTATATAGAGAAGAAATGCAATCGAAATCGAGAAAGAAAGGAGACATCAAAGAAGAAGTGGATGTGATTACCTGAGTCGCTTGTCTGGAAATTGGAGTTTAGTTCGGTTACAATTAAGGAAATTCTTCGACCACAATTCTACTATAAACCCCCTTTTACTGAAGCTGTTCAAAAGATATAACTTTCAGCCATGATCGGCTTATCTCACTCCTATAACTTTTATCAGTACAGTCAGCAACATAAGTCGATGTACAGTCGTGTGATATCGATCCTCCATCTTTTAACATTAGAAATAATAGTCAAAAGATTTGATTACAGTTCAAAAATGCAGAATAATAACTGGAATTTTTATATTTGTATATAATTATAATCTATACTTAATATTATAAAGCTGAAGAGTTTGTTTGTTTGTTTGAACAAGCTAATCTCAGGAACTACTGGTTCGAATTGAAAAATTATTTTAGTGTTGGATAGCCGATTTATTGAGGAAGGCTATAAGGCTATATAACATCACGCTACGACCCACGGGGGCGGCGCAGTAATGATATACGCGGATGAAACCGCAGGAACATCTAGTAATAATATATCAGCCCTGTATTAAATCATTCCACTGTTGGGCACGGGCCTCTTCTCAGTGTGTGAAGGATTAGTCCATAGTTCACCACGCTGGCCCAGGCGTGGCTCACCATAATTATGTCGGGTTGGCAGACTTCACATAACTTCGCGAACATTATGGATTACTCTGAGACATGTAGGTTTCCTCACGATGTTTTCCTTCACCATTAAATATTTAATTTCTTAAATTTGGTGCTGGGTACTGGTGTTGTAGACTGTACATTCGGAAACAAGCTCCAAAACATATTTATCTTTTGTGGTAGATATATAAAAACTTCATCAAGTTTTTATATATCTACCATACAAGTGTATAAGTACATAGTATATGTACGTACTTCTACTTACATAATACATATATATTTACACCTGTTTACTGGACGAGCGACTGGAAATTTGTAGCCCTTGCTTACACTAGGCAAGGACTACAAATTTCCAGTCGCTATTCTAGAATTTATTTTCATCTACATACATATTTTGTCACCTCTATCCTAGGTTGTTTGTTTTTAAATTTTTAGCTACTTATACTATACTTTTTCTGGATGTCATCGAATGCCCTTTTCTGATGCGAAATTTCATGATGATCGGTCGAGTAGTTAAGGCGTAAAAGCGTAACAAATAAACAAACTTACATTCCCATTTATAATATTAATTATTCTATAAATACTTAGCCCAAATTTACCACCAATATTTTTTTAAATAATAATAATAATTTATTTATTGATTATAGTGGTAAAACATGAATACAGTCCATAAAGTAGTTAATATAGGTAATATAACATGGGTGCCTGTACTAGGGTAAACCTGTGCCACAGGCGTTGAGGGTACTTACAATATACTACTAGGAACTAAGTTAGAAAGAAAGAAAGAAACATTTATTTGCACAGAATACAGGTGGTACCAGGTTTAACAATGGTAAATAGTTCAGGCTATATTCTGCCTGTATTAGGCATGCAAATATTAATAATTATATAAAACAATTAAAATATTAGTAACAAAATGGCAAACTATATTATTATTTAGAATATTAATCATTATTATATTACATTATATTAACATTTATAAATAATCAGAGTCATTGGTATTATGTTGCATGAACTCTTCTATTGTGTAAAAGCACTTATCTACTAGCCATTTTCTTAACTTGAGTTTAAAATATTTAAATGGAAGTTCTCTTAGACTCCTAGGCAGTTTATTAAAAACTGATATGCACATGTGATAAATATACAATTAGCCATACTTATTATATAAATATATGCAAAAATGGGCCAATATTATAATTATTACCATGAAACTCATTTAACAACAATCAACAAATCTTCAGTATCCTCATAATTTAAAGTTTGTAAGTACCAACTGATTATCCGCGTAGATCTTACATAACTTAGGCATATATAGCTGTTTACAATCTGGCTACAATCTGTTTGTGCAAAAACTCTATTAAATGTCTGTCTCTAATTTGTTCATATATTTAGTCTAGTCATTGAAACTAGTCGCCTCTTCCATTAACAGCTAAACCAAACAAATCATCTTCAGCATCAAAACTCAATGCAGATCAAAGTACAAAGACTGCATTGTAGGAGCTCACGGTGTTTAGTTGTTTACACACTGAGCAGTGTATGCGTCAGTACATTAAATCATATAAGGTAAACACTGTAAATTATTGACCGCATGAAATAAGACTTCAGAATTGTATACTCGTGTTTATCAATAAAAATGTGGATGTATAATGGTTATGCGTTAAGTTTTTTTTTTATTCGTTTTTATACTACTAAGGTGGCAAACAAGCATACAGCCCACCTGATGGTAAGTAGTCACCGTAGCCTATGGACGCCTGCAACAGCAGAGAGGCATCACCTGCACGTTGCCGACCTTTTAGGAAAGGTAGTGGGAAGGAGGAAGGAGGGTGCCTCCGGCACTCTCACTCACCGAACAAAACACAACAGTAGGAATACTGCTATTTCACGTCGATATTCTGTGAGAGGGTAGTCCTTCCCCGGTCGAGCCGGCCCAAAATTTATAAGTAAAATTATGTCTTAATTTTACTTAGGGCGTGTTCAGATGACCCGCGCCGAGCAGGCACACGGGTTAAGCCCGTCCTAGACCCGCGCTCGGTACGCGTAATGCATCGCGCACGCCTCGCACCCGCTTGTACTGTTAGTGACTGGAATACAACACTAGCTGAAGTGCGGGCGCAAGGCATGTGCAGCGCGTGCGCGGGGTGCGCGCGGAGTTAGCGCGAGGCGGGCGCGTGGCGTGAGCGAATTGACTTTGGTTAATGCAATTTGAGATATATTGGTGGGACAATAGGGCTCAAATTATGTCCAAATAAAACCAAAGCGTGTTCGACGCGGGTGATGACGAGCGTGGCGTGCGCTTAGCGTGCGCGTGTCGTCTGAACAAGGCCTTATATAGTTTCATCTCAATATCCCTGAAGGAGTAAGCAAAGATGAATTACACTTACATTATAGTACGTTACGGTTTTGTATAAAAAATAAGTGTAATAAAAAATATACACATCTATACTAACTAGCGGTCGCCTAGTGCTCGAAATTCGACCAGTTTGCCTGTAAGATATTGCTGATATATGTCATTATATATTGATATATGTAACCATAGTTACGCGCTTCGACTGCGTGTGTCAAATGCATGGTTGTGTGCGTGTAGTGTTTCTTCGTACATTTAATGTATTTCTAATGCATATTTTATAAAAAATAAACTTTAACTGTGCCAAATTTCATACTCCTCCGTCCGCGCAGTTTTCGTAAAAAGGGGTATAAAGTTTTTGCTTCACGTATTAATATATAGATATTATAAAGCTGAAGAGGCAAACAAAGACTTGCATCTAAAACATTTGTTATGTAAACTTTATGCCTCAGTTCAGTGAATTATGCGAAGTAAACACATCTCAGCACCTCATCTGTTCTGCTTATTGACATGTTTGTAGTTACAAGCGGCCAGAAGAACCTTTGATAAAGTTGCTTGTCTAAGGATTATTCCACATTTTGCGAAAACAAAAACATTTCAGCATGCGAAATGTGATTCTTAAGACAATGTTATTCTTTTTCTATTTGTGAAACGAGCTTTATTTTTTATTCGATCCTGATCGAGATCAAATCAATGAAACCTATTTTTGGAAAATAGAGACATATCAAAAAATCAAATAATGAGGATAACCGCAAGAAAACTAATGTTACCAACATAGCTCTCCGAATAGCCAAGCTGAAGTGGCCGTTGGAGCAAAAAGGTTCTGGAGTGGCGGCCACGCACCGGAAGACACAGCAGCGGTAGGCCCTCCACAAGGTGGACTTACGACCTGGCAAGGGTCAAAGGAAGCGGCTGCATGTGGGTGAACCAAGACCGGTAGGCGTGGTAAACTTAGGGGAAGGCTTAAGCTCAGCAGTGGACGTCTTTCGGCTGAGATGATGAAACTAGCTTCTGCGTTTGGTTTCGTCCTCGCGAATGTTAGTAGTCAGGCAACAATATCCCATTAAAAAAATAAACTCATTTGACGGGGAAAGAAAAAAAAATAGCAAATACTTTCTTAAACAGAGAGATATTATTTATCGTGTAACATGATTTTATCATAAACCAGTTACTGGCCGCGAAATCGCTTGAGAGAATCCCACGTACGAAAATAAGGATGAAAAGTTAAATGTGATACTCCAGGATATGGCTTTTTGTGTGTGAAGTTTTATCCAAATCCGTTCTACGTTTTACGCGTAATAGAGTAATAAACATCCAAATATCATTACTTTCGCATTTGGCACACAAGTACGATTACATCATTTTATTATATTCTATTATACTTAGAAATAGTGTATATTACAAAACATAACAAAGAGTTAAATCTATAAATCCTCAAAAAGGTATACCGATGCGTATTATACGTTCATTCTGCGAGGTATTTTGGGTCCCACGGGCCAAAGCGGTCTAGCAGATCTATAGGGCAATCCTGGTTTAGTAATTTCAAAGTTTGATCCCTACATACAGATAGCTTTTTTATCTTCTTACGCTCGGGTTCCATGCCGATCATTGATCGTGGATCATCGCTTGCGTTTTACAACTCGTGCTCGATGAATATAACGACCTATTTCTTAGTTCTTGTTTCATGCACAAGGATTTGAGGCACACCACCCGAACTTTGACATACAAAGAATTTTTGAAGTGAAGACTTCTTTAGGCGCGTTGAGCTTCTTGGGTGACCAAAAATCATGGAACTCGCGCCATCGTCACGCTTCCACGCTTTATTATTTTTTTTTAGAATATTACTTAACAATATCTCAGAAATGGTGCGCAAAAATAATGAAATTTTAACCCCTTAATAACCCGTAAGAGAGTATCAGGAACTTTTACTTCTAGTGGCAGTCCCCAAAGAGAGCATCAATTTTTTTTTACTTAAAAATAAATAAAGCTGGATGCGTTTCAAGTTTAGTAGTAGGGCTAGTAGTCAAAAGTACATGATACAAACTGTGACGTAACCGCTATTTAACTGCAGCTGCGCGAGGCAGATAGCGAGACATCCCCACTACGATGTTTTACTTACATCCAAATTTAAAATATTAATTACTTCCTTATTTTGCAACCAATTTTGCAGAAAGTTATTAGAAAGAGATATACCCTATTCGAATGGTGAACTAATAACGCATATCTCGGCAAATATGAATAGTTAGTTGACGGAGAAAACGTATGCAAACTTTCTCTGACCAAATCAAAGACATTTTGGGGCAAGACCAGGTTAAGAGTGATAAAATTGACGAGACTGCATGAAGAATTTAATGCGAGTGAGTGAAGCTTAGTTATCAGCATCTAACAATCCGTCATTCTTGCCTATCACTCTAGCAAAGTCTGTTTGTTATTTACCACGACGGCGACGGCGACATCGATATTAAAAACAACCATCACATTAGTGTAAGTTTATTTAAATGCATATACACATCACTTATCCTGAAAGCTGTAAAATATACGCTTGACGTTTTGAGAGAAACGCAGCACATTTATCACAAGACTAAGTACCCCTCATTAGCGACACTGGTCATGACTTACCGACTGATCACGTCAACAACTCCGGAAACACGTAAATTGTACGTACTTGAAAAGAACATACACGATTTCCACTAACGCCTAAGCCATACTCATCATGTCAAGTGCCAATCAGACAGACAGTTATACCATCGTAAACAACCACCATCAGCGGAGAATGTAATTAAAATTCTTCGTACATTACACTTAAAAACATCTTCGATAAATAAACGATTCTGACGTATGTACGTGAAGATTTCTGATAGTCTAATTTGTACTTTAATTGGGAGTACATAGAATCGGTTTTAGGATGAAGTGTTGAAGGGCTTCCTTGGCATTCGGAGTGGCGAAATGAAAACATATGGTCGGGTATTGCGTGCGTGAAAGCAGGTGGTGATAAATTTTAATGAGTGTTTTGTTGCGGTGTTCTGGACGTGAATTTTAAATAAATTATATAATGTCTATTTTTTTTAAGTTACTGATATGGCAAACAACGATATGTTTAAATTTTTTCTATAATCGAGACGGTAAACTGATAAAAAGGTGATACTGTTGTTTAATGATGATTGCATCACTAATAGAATAACTTGCCAACCCTTCAAAAATAGACACTGTGTCGTTATTGCAATGGACCAAGACAATTAGTCTTGCACTAAAACTTTTTTAAATATTTTCTGCATTATTCATAATGTGTATGTATATCGTGGAGCCCTTTAAAAACATCAAACAACGAACGCAAAGATCACCCAGACTATAAAACGAACATTTGTAGATAACTCATTTCAGTTCTTTCCCTCGTGAAGTTCGACCGACCCATACTCGGCGTTTTAGCAGTATCGAGGGGACTTCTTTAATCACTCTGCATCTTTGCTGTCCTAACAGCAAAGCGCTTTCTTAACAATCCTGGAAATCCTACTTAACAAATAAATAATGCCTAGGGCTATTGGGTCCGATTTACTTTAGAGTGGACTTAACTTAATGTTGTCTTCTGTTTACGCGAATGTTATTAATTGAAATTAAACTACTATATACGGATTTTATCGCGTTGTTTATTTGACACTTTATTACAAAATTTTGAAAATTTTGTGTTAGTAGTGTAACAGTTTTCAAAATTTTGTAATAAAGTGTCAAATAAACAACGCGATAAAATCCGTATATAGTAGTTTAATTTCAATGGACTTAACTTATTTAGTAAAATCTCCAGTTTAGGCGGAGTGGAAGAAGTAGATGCTTTTCTTTTGTTCGGACGCGCTATTTCTGTACTAGCAGTCAGATTTGAAATATTCTATTTGCATTTATTATTAAGTATATCAAGCTACGAGCTACGGTAGCATAGCAGAATCATTAACGTGGGTGAAACTGCGTAGGATAGCTTGAATATACCGTTAATTCGAAAATTAAACATAGCCCCTAAAACCAGTAATTGCTTGGTTGAAAACTATTGAAATTATAATAACATAACGTAACATTAAAATATCAAACTTCAGTAAATCTCAGAACTACCAATAACTGTCGTCTTTATTTTTAATTGTAACAGTATCTGAAGATGAATGGCCAAAGTTACCCAATCGAGCGATATCGCTAACTTCTCTGGCGATAACGGCAAAATGGCCGCCGAGTGGCATGGCGGCAAATTGCAGTACTTCTGAGTTGTATACCTAGATATTGTATTAAATTTGATTTAGGTCTGCAGTAATATTAAGAAATCCAACGTAGTTTATTATATTTTACTAGGATATTGATTAAAGATTATAAGCATCTCTCGTGCTAAGTAATTATGAGGAAAAAGACAAACCATGCAGCTTTCTACTTATAGCTGATTTTTCAATCGTCAGAATTGTTTTATCGAAGGAATAGATATGTCAGTTTGACATACTTAATAATAAATTTTTATGATTAGTAGAGCTTCGCTGATTTCACCATGAATGGGCCCGGCTCGATCGGGGAAGGACTACCCTCTCACAATATCGACGTGAAATAGCAGTATTCCTACAGTACTGTTGTGTTTCGTTTGGTGAATGAGACTGCCGGAGGCCCAATCACCGTCTTTCCCCCTTCCCTCTCCTTTTCCTTCCCACTTCGTTTTTCTCTTCTTCCTTTCCTTTAGGAAAGGAAGAAGAGAAAAACGAAGTGGGCATCACTTGCGTGTTGCCAACCGTTTACGGTTGGCAACACGCAAGTGATGCCTCTGGTGTTGCAGGCGTCCATAGGCTACGGTAACCACTTACCATCAGGTGGGCCGTATGCTTGTTTGCCACCTTAGTTATATAAAAAATAATAATAATAATTTCTATACGAAAGCCTTTAAAACATTAAACAAATTTCCAAGATAAAACTTACCTGACTGTTGAAAAATCTTCCTTATATGCGACGCTTAGCATCAGCCTAATACATTTAATTTGGAGAATTTCGACTATTCTCGTAGAACTATGAATAATAATAATAATATTCTATTACATACACACAACACCATCTAGCGCAAAATAAGCAGAGCTGGTACTATGAGTACTAGACAATGGATAAACATACATATATACTTTTTGTTTGTAAATACATACATATTATACATAAAAACTCCCAGACCAAGACAAACATCCATGTTCATGAACACAAATGATTGACTTGTTCGAGAATCGAACCATGAACACTATGTACTGGAGTACAAATTTTACAATAAATAAGAGAATTAAAAAAATAAATAATAATTGTTGGTATTTTAAGACAAACTTTTCGTAACTTTAATTGAGTTCGGATTTATCGTTAAAGTAAATCGATGAAAAAGGTAGAATCAAAATAGGTACAAAGATATTGATTAAGTTTCAAAATACAAATGTTTTTAGAAGTCGTTGGTATTATGACATTAAGTAACATGACGATACAACAATGAAATATAAAAAAACAATAAAAGTAAGTGACTTTATAAATAATTTATGAATGGTATGCTATAGGGAAATTGTAGGCGTTTATAATATCTTTATGCGAAACAATTTTCCCCACTTTCAGAGTATTTCCCCGTATATCTCTAAATAATGTAGGGAGTTGTTGAAAGTTTAATGTGCAACACTGTGGGTGTAAGGAAATGTACGAATGACGGCATACACTCTCATTGCTCGAGCCATGACATTGTGTTCAAGGGCAGTTTTACGTTTAATATTTAAAATTTATTATGTTAAGAATGCGCCGAGCATAAGACAGATAATGATAGAGCTCGTGCGGCGGATATTCAAATCGGCACACGGCCGCCATAGTAAAATTGTATGGAGGATTTGAAGTGCTTTTTTGATAAATATGTATCTTTATTGTCAACCAATAACTTTAATATTTGGTACGGACAAATTGTAATATAACTATTTATGTTTCGTTTAAGCTGTAAAATAGGATAGATTTCTACTGTTATAATCTAAAAATCACGTAACACGACCTTACATTTTTTAATTTTTCGTGCTTAAAATAATTAATATTTTCGCTTAAATATAAGCGAAAATATTGATTATTTTAAGTTTTTTCAGGGAGTAATTGTAAACACATTCATTGTTATGGTAAATGTATATTTTATACAAAAAGTGTCGATTTTATTCACTTAACTGTGACCGGCTGTTTTGGCACATTTCGCTCAGCGCAGTCTTAACTGATCTTTTTACAGGGCTAGGCAAAGATCTGTAATAGTTTAGTAACGTTAGATTAACGCCGGATAATTATGTTATTCTTCTTATTTTAAACTATACTCTTCGAAAGTATTAGAATTATTTTTGCATTACTAGTTAATTCATTCCTAATATATTGTTGTAACACACACATACACACACATAGATGTGTGATCGAATCGAAAAGTGTGGACAGCTACACAATTGACCGCCATTTAAAACTTATCAATATGCCAATAAATAGTGCTTCAAATATTCGAGCATAATTAAAAAAAAATTGGGGCTGTCTTTGGGGACTGCCGATAGAAGTAAAAACTTTAATCCTTGATCATAAACATTTCTTTATAAACCAAAAAAAAAATATTTTTTGCGTAGGACGCACCATTTCTGATATATTGTTGATATTCTAAAAAAAGAAATAAAGCGTGGAAGCGTGACGATGACGCGAGTTCCATGATTTTTGTTCACTCAAGAAGTGCTCAACGCGTCTAAAGAAGTTTTCACTTCAAAAATAACATTTGGGTATTTTTAGTAGCAATCGAATTATTCGATTGTCTTTTCGATAACATTCATGCTCAGCTAGTTAAAATGGAGTACGACTAAAAAGTTTGTAAAGTCATTTAATTCCTTTAGTACTTCTCACGATTTTGGCTGGTCTCCTAAATTGATATAGGCAAACGGAAGAGGGGCTTGGGGGAAGTCGTGATGCGTGAACATTTCTATGGTTGTGTAAGAGACATTGATAAATTACCAAAGTGATTTTGGAGCAGGTTTCTTTGGGTAGACATTCGTAATTGATTTGAGAATTTACGCTCTCCAATTTCCTTTTTTTCCGTGAGGGTTTGCGTTGTGAACAACTAGTTTCTTATACTTTTGGTAACCCCTTCAGCTAACATTAGTTTTTATTCCAACAATAAGAAAGTTTACTACCAATCATAAATTTATCAGCAAGCGAATGTCCTTTTAATAAGACAATATTACATTTTTAAGGTGGTGTTATTAACCTCTGAGTCTTCTTCAGAGGTTAATGAAAACACTATGTGGGTGTCTGTCTGTTAGTGACAGGCATAACTCCGAGACCACTGGACCGATTGACTTGTAACTTGGTGTGCAGACCTTGGTCATAACTCAGTCAGTTTGAATATGGGCCCTGTGGGCCAAAAGACCCCCAAGATATAGGGGTCACAAGGTCACATGAAGACGAACAGGTTGAATCCTGGGTTCTTACACTCATCTCGTTTTAATTTACAAATACTAGTAATCAGCTAAAATGCATGTATTAAGAGTGGGTTCACGTCGGCAGTGCAAGGGTAGGATTTGAACACGACTTCACGATGGAATGTCCATTCGGCCGCCGATGCCGCGTGTCTAGATTTGATCAGTTTTTATCAGAATTAAAAATAAATATATATATGTTGAATAACTTTATAAAATGACTGATGTAATGAAAACTGGCCAAGTCAAATCTAACCTACTTTAAGATCTCAAATTTTTAAATAACAGCAATTGTTATAGGTATCCAATAAAGCAAAGAAATAGAGTTTAATACTTGTTCATAATGTTATTTTGTTCCTATAAATACATATTTGGATTTTGCATAGAACATGGCACTCATTTAGATCTCCATTCTTTTTGCGGCGACGCCCACAGCCAAGCATAATTTTTGTATTGAACTTGGCTCTCCTTTTTTACATTTATGTTTTTGGTGGGATTGTACACAATCTAAGTATCTCATAGACAAATAAACAGTTAAAATATGACTCTTATATTAAAACGCAGCTTTCGTCTTTCGTTCCTTTATGTTTCGTCTTAGTAGAAATGCTATAAGATATTCTATAGTTTCTGGTTTAATGGAAAATATATGCCTTAAACGCTTTCAACAGATAAGCTATTAAGTAATTGATAATATCAATTTGCTAGATTATGAAATATGAATATCTATTAAGAAAGAAAAGTTGCTGGTACTTACGATAGTTTGCGGCTTGGCGGTTTATACTCTCTGACATTGCTAGTCTATCTTAATGGCGGTAATTATTTACCAGCAGGTGTGCCGCTAACTCATTAGCCATAAGGCAGTAAAAAAACAACAATCGTAACTAATAGGGACACAGTTAATGAATGTCCGAATTGGTTCAGCAATATCCATATATAAATAATTAATTGGAGTTGACTTGAAAAATAAATCATATGACGTATATAAATAAATATTTTCTTTCTATCTCTATTTAAACTGCATGTCAGTTTAAATTAAACCACTTTATACAGTTTTATGTCATGTTTTACGTCAGTCATTGTTTTTATTGCTGTGTTAGGTAATAAATAGCAAAAAACACCATTTTAGTCTTCTTGTGAACATCAAACGTCGGCGAAATTGTAAATACAAAAAGTTAATAAACCGTGACTATGACTAATTATTTATCTAGCTCATTTCAACATCGCTTTCTATTGTACATTGTGAGTTTGACATCAAATCGATAGCGTCAATTCTAAATTATTTTTAAGGGGCTTCTGCCCTATGCGCGTAATAGTAATTGGCGTGATCTACATAGGTACTCAAGTTATTTGCCTGGTCTACGTACACGTACTACTTTATCATACAAGATACTACGGTGGATACAACCAGCACAAATACCTCAACTTGCGCGTATTACCTGCATCGTCTACCAAAGCCAATGCGCCAGGATCATACAAGCGTTTGTTGAGGGTGCGCGTTCCTCTAATATTTCAAAGACAGATAGAGAGATGTTGCATGCAACTGGCGTCTTAGCGATGCAAACGCAACGTTTTTGTTGAAAGTTATATTGACAAGAGAGCATGTACTGTAAATCGTATTATAAAAAATTGTTAAGATGTTCGACTGCACGGATGCCGTTCTGGTTTAAGTGGCCGCCTCGCGATTGCCTCTTTGCCGAACGTTGTAGGTTCGACACAAAAGAAAAAATGTGTAATCCACAAATAGTTTTATCGCGTCCAGGTTCGGAAGAAGAACACTCAGGTGTTCCTTATGTTCGTTTTTTAAATGTTTGTAAAGATCCCCGCGATACAAGATTTATTTTTAGTGCGGGAGTTTTCTTTTTGAAGAGAAAATTCAGAGAAAAGAAGACAATGTTATCATTGAAATAATAGTGCATATTATTATTTCAATGATAGTGACCTACTACTACGCAAATCTTTGCGACGCGTAATTGCATTAAGGAGGCACATGGCATAAGCGTCGCTTCCACGCGGTGTCTTTTTTTTTTTTTTTTTTTTTTTCTTTTGCTCGTCAAAATGACCACACTCCACCTGATGGTAAGCAGTCGTGTGGTCTAAGAGCAGTGGCCTCCACATCGCCCCCACAGTAGCCGAGGCAATGTTGAGGTCTCTACTTTGACGGCCTGAGAAGATGCTTTTTCACGCCCCGCTTAAAGAACCCAGGATTGAAGGAAGAAGGAAACACGTGCCTTGGCAGAGAATTCCATGCCTTGGTCGTTCGGCAGAGATATGAGGACCCAAACTTTTTGGTACGCGCTCTAATCGACTCTACCGTGTAAGGATGGCATCTGAGCCCAGCACGCGTTGTTCTGGATAGGAAAGGGGAGGGCGGGATAAGGTGGAATAACTCTTCAGAGCACTCCCCGTGGTATATTCTGTAAAAACATGCCAATGAGGCAATGTCTCTACGGAGTTGCAGAGGTTCCAGTGAACTCGTGACCTCTGGATCTCCGATCAGCCCGCCGCTGTAACCGGTCGAGAGCGTCCAGCAAGTACTGCGCGGAGCCATCCCAAAGATGAGAACAGTACTCCACGCAAGGGCGCACTTGTGCCTTATACAATAGGCACAGTTGCCCAGGCGTGAAGAACCGCCTCACCCTGTTCAGAACTCCGAGTTTTCGCGAAGCTTGCTTAATGACGCTCTCGATATAGGTTTTCTGATTAAGGGAGCGGCAAAGATCCATACCTAAGGTGGAGAGACCGTCACGTATCACCAGTGGAGTGTTCTTCAGAGAAGGGAGGGAAAGGAACGGAGACTTTTTTGTTGAGAACGCGCATGCCTGGGTCTTCTTGGCGTTGAACTCGACCAAGTTCTTGGCACCCCATTCATAGATGCGGTCCAAGGTCCGGTCAAGTTCAACGACAAGATTCTGCCTTTTCCCCTCAACCTCAGCCTGTTTGGCCCCAGGATGTCCGAGATATCGCCCATGCACGGTACTGTCGTCCGCATAACAATGTATGTTGCCGAGATTCAACATATCATTGATATGCAGAAGAAAGAGCGTAGGGGATAAGACACAACCCTGAGGCACTCCTGCATTGACCTGCATAAATTTGGAAGCGCGACCGTCGCAAAGGACCCGAATACGACGCTTCTGCAGGAAACTTGCAATCCAGGTGCACAGTTGAGGGGGCAAGCCATAGGCCGGAAGCTTGGAAAGAAGAGACCGGTGCCAGACTTTGTCGAAAGCTTTGGCTATGTCAAGGCTGACAGCCAAAGACTCGCCGTGCTTGTCCATAGACTCGCCGTGCTTGTCCATAGCCTCACCCCAGAGGTGCGTGACGAACGCTAGAAGATCACCCGTTGATCGTTTAGACCGAAAGCCGTATTGGCGATCATTGATCAACGATTGATCCTCCAGGTAGCGGACAATTTGGGTGTTTATAATCCGCTCGAACACCTTGGAAAGCACCGAGGTGATAGCTATGGGTCGATAGTTGCTTGGCTCGGAACGGTCCCCCTTTTTGGGAATCGGTTGAACGTTCGCTTCCTTCCAAGCCTCAGGCACAATGCCTGTGACGTAAGACGTCCGGTATAGGCGCG
Source organism: Catocala sponsa (assembly GCA_963564715.1). Classification (NCBI taxonomy): domain Eukaryota; kingdom Metazoa; phylum Arthropoda; class Insecta; order Lepidoptera; family Erebidae; genus Catocala; species Catocala sponsa. Next base: position 14,137,134 of record OY751352.1, read on the forward strand.
TAAGTGTGGGAGACAACTCCGCTGCACATTTTTTAAGAACCACAGCTGGGATGCCGTCAGGTCCACTGGCTTTCCGAACATCGAGAGACTGCAGTATCGCACGAACGGTTCGTTGCCTGATACATATATCAGGCATGGTGTAGCTGCAGTTGGCAATGTTAGGCGGCTGCGAACCGCAGTCATCGATTCGGGAGTTGGCCGCAAAGAGATTTGCAAGCAGATCTGCTTTCTCCTGCGGCCGATGAGCCACTAATCACTACGCTAGAAGATCACACTAATCATACATTAGAAGAACACGGGCGCTCCACAAACACTAGAATGATCGCCGCTTCGGTTTCATTCATTACGGGCACTCTACAAATTTATTTATTTATGGAGGTCCAACAGTATATTCTAGTTTGACAATACATCTTTAAATTAATACGTGAAGCAAAAACTTTGTACCCCTTTTTACGAAAATTGCGCGGACGGAGGAGTATGAAGTTTGGCATATTTAAAGTTTATATGGAGAAGGAGGGGCGTATCCTATTATTTATATAAAATATGCATTAGAAATACATTAAATTAATGAAAACGCAGTACACACACACAACCATGCATTTGACACACGCAGTCGAAGCGCGTAACTATGGTTACACATATCAATATATAATGACATATATCAGCAATATCTTACAGGCAAACTTTGGTCGAATTTCGAGCACTAGGCGACCGCTAGTTTTAATAAGTATCTGATAGCCAATTACAGGTCATTAAAACATTATAATATTAACATTACATAAAAAATTATACACAGATTCTAAAAGAATAGCAATTACAATACAACCAGAGTACAATACAGCTCAGCTAGCAATATAGCAGTTCAAAGACTCATTCGTAGTCTCGCCACTGGAATACTAGTGCAGAACAAATCCAAATTCAGATCTTTAGCAGTTGAGCTAAAGCTAATGATTGCTTGATTAAGGAAAGAGTTAATACTAGCATGATCTCCGCTAGGCTTTGATTTCAACTGCAGGTAAGAACAACTCCGATCGATGTGCCCTCATCCCCTTTCCGGCTAGACAGACAAGATATGAGCAGAATATAAATATATCCTCAAATTGGCTCACATCCGTCGGTTGTTGACCGTCTACGTAGCTAAATTAGGCTTTTTAGGTCAGAGGGCGTGTTGATTTTTATAAATGGCTACGGTTTTTATTGCTAGGTGTTTATGTGGTTTCTGTTGTTAGAAAATATAGATATAGCATCTCGGTTGTATATACTACTAGGCTTAAAAAGGTTAGGCAGAAGCATAGTTGACTGTATTACCTGCATCGGTACCATACATTTCTCGGGCAATCGAGGTATTTTGATAATTTATTTTTAATAAAAAAATATCACACTGGAGTTAAACTACTATATACGGATTTTATCACGTTGTTTATTTGACACATTATTACATAATTTAGAAAATGTTACACTACTACTATTAAACTTTACTAATTTTTAAGCTAATTAAATGATTGAATCTATTTATATTTAAGTTTACACCTTCCCCGACGTTTCAGGTGCTTTTCAGCAGCCATGGTCACGAGAAGAGGAAGTTTACCTGTATATAGTAGTTTAATTTCAATGAATAACATTCGCGTAAAGAGAAGACAATAATTATTATGTAAAAATATCACACTGTTAAGACAGGGACTGTTGGACTCTATCTAAAGCTTCAATCTCCTAATCGTTCAAAATTTGTCCAGTATTGTCAAAAGCATGCCTGACCATAAACCATTTCAGATTTCGTGTTGCTACTTACAATTATTATCTAATCAATTCAGATAAGGACCAAATCTTGAGGCCCTAGCTTCGATGTGAACGTTGCTTAGTTCGATTACCGGACCTAAGGTAAGACAGTCCATAGTTCGATTATAGGCCAGCAAAACTGTTATTCTAGTACAAAATTCTGAGTAGCAGATCGCAAACCGAAACTGTGGGCACACCGTGGATCTAAAAACATAGCAGGAGAATTACTGGATTCACAGCTTTGCGTACTTACAAAATTTTAGACTTGTGTAAATATCCCTAAAGACGTTTAAGGATACACAGGTCTAAAAGTTTGTAAGCAACTTGTAAACTTAAACACTTAAACTTACAAAACACACAAAAATCGTCAGGAACTGAACGCCGTATTAAATTACAGTATTTCCAAACACTTGCGTTTGTGTATTTTCACACATAAATAAATAAGTATGGCGGCATGCCCACCTGGCGACTGAATGCTTACGTCTATGAAAATGTAAGAAGCAATATGAATGGTGTAATTTCATAAATACCAAATTATAATCTATTTGCAAAAGTTTATTTTTCCATGAAACTAGCAAACCGCTCCGGCATCGCATGGCTGCACAATTCGTTCCACAAACAATTTATTGTAGTAATGTATACTTAGTTGCGCGTAATTTTGTATCCGCGATATCTACTCAATAAATTTATCTATACAAATAAATAAAATTGAAGTGTCTGTTTGTAATGTAAAAAAAAAACCGCTTTTTATCTAATGCATATGAAAGTATATAAGGAACCTATACGAAAACATCTATTTTTTAAATTTTTGACTGTCTGCCTGTCTGTTTGTTTGTTCCGGCTAATCTCCGAAACGGCTGAACCGATTTTGACGGGACTTTCACTGGCAGATAGCTGATGTTATAAGGAGTAACTTAGGCTACTTTGATTAAAAAAATAGAGTTCCGCGAAGACAAACATTTTTTAGTTAAAATCTACGCGGACGAAGTCGCAGGTAACAGCTAGTTTAAAATATATTGAGTTCTACTCGTTTCTTAATCATACGTGAACTGTTGTAAGGATTTGGAAATTGGACATACATGATTGACCATGTCCGGGTCTATCACATAGGATACTATTTTTCCCTGTATTGCATTCCCGTGGAATACACACAGATTAAGTCACAGGCAAAAAGTAGTAATCATCCTAATCCTAACTAATATTATAAAAGCGAAAATGAGTTTGTTTGTTTGTTACCTTTTCACGCCTAAACCACTAAACCGATCATCCTGAAGTTTTGCATATACATTGTCAGGTGTACAGAAACGGACATAGACTACCTTCCATCCCGAAAAAAATTACTGTTCCCGAGGAAAACAACAATAACGTTCTTATGATAATAGATGGCGCCACGTGTCTTTCGAATCATAATTGAATTACATTATTACAAGCAGAGTACAACCCGAATTGATTGTCAAATTCTAAATTAACGCGAGGGAAGCCGCGGGCAAAAGCTAGTAAATAAATAAATCAAAATAAAGAGCTTTAAAATTGGCGTATCTAAATTATTTTCCAGGGCGGGTATTTACGGGTTCCTAAACAACAATAGGCTACATAAAACCTTACTCATTTCGAGTTGAGACCTACCATACTAGGGTGAGTACTAGGCAATTCTGGGACGGACATTGGCTATCTGTACCCCTCTCTTATACATATATGCATATGCTGTTTAATATTACAACAACTAGGTTTTGCTCGCGACTGCACTCGCGTTAATGTAGATTGTTTCAGTAAATTTCTATCCCTCCGAAACAGTTCCTTTTCTAGATGAAAGGTACCCTATGTCCTTTTCTGTACCCCTGACAACGAGTATGCAAAAGTTCATGTTGATCGGACGAGTAGTTATGGCACGAAGGCGTATCAAATAGTTTATAATATGCTACGATAATACGTTCTACGCTATATACTTATATCGATACAAGTAACAAATGGCAGTCGTAATTTCCATCAGAAAATTAATCTGTGCCCAAAGTATCGATTAATTACCCACGCTTCACTAATCACCAATCAATACAACCATTTGCCACAATCGCTTGCCAATGTTTCAAACAAACAATGTGTAGATTGACATATACCTTCATAATTGTCGTGTAAGAGGGAAATATGTTATTGGGTTGTCCTGTGGGTTTTCTGTCAAGTAATTTTTAGCAGCGTGGAATCTGGAATTGTGCTCGATAGACTACAATGTATTTGCTCTTATTATTTGGGCCATAAAGAGCAGCGATAGTTCAGTGTGGAGACCAACAGACTGCAATGCAGAGGGTTTCGGGTTCGAAAGCACGTCGCGCACCTCTGACTTTCGAAAGTTATATGACTTTTCGAAATCATGTGCGTATTGATTGACAATAATCGCCTGCTCCGTGCCTCGGAGAGCACGTTAAGCCGTCGGTCCCGGCTGCCATTAACATCTATGGCAGTCGTTATTGGAAGAGTGTCGACACAAAAGATCCCACTGGGTCGAAGTGTCGCCGGTCTGCACTGACTGGCCCCCACATAAGATAAGATAAGATAAGATAAGATTTGGGCCATAAACAGAGCTAGAATAAGATGTGCTGTAACCACTTCCTCTTACTTATTGAGTAACCTACATACTGGTGAGATCAGCTTTCTTTATATCTTCACCAGTTTCCTTCTGTCTGCCACACTATTGTAGAAAGCTGACACTTCCTAAGGTCTCTTAATATTTCTGTGCACCTTGTCATTGGTCTAATTATAGACCTTTCCTATTCACGCTAGGCTGTTGTCGTAGTGACTTTTAAAACATAGAATTTATGCACATTTAGTACACCCAAATAATAATGTGAGGATCACAAATAACAGTGGTGGACACCATCAGAGGCTGTATTCTGAACGTTTTTCTACTTCAATAGCTTAGGTAGACAATCCGAGGGAACGTGGTAGATACCTCTCTTCGCAATTATTTTGTTATAACAATGCAAAAGCAATTCTTCATAATACTTAGTGTTTATTATGCGTCAATAGTAACACTAATGATTGAATAATATTCGGGTTGAAACTATACCTACTTTAAGATCCTGAGACTGCTACCATCTTAGTCTCCCCGTAAACATGACTGCTAAAATGCAACCGAAACGTGGCGGAAATTATAATTTTAAATATCTAATAACATACATTATTTGTTAAAATAAACCGCCATGATATTCGAGTGAAAGAGTATAATTTCAATAAAATTTAGTACGAGTACTAATCGTCATCCATTTTTCGTTTCTCAATCGCCGGAAATCCCCGTTAAAATTTGCCATTGCAAATGTTTCAAAGCATAAAAATCGCATTTCGCACGCAGTTTGAACCATCCACGCCAAAAGCAAAAGCTTTAAAACGAAATGATTTATAACCTGCTTAGTAATAAACTTATAATGTTTTGAATATATTTTTGTCTGTGTCAAGGGGAAATACCTTTATGATTTATTGGTTGTTAAGCGTTCGCGGTCTTGAATGGTTTTTGAAGAGTTGAGTTGAGGTTGTGAAATAGGTGTTGGATGTATTATTTAGACATATAAGACCTATTGGCCTCAATATATCATTTGAGAAATAGATTTACGTTACCACAGATATTAATTCAAATAGATCGCGCTAATTTATCATACTGATTCTCCCTACACAGATCGTTATGTAGTTTTAGAAGCCACTGTTTGAAAAAAAATCTCTCGTCATAAAATAGTTGCGAGGAGTGGAACTCATCACGTATCCTCGGATAATTCACCTCGACTACTTTTATGTCTAAGTGCACTGATAATGGACAGCCGCGTCGTGGGATCCGGCCGTACTTCAACTTGCAATATTCCACTTGAAACACAAAATAAACGGCGACTCGTATTTCGCCTCAGTGCGAGACATTCTGAAGACAGTTTTGCAACGAATGAGCCATGTCAACGGTTTCTATAGTCTCACATCTGTTACCCTACAGGATACACAGAGATGTTGATGATGATGAGATAGAAAATTTTCTTTCAAAATATTTATATTGGTTCTCTTTTCTTCCAGTTACGGTGACATGGTGCCAGGCACGATCGCGGGCAAGATTGTGGGAGGCGTGTGCTCTCTGTCCGGAGTGCTTGTGATCGCGCTGCCTGTGCCCGTCATCGTGTCCAACTTCTCCCGCATCTACCACCAGAACCAACGGGCTGATAAACGGAAGGCTCAGAGGGTGAGGCAATATTTTAATTCATTACTAATATTAGATTATAAGAAGGATATCCTTCTTACAATATTAGAATTATAATATGAGAATTTAACTGAATGTGAACCAGGGAAAAGTGTAGCTTTCGCATACCCCCTCGTCACGAGGGTATGAAGAGTCGCTCGGTTAAGTCCAGGTCTATCGATTAAAATACCACGATGTGGCTTCTTGCTTCTTTTAGTGTGGATGGATGGTTAAAACTGTAACTTCATCAGGGATCAACTCTACATGATCCTAAAGGAAACCGCTTGGGGAAGTACCTTACAGGAAAACATAACCTTATAGAAGATTGTGACGTTTTCCATATTTGCTAAAAGTGTACGAACGCACAGCGTTTCTAATATCTTCTGTAAAGTTTGATTTATAATTTGTATCTCTTGTCACGTGATGTTCTCACGTAGTAAGCTACCTTTTAAGTTCTTTACGTGTAACGTATCTATAGCGACAAATTAAGCTAGACTAGTAATACATCATTCGATATATTTCAAATCTTCTGTGATTTCTTGAACATTCGCATCTGTTTAAAGCTCCAAAATGGCGTCAAGCAATTAGGCACAAAAACAAAATTACAGCCGCTTGGCGAGTCGTACTAATATAGGTCAATAGTCACGACCCAGGGATTGAGGAGAGTGCGAGCAAAGATAGAAAAACAGAATCTCGCTTCATAAGAAGCACTCGGTAAACATGAGAAAATATTCTATCAATTCAATGAGCGTAATATACTGGGTGTAAGGGACGGCGTACCGAAAACTTTAGCAAGACGTCTTTCTATAAGTACGTATCACGACGCAAACTTCAATTAATAAAAAAACACAAGATTTCAATGTAATGTAGATTAACATTATTACGCAGTATGCAATGGATTGCTACCAATACATCGCACTCGACGAATGAACTCTGCGTTCCGCACACATAAAAACAGCTGATCTATTTAAATCACGACCATTTAATTACATTGCTGTATTGTAGAAAAATGTGACAGTCAGAAAAATGAAAAATTGCAGAAAAGGAATTGTGATTGTTGAAAAAAATTCCAATGATTTTTAACTCAGTATAATGGTCTGAATCTACTATTTCAGTTTTCGGTACACTGTCCCTTACACCCAGTATAAAATCATGACGCCATAAATGTATCAATTTTATTAAATAACATGCCGAAAACATGTCATATCCCATTACTATAAAGTGTCAACCCAAATTCAATCTATTTTCCCTCCTAAATGACAGCCACATTTTTACTTTCGTCGACGCGTTTATGCGTTTCGGGAACAGTGCGACATTGTATCAAGATTTCGTTCGAGATGTTCCGGCGTCTCTTTGATAAAATCTTAGCAACTATATATAACACTGTAGACTTCTGAAAATAGATGTAATTGAAGATTATATGTAAGGCTCAAAGAACTAAAAAGTCATCCAGTATGCGTTATGGTTTCTTTAAACATCCACATCCCGAAATGCATGTCGTGACATTCATGATATTTGACTACAAGGCTGTTTTACCACTCAAAGATGTAGAAATGTTTGATAAGTGTACATTATAACCTATGTTTAAAATTGCACTTTTATTCAAGCTGGAGCAGGGAAGTACCTCCAAACTACAGAAGATCTTCTGTCGTCAAACAACCTTGTGTGGTGTAGCACCGTCGATTCGTGTTTACAGGAGCCTTTAGAAGGCGTTGCACTTTCTTCTGAGGACCAGTAATCTTTAACATTCACAATAATACATATCTGGGGCAGTTCCTGGGCTAGGCTCGCTCTTTACTACAAAGGTGATAAACATCATGCAATCATGATTGGTAAAAACCCCTATTTAATGGAGTTGTCAGATCGCAAGCTATAAACTAGTTTTTTTTTTACTGCTTATGTGGCAAACAAGCATACGGCCCACCTGATGGTAAGTGGTCACCATAGTCTATGGACGCCTGCGCCTCTAGCATCACCTGCGCGTTGGCGACCCTTTAGGCAAGGAAGTGGGAAGGAGAAGGAGCGGGAAGGGGGAAACGGGATGCTTGGGCCTCCGGCACTCACTCACCGAACGAAGCACAACAGTAGGAATACTGCTATTTCACGTCGTTATTCTGTGAGAGGGTAGTCCTTCCCCGGTCCAGCCCATTCATGCTGAAATCAGCGAGGCTCTACTACTCTAAGGCCTCGTCCTGGACGCCAGCGGCCAGATCACTCGGTTTGTTGCGGCGAAGTGACGTTTTAATTATTCGTCTATTTTTATGGTCATAGTGTTTACTATTCCATAATGGTGGCCTATCTAAAACCTCTGAAATGATTTCCTCAATCATCGACATTCTAAGTAAAATAAGCAGTACGTCACAACTCGTATTCCAACGCGCGGTCGCCGCTCAACTACAGCTCGACGCTCGTGCTCCGCCGCCCGCACCGCTGTCGTCGAGAACAGCTTCACACAAATGTATGAACTTTGATCAAGACGCGCGTGCCGTCGCCCGCGCCGCCCGCACCGCCCGCCGGCGTCCAGGACGAAGCCTAAAGAATAGTGGATAGTTGCTAGCGCAGTGGTGGTCAACTTAGTGAGCTTAAATATGAGGATAGTATGTTTCAAAGATATAGCGCATAGCGGTCATACTGGCTGAGCTACTAAACAGAAGATAGTAGACTAGTAATACGATTTATGGATTGAGACAGAACTATAAAATATCTATAAAGTATGTGAGCTAGTATCTCCTCACTTAACTACACTAGTTTTGCAATCTGAGCTAGAATCACAATAGTTCGTAGTGTGAACCAAAAATTATTGAGTTCTTACATTGGTATTTGGCTCTGACCAAGTAAATCAAATGACAGTTACATTAGTTGCGAGCTATTAAATATCTGCTAGCTAATAGTTTATAACTCTTTTCTGACCACGCCCTATGTATGTATATACAGACGATATCAATTGTTGCAGAACTATATAAATGGGTTAGGTAAGATACATATTCCCAAAAACAAAGATTTTAGTTGTGTGTTTGCTGCCTGTATACTCATAAACAACTAAATTTAGTAACTTTTACGAGATAAACATTATATAATACATTCACATCAATCATTAGTACATCATCAAATATCGCATCCGACCAAAGCTTAGTTGGATCACTAGTATACAATAATTTCTACTTTGAGAACCGCAATAACTACCGTATCGCCTGTTGTGCGCAAATAAAATTGTAATCGGTTGCGCCTGCGCAGCCACTTTGTACGGCGACCGTAACTATTGATTCGAAGAACTACTAAATCAATAATCGTAATTTTATGTAACCTTGTACGAAACTGAGCGTAATAAGCTTCGTACAAAACTGCTGTGAAGGGCACACGTGGGGCGCCATGTGCTTCCCTGAAGCAGACCGAATACTCACACTTATTACTATGCATGTGAGTATGCGAAATGTTTACACATGTGCCAATCTAATGACTCAAGTGCTCCAAACTGCAGTACAGTGCAGTACTTCACTTGTTAATGCGCTCACGTCTCAAGCGGTTGTCAACAATGCTGTTCTACACGATTCCGGTCTATATAGGGCAGCAAATCTTTTCATTACGGTCAGATTCTATACGGAGTTAGTAGTTTCCGTTATTATATTGAGTGGCTATTTCAGCAATCCGTGCAATGTGCAGACAACTCAATGCGAAATAAAGTTATTTTTATAATTCATAAAAACATCTGTACAGCAGCTAACCTAACTTAAATATAGTATTGTAAGATTCTAATAGCATTATCTAAGTTTGTGGAAAAATGGTCTTAAATTGAGATTTTGGTTTGCTCTATCTATAATAATTTTGACATAAGATAGATATCATTAAACAATTTTCAAATTTGTTTGATATACATCTACTTAGGTTGCTGCCTATATGCATTGAATTATGTCAATATTCTTGTTCTGCAAACTAATTAGCTCTATAGCAAATCAATTGAGACTTATAATAATTTAAACAAATAATTTATTAATTTAAGTTACAATTGTCACAATTTTAGAAAGCCCGTCTCGCCCGAATTCGTATCGCCAAAGCCTCATCCGGCGCAGCCTTCGTATCGAAGAAGAAAGCAGCTGAGGCCAGGCTAGCTGCCCAGGAGTCGGGCGTGGAGCTAGATGATGCGGGACGAGATGAAGACATTTTCGAGTTGCAGCACCATCATCTGCTTAGGTGTTTGGAGCGCACCACGGTGAGTGACCTTGAGTTATGTGAGACATAACCGTCAAAGATCCTCTTTATACCTAGTCAGTACATGAATGCATGACGTCATTTGTTCATAATAATATATCGTCAGCTCCGTCTTGTATAGCTATTTCTGGTGTAAGACGTCTGTTAATGAAAATAATTGCCCTAAGTTACATCTCGATAGATTGACAGTTCTGCAACACTTTGACATATATTTATCTGATGAATCCTTACTATCCCATGCTGCAATTAGGTGTTAGTAGTCAATTTAGGAACCCTTTGTTCTACAAATGACGATATGCAGCGCATAAAACTAAGGTTTGGTCATATTTTAAGGACAGTGGACTCTATGAATAACGTATATCATGCAAGATTTTACGGGTAAATATAATTTTTAATGCAGAATGGTATGTTGATAATCAGAATATTATAGACTTCAAAATGTTGATACAGTGCATTTGTAGTACGTGGATGATCGGATTGGAAGTAATTGTAGGTTATGACACCGTAGATGCTGATGTCATATCCAAATTTGTCCGGAAATCTTTGAGTAACAAAATCTAGAAGCTAAATTATTGATATTGATATTCAAAAATAATAAATTGCGTAAACGTAAGACAATATTAATAAATTGTATTCAGAATTAATATGAAATGAAAATTCTGAAATGTATTTATCTTCATTAAAGAAAACAAGAATGGTTAACTTGTCAATTGTTGGATCGCAGACATAAAACCTTCGGTACCACTGCCACTCAATAGGTTATAACAATTTTCGATGATCATCCAAAAATGTTTTTTTTATCGCACCTTGCAATTTATAACCACTGCTACCATAAAATATTACCACACCTTTATGTTACACGCTATATATACTTGAGTTCAAGGTTCTATTTGTTGTCAAACTTATCACGCAGCGCTAACTATATTATATTTATACAATTTCCAATATTCAAAAGCCACCTAGTACATATACCTCATCAGCACACATAAACATAATAATAATTTTTCCTCTGAATCAGAATTAAGAAAGCTGCTAAATGAAACTTTAACGAAATCATGACTGCATTATATGCCAAGTGCTGTTTGAGAAATTTCTGTCAGAAGTCTAGATGGCTGTCTTCTGAAATCTGAGGGCTGACTTCGCATAATGATTCGAAGAGCAGCCAAAGCCTTCGGATCACGCTGTCGTGAATATTTAAAGATCAATATTTAGAACACTGATGTTCCACATTAAGAATCTGTAATAATAACTTAACAACTAATCGGAGCTTAAAAAATTAGTCAAAATTTTGTTGGGTGCTTAACGCCGATTCTCGATTATGTTTCTAGACGCAACCCTCCATTGAAGTGGTCAACCACGGAGTTTTGCAAGAGGAGGAGAACCTCATATGCTTCGGGGATGAAGTAAAGCCGGCCGTCTCGACTGTCATGAAAATCTGACAGTCGATATGGAGAATCAGAAACTACAAAAACATCCTTACAATTGGCTTAAACAACAAGTTCAATAAAGAAAACGAATCATGTTTGGTTGTTAAGTCCAAATCTTTGATTATTTTTCTGGCAGCGAGGCTCTTTTGAAGAGGTCAATGGAGTTTGGCTGCTAGATAAATAATTTTGCTAAACCAAAACTTCGAAATAATTCCCAGGACCGTGAATTCGTCGAAATGGAGAATCCATTCAACGGAGCAGCGAAGCGCGCCGGCTCGCCTTCGCCGCTTGCGTCGCCCGCGCACTCCGGCCGCGCACCTGCGCTACTTGCGTGCTGTGCGCGGTGCGGCTGCTGCCCACAGAAGTATCAGGTACAGCTGGGAATACTATAGATTTTTTATTAAGGATTTTAACTTATTAAACGCCGTACTATATACGCTGCGTGACTAAATTCCAAGTTCTACACTATCAAGATTTTACTTGATAATTAATAGGGCAAAGCAATAGCAATTTGATATACTAGAGTATGCTTATATGGTTATTACCGGTGACAGGGTTTGTTATATTATGGCCAAAAATATACAATAGACATATTTCGGCTAGTCACTAATTAAAAATGAATTATTAAATATATACAGCAACATTTGGCATCGAATGCCAAACTCTAGACAGTTAAGAGTAAAATACTCTTCGTTTATATAAATGAAATAGTATCAACGAATAATTTCAGTTTACTTAAACTAATATTGATAATAATGAATTCTTTATGTATCACATTATTTTTATTGTTCTACATGTATTTATTACAATTGATAACTAAGAAAGAAACAATAAATTATTGGATCCAATGAGATTGCCATGTTAGTAAAATCAATCTACATATTATTATGTCGACGTTAGGTAATTATGTTGGGAGGGACGTATAAAAAATATTGAATTTTGGCCACCTTTCTGAGATGAAAATCATTTAGAAATTTAAATTTTTAGTTTTGTCTTTTTTGTTATATAATTAGATAATAAGTAAAGGGGCTCTGTTGTAATTAAACATTGTACTGTTCATTTTATTATTTTGTGCTCACTCAAGATTAAAGTAGTGTATTGTGGCGTGTACCGAGGTTAATTATTTACTATTAATAACTTATACCTATTGTTCTACATTCCTTTAAATATTACAATTAACTATTCTATATAATGACTGTGCTCCTTTGACCGTGTCCAATCACGTCAAAATTATATTTTTTGATCAGATTTTAAATCATCAGGTAGCAGGTGTTTAAATTAAGCCCTAGTTAGATTGCCTATTAAAACCTCAATCTCCAAATATTTTCCTTGCTATATCACTTACCTGGTGGTTGAAAGCTAGTTTATAGAAATATGTAATCATTAAGAAATTTTCCAAATGATGTTCATCTCAGAATAACAGATGCAATTCAATATATCAATTCACGTTGAGTATTTTCATCTGAAATTATAATATTTGTAGTTTTTAATGTCAGAATCTGTATATCACTAACTACAGCTTTTTAGCATGATTTAGCAATTTCTATGCATTCTTTCTTAGCAACTGTCAACTTTTTAATGTTGTTTTGACTATATTTTAACTTTGTGTACAAATATTAAAAAGCATGTTTGGTTTACTCGTTTTATTTTATGTCTTAAGACATTAATTTCGTCTTCATATAGTTTTTACTGAGTTTAGTAATGTTTGAAAGGTATTACGATACGTGAATATATTCTATTATTATATTCTATAGTTCTTTTTGATTGACTTTTTGTGTGGTCGTGGTGAACTGTGATGTTTTTTCTTATTGTAATTTGGTTAAATTTTATATAATGTGATATAGGCGAAATTCTCAGTACCGTCACTTTCATTAATGTTACCATATGGTTTACGAGAAAAAAAATTTATTTATTTATTTTATCATATAATTATATAATATGACACAATTTACGGTTTAGTGTCATTGAATATTTTGCCTATATTTTATTTATAATCTTCGAGAAATTTATTCCTAAGTCTCCTCTTGAGAAATAACAAATACCTATCTACTGCAAGAAATATCGCTGTCTAAGATGACAGCCATTATTATAATAATAAACAAACAACATGTTTATAATTTGGTTATAAACATAATTATTCATTATAAAAATAATTATTCAAACATAATTATCAATTATTATCACATGGAGTTTCAAAATAGATGACTATATATTGAAGTTCTAAAATATAATTATTATGAATTATATAATTAATTATAAATTATTACGTATGGTGTTCGCAACAGAAGCGCCGTCGTTCAGTGCGGTGCATCAGTCCCTTAGGGCTCTCAAGGTGCCCTCGAAGCGAGGTACTATTCATGCAAACGCCAAACACTGTCAATGTGGACCCATACACACTTATATGGATGAATTTTTGGAGTCACTGTTATAATTACCAATTGAATGGGCAACTGCCTTATTTTGTATTGACCATGGACAGGGTCACTAAAATCGGGCTCATAAATAAATAATTTTGAAAAGAAGTATACATATATTGGAAGAAAAAGAATATATCGTGAAGTAACTTTTTTCGAATAGGCTTATTGACATGTGAATTATATAATAAGAAATTGTTCATAATGCGGCTTAATTTATACATCAGATTTATAAATTGAATAAATCTGTATTACAATTTTATATTTTATATGAAATTTAGGTTAGAATGGCCCTGCTACGCGTAAATATTTATATTTATTTTCTGTGATGTATATTAACACATAAAGCAACGCGTAGTCCATAATATATGATATACATTTTAATTATAATTTTAACGGCATAAATAATAGTGTTACACGTTTTAGTAACAATTATTATCACCTATTAATTTATTATTTCGTATAGATGAAAAATACTGTAAAATCGTTTTTTTTTAATAACATAGGTAACATAATGTCACGAAATAGTTTTATGGAAATGTAATAATGTTCATATTTCGGTAACTTTGACGAGAAATTCAATCCATCTACTAGTGTAACATCAACAATATTTCTATGGTATATTCTATATATTATGTTTGTATCCCATAGGAATATGTTAGGGGTCATTGTGTTGTGGCTTCATTTGCAAACTATGGCTAGTTTTGTGACAAAACGCTACATGTGGATCGCCAGAAGCTTGAATATCTCAAACCTATCAAGAAACATTACCTAGCTTTGCCTAATGTATATATACATATATATGGAACTATACATATTTATTTGAGTACATAAACTTCGTTTATGTGTCAATATATAAACAAAATTATATTACGAAGCGTCTGACTGCAATATATTTTGTAATTCTATATAATTGTTCTAGTGATATTATATACAGATTATAAATATCGCTATCGCAAAGGAGTGGTAAGGTGTATTTAAACAAATCATTTTTGTTTATGCTAAATTGGCATGTGTATTTGGCGTGTGCTACTGTTATGTAAAGAGTTATATAAAAAAGAAGAAATACCTTTTTAGTATATTATTGTCTAATATAGTAGATATTATATACATTGAATATATATAAACTGAACTGCTATATATTATTGGCTGCTATTTTATGTTTATATTATTATAAGCTAAATATTATATATACCTAGGTATTAAAATACATAATGTTTTATTTCCAATGTTTTGCTAGTCTATCTAAGTTAATTTTTGTTTATGTTTTGTTTTGTTTATCTACTCTATACACTTTCACAAAGTTGATTTTAGTTTCCAAACTCTTTTCTTACTACCACAATATATACTTACACTAAATTTCGTATAATTATTATCTTGCTTTTATGCGAAACAAGCAAAATAAAATAGGATACCGTACGAGGCAGTTTAAATTTTATTAATAAACATTTTGCTATAGTTATTTTTATTTATAATTATTATTGTTTTAAAATGTGTTCATAATATAAAAACTTTTTTTTATGCTATATTTTCAATCTTGTATGGAATCCTACTTCGGTAAAAAAATTCTCGCCATTTTTTTTTTTATTTTTTATCTCGAAGCTCAGTCTCGAATTGGCTAACAGGTCCTGCTATTAGACTCGAGTAGGAAAGGAAGGAAGGGCGGCAGGCGGTACACATCGACGTCGCGACCGTCTGACACTTCGGTGTCCGCCGCGCCCAGTGAAGATCCAATACCAGTACGTGTGTGCGGCGTTATCATACAGCGATGTCGGCCAGGGAATGGGCCACCTTATATCAAATAAAATATCGGATTTTATACGCATTTATTTTAAATATTGATTCAAAATTCAAATTTTTATATTAATATATTGTATTAATAAAATACTCATAAAAATGATTACCTACATATAACTATTTAAATAAATTAGTACTTACGTAAAAATAATTGGAGTTGGTAAATGTTGTCATAAAAGTATCGACAATATTAAGTCGGTTAAAAGGAATTAATTTTAAACGTTCTTAAAAATAGTCGCTGTGTGGTAACGTCTGCAATATCAAAAATAAAACAAATCAATGAGGCTTTAAATGTCTGCAGGGTGTTGGCTGCCAACTACTGTTGCTTTACAAACTTATTGTATCCTTGTAAATGTTGTATCAGTGTTGGGCTTGCGCTATGGTGCTAAGGTGTTGTCAAAATATATTATTTTCTATAAAAATATAGTATTTATGTATCAATATTTTATGTCCCTGTATTTCATATAAACTCGCTTTATTTTTCCTATTTTAAAATATGGATAAGAAGTCTGCAGTAGATCCAATTGTTGTAAATGTATATTGAGAGGATGTCGTCTGTTTCTGTTTTAGATTACGCTGTAAATGTTGGATTAATACAGTATATACGGTTCAAATAATGCCAACACACTGCACACATTTTATTTGATAAATTATTTTAATTGGCGAACGAGATAATAGCATTTAAAAGCCAAGTTTTGTTGCAATCAATAGTAAAACGACCTCGTGAAAACAATAAAAATTGAGAAATATTTTACATTTTTCTCAAATTTTATATTCCTTTTCTAACTTGGCGTGTTGAAATTAAGTCGGATTTTAAAAAACGAGTAACAAAATTTTAAACTATCATGATAGCCATGAAAAACAAACAGTGCACCTATACATTGTAGAAAAACATAAATACTCATAAACATATACATTAATTCTCTGATGTGTCATTGTAAAAATAAACGGACTCTAAATATAAATCGATTTTAAAATCAAAAGTTGAAACAGTCAAAAGTTTTGTTTTAAATGCCTTAAATATTTTTGTAAATCAATCAGACTTAAAAATTGCTCGAATATTTTTGTGAAGCAAATCGGGCTTTAAAATGGCTGGAATATTTTTCTAAATTAAATCAGACTTAAGTCGCTTAAATATTATTAAGTCGGTACAATTTTTTTCGGTGTTTTTGTATTTAAAGTTGATTTCTTTATTTTTATGGTGATAACAGAGAATTTATACATATTACATTACACATTGGGTCTACATCTGAGAAAAATATATTTTATTTTGTAAATTGGCATGTATGGCACACATTTTACTCATACACTACATCACTGCTAGCAAACTATCACATTTTATATTATGTTTTTAAGTATCTAATTATTTCTCGATGTTTATATTTATTTTCGAGTGTATGTGGTTTCGGTTCCGCATATTTTCGGGATCGCTTGTTATTGTTGTAAAGCTTCTGATATATGTAAGTGTAGATAAAATAGGTAGGCATATATATATGTAAGTAAATGTAACATATATGAATATGGAAGTATTATCTGTGTCTAAATGTATTATTGTTTAGTGGTTGTTTAGAGAATTGTCAGTTTTTATTTTTGTTTTATTGTATTTTTTTTATAAATGTTATACGTAGTATTTTATCTATTTAGTATGAGCGGTAAGGCTATATTTGTCATAAAATCTTTAATGAGAAATATATTTTATAGGTTTTGTAGTACAGTTAACAAAACTGCCAGTTCTCTTTCCAGTTGAGGCTAAAACTGTAGGCAAATATGTGTTTCAAAATGCGTGATGTTTAAGCTAAAAATATTTACGGAGTTTCTTGTAAATGAATGTTTATTCCAAATTGTAAATAAAATACAAAGTATTAACATAATGTCTTCTGATTACAGCAAGCGTGTGGTAAATACATTCCTGCCGGGAGCACAGTGCAAGGAAACCAGACTGGTGTTGCGATGGACGGGACTTACTTAGTGGAAGCGTCATTCTAGGGCCCGTCCACTAGCCACATGGAGAGCTATGTATAACCACGCGAGTGCTACACTCACGGACTTGAACAGACTAGTCAAGGACTAGCGACCCTACGACAGGGTCACACCCAAACAACAATTATTAGAATTATGAATCTGTGTAATTTTAATGTTCTAAGTCTAACACGATACTGCCTAACATTAAAAAATATCAGATTTGTCTATGGATTGTGAATGAACACAGAGTTTACACTGTGATTTTCAAAATGGAATAGTCCATTTCTTGTTCCATTCCATTTTTAAAAGACTTTCGAGATGCCATTCCAATATACAAATATCGGAATGCACTCTGGAATGGAAGAAACGGTGGGAAATGGAATGCATTTCTGGATTGTGACTTGAAAGAGATTTTGGAAGATTTAGAATTGTGCTCTTTGTCTCTCGGAACGTAATGTTCTTTCGCGTCCTCTCCGTGTAGTTTCTTTTATCCGTATTAGTAATAACAACAGTATTAATTAAGATTTTAAATGTTAAAGATGGACGGCGTGATGTCTCGCTTCTTATAACAACGAGGTAAAATTATGTGAAAATGGTATAGTCTGTGGAATTTCTTGTAATGAGAGGCGTTTTTAGAAAAGACAAATAGTTTTCAAATTTCAATATAGTCAATAGTTATTCGAGTCATATCAATATTAGGCAGTTATATAGATATACCGGTACTTTAGATACATTTGTTCATAGTTGAAGTCATTTGAGGGGGTCCTAAGTTAAAATTAGATGATAAATAATGTACAATAGCGTGTTAAAAGTCTAGTCGCGGCAAAATATAATGTTATAGTAACACATATGCAACGGGTTTATCTTAAATCTTTGGCGAGAACGAAACTGCCTGAGCGGAATGATATTCTAGTCAAAATTAATGTGATTGAATTAAAATATTGATTTTTGTATATTTATTTCTATTTTCTAAGTTTAAGTTACGAATCATGTTGTAACATCGAATGTAATTAATTTTAAAATATAACTTTAATATTAGTTAATGATATTATTTAAATAATTTTATTATATTTATTTAATAATTTTCGCCTCTCTATACTATTCTTCTTTTTTAATTTAACTCATCTAAATATTCTAACATTATTTTTAAGTGTTGCCATTAGTTTCTAATTATATTTATTGAAATCTTTTTTTTTTAATCAGGATCTTAAAATGACTTGAATTGTGAACATATCACCCGAAGTCGCAAATTTAAAAATCTATATTTTAAGTTAATTCATTTATTCACTAGACATCTAGTGCCTTCTGTATCGGTTATTTTCATTAAATCGTTGCTCTGTGTTAGTGAGGCGTTAATGTTAGAGTAAAGAGATGCGTGGCTGGCAATCGTCACACATTGGAAACGACAATGACGTGTGTCCTCAAAGTATTCGTCACACATTAGAAAAATGTAACAAGTTAAAAAATGTGACATTGAATAAAGGTCGTTGTTACAATTGTGCTTAAACTATTTTTGTCACAGTAGCATTCAGTATCGCTGTCACCTTTAATCTAGTCACAGTTTCTAAAATGTGACACAGATGAATGTCGACTGTGACAAATATTAAAAATACTCTCAAATTGTAAATAACGCATTAACGATATTCAGTGTCACATTTAAACGCTCAAATGTATCATCAGTTCCACTGTGTGACAAATTATTTTTGATATGCGAGAAACAATATCTTTGCAACCGTATTTGTGTGTCTAGTAGAGAGACCCCCTATCATAGAACAGTCTTATGATGCATTAGCGAGTATAATGTTATATTAATAGATGAATTTATGTGGTTATTTAGAGATTTATTTAATTATATGTTAAAAATAGTAATAAGACGATAAATAGATCTTAAGTGAAAAATTTATTGCATTGAATGCATGATTTTAAATGTAGATAACGTATTTTTTTCACCATGCTTTTTTTTAAATATTGTATTTTAAGATTGTCGATAAATAAATAAATATTGATCGTAATGTGAAGCCGCATGAAAGTGCAAGGTTTCGATTATTTGATTATTGAACAGCGTTTTATTATAAAATTGTTTCTAAAAAGTAAAATTTTTAACATAAATGACTTCAATTTACTGAAGTTTATTGCTTGTACGGTCTATTCATATTAATAATGGAAGATATTTTCTTCCGAAATTTCTTTTTAATAATTCCTATAAATAGTCTACTTAATAATTTAGTAGACATAAGCGTTATTTAAAATATTCTTAAAATTACTACGGGTTCGTCAATGGTGCCTCAAAATAAGTGGACCATGGAATCCAATATATTACTTTCTCAAAACACTTTGAAAAGCATGGTTTTCAACTGTTTCTTTTTACTTTTTTTAAAATATTTATAGTAGTCCTTATGAAACCGAATTCGATGTATAAAAAATGTTTCTTCCAAAATATTGCCACAATTTCTATAAAGTATAATGAGAAATGTGTAATATTCAATAAAAATTTGGTAATATCGTAAGTATTTTAGGAATCGATTTAAATACATATACTTATTGAAATGTCTTTTTTTCTGTATCGTCAATGATTATATGAAAACGGATAATTTGTGGTTTATAATGGTTCATATAGCAAGACGAAATATTCTCAATGCAATTGTGGTAAAAATAAACACCAATTTTTAGGAGATTCAACTAGTAGGTACATACGGCTATATCAACTGCAGTTGATATTATACGACTGCGTCTTATACGACTGCAATTGATATTATACGCAGTCGTATAATATCAACTGCAGTTGGCACAGTATGTTGTATGTAATATCAAAGACTCAGTTCTAGGGGACCGCTATTTTCCTTTATGGTATCATCCTTTACCTGGTTTTAGTATACTATTATAAGGTCAACCTGACGGGATTGCGAGAAGCATTTGTGTCTACGGACATTTTTTATGACTAAACAATCACAGGAATTTTGCTCTCTAATGTAAATTAAAAGCGACATATTAAGTAAGTACTTAGAGCAAAAGTTGTGGGACATTCAAGTAACGAAAAATGTATGGATGCTTGCCTAATTAGATTATTTGCCCTTATTCTTGTTCATTGAGGTAACATCTCGAAGGTGAACTTAGAGGAATTAAATAATACTCTTAGTCGTATTTCGGATGAAACAATATCCTATAAACTATTTAATTTAAAAAGTTCGGTTCAGTGAAATCTATATTTCAAAACAATATTCGAATTCAGATTGTTTATATAGAAAATTACGAAACAATTGTATTAAAGCCTGAGGACCATAAAGCATACGCTCTAAATACGCTCAGCTAATTGTATCATACATTTGTATTCGACGCTCGACACTCATCCTTGCTGCACTGAAACACGAAAGCCACGAAACACACGCTGTAAACATATACGTTCACCGCGTTGCATTGACGCTTATATTTGCCGCATTAATATACAAGGGGTCACGAAATATACACTTCAAACGCATATGCTCAGCACGTTGCATTAAACATTTATATCTGAGGCTCGACGCTCATTCTTGCCGCACTGACACAAGGGCTGCAAAATATACACTTCAAACGCATATTCTCAGCACATTACATGATACATTTGTATTGAACGCTTCTTTCACCCTTACTGCACCGATACCTGACGGCCACAAAATATACGCTGTTAACGAATACGCTGAGCGCGTTATATTGCGTCATATATTTGTATTTGACGGTCAACGCTCACCCTTACTGCGTCAAGCGTATTCGCGTGTAGAGTACGTTTCGTGGCCCTCAGGTGAGTGTATTCGCTTAGAGCGTTTATTTTGAGGTCAAAGGTACTTTCGTGAGTGGTTATTTTTTATAATATCTAAGGAGTGCAATAAGATTACATATTAGCTTTAACCTCTTGTCCAATTAACCTGTCAACTCTTGGAAAACTAGACATAATTAAAAACTTATTGTGTCTGACCATCGGTGTACCACTGTGTCTCCAATTAAAGTGCTACTGTCGCGCAATTCCACAAATGCAATAGTTTAATACTTGTGGTAGGTATATGGACTTGCAATTTCTAAATAGCTATAATTCGTATGCTTTAACGTTTAGGCAATCCGCGCCTCCTTTTCTCTTTCCTTCTTCCTACATATATGTTACTGTTTTCAACATTAGCTGTCTTGCAATCTTCTTCTCCCTAGCCTTTATTATTCCCAAGTCACTTGGGGTCGGCTTTCTAGTCTAACCGGATTTGACAGGATATCAGTTTTTACACGGAGCGACTGCCATCTGACCTCCGCAACCCGAAGGCTAACGATACCCTGAAGCTAGACCAGTGTCAGGATATTAGAGGGCACTGACTTCCCAATAACGACTGCCATAAATGTTCATGGCATTAGCTGTCTTGCAATATGAACCAGTAATTATTAAATTCTTTTGTCCGCATCCCTGTGATTCTATGGCTGTTTTACCTTTAATTATTTTGGTTTCTTTTCCATAAAGTGTAATGTTTTTTATGAAATCTATTTGACTAGTAACAAAGCTAACATCCAGTGGACTCGCGTGACATGCTACCGTGTACGTGTCACAAAAGATAATAAGGTAAAAAATTGGAAGATTAGTTCTTCTTTGATATGTGTGAAGAACACTACCTATTTAATCAGAGGCTATATAAATACATAGTATCACGCCTATACCCCGAAAAGGTAGACAGAGGTATGATGAATTCATTTTTCCAACTATTGTTTAAGGTCGCAGTTCCAGGCTTCGTAATGCTACGGAAAATGTTCTGATAGAAAGACTCTATAACATTTTGCCCGAACCGGGCTGGTACATAGCAGTCGCATCTAGATATTGCCGCTGCTCCTCTGAGACAGATGGGTATGGATCCAGGATGAATTCATCCATATGTACTGACACTAATTGTCTGACAGACATTTGATACCGACTACCTGGCTCTTGGAATATGTGAAATGGCAATAAATGAGTGATATCGTCAATTAAACATTCGCTCTTTTGATCCTAATTCATAAATATAGTTGGTAAACTTAGCTAAAAGTATGACGTTCATAAGTGTCACATTGTAACCAAAATGAAAATAAAAATAGAATTCATAAAAAATATTATTATTTAACTTCTTTTAAATAGGTATACCATTTCATTGTCATTGAACCTCATTGACAATTTGTATCATATTCTGTTAATAATTTAACTTAAATAAGTTAAAATGTAATATTATGTTATTTATTTGTATAATAATAATAATATTGAAAAGTCGAATGTCACTCTGTGTTTAATTTTAATTTAGACTACAATTTTATAAAAGTGTTACTAGTTGCAGAAACTTATTTTTTTTAAACCTGACTTTTTATTATTTCTGTATCAGTCTCAAAATGACAATACAGGCTACTCGTATTATTATTTTGAGACTGATTAATTTACATAACTCATTTTTTTACAGATGTTATTATTTATATCTGAAAAAATGAGTTATTTTGTTATTATTTCTACGACTAAAATAAAAAAAAATACTATTTACATCAAAATAATTATCTAAGATTATCTGAAAAACGTAACACATTTATAAAATATTGTCGTTTTATTAAAAATAATTCACAACTTAATAATAATTACTGTGTGTTTTCAAGACTGTGTTGTTTAAGTACTCAATAAAAATCTATTTAACGAGTGGGCGTGCTCCGATATATAAAATGAAAACATACTAATTAATAAAGAGGTGAATAATAACGAATACCAGGAAGAGTATTTAGTCTTATACGAGTTAGTATTGACTGAAAGTCAAAAGCTAATACTACACAAATTAAATAAATATACATTGATTCGAGGTCCGTTCTATACCTACTAAAGCTAAATTGCACGCACACATATAATGTATAACGCGACTTGATTGGAGACCGCTGTATCCACGCGTCTTCTATGTCATAGAAGACCGTGGATACAGTGGTCTCCAATCAAGTCGCGTTATATTCGTTAAACATCACCTCCTATGCATGTGTGCGTTTGTTATTGTGATGTTAGGTTGCACCACCTCATAGTACAAGTTCCTATATCAAGAAACTAGTCGTTTTATCTTTGGTCAGGTAATATTTTGACACATTTTCTATAAAAACTGTTAAAATTTAAATGTCCGTAGGTAAAACGCTTCGTTTCTTGATATGGGTACCGGGCCTTAAACTATAAAGCATCATGCGCGAGAATGAGACAGCGCGTTACAGAGTATAAAGCTTTCTCTTACATTGCATTTTGCATTTTTGCATTGGCAATGCATAAAAGCGATTTATGCAGCGACAATACTTTAAGAGATAATGACAAGACTACCTGGTTTATTTAATTTGTAGTATTTACTAATTTTTTTTTGTTATCTTATACTCCTGCTGCCAAAGCAGAAATATAAGATACCAAAGAAAAAAGAACTGTTACAATCAAGGCCTTACAAAAGGAATGAAGTTAAACAAAGAGATCTTCATTTAAACACTTTACATTACGCCAGTGTGTTAACAGGGGAGGCAGAGGTATTCTGAGCCTATATTATGTTTACCAAATAGGAGTAAATTAATAATTCTGAGTACGCCCATTTAAATTGTTGTGAATTATGAATGAAAGTATGTGTTGTCGGACCAATATGGCAAACTTCGAGTGTATAGAGTTTCTAGTGTAGTGGGCCTTAGGGGGGACTGGAGACGATCAAACCTTTATCTTATTCTATCTTGTATTATCCTCTAACTCTTAAAATAACTAAGGTTCGATCTTGCTGCCACAAATGTCAAGACAAGATCGTTTTAAATACAGAATAATATGTTCTTATTTCAAAATTCACGCACACTTGTGTTTTCACAAATATTGTTAAGTGGTTTTATTCAAATACACGCACACTATGACTGTATAGTGTAAAATTTGGATTATTATTAGATACTAATTTATAATTAGACTAGTTGGTTAAAAATGGTTTTAACGACTAATTTATGAATTCGTGCAAATATATTATAAAGCGACTTTCAAGTTATGATGTAAATTTGATTGCAAATAGACAAGTCATTTTATAACGTGTACCATATATACCATTCATAGACGGTAGTGTATCTAATGAATTATTGCTTGCATGAGAACAATGAATAGGGTATTACTTTACAAGATTCGTTGTCACTATAATATTATATTTATACACATAAATAGTCATTTTGAAAACAGATTAACTGAATACTAAGAACAAATTGAAACTGTAAAGATAAATTTAAAAACAAATAAGAACATCCTAGATTTGGCACACTTGTCACATATTTTCTGTATGTGTGAATAACTATAATAAAATAAATAATTTAAAACATAGGTTATTTATTTTAGTTAATTAGAAAACTGAAGATGTGTACCGGTAAAATATAATTGGTATTATTATAATGGCTAGAAGACAGCAAGTTATGATAAAATAATTATACAATAAATCATATTTAGACAATAAACAACCTAGTTTAATTAACATAGTCTAGCTAAGCTAGCCGTTCAATTGAACCACCTAGTCGTTTAATTGAATCAGCTAATCGTTTAATTGAATCAGCTAATCGTTTACTTGAACAATTTAGTCGTTGAACCACCTAAACGAGTTAACAGTATTTCGCAGGATTTGAGATTGCCCCATTGTAGTCGTCTCCAGTCGAGTCTAAGTGCAAGAGTGGTCGATTTAGTTCTTATAGCTATCGATTGTCGACAATTAAAAATGTTTTAAGGCTCTCGGTTTTGAACCTTTAGCTTAATTCTTTGTTATTTTGAAAAAAATAAACATAATTGTATATAATAAGTCTGTGTAATTTATTTACATACACTGAAACTCACAACCCTTTGTGCTTCGGAATGCAAATACATTGTACAACTAATCGTCCCAACAGGCTGACGTGTAGAATACTGGCTCAATACACCCGTATATTCGAATACCTGGTCTTATTTTACTAAATACTAGATCTTGCCTGCGGCTTCGCTTGCGTTAATAAACAGCTTTCCTCACGAGGTTTCTTTTAAGGTTAGAGCGATCGATTTAATTATTTAATATGCATTTAACTTCTAAAAGTCAGAGATGCATGCCATGGGAATGGAATCCAACACATATTTGACAGGCTTGCGCGTGCAGGCAAGTATCGTAATATGAGCTGAAAAGGTCATCACAGTACTAGTAGTGTGCCTAGAAGGCTAGCAGCATTGCCGCGTTGAATGGCAATGCTTATTCTTTTAGCAAAATAAAGACCAGCCCTGTGGTCACGGGAAGCGTCGATCAACCTTTTTGCTATTTCTCTACATAGAGCACGAGCACTGGGATCCCATTACCCTAGCGTTTCGACCTCAAACAGCTCAAAACCGATCTCCTAACAGGTTTTTGTATTTATACCGTTTGGGAGTCTCCGCGGATGCAACAGCAGCGCCAGCGCAACCCGGCAATCGACGGTTATACCTTTTTTAAAGATATACTTAGATAAAAGATAGGTCCTAATTTATTTTGCAAATATGGGAACAAGAAAGGTGATAAACATGTTATGGTGCTCAGCCATATTTTACCAATCGGCATGCAAAAACAATTTTATATTGTATTGTTTTTATTAACAATAAGCTAGACCAGATTATAATTACCAACCTTACTTAATTTTATCTGTAACTTTTGTTATAACATCTTATTGCAACGCCATCTAGTGTTCAATACCGTAAATAATTTGGCATTTTAGTTTCTAAAATTACCGGGACCGAGTAATCTATTGCTGTTGAGGCCTATTAGTTTAGTTAAGCTTTTCACTCACTTGTAGTGCCAGCCCAGAGTCATAATAATATGTCTAAGTGTCTTACAATAGAGAATCGATATAATTTTGTTATATAGAAAAAAGATTTTTATGAACAGTCAACGATTAAAGTTACATATTATATCAAAGTTCTATAAACCAGAATTCTCTATATTTAGAATAACGCCATCTGGCGTACATAGTTGTAAATAGCTTGATTCCAAGTCATAACGACCGACTGCATTAAAAGTAACAGTGACATCTATTATAAATTCACAGAACTATTAAGAAAGCTTTGGTTGATGACGTACGAAAAATCTTATTTTTAGTTCAATAGATGGCAGTAATGTAAAATAATACCCAGATTAAATCTTCAATTAACCAAAAAGCGGAAAGCGTTATCCAAAGATTAAAATGAAGTAATAAATTTTGTTAAACTAGAATTAGTTGTACTTTACGGCATTTTATCCTTTTTTGTGATTTAAAAGTCATCTCCCACTCTAATAATAAGCCTGTATCGCGGGAGACTTTACAAAGTTGATTGCATGCAACGGACACAAAGAAAATTCAGACTCGTAAAAACCATTTGTGGATCACACAATTGTTTGTCTCGTGTGGGATTCAAACCCATAACCCACGGCGCAGTGGCAGTGGCGAGGCGATTCCTTAATCCGTTATACTAGAGTTTAGCTAACCTATCCGTAATTGAGTACCTAGTTTAGTTTCAACAGCCTCTAAAATACTTTTCACAAAATAATGGTAAATCTCAAAAACCATTTCAAGGCATAATATAAATGGACTATTTTAGCGGTGTTTGCAACAAACTGCTACTTTTCTGAGCTGATTTAATAGAATTTTAGTGCGTTTTGTTGAAAACTTTCAGTGCTATGCGATAGAAGCAACAAAGGAGCTTCATTTCAAGGAGCTTCTTTTTAGAGCAGAAAAGAAAGTGGAAAGGAGATGGAGCGTCATATTTGACTGCATGAGTGGCACAAAAGTAGTACATGCGAATGCTGTGCATGAGGTTCAAATCCCGGATCGTTCCAACAAAAAGTTATTGGGTTTTTCAGACAAGACATTCTTAGTAGGTCTCCGGAGTTTGGAAGTTGGCGGTGTTACACTCCCTCGTGCCTCGGATAATAGGTAAAGCCGTTGGACCTGAACCTGATCTCCCTTCGGTCGTATGGGATTGTCATCCTTTTGGATTATGTGAATTAGGGAATACAGAGTGCGGATGTGTTGGGTTGGGCCATAGGTACCGCTAAGTCAGTAACTATATACCGTCAGCTTGACCATATGCTTGTTAGCCATCTTGCTACTAAAACGTATGTATATACTTTAATATGTATATAAACACACGCCTACTTCCCGGAACAGTAGGCAGAGACGGATATCCACATGCTGCATTATCCAATCAAGTAATTTGTATGGAAATTAAAATATCATACTTACCAGTCAGTCGTTAACCCTTTCATACATTATTGATCCATGCAAACCCATACATCATCCCTGTGCATTGGCGCATATTCATCAAATGGCATTAGTATGCACTTACTTCTATACCACTTTCCTGTTGCTTCCGAGTGTCAAAGAATAGGAAATTATAGACTAGACTGATGTATGAATTATTACAGTGAACACGGAGTGCATGAGGTTTCGGCTTTTATTGCAAGGCATAGTGTTATTATATTTTTCTGTTATAAAATTCTCAGTAGCTTTATGCGCTTTACGAGGCACGAGAGTGTGAAAATCTGCTAATATGCCGACTTTGGGCTGCTATTGAGAAAGTCTTCACGGAAAAACCTTTAATAAGTTTTTCTGGTCCAATCCACGAGACTGAGACGTCGTGTACTGCTGAGCAGGTGATGCAATCACTACCCAGCTGTAGGATTGGTAGTACTGCAGTGTAATAATAGATGCGAATGTATTATTATATAAAATGTTTCTTGAGTAGCATGACCTTATAATGCCTACTAAAACTTATGGATAGAAAACTGACCTTTGTTAGTACACATTCACATTGGTATCAAAGATACCTACTGCCTAGGATAAACTACAAAATCTACTCGTTCTAGTTTCTTTAGACACCGATGATAGTAATAAGTATAAGCAACTAACTAAGTAGATACCAATTACCCGAAGTATTGCCCGCCTTTTAATCTATACTATGATCATAAAGCTGAAGAGTTTGTTCGTTTGTTTGTTTGGTTGAACACGCTAATCTCAGGAACTACTGATTCGAATTTGAAAAATTATTTTAGTGTTGGATAGTCTATTTATCGAGGAAGGCTATAGGCTATATAACATCACGCTGCGACCCACGGGGGCGGCACAGTAACGATAAACGCGGGTGAAACCGCGGGAACATCTAGTTAGGTATATATCGGAGATCAAGCTACCTCAAGACATTTTTTTTTAATCTTTATTTTATGTAAGTCGTTTTTATCCACAAGGATACGCCAACCCCATCGTGCCTTATCGTACACAATACAACATTATATACCTCAATACATGTATAACAGTCGGTACTAAAACGACTGGTATGCTTAAAAACATAATGACCACAAAGTTACAGATCGCGCAATATGTGATGGTCGGACTGAACATAGCGTCTCCGAATTGTTGCGCATGTACAGTCGCTAAGAGGCGTCCCGCCCCCGCCCCCTGTCACCAAAGAGACCTAAAACTTGTAACTGCAACGCCACTCGCGCAATGTTCAGACCGGTCATCATACAGTGCGCGATCTGTAATATAAGTAAAGATGAACGTGTAGGCAGAATACTGCAAAATAACAATACGGTGCTTATAGTCTATACTGCTTAATCTATGAACAGTGCTTGTCGGAACTCCAAGAAATATGATTTTATAATTGACTTTCTTGTAAAACTTATGCCTTATCTTCACGCCATTTAGTTACTAACATCAGACAAATAAAGAAACATGTTTTTAAAAATATTATCTTTATTACGGTCGATTGCGAAACTTCAGATTCGAATCCTGGGTCGGTAATCAAGTCTTCTTTGAACTGATACGACTTTTCCAGAAGCAGTACGTGCTTGAAAACGTCAGGTAGACGGTTATATGCTTGCTCATTATTACATGGGAACTATACATAGCTGGCAAAGATTAAATATATTACACCTGCATCCAATCTTTTGAGTATTTACATAAGTGCTTCTAAGATTTGATTTACACTAGAAGAGCCGGGCTTCATACTATACCTACAAAGACCGCAGCTGTCAATTTGACGGTACTAGAGATTCAGTCAGAATACTTATGAAATTATTGCGTATATTGCATTAAAATAAAATAAAAATAATATCACTATATTTTTTTATTAATAATAAACAATTTTAGCACTTAAACTGAGTAACATTTGTAACAAGTAATAGTTTTTTTAAAATTATACATTTTCCACAAACAGCTTTTTTACAGATTGTGCAGTTTTCACACGTTTTAGTTTTTTTACAATTACGATTGACTTGATTTGCCGCCTCTTATTGTTTGTAGTTAATCGTTCACTTGTTTTAGAATTAGTTTCTTGTCTTTGAGTCGCAGTTGAAGTATATATTTTTTTCACATACTCTGCACGTAGATCGCTCACTAGTTGAAGAATAAAATCATGCCGAGAAATTGTTATTCCTGTGACTTTTCAGTATAGAATCTACGAGTTTATAGCTGCTAAATTAAGTATATTGTAAACAACGTGAACAGGCCATCTCCAGCTTCCAGCTCTTACGGTGTACTTGCGTGCCATTTGATTGATGGTGTCTACACCAAATTTTGTTTCATTATAAAATACAATTGTTTCCGGCAGCTTTTTTTGATCAGTACCTATGCTCACGTTGGGGTGCAGAGTACTCAAAATAATAACATTTTCCCTGGCTTTCCTTGATAGACAGTAAGGGTTGTATCGGTCTCAGTTTTCATTATAAACGTTTCATATCTTGTAGTACGACAAATCACTCTACAAATCGGCGGTACTTCTCGTCTTGCACGCCGCATTGTTCCAAAAATACTAGTCTTTTCGACCATTAATTTTTTATCTAAATTTAGAGACGTGAAAAAATTGTCAGTGGTAACGTTTCGTATGGTGTAGGCCCTGAAATTTCTCTAAGTATGTTTTGCTGGCTTCGACGTCCTACTTCACTGCCGTCTGCAGAAATAAAAGTCCATTCTGTGCCGTCACTTGCTACTTGTAACATACCGACTTCCGGTACTGATATCCTAGCTGAATGTCCACCGCGCGCTGTTCGCCTGCCGCTAATGGATCTACGAGATACCCCGCGTCCTCTGCGCGAATTTAGGATAATATTGTTATTTGTAGTAGAGGAATCTACTTCGGAGTCTTCTGATGAAGAAGTGACCTGTTCCGGCTGAAATTCTGCATCACGGGTTTCACATACACTGTCTGATAAATCGTCACCACTTTCATCACCTGACACATCTAGTTGTATATCCCGGCATCGCAACACTTCTTGTTCTATTTGAGAACTACTGAGACGGCGACTCGTTTTTTTATAACAAATTACGACTGCTCACTAAACGAAACCAATGTCTACTAAGTGTAATGTAAACAAGCTAGACAGTAACAACTTACTCAGAATTCAACTTATATAAAAACAAAAGTACCTTCATTAGTTTGAAGAAATCGTTGTTTACTAAAATTCTTATCGCTGCCTTTATATGCCGTCACATTGACGGTGTGTGGTCTTAGTAGGTATTTGTAAAGAAATCTCATATACAACATATAGTTTAATATTTTTTTATATAGATTTAGCCTAACAATAGAAAATTAGGAAAAGTCATAAAATATGAAAAGAAACAAAAACATAGTTTGTAAATTATTTAAGAATGAAATCGCCGTGCGGTCAAATTGACGGCGTTGGTCTTTCTAGTGTATAATATTATACTCCGGTTTGGTCCCTTGTCTCGTAGAATTAAATGAAAATAAATAGACTCTGTCGCTATAATTAAATATGTACCAACATGCGCTAAGCCGATTACGATACATACTAAAAACGCTCAAATTTTACATTCTAAGGATATTTCTCTAACATAAAATATGTCTTCTAAATTATAAACCTCGAATTTTCAATAATAAACATTTTGAGCTTACACAGCTTATCCATAGTAAGCTGTGTTAAGCCCTAAATGTTTTAATCAACAAAATATAAAATTCATGTTACGTAGTTTTGACTAATTCAGATTCATATCTCACTCAGCTCTGTGTATCTCCGGAAGGGATAAGCAGAGATCTAGTAAACCCTTTCGCTGGATTTTATTGATTTATTTCGGATGTTTTAGTTCCTACATAAACCAACCAATTGTCGTCTAATGAGGTTATTTCTTGACTTCTTCCTGCGACTAATATTTGCCTAACTAAATAAAACCCAATCCAAAAATTTACTCCGCTCTGCTAACACTAACGCTAATTTATGAACACATTGTACAGTCATTATGTTATAGTAATGAATGTCTAAATTAACATAGATTCAAATTGAACATGTAATATTCTTAACACATCATCTAATTGCTCAAAATGATCACAATTTGAGCAACATAGGGGATCAAAATCATCATTTCATAACTGAATGTTCAACATCTAGAAAATAAAAATAAATGATGATAAGTTTTGTAATGGGGTCTGCCACTTTTAAAAGTGCTTTTTAACAATATCTCATGAATAGTATTGTTAAAACTGTTGTTTTGTGTTATGTTTGTTTGTTAAAGTTATTAACTAAGAGTCTTTACGATAGAAATTCCCGAAATATTGACGTTTTCATGCCTCACGAGATGCTACTATCGAGAATTGCCTCACAGATATTTTACAGATATCCGTATATATTTATTGATAGATTATAAATTGCGCCTCGGTAGTACATTAGCACAAGTGTAAGTGCTTGCCCAATTGCTGATGATACAGGTTTGATTTAAGGCGGGTACCTCTGACTTTCGAAAGTTATATGACTTTTCGAAATTATTTGCGTATTGATTGACAATTATCGCCTGCTCCGTGCTTCGGAGAGCACGTTAAGCCGTCGGTCCCGGCTGCCATGAACATCTATGGCAGTCGTTATTGGGAAGTCAGAACCCTCTAATATCTTGACACTAGTCTAGCCTTAGGGTATCGTTAGCCTTCGGGTTGCGGAGGTCAGATGGCAGTCGCTCTGTGTAAAAACTGATATCCAGTCAAATCCGGTTAGGGAGAAAAAAAGGGAAAAGGTGCACTAAGATGGTTTTGAGATTTGTAAAGAAAAATATAATAAATTTTTAATCAGGTAAGTAAGTATTTGAGGCAAAATTAAATGAATCATGTTGACCAGAGGCGTTCTGCAGAAAGATAAATTTATATATTCCTGCTCCCAGTTAAACATATTAATTTATACTTTGAAATAAATCCTAGGCTTACGTGTAAGCTATAGCAGTTCAACTTGTGGGTGGTGACTCCACCACACAGAAGAGAGCAGCCAAAGAACCTAGTCTCTGTTCCTACAGTAAATATTATTTTCAGGTTCCTTAAGTCTTAAATCCTTTTTTAAAGGTATCCAGCTTACCAATGATACTTTTGGCATTGCAACGTTGTATAGCCATATAACTGCACGGATCGCGCATTAGTTTGGTCACTTCGCTGCTTATACACCAAGGGTTGTGGATTTGATCCCCAAGGGATAAACATGAGTGTGATTCTCACACAAGTGTTCCAATTCTGGATATGGTTTGTATACGTTGTTTGTATATTTGTAAAATTTCTAACCACACAAGAATCATTCCTAATGAGACAGCGGGAATAAAAATAGATAGTATGATAGTTTATCTAGCGCTTCACTTAAAATGACATATACTAAGGGCCTGTCCCACCACCTCCAAATAGTATATAAATACTATTTGGAGGTGGTAGGACAGGCCCTTAGTATATGTCATTTTAAGATGAGATAAAAGTCTCGCCATCTCTCTTCTTTAAGCTAACATGAGTGCACGGTGCATAGGAGGAAGCACCGTCAGAAGACGAACAAGAACAGCTACGCTACGGCTCCTGTAGAGCCTGGTGCAAACCTGCGTGCTGCAGCACTGAACACACCGGTGTACTTCTCTCGCTTGCATTACACCACTCAGGCGGAGGACATCGCGGAATATGTACGCCAGAATTCCAAGTACATGCCAAGAGTGCAGCTGCCGGAATCGCGTCGCAACGTCAACTTCAAGGCGTTCGTGGTGCGAGTCCCGACTTGCTTTCTGCACATATTCATGAAGGAGGACTTTTGGCCGAAGGGTGTGGTGTTCCGTCGCTTCCGCAGACAAGTGCCACATGCACAACAACAGAGTGCAAGTGAAGCAGTACTAACATAGTTAATAAGTTATATAAATACTAACAGAAATTGTATCTATGTAAGTATAATATGTATATATTTACAAAAGGTATATATGTATGTTTATCCATTGTCTAGTACCCATAGTAGAAGCTCTGCTTAGTTTGGGCTAGATGGTGTTGTGTCTATGTAGTATAAAATTTATAATTATCTAAATTTAGGTTAAGGTATTTATCTATGGGCCTATGCAGCCCGAAATAAATGAAAAAAATGATTTGATGAGTAAGACAGCATGCGATTTATCTTTTGGATAACTTTTACTTGTCAGTTGTGGGACTGGCCGTATATGATGATGTAGGCAGATGTGGATTTTACCCACAATTCACCATCTATGCATTAATGTCTAGAGTACCAGAGGGTGATTATAGCATCATCTACAGTAACATTTCTAGATTCCGTGTTCCTACTAAGAATTTCATAACAGAAAAACTCATTAACAATCTATGGGATACGAAAATAATAATGGAAATAATAATTGATTTGAGCTAATCTTTATATATAATAATACATATATAAATCTTCTGTGCGTGTATTTGTAATTAAACTCCTCTTAAACGGCTGGAAC
This sequence comes from Catocala sponsa, assembly GCA_963564715.1. Taxonomy (NCBI): domain Eukaryota; kingdom Metazoa; phylum Arthropoda; class Insecta; order Lepidoptera; family Erebidae; genus Catocala; species Catocala sponsa. The sequence goes on from OY751352.1 coordinate 14,171,603, forward strand.
GATTTTGATGAAATTTTTTGTGTATGTTCAAGTGGATTCGAGAATGGTTTAGCTTTGTTTTTTTTTTCGTTTTTACTGGACAACGTCTGTCGGGACAGCTAGTATTATTATATAACTGATCCCGGCTTCACTCGCGTAAAAATAGGTTAGATTAGGATAGGTATAACAGTATTTTTTAAATAAATTTATAAAATGTAACCTATGTTGCTCGATGATAATATAGCTTTCTAATAGTGAAAGAATTTTTAAAATCGGTTGAATAGTTTTTGAATTAAACCCTTACGAACAAACAAACAAAATATCTAATCTTTCCTCTTTATAATATAAGTATAGACAAACAAAGTAAGTGTTTTTGTAAACTCTGGTACCTAACGTAAGATCTAACTTGTGTTATGGGTACCAGCGCTCTTCAGTAACACGTCATACTTGGCATATTACTATATCAAAGGCCTTAAAAATAGAACCCAAAGCCTGAGGACCGCATGCTAACATAAGTATATAATTAATATAATATAATATTCTACCACATACTCACAATACTATCTAGCCCAAACTAAGCAGAGCTTGTACTATGGGTACTTACTAGATAATGGATAAACATACTATACTATTTTTTTTGTATATACATACATATTATACATATAAATACCCAAAGCAAGACAAACATCCATGTTCATGTACACAACAAACATTTGACTTGTGCGGGAATCGAACCCGCAACCTCAGGCGTGGCGGTCCGTTACACTAACCACTACGCCACCGAGGCCGACATTTTATGCTACTGGAGCTGAACAGCAGTGTACTCTGATTGCCTTACATAATATTGGATACACAAATAACATTCTGAAAACAGGTAACACCACACCATGCAACTAGTACTCCTCACTAACAGTTACCTCCCGCGCACACACACATGCACAAATTGTGTAGTTTCCACGTCACATGTACACACACGCACACACATGTATAGTAATTGTGGAGAGAATATAAAAAAATTGCGTTAAGTGTGCCTTACTTGCGCGCGGTGAGGCGCGTACACCTCAACGACGGACTGGCTTTTAGTTTTTCGGTTTTTGTTGAATATTATTAGTTCTATACCTAAATAATGTCAAACATATACAGATTACTTATCCACGTAACCATTACGTACATATAGTCAAAGTCTAAAATCATGTACCTATTCATTTAGGTCATAAAGTAATACCTATGAACGTCAAAATATATACTGTTTCATGCAGACGTCGGTTCGACTAACATTATATACCTAATATTAAACAATTGAGTTGCGAAATACTACGTATATAGTATTAATTTAATGTATTAAAATATTTACGTAATAATTTACTTCCCATTGATTGCGAGAAGATAAAACGGTGATCCTGGATTGAGACGATCACCATCAAGTGTACATTTTAATTTTAATATTTCAATTTCTCCAACGGCGTGCGGATGCTCATCCAAAAACAATGTTTTTATCGTTATGTCTCGTTATGGTTATGCTGACAAATCAAGATAGTAATTTTAAACTAAACTGCGATACAATTCGCGTTAAGTACATTTATATTAATATAATTGTGCCCGCAGTTTCACCCGCGTTTATAGTTACTGCACCGCCCCCGTGAGTTGTAGCGTGATGTTATATAGCCTATAAGCCTTCCTCGATAAATGAGCTATCCAACACTAAAATAATTTTTCAATTCGGACTAGTAGTTCCTGAGATTAGCGCGTTCAAACAAACAAATAAACTCTTCAGCTTTATAATATTAGTATAGATTATTCGCTATTTAAGTCAAGGATATAACGAAAAAAATAAACACTTGTAAACGTAGGCTCCAATTTGCCTCTTCGAAGGCGTAATTCTATATTATGTACAATTTTTCTACTACCTAGGAAAAGTAGGTAGTTTTCTGGATGATACGTATATTCTATGTTCTTTTCTGTGCCCCTGACAACGTGTATGCAAAAGTTCATGATGATCGTTCGAGTATTTAAGCGTGAAAGCGTAACAATCAAACAAATTCGCATTTCTACCTATCCTAGAACTACCATCTCACAGAATATCGACGTGAAATATCAGTATCCCTACTGTTGTGTTTCGTTCGTTGAGTGAGAGTGCCGGATGCTTAATCACCCTCTTTCTCCCATTCCCGCTCCTTCTCCTTCCCACTTCCTTTCCTAAAGGGTCGCCAACGCGCAAATGATGCCTCTGGTGTTGCATGTGTCCATAGGCTACGGTGACCACTTACCATCAGGTGGGCCGTATGCTAGTTTGACACTTTAGTTGATTAAAAAATAAAACGATATCACAATCATTACCCATCCCTCTTACGTCATCCAGTTATTTCCGCAAACCATATAGTTCCTCCCACCTAACTCCACAACAACGTTCGGCTGTACGTAGCGGGCAGCCGTTCCGTCTGGCCACAGTTGGCTGACAGAGCGAGAAGTTCAAATCTCCCGTCGTAATTGATAAATAAACGCGCACGTGTCGGGTCAACAACACACCTGTGATCTTAACATCAACAACTAAACAACAACTTAATGATTCTTCAATATTTAAAAGACATTGAAGAGATGAAACAGCCACTGAATTGACTCGACTTGATCATCTCCGGGGAACTAAATGCCTATCAAGCTACGTGTTTTTTGAAGGTGCTATAACGAAACGGTATAGCCATGTTGGGAGATTGTACCACTGCCAAACTGAGGTCTCAAGGTCGAGTCTTTGCTACGCACTTACGCATCTATTAATTAATCATCGATTTTCGCGGTTGCAGGTAATAGTCGGGTTTGATTCCCGGGTCTTTATGTTTTTCTGTCAAGATTTTTTAGCAGCAACATGGAATCTGGCATGATGCCCGATAGATGACAATAGGCTCGCTCCATATTATGTGGGACAAAAAGGTAGGCAAATAATGAGCGATCCACAAGGAATCCCCCGCGACACAGGACATGATACCTAGTGCGAGAATAATAGTAATAATATCAGCCCTGTATTATAGCAGCGATAGCTCAGTGGGGAGACCAAAATACTGCAATGCAGAGGGTCTCGGGTTCGAACCCACATCGCGCACCTCTGACTTTCGGAAGTTATATGACTTTTCGAAATTATGTGCGTATTGATTGACAATTATCGCCTGCTCCGTGCCTCGGAGAGCACGTTAAGCCGTCGGTCCCGGCTGCCATGAACATCTCTGGCAGTCGTTATTGGGAGAGTGTCGACACAAAAGATCCCACTGGGTCGAAGTGTCACTGGTCTGCACTGACTGGCCCCTATATAAGATAATATAAGCCCTGTATTAAACTGCCCACTGGTCGGCATGGGCCTCTTCTCACTATGAGAAGGGTTAGGCCATAGTCCACCATGCTGGCCGACTGCGGTTTGGCAGACTTCACATATCTTCGAGAACATTATGGAGAACTCTGAAGAAGGGTGTTCTCCTTTAGCGTTAAGACCAGCTATAATTAACTTTTTAATACGCATATAACTTCAAATAGTCAGAGATGAGCGCCTTGGGATCGAACTTGAGACCTCTGCGTGGCAGTCCAGCTGTAAACCACTAGATAATCTACAACATTTAGAAAATTTAAGGGTTTGGGATGAAAGCTATTAAGTTGGTTGTTGATTGAATCGGAACATAATACTTAGATAAGGTATCGGACTTCATCGAGAGTGCGATTTCTACTCATTGTCTAATCAACGCAAACTTACCGCTAACACAAACATGTTAGCTACAAAAGGATTAACAAAGGATTAACAGCGTACTCGGCCCTACGCTTTTTCTTACGTACGTAAATGATTTATGTGACTTACAGCTAAAAAACGGCAAAATCGTAACCTTCGCTGACGACACTGCACTAGTATTTCACGGAGATACTTGGAGTGATACCTTTTCTTATGCACAGTTGGGTTTCAATGTAGTCTCATTATGGCTCAGAAATAATGGACTAACGCTAAATGTAGACAAAACCAAATACATTTGTTTCGCAATTAAAAATACTCAAACAAACCTACCTAATGATGACGTAATTGTGGCCCATACCTGCCTAGAGTATCACTCCTGTGCTTGTAACCACCTAAAAAGTACAACCCACATTAAATATCTCGGTGTCGTATTGGATAGTTCCTTAAGTTTCAACTACCATATAGATCTTCTTTCAGCCAGAATTCGCAAACTCATATTTATCTTTAAAAATTTGCGCCACATAGCTGATAAGAAGATCATTAAAATGGTCTATACCTCGTTATGCCAACCCATCATATCCTACTGTATTTCAGTATGGGGTGGCGCCTGTAAGACTAATTTAATAAAAGTTGAAAGAGCTCAAAGAGCAGTATTGAAGGTTAGCCACTCTTTGCCTTTCTTACACCCTACTACTGACCTTTATAAACTCTCGGATGTTCTTACAGTGCGCCAGCTATATACTTTAAATATTGTTTTAAAACAACATTCTCTTCTTCCATACGACTCTTCCACCACTAAAAAACGTCTCAAGTATAGGGTTTGTCCTTCAACTGACATTCGTTGGCACACAGAATTTGCACGCAAATTCTTCAGTTTTCGCGGACGGTACTTATATAATAAACTAAATCAAAAATTACATATTTACTCCCTAACTAAGTATCAATGCAAACAAAATATTTCAAATTGGCTAAAATCTCTTAATTATGACGAAACCGAAAACCTACTATTTATCCCATCATAGTTATTTCATATTCAAGGTCACAATTAATTTAGCACTACCAATTAAATAGACAAATCTGTTAGCTTTATTCATTTTCTATTTCTACATACACATATATAGACGCCTTTACATATACCCTCAAACTCATACTTGCACACACACTACCTTCACATACTCACACACACACACACACACACACACACACACACACACATAACACACACACACACACACACATAACACACACACACACACACATAACACACACACACACACACACACACACACAACACACACACACACACACACACACGCGCGCACACACACACACACACGCACACACACACACACACACACAAACACAACACAAATAATGATATACTTCCTCATCTCACAAATTAAAATAATATCACAACATAATTATTGAATACAAACTACATTAACAACTACATGTTTAGAGGTAGGAGAGGCTGGTCATCTGTCATACAGGTTTCCCACCTAGTACGGATACCAGTCTCTCACACAGATCTCACCTTTTAAATGTTATTAATATCAATCATCGTAGTTACACTTACTCGATCATGTACAACCTAATTTAAGACCTGATTTTGTAATCATTCTGTGTGAGAGAGAGAAACAAAAAAAAATAAATAAAAAAAAAAAAAATTATTATCAAAAATACTACTTAGTAGGTAATTTGTTTCCCAAATAGCTAGCTATCTTTAAGAATAAAAACATTTATTCGATTTACGGCTTTTAGCATCTCAGACGAGTTGAAACTATGTAGGTTTGTAGTATCTGAAGAATCAGCGCTGATGCCCAAAATCAATCCTGTTTATATATACTTTTCCACTGCTGGGTAAGGGACTTCTCACATGAGAAGGACTAGAACATGGTTTGGTAGACTGCAAATGTAGGTATTCAAAAACATATTGGCACTGGAAAGCTAATACTACTTAAGCGCCAATAATGGCGATAATGGCCATAAGGCCAAAATGAGTTATATATATATGTATATCGATAGATTCATTTTATATAGTTTTAAGACCCACGTAGTAGGCAAGCTTATTGTCTAATGCTGCAGATTTCACCTAATTACACTTCGACCCCGAAATCGAACCCGGATCCTTATGCACAGCAGTTGCATTCCCTACTAGTTACTATGTCACCCAGGTTGACTATGATCTTTAGGAAACAATGATTGGTAAAATTTTATCAAATATAGGTATTTCTTGTCAGAAAAGCCACGTGAACTTTTGTTTGTCCGGCCTAGGATTTGAATCTGATATCTTTCTTGTCTTATTCACTACCGCTTACTATATATTCTGTAATTAATTCATCAATCATTTTAGTCTATCTTTTTCAAATGCGAAACTTAAGAATAACTCTTTCAAATCTTGTTAAACATCGTATTTCCGTCCACAGTGCTCTATTATAAAAACAATTTTTTTTTTATATCAGCCGTGTATTAAATTGTCCCACTGCTGGGCACGGGCCTCTTCTCACTATGAGAAGGGTTAGGCCATAGTCCACCACGCTGGCCTAGTGCGGATTGGCAGATTTCACATTTCTTCGAGAACACTATGGAGAACTCTCAGACATGTAGGTTTCCTCACGATGTTTTCCTTCAACGGTAAAGCAAGCGATAATCAACTATTTAATACGCATATAACTTCGAAAAGTCAGAGATGCGCGCCTTGGGTTCGAACTCGAGGCCTCTGCGTGGCAGTCCAACGGTTTCCCACTAGGCTACCGCTGCTATACTATCTTACCTATTAAATAATTAATTATGCCTTAATGTTTATAAAAGCAGTTAGTAATGAATAATAATCTCCGGAAATACCAACAGTTACTTGAAGGGGTAGGTAGAAGGGCTGTCTGCCCGTCACCTGTCGTATAATCGACAAATATTTAAATATCTCTAAGTTTTCGCCATGTTTTGTAACTGTATCACTTCTTAATAAGTATTATTTAGCATGGATATACTGCTCTGGTGGCGCAACGGCAGTTAATGTGACTACTCAGCATGAGGACTTGGGTTTGTATGAGCCTGGATTAGACCAACAAAATATATATATTTTTTTAATAATTTTTTAAAATATTCTATCACATACACACAACATCATCTAGCCCAAACTAAGCAGAGCTTGTACTATGGGTACTAGACAATGGATAAACATACATATTATTATATACTTTTTTTGTAAATACATACATATTATACATAGGAACACCCAGACCAAGACAAACATCCATGTTCATGCACACAAATGCTTGACTTGTGCTGGAATCGAACCTGCGACCTCAGGCGTGGCAGTCGGTTACACTAACCACTACGCCATCGAGGCCGTTTTAGGTTGCTGCCAAGTAATTCTTACTAGTATAGCCCAGCGATAGGAAAATGGCGTTAGTCCTGGTGCCTCGGAAAGCATGCAAAGCCTCTGGTCCTAAGCTTAATATTTTTCTAGTAATGTCAAATTGTCGTCCGAACGGACTTAGGATTTAATTGTAGAGTTAATGAATACTAAGTGCACTTGTGTTTGCGCATACACTTGCGCACTATAATATCTCCTGATCTCATTTTACTTACACCGATTGCAGCTTAAATATTTTTCAGCGTATATACCAAACTATAAAGTAATCAAATCTTTAACAGCCCAGTCATGAAACGAAAATGCGAAGAAGAAAACGATAAAAAGGTTTCGGGCCGATTATCCGTGCTAAAAGCTTTTGTTTTACTGTTTGACCGCGATCTCACCTGATCTTAAGTGAAGATGCAGTCGACGATGGAGCACGCTTGCCTAGAAGATATCTATTCACTCGCGACTTGAAGACACCCAGATTGTACTCATCCGGAAACACAGACTTAGGTAGCGAATTCCTTAGCGGTACGCATTATAAAAGTGGAAGCAAAGCGCTTCGTGCGTAAATGTGGTATATCCACCATGTACCTGTGCCGCTGGTCTGATTGTCTGGTCGTTTGATGGTTGAATGGGGAAAGATGAATCAAATTATGCACCACACTTATTCGCAAAATTCGTTCCGAAGACACAGAATGTTTTATATCCCTTACGCTTAGATGGAATGGTCAACCAAGGAGTAATGTATTATTATTAATTATTTCGAGATAAAGTTTTAGACTGAGATTTTCATGGTAAGCGAATATAAAAAAGTAGACACTGCGCGGGTTGCTGCTTCCGGATATTTTATACCTACTTATATGTGCCTTATCCGGCAGAATGAAGGAGTAAAGTACCAACTGATCGCTTGACTAGGCGGTACCTTGATATACCTGGTAATGAAAATTGATAGTTGGACATCAGACGACATGTATTATCATTAGCTAGATTATAATCGTAGTTAAAATGTCAGCGATCTATATTTCTGCTACAGCCTTTGTAAATAGACAAACGCAATGCTATATTTTATCTAAATCAAAATCAAAATTTAATTGTATCTACAGCAGAATCAAATCATTCCTCATATTGTCAAGTATTACTCATGGACACTAGAAGTTTCCGTTAAAACACATACATACAAAAAACTGACACACATACGCGCTTAACTACACACACACACAAATATAAACTCACATATGCGCGTTATATGTGTGCGTACGTAAGCATGTGTGCGTGAAATAAAAACTCGACTCGTGCGCGCATTTACGACACATAACAGATGACTATCGCCGTCTCTCTTACACTTATACGATTATTGTTGCTGTCTTTCTCTGATCGTATGTAATTACGTATTGTACATTACTCGGTTCCGTTTCTGTGCTATACTGGTTTTGTATGTATGTATGTGGATTTAATCTCGAGAAAATGATTACTTTTATTGCCGAGGTTTTTAGTGGAGCGCTTTTAAATGGGATTGCATTTTATTATAATAATTCCAGTTAGATCTTTGGTATGGTTTATTGCGATTAAAAATATATTTTCGTTGTTTAATGCTTTTCGCATTGCTTGTCGAATGATAGTTAGTTTTAGTTTCAGTATAATAGTTGCTAGTTTCTTTTACCAAAATTATTTTGTCCCCTTTGCCAAAATAAAATAATTTTGATAAAAAGTCTAGCATCTTTTGTATTTGGTAAGCACCGATAGCCTAGTGGGAAACTGGTGGACTGCCAGGCAGAGGTCTCGAGTTCGATCTCTAGGCGCCCATCTCTGACTTTCGTAGTTATGTGTGTATTAAATAGTTAATTATCGCTCGCTTAAACGGTGAAAAAAAAAATCGTAAGATCACCTGCATGTCTGAGAGTCCTCCATAATGTTCTCAATTATACCTATGTGAAGTTTTGCAACCCGCACTGGGCAAGCGTGGTGGACTATGATAGGTCATAGTGACCTTCTTATCACTAGACTGTGGTGGTCCAGTCATGGTCATAGACATCTTTTCACACTGAGAAGAGGCCCGCCCATGTCCAACAGTGGGACAGTTTAATACAGGGCTGATATAATTATCAAAATATTTGTATCAACATTCAGAATGTCTTGTTAGCTCTTCTGATGTCTCCCAAAGAGCCAACAATAGCGATAGGCGATTCTATAAAATGTCTAATTATTCAAATCTAGTCAAGGTATTCGAAACTTCGACAAATATTCGAATGCGCAAAGATTTGATACTCATTGATTATTTAATTATGTCTACTACATAATCTCTACTCTCTTTTAATCTACTCTACTCAAATACATGACCCAATACAAATGGAGTTAATGACATAGATATATTCATTAGAAGGGAGACCTAAAATAAGTTATTACTGCCGTCTCAGGCAGTTGTCGAGCACGATAGAGCGACTTATCAAAAGTATTCTGTTAAGAAATACGTGCCCACTATCATAGTGGACCTTAAACTATGACTAGAAAAATGTGCACTGCTGCATATAAACTCTCTAAATAGGTATGCTTAATCTCATACTCAGTTTTACAATTCTCTCTCTTATAGTCAGGATTTACAACTTACTCTACACGTATTGTACGTATTCTTGCCGTGCCGACAAGGCCCACACATGTTTCTTATATTATACCATTGTAACATCTCTTTAACTTGTGGAGTGCAATAAATGTATTGAGTATTGAGTATTGAGTATTTTATATAATACATAGATTTTTTATGGTAGCTAAAAATCAATAGAAAACAGTCTTTGGGGACTGCCGATAGCAGTGAAAACTTTAATCCTTGATCATAAACACTTCTTTATAAAAAAAAAAAATGCTAGTTCCTGATGCTGTCTTAGGGGCTATTAAGTGGGTCAACATTTCGTTATTTTTTGCGTAGGACGCACCATTTTTGAGATTTAGGTAATATTCTAAAAAAAATTTTAAAAGCGTGGAAGCGTGACGATGACGCGAGTTCCATGATTTTTGTTCACCCAAGAAGTGCTCAAATCAAATCAAATCAAATCAAATCAGTTTATTTGCAATAACATTTAAATTAAATTGCTCAACACGCCTAAAGGAGTTTTCACTTAATAAATTGAGTGCATAGAGTTTGCACGAACTCCGTAGGCCTAACAGGAATGAGACAACACTATAAAAGTCTCTAGCGTTGTCTCATTCACGCACATTCAATAAGGCTTTAAACGATGATGGTAAGGTTCATTGGTACATTTTAACCTTTCAGTTATATATACACTTGTGTAACGTATGATTTGTCTTCTGTTTACGCGAATTTTATTCATTGAAATTAAACTACTATATACGGATTTTATCGCGTTGTTTAAAAATTAGTAAAGTTTAATAGTATTATAGTAGTGTAACAGTCTTTTCAAAATTTTGTAATACAGTGTCCAATAAACAACGCGATAAAATCCGTATATAGTAGTTTAATTTCAATAACGTATGATTTTTTGTTACATCTTAGCGATAAACCTTACGAATGAATTAAATTAAAATAAAAGTATAATAATTATGTACACGAACAATACATATTATGTAGATGCTTAATTAATTAACTAAAATAGATAGGTATAGCATAATTATATCACTAAGTCATGAATTTGTTTGTCTGTATTGTCAGTAGCATATTCATAAACTCCTGTACTGATTTACAATTGTTATACAGCTAAACAAAAATTGTTAGTAAAAGTTTATAGGTAAAATATTTGTATACCAGACATGGTAGAATATAAGAGACATAATATTATGTAATACTAATAACACATTTATTGTAACTTTATTCTTATAAATAAATGTATTTCTTTATTATCCGCGAACACACATAAAAAATATATATATACGGTCGAATTAACAAACCTCCTCCCCATTTTGAAGTCGGTTAAAAACAAGGGCCGATTGTCTATATCTACTAATAATATAAAAAGGAAAGATAGGATGGTTTGTTTCACAAACAGCAAAGATTTAACTCAAGAACTACTGAACTGATTTTAAAAATTATTTCACCATTACGGAGCTATGTTATCACTGAGTAAAAGGCTATATTTTATTTTATACAAAATTTCTGCTACTAATAACCCAAGAAACCCAAAAAAATAAATATTACTAACCTAACCTCACCTACTTCTACGTGAGTGAAGCCGCGGGCAGTATTATATAAATAATATTCTATTCTATCACATACACACAACACCATCTAGCCCAAACTAAGCAGAGCTTGTACTGTGGGTACTAGACAATGGATAAACATAGATATATACTTTTGTTTTGTAAATACAGACATCTTATATAGCAGTCGTTTAGTGATTTGCTACTATCGTCGCGGAGTCCACCCGGACCTGCCACTAGTGTTTACTTAATTCCATTATTTATTACTAACATTAGTTTGTAAGCTCGCAATTTTACTAACAAATATGGATGTAATCTTAGGATGAATCTGAAATAAATGATTATTATTATTATTATAACCACTACGCCATTTTGATCGTCCTAAACCATACCATGGACTGGTTTGAACAAGAGAGTATTGACACTTGAAAGACTATCCGTAGTCGAACAAAAGGAGAGGGGGTTGATGATATATCTTGTATTACACCCACATGACACCATCTACGTTCTTAGGTCTCACGTAACAAGAGAAGAGCCTACTGACTACAAGTTATAGCTCCAGCCTTCTTAGCTTTACAAAAAAATTTTTGACAGTATATTTCAATAACACTTTGCCCGACCTGGGAATTCAACCCGAGACCTCATGCACAGCAGTCGCATTCCGTACTGCTGCGCCACCGCCGTACGTTAAAGTTTTAAATGCATCAAAATTCAAAGTCAACTCTGAATAATATTATCGTCAAAGGATATCTTTCCGAGGTCACATAAGTTAAAACAACAACTAAATTAAAACATTTAAATAGTATACAACAAAAAACGTTCTTCATAATTACATTAATTATTTAAGGAAACTATATTGTTTTTAATTTTCGTTACCGATATGACGTCAATCATCTTTAAATAGGTACATAGGTATATACTCATAATTATGTTAAATAAGATATTAATTATAAATATTATAATACGTTTTTACAACACTTGAGAAGCTGCCATGCTGAAATGATACGGGCTGGGCATAGGTACCTAGATATATACATAGATTCACGCCTATTTCCCAGAGGGGTATGTAGAGACTACGGATTTCCATTTGCTACGATCCTGACACACTTCTCTGTCTTCATTCACTTTCATCACATTCCTCATACACGCCCGTCGATTCAAGGAGCTCTTAACCTGGCCTATGTTCAGAACGCCTCCGATCTGATCGAGAAACGTTCGCCTAGGTTTTCCTTTTGCGACTGTTCCATTCACACTAGTCTTATAAACTTTCTTAGTCAGTCTTTCCTCGTCCATTCTTTATACATGCCCAAACCAGCTTAATATACCTTTTTCTATTCTTGTCACTATATGCACTGGGCTGGACACATATTATATATTTCTTTAACACGTCTCCCGCTCTTGCAATGAATCCTGTGTCGCGGGGGACTATTCAAACATACAAACAACAGACACAAAGAGCACCTAGACTCGGAACAAATATTTGGACGTTACACAACATTTTGTTCCGTGTGGGGAACATATCGAACCCACGATATTTGATACAGCGGCAATGGCGAGTCTATCTATCTAGAGCATTTTTTTTTTTTTTTTTTAATTTTATTTTGCTCGTCAAAATGACCACACTCCACCTGATGGTAAGCAGTCGTGTAGTCTAAGAGCAGTGGCCTCCACATCGCCCCCACAGTAGCCGAGGCGATGTTGAGGTCTCTACTTTGACGGCCTGAGAAGATGCTTTTTCACGCCCCGCTTAAAGAACCCAGGATTGAAGGAAGAAGGAAACACGTGCCTTGGCAGAGAATTCCATGCCTTGGTCGTTCGGCAGAGATATGAGGACCCAAACTTTTTGGTACGCGCTCTAATCGACTCTACCGTGTAAGGATGGCATCTGAGCCCAGCACGCGTTGTTCTGGATAGGAAAGGGGAGGGCGGGATAAGGTGTAACTCTTCAGAGCACTCCCCGTGGTATATTCTGTAGAAACATGCCAATGAGGCAATGTCACTACGGAGTTGCAGAGGTTCCAGTGAACTCGTGACCTCTGGATCTCCGATGATATGGACAGCCCGCCACTGTAACCGGTCGAGAGCATCCAGCAAGTACTGCGCGGAGCCATCCCAAAGATGAGAACAGTACGCCACGCAAGGGCGCACTTGTGCCTTATACAATAGGCACAGTTGCCCAGGCGTGAAGAACCGCCTCACCCTGTTCAGAACTCCGAGTTTTCGCGAAGCTTGCTTAATGACGCTCTCGATATAGGTTTTCTGATTAAGGGAGCGGCAAAGATCCATACCTAAGATGGAGAGACTGTCACGTATCACCAGTGGAGTGTTCTTCAGAGAAGGGAGGGGAAGGAACGGAGACTTTTTTGTTGAGAACGCGCATGCCTAGGTCTTCTTGGCGTTGAACTCGACCAAGTTCTTGGCACCCCATTCATAGATGCGGTCCAAGGTCTGGTCAAGTTCAACGACAAGATTCTGCCTTTACCAACTACAACGTATCAATCGCAAAGATACCATAATGTATATCTTTATTAAGGAAGTCTGCTTGAACTGCTGCGATGTTACTTGCCATGTTAAAGGATCCATGGGGTTGTAAATTTATCGAATTTGCCGTTAAATATCCTCCGGGGCGCAGCGGTAGTGTATGCGATTGCTGTGCATGAGGTCTCGGGTTTGAATCCTGGGCCGGGCCAGTAAAAAGTTATTCGGTTATCTGTTAAGAAATCTCAATACGAGCCCGGAGTTAGGAAGTTAGCGGTGTTAAACACCCTCGTGCCTCGGAAAGCACGTAAAGCCGTTGGTCCTACGCTTGATCTCTCTCCGGGCGGCATCCTCGTGCCTCGGAAAGCACGTAAAGCCGTTGGTCCTACGCTTGATCTCTCGCACATACTCGTGCACTATAATATCTCCTGCGCAGATGGCCAGTCTCCGTTAAGATTAGTATATTTAGCGACTCTAAAAAGAGAAGATGGAATGGGGGTGGAATATATTTGCCCTGCAGTGGAACATCCCAGACTTTTTAACCTTGTAGTACGGGACCGATGAGCTACCAGCTGAAGACTGCTTAACAATTTTGGGATGTAAACAGGATTTCAGTATTTGACTTCAATAACTGTTTTTTTATTTTTTTATTCACGTATTGTTCTGCTTTTTATTTTGTATTCTTCTTTTTATTTTATTTCTTCATGTTTTGGGTGTGCTCTTTTGTGTGCCCAAATAAAAAATATTTCTTTCTTTCTTTCTTCTCTCTTATAATCCGGCCGGCTGACATTAATTTGTCAGGTAATAATAATTTAAACTTGCAACAAAGTTGATTAACAAGCGTACATCCGCATGATAGCAAGCGGTTAATGTAACCTATGGTCAGTTGCAATATTATCTACCAGAAATACACACGTGTGTCGCCGATCTTTGGATGCAAGAATAAAAATAAGAAAATTAGGAATGTGAGCCTTTAGAACTCGGACGAAACGCAGTATTTTCTTGCTAATTCTTTTTTGCGTTCCTGCAAGAGCGTGGCTTCGGCACATTCAAATCGTCACCTAATAATTTCAATTTCAAGATCTGTGTGGTCCTCAAATAGCTGTTTCATATCTGGGCGTTCTTGTGTTTGTTGTTTAAATGTTTGTGATGCTGGATCACATGAATTATACCTAGTGCTGATTTGGCAAATAAAAAAAATATTGCACTCCATAATGTATAAATGATCTTTAGTTAGGTGCGGTCACAATAAAGTGGGAACAGGTAAATAGATTGTTAATGGCGTGCTCAAGCCTCAAGTTTCTCACAAAAAATAGTCTTTTTTTAATCACAGTCACCTAGAAACATATTCACTAGTAACATTACGACATTTCATACCTACTTAATTTATCCACTAATTAACTAACTAATAATTCTTCACAATCTACCTCTGCTTACCCCATAAGGGCATACAAAGCATTTAACTTATAATTCCGTTCCGTAGCCGTTACGTACGACGGTTATACTTTCTTCGTCGCGCACCGGCGCATGCGCAGCCGGGGTAGCTAGTGATGCGCCGGCATCGATAAGTTGCGTCACGATTAATTAGCTGTTACGTAAATTTTTGATGTGCAGATTACTTAAAGGAATGCACGTTAGGTTATTGTGTAAAAAATAGTTTTGTGTCGAATTGGTAATTATAATTGGTCCTATTTGTTACTTTTAATTGTCTTCAAAGAACAGTGTGATAAGAGGGTACTGTATAAAATATGTCTTGTCCTTAACAGGTCTACTAGGATTTGTGCATAAGGAAAGAATGATCTTTAGGAAAGGGAAAGACGTAGGCGAAAGTAGTATATCTAAATCGGAGAGAGGCATTCTTTTGAATGGCGGGTAATGAGTACCTTAAATCAACAACGGAAGTGTTAAAAGATCGTAATTTGTTAGTTAATATACAAAGAAATATACAATTTCAAGTGGTACTCTGTGGACTTCTCAATCCCTCAAAATTTAGTATTCTTTACTAAAGATGTGTAAACTCATAAAGCTAATAATAAAACAAAAATAATGAAAATGTTTTAAATGATGACGATGCAATAATTTCGAACTACATTTTCATGGACGTTTCGTTTGTTTTTCAGAGTATTGCTGAAGAATTGAAACATCGGGGAAAATGTAATTAATACAATTAATCCACTTTAAATTGCAATAAAATTCGTATAAAAAGACTCATTTCAAACTGTAACATTCGCGTAACAAACATAAGACCATATCGATAAGAATAACATTGCAATCTTGGCAATTAAAATACAGGTCCTGAGATTTGTTTTACAATTCTTTTTTTTAGGGTCACTCCAAGAAGATAAGCAGCTGTACATTATACACACAATTTGCCATATTGAAGTTTCACATGACCAGAGCACGTACATAATTGTTGTCTCTCGGTTTCTTTCCAGACTTCTTGCAGTTACTAAGATAATAGAATAATAATAATAAAAAAAAATACTCATCCGACTCGGAATTCAAACATTATTATCGATATAAATGAAAAGAATAATAAAGTCATCGCTATCGATAGTGGTTACTTTCGTGCCCCATCCCTATCGTCCTGGGGCGGAAGTAGTATAATTGTGGCGAGTCTTCCCCTCACTCGAAAAACTTCACTTATACCTGTTCTTACTTTATATCTATTATTACTACTTTTTAGACCTATACACGATGCTTGCTCCTGTTTTGAACTATGGTTCTAGTAGCCAGTATAAATATTATATCAAAGTTTAAAGTTAACCCAGAGTATTAAATCATCATGTCTTGCCCGAAGAGTTAGGTTATAGGTAACTGACACGTAATTTTTTAATTGATTACTTACTTGAGCTCTATATATACCTTCTGCCAAAATATGTGGTACTGCTATTTTTCTTGAATGAGAACGTAGGAGGTGGGCCAAGACCGTCTACCAGGGACAGTTAGAGATTCCATGCTACTATTGAGATTTTGTGATAGAAAACCCCAATAATCATAATTTTCTATTTTAAAATATCATAATTTTTAGATGAGTACTGATGACAAGTATATAATTACGTATAACTAGTGTGATATAAAATCTTTAAATACGCATCGCTAACAAGTACATCTTAAGTAAATATAATTGAATATAGCTATGAAAACCACAGAATTTTGTTCAGCCGGTGACAATATAAAGTGCAGAATAAATAAATGATAAACTAGCAACTTGATGGAGCATCGATAGTGTATCATATAACTTCTGTACAAAACAACATATACTAACATATATAACTCAACATGAGACCTCATTCATGTACATGAGGTCTCATGTTGACTAAAGTGTTACTAGATATAGGTATCTGTCTGTTACAACACGGAGTCTGGAATTATGCACGGTAATAAGCTTGCCCCGTATTAAGTGGGCGAAATGTGGATCTAATATATTTCTGCCTATAAATCTGTGTACATTAGAAAAGGGTTAACAAAAATGTTAGTTATTTGTAGCCCGAATTGCAAGTAACATTAAAATGTAGTAGGAGTTAAATAATATAGTAACATTGTACAACTATGAAATGTTTTTTTATAGGTATAATTAAGGTGTCACGGGAGACGTTCAGCCATTTAAAAAACGGACAAAACGAACACCAAGGTCCGAAGAAATATTTGTAGATCAACTCAATTTTTACCATGTGAGGATCGACCCCACAACGCCCAGTAGTGGCAGAGTCAAGGTAGCCATTACGCCGTTTTCGTCATATATTATGTTCATGGTGCTCAAGCTGTAATGTAATGTCCTCCAGCGGCGGCCGGTCTTAGCGGAGACTAGCCCTCTACGCAGGAGATATTATAATGCACAAGTGTGTGCGGAAACACAAGTGCACTCCCTGTTCCCTAGCTCTCATGATGTGATGGGACGGTAATCCGACACGACCAGAGAGAGATCAGGCGCAGGACCAGCGGCTTTACGTGCTTTCCGAGGCACGGGGGTTTCTAATACCGCTAACTTCCTAACTCCGGGCCGCTATTGAGTTTTCTTAACAGAAAAACCATTGTTAAGAAAACTTTGTTGCTAAAAGATAGCTTTGTTGGTCCGACTCGGGATTCGAACCCGAGACCTCATGCACAGCAGTCGCATTTACTACCGCTGCGCCACGGAGGCAATTAAAGAAGAAGCTATCAAGAAGAAGCTATAAAGAAGAAGCTACACTGCAACTTATAACCATTGTTGGAGGAAACTTACCCTAGATATAATTCATGACCATCCTAAGAGTTTTAAATATAAAATAACTAATGGCAATAACGTAACGTATAAGTTGGTAATTTTCATATAAATATTGGTTTCCCTGTTGTTCTTTTTATTTGTTGTATTTTCTTTTGTTTAAGTTTATTACTTACTAGCTTTTGCCCGAATAGAAATAAAGTTAGAATTTGTCAATCAATTCGGGTCGTACTCTGCTTGTAATAATATAATTCATTCATGATTCGAAAGACACGTGGCGCCATCTATTATCATACGAACGTTATTGTTTTTTTCCTCGGGAACAGTAATTTTTTTCGGGTTGAAAGGTAGCCCTTGTCCGTTTCTGTACACTTGACAACGTACATGCAACATGATCGGTTCAGTGGTTTAGGCGTGAAAAGGTAACAAACAAATAAACAAACTCATTTTCGCTTTTATAATATTAATTAGGATTAGGATTTTTTGCATGTTGTCTTGTAATTGGGGTAGCACATGCACTTTGATAACTGTTAATTTTATGTGAATGTTTGTGTTTACTCTATAAATCTTCTTCTCCCTAGCCTTTATTATTCCCAAGTCACTTGGGGTCGGCTTTCAAGTCTATCCGGATTTGACTGGATAACAGTTTTTACACGGAGCGACTGCCATCTGACCACCGCAAACCAAAGGCTAACGATACCCTAAGGCTAGACCAGTGTCAGGATATTATAGGGCACTGACTTCCCAATAACGACTGCCATAGATGTTCATGGCAGCCGGGACCGACTGCTTAACGTGCTCTCCTAGGCACGGAGCAGGCGATAATTGTCAATCAATACGCACATAATTTCGAAAAGTCATATAACTTCCGAAAGTCAAAGGTGCGCGACGTGGCCGCGTGGGTTCGAACGCGAGACCCTCTGCATGGCAGTCTGTTGGTCTCCCCACTGAGCTATCGTTGCCTGTAAATATGCCTAAATAAATAAATAAAAGAAATAAAAAATGATTGACACGCATAGTACCTATAAATTTTGACAGAAGCTGTCTTTATTATGATGACCCAATTCGCTTGCAGTTTTTGCCGTGTATTGACGACGCACCTAATAGATTACTTACTTTTTTATCGTTCGTTGAATCGCCAAAACAACGACCGACTAAAAAAATAGATGGGCAAATAGATTGGATCTTAAAGCTGTGCATTCACTATGCGACAATTGTTGCCGAACGTGTAACGATTGCTTTATGGGATATTGTATTGTATTGTGCATGTATGTATAAAGTCCGTTTTCCCCATAATTTGGGCAAGGCATTTTTGAGTAGTAGAACCTCGCTGATTTCAGCATGAATGAGCCGGCTCGACCGGGGAAAGACTACACTCTCACAGAATATCGACGTGAAATACCACTATTTCTACTGTTGTGTTTAGTTCGGTGAGTGAGAGTGCTGGAGGCCCAATCAACCCTTTCCCCCATTCCTGGTCCTTCTTCTTCCTACTTCCTTTCCTAAAGGGTCGGCAAGGCGCAAGTGATGCCTCTGGTGTTGGAGGCGTCCATAGGCTACGGTGACCACTTACCATCATGTGGGCCGTACGCTTGTTTGCCACCTTAACAGCATAAAAAAAAAATCTACACGTTTGGTTCCTAAGCATGCATACTGAACGCTATCTACGGTAATTTGTGCATAGAAAAGCTCAATGTTGTTTGCCGGACTCAGGTATTGGACTCAGGACTATTACGATCGTTGGACGCATTATAGAAATTTGCGTCTAGTGGTCAAGACGACCCAATAAAAGTGACACTGTATTCTTGTTTTATTATATTTCTTTCTGGTAACTAATGATCGTTTAGGGTTTGATCTCCAGGAGTTTAATTTTTATTTTCCTCTCGGGTTTGCACAGGAACTGTATTTTTTCTGGAGAAAATGTCCCTATGTCCATTTTTGTATCCCTAAAAACGTATGCAACATTTCATGATAATCGGTCAAGAGGTTACCCTGTAAAAGATAACAAACAAACAAACTCACATTAGCATTTCATCATTAGTAAAGTTTTGTTTATCTATGCTGTGGCTGGGCAAGCTCAACAGTAGACAAAATAATGGCCATACAGCTTTATATATTGGTTCTAAATTTGCGGCAACCGAAATAGTGCACCGTTGTGTATGTATATTACGATGTTTCTGAGAATTTGTGTAAAAACGAGTGTTCTAGTTAGTGCTGCGCTAGCGGCACGTAGTTTGTAAAACTATCGGCGCACGCGCCGCGCAGACTCTTTGTTAAAAGGCAGCGGTGCTCAAACTTTAACAATAGCAGTTTACAACGACAACCGCTTCGATGAGATCATTACTTTTTTACTTGAAGGTACATCGCTTGAGTTGTCTTTTTAATTAACAGTCTACCGTGACACATATTACGACATATTAAAACGCGGAGTCTTGCCAGTCTCCCTGTGAACATGACTGCCGAAAAGCAACCGAAACGTCGGAGGAACAGTAAAGGACGATGCCTGAAAACGTCCCTCCAACTCTTACATCTACCAACAGATTTGAATCGTATCTCAATCAAATAATCTTAGTAAGGTGATAATTTTTTACTATGGCGACATCTCTCAAAAGTACGGGATATAACAAGAAAATCATGTTTTAATATTATTATTTTTCGCAACAAAATAACAGTTTGTGTTTCAAAGTATTATTATTATTTTACCTACCTATTATCTTTGTTATTTCTATATTTCTTGGTTATTACATTGCATACAGTTTAGAAATAAATCAGTAAAACAAGTAGGTACCAGCAACGTCATTGAATACGCTAAAACGTTGTAACTGAAACGTCGTTGTTTTTATATACGTTTTTTTTTTGCTCGTCAAAATGACCACGCTCCACCTGATAGTAAGCAGTCGTGTGGTCTAAGAGCAGTAGCCTCCACACCGCCCTCATAGCAGCCGAGGCGTTGTTGAGGTCTCTATTTTGACGGCCTGAGAAGGTGCTTTTTCACGGCCCGTTTAAAGGACCCAGGATTGAAGGAAGAAGGCTATATATATCGGCTTGTTTCATTTAGACTGACCCCTGCATGTTTGTTTACAATATTGGGCGTCTCACGGCGTTTAGTGTAGGTATGTATATACGCTTCATAAGGTCTTGTAATATTATTATTTTAACTTTTATAACATATTTGTAACGAATTGGAAGTAATAAACAGAATTATTTTTAATTTTATTTTATTTCTATACCTCATGGATTTTTAAGTTAAAACTGGTTGCTAGTCTTTTTAATCTTTAAGAAACTACTAACATAAACAAGAGATATTATGTTGATGGGAGAGGGGAGGGGGAGGGTTCTCATACATATTTGGTTATCATCATATTGTCTTCTGTTTACCATCTTAGTCTCCCCGTGACCATGGTTGCTGGAAAGCAACCGAAACGTCGGGGAAAGTGTAAACATAAATATAAATATCATAATAGTATAGTAATAGTATAAATAGTTTCAATAATTTAATTAGCTTAAAAATTAGTAAAGTTTCGATTCCCGCACAAGTCAAACATTTGTGTGCATGAACATGGATGTTTGTTTTGGTCTGGGTGTTTCTATGTATAATATGTAAGGATTAACAATAAAAAAATAGTATGTATGTATGTTTATCCATTGTCTAGTACCCATAGTACAAGCTCTGCTTAGTTTGGGCTAGATGGTGTTGTGTGTATGTGATAGAATATTATATTATTATCTATACTTATAATAAAATTGTAAAGAGGTCAATTCTGTACATAGAATATATTTACAAAATAACTAGTGGGGTGTGATTGGCAATCGATACTGATGCCAAAAATGCAATCAATAATTCCTTTGTCTGTCTGTCTGTCTGTCTATCTGTCTGTCTGTCTGTCTGTCTGTATGTGCACGCATGTTTCAAAAACTACTGAAGGAATTTTAATCAAACTCGGTACAGTTATAGTTCTTAATCCTGGATAGGTTATAGGATACATTTTATACCAAAAAAATAATTGGGAACCGAGATATTCGTTCAATCTATACTAATATTATAAAGCTGAAGAGTTTGTTTGTTTGGTTAAACGCTCTAATCTCAGAAACTACTGGTTCGAATTGAAAATTATTTTAGTGTTCGATAGCCCATTTATAAAGGAAGACGATAGGCTATATAACATCACGCTAAGACCAATAGGAGCGAAGCATCAATGAAAAATGTTGCAGAAATAGGAAAAAATCTCTTATGTGAAGCATACGAAGTTGGCCGGGTCAGCTAGTATTATAATATAATACTAATTATGTTCTAAATGTAGGAATTTACCTTTCGCAAATCTGATTTCAATATCTATACAAGTAATTTAAAAAGAGTACGAATTTTCGGAGTTTGAGTCATGTGGATATATTTCGTTTTTTCTTTTTACATGGGAGAATGCATTGACGCATACCCCTCCGCGGGGGCGGGTGGTGGGGTTATGTCGGATTCCCCACGTGAAAGATGGTCCCGGTCCTACCGACTAAACCTATCACAGTGTTCCTTCTCACAGTCTATGGCCAGGGCGTAGCGATCGCTCTCGCATTTATCCTGCAGAGGGTTGTATTATACCTAGGTACCTTTAGCAGGCTATGGTTGTAGGTTCCATATAGGTGATAAGTGTTTTGCTAATTGCCGGGTACGGTTTAGACACCATGCTGCTACTGAAATTTTATTAGCAGAAAAATCCAGTGAGTTTGCTCGACACGAGAATTGAACCCAAAACCTCATGCACAGCAACCATATACACTACTGCTGCATCACAGAGGCAGTCAGGTTTTGGTAATTCTTTCTATTATATATCCTATAAAAATAATAAAACAATGTTACGCACTCTACTCTATCTAAACTTTGAGAACCACATCCCAACAAAAGTCAGTTACGACAATCGTCCGTTACACTTTATCCATCAACTCGCTCTTCCGGTAGAGTGAGACGGCAGTATACATTCATCTGTGTGCTAGAGCGAGACGACAACACGTCCACCTGTCTCGGTAAGTTTTTGTACAAGCCCGCTTTTAGTTTTAATTACAAATAGGCTATGGTGCAATATCGGGAGGTACTACTGTAGTTATTTTTAGAAGTACAGTTTAAATTTGTAGTATTTACTCTCTCCTGAATTCTTATCTCTTCTTGAGGTTGGGTCCGTAAATAGATTGACATCGATTAGTTTGAAAGACAATTTCAAGCTAATTGATGTCTATTTTTATAGGGACTGAAATCCATAGGAAAATAGTGAGCTTCAGACCGAATTTTGGTCACTCTAGCTACTTGTAGAGGCAAAAGCTCAAGACATGAACGGTGTAGGATCAGGATGAATCAGGTATAGGATCAACAGTTTTACGTTATTTACAAAACACGATGTTGAAACATATTACTGACTACTTAAGAAATCCTCAGTTGCAAGACAGAGTCTGACAGTGTATTTTTTAAACGGCAACAGACTCGTTTCCTATTCTGTGGGATCTGTAATCAGAGATAGCAAAATGTAGCTATGATACAGTTCTGGTTACTCCTTCGACTCTATGAGCGTGAGTCTATGTATGTACATAGTACATACATAGACTCAAGCCTATACCTCAAGATAGAGATGTGTTACATATCCACATTTAGCCAGGTATGTTTTTAGGTTCCACGTAATATGTACATATGTCCAAGCAGAGATCTCGAGTTTGATGAGACCCAAGGCGGTCATCTCGGACTTTCCAAGTTCAGTGCGTATTAAATATTTAACTATCGCTTGCTTTATGGCGAAGGAAAATATCGTGAGGAAATCTGCATGCCAGAGTTCTCCATATTGTTTTCGAAGGTATGGCAAAATTTGCTAACCCACACTGGGCCAACGTTTTGGACTATGACCTAAACTTTTGCACACTGAGAAGAGGACCATGTCCAGCAGTGGGATACTTTAAAACAGATCTGATATTATTATTTATAATTATATGTATGTATTAATTAATAATGCTTACACGTTTAAGTACGACTACATATTATTATTACACGCTATACTTCAAACACTACATTAATAAAAGCTGCTCTATTAACTCACACCTCAACCTTTACCATCCCTTAAAAAATTCACCCCAACACAAGTGAACAGGTTGCATCGAACTTACGACCTTTCAGTCTCTACCGCTCTACTGTGCTATTGTCGTTGTAGAGTCAAGTGATAGCCACCTGTCTTTAATTATGGATGATTGTGATCTGGCTCTACCACTAGCGGCACGTGCTACGGTAGAGAGGGGTAGAGTCGAAATAATTTGTGTTAAAAAAATCGTTTATGTTTAAGAGAGAATACGGTTGATAGTTGAAGTTTTGGTAGAGATGGTTGTGTAGTGTCTATATGAAATACATTTGTTTAATACTAGCCGTCTTTGGTGTGGATGCATTCTATGATGTCTATTAGTAGGTTGAATTTTACTTTAAAATTAATAGGTACCTATACGATAGAAATTATTTAATACAAATAGTTTGTTAAATAGAAACTTAGTTTATTGTAGTTTAATAAAGACTGAAAAGACTAAGTCTGGTACATATTGTACAATTACAGATATTGAGTAATATTGCCTAAATCATATCTATGAGAATCGATTCCTAATTTATGTATTGCAAATATATATTATATTGTATGAAAATGATCAGCGGCTCTATATAGTACGAGTATCTTCAGTCCAGATGCACTATTTTTACGCACACAACTCCTGCACTAATAATAATTCATGAGTCTCGGGGAACTTTACTAACAATCTAACAACGGACATAAAGAACAATCATACTCGGCACGTACGTGGATTACACAATTTTTCAACCCAAGTGAGGTCCGAACTCAGAACCAATACTTAAAACATGTATTCTATTTAAAATAAAAGTCACTAACTCTATAGTTTCCAATCATAACACTTCAAATTAAAGTTATTAACGTAAAACTAAGGTAGAGCCGTAGAGCCAAGCCCACTTTCTTTGAGAAAGCGCAGCGCGCGTTGAAGTCTCTTACAAGAAAGTTTTAACAGTTTACTTTATTGTCCTATTAAATACTATATTTAATACATATATACATAGTCTAAGCTATATATCTGAATAGAGGTAGGTAGAGTTGTATTACACACTTACATTCAACAAGATATAGCTTAAGATCATGTTGTGTAAAATAAAATTGCAATAAAGAAGATATCTGTCAAATGGTATGTAAATAAATGACCTTAGTCTCTCAGAAAGAATACGTTGTGTCATTGTAATATGTAAAGCAATCTATGTTACTTAATATGCTGTAGTTGACATACATACATATTATTCTAATGCATAGGCATTAGACTATGTTACCGTACGGTTAGACAGAGGTGTTTTACACCTGTATTATACTCACTAAGGCAGGTCACCATGCCATGGTGGGCGACAACATTAATGTCTACTGGTTGCAGTTACAGACTACGAACTGCTTCTCAGAATTGATTTACAGAACATCTTAATAATACTTTGCTCAATCGTAGCTTGCGTTTAACTGATGGAATGACTGAAATTAGGATATTTAGATACTAATTTCACCAGTCATTAGAGAACCATAAAAGAGCTCTACGTACTTGATTGTTAGACTGCACTGAGTCTGGAATTATATCCGATCATCTTAACTACTAAGATAATTGGATGCAATACTAGACTCAGTGCTGCTACTGACAATTTCCTAACACTTTATTTAACGGGCATCGAAATTGAGACTACATGCATACCAGTCGTATTCACTACTGCTGCAAAACCGAGCTATTCAATTGGCGCAATAGTAAGGTTTCATCTTTGTCAGAGGTTATTACCAACCAAAAGCTGGATTTTATTTATGTGAAACGTATTTACCAAAAAGCTACCTAACAAAGTCCAAAACCGTAACTCACAGTTACATGTAGAGCATAAGCACTAATGATGCTATTACGAATGTTTTAATTTTATATTTTAAAACAGTAATATAATTAAGTCTCGTTAATAATTGTTGGGAGGCTAATGGCACGCTTGAAGTGACTTAAAACGGCGTTTAAAAAATAACATCTTAACAATAACGTAGTTTATGATAATGTTGGAGCATAG
The DNA here is from genome assembly GCA_963564715.1 of Catocala sponsa. Classification (NCBI taxonomy): domain Eukaryota; kingdom Metazoa; phylum Arthropoda; class Insecta; order Lepidoptera; family Erebidae; genus Catocala; species Catocala sponsa. Next base: position 14,197,569 of record OY751352.1, read on the forward strand.
AGCACTGAAAATTATGTCTTTTTTCTTCGTACTTCCTTGAGTTTTATGAAATCCGTGTTGTTTTAATTGGATCTTTCTGGTTTAGACGTCACAGCATGATGTGCTGTTTAATTTAACAAGTTGTTTATAGCAGACTATTTTGGTCCCGTGGTGTTGACTACGATATCTTAGAAAGACAAATCTGAAAGTGTCTGGAAATATGGTGGTGATAGATTGAAATAGGTCTACTCCCCATTAAATGATACTTATCATTAAAGATGAAGAAAAACATCGTGGGAAAACTTGCATGTCTAAAAGCTTTTCATTATGTTCTTAAACATGTGTAAAGTTTACGAGCCTACCGTAATGTAGTAATTTATGGCCTAAACTTTCCAAATTTTGAGAATTCGAATCCTATATATTGCATCACTGACGTGAAACTAACAGGAACTAACAAAAGTATTTTAGCTTAGCTGTAGAGCTTAATAAGAATATTATTAATTCATCATTAAAGTCATGCGTAATCAAAAAAATAAAAAAATAAATGAGCCTTTGACTTGAAAATTCCAATCTTATTCATAGTCTTAATAGTTCTTCTTTTTGTGGAAGTCATATTTCTAATCAACACAGATAAGGCTAAATATCTAACCCAAAGAGATAAGTACATTCAAAGCTTTAACAGGCTACCATGATACTAGAACTACGCATAGAATATAACTAATAGAAAAATAGAATTATTGATATATCTGCAAACAATTAGAAATCTATATATTATATCGTACAAGATATAGGTACTTCTTAATTATACCTACTTCTGTTTTATAATATTGTATCAAACCAAACAAACGTTAAAATAACCTAAGAAACAAACCTAAAACTTAAATAATACCCCTCCACTCAGCAACCAACAAGACAGTAAAGTTAACTTTTTAATCAAAACCATCCACAATTAACCTGCACAATTTTAATTGGCAACTCAACATTTCCAAGTAGCTATTACATTCATTACTAAAATCTACCATAACGCCAATTATAATACCGGTTCTCTACAGGAATGGAGGCTAAAAACATACAATACATCCTTAAAACAAAAATAACCACGAATGTCATCACGAAAACCCGTAATGACCATTTTCCGTCCACGAAATAATAAACTCAGCCATTTTACATAAGGACTACTTACATAAGCCTTCATATGTGTGTGTGTGTGTGTGTGGCAGCCTGCGCCGGCGCCGATTCTGTTCCACTCAACCGCATTTGAATCGTGGCCCCCGCCGCGGACGGACGTGCAACGGACAATATAACAATAATAAAGTAAATTTCAAAAATAGAATAGTGTTTGTGAGTGCTTGTGGAACAGTGGTAGAAAGTTCGTATAAGAAAATATATCTTCCATATTTCCTTTTTTTGGTTCTTCGTGTTTCAATAACTGATTTCAGCAGGTACGTTTTTATTTGTGTTTCATAGTTTTTAAGAGTTTTATATGGAAATAGATTTGTCTATTTTACATAGCTGAAAGTTCATCGTCTAATACTAGCGGTAAAGTATTTGTAGTAAAGTTGTTTGCCTCGAACAATATTGCAAACGACAAGAGAAATTTGATTTAATAGGAATATCAGTTTCTTTTCATCGAAACGTTAATATATCTTTCAATTTGACGGGTTTTCTTTGAAAAACTGCAATTAAATTACAGTTAAAACGTGGTACTATAATATAATATTATTGACTTGAATGTATATAACCTAAATTTGTAGTAAACTTTTCTTGTGTTTAATGTATAGTGCTTTACAAACTTGGTAACTCTAATTTAGGTAGAGTTACTTTTGACATTCAAAAGTTTGGTACTTAAATGAATTAACACAACTATATACCTACATAACTAAAAGGAAGTTATGTAAAATTCTTTATGTACGTAGTTTTATTATAAACTAATTGGACTCTTATTGGTTAAAATGGAAAATGAATTGTGACTCATCGTCGCCAAATTCAAGGTTTCAAATCATGAAAGTCATTGTTGGAATGCTGATTTTATATGGGTAACTTGATCTCTGATACAATAGAAAATATGCAAATTTTTCGGTTAAAACTTTGGAAAGATTTGGTGTAAAGGCAGAGTAAGATATAATAAGATTTGACACCAAGTTATGACATTCCTGTATTGTAAGCTTAAGTTGAACCGACTCAGAATCGAAAACGAATTTCACATCAAGTGTAGGCGTTTTAAAGAAAGAATTCCACTTTAGCAAAGCGACAGACTAATATTATTATTTATATACTCAAAGTCCATAAAAAGAACCTAATGAAATTGGATTGTGAACTAACGCCATTGCAAGAGAGAAAAGACTGGCGTTTTGGAACAATTATAAGCAGGAAAATAGGAAGATTGATTTAATTGCTGATAGGAAATACATAAGTCATAATGAATACTAAAGAGATCCGTCTGTTTTCACGGTTAAACTGTTTAACCGATTTAGATGAGACTTGGTAAAGAGAGGTTCAAGCATAGGTTGTAGTTTTACAAACTGTGTAAAATACAGCTAGTATTTCTATTATCACAACTTGTAGCAAAAATAATTTAATTCATGTAATTGTAAGTAGTATTGTTTTATATATATTTAGTTTATTTTCTTATTTTTGAATTAATAGTGTGTAGCAAATATTCTAAATCTCCTCAATCTAAATTTATTGTCATGTATCTAAATAATGATAGTCCAGACTGCCTCTTTTTATAATTATTGTTATAATATTATATTAATAACTAACTGTAGCCTGCGACTTTATGTGTGTCTTCTCGTTTTAAAATAGCATGTTCCTACGCTGGGTTTAAACAATTCTTATACCAAACTTCATTAAAATTTATTCAGCGGTTTACCTGTGCAAATGCAACAAACAGATAGAAATTCTTAAACACTGAACACTTTTTGCGAATATTTTAATAATAGATGTTACTCTTAATATTAAGATATTTAAATAAATTAAAAATATATCTCATCTATGTATTTTAGAGAAAATTTAAGTTCGATATTGAAGTTACTCCTAAAGAATTTGCAGTAAACGGCCTTAAAATGTTAATAAAAGTAGGTAGTTGAAAACTTCTAGAACTTTATTTAAACTTTTCCTAAAGTAAGGATATAAAAATACTGTTATAACAAATGATGGGACGCCCCTTGATCCTAATTACGTTACTAGGCAGTGAGTTTATTAAGCCTTCACGGGATTTGTAGATTTCATGCTAACAATTCACACTACGAGTCTGGACCTGCGAAGTAGACTCAGCAATACTGTTCGTGGATTAGATATTATTTCGTATACGGATTAAGACTTCAAGAGTTGACTTGAAACTAAACACATATAAATAAATAACATTAACCTATCCCTCATGGATTTGTTATGAAGCAATTTAATTGGTAAAGTGTTGTTCGTAGTTAAACGGTTTAAACTTAACCGTTTGATAACAAAATAAATGTAACAAATATATTTGTATCTAAATTTCACTTTGGTAACAATTATATTGCAATAGTTTACGTAAACATCATAATACTATCGTTTTTACCCGACTCCGACGGCATTGCACAAACTTTCGTAGTTCAGCTAAAGTACAATATTTTATGGACAATATTTTATATAAGAAGTAGCTATACCCCGATTTCAACCACGTTTCTGTTTACTGCTGCACCCCTGTGGCTCGTAGCGTGATGTTAAATATTGTATATTCTTCCACAATAAATGGATTACCTAATGCTAAAAGAATAAAAATCTCGGACTTGTAGTTCCAGAGATAAACGCGTTAAAACAAACATAAAATCAATATCATCATCTAAAATGTAGTATAGATTATAGAGAAAATCCAATAGTGTTGCCTATTTTATGAACAGCAAATTAAACTGCTTTTCATGTTACTTAAATGTAAGTAGTACTAGTTTGTCTCCAAGATTTTGATCGCATGGACTGTAGTTAACCCCACCGCCTTTTAAGTTGATGCATCTTTACTCTGTTTCTTTTAAACCAATTTAGATACAAGTGTAGCTTAGATTTGAAGTTTGATCCCACGCAATCAAACTGTAAAAACCTTATCAAAATATATTAACGGGTTTTACGTAATGCCAAAATAAAAGAAAAACAACGGGTTGCACTCCGGGAGTGCCGGCAGAAGTGAAAACTTGAATATTAACGTTGTGCATTTTTGATATTTTGGAATGGTTAGGGAATAATTTTGCACGAATTGCTTTAATTATCAGTATAAAAGTATTCTCATTTATGTGGTAAAATACAATATTCAGTTATCTATCGTACACAAACACGACAATTCTCCCTCCGTCTTACGAATTTTCGATCAGATCACGTGTCCTGACGCGAGTTTGACAATTCTCCCCCCGTCTTACGAATTTTCGATCAGGTCACGTGTCCTGACGCGAATTTAACATTTTTTACCCATCACAAAAAAGTGCACAACGCCGCTAAAGAAGTTTTCACTTCAAAAATTGCCTAAAATTCTAAGATTTATTGTTTTAGGTTTAGACGTCTCTAAATAGTCGATCCTAATTAGTGTTTATAAATATTACCTATGTAGGTATAGCCTTTTGACTGTTATCTGCTAATATAAAAAACTATTAGTAGTTGAAGCTATACACTCTTATATTGTATTATCTTAGTCTCGCGCATACTTTGACATGACTTTATAAAGGCCTAGGAAAAGATTCTTGTTTTGAATCTTATATTTTATGCCCGCAGCTACGCCCGCACATGTTTTTTATTTATCCATTTCTTCCCAATCTCGTGGGAATTTCGGGAAATCCTTTCTTAGTACACCCCTACAGTACCCAAGGAACATACATGCCAAATTTCAGCTTCTTGCGTTCAGTAGTTTTAGCTGTGCGTTGTCTGTCAGTCACTCAGTAACGGAAGAGTTTTATATACATAGATTAGCTTAACCGTCTGCGGTATTACACCAGCACTTTTACTCTACCTTGTTTAAATTCTGTGTTCTTCCTCAAAGCTAAAACTTAATGAATGTCGAAGAACATATAAATATATATGTAGCTATAAAGTAGCTTTTAATATTAAACCGATAAAGTTATTTAATTTCAAAGTTCTATGATGAAATTAAATCAGATTTATTTAAGACTAGATTTCACCCGCGGCTTCGCTCGCGTAAATGTAGGTTAGGTTAGGTTTGGTTTGCAACAGTTTTTTTTCTGGGTGTAAGGTACCCTATGTCCTATTCTGTACCCCTGACAACGTGTATGCAAAATGCAAAATTTCATGTTGATCGATTGAGTAGTTAAGGCGTGAACGCGTAACAAACAAACAAACTCATTTTCGCATTTATAATATTAGTTAGGATTAGGATTAAATTATGTATGTATTTCATGCAACATCCGCCATTTTATTTCGACATACGTCTGTACACAAAAATGTCTATTTCACGATAATCGACCTATCAGAGAACATTCGCCAACCTTTTCCCCTTTTTCCATCAAAAATAGTTTTAGACACACCTCCTGCTTACCCTCTAATAAATAACAAACTTCTCTGACCATCAAAACTGAGCTTACATAAGTGGCAAGTGAAAACAATGTTTTTTTTATGCGACTCAAGTGTGGGAACTATTGGATGGCTGTCTAGGTTACGTGCTCTTTGTCAGCATTACGTTAGCTTCCCATGGACATACTGGTGTGATTTAGAGGTAATTGTTTTATTTAATAGTAAAAACTTTGAACGTAAGCATATTTTTGGGTAACGAGGAACGAAAAAATGGTGTAGTGGACTAATAGAGACTTGAATTCGTTTAGATGTGAAGTAAAACCTTTAGCGCGGCAATTTTAGTGAATCTATAGTCTATTCAATAGGCTTGAGTTGATGTATTCAACGCTTATCAGCCTATAGCAGTCCAGTGTTCTACTTATGTCTGTTCTTAACAATTGTAAATATAACACATATATATATTTACACTTGTATTAAAAAAGACAAAAGATAATTATAAAAATAGTATTACAATCCTAATCCTAACTTCCTAATTAATATTATAAAAGCGAAAATGAGTTTGTTTGTTACCTTTTCACGCCTAAACCACTGAATCGATCATTCTGAAATTTTGCATATACATTGTCAGGTGTACAGAAACGGACATATGCTATCTTTCATCCCGAAAAAAATTACTGTTCCCGAGGAAAACAATAATAACGTTCTTATGATAATATATGGCACCACGTGTCTTTCGAATCATGATTGAATTATATTATTACAAACAGAATACAACCCGAATTGATTGTCAAATTCTAAATTAACGCGAGCGAAGCCGCGGGCAAAAGCTAATACTAAATATTTACACAAATGGTTTAGTGTAACGTTGTAGGATTGTAAATCAATCTACATATGTGGTGGGACCATGATCGAACCTACAATACGCGACACTTAGACAGTCATAAGGCCAATACTGCGCCAGCACTACCTGTATAGTCAAATTCGAGAAGTAATATTAAGACGATATCAAATAGAATAGAGACTATGAATCTGGCAAATACTGTAGATATTTGCCAGATTACAAGCGTACAAGCTGTATGATATTTCGATTTTTATAATGACATTTCGTTTCGACGTTTCTCATTACTGCGCCGCCGTCGTGGATCGTAACGTGATGTTATATAACCTATAGCCTTCCTCAATAAATAGGGCTATCCAACACTAAAATAATTTTTCAATTCGAACTAGTAGTTCCTGAGATTAGTGAGTTCAAACAAACAAACTCTTCAGCTTTATAATATTAGTATAGATATCTTGCAGTAGCCCTGTGTATTGGGGGATTACAAATATACAATTAATAGATACAAAATACACTTAGATTTAGAATAATAATTTGTGAATTACAAATATAATTTTTCCCTGTTCCGTTGCGTTCTCGATGCGATGGCGGTGGCGAGGCAATACTATATCACACCCACATTTATCTAGCCATGTATTATGCCAACGTAATATAAAGTTTGTCTATTACCCTCTACCAAACACAAAGTAAAATCTTAACAGGTAATACCAATAACACCTTGCTAACTGAATTTTAAATCGAACATTAAACCTCATGATTATACTTCAACAAGCGCAGACTATACTAATGCCCCAACAAGCCAGTCGAAAGCTTTATCTCTCTTTAAAATAATATATATTTATTTAACTTACTCATTACTAAACGAACTATATACAACAATAATCTGGTAACTCTCGTCAAGTGACAGTAGCACCTTTCATCGCTTTTTTTCGGGGAAAAAAGGAGAAAAAAGATAAAAAGTGTTTAGTACAATGGTCGATCGCACTTTCTAAAATGAGTGACCGGCGCGCGCGCCGCCGGCTAGCGAATATTGACAATAAATACTGAACTGTTCTGATTGGTTTGTAACTATTGAATATTGTTTAAACAAAGCTTTGGTCTATTTTTATATTATTAATAATTAATTAGTTATAAGTAGCAGTAGCGATATTAAAAAGAATGTTTTATTATTTATTGTTAGTTGTTACATCGTAAGAAAACTTGCATGTCAGAGAGTTACTTATTGCTAACAAATATATGTGCAATCTGCTAACCCAAACTGGGTTAGTGTTTGAATGGAGCCTAATCCTTTTCATAATGAGAAGAGGCCCTTGTAAACTGGACTAACGTCACGAAAAAAGTTATACTCTGCCTATATGTGTATGACAACTTAAATCTAATACTTAACTGCATCATTGGCCTTTGAGCTTGATTGTTACCGGTTAGAGCATAGGGTTATAAATTTTTTTAGAAAAATCTCAGTATGTCACACGGAGTCTGGCATTGGGCCAGTTAGATGGCAATATTCACATGTCCGTGAGACAACACTAACTGATTAAATAATAATAATATAATAATAATATTCTGTCACATACACACAACACCATCTAGCCCAAACAAAGCCGAGCTTGTACTATGGGTACTAGACAATGGATATACATACATATATACTTTTTTTTGTAAATATACACATATTATACACAGAAACACCCAGACCAAGACAAACATTCATGTTCATACACACAAATGTTTGACTTGTGCGGGAATCGAACCCGCGACCCCAGGCATGGCAGTTGGTTACACTAACCACTACGCCATCGAGGCAGACAAAATGTAAATGTAGTTGTAATATGCATCTACCTACCACTCTGGAATATACAAAGTATTTTATATTCTGTTTATTTAAATAAATAATTGGTATTGTTATATTCAATCAAAAATAGCATATAAACTAATATATTTTAAGAAATATTAAAATATTTTATTAATATTTGTATACTCTAGTTGTATACTGTAGTTGTATACTGTAGTTCAGTATCACGGACGGCAGATAATAATAATAAAATGAAGGATTCCTTATGTATTGCAAACTGTAAAAATATAATTACCTATATTATTTTATTTAAAATAGTTTTATAAAATTAAATAAGATCTCTTTAATAAAAATAATAACTTTTAATTATTCTTTTAACCTACAATTGTATGTTTTGACCTTCGCTTTTTAAATGTAATGAACTTCTTAATATTCATATACGGGCGAATCAAAGTCACTATTTAAACTCCTTAATGACTTGGTAGTTTATGTAGTCACCTCGTTTTTGGCAATATACCGAGGGATGCGGATTCAAATATATGAGTTAATAAAAATAATTTCACAGATAGTTATTTTAAATCTACATAGACAGAGGTGTCTTACTCCAACATTACACTAGGCATGGCTTTAAATCGTACATAATAGGGGTAAGCCTACTTCCTTTTACCGGGCAAAATTCCAGACTCTATGCTGTTACTAAAATATCTTGATAGAATAGCCTGCAACACTTTGCCTGACACGGAAATAGAACACAAGACCTCAGGCACAGCAGTCACATACAGTATTATATTTTGATATAAACTAGCAGCCCGCCTCCTCACGAATCACTCTGTCTATTAGTGAAAACCGCATGTAAATACATTTAGTAGTTTTTGAGTTTACCGCGAACAGAGAGACGTGGCTGGGGACTTTGTTCTAAAATATGTAGTGATAAGGCTACTTCTACATTAGGAATAATTCCTGTATCGTGGGGGGCTTAACAAACATTCAAACAACGGACACAACGAACATCGATGGCGTAGTGGTTAGTGTAACTGACTGCCACGCCTGAGGTCGCGGGTTCGATTCCCGCACAAGTCAAACATTTGTATGCATGAACATGGATATTTGTCTTGCTCTGGTTGTTTCTATATATAATACGTACGTATTTACAAAAAAAAAACAGTATATAATATATGTATGTTTATCCAAGCTCTGCTTAGTTTGGGCTAGATGGTGTTGTGTGTATGTGATAGAATATTATTATCATTATTAAAACTCGTAAAACAACCAATTACAGATCACGCATTTTTTTATCCTATGTAGGATCGAAGCCCACAATAGGCAAAGGCAATAGTGAGGCGCTCAAATTACTACGTCAACCACCAAAAAGGCGTTCAACTTACTAACATATTAAACAGTACACGTCCAAGCAGTGTCAGCCGTCTATTTATAGACCCACTATTGTCTAAAACCCTTCATAACATGAACAACAATAGGTTACTACAGACATAGGTGTGGCGGCACACGTCATCCGTCTCTGAATGTATCACCAGTTCGGTACCAACCGTGCATGAAACGTTCTGAACGTGAACTTGACTTTGTGGAGATATAAAAACGAAAATGAAATGCTAAGCACACGAATGGCCTAGTGAGTTCAGCAGTCACGACTGCAACAAGTTTAATACCGATGCGAGAAAAAAAATATAAAGACGGTTACGATGAAGGGTCTCTCGGATTGATTGTGTCCGTTGTGATTGATTTGTCTTTTAAACAAATCCATGTCAGATGCGAGTCTATACCTATACTTCTAAAGGAGTGGGTAAAGATGCATCACATCTATATTTCACCGCACGTTTGTTTGTCGTTCGGCGTCCCACTACTCTACTGCCGTCCACCGAACACAAATTCAGATTGAATACTGTTACTCATAATCTAGCGACAGTAAATACCAAAAACGTTTTGCTTGACTCGGGAAGCTCTCCCTAAAACTAATTATAGGAGAAATGAGGTTCATTTTATGCCAAGTGAAACCTATAAGGCTATACAATTCTACAGTAAACTATAATTAATATAGGTGTAAAAACTATACTACATTAGTTTCGAAAGTGACAGAATACAACGCTACAAATGACTGAGTTCCGTCAAAGCACTGCGAGCCGCAAGCGAACCGGCGCGTGCGCACACAGCGACCGTCGCGGCAGGATCACGACGCGGTCCGCGTCATTACAACACACGAATGATTTCCTATGAATGGATGTTCTTGAGTAATCAGATTCATATTATTGCAGCTGTGTACTGCAAAATGAGCAGTAAAGTATCGTACCCATGAGATGTTTCCTCAGGTATACTGAATTCACTCTTACTCTGGATGATAATACAAGAAGATTGATGGTGGTTACAAAAGATTCGTCAGGTACACTTGAGTCCCCTGTACTCAAAATGATGGTAGAAGATAATGGTAGTTTCCAAAGTAGTTGAACAATTGACCCCAAATTGCTAAAACTGGGCAGTTTTAGTAAAAACGGGTAATTTTCTAACCTAAAATTAGAAACAAAGGAAACAGTTTTGTGTCTTTAAAATCCTAAAGTACCTGAATTTTACTTGCCTTATTATATTTATCAATTTCAAATCACCTCATTATTCGCAATAAAAGCTGTGACGCAATAAAAGAAACCTAAATATTTTGACAGTACTACAATCCCGCAACCACAGCATAAACCACCGAAATCACGGCCCGACCTGTCGTTCATTGACTGCGACTACCGTTGGTAGAACCTGCGCAGTCATCGTGCGAAACAAACAGGCGTCCTGCGTGTATGACTGTATGGTTCACTGGAGCATGAGCCACGTGGAGCCACTCGAGCAATGCCAGCTTGAGAGAAGTCATTGAAAAGGCAATGGTCAAAGCAAAAAGTAACAAAACTTAAGAAATTTACAAGAGGATTTAGAAGGCCAGTGGAAAGATGTACAGTCAAATAGGGGTAATTAGAGAACTGGGATAGTAAAAGACCAGGATTTAGTAAGAGAAAAGAAAATAGTTATAGAAATGGATACTATGAAAGAAAAGGATGCAGTGAGAAATTATTGAAGTACAGTACAGAGAAACAGAAAGAGTAAGAAGTGTATAGTACTAAGAAATGTAAGTAAACCAAGCTTTGAACTAGAGATATGTGGTTTAAATGCAGACCTTTCAAATCTGTCCAAATCTAACAAGGCTTTACGCAGGCATTTAAATTTAGTCCTTAACATGCAAACCCTTTTGTGAGACTCCAAAATATATAATCCTTAATTACAGTCACAGTGCCTGTTGTAAAGCGGTAGCTTTGCAATGAGGTAATTTCTCAAAATATAGGTACCTATGTCCACTGTGATACAATCTCGACAAAAATAAATCCTATTTTTGTAAGCAACAGTCTTTATAGAACTTCCTCCATGACAAGTGAGAGTTATTTTTTCGAGTTTAAATAAAAATCATCCAAATATATATAGCTACATTTAATATTCCAAACATCAGACAGCTAGGACACATATCAGCCTATTAGGTAATGATTATTTGGGGTAGGTCAATTTTCAGCACTGAACCATGTTCAGTTACCACAAAAAAACGTATTGTATGATGTTTATTGTCGAAAACGGTATGAGCAGTCACCGAGCGAAACAAACAATCGTCCTGTATGCTCCAGTGAAGCACAATCCACGTGGGACCACTCGACCACGCAGCGGCCAACGGGTTGTGATTCACCTGAGTTGGCTGCACTGGAGAGGAAACTTGAAAACAGTCGGCTTCATAGACCACCGTGATGCTCGGCTGCTTGTGGAGAGTGACCATCGAAACAGTTCTGAGCACGAGTGATGGTTCGTTGAGCTGGTTTGGAGAGAGTGAGGCCGACCATTCAAAAAGCTTTTGACTGCTACATAACACTCTGCTCAATAAAAAGTTACAAAGCTGCACAAACAATGTTAGTTAAATTCACTAACCTGCCTTTAGACTTGGAGAAGGTAGACTATAAAATATGCTACCGAATAATTGAGGCCATCTATTTCCAAGCACATGTCAGTAACAATTCGAAGATAATCTGTTAGTTTTTGGTGACGAGCTTAGATGCTTCAGTACATAGTGATGGTCACTCTATTGAAATATTGTTTTCGTGGAGATATTTGACTTCTTGTTAGTGAACTGTGAAGATGTTACATAATAAACTTTATGAATGATTCTTGTTGGAGTTGTAGTTTTTGGACACAGTTGTTTCTCGAATCAAAATCAGCTAAGCAATTGTACAAAAAGAAATTGATATCTCCAAGAAATAACAATAATATACTAATATATTGCCTAGTTTTAGATACTACTAACTTACATAAGCTTAACAATTTTCTAAAATTATTTTGTATGTAAGATTTAAAATGCCAGTAGTTCTATTTGATAAAGGATATAAAAAGAAAACAAACCCCGCTATTTTGTTTTTTTTCTACAAACCTTTAATAACCAATTTGTTGTATATACTATTCCAATTTCGCGAACTACGGTTTTGTGGTCAGGGCTGTTCACGTCTGAAAATGTTTTCATACCGTCAAAGTAGTAATTATTCGTTTGCGCTCTTGATCTTATATGTTAAATATTGGGAAGCAGTTACCTCTCAATGGTAAGCTGTTACCATAGTACCTGCCTAAACAACTATAACAAGTGCCCATAACAGCAGTAGCATCATTCACTTACCTAGCAAAAACTGAACTGTGTAACTTCTATCATAATTACAAGTTCATATCGATACTAGCGCCAGTCACGACAGTCGCAAAGTAAAAAGCTCCATTATTATCATTAAAACTTTCGTCTTCATACCTTCACATGCACGTAAACCTTGGGTCATGGTTGAGTGCCGTCCCTTCGTAGGGTATTCCATAAACATCACGCATGGCAGACTCTAGTATAAAGTCGATAAGTAAAAAATACAGGTGGTGGTCTACCCCTTGGATGGTCACCTTGAAGTAAATAGGGTCTTTGAAACGTTTAAAAATGACTTTAAGAGTTTTATGAAATGTTTATTTTTGCTTTTCTGGTGGTACAGTTTTATTGTTACCATCTTGCAGTCAAAGTTTAGCTTTTAAGTTAACACCTGTATTAGCCCCAAAGCTAAATTTCGACTATAATTATGTCATACAGTCACACAGTTAAAATTTGATTTTAGGGTAAACAGTGTATCAAGCCTCAAGCTAAATTTTGACTACATGTCATGCAGTCACATAGCCAAAATTTAGTTTAAGTTTAACACGTCTATTAACGTTCACGCTAAATTTTGTTTATATGTCATACAGTCACACAGTTAAAATTTGATTTTAGGGTAAACAGTATATCAAGCTTCAAGCTAAATTTTGACTATATGTGAATGACAGTCAGCATGGCAGTCACATAGCAAAATTTGGTTTAAGTTTGATACGTGTGTCAACCCTGGCTAAATATGACTCTATAAATACCAAAAAATCATTATATCTTTATTCTTACGACCATGAAATAAGGAGGATTTAGAAAACTAAGAAACTTGCATTCAGCACAGCGCTCTCTTAAAAAGCTCTGGGTTCGTTCCAGTATGTATTAATGTTAGGTCATACGCTCTGTAACACGCGTGTTCAATTACATATGTACATATTCAGACTGCGTATAGTTACTGAGATTATACAAACAGAAAAGACCCAAGAATATCTTTCCCAACCTGAGAACCGAATCCAGCCTGACGATGAGTAAACATAATTTATATCACGGGGTCACCGAACGAACCAGTGAAGAATCAAACTTCATTCAAATCATAAGTTAAGTAATTGATCGCGATATTGCACTCAAGTTACATTAAAAATCGTGATTACGGAAAAAAGCGATTGTATGGTACATCAAACTACTTAAATCTTCAACGACTCCTATTGTCTAGGTATTAAGAGTGATTTTTGAATGACAAATTGTGGTTGGGTAATTACAGATTCAGATTATTTTTTGAATGTTGCTTTGTTACTGTTGCTTTTATTACGCTGTTTCTAATTGGTGTGTTAGCAGATTACTTAAAATAAAGTCATCAATATACCTATATACTTTTGTCTGTTAATATTACCTTTAAAAATGCGCGACGTGCCAATTCCATTGTTAACACAGTGACTAAATTATCATCTTGCCTCTGTGTATGCGCCAAATTCATCTAAATTTATCCTTGTACGATAAACAAGTTTGTGTGATCTAAAGATAATTGTTAAATTTAGGAGGCTCGCAAGCGAAATTGTCTGTTGTACATAACTCAAATGTTGACCATTTTAATGTTGGGATGAAAAACCGTCTCTTTCGTTTCGTTTTCCACTAAATGTTATCCACATCACAGAAAGCTTAAAAATTTGTTACGCTTACTATTTGATACAACTTTTAGCATTAGCTAGAATTTTACTAATATCGTAATATAATACCACCTTTCCAACACAAAAAAATCATTTTGACTGATTAGAGATCATACTCCAAGAGTCCAGTGTCGCAATATTACCATAAATTTTCTACAATATTACAAACCAATAAATTGTATACTATAAACAGTTTCAGGGCACTATTACACAAACACTAAGGTTGTAACCTTGCCGATTGTCGATATCGACAAAAAATCGTTAGTCAACCGACCTCCGATTTTTTGTCGATAAACCAGGGATGCTCTGTGATGGTCAAACTTTTTTATCGATAATTATTAGGGTCACTCATTAAATTCGGAGTAGGCCGTAACCTTGACTTTATTGGACTTAGATATTAGATTTAGCCTAGATAATACTTATTATTATTTTTTATCAGAATATAATGCTGAAATTTTTATTATTATTATAGTTTTATTTATTCCATGGATGACGTACGTATTGTCAAAACAAGTGTTAGGGTTTCGTCACGCAGTAAAGAGATTAGTGGTGTCAGTAGAGTGTTATTTTGAATCTGGGTGATCTTTAGATATTAATTTAATTCCTATTCGGGATGCTTACCACGACAATTGATTATACTGGTAGTCTTTGGGGACTGCGGATATAAGTGAAAACTTTAATCCTTGATCATAAACACTTTTTTGTAAACCAAAAATAATTCAAAAATGGAAAGCGTTCGGTGACGATGATGTGAGTTCCATGATTTTTCTTTACCCAAGAAGTGCTCAACGCACCTCAAGAAGTTTTCACTTCAATAAGGAAATACGAGTAACTTACCTATATTGGACTTTTTACTGGACCTTCGAAAATACATAGACATGATGTTGTGCTTCCTTTAAAGGTATGATTTATAACTAATTTTAAAGGCTTTGTCATGAACTCATGAGTATTGGCAACCACAAGACAAATATTTAACTACATAATATATTAATCATTATCTATATACATTAGTTTTTTAACCATGCATGCCAGGTATTCCATGTTTTATTGTCTGTCTGTCTAATTCTTATATATTAGATTTCGATAGTGTAATAAATAGAAATGAACAACAGCATCTTTATTAAAGTTAGGAATATAATACTTATGACAGTTAAAGCTTAATGTTTCGTATGTTTCCTACATTGTGTTTAGTTGTTTAGTCCAGGCAGATTAAGCTTTGCATCGCGTCCAATTAATTAGGTAACAGCCGCTTATTTACTACTTAATCTTTAATTATTATCCACCTTGAATTAACCAAATAATTTAACAGCTCATCAGCAACCTGTGACCGTTCTAATTTGGCTGTAAGGTTGCCGGCAGCCTTACTCCGAGGTGAGGTCAAGTTTAGTTCACCGTGCGAAGGTTGCGATTGTATACACTATTCAAACAATTTTCTGTTTATATACATTGTTATTTCATTTATTATTATAATAATATTAGCTCTGTATTAAACTGTCCCACTGCTGGGCACGGCCTCTTCTCAGTGTGAGAAAGGTTAGGCCATAGTCCACCACGCTGGCCCAGTGCGGGTTGCCAAACTACACATATCTCCAAGAACATTATAGCTAACTCTCACACATGCAGGTTACCTCACGATGTTTTCCTTGACTATTAATGCAAGCGATAATTAACTATTTAATACACACTTAACTTCGAAAAGTCAGAGATGCCCGACTTGGGATTGAACTGTAGAATTTTGCGTGGCAGTCCAACGGTTTCCCTCCTAGACTATGGCTGCTTCATTTATTATTTTTGTATTTATTATTATTTCTATTTTAAACAAGTACCAGGAAACATGTGTAGTGGGTACCTAATAGTCATTGAAACAACGGGTATAAAGGACATTACAGAAAATACTGCGCAATTGCCGCGACTGTCGAGACGACTGAACATAGTTTTACTAAAACATTCGTACAGTATCTGTGTTAGGAATTCTACATTAACAATGTCATCCAATTGTATGCCTTGGGCTTGGTATGTGATAGAAGAATGATGTATTCTACTGTCCAATGTTATAGTAAAGTTATATATATGATTAATAGCATTATTGGAGCTAATTCCTAAAAGTTCTAAAATTAAGTGAGAAAGCATAAGCTTTTTCATTTTTGGACTATATGGACATCGTTTCAATTTCTGCCGTTGTATTATTTAAAACAGCTAATTTAATAATAATAGCAGTAGTCCTACTGTTGTGTTTCGTTCGGTGAGTGAGAGTACCGGAGGCCCAATCACCCCCTTTCCCCCATCCCGCTCCCTTTCCTTCCCACGTCCTTTCCTAAAGGGTTGGCAACGCGCAAGTGATGCCTCTGGTGTTGCAGGCGTCTATAGGCTACGGTGACCACTTACCATCAGGTGGGCCGTATGCTTGTTTGCCACCTTAGTTGTATAAAAAAAGACATCTCTCTTTAGCCACAAAAGCTCTTGATTAGTATATGATCACAGATACGTCCAACTTTATTAGGCCTTAGTCCAAAAAATGTAATAGGGAAAGCCTAAGCTTTTCTATTTTCTTTTTGGATTATAAAGATACTCGCTTTTTCCTCTGCCCTTGTGTTATTTAAAACAGCTAATTAATCCTTACTAATATTATAAATGCGAAAATGAGTTTGTTTGTTTGTTACGCTTTCACGCCTTACCTACTCAACCGATCAACATGAAATTTTGCATACACGTTGTCAGGGGTACAGAATAGGACATAGGGTACCTTTCATCGAGAAAAAAGAACTGTTGCAAACCTAACCTAGCCTAACCTACATTTACGCGAGCGAAGCCGCGGGTGAATACTAGTATCCATATAAATCATCTCACAAATACCCATATCCTTAACCACAAAAGCTAAGAAGTAAGAACTACTAATTATACACAGTTAGTCAATTCTAACTTCCTAACTAATATTATAAAAGCGAAAATGAGTTTGTTTGTTTGTTACCTTTTCACGACTAAACCACTGAACCGATCATCCTGAAATTTTGTATATACGTTGTCAGGTATACAGAAACGGACATAGGCTACCTTTCATCCCGAAAAAACTGACTGTTCCCGAGGAAAACAACAATAACGTTCTTATGATAATAGATGGCGCCACGTGTCTTTCGAATCATGATTGAATTATATTATTACAAGCAGAGTACAACCCGAATTGATTGTCAAATTTAAATTAACGCAAGCGAAGCCGCGGGAAAAAGCTTGTATTTTTATACATACTTTATAAGCATGTTAGATAAACATAATACAGCACATAAATTGTTCGAGTTTAGTCCTTGAAGTGTTTGCATGTGCATACTTTTACGTGCTTTAGAGACCGAGCTCGGTTCATGAGGCTAGATTGGTTGCCATGTGAACATCTTACTTGACTGTTGGCAAAAGGTTATTTTGAGTTTGGGTGTTTTTTGTCCCTGTTGTTAAATTGTTTGTTTAAGCTCCCGTGACGCCTCTGTATCACAATTAATGAGGGAATAAAAACATTCATGAAAAAGAAATTGTTTATTAAAATAAATTATAAATAACTGTTTTACCCATACTTATACATACATTTAAGTAAATAGAATTGAAGTGAGATTGTAGAAGTTTCTTTGCGCTAAAGTAATTTATTTAAAAGACTATTTCCGGTTCGGCATTCAAAACTTCATTTTAAAATAAACATGATTGTTTTTCAGTTTTAATAAATACCTACATTTGTAAATGAGTTTGACTGGCATAAACTAAATGCAACGTAATAAAAACAAGAAAAATATATATTCGAAACAAAAATATTTCCTTTAATATAGGTACTAGTAGATATTTCTTAAAAATATCGTTATATAATCATAATTTTACCTTGCAGAGTAACATTGGTTTGTTATTAAATGAATTAGTCACGTTTCGATACAAATGCCCTTTTTAAGGAGTTCTCAATTTTACATCGACACTCAAGAAATTAATTACTTATCAAAAAAGCCAGACAGTAATTACTCGTCACAAAAAAACTTAATAAACGAAATAATTTCCTAAGGGAAACAAAATTTTACATGCCCCCTATTTCCCATGAAACCGACAATAGTCGAGAGGTGCGCAGACGCCGACGGCAAAATGGCGGCGCTGACGTCACACCGGAAACGGCTCCGTTTTGAATTTGGAACGGTCGAGCGAGCAATGGCGGAACATCCGGCGCGCGAAGACGTTACAATGAGTGCGCGTGCGACGGTAAAATGTTCTATGTAGATCAATTGATCATCGATCTTTATTGTTTTCGATCGGGATCTATACTGTTAAATTTATTTGTTTTAAGCTTAAAGTATGTCGTACATCTTCGCATCGTCATTTATTATTCATACAATAGGAGAATATATTGAGAACCATTGTGAATGATCAATAAACTAGTTGCTTATAAAATGCACAGACAGGGAATATTCCCTGTCTGTCCAATATTGGTTAGTTGCAAAATTACATTGTTGAGTTACCTAAAGAAGTTATCAAAACTTATTAACCATTTAATCTGGAGAGACACATTATTGAAGTAGAAGAAAGAGAACATTACAAAAAAGGAGAACATAAATGAGGCTGATAGAAAATAGTACCTACTACTGAAACTGTGAGTATTATTCGTGCTAAGTTATATCTGCTTAAAATAACTAAAGAAAAAGACCCAGCAGCACATTGCAAAATATTGAAAGGTGACCTAGAAGGTAAATCTTGCCAAAAGTTCTCGGCCCAAATCACAGGCACTCTTAATAAAATGGAGTACTATCTATGTATTTTGGATTTAACAAATTTGAACTCTGTTGCAATTGATTAACACATAATTATATAACATTTGAATTTATAGTCACACATTTAGAGTTCAAATTGCCTTACTGCCAATCTTCGATTTAAGTATTGCTTTATTAAGACTGCGATATATTGAGAACGATCCGGTCGTGCTGAAAAATTGCTATGACAGTGAATTAAGTGATAGAGGTATACCAGGTACGTAATAAGTAGGATATCTTGGACAGCCTCCCTCTTTAAAACAGGTATGAATTTTACGTAATCATAATGTTCCTTTATAAATATCTACGTTAAATAATGACCTGAACTAGGAGTTTGTCAAGGAAGTTACTAATCCATAGCATAATTCGATTGCAACAAAAAATGCTTAATCGTATGACGATGACCACTTCTTAAGTGAAACAAACTAGTGGTGAAACTTTCATCAAAATATTCGATTATCTATAAACCTAACACTTACCGACTTCCTCATTATAATAGATCCTAGTGTATTGAACCCGGAACATAATTTTGACTGCCAACCACCTGGTCTACTCCGCTGGTGGGATTTATTTGTAAGATAGTCGCGAGTAATGGATCGAAATGGTAAATAGACCGCTAATTGTGCGGTTACGGCTAGGGAGGGGAATGCAGATGTCGATGGAAAATATGTAATTATTTTGATATTGTCTTTTTTGAAAGGTTATACCTGAAAAGTAGTTAATTTGGTTTTTAACTGATATTGTGACGTTGAAAATCTCTAGTAATGTGAATTTATTCACGTGTTTAAATCATATATTATTATGATGATAAGGCGTATATGTATACCAATTCCATTGCAATTTTTTAACATTAGTGGTAATTATGCTCTTTTGCTAAATTCTCAGGTGCTAAACTTATGAACAAACATGTAGAGTCGTAAATAGTTTATAATTTATATAATTATTCTTAATTAAACACAAAATACGGTACTTCTCTTCTATTATATTAACGAATCAAAATGGCTAATTCAAGTTCTCTCTTTCTAAATACCTATGTATGTACAATTTTATCTTAAATTTTGTTAAAATATTACAAAACATTATGAATCAATACAAAGTCCAATGATTATTTTAAATTATATAAGTGTTGTGTCACAACAGTTTATTCAACCATCGACAAAAAACATCGATAATCAGATGGCATCACTAATTGTAACCGCTACCATCTCGATACAATATTAGTTTTCGATATTTTGATTGTTAATAATTCTGTTAGCAAAAAATACCAGTAGTCGTAATATAAAAGTTCTTTTTTTAGTAAATAATAAGATTTAGTTGTCGAAGTAATGATTCTTTGCTTTAGAACCACTTCTAAGTATCTTTTCACTGATAACAGCATGCGGGTATGCTTGCTATCCACTTCCATACATTACGAAATAGGTAATGATACACAAATATAGTCTTACGCCTTTATTTTCCCATAGAGGTAGGATTTTAACATAATATATTATAATAATTTAATAATAATAGCTGCCTTTATTCAGGCAACGTAAACCCATACAAAAATGTTAGTTACATTGATTCTTATAAACTAATGTTAGTATACGTAAATCCAAAGAAAGTAAACATTACATTTGCTGCTAGTTTCTCTCTACATGAATCCTGGAGCAATGATTCATGTAAAGAGAATCAAGCCTATCAGCAATCATTGCCAAGACGCGATTGGGGCTGGCTCGCACTCTGCAGAGCAAGGATGCGCATCTTTTACGGTTGGTGGTGTAAAAGCAATCCACTCTATTTTCAAAGAACATACCAGTGGCGCTGCAGAAACGAGGCAGCCCCAACAGCACCCGGAAAGCGTTATTTGCACACGCAGAACACTGTATTATTTTTGAGTATATCTGGCCCACAGGCTGCTTGTATAAAGTGACGTGCAGTAAGCTCTGAATAGAGTAATTTTCACTTGACGTGAACATCTAACCAACCTGCGGGCAGGCATATTCGCTCTCACACACAACGCCCTACGCTCACGCTCAATATATGCATCGCCTTTGAGGTCAGCGGTTACCAGATGGCCAAGGTATTTAAACTGCTGTATCCTTGTAAGGGGCTGCCCGTGTAGTTTAATATGTGGAATATTAACTAGACCTTTCCCACTGGCCTCAAAGACACACAAATTATTTATAAGAAATATAAACTAAAAATCGTCATAACATTCCTCTTATGACTCATTAACTATCTATCGCTAAAAAAAGGAGAAAATTACTTTATTTTAAAGAACAATTCCACATTGCATAACTTATAATTCCTATATCAAATATAAATATATATCAATATCCATAGTAGAGACCTCAACATCGCCTCGGCTGCTATGAGGGCGGTGTGGAGGCCACTGCTCTTAGACCACACGACTGCTTACCATCAGGTGGAGTGTGGTCATTTTGAAGAGAAAATTTAAAAAAAAAAAGCTATCGCAGTTTTTTTACAAATATTCAAACAACATACACAGAACTACCAGAAAATATTACTTGTTACTTGAAATATTACTTGTGGATCATAAATTTTTTTGTTCCATGTGCTAATTGATCCCATAATACTCGGCGCAGAGGCGAGGCGACCATTGGCTATATTTTAGATTTTACGTACAAGATCTAGACATATCTTCGAAATATCGATCATAATTTTTTTTCTCGTGTGGTGATTGAACCTATACCTCTAGAAGCAGTGGCATGCAACCACTAGCTATATCCTAGATCCCGCATAAAAGATGTAGACACATCATAAAGAGTCTTTATCTACAAATGTTCAGTTACTTCAGAAGGCTGTGTCTTACGAAGGTCGTCACGGAAGCGGTTGCGGTCGCAGATGCAGTTTCTTATTAAACAAGATTGCTTCAGCTATTCGCCAGTATTGGGGTTCGATTTCCGGTTCGTAGTTTACTTGTTTATTCACAGTATTGTTGTTGAATTTAATTTATTTATGACTAGATTTTGCCCGCGGCTACGCTCGCTTTGATGAAGATTTTATCAATAAATTTACATCTCTCGGGAACAGTACTTTTTCCTGAATGAAATGTATCCTATGTCTTTTCCCGTACCCTGGCAATATGTATGCAATTTTTCATGATACTTGATCCAGTTAACCACTGGATCAAGTATCATCATCAGGCGTAAAAGTGTAACAAACAATCAAACTCACATTCGCATTTATGATATAATTTATCATTTTTATTTGTGTTTAAATAAACAGACACTAGGTATGTATATATATACTTTTGGGGTCAATGCCAAAATCATCTATAATTGTTTATTTAAATAGGAACATAATGTTTATATTATCTAATCTTAAATCTTTTGCCTATCTTATCTTATGTGGGGGCCAGTAAGTGCAGACCGGCGAAACTTCGACCCAGTGGGATCTTTTGTGTCGACATTCTCCCAATAATGACTGCCATAGATGTTCATGGCAGCCGGGACCAATGGCTTAACGTGCTCTCCGAGGCACGGAGCAGGCGATAATTGTCAACCAATACGCACATAATTTCGAAAAGTCATATAACTTCCGCAAGTCAGAGGTGCGCGACGCAGATAAGAACCCGAAACCCGCTGCATTGCAGTCTGTTGGTCTCCCCACTGAGCTATCGATGCTTAATCTTTTGCCTAAAAAGTCAATTTTAAGTTTTCATCGTACTCAACCCACCTCAACACTTTTAATCGTTTCTCGACAAAGAAACCCAAAAATTTACCCAACATGGAATTGAACCCGCGACCTTAAGCATACAGTCGCATTCACCACCACTGCGCTTGCGCCATTGAGACGAAACTCTAATAACCTTATAAAAAAATTAACCAAATAAAAAATCCAACTCAAATCGAAAAATAATGTTATTTTAGACAAACATTCAAACTAAACACAATGGCATCGTAAAGAAGACATCTGCCTCAGGCTTGACCGGCCCAGTTAGTCTAGATTACATCCTAGACAGACAAACATACCCCGGGCAACTTTCTTTTAGTAACTGTTAAGCTTCAGTGAGTTTGACTATGAAAGTTTTATTATTTAGTAAAACTTTCATAGTCAAACTCACTGAAACTAAGTACTAACTTATGGGTAACTAGCTTTTGCGCGTGGCTCCGCCCGAGTGGTACCTACATCAATAAAAAGTAGCCTATGTCCTTCCCCAGGTTTTAAACTATATCTGTACCAAATTTCATCTAAATCGGTTGAGTGGTTTAGCCGTGAAAAGGTAACAGACAGACAGACAGACAGATAGACAGACAGAGTTACTTTCGAATTTATAATATTAGTAAGGATATTTAATTGCACAGCAAAAAAATATTAATTGCACAGCAAAATATATTTAAAGACATCAAACTAAGTTGACGGAGCCCTGCTTCGTGAGGCTTCTTTTTTGGATGGGTTTAAGAAGGAACATAGAGGACTATTAGAGGAAAACCTAGGCGAACGTTTTTCGATCAGGTCGGAGGCGTTCTGGACAAAGGCCAGGTTAAGAGCACCTTGAACGAACGGGCGTGTATGAGGATTGTGATGAAAGTGAATGAAGCCAGAGAAGTGTGTCAGGATCGTAGTAAATGGAAATCCGTAGTCTCTGCCGACCCCTCTGGGAAACAGGCGTAAATCTATGTATGTATGTATGTATTAAGAAGGAACCTAACATAACCTAATCCTTTTTTTGTTTGTTTGTTTGAACGCGCTAATCTTAGGAACTACTGGTTCAATCTGAAAAAATATTTTAG
Source organism: Catocala sponsa (assembly GCA_963564715.1). Lineage (NCBI taxonomy): Eukaryota > Metazoa > Arthropoda > Insecta > Lepidoptera > Erebidae > Catocala > Catocala sponsa. The sequence goes on from OY751352.1 coordinate 14,221,515, forward strand.
TGTTGTATAGCCTATTTATTGAGAAAGGCTATAAGCTATATAACATCACGCTACGACCCACGGGGGCGGCGCAGTAACGATAAACGCGGGTGAAACCGCGGGCACAGCTAGTCTATACTAATATTATAAAGCTCAAGAGTTTGTTTGTTTGGTTGAACGCGCTAATCTCAGGAATAAATGATTCGAATTGAAAAATTCTATTAGTGTTGTACAGCCTATTTATCGAGGCAGGCTATAGGCTATATAACATCACGCTACGAGCATTAGGATCAGAGCATCAATGAAAAATGTTGCAAAAACGGGGAATATTCTCTTATGTGAAATGGAAAGTTGCGTGGGTCATCTAGTGTTTGAAATAATGGGAAAAAAAAATTGGAACAGTTTTTGGGGACTGCCGATAGAAGTGAAAACTTTAATCCTTGATCATAAACACATCTTTATAAAAAATAAAAAAAAGTACAAAAAAAGGCGCGGGCCGGATTCCTGATACTCTCTTAGGAGTTTTTAAGGGGGTCAAAATTTCGTTATTTTTTGCGTAGGACGCACCATTTCTGAGATATTGTTAATATTCTACAATAATTCAAAAATGGAAAGCGTGGCAGCGTGACGATGACGAAGCGTGACGATGACGCGAGTTCTATGATTTTTGTTCACCCAAGAAGTGCTCAACGCGCCTAAAGAAGTTTTCACTTCAATAATGATAATTATGTTTTATTATTCCAATTTTAATAGTATAAGTCATTGTAAAAACAATAGGATTCCTAGTATAGTGGAAAGAAAAAAATAACTTTTAAATAGGTAAATATAAGGTCTAGACCTTAAATAATATTCTGTGAACTGGTATTGTGCGATGGCCGTCCTGCGACAATGTCTATAATCTAGGTCTAGACAACAGTTAGGATATGCGCAGATGGACTGCAAATAACTGCACCAACGACTGCACCGATTGCGCAGCGGTTAAGTGGGTCAACTTGTTATTAAACAGGTAATTGGTAAGGGTTCGATTAAAATATAAACATTTGTTTGAAATATAAGTTATTGTATTAAGTTCGATTAAAATATAAAACACAGGGTTTTGCCTGGGGCTCCGCTCGCGTAAATGTAGGTTATGTTAAGTTAGTAACTTTTTTTGGGATGAAAGGTACCTTATGTCTTTATCTGTTCCTCTGTGAAATAAATATCATTTATCATTTATCTGACAACGTGTATCCAAAATTTCATGATGATCGGTCAAGTAGTTAAGGCGTGAAAGCGTAACAAACAAACTCACATTCTCATTAATAATATTAGGTTAAAATTAGGAGTTTGTGTTTGTATGCTTGTGTGTGTACTTTAGCTATTTTTAAACTTGTGATATAATGTATTTAGTTTCGCACTTACGATTATGGCGGTGCGTGTAGTCTCGTGTTCGAGTCCCGTCAAGCTATAAGTAGGTAATTGGCCTGCACCTTTTCGGTGAGGTTTAAAAAATTACTGATGATATGTGGCTATCAAACACACTTCTGCCTACCCCTTTTCATATACCTATGTAGCCGTGAAGAGTCACTCAGTCAGTTTAGACATCAGTCTAGACATTTTAAAGATATATACATACATAGAGATGTATGTATCTATCTTTAAAATGTCTAGACTGACATTTTAAACAGCTCTATCATACAACTCATACTTGACCATTTAGATGCATGTAGCTATCATATATCATACATATTACATAGGTACATAGATAGACCTACACCTGTATTCCCAAAGTAGGTCCATAACACTAACTATGGTTTTACGTAATGTGCCAAGCCTATTGGTGTCTACTGGACACAGTTCTAGAATCTGAAAATTTCACAAATGTACGCAATAAAATTTTACTCAATCCGGGCATCGAACCTTTAACCTAACGGACAGCTGTCGCATTTACAATCGCTGCGCCACTCAGCCTCCTATCACTGTTCTTTAACCTCTCAAAGGTCATTTAACCCTAAGCGACGACAGGTGTTAACCCTAGTCTTCCGTTACATTCACAAAAACACACCCTTAACAGTTTAGTGTTAAAAAAAGCAATTGAGCTTCCTATCAGCTGGTTGGAAACCAACTTTATAATACTGTTAAAAGAAAAGTTTCGAGCTCTTATTTTTTCGGCATAAGGTTGAATTTTGCTTGCACTTTGATAGTAACAACTGTATGTAAGATACAAAATTATACATGCAGTTTGTAAAATAGTTATTTGATACAGTATTTCGTGAGCAATAAAGGTGATTTTCGCTTGAGTTGTTAGTTGTTTGAGTGAATAAATAGTTTGGTTTTCTAGCTAGGAAGTTCTTTAGTTTGGTTCCTAGTTTCTTTTGGTTTTTAATATGATTGATGTTTTAGTTTAGGTAACGTTGCTTCAACTACTTTATTTTGGCAAAGTTACGATTTATATAACAAATCTATACTAATATTATAAAGCTGAAGAGTTCGTTTTTTTGTTTGGTTGAATGCGCTAATCTCAGGAACTGCTGGTTCGAATTGAAAAATTCTTTTACTGTTGGATAGCCCATTTATCGAGGAAGGCTATAAACTATAAAACATCACGCTACGACTAATAGGAGCTGAGTAGCAATGAAAAATATTGCAAAAACGGGGCAAAGTCTCTTATGTGTATGAAGCAGACGACGCGACGTTGCGCGGGTCAACTAGTATGTCATAATATTATTGTAATAATATGAAAGTAATATTGTAGGTACACAAACTGACTTGCCTACATGCCTTTAAGTTGTCAACTGAGTGTTGTCAATTCGATCGGTACGAGGGGATCGTCCCCACACGGCACAAAAATGTGTGTGCTTACAAATTGTTTTAAAACCAAAATAAAATAAAGATTGGATATCAGCGGCCAAGCGATCGCCTCGATATTATCGCGCTGTCTGTTGTGGATTCAACTCCCATCTATACTAATATTATAAAGCTGAAGAGTTTGTTTGTTTGAACGCGCTAATCTCAGGAACTACTGGTCCGATTTGAAAATTATTTTAGTGGTGGATAGCCTATTTACCGAGGAAGGCTATAGCCTATATAACATCACGCTACGATCTACGAGGGCGGCGCAGTAACAATAAACGCGGGTGAAACCGCGGGAACATCTAGTAGGTACGAGATAATTGTGTGATCCACAAATTATTTTAAGCCTGGAGAGAGTGAGTAAAGTGCGAAAGAGGGTGTGAGTATTATATCATTGCACCATTAGTATAAAATTAAAAAATATGATATATAAATTTTTAAAAAATAACATAAAATGTCTTCATAATCCAAATTCTATTATTACTTCATCATAATAATCTATACATTAATGTCACTAAACTATAATTTAATAAAAGATCTATTCAAAAATAACCTGTTACATAAATTATACAGGATGTTCAGTTTGATATCATTGTCATCGGAAATGAGCTCACCCCTTATAATTGGTGAGTACACGTGCCGGATTGTGTAAAAAAAAGTTAAAATTCGTTAGAACATGTGTTAGTAATGGTTAAAATAACGATAATATGAATATGGAATAATATAACAGTCGTGAAAATTGTGTTATTTTTTTGTTAAGTATGTATGTCATCTGTCGAGATATAACAAAGAGTACTAAAAACATGGCTCAGACTCAAACAACAGTGAGTCTTAAAAAGTATATTTCAGGCATAAGTTCTAATATAAAAATATACAATACTACATAGACCCTTGAACGGTGAAGGAAAACATCGTGAAAATCTGCAGTCTGAGAGTTCTCCATAATGTTCTCGAAGATATGTGAAGTCTGCCAACTCACACTAGGCCAGCGTGGTGAATTATGGCCTAACCCTTCTCACATAGAAAAGAGGTCCGTGCCCTGCAGTGGGACAGTTTAATTCAGGGCAGGTATTATTATAACCGCACCTATAGCGCAGCAGATAAGAATTCGCCTGTTCGTAACAGGCTCGACTTTATATTTTTTTTTACTTCTAAGGTGGCAAGCAAGCAAACGGCCCACCTGATGGTAAGTGGTCACCGTAGCCTATGGACGCCTGCAACACCAGAGGTATCACCTGCGCTTTGCCGACCCTTTAGTAAAGGAAGTGGGAAGGAAAGGGAGCGGAAAGGGGATGCTTGGGCCTCCGGCACTTTCACTCACCGAACGAAACACAACAGTAGGAATACTGCTATTTCACGTCGATAGTCTGTGAGAGGGTAGTCCTTCCCCGGTCGAGCCGGCCCATTCATGTTGAAATTAGCGAGGCTCTACTTATTCTTCTTTTATCATTAAGATAATAATTATTTATAGTTACAAATTACTACTATTCTTGTTTAAATTTCCAGCTGAGCTTGTATAATTCTATTAACAGTGGGTTCACATCGGTATTGCAATAGATAGGATTCGAAACCAAGACCTACCCATTTCTTTCAAACCAAAAGCCGCATCGCACAACTGCCGCGTTAAAATGGAGGACCTGTAAACATATCGGGCGAATTTATCCATGTAGGTGTAATAAATACGCATCTGCCTGGCTCCTTTAGATATATGCGTAATTCTGTACAATTTTAAAAATACTTCTTTGGCGTAATAATAAAGAGCATTTACATAACAGTTCTTACTTAAAAATGTCACCACTGACCCTCAAGTAGAAATCCCTATTCCCCGCCAACAATAACGTCCATTGAGCATCGAACCTGTTGACCAGTGGTGACATTAAGCGATACAAAAAATCACGCAACGCACGTGGCAACCCACCTGCTTAGACACAGGGTTGTCACGCGATTGTAATGTTAAATTAAATAATAATTTCGCATTTTAAATAAATATCAAACGTAATATTCCAGCTGTATGTCTAGTAGAGGTTAAGCACATGTGTGTTAAATATATAATTTATCGAAGGATAGACAGGGAAAACGCATTATATATCTTCAGTTTTTGTTTCATATGTATCACATTTTTTATTCATTTAGATTTACTCCAAAATGACTTTGATTTAGTTAGAGATCGAAACATAATTATTATGTTATTCGTTAATGCGAATTTGTGCCTGTTCATCTTTTAATATTTTCAGTAAGTCAAGGTGCGGTGGATAATATGAGCTGGTTTTATTGTTACTATAATATTTGATTATATACTTGTGACAGATTGTAAATTAAATGAATTCCAAAAAAACAGGTTTACGCAGCGACAACCACGACGATTTTCTTTTAGAAAATAAAAAATATTGCTGTTTCCTCCTTTTAAACATAATTTTGAAAGACAATGCTTTTAATTAACATCTAGTATGCCCTGTATATTTATTACGCATACGTTAAACAATCCTCGAGCTTAATCAAGAAATTGCAACTAATTAGAAAATACTTAAATGCTACTATACATAAACGAAAAATGTCTGTAGATTAATATAAAATAAAAGCACGTTTTACTATCACCATAAATAAACTAAACAAACAAACATTTACGAGCTCTGCAAGATGGTAGTGACAACCCTAGGTTAGTGAACGGTAGCACAAATGACGTAGTATAATAATTATAAGTTGAGGGTTGTTGCTTTTTGCACTAGGCCTCAAAAGGTTAAGCGTCATACGTGAGGTTAAAAAAGGATTTATGAGTACACCGTTTTTATTTTTTAGAAATATATACCGCCCCCTTTACACTTTTCAAAATTTTATGTCATTCGTATGAAGTGTAAAATGATGTATTTCCTATTAGTGCTTAAGTCGTCTATAGGTACAGCCCAGTCCACAATCTAGAGAATTGTATAGTTATTATGTAGTATAAAACGAGATGGGTGTAAAAACCCAGGAATCAAAAAGGAGTAGACTGCATGGATGGCAAATTCTCCTCGTTTCTTCGCCGCATCCCGTGTGGCAAGTTTGATCCCTACACGAGACAAAATTGTTGACAAAATTGTTTGTCAAGCAACTATAAAAGTCAGCTGATCCTTTAACTCACACCTATATAGGCAAATGCGTACTACATATCTACGTTTCGCTGACTATCTTTTCCGATCTTATGTAAGACACAAGACTGTTATGGTCTATTGGGCATACTTTTGAACTCCGTGCTGCCGCTAAGACCTTGTTCCGGCTGGAATATTTAATGTATAATGTATGATTGACTCAGCAATCTTAAAATTGTATACTAAAGATGCGGAAGGCCCTGTGCCCTGTAATACAGTTTTTCAACTAGCATAGGGCACAGGTAACCTTTTCCACTAACAAAACAAAACAAATTGTAAGTAATATTAGTGTACATTTCAATAGTGGAAAAAAAAAAATATCTGTTAGAAGATTCGTAGTATCAACCCACCCCAGGTATCGAACCGATATCAAACCAAGTTCTTGCGCTCGGCATATGTATGCCATCATTGCAGCCACTTTTGGCAATTTACGCCTAATCCACGAGCATTTTGAATTGCTACGCAGTATGAATCATTTTGGGATAACAGATAGAACTACAGAAATAAGTAACGATTACATTTACGTAAAAAAGAAACATTGTAATAGGCAGAATCACAAGTTCATCAACCTCAATTAATAGCTTGATTATAAAACAATAGAACAAAAACTATCGTTGGTGATTGAATAATTGCGATGAGGAAAAAAAGCGAATAAATCTTATGAGGAAATTGATGTGTTTAGTATCTGATAACATCGCGTATATTATTTCTGGCATCGATAGTAAGGTGCTATAGGCTATAGCCAAATATTAAGTGATGCCTATGAAATCGAGGCTTTTACCTGAATCTAAATTCGTGATTCGTATACAAAATTGAATTGGCCTGAAAACGTTTCTTTTTGTTTCGTGAATAGACTGTAAATCAAAAATCTATTTATTTAATGATCAAGTCATTTGGTTGCATCTGTGTTTCTTTGCTTCAATTCATTGTATTTATAATTTATAAATAACTATAGGTACTTAGCCTATATTCAAGTATTATAAATATAAAATAACCGTTCATGCTGTGCTTACCTATAAAATATTGTCACACTCGCTCTAAGTCTATTTATCTTAAGTTTTTTCAAATTCTATACCTATGTGTGAACAATTTTGGTAGCCATTAAAATAAATAAATTAAATAACATTAAATTCGGATAAGGTATTACAAAAAATATTTATGAAACTGTTTGTATGAAAATACAACGTTACTGATCTTCTCTAACGGCAATTTTCTTGCACGCCGTCTATTTGCCAAAGGGAAACCTCGTGTTGCCAAGGAAGAACAAGTCCACTGGTCCGGCTGGACTCACAAAATGTATTGTCCCTGCGAAGTATAGAAACTAAAATCATTGAGTAATTTAGTAAGACAAACTTAATCTCCTTAAGTTACAAAACATACGGGTATCCATTGTGTGGTCGGGTGCCATCTTCTCTGGCATGCAGGTTATAAGAAATTCGGTTTGCTCCAAATTAACTTCTGTAGTGGCAGCTCGCCCCGACTTCTTGACACAATAGGTTTTCAACGAAGTCTGGCACTCCAGCAACTGCCAGGTTCATACGTACATTCAGCTATGCCTTAATCGGTTAATGTTAATCCCATCCATTTTTAAATATAAATCCACCATAAGTATTATCGGCCAACCAATCCCCTCAAAAACGTATCTTATCTTACAATCCACCTTACTTTACAAAATGTCCGTTAGCGTCGTAGTCTAAAAAACTTAACAGATATCGTGCTCGGGGGTGACTACCCTAAGGTCGTTGCGCCACCTGCGCCCGCGCAACCTGGCGTGGCAGCGCGTGCGCGCCAAAACACGTTACTTTAATATGTGATTTATTGAGAGGACTAATCATATTGATTAGATTTAATATGACAGCCTTCATAGTTAATAGTTGAGAAAAATGAGTTTATTTATATAGAGATTGCTGTAAACCTACGAAAATATAATCTGAACTAGAACCTATTTTAGGTTATATTTAATGCATTATTTGTTTTTTGATTTTAGGGTATTAATTTTAAAAACTTGTTTTGACGTCTTGAGCGGCTGCAGATCTGAGATAGCTAGACACAATTATTTATAATAGCACTGCCTTGTCGGCGCAGTAATAAGGAGTGCGACTTCTATACGTGAGGTCTTGGATTCCATTTTCGAGTCAAGCAAAGTGTTATTGGATTTTTCATTAACAAAATTCTCATTAGCGGCTCTAAAAGCATCGTTTGCAAAAAGTGCGTTTAATAAATTATTGTCTACCATTTTAAGTATATAAGCATAAGATTATGTATCTATATGTATGTAGTCAAGCATAATAATATTATAACACTAACATAAATGAATAATAATTCAACAACAAAATGAGCATAAAACTGAAATATAGTCCTATCATCCTTCTATAAAAGTACAGCCAATTTGTCCGCACCAATTACTCGACAAATACATACTAACATACACGGTCGTATTGTCTGTTGGTATGCAAATCAACAATGTTTCCCACATATATCGAGCACCTGTTGTTACACCGACATTTGAAATTTAAATGGGACAGCCCTAGCATTTAGGGCGTTTATAATGTATACTTTTACTGTATTTAATTTTAATTAAATTATTATAATATTTGGCACTTTTATCGATAAAATGGACTGCAGGATGGCGTAGTGGTTTAAGTGGTCGCCTCACAATCGCCACTGCCTTGAGTATTGTGGGTTCGAATCTCACACGGGACAAAAAATTGTGTGATTCATAAATGGTTGTTCCGAGTCTGGATGTGTTTTGTGTCCGTTATTTAAATGTCTGTAAGCCCCCTCGCGATTTAGCAATTAATCCAAATGCTGGAGTTGTCTTTTTAAAAAGAAATATTTCTATAATTTAAACAAACTAAGTATTTATTTTAACTAGCGCTCACTCTAAAGCAGTTCGCCGTTTTGATAATCAGTTAATTATTATCGTGTTCGTAGCTAATACATATTTATGCAATTTGGAGCTAATCTTTGTGAATTCATTTTTGGAACGAAGTTCCTTACGGCAGGCTTCGAGGGGATAGGGATTTTGCTGCGCGACCGAACTGAAAAAAATGTGATAGTAAAACCGTAAGAAAAAATCCGTGGAAAAAAGTGCGTGGAATAAAACCGTTAAATGAGACGTGCGCAGGCGCGACAGTCGCATACACAAGCGAGTAGTGTATAATACCAGGATATCAGAAATCACTAAATGACCAATATATTTAAATGTTTGGAATCATTTAAATATATTGGTATAAATGAATATTCTTTATTCTATTTAGTGAATTGAGCACGATTTTTTTTGCAATTTGTGTCGATTCTACATTAGCCGAAGGAACTTCGTTCCTACCTGGTGTCCCACGACACCACATAATTTTTTCTTTCGTATGGAAATCGAACTTACAATACTTGTGCGCTGTGGTAGTATACTTTAACCTCATCGTTTATGTTTACCAACTACGCACTTAGTCAGGTGTGTCCCTTTAAATAACTAACTTTTCCCTATTAACCAACTTTAAAACCCTTTGTCTAAATATTAAATATCACTTAATTAAAACATAATTATATTAACAATGTAACTTGTAATCCAAAAGGTTATATTTAATACCACTATCGTGTCATCCATGTTTAGATAACACATAACACGTTAATTTCTCCGCAGTCGGTTAGAAACACGACACAAGTAATTGCAAGTATTCCCCCTTCGTAACTAAGGTAGGTTTAACCGTTTCTTATCGGCTAACGTTAAAATAACGTATTTACTTGTTAAGGAAACGTGGTCGGTATTTCTTGTGATATGATAGCATTATTTTGTTAATAACTTTGTGTTTTTGATGCGGTAATATTGGTCTATCGAAATTGTATGATGCCGCATCCAAATATTAATAGATTCATTGATAGAAAAAGATAGTCTCGAGTGTATTATCTTCGAAGGGTAGGTAGGTAGTGATGCGATGCCAATGTAATCGGGATTTCCATATATCCCCATTGTTAAGACAACTTAATGGGGATTCTTTTCCTCTTAATGTAAGAAGGGTAAGGCCATAGTCCACCACGCTGGCTTAGTGCGGATTGGCAACTTGGCAGACTTCAAATATCGTTAAAAATTATGGAGATCTCTCAGACATGCAGGATGCCTTACGTATTTTTTTTTATTCTTGTTTTCTTTGGAACTTTTACGCACAGCGTATGTCAGTTCAATCATAGCCTAAACATAATACTAACCACATATTTAACTTTTTTAATACATGCTTTAACATTGATGCCTCACGTTGTTTTCCATCAATGTTAAAGCGAGCAATAAATTTAATTAGCACTTATTTACATAATATTGTCTTCTGTTTACGCGAACGTTATTCATTGAAAAATTCAGAAGTCAGATATGCGCAAAACCTCTGCCTGGAAGTCCAACGGTTATCCTGCTTTTGAATAAATATTACAATGTAACTAGCTAGATATCTGCCTACCCCATGAGTCATGATAACTGCATAATGTGTTTCTATACAACAATAGTTGCTACGTTGTTAAGAAAGGCGTGCCAAGGCTGCTTTACGATAATAATTACATATTGTGAAGAGATTATTGCCCGGTATCAATATGCCAATCGAATAGTCACCATATACAGGTTGTTCCTTTCGAAAAAAGGCGTGCCTCTTCATTCCGTGTAATTTTCTTTTTCTCCACACTAAAGCTTACATAATTCAAAGTTTTTGTGTAAATGAACCGCAGACGAGAGTAACCTAGAAACTAACAATATAAGTGCCAGTTCACACGTCCGCTCCCACGATTCAATGTCTAGGGCATGCGTGTGAACCAGCCTAACAATGACGTAACTTATGTCATACTAAGATAACGAAAGGAAAAATGCTTTTACTCAACATTCTCGTAGTTATGTTAGCTTTTAAACGAGTGTAACTGCTGAAATTTCGTCCATACAAATGTATTGCCTGTCATCCTTAATAACGATAGTATAGCAAGAAAATATTGAAGTACATTTTTTTTTTTATATTGTATCTACCACATACACACAACACCATCTAGCCCAAACTAAGCAGAGCTTGTACTATGGGTATTAGACAATGGATAAACATACATACTATATACTTTTTTTTTGTAAATACATACGTATTATACATAGAAACACCCAGACCAAGACAAACATCAATGTTCATGCACAAAAATGTTTGACTTGTGCGGGAATCGAACCCGCGACCTCAGGCATGGCAGTCGGTTACACTAACCACTACGCCATCGAGGCCGCAATTCCTGTTTTAAACTGCACGGATAGCGTAGTTGTGGTCTTGTCACTGCCACTAAACCGGGTGTTGTAGCTTCGAACCCCAAATGGGACAAACGTTTGTGAGATCCACAAATGGTTATTCCGAGTCTGGATGTTTTTTGTGTTTCTTATTGGAATGTTAGAAAATCCCCGACACGGATTTAAACATAGTGCGAGAGTCGTCTTTTAAAAAAGATAGAGATATAAAATTTATTTAGATATTATTCCTATTTCAGACTGAACGCATGACGTAATGGTTTATGTGGTTTTCTCGACATTGGCACTGCGCCGAGTGCTGGAGGTTCAATCCCCACGCGGGACAAATATTTGTATGATCCACAAATGACAGATCGATCGCAGTCGCAATTACGTACGGGCTTAGCCCATACAAAATTCCAATGAGCAAAAAAGATAACCTCTCGACGATGTTCATCACCTGTTGGTGGAGTGCGTCAGAACTCAGGAGCTAAGAAATATAATGATTCAATCTTTTGAAATACGTATGATGGATGTTGGTGCCTTCATTAGTATTTTAGCCAAGCCCCTGTCTAAAGCAGCTATGTTAGTTTATAAGATAATAGATAAGGTTGAATTAAAGTAAAAAGGTAGAATATGAATAGTTATTAAATTTAGGGTATGATGGAGCTGACATGGCCGTGTGTGGCTAAAAGCTCCCAAAGAAAATAAGAATAAAAAAAAAAAAAAAAAAAAAAAAAAAAAGATAGCTACAGCTCGTACTGATTTTACTTCTGAAATCATCATCTTGTATTCCCCTTCTTCCTTCACCATAACTAAAGCAGCTTAACGCTCTCTTCGAAATTAACCCAGAAGTTGATATTTTTGCGTATGAATGGAAGTTATTATTATTAAAATGTATGAGGTACTAGCTTTTGCCCGCGGCTTCGCTCGCGTTAATTTAGAATTTGACAATCAATTCGGGTTCTACTATGCTTGTAATAATATAATTCAATCATGATTCGAAAGACACGTAGTGCCATCTATTATCATAAGAATGTTATTATTGTTTTCCTCGGGAACAGTAATTTTTTTCGGGATGAAAGGTAGCCTATGTCCGTTTCTGTACACCTGAAAACGTATACGCAAAATTTCACGATGATCGGTATCGGTTCAGTGGTTTAGGCGTGAAAAGGTAACAAAAAAAAAAACAAACAAACTCATTTTCGCTTTTATAATATTAGTTAGGATTGTGAGAAGAACATGTGAACGCTATATTTTAAATACAATTAAAATAAACTGATTTTGTGTGTTTTTTTTTAAATGAAAGTAATGAAATATGTATACTTTAATTTCGACAGATTAAATTACATTTGCAAGACATAATATTTATGGAATTATAGCGATCCAAAATATTGACTAGATACGTATGGGAATGATGACAAAAATCCATACTCACCCATTTCCAAATAAATATCAAAAACTTACAAAAACAACGTATTAACAAAATCAAACAAATCCAGGAAACATTATAATTGGATAATTTACATACCGACACGGGAATCGAACTCACCCCAATTAACGTCAACCGTTTGCACTCACGCGATGCAAGCTCATGGGGTGCGTTTGACCATCGGCATTCAAGGGTTATTGGCTACTCGTGAATGTGATAAAATGCCATAATTTATAAAAGAAATTAACTACCTATTTATTTACACAATATAATTAGGGGATAATTCCAGTACTATTTGTTTTATAAAGAAGTAATTAAATAGTGAGAAAAAAGTGACTTTTGCGTGACAGTTTTTAATCAATTACAGACGTAGTGAGTTCTATTTTTAAAAGAACTAGTGTTTACCTACTGCTAGAATTTCGACTATACTTGTTATTGAAACTTTTGAGAAAAATGTATGACTAAAATTTTTTCACATTTCTTTTTTCTCTTCAACATTTGTTTGTGAATAGATATTCAAACTGGGAAGAAGCCTATGCCCAGTAGTGGGACAGTTTATATACATTGGTCTGATATTTTTAAATTGAGAAGGATTAGGCCATAGTCCACCACTTAGGCACAGTGCATATTGGTAGCCTTCACATATCTTCGAGAACATTATGGAGAACTCTCAGACATGCAGGTTTCCTTGGGATGTTTTCCGTCACCGTTAAAGAGAGCGATAATTAAGTAATTAATACGCACATCATTTCGAAAAGTCAGAGTGCCTTCCGATCGAACTCGAGACCACTGCGTGGCAGTCTAACAGTTTCTCATTAGGCTATCGCTGCTGCATTGTTTCCTAGTAGTCATTGAATACGTCTGTGGATGACAAAGGTCTGAGTTCGAATCAGTCTGGCGAATAATTCTCAATCCTGTGCCTCAAAACCTAGATAAAACTGTTAGTACTGCGCTTGGTATCTATCCGATTGTGTAGGATTACCAGCGTATGTAAGTAAGGGAATAGAATGCATTTTGCCCATCGGCATTCAAGGGTCACTATATCTTCTGCGCATATGGTTAGTTTCTTCAAAAGTGGCCATCCACCTAGTGCCTGAAATCCGGTGTTATAGATTTTATTTTTAAATTTGTATACATTGGTGCCAATTCTGTTGTCACAAAATTCTCTAAGCTTAACTAAAAATCACTAAAATTTAGTTTAGTTCTCTCAAAAGACATTTCGTGATTTCGAAAAAAAAATTTAGTAATTTTTCGTTAAGTTTGGAGAATTTGTGACAACAGAATTGGCACCACTATCAAGCTTTAATAATTCAAACGATACATAAACTCATAATAATAATTCTGTTTGTTTCTCTATCCGTCTGTTAAGTCGTGTGAAATGTATAGACAAAATACTTGTCATAAAGGTTATTAAACAAAGGATGTCTCTTTTGAAAACATATTTTATCTTTTTTAATTAAAACGTCAATGCTTACGATGTAATAATTGTTATCACTGAGTACACAATACACAATTACATGACAATAATAAAACTATTTAAACATATTTTTTTAATTCTTAAATTTGAATTGACTGTTAAAACACTGTTTGAATTGAAATTAAACTACTATATACGGATTTCATCGCGTTGTCTATTTGACTCTTTAAAAATCCGTTTAAAGTAGTTTAATTTCAATGAATAACATTTGCTTAAACAGAAGACAATATTACACTGTTTGAATTTTCATAGAGGTGTGGTTTCACAAAAGTTTAAATAGTTACCTCACCGGTAAGCTAGGTACTGTGGGTTAGATTCATGGAACATAAGGAGTGATCCACAAATACTAAGTCGGGGTGTTCTTTGTGCCTGTTGTTTGAAAGTCTGTAAAGTCCCAAGATACATAAGGTGCGTGTGTGTGCAACATTTATGTGTGCCAGTTACCTATCTAAAATATCTGAAAATGGTCTTACCCTAAAATTTACAATCAGCAGCTGCGCAAACGCTGGGCAAAGTTTAACTACCTTAATTACAAAATTGACTTTCAAGTTACAGTTTACTATATTATAGTTACATCAGTTATAACTTACTGCGTAATGTTTACTAAGTAGCCACTTAATATGTCAAGTCTTAGAATACCAGACACAATTAAAAATCTATTGTGTCTAAATTAAGTAATAGTGAGGTAGTTAGTCTCATATTTTTAAAGTCGAGTTCCATTAGTAAAACAAGGGGTAAGCACAATTCTAACTGCGCTTACGCAGGGGTAATATCTAATCTACCGGAAAATTACTATTGTTTACAAAATAACAAATTTTAGTACTAAACTCGATCGATACGCTCCGTTGGTAATTGGTAGGGGTCTTGCGAAATATTATAATCTGTTTATTCCATATTTTCTTGTTTTTTATTAGGCAAAATGGGTTTAGGTTGCCTAAGTATTTAGGCAATAATAGCTATGGATGCGAATATTTCTTTTAAATTTTGAAGAAAGTACACTAATTTGATTGCTTGTATATATGAATTGAACACTTGCATATTGGATCATAAATTATTTTCAATTCTTAAGACTGCGCCGAGCTAAATGTGCCAAAACAGATGGTCACAGTTAAGTTGATAAAATCAACACTTTTTGTTTAATACAAATATAAAATATACATTTACCATAACAATGAATGTGTTTACAATTAATCCGTGTTAAAAACTTTAAATAATTAATATTTTCGCCTACAAAATTACGCAAATTTGCAGGCGAAAATATTAAGTGATTTTTAGATTAAAACAGTAGAAATCCATCCTATTTTAGAGCTTAAACGAAACATAAATAGTTACATTACAATTTGTCCGTCCCAAATATTTAAGTTATTGGTTGACAATAAAGATAAATATTTATCAAAAAAGCACTTCAAATCCTCCATACAATTTCACTATGGCGGCCGCGCGCCGATTTGAATATCGAGCTCTGTCATTCAGTCCAACCGCGTCTTACGCTCGGCGCAGTCTTAAAAAGATAACTCCTACGCTAGGATTAAATTCTGTGTCGCGGGGGACCTTACAAACATTAAAACAACGGACTCAAAGAACACCGAGACTGGGACCTACACAATCCATAAGACCCGGTGTAGCGCCAATGGCAAGGCGATCACCTTATAAACCATACAACCATATAGCCTTACATAAACTGTCACTGATTGACAGTACCTATATTTAACGCTATGTTTGTATACATTTCTTAAGGCCTATTCAAACCTGAGCGGTATTCGCTGCCGCTGTGGGTAGAGGTATATACCGCGCGGGTTTCGCTCAGGTATTTAATATCAAGTTCCGTGGCTAGAGCGATCTGAGCGATATTCGCTGCCGCTGTGGGTAAAAGTGCCTGCCGCGCGGGTTTCGCTCAGGTGTTTAGTATCAACTCTACTCACAAGGATAGCGAAATCCGCTTTGTTGTGAACAGTAATATTACCGCATACCCACTCGGTGTTCTCTACCGCAGACGGTAGCGAATACCGCTCAGGTTTGAACTGGCTTTTAATATTCCACTGAGATAGAAGCGTGATGTTTTGTTCTTTATCCTGACTATAAACAAACATTCGTCTCCTTCGAAAACGGAAACTTGCATAATAAACAATTTTGTTTAAACAAAGAAATCCAAAATGATTTTGGTCGATAACATCGGCTTTGTCCTTGCAATGGTTTCGTTGTTATACTAAACTTGTTAATACATGTCCATTGATAGCTGTTTTGCTGTGTAGTGTGCCTGTGTATCACGTGGAATGTAGGACATTTTCATTTTGTGTGGATTATCCATAAGATTTATGTGCTAAATAGCGTAGCAATATCATCTAGTTACACTTTTAATATGAACACTTTTAAGAATTAGAATATAGTATAGTACCTTTTGGTTTATTATGTTCTATATATTTTTAGTGTATAATATGTACTGAGCTTTGAAAAATTAAACATAACCTAACCTTATTTTACCAAAGTAACGGAAACATAATATTGAAAAGATTTTCAGGAAATTCTAAGTGATGTTCTATAATAATAATAATAATAATAATTTATTTAACAAAAAACAGTGTTACAATTGTTTTTCCACCAGTTATAATATAACTTGTGTAATATAATATATATCGTAAATAGTTCTAGTGGAAAGGACGGATTTCTGGAGTGACGAACATTTAAATGTTATTATATTTTTAAACTAGCTTCTGCCTGTGGTTTCGCTCGCGTTGATAACAGAATTATGTTTATCAGGACAGTCAACTTGACTATGAAAATATATTTTTTTGACACAGTCCATACCGATATTGTTAAGCTTAAGCATTTACACCAGTGACAATGACACCACCGGCAAGTTACTCACTGGGTGCTGCTATCAACAATGACTGGATAGAGAAACCCAATAACTTTTCACTGACTCGAAACAGGATTCATCTAGATTCTAGACACATGCACTCATGCACAGCAGTATTCACTATCGCTGAGACACTAAGACAGAGCTACTTAAAATATATAGCTTATCATTGTCAATATAAAAACACGTAAGAAAGCATGAAGTATGTAGATGTATCATGTAATACTGTTGGTGTACCAACGAATAAATAAATAAATATAACGAGTGTTTTAAATCGATCTTATTTTATAAAGTTTTTCATAAAGGAAAATAATTTTAATATAATTTTCCCTCACGATACAGGAACTAGTCGTATTCTTAGTGCGGCTATATTTTAAATACAAATAACATACATATAGTCACCCTAACGTTAATTAAATATACCTTTGTCTAACATTAGTGTTGTAAACAATTATTTATTTCACGTGTTCAATGTCGGCAGTTTTTTGTAAACCTCCCACCATGTTGGACGCCATCATGGATTTCAACGTATTTTATGACTCAGTTTAAATTTGGAATTTGGTGTTTATGAACTTAGATAATATATGTGTGATTCAGAGTTCGTTTAGTATAGGTTATGCTTGAATTATATAAACCTGTTTTAACAATAAAATTAATAATACAAAATAATGGTTTTCTCAGAATTGTCAAATATAAATAGCATGTTATTAAACCAACGGGTATAATTATCGTTATTTTACAAATTACAATTTTATTTTTATCTTCATAGACTCAAGCTTGTATATCTCCGAAAGGTAGGCAGAAGTGTATTACATCCAAATTTCACTGGCTACTTTATAAATCGCACTCTTAATATAACAACGACTTAACTCGAAATTTGGTAGTAAGGCAATTTGAACTCTAACTGTGGAACTATATATTTTAATATTATATTTGTAATACATAATTGCTACAGAGTTTAAATTTGTTTAATCCAAGATAAGTTTCCGTATTATTAAGAGTGCGATATATGCATCATACATAATAATAGGCGAGTTTCTGCCGAATTCATTGCCAGACTCTGTTCTGCTACTGGCAATTTCCTAACCCTCATACACAACACCCATGATCACTACCGCAACAATTAATTATATACTAGTGAATTTGCCAAGATATTCAAATATCTCTATTAAGTTAAATGAGTTCACCGCACCTAGATTTGGTTCCCATTAGGGATCAAATCTATTGTCGTCTTCCAAGTACAGTTCTTACAGTCACTACTGATATTTTCTTGCTTCTTTCACATTAACTCACCCTGAAATCAAACTAACGACCAGTAGCTGCGCAAGCGCATCTATCCCTTGAATTAACACAGCATTCACGCACCTTGTTACCAAATCGATTAGAACGAACATCTACAAAAATATTCAAACTCACAAACGTGTCATCAAATCATTGTCGCTTTTGTTTTTAATAAAAAAAATCGTTAATGATGTACGCGAGTGTGGGAATCTGTCGACACTTCTACGCTCATCGCGTAACTATATAATAATGTGTGATTTTGTGAAAAACAATCTTACAAACATCTGTTTGAAATTAAAGAATAAACTCAGTGGTTTTTATTTGTCATGTTCTTTTGTTTACAACGGTTTATGTAATGCGAAAGAATCTTGGTTAAAACCAAACTTATGTAAATTAATTTGATTCTCTCTTATACTCCAAGCGAAGTGGTTGTGGTCATTAATTGTCTGAAGGGTTGGATGCGGCTATTGCGAAACTCTCTCTACTTATGGCACTCTGAATACATTCGATTGGTGATTGTTAATTCAGTCGGCGAATTACAACAGTTGACACGCGTGTGACTGTTTACCAATTTTTGTGTTGATCTGCTTTTAAGAAATCAGTATTTAACCTATTGAATGACAGCGGTACACCGACAGCGAGTTACAATAGGTGTTTGTCTGGCGTTCCAAAAATTTACAGGCACAATAAATTAAAACTGAATGTCAGTTTTAGCCTAGCCTTAGTAAGTCTTTGACTCGATTAAAATGTTTAACTAATTTTATCAGGATATATTTTTAAGGCTTATAAATCATATAAGTTTATGGTCAATTACGTATAGGAGTGCTATAATTTGTTTAAAATCTGTTAAATCTTGAGATCTTTCTACGCCATACTTTCTTCACCCGTTAAGCGTTGGTGAAAAAAACCATGAATTAGGAACGCCTTTCTTCAATCGATATCTAAAAAAATTAATGATATAGTAGCGCTTTTCTTATTTACATACACAATTGACAGTCAAGGGGGTAAAAAATCATATTAACGGTCAAAAATAGACTCGATACAACATCGAGAATTTATCGATAGTCACACTACACTAGCGACAGCCTTGAAATAGCGTAGACTAGTTTCCTCATTGACGACATAAAACTGATAGTAGACATTGAACATATGCTTTATTTGCATATTACATAAACCCCTATTTCGAAGTAGCGATAGCCTAGTGAAGAGCGTTTGACTGCATCGCAAAGGCTTCGAGTTCGATGCCACGGCATACAACTCTGTTTTGCGAAATTATGTTTTTTTTTATTCCACTAAGGTGACAAACAAGCATACCGCCCACCTGATGGTATCTTATCTTATGTGGGGGCCAGTCAGTGCAGACCGGCGACACTTCGACCCAGTGGGATCTTTTGTGTCGACACTCTCTCAATAACGACTGCCATAGATGTTCATGGCAGCCGGGACCGATGGCTTAACGTGCTCTCCGAGGCACGGAGCAGGCGACAATTGTCAATCAATACGCACATAATTTCGAAAAGTCATATAACTTCCGAAAGTCAGAGGTGTGCGACGTGGGTTCGAACCCGAGACCCTCTGCATTGCAGTCTGTTGGTCTCCCCACTGAGCTATCGCTGCTCTTTATGGCTGCACCTGATGGTAAGTGGTCACCGTAGCCTATGGGCGCCTGTAACACCAGAGGCATCACTTGCACGTTGTCGACCCTTTAGGAAAGGAAGTGGGAATGAGAAGGAGCGGGAAGGGGGAAAGAGGGTGATTGGGCCTCTGACACACTCTATGTGGGTATATAAAGAAAAACAAGTACATAAGACGAGAAAATCTGCATATCTAAGAGTTGTTCATACAATTCGTGAATGAAGTCTAACAATCTATATTGAAGCAATTACCTAAAATGTGATCGAACCTAAAATACTCGTTGCAGTGGCTGTGGCATGGGTACTGCTAAAACCACCAAGTCATTGGTGTAGGACATTAATCCAGCCTATGTATTATGTTCAAACCAGACGAAGCCCAGAGCCGTTAGTAGGCTAATAAAGACACAAGACGAAATAAAAAATAATAAAATGTTAGTACATCAACAACTTAAATCTAAAAATAACACCTAACCAGTAATTTACACGTGCATAAATTTAAGCCATCATAATTTCAACAACGTATCAAAGAGTATTCAAAATACAACAGCATAAATTCACGGCCCAATAATACAGGTAATGATGAAAATGTTCAAAATTATCACCATCTTGACTTCTAAACGACCATCAGAGGTCTGACGTCATTCACTGATTCATTAGGTAAAACATAAGCAAATAAATAAGTTTGTACATGAGATAAGTATCGGCGGATACGTGTGAATAGCTTGTGGGAAATCATGATACACACGGTATGTGAGGATATATATATTTTTTTTGTTTTGAGATATTGGTTTGAAAATTCGGTTTGGTTTGATTAATGATTTTACTGTGTACTTCGAGATATGCTAACAACGTCCATGTAAAATTTTAATAGCTTGTAGGTGCTTTGCGGTAATAAAAAAGTAATATGGCACGGGCGATAAAATATTTTTCATTGTTTGACTTAACTTGAACAGTGGTAGCTGCAGAACATTAAATTGACAAGACGAAGGCTTTGGGTTCAAGCACAAGACACGCATCTTTGATTTTTAATATCAGTAGTAAAGTATTTATTGCTTAGGTACTTAACTGTTATTCAGCTACCACTCAACGTTAAGTAATGCTTATTTGCTAGGCAGGAAGAACACAGTCAGACTGGTCTGGGTTCCGGGACATGCAGGGGTGCAGGGCAATGAGGAGGCTGATGAGTTGGCCAGAAAGGGCTCGGAGCAGCTGTTTGTGGGCCCCGAGCCATTCGTGGGGCTCCCTGAGAGCACCGTCAAGGCAGCTTTGAATGCACATGGCAATGACAAACACAGGTTGGAGTGGATGGCCCTTAGGGGTCTGGAACACTCCAAGAAGTTCATTGCAAACGGAGCCACAGGCTTCACCCGGAAGTTCTGTGGATATAGCAAGAGCCAAATGCGCCTGCTCACAGGAGCGTTCACTGGCCATTTTGGCACCAACGACTTCCTGTGCAGATTGAGATTGGCACACAATTTGATCTGCAGAGCCTGTGGTGAACAGGACGAGTCCATATCGCACCTATTGTGTGAATGCGACGCGTTGGCTGGACTGAGGACGGGTCTGATGGGGGTGGCATATCCAAGCCCTGAAGACTTCAAGCTTCTCCCTCTGAATTGTACACTGCGGCTTATGCAGTACATTCATAAGGAGATAGCTAAGGGTTAAATCTTGGGGCCGATACAAAAGATCCCACTGGGTCGAAGTGTCGCCGGTCTGCACTGACTGGCCCCCATACATAAGATAAGATAATGCTTATTGGTGAATATTTTATTATATTTTTCTGATAAGTCGCTAATTAATACAACTATCTCTTAAATATTTGAGACTGATTTATAAACATGCTGTTTAGATTGATATTTACTTTGATTGATTTGTTAAGTATCTACTATTTTTATTCGAGTAATAAAGAGTATGATTACGTATTTGTATTCCATGTGAAACAATGTTAAATCATAGGTAGATACAATCTTTAAATAAAACATAATTTTAATAAAATATCCCTATTATATTTTACGATCCCATTGAATGTAACTTGAATACTTGATTTGAATAATTTATTAAAACTAGTTTGAGTCGTAAACTTTATCTATAATTGTCTATAGTATGTATTAATTGACAATGAACTTGAACAAAACATTTGGGTACTATGAATAATTCCTGTGTCTCGGGAGACTATAAAAACGTTATCTAGACTCAGACCAACTATTTGTAGGTTTGAGTGAGTGTCGACTATTGTGTGTTTGATCCTATCGGAAAAAATTGTGTCATTTTTCCCGATAAAATCAAAAAATCAAAATAAAAATACATTTATTCAAGGTAGGTTACAAGGTAACACTTATGAATGTTAAAGTTACACAAATTTTTTTCTGTGAATTTACATTTACTGCCACGTTCAGCAAAGCAAGGGTGTAGGGCTCATGAGAAGAACGGGCAAGAAACTCATGGCCACTCTTTTTAATCGCCAAGTTTACAATAAAATTTTGTTTACAAATCATAACTGTAAGGTGTTGCAACCATTTCTCCATGAATTACTACTGATAAGGATCACTACTGGTAAGGAAGGAGGATATAGGATCAAACACACGACACTCGGGGCATTGGCGAGGTGACTATTTAAACCACTTCGCCAACTGTGCAGTCAAATTACAATTCCATACAGCGAGAGTACATAGTCTATCTGTGTGAATTTTATTTACCTATTTAATTGTCACTAACAAAAAACAGTACATAGTCTATATGTGTGAGAATTTTATTTATTTAATTGTCACTAACAACAAACATGAAAAACAAACCGTCATATTAATAATATTAGTAGAATACTAGTACTTTGATAAAAATATTCGTCTATATCCTCGGATATATCTTCCAGACGTCGTCTCATGTGTAGCCTACAGTATTGTATTGTCAAATTATTTCCCACAGCCTTGCGCGCGCGCATCGCCTTTTTGTGAACACACGGATAGACTGCGTTGTGTAGCTTCAAGTTTAAAAGAGGCTTGGCTATCTGTGTACACAATTTGTGAGTTAGTACACAGATAGTATTTTTAATATAATTATAATTGTTTCGTACCGTAAAAGAAGTGCCTACTAAAATTGAGTTATACTGTTGGCTGATAAACCACATGATTCTGAAAACAAAATGAGTGTATTCATTAAAATAGTTGCCTTGTGATGCGACAACCATTGAGCATTTTGAATTGCTTACGTGAAAATAATGGTGTGATTAATAATATATTTTATAAGCTGCATCTATTTTCAGCACATTGTTGTAATATTTGTATTATGATTATCCATATTGAGAACAAATATAATTAGAAATTATTAAATTATACAAAAACGATGACTAAACTACATTGAAAGAACACTGATTTAATTTTCATTAAAGTTATAAATATCCATACTAATAACATAAATACGAAAATACCTCTGTGAGAACAAGTAAAGGTTTCTTAAGACATTGCCGTAACCAGACTAACTGGGTAAATCTGATTTTATATTTTTTTTGGACATCTTTTAATTGTTGCATTATTTAGTCATAACTAAACAATATTATAAGATGTGGCTAAATGTACACCATTTCAAGACATCACAGCATGCAATATTATGATGTAAGAACAGTATCACAATATATAAAAGACAAAAAATAAAACCGCTGTTATTATTATGTATTTGAGTGATAAAAATAGTGCAATAACATACAGCTGGGGAAAGACACCGACTACTTAAAAACACGCAGACGAAGTCGTCAGTAATATCTAGTATTATAAAAACAAAGAAACAAGAAAAGGAACAAAGAGTAATAAATGTAGGTATCCAAATTAAACCTTTTCCTCTAATTAGGTACAACTTCGGGTTAATGTAAAGGTACAAAAGAATACTCACAAGTTTAAGGATCGTGTGAAAACACTGAATCATACAAAGTCTTTGTTCAATGTTCCCAGTAGTTTTATTCCTTGTGTTCCCATAGGAGGGGACACCAAACATTCCTGAGTTTTACATAACACTTAGTAAGTGCCTCGTTCTGCCCTGATATAAGTCTGGTGTCGGATTCGATTTCCGTGTCAAGCAAGGTGGTATTGGATTTTTCTGTTTGAATATTGTCAGTAGTAGCATTGAGTCTGTAAATGGGTAGAAAACAACTCGCCCTCTATTATAGGCAGCTTAAACATAGTTGTTGAAATATAGGTGTAATCTTATATCTTCTATGGCTCCAGATGATGAGGTTCTGCGTTCAAATTTTTGGTAGGATAAACGCATTCAATATAACGCTTTCAAAAAAAGTATTAAATATTTCTGTCAAAAATTACATTGTCCACGAGCAGAGCTCTCCATGCTACGTCCCAACGTGAAGTGGTGCCGAGGTCTCTATTCTGACGCCCTAAAGAGGTGCCATGGCACACCTCGCTAAAAAGACCTTCAAAGTATGAAGGAAACACGAGACTCAGTAAAGAATTCGAAGCTTTAATAGTTTCACAAATATATGAGGAGCCAAACTTCTTGGTACGCGGTCTAATCGGTTCTACCATGTAAGGGTGACAGCTTAACCCAGCACGTGTTGTTCAGAAATATATGTCTGTTTGAAAATAAATTTCTATTACCTTAAAACTAGATACGAAACTCCCGAAACTAGAGAACCTGTCGGTAATACACTTGAAAATAATAAAACCACAGTAAAATTACGTCAGTTTACTTAAGTTAACTCCACAGTTACGTATATAACTAAGTAAAGTTTACAATTTAACCAAATGCAGCTGAAAACATTAATGTAGAACAAAGCCTCCAGTGCGGCTGCAATGAGAAACGACCTGCACACCTACTACAGGAATTATACTTTTTATGGATACGGTATACTTGTCGAAATATTTTTCAAAGTCAAAGTTAAAAATCATTTATTCATTTAGGTCACAAAGTAACACTTATGACCGTCAAAGTATATAGGTTAGTGAGTTTACTAAGTTACTGAAACTACATTTAGGTTAGTTGCTAGGTTCAGGCAAAGGGTTGAGCCTATGAGAAGAAACCTGCAAGAAACTCACGGCCACTCTTATAAAACGCCAATTAAATATAATTTCAGTATTTTATAACTCAGATTAACAAGATGTCACAGCCATTACGCCATATACTACTGACTATAAAAAACTAAAGATAATAACAATAATTTTTGAAACCATACCTATCTATGTTCTAAGTTCAAACCCTGTGTAACAGGACTTCCAAACATACTGTAAGCATAAACAGAGGATGCAAAGTACCCACTCCACCATTAAGGCCCTAAATAAATAATTACTACTGACAAATGTACACACAGCTCCCTCAATTACTTTAGTTAGGTAGGCTATGCGTTTTCTCACTTCTATCACATACACACAACACCATCTAGCCCAAACTAAGCAGAGCTTGTACTATGGGTATTAGACAATGGATAAATATACATATATACTATTTTTTTTTGTAAATACTTACATATTATACATAGAAACATGGAGAACATACATATTACACACAAACATTGGTCTGGGACCAAGACAAACATCCATGATCACGCACACAAATGTTTGACTTGTGCGGGAATCGAACCCGCGACCTCAGGCGTGGCAGTCGGTTACACTAACCACTACGCCATCGAAGATTCATTCTTATAATTAAGAAAAATATATAGAACGTGATGATTTTAATTTATAGAAATCATTAATTCAGATAGAGATTATTTAAAGTACGACTACTTTAAATAATCTATATCTGAATTTTTCATAAAGTCATTCGAATTATGAATTCCAATGTATCAGTTATCCATACACATTTGAAATACAATTCAATTTTATTGTAATCCGATTATTAAGTTTAGGCCCAGAGTCCTTAGGTACAAAGGCAGGAGACGCACTGAGGATGTTTAAATATATACTACTTAAACCACTATGTTCTCGTCTTCACCATTACACTATCTTATTCATTGGTGTCAAGTAATATTCTGTGGTCAAGTATCACATATCACAGTTCCAATATACCACATCCAGTCTTCCTGCTGTATTACATGAAGGGTGTACACAGAACAATGGCGCGCCGGGGCACGAACCCGGTTGTTTAAATAATACATAGATACACATTTTATTTGCAAAACGGAAGCCGCCGTGATTTATCTGCGTGCGCGCAGCTCACTTAATCGCTCCTCTATTCGGTAGTATATGTGTAGTCTATTATACGAGTTAGTGAAAAGGAGATGTAATATTTAAATATTTGAATTTGGAACTGGAGAATTTTGAATCTGTGGAACGTACATATATAGATACACACATTATCCCCGAAAGACTGACTAAGAAAGTTTATAAGGCCAGTGTGAATGAAACAGTCGCAAGAGGAAAACCTAGGCGAACGTTTCTCGATCACATCGGAGGCGTTCTAGACGAAGGCCAGGTTATGAGCTCCATGAACCGACGGGCGTATATGAGGAATGTGATGAAAGTGAATGAAGCCAGAGAAGTGTGTCAGGATCGTAGCAAATGGAAATCCGTAGTCTCTGCCTACCCCTCTGGGAAACAGGCGTGAATCTATGTATGTATGTATGTGTTATCCCCGAAAAGGTAGCCAGAAGTGTATTGCATCTACATTTCGCCAACCAAAGTTTAGGTCCCACGTGATATTATTGACTATTGCTGTTTACGCAAACGCATTAATATTTTGGCGAATTATACCTGTATTAAATTGTCCCACTGCTGGGCACGGGCCGTCGGAGAGTAAGAATGGTAAGGTCATAGCCGACCACGCTGGCCCAGTGCAGGTTGGCAGACCTCACATACCTTCGAGAACATTATGGTGAACTCTCAGGCATGCAGGTTTCCTCACGATGTTTTCCTTCACCGTCAAAGCGAGCGATAATTAACTATTTACATACACTCCGAATAATCAGAGATGCCTTTGGATCATTGGACCTTTGCGTGGCAGTCGATCTGCTATTTAGGCTATAGTTGCCTTAATCCTAACTAATATTATACATAAATTCGAAAATGAGTTTGTTTGTTTGTTACGCTTTCACGCCTTAACTACTCAACCGATCAACATGAAATTTTGGATACACGTTGTCAGGGGTACAGAATAGGACATAGGGTACCTTTCATCCAGAAAAAATAACTGTTGCAAACCTAACCTAACCTAATCTACATTTACGCGAGCGAAGCCGCGGGTGAAAACTAGTATTTTAATAATTTCCTCACGATGTTTTCCTTCACCGTAAAGGGAACAATAATTAACTATTTAATACACTCCGAGTAATCAGAGATGCGCGCCTTTGGATCATTGGACCTTTGCGTGGTAGTCGACCTGCCATTTAAGCTATAGTTGCCTTAATATGATAATAATTTTAATTTTCTTGTCCACAGGTACGAAAATGTTAACACGCCAGAAGATCCGCAAGAAAGTTCGGTGAGACCGCGCGTGGTCTACGTGACGATGTGACAATACACAGTGACAAGCAAACAGATAAACTACTACACAAAATACTCCTAAACAATTCTCGTTAGAAAGCTCCTAATCTAGATCTTAGTCACAAAAGTTAGTGCCAATAGAAAAACAAAACTAAAAGAGAAGCCACATCGAACATTGAAAGCAACGACAAAAAGTGCCACATTGCCTACTGCCTAAACTGGACATTCAAAAAAGTGTTATTCATATACAGAACTCGAATAGTTATTCAAAAAAGGAACTCACTATTAAAATATATTTTTAAATTCTACAATAACGAACTCATAAGTGAATATTTGAATTTGGAACTGAAAAGTGTGTCGAATTTTGAATATTTGGAACTGAATAGTGATTTGAATTTTGAATTGGTGGAACTGAATAGTGATATTCAAAATTGTTTATTCAAATTTGGAACTGTTAGGTTATGTGTTAAGGATGGATCTTCACGCGCCTCAGTTGGTTGTTCACTCTTATGAACCTCATGCTCCTTTGCTGGAAGTTGAGGGTCTGGACCCTCACAGTCCTCAACAGAAAGTGCTGATTCATGCGCCAACGTTGCAAGGACAGGAGCTGATAAGTAATGATCATCGGAATGGAGGTGAGTCTAGTGTAATGTAATATAGAAAAAAAAAATGAGATCGCTTGTGCTGGTTCGATTGTCATACAAAGCAATAAACTATAAACTGATCTCATTAATACATTTACTAAGTAGTTTATGTTTTCCTCCGAACAAAATACCGCTCGATGTACAATTGGACTAAATAGTTTAAGTTCATGACAAAAAGTTTTGCAAAATTTATTTTTTTATTAATATCTCCTAAACTCCTGTTGCGCAGAATGGGTTGCAGTGGGTTCGATTCCTGCAAGAAGCAATTAATTTTCGTTCATGTAACGTGATTACCTGTACCTGTCAAGAAAATAGGTCAAGGACTCCTTCAGAATCTGTAGTCTACAATTTTCTAAACTACATTAATTATTTGATTTTATAATCAGATGGCCAATTCTCACCTTCTAGGGCCGGTTCCTAAATTTAAGAAACGATAGTTTTAACTACGGGCTGTTAATTTTAGACACAAATATGAAAAATAATAGGGGTAAATATGAAGTTGCCGATCTATCATGTTTCATACAAATAAATAATCATTTCATTTCATTTTGTTTAAATAAAATCGGTAACATTGTGGTTTTCATACTAACTATTTTGTCAATATTTTTGGAAAGACCAATTTAAATTCCGTTTTTATTTTACATATAGGTGCTTGTGTTTAGGTCAATATGGTTTGTCTAGTTATAGTTATAGACCTCATATGTCAAAATGAAACTGTCCGTAGCTAAAACGACTCATCTCAGAAATATAGGAACTGGGTCGTAGTTGCGGCTTAGTTTAATTTATCCCTGTTAAAATATTGTCGAGAGCAGATATGTCTGATCTGACGTAGAGTACGACTTCACAGATGAGCAGTACCACGCACACAGCAGCAACCAATCCGGAGATGGTGAGTCCAAATTATATTACTTATTTATTTTAGTTATTTACAACACACTGGGTTTGATTCCCATGCCGAGAATGGTTTTATTAGGATTTACATTAGAAAAAAAAAGTGGGGCAGTCTTTGGGGACTGCCGATAGAAGTGAAAACTTTAATCTTTGATCATAAACACTTCTTTATAAACCAAATTATAAACCAACAATAATTCAAAAACGCAGTCGAAGCGCGTAACTATGGTTACATATATCCATATATAATGACATATATCAGCAATATTATTGGTCGAATTTCGAGCACTAGGCTACTGCTAGTATTCTAAAATAATTTAAAAATGGAAAGCGTGGAAGTGTGACAATGACGAAGCGTGATGATGACGCGAGTTCCATGATTTTTGTTCACCCAAGAAGTGCTC
The DNA here is from genome assembly GCA_963564715.1 of Catocala sponsa. NCBI lineage: Eukaryota > Metazoa > Arthropoda > Insecta > Lepidoptera > Erebidae > Catocala > Catocala sponsa. Next base: position 14,250,725 of record OY751352.1, read on the forward strand.
AACGCGCCTAAAGAAGTTTTCACTTCAAAAATCTTAGTTTTAGGACGGAGTCTATAAATATAAGCGGCAATCGGCAATTCTTTGATTCAATTCGATGGTCGAGCAAATACTTTGTGTTGGGATTTTCTGTCAAGAAATTTTCAATAATATCACGGAGTTTACACCCTGTAGCATGGCAATTGGCTCTTTCTCTACTTCCTTAAACCTAAATCATAACTGGTGCAATGTGAATGTAATACACATCTGCTTACCCCTTAACGAATATACATAATATGTAAGCATATATGTATGTTTGATTTACTATCCACCTATAATTGAGCTGTGATGGCATACTAAGTTTATGAAATAAAAGTTCAACCTAGTGACTACAAAAACCAATCTTTACTTTCGCATTTCTTTTCATAACAAATAGCTTGTAAAGAATTAATTCCATTACTTTTCTTTTTTTGTCTGTAACTAAAGTCTAGATTGAAAAGCTTGACATTTGTCATTTCGTTGTAAAAAGAAATATAGACTAACTAATCATTAATGTTGAGTGATAGTAATCTGTAATTTATTTGAGACTCTATGCGTACCATCGAATGTTTTAAAAATATAACCTAGATTTTGCTCTCGGTTTTGCTCGCATTTATCTAAACTTCGACAATTAATTTCTATCTCTCGTAAGTAGTACTTTTTTCTGGATGAAAGGCACTCTGTCCTTGGCGTTCCCCTGACAATGTAACGCTAAATTTAATGATGATTAGTCAAGTCGTTAAGGCTTGAAAGTGTAACAAACAAACTCACATTTGCATTTATCATATTAAGTTAAGAAGTTAAATTAGTAAGAAGACTCCCGACTTTTCTTACTAATTTAACTTCACACACCCCGGTGTATGCCTGTAAATTTAGTTGGAGATGCTCTACATCCACAAAGGTTCAGCTTTTTCCTGGGTGCGGACCAATTGCCGTTTACCGGATAAATTTTCAAATACCATGTTTTTACTGAGAATTATCTTCTATAACATCGAATAAGTATCTAATAGGGATCGAAGGTGGGACCGAGGTCTTCCATCCAGGTGGTCCACATGGCTCTTTAATATGACCACAACTTCCTGTAACACACCGTATCATTTTAGATAGTAAGACTCAAGACATTCCAGTGACTTCGTCAAGACTCATTCATAGAAAATTTCACTGTGAGTCGTCTGGTCACATCGGATCGTGAATGGGACGTTTTTTGTTGACCGTACACTTGACTTAATCGCTGTGAAATTAGTTGGGCCGGACCGCGTGTACAAGGAGGGCTTGGTCACAGTGAGAGCGGGGAGAGCAGCGCTATAGCGGAGTATGGAAATTATGAATAAGGGAATGGTTTTAGGTTAAATATGACACGTCTACATCACATAGGTAATTATACTTTTGTTTCATCTTTTGGGACATACCCTAGTTGACCCGGAATCTTTTACATACCCTAGAAATTTAAATAAGGGTTTTTATATCAATGCAAAGTTACTCCAATCATCTCTGCTCATAGAGCTAGCTAGACTAGACTAGCTGGTAAGAATATTTTGCTGAATACATGCTGCTACTAAAAAATTTCTAATAGAAACACCGAATAATATTTTGCTTAACCTGATAATCACACACTGGCCATCATGAATAGCCATAAATGTATGCATACCAACCAGGATGTGAAGCTACTAGTTTTTTTTTGTATATTTTTTTTATTCAACTTGGGTTGCAAACATGCATACGGCCCACCTGATGGTAAGTGGTCATCATAGTCTATGGACGCCTGCGACACCAGAGGCATCACTTGCGCGTTGCCGACACTTTAGTAAAGGAAGTGGGAAGGAGAAGGAGCGGGATGAAGAAAAGGAGGTGATTGGGGCTCTGGCACTCTCACTCACCGAACGAAACACAACAGTAGGAATACTGCTATTTCACGTCGATATTCTATGAGAGGGTAGTCCTTCCCCGGTCGAGCCGGCCCATTCATGCTGAAATCAGCGAGGCTCTACTATTATGAATTATTATCGAACCCTTAACATAGATATATTTGAACTACAACTCATTAAAATGATTTCATTGATATTAATATAGTGTTATATTTTGGATACTTATAATATTTTACTAGTTTTTGCCTCCACCACCGCCACCGTCGTCGAGGTAAATTACGAGGATTACATTATGCACCGTATATTTGATTCTACTTAAAATATTAATGTATTGTTATGTAGATGTAACGTAACTAATTGAAGTTGTTTTAAATTCAGAACAGTAGTTTTTGCGCGATGCCGGAGCAAATAAACAGACAGACGAAAACATTCAAAAAGCTTTTATTATTGTTGTTAGTCAAAACACAAAAGTACCAACTAACGACAACAAAAAGAAAATTTAAGACGGTTTTTTTATGTTTGATTGTTTTTATTAACACATACAAAAGCGTTAATCCTTACTAATATAATACTTAATATTATAAATTCGAAAGTAACTCTGTCCGTGTATCGGTCTGTCTGTCTGTCTGTTTGTTACCTTTTCACGGCTAAACCACTCAACCGATTTAGATGAAATTTGGTACAGATATACATAGTTTAAAATCTGGGGAAGGACACAGGCTACTTTTTATTGAAGTAGGTACCACGCGGGTGGAGCCGTGCGCAAAAACTAGTCATAATATAAAACTTAACTAATATAAACAAATCTAACTACATATATGTAAACAAAATAAAAAGGGATGGCACAAAAAGATTAAGATTGTTCTTTTGATGAAGCTAATAGAAGTTTAGGAGAATATGCAGAGAATTGTCGAAAATTGTGTTCACTACGATAAGATCACTAAACGTAGCTTGCAAAAATACCACATGCTACTTATTCGATTACCTACCTTACATAAATAGTAAAATTAAAATATTGATACAAACTTACTATAAGGAAAATAGCAGACCTCCCTACTATTCTCTTTGTTAAAAACTATTGAGTATTCTTATAATTCATCAAACATATGAATACTCGCTCCCGCTCCGCTCATGAAACACTGTAACTCTACCCCACATGATATCAATACCAACACACACAAGCACACCACTATACGTATACGGTGTCTCTGTGTGGGTGCCATTGAAAAAGTGTTCTCAATCTTTCACACTTTTTCCAAGATGGAGGAGATAGTCGGATACCTTTTAAAATGTGTTTATTTATCTGTTAATATAGCAGCGATAGCCTAGTGAGAGACCGTTGCACTGCCATGTAAAGCACTCAAGTTTGATCCCTAGGCACGCATCTCTGATTTTTCGAAGTTGTAGTCTGCCATCCCACACTGGGCCTGCGAGGTGGGCTATGACCTAACCTTTCTCATACTGAGAAGAGACCGTGCTTATCAGTGGGACAACTTAGGTATATACAGGGCTAATATCATATACTTATGTCTTTTTACCGCTTTGCAGCATAACTATCTTCCTAGTCTCACGGCTAATTTCTGTACACACTTCAACAATTATGCCAGTAATTATGTATTATATTGCCAGTTTGGTTACGACCGTTTTTTTTTTAAAATTCAAATCGAATCTGAGACTTCGTGAACAACAGTCGCATTTATTACCGCTGCACTACACAGGCAACATGAAAAAATGTACAGCTATTTACCAAAGAAGTACGCAGAAAGTAGGTACTAAAAGAGTCAGATCGTGAAAGGTCACAGAGTGATACTAGAATCTCTCTAAAACTGGCGAAGCTTCACTTATTTTTATTTATTTATAAGTAGTCACTCAGTGGTAAAAAATAAAGGAGACATATTTACCTTCTTTTACTTTTATGATTGTTAATTTTCTGCATTCATTCTCCATATAAACTAAATGCCAAATCACATGGATTTCTGAAAGGCAAATCAATAAATCTATTATCAGATGGTTAAACGCATCTCAATCGCTGTAATTGGCTGACTAAATTAGCTACAAACAATAAAACTTGACATGGGTTTGATTTTTGAGTTATTTAGTCGTTGATTGTTATTATGTTAAGCTGGTTTGGACATGTAGAAAGAATGGACGAGGAAAGACTGACTAAGAAAGTTTATAAGGCTAGTGTGAATGGAACTGTCGCAAGAGGAAAACCTAGGCGAACGTTTCTCGACCAGATCGGGGGCGTTCTGGACAAAGGCCAGGTTAAGAGCTCCTTGAACCGACGGGCGTGTATGAGGAATGTGATGAAAGTGAATGCAGCCAGAGAAGTGTGTCAGGATCGTAGCAAATGGAATTCCGTAGTCTCTGCCTACCCCTCTGGGAAACCGGCGTGAATCTATGTATGTATGTATGATTGTTATTATCGTTTCAATAACGTGGGTGTATGATTTTATGAGTTCACGTCATCCCTAAAGGGGATGACGATAATATTTGACAGTGGTATTTTGGTTTCAGTATTAATCTTGCCCTCCTTAAACTTTTACTACATTACGTAGGAGAAGTCCCATAATGTAGGATAGGTATGAGACGTCTCCCAAGAAATAGGGAATTAAAAGTTTAAAAACATCTATGAACCTATAATTAGAGGGCAATTCATTTCTCTAGTTGCTGAAAAACAATATTTTAAAAAGTATTTTATTTAAAAATATATATTTTAGTCTTTTTATTACTTTCTCTTTACTCATTTCGAGATTCGAACTTAATACCTCACAAACGGTAGCCACACTGACTCAACAAGACAGTTTCATTCTAGCATCAAGATACGTTATATTGACGAAAGGTCTAAATATAAAAGTGTTCAGTGCGCATCGAAAGCGAAACTAGTCGGTCACCACAAAGGCGCACAAAAAGTGCACAAAAAACGCACAGATGGTGTAGTGAACGGTGTGAGCGGGCTGCGCCGGCGGCGGTTTGAGTCAAGTGATTTTATACAAATGTTGTCATAGTTTTGATGATTGAATATGTAATGAGACGTGGATAACAAACATGTACATACCTATCTCAAATATTTGAGAAATAGCTAAGTATTAATTAGCGACTAATTTAAAAAAAATACATATGTAAACATTACTCAACTAATAGATGATTAATGGTTAATTGCGAGGCGTTGATCATCAAGTGTTAATCATTAATCAAGATTTGACAGCTAATCATTTAAGAAGTTATATTTAAGCGATTTTTTATAAGTAAGACTGTTAATGCTTAAAGTGTGTGTTTAAATGTGACTCAGTAGCAAACGAATAGACAAATTGAAATTAAATTGATGAAGGTTAAGCAACATTGCCGCCGTCTGACAAAGATGGGTGATCATCTGTGAACTTACTGACCACATATTCTTAAGATTGAAAAGTGCCAATTTGTGACACACGTGAATTAATTATTTTTACATTGTCGCAGACAAAAATTCATCGTTACTTAATTACGTGTAAAAGGCAGAACCGATTTTGATAAAACACAAGACTTTAATGATACAACGATTATCCTTAGTTTTTACTTCTTAATTTCAAGTCAAAGTCAAAAATCATTTATTAATTTAAATCACAAAGTAACACTTATGAAAGTCAAAGTTTATAAGTTAAAATTTTTGCCTTTACTTTTTAATTTCAAAGTTAAAGTTAAAGTCAGAAGTAATTTATTCATTTATTTTTTATTTTATTTTATACATGGAAAACTTACAGCTAATTTAACATAACAGTGATCATTACAGTATCCAGACAGCCAATTACAAGTTTTCACTTTTAGGTGACGTTCTAGAGGAAAAGTGTGAACAGTCTCGGTAGAGAGAAAGATCAATAATAATAATAAACACAAAGACATAATAAAAAATAACAGAACAATAAAAAAACAATAGCAATTATATAACTTTGACGTTCATAGGTGTAAGACCTATGAACGTCAAAGTTTATGAAGAAGCTGAATTTTACGTTTAGGTATATACCAATAAACCTAGACTCAACTTTTTGCCTGAATCTAGCAAGATTCAGGCAAAACGTTGAGCCCATGAGAAGTACCACGTATGGCGAGTCCACTAAAACCACTGCGCCATATCACATAATCATCCCATTCATACTCTCGCATCTCGTACGTGCGCAGGCGCAGTGCCACAGCGGTAACAAACACCTCTGACCGCAGCCACTTCCCTGGGAACTAGTCGAGTCCAAGTTGTTTTATTTCGTATCTTATCCCTTTGTCAATTGAATAGGTTGGTTGGAAAAAGTGGTTTAATTTCTTCCTTTTTTTTGAACTACACTTCTACTTATAATATACTAGATTTAAATTCACGTTATGTCAATTTTCGATCCCTCGGGAATAGTACTATTTTTGGATGGAGGGTACCCTATACCTCAGGAGCCAGGAACAGAAAAAGATTGATACTTTTCTCTTCACAACATGTATATGCGAAATTCAAAAGGTCGAGTAGTTATGGCGTCAACACGTAATAAACAAACTCACATTTTCGATAACACTAGATTTTGCCCGCGATTTGGCTCGCATAAATATAGGTGGTTAGGTTAGATTAGTAACAGTCCTTTTTCTGGGTGAAAGATATACTATGGCCTCGATGGCGTAGTGGTTAGTGTAACCGACTGCCACGCCTGAGGTCGCGGGTTCGATTCCCGCACAAGTCAAACATTTGTGTGCATGAACATGGATGTTTGTCTTGGTCTGGGTGTTTCTATGTATAATATGTACGTATTTACAAAAACAAAACAGTATATATGTATGTTTATCCATTGTCTAGCACCCATAGTACAAGCTTTGCTTAGTTTGGGCTAGATGGTGTTGTGTGTATGTGATAGAATATTATGTATCCTTGACAATGTGTATGCGAAATTTCATGATGATCGGTCAAGTAATTAAGGGGTGAAAACGTAATAAACAAACAACTCACATTTGCATTTATAATAGGTATAGGTATTATATTAGATAAGATTTTTATATTAATTCAATGGCGCAGCGGTAGTGTATGCGATTACAATGTAAAGGATCTTGAGTTTGACTCCCGAAATGAGCAAACTATTTTTAGGTTTTCTGTCAAGAAATTATCTGTATTAGCTCGGCATCTGAAACAGTGCCTACTAGGCTCCCCCCAATTATGTATGACATTAAAACTATAGATGTGGCAATTGGGGTGTATTACAGCTCTGGGTACTTCCTCAGAGATTTGTGTATTTTTTACATAATCAGATATAATAGAGTATTTAATAAGCAATATCGACCAAAATGCAAGTCAAACATACCCAGGTATACCCAAATCCGCGCGCTACACGACCGCATTTTAAGCAACCGACCACTAAACGATCACTAAATCAACCTAATAATAGCCTTATCCACGAATGCCCGAATCTTGACGCTACACAACCGCACAATCAATACTTACTTATAAACAGACGATTATATATTAAATAAGTAACAAATCTATAATCTACCAATACCACTTACTTTCTCACAAAACGAACCCTAAACCAGTCGTAGTATGCCAAGTCATCGCAATTAGTTCCGCGCCGGGGATCGAACCCGCGACACGCAGGAAATCAACGTTTTATATATTATACAGTTTTCATTTTTGTGTTTTATGGGTCGATGTGATTATCGGAATTTGAGGTAGGTGCGCTTCTTATTTTAATTTTTATATAAAAAGCTAGCTGACCTTCGCAACTTCGCCTGCTTCGCATAAGAAAATTTTACCCGTTTGCAACATATTTCATTGCTGCTCCACTCCTATTGGTCGTAGCGTGATTTTATATAACCTATAGCCTTCCTTGATAAATGGGCTATCCAACACTAAAAGAGTTTTTCAATTTGAACCAGTAGTTCCTGAGATTAGCACGTTCAACCAAACAAACAAACAAATTCTTCAGCTTTATTATATTTATGTAAATAGCAAGACTAGGAATATATCCTGTGTCACGGAGATCTTTATAAACATTCAAACAACGGACACAAGGAATAACTAAACTTGAAACAATAATTTGAGGAACACACAAATTTTTGTCCCGTGTGGGGTTCGAACCCACACTCGGTACAGTGGCGAGTCGACTACTTAAACCACTACGCCATCCGTGCAATCGAAAATGCTTATTAAATGACCTTTATAATAATGATGTAAAGCTGTTTCTTAGGATTTGTTTCAATATATAGAATCGAGTTGTTTTACCTACGGATAGTTAAATTTTGACATATTTTAACAGAATATGTGTCAAAAAACTGTCCGTTGGTAATCCTATAGGTAGTAGAGCCTCGCTGATTTCAGCTTGAATGGGCCGCCTCGATCGGGGAAGAACTACCCTCTCACAGAATATCGACGTGAAATAGCAGTATTCCTACTGTTGTGTTTCGTTCGGCGAGAGAGAGTGCCGGAGGCCCAATCACCCTCTTGCCCCCTTTCCGCTCCTTCTCCTTCCCACTTCCTTTCCTAAAGGGTCGGCAACGCGCAAGTGATGCCGCTAGTGTTGCAGGCGTCCATAGGCTACGGTGACCACTTACCATCAGGTGGACCGTATGCTTGTTTGCCACCTTAGTTGTATAACAAAATAAAAATAAACTAATTTTGGGTATTAGAACTGGTCTTTCTCTGGGGCGCAGCAGTTGTGAAATAGACTGCTGTGCAAGAGGTCTGTGACGTGTCACGAGCTATGTTCTTTTTAACGGAAGAGAAGGCGATCCTATTGCCGTCTATCAGGAACAGTTCCAGATTCTGTGCTACTATTAATAATAATTAATATTCGATCACATACACACAACACCAATAGCCCAAACTAAGCAGAGCTTGTTCTATGACTACTAGACAATGGATAAACATACACATATACTTTTTTTTTTGTAAATACATACATACAAAGACCAAGACAAACATCCATGTTCATGCACACAAATGTTTGACTTGTTCGGTAAACAAACCCGCGACCTCAGGTGTGGCAGTCGGTTACACTGACCACTACGTCATCGGGGCTGCCAAGATATTGAGAATCTCCTGACAATAAAATACATCGATTGAGTTTGATTGTTATTGAGATTTTCGGTAAAGTAGTAAAGTATGCTGTGTTTTGCTAGCTATATTTTAAGTCTTAGCCTATAGCTGTCTACAGCACACATGACCAGGGCTGGGCTCAGATGTCATCCTTACAAGGTAGAGTCGATTAGAGCGCGTACCAACAAGTTTGGGTCCTCATACCTCTGCCGAACGACCAAGGCATGGAATTCTCTGCCAAGGCACGTGTTTCCTCTTCCTTCAATCCCGGGTCCTTTAAGCGGGGCGTGAAAAAGCACCTTCTCAGGCCGTCAAAGTAGAGACCTCAACATCGCCTCGGCTGCTATGAGGGCGGTGTGGAGGCCACTGCTCTTAGACCACACGACTGCTTACCATGTAGGTGGAGCGTGGTCATTTTGAAAAAAAAAACTATCTGTAAAAAAAAACCTTGACCGAACTCGAAACCAAACCTGGGACCACTTAATATGAGACCAACGGGGTCATAGCAAATACTAGTAAATACTTAGCAAAAACGTATGTTATGTATAAAATAGAATAATAATATCAGCAGGCCTATGTCCAGCAGTGGACGTCTTTTGGCTGACATGATGAGCTGAATATCAGCTATTTAAACGAGATGGGTGTAAAAACCCAGTATTCAACCTCTTCGTCTTTATGTGACCTTGTCACCCTATATCTCGGGGCTCTTTTGACCCACAGGGCCCATATTCAAAGTCAACCGAGGTATGACCTCAAGGTGTCTGCACACTAAGTTACAAGTCAATATTTTTCCATTTAAAATATGTGACCCCTATATCTCGGGGGTCTTTTGACCCACATTCAAACTCAACCGAGGGATGACCCCAAGGTATCTGCACACGAAGTTACAAATCAATCGGACCAGTGGTTCCGGAGCTATGCCTGTCACTAACAGACAGACATACAGATCCACAAAGTGTTTTCATTAATTTCTTCGAAGAAGACTCAGAGGTTAATAAACGGCCCCACTGCTGAGCATGGGCCTCTTCTTAGTGTGAAAAGGGTTAGGCAATAGTCCATATGTATGTTATGTATATAAAAAAGTACTAAGTATAGCATTTAACCAATTGATACAATTACAACAAAACCAATCAAATCTAACACTAAATCAAATAAATTAACAAAATACTTACGGGACCACACACAACATAACACAACAACTACGGTACCCTAAAAGTCCGTTGCACGAAAGAGACAACAGTATGTCACTCGTTCCGCTCGATTAGAAACGCCTTGTTCGAATTTTGACAGCGGCCAATCAGAATAAATTTGTCTGTGAACGCTAATTGACTCTCCATAAGCATAAGAACATAACTCTTAAACGCTGCATTCTAATTTCAACCTTATTAGCGTACGCGTAATACAAAGTGTTGTCATATTTTAGAGTTTCGTAAATCTTGAATATATTCCTTTGTTTGGAAAAAATATAGATGCAATAATTGGTGTACATTATTGGTTTATTACTACAAGTAACTCTTTATTAACCAAATTATAAGTTTATTACAAATAGTAAATTCAAGGAATATGGGGCTGTCGGTTATGATTAAGAATAAATTTATTAATTAACAAAATAAATAATTCATGATTAAATTAGATCTTTTTAAAATATTTATTTTATCATGACCATATAATTTTATCATAAGCATAATATTTATTTCCTGTAACCTATGACTATGAGTCAATTAAGTAATTTATAATAAATAAAAGGTTATATATCCATTTTAATGTAATTTTGAAATGAGTCTTATACATTGTATAGTAAGGTTGTATTTTGCTTGAGATAGTTAAGGAATATTGGTGAATTAAATGTGAAGGCAGAAACATGCATTTGGAATTTATTACCAATTACCTATTGCGGGATCCCAGGTTCAATGCCCGATTGGACAATAGCGTTATTGTATTTTACGTAGACAAAAAAATTCATATTATCAATAGGGATAATTATGGAATTGGACTTGGATTGTGGGGTTTCAAGTTTAATTTCAGTGTAGCAAAAGTGTTATTATTTCTATCCAATTTTTTTAACAGAGTACCTACTGCTTTTAAAATTGTCACTAGACCGCAATGATCACCTATCATATGGGCCAACATGCTTATACGAAAAAAACACCTCTGCCTACCCCATATAAAATATAAACGCGTGATGCTTTGCGAATGTTTCTATAAAACTATAAGGTCGCAATTCAATTGTATTGTAAAACACTTCTAATAACCGAAACATCATAAGTACCTACATTTTAACACAATGTAATATGAATCGTAACGATTACAAAATAAGATCGAGTTTAACTTGTCTTGGTCGAGTAATATTGTCTTTAACAATTGGAGGTGGGAGCAGGAAAAGATCATAATGTACAGAGGTTGTATTCTTTCATTGATAATTTCTTACGCATTGTGTTTTGTGGGATGTGTGCGTGTGTATTTGTGAGTGTGCGTGTAAGGATATGTGTGTGTGTGTGTTATAAATGCAAAGGTATGTTTGGTAGTGTGGTGAAAATATAAATAAATAAATGTTTTTATGAAAATATCAGATCCGAGACCATTCATTACAGGCAATACTTAATAATAACTATATTTATAGTTATAAATAGTTCATCCTTACTAATATTATAAATGCGAAAATAAGTTTGTTTGTTTGTTACGCTTTCACGCCTTAACTACTCAACCGATCAACATGAAATTTTGCATACACGTTGTCAGGGGTACAGAATAGGACATAGGGTACCTTTCATCCAGAAAAAATAACTGTTGCAAACCTAACCTAACCTAACCTACATTTACGCGAGCGAAGCCGCGGATGAAAACTAGTAATCAATAAAATAAAAATGAAAAAGCACAATTAGTTACTTACATTACTTTTTATATAAGTTCTGTAATTTGTAAATCTTTCAAATTCAAATAATATCAAAGTAAATTTTACCTTGATATAAACTAGGTCTATTTTGCCTTGGATCTATTCTGATTAAAGATTCATAGGATAGCGCAGTGGTTTAGCTAGACATCTGTATTACCAATGGCTGTTGCGACTTCGAACCTCGCACAGTACCAAAATTAGCATAATGGATACAGTTAGAAGTTCTAAATTCAGGTATTATTTGCGTTTGTTGTTTGTAAAGTCTCCCGAGACACTAAACCAGAGATTTTTTATTTTGTTAGAAACAAGACCTTAATTCTATAAACTTAGAGCGCATTTTACTGTAAATTAATGGCTGGCAGGTTTTTTCTAGCTTTTAATTAAAAGGATGTATGATTTGTTGAGATTGTAGGTTCGTCAACATATACCTATTTCTTAAATAGAAGCAATAGCGCAATAGAATACGCGTTGGCATCTCGAATTAGAGGTTTCAGATGCATAAAATATCGGTGGCACAGAAGTAATGATGTGACTGCTGAGCATAGAGGCCCGGGTGCAAACCCCGGCAAAATAAAATTGAAAGAAGAAAAGAAATAATGAAAAATAATTTTATTTGTTCCACATTATTTTATCCTAACTAATATTATAAAAGCGAAAATGAGTTTGTATGTTACCTTTTCATGCCTAAACCACTGAACCGATCATTCTGAAAATTTGCATATACAATACGTTGTCAGGTGTACAGAAACGGACATAGGCTACCTTTCATCTCAAAAAAAATTACTGTTCCCGAGGAAAACAACAATAACGTTCTTATGATAATAGACGGCGCCACGTGTCTTTCGAATCATGATTGAATTATAATATTATTACAAGGAGAGTACAACCCGAATCGATTTTCAAATTCTAAATTAACGCGAGCGAAGCCGCGGGCAAAAGCTAGTATTCTTATATATGCGATAGCTCAGTGGGGAGACCAACAGACTGCAATGCAGATGGTCTCGAGTTCAAACCCACGTCGCGCGCCTCTGACTTTCGGAAGTTATATGACTTTTCGAAATTATGTGCGTATTGATTGACTGACTGACAATTATCGCCTGCTCCGTGTCTCGGAGAGCACGTTAAGCCTGCAGTCCCGGCTGCCATGAACATCTATGGCAGTCGTTATTGGGAAGTCAGTGCCCTCTAATTTCCTGACACTGGTCTAGCCTTACGGTATCGTTAGCCTTCGGGTTGCGGAGGTCAGATGGCAGACGCTCCGTGTAAATAGACTAGAAAGCCGACCCCAAGTGTCTTGTGAATAATAAAAGCTAGGGAGAAGATTCTTATACACTTTCTAGGAAACATAACCAATATCAAAAAGAACAAATAAGGTCCTGTGTCAGCAATGTTGCAGCGTAACCACAACGCTGGTATTCCTGCAGAGCCTGGATATATTCGGTGCATGTAGGTACATCTGTCAAGTAAATTCTCAGTAATAGCTTTAAAGCCACATGCATCCTCGAAGGGTTAAAATAGAGGTGTATTTCACCCACATTTCACCAATTATGGTTCTAGGCCCCACGTAATACGATATTACGGGTTTGATTCCCAGGCATGGCAATACTGCGCCCCGGCCATAGACCGCTTGAAGGAACACCGTGGTAGGTTTAGTCGGTAGGACCCGGGATTTTCTATCTTTGCCCGGGTGAGCTCGACATAACCTCTCCGCCCACCCGCGCGGAGGGGTATACGTCGCAGCATACGCCCACGTAAAAAAAAGTTATTGCAATATTAGTCGATATTTCTATACGATTGATTTCTACATAGGTAATTGATTCAATACGATCATTTATATCATTTTACTATATTATATTTTATACATGCAAAGACACGAAATCTCGATTTTCTAGAAATGAGTGTTTTACGCTCTCTACCTACCCCTTACCCCTTTCGGGATATTGAATGTATGTATGTATACCTAATCTCTATAAAGTGATAGCTTCTCTCTGATCACTATGGCTAATGAACCATAGAATCCCATACAAGAAACGTCATAATCCTGTTAAAATATCTTAAGACTACGTATAACAGAGACTTGGTGTAATATTGCTTGGTATAGTTGACAACACGGCTGGCGTAGTGGTCGCCTGGCTACTGCCACTACATCGAGTATTGTGGGTTCGATTCCCAGACGAGACAAAATAATTGTTTTCTGCAAATAGTTGTACCAAGTCTGTATGTTATTTGCGTCTGTGTTTGAATGTTTGTAAGCTTCCCACGACATTAGAAGTTATTCTATATTTGTCTTTAAAAACAACACACCACCATGCTATCGTTAACGATAGCATGGTGGTCTGGTGTTTTACGATTCTCTTGCTTCATTCATTTTTATTACACACTTAGTTTTTTAGTTAATAGTATTTCTTAACTTATCTTTTCTCCTGAAATATCTCTATTTTTCTCCTTTTAATGTTAGGAATGTCTTACGCGACAAAGAAAACTATACTGCTGTCATAAGGAAAAAAGATGGACATGCTAAAAAATAATTATATATTATATACTAGCAGATGTGCCTTTTTTACTGATTCCAAATATGTAATAATAATAATAATAATATTCTATCACATACACACAACACCATCTAGCCCAAACTAAGCAAAGCTTGTACTATGGGTACTAGACAATGGATAAACATACATATATACTTTTTTTTTTGTAAATACATACATATTATACATCGAAACACCCAGACCAAGACAAACATCCATGTTCATGCACACAAATGTTTGACTTGTGTGGGAATCGAACCCACGACCTCAGGCGTGGCAGTCGGTTACACTAACCACTACGCCATTGATGCCGACGAATCTTAATATCGATAAATATGTTAGATACGTCTTTCCTCCTTATGACGAGAGTATAATATGTGAGCTATATAAAATTTTGGCTCGCCTGGGGATCAAACCCACATCACTTAACAGTAGTGGCGACGTGACTAATCAAATAATTCATGCAGTCATGACATACATATTATATATAACGGACCTCTTTATTACTTGGAGTCTCGACCCTAAACCTTACTGTTAGATGTAGGTGTATATACCTTTGTTCATCAGAGATTATGAAAAGTGTATAAAATATTGACGTAGTCCTTAGTTTAATTATACACACCATTATTACATAATATAGCTAAAATCAATTAATCAAACACATAATACCTCTTTCATTAACCGACAGGAAGCTAAGAGGATGTATCAATTAATTATATTAAACAGGAAATTACGTATATAAGATGTATCAATCTATTGTGGTAAGTTGACTGCCTTTGGTTTCGCTTATTGTCGATTTTGAGTACCCGGGTTCGATAGTCGAGCAAAATTATATTGTTACCTACATATACATACATTAAACAAATGTATGAGATGTAGAAAGAATGAACGAGGAAAGACTGACTAAGAAAGTTTATAAGGCTAGTGTGAATGGAACAGTCGCAAGAGGAAAACCTAGGCGAACGTTTCGCGATCAGATCGGAGGCGTTCTGGACAAAGGCCAGGTTAAGAGCTCCTTGAACCGACGGGCGTGTATGAGGAATGTGATAAAAGTGAATGAAGCCAGAGAAGTGTGTCAGGATCGTAGCAAATGGAAATCCGTAGTCTCTGCCTACCCCTCTGGGAAACAGGCGTGAATCTATGTATGTATGTACATACATTAAACTTATTGTGCAGCATGCAACTGATTGCCCGCGGAGTGGTCATAAATGCGACTGCTGTCTTTAGCGTCTCGGGTGCGATTCCCAAGTCTGGCAAAGTATTATTAGGTTTTCCTGCCAAAAATTCTCAAAAGTACATAGCTTCATGCATCTTCGAGGGGTGAACAGAGGTGTGTATGCCCACATTTCACTAACTATGGTTCTAGGTCCGCCGTTATAGAAGACGAGAGAGTCCTGTATATGAATGGACTTTACAAACCTTCAAACATACATACATACACGCGATTCACGCCTGTTTCCCAGAGGGATAGGCAGAGACTACGGATTTCCATTTTCTACGATCCTGACACACTTCTCTGGCTTCATTCACTTTCATCACATTCCTCATACACGCCCGTCAATTCAAGTTTTTCTCACCTTCAAACAATGACGACAAAAGATACCCAGGCTTGAAATAACCATTTGTGGATCACACATTTAATTGAACCCACAATACTCGACGCAGTGGCACGGTCGACACTACTCCATCACCTATCTACTTAAAAACTGTTCAATAACCGTATATCTGATAAGCGGTGATCAATTTTACTGAAGCACCAAAGGTAATCACCACTTAGAGGATATAATTTTATTAAAATGATCCCCGTTATCATTGCATAGATAACTGAGGGGCGCGGTGTGTGGGAGGGGAGAGGCAGTGACGTAGAGACGGCTCGTTCCGAAATTGTACGTCGATGCGTCGACTTTCAGAGTATATTTTTGTTTTATCCTATAATGCTATAAATGCGAATGTAAATTGGACGTACTTTCTGAAAAACGTTCCAACCCACACTCGGGTCAAAATCGAGTTATTATTAGCAAATTAGTCACGGGGTTACTATTTACTAGCTGGAAAAATTTGGTAGCTCTACTATCACTTTAAATATGAAATCATGACTTAGTAGCCCAACCCACATGTATGAAGAAGCAATACGGGATTGAACTTCAATCACGATTATCTCAAAATGTTAACTTTATGGGTTGGAACGTTTTTCAGAAAGTACGTCCAATTTGTTTGTTATGCCTTAATTACTCGACCGATCATTATGAAATTTCGCATACACGATGTCAGTGGAACAGAAAAGGACATAAAGTACCTTTCATCCAGAAAAAAGCTCTGTTACTAATTTAACCTAACCTACATTTACGCGAGCAAAGCCACGGTTAAAATCTAGTACTTTGATAAAATTATTTAATTTTTGAAATGTGAATACAATGCAAGATACTTATGTAATTTGTATTGAATTGAATACGCATTTCAAATTTGCTTGCATTAATTTCTTGCATGCAATAATAAGCAGTTTTAGTAAGACGGTTAAAAACACATAATATGGATCTGCAAGAATAGTATAGTCGTTCTAGTGATCACCTCACCATAGCCAATGCACCGAATTTTGTGGGATCAAGGACAGAAAAAAACGCTGTTAATCGATAAGACCTCCAGACTCCATGGTGCTTCTAAGAATTTTTTGACAGAAAACTCCATTATACTTTACTGAACCACCGAATTAGTTTCATTCTTTCTGACTCAACAGTCTAGCTGCATCAAATTGGGAATCGACTCTGAGAGCCTATGCCGAAGCCGTCCTTATATCTCTGGCTAAACTGTCTAGCTACATCAAATTGGGAATCGACTCTGAGAGCCTATGCCGAAGCCGTTCTTATATGTCTGGCTAAACTGTCTAGCTACATCAAATTGGGAATCGACTCTGAGAGCCTATGCCGAAGTCGTCCTTATATCTCTGGCTAAACTGTCTAGCTACATCAAATTGGGCATTGATGCTTAAACCTCATGTATTAAATTCACACTGCACCACCAAAGCAGTCTTTATGTCTCTGACTCAACAGGCTAGCTGTATGAAACTGAGAAGCAATATTTATATCTTTGACTCAATATTATAGCTGCTTCGAATTGGCCATCGATTCTGAAACCTCATGCACAGCAGCCACATACACACTGCACCACCGAACCTGTCTTTATATCTCTAGTAATTATATATCTGACTCAACTGCCTAGATACAAGAATAAATGAAGGAAAACCAATAAACGTAAAAATCGTTTGCCAATTACATACAAAATTAACTTCTAATAATTGTAATTTAATGGTCAAGGAGCTGATTAACACGCGTCTACAGAAATAGTAGATTAACTCTAAAAATAGACTTTGAATGAACTGTCTGCGTCTTTGATCTAGCGGCGCAAGCGAGACAGAATGCCTGATTTTTGAGATAGGTAGGCCACGCCTGGTCTACAGTTGTCTTTTTGGAGAAGTTTTGGAGGCTCTACGAGGTTTACTTGCCGCTGGAATAAAGCATGATGTGTTCGACGTATATTTTGCTTCAACATCATGCATACGTGACTCAAGTAACCTGCTGACGAATATATGCAGTCACTGTCGACGCTTGTAGACAAACCTTAAGGAAGATGCAGTAATCAAATGTCAAAATATATGCTGAACTGTTGCTGTGTTAAATCCTCGACATAGGAATTAAATATCTGAATAATTCTGTACAGATGCTCTTGATTTGAAAGATGGTTCTGCTATACTCTTCTTCTTTAGACTGATATAATAAAGGAATTTGTATAAAACCTCAAAAGAGGTAGGGCATAGATCCCTCACCGTTCAATCTGGAATAGTTCGACTAGCAAAGTGCCGCTACTCTACCATAAGGTCAACTACAGAACCTTGTTCAATTTCTGCGGTGAACATAGATCTCAGATCACTTTAAGTGATGTTCTGTGCCTGTGCAGACATATAAATATTAGTTTCTTTGCTAAAAGACCTTAGGTAGATAAACGTTGTTGGGTATAAATCCTGATAGCCTTTAAGATAAATAGGATCATTGAAATATCTAAAAGTTGAATATAAGTTAAAGACTTTTCTGCTTCTCAGAATTTTCATACAAAAGAAGAGTCCTCACAATTGTATAAAAAAAGAACAAACTTAGGCTAGCAACGTAACGAACTAGAATTGACACAAAAATAAGTGACAAAGACACTTTATTTTAAGCCTTATTTTCGATAAAAACCTCACCCAAATATTACTATTACAGACTTACCATTAACCGTTGAATAGACCACTCGTAGGTCCCAATAGTACCCTCGAATATCAAAACAAAGATGGCTACTAAATTCGCATCTCACCCCTAAGGGTAGAATAATTCGGAGCATCCCGGCACGTGCCGGCAGTGTATCCGCGGCCACCGCGCGGTTCGTCGCGCAATACGATGCGACACGACACGTCACGCGATCCGCGACTAGCGATTTTTTGTGCGATTATTAATCGTTTGTCTAATTAGTGTACCTATTAAAAAATCTGATAAACTAGTGAATATCCGATCGCAATTATTGTTACTTGTCAAAATCTTATCGAACATTTGGAATCGGTTTGGAATTCTATATTCGAATTTCGAACTAGTGCATAAACAGTTATATTTTTGAAAATACAATACGACAGTGTCCAATAAAAATAGTTGAATTTAAAATTTGGAAATAGTGTTCGAATTTTGAGTGAATGGTGAGGTGACATGGATTTATTTTTTGCAAATAATATTTACGGTTTTGATTGCGCTTCTAACATCCGTAAAAAAGAACGAGCGTGTTTACGAAAAATAAAATAACAATAGAAATATATTTTAAATTAAACATTTAATAATGAAATAAATTATTTTAAGGCTATAAAATAAACAGTAAAATAAACCAAGAAAACATTTTTCCGTTTATCACAGACATCTTCTTACAGCTGCCAAACCCTTACTCTCAATGCGATCAATATCATTCCAATGTACACAAATAGTCCGCCACACCTGTCTAGATCTTCTATAACGACCGGTACATACAAGTTATGTAAAATAATCTTGCATGTAATACCGATACGTATAAATCGGAGCCCTGGTATCAGATATCGGTACTTGTCTCTATACTGCGTGTGAATGTTACTGAGATAATACAGACATACACTCACGCCTGCTTGCCGAAGGGGAAGGCAGATAGCACATCTTTTATTATTCTAATATTGAGGCAACTGCCTTTTTTGGTTCAGTCATACACGCTCGCGGAATTAGTCAGTCGCTTATTTTTTTATTTAGGTATTAGAAACTTCTGAACACAGTTCATGCCAGTTCCATCGTAAACTTGACTAAATTTAACTTACAATTTTAACGTACAAACTATAAGTGTTATAAAAACCTTACTTAACAAGCAATGGTAATAGGAAAACATTAGTTAAAGCATAAATCATGCTAGCCTCACGGGACAAAGGATTAGCTAGAAATATGTTAAATGAGAGTCACTTCTAAGCCAGGCCTGTGCCTACAACTCTGTGATTTGGTTAGAGAACGTTTGCGAAAGTCTTTGTTAATTGACGTATACCTTCGCCTTTTGATTCAGTCATACAAGATCGCGGATTTAGAGACATTTCTTAAACAAGCCTGTTTCTAAGACTCAGTGATTTGGTTAAGCATTTAATCGTTTAGTTTTATCAGCTGCCGTGTGGAGGCACGGCTCAGCTTATAAAGCTAGTCAATTTAACAATATCTACAGATACATTTTATGGTTAAAAATCTATACATACATTTTAAGGTTTTTTAGAAGGCTATAATTAATACTGTAAATAATCGCTAGGTATAGCATTTTTTTTAATTCACATAAGTGCAAGCAAAGGTGTTATTATGTAGGATAAATATGGCTCAGATGAAATAGACACGAAAATATTTGTCGTATAAATGCGACTTGGACGGTTTAAGGGTTAATCGTTTGCCGAAGTCTTTGTTAACCAATCGTACTCAGAATGTTATTATTTTTTGTTTAAATGTAAACCAAAGTATATTTGCAACCATAGTCGGACATATATTTGCCTATTAAGTGAGGAACGGTTTCCAATCTATAGCAAGAGCCCCCGAATTACATATTATATATAAATCTTGGCTCTATATAGATAAATAATAGTAAAATGATAAAGTCTATCAATATTATAAACGTGAAGGTTTGTGAAGATATTTAGATGTTAGTAATTTAATTCACCCGTAAATTGTATATACAAGTTTAATGAAACTTAGAGCTTAGCTAGATAGATTTTTGCATGGAAATCTTTATCGTAAAAGATTTTGAGAATGCTTACATGTAATGAGTCCAAATACTTTTGACTATCTGTTTGACTACTAAACAAAGGGATGAGACCCTCACCATACCATACCTATATTGCATACACGGGTGGCAATTGTACTCCGCATTCTTTCAGAAGATGTCACCTAAGTCCATAAGTTTGATATAATTAAAGCTTAGACAAACGTAAAATTTTATAACCGTAGACAAATATCATAGACAATGGTATTGCCATTGTCAACTATTTGTATACTATTTAAACAGTAAATATGAAAAATATTTCTATTTTGAAATTAAACATGTCTGCAATACAATTACAAGATTATTGAGAAGATTGCGTAGAGACAATAATATTGCCAATCGGCACTAGCGTAATAATTCTTGCCACTCCCAATGTGCCATAGCGAAGTAATCCCAACATATATTATGACAAACATTTGTCATTCATAAATGTTTGCCAATCTAGTAGACCTCTACGTCTGTTCCTTCGCGACGCAAGAATAATCCCTAGCTCTTATAAACCATAGTAGGTATATCTATATATTAATACGTGAAGCGAAAATTTTGGATCCCTTTTTACGAAAATTGGGCGGACGAAGGAGTATGAAATTTCGCACACTTATAGTTTATACAGAGAAGAAGTGACGAATGCTAATATTTATATAACATATGCATTAGAAATACATTAATTTAATGAAAAATCACTACACGCACACAACCATGCATTTGACACACGCAGTCGAAGCGCGTAACTATGGTTACATATGTCAATATACATATAATGACATACCTATATCAGGATACAGGCAAACTTTGCTCGAATTTCGAGCACTAGGCGACCGCTAGTTATATCAAAACCGCTATAAGGTTTGCATATTTTCAAATAAATTGCATAATAAGTTCAGCCATAAATAGGATTAGGGTGAATAATGTAGATGATGACGTTATCTTGCAAAAGTTTAGCAATGGGTATGAGTAAAGTAACAATTACGTCATGAATATTTAATACTGTATTTTTAAAGTACTTATGTTTGTAATAATAGAAGGCCGATCTTACTTAGAAATTGTTTTTAAAGTTTGCAAATACCTATTAAATCTACAATTTCCTTACGTTAATAAGGAGCAACAAACAATTTTCATTATATCTACTATGATGAGAATTGTTTGTTGCCCCTTATTAACGTAAGGAGATAGGTACAAACGTCCCCTCGCATTATTTATGTGCATAAAATTTGACGATGGCAATCACAGAAATTAATACTGGTGCTATCCCCTCTCATTCACATATCATACGCAATTAAAACAAATAAAAAAGACAATCCCACGGACTTCTAACATGACAGAAAACCGATCCCTTGTCACAATCGATCGATTATAACCACCAACCGTAAAATATACCTCAAAATCGAATCTAAGTTATCTGTGCTCGATTGTACGGCGATCGATTGAGACGTGTTTTAATCGAGGAATAATAAATGATTGTCTTTACCTTGAAAAGTTTAATTTTGGCGGGAAGTGTGACTTTTAGTACTGTGTTTTTTTTTGTGGAATCTTTTGGTGATGTGTCTACTTGGTCAGTGATTAGTTTATCATTTCGTATTTAATGTACACTTAACCTAATATGTGATTAAATACACGTAAAAACATTAAAAACGGCTTATATATCAATGTTTAGATAGCTACACATTTGAAACTATCGGCACTCCTAGCACAATTGCCAAGCTTACTTAATTGCAATTTAATTGGCGATTTAAAAGAGTGGCCGTGAGTTTCTTGCAGGTTTCTTCTCATAGGCTCAACCCTTTGTCTGAACCTAGCAACTAACCTAAATGTAGCTCCAGTAATAATTAGTAAACTCACTAACCTATATATTTTGACGTTCAGAAGTGTTACTTTGTGACCTAAATGAATAAATGATTTTTGACTGACTTTGACTTTGCATATTATATTAACAAAAGGACACAATAGTTAGTTGGTATAACTATATGCTAATTTATACTGCCTACAAAAAGGCAAATTGCCAACAACATGTGCACGTGCCTTTTTTTCTGGGCCGATACATAATTGTTGTAACTGTTGCCTTATGCACACATAGCATTTTAAGATATAAAGATTGAAGCTAAGGACATACTCAATAAAAATAAAAATAAAAATCAGAACTTCAACCGCCAGTGAATCTCTTGTAGAAACTTTCGCCATTGCCCACCGACAATGCCCAAACAGTACGCGTTAATCCCAACTTCCTCATTAAAATAATCCGGTTATTAAAATAACTATTCTCGTGAGAAAAGTCTCATACCCCACCTGCTTCAATTGAACCGGAAAACTAGTGATCAAACACCGGAAAATCGTACAAATCGTCCAAAAACCGGCGAAATTGCTCCAAACGAATCGTCATTACTGACCAATCATGGTACCGATTTTCATGCCGCTTTCACGGTGACCATTCTATTTTTTTAAAACCATTAGGGCATTGAAATTAAGCAAGTAGTTTCGATAGTTTTTTAAAGTTTGCCGGTTATTTTTTGTGTATTTTTTTTCTCTTTGGTACTAAATCTGCGAAAACCAATCGAACGTTACGAACTTACTGTTTTAAGTTAGTCGATTTTAGATAGCTCTCGTGATGGTCTAATTAGAAGCGCAATCAAGGCATTTAATTGAGAAATATCTAAAAATATATATTTTTATAATCGTCAGAAATAAAAAAAATACTTAAATAAATAAAGTGAAGTGAATAAGTGCAAGTGTTCTAAAAATAAATATGTAAAAAAGAAATAATGACGTTATTTCCGAACTCAGTATGCGATGACATTTTAAAATAAAATTCAAATTTGGAACTTTCAAGATGGCGTTCTGAACCTTTATTAGTGTTCGTTTTTAACGTGTGATTATTTTTATTCATTTAAATTATATACTAGTGCTGTGCTAAAAGTGGTCAAACTGGAGGGGCAGAGTAAGGCCACTTTTGCGGCCCTATTCGGGCTGAGGGCCGGCGGCGGCGTGGATTTATCCGCCGCTTATCGTTACAACCAGAATATGATGGAATATTACACATGTGAGTTGGGTTTTACAAAGTTATAGATATTTTCTAGAAGTGATATTTCTTTAAATCACGTTTGCCGCAAAACTTGCAAATATAAATTGAACATAATCTTTCTGATAGCATTTAGCTACCTATGCTGAAAAATTTTCGAAATTATAGTATGCAAAATATTGTAAACCAAATAAATTGAAATAAATACCTTAACTAAGAAACCTATGAACCTATATAACGTTATAAATAGTTAAAATAGCGAATTTTATTCATATTCTAAATATAATCTAATCTTATCTCCCATAAATCACTTAAAATAGTTTTATATAAATAAGCTATTATTACCTAATAACTAATTTTTATACCTACGATTTGTGTATAATTTTATTGATCACATAATTGCAAAAAATAAAAATGGTTTATCTACTCTTTTTCTTTGAAATAAGAATAAAAGATAAAATCTTATTTTAAACTAATAGCTGAGATTATCTAGTAATTTAATAAAAAGGCAGTATTTGCTATTTTCATCATTTCATTTATTGAAAGCAAATGTAATTTTGAGAAATAACACAGTCATGCCATTTCGCTATTTTTCATTCGTATACGAGATCCGTATACGCATGTTTAGTAATGGGTATTATATGACTAAGATGATGGTAAGATAAAACAAACCTCAAATATTATATGGTGTAGATTTTAAATTTATTTATATTTTTTTTATAAAAATACTAAATAATACAAGTTTCATTTACAATAAATTTCGATTATACATTTCTGATCCAGTCAGAAGAGTCGTAGTGTACTGTTATAAAGCAGAAGTGCTTCCACTTTAGGCTAGCGAATACTGATATATACATAGGTAGGTACCTAGGTATTTTTAATTTGCTAGGTGTGGCAGTTTTTGAGATTGGCGCATACGCAAACTGGCTTCTGGCATTTGTATAAATTTCATTTTTTTTAATATGTATAAATTTCAGTAATTCAAACGTATTTACAGTTTACTTCAGGCTATATAGCCTCAAGTAAACTGTAAATACGTTTATATTTATTAATTAAATAAATAGTATTAGTTGATATCAACTAACACTATTTATTTAATTAATATATTTGATTTAATGGCTATCCACAGTTGAAACTTGAACTTTTTATGAAATTTGGCATGCCTATCACTTGAACCCTAACGCCAACTAAGTAGTAGGCAAGACATTTGAAAAGGACACAGACTTAAAACGTATGCATATTAAGAACCAGGAATAGAACCTCGCATGCCATCTACATATATTTTAAATAACTTAGGTTAGTTGAAGACATTTTCGTAAGTCAAAGTTCTCATTTTTAGAGAAAATACATAGAAGAAGACTTATTTAATCATACCTACAAATATAGTTAAATCGAAAAAGGCGCATTTAATTTTTAAACAAAGACAACAATCTGTCTATATTACAACCAAATCTAAAGCTTTAACACAATTGTGATACCCGCAAAAAATCCCTAAACCTATTTCTAAATCCCTCGATCGTGATCATTATGCAAAAATCCACCATCATACACCATCCGTAACAATATTATCATAAATACGGACACATAAAAACAGAATATACCATAAAATATATAGAAATACCTAACAACCTACGAGGAGACGAGATTTCATAAAACACCCGAAATTTTCCCTCCGAAAAAAAAAACGATCGTTACAAAACCCACCAATGGGAGCGCTTGAAACGAATTGGAGGGCGAGGGAACGCGTCTGATTGGTCGGTTTGGTGAATGCTTGCTCGTGATTGGTCGGTGGGTTGGACGGTGCGTTTGTGTGTGTAGGTGCGTTCGTTTCATGTATCTCAATGTTAATTGTGATGTTCGGGCGCGTTCGTTACATGTGTTGGACGTCTAGCAAATTGGTCGCTCTGGCTTTTATTAGATTCTCGTATGGTTTTATGGAAATGTATGAATATTAATATCGATGGCCTACTGTATCAGTAGACTGTAAGATAGAATATACCTATGGCTGATGTTGCATATAAACTAGAGAGTTAGATGTTTTTGGGTTTGAGTCTTATGATTTCTCAATAGCATTATGAAATCTAAACTTGTGCCCAATATTTAGCAAGGTAATAATAAGTAGTTACCTTTGTCTATTTATTTAGGGATAAACGAGACACATGCTACCCAAATTTACGAACATTTAATACAAATTGACTAAATTCTGGATCCAAAAGATTCCAATGGTTATTCTATAACTTTATTTTATTACGATTTATTTTATTTTAAAACTCATTGCTTTGAAAGCGGGTTCCATTCCCAGTTCAGGCAACTGGATTTTCAGTCAGAAAATTTAAAGCATTACAGAGTCTAGAAATGTGCAGGTGTAATATGCTCGCCATGTTTTACGTGGGGTCATAGCTGGCGAAATTTAGTTATAATACATCTAACTCTTTGCTAATATAGGTACAGATATTAGTGTATCTAGGTATGTTGGTACAGACAAAGATATATAAATAATATTTATCAAGAAAAATCTCTTCTGCTATCATTCAAACAGTATGTACCTACCTACTGCCTATTCGCTACTAAACGCGCACTTTCCTATCACTGGTACGTCTGTTTACACTACAAACTTAAACAGCGTAACGTTACATGCGTAACACATATACCTAAACATAGTATCACCTATTACATAGTGAAAGTATAGATAAGCATCAACTAGACAGCAGATAGTGTTTAATTGGGGAAAGTCGAATTAAAAGTAACTAAACGAAATGTTTAAATTTGATGTAAAACATAAATATTTATAATTAAGTACGACTGGTAAGGTATTTTAATAACTTTGATTTGTACTGCTACTAGATTTCGACGCGTGCAGATTTAATTAATTTCCATTAAAACTATTTAAATTTCTATGGCTCGGAAACAGTAATTATTTTGGATTTATGATAGCTTCTTTTTGGCAACTCTGACATCGTGTATGCAAAATTTCAAGATTAATGGTTGAGTAGTTAAAGCGTGAAAGCGTGACAAACAAACAAAACTCACATTCGTATTTATAAATAGGTATCAGTGGAAAAAAACATAGATACAGCTCGTCTGATGGTCAATGATAGCCAGTCTTCATGATTTCATAAGAGTCCAAAAGCCCGACTTGCCTTATTCAAATTCAGAGTTAGTATAAATTTAGGTATGTTTAACGATGTATTTTATTGTAATCAATCTAGAACTAGCTTTACTGTGAGCTCATGCAGGAATCATAAGTAAAAGGAGAAGCGTAATGAATTTTGCTTCATTTATATCGGGCTTGTATTGTTCTAAATCCTTAGGTACGATACTGCTCACGGTGTACATTTATTGTAGCCTAAAAATGCTTGAAACACAAAGTTGACAGGTCGCGGGTCTATATCGGTAATGAAATGTATGAATTAACATAATAAACGCAAATAATACATGTTCTATTTCATCTGCTACATGGAAGTCAATGTATTTAAAACTGTTCTAGAACATTTAAGTAACGGTGGCCGGCACATAGATTGACATTCTAAAAGACGAACAAAAGTTTGAAAGGCTCTTTTTTTGTAGTTCTATCTGGTCTAATGACAGGATCTGATGATGTGTTTAGTCTTCATCAAGCCGTTTCCTTTTCATCATCACGTCCTGTATCTTCGAACGAAATCTTTTTAAAACAATGTTGTTATCTTATCTCAAAAGAGCATTCTAACAAAATTGCTTTGGCTTTGCGAAATTTATTGCAGCTAGCTTGCAAAATAATTACTCACTTATCTGTTTTTATTGTATATACTTTGGAAATCTAGTTTTTAATCTGGACGTAAATAATACAAGCGCTTTTGAGCGCACGTTCGCCACATTGGGAAAGTGCTTGTCTTGCAAATAACTAAACTTAGCACGAAATAAAAAATTATAATTTGAATTTTGGATTTGCCTAAGTGTGCACGTATTTGTTGCCAAGCAAAATTGTTTGCAATTTTCTCTTTAGTAAAATATTTTGCACAATCGAGATTTCCTACTAATAGCTACTACTAACTAACAAACAATGAGATTAAATGTCTTCTGTGTTCATAATATGAAATAAGTGGCATAAATTGTGAAGTTCTGGTATCGATGCACGAGTCTAGCAAATAGCATTTTTTTTACTAAGAACTTTTCAGTACCTAGTAACACGCAGTCTGAAAATATTCCCGATAGACGGTAATAATCACTTGTGTCTTATAAATATATCTGACGAAATGTAAATATAATATACATCGACGCAGGGGTGGGCACAGGCCTACATAGTCTATGCATGAACATTCATAAAGTATTTTCATCCATATATATTTACTCCTGCAAAATAGCCCAAGCAAAATAATAAAGCGGTTTTTTATAATGAGATACAGAGCCGGTTAGTGGAGTGATTGATTCATGCCCAACTATGTCCAGCAGTGGACCGTAACCGGTTGGAAATGAATGAATTAATAAACTTACATAAGTAGGTACATCGTTACTTTGTTTGTCATATCTTGCAGATACATCTATGCTTTTTTATTACTCTAATTAATATACGTTAGATCATAATGCTAAATTGTACGTATAAATATTAATGATATGATCTAAGACGGTTTTAATTACAATGTTTTGCTAATATACTGTGTGTGTCCTTATTCATTGCCTGTAAAGCCTCTCTAATGTATGTTAGAACACCCGCTCTTGAGTCTGTCCTATATCAATTCATTCTGGCATATCTACCTTCTCAGTCAAAATAAGAATCCTTCTTTTTACGTGTACTAATGCAAAATAGATCTGCTTAAAATAATGCACACTAATAAAGACCCCGTGATGATTATTTAAAAAAAAATCATACCATACTAGAAATTTAGATAAAAAGTATGGATATATGACGTCTAGACTCAAAAAATCTATTTGTGGATTAGGTACATGTATTTTATACCTACTTATGTCTATTCGGCGCATTGGCATTGATAAGGTGAGCATTGACTTCTGTTTTTAATATACGTAGGTACCTATTATAATATGTACTTAATAATTTCATGAATTTTAATATTTTGACATATATACATGAGTACCTAAGTATTTTATTTGATCTATATAAAATAGAAATAAAATAATCTATGTATAAATAACTAAAACACACTAGTTAAACCACAGCGACAGAAATCACGCCATATTTTATTCTTAAATTTAAATTTGGAACTCTTCCCTTATTGGCTAATCGCTTGTGTGCGTTACTGTTCTACCCACCAATATGAATGGAATACGTAATCTACGTTTAAAAGTAAAAGAAAAACAACACACGGCCATCATCATTACCCAGCAATTTACTACATATTAAACATCAAAAACTAAACAAAGCAGGAAATATCCAAATAATAAACCACGAAACACAATGTCACACAAAACAATACAATTAGGACGTACATATACATACAAAAAAGTACCAAATTTTATACTTCCTGCAAGTGACTCAACCATAGCTCACGAAATTATACTTATACATATACAAAAGTGAACGACACCCCACTACCAACCTTAAAACTGCCACCATAGCACTTAACACACCAACATAAAGTTCAAATTCAAACAATCCAACAGCACAACAAACTTTGTATGTAACACGAGACTGCCGCACACATACATACGCGTATCCTACACGCGTTGTTCGAACGCATACATGAATTCTCGCGCTGTGATTGGCGAAACTGGCTGCGCTTACGCATATATCAGGTAGATCTTTTGCGTTTTGAAACAAGTTTTGCCGAGTAATTGTCGAGATTTTAGAAAGGTGGGCCGGTTGGATGTGTAACATACCCGTACTGGTAGTTGCGTCCTACTGCCACTTATTAACATATATATTTTTTATTGCTGGTTATGTAAAAGTATAATATTTATTGCAAATCGTGGTTTATGTAATCGTTGAGGTTTTTGTAGGGAGAAATTCCTTTCAGTCGTTGTATGAGGAAAAAATTGTGACGTAAAATTATCGCCGTTGATGGCTATGAAAACATAGTAGGTACCTACTTATACTTTCATTTGAACTATGTACTAACCCTTCTTTTACTGACAAGAGGCCCGTATCAAGCAGTCGAACAGTTTATAAATAAGTGTGCAAGTTTAGCAAAGGCTTAAGGTCTTATGAAACAGAGGTAAATGTATAACAACGTTTCGTAGTCTCAGATTCCGTGTTACTACTGAGATTTTTACGAGAAAATGAATGAAATCTAGTCGGATCGTGACATCAAAAGGCGATAAACTATTGGTAGTTAAGCTTCTTCATAAATCTAATAGTACTAAACCGGGTCAATTATACATCAAGAAAATTTCAGAGGTTAATTTTTTTTAATACAGCTTTTCCGCTTTGCTGCAAATTTTCAAGTCAGCATCATTTTTTTCAAATCATTTATTTCGGGCTGTATAGGCCCATAGATAAATACCTTAGCCTAAATATGTATGTATTATAAAATTTTATAATACATACACACAACACCATCTAGCTCAAACTAAGTAGAGCTTGTACTATGGGTACTAGATAGTGAATAAACATACATATATACTTTTTTTGTTGTTTTATAAATACATACATATTATACCTACATAGAAACATCCAGACCAAAACAAACATCCATATTCATGCACACAAATGTTTAACATATTATTAGAATACTAAAAGATCTCATAGTATAATATAAGATCATATAAGTCTCATATAAGATCTTTTAGTATTCCAAAATTTATGGAATATGTTTTCTAAAATAATCACACATTGCATCAACTTGTTTACAATTTATTGCTTACCTATGGTTTTTAGTAACATATTTAGTTATTTTATTAACCCATTCAATGCGGCAACAAATTTTGCTTTCACTAGCCAGAATCGGCTCATATTTAACGTAAACGCCGATCGGCGTTTTCCGCACCAGAGTAAGAAAACTCAACATTTTTTGAACCAAAATATCTAAAAACTACTCATATCAGGCTTTTCATTAGTATAAATTCCAAACACATTTGTTGTTTTATTAATATAATATCTTTAAATTTGGGTAAAATATAAAACAACTATACATGACGCCGATCGGCGTCCTCCGAATCTGAGTATGAAAATATAAGACGCCGATCGGCGTCCGCCGCATTGAATGGGTTAACAAAGTTACTATTTCTGAAAACATTAAAACTATTAACCTTATTATGTACCTAAAGATGAGCCGTGGCAGATTCCCTCTGCGCCATCAAGGCAATCAAAGCACTATCCAATAACAAATAACAACATACGAATCGACAAAATAAAAAACTTTACAAAAATATATCAAAAGCTTTTTACTTAACAAGATGGCGGAGTACAATGGCGTCGGGCGCGCATCCGGTGGTCGCATGGTAATCTCACTTCCGGTCTGACCGGCCGTCTGTGTGTCTGCGGCTTATTATCTCCGAAACTTTATTTATTCTTTATGTTTCCGTTCTTTTCTGGTGTGAATGAAAATATGAGAAAATAGAGGTAACAGATGGTGTAGGCAGCTTACATAGTTTTGGAATAGATTTTTTAACTGTCAAGACTAAGTCAAAAATCTTTCATTCCATAAAAATGTGTCAATTAACTATTATAATAAATAAGCCTAACTATCCTGACTAATATTAAAAATGCGAATGTGTGTTTGTTTGTTTGTTACGTTTTCACGCCTTAAACATCATAAAATTTTACATACTTACACGTTGTCAGGGGAACAAAAAAGGATATGGGCTACCTTTTATCCAGAAAAAGGACTAGTACTAACTTAACCTAACATTTTCGCGCAAGAAGCCGCTGAAAAAATCTAGTAAAAATAAATTTAAAATATATAAAACGAAATTAGAACGTACCTACTATAGAAAAGGGCCTGTTCGACGAGTAGAACTCTTATGTGAAAAAACTCATGGCCACCCTTCAAATTTATAGAATATGTTTCTTAACAATACAATCTTAGTTACTTACTTCTTTTTATTATGTGATGTTACATTGGTACAAGAAGTATTTAACAGTGCCCTTATTAGGCACGCCTTTTTCTGACAGAAAATTGCGTTATCATTTTAACTAAACTAAGAATTGACCTGGAGGCAATAACAATGGAATTAATAGGTACTTACCTTGCTCTGAATCATAAAAATAACCAAATAAACACAGCAACCAAATTCCAAAACGACTACCCCATAACAGAATAATCCGCCAACACACCAGAACCACTATGTCAATTTCCTTATAATCAACTCGAAAATATTTCAGCAAGATGTGAAATTTAAACATAAAAGGGAGTCCTCCCATAGAATTCCCATGGAACAAAGGGCCTTCTCCGTCATGGTACGCTCCCCATACATATTTAGTTTTATGGGATACGTTGTGTTCATACGGAGGCAGGATAACATTGGAATTATGACTTTAG
Organism: Catocala sponsa; assembly: GCA_963564715.1. NCBI lineage: Eukaryota > Metazoa > Arthropoda > Insecta > Lepidoptera > Erebidae > Catocala > Catocala sponsa. The sequence continues at coordinate 14,282,810 of OY751352.1, forward strand.
AGATTATCATCTTATGGTTTTCTGCATGATGGGTTTATTGTTTTTGAGAGATATTGAAGGTTTAATGGGTACATTACATAGATACCTAGAGGTATATTCTCAAAGGGGTAAGCACAGGTGTATTACAAACTCAATTACTACCAGTTGTCTTTTAGGTGCTACAGTATTAATAATAATAATAATAATATTCTACCACAGACACATAACACCATCTAGCCCAAACTAAGCAGAGCTTGTACTATGGGTACTAGATAATGGATAAACATACTTATATACTTTTTTTTGTAAATCCATACATATTATACATAGAAACACCCAGACCAAGACAAACATACATGTTCATGCACACAAATATTTGACTTGTGCGGGAATCGAACCCGCGACCTCAGGCGTGGCAGTCAGTTACACTAACCACTACGCCATCGAGGCCGATTTGTTTATGCATAGCTTATAGTTAAACCAAGACGCTTATCTATACCTACTAATATTATAAAGCTGAAGAGTTTGTTTGTTTGTTTGGTTGGTTAAACGCGCTAATCTCAAAAACTACTAAAAAAATTATATAATAATGAAGAAGTAATATTTCACGCACCTAAACACACACACACACACACATACACACACACACACACACACACACACACACACACACACACACCCTCACACACACACACACACCCTCACACACACACCCTCACACACACACACACACACACACACACATACACTCATACGCACACACAAAATTTACTTAAGTATGTTCTAAATTTAAACTATGTTTGTTCCAAATGTTTTTGTAACAATTTTGAATAATTTGCTTTTGGGAAGGAACTGATTGCCATTATACAGCTCACGCTAGTTTGGGAATCAGGGCTAACACTTTAATTGTATATACCTTTTTGTTACAATAAAGAATTTATTATTATCTATTATTTATTTTTTGTTGGATAGCTTAGTTATCGAAGAAGGCTATAGGCTATATAACATCACGCTTTAACCCAAGGGGCGGCGCAGTAATCATAAACGCGGGTGAAACCGCGGGCACATCTAGTTTGCTATATAATACAAAATCAGCCCTGTATTAAACTGTGCCACTGATCGCTACATCATAAACTGGACTAGTCGTGATGGCACGGGTGAGAAGGGTTAGGCTATAGTCCACCACGCTGGCCCAATGCGGGTTTACATATTTCACATATTTTTGAGAACATTATAAAGAACAGCACGGTTCTCTTCTCATTGTGAGAAGGGTTAGCCCAAAGTCCGCTATGTTGGCCCAGTGCGGGACGGCAGACTTCACATATCTTCGAGAACATTATAAAGAACAGCACGATTCTCTTCTCATTGTGAGAAGGGTTAGCCCATAGTCCGCTATGTTGGCCCAGTGCGGGACGGCAGACTTCACATATCTTCGAGAACATTATAAAGAACAGCACGATTCTCTTCTCATTGTGAGAAGGGTTAGCCCAAAGTCCGCTATGTTGGCCCAGTGCGGGACGGCAGACTTCAAATATCTTCGAGAACATTATAAAGGACTACCAGACATGCAAGTTTCCTCACGATGTTTTCCTTCACCGTTAAAGCAAGCGATGGTTAACAACACTACGCAGATAACTTCGAAAAGTCATGCGCCTTGGGATCGAATCACCCGCAGCTTTGCTTGCGTTATTACCTATAGATTTTTGTCCTTAAACTTCTATCCTTCGGGAACAGTACTTTTTTCTGGATAAAAGGTATCCTGTGTCCTTTTTTGTACCTCTGACAACGTGTATGCGAAATATTATGATGATCGGTCGAGTAGTTAAGGCGTGAAAGCGTTACAAACAAACTCACAATCGCAATTATAATATACTAGCTTTTGCCCGCGGCTTCGCTCGCGGTAATTTAGAATTCAGTTCGGGTTGTACTCTGCTTGTAATAATATAATTCAATCATGATTCGAAAGACACGTGGCGCCATCTATTATCATGAGAAAGTTATTGTTGTTTTCCTCGGGAACAGTATTTTTTTTCGGGATGAAAGGTAGCCTATGTCCGTTTCTGTACACCTGACAATGTATATGCAAAATTTCAGGATGATCGGTTCAGTGGTTTAGGCGTGAAAAGGTAACAAACAAACAAACTCATTTTCGCTTCTATATTATTAGTTAGGATTAGGATAAGATTAGTTAGAATTGACTTAGGTGTGTGACCCAGGCTTCTCGAATTATTGATGCTATATCCATGAGTTACTACCGCTTTTCAAAAAAGAATTATATGCATAACACAGTGGTTTCAATGGTCATTTTCTCAATGCCAGTACGCTCAGTGCTGTGTGTTCAAAACGCTGCAAAACGTTGTGTTCGTAAACTCGGTGTTTTTTGTGTCTCTTCTTTCAATGCTTTTAAAGTCCTATTTGACACATGGGTTACCATTTATCAGAAAGCAGTATTTAAAGTTATATAGAAATGAACATTATTCAACCGTAATTTCTGTATCAGCAGCGAGACCGTTGGACTGCCACGTAGAGGTCTCGGGTTCGATAACAAGGCGCTTTTCTAACTATCTTTTCGAAGTTATGTGCTTACTAGCTTTTGCCCGCGACTTCGCTCGCGTTAATTTAGAATTTGACAATCAATTCGGGTTGTACTCTGCTTGTAATAATATAATTCAATCATGATTCGAAAGACACGTAGCGCCATCTATAATCATAAGAACATTATTATTGTTTTCCTCGGGAACAGTCATTTTTTTCGGAATAAAAGGTAGCCTATGTCTGTTACTATACACCTGTCAACGTATATGCAAAATTTCAGGATGATCGGTTCAGTGGTTTAGGCGTGAAAACGAAACAAACAAACAAACTCATTTTCGCTTTTATAATATTAGTTAGGATAGTTAGGATTAGGATTAAATAGTTAATTTTTACTCACTTAAATGACGAAGGCAAACATTGTGAGGAAACCTGCAGGACTGAGAGTTCTCCATAATGTCCTCAAATATATGACAAAGTCTGCCAACACGTACTGGGCCAGCGTGGAGGATTATGGCCTAACCCTTTTCATACTGAGAGGAGGTGTCCAGCAATGGGACAGTTTAATACAAGGCCGATATTATTATTATTATTAATATCTCTATTATACACCTCTTCACCTCCTTATTTCATAAAAACTATATGTTTCATAATTAATTTAATAACACCTAATATTATTACAACATAATAATCTCCCTTTGTCTGCGTGGGATGTATTATAATTATTCCCTTAAAATAATTGTATTTGAACTTGTTACCCGACAAACGCATACTTACACATTTAACCTAAAAACTGGTAATTAGTGAAGTCACAGGTTACTGGAGGGGGTGCGCCCGCGCATGACGGTGGCCTTGCACCTGTGGTCGCCCTCATTAACATAGCATAGTATTATGTTATCGGGATGCAAGTAAAAAAGTAATTGAAATGTCGGGATTAGAACGGAATTAAGTACGTTTTTAAATAAATAATATAGCTTTATAATCCAGTAAAAAATTATTTCAGTTAGCAAACCACAGCTAGACTTCATGATACTTTGAGCTCATTCTGCATAAATAGAAACACCCATGATTAAATTATGTTCGGGTACTTTGAAATAACTACACTGGAACATTGAGACAACTGCCATCTTAGTCTCCCCGTGACCATGGCTACTGAAAAGCAACCGAAACGTCGGGGAAAGTGTAAACACAAATATAAATAGTACAATAGTATAGTAATAGTATAAATAGTTTTAATAGTTTCAATAATTTAATTAGCTTAAAAATTTGTAAAGTTTAATAGTAATAGTAGGGTAACAGTTTTGAAAAATTTTGTAATAAAGTGTCAAATAAACAACGCGATAAAATCCGTATATAGTAGTTTAATTTCAATGAATAACATTCGCGTAAACAGAAGACAATAATTAAGTCTTTCAGTTACATTTTTTAAACGTTTCTTTTGCTTGTATTACGTCCAGTGTCGTTTACAAACATTCAAATATAAGACACAAAACCACCCTGAAGCGGAACAACTATTTATGAAACACAAAATTTTGTCGCATATGAGAATCAAACTTCACTCGGCGCGTAGCAAACGTCAAGGCGACCGCAGCATTCAAATGCGGAATCATAGACTTGTCAAGTATAAATATTTATTTTCGTACAAATCGATACAAATTATATATCTTTTATCTTTTTATATCCTTCAACTTAACCTCTTTGCTTTCCGATTTACGCAGTCCTTCTTACGACTGACCACAGTTCCATTGTGCCATCCATGCCTTACCGAATTCTTATTACTAATCTGCAATCGGGCGAATGTAAGTTTAAATCCCACCTATTGCACTATTGATGTTAACTACTGCTAACACAAGCACACTATTAGCCCAGCTGGATAGATCAACAAGAACAGTAATAAATAACAATATGTAACACAAAATTCTAGTAATCTTTTAACAAATGAATACATAATATATTAACTGTTGAGCAGCAATAGCTCAGTGGGGAGACCAACAGACTGCAATGCAGAGAGTCTCGGGTTCGAACCCACGTCGCGCACCTCTGACTTTCGGAAGTTATATGACTTTTCGATATGATGTGCGTATTGATTGACAATTATCGCCTGCTCCGTGCCTCGGAGAGCACGTTAAGCCATTGGTCCCGGCTGCCATGAACATCTATGGCAGTCGTTATAGGGAAAGTGTCGACACAAAAGATCCCACTGGGTCGAAGTGTCGCCGGTCTGCACTGACTGGCCCCCACATAAGATAAGATAAGATAACTGTTGTAACAAAACTAGCCTAGTGCGAGTTCGTTGGACTGCCACGGACTGCAACTTTACTAAAGAAAAATAAATTTTATTACTGATCTGGTATAGCGCACGTAGGTTATTAATATCGATATACATTACGACCTAATATATGACCACACTTTTCAGTTACATGTAATATACAGGGCTGATATTATAACTGTTGTAAAGGTATGCAGTAAAGTACTGCAGTTATCAGGTTGGTCAATGCTCGATGTATGAAGGGAGTGCAGTGACGCGTGTCTGTGGCCTTGCACTTGCTTTATCGGCATTTAGCCTTATTGGATGCAATACCATCACGCTATACGTTTAACGAACAGGCAAAGAGACATGCAAGAAAAAAGGTATTTATGTATTTTGGAGACTTTAAAGTTTGGACTTAGGAGACTTTAAAGTTGTTTTGGATTTAGGAGACTTTAATGTTTGGGCTTAGGAGACTTTGAATTTTTGCAAGAATGATGTTTGGTCGGTTTCATTTTTAGTATATTAGTATTGTAAATTTTATTATATGCTAATGTTTTGTTAGTATGATTGCTCTATGGCCGTTTCTATTAAAACTTAGGTATCTATGTTTTAACATATTTTTGTGTGCGGTGAATCCTAGTGTAGGATTTAGGGTATCATTCCATATGTTTTGGAATATTGAGACAATTTTTATTTATTGTTTTATAGATATATAGTCTTAAAATTTTGATAATAGAATACTAGCTGTACCACGCAGTTTCGTCTAAGTTTATAATTACCTACTGCGCCGCTTCCGTGGCTCATTGCGTAATGTTATATATTATTCCACCATAAACGGTTTATCTAAATCAAAAATAAAACCTTAATGTATTTGATTTTGGTAAAATGCCAATAAATAATTCAAAATGAAACTGTCTACTCATTTCATTTTGATTATTTTGGTGTGCTTGTGTTCGTGTTTGGGCGTGTACGTGTGTGTTTTAGTAAAAGTATTAAAATAATTGAAAGCATTCCTCTCTATTCGTAAAAAGATAAAATAAAATTACATGACCGTATGTATTTTGAAGTGAAAACTTTAGGCACATTGAGCACTCCTTGGGTGAACAAAAATCATGGAACTCGCGTCATCGTCACCGAACGCTTTCCATTTTTGAGTTTGTGTTTGTATCACAAAAAGATAATTTAATTCTAACTTTTATGACCTATGTTCTTTCTTTGGCATTGTTCGTCGAATCGTTGAGCTCCTAAGTTCTGAGTTGAGCTGCACGATTACTGACAAATGCGTGCACTGACTTGACAGGTCCACTCAATCTGTGTGGATTCTTTCCTCAAAAGACCATTTCAGACACCAATCTGCATAGTCTTCACATGATCTGACCAAGATTATGTCTGGACTTTAAAAGAGACTGTGACCTCTTGAGTTTGTTTCGGCCTTTCTTCTCAGAGTAGTCAGATACGAAACGCCGGCCTCGTCTAGTTTTTAAAATGTGATTGACATGTAAAAGTGTTTCTACAAACCTACTTACAGAAATAAATCATTATTATCATTATTATTTTTGATTTTTTTTTTAACTCCCTTTTTTGAAGGGGTAAAGGCGTGTCATGCGGGCCAAGACCAAGCATGGCACGTTAAATGAAGTAAGTTGATGATATGGATGATGATGTTAGAAATTTGCGTGTGATGCGGCACGTGTTGAGAATCGTGGCTTTTTGCAATAGTTGTAGTGTGTTTATAGGCATGTGTAAGATGTCAAGGCTTTGAGTGAGTGTTTTGGGTATTATACCAGTTGATGACAAGACTATTGGTACAATATGCACTGTACGTGCTCTCCATTGTATTTTTAATTCGATCGCTAAGTCTTGGTATTTTGAAAGCTTATCGGCTATTGTTGATTGTACGTTGTGACTGTTGGGGATGGCTATGTCAATAATATAAATGGTGTTGCTATTTTTATCATATAGTGTTATATCGGGTCTGTTATAGTGTACGGTTTTGTCAGTAATGATTGTTCGGTCCCAATACATTTTACAGGTGCTGTTTTCGAGGACAGTGTCTGGTTTATATTTGTAGTATGGCAATTTTTTATTGATAAAATGATACTGATGTGCTAAATGTTGGTGTATTATTGCAGCTACTTGGTCATGCCGGTGTTTATAATCAGACTGGACCAGAAATTTGCAAGCGCCAGTTATATGTTGTATTGTTTCAGTAGCTGAGTTACAGTGTCTGCATAAATTATTATTATTATGTTAAATAAAAAAAAAATAAAAAAAAAAATATTTTTATAAAGAAGTGTTTATGATCAAGGATTAAAGTTTTCACTTCTATCGGCAGTCCCCAAAGACTGCTAATTTTATTTTTTCTCATAGAGAAACATCATATAAATGAAAATATTATGTTCACCTAATAGATACCTATGTGTAATTCTATTGACTATATCTAAACTCTGCCCCTAACGTCAATTCTGCCTACCACCGACACTATATTGTGCCGCAATGCTATAGTTATTTAAAACAAATGGCCTAGCATCATTTTAAATCACATTCCCTCGGAGGAAGTGCCACCGGATACGTTCCCCTCATCCAAATTGGACGCGGCGACCATTCTATGTTTTGTATTTATTTATGAGGTTTATGGTCACAAACCATGGTATTGAACCTAGTTTGATTGTATTGCAATAAAGGAGAAAAATGTGTATAATTTCGTAAAATTAGATCTGCATGTTCGAACTCAAGGCCTCATATTTGGCTAGTCAGACAAGTTCGAAATCGGAACTTCATATTGGAATCACCACTGATTGCCAAAGGTCTCAAGTTCAATCTTTCAGGTCTGATTTTTCGTAATATTGTCTTCTATTTACGCAAATGTTATTCATTTAAATTAAACTACTATGTAGTAATAGTAGTGTAATAGTTTCTAAATTATGTAATAAAGTGTCAAATAAACAACGCGATAAAATCCGTATATAGTAGTTTAATTTCACTTATTTTTCGTTTCACATATTAGGTATGTCAAACTTTGCTTGACCCGGGAATCTAAATAAAATAGTTTACATAATATTGTCTTACATTCACGCGAATGTTATACATTAATATTAACCTTTTGCCAAAATAACAAATGTACTGTTCAAAAAAATCACGATAAAATCCATATGAAGTAGTTTAACTTTAATTGATATAGAGTCTTTATAATATAAGTAGGTAGGTATTATGCAAGACATTGGCCAACCCAGGCATCAAACACGGAACTACAAGCTAACCTAAAGCCGTTACAATTACCGTAACACGATCGCTTCAGCGCTCATATGCTAATGGACTAATCAACAACTTGTGTACATATTTTTAAAGTGATTCTCTTTTATGTTGGAAATTAAGGATACTTATCCATATTTTGGTCCTCAACAAGCTCACAGCCTCCCCCAGCTGTGAGATTTAGGGGGCAAAACACCTGCCGAGAGGTTCTGTCGAATAGTACGGTCAGCAACAAACAAACAAAACTGTTAAACCCAAAAAAAATACTATGTTAATGATACATAGTATTTTTTTTGTTTTTGGGTCTAACAGCATTCCCACTACTGTATTGCCGTTGTAACCAGATTCAGAAATGGAGACCATGGCAAATACCGAGTTCTGTCACTTGTAAAGTCCCGGAGAAAGCTTCATTGTCTTGGAATCCGCAATGAATAGAATCAGAAGTATATAAGAGTAGTAGAGTAGTTTATTTACATAATATATTTGCATTTAAATAAAAAATAAAAAATAAAAATTCTATTGAAAACCTTGTTACATTTTCACAATTATTAAACGATAATGACTACAGTAGTATAAACTGTGTCGGAGCCATTAACGCCCACATCCGGATATATTAAATAACTAAGGTTAGTAAAGGGACAATTTTATTGTTTATTTTAAATAAATTTGTGCCTATATTGGGGATGAGAGTATGTGCTTGTAGGTGAGTGTATGTGAGTGTCTATGTGTGTATTGTGTATATGTACATATGTGTGTCTGTGTTTATCGGTATGTGTAGGTGTGTGTATATGTATGGGAGTAAGATGTATTTGTTATTATGCTATGATGTCCTCACATTTAAAATTTGTCCATACATTAATATTTCATGTTGTTACTAAAAAAATCTGACTGGAAAATCCAATATCATTTTCCCTTTGCCGGAATCAAACCCGGTATCGTGCGGCCGAATATTTATGTCACTGGACCAACGATGCTATCTAACTGTAAAATAGCTAATAATTCATTTTGTAAAAGGCATACTTTGACCGGAAACTACGATTTATTTTCAAGCAACTTTATGTACTGTCTGTACAACATCCGAGTCCCCAGCTTCCGGTCGGCCATCTTGTCCGCTATTACGCTTAATTACTACCTACAGCGAGCCTTATTTTAGTCTTAGGTACGTCTACAGAGGGACTTATTACACTTTATTTTTAGTTGAAAGTGTTTTGTCTGGAGACTTAGTTTTCGGCTTTGATGAGTTTATTTTCGGGCAAATTAGTTAGTCAAAGAATTTTCTGTCCCTTGTTCTTTGTGTTTGTTAGAGTAGGATAATGATTGTTTTGGCTAGAGACTAGTACTGAAACTGTATTCATCTGATGCTGGTAGCGAGAGTGGGAGACCGTTGGACACGCGGATTCCTCGAGTTCGATTCTAAAGCAGTGATCAATACGCACAAAACATCAAATTTTATTTTTTCGAATTTATTTGCGTGCTTATCTATCACTCGCTTTACTTTATCCTACAATGCTAAACCTGCATGACGGAGAGCATTCCAGAATGTTCTCGAAGATATGTGAAGCCCCAACTACTCTGAGCTGGCTTGGAGGATTATGTCTGAAGTAGCTGAATAATCCACAAAAGCACCGTCATACTAAGAGTAGCCATTACTACTAATTTCTACTGCGTTTTAACGTTGCGATTTACTCTCAAACGATGACTTGCTCATTTTTCATATTGTTCTACTAGATGTTCCCGCGGTTTCACCCGCGTTTATCGTTACTGCGCCGCCTCCGTGAGTCGTAGCGTGATGTTATATAGCCCATAGCCTTCCCTCGATAGGTAGATGTATACATAATTATTTTTCCCTTTATTTTGGATGTAGCGTTGTTAAAGTTATACCTAGTCAGATAACCCAAACAATGATGTTTGTTAGACGAGACAAGAGACCTTGAAATGGGCATTATAACCGCAATATATGGCTGTGATGTACTGGTCGGCAATAACAGCCATATACATCAATATTTTGCATATGGGTTTATTTATAAAGAACTAGCTTTTGCGCGCGGCTCCGCCCGCGTGGTACCTATATCAATAAAAAGTAGCCTATGATCCTTCCCCAGATATTAAACTACATCTGTACCAAATTTCATGTAAATCGGTTGAGTGGTTTAGTTGTGAAAAGGTGACAGACAGGCAGACAGACAAATAGTGAGACAGAGTTACTATCGAATTTATAATATCCACCCGCGTGGTACCTACATCAATAAAAAGTAGCCTTTGTCCTTCCCCAGGTATTAAACTATATCTGTACCAAATTTGATCTAAATCGGTTGAGTGGTTTAGCTGTGAAAAGGTAACAGACAGACAGACAGACAGACAGATAGAGAGACAGAGTTACTATCCAATTTTTAATATTAGTAAAGAAAGTAAAGAATAATGTAGCCTATACCTGATCTAAACGTAACGTAACGTGACGTAAAGAGATTAAATACTTGTGGTATTGGTACATCAACGTAATCGGCAACATATGATTGTGATACCTACCTACATTCATATTTATGACAGTACTGAGTATATCTTATAGTAGTTAGAGCAGCGATAGCTCAGTGGGGAGACCAACAGACTGCAATGCAGAGGGTCTCGGGTTCGAACCCACGTCGCGCATCTCTGACTTTCGGAAGTTATATGACTTTTCGAAATTATGTGCGTATTGATCGACAATTATCGCTTGCTCCGTGCCTCGGAAAGCACGTTAAACCGTTGGTCCCGGCTGCCGTGAACATCTATGGCAGTCGTTATGGGAGAGTGTCGACACAAAAGATCCCACTGGGTCGAAGTGTCGCCGGTCTGCACTGACTGGCCCCCACATAAGATAAGATACCTTATAGTATATTCATAATATTATATAGTATATATATTATTATTTGTCTTCAATATTGTAATACTTGAATAGGGCACTAAGTTATAAGCACTACTCATATTACACTCACAGGACTCGATGGCGTAGTGGTTACTGTAACCGACTGCCACGCCTGAGGTCGCGGGTTCGATTCCCGCACAAGTCAAACATTTGTGTGCATGAACATGGATGTTTGTCTTGGTCTGGGTGTTTCTATGTATAATATGTATGTATTTACATAAAAAAAGTATATATGTATGTTTATCCATTGTCTAGTACCCATAGTACAAGCTCTGCTTAGTTTGGGCTAGATGGTGTTGTGTGTATGTGGTAGAATATTATTATTATATTATTATTGTAACACCTTATATAGGTACACTTAGTTGACAATATATTATCGAAATTGAATTTGAGGAAAGAGCTTCAATATTGCGTATCAATCCGATACAGCAGCCGATTGCAAGACTAGAAAAAAATCTTTAGTCGCCAATTTCACAATCGTAGTTCTTACTCGCCCGATACAAACACGTCTGAATTATTAATGAATGCGGGCCATGAATCGCGTATCGACCACTTATCCGCCCGTATCGACCGGGTACCTAGCCGTATCGACCGGGTACCCGGGCGTATCCGGGCGTATACGATCGATGGACGCGCTCCGATGACCGGGTATTCACCGTGCTAGTGAAGTAGTGAAATGTCATGCCGGTATGTTGTTTTGTTATTTGATACATATGATGTTCAAGTTGTGCGTAGTATAGCATTAATTTGGGAATATTCTTTGCCAGATGTCGTGGGTGAGTAAACTTTAATACGATGTATGGAATTGAGGAAAGATATAGTGCTTATTTATTGGCACAATGTTTAAGATCTCTGTCTGTCTGAGATGAGCTATTTTAAAAGCATGGAATATATTATGTAGGTGTCACGTAGCTATGTTTCTTTGATGTTGTTATTCCCTAGTTTTGAGTCGGTGATAATTCTAGTTACTATCATAAATGTGACAGTATGTTGTATGTATGTTTTTTACTCGAATACCGTTGAACGTGCTGTCACAAAGATGAAAATTTTTTTTAGCTAAACGTCTGAACCTTTTTCATGAAATTGGGTGTGGAGGAGTCAAGCTTACACCTAGGATTTATACGACTTTTGAAAGAAAACTACACAAAGCCAGGGGAAACATCTAGCTAGAATTATATAAAAGCAACTCACTCTGCTTAAATTTTTGTAAAAGACATTAAGTATCTTTTTTGTGAATAATATTTGCAAAATAAAAACGTATTAAAAACACCATGGAAGTTTATACAAAAAAAAATCTAATCATATTTTTTTACCTGAACCTAACATTTTGTAGTGCATTCAATAAATACGACCACATTTTAAAGATAATCGTGTTCGTTATAACGTTGCATACATCAATATTTCGACACAAACAGATTAGAGAATGCTCTTACACTATAATCTTTACACCGAAGGTCTCTGTTACACTTTCATACCCGGGTGGGGTGGGCACGAGGCGTGACGATCGACCGGTCACGCCCCCGGTCGATAGCCGGGTATGCCCGGCTGTGCCGGCTGCTTCGATGCTTCGATGTTATCGGAATGTTGGTGATGTTTTCATGACAATCATTTGATATGTTGTTGTTAGAGAAAACAGGTATGTGTAGTTATATTATATGGCTTTAGTGTGCGTAAAAATATTAAAACAGACTAAGAACGATATATTGTTTTCTTTTCAATAAATATTTTAATATCTTACACACGGCGTACAAGTGCAAAAAATAGGGCGTGCACTGTTTTACATCAAGTTATTCATGTAATAACTTTGTTGTTTTTTAATTACATATTTATAATTTAACCAACATTTCACATTGATTAGTTAAGAAGCTCTATTTTATGGCCAACCAGATCGAAAGGGTTATCAGCTCTGAAACAACAAAAACAAAACTAGGTTATTTATCTGAATATTACGGCTTTACTAAAATGACATAGGTCTGGTGACTCTGGAATATTTAAGACAATGTTTGTTCCAGGAATAATCTTCGTATCACGGGAGCCACTCAAACTTGGAACAACTATTTGTGAATCACACAAAATTTTGTTCCGCGTGTGGATCAAAAGCACAACATAGGAGCAAGTTACCCACACAATGTGCTATTTATACAGGCATCTAATAATATAAAGTTTCTATAATTCCAGGTAATCTAAAAAATTCCACGTAATGTCTATAAATCGTATCATACATTACAAAAGGGTTAAATAAAATTATGGGTGACATTGTTTATTGGAGCCATAACTTATTCCAAGTCGCAGCCGCTGCCAAACTCATATTGTTTGACGTAAATAATCTGTTTGTTTACTTGTAACCCTGCCTACCTACCTGTGTTATAAATGGAAGTGTATTTTTTATAACCTTATTTATTGAGAACAAGATGGCGGATAAAAAAAGTGATCTCTGGCTTGCCTCTGTCGAATGTCCTTTAGATAGTCTTTGCTTTTCCTGTCTTTGGACTGTCTTCCAAAGGTAGACCGAGACTGGTAGCCCAATGGATAAGGCATTATACTTGCAATCAAGAAGGTCGTGGCTTTGAATCTCATCCGTTGCACTACCAAAGAACCCATTCTTATCATAAGCATATTAGCTTAGCTGGAGTTATTAACAAAAATACTAGATTAGTTACCGAAATAGCTTGTAATTTAAATCTATACTAATATTATAAAGCTGAAGAGTTTGTTTGTTTGAACGCGCTAATCTCAGGAACTGTTACTTCGATTTGAAAAATTCTTTTAGTGTTGGAAAGCCTATTTACCTTCATAAATTTACGTATATCTGTATATAAAACCCATGCAAGCAAAGCAGTTTATAGAGAAAAAAGTTCAATATTATGGTTCAGTAATGCTTTCACTGTTTCGCTGCAAAGAACTACGTAACCAAAAATCCAAATACATCGTCCTCGCAGAAGAACCAAACTTATGATTGACGCGACGAGCTGATAAATACATGCTAGCCTCTATATCACTGAGCTAATTACCATTAAGTATTAGTATTTATACTTGTCTCCTTTTAAACCAGCGCGTGGCACGATATCTATTAATTTAATCATACTTTGGGTAATATTATCTTCTGTTCACGCGAATGTTATTCATTGAAATTAAACTACTATATACGAATTTTATCGCGTTGTTTATTTGACACTTTATTACAAAATTTTGAAAACTGTTACACTACTATTACTATTAAACTTTACTAATTTATAAGCTAATTAAATTATTGAAACTATTAAAACTATTTATACTATTACTATACTATTATACTATTTATTTTTACACTTTCCCCGACGTTTCGGTTGCTTTTTTACATAAAACAAACTATGGTGTTAGTGTGTTAGACTAATACAGAGACATATGAATGCTATTATAACCAGAGCAAGAACTGTTGAAACAAAGAAAGCCATTTATTTCGCCTTTCAATTGACTGATAGCTCCACTCAAGGTTTTGATAGTCTGTAGGGTGAAAGTTATATCGCACTCGGGATACTCCGCTTTAAATAAGACTAGATAAATGTATACATCCTAACTAATATTATAAAAGCGAAAATGAGTTTGTTTGTTTGTTTGTTTGTTACCTTTTCACGCCTAAACCACTGAACCGATCACCCTGAAATTTTGCATATACATTGTCAGGTGTACAGAAAAGGAGATAGGCTACCTTTCATCCCGAAAAAAATTACTCTTCGCGAGGAAAACAACAATAACCTTCATAAGATAATAGATGGCGCCACGTGTCTTTCGAATCATGATTGAATTATATTATTACAAGCAGAGTACAACCCGAATTGATTGTCAAATTCTAAATTAACGCGAGCGATGTCGCGGGCAAAAGCTAGTACTTAATAAATGCAAGTTCCTAAATTGAATTTCGTTTCGCAGGTCATGGTGGAGTCAACCAATTAGGAGGGGTATTTGTGAATGGAAGACCGTTGCCAGACGTGGTGCGACAACGGATAGTCGAACTAGCGCACAGTGGAGTGAGACCGTGTGATATCAGCCGACAACTGCGCGTATCACACGGATGCGTCTCGAAGATACTATCACGGTAAGTCTTAGAATACTTGGTAGTATTTACTCATTGGATACCTTAGTGAGCGGTTATTGTATACGTACTATACAATAACCGCGTATTAGTATTTCAATCCATCAAGACCATGGTCTGATCCCCAGCCTGGAGTTTCCTCTCCCGCTAGTGACCAGCGTAAAGAGTGGGTTCACGTCGGGCAAGCAATGGCTAGGTTTCAAACCCCGATCGCAACTCCTGATACTAGGGTACCACCGTTCCATAAGTGTGGTGAAAGATAGACGTTCCCTTACTAAATTAGAGATATTGTAAAGTAAATTAAATCGTACCTACTAATACCGTCCGGTATCCTGAAACCTATTAAAATCATACGCCTCTGTCCATTATAAACTAAAATATATAGTATAGACAAAACATTATAATGATAAGCATTCGATGATCACGTCTCACCACAATATTTAAACAAACAGTTCTAATTTATCTCCAAACCAATATACCACCAAAATCTTCAAAAATGCCTAACCTCAATCAAAACATTTTTCCTCCTATCCTCTTTTAATTACAATCGTGATATGTAGCTGTTAACCCCACCCATCTACTCACACATACACAATTCACTCAACTACACACTCACACAAACACATCTCATTTACACAGACACGCAGACAAGTTAACCACACTCATCTTCAAACACACACTAAAACATTTTTTTAACACACATATACGAATCGACCACGCACACACTGACAGATCTCGTTTACACAGTTATACATATAAGTTACTTATGTTTACGGCGTGTGTGTCTGTGTGTGTGCCCTCGTTCCATACACTGAGTCCGGCGCGTGCGCTGGTAGACAATACGCTTATGTCATTTTCTTTTGTTTCGTTTTGTAGTAACTGGTTTATCTGGGTACCGTTGGCTGATGGAAAAACTGTTAAGAGATTGCAGATTTAGAATGAGGAAGACATTACAATTAATTACTTGTCCGGTGGCTCAGTGGCATAAGATTGCATTTAGATTTGCGTGCGATCGTTAGGGCTTCAGATTGATTCTCGAGTTGGAAAATTGATATGCTTTTTGAGTTTCTGCTGTGAGTGTTTTCAATATGTGTGCGGCTGAGATTCTTGAGTTTGACAACATTCTTCAATAGATTAGGTATTTAAAACCATAGAGTAAAGGGAACTCAGTAACTCAACCGCTGCATGTCTAAAAATGACAGACCCACGTGATACATCTACTTAATAAATACTCTCAAACATTTCTGGGGTATGTAAATGTAAACGAATAATCAGAATAAATAAACCTCACCTACAACATTACTCAGCGTTGAATGTTAGCTAAACGATGGTTACTTAACTATTGTTTAACAAATACTCAAAGCAGAGGAGTGGTTATAGATAGCAATAGCAGGCCGTTGATCAAAAAGTAATCATTAATTGTAATGACTTGAGAGCAGTTCAGTTGAAAGGTATCTAAATATTAGTTAGCGATATTTTTATAAGTAGCAGTTATTGTATACGGAACCACCAAGTTATTATTGTGATATCGTTTTGTATCTTCACCTTACATACATACATATAATTGAAGTATTTATAACTGTGATGTTATCTGCTATTAGATAAGTATTTCGTTTGTTGAAATAAGCAGTTAATGGAGGCACGTAAACTTATATTTATTGCTTTCATGATTCCGATACTCAACTTGTCATAATATTAAATATTATATCTAACAAATATTTCATTAGGAAATGTATGGAAAATCCTAACTAATATTATAAAAGTGAAAATGAGTTTGTTTGTTTGTTTGTTACCTTTTCACGCCTAAATCACTGAACCGATCATCCTGAAATTTTGCATATACGTTGTCAGGTGTACAGAAACGGACATAGGCTACCTTTCATCCCGAAAACAATTACTGTTCCCGAGGAAAACAAAAAAAACGTTCTTATGATAATAGATAGCGACACGTGTCTTTCGAATCAAGATTGAAAAATTTGACTGCATGTATGGCGTCGTAGTTTAAATAGGCATCACGTCACTACCACTGCACCTCCAAAATATGAGTGATCCACAATAGTTGTTCCAAGTCTAAATATTCTTTAAAGCAGAGGTATCCAGATTTTTTTTCTAGACCACTTTCAAAATCTAACTGATTCCGGTGGGGTGTTGAAGTCAAGCCAACATTTTAGTTCTTCACTATCGAAAGCAAATAAATCTCGTGGACCTTCGCTTACGAATTGTGGACCCCCATTTTTTTGTCACGCCAACGTAGACCCCCGTCGAGTCTCCCGTGGACCTCTGGGGGTCTGCTTGGACCACTTTGCGAACTAATGGTTTAAAGTCACCCGCGACACGGCAAACATGGCTAATGCAAGAGCTGTTAAAAACACAACACTATTTCAAAATGAAGCAAATATTTTTGCTAAACCAACAAAAACCAAAAATCTATCTACCTGTTTTATTATATGAATGATTATCTCTCATTAAATATATATTCTCTAGTTAAAACTAATTAGCGTATGTAGCCGCTAAGTGCGAGCAGCGAGCTCATCATTTGCGGTTAACCGATGTTAAACAACGCTACTAACTTAACTGCTGGTTAAACTGCGGTTACTATTTAATGTTAGATAATAGGGTAGGTGACAACGATAAATATTCACATTACATATTATTATGTAAACGTTATATTCCCGAAAGGGTAGTCGGAGCTGTATTCCACCTAGATTTCATCACTCATGTTTCAACTTCTACGTATATTATGTTCTTTGTGTCCACTGTTTGTATGTTTTTTATGTCCCCCGCGACACAATAATTATTTGTACTACGACAGATGACGTTTAAAAAAACATGGGGTAGTCTTTGGGAACTGCCTATAGAAGTGAAGACTTCTTTATAAACCAAAAAAAAAAGAGGGGGCGGGTCGGATGCTAGTTCCTGATACTCTCTTAGGGTTTATTAAGGGGTTCAAAATTCCGTTATTTTTTGCGTAGGACGCACCATTTTTGAGTAGTTGTTAATATACTTAAAAAAAATAATAAAGCGTGGAAGCGTAACGATGACACGAGTTCCATGATTTTTGTTCACCCAAGAAGTCCTCAACGCGCCTAAAGTTGTCACTTCAAAAAATTAGTTTAGTATAGTTATTGACCAAGCAGAGAGCCAATCTGCCACACTGCTACTAAAAATTTCCTTACATTAAAATTTATTAACACTATGCTCGACACGGTCATCAAATTCGGGACCTCAAAACAGCGGCAAGGCTATGCGCAACACTACTGGGCAAAAGAGATATTAAAATTAATATAATTCACTTATTCGTTGCCAAACTGTCCCAAAGACAACTAGCGCAGAAACGAAACACGTGTCAACGCATATTTTGTGTTTGAAGCAAAATACTGCAAGTTGGCATACGCCCAAATCCCACGATGTGACCGTCCACCATCAAAGGATTTCGGTATTGTCAACCTTTTTGTACTGCAATGGTTTGGGTAGGCAATTCGAGAGTGCGTGGTGAACTCCTCTCTTTGCAAAAAATTTATTACTGCACTCCACCAGTATCTCTAACAGCCTTACCTAAAAACTAGTCTCAAATACTTAAGAGGTAGCTAAGTACTGACTAGCGACTAATTACAAAAAACTTAACAATGAATATCGCTTAATGTTGAGTGTTATATAACAGCGATAGCCTAGTGGGAAACCGTTGGACTGCCACGCAGAGGTCTCGAGTTCGATCCTAAGGCGCGCATCTCTGACTTTTCGAAGTTATATGCGTATTAAATAGTTAATTATCGCTTGCTTTAACGGTGAAGGAAAACATCGTGATGAAACCTGCATGTCTGAGAGTTCTCCATAATGTTCTCAAAGATATGTGAAGTCTGCCAACCCGCACTAGGCTAGCGTGGTGGACTATGGCCTAACCCTTCTCATAGTGAGAAGAGGCCCGTGCCCAGCAGTGGGACAGTTTAATACAGGGCTGATATTATATTATATTATATATATATATATATATATATATATATATATATATATAAGTATATATATTGAGTGTTATTTGAATAATAGTAATGTAACAGTGCAAATCCATTGATCAAACTTTAATCATTAATCAGATACTTGAGAACGATTCATTTGAGAGGCAGCGAAACATTAGTTAGCTCTGTTTTTATGAATAAATCTGTTGATTATTTTCTTTTAGATCACAATATTGTCATAATAGCTCAGTTGTCCACCCCAGTGGACATCGGCCTACAGATTCGACGATATTACTTCGATATGAACGACAATGATATGAATTGCGCGGGGACGCCGCTGACCATTGTCCGATTTAAATTGAAAACTGAATAGTGATGGGAAAGCAAGTGATTTCAATACGGGATTTCTATAAAATATTTCTATTATAGTAAGGAAGTTTATGTCTTTTTTCATATGAAGTCTACGTCCAGCACTAGACAGCTATTATTATAAGCTATACCTGTACGGTAACAATGATATCTTCAGTGATCTTATATAATATTAAAATTAAAATCTACTTGATACCGCCCTAAATGTAGCACATCGTAGTTTACATAGATAGTAGGTTAAATTCCCGTTCATAGTTATCGATGTGGCAAAATTTAATATAAGAATTTAGCTATAAGAATGCCAATAATTTGTAAACGAAGTGAACATCCATCTTTATTTTTTAAATAACTTTGTATGTATTGTTATTGCCGTCTTGACTAAAAGACAAACAAAGTTCATTTAGTTATTTTACTGATTGGAAATAAAACCAGTAAAATAATTCACAATTAAACCTATTTACAATGTAACTCATAAAGATAGCTTTTAATTACCGACTCTTGCAAGACTGAAATAGCTAGATTTGATTAAAGATACAATCTTAATCTAGTTAAGAACCGTATTTTTTAAATTACCAACAGTCATTTACATTTCTAAGGTCGTACAATGTAAGCAGCAAATACAAGCAATTTATATAAGAGTGTATTCACCTTTCAAAACACTTATGAAATACGACGCCAGCGATGACAGAGCAACAAAAACAGCATATTTTCCAATCGATATCCCGGCGTGGTCCCGCCCTATTCCCGTGGGACGCTCAATCGGCTGAACTCGCTTTTCAATTTATCCCGGTGCCATTTCAACCCTATGTTTTGTTTTCTACCCTCCTGTTCATTTTTGTTCTTAATGACAATTATATTGGTGTCTGTGTTTGCGTATTCTTCTGTGAGTTGCGAATTGACTGACCAATTCTGCCCGCGGGTATGTGAGAAAAGGACTGGTTATATTTGCTGTCAGTATTTAAATGAATGCTTATTGTCAATAAACAGTGCCTATTTCACTGACTTTGCTAAAGTCAGGACTGACTGAATTTTGGAAAAGGTATTAGAATTATGAAGGTAGCCTTTGTTTCTTGGACCTTGTTAACTAACGAGCATGATACTGATTTGAGTCTTATATTTCACGATTTCACGCGGGATTCAGAGCTAATGTGATTGTTGCCTGTTTTAAATACATGAGAAGAGAGACTTATTTTTTTTTAAATATTATCAATACATGTTAAGACTGCACGGATGATGTAGTGTTTTAAGTGAGCCGACTGTGGTGTTTTCGACCTTCATTCAGAAAAAATACATGTATATCAATCTACAAATATTTGTGCCGTGTCTGAGTATATTTTGTGTCCGTGTTTTAATATTTGTAGTCCCTTACAACTCGGGAATAAAAACGGGCGAAATCAGCCTTTACTCGATAATGCTACCTAGTATGTAATGTTCTATTAGGATTGTCTGTAAAAAAATGTCCAATACACAATAGTGGGCTTGCTCATTATTACATGTGATCTAAAATCATAGCTAATAATAACATGAAGTGTGTGTGTTAAAACTACATTGGCTCGGTCAAGTACTGGGTGGGTGTGACTGTTTATACTGACCACGCGTGAGAGCGCGCGATAATCCGTCGGATACGTGTCGCGACTAGTCTGTTGTCATGCGAACATACATGTGTTGACTCAGTGCGATGTTTCCGCAGATACGCCAATTACTGATGCGTTGTTTTGACAACGTTACACGCATATTGCTGCCATTGAAATAGTGGCGTGGCGGTATTAAATGCGACTGCTATGCGTGATTGTTGGGTATGATTCTGGAGCAGTGTTTTTTAAGTTTTCCTGTCTAGAAATTGTAAGTAACAATATGGAGTCTAGAACTGTAGTAGCCTCGATCCCTTTTATTTATATTATTAAAATCTTTGCTGCCGTTATATGAGTGAAATAGACTTCTGCCTAGATTAGCGACGATATGTAAAAAAATACGTCACAACGTTTCAAATTAAAAAAAAGCGGCGGCTGGCTATTTTTCGCTCTCTATTATGTGGAACCTAAATCCAATAGTTAGTAAAATAATAATAATAATAACGGTACACTAGCTGCCTGCTGCAACCAGTGCCACCATGGGTGTTCCATCCCACTTTAGATTAAAACTCTCGAAGGGCCTCTTCACGTTGGACCCATGTCTCCGTGTAAGCCTCCCAAAGGGCCACAGATATTTTTCTAACATACCTATTAGAAAAATATCTGTGATATGAGAAACATAATAATCAAATTATATACACACAACACCGTCCAGCCCAAACTAAGCAGAGCTTGTACTATGGGTACTAGACAATGGATAAAATACACTTTTCACTACCTGTATGGAATATAGTGCTAAAATATCTATTGCTACCTACTAGACACAATTCCAGACTCCATTCCTAGAAGTACTTAACAGCAAAACCCAAAAATACTGCCCAACACGGACATCCTGAGACCACATGCACAGCAATCACCACCAACTACTGCAAATATTCCGATTCACTCAAGTATTCCAATAATTATTCAAATACATATTTCTCGAAACACGCGATAACCAGGATGACTTCCCAGGAAACTGTCTACTCCAAATCAAATCCCAGTCGTTCACGAGGCTGTAGCCAGCTCACATTGACCTAAACACACAAATTACGATTATTTCATTAAATAAATCACATCGTCGGACGGAAGTGTTTCGTCACGCTTTCTGCGTTCACCGCTCGCGCCGCGCACCTCGCACCGCGAGCCGCCCGGCCGACGGAAAAACTAACTAATTACTAAACAGATACAGGACTGTACATTGTACACTTTCATAACACATCTAGTAGCTTTTTAATTTCCTGAGTATTCTCAATAAGAGCAAAGATTTGGTAAACACACCATTAGTTATAACCATTCAAATACTGCTTCCAGACTATTCGTTCTCTAAAAAAGGGAGATGGCAGGAAAGAAAGAAAGAAGAAAAAACCTCAGACCCACTTAAATTTCTATTGTAAGACACCACATAACTATTATATCATCATGTCAGCCAAAAGACGACCACTGCTGGACATAGGCCACCCCCAAGGTTTTCCACACAGACCGGTCTTGGCCACCCGTATCCAACCGCTTCCCGCGACCTTCACCAGGTCGTCGGTCCACCTTGTGGGAGGCCTACCCTTGCTGCGTGTTCCGGTGCGTGCTATTATATGGGTTAACTTATTCGTATATTGCAGGGGATGGCGTTGGTGTCTGCCACACAGTTCTCACTAGCTCAGACACCATCATTTTACTCTATCAGTTTCGTGTAAAATCTAGCATTATCTATTACTGTTACTATAAGATGGACAAACTGTACCTAGTTTTGGATTAATAAAGATTATTATTATTATAAAAAAGACTATTGTTTGTAGCCAGTACGCCATATTTGTTTACTTAATAAGATAAATAAGGAAACATGAATTATACTACATATACTAGGTACTTAGAATGGTAATTAGCAGAGTACTACATCTATATTTCACCAACTATGGTTTTAAATAATAATAATATCAGCCCTGTATTAAACTGTCCTGCTGGGCACGGGTCTCTGCTCACTGTGAGAAGGATTAGGCCATAGTCTACCACGCTGGCCTAGTGCAATAATACTCGGCGTAGTGGCAGCAGATGCTTGCCATATTTACTATCTTGGTTGTATAAAAAACACCAAATGAATAGTGCACAATAGCCAAAGATCCTACCACAAAAGCACACTCTAAAACACCTAAATATAATAAACCACTTACTGCCTTAAATAAGTCACAACGCTCATAAGCCGCTCAAAGCCGCAATAAGCCGCTGTAAGCCACGTTAAGCCAATTAGCCGCCCCTCTCTGAAGCTATCTTGATTGTCAATATGTTCTAACATTGTATCGACGACAAATTGTTCGTGTATCGATATTGGTAATACATTTTGTATACAGTATATTGGAGTATCTATTCAATTTTGTAGTTATAGACGGTATGGCGCAGCGGTAGTGAGTACGACTGCTGTGCATGAGGTCTCGGGTTCGTAAATTGGTTTTTGAATTTTTCTATCACAAAATTCTTAATAGCAGAATCTGAGAACCCGTGACACGGTAATCCACTTACTCTCTATAACGCTGTAGCTGGCTAAAGTGTGTGTAATGCACCCTCGGCTTTACAATCATCATCCTTCGTATATCTCACTCGTTTCTTATTTTATTTTAATAATTATTACATACCTATTGTATTAAGGAAGGATTTAAGCTATAGAACATCACGGTAAGACCCAAAGAACTTTTTTGTTGGCAAAGTGACAAATTAGGTTGACTGCAAGGATGTAGTTTAAGTGGTCCCTTCGCCACTATCACTGCACCAGGTGTAGTGGGTTCGAATCCCACACGGGACAAAAATTGTTGTGATCCACAAATGCTTGTTCCAAATCTGGTTATTCTTTGTGTCCTTTGTTTGAATGTTTGTATAGTGGCCGCGACACAGCAATTAATTGTAGTGCGGGAGTTATCTTAAAAAAAAGTATAAGTATTAGGTACCTATTGTATTAAGAAGGATATAGCTGTAGAACATCACACC
Source organism: Catocala sponsa (assembly GCA_963564715.1). Lineage (NCBI taxonomy): Eukaryota > Metazoa > Arthropoda > Insecta > Lepidoptera > Erebidae > Catocala > Catocala sponsa. The sequence goes on from OY751352.1 coordinate 14,306,703, forward strand.
ACAGCTCACAGAACTTTTTTATTGGCAGTGGAACGCGTTAGGTTTGCAAGCTGACCATTTAAAACATTCGAGCAATCACCATTAGGTATTGCCAGCACACAAAACACTGCAAATGCGCAATCTTAAAAATACTTACATTTATTTTTTGTCACTGCCAACCCTAACTGTCCCGGGGTAGGGTAGCATTACGATAATGTTACCGATCCCGGGGGGAGAAGCACCCTTGTTTTTGGCAATACGGGATAGTCGTGTACACAAGTGTTTTATATTAGCGCAGTAGCGGTAGTTTTTGCTTTTGGTATACGGATTGGTACTTAAGTATTTACATTAAAAAAGCAGCGTTACCTTAGTGAGAGACTATAGAACTTCCACGCAAAGTTCATCCCAAAGTTCCTCTGATTTTTTAAGTTATGCGCTTGTTAAATTGTTAATTATTATTATCGCTCGCTTTAACGGAGAAGGAAAACAGCGTGAGGAATCCTGCAGGTCTCAGAGTTGTTCTCGAAAATATTTAAAGTCAAATGCCAACCAGCACTGGGTCAGCGTGGTAAACTACGGCCTTACCCTTTTCACACTGAGAAGAGGTCTGTACCCAGCAGTGAGCAGTTTCTATATAGCACTGATATTATTATTATAGATATAGTTATATTGATTCTTAACAGAAATACGACCTAATTTTAAGAAAGTGATTGCCTCTTTCCATATATAACGGAAAGAAGCAATCACTTTCCTAAAATTACAACTCACAGCCATAACCTATTGTGTGGCGGCGGCACACCGGCGCGGCGGCTAGACACAATAATATTCTACCACATACACACAACACCATCTAGCCCAAACTAAGCAGAGCTTGTACTATGGGTACTAGACAATGGATAAATATATACATATAAACTTTTTTTTTGTAAATACATACATGTTATACATAGAAACACCCAAACCAAGACAAACATCCATGTTCATGCACACAAATGTTTGACTTGTGCGGGAATCAAACCCGCGACCTCAGTCGTGGCAGTCGGTTACACTAACCACTACGCCATCGAGGCTGACTTAATTGGTTTTTAATTATATCTGACAATCCAACAAAATTGACAGGTTAATCAATACAATAAAACATAAATACTAAAGCACCGTTGTACAGCACAGTACTTGAAAGTACCACTCACTTAGGGTGTGATCACACTCATAATTGACTTATCACGATGTTTCTAAAGCTGTACAATACTCCGCAGTATGTATGCACCCTTACCAAAGTAAATTGGTTAAGTGTGGTAGCTACCAGATAATCTTGTTTATCTTATCTTAAGTTATCTTAAGTCTGAGTATTGGGTATGAAACAATTCACTGGTTCAATATAACAAGGTTCTATGTTACATTTTTGAAAAAAAATGCGTTAAGAATATTGCATGGTTCTATATGTCATTCCTTTTTGTTTAGACTAATATTGTAATAGATGGAAGCACTTACCACCTCATAATATTAAATCGCAAATAGTTCTAAGTTACCTTTTAAGTTATTTTACTGATATATGCAAATTATAAACCTCATTACCCAAAATTAAAAAAATAAAACATAGAACCTTGTAATAGTGAGCCAGCGAATTGTTTTAGATGATGGGTGGATAGCAAATTTTCTGGAGACATAGTAGTGATATCAGGCTTGTATATAAACTGTCCCACTGCTGGGCATGGGTCTGTTCTCAATTAGTGTAATTGTGTAGTAGAGCCTCGCTGATTTCAGCTTGAATGGGTCGGCTCGACCGGGGAAGGACTACCCTCACACAGAATATCAACGTGAAATCGCAGTATTCCTACTGTTGTATTTCGTTCGGTGAGTGAGAGTGCCGGAGGCCCAATTACCCTCTTTCCCCCTTCCCGCTCCTTCTCCTTTCTACTTCCTTTCTCTCCCAAAGGGTCGGCAACGCGCAAGTGATGCCTTTGGTATTGCAAGCGTCCATAGACTATGGTGACCACTTACGATCGGGTGGGCCGTATGCTTGTTTGCCACCTTAGAAGAATAAAAAAAAATTTGATAAGGGTTAGGCCATTGTCTTCTACAACCCAAGTAGGCAGATATAACATTTCTTCCAGAACACTATGGAGAGCTGTTATACATGCAGATTTCCTGACGATGTTTTACTTTACAGTTAAAGCGAGTGATAGATAACTATTTAATACGCACATCATTTGAGAAGTCAGAGATGACTTAGATCTAACTCAAGACCCCTGCGACGCCCTGCGTGACAGTCCAATAGTCTCCCACTAAGCTATCGCTTGATGAGATTTAAAATCTTAATACCTTAAACTGAAGCCAAGCTTTTGGTCATTATAATTCGACAATCTTCATTTCCTTACCCTCTCGTCGTCGTTACATAGAGCACGGCATCTGTCTATTATCAGGCAGACTGTCTATGCCACCTATGAGGCTTACAGCAGGCAACTGTTATGTTTCCTAAGAATCGCTCCTGTGTACTTTTGTGGTACCAAGAAAATACAGCCACCTTCATGAGCTGCGGTCACCGCTTATCATTAGGTCGAACGCTGGCTCTTCTGCCACTAACGGTGACAATTACTCAAATTTAAGAAGAAACAAAACACAGCATGACTTTATATTACTTTGAGGTCATTCTGCGTAAATGGGAACACCAAAAGTCAAATTATGTTCAAGTACTTCAAAATAACTACACTTCAAGACAATGATACGAATACTATCTTGGTTTCCCCGTGACCATTGGTGCTGAAAAGCAGAAACGGCTGTAATGTCAGGAAAGAGTAAATGCTTGAATAGTACCGTTTTTACAAACTAATAAACAATTTAAATTGACACTTTTCGATGTATAACTGCAATTTGGTGTATTGAAGCAAGTTTTTATTAAGACTTCTTTTCATGCTCACACATATTTCAATCAAGTTTTTGCTACAAACTCGTTAAATATAACTAGAGCAGCGATAGCTCAGTGGGGAGACCAACAGACTGCAATGCAGAGGGTCTCAGGTTCGAACACACGTCGCGCACCTCTGACTTTCGGAAGTTATATGACTTTTCGAAATTATGTGCGTATTAATTGACAATTATCGCCTGCTCCGTGCCTCGGCGAGCACGTTAAGCCGTCGGTCCCGGCTGCCATGAACATCTATGGCAGTCGTTATTGGGAGAGTGTCGACACAAAAGATCCTACTGGGTCGAAGTGTCGCCGGTCTGCACTGACTGGCCCCCACATAAGATAAGATAAGATAAATATAACTACCCCGTAACTTAATTAATCAAAAAAAGTAAAGACTAACATATTTACACATTTGTTTGTAAGTAGTTGTCTTTTTGGCACATTTAATTGGTGAATGAGTAGAATCGCTTACTGGCTTAAGACCGGTTTCAATATTCAAGTAACGAATCATTTTACTTATGGACAGTTAATTTTCACACATATTATATGAAAATATGTCAAAATTGTCCGTAGCTATAACGACTTGTTTCTTGATATAGAAGCCGGGCCTGTCGTCTAGTCGTCACAGTCAGTGAGCTGAATGTTATGACTTCGATCCCAACTAAATTCTTATCTGAGTCTAGGTGCTCATTGTGTTAGTAATACAAAAAAACTTAAATGTGTTTGTTTATAAATAAACATTGCAGCACGGTCTTCAGTCACGCCTATAGCAATATCGCGAGTCTCAATATATCTTTAAATTGCAAGTCCAATCGCGCCGTATGGCTTCTCCCAAATCAGCCATAAGCAAGCACCATCACGCCCTCCCAAGGGTCATGGCATTAGCAGAAGATAATTAAATTCGTACAATAAAATAACTACCCTATGACGATTCGATTAAACTCGCCGGAAGGGTGGAATGCCCTTTTGATAATGCTGCATGAGATTTATTTTGATAACAATGCGGCTGTGTATTTTAGTTTGTTAATGATTGTTACTTTGGATGCAAGGATGGGCAGTGGTTTTAATGGTCATCTTGCCGATAAAAAAAGATTTTTAATGGGTAGTATTTAACTGCACAGCAAAAAAATACTAATTGCGCAGCAAAAAAAGCTAATTGATCAGCAACTCATGGCCAGCAAACTTTAAAGAGATCAAACTAAGTCCTATTTTTGGGTGGGTTTAAAAAAAGGAACCTAACATAACCTAACAGTTCCGAGACGGAATGCAGTGATTTGAGGCGTATAGATGCTCGTTATGCTGTGCAATATTTGCTGACCAACTAGTATTTTTGCTGATCATAATATTTAATGACGTGTTAAAAAGAATTGCTGGCTCGAAACTGTTCCAGAGACTAACTACTAATAAATGTAACTTTAGCCAACTCTAAACGCTGACGTTCTTAAAGGTAACTTTGCGACCTATTGAATAAATTAATTTGATGTGTCAAACGAGTTTTTCTGCTATTCACAAAGAGCTATGCTGAATTTGAGTGTCCTTTGTCTATGTTATATCAAATTGTGTTAGACACTAGACAACCCAGGTATTGTTTTCCAGTAAAGCAGGACACACACGAACAGGCCCACCTTAAACCTAAAAAGAATGGATAGTTGTATTACATCCATATTTCGTCAAGTATGGTATCTGAACCCGAATACAACTAAGAACGACCCTATGACCTTTTACTGGAACTAATTCCGGACATGGTGTCTACTGAGAATTTATTTATAGCACAACAAAATACCATTTTACTGAACTCTGTAATCATACCCAAGACCTCACCAAAATAGGTACATCATAACTATCGATGCGAACACAGAGAAGTAATATATTTCTCTTAAAAATTAAATTTGTTTAAATTTGTGTAAAATTGATTTATAAATCTTCTGCCTCTTTTCACAGGTATTACGAAACTGGTAGCTTCAAGGCCGGCGTCATAGGTGGCTCAAAGCCGAAGGTGGCGACGCCACCAGTGGTAGACGCGATAGCAGCATATAAGAGAGAGAACCCTACGATGTTCGCGTGGGAGATCAGGGACAGACTCCTGAGTGAGGGGATCTGCAGCCAGGATAATGTGCCTTCGGTCTCCAGTATTAATAGGTGAGTGGTATATTATGACAATATAAGGGACCTTATCTAACTCGTACACGTAACGTAAATCATTTGCTCGCTAGCACAGAACCGAAATATCAATAATTTTTTATCCGGTTATCAACCTAAATCTCAACATTTTTACAACATTGAGACTAAAATATGCTGTATAGAACGTGGAGGCTAATTTTACCAATCGATGTATAAGCCCGGCTAGCTCAGTCGGTAGAGCATGAGACTCTTAATCTCAGGGTCGTGGGTTCGAGCCCCACGTTGGGCGATATATTTTTGTATGTTTTTCGATTTGTAATATTTGTAAGTTATAAATGCACGCTTTATTAAGTTTCTTTTTAATATATTTTTGTTATTAATTTGTTTACGATATATTTTGTTCGTAAAATATGTAGAAGTGATTTATAAAGCAAGAACTTTACTAGTTTGTATTTATTTGCATTATTAAGTTCGATTTATAAATTTTTGCAGTAATTTAGTAACCTTTACTTAAAATAATTATTTATTATCTTTTTAAACATACCTTTGAAGTAATTTAGTTCAATAGTTTCAAATTATTTAATTTTATATTTAAACTAGTTGCACCCCGCGGTTTCACACGCGTAAGTCCCGATGCCGTGGATACCCACGGGATAAAGATAAAGTAGTCTATATGTTATCCAGGTCTTCAGCTATCTATATACCAAGTTTCATCGCAATCGGTTTACTAGCTTTTGCGTGAAAGAGTAACAAATATCCATCCAACCTCACAAACTTTCACATTTATAATATTACTAGCTTTTGCCCGCGGCTTCGCTCACGTTAATTTAGAATTTGACAATCAATTCGGGTTGTACTCTGCTTGTAATAATATAATTCAATTATGATTCGAAAGGCATGTGGCGCCATCTATTATCATAAGAACGTTATTGTTGTTTTCCTCGGGAACAGTAATTGTTTTCAGGATGAAGGGTAGCCTATGTCCGTTTCTGTACACCTGACAACGTATATGCAAAATTTTAGGATGATCGGTTCAGTGGTTTAGGTGTGAAAAGGTAACAAACAAACAAACAAACTCATTTTCGCTTTTATAATATTAGTTAGGATAGGATAGGATTAGAATAATCTATATCTATATTATATATATTATTATTTTTATTATATAAAAATGAATCCCTATTCCTTATCCCTTGGTCACAGCATCACGCGTGAACAGCTGGACCAACTTTACTTCGCTAATTCTTTGTTTGTTGTGTTATTTATAGACAGGAGATGATTTTTATGAAAGAAAAATTTAGAAAACTTAACGGCTATATTAACTTTTTGAATATAATCTTAGCGCTTTTGACAATATAAAGTTTTTGACAGTTGGCGCGATTGACAGATTGCGCGCTTCAAATATCGTTATAGCAGATGCATAGGTCGGTCAATTTAATATCAACACAACAAAAAAGAATTTGCGGGATTGGTCCAGCCGTTCACGCATGATGCCGTGACCAAGAGAAATAGGGATTCATTTTTATATAGGTATATAGATGTAAAGATTTTGTAACAATAGATTTGAATATAAGTAGAAAAAATATTGATTTATGTATTTGTTCCAATTTTACTTATTTTTACCAAACTATGTTTATTCATAAATATTAGCGCAGCGGTAGTGAATGCGACTGCTGTGCATGAGGCCTCGGGTTCGAATCCCGGGTCGGGCCAAGAAAAAATTATTGGGTTTTTCTGTTAAGAAATCTCAATAGCAGCCCGGAGTTAGGAAGTTGGCGGTGTTAGACACTCCCGTGCCTCGGAAAGCACGTAAAGCCGTTGGTCCTGCGCCTGATCTCTCTCCGGTCGTGTTGGATTACCGTCCCATCGGATCATGAGAGTTAGGGAACAGAGAGTGCACTTGTGTTTGCGCACACGCTTGTGCACTATAATATCTCCTGCGCAGATGGCCAGTCTCCGTTAAGATTGGCTGCCGTGACCGAAATCGGTCTGGAGGACATTATTATTATATGTAGGTGCTATGGAGCACACTGCGTTTAACGTTTAAAAGACTTTTTTGCGCTGGATTTCTAGTAATCTTATTACAAACGACCTAAATACAACAATAACATTTAAATGCAAATAAAATATATTCAACATTTTTACATTTACACCAGAAACATTCTAACCATATTGAGAATCCCCTAAATTCAAGTTTTCATTGCCCGTCAAGGGGTTGCGTGATCACAAACGGAAACGACTCGGATGGGGGTGCAAAGATGGCTCTACCGGAAGTAGAGACACGTGCTCCGCGCGCACCGGAAGTCCCGAACCTCGCATCCATTGAATTATTATTTATATATAAAGTATAGCGGCTCTATATTATGGTAGAGTTTTTCTTATAAGATATGATATTGGGTTTGGTGTTGTATCCGGTACAAGAGTTTTCGATTAGTAATATGTGATCCAAATAAAACTCTATCAATAGTAGAGAAATTCTTAGGAATCAATTTTCCTATTATGGTTGAGTAGATTTTGCCCGCGGGTTCGCTCACGTTAGTGTAGATTTCGTCAATCAATTTCTAAACCTCGGGGATAACAGTACAGAAAAGGAAATAAGGGGTACCTTATTTCATTTTCTGTGCCTCTGATAAAGTGTATGCGAAATTTAATAATGATCGATCGAATAGTTAAAGCGTAAAAGCAAACAAATATATATTCGCATTTATAATACTAGCTGCGCCGCACGGTTTCACCCGCATAAGTCCCGATGCCTATGTGGTCTCCAGTAAGTATAATCCAGGTCTCCAGCAGATACAAAGTTTCAGCGCAATCGGTCCAGTCGTTTTTGCGTTAAAGAGTACCTAACAAACATTCATCCATCCATCTTCAAACTTTCACATTTCTAATATTAATTAGTAGAATTATGGATCCAAACACAAAGAAATTCAACCCGTTATCTAATAATTTTGCCACTTTAACAATCAACACACATCAAATAATGCTATCTAACCCCAAATTCATTAACGGTAGCAAAACAGATGATATCCTGATAAATAACAGGGGACATGCTAATAACATTCGAAAGTGGTAGATAACTCCGACTTTCCGGGGAGCTTTATCTTATCTGGCAACACGCAATTAGTCGCGGATTTAAGCTGGCAATACTTGACATGAAGTGGTTCAGCGAATACATTTTTTAATATCTATGGATTATTTTATTTCGTTTTGTGATAAAAGAGTGTTTACATTTTATTGTTAAATTAAATTAGGTTATTTTTACTTACTTTTATATACCATTGCGGTCCGAATATGAGATCCCAGTTCGATTCCAAAGTTAGACAAAAATAATAATATTTAATTTGCTTGAGTCTAACGCGTTGGCAATAGCCCAAACCAGATCTCTATTTCATTTGGACAGCCTTGTGCCTAACAACCTGTATAAGTTGTTTTGACAAATGAAAATTTGCGAAAAATTGTTTGCGATGTGATATTTTGGTAACATTTTTTGCCCATAGATTAGTAATTCCCTAAAATCGTAGCTGGCAAAACATGGGTGTCATACACCTCTGCCTACCCCTTCAGGTTATATATTTATTTCTTACGATACTCACACGTTAAGCAAAACCTATTTATTTTCACGCAAAGATCAGCTAGATTTACCCTTCCAACAGATTTGTTCACCCTTCACGAGAGTCTATCAAAACGCACTCATTTTAAGTGCAGTGGCGTCCATTATTGAACAATAAAACAACATTATTGGGTATCAATATTATTTGAGGGGTGAAAATATATTGCATTAATTTGGATAGAATTTATTTTGGAGTGTGATAGTTAAGGATTACTTTAACTAAGTCTTTCTCGCGATGTCGTTGGTATTGTTAACATAAATAGTCTTGTCATAGATGTTTTTTTCTCTTTTAAATGTATTGTATATGTAGGTAATAGAAAGTTTAAAGTATCTGCTTACTAACTTCAACCGGAGTTATTTAGAATTTAGATTGATTTGATAGGGTAGAGAGATGTGTATTTATGTACCCACATTTTACCAGCTATGGTTAAAACCATTGATGGAAAGATCTAAAGATCCAGCGTGATAATTGGTGACCATAGGGTCACCTAGTCGATGGCGATCAGTAGTCAACCACTGTACTGACTACTGATCGTTATTTCAGACTCTGTTGCTACTGAGAAAATCTAAACGGAAAAGCCCAATAATACTTTGACCGACCCGGGTATCGAACTTGAAACCTTACGCACTACAGTCGCATACACAAGCCCCGTGCCATCGATAATGTTTTCTTAAAGTAGTTTCTTCATAATAAATTAATATAGAGCTAAATAGTTTCATATTTTAAATTACTAAAATAAGTTATCTCCATATTAACCTATTCGCTGTCCCATGATAGACACAATAGAAAATCTATTGTTATGTATCATATGTGATTCACCGGACAGGGAACCTGTTAAATTGCCTCACATTGGGTTTTTGTTTATCTATGGAATCTTATACAACGATCTTATATAGTATATTTATGTACAGCTATAATATTAATACAGATATTGCATAATACAAAAAAAACATTAATTTAATTTAATTTGTATTTTATCGCAAAGATTGTACTTCATTGTCGGCCTCGATGGCGTGATGGTTAGTGTAACCGACTGTCACGCCTGAGGTCGCGGGTTCGATTCCCGCATAAGTCAAACATTTGTGTGCATGAACATGGATGTTTATCTTGGGCCGGATGTTTCTGTGTATAATATGTATGTATTTACAAAAAAAGAACAGTATATATATGTATCTTTATCCATTGTGTAGTATCCATAGTACAAGCCCTGCTTAGTTTGGGCTAGATGTTTTTGTGTGTATGTGGTAGAATATTATACTATAATATTAATATTCATACCAATTATATGCAAAACTTAAGAATTTGTATATCTGAACGCACTAACCTTAGGAGCTACCAGCCAATTTGAAAATATATGCTTGCATTAGATAACCCGTTTATTGATGAACATTACAAGATATATTATTATAAATCATCACGCTACTACCCAAAGGAACGTAGCAATATCTATAAACGCCAGCTAGCTACTTAGTTGTCTGAAAGTCTAGACAAGTTTTTACAATATAAAGTTTGTGCGTATTTCCTGAGCTAATATAATACTCATATTGTTTGATGGAACAATAGGTAGTTACGTCGACATATCATTTAGACCTCAAAGTAATAAAGATGAAGATACTGGCATGTAACAATTGTGTGCGTGGCTCAAATATGGCTAGACGATAATCGTATCTTACTAATATGAAAGGCTAGTGACTCCTGTGGCTCTTAGACAGCGTGATATTAAGAAGCCCATATTATTTCTGCATTTAGAAGCCTTCTAATGGTGATAGAATTATTAAAATCAGTTCATAAATCAACGAGTAAACTAAGTTACTTTTGACGCCAGAGACTCACGCTTGTATACCTCTGAAAGTATAGTTTGTAGTGTATTACACCTATGATTTTTCAGCTACGTTTTCAGGTCCCTCGTAATGAATGGTGGACAATAGACTGTATCCTAGAGCAGTTTTAGACACCGTACTGCTAGTAAAAAAATCTCACCAAAAATATATACTTAGGCCGTTGTTAGACCAGGAGCATTTTCATCGGTCATTGCGCCATATTGTACGCCCATATATTGTATACATATACCTCGGGACCAATAAAGTATTTGAAAATATGCCATTAGTTATTCTGAAAGATGAATTGTATAACACATTTTCACCTTTCATTCGATAATAATCTCAAATAAGATAAAATAAAAACATTATTCCCGAAATATCACCCCAAATTGCCCTTAAATAGTTTTCCCAGTACTCTCACTTCCACTCAAACAGACACAATTGCGACCGAGTTCCGACACTGCGCCGCCACGTGCCGGTGTCGTGTCGGACACGTGCCGGACGTGCGCCGGCCGAGGGTGAAAATCACCCTTGTATTACGAGGGGATGACTTTAAAATTGACTCCCATGTTTTGGCATTTTTCACGTCTGATCCTATCTGGCGTGTGATGAAATTTTAGGATTTTAATTTGATTATTTTATTATTATTGCTTATTTATATGACACTAGATGATGCCGCGGTTTTACCCGCGTTTATCGTTACTGCGCCACTCCCGCGGGTCGTAGCCTATAGCCTTCCTCGATAGGTAGATGTATATAGAATTATTTTTCCCTTTATTTTGGATGTAGCGTTGTTAAAGTTATACCTAGTCAGATAACCCAAACAATGATGTTTATTAGACGAGACAGGAGACTTTTGAATGGGCATTATAACCGCAATATATGGCTGTGATATACTGGTCGGCAATAACAGCCATCCTTACTAATATTATAAATGCGATAAATAGGCTATCCAACACCAAAAGAATTTTTCAATTCCAACCAAGTAGTTCTTGAGATTAGCGCGTTCAAACAAACAAACAAACAAACTCTTCAGCTTTATAATATTAGTATAGATTATCTACTCTGGTCACGTGGCTATGTTTGTGCTAAGGTTTGCAGTGATCTTTACGGGTTCGATCCTTAAGGTCAGGAAAGAGCTTTTAGTTTCTGCTGTTAGAAAATTCTTGATAATATTAATAGACTGCACGGATGGCATAGTGGTTTAAGTGGTTGACTCGCCACTGCCACCGCACCGAGTGTTCTGGGTTCAAATCAAACACAGAACAAAACATTATGTGATCCATGTATGGTTGTTCCGAGTTTGGCTGTTTATTTTGTCCGTTGTTTAAATGTTTGTAAAGTCCCTCGCGATACACATATAATGCCTAGTGTGGAAGTTTTCTTTTTAATACAAAAAAAAGAACGAGGTTCGGAATTGTGCCCAGTATATGACAATAGACTTGCTCCCATGTTTATTGTATTTAACGTATATAGATCATAAAATCTAGGTGAAATACATATCCGCCAACTTCCTAGGCAATATACCGCATATGACGATTATTGGTAGTGGAGCGGAGAGTGCTATATTAAGGGTCTTAGAGCTGTTTAATTCTAAATACTTACTAAAGAGATTTAAGGCAGTTATAAATTTGTCACTTTTAAGTAGGTAGTCGGTGTAAAGTACCTTTAAAATATACATAAATACATGCTTATGTAACACACTCCTTTTAAAACTGTGCAGAGATTTTTTTAGTCACAACACCGCTGGGTCTGCTTTAGTACCTTCACAGTCCATATAACAGCAAGCGACCCTCTCTACCGGGCATATTGTCAGACTCCGCATTGTTATTCCCAATTTACAACAGAAAACGCCAATAATACATATTTTCTTGGTCAAAGTTTTGAACCAGGGTCCGTACATTCGCCCGAAAACTTATGCCATAGGACCAACGAGGCAATCAACCTTGAAAGTTTAATAAATACAAAGAAATTATCTTTTGTATTACGTGGCAACGGTCCTCTTACGCTAGTGTCGACTTGCCTAAAGGTCATTACATCCAATAATTTCCAAGGGCTTTTATCGCGTACACCCAAGTTGTCTATGCCATAAAACATTACGGCTATATTTAGTTAAAGAGGTAAGCAGAAGTGTATCACATCCACACTTCTTATACCATGTACTAAACCAGGAAAAGGCTAACCCAATCAAGCTTTGTAAACAGAGATGGCTTAATATGAGTATAGTACTATTATAGAACTCAAGATCTTAAGAAAGCCTGTTGCCTATGCGTGTCTACTTACTGCTTCTAAATTGAAGGATTTCAAAGACTTTGTCCGCATTAGGGCTAAAGATTGTGTCGCGAGGGTTTACACAAACATTCAAACCATTTTTGCCCATGTGGGAATCCAATCCGCTACACTCAATGCAACGGTAGTGGAAAGGTGATCATGAACATTGCTCTACCGTTCATGTAGTCAAATTTTATTTAAAAGTTTTGTTATACGAAGTAAATACATTTTTACTAAATCCAAAAATATAGTAAATAAAAAGAAATTAAATTATAATTATGGATGTAATATTTAATATTGACTGCGATGTAACAGACACAATAGAAAATGTATTGTTCGCGGTCATTTATGACCGGCACGACGTTCAATGTGTTAAATAACGTCCAATACTTAAATAATGATCCACACTCATAACTGTTACTCATTTGAAATTCAGCTAAAAGTCCCTACCATTAAAGTGCCCTTTATAATAAAAATAAAATAAAAAACACAAAAAGCTTACTTGGCAACACCAAGACATTTTAATCGAGGGACGGGCGGTTAATTGAAGCCATAACTCTGGCAACCCCAGTTTGACATTTAGATTTTTTGCCGCGCAAAATGAATAAGTAGCTGCTATAGGATAATTTGGGTTAGAGGGGGTTTGTCAACGCGTGAACGAAGTCAATTCTTTTTTGGTTATTTTGGTGAGTGTGAAATTAGAAATTATTTTATATTTTACTTACGATTTAGCAACCTCTTCTTTAAAAAGTAATTACTTTTATTTATATTTACTTTACCTCTGATCTTTAGTAAATATGACGTGAAACTATAAATGCATCGATTTATGTTATTCATTATTTGGATAGTACCTAACTCTGGCATTGTCCACCATGAATTTGTATTTTTAGGAAGTGTATTTTGGTAAAGGTTAATAACTTTATCTAGCGACATAGATTTTTCTAAAAGAAGAGGTAGCGCATGAAGTGTATATCTATGCAATCAGCAATAGGTTTTGCCTTCTATTACATTAAACCGTGTTTCCAAAATGATTCCTACAATGCAACTTTGCCTACCCTTTTGGGATACAAACGTAAGACTATGTATATATTGTGGTGGGAATCTGTATGTACGTAATTTGTGACAATGAGTTGCTTAGTAAGCAAAGCAACAGCACGTATAGCCGAGACCGCGGCTTTAAATCTTGCTTCCTGGTTAAAAATTTTCGGCTTTCATTATTCCAAGCAATGTCCAAATCTACTGCCATTGTTGTCCAAAATTTGCAGTACCATAATGATCCTCAGTCACAGATTTCAAAAGGCTGGCAACATAAAAACCAAAAACTCCCGGAAATTCACTCACTTAATATCCCAAATGATCATTATGTAAAACGTATTACAGGAAAGAGAACAAATAAATCAAAAATATATTCGCGAGCAAACCGCATTATGAAAAGAGGGTAATAAAATATTAAAGGGTAAAACATGACCGTAGCTGGTAACCCTTCCTTCCGGAAACGGATATCATAACCTTGCTTTGCGGTCACAATTGCCGACATTTTTGCATTTTTCGCATATATTTTCGCGTTTGTGTTATTTCGCGAAAAAATGGTGTATTTTTTATTGCATGTCTTCCGACTGAGCTTTTGTTTGGAATAAAAATATATGCGGATAAATAAATAAAAAAATATTTGATGTAGCAAGGAAACCGGATTGCGGGATTGATATGTGCATTTATTAGAGCATAGCCAGTTGCACTCACTGATCGGTAAACGATTAGCAAGGTTAAGCAACGTTGGGTGCGGCCAGTCTATAGATGGGTGACCGCTTAGTGGTATTTCATCTGAGCGTCTCCGTGCTTCGGAGGGCACGTAAAAAGTCGGTCCCGGTTGTTGTCAAATTCATAGCAGTCGTTAAGCCATGTCAGAGGCCTACGGGCGGCTTGAACAACTCTTGATAACAGGTTGACCACTAACCACACGAAAAGAAGAAGAAGAAGAAGAGCAAGCTTATCCTTACATAATTAAAAAAAAAACACGACACAAGTCCACATACCTAAGTTTAGTGATTCTACCACCTAGGTCATATTACCAGTATCTACTTGTAGTGTGGGTTGAAGCTAAACCAAGCTATATCCTAACTAATATGATATATACGAATGTGAGTTTGTTTGTTTGTTACTCTTTGAATACCTCGATAGATCATTATGAAAAATACATGATGTACCTTATCAGGAGTACGAAAAAGGACATAGAGTATCTTTCATCCAGACAATAAGTACTATTACTAGCGAGCGAAGCCGCGAGCAAAAGCTAAAAATAAAGTTTACCGTAATAATTATGCATTCCGTAAAATACCTTTTACAACAAAGATAAATGCTTCAACTGTTACAAGTGACTTCATGTTTATAGTGTAACTGAATGAATTCGAATCCAAAACCTTGCTATCGCAAGTCTTACCTTCATTTTCATTTTCGTTGGTTTATCGCAGCTTTTTTACTAAATTATATTATTAGTAACAAAGCTGCAATAAATAATACTGATGATTCTACTAATATCATTTTATTAGTAAAGTCACCCACAGGCCAGGCATTATTCTCAGTAAGGGTGATTTCATTTTTAAAAGCAAAAAATACGCATTAAATCAACATAACAAATAACCCATCTAAATAAACTAAAACATCATCGATCACCTTTTTTCTCCTAAATCCGCAGCCTGATGACTCTATTACGAATAATCTAATAACACCTCTATGGTACTAAACAATTTTTGCATATGTCAACCCCGAAGAGGCTAGCAATAATTCACCTGCGCGCGCTATCTATCATGGCGGGAATTAACTGTCAAGCGGGAGAAAATGGCAGCCATTTTGATCTTTAATTTTATAGCGTGTGTTTTGTATACTGTAAATAAATGAGATATAGTAGGTATGTGTTGAATGGTTTGGTTAAAATATTTTATATAAAATCTGTTTAATATTATTATATTATTTCATTTATATAAATGAATGTTCTGAAATCGATTCAAAAGTACAATTTACATGTTTGTATGTCGGCCGTAATCAACGAAACTACTGAACCGAATCAAAAAATTGTTTCACTAACATAAACAATATCTCTGAATAATCCTATCCTGACTAATATTATAAAAGCGAAAATGAGTTTGTTTGTTTTGTTTGTTACCTTTTCACGCCTAAACCACTGAACCGATAATTCTGAAATTTTGCATATACATTGTCAGGTGTACAGAAACGGACATAGGCTACCTTTCATCCCAAAAAAATTACTGTTCCCGAGGGAAACTACAATAACGTTCTTATGATAATAGATGGCGCCACGTGTCTTTCGAATCATGATTGAATTATATTATTACAAGCAGAGTACAACCCGGATTGATTGTCAAATTCTAAATTAACGCGAGTGAAGCCGCGGGCAATAGCTAGTAGACTATATTTAAAAGTCATGTGAACTTAGCTTCAAGTAGAAGGTATCTTTTAGTAAATAGACATCACTACATTACCATAAATATCATCCCAATAAGACTTTTCTCGACGCGGTAATCGAAACCAAGTCAGTTCAGTAACAAAGGCCAACTAGCCATCCAATTCCCACACAAATAAAATTCTTATTAAACATTGCTTCTTTACAATTAGACTTCATGACATGAATAATCCATTATGGGACCCCTCAAAAAATTGTAAGGTCTAAAAAGTCGCAGTGGGTCCCCACAAGACCGCAATAGCTGCGGCACGCGACGCGACATCCTTTTGCAATATACGGAGCGGTCGCAGCGATTAGTCGCGCTTCCGACACGGCTGTCGGAAAAAAGTGCCCTTTGGCAAATTGCTACGTTATAAAATGTAATTTATTAAAATGATTATGGATAACTGGGGTGATAGTCATAGCGTCTAATTGCAATTTTTTCTTAGGTATAGGATCTTAATAATTTCTGTATGTAATTTGGGTTTTTCTGTTAGGAAATTCTCAATAGCCATACGGAGTTTGGATATATGATTGGTAGAACATAAAACGGAGCTGACAAAATGTGGGTAAAACACATCATGTCCAACAACAAAAAAGGAAAACGGTAATTGGTTTAAATGATTGTAGAACATTCATACTTCAAATCATTTTAGCATACAATAGATATATACCTATTAATTATAAAATACCTACTATTTATATTGTTGACTCACAGAATAACTTACAAAGCCATAACAACATCACCTTGAGTAATTTGTTTATTTTAGTTTTATTAGAACGGCTGCCATAAATACTTATCTACTAAAACTGACAATATAAAAAGATTTACAACACTGAAAAAAAACAAAATGAAAACCGATTATACATCTGTCTCGCAAATCTCCTACATAGGTACTAACAAAATCTTCAACTATCCTTTTAACCACTATCTTTTTTTAAATCCAACTTTAACTGCCTCCGTGGCGCAGCGGTAGTGAATGCGACTGCTGTGCATGAGGTCTCAGGGTTGATCCCGGGTCAGGCCAACAAAAAAATTATGGGTTTTTCTGTTAAGAAATCTCAATACGAGCCCGGAGTTAGGAAGTTGGCAGTGTTAGACACCCCCGTGCCTCGGAAATCATGTAAAGCCGTTGGTCCTGCGCCTGATCTCTCTCCGGTCGTGTCGGATTATCCGTCCCATCGGATCATGAGAGAGTGCACTTGTGTTTGCGCACACACTTGTGCACTACAATATCTCCTACGCAGTCTCCGTTAAGATTGGCCGCCGTGACCGAAATTTGATCCAGAGGACATTATTATTATTATTATTAAAATCCAACATTTAAATCCTTCATCTTGTCAACAGGATTGTCCGCAACAAAGCGGCAGAAAAGGCGAAGCAGGCGCACAATCAACAGCAGCAGCAGCAAGAACAGGAGATCAGCTCAGCGCAAGGGAGCGTCGTGTCTGTAAGTACTGAAACTCCTTACTAAAAGATCATCCATAGTTATATTCATAGTTATATTGGCCTGGTGGTATGTGGATGATACAAATGGTTTTTAATATTTATTCGAAGTGCCTTCTTTTTGTTCGCTATTTGACTGCTTATAAAGTCCCCCACAACACAGGCTGTATGCCTGGTTTAAGAGTTATGTTTACATAAAAATAGTAGGATTCAGTAGGATTCGTAACGAATACATCCGACAGAGAACCAAAGTCATCGACATAGCCCAGAGAATTAGCAAGCTGAAGTGGCAGTGGGCTGGCCATATCGCGCGAAGAACAGACAACCGCTGGGGTAAGCGTGTTCTTGAGTGGAGACCGCGACTCGGCAAACGTAGTGTAGGACGCCCTCCGACCAGGTGGGATGACGATCTGCGAAAGACTGCAGGCAGATGCTGGATGTGGTAAGCTGAAGACAGGGCGCTATGGCGCTCTTTGGGGGAGGGCTATGTCCAGCAGTGGACTATTATAGCCTGATGATGATGATGATGATGAAAAATAGTCAAACTAAAAACCGCGAAATCGAGATATCCATCATTAGCCTATATTTTCTTCTACAGGTTATAACCCATGCTGGCAACGCCCCTGGCACGACAGCTGTCCTATCTCCAACGACGGACCAGCACGTGACGAACACGGGTAGTTACAGCATCAACGGTATCCTTGGCATTGAGCAAGTGGAAGGACTACACAACGGAAATACGACAGGCTTGAAGAGAAAGCGGCACGAAGACCAGGGTAAGAATACTTATATGTAATATCAGCCCTTGTATATTAACTGTCTCACCACTGGGCACGGGTCTCTTCTCAGTGTGAGTATGGCTAGACCATATTCCACCATGCGGGTTGGTAGACTTCGTGTAGCTTCAAGAAGACTATGGAGAACTCTCAGACGTACATTTCATCTGGATGTTTTCTTTCATCGTTAAAGCGCTTTATAAAAACAGTTTAATACGCATATAAGTTCGAAAATTTATTTATTTAAGGATTTCCAACAAAGGAATATACAATAACATACATTATAAAGCAGTAATAAAGTTCTTAGCGTGTATAGCACCTCAATTATAGGAAACCACCGTTTGCAAATTATAATTACAACTAAACTAACAAACGTAATTAAATAAATAAACAGACAAAATATAAAACATAAATTTTTTTAAACATAAAATTCTGCCTCTAAGCTTTGGAGTAAAGAAATAAATAGCTTATTAGACAATAGAGTTATATAAAAATGTACAAATTTAATTAAGAAAAAAAAATGAGTGTGTGTAAAACTAAGATAAATAAAATAAAATTCAGAGGTGCCTAGGATTGAAATCAAAATCTCTTCGTGGTAGTCCAACGGTATCTATCCACTACGCTATCGCTGATGAGCAAACTAATACTATTGCGGTTCTAATGTTCTACAGACTATTGAATAGTGCATAATTCGCGAATGTGCCACGAGTAAATACCCCTAGCCGAAGAGTGTTACTTGCTACGATGTCGACATACCTTTTTCCGTTCACGTAGATGTATCTTTACCCTACAGAAAATCGTACGAAAGGACAAATTTTAATAGACAAAGTTTGAAATAACGGCATTTCGTTTCAATTTGATTAATCATATTTCACTTTTCATCAAAAACATCAAGAGCTTACTAGTATATACTTATATGTACGTATTAGTACTTCAATTTGTGTAGTCCGTTAAGTTATACGTTATCTATATATATTATATATTAATACGTGAAGCAAAAACTTTTTACCCCTTTTTACGAAAATTGCGCGGACGGAGGAGTATGAAATTTGACACAGTTGAAATTTATATGGAGAAGGAGAGGCGAATCCTAATATTTATATAAAATATGCATTAGAAATACATTAATTTATGGAAAAGCACTACACGCACACAACCATGCATTTGACACACGCAGTCGAAGCGCGTAACTATGGTTACATATATCAATATATAATTAAACTAACTTCGGACAGACGTTGCCCTGTAAACACAAAAACAAAAAAAATAATAGTCTAAACCATTCTCGCTTCCACTTGAACACACACAAAAAATTTCATCACAATCGGTCCAGCCGTTTAAGAGGAGTTTAATTACATTACAAACGCCCGCACAGAAGATTTATATATATAGAGATATATCAACAATATTTTACAGGCAAACTTTGGTCGAATTTCGAGCAGTAGGCGACCGCTACTATAATATATTTCGTGAAAATAACACTTACAAAGTACATCGTTTTCTTGTAAAAGCAAGTAAGAACATCTTAAACGTGGATTATAAATTATGAATAGCACTCCCCGGTGAGTTGGCCAAGTGAGCATAAGTCAAGAGTTGAATTTAATAGAAGTTATAATAATAAGGTCACCATTTGTGCAGTAAACGTAATAGCTCAGTAAATCTTGGCGGTCTCGGTTCGTGCCCACCACTACGGCTGAAAGGATGATAGTGATGTGCTTACTTATTGTGCGACGAAAAATATATCGATATCGCAGTCGATATTTTTTACTGTATTTGTGATTTGAAATCAGATGAGCTTCCAATATCGCAAACATGGTATGATTGAGACAATCTTTATTATAATTACAGAAGGTACTTTTTGTAAAATTATTTGATGCAGAAATGTAAAGTTTTACATTTCTGCACAGTAATTAAAAATGTTGCATGTATTCATAATTTTTATATGAAAAAATATTGTATTCATAATTTTGTATATAAAACAATATTAATTTAATTTTGATAATTGATTATGATTGCCAATAACATTCATTTTAAATGAGCACGTACACGTATTTATTTATTTACAAGCATTCAAATAAAAACATAACTTACTTTTACATTACATATTCTCGATGTTGTTTAACATACTGTAGAATAATAACGCATATAATTCAATTTGGGATTCCATCGACAAAAAGCATCGACTCTATCCCATATCTATCTAACTTTAGGGGGCATAAAACGAGCCGCATCGGGGGAGGCCGCGAGTATTTCACTGCCTATATTCAGCTAACATCACTTACAACTTTTCCTTACTCTACCAACTCTATGTAGAGTCTCTATAGCGCCCTAGCGGCTTGTATGATAAAGGGTTTCGGAGAGAGATTAATTTTAAAGACTGTCTTAACTTTGCCTGTTAGACTCTACATTGGATTTTAATTGACTCTATCTTAAGAACAGTTAGAAAAGATGTTCCTAGAATTTTTGCATTGTTGCCAACTTTAAATTATTTTCATGCTAAGTGAGCCTGAAGGAATTATTTTACGACTTCGGATTTCTCATATACAAGTAGATGGGCGGAGGTTTAATATACCTACATTTTGTCAGATATGCTTTAGATGCTACGTCATAGTCTTGTCTATTGCCTACTACCGGACTTGGTTTCAAGCGTAGTGTGATGTTACTGACAATTTCACAATAGTCAAACCAAATAACATATTACTAGATCTGGATATCAAATCTGAGCCCTCATGATTGCATGCAAATATGCTACTAGAACATCGTGCGGTTTTTCAAATGTAGCAAAAATTTTGGTATCAACAAATATTTTTGCTATTGTCAAACTGAAGTATATAATTAATTATACAGATGTGAGCTTATTTGTACAATTATTATATACTTCAGTTATTATATATTATATTACATACATATACTTATAAAATATTTGTTTCAGACGAAAACCGGGACTTCAATAGCCATTCAGAGGACGACGTCAAAAGACAAAGAAGTCATTACAATGGCGACCAAATATACTCCAACGTAAGTTATATAGCATTTTACAAACTTCTATCTACTGTCAATCCTATAGTGATACATACCAGGATAAAATGTCCAAGTAGTTCCCAAGTAGAGCCCAATGGTTCAGGTCAGGACAATTTTAATGCAACTTTATTTCATATACATACATACATAGATTCACGCCTGTTTCCTAGAGGGGTAGGCAGAGACTACAGATTTTCATTTGCTACGATCCTGACACACTTCTCTGGTTTCATTCACTTTCATAACATTCCTCATACACGCTCACGCTCTTATAGTGACGAGAATAGAAAAGGGTATGTTAAGCTGGTTTGGGCATGTAGAAAGAATGGACGAGAAAAGACTGACTAAGAAAGTTTATAAGTCTAGTGTGAATGGATCAGTCGCAAGGGGAAGATCTAGGCGATCGTTTCTTGATCAGATCGGAGATGTTCTGGATAAAGGCCAGGTTAAGAGCACCTTAAACCGGCGAACGTGTCTGAGAAATTTCGTATACATGTTTTTTAAAGGCAACTGTATTAAGTCAGTAGGTAGTAATGATTAAGTCAGTATTGTCATTTTTTTGTTCGTAAATTGACGTCCGTATATTCGTTAATAACTAATATATATAAGTGTTAATACGATGGACGTTACAGGAAATAACTAGTGTGTTCTAGTCCGGATGTGAATTTTTAATTATAACCAAACACTTCATTGATGCTTTATCATTGTGTTATTGTGTTTTATCTTTTACTAGCCGTTGCGCGCGGCTCCACCCGCGTGGTACTTACATCAATAAAAAGTAGCCTATATCCTTCCCCAGGTTTTAAACTATATCTGTACAAAATTTCATCCAAATCGGTTCAGTGGTTTAGTCGTGAAAAGGTAACAGACAGACAGATAGACAGAAAAAGTTACTTTCGAATTTATAATATTAGTAAGGATAGTACGGATTGTTATTATTATAGCTTAAGTATTGTTATTTTATGCCGAACTATGTACAGTGTAACCTTAATATAACAAGTGTCAATATAACGATTTCCTCGATTTAACAAATTTTTCGAAATCCCCTAGAACTGCCCGTAAGAGCTAATGCAAAATATACCTTTACATTACGAATACATTTATCCAAAAACCTCTTTATAAAGAATTTCCAATCATTGCAGAATATATATAGAAAGTATTATTTACCTCTGTTTAACGAATTTTGTCAACTTATAATCTTTACATAACGTATCCTATCTCTCTCTCAATTCCACAATAATTCATATCTCGACAGGTTCAGACACAGTGTTTTCATTAAAATGTGTTTCATTTATTAGTTGAAATCGTTCGCTTTAACAGGGTAAGCAGATGAGTATCTACGTAAAGTTGAGGTTAATAAACAAGTTTCTTACCTTGTTAAAACAAATCGTAGTCCAACCTAACCTATAGAGGTTAGGTTGGACTACTCATCGATACAATGAGGTTTGTTATATAGATAACAAACCTCATTGTATCGAATTACTTGGTATAACGAATATTTTCTAATTCCCTTCAGTTTCGTAATATCGAGGTTACATTGTATATAGCAGTTAGCACAAAATTGAATTATAATATTAGAATTTTCCCGCGGCGTTAATAAAGATTTTGTAAATAAATTTATATCCATCGGGAATAGTTATTTTTCTGGCAAAAAGGTACCTTATGTCCTTTTTTATACCACTGACAACGTATATCCTATATTTTATGATAATCGGTGGCGTAGATAAGGAGTGAAAGCATAACAAACTAACAAAGTCCCATTCGCATATATAATATTAGTAAGGAATCCAAAAATAAAGAAATTTTATATGCTACTAGATGTTCCTGCGGTTTCACCCGCGTTTATCGTTACTGCGTCACTCCCTTGGGTCGTAGCGTGATGTTATATAGCATATAGCCTTACTCGATAAATAGGCTATCCAACACTAAAACATATTTTTTAAATCGAACCAGTAGTTCCTGAGATTAGCGCGTTTAAACAAACAAACTCTTCAGCTTTATATGTAATATTAGTAGGTATAGATTTAGTATAAGCATGCAGTGTGCTTCGATTAGCTAATCCATGAAATGTAAGTTATTGGGGAATAAACAAGGAATTTTACATTATTTTCTTACTGTCAACAATATGTATATCAGGCTTGTCTAATTATTATGAAACTCTACGCACGCCACTGACAGCTGTATAATGCAAGAAAATACATAAAAATATTGCTAGAATATCTGCCCTTGGGTAAATTTTCTAGTATAAATATTAGCAGTCAGTTTCTTGGCGGTATTACTCTCATTAAAGACTCTTTTATTGCTCGGCAATAAGGCACTCATAGCGAGTTGCACTCACTGATCAGTAAACGATTAGCGAGGTTAAAGTAACGTTGGGTGCGGTCAGTCTATAGATGGGTGACCGCTTAGTGGTATTTCATCTGAGCGTCTCCGTGCTTCGGAGGGCACGTAAAAAGTCGGTCCCGGTTGTTGTCAAATTGATAGCAGCCGTTAAGCCATGTCAGAGGCCTACGGGCGGCTTGAACAACTATTGATAACAGGTTGGCCACGAAAAGAAGAAGAAGGGGATTCTAGGAACTGACTTATCATCATAGCTCAATTTTGAAAAATACAATTTCATTAGTCTAGCTATCGCTGACAGATGACGTAATTACCAAGTATACAAGCACGTAGCTGGTACTTCTCTAGTCTTGCCCCACAACTTTACTGCTTCAGTGCATTATTAATCTAATAGCTTCAAACTGTCTATGGCACCTTAGACTCAGTTTCTATATTCAAAAATAAGCAATAGTTTTAGCTACGGATTGTTACATTATGACATATTTTTCATACAGTTGAAATATGAACAATTAATAATAACTAGCGGTCGCCTAGTGCCTGTAAGATATTGCTGATATATATGTCATTATATATTGATATATGTAACCATAGTTACGCGCTTCGACTGCGTGTGTCAAATGCATAGATGTGTGCGTGTAGTGTTTTTTCATTAATTTAATGTATTTCTAATGCATATTTTATAAAAATATTGGCATTCGTCACTTCTTCTCTGTATAAACTATGAGTGTGCGAAATTTTTTACTCCTCCGTCCGCCCAATTTTCGTAAAAAGGGATCCAAAGTTTTCGCTTCACGTATTAATATATAGATAATATTCTACCACATACACACAACACCATCTGGCCCAAACTAAGCAGAGCTTGTATTATGGGTACTAGACAATGGATAAACATACATAATATATACTTTTTTTTTTTGTAATTACGTACAAGCTGGAGCAGCCAGTTTTGGGTACTTCCCAAAACTGGCTGCTCCAAACTACAGAAGATCTTCTGTCGTCAAACAACCTTGTGTGGTGTAGCACCGTCGATTCGTGTTTGCAGGAGCCTTAAGAAGGCGTTGCACTTTCTTCTGAGGACCAGTAATCTTTAACATTCACAATAATACATATCTGGGGCAGTTCCTGGGCTAGGCTCGCTCTTTACTAATAATAATAATGTCCTCCAGACCGATCTTCGGTCACGGCGGCCTATCTTAACGGAGACCGCCCATCTGCGCAGGAGATATTACAGTGCACAAGTATGTGCGCAAGCACAAGTGCACTCTCTGTTCCTTAACCCTCATGATCCGATGGGACGGATAATCCGACACGATCGGAGAGGGATCAGGGGCAGGACCAACGGCTTTACGTGCTTTTTGAGGCACGGGGGTGTCTGTTGGCCTGACCCGGGATTCGAACCCGAGACCTCTTGCACAGCAGTCGCATTCACTACCGCTGCGCCACGGAGGCAGTATACCATTGTAACAGTGCTTTCTGCAAAAATAAATAATGTGAATTTGAATTTGAAAAATTAACTGTCCGAAGGGAAAACGACTCGTTTCTGAATATAGCAATCGGGCGTTAGAAGAATATGGTCTATATAATAACAAAATTGGATAAAATAATAATCGATTGATTTAATCAACATCTATACTACCACAGATCAAATATCAATACAACCAAAAAGCGGATCACACATGGTTTAACACTACTTTTATTCACGTAACACGTAATGGCGGGCGGAAGCGGCGCCATTAGCGCTCGCCCGACGCCATTCGTCACTGAACAAGATGGCTGACGGAATTTACGCGCCAATTCACGCCGACGGTGGTTAACGATGATTGTTAATTTGGTTGTTAATTCGTGTTGTCTTTATGGTCATAGGTTTTGGTTTAGAGATAGATTGGTTTAGCAGTAAATGACATTTCGATATTAAAATTAAGAACCAGAATAATATATTTTATAGGCTAATCAACGTTTCGACCAGAAGGCTAGACTTTTCTCGGCTCAAGGGATCAGCATTGATATTCAACGTACAAATGCTGCCAGTCTTCTGGGCACTTTTCCAGTCGACAGCGATGCTGAGGAATTTTACGACGCTGCCTAAACCAGCAATATCTTTATTTACAAACATATGTGTCATTCCTTTTTATTCTACGTATAAATAATTGGGTTTGTTAATACATATTAGTTAAGTTGTATGTTATGATTGTTGCTTTATACATGTAAATAAAAGGAAGAACCAGAAAATAACTTTCTTGATGAAAATAGATTCTCTAATTATACTAAAAGCAATCCTTAAAAACCAAACTCTTAAAAGGGCTTTACAAGTATTCCAAAATACAATTAGGTCTTCATAATCATTCTTGGAAGCTGTTTCATTTAACAATAACTTGTACATAAACACATAAACTGCAAAGAACTCTCAATTACGCAATAAGCTACCATTTTGTCAAGTTTATCTTATTTTAAGATTTTGGTAATGTTTTTAACTAGTATAATTGACATAATCTAGTTCATCATTAAATTATTTATTACTAGTTTTCACCCGCGGCTTCGCTCACGTAAATGTAGGTTAGGTTAGGTTAGGTTTGCAACAGTTATTTTTTCTGGATGAAAGGTACCCTATGTCTTATTCTGTACCTCTGGCAACGTGTATGCAAAATTTCATGTTGATCGGTTGAGTAGTTAAGGCGTGAAAGCGTAACAAACAAACAAACAAACTCATTTTCGCATTTATAATATTAGTTAGGATTGTATAGTCTACATAGAATATGTATTATCACTAAGGTTCATAGTTATAACAAACTAATAACCGAAATCTACCTCAATCGAGTCCTGACATTGATCGACCTATTCCTTTGGTAGAATTAGATGTAGACATTCGCGCTTAATGGCATGCAACTGGCAATTGCAAAATGTCCATACTCAAATCCCAATGGCACGCTACTATACACTTTACTCAATTAGCCAATACTTGATTTTACAAAAATAAAAGCTTATTAATATATTAATAATACATGAGGTATGCGAAGTTAATATTTCTACTCTGAAGCTGATCAAAATCGCAGTCAAAATTCATTTGGTTCACAAAGTAACACTTATGAACGTCTAAGTTTGTGGTTAATAAGCTTACTAAGGCACTGACGTTCCATCAATGTAGATTAAAATCCTCTTAGCTTGTACTACTAATGTAATTTCTCTTGCAGCTTTGGTCCTCATCGAAATGGAGTCTGAAGGACGAATACAAGCTGCTGTCAGAGCTTGGAGGAGCGGCGGGCGGTACGACCGGCTACTACGGCGAGTTGTTCGACGCTCCTTACGAACACGCAGCACATCCACATTATACACCACATTCTGGTGAGTGTCTCCACTCCTAATCTCTTTATATAGGAAGTAAAATTAGAACTAAGCTCAGCACGCTGAACAAGTAAGGTCTAATGACGATGAAGGTCATCGATTGGAGAAAATTTCCAAAAATATTGGTCCTATCTTCTTCCAGTACTGTCGCCAACAGCTCTTGAATTGGAAAAAGAGATGCTTTAAGCTGATAATGGTATGCACTAAGGTGGTAGAAACCATATTTTTTTAATTTGCAGGTTTATAGCAAACATATTTTTTTACAAATCTATTAATGTAGTTTATTGAAATCAGTATGATAGAAATTATCACATAATTTTTTTTCCAAAAGCATTAAACCCGGCAAAAATTATTTCGGTGGTAAAGTATATTAAGTGGACGACCTCTCAAATGCTTGAGCCTCTATCTACTAACTAAGTTGTTTAGTGTCATGGGTACCATCATATAATAAACAGCTTAAAATGTCCACAGAACATGCTTCCACTGGACATAATAATGGCCGAAGGATGGGTGATCGCAGTAAGTCATAATAGCCCATTCGTTGTTAATTATTTTTTCATTGTTTAAGAAGACGGAGTTGTGTATTTTAAAAGTAATAAGTTCTCTTAAATGGGCTCGATAATTCCCAGCATGTCTGCCATAAACATTATTTTTTGTTTATATTTTAGTTATGTGTTATTGTTACAAACAGTTCTATATAAATAAGATTTTCTGGTAAGTATTTGGCTTTTCCTATTATTAAAGTCTCAGTGAGCAATGCGCTATTGTGGATTTAAAATCAATATATGGTCACAATTAGCCATGGAGGGTAGTATAATACAATTTCATTTTAAACAAAATTTGCTCGGTTGTTAGTATTTTAAGCCGGGAGACCAATACACGACTAAGCTGTGCGTTTTGTCTTCGTTGTGTGTGTTTGAATGTTTGTAAAATCACTTGCAACAGGTGATATCATTAACAAAAATTGGTAAGCACTTAATTTCTATGACTACGTTTTAAAAGAAAGCCTGAATGACATTTATATATTTTTAGGTGACTGTAATACGACCATTTCACAGCCCGAGATAAAAACGAGTCCACTTTTAAAGACATAGTAAAAAAATCCTTTTCAAGCGACGACTGTAGGGCTCGTCGGCTTTAGGGTCTCAGACTTTTGGCTACAATATTTCAATCTACGTCATAATCTTCAAACGTTGTACTAAACAAAACAATAAGTCCAAAACCATGAATGAACGCAGAATGAATGGGTCTAGTTCCCATCGCGTAACCACAACATTATGCGGTGGAACTCACAGCGTCAGTATTGATTCATCCGATAGACATTATCACATGGGAATCGGTTAGAGCGCAAATTGTGATTGGGTTTATCCTTTTTGCTCTTTAAGAATTGAATATGATGATCATTCAGGACTTGACTCACGTTTTTGCCACTCTATCAATAACAACAAAGTTGACATTACTTTTAACTCAAAATGGGTAGACAGACAGAGTTTTACAGTCACTTTTCAGCAGTCATTTATTCAGCTCCCTCAATTTATCACCACATTTTACGCCTCAGTGCACTCTTGAGCTTAAATATTAATTATATAATAATAATAATAATATTCTACTACATACACACAACACCATGTAGCTCAAACTAAGTAGAGCTTGTACTATGGGTACTAGACAATAGTGCCGGGGCGTCGCCGAGGAGCTGTAGACTGCTAGGTGGGTCGCCGAGGTAGTAACTTTTGCCAGCGGCCCATCCACTACAAGGCAGCGAGCGTGCACACCGTGGGGTTTTGGTCCGTAGGCCCGAAATACGGGAGAGCCGGACATAACCCTCTCACCTTGTGGCGAGAGGGTATGCATCAGGCGCATTTCCGCACGGAAAAAAAAATGGGTACTAGACAGTGGATAAACATACATATATATTTTTTTGTAAATACATACATATTATATATTAATTGTATTTCGATAGATTGTCATTGACTTGAAGGCACGTGTAGGTAGTGAAAAAGCTAAGTGCGCGCCAAGCTACTGCTATTACGCCGAGATTCCGAACGTACACTGTACATAACTATTTCAATAGTTGTACCCTTCCGCGCAACAAAGGATTTTCTTAGGAATAGTTATTTCTTTCTTAATCTTATTGGCACCATAATACCAATAAATAAAACACCCATATCTATATTGAATAAAGTGTCAAAAAAACAACGCGATAAAATCCGTATATAGTAGTTTAATTTCAATGAATAACATTCACGTAAACAGAAGAAAATATTACCCATATCTACAACTCTGATTGATTAGGTTCTAAATGTTGCAAAAGCTCAGCCAGCCGCGGCCTAGGTCTCAGGCGGTTCCCTAGTTTAGACAAAACTCTCGAAATGCCTCTGTACCTACATAGGTACGGCCGGACGGTTAGTGTAACCGACTGCCACGCCTGAGGTCACGGGTTCGATTCCCGCACGAGTCAAACATTTGTGTGCATGAACGTGGATGTTTGTCTTGGTCTGTGTGTTTCTATGTATAAGATGTATGTATGTACAAAAAAAAAGTATATATGTATGTTCATCCATTGTCTAGTACCCATAGTACAAGCTCTGCTTAGTTTGGGCTAGATGGTGTTGTGTGTATTTGATAGAATATTATTATATATGTAGATACAAAGGTCACTACGTAGTGATCTTATTATCTATATATAGTGGCCGTATATGTTTCTTCCAAAATACCCAGATATATTTCAAGAGTAAGAGAAACATGCATTGTTATATTATTATATTTCTTTTTCACGTAGGTAATTTAATTTTATTTTATCTTTTTTTTTTGCTATCCGGGTACAGGTTGATTAGATACTTACACATCAAATGGTAAACATAAACTATCTCACACAACAGACAATCCGAATGACCACATCCTCCTATGTGAATGGACCGCGGTCGTCCCTCTCAGTAATATTAGACACGGCGTAACTCGATGCGCAAGAGTCGCGTTATTGTTGCCACTCAGCGCGGGCGATTTCCTCGCTAAACATTTTGTCTGTGGTTTTTATTGTTTAATGTTAGTCATCTTTTATTACGAGATGACTGCCTTGGTGACGCAGTAGTGGAGAATGTGACTGCTGTTTAGAAGGGCTTGGATTCGATTGCCGAGTTGGCTAGTGTTATTAGGTTCTTCTAAAAATGTATCACCAGGTTAAATAAAAGCGCACAAACCGCAGGGCAGCTTGTGGCGAGATGAATGTGAATGGCGACACTGCGGTCCCGAATGCCTCGGAGAGTCGGTTAGGGCCTCGTCCCCAGCTTGCTGTTACTGGTTGGCTGGGGTGGAACTTCAAGAGCGTACCGTAGGACTCTCAACTCTGGCTTGCCTTGGTAAGCCGGTCAGAGGGGGATCGCTAGAGCTATATGCTTGGGGGTGGAAGTGTCATTTATAAGGGCATAATTACGGGGAAACCCGCTCTGGGTCTCCGTTGTCACGAGACCCGTGATGGTGAATCCGGCGCTGCACCGCTCGACATTCCTAGCCGCTCGCACCGGTGTTGCCCTCTGCTGCTGGCTTATATGCCTATAGTGGCTATTCAGGAGGCCCATCTAATGAGTTGGCGAGTCACCGTCTGCCCATTGCATTGATACTATTAGGGTATTCAGGGTAGACGCCGTTTTTTATCCATACTTACCAAAACTCCTACGCCTGCTGCGGCTAGTGCCGCTGTAGGTGTTCCATCCCACCTTTGATTAAACTCTCGAAGGTCCTGCAAAATACGGACAAGATTGTTGGTCCAGACGCCTTGGTACTACTGAGAAATTCCTTACAATAAAATCCATAATCGTTTCACTCGAATCAAATCTAGAACCACATGCAGACATTGCATCATTTGAATTTAAAAACATTTTTAACAGGAAACACTTCAGAAACTCCACAAACAGTTAGACACAATCAATTTGATAGAAGTAACGGACTTAACTCACTATTTCTCGACGCCATAATACCTCCATAGTGTACCATTACCCCATCATTTGTCACGCCCTGAAAATTGCCTGCGGTGTCATCCTTCATGGCATGCCATAACTGTTTCTAAGTTGACATTCATTTTTGTGGGTTATGGCCAGGTTAATGGGGTTCTAGGCTCGTTGAGAATTTCTTTGCTTCTTGTTAGATGGATTGTTCGTTTGATAATTAATGTATACATATATCTATATAATTATGTACTTAAAAACAGCTCTGTCATCAGAGATATTTTTGAAAAAACTATTTAGCATTGACTATTAGAAAACTGAACTGAGAATTTAGAAGCGACTGACACAAAAGCAATGAGTTTAGATTTTTGTCTGACTGCTTATTCCAAATTTGGGCTAACAGACTTATCACAGCTACGAGAAAGTTTTGCAATATTGTATGACTGGCAGACATCAAATTGGCAATTAAAAATCAGACGGTCCACTAAAATGTTAACCCGTAAATGAGAACGATTCATGATGCCATCAATGTATATTTGCATGTTTATGGAAATCGAACCCAAAATAAAATAAAAAAGCAAAGCTGTATCATCAAATAAAACATTCCAACAGTAAAACAAAACAAAAAAACAAATCGGATACATCGAAAAAAATCTTTTAAAACTATAATAAAATCAACCACATATAAATTGTGAGGCGACCGGCCGTCCCGTAAATCTCTCACAGTCAGCTTTTTTCAGGATTCAGTTGAAAAGTATTCGCATCGAAACCCACTCTTTTTTCCGGTACATTTTGAAATATCGCCTGTTTTGTTGTTGGGAAGCTTACTGTTGTTGTTAAGGCTGATTGATGGACAATAGTTGTTCGATCTAGTAACTCTTGATGTTGTGTCTCTTTAAGTAGAACACTTATTACTATTTAATGTTTTACTTTTGTCATTATTAGTATTACATAGTTAAGATCCGAATCTTCATGTACCCTAAAATGTGCCGAACTTGTCTTAACGAAATGTTCGATCCAGAATATAATGTCAGTTTATTTATTCAATCTAGTACTAATATGCCTTCAGTATACTTTGGACGCACATATAATTATTATGACACGCAATTGAAGAATAAAGAGGACACATAATAATTTATTTTATTGTTAAAATATGTTTATCGTGCTTACTTTATTGTGTAAACTAAATGTTAAAAGGCACTGAGTAGAATACATATAGATTATTCCGTGGCGCAGCGGTAGTGAATGCGACTGCTGTGCATGAGATCTCGGGTTCGAATCCCGGGTCGAGCAAAAAAAACTTATAGGGTTTTTCTTTTAAGAAATCTCAATAGTAGCCCGGAGTTAGGCAGTTGGCGGTGTTCGCCACCCCCGTGCCTCGGAAAGCACGTAAAGCCGTTGGTCCTGCGCCTGATCTCTCCCCGGTCGTGTCGGATTACCGTCCCATCGGATCATGAGAGTTAAGGAACAGAGAGTGCAATTGTGTTTGCGCACACACTTGTGCACTATAATATCTCCTGCGCAGATGGCCAGTCTCCGTTAAGACTGGCCGCCATGACCGAAATTCGGTCTGGAGGACATTATTGACAAAAAGTCTATTAATCTGTTGTTATTACCTCCATGAAAGTGAACAATGTCACTAGATTTAAATTTAGCTTACCTAGTTTTTTATAAAATACAACTATCCTCATGTAGCTGCATCAACACTAACAAACAATTATATAGCTAACGAATTGGTTAAACAAATAAACATTTGAAGATTGTCATCAACCAAAACTATTATGTGCTGGGTGTCCGGTAATTAATGGATAACCTTGAAATGTCTTATAGTAGAACCGATAGCCGTCCAGAAAAATGTGAAAAACAAAACCTATCCTAACTACTACCTGAGATATGATTGTTTTAATTACCATATTTAACTTTCTTGTACACTACGACCATAAATGAATGAATTCCATCGGTTTTTTGTTGTTTTATTATTAAACACTAATTATGGTAATAGATAGACAGTCAAAAGTATGACTAGCTATTGCACTTTTTTAATATTTTACCTTTTTTTTTTAACGGCCTGTATAAATATTATAATTATATTATTGGTTTAAATTCTCGACGTCTTCTACAATGGCTAAGATTAGATGTTTTAAAGGTTACCAAACAATGTTGGTTTCAAATTACTAGTATGCTTGTTAAACCCTCTGGCTAAGCTATAATGTTTGTGTTAGAAGTGGGTTCACTTACGCAGTGCCTTTCTATCGCAAGTCCAGTCCAGTATCCATTGGGCTACCGTCACTTTTCAGTCAATGAACATGTTGTACTAATACTTCTTTCTATTGCAGCAACGAACGATTCAACGGGCTCAAACGGTGGTGCTGGAGGTGAACCTCCATCGGCAGCGGCGAGCCCTGACGCAGCCGCGCTGGTTGTGTTACAGCCGCCCGCGCCTCCGTACCCACCTTACGCTCATTATGACGGTAAGCATCACTTCACTACATAATTATTATAAAATAAAGTCCCCCGCCGCGTCTGTCTGTCTATTTGCGATAAACTCAAAAACTACTAAACGGATTTTCATGCGGTATCCCCAATAGATAGAATGATTCATGAGGAAGGTTTAGGTGTGTAATTTGTTAGGTTGTTGTTCTACCCGTGCGAAGCTAGGGCGAGTCACTAGTTTTGATATAAAAATAGCTTTTACAGACTAGACTAGACATTTAAGGTCTAAAAGAATAATGGTATATATGCCAAGATAAATGTAAACGTAAATCCTACATACTTACTTTAGACTAGAATGATATCCATTAGTAACGGATAGAGTTTGTAAGGACACATGTTTGATATTGCTATCTAAGTATTTAATATGTAATGCATAATGCATTAGTGTGTGTGCCTACGTGCGGCTGCGTCCGCAATCATATAATAAGCTTAGTCGAGTATAAAGACAGTTTACGTAAACACGTATATTCCTTTTATTTAATATTCCAAAATATAATAGGTAATCCTATAGGCAGATAGATATTACCTAAAGAGTTTGTATTAGACGCGTGTATTCTAAGTCTACCAATTGAGTCATTGTGCGTACTAATCATGTTAATTAATATTTAAAATCGACCGTCCCTCCTAGATTTAAAATTTAAATAAGATGTAATAGTGTCATTATTGCACATGGTACATAATTACCAATCAAAAGTACCGCAATACGTTCAAACTCGATACACTACTATATCGATATAGCAATCTATCGAGTATACATAAAATATATGTAATAAATATATAAAGCTAGCAAAAATATTATGCTTGTACGGTCTCACTACCGTACATTTCTGCCTACACCACAAGTTGCACAGCGCGTGTAGCTGCGCGCTCAGCATGTATCGTGTGCTACGTACTATAAATTAGTGATACAATAAAATACATGAACTCAGTTGAACGTAAACCAAACATAAGCAAACTTTACGAGTGCATTAAGAGAAAGAATTAGTCTTATTTTTACTGTAACTTATCTACTTATACTTTAAATAAATTATTTACGTTATAATTCTTTTTTCTACTACATACTTCAAAATCTTATTATGGTGTGCGGAGTTACTAACTAAACAACCCGTACTAGTATCGAACGACTTACGCGCATAAAGTAATAGAAAATGGTATATTTATTTTTATGAAGCCTATCTTAATACCTATTTAGAAAAAACATGGCCTCTTATATTATTTTGTCCCGACGGGGCCATAAGTCATAGAACAAAAGCACAAATGACAACCATTTGCTAAAAAAATATGTTAGCCTCCTGTTACCGTTTATACAAAAGTAAAAAAAGACACATAATTAAATTCTGTCTTCCCCTCAATAAAAATCCACGCACAGAAATAAAACAATGAGAGCTAAAACAAAAGTGGCCAAACAGATAAACATCGAGAATCACAGTAGAGAAAACAAAAGCGAAAAAAAATGGGAAAGCTTTCGACAAAGTCGAGTGCGCCACTCCGAGGCACTTCGTCGGAAATCTAATTTTCTCCTTGGACCCCGCAAGGCTCTCTGTGTTATAACATCATAAAATTTCATACAGAGCCCACAGTTTTAGCACTTATGCATATTAAAGAGAGATTCTAAAATGGAGTGCCACAGGGATTCGTACAGGGGCTGCTCTTTATGCTTTTGGTCTTTAATCTGCCGCAATCTGCTTATCTTGGTCGGGGGTGGCGAGGGTGGTTCGCAGACATCTTTAATAGCTCATTCGGGGCTCTATGCAAATAATTTTCGAGGGGGTGAAGGGGGGATCATACGGGCTTTGTCTGGGCTAACGAACCGGGACAAGAGGCTGCGGAACAGAAGTGCTTCTAGCTCAAACGGGTTTAGGCCCACGTTTATAAATATTAAACCGAGGATGGAAGGGGTGCAATGGTTACGCATAAGCTCGTTTGCAGGGGGCGTGTTAGTGTTAAATTTGTTTGAGGCGTGGTGTGGGTACTGCCTATTAACGTTGAGTGGTGGTTTTGAGTGATATAATCGTATGATGTTAATAAATAATGCATTGCTTGTGGATTGAAATAGATTACGATCTTTATATCTACTTTGCTTTATATTTAATACTTACTTAACAGATAAAAAAGTAATTTTCTTAAGACAAATAGAGAAATAAAAGTACTCTATGTATAATAATAAATATTTCCTTACTCTAAGCAGTGATTATCAATCATAAAATGAAATTTGCGAGAACAATAGTTGTATATCATAAATCATTAGATGACTGGCGTTTGTAACTTAATGAAGGAAGAAGGAAGTAAGTTAGAAGGGCCTTCAAGTTAAACATTTAAGTTATATTCAAGTACGTTGTTAGGTTTTTCTATACTTAGATTTAATTGTATGGCAGGACGCATTACGTAGAAAGGAAATGTCTTAATTGAACTCCTGATTTGATTTTAGTTTAGCTAGCTGGTATTGTATTGTATTAAGAATTCGGAACGTAGATGTAACTGAAACTTTCATTATGATCAATATTTTATAGCTCCAACTGGTTAAGATATTAGGTATCACAATACAAACACACATGGCTAGCGAAATATGGATTTCGTCGGCTATGGTTAGGTCTCCCTGTAAAAGGCTATTACTGGAAACTCGGCACTTTTCCAAAATCTTAACAGTACAATTTTTCAAGTCTAGTATCATAATATCATTCAAATATTCCACTGCAACTACGCCGAGTATTTTAGGTATGATGCCCAAACAGAAAGAAGTGTGATCCACAAATAGTTCTTCCGACTCGGGGAATTCTTTGTTTGGATGTTTTGTAAGTTCTCCGCAATACAAGATTTATGCCGAGTGCGAGAGTTGTCCTTTTGGAGCAAGAAAGTGT
This sequence comes from Catocala sponsa, assembly GCA_963564715.1. NCBI lineage: Eukaryota > Metazoa > Arthropoda > Insecta > Lepidoptera > Erebidae > Catocala > Catocala sponsa. Next base: position 14,343,085 of record OY751352.1, read on the forward strand.
ACTCAGAATGCTGAGTAATAGTATGTAGGGATACCTACACGATTGCCACCCCTATGTGTATCTAAATGTATACAGTACCTACGTTAACTAACGAAAGGCGTTCCCTTAAACTGGCAATATTATGGCGTGCGTAGATCCTAAAAAAAATGTTCCCATAAAAAATAAAAAATATTTTATTTTAATAACTTCAAGAATTTTCAACAAAAAATTATAAACAGACACGAAAAAGAAACACTCTTTGCATACGCACAAAAGTATCAATGCAAAACGGAAACGTCGCTTATTACTTAGTTATGAATTTTAATTAAAATGACTTTTTAATTAGTTTTACATTTAATTTATTTTTCATGCTTGCATTTTTTCATGGTTATTCTTCTATGCAAATATGTTCATTTGCATCTATTAATTATTTATAATAACCGCTTTAATTGAACGCCTTTCGTTATTTTACTTACAGTATACTATCGGTAGTAAAAGTCATTTGCGGGGATCGCAAGCCGTAACCCCTAAAACTGAAGACCCCTTTTTTGAATTTATGTCGTCTATATACATGATTGCTTACTTGTCTCTTATAACGTGTATATTTAGAAATAGGCGCTAAGAATGCTTGGCGTATTATATCGGGTTCGATTCCCGGGTCAAGCAATTTGTTACAAGGTTTTTATGTCGAGAAATTCTCACTAACAACATAGCCTGGAAATGCGACGGGTACACACCGGAAGACGCAGCAGGGGTAGGCCCACAAGGTGTACTGACGACCTGGTAAGGGTCCCGGGAAACGGTTGGAAGCGGGTGGCCCAAGACCGGTCTGTGTGGAAGCCTTGGGGGAGGCCTATGTCTAGCAGTGGACGTCTTTCAGCTGAGATGATGAAAAGGCTCGCTCCCCATTAAGTGGGACTTAATAATAATATAATATCATATTCTACCACATACACACAACACCGTCTAGCCCAAACTAAGCAGAGCTTGTACTATGGGTACTAGACTTAAAACTATACATAGCGAAATGTGGGTGCATAATATACTTGTCTCACCTTCTACCGCTTAGAAGATATGGCCGTGAGACTTTATATGCATGTTTTGGCAATGTTTATAAATATCGATATCAACACAATTTTATTTGTAGTATTTATATCTGCTACCCAAAACGTCGCTATCTTCCTGATAATAAGTACTCTCTACGTTCTGCCACAAAGTTAAAACTATCCATTTCAAGTTGCACCAAACTGGTTCTGTAGTTTTGCCGTGATAAGTCAATAAACAGACTTCCACATTTATAATATTAGTATGTAGATTTATTAAAATTCAAACACAAATCGGCCTCGATGGCGTAGTGGTCAGTGTAACCGACTGCCACGTGTTAGGTCGCGGGTTCGATTCCCGTACAAGTCAAACATTTGTGTTTATGAACATGGATGTTTGTCTTGGTCTGGATGTTTCTATTTATAATATGTATGTATTTACAAAAAAAAGTATATATGTATGTTTATCCATTGTCTAGTAGGTACCCATAGTACAAGCTTTGCTTAGTTTGGGCTAGATGGTGTTGTGTGTATGTGGTAGAATATTATATTATTATTATTATTATATACCTGTATATTCTGCCTGTATTTAATAAAGTGGTGCAAAAATATAATAACGTATACCTGTATACCTTAAAATTGCTACCAGATAATAAAAAAAGATTAAAAGTAGCTTTCATAATACATTAGTAATAAATCAATACTTGCATAAAAATAGGAAATAAATGAGTACATCATTATGTAAATACTTTAATACATAGGTGCAATGTAAGCAATTGAGATGAGAAAGAAGTTGGTGCTATGTTGATTAGCAATTCAATTAAAGTTATGTATTCATGAGATATCAATAAGTAATTTACTGGTGAAGGTGCAGTTATTGTGTATCATATTTGCAGTTTTAAATGAACTAGGTAATACTGATTTTCTAATTACGTTTTTGTGTGAGCTTTTGTTCACCTACTCCATAAGGCATCTCCATTTCGATTCTAATCTATATTTTGTGGTCATCTAAATCGGGTCTTATTAGTAGACTTAACGACGCCATCGAATTATATCACTATACCTTTATTTTGGGATTAAATATAATGATCAGCAAAAATACTAAGTAATTGGTCAGCAAATATTGCACAGCATAACGAGCATCCATACGCCTCAAATCGATGCATTCCGTCTCGGAAGTGTTAGGTTATGTTAGCTTCCTTTTTTTAAACCCACCCAAATATAGGAGCCCCGCGAATCGGGGCTCCGTCGACTTAGTTTGATCTCTTTAAAGTTTGCTGGCCATGAGTTGCTGATCAAATTAGCTTTTTTTGCTGGGCAATTAGTATTTTTTTGCTGTGCAGTTAAATACTACCCATTTATTTTTAATGAATATAATTCTGACTCGGGAAACCACAATAGGCTCGCCTCCAAAACCACCGCGCTGGCAAAATGTAGGTGTATAATACATCTATACCTACGGCTTCAAGGATGCGCCGTGAGACGAAGTATGTATGATACTGCCTCCGTGGCGCAGCGGTAGTGATCGCGACTGCTGTGCATGAGGTCTCTGGTTCGAATCGTCGGGTCAGGCCATTAAAAAGTTATCGGGTTTTCTGTTAAGAAATCTCAATACGAGCCCGGAGTTAGGAAGTTGGCGGTCTTAAACACCCCCGTGCCTCGGAAAGCACGTAAAGCCGTTGCTCCTGCGCCTGATCTCTCTCCGGTCGTGTCGGATTATCCATCCCATCGGATCATGAGGGTTAGGGAACAGAGAGTGCACTTGTGTTTGCGCACATACTTGCGCACTATAATATCTCCTACGCAGATAGCCAGTCTCCATTAAGATTGACCGCCGTGACCGAAATTCGGTCTGGAGGACATTATTATTATGTAAGATATAATTTTCATAACTAATACATTTCGTTTTATATTATTCCAGGTACGACAACACTAGCCAGTGAATACGCATACGCGGCGCCGTACTCACAGTACTCACCGTACGGAGGACCATACTCGCATTCCACTGCCACCGGCTTGCTGTCCAAGTGGTGAGTATTATTTCAATGTATGTGGCTTACATTCAACATACTAAGTAAAGATATTGTAGCGTTAGGTTTAATTTTGATTCAATAATGTAAGTTTATAGTGAAAGGATTTCTCTACTCTCAAGAATGTAATGCGAGCTTAATCAATAAATCATGTAAAATAGGTATATTAAATTATATACATACGTAAACCTGATAACAACACTTACTTTAAAATTATTTCCACACGCTGCGTAATATATAATCCTGTTACATAATACATAAAATGATAGAACCTTTTTCTGTTTTTTGTACATTACTAGCGACAAAATGATAACTTCATTAAACCGTTTCATACAAGAGATTATAATTATAAAAAATACGTTCAGTGCCATCTCCACAATATTTCTTTACAATCATTTACGCTTGTCAATCTTTGAAAAATAAAACAAGACCCAGCCATTGATTTATTAAGCTGAACACAGGTGCTAAAATACATCCCAGAGGTACACTCACCTAAAAACTGACCGAATGAGCGGGCTTAAGTGATAAACGCACCAGATTTATTCCCAACACATACACATTCGTTATTTGGAGGCTGTTAAACGACCAACGGTTTAAAGGCAGTAAAATCCATGGGATAAGTTAATGTGTATGCGGTCGAACGCTCTTACGAATCCCGTGTGGCCAGATTGAATACCTTTAGACTGAAATGTATTTACAAAATAATAATACAGTATTTTTATTTGACAAGTAATTATTGATTTACTAATTATATTTTATAATTATAACTCGATTATTGTTTGCTATTGTTTTGTTTTAGAATAATAACTGCATTACATCTTTAAATACATAAAATAGAAAACTTTATGAATTACTTATTTTTAGATACCTAGTAATAGATAAGATTCAGGGAAAAATATTTCCAAGAGTTATAGATCGTTAACTTATTTTAATACAATAAACCAGTATGTTAGTATAAAGACATTTTAGTATATTATATTGAAATTAATTTCTGCCCGTGACTTCGCTCACGCGAATCCCTCGGCAACGCATTTCCGGCATTAAAATATTCTGTATTTAATCCACGATATGATTTATGTGAATACTAATGCTAAGTGTGTAAATAAATATAAGTAGCTCAAAAATATCATTCAATAAGACCACGTCATCATAAACCAATCCCTTGTAAAGTTCTGGCATCTCTAAAGAATCACTCGCACAATACAATGTTTTGATTCCACCATCAAATTAGATACAAATTCCCAATCCCGTAGGTGATACATCAAAGCTACTCCTTCAAACAGACTTATCGCGTCACACACAAAATCAAATGCTGCACAAAAATCAACATTAAGCACTAGAGCATAAAGCTGAGTGTTATCGTCGTGGATGGTAACATTATCTTTGTATTGTTGTTCATAGGGTCGGATCTCGCCAAATCCACTAGGATTTCGCATGTTGTCAACTAGAAGAACTGTTTTGTTTGAATATGATATGAATTCGTAAAATAGTGAATGATTTGGTGGTGAAAGCTGACAGAAATCCTACTGTATAGGTGTTGATAGATTGTTTTGAAATTTCCTTTCAAATATGGCATAGAAGTGAGATAGGTGCTCATGATAAATCTTTCAGGTGAAATTGATAATGCTGATCTCATTTTGTTATTTTAAAAAGTGGTGTAGTAACCTCTTAGTAGAATTCCGTGTATTTATCCACCTCCATATATTTTGCTTTTGGGAGTATATCTTAGGTATATATTTAGATTGAAGTTTATATAATTGGTTTCATAACTTCACTCGTTGGAGGGGATAGGAATGAAAAAGGTGTAATTTCATTAGAATAAGGCATGTTGTATAGGGTTCAAATAAAATATTAAAAATTATAGGGTTATTAGCTTTTTCTATTAGGTAAGTAATTCTTAGTATCAGCGAGAAGTCTGGAACTGCACCCGATAGACGTAGATAGGCTTGCCTTCTATTATTGGAGACCTAGAACTATAGCTGGCGGAAAGAGTAAGGCACCACTTTCAAATCAAATCAATTCTTTATTTTTACGGAACATGCATAAGTAAAAGTTCATACAACATTTATTTTAGTGTCATCATATTCTGCTGTTATAGCACCATGCAAAATTAATACATAATCTGGATTAAATAAAAATATAATTTAAGAGAAGTTATTATTATTACAATTGTATGAAAATTAAATATTAAACAATCAATAAAATACACGCATTCAAATCGCAATTAATATACCTAACTAAAGCTAATAATGTATTATATAATGTTATCATTTTCACTTTCTACACCATCACGTGAATACAGGTGTCGAAAAAAGTGTGATGGGATCTCACGCATACCCTTTCGGAAATAAAGGCATTATTAGGCTACTTAGTAAGTATGTTAACTCCAAACTTTAGCCAAAAAAACTTACGGAATAAAATGACGTAGACAAAATTTCAAATATAATTATCTATTACCAACTTTTTTTTTACGTGGGGTATAGCATTGACGCATAACCCTCCGCGGGGGCGGGCGGAGGGGTTATGTCGGACTCACCGGGGTAACGAAAGATGTTGAAATGATGATATTAGACCTCCCGGAATACCGACTAAACCTACCACGGTGTTCCTCGACAAAACCGCTATCGGCGGGGCCGCGCAAATCACTTGCACATGCGATCGCGACCCCGCCGAGGTTTCGGCCCGCCCGCCGTGTGAAACGGCAGGCCACTACACGATAAATCCTTTGGTCACTTTTTAATCTATTACCAACTTGATACAACTAAAAACATCATTAAACTAATAAAATATAAATTAATCGATAAAAAAGAAATCAGAAATACAATAAAGGGACACAATAGGGCTACATTCAACGCATTTGTTGCCCTGTCCCTGTATTCGTCCCTCAGGACCTTCACAAAAGGGCATTCGAAGTCCCATAGGACCCTGGATAACTTACAGGGCATTAAATTTAAGTGATTCCACTGCGAACACTTTTAAACTTTGCGACAGGGGAAACTGATTCAATATGTTGTATTGAGCGAGTTGATGGTACGAATTAAAAGGATTGTTTTTATTTGCCATATTGAACTAGCCATTCGTTTATGTATACCTAGGGAAATGACGAGAAAACATATACTTACTGACGCTTGTATATTCGTAAGGGATTAAATAACAACATACTGGCTACACTGGCAGACAAAATTGATGGGCCTTTCATTAGGCACTGGGCAGCTAGGCATGTGCGTACATGTCGCCAATTAATTTAAGCTTTTTATGTACTAACAATAGGTTAAGATTTTACTAACACTATATGGATCAATGGTCTGAATTGAATAAATTATTATTATTATTATTATATAAAGACCACCAAAAATAGTAATCGCACACCAAAATATGCTTACTAAAATATATCATAACGAGCATCTATACGCCTCAAATCACTGCATTCCGTCTCGGAAGGTTATGTTTGGTTCCTTCTGAAACCCACCCAAAAATAGGCTCCGTCGACTTATTTTGATCTCTTTGCTGTGTAATTAATATTTAGGTATTAAAATGCGGTTTTAATTTTGATGATCATTTACTATTTTTGACTGTTATATTTTACTATATCTGGTGATAAGTTAAACATAAACCTATTCGTACTGTGTAGTGGTGCGTAGAATTTACATTTTATATAGGTGTCATGTAGATATTCTGGACGAGTCTCTACTGGGTACATTAACAGATTCCATGCTACTGAAAGAAGAAAAATCAAATAAAACTATCTGATCCGAGAACTGTACCTGCTGCCTCACGATTGCACGTAAACATAAGCTCAAACGTAGTTATGCCACGCAACAAAAATTATATCTGCCTAATCTATCTAAATAGGATATACCTACTTAAAACGAGATGGGTGTAAAAATCCAGGATACAACCTTTTCGTATTCATGTGACCTTGTGACCCCTATATCTCGAGGGTCTTTTGACCCACAAGGCCCATATTCAGACTCGACCGAGGTATAACCCCAAGGTGTCGGCACACCAAGTTACAAGTCAATATTTTTCCATTTAAAATATGTGACCCCTATATCTCGGGGTCTTTTGACCCCCAGCGCCCATATTCAAATTCAACCGAGGGATGACCCCAAGGTGTCTGCACACCAAGTTACAAGTCGATCAGTCCAGTGGTTCCGGAGCTATGCCTGTCACTAACAGACAGACACACAGACCCACAAAGTGTTTTCATTAACCTCTTCGAAGAAGACTCAGAGGTTAATAATATCAGCCCTGTATTCAAGTACCCACTGCCAGGCACGGGCCTTGTCTCAGTGTGAAAAGGTTTAGGCCATAGACCACCACATTGGCTCAGTATGAGTTGGTTGACTTCATATACCTACCTTCAAGAACTTCTATGGAGAACTCTCAGATATGCAGCTTTCCTCACGATGTTCTCCTTCGCCGTTAAAGCGAGCAATAATGAACTATTTAATACACATATAACTTCGAAAAGTCGGAGATGCGTGACTTGGGATTATACTCGAGACCTTTGGGTGGCAGTCCGACGGTATCTCACTAGGCTATTGGTACTATGAAATTAACGTGCTTATAATTTTTGTTCCAGATATCAACGTACGCCGTGCGAGTAGTAGGTGTCGGCGGTAAACAACGAACAAACAGACAAAAGTGATAAAAGACACTTAAACATAATTATGTATATCAATCAATAATGTGAGACATTTAGTTAAACTATAGAAAAAAACCTTTTTGTAGATAAATTAATATATTTGTACAATCCTTTTTAAATTTAAAAATATTTTATTGTCTTTATTTTAATATTTTATTCAGGTCAGTATCGACATCTTTGCTTTCTCGATTAAAAATAATCATTTATACTCATTATCTTTAATTATGAATGTTGAGAGAGCCAAAGTAACTTCAATACTTTAAGGTGTAAATAATGTATTTTAATGAAAACTATATGTAATTCATTTAATGTCATTATTAGAATTAAGATTTATTCTCGTTTTCTTTTACCTCAGCGTAGTTACAAAGTAGTAAGTAATTTTGTGTAACATTTAATTTTAATACTTCCATTTATTTTATTAAGCTGTCCTGTGTGCACAATGGAAAGATTTTACATTTATTATACATTTAAAATCGTTATCACTTATATAAGTTATCTAATTTATTTTCATTTGTATTGTTATTAAATGTAATCGCTTCGAACGAAGCTTCAGATCAAACTTCGCAAGTCAACTGCTTAGTATATTTTAGATTATTTTTGAAATTACTATGAGATTATTCGTGTTTTTTTTGTACTTTTTATATAAAAATGATTAGTTTTTAATTATATGTATATAGCATGTTCAAATTAGCACGCTGTATGCCATAATTATAAAAATAATAAGTTCAAAATAATTGTTTTATTGTAAAGAAAATATTAGTTGCAAATCTTATCGTTTCCGTCCATTTATTAATATTATTGTTTTATTTGTCTCAAAATGTTGAGATTTTTAAATGTAAGTTTATTATTTGAGAACCGAATAGCATGCTTTTGTATTGTTTTAAAATGAACGTCATACAGTTTAGTGAAACGCCAAAGACTTAAAAAATCATTGTAACATCTAGATTACAGCGCGATAAATAGTAGATTATATTTTATATGAAAAAGCAATAATTTTTCACCAAAGATACAAATAGCGGGCCTTTTTCTGATAACTCAACTCTTTTTAATTAAAAATTATATTTAAATTCTTTCTTATCTGTTACAGCTAACTGCAAATGTATTGTTTAATTTAAAATATATTTTATTATCTCTCCTCTTGTACATTATTTTGTTTTATTATTAGAAAAAGGTCTAGGCTGTATAAAGTATTCTACTCATTTTTTATAATTATTATATTTTGCATTATAATATCTTCCTATTTATTAAATAATTTGGTGTTGCTTTTAATTTCTGGAAGCATATATCTTGTAAGCGGATCGTCATAATAGATAAATGATTAAAGATGGAATTTTTCGTTTAATTTGTAATAAGTATATTTGTAAGGCAAACGCACCAGTACGAAATAAAGCATATGAGTTTATACATTTTGTCATTTTATTTTTAACCGACTTCAAAGAAGGAGGAGGTTCTCAATTCGTCGGAATCTTTTTTATTTTAATCTATGTTTCCCGATTACTCAAAGACGCCTGAACCGATTTGGAAAATTATTTTTTGTTTGGTGGGTCATACTTCAGAGGTGGTCTCATATAATTTTATAGAAATTGATGAAGCGCTTTTTGAAATATCAATAAAAACAAAAAATATATTTCGATGACGTGATTGTTTTCTTTCAAACCGCGCTCATAAGAGCAATGCTTTTACTAGGCCTATCCGTATTATACATACATACATAGATTCACGCCTATTTCCCAGAGGGTTAATATATATAAACAAAACATGTCGGCCTCGATGGCGTAGTGGTTAGTGTAACCGTCTGCCACGCCTGAGGTCGCGGGTTCGATTCCCGCACAAGTCAAACATTTGTGTGCCTAAACATGGATGTTTGTCTTGGTCTGGATGTATCTATGTATAATATGTATATATTTACAAACAAAAAGTATATATGTATGTATGTTTATCCATTGTCTAGTACCCATAGTACAAGCTCTGCTTAGTTTGGGCTAGATGGTGTTGTGTGTATGTGGTAGAATATTATTATTATTATTATATGTATCCGTGTTATATATAAACAAAATATACCAACCTCCCACAACAATTTAAAGATACAATAATTAATTTTAGGAAAATAAATCGGCTTCAAAACTGGTTAGCTTTGAAGCCGATTTGTTTTCCTAAAATTTATAGATATAAATATTTTCAGCTTTTTAGTTTAAGTTTATACCACATATAGGTTATACCTATGTGGTATAAACTTAAACTAAAAAGCTGAAAATATTTATCTCGATGCAAAGGTTATTTGTTACGTCTTTATAGATTTTAATGTCTATTATCTGCATAGGCATAACAAATAGTCTTTGAAACTTTTTAAAGTTGCAAAAATATTGATTTGCCAGCTTCGGGCTTAAAATGAACGTTGACTGCCAGTATCCAGCATAAAAATTGCATTCAATTCTGGAATACGTATATGAGGCAGATTTAACACGTTATAATTTAATTTTATTCGCTCTGATGTGTAGAGGCCCTTATACAAAAATTTTCTACTTGTTCATTATCATTAGAGGTGCTCGGTAACACATTATATTCATTATCATTACGGTCCGCATTGTGACGTCAGTATTGCAACCTGATCCATTCGGTAGCGGGCACAGCTGCTGCGACCCGCGCGGTACGTTATCAGTAAAATCATCTGGAGCCAAGTAACTCAACTCCAGCTGATTTCTCTCTTAAGGGGGGAGGAGTTAAGGATGCCACCCCCATAGATATATGCCTACTTAGCTCTAAATAACATATATACATAACACGTGTAAGGCAGCGTGAGAAACTTAATGGAAAGTTCTAGAACAAATTATGCTGACTTTTACTTATAATGCTTGTTACTGGAAACCCGTGTAAACATCGAATGTTCTAGAACAAATAATGCTGATTGTCACTTTACTTACTAGAATCCCGGTTATATGAAACCCGTGCAACTGACATTTTATGTACTTAGTTTATAATTTAATTAAGATCCATTCTGTTCTCGCGAACGACTCTGTAAACACCTTGCTTTCTAAATAAATATATTTTTTGGAAATTCGGTTTCATTAAACCTTGACTCCATGAGTGCCGGCAGAAGTGAAAACTTGAATATTAACGTTGTGCATTTTTGATATTTTGGAATGGTTAGGGAATAATTTTGCACGAATTGCTTTAATTATCAGTATAAAAGTACTATCATTTATGTGGTAAAATACAATATTCATTTATTGCGCTATCGTACACAAACATGACAATTCTCCCTCCGTCTTACGAATTTTCAATCAGGTCACGTGTCCTGACGCGAGTTTAACATTTTTTACCCATCACAAAAAAGTGCACAACGCCGCTAAAGAAGTTTTCACTTCAAAAATTATAAGGAGACGGTGCTCACTGTGTTACGATGAACAGCGAAAATCGGGACTGACGGTTGCTCAATCAAAATCAAAAGCCAAAAAAGTTGATTATATCTGTAAACAATGTGAGAAACCATTCTGTTTGCCATGTTTTGCTAAATTTCATTTAGGATAAGTCATATAAAACTCATATTGTCTGTTCAATTCATATATTTCATTTACTGTTTTGTTTTGTTCATAACTTAGTCAAAAATAAAGATATTTGGAGGTACAAAAGACTTTTAGTTTACTAGTTTCAAGCCCTACAAGTTCATCTCTTGATAATAATCTTTTCCGTAGAGTCCAAGGATATTTTCTTCTGTGAAAGACTATGGCAGTCGGGTACCACATATGACACCTGGACGTGTAGAGCTATACGTCCGGGTCCCACATGCGGTACCTGGACTGTGAAAGTGTTAAGACAAACAGATCAGGCGCAGAAGTAATGGCTTTACATGCTTACCGGCGCACGGGGTCTACGGTAATTATCATTAGGTGGATTGTGTAGGTATCTACAAACTTACTAGTATAAAACAATATTATAATTATCTAGTTTTTGGTGACTGCTTCGCCCCCGTGACTCGTAGCGTGATGTTATATTTAGCTTAGCCTATAACTTTCCTCAATAATTAATTGAACAAACAAATAACACATTGTTTTCCAAATCTGTCTGGCAGTTCTAAAAATTAGGGCATTCGAACAAAAAACCTAACAAATTCTTTATCTTTATTAAATTATTATAACTAAATATATTGGTTATATTATGCTAACAAGCTTATAATAATACAATACAAAACACCCGATAATGCTAACAAGGTTATCATACAACTAACCAAAAACCCATTGACTTACATCATTTCTTATTATAGTACCTAATTTATAATAAATAATATTTAATTATTATCTATCTATAGTAGATAATAAAGTTCAATATAAACATTTCAGTACGACTTAAATGAGACGGTCGTGTCGATAATTTGCCACTGTTACAGCAGACGTCGCACAGTCTACGCATCTGAACAACATCACAATGCTAACTCTCATTGTTAGTGCACTTCTGTTATCAATCACATCTCACGTCGAGAGCTCATACATTTCCGACTACAACTACCACTCTGAAGCTGGCGGCTGGTTGAAACTGCACAAAGTTCCCGCGACGTGGACAGAAGCATTTCTACGATGCCACAATGAAGGCGCGGTGCTGGCTTCACCTTTAAGTAAAGAGCTGCGGAAAGCAATGCAGTTACATATAATTAAAAATGATATTTCATTATCGTACTACATTGGCGCCAACTCGAAGTTCACACCCGGGCAATATGTATCCATTGAGGGAGTTCCATTAGCGAACATGCCGATCGCGGATATGTACCAGCTGTTAGATACAGAACACGGAGAGTGCTTGAGTACGGAGGGCTATAATATAAGTATAGTGTCATGCTCGAAGCGCCTACCTTACTTCTGTTACACGAAGGAAGATGGCAGGAAACTAACGGAGTGCGGCACGTTTGATAAAGAATACAAACTTGAAGCTAAAACAGGCAGCTGCTATAAAGTGCACCAGGAACAAAGTACGTGGCTTGCCGCAAACTCTATGTGTATTACAGAAGGTGGTTACTTAGCAATCGTAAATAATGAAGAAGAAGCGAGTATTATCTCAAAGAAGATTCCAGACGTAAGAATAACCTGGGCTAAAAACCAGCAATGGGAACCTCTTTATATAGGACTACAAGACTGGACTGGTAAAGGAACATGGCTCACTAATCATGGAGACTCTTTGGATCAGGTGTTCAATCGGTGGGATGAAGAACAGCCTAATACTCAAACTCCAATGCAGCTATGCGGTGGACTAATGCGGACAGGCAAACTAGACAATATCTGGTGTGACAAGTATGAGGCATCCTTCATCTGCGAAAAGGATCCTATGAATATTCGGTATTGTACCGAACAGAATCTAGGACAGACCCATGGATAATTTTGTTTATCTGTAACGGTATTCATTATAACAGACAAATACATAACAACAGGTCTTCAGTGAGTATATACAACGTGTAACAGAGAGGTGTAGGCTACAATTTAGACGTCACATAACATAGCCCCTGTAATTGTACAGGCAATTTTAATTGGGACAACCTCGACCTAACTTAATACATATTGGCATGAATGCAAGCATCCTCTAGTATTGTATAAAGTGATTAGATGTGTAAAATGTGCATGTTGTTCACATACTGTTATATTTTTTTTACTATGTTTATTTTTTTATTATGTATTATTCTCATGTTTAAACAAATAAAAGTATCTTTATCTTTATCTTTATGTTAACTAGAAGTGAAGACTTGTAATTGGCTGTCAAATTACTACATCTATTGCCATATTGTTATATTAGCTGTAAGTCTTCCACAATAAATAAATAAATAAAATATTATAGAAGTATAAATGAATCCTTAAAATAACCATCGTATTTTGTACAGAAACCATGCAATTATATGTAGGACATAAAAGGCAATTTTGTTAGAAATATACTAATATTATAAAGAGGATTTTTTTGTTTGTAAAGGTTGAACTTACAACTACACAACCAATCTCATAAGTACTTTCAGGATTAGAAAGCTATATTATCACCGAGTAATATGCGCCACATTTTCTTTTTTAAAAAGCACTGTTTCTAACATAATATAACCTAGTTTTATACGAGCAAAGCTTCGGGCAAAAGCTAGTGGTATATGGGACATATTGCTGCCGATTCTGTTGTCACAAAATTCTCTAAACTAAACTAAAAATCACTAAAATTTTGTTTAGTCCTGTCAAACGACATTTCATATTCTGAAATCGTTAAAATTTACAGGACTCAACTTATTTTAGTTTGACAGGATTAAAATTGGTTTAGTTACTCAATTTAGTCCTTTCTGCATTCTGCTGTACGGCTTAACATCAAAAATTATATAAAATTAGAAATGTCAAACTAATATTAGATGACATCTGCCTCCGTGGCGCAGCGGTAGTGAATGCGACTGCTGTGCATGAGGTCTCGGGTTCAAATCCCGGGACGGGTCAAGAAAAAGTTATTGGGTTTTTCTGTTAAGAAATCTCAATAACAGCCCGGCGTTAGGATGTTGGCGTTGTTAGACACCCCGTGCCTCGGAAAGCACGTAAAGCCGTTGGTCCTGCGCCTGATCTCTCCCCGGTCGTGTCGGATTACCGTCCATCGGATCATGAGAGTTAAGGAACAGAGAGTGAATTCCATCATTCATACCTGTCAGCGAAAATAATACAAGTCTATTGTAACATAATATATACTTTCATTTTTTATAAGTTTATTTGTTTACTGTATTAGTGATAGGGTTTAGAAATAAACACACCACGCAATATATTATAACCTGCGGAGATGCCCAGTCTGGTCTATATTGGCCGCTGTGACCGAAATTCGCTCTGGTGGACATTATTATTTTATTCCAAATACGAGGTCACATGTAACACTTCGTAGCATATTTATGACGATTACATAATTATGGTACAAAAATATTTAAAAATAATTACATTAACAAAACATTATGCAATTGTCGCTTATGTATCAGATTTATTGCTCGTTTTAACGGTGAAGGATAACATCGTGAGAAATCTTGCATGTCTGAAAGTTTGACCTGAACCTGTACCAGTGTAACGATGGCCTAGCCCTTCTCACTTACAATAACATTGCGCACTCTGAAAAAAGGTCCGTGGCGAGCAATGGGAAATTTAAAAACAGGTCTTATATCAAGTATTGTAATCTATGTAATATGTCATAATATTTAAAAGTAAACGACAAAGCAATAAAAATAAACAATTCATTTAAGTATAAATTGTAAAAAACATTATTAGTGTGCTATTCATATTAAACTTACTGTCTGAATGTTAACTAAAACTATAATATAGACATAAGACATAATTTAGATGGTTTAAAAATTCTAACATTCGAAAATGTCGCCAAATAATCTTTTACCTGATGATACTCTACCTCCTAAGCATTTGAATGAAATGCCAATCCCCTCTCCCCCTATTGAAGATACTCCGAAAGTTGAAAGTGAACTTTCAGCAGATCCTGACAAAGAAAAGTTACCTAATAGCCAGCCTAATGCCGCTGAACCAACAAAAAATGAAGAAAAGAAATCTGAAAAAGAATATGAGCCAGCTCCTAAGCATTTGAATGAAATGCCAATCCCCTCTCCCCCTATTGAAGATACTCCGAAAGTTGAAAGTGAACTTTCAGCAGATCCTGACAAAGAAAAGTTACCTAATAGCCAGCCTAATGCCGCTGAACCAACAAAAAATGAAGAAAAGAAATCTGAAAAAGAATATGAGCCAGAACCTGATGATCAGAATTCTCTATCTAATGTGAAAGCAGAGATCGATAACACTTTAGAAACTGATAAACATAATCTGGATAACTTGATGATTACATTGCTCCCTGACACACAAGACTCTAAACATGTATGTCCTACGCAATTGCATGATAAATTTTGCAGCAAGATTCTTGATAACGCCGACTGTCCGTGTCCGATCAAGACAGAGTCAGTGAAACCACTAAATTTTGAATCTACAACTACTACTTTCGAACCATCTATACGTTTAGAAAATGAGCTAACCTATGAGGGAATGATGTACTCGTTTTCGTGACTATGCTAACGCTTATCACTGATTGAAATAATTTTACAAATTTGATAAATTTTTCAGGGTAGGATATTAAACTCTAATTAAAAAAAATGTTTTTGATTGGGCAGAAAAATTATTTACTTACAGAATTTTCGTTTTTTCAATTTAGTCATGAATCTCTCTCTTTGCCTAGCCTTATCCCATTTCAATTGGGGTCGGCTCTCCTCGTCATTCTTCGCCAGATGATTCGATTGTGGGTCGTCGAGTCATTCACTTGAGCTTGCTTCAGGCCATTGTTGACTACAGACATCCAAGTAAGAAGGGGTCTGCCTCGCTTCCTTGTACCTAGATCTATGTAGAGGCCTTGCTTAGTCATATGATCGTCGGGCCTTCTCATCACATGTCCATACCACCTCAGACACGCTCCGGACAGTTTTCTTCGATTGGGCGGATCTTAAAACTTCCTCGAATATGCTCGTTTCTTACTCTGTCTTTAAGAGTGACACTTCCTGCCCATCTCAGCATCCTCATCTCAGTCGTGTGTACTTTTTTGACCTGGGTCTTTTTTATTGGCCAGCATTCGGCACCGTACATTATAGCTGGACGGACTGCAGTTTTATAAACTTTTCCTTTCATTTGTACCAGCATTCTGCTATCGCACAGCACGCCTGAGAGCTGTCGCCACTTCATTCATCCAGTGTTGATGCGGTGAGTTATGTCGACGTCAATCGTGCCATTGTTAGAGATGACAGAGCCTAGGTATTTGAAGTGTTCGACTTCCTTTAGCTGGTGGCTTTGAATTTTTATAGTGAGTTGCTGTATGGTTGTCGTATAGCAACATCGCATGTATTCTGTCATTTGTTGACTGATCTTTAGTCCAGCTGTCTCTAATGCGCATCTCCAGTTCTCGAGTGCTTCTTCAAGCTCCACCGGGCTATCTCTAATGAGAACAATATCATCCGCATATAGTAGGTCCCAGGGTGGCTCTTTCTGTATGTTTGCAGTAAGGTGTTCCATGACTAGGTTGAAAAGTAGAGGGCTTAGGGCCGATCCCTGGTGTACACCTACTCCTACCTCGAATTCTTCACTTGTTCCTGCCGGACTTCTTACTTTGGTAGAGACCTTGTAGTACATGTTGGCAACAGCCTTGACGTAGTATTCTGGAATATTTTGCGACCGCATAGACTGATAAATTTGCTGTCGTAGAACCCGATCGAATGCCTTTTCAAGGTCAATAAAGGCTAGATGGACGTCTTTTTTCATATCTCTTCGTTTTTCCAGAAATATCCTCAAGCAGTGCAGCGCGTCGGTTGTTGATTTCTCCGCTACAAAACCACATTGGTTTTCGGACAGGCTTGTTAGTCGCACCAGTTGGTTGTTGATGACTTTTACCATATTTTTAAAGTATGGGACATAAATTTTACAGCGCGATAGTTTTCACACAGTCTGACGTCACCTTTATTTTTGAAGAATGGGATCAGAAAAATTTTTCTCCATTCTGCAGGTATTCCATCGTGGATGATTTTATTAAATAGGCACGTTTTAAAAATTAAATACCATTTTTCCCAGTCTTTTTCACAGTTCTACGGGGATCTCGTTTGGATCAGTGGCCTTATTATTCGACATTTTTCTGACTGTCATCTCTACCTCCTCAAGGCTGAATTCTTGGATTGGGCCCTCAGTAGCGGCTATTGGTGCTGATTCTTCATAAGGGTAGGTCTCATTCAGTAGCTGAGAGTAGTATTCATGCCATTGCGCATTTATATCAGCGTTCGAAGTCAACAGCTGTCCTTCTTTATTTTTGATGTATTTGATGGAGCGAACATCCATACTGTTTGTGAATCTTTGCCTTGCAGTTCTGAAAAGTTCTCTATCGTCTTTAGCCTTCTCTAGCTTGCTATAGAAATCATCACCATGGTATGCTCTGGCACATGCAACTTCCCGCTTTGATGTTTTCTTTGCAGTTCTATAACGTTTAAGGTCTTCATCGCTACCACTTTGCTGCCATATCTTAAAGAGGTGTTTCTTTGTCTTCAGTTTATCTTGTACCTCCGACTGCCACCACTTCGCCTTCTGATTGTTCTTTAGCGGGCCTTTGGAGATACCTGGTAGTTCAGAGGCCCTTCGTGTGCAATGGCTTTGGAATCTGTTCCACGTTGTATCGGCCACCCTTCCTCTATGACTAGTCCAGTTTATGATATAGCGTTCACGTACACCTACCTTTCGGTTTATTAGGAGAGCCGCTGTACCTTCCAGCGCCCGAAAGCACCTTCCGGGACCAGTTATAGACAGGTCTTGTCCCCAAATCTCGACTCTCCACCCTATCCTCAGAGATTCGGTTCTCGTAAGCGAGCTACCTCGTGCCCAAGTGACACTACCTATTCTCCAGATAGGTACCGGAGCAATAAAGCCGCTCACCACTCGCAACTCCTAAGAGATGCTAACGAAAACCTCGCTGAAGCCGACGGAGAAGCCGCCTCCCATATCTCCAGTATGGTACCGGAGCTGTATAAGGCACGCTCACTTCCCGACGTACGTCCGTACGCCTACCCATATAGGCCTACAGACCGGGTAAGGCCCGAGTCACTCCAGCTATGACTCTTACTTGCTAAGCAGGCAAGCACCCGAGATGCGTTGCGGCAGCGAAACCACGCTGCCACTTCGCTAAGACAACCCTGTGCCTCGCGCGACCGACTGGTTCGCACTAGCCGCGCCTGAGTCCAACGCTCGATCGCTACGTGCTTGCCGAGCAAACAAACGTGTCGTCCTCAGCGGCTAACCACATACCCCTGCGAGTTCAACACCATGTCAGGCACCGCGCACTCTAATCAGCGGCCGATAGAACACGCGTTTCGAGGCGCAGTGGGCTTCCTGACCCTGCAGTACCCTGGTCCTAAGGGGGAGACCCGTAGTTCTCCCCCCGAAACCCTATCTACTCGGGTCCTGTATCGGCCGTGTGGTTGTCTGTTTCCTGTTCTTCGTTTATATAGTTTTTCATTTCTTTAATCAGGTGCTCTCCTTCTTTCAGTGATAGCTTGTGCCAGCGGATTTTAGGTCTTATTTCTTTGTAGGTTTTAATACGCTTTGTCATATTGAAATCAGCAACCAACAGCCGGTGCTGTGATGTGAGAGGTTCGCCTGAAATTACCTTGCAATCTCTGAAACTGTACAATTTTGAGCGGTCCGCGAGGATATAATCTATTTGGGTGCTCGATCCTCCACTTTTATACGTGACTTTGTATCTGTCAGGTTTTTTGAAGAATGTGTTAATTATTGCCAAATCATGAGTAATCGCAAATTCCAGAATATCGGAGCCCTGTGCGTTCTGGTTTCCATAGCCTTGTCCTCCATGTACTCTTTGGTGTTGAGGTGAGGATGTTCCAACATGACCATTAAGGTCTCCTGCAATGTACTTGGATTCCTCAAGTGGGTAGGTTTACATAAGGTCGTTTAAGTCATCCCAAAAACTTTGTTTCTCCGCAACACTACATCCTACTTGTGGCGCGTACGCTGATATCACGTTCATGCATGGTTGATTGTCCAGCGCTAATTTGATGGCCATGATGCGGTCGCTAATGCGTTTGACTTCTACTATGCGCTCCTATAGGTCTCCATCGATTACAATGCCAACACCATTCTGTTTCACTGTCGTGCCATTATAAATGAGTTTATATCCATTTCCAATGTTTCTAGCTTTTGATCCCTTCCACTTGGTCTCCTGTATGCAACATATATTGACCCTGCGTCTGATTAGTACTTCGCTCAGCTCGGCGCTGCGTCCTGTCATGGAGCCCACGTTCCAAGTTGCTATGCGCATTTTTGGGTTATTTCGGTGTGCGTCCAAGACTTTGCCGTCGCTTTGGGGGTACGCCCTAGCATTGTTATCGCCCTTGATTCCATCGTTGCTTCTGGGGTACGCCCTAGTGTTATGTCTCGCCTTTCCATTATTTTTCTTCTTCATGATGAGGAGTAATTTTTGTGGTTTTTAGTTTTACGGCCGGTTGCCACCTGACGCCAAGACAGTAACCCCTCTTGCTTACTGGGGCTTAGGACGCCGCCGTTGACCTATAGGTTCGTCCGCCGCCGTTCTCTACGTGACACCCTGCCTGGTGCCACTGCCCTCTACCAACCCGTAATCAGAATACGTGCAATCGGCCTAATGGAGGAAGGGTTGCCTGTTGGTCCGCGGGAGGTATTTTATTTCCCTCCTACCCTGCATATCTGCCGAGCTTTCCCCTATCCGCCACCTGGGGACGCGTTCTCTAGGGATCAGGCTGCCCCGAGATTTTTGCAATTTAGTCATGAATAATGATAAAAATATTTATTTCTTCTCCACAAAAGCGAACTTAGAACTATATTTGACAATAATATATTAGATCAGTATAAAACTGTTTTATTTTAAACTAGCTGTTACCCGCGACTTCGTCCGCGTAGATTTTAAATAAAAAGTGTTTGATCAGTTCGCAAAGTTTACGAATACTTAATATTTCTGTATTCCGCGTATAGAAATACCTAAAACTAATGTAATTCTTCTACTTTATCTCGAATTTTATTTTATATTGGATGTATATACATATATTAAATTACATATTATTATTTAATACACATTTCCCTATTTGTATCGGAAATTGTTCACTATTTCATAGGCTTTGATTTTTTCGCTGCGGATTCCTTACTTTTTCAAAAATAAAAGTAGACTAAGTTACTCCTTAGAAAATGAGCTATCTGCCAGTGAAAGTCACGTAAAAATCGGTTCCGCCGTTTCGGAGATTAGCCGGAACAAACAGACAGACAGACAAACATTTTAAAAATATATTTTTTTCATATGCATTAGATAAAAAGCTGTTATTTTGATATTACAAACAGACACTTCAATTTTATTTACTTGTATAGATGTATAGATATAGATGTATGGCTATAGATATGTAGATGAAAAGAAAGTGAAAGATGAAAATAATTATAAAAAATATCAGCAAAGAGATTATAGTTAATAGAATTAAATAAATAAAAAATATGCTCTTTAGTCTTTGGTGAAAATCTTTGACAAGGGAACTCAAAAACAAAATGTCAGAAGAATAGTAACCCAAAATAACATATAAGACAATGAAACATACAGTCACGTGCATACAATCCTCAAAATATCAATCCTCAGTATAAGAAAATATTAGCACTATAAACTAAATCACCATAAAAATATTTGGTAATGATAACAAGTTACTAAAGGATTCACTATGTCCTCTTGTTCTTTGGATAAAAAACCATCTTCTCTAGTAAAATGTATACCTGTATGTTCTCCTCCTGTAGACTGCCTACCTGATTCACATTCTGAGGATTGTATGTGTTACAACAAACAACCAGCTGTACAAATACCGGAGCCTCCAAAATGTCCGCCTGCCAAAAAACCACCTACATGTGAACTACCTTTGCCTGAACAATCATCAGCGCATGGAGCATCCTGTGAAAAGAGTAAACCGTGTCCAAATTCTACACCTTGCCCGCCATGTCCCGCTTATGATCAGAAGCCACCAATCTCATTTCGAGCACCCTGTGGAGAGAGTAAACCGTGTCCAAATTATACACCTTGCCCGCCATGTCCTTTTTATGATCAGAAGCCACCAATTCCATTTCGAGCACCCTGTGGAGAGAGTAAACCGTGTCCAAATTGTACACCTTGCCCGCCATGTCCTGTTTATGATCAGAAGCCACCGATTCCATTTCGAGCACCCTGTGAAGAGAGTGAACCGTATCCAAATGGTACACCTTGCCCGCCATGTCCTGTTTATGATCAGAAGCCACCAATTCCATTTCGAGCACCCTGTGGAGAGAGTAAACCATGTCCAAATTGTACACCTTGCCCGCCATGTCCTGCTTATGATCAGAATCCACCAATTCCAACACGAGCTGAACAAAAATATTACACATTCGAGGAACCAAACAAAAACCCTCCATGCATTCCAAAATCAAAGAGTAATTCAAAAACCAAATTAAATAAAAAAGATAGCCCCTGTTAAGCTTAAAGAATGAAAATTATTCGAAATCCTGAATAGTTTTGCAAAAGTACGTACGTAAGTACGTAAAGAGTCTTAGGCCGCAAATTCGGTACAGCGGTGCGTGTAGCGGGGCGTTGTTTTGAGCGTGCACGCTCGACTACTGAACGTATGGACTTCTCTCTTGGTGTATTCGTAGCAGCGTTTTCAGCGTGTAGTTAAGCGGCGTGATCAGTGTCGCAGCGTTTTACCGAGCGTGTACAAGTGATATTTTGTTCAGTATGTCAAGATTTGCCAGTAAAAGAAGTGGTGTGTTACTAAATAAAATATGGAATGGGAAGATATTGACGTATTTTTAGAAGAAAACTCAGAATTCAGATTCAGATTCAGATTCGTTTATTTGCCAGAATGTAGTACATACAACAGACGTCAATAATTACAATAATAATAATAATATTCTATCTCATATACACAACACCATCTAGCCCAAACTAAGCAGAGTTTGTACTATGGATACTAAACAATGGATAAACATACATATATACTTCTTTTTTGTAAATATATACATATTATACATAGAAACACCCAGACCAAAACAAACATCCATGTTTATGCACACAAATGTTTGACTCGTGTGGGAATCGAACCCGCGACCTCATGCGTGGCCGTCGGATACACTAACCACTACGCCATCGAGGTTTTGTACATTCTACCATAACAATGGTGTGCAAAAAGGTATTATTATATAATTTTATAATTTACAGTCTATTCTAGGATAATTATATTATTATTGAAGTTATTTTATTATATAAATACAAATTATGAAATTAGAATTACTAAGAAAATTGTTAATAATAATTAAATTATGTCATCTTTGTACATTATTATACATTAAATATTTATTATTATCTATTATATAAATTATATTGTATATTTAAATGTCATTATAATAATTAATGTTATAAAAACAATTGTCTAGAAGCCATTTAGTCAATTTGGTCTTTAAACATTGTCAAAATCTTGATAGCATTTACATAATTATGAATTTCATTTAAATATTTCTAGATTACAGTGGGGTTGGTATAAT
The DNA here is from genome assembly GCA_963564715.1 of Catocala sponsa. Classification (NCBI taxonomy): domain Eukaryota; kingdom Metazoa; phylum Arthropoda; class Insecta; order Lepidoptera; family Erebidae; genus Catocala; species Catocala sponsa. The sequence goes on from OY751352.1 coordinate 14,365,877, forward strand.
TTATACTTGTTTCTAGGGATTACATTTCTTTTTGAAACTTGCGACTGAAGTTCAAAGTATTCCGAATGTTGTTTAACAAATAGGTATACAGACTTCCTTTATATACATACAAACTAGTGGTATAAATCGTATTTTTATTAAATAGGTTTGCAGCTATCCATATACCATGTCCCGATAATAGCTCTTACGCATTTTTTTTGTACACGAAATACTTTTTCAGATTCTACTGAATATCCCCACAACAAGAGACCATACGCAAGAACAGAAGAAACATATCCGTGGTATGCACTAAGTGCTGCTTCTGTTGATACTGTCGTCCGAAGTTTTTTTACAGCATACACAAACTTAATAAGTTTGTCACAGATATATTCATCTCACTCATTTTTGAGATTTGATTTATTTAGTGAAAGAAATACTAAAAGTCAAACAATAGAACAAAGAGAGTCTTTAGGAGAGTTTGCTACATTATATGAAATATTACGACAATCTGAATCAGATTTTTTTGATTATACTGTATACTACTATACTTGTATACTACTATACTTGTATACTACTATACTTGTATACTACTATACTTGTATACTACTATAATTGTATACTACTAATCCCAGAAGGATCACATTCGCAGATTAAACAAAAAAACAAACAACAACAATACTCGTGTTTCGTTCCTTTGACGTGATATTCTCACCTCCGATTGGTCAAACGAAACGCACGCTCTAACGAAAACTAGTTCCGTGCACGCTGGAACGCTCCGCTGCACGCGCCGCCGGCGCCGTTCTGAATTTGCGGCCTTAGATTGTAACCTTAGATTGTAGATATTAGAATAGATGTGAAAAATAATAACAATAGGTACAGATATCCCAATAACAATAGAGTAAAGCAAATGATCTATTATGTAACCATGCTTGTCTTAAGACTGCGCCGAGCGTAAGACACTGATAATGACAGAGCTCGTGCGGCGCATATTCAAATCGCCGCGCGGCCGCCATAGTAAAATTGTATGGAGGATTTGAAGTGCTTTTTTGATAAATATGTATCTTTATTGTCAACCAATAACTTAAATATTTGGGACGGACAAATTGTAATATAACTATTTATGTTTCGTTTAAGCTGTAAAATAGGACAGATTTCTACTGTTATAATCTAAAAATCACGCAACACGAGCTTATGTTATTGCATTTTGCAAATGCAAATTTACGTAATTTCGTAGGTGAAAATATTCATTATTCAAAGTTTTGTACACGGAGTAATTGTAAACACATTCATTGTTATGGTAAATGTATTAAACAAAAATATAAACGATTTACGAAAAAAAAAAATTATTCAAAAAGTGTTGATTTTATTCACTTAACTGTGACCACCTGTTTTGGCACATTTCGCTCGGCGCAGTCTTAAGATAGTCGTAACATTTGATGTCGCATTAAATGAGAGATAATAACAAGTGATAGTTCTTATACTGCAATTAATATATTAGAAACTGTTATTTTATTCCAAACACATTCTTCATCCTATACATTGCCCGCAAGTGCATTAAGATTTACTTCATGCACTTGCCACTTGAGCTACCTCCGATGAGGTGTGTGTTGGTTCGAAATAAAATGAGTTATATAGTAGAAAATTAAATCAAACGGTGTTCACTACATGTGCCAGGACTACTAGATGTGCCACCAATACCTACACGGGGTCAGCAGAAATTTTACGAGTTTGCAGAACAGAGTTTGAAGAAACTTCCATGTATTCTACAATCGAAGATTAGAAATCCATCGCAAGAAAGCATACAAAGGACAAAATGTAATCCAAAGTGTAAAAAGAAATATGATGAATTCAAAGCCTAAATAAAATAAAGAAAAAGAGCAAAATATGTCAATAGAGAACTTTAGATTGTGTAAACGACTTTAAATTTTATATCAAGTTATTCACAACCGAGTAGAAATAAAACTTCCCTTGGTAACAAACTCAATTGCTTTCTTATAAAGAAGCAAAATATAAGAAATGTGCTTCATATGCAATACAGCCATGACATTTTATATATTATTATTATTTTTTTTTTCTTTTCTCAACTTTACAGATACATTTATACTATAATACAAAGTAAGAGTTTATATAATACAGTGAAATTTGTTAAAATTGTAGATAACAAATGGGACTTGCATTTATTTTAATTTCCTTACAACTAAGACTAAGAGGGAAGGTATACAACTATATATAACATACAACTATATATAACTATATATATATATATATATATATATATATATATATATATATATATATATATATATATATATATATATATATATATATAATATACAAAAGCTATTTTCGATCATTCATCAAATAAAATTAATACAACCATCTGTATCTGTGTTTCCCAGTCCTTCAATCGGAACTCCGATTGGAAGGATGAGCGGGAATATTTTTTCCACATCTCCGATTGAGCATCATATGTACAGTCTAGTCATGTCATGTGCCTCATTCACTTATTGAAAATTTCCTTCTAAGAGTATTGGCATATCCTTATTTGGAAGGAAATCATTACTTCTTCGAGGACAAGACTTCCTCAGTATACATATGTATATAAATATATTGTTTTAATTCTAATCCTAACTATTATTATAAATGTTTGTTTGTAACGCTTTCACGCCTTAACTACTTGACCGATCATTACGAAATTTCGCATACACATTTTCAGGGGTGCAGAAAATAATATAGAGTACCTTTCACCCATAAAAACGTACTATTTCCGAGTGAGGGAAGCCGCGAAAACTAGTACAGTACTAGTACAGGAATCCAGTTTGTTCAGCATTAATAATGCATATGGTGTACGTACTTACGTTAAGCACATAATAAGTACTTAAAAAATTACAGGGAATAGCCATTCAAGAAAAATGATTTACATGCGCTGGAATCCCACACGGGACAAAAATTTGTGTAATCTACAAATCGTTGTTCTAAGTCTGGGTGTTTTTGTGTCTGTTGTTTGAATATTTGTAAAGTCCCCCGCGACACAGGAATGATGCTTAAATAATGCCTGTGTAGTACCTATTCGAGCCCAAATTGATTTATTATTTACTGGCATTCTTAAACCTTAGTTATTTTAATAAGCACAACTATGGAAAGTCAGTAATCGAACATGAAACATCTAAGTCGCAGTCCCTATAAGCCCCTATAATACTACCTAGACGTTATCTATTATACTATCACTTCAACAACATTTATGCCTACTGAACTTTTCTTGGCTCAAAGAATCAACATTGCTATTGAAAGTGGCAATCCTGCCAGTCTTCAAGACATTTTTGCAAACGACAGTGACGCTGAGGCATTTTACGACGCTGCCTTAACAAGCAATTTTATTTATTTATTAAAATGTATTTTGTGCCATTCAATTTTATTATCATTATTATATTGTAAGTTTGTTAATATTAGTTTACTTGTGTCTTATGATTGTTGCCATTGTACAATATTTGATTGTCTATTAATAAAAATATTAAAACCTGCTACTATGATAAAACCCTTCATAACGTTGACAAGACTATAAATAAAATCATCTTTGTCTATGCTAGTCATAGAGTAATGTCAGATATGCGTTAAAATATTTTGTGAGGGTTTATGACTCTCACAATCATCGTCCAAAACAAAAAACCGAAAATGTAAAGCCGGTGCAAAGACCATGTACCTGTGTCATATCCAATCTTCATAATATCACAATTTCAATGGACTAGAGAACAATAACTGTAATCTACATACAATGTCAAAAAGAACTTCGAAAAATGAACACGTCTACATTCCTTTGATAGACCCTTGCACGCTAGACATCAGTACCAAATCCATTAGTGAGATAGACGACGATGATCCATGCTTAGAAAAGGAGGAGGAAAAAATTAATATAGAAGATATGACATTCGAAGAGAGATGTGAAGAACATAAGCTTCGAGCTTTAGAAGCTATTACATGCAAACAATATCAAGAATTTCTGAAAAAGAACAAACAGAAAAATAAAATGAAAATTCAATAGCTGGCACAAACCTGTCTTGAACGCCTTTCCAATTATTCCTAATAATAAAGTAATAGTCCGATTAATACATATGTATTTTTTTATTTCTTTTAGAAAAGACAACACGGGTAACTAAGAATATATCCTGTTTTGTGCGGGACTTTACAAACATTGCTCCGCCTACTGCGGTTGGTGTTTCGGTAGGTGTTCCATCCAACTTTAGATTAAAACTGTCGGAAGGACCTATGCATGTTGGACTCATGGCCCCTAGTAAGCTTTCCAGAGGGCCAGGTATTTTCCTTGCGTAACATGCTAAGGAAATATTCGCGTTAGAAGCAAGTAATAATAGTACATTGAGTTACATATTTCATCATTTTGTAAGTTATTTGAAATAGAACATTTAAAGGTGAATAATAAATAATGGTTTATTGTCAGAAAAATGGTGTACAATGTGTGAAACTTATTCTAGGACTTAGTATATTAGAATATATATTTTGGGAGACAATGTTCAGCCAAAACAATGCAATAACAGACACTAAAGTGAATTATTACAATATTTAATATTAAATTATTATTTACAGGTACCGCTAATTTTCAGGTCTATTATTTTATATATAGGGCTTATAATATTATTAATACATATTACTTCATATTACAATAATAGTAAAATTTTTAATTAAATTAATAATAATAATAATATTCTACCACATACACACAACACCATCTAGCCCAAACTAAGCAGAGCTTGTACTATGGGTACTAGACAATGGATAAACATACATATATATTTTTTTTTTTGTAAATACATACATATTATACATAGAAACACCCAGAGCAAGACAAACATCCATGTTCATGCACACAAATGTTTGACTTGTGCGGGAATCGAACCCGCGACCTCAGGTGTGGCAGTCGGTTACACTAACCACTACACCATCGAGGCCGACAATTATTATTATTACATATTCTTAAAAGTAATAGATTCGTCTTGCGGTTTAGATTCATAAAATGGTGGGGGATGGCGGCTGCAATGCACAGTTAATTAACATAAAGTATACAATTAATGTCGCAAACGCAAGGCCTATTAACACACTATCAATGCCAATGCATCGTCGTCTTCAACCGTCTTCAACCGATCCCATAATGACGCGCACTGAAATGAAAGCAGTAGAAATCCTCCACAGGTAAACTAGATCACAGCGTGTGTAGCACAGATTTATTACATTATTTTAGGTATTAGGGCAAATTATTATTCTAGCTAATTATAATGCATTGTTGCATTTCTGGATGTACCAATACATCCACAAAAAATTAAAATAAATCATATAGCATAAAGTGAGAAGGTAATTCAGAAAAATTATTTACCATTATTTTGACGTCGTAAACATTGGATATTTTAGTTTGTGCATCAATTTTGCCAGTTATCACAGCCTCATTCTTCATTTATTATCTCTTCAACCTCTAATACATGGCCGGCCTCGAAACGCTTTTGTCCTTTTGACATTTTTTGACAGACCGGCACCCATATTTTATAACTTTTATCATATTCAAAAATAACATAATTGAAGAGATAATTTTGTTTACATAATTGAAAGCACGATGACAGGTCTGATAAGTTTCCTTTAGGCTACGTCCGCACAGACAGTCGGCTTGCTTTAACACCTAGAGCTTGCATTCTGGCTATTTGCTAGGATACACAGTGGCCGTACTGAGAGGTGGTTTGCGTGGTGGCCGTAGACTTTAGATGTACAAGCGGGATGGCGAAAGACGTTGTAGCTTGTAAGTGAGTGAGATAGCGTAGGAACAGGAGTGAGCGTATGCGAAACATAAAATTCTGAGTTGAAAGAATATGAGTATTAGGTGGATTATACGTATTGTCAAAATTGGATTAAGTGCCGCCTGTTCTCGTAAATTACCTAATCCTCAGATCTGTTCTAATATATTATTCGACTCATCTCATCATAAATAAATAAATCAGTATCTTTTTAGTACCTACTTACCGTCTTTTTCTACTTCGACTGCTACCTCTTCTCATAATTTCTTTAACAAAACTGCATTTTTATGGAGTTCATTAGCTGGATTCCACAGAGGTTCCTATTAAAAACTGATGCATTTAATATTTCATCCATTTTTCTTCTAAAATGCCTCGCGCCTCGTGACAAAAAACCAACACGTTTGTTTACTTCGCTAGACACTAAGCGACTAGCTAGGCGCCAAGCGCGCAGTGCGGTCGGTTGCGAAAATTCTAGGACGTTTGTTTTACTATGCTACTCGCTAGATAAGTCGCTAGGCTCTAGGCGCAAAGCAAGCCACCTGTCTGTGCGGACGTAGCCTTACTGTCCGCATAGTGTCTCTTTTGTCGATTTAGTGTTGCCACCTGCACGTTTCCTATACCTTCTTGCTCATCTTTTTAAAATCAAAATATTGTACATGGCCAAAATTGTACAAGAACCTTAAACGATAATCTTCTATAATTTGTCACTCTGTCTAAAATGACTATTGTCTAATCAAATGCAATAAAAATTCAAGCTTACAGTGATAACTCATTACATTTAAATGTATTGTTGACATCAAAATGTAATGCATTAACAAAATAATTAACAAAACAAGAAATTTATTTGTATACCGATTATGCAGCCTGCAAAACTGGGCAATGATGATTGTGGTCTTAATTTAATCTTCAGAAGTATCAGCAAAAACACACAAACCTTAGATCTACATTCAAGAGCATCAATCAAATCAAATAAATTGCCACTTCCACGAGAATTAAAAGAAAGTCAAAGCAATGTCAAAGAGAGTTCTTGTAATTTAGGGGTAAAAGTAAATAGTTACGTATGTGAAGGATATAAACAAGAATATTCTAGAAAACATAGCGGTCAGAGGAGCTCGCATTCAAGTCTTGAAAGAAAAAGGTATTTTAATAGACACATTTCGAAAAAGGATATTGGTTGTACATGCACGACAGATAAGCACCGAAGAAAGTCAAAGCACCTTATAGGAGATATAAAGTCAAGCAATTCTCATAAGTCTCATAAACACATTTCTAGAAAAGAAAGTTTTTGTAAAACCATTTGTATAGATCTGGAAAATAAATGTAAAACGGCCCAAAATAAGACATTGTCTAAGCATTGCATAAGAGAAAGAGAGTCAAGTAATTCTAATATAAAATCTCAAAAATCTCTTAGGAGAATGTGGAATATATTTGAAAAGAAAGTATTGTAAGAGACACGGCGATCCTCACTCGAGTATTCTTCCAAGAAGGAAAAGTGTTCATAAAAGCGTACATAGGAAAACACCCCGTCAGCGAAGTGTCGAGAAAACATTCAGGATATAGATCCTGTTCGCATTTAAGTCATAGAAGCCACTCAAAAAGAAGCAAATCTCATATAGCCCTTTGCAAGAAAAATTTACTGACAGAGAGAGTCTTAAAAAGGAAAGTTCGTTCGTTCGTTCGTTCGTTCGTATCTGTATGAAAAAGACTTGCAGCATTCTAAAAAACTCATAGGAGACTGAAGTTTACGTTCTCACTCTAGTATTAAAAACAAGAATAGCTTAAGGAAATTTTACGGAAATCTTTGTAGGGAAAAATCTAGCAATAAGAGTCTCAAAAGAAAGAAAATTTCTTGTAAAGGTTATTGTGAATTATTAAAACACCAGTCTAAAAGACACCTAAGACGTTTTCATAGAAGCCACCACAGAAAAAGTTCTTGCAAAAATCTTTGTAATAATAAAAAGCAGCTGTCAAGAAAACACAGAAGACTCTCCAAAGACAGGTATAATTCTCATTTGAGTGATTATTTAAGACGGAACAGCTCTTATAAAAGTATTTACAGGGATAAATCTAGAAGTCCTTGTAAAGACTTTTGGAATAATAAGAGAAAACACTTAGGCTTAAGTAACAGAAAAAAAAGGTCTTACTCCAGGTCACAATCGCGTCGTTCAAGAACTCACCACCACGCACGATCGCATTCCCACACCAATCATAGAAACAGAAGTAACAAATTACTGCGTAAAGGTATATGCAAAGATAAATTTTTGAAAAATCATTCTAAGCACGCCCGCAACAGGTTCAATTCTCATTCTAGCCGAAGTAGGAGTCTACAGGAAAAAATCATGTGAGGACATTTGCAAACCAAATATCAGTAAGACATCTCAACCAAGGAACAGTTCGCATAAGAATATTTGTTATATAAAGACATCTAAACACGAAGGAGAAGAAAAGAATTAGCTCTTCCAATCCGAGATATCTGCCAGACAAATTTCAAACAAAATAATGGCAAATTCCAAATCAATGTTGGCACATTCTAATATTTCCAATAAAATTGATGCAAAAACTAGCATAGATACGACCAGGCCAGATCACAAGAATTCGAAATTAACAAATAAATGTACGACGAACTTAAAAATAATTATCTGTCCAGTTGATTCAGAAATTAGTTCCTCAGGAGTTTCAACAATGAAGCCTACTGATTTATATACTGTAAGTAAAACAAGTTCGCTGTCGACCAAAAACGTTTGCAGACTGTCAGCAACGAAGACTCGTATTTTAAGAACATAGTAGTCTTTTTTTATCCTAATCCACTAATATTAGATTTCTAAAGCAAATAAATATGTTATAACAATGAGGTGTGGTCTTATTTAAGTCGTAAAGTAATAGCAAAAACTATTGGAGGTTATGGGTTAAATAACACACTGTACAAACACTAACTATTTATTTTATAGTTTTAAACTTTGACACAAGGAAGTTTTATATGTCCGTTCACTTACAGCTCACAACAAGAAGTGACAGATAGCAGTGTTGCTACGCCTTTTATAGCTTATCAAACTGTCAAGTATTTGACTACTATTTATATTGTATGCTGTTAAATTATACAATTACTGAGGTGCAATTATTCTAAATAGTTAAATATAATAATTAATTTTTGCACATACAAATGCATAAAATTCAACACGCCCCCTCAAAAATTTATTACTGCTTTATACAATTCAAACAAGAATAATTGTTGTAGATATTTATAATATCTTAACAGATCATATATCACCTCCAAGTGTTTGCTGGGCAAATGTATAAACATGGTCCAACATTTGTTGCAAGGATTAGGGAAAACCCAGAAAAACCTAATCAGACCATTTACATAAGTTAATCAAATATGTACACACTTATGCACAGTAATAATACTTATTCTAAACCCATTTTGTATCTTTATTCTTGAAAAAAAGTTGTTGGTAACGGCTTTGTCAAAACATCTGCCAGTTGTTGACCTGTAGGAATATAATTTAATTTAATTATATTTCTTTCAACTTGCTTACTTGAGATATGATACTTTATATCAATATGTTTTGATGTCTTATGGCTAGTTGGATTATTAGCAATGCTTATACAGCCGTTATTATCCTCAAATATAACAATAGGTTTATTAATTCGTATGTTTATAATTCCTGCTAGGGACTTAAGCCATAAGGCTTCTTTTTGAGCCTCGTAAAGGGCCATATATTCGGCTTCAGTATATGAAGCTGCAACAGAAGTTTGTCTCTTTGTACACCAATTTATAGTACACTTTTCAAACAGTTTAAATAAATAACCAGTAGTACTTTTCCGATCAGAAAAGACATTATCATAATAATTTCTTTTATAGGTTAACTTTAGATGCATAGTACCTTTAAGATATCACGCGTATATAATACGCGTTTTAAGCAATGCCATAATTCCTTGTTATTCTTTTGTGTATAACGACTTAAATTTCAAATTTAGTCATTAAATAACGTTTGAATTCGTTCATTGTTTGAACGTCAGCATATACTATAACCAAATCATCAACATATAATACATGTAAGTATTTTTCGTGACATTTCCTTTGTCTAACATATTTATAGGTACCCACACCCATCAACCGATGAATATTGAAAACCCTTTTCTTTAATAGATTGCTCAAATACCTCAAACCAACACCTTGCAGCCTGTTTCAACCCATATAAAGCTTTATTTAATTTACATACATAATTTCTATGTTATTTGCAAAACTAATTATAAAACGAAAAACTAGCTATTCTAGCGACAGGCGCAAAAGTTTAATTATAATCAGTAAGATATTATTGGCTGAAACCTTTGGCAACAAGACGAGCCCTATATCTAAAAGGTTTTCCAAACTCATCAGTTTTAATAGTAAAGATAATAGTAAAGACCTATTCTACAATATTTCTTTCCATCATCTGGTCTAGGCACCAGAGACCATTTATTATTTATTCTATGAGATTCTAGTTCATCTTCAATAGCTTTCTCCTTGTAAGACCTATTAACAAGTTATCAAGTGACTTTATCTCTTGAAATGATTTAGGTATTATACATGTAAATGAATTGACACTAAACAAATAGTCATCATTATCATTACTTTCATTATAACAAATACGAAGACGATCTTTGAGCCCATCACTGACTCTAGGTAAATGTGTTTTATCATTGCTTACAGGTAAGGAAACCATGTCAATATCTGGTTCACATGCAACCCCATTATCTATTTTGCGAATTTTACTAGTACTGTCTTGTACATCAGATTTTAAAGTACATATCTGATTTAGGGATAGTTACATTTTGAGATTCGGTTGACACTGATTTCACCACTTGGTCCACATCAGTTTTGTCATAGGAATTTTAAAATTATTCCTTTTAGGCTTTAGTGTAGGCCTGGACACCAAAAATTAATCTCATCCACTGCAACATCCCTGACAGTTATATATTTATCGCATTCTGTGTTCCATACCTTATAATCATTTGGACTATAGCCCACCAATATTCCTTTCCATGACTTATCATGAAATTTACATGTATTGGTTTTATTACGGATATACACAGTTAAACCAAACATCCTAAGGAATTTAATACTTTTTTTCTATCATGCCAAAACTCATATGGAGTTTTAGACTAATTTAGGGCTTTTGTAGATGTAATATTACAACAGTTAACACTGCTTTCACTCAAAAGCGTTTATCTATCATTGCACCAGTTAACAAAGAACGAGCCTTTTCGTACTGACTTTTCGTTATGGTTCGAACCATACGTTTAGCCACACCATTTAACTGTGGAGTTCTGGGTACTGTTAAGTGATAACTAATACCCTTTACTTTACAGTAGTCTTTCATTTCAGTCGACAGATAGGTACTCTCCACTTTTATTACTTTACAAAGTAACTAATTTTGAATTAAACTTTGACTCGCTTTTTGCAACAAAATCTTTAAAATACATCTGATTTATAAGTCAAGAAACCAAACCAGAAACAAAACAATAATTCTTATGATCAAACGTTGAATGAGTGATTGGTCCGCATACATCAGAACGCACAATGTATAAAGATCGCTTAATGTATTCAGGTTTAAAGAATTTATTCTCAAAAGGACAAAGTCACATAAATGAGAACATTAGATAATATTGTGTATAAATATACATTTCAAATTCATTTGTTTTTAACCTTATTAAAGGTTAGTCTAGTCTGTTTACCATTTACGCAAGCTTCACATAAATCATCAGTAGGTAATATTGTGTCAATCAGTTTAGTCTTCAATAAAATTATTACGCTTTAACTCAATACTAATATAACCTAAGCGTTGATGCCATAATATATAATTATTTACATTACCCTGACATGCTTGGGAAACAGACTGACCCCTCTCAATAGGTATTCTAAAATCTGAAGTAATAAGATTACCTATGTAAAAGCTTACCCTTCATAATTATTTTACCTTCTTTTATAATGAGAATCCCATGCTGATCAAAAAATAAGCTTCAATCCGACCTGCTGCATCTTTGAAACTGATAATAAATTACGTCAGGACTATACAATACATTCTCCAAAATATCCGGAACACCATAGCTGCTTACAACATTGATTGTACCTCTTTTTGTAACTGAAATAAATGAATCATTTTAGCAACAGAATTTTTATTGGTATTCAGGCGGCCTTGATGGCATAGTGTTTAGTGTAACCGACTGCCACGCCCTAGGTCGCAGGTTCGACTCCCGCATAAGTCAAACATTTGTGTGCATGGACATGGATGTTTGTCTCGGTCTTGGTGTTTCAATGTATGTACGTATTTACGAAAAAGTTTATATGTATATTTATCCATTGTCTAGTAACCATAGTACAAGCTCTGTTTAGTTTGGTCTAGAGGGTGTTGTGTGTATGTTATAGAATATTATAGAATACTAGATGTGCCCGCGGTTTGACCCGCGTTTATCGCTACCGCGCCGCCCCTGTGGATCGTAGCGTGATGTTATATAGTCTATAGCCTTCCTCGATAAATAGGGCATCCAACACTAAAACAACCTTTCAACTCGGACCAACAGTTCCCGAGATCAGCGCGCTCAACCAAACAAACAAACAAACTACTCAGCCTCACAATATTAATATACTAGCTATTGCGCGCGGCTCCGCCCGCATGGTACCTACATCAATAAAAAGTAGCCTGTATCCTTCCCCAGGTTTCAAACCATATCTGTACCAAACTTCATCCAAATCGGCTGAGCGGTCTAGCCGTGAAAGGTAACAAACAGACAGACAGATACATAGACAGACAAAGTTACTTTTGAATTTATAATATTAGTAAGGAAGTAAGACTTATTATTCGTAGGAAGTAAGGATAGAATATGTAATTAATGTTAATAAGTAAAGAAAATATCGTCCCTGTATATAATGTGATCGGATGCTCCTGAATCCAGCATAAAATGTAATTTTGTTTACATTATCATCTTGTTGGAACTCTCCAGTCTGAAATGCATAACCTGAAAAGTCGTCAGATTTCGACTCTATCGAAAGTGACTGTTTGAATTGTTCTCGTTCTGTTCGCCATATCTTTTTGTTTATTCGCTCGTTTAAAATAAAAGCAATCCTTCTTAACATGTTGTCTCATGCTTGAGAACGTGTTTGTGGCATTTCATTGTGAATAATTCCAATCATATCCATTTCACTAAGTAATAAACGTATTCGAAACTTCCAGATACTGTATTTATCGCCGACAAACGGCTTAATATTCCTCTTTTGCTTTAAACGTTCCATTACTTACGAATATCACACTCCTTTACACGACACAGTAGAATCACGATTTGAATACTAGACTGTAGGTAGTTGTGATTTATTTATTACACAGAATTTTCGATCGCGGCACTGGGCCCATAACCTATTGGAGGTTATGGGTTAAATAACACACTGTACAAACACTTTAACTATTTATTTTATAGTTTTAAACTTTGACACAAGGAAGTTTTATATGTCCGTTCACTTACAGCTCACAACAAGAAGTGACAGATAGCAGTGTTGCTACGCCTTTTATAGCTTATCAAACTGTCAAGTATTTGACTACTATTTATATTGTATGCTGTTAAATTATACAATTAATGAGGTGCAATTATTCTAAATAGTTAAATATAATAATTAATTTTTGCACATACAAATGCATAAAATTCAACAAAAACAGCATGGTGAGCTAAATATTATTTTTGATGAACAATTATGTTCTTTCCAAAATTTGCTTTTTACCATGAAAACACAGTTTATGAGTCAATGCGGTGCGGTAATTTAGCCCTTTAATTTATAGAACCCAATAATACTTTGTTCGACCACGGCCAAGTGATATTAGGTTTGAATCAAACCCGATACTTCATGTACCCCAATTATAGCGCATCATACACTTCTGCTGAGCCATCAACGCAATCAAAACTTATTGTTACAAATTATAATATAATAACCCGTAAGGGTTATTATAATATAATAACCCGTAAGGGTTATTATATTATAACGCACACAAAATTAGTAGCTGGAAAAACCGCCGGTGCGGCCGCTTGCATTAGTTCCCTTGACTCACAAAATTACGCGGTAAAAAACCGCGGCGGTTTAGCCGTAATGCGGCCTAGGCCTTAAGTAGAGAAAATATAATTTTTATCATTATTTTGTATCTTTTACATGGGTATTTCGCTGGCATTTCCCAATAGGAAAATAACCGGCTCTTTGCGGTGCTTTGAGTACAACACGCCAAGACACTACGAGAATTTTAATGCATAATGAGATGGTAAATGTAGGACTTTTATTGCGTATACAATGTAATAATTTTGAGACGCTAAGCTCGTCTGGAATTGCGCTTGATTAACAGCTTAGCCTCGATAACGTTGGACTTAAAACAACTGGCAAAGTAGGCTGTGATATACCTCTTTTTATATAAGCTGAGACTATACATATATCGCACTCTTAATAAAACAGAGACTTATCTAAGTATTTTGGATTAAACAAATTTAAACACTGCTGACATTACTTAAGACAAACATAGGTAATAGTACAATTTATAGTCACACAATTAGAGTTCAAATTGCTATACTTCCAAAATTCGAGTTAAGTTGCTGTTTCATTAAGAGTGCGATATGTATAATAACTAAAAAAATATATATACTTATTTTCATTAAAATAAATCGTATATAGGTCTTAACACGTCGACATTAAAATAAAGTATATATAGGTAAAGCTGCAACAGAAAATAAAATCAAGCTAGATACCCGTGACAACTTTATTTACTCTAGTCCGGTCAATATAGACATTTGAAATAACAAAAATTCCGGGAGAGCCAAATATTGGTGGAGAGCTGGGGTTTACCATTACAAATAAAGTTTTAAAAATCCCCATCGATCCTATGTGTGCTACAAAAGTTATTCGGGGTCAAAGGTCAACATTTGAGGTCTTTTGGATTTATCTCGAAAATGGTAAGTTTTATCAAATAAAACCTCAAACCAAAATTGTAGATCTTAAAATTCTCTACAAAAATGGTCTTTATGATTTTTCCTAAGAGTTACCATTCCTGAGATATCGCGATTCTAAGAGCGATTCTACAACTTTGGTTTGAGGTTTTTATGATAAAACTTACCGTTTTCGAGAAAAATCCAAAAGACCTCGAATGTTGACCTTTGACCCCGAATAACTTTTGTAGCACACATAGGATCGATGGGGATTTTTAAAACTTTATTTGTAATAGGAAACCCCAGCTCTCTACCAATATTCGGCTCTCCGGAAATTTTTGTTATTTGACCACTATTTTTATGTCTAAATTTGACCTGACTACTCAGTAAGTTTTCACAACACGATGTGAATTCGATATAATTAAATATCGATAATCGATACTTCAAACTTTATCCCATCATTGCTACATCAAGTTTGACATGTGTCAATTCGTCAAGCAAAATTTTACGGTATAATGTTGTAATTTCTACAAAATAAAGTAAAATTCTACAATATGTTATCTATACCAACCGTATCCAACTAGGCCATCACTAAAATGTAAGTTCGTAGATATTTCGTATATATAATTTCTTATATTAGTATATCGTGTGATAATGTCCTTAATCGTATCACAGTACACATATAATGTTATTTTCCTTCACGAACAAGCTAATATGAATTTTATAATGTAATTAAAATCAAACTGTTTTGCCACTATAAATCTTTTAGTCGTACCTTAATTATAAAGGCTACTAAAATGTACTAAAAACATCATATTATATGTACCTATTAATAATGATATCATAGCGAACCCACCTTAAGGCCTGGCGCGCACTGCCTTGCGTTTTTGTAACGCATAATCTGTGAAGTATATAGTGTCATAGAAGTGCGCGCATTGCGGTGAAATAAACGCAATGGGTAAAGTCGTTGTTGGCCTCCCGCTGCAAATTTGCGGTGAATCTACTGCACATATTTTTGTATCGCATAGAGATCTCAAGAAGTGCCGCGCACTGCGGTGAAAAAAACGCACTGAGACACTCATTCAGTTGCTGTTGGGACGCCACACAGATATGTTACCTGGCGTTTCTCTGGTGACGGCAAAAAACTTTTTGACGAAACCAATACCGTTTGGGTACCCTTTTTTTACGCAATAATAAATATATACAGATAGCAACTCTGGTATCGTAGTCCATAACGATGACGTGTATGCACCACAGTTAAAGTTCGAATGACAAAATGTGCGTTTTTTTCGCTGCAGTGCGTGGCCTCGTGAATGCGTTTTTTCTACTGCACCGCGTTCCACCGCAAGGCAGTGCGCGTTAGGTCTAATAAAGAAAAGAGAGATTGCTAGAATAGTTACTATGCATCCACCAACACTTAACTAAAAGTAAAGTATGTACGAAACATTTAAAAGGTGTTAGTATTTTTAGGAACTATGCTCTTGTGGCGTTATTATGTACGTATATACATTTGTGTGATACAAATGTTTAAATGAAACCCTCCTATCATCATCATCATCAGGCTATAATAGTCCCCTGCTGCACATAGCCCTCCCCCAAAGAGCGCCATAGCGCCCTGTCTTCAGCTTGCCGCATCCAGCATCTGCCTGCAGTCTTTCGCAGATCGTCATCCCACCTGGTTGGAAACCCTCCTAATTATGGTTTATTTGTTAACATTTATATAGCAGCCTAAAATCCTTCTGTACATTGGTAAATCTAGATTATTTTCAAGAGGAGTTTCAAGGGGGTTCAATACTTCCTAAGGAGCTATGGCCAGAGAAACCTTAAAATGTTGATTAGAAACTTTTTGGATTACCATGCAACTCTGCGGTCGGTGCGGCCTACCTGGGCAATATTTGTGCACCATGAGACAATGAATAAAACAATAATTATGATATACTATAGGTAAAGGCAGAATGTTTTGTTTTTAACTTATAATAAAGTATACTAATTACCTTGCGCAGTCAGTGAAATAATTATAGATGATACCTACCTACCTATAAATATGATATAGTACTAAAGTCAATGTTCAGCTATTTCATTGCTAAGATGCTATTGTTTCAGTCAAAATATACTCGTTATTATATATAAATGTGTTGCAATGGTAACCATATCTAAGTTATGTATTTTAGGACGAAAATATACACATTAAATAATGGAAGCAAGGAAAAGATAATATTCAGTAATAATACAATTCATGATATGTGTGTACCATAATGACAGATTATTTTCATTATAATGGCCTCTATGTTTCTCCTTTCCTTTTTACTCTCTGAGCCAATCTTCTTGGTTTATATGTGTATTGTCAATGGACGCAGGACAAAAATACTAATATCTATATTTATTTCAAATACGTCTTGATTATGTATTTGTTTTCATTGATTTTGTTATGTCTCACTAGTGAGCAAAGACTTCTCCTTTGGAGTTCCAGATCAACCTGTTCGCAGCCAGTCCCTTTTAAAACTGTCGATTTATTCCACCATATCCGTTTAGGTCTTCTTTGTTGCCTACGATTTTTTTGTAGCACCGAATTAGTGACGATTTGTGGCCATCTGTTTGGGTACATATGCCATACATGTCTGCGCCAATCCCAATTTACCTTGGCAGATTTAACACCTACGTAAGTTAACGTTTCGGTTGCTTTTCAGCAGCCATGTTTACGAAGAGTTTAGTTTTAATAATCCGTATAAAGTAAATAAATTTCAATAGTGCATTTAAAGCAATATTGTACTTGGATCCACCAGACGATGTCTTGCTTGACCGTTGGCTTGCAGCCCAATTGCAGACCGACCGATCAATTCAATTTCCAGTGCCAGCCCAATTGTGAAACTAAATCATTCAGAGATCCACTCAAACACACAAAATCATCGAAATCGATTCAGCCTTTTAGGGGGAGTTTAGTGACATATACACTTACGGAAGAATTATATAGAAATATACATAATATATGATTACATATTACATTAAAAGCACTAAGTATGATAACCTCTCAACTTTATTATTTTTGTAGTTTATCAATAACAACCTAAAGTATAAGCATAATTATCATATTTATGACTAAAACCAAAAAAACATGTTATTCATTAATTTTAATAATCTAGTCAAATATTATGAATAATAATAATAATAATTTTATTTCATAAAAAGCAGAAGTACATGATTAAACAAGTTTACATTTTCAATTTTATACATAATCTCAGATATCTTTATGGCATCTGTGTCTGAACTAGATAAATTAATATCTGTATTTCAGACAACAGCGCTCTCCCTGGAAATAATAGTTTTAAGACAAAATAGAACAATAATAACATGATTCAAAATAAAAATAATAATATTAATAAATCACAATAAAAATACAAAAGAAAAAGTCACCAAATTTAATATAAAATATCTACAATATAAAATGTAAAAATGGCCTCCTGTGTGTGGAGTGAGGATATGAGTGTGTGTGTAGGAGGGTGAGAGTGAAAATTAGCATCACTGTGTAAAACTAAATAAGCCTTCGGTTTCATCGTATGTTAAATTTATGAATATAGTCAAATACTTTATCTTTGCACTCACGTTTATGTAATCTCTGTATTCGGATAGATTTGTCAATTTTTTTGTACAGATATGGACCTAAGAAGCAAGAGTGTTTGTTGACGTATGAGTGTTTAAATGTAGGCCTATTAGTGAAATCAGTAATATAATGTCGTCGGGCAGCCGAAGAGCCTAACTCCAAATTAATATTGGCATGTTCTTTCAAAAAAATTAGCAAAATAAATAGCTGACGGACCGATAGTACTTCACAGGATTGATACAGTTCATACGTAGGGAACAAATACGGATGAAATGTGCACACTTTGAGAATAGCTCTCTTCTGTGCTATTTCAAGAGGTTTTATTATAGTTTTTGAGGCCCCTCCCCAAACAGAAATGCAGTACCGCAATACCGATTGTCCAAGCGCCAGATATACTTACTTTATAAGTTTAAAGTTTGCAACATGCCGCAGATTTTTGAAGACAAATATAAGTTTTCTTAGTCGGGATGTAAGTAAGTTAGTATGGAAAGCAAAAGAAAGGTTATTATCGATTAGAAACATATAAAAATCATTTTCTTTTGACGATTCGATAGCGTAGTAGTGTAACCAACTGCCTTGCCTGAGGTCGCGGGTTCGATTCCCGCACAAGGCAAACATTTGTGTGCATGAACATGGATGTTGGTCTTGGTCAGAGTGTTTCTATGTATAATATGTATGTATTTACAAAAAAATAAGTATTATGTATGTTTATCCATTGCCTAGTACCCATAGTAGTTTGGGCTAGATGGTGTTGTATGTATGTGATAGAATATTATTATTTTCAAATTAGAACATGTAAGATTATTAGATATTAGTACAATTTCGTATTTAATCTATTATATACATAAATACATAGATTCACGCCTGTTTCCCAGAGGCAGAGACTACGGATCTCCATTTCCAATATATATATTATATTATATATCCTACAGAAAATTAATATACAAAAAGAAAATCTTATTATAGTAAATAAGCATAAATATATAAACAAATACTCCTTGTTTGAGTATTTACGATTGTCGTTTTTGTCTATGTTTGCTTGATAGACAGCTCTCTATATTCAAAAATCTAAAAGTTACTGTGCGAAATGTTCTGTCAATTCTTGACATATAAATAAATCACAATTAGAAATGGCCAAAATTATAGAATTAAATTAAGCAGCAATAATATTTTATTCTCGCAATGCTAATGTAATGCATTAATTTTAATAATATACCAAAAGCAGCACAATCTGTCACTGTAAATTATTATGCGATTTGAAAAAACCAGCTTTGAAGATTGCGACCTCGATACAATCTACCGTGATATAAGCAAAAACACTCAAACTGGTGAAACTCATTCAAGAGCATCTGTAAAATCAAGCAAATTACCACTTCCACGCATCTTAGAGCTTGGTCAAAGAAATATCAAGGTATATTCTAACAAATACAAAGTAGAAAAGGGTACTTATAACTTAAAACAACACGCCAAGACAACCAAATCTAGTGAGCAATCTAAAATACCCTTACAGAATGACTTGAGTGAGCAAAGCAATTCCAATGACGATCTTTCGAATCATAAAAATTCCCGCAAAAGACTAAGATCCGTCCATAATAAACCCTTGACTGCATGCAGAGACAAAACAAGATAAAAGCCAAGAGATAGATCGTCAGAAATACTTAAAAAACAATTTCTCTCCAGGCTATATAGCAGATATAAAATCAATATGTTTTTTTGAAAATACTACATATCTGAAAGATCTGATTAGAACAAAAAAACAATTACCTATATATTCGTATTCATACTCGAGCGCTTTAGACGGGTGTCATGATATTTGTAGCGGTATACTGCTACATCGACATGATAAAGGATTTCAATCATATTTACATTCAAGCCCAAGAAAAAAAGTTCTAACAAAAATCTCTGCAGAATAAAATCCAGTAATAAATGTTTAAAAAAGAAAAATAGTTCTTGTAAAGATCTTTGCAGCAAAACATCTGACGAATGCCTAAAAAAACAATGTGAAACTTACCTGGGCAAGAAGTTTTCAAGAATAAATTTAAGAGATGAGTCAGATCATAAAAAAGAAAGCTCTCATAAAGACGTTTCCAAGAAAAAAAGTCATTGTAAAGGTCTATGTAAGGCAAAATACCTAAGAAAAGTATGTGAAAAATATCTAGAGCGGAAATTGTCTAAACATTATTTGGGAGATAAAAAGTCAGGATCTTATTCATGTCTAGGATACAGTAACACGAGAAAAAAAAGATCTCATAAAGATAAGAATAGTGCCAGTAAAGGCTCAGATCATGATTTTAGTTCAAGCTCCAGTATTTGTACCACAAAAAAACGTTCTCGTAAAGGCATTCACAAGAAAAAGTCAAGAAGTTCTTGCAAAGATCTGTGCAAAAGTAAAAGTTTAAAAAAGATGAAAAGGTCTCATAAACATCTCGCCAAGAAAAAGAGTTCTTGTAAAGGTATCTATAAGAAAAAAGTTCTGCAAAAGGAGTTAGAAGAATATATAGACATAGAATTATATAAACATTAATTAGGCGACAGGAAATCACACTCTTACCCGAGTCTTGGAAGTTGTTCATCAAGCAAAAAAGGGAACTTTGAAAAGGAAAGTCCATGCAAAGATATTTGTAGAGAAATCTATTTAAAAAGGGAAAGTAAAAAGCTTAAACGACGAAAACGTTCCAGAAAACATTCAGGAGATGGATCAAATTCTCCTTCGAGTATTTGTTTAAGAAAAGAAAGCTCTCATAGAAAAATTTGTCACAAAAAGTCATGTGAGGCCATAAAAAGGAAGAGAAAATCTCACGACAGCCCTTGCAAAAAGTGTAGAAAGACCAAACATAGAAGCTCACATAAGGATCTTAGTGAACAACATAGTCCACGAAAAGCATCAATTTGTATACTTTTACGTGAAGAATTCCCGTTTGAAGGTAAACCAGATTCAGAACACACCTTTGTAGAAGCTCAATTCACAGATTGCCCTGCACAACTATGCTTAATATTATGTGCGTGTAAAAAAGGCAAAATACAAATACCACAAGGGGACTGTGAAAGATTTAAAGCTAATAAACCGTCATCATCTCCTGACAGTGGGTTAAAAAATATGCCTTCTATTTCTAATAAAGGAGAAAATGTATTTCCTGTTCCAGTTAGTATCAGCTCCACAGTCTTAGATACAATAGAAAACAAAGCATTACATAATCTCTTGACAAAACTAGATGCTAAAAATAAAACAATAAGTTCAAAAGGAAATAGCATGCCAATTGATTTAGAAATCAGTTCTATAGATTTGAAGACTACTACAGATTTAGAATCTGCTAGTGATTCTAACTCCGGTTCAACGAAGAGATCTATTGAATCCTACTCTATTAGTGATATAACTTAAATAGAGCAAAGTATCCCTAAATCTTCAGAAAATATTGAAAAGACTATGTTATCCAAACGTAACGAGCCGTGATTATGAACTGATAAAAAGTCGACCTATACCTACAGACATATCACAAGATTGTTCTCACATATACAGTAAAATACCTAAATCTTTAGTGGACGCTCATTGTGAAACAATGATCACTATTACATATGCAATGCAAGATATGATTTGTAAAGTATCTCACGTAGTATCTTGTGATGCGACAGTGATCCAGACGGAGAGCGCTAAACAAATAAAAGTCATTAGAAATTTTCGTTGTGACGATGAGCTACACGAAGAACCTCAAACACGTGACGTTCAAGATACTAAAGATACGTTAGAAGAACTTGTTCATATAATAAGACGAGATGATTCAATAGAATTTCACACTGCCGAGCCTACTAGACAAAGCAAAACATGTAAAGAAAGCCTTAATAACACAAAATACCGAATAATTAGGAATAATCGCAATTCCTAATTATTCATTATTCATTATTATCTACTTCAGCGTAAAAATCTTTCAACAGTTTTTTTTTTATTCAATACTACATCAACCTGAACGAATAATATGTTTACGTCACTGAAATGCAAGCTATTATCTATGTTTTCTGATAAAAATACCGGTGAGAAAGGAACGTCCAGTGATGAATCCAGCACATCAGTTTCAAGGACCACGACTAACGACGAAGAAATTTATTAAATTTAAAACCCAAAAAATGCTACAGTAATGCAAATATAAAAATATGCCTACCCGCTCAGAAATAAATATGTCTAATTCAAACAATAAGCTAACTTATTCCGCCTTACAAAGCAAACCCAGTTTGGGATCAATAAAAATCAATACTGAGGCTAATTATAGAATACCTTGTAGCCCTTCACAAGAGCAATGTACCTCTAAGTGTTCAGATAATAACTCAAAAACGTTCCTTATAAAACGTACATATGAGGATACGTCGTGATAGTAACTTGATAAAAAATCGACCTGTTTGTAAAAACATTTCAAGATGCGTTTCATGTGTCTCAACTACTACTGAAAGACCAACATCAATGGTGGATGCCCATTGTAAAGCAATGGCTACTATTGAATGTGCAATGCAAGATCTAATTTGTAAAACGTATGACGTAATTTCTTGTGTTGCTACAGAATTCCTGAAGGACTGGGTCAAACAGGTAGAATCCATTAAAAATTTTCATTGTGACGATAATATGTCAGAACAAGACAGCCAACCGACAACAAGTACCATTAAAAACTCCAAAGATTCTCTAAAGAAACTTGTTCATATAATAACAAAAGATGATCCTAATGAATTTACCACTGCCGAACCTTCTAGAGAAAACAAGATATCTAAAGAAAGCCTTACAAATATAGAATCCCCTGTTATAATGGATAATCGCAGTTTTGATGATAGTAATTCTAAAGATGATGAGCCAAATCTACTCCAGGGAAGTAATCTTTCAACAGAATTACCAAATGTATTCAACACTATATCAGCCTCTACGAATAATATATTTACGTCACTAAAAACTAAGATTTTATCAATGTTTTTTGATCAAAATACCGGTGAGAAGGAAACGTCCAGTAATATATCTAGCACATCAGTCTCTATGAATGAAGAAGAAAGTGACGAAATTTAAGTTGGTATATAGTACAAATGTTTTCAATATATTAATAGATAAACTGTACATTAGCTTCAAAAATATAAAAAATTAACTTATACTCACACGTCTTGAAGACATACTAGAGAAATATTTGTAATTGTGATAATTTAAGATAAGTTTATTTCCAACGTGTCTATCAGTCAAACGTAGAAAACTATAACAGGTGATATTGCTTGAAACATTTGTTAATGTTTTAGGTTCCAATAAAGACGATTTAAGTAACTTGAAAACTTGCAAGCTAAGGACCATCGAAACTATCGGCAAGATGGATTCAAAACCTACCAAAAGATGCTACACCAACCCAAATATAAAGAACATGCCTAACCGTTCAGAAATAAATATATCAAATTCAAAGAATAAAATAAGTGATTCAGAATTTTCAAGCAAAACGAGCTTGGCATCAATGAAGACATCTATTGAGACTATTAATAAAATATCTTGTACGAATTCACAAAAACAATGTTTCCAGTCTCCAGAAACTAAAAAAAAAACTCTCGTAGTAGAACGTAAAGATCCAATACACCGTGACAGTGACATAATAAGAAGTCGACCTGTCCCTGCAAACGTTTCACGATGCTGTTCTTGTACACGTGTGCCAACTACAACTAAAAAGTCAAAATCATTCATGGATGCCCATTGCGAAACAATGGCTACTATTAAGTGTGCAATGCAAGATCTCTTCTGTAAAGCATATACCAAAACATCAGAGGCTGCCTCTTCCGCTGCCACAATGATCCAGACTGAAAGTCTTAAGCAACTAGAAAGATTAAAGAGCCAGGGTTCTGACGATGAATGCTGCTGCAAACCAAAAAAATGCGCGGATGATGGGAGCAAAACGACGTTGGCGAAATTAGTTGGCGGAGTTGCAAATGATAAACCAAAAGAAGAATGTTCTGAAGAGGTTTCTTTACCTTATAAAATATATAACCAAATCGTTGAAAAAGTAGGGTCAGTAATATCGGTAGCCCGCACTAACCCTTTTGAAAATCTGAGGCCTTTCAATTACAATGATAAAAGTTCAGAATACGATGTACCCGATCCAAATCTGAATAAAATTAAACCAAAAAAAGTATCGAATGTGCCTAATGACGATACAGCATCCTCGACGAAAAGCATGTTCACGTCTATCAAAACCAAGATACTATCTATATTCACAGCTAATGACAACGGAGAAAAAACACCGTCTAGCATTGCATCCAGCATTTCACTTGCAGAAGTATCTGTGAAAGATGGAAAAAGTGTTGAAGATCTCACAAAGAAACGGACAGACTAAATTATGTTATGATCAAATACTGAATAATTTTTTGTTATTAACATCTAACGAAATATTGTGCACAATTTTACATAACCACATTTTTATTGAATTCAAATATCGTTGGAAATGTAGATCTGAAGAATAAAAATGAAAAAGCGAGAGAGATTTCGTTAAAAGTCAGCCAAACGACACGAATCCTTCTTATAGTTTGGCATAGTTAAACCATGTCCATACCGAGAAAATTAACATGATAAATGAAATATTAAGTGCAGTCAAAACCAATGTATCGACTTACATTACGACAATGTATTTATATAATATGTTATTCGTTAATGTCTCTTAAATTCAAAATACTATGCCTCGATAGTGACAAAGTTAAAAATGCAAGATCTGATAATCCATTACGCAATCAATCTTAAAGATCTTTATGAATGATAAAGAAAGAAAGACACATTATTAAATTTATAGAACATTTTTTTACTTATGTCGACTGAATTATGGTTTAAATATACAAATTTACAGTTTACTATTTTATTTTCCTTATTATTTGTCCTTTTTTTACTGTATACTATAGTGCTATTTTAGGCGCCTTTTTACTCATGTAATTATCGGGTAGCCAGGGTGCTGAGTGGTGACTGTAAAATGATATAAATAATTTTGTCCAGTATAATAATAATATGTTCGTCGTGGCCATAATTTCAATTTTTATAATGCTCCTGCAATACTGAATTTCTGAGAGTGATCTATTAAAATAATCAGGTGGTGACGCGTAAGATTAGTACCTATGTAATAAATCGTGTTTCTTTAATATTTCTCATATAAGTTTAATGGTATCGATACTATATTAATAGTATAACTATAGATAAGGAATTGCACTTGCAATTGATTGGTCATGCGTTCGATTTCCACCCAACCCACGACTGGCATGAACCCTTTCTTGACATAAGCATTTATTTAGCTCAGCTTTTCAATTGCCTCAATTCTCAATTGCCAAACCGAAATTTATAGGGCTTCAAAATATATGCTAGTACCTATTTCAAATCTCCGTACCGCGGATGCATCTTGTTTTCTATTTGCCAATCTTTTTAATATCGTTTTCAAGCACACTATTGAGAATTTTGTGCTGATTGGATAATATTAATATCCGTCTTAATTATTTTCAAGATGATGTTCCTCGCAACGTCATCTTTTACTGATCTTTATCGGATAATCATGATATGTCATCATGATTTTCGGATAAAAATCATCATACCTACTTAGAATCATAGTTAAAAATAACACAGTTTATGCATACACTACGTTTTATTTTGTGTGAATAATTAAGTAAATAAATAAACGCAGCTCTCATGATCGCAGTGTCACCAGTTTGAGTCCAGCTCAATATACATAATATATAATACTTAATACGTGTAGCGAAAACTTTGGATCCCTTTTTACGAAAATTGAGCGGACGGAGGAGTATGAAATTTCGCACACTTATAGTTTATACAGAGAAGAAGTGACGAATGCTAATATTTTTTTAAATTATGCTTAAATATACATTAAATTACTGAAAAAACAGTACACGCATACAACCATGCATTTGACACACGCAGTGGAAGCGCGTTACTATGGTTACATATATCAATATATAATGACATATATCAGCAATATCTTACAGGCAAACTTTGGTCGAATTTCGAGCACTAGGCGACCGCTAGTATACTTAAATATGTATATTCTAACATTTATTTAAAAGACACTGCACTCTACTTCTGCACCACGAATCCACAAAAAGTATTTTATCAACAACAGAAAAAAAATCACTGGTCGAAAAATATTCCTCTTTCTTCATGACAACGCAAAAAATCACACACGTCACTCAACACAGAGAAAAATGCTCGCAAAATAATAATTATAAAAACAAATATAACAAAATGTCTGAAAATGAGCCTTGCACTAAAAATTGTAAAAAAAGCAAGCACTCCTGTATTCCTTGCCTGATACAAAAAATCCATGAAAATGTTGTGGATGTGCATACTACCCCGAAGAAGAAGGAACCCTCGGAAACTCTTTGTAAGTGCAACCCTAACAACCCATGCTGTGAAACAGATAAGAAAACCTGTGGATAATGCCAGAAGCTATTTCCTACCAATCTCCTTTTATTACTACCAATATTAGTAAGTTAAAATTTGCATTGTTCGTTCTTGCATAACCATCGTCATTTATTTATTTTTATACAATCTTAGACTACCATAACAGGTTTACACCCAATGCGATAATGTGATTAACATTATTTTGCTAGTAACTGTAGGGTCACCCTCACAAATTCCGCCAACGTAGAATTAAAAATGTCAAGCCCTCGTGAAACGCTATTTATTAAACGTATGGCTCTTGTAACCGGATCAAACTTGCCAATATTAGTGCGAGCTACCAGGACATCGAAAATCCATCGTCATTGGTGCCTCGCTACTCTCAGTGCGCTAAGTATTATATTATGGTGTTCGATCCCTTATATCAGCTATTTGTTGATCACAGAATGTTTTTAGGTGTCATAGCTTTTATTTTTGTCCGTCGTTTCTATGCATGTAAAGTATTCCAAAATACAATATTTTGAATTGTATCGCATACCCTCCAACATGATGATTTGGTAGGTAAGGCAACCTCTCCAAAGTGAGTTACAGTCAGTCCGCGAAAGAGTCAGAGGTGTATTATGATGACCACATTTCTCCAGGTATGGTTTGAGAACCCACGTTCGCACATTAGGTAGCGAGTCTATTAACTTCAACCGATCACAGTTACAGACTTAGAAGTTCTTGACAGAAATACCCAATAACACTTCGCCTGACCAGGTTATCAAATCGGAGACCTCATGCACAGCAGCCGCATTCACTACCACTGCGCCAGCGATGCAGTGACTTAATTATATTCTTTCTTTCGTCAGAATCAATATGCCTGAATCCCTATTGGTAAAATACTGCTTAAGGAGTGACCCACCGCATCCCTGTGATAAGCCCGAAATATGTGATCCATTTGCGGTAGTTATAGGTCAATGTGAGAAACCTTATGTGTTTAGAAAAATTAAAAAACCCGGCAGGCCAAAATGATATTAGTAAGTATTTGTTACTTGACTTAGTTTCGATTTAGTCTCCACTGCGTTTTTCTTTTCTATAAAGATTTGTAGCAGCTCCACGCAGGCAAAGAAGTTACGACACACGACAAGAGATGGCGCTATACATAATTACATACTACTACATACATCCCGAATCTCGCAAGCCAAGTTTACACTTCAAGTTCACGACAACAATAATTGTCGGGTGGCGGCCCGCCAGACCTGATTACCCAGTCTGCTCAGAGGTCCGTTTATGCTGAAGGGACATTACACCACGTTCTAAATGATTAATAAATTGGGTTATAACTTACTAGTATTTCAGTTAACTCCACCACCTAAGCTTGCTTTAGGAGTAGGTTGGCTTCAGTAGTGTTATTGGTGGGATTCGAACCTTATGGTCGATGGCATGTCATTGGGCAACCATCAGGTCCTACTGTGTTTACTTTCATACATAAATACATACATACTACACCTGCCTGTATTCCCTAGAAGGCGTAACAAAGATGTAATATACCCATACTTTTGGTGCTGTTTTCTGGCCCCTCGGTAATGCTGCAGGCGCAGGACCAACGGTGGTTTGGAAAGCACCATTGGTCCTGCGCCTGATCTCTCTCCGGTCGTGTTAGAATACGTCCCATAAGGTCATGAGCGTTAGAGAACAGAGAGTGCACTTATGCTTGCGCATAAACTTGACCACTATAATATCTCCTGCGCTGATGGCCAGTCTCGTTAAGATTGGCCGCCGTGACCGAAATAAAGGTCTGGGCGACATTAGAGGGGCGAGTCAGCTGTC
Organism: Catocala sponsa; assembly: GCA_963564715.1. NCBI lineage: Eukaryota > Metazoa > Arthropoda > Insecta > Lepidoptera > Erebidae > Catocala > Catocala sponsa. The sequence continues at coordinate 14,394,384 of OY751352.1, forward strand.
GTCATATTGCGAGACCCTGTAATGACACTATTTCCTTACAGAAAAATCTATTAACATTTAGCTTCGCCCGATACCTTGATTGGATGCAATCATAAACGTTTACATATGGCATATAACAAACAATCGTTTTTGTAGGACTGCCGTGGTTGTAAACTGCCCTGTTGCATTGTCTGTCAAGCAACTGTATATAGCATCTAGGAGTTCAAAAGTAGGCAATATAACACACCCGTGCCTTGGAAACTGTAAAGCCATTATTCCTGCGCCTGATCTCTCTCCAATTGTAGGATTACGATACCAACCGATTATAGGAGAAATAAAATGGAAAATGCAAGAGCATTTTACTATTTTCTTTCTCCATAGTCGGACTTATATCCCACAGTAATTTGAGCACTAGTCCTTTTTTTTCAAAGGCTTGTCTGTATATATGCATAAGTGTAGCACATCCAGATTTTGCACGGTATAGTTTTATGTCCAACTTAATAAGAGGTAAGCTAATTGTCCTCTACCAGGCATAGTTCCAGACTAGAGAATTGCTTGACAGTAACACCTAAAACATGCCGAGGCCTCAAGCACAGAAGGCTATATATATATACATATATATATATATATATATAGCCTTCTGTGCGTGACGCCTCGGCATGTTTTGGCTGTCTTGGTAGCGCATGAATAGACAATATATATATATTCTCTATTCATGCGCTACCAAGACAGTCAATAAAATAACATCACTGCTTACAACAAGATATCGGCCGGGTGCCCTTATGAACGTAAAATCTTGTGCAGTTCCCGACCCGGATCATCCTTGCGACCCGTTGGTACCCTGCAGTGTTAAAGGAACTAAAAGAAATTGGCAAGACCCGTACTGTACTTCCATAGGATCAAAAATCCGGAAATACCAAGAAGGCAAATTACTTACGATTATGATTCAACTAAATAAACTTTAAGTGACCGTTGGTTTTTGTTTCAATTGTTATATGGAGAATCTTAGTCAATAGCTATGTTTGGAGTATGTGACTTATCCCTCCGCATTGCTACAACGCTACAACAGTATAACCAAAGAAGACAAGTTCAATAGTGGTGACCAAGCCATCCATTAATACACCATGTCAATCATTGTCAAAACATAGAAGCCAATATTGTATTCTACCAACTTGTTAAGTACCTAAGTTTTACAAAATAAATGATGATTATGATTATAAAAACACCGAGTTTTGACACTCGTGAGGTGTCAGGCAATATCAATCTGTCTTGGAACCCGTAACAAACTTCATCAGAAGTATAATGAATATTTGGAATAAGTTTTCTTGAGAATATTTTAGTCAAATGAAGTCAAGGCTCTCACGCAGGAAAGACAGTTAGCTTTCTGACTCCTGGCTATTGTCAGAAAAATCCATCTTTTACTGGCCCAATCCAAAAATCGAACCCGAGACCTCGTGTACAGCAGTCGCATTCAATACCGCTGCGCCACTGAGGCAGTCATTTATACAAATTTTAATATTTTATATCTCTGGGCCGGGTTTTTTTTTTATACAACTAAGGTGGCAAACAAGCATACGGCCCACCTGATAGTAAATGGTCACCGTAGCCTATGGACGCCTGCAATACCAGAGGCATCACATGCGCGTTGCCGACCCTTCAGGAAAGGATATGGGAAGGAGAAGGAGCGGAATGGGGGAAAGGGGGTGATTGGGCCTGCGGCACTCTCACTCACCGTCCGAAACACAACAGTAGAAATACTGCTATTTCACGTCGATATTCTGTGAGAGGGTAGTCTTTCACCGGTCGAGCCGGCCCATTCCTGCTGTAACCAGCTTGGCTCTACTACCTGATAATAAAATATAAAAGATAATCAAGGATATCGAAGCCTGGAAGCTAGACGCCATGAAATGTGCAAGTCTGTCATTTTTAGGGTTCCGTACCCAAAGAGCAAAACGGGACCCTATTAGACTCCGCTGTCCGTCCGTCTGTCCGTCTGTCACCAGGCTGTATCTCATGAACCGTGATAGTTATTTTCACAGATGATGTATTTCTGTTGCCGCTATAACAATAAATACTAAACAGAATAAAATAAATATTTAAGGGGGCTCCCATACAGCAAACGTGATATTTCGCTCGTTTTTGCTCGATATTGATAACGGCAACAGGTAGACGCTTGAAATATGCACAGAATATTTAGTTATATATTCACTAAAAAATAAATAATTAAATTAAAATAAAACAAATATTTAAGGGGGCTCCCATACAACAAACGTGATTTTTTTTGCTCGTTTTTGCTCGATATTGATAACGGCAACAGGTAAACGCTTGATATATTCACAGAATATTGAGTTATATTATTCACTTTAAAAATAAATAATTAAATTAAAATAAAATTAATATTTAAGGGGGGCTCCCATACAACAGACATGATTTTTTGCCGTTTTTATAGATAATGGTACGAAACCCTTCGTGCGCGAGTCCGACTCACACTTGGCCGGTTTTATAAAAGTATCGATAAGAGAATTTTCAAATTATCTTTAAATAGTCAACGCCCGCACTAGGCCTCGATGGCGTAGTGGTTAGTGTAACCGACTGCCATGCCTGAGGTCGCGGGTTCGATTCTCGCACAAGTCAAACATTTGTGTGCATGAACATGAATGTTTGTCTTATCTTATCTTATGTGGGCCAGTCAGTTCAGACCGGCGACACTTCGACCCAGTGGGATCTTTTGTGTCGACACTCTCCCAATAACGACTTCCATAGATGTTCATGGCAGCCGGGACCAACGGCTTAACGTGCTTTCCGAGGCACGGAGCAGGCGATAATTGTCAATCAATACGCACATAATTTCGAAAAGTCATATAACTTCCGAAAGTCAGAGGTGCGCGACGTGTGTTCGAACCTGAGACCCTCTGCATTGCAGTCTGTTGGTCTCGCCACTGAGCTATCGCTGCTCAGTAATGTTTGTCTTAGTCTGGGTGTTTCTATGTATAATATGTATGTATTTACAAAAAAAAATGTATATATGTTTATCCATCGTCTAGTACCCATAGTACAAGCTCTGCTTAGTTTTGGCTAAATGGTGTTGTGTGTATGTGACAAAATATTATTATTATATGTATTGCAAGGGACTTCAAAAACATTAAAACAAGGGGCTTAAAAGCATCCAGACACGGGACAATCATTCATGGATCATTCACATTTCGCGCCGTGGCTGTTTTTAAGAGGATACACTGAAAAAATGCACTAACTTTCATCGAATAGTATAGGACTACGAGAAGACCAATTAGTCTAGAATTATGATATAGGTGAATTGATGTTTTGAACTAGAATTTCCTAGCTCAAAAACACGATATTGTGATTTTGGCTCGATCATAATTATTTTCGAAAACACCTCTAAAAAATTACTAATTTTGAAATTACAAGGAAGTTACACTATCATTATGCATAGGAATTACTCAAATATATTCGTAACATCAATATTACTAATTTGCTAGCTCATTATTTCCATAACTAAAACTAATCATTTAAATAATATTTTAAGATTTTAACAAACAATTTCTAAGCGCTCTCGATCATTGCGGGCGCATCGCAATTTTAGACCTTATGACCGCTCTTTAAGGATGAGTGTCAATGAGTACGGGTGACGCGATTCGCGGTGTCCCCTTAAGCGACCACGTTAACTGTTACGCCATACGCGCTATCAATAAATTTTATATTCACAATGAATATTCACGAAATTAAACTACTATATACGGATTTTATCGCGTTATTTATTTGACACTTTATTACTTAACTAGCTTTTGCCCGCGGCTTCGCTCGCGTTAATTTAGTATTTGACAATCAATTCGGGTTGTACTTTGCTTGTAATAATATTATTCAATCATAATTCGAAAGACACGTAGCGCCATCTATTATCATAAGAACGTTATTGTTGTTTTCCTCGGGAACAGTAATTTTTTTCGGGATGAAAGGTAGCCTATGTCCGTTTTTCTACACCTGACAACGTAGATGCGAAATTTCAGGATGATCGGTTCAGTGGTTTAGGCGTGAAAAGGTAACAAACAAATAAACTCATTTTCACTTATATAATATTAGTTAGGATTTTGAAACTGTTACACTAGGTACTATTACTATTAAACTTTACCTACTAATGTTCAAACTAATTAAATTATTGCAACTATTAAAACTATATTTATGTTGACACTTTCCCCGACGTTTCAGTTGCTTTTCAGCAGCCATGGTCACAGGGAGACTATGATAGTTGTCATAATGTTCCAGTGTAGTTATTTCAGAGTACCCGAACATAATTTAATCATTGGTGTTTCTATTTACGCAGAATGAGCTCAAAGTATCATGAAGTCTAGCTGTGGTTAATCCGTATATAGTAGTTTATTTTCAATGAATAACATTCGCGTAAACAGAAAACAATATTATGTGAATATTCACGATTGGTCATAAGATGCGATAATTTTATTTTACCAATCTGCGAATTTCGTTCTTATGAAATCTTGGAGATCCTAGTGACTCAATTGATTCAACGGGTAAATCGTGGCTTGCCTGTTTTTTTAATTTTTTATTGCGTTCATCGATGGCAGACGAGCCAGCGGCTCACCTGATAGTAAGCGAGAACCGTGGTTCATACACATGGCTGTGTTTTCTTAGAATTACAGAAGCAATGTCAAAAAAGCACAACCAAGTTGGTGCCTATCGGAAGAAAAAGGGGAATAGAGCAGGATGGGGTTTGGCAAGGGAAGGGCGATTGGACCTCCGGCGCTCTCACTCACCGAACGAAACATAACAGATAAAGATAAAGATTAAAGATAAAGATAAAGATTGTTTATTTGTCACAACATGTGTAAATTTTGTTATTATGTTACATATTATATATATAGAGTTTCAACATGTTCTGTCCATTCCTAGACATGCAAATATTGAATTAATAATAACAAAGTAGGCCTTTCAAATTAATAGGAAATTAAATAACATTATTATATAAATTTACAGTTAAGAAACAACATTATTATTAACATGTCAATGTAATATAGCCTATAAAATTATACGGAAAATATGAATGTCAGATATAGTAGTAATAATTATGTCCAAATTTACAACAATGTCAAAATTTAATATATATGTTACAAATTCAAGTTAATTAGGAAATTAATATAATTATATAAATTAACAATTATGAAACAACATTATTAATAACATGTCAATGTTAAAATCATACAGAAAAAAATTAAAAAGTAATGTCAGTTAAAATAGTAATAATTATGTCCAAGTTACAACAATGTCAAAATTTAATATTTATGTCACAATTAAATAGGCAACAATTACATTACATAATGCTTTTATCATTGAGAAATTCGTCTATAGTATAATAACATTTGGTTGTCAGAAGTGCCTTTACAAAGCGTTTAAATTGTGTTATATTGAGGGCCTTGCATGAATTAGGTAATCTGTTATAGATTTTTGGAGCCATACAGAAAGTACTTTTATTTAAGAGTGTTGTATTTGCAGTGTGCATACATAATTTATTGTCATCACGGCGACTGCGAACGGTTACGTCTGACATTTTTGGGAAAAGGTGTGGGTTAGTTTTTACGAACACTGCAGTTTCATAAATGTATAGACTTGGCAACGTTAAGATGTTATGTTGAATAAAGTGCAATTTACAAGTGTCTGTGACTTGTATCCCAAACACGGTTCTTATGCACCTCTTTTGCAGTTTGAACACATTTAATTTGTGGACAGAATTGCCCCAGAATATTATGCCATATCTTAGTATGGGTTCAATGAGGCCATGGTACGCAATCAGCAAAGCTGGTAAATTTACTAATGGAGCAAGTTTATAAAGCGCATATGATCGGGTGCTAATTTTTTTGGATAACTCCTCAATATGAGCTTTCCAGTTCAACTGTTTGTCTATGACTAATCCTAGAAACTGCATTATCTACATCACTTATAATGTCATTATTGTACTGTACTTTAAGCTGATTGTTTTTCGGTCTTTGGCTAAAGTGCATGACATGAACAGATACTGTTATTTTACGTCGATCTTCTGTGAGAAGGGTGGTACTTCCCCGGTCAAGCCGGCTCATTCATGCTGTAACCAGCGTCGCCCTACCACTCCAAGTGTGTCCTAATTCATGTATCCATCCTCAATACACAATGCTGGAAACTGCCATGATGCATTTGCTATTACACCAGGTCTAATATACAGTCTATTTCAAAAAAGTTTAATGATCACCCGTGTGCGTCTTATACCATTGAGAGAGAGACTTTATGTTAAAAAGTTTGTAACAATAAATAAATATTCAATTTGCACCTAAAATATTCTACCTCTTTGCACACAATAGTAACGATACGCTTGATGCTATCAGAGAAGTAAAACATTGACGGAAATGTAGGGAAGAAAAGTTAACACATCAAACACAATGTAACATTTATAAACAATTGTGATATGTTTATGAAAAAATGTACCGTTGAAAAAATACCGGACCCGCCTCCACCTGACCCCTGTGTGGCTTACCACAACAAGCAGAAAAAAAAACCTTGTGGAAAAAAATCCCCCGAGCCACCCATCATCCAACCACCTGATTGCTTTGGCCTGTGCATTGAAAGAATCAAAAACCCTCCGCTACCGAAGAGTGAACACCGTCTCTCGTCATCGAACATAGTCTGTAAGGTCGAAAGAGAAATTACAGGTAACAATAGGTGTGACGAAATTTTTAATACAACTAGATTATCGAAAGACCTGCCCTGGCCTCGTTGTCCACCTCCTCCACCCCCACCTCCAGCTCCAATACGAGATCCTTGCGAAGATCGACAAAGAAGAGAAAGAATAGCTCTATGTAAAGAAAGATTTAAAAAATATTACGAGTAATGGAGAAACACCTAGAGGACGTCGACAGTTCACCGAGCACTCATTCGCTGTTAGACAAACTGAAACTAGACGTTTGGGCAGATCCTACAGAACCTGTAAGAAGACCAGCTATTAATTCACCACAGAACCAACATGATAACAAAAAAAATATGTCGCACGATATCGATCAAGAGATAACGGACTTAGAAAATTTAATAAAAAGACTTCAGGTAGAAATAAATCAAATGTCTATAAATGCGAGCAAACCACTGAGAGATTATGTCTTGAATAATAACTATAATGACTCTGAATTAAAAAAGGAGATTATGACTTATCCTGTTCTCAATTCTAATATTTCTGATAACTCAGGCGAGGAGTTAGATGATGTAAAATGCACTTTTAAATTATTATGGGATGATCCTACTTTCGCTACTACTAGCGATACTCAAGAATTAAATCTGATTAGTGAACTGGATGAGGACATAGATGATGATAATTTGAATAATATTGATGCCGCCGATTCCTTCAATAGTTTGAATATTCACATTCTGCGTGATTATATAGCTGCAAAGAAAAAAAGTAATCTCGAAGCAGCAACGATACCACCAATAGCTAATTTAGCTGTTCCACAAACGTTTCCACCAGTAGAAAATATAACCTGCAAATTGAATGATACCAAAACTACTACTCCTGTAATTCCAAAAATAGACACATCTGACGAGATTAAACCAAAAACATCTAACGAGGAAAAGCCGCAAGCATCCAATGAGAATAAGTCTAGCACTATTAAACTCGGTATATTAATGCATATATTTAGTGATAAAAAGAAAGATGATAACGCAAGTGACATCGATAAACCCCTTAATGATGCTAATACAAAAACTGAAGTGAAACAAGAACTAACAAATGTAACTGATGAACCTACAAAAAGCGATATAAACAGCACCACTGAAAAAAATAATACGACTGCTGATATAACTCAAGATACAGACCTTACAAAAAATTTAGCAAAGCCTGAAAATATTAATACTGTCAACCACAATACTAGTAATAGTTCGAATTCTAAAATAGTTGTATCAGAAACAAAAGATTTAAAAAACAGTAAACCTGAAACACTAGATCAAGGTACTCCATATATAATTTCAGATATTCCTAAGATGAATCCTGATGATACTCTCAAAAATAAAAAATCTGGTAGTAGGCATCACCATCGTCAAGAAAAACTTAGTGACACTAATATTGAGCCTTGTATGGCTGACGAACACAATCTATCAGATGATTCTAGTTCTAACAACTCTTTAAAAACAGATAATAACAGTACACAGCATTTAAAAAAACATAAAACTCGTCATTCTTCGCATATGAAATACCCAACTAGTCGCGTGAGTAGAACTAAAAATATTAGCATAAATCAGTCTAAAGAAGGTTTGTCTAAACAAGATTTAAAAACCTTACATGATATACATCAAATATATGATTCCAATTCAGATGTACCGCGGCGATTAAGCATTGTAAATATATACTTAGACACGCAAAAACCTACGAGTAATGTAGTTATCCATAAAAAACCTAAATCCAATGTAAATATTTCTAAAACAAGACGGCATAGAACATTCTCTCCTACCAATACACTGCAAAATGTAGTTGATAAACAAAAATCTGATGCTTACTTTACTGAAACTGACAAATTTGTAAGTTCGTGTGATGCGATGCAAATATCTAAATCCTTAAGTCAAGACCTCAAAACTTCTAGCATTGAATCTGATCATATAGAAATATCTGAGACAATCAAACAAGCATATCATAACAAATGTTTGGTCAATGCTTCGTTAAGACCTGTTGCTCCCGACCCTCACGTAAATAGCAATCCCAAATTATTAGCTAATGACTTGTCAAAATCTCTTATACCTGGTATGCCGCAATCCAACCAAGCAGGATCGAAAGAATATGATGTGAAAAACGATGTCACTGAAAATCCCAAAACTGTAACCAGTAATATTAAAGATAACGTAGTAATCATTCTCGAAAATGCAGCTTCGAATGATAATGGTGAACCCCCTAAACCTTTAGACAATGAGTCGACTCGTAAACCAATTGAAAATATAATTCCTAATCTCAGCAATATGGCACCACCTAAAACGATGGAAGTTATCGTTATTGGTACTGAAGAAGCCAGATCTATACCTCCACCGATAGAAAACGTTATAATCAAACCCATTACTATTGATGCTTCAAGTAACCCTTCAATAGAATTTAATTCGCCAACATCAATTATATCTTCTTCAATAAATGAATCTAAAACGGATCAATCCGTAGACTTTTCTAAAGATATGTCAAAGCAAACATTTACAGACTCATATTTAGATGATCACCTATCTTCAGAAGCCTCGAAACAAACCGAAACAGACTTTATTTTTAAAGTGATAGAGGGTGTAAAACATCAGATAACTTCAACAACGGAATCCGTCACTATTAGCGACACAGTTTCCGAACTAACAGAAAACAAGAGTGTGGAGAGCTTAAGTTATGAAACTGAAGAGCTCACTGATGAATACGAAAGCATAGTAGACGAAAATGAATCTTATACGCATGGTACTCCGAGCAATGAACCCCGAATTTTTATACAAAAAACTGAAATAACAATTAAAAATGGTGACACCTTTAGCGACGTATTTGAAGATTCGCAAGATATTACTAGTGAGGCGTCTCAAGAACACCAAATAACATACAAAAAGAAACAATAAATAATGTTATAAATTTATTAATAAACAATCACAGTATTCAATTCGTTTTACTATAATAGGATATGTATGGACTGAAAAATGAAAATACCACTTATAATATTTCAGACGCGCTACACCTAAATAATTTAAGGAAATCTGATCTTTTTTGGTGTTTATGCGTGATATCTCGATAGTTTAAAAGTGGAGCCAGTTTAAGAGTTAACTTCTAATATAGGGGTTCCATTGGAACTCTATTAATAAGTCTTTGTTGTCCGTCTGTCTGACTGACAACGAGGGTCGGGGTCTCTACTTTGACGGCCTGAGAAGGTGCTTTTTCACGCCCCGCTTAAAGGACCCAAGATTGAAGGAAGAAGGAAATACGTGCCTTGGCAGAGAATTCCATGTCTTTCACCAGCGACAGCAGTAGTGCTCTCTGATAGATTCCTGTTCTCAAAGCAGCGTTGAGCCCAAGGGATGGATGCGAAGTATTCTCCCACATTCCATCCCAGTCTGCTGTCGAGTTACCACAGTCGTCGTCTTGCCTCCTCGGGTCGAGAGGGCGTGACAACAACAGCTGTGGCACAAACAAGACAGTGGTCTAAGTGCCCAGAGGAGCACAAATCGACACTGTACCGGTTCGGGTTACTCGTCAGCAGCAGATCGAGTAGAGAGGGCGCCTGACCTCCAATGTCCAGTATCCGGGTGGGCTGGAGTACCAGTTCAGACAGGTCATGCGTGAAAGCGAACGCATGGACAGTTCGTCCCGCGTGGTCTGTTTTGTAAGAACCCAACCAGGTCTCCTGGTGGGCATTGAAATCTCCCAAGAACACCAACTCAGCGTTCGGAAACCGCTCCTGCGCGTCATCTGCCGCCTGACTTAGGTAATCGAAAATTCGAATTGTCTCAGCGTCTCGTGAATGGGATCGGTAGCGGCACATGTAAATTTGGCTGAAAGAACTATGATCTACGTGTACACAAAGGACAGAGTTATAAAATGCATTGCCGGCCGAGCCGTCTCCATGTGGTGATGGACAGCATTAAGGTTAGCGTGGAGTCTTCCTAACACTTTATACGTCAATAGAACAATGTTCGGTTTGAAGGGCCTTCTAATAATTCATATTTTTAGTACTATGGTAGTCTTAAAATCGAATTATGTGTTTATGCTAACCGATACTCTACCTCCCACTGATGCAATAAAAAGGTCAAGGAGAAAGTATTAGCATAGTCTTGGACTGTCTTGTTAATCTCCTAGCTGCTTTATGCTCATTAATATTTATTCCGAATGGAATCAATAAAATAAAAATGACTTAGTTTTCAAGAAAATTTCAGTAGCACCGTCAAGTTCCTAACTTAGATAATTGACAGTGTTTCATCTTCATGTCTCTGGAAGCACATGAAGCCGTTGATACCGCGCCTTGTAACACACAAGCATGTAGCCATTCACCATTCATTAAACTATAAAAGTGAGGGAATATTTTTGAACTTTATTGCAGCGCCGAGATTGGCTGTTATGTCAGAAATTTGGTCTGAAGGATAGTAATATGATTTCTTTATATTAGCCTATTGAGTCGCAGCGGCACTCCAGCGGCTAGACACAAAAGGCTTGCAATTATTTATTTATTTTTATTTATTTGTCGGAACGTCAAGAAAATAATCATTGGAATGTAATTTATTTCTGTAATTGGAGTTGAATAAAGTGCCATCTATTGGTTTGTTTCGGAACGTCAAGCATAAGCTTGAGTGAGGTCGCCATAGAGCCAATGTGTCAGTTGAAGTGACAGTTATAACTGTCAGTGTCATATTGACGTTATATAAGCGCCGGATACTCGTGTGTGGGCACATTAGGTTGACGAACTCGCTGCGTTACGGATCAAATCAGAGATAATCACAGTCAACCTATATTGTTTTATTTCTCTTGTATTTGTCATTAGTATACGTATGAAGTATAATACCACGCCTATATTTTGTTGCTACATCATGTCAAAAGCGAGTGTTGCCGTCCTTACTCTCCGATATCAGAAGTGAGATCGCGAGTGTTGCCATCCAAACTCTCCGATATATTTATTTGTTCTATGGAAGACTGACATTGTATTATTTGCTGATGACACATTACTTATTTTTAAAGTAGAACGTAAGGCACCGAATTTACAGGGTGTTAATTCTTCACTCGAACAAGTCCTGGACTGGTTCACGGCGAATAATTTACTACTCAATTCTAAAAAAACAAAATGTATTTAGTTTACATTGCCTAATGTAAAGAGTCCCAGCATAAACATTAATTTAAATAATGAAACAGTAACATTTGTACAATCCACAATTTTCTTAGGCATTACTTTAGATGATAAAGTTCAGTGGGGCGTTCAAATATCGTGTCTTGCAGGGAGACTTAGTTCAGCCGCATTCGCGGTTCGGAAAGTAAGACAGCTTACTGATGTAGATACTGCGAGACTAGTATATTTTAGTTATTTTCACAGCGTCATGTCCTATGGCATATTGTTGTGGGGTAAGGCAGCTGATATTGAAACAATTTTCATTCTTCAAAAGCGTGCAGTACGTAGCATTTATAATTTAGTGGCACGAGTTTCCCTAAAAGAGTGTTTTAAAGAAATTGGTATACTTACCGTTGCATCGCAATGTATATTTACGAATATAATGTTTATAAAACATAATATTCACTTATATAATAAGAATAGTGATATTCACAACTTAAACACTAGAAATAAGCATAAGTTAGTAGGTCCGTATCATCGTTTACATAAAGTTAACAATTCATTTGCGGGACTCGGTATACGCTTTTTTAATAAACTACCGATTGATATTATAAATTTACCTTTACTTAAATTTCAAAGTGCTGTGAAAAGTCAGCTTATCCGGAAGGACTATCATTCAATCAATGATTACTTAAATGATAAAAACTCATGGAACTAGTTGCTTGTTTCTTACAGGATTCAAACAATGTATCTATAATATAAGTCAATTTAGTTATGTGAAGGTAGTTCGTGACTAGGTAAATGTAGTTAAAACTAAATTTACGTTATTACTTATAAAGTTTGTTAAAAGAAAAGAAAGATACTTTAACATCACAAAATAAACACGTATTATGAACATATATTATTTACTTTGAAAATGTAATATTGATCTATTGAAAAAAATTATGAAAGCTCATGCTGCCAATCTATTCTACTGATAGCAGCATTGAGTGAATCATAGTCGCCTTTGTTAAACAGATAACGAATACGCGGCGCACTGCTCAATGGAGGTAATTCAACAAGTTCCATAATAATCGTTAATGCTGGGTGAAAAATGTCGATGGGAACCAGAGGATCCACACACTCATGAACCGTGGCCAACTTATTTGAAAGGACTAGATCTGGTATTTTACCATAATTGTTGGGCACTCCGTTATATTTGCTAAGGTCTAACATACATAATTCATCGACAAGCGAGTACTCATCAACGGTGGTTTGATTTGTTGGAATATATGATAAGACACTGGAAAGTGTTCACGTAATTCCACTCAAATTAAAGTCACCAATGACTAAAAACGACTCGGTTATGTTATTAAAAACTACGTTATTCAAATTAGAAAGATAATGAGACAGTTGAGAGGAAAAAGAGAAGCCTTGATTTTGTTTACACAAATAAACAACACAAAGTAACATTAATGTAATCATGAGTTATTAAATTTTTTACACGTAATTTCACCCAAAGGTCCTCGGCGCTCGAGTGCAACAGTGATTCCGCGATAACTTGCAACTCTCTGCCTGTCGCGATTAATACTCCACCACCCCGCGACTGCTCAGTCACTGAATAATCTCGGTCCCGACGCCATATAATATAACGATCATCAAAGAATTCAGAGTTCAAAATACCATGAGTTAGCCACGTCTCAGTTAGTATTATAACGTCGTATAAATGCAATGCAACTTGACGATAGAAGATATCAGATTTGGTCCTTAGCCTACGGACGTTCTGATAATAGATATTCAATTTACCTTTAGCCTTACCAGTCATTGCAAAACGATTCAACCATAGTATATGTATATAACAATGTACAAAATCGATAGTACATCCAGTTTAGTTTTTTTTAGGAAATTATTAAAGTTTGAAAATATTTTATGGCATAGATGATAGTAAAATTAGCAATATTTGAGCAAAGACGGGCATTAAAATGTAACGTTGAAATATAAACACGTGAACATGTAAGGTACCTACATTAATACAATCGCGAATGCGAGCAGTATTAATATATTTTTGAGAATAAAGGCCTTTACACAGACAGTACGATTAGGAATATAATAGAAATAGTTCTGTGAACAAAAGAACGCTGTAAACAAACTCTTTAGTGAGGCAGAGGTGCTGAGCCTTTTACAAACTTATTGCGGTTAGTAATTATTTTTACGATTATTATTAAAGATAATTTATGTAGAAAAATTAGGAATTAATACGTAAGTAAATAACGTATTAAACAATCTTGTTTATCTGACTGACTTTTATCTAACAATAAATCCAATATCCGAAGCAAATAGTTCTTTAATTGCACGCGCAGCCGCGAAAAAATCCTCTTTCACATAACGATTCAGGAAACTTACTAGTATTAATTTACCTTTAGAGTTTTAAATAGGAATTCTTGCAATGTAGTTAACCTGTGTTTTTGGATAGGTATAGTTTATTTTACGAGCAATAGCCTCAACTATCGAAAACAAGTTCTCGTTCTTTTTTAGACGAACTCCTTTAATTTCGATATTGTTCAATCGGAATCTTTATTCCTGTGCTGACAATTCGATCTGAGACCTTTCAACCTCTTTTTGCATGGAATTCACCATTTCTTAGAGATTTTCTACTTCAAAAACCTTTGCTGCATCTTTGTTAATCTGTTTTCAAAATCATCCAATTTATTGCTGGTAAATTTACACGCAGACTTCACTTCGATAAGTTCCTTTTTGATTGTATGAATGTCGTCTGCCACAGCAGGTAGGCATACTAATTGGCGCTACATCTCTTGAACCTCTTCTAATAACAGAGTAACTGAGATGGTGATGTTGTTTTACACAAGTTACATTTCCACTGAGCTCATCTCTCGCTACCCAAACTTTTCCAACCGGATTCGAATATATCCGCACAACCAAAATCCAAAAACCTCTTGCTGCCACATTACAGCCCATCCGTGAATGCCAAATTACAGGATGGACACGTTTTCATTATAAGATAAATGATAACTATATTGCCGACAATTATTGAGTGAACTGCACAAAAGGTTGAACACGTATGATAATCTGTTATGCAGACAAGACGCGTACGATACGGACCGTTGACACACGACATGTTTGACATTCCAACAATTGGCAGGTTAAATAATAAAACCGAACTTTAAAATCCATTTCAACAATTTATTCACAATAACAGGTATATTTCCATACAAAATACATCATTTAAAATATTTTATATCATCTTCATACTATATAAACATCCACATTAAAACCTAAGCAAGCATTTATGACTAGATTTACTCAAAATAATACCCATACAACTATACATATAATAGTTTCATTTAAATACATTTTTTATCAATAAATTAATTCATTTATAGCAGAAAAAATAGCAATAGTATTCATTTTAAGGCGATAAAAATGTTTTGGCACAATATTTTTTCATATATTTTGAATAAATAAGGCACATAGCCACTTGATTACAATTATTTGTATACATATTTAAAATTCCATTTAAAAATTCACTCCATACCACAAAAAACTTACGATTTAAAACCCCATAGGGGATATTTCTAAAAAATGGGACCGAATTTTTAAAAGCGAGTAGTATTCACCTCTATTTACAATATATTCTTCGAAAAATCTATATTTTCCTCCTTGAAAGCCCTCTCGGAGGCTCTGGAGGGGGACAAACCCATATGGTAGTCAACCATAGGGGTACAACAAAACCAAACTGTGTTCCTGTGGGGGTTATTTCTTCCTCGGCGGGGGCTGCATCGGAGGCTGGTGAAAGGGATGATATTGCCTTGACAATATGCTCTCCTGAAATAAGTGAAATGCAATTTAAGGAAGATTATTGACAAATCCTAACTAATGTTATAAATGCGATTGCGAGTTTGCTTGTTTATTTGTAACGCTTTCACACCTTAACTGCTCGACCGATCATCATCAAATTTCGCACCCATATTGCCAAGGGTGCAAACAAGGATCTAGGGTACCTTTTACCCAAAAAGGTATTGTTCCCATGAGTTAGCTAGTATCTATTATTACAAATGTAAATGTTTTATATATGTATGTTTAGATGTTTATTACTTAATCAAATATATCATTTAATGGATTTGAGTAAAGTTTCGCACTCAGACAGACCACGTCTTAGATTATCACATATCATATTTTTTATCCCGATATACGCGAGAATTTCGCGACAAAAGCGGTAGCCAGAAACTTACTTATTAAAATGAAATTTAGGTCATGGGGCCATTTAATCAAAACCACTATGCGGACTGCTTTATTGCCCTACAGCGTAAGTTTGCACTTAAGTTTGCATGTCATCATGTAACTTCGGGTTCGCTTCCTAGGTTGAGCAGAGTGTTATTAGTTTTACTGTTAAGGAATACTCAGTGGCAGCACAAACTTTGAAAATATGTCCGATTGACGACAATAGGCTCGCTGCCTTTAAGTACCTTTGTCGTGTGAGTAAAAGCAAATAAAAGCTGGTGAAATGACAATTTAATACATATCTGCCTATCCTGATACACAGGTGACAATATGTACATACATACATAGATTCACGCCTGTTGCCCAGAGGGGTAGGCAGAGACTACGGATTTCCATTTGCTACGATCCTGACACACTTATCTAGCTTCCTTCACTTTCATCACATTCCTCATACACGCTCGCCGGTTTAAGATGTTCTTAACCTGGCCTTTGTCCAGAACGCCTCCGATCTGATCAAGAAACGTTCGCCTAATTCTGCCTCTTGCGACTGTTCCATTCACACTAGCCTTATAAACTTTCTTAGTCAGTCTTTTCTCGTCCATTCTTTCTACATGCCCAAACCAGCTCTCAGCATCTCTCTCTAATCACACTATTCCTTATTCTATCTTTCAGCGTCACACCACATATGTCTCTCAGCGCTCTCATTTCTAAGAGTATGTATTGTTATTATTATGTATCTATTTTTTATACAACTACTAGCTGTCCCGACAGACGTTGTCCTGTACAAAAGAGACAAAAAAAATAGAAAAAAAAGCATATTTAAACCATCCTCGAATCCACTTGAACACACACAAAAAGTTTCATTCAAATCGGTCCAGCCGTTTAGGAGGAGTTCACTGTCAACGCACGTACAGAAGAATTATATATATAAAGATTATTAAAGTGGCACTGGTTTAGGTAAGCAGTCGGCCCGGCCTTTGCCAGTATGCCGATCCCAATACGGGTTAAAAGCTTTTGCGATCCATTAATATTTTCCAGGTGTGAGTATTCTTAGTTTCATCGCTAAGCACCTCCCGCGATACAGGATAGCCATCAGTGCGAAAGTAACTATTAAAAAGAATATATCTTACCACGTCATTTGGTCTGCTTTGAACAGCTCCCATCTTCCTCTCTTGTAAAATTATTTGATTAGCAGCGCTGTAAAATATTACAAATATTAGTTCAGCTTTTAAAATAAACATATTTCTACTACCATTTTGGCCTGCCTCAGTGGCGCGACTGCTGTGCATGAGGTCTCCGGGTTCGAATCCCGGGTCGGACCAACAAAAAGTTATTGGGTTTTCTGTTAAGAAATCTCAATAATAGCCCGGAGTTAGGAAGTTGGCGGTGTTGGACACCCCCGTGCCTCGAAAAGCACGTAAAAGCCATTGGCCCTGTGCCTGATCTCTCTCCGGTCGTGTCGGATTACCGTCCTATCGGATCATGATCAGAGTTAGGGAACAGAGAGTGCACTTGTGTTTGTGCACACGCTTGTGCACTATAATATTTCCTGCGCAGATGGCCAGTCTCCGTTAAGATTGGCCGTCGTGACCGAAATCGGTCTGGAGGGCATTATTATTTTTATTATTTGGTACAAATATGTCGAACATTTCTAAATGTAAATGGAGTGTTGCAAAATACTGAGGATTTTTCTGAATTCGTCCGATTTTTATTAATTTCTTGCTTCGGTTGCGCAGCTAATAATGTGCAATAGCGGTGCTTGAGGTCTCGAATAGGAAAGTCGCCCATGTTTAATTTTACGTAGGTATACATTATAATACAGCCATTCAAATCAGTAGAACTTTTTTTGTGCAAGCGGTATCAAAATTAATTGCAAAATAAGGGAGTAATATCTATACGTCGGCATCGATGACGTAGTGGTTAGTGTAACCGACTGCCACGCCTGAGGTCGCGGGTTCGATTCCCGCACAAGTCAAACATTTGTGTGCATGAACATGGATGTTTGTATTGGTCTGGGTGTGTCTATGTATAATATGTATGTATTTACAAAAAAAAAGTATATATGTATGATTATCCATTGTCTAGTACCCATAGTACAAGCTCTACTTAGTTTGGGCTAATTGGTGTTGTGTGTATGTAATAGAATAGAATATTATATAATTATATTAATATTACAAAGCTGAAGAGTTTGTTTGTTTGTTTGAACGCACTAATCTCAGGAACTACTGGTTTGAATTGAAAAATTATTTTGGTATTGGATAGCCTATTTATCGAGAAACGCTATAGGCTATATAACATCACGCTACGACCCACGGGAGCGGCGCAGTAATCATAAACGCGAGTGAAACCGCGGGAACATCTAGTTTTAAATATAGATAAATAAAAGTGAAGTGTAGTGGCATCTCCCTTGGACTACTGAGTTTAAATACCGGTTACATCATGTAGTTTGTATCGTGCTTCATTTTTCTGTCATTTGTCAATGACCTACTACCAGATTATAAATATATAGATCTATAAATCAACTCTCAAATTAAACGCTTGTTTAATTTGAGAGTTGATTTATATATGACTTAAATAGTCTTCTTCTTTTAGTGTGGCTAGTGGCCAATCTGTTGTCAAGAGTTGTTCAAGCCGCCCGTAGGCCTCTGACATGGCTTAACACTTCAATTGCCATAAGAAAATATTAAGTTTCATGAGATGGCCAAAATTATTTTTTGTTTTATACCTTCCCCAGTGGCCGGCGTAAATATCAAGCGTTGTTTCATTGTGGCCGCTAAAATTCAACGCCTAGAAATTTGTATGCATTGGCCACGCGATATTGCGTGAACGGCCATTTTGAAACGTGCCAATACACGCGATATCGCGTGATTGGCAATGAAAGTGTTAACGACTGCTGTCATTTTGGCAACAACCGGGACCGACTTTTTACGTGCCCTCCGAAGCACGGAGACGCTCAGATAAAATACCACTAAACTGTCACCCATCTATAGACTGACCGCATCCAACGTTGCTTAACCTCGCTAATCGTTTACCGATCAGTGAGTGCAACTGGCTAAATAATATAAGATTTTGAGTGAACTATGCTATTCAATATCATGGCATAAATTTGCGGTTGCACGGATAGCATAGGTTCATGTAACCGCCTCGCCTGTTTCCACGCGCTGTGTGTAGTGGGTTCGATCGATACCTACTTGGGACAAAAACTTTTTATATCTACAAAAAATTGTTTTGAGGGTTAAGAATGACTAAAATCTTGCTTAGGCAATACTTCAACAGTCCCTAGAGGTTCTTATAGAAAATATATACAATGACATTCATTGAAGATAAAGTGTCGAGACGTTTCAAAGTCTCGCTGATTTCAGCATGAATGGGCCGGCTCGACCGGGGAAGTACTACCCTCTCACAGAATATCGACGTGAAATAGCAGTATTCCTACTGTTGTTTCGTTTGGCGAGTGAGAGTGCCGCAGGCCCAATCATTCTCTTTCCCCCTTCCCGCTCCTTCTCCTTCCCACTTCCTTTTTTTCCCTAAAGGTTTGGCAACGCGCAAGTGATGCCTCTGGTGTCGCAGGCGTCCATAGGCTACGGTGACCACCTACCATCAGGTGGGCCGTACGCTTGTTTGCCAGCTTAATTGTATAAAAAAAAAAACAAAGATCATAGTGCACCGTCTAATCGTGATTAGTCTACGGACTATGACATCACTTTAAAGTCTACCAAAATTCAAAGTCAACTCTTCGATAGTGGACTATGATGTCATAAACATGGCGGTATATCTCACGTGTCCATCTCCTCTGGCGTGAGGTCGAGCGCCTCCTGCATCTCCCTCGAGGTGCTCTGTATGAAGTCCCTGTCACAGTACTTGCCGAGCCCCTGTTCCGTCAGTACCTGGAAGCATCACATGTTTTTATAGTCATAATAGACTAACCGTCTTATTCATAACTAGCTTTTTCCCGCGGCTTAGCTCGCGTAAAAGTAATTTAGGTTAGGTCAGGAGTAACAGTATTTTTTTAAATAAAATATTGCCTATGTTACTCGGTGATTATATAGCTTTCTAATGGTTAAGATTTTTGAAATCGGTTGAGTAGTTTTTGAGTTAAATCCTTACAAATAAACAAATCAAATCAAATCTTTCTCCTTTATTATTATAAAGAAGAAAGAGTTGATTTATTTTTGTATAGAAAAATATCTTACTGAAGACCTAATACGATGGCCATACTAAGTATTATTTAATCATTTAAAGGCCTCGATGGCGTTGTGGTTAGTGTAACCGACTGCCACGCCTGAGGTCGCGGGTTCGATTCCCGCACAAGTAAAACAATCGTGTGCATGAACATGGAGTCTTGGTCTGGGTGTTTCTATGTATAAATTGTATAATATGTATCTATTTACAAAAAAAGGTATATATGTATGTTTATCCAGTGCCCAGCACCCATAGTACAAGCTCTGCATAGTTTGGGCTAGATAGTGTTGTGTGTATGCGGTAGAATATTATTATTATTATTTTTATTTTTTTTCTTTATTTAAGGAGCTTTGTCACAATGTGACTATGTCGCTCCATCATAGTCACCGGGTGTATCATTACAGACTTTTCATAATTTTGTTTTTTTTTTTTTATATTTTGCTCGTCAAAATGACCACACTCTACCTGATGGTAAGCAGTCGTGTGGTCTAAGAGCAGTGGCCTCCACATCGCCCCCACAGTAGCCGAGGCGATGTTGAGGTCTCTACTTTGACGGCCTGAGAAGATGCTTTTCACGCCCCGCTTAAAGAACCCAGGATTGAAGGAAGAAGGAAACACGTGCCTTGGCAGAGAATTCCATGCCTTGGTCGTTCGGCAGAGATATGAGGACCCAAACTTTTTGGTACGCGCTCTAATCGACTCTACCGTGTAAGGATGGCATCTGAGCCCAGCACGCGTTGTTCTGGATAGGAAAGGGGAAGGCAGGATAAGGTGGAATAACTCTTCAGAGCACTCCCCGTGGTATATTCTGTAGAAACATGCCAATGAAGCAATGTCCCTACGGAGTTGCAGAGGTTCCAGTGAACTGGATCTCCGATGATACGGACAGCCCGCCGCTGTAACCGGTCGAGAGCGTCCAGCAAGTACTGCGCGGAGCCATCCCAAAGATGAGAACAGTACTCCACGCAAGGGCGCACTTGTGCCTTATACAATAGGCACAGTTGCCCAGGCGTGAAGAACCGCCTCACCATGTTCAGAACTCCGAGTTTTCGCGAAGCTTGCTTAATGACGCTCTCGATATAGGTTTTCTGATTAAGGGAGCGGCAAAGATCCATACCTAAGATGGAGAGACTGTCACGTATCACCAGTGGAGTGTTCTTCAGAGAAGGGAGGGGAAGGAACGGAGACTTTTTTGTTGAGAACGCGCATGCCTGGGTCTTCTTGGCGTTGAACTCGACCAAGTTCTTGGCACCCCATTCATAGATGCGGTCCAAGGTCTGGTCAAGTTCAACGACAAGATTCTGCCTTTTCCCCTCAACCTCAGCCTGTTTGGCCCCAGGATGTCCGAGATATCGCCCATGCACGGTACTGTCGTCCGCATAACAATGTATGTTGCCGAGATTCAACATATCATTGATATGCAGAAGAAAGAGCGTAGGGGATAAGACAGAACCCTGAGGCACTCCTGCATTGACCTGCATAAATTTGGAAGCGCGACCGTCGCAAAGGACCCGAATACGACGCTTCTGCAGGAAACTTGCAATCCAGGTGCACAGTTGAGGGGCAAGCCATAGGCCGGAAGCTTGGAAAGAAGAGACCGGTGCCAGACTTTGTCGAAAGCTTTGGCTATGTCAAGGCTGATAGCCAGACTCGCCGTGCTTGTCCATAGTTTCACCCCAGAGGTGCGTGACGAACGCTAGAAGATCACCCGTTGCTCGTTTAGCCCGAAAGCCGTATTGGCGATCATTGATCAACGATTGATCCTCCAGGTAGCGGACAATTTGGGTGTTTATAATCCGCTCGAACACCTTGGAGAGCACCGAGGTGATAGCTATGGGACGACAGTTGCTTGGCTCGGAACGGTCCCCCTTCTTGGGAATCGGCTGAACGTTTGCCTCCTTCCAAGCCTCAGGCACAATGCCCGCGGCGTAAGACGTCCGGTATAGGCGCGTAAGCGTGGGAGACAACTCCGCTGCACATTTTTTAAGGCCCACAGCTGGGATGCCGTCAGGTCCACTGGCTTTCCGAACATCGAGAAACTGCAGTATCGCACGAACGGTTCGTTGCCTGATACATATATCAGGCATGGTGTAGCCGCAGTTGGCAATGTTAGGCGGCTGCGAACCGCAGTCATCGATTCAAACCGCAGTCATCGATATACATATTATATAAGGACCTAGCTAGCTCCGAAACAGGTTTAGATAATACACTATTGCATCTACCAATATCACGCTGCGTAATTATTATTATTATTAATTCATATCTTCTTCTCCCTAGCCTTTATTATTCCCAAGTCACTTGGGGTCGGCTTTCTAGTCTAACCGGATTTGACTGGATATCAGTTTTTACACGGACGGACTGCCATCTGACCTCCGCAACCCGAAAGCTAACGATACACTAAAGCTATATATTATATTTAATAAATTCAAATATTATGTAAAAAAGCATTATTCATGAATTTTCTAAATTCATGAAAACGATGAATGTTTTTAAAGAAATAGCAGTAGTACCTACTTAATCTAGCAAAATGTGCCAAAACAGGCCGTCACAATTAAGTGAATAAAATCAACACTTTTTGTTTAATACGAATATAAAATATACATTTACCATAACAATGAATGTGTTTACAATTACTCCGTGTAAAAAACTTAAAATAATATTTGCGCCTAAAAAATTACGTAAATTTGCACGATAAATGCAAAAACGTAAGCTCGTGTTACGTGATTTTTAGATTATAACAGTAGAAATCTATCCTATTTTACAAGTTAAACGAAACATAAATAGTTTTATTACAATTTGTCTGTCCCAAATATTTAAGTTATTGGTTGACAATAAAGATACATATTTATCAAAAAAGCACTTCAAATCCTCCATACAATTGTAATATGGCGGCCGCGCGCCGATTTGGATATGCGACACACGAGCTCTGTCATTATCTGTCTTACGCTCGGCGCAGTCTTAATAGTACCTAATACTTAATAGTAGTTTAAATAACAGTACGGATTATTAAATTTAGCCGGGTTTACGACCATAGGCTCGCCTCCTGTCACAGTAAGTAATACGGACAAGCCTATAGCTTTTTACCGAGCTAGAGGGAAAGGCTACCTTAAATCATAGTTGGCGAATACATATCTGCCTATCCGTTAAATAATAGATACCTATTAAAGTAGATATGTATTGTTTACTTACTCGAGTAATAAGATTCTCCGCTGGATTCTCTATGCAATAAGGCACGTTGTTGTTCTGTCTCAGCGATTTGTCACGATCTGAAAATATTTTAATAACAAAAATTATCTTCTTACATAGTTTTAGTACTTATACCTATTTCCTGGTGTCCTATAACACAGGCTCCGGCCCTAGCTTAGGCTCCAGTCTCTCACAATGTTCCTTGTTTTATTTTAATATTATGCAATTTGTATCTTTTGTCAACATTGTAAATATTGACAAAAGCTAGAAATATAATAATATTATAATGATATTATTTGGAAACTGTTTTAATACTCGGCTAAAAGCCGGTGTTTTGATGACGGTTACGAGTTGACACCAAGTAGCCGCCATCTAAGATATAGTATGATCGTTTTGTTCTGTGTTTTGGGGTTCGGATTCATCACTCTGCATACATTTTCGTACTATTCTACATGTATTTAATATAGCTGCTTTTTGAATATTAATATACGTATTTGGTGTTAGGTCGAGCAATTTTAGACTATGGTGTAAATATTTTCGGATTACCCCGGTGGTGGATATAACAATCGGCACAATATAAACTTTGCTAACTTTCCAAATCCTTGTTATTATTATTATTATTATTATTGTGGAGAGAAAAATAAACATTATTATTATTATTTATTAACTAACCATCCTCATAATTCAGAAGTGCCTATAATGTTCCATATTTAACTAGGGATGAGGTTGGGGCATGCGAGCTTTGAAAAAGCCTTACACTGTCCTCGGCGACCTCGTACAAGAACATCGGTAGCACACACAATCGCAAACAACTTATTAAATCAATCGAATTTTATTCAGTGACATCTAATTAATCAACATTCGAATGCGACATCAAACATCGTTCAAATATTCGAATCTTTTGTCCTGTAGCAATATCAATACACTTCACACTTAAACAGAAGTTCTCACTTATTTCCTACAGCGACATCTAGCGGCTAATATTTAAGCTTCTCGTCCAGATTAAATTTGTGCATTTTGTGCTATTCTACTTACATTTATTTTGTCAGTGTTTATCTATTAAACATTGACTATAGTTTAAAATAGCATATTGGGCAATAATAACGCTAAATATTCACTTTTATTTTGTAACAAACATGTTAGTAATATCTAAAACAAACGCACAACAAAAAATAAAATTAATTTTTCGATATTAGTAAGTATAAATATTATATTTTGGTAGTTTAAGTCAACACATCATGCAAATATAATTTCTTTTGTAAATTATTATTTCTAAATAAATAATAAATAAATAAAATAATAATATAATATAAATAAATATTTCACAATCACAACACACTAAAACGGACTTACAGTTCTTTCTCATAGTCTGCATTAAATCGTTGGACGTTTTTCTGCGAATATTATTTTGAGTTATTTTTTGTAAATTTTAACATTATCCAGATGCATAAATTATTATTATTCTCATATTTAAAGGAAAGTCATTATTGTTAAGCGCCACCTTGTAACTACACTACGTAAACTTTACTTTCTCAAACGCCAAGGTACTAAATAGTTCAACATAAATCCTCTAGATGTCACTAACATTATTTTAGTTGACATCTTAGAAAATAGATGACGCTGTACTACATATCTGTTTTCTAGCATCTGTATAACATCATAAAATTTTAATGTGCCATGATTTTATACAAAAACAAAATAGATACATTGATCACGACACAAAATATAAAAGTAAATAACCAGAAGCTTCTGTTGTACGACAGATAAATAAATGAGTATGAATAACAACTTACTCGATAGCCTTGAATATCTTTTCGGAGTCCTTTCCATGAAGAAGAGGCTGCATTTGAATTTCTTCGTCACTTTGATTTCCATCTTCATTTTTGCTGTAAAATAATATAGGCCTTGAATTAAGCAACTGAAACTTTGTGCCTTACTTATACAATATAATATGAATTCATTAAAATGTGATGCTAGTAAGTAGGTATTTAATTAACTTGTAAATTGAGTCTACAGAGAGCCAAAGATCTTTATCGCTCTCAACAAACCTTAAACCATTATGCATGTCAGTTTAGTTTTCCATACATTTTATAGATTTTCAATAAGTTCGTTGATATTGCCGCTACAGGCGCTTTAAGAAAATATTTTTGTTGCAGTTCTCTTCTGCTCTAGTAATAAGTCCTGTGCCGTGGGCGACTGTAGAAATATTCAAACAACGGACTCGAAGAATAACCTTTGACACTATTTGTGGATCACAAAAATTGGTAGCATGTGAGTAGGGTTCCCAACTTTTTGTACGAGAATGAACAGTATTCTACAAAAGAAAATAGTATTTTATTTTTTTGACATTTTAAAAACATATTTTTGGATCTTCTTGCACAATTTACGTATGGATCCGGATACCAGTATTTTGTATACTTTTTTTTTCGCCGGGATCTAAAGCATTGCTGCCAAATTTACGTGTTATATCGAGATATATATAACATAATGCCTACCCTAGTAGAACTAGGTATACTATGTATATTATGCATGATGATGAATACTCACGGTTCTTCTTCTGGTATTTTTCCATCCATACCAAGCTCCCTTCTCATCATGGTACCCAGCGATGGATTGTCTTTACCATCTGAAATATTTAAAATAATATTGTTATTTTTGTTAATTGCCATCGTCATTTAGACCATAATCCTAACTAATATTATAAATGCGAATGTGAGTTTGTTTGTTACGCTTTCACGCCTTAAATACTCGACCGATCATCATGAAATTTTGTATATAGGTTATCAGAGGTGCAGAAAAGGACATAGGGTACCATTCTTTCAGAAAAAGCGCTATTCCCGAGCGAGTGAAGTCGCGCGCAAAAGCTAGTATCTTATAATGAACAAATTTTGCTTTTTCTTGCTACAAATTATTGGTTAATAAAGTAATCTCAATGTATTTAGTTGTTTTTTAGGTTCTATTAGCACATAGCAGCGATTGGCTAGTGCGAGACCATCGGACTGCCACGCAGAGGTCTCGAGTCCAAACCCAATCATTTCTGACCTTTCACAGTTATAAATGCGTATTGTCATTCGCTTTAACGGCGAAGGAAAGTATCATGAGGAAACTTGCATGTCTGAGAGTTCTACATAATGTTCTCGACTGTGCCAGCATGGGAGACTATGGCCTAACCCTTCTCACACTAAGAACAGGCCCGTGCCCACTAGTGGGACAGTTAGATACTGTTGATATAGGGGTGGTATTATTTATGGTGATTGATAACGCGACTCCATCCCGCCCCATCCCGTCGGCGGAGGGAACTGCTCATCCCAGGTTTCTAGTGTGTATACCGACCCCCCTCAGGGGCGGAGAGTATCTCATAACCACCCTTTGCCCCCTCCCCCCCCCCGGGGGAGGGGATATCCATAATGGATTTTCCAGGTCGAAAAAAAACTTATGGTATTATTCTTAGCACTGTAACTATTCCTATTTGATTCATTTAATTTGATTTCGTTGCTTATTTATAGATAACTAGCTTTTGCGCGCGGCTCCGCCCGCGTGGTACCTACATCAATAAAAAGTAGCCTATGTCCTTCCCCAAGTTTTAAACTATATCTGTACCTTCATCTAAATCGGTTGAGTGGTTTAGCCGTGAAAAGGTAACAGACAGACAGACAGATAGACAGACAGTTACTTTCGAATTTATAATATTAGCAAGGCTTATTAATATAATTTAATAACGTACTTAATAGTCTATGAATATATAATTTTAAAATAGAATCCCACAAACCTGTACTGCCTGTAGGGCCAGCAAGAAAAATAAAACAATAATATAAAAATATAGTGTTCGGAGTTATACTTATAAATATATTATTTTTATATTTAAATATACAAATATATAAAAATAAAAATAAATGTAAATATACCAAAAACAAAAGTTTTTAAAAATTACTTATATACTTACTACCGTTTCTCATTGGTTGCATAGTGACACGTTTATCTCGTCCATAGATGCTCTCCCGCCCGTGCTTCTTGAGACTGGTCCACACAGCGCCAAATAACGTGTGGTTACGCTGTGGAAAACAACAGATATATTACATAAAGTTATTAAACAATTAGCTTCTGCCTACAGATTTGCCAGGCATGAATCCCACGAACAAGCATACCAGGATAAAAAATACTACCTATTAATGGTCTATCTGCGCGCTAAATTTTAGTTCAGTTTAAATTATGGTACATTGCTCAGAAGATTTTTTATGAGTAGTAGAGCCTCGCTGATTTCAGCCTGAATGGGCCGGCTCGACCGGGGAATGACTACCCTCTCACAGAATATCGGCGTAAATATATATTCCTACTGTTGTGTTTCGTTCGGTGAGTGAGAGTGCCGGATGCCCAATCACCCTCTTTACCCCTTCCCGCTCTTTCTGCTTCACACTTCCTTTCCTAAAGGGTCGGCAACGCGCAAGTGATGCCTCTGGTGTTGCAGGCGTCCATAGGCTACGGTGACCACTTACCATCAGGTGGGCCGTATGCTTGTTTGCCAAATTAGTCAAATAAAAAAAAAGTTTACTTCGTTACTGTAACCGCACGATTAAGTCGCCTCAAAGAAGTACCAGTCTTTAACAAGATATACGTATACGTAAGAATAGTAACGCTGTTTCGCGTTTCGCTTGACGATTTAGTGTTGCTGAGGCTTACATAGCTTCCCATCCCATTCTTATCTGGTTTAGCCATGGGAAATAATAGGTTTTCCTATTATTTCCCATGGATGAACCCGATAAGAATGGGGTTAAACCAACAAAGAGATTAAGTAAAGTCATTACTTTACTTAATCTCTTTGTTGGTTTAACTGTAAGAACCTACAGAACCTACTTTTTATTATGTACATAGACTTAAATTTGAAACCATTTCAGAATTCCTGTATATTTATTTATTTCATTTAGGTCCTTCACAGCTGATAATCAATATTA
Source organism: Catocala sponsa (assembly GCA_963564715.1). Taxonomy (NCBI): domain Eukaryota; kingdom Metazoa; phylum Arthropoda; class Insecta; order Lepidoptera; family Erebidae; genus Catocala; species Catocala sponsa. Next base: position 14,422,699 of record OY751352.1, read on the forward strand.
CTAAAATTATAAATAAGACAGTACGCCAATTACGAAGAACACAATAAAAAACTAATTATTACAAGCAAGAGTAAATATGTAAATCTATATGTAATTTAAACGATTATTCTATTGGCCCATATAATATCATAATATTGTCATGTCTAAGTGTGATGGTGTATGATGGTGTGTGAGGCTGTGTATAGATGAATGAGGCTGTGTGCTCGTGTGTAAACAAGTGTGTGTGTGAGTGAGTGCACTTGTATAATTCAACCTGTATCCATTATTTTGCTATGAGTCACTGATTGTTAGACAGAGTCTTTAATATTTCATTTTTATAAGAGTTGCGAGATGTGTTAAACGGATCCAGGGAAGAGAAGTTATTAATATAAATGCTAGGAATGCGAGTGAATGGCGACATCCTGAAATACTTAGTTGAAGCAGTTGGAATCGAGAATAGTTGCGTAATATATGAATAAATACTGAATACTCAAATATTATATAGTTTTTATGTATTCATCGTATGCTCGTTAGCAAAGTTGTATCTTTAAACAATCATTAACACCGTAATCAAAAACAATGCTAGTCAAAAAAAACACATACCCTATGCATCGGCTCCACGACCTCTCCAACCAGCTCATCCAAATTGCCAGAAATGGCTCTCTTTAGCTCCGGTCCAGCTTCATGCAAGGTCCTCAGTCCAGCTTGAAGCGTCATCTGGTTCGTTTGCTCTGATGCAGCTGCCTCTTGCTCCTTGCGTTTCCTGAATCTGTTTGGGTGTTTGGCATGGAAGGGATATGTTAACTGTTTGGTTTGAAGATAGTTGAAAGTGGTTGAAGTGTGTCATTATAACTTACTTTTTCCCGATTGCCTTCAAAAATAACATTTGAATATGTTCTGGGTATGTTTGTATTGTAATGAATAAATCATCTAAATATGCATTTAAATGATGCAACTAAATAAATAGAAATAATATTACAAATCTATGCCACATATTGTCATTTGTATGTGTCTGTATGTACAAATCTATTAATAAAAAATATCACTATCACTTTATGGAATCACAAGAAGCCGGCACAAAAAATTAAACCAAATTATATGTGTAAACCAAAATAAAACTCAGTGTTTACTAAAAGGTTAAACCCAAAGTTTACCAAACATGTCTCTCATTTTTGAACTTACAACCATTTGCCTAAATTTAGATGTAAAGATTATTGGAGAGGGAAATCTCGTGTTAAAAGGGGGTATTTTCGCTTCATGCAGAAACATTGGACAAACACAAAAGGATTTCAATCAACTCTTAACACAAAGAATAAAGATATGGACAGGAACTTTGCACACTATTAATGAAGACCTCTGAACTAATAGAAACCTGGTCAAGCATAGGACCATGCATCTATCGCTTGTCTTGAAGTCGAGATTAGAAATCATATAATACAGTTTTGGTTATCTCCTCTCAATTCCAAAACGTAGTAAAATTGGTCAGAGTGCACGAGGTCCCCGAAAACTGAGCGTTTAAGCAAGTGATTGTAAATACATGGACGGAGGAAACATGCCTTGGAACTGTAAAAATTGCCGTAAAATATCATGCTGCCAACAAAATTGTTTTGGAAAATGCATTGGACTCGGCAGTAAAGAAAACCTTTATAGGCGGGGAAGCTGAAATAAAAACAAATTGAGGGAATCATACAATCATCACTCTTGTGCGAATAGTAATAATATTTTATTAATACAACTTTGGCATTTAAAGCAGAGTAATAATTACAATTCAAAATATTGTAATGTACTTAGTAACTTTACAAATTGTCGAGAATTTATAACCACTAATAGTGGTAATAATATTCTCGATATATGCAGGCTTTATAATTTAATAAGCGGACTAGATGCCGACACCGTACACTAAGCATAATTTCAACCGAGTTTCAAAGGATTTATAACTATTAGAAATAGATGATTGTATAATTCTAAAATCTGTAAAAAGGGCATCATTCACAAACAAAATTCAAAGGGGGAAATCTGTCAAGCAACACCCTTGGCTCAAAACCAGTATTTTGCCAAGAATGAAAGCGTAAATACAGCGTAAAATAAATCTTCGAATGTTGCTTAGTACTCGTGAATCGACTTACACATGGTTCCTATAAAAATAGAAATTTTGATGTTAATGATTGTGATTTAAATAAAAGATGACATGGTGATAATCATGAATGATTTTTGAATACATACATAATTAATAAAATAATTCTATTATAACAAATTATTTGATTCTAAACAATTTGGATTTTCTTGCGAAAAATTTATTTATCATCAAACTTTAATAATTTTGTGTGTTTAAAAAAACAGATAAGCCGCATCTCATATTATAAATAATACATACATAGGTACATAGTTTGAATTAATTACCAACTTATTGAAACTATTTAAAATCCATTTGTGAACCACAAGTCAATTTTAATTAGACCAATAACTATTGCATATCTAGACGATATGATGACAGCTTCAAATAATTTTTAGCAACATATCTCTATGTTCATACAAATATTCACTAACCTTCTAAAGTAGTCCTGTATAAGGAAAGTAGCGTAAAACTTTCCTACAGTGATCTCATTGGGGTCACCTGGAGGTGGAACTACTTGGTCCAGCAACTTGGGAGATGTGCGCTTCCAAACCTTCTTGATTATAGCACGAAGTTCCGTGTTACAATCGTCAATGACACCTGTGAAACGGATAAAATTGTAAATAGGATTACATACCTTTTTATTTACACCTTTATAACCCTTACTTTACTTTATAAACATACTAGTTTTCACCCGCGGCTTCGCTCGAGTAAATTTAGGTTAGGTTAGGTTAGGTTTGCAACAGTTCTTTTTTCTGGATGAAAGATACCTTATGTCCTATTCTGTACCCCTGACAACGTGTATGCAAAATTTCATGTTGGTCGGTTAAGTAGTTAAGGCATGAAAACGTAACAAACAAACAAACAAACTCATTTTCGCATTTATAATATTATAGTAAGGAAGTAAGGATAATCGTCTGCCGGGAACATTGCCACATTCCGTGCTGCTATTGAGACTGGAGTTCGATCCCGAGGTGTGCATCTCTAATTTTTTAAGTTATGTTAAAAGAAGTTATGTGCATATTAAATAGTTAATTTTTGCTCGTTTGAACGATGAAGGTAAACATCATACGGAAACCAGCACGTCTGAACGTTCTACATAATGTTCTCGAATCATCGAGACACATCAGTGTGCAGTCTGCCAATGTGTTTCAATAGCCCGACTCCAGACACAATACTTTTTTATTATGTCTGGACCCTAGGATACAAGCATTGGATACAAAATTTACAATTGTTGTACGTACCTGTAGTTTTAATCTGTAGTTGCGTCCTAACAACAGCGAATAGCGTTGCGTTAAAGTTGACAGTGCCGTCGGAATTAAGCGGCATGTTCATTGAAACGAGACGCTTACAAGCTGTGCGATGTGGACAGAGCTTGCCGAAACCTGTAAATAGATAATAAAGATCAATTATTCTATGGATATGGTTAATTATAAATGTACGAAATATAGAAAATATTTATATATTTTCTATATTTCGTACATTTATAATTATAGTCCATAAGTGTGTGTGTAAACCCAGGTGCTCTCTTTGAGCACATACATACATAATGTCGCCTGCACGTATGGCAATTCTTAATTAAGATGGCCTCCATGGGCAAAATTCGGTCTGGAGGATATATTTTCGTATTTATAGTTATCTATATAGTTATCTATAAATACGAAAATATATCCTCCAGACCAAATTTTGGCCATGGAGGCCATCTTAATTAAGAATTGCCATACGTGCAGGCGACATTATGTATGTGTGTCCACAAAGAGAGCACCTGGGTTTACACACACACTTATGGACTATAATATTTTCTTACTCCTTTAGACCGATTGGACAGCAATCTGTCACAACCAGGGTGATATTAGATGCAGGTAAGCGACTGCAGTTCCCATGGTATGGTGGTAAAACACCAGGTTGCGACAGATTTTTCATTGAAGACTCCCAATTATTTTTTGTAGCCTCAAACCGGGAATCATACCCGAGGTCTCATGCACAGCAGTCCCAGTCCTTACACTTACGAGCAGAAACTAACAGTACGAAACAACGCCTCTTAAATTACACATTTTACTAGCTACGTCTAGTTAAGCATTATACGGCACATCCTTATTTCTGTCTACTATCAAAAAACTCTGCGGTGCAGCTGTATTGGTTATGATTGCGGCTGTATGCTTATTTGCCTCTTAAGACATATAAACACCAAATTAAAAGGAATTTATTACATTCAAACCCTTACCTAAAGGTGGACTGATTTTTCTGAGTAAATTGACAACATCCAAATGTTTGATCCTGCCTTTTGCATCGGGGTCGTATTCGCTCCATAACCTGGAAATATGTTATAAATTATACATTTGTGAATATGTCAATTAACATTAATTTACATCGCTTGCAGCTGCATCGTGTGAATACAAATATTGATTAAAATAGGAACGAATTCAATAATTTCTCTCTTTTTCAAAAGAAAGAGAAATTATTAAATTCGCCAAAGCAAATTATTTTGTTGAATCAAGTTAAGAGGGATCTGGTATAACATCGAGAATACCGACAACACGCTCGAGCACTACTTATCAACGTGCCTTCAACGACGAATCGTGTGAACGAAAATATGCGAATAAATTATTCAAATAACAGTCAGTGACAAACAGAGATACGGGATTGGAAAACTTTTGAATCATTCGATTTATCTTATCGTATGTGGGGGCCAGTCAGAGCAGACACTTCGACCCAGTGGGATCTTTTGTGTCGACACTCTCCCAATAACGACTGCCATAGACGTTAATGGCAGCCGGGACCAATGGCTTAACGTCCTCTCCGAGGCACGGAGCAGGCGATAATTGTCAATCAATACGCACATAATTTCGAAAAGTCATATCTTCCCAAAGTCAGAGGTGCGCGACGTGGGTTCGAACCGAAGACCCTCTGCATTGCAGTCTGTTGGCCTCCCCACTTAGCTATCGCTGCTCTATTATTCGATTTACTTTGTAACGTAACATTTGTATTTAGCTGGCGGACAGATAGGCTTAAAGTTAAGTCATACCTAACAAACTCGTCAAGATGATGGGGTCCCAGAATGGACCAATCCCTGGTGAGATAGTCGAAGTTATCCATGATGACAGCGACGAACAAGTTGATGATCTGTAAACATTATCATTTATAAACTTTCATTCTTATACTTAAGAGCTCTTGTCGGTGGAGTATACGGCCTCGATATGACCTTCACCTTTCCTTTATTTAGTTGATTTAAGTAAAAAATCATTTTATTCATTCAGGTCACAAAGTAACACTTTTAAACGTCAAAATAGGTAGTGAGTTTATTAAGTTACTAAAGCTACATTTACCTAGGTTAGATGCTAGGTTCAGGCAAAGGGTTGAGCCTATGAGAAGAAACCCGCAAGAACCAGCCTCGATGGCGTAGTGGTAAATGTAACCGACTGCCACGCCTGAGGTCGCGGGTTCGATTCCCGCACAAGTCAAACATTTGTGTGCATGAGCATGGATGTTTGTCTTGGTTTGGATGTTTCTATGTATAATATGTATGTATTTACAAAAAAAAAGTATATTTATATATGTTTATCAATTGTCTAGTACCCATAGTACAAGCTCTGCTTAGTTTGGGCTAGATGGTGTTGTGAAAAAAACTAACGGCAATTCTATTAAATCGCCATAGTGAATGGTCGTCTGGGTCTGCTCTTTCCTCTGACTTCCTTTCACTTTACCATCTATGATCATTGGGTTCCTACCCGATGTTATTTTGACGTGCTCTCAAAACTAGTTGGCTTTACAAACGAAAGTTATTCAATCATTTTTGAAGCGTATAATACGAGAATTGAACTAGGGACCTATATGCTCAGTAGTTGCATTCAGCACCGAGGAGAGAGGACCTGGAGTCTAATGATCTTTTTCACTTTCGCCTGCAATAGACAGCTTTTTGCGGGGTTGGTCGGTATCAAGTCAGTCATGGTAACCGCATGACATAAGCTTACGCTATTTTATCCCGTTAGCTGCATAAATTATATTAATTGCTGGATGGCGCCGTAGTTTAAGTGGCCTTCTCACCAATACCATCGCTATTGTTACTCCGGTCCCCAAAAGGGCAAGCATTTATGCAATCCACAAATACTCATTCCAGGTCTTTGTGCTCTTTGCGTCCGATATTTCAATGTTTACAAAGTCTCCACACACAAAGATAGTGTGAGAGGAAGAGAAGAAATATTTTATACTTACCAAAAAGGTACAAAGCAGAGAGAAAGATATGAAGTAAGGGAACGCCATCCACATCCCGCAGTTTCCTTCTTCAGGTATTACTTCTGCTGCCCACATGTTCTGCTTGTCGCATTGAATAGGTTTATGGGGACGTTCGTCTATGTTCGGAGACAATGCCATCATTATCTCTTGCCACGCCTCGCCTGTTGGATGGATTGTAGATTGAAGTAATTACCATGAAACATAAACACGCAGCAGGGGTAGGCCTCCCCACAAGGTGGACCGATGATCTGGTAAGGGTCTCGGGAAGCGGTTGGATGCGGGTGGCCCAAGACCGGTCTGTGTGGAAAACCTTAGGGAAGGCCTATGTCCAGCAGTGGACGTCTTTTGGCTGACATGATGATGTAAATGCTGATGTTTCGCTTACTAATATTATAAAAGCGAAAATGAGTTTGTTGTTTGTTTATTTGTTACCTTTTCACGCCTAAACCACTGAACCGATCATCCTGAAATTTTGCATATACGTTGACAGGTGTACAGAAACGGATATAGGCTACCTTTCATCCCGAAAAAAATTACTGTGTTAGTACATCCTAACTATCCTAATATTATAAATGCGAGTGTGAGTTTGATTGTTTGTTAAGCTTTTACGCCTTAACTACTCGACCGATCATCATGAAATTTCGCATACAAAGAAAAGGACATGGTTTACCTTTCAGCTAGAAGAAATTTAATGTTAATAACCTAACTACATTTACGTGAGCGAGCCCGAAGTAAATGTTGACAGGATACTCTAGTATTATTTTATCCACATACGTCAACAGGCATTCTGTCTATCTATGTATAGTATAAATAGGATTACTATCATAAAAATCTCTACCTGTCGCTGATCTGAACAGCACCATGAGAGCTCCTCCAAAGGTTCTGAAGTTATTATTCTTGGTGATAACCTCGTCGTCTGGATGTATCTTACCAAACAGCTGGAAAGACAACAATAACATAGATATGCATATATATAGTACATAAGTTTTTGATTTTAAACCTTTGAATGTCATGTATTTTTTATATTTATATTCTTTTACAAACGGGTAGAATACGCAGTAAATTATAATATTTTGTCATATTTAATATGTGCCATATTCGAGCGAATAAATAAATTGAATTAACAAAATGAATTGAGTGAGAAAATTAAGGCTTATTTACATGAGGCAATTATCTTGAAGCAAATATCGTGCTGTCTTTGTCTAACCTCATGGAAAAAATAGGGTACGCATTATGCTATGTGATAATGTATGTGCTATAGGATCTTTAAAATACATGTTTCGGCTCACGCCTAATGCCGCGGCCACACATTGGATTCAACTTTGCGTGCAATCTTGGCTCTAATTTGGAATGGCCAATATTGAATCAAACTACTGGACCACACATTGGCTTCAATACCAACTTTGCACCAAACACTGAAAATAGACCAGTGCGGACCTTGTTGTTCAGTTGACGCAGAGTGGACTATGGACGGTAACTTATTTGCACTAGCGGCTTACGCATATGGTTTAGGTACATATGCTTATTATTTGCATCGTACAAGAAAACAACGAAAGAAAAGGCGGTGGTGGATGATTAAAATGACCAATATGTGGCGCGCGCGCGACATTCTGTCCAAGATGCCCGCACGCACTCCCCTTCCATTCCCCTCGCATTTGAACTTGTTGAAAAAACCGACTCTTTGCGCGTCGGTGTTGGACACAGGACAGAGATTGGAGGCAATGTTCACATTGTGTCAGACTGATCCACACAGTGGAGTATTGGCCGCAATAAGCTTCAATGGTGCAAATATAACCAATGTGTGGCCGCGGCATAATAAAAAAAATTATGTCTTGGTTCCCATAGGGGCGAGTGTATTGTCGTCTAGCAGGCAATATACCTGGCCGTGCTGCTACAGAGAATTTCTTGATAAAAGAGTTGAGAGTTAGGGAGTAGAGAGTGCACTTATTGCTCACACTCTTATGCACTATAATATCACCTGCGCAGATGGGCAGTCTCCGCTAACAAAATAGAACTGGAGAACCTTAAGTATGTCTGAAATGTAAGCAAAAGATCCGTAAAGGATTTATAACAAACCTGCATCCCAACTACAGCGTAAATGAAGAACAGCAGAACAATAAGTAGAGCGACGTAAGGCAGAGCTTGAAAAGACTTGATGAAAGTCCACAGCAGAGTCCTGATACGTTCACCACGGGACAATAGCTTGATCAGACGCATGGCTCGGAACAGTCGGAAGAAGGTTATGTACTTGAGTAGCGTTGAGCCTGGAGCCTGGAAAGTATACATTACGAATAAATTAAGAGAGCTTTAGGCTTTAGTCCTATTGTTTTAGTGAAAGAGCCTGCCTTTGTTTTCACATTCAAAAGCCTTACTTCTATAAAATTGTGTTAAGTCTTCTTGGACACGTCGATTAACTATTATTAGCGGTCGCATAGTGCTCGAAATATAACCAAAGTTTGACTGTAAGATATTGCTGATATAATAATTATGTCATTATAATATATTGATATATGTAACCATAGTGGCGCGCTTCGACTGCGTGTGTCAAATTCATGGTTGTGTGCGTGTAGTGTTTTTTCATTAATTTAATGTATTTCTAATGCATATTTTATATAAATATTAGGATTCGCCCCTTCTTCTCGATATAAACTTTAATTGTGCCAAATATCATACTTCTCCGTCCGCGCAATTTTCGTAAAAAGGGGTACAAAGTTTTTTCTTTAATATATAGATAATTATAAAATATAATAATTATGTTGCCTACAGACGTGATGCTTACTAAAATGTGTGGAATTTACTTGACAGAAGTCAGTAAATGTCACTAAAACTAACAGCGTAAACTGAGAAAAGTAAATCCACCCATATCATAGCATACCATAATTTAACATAACAATAAAAATAAGGCGTTTCAAAAAGCCTGTTTGGAGAGTAGAGCTTCCATGAGAAGAAACTCATCGGTTAATCATAACAATTATGAACGTCAAAATCTATTGGTTAGTGAGTTTATTAATTGCTATAAATCCGCGTTTAGTTTGATTGCTACAGCTGTGGGATACATGTCAGGATGTTCATTGAGTATTTTATGTTACTGTGTTTTTATTTCTTCCATTTTTATTATTATTTATGTTTTTTTTTATCTTTATTCACATTGTGCCCAGCTGTATAGCCATCAAGTTTTCTTTCTTTCTTTCTTCTAGTTGCTTGGTTCAGGCAAAGGACCTGATCTTGATAAATTCGGCAAGCGTCGCCGGGACCATGGGAATCAAGGCAATTATCCAATTACATTGATTTAAATTAATTAATTAATTTTTCTAATTAAGACTTAAGATCTTACCTCTTTATTCGACTTGAACGTAGTTATGATCTGGAAAAGAATAATAAATCATATTATTACACAAGACCAAAGTTACACTTTGAAATGGAAATAATATATTTTTATCGATGGGTTTATATTTTATTTAAAAAAATAACTACCAGTAAAACAATAGGATTATATTTAATTACAATGAAATCAAAATAAAACTATTCAAATAATTTAAACAAAGAATATAGCGATTTCTACAGTCAACCGACAAGAGTTGCGCCTAACAAGTGAGCGCTGCGCGTGCCCGAAACCAGGTATACTAATCTATGCCCGAAACGAACTGAGCGACCGTAGCGCGCGCGCCGCTGTCGTTCCATCTGCGATGACGTTGTAGCGGTGGGGTTAGCCACGCCCATCACTACTTCCGTTGATACTGTTCGACTCTAACAATATTATAACTGCTTTTTGAATATCTTTTTAAATTTCATTGACGCCTTCCTACTATCACATTCGAACATCAAATTATATTATTTCAAAACACATTTGCTGCTTTATATTAATAATTCCCGTATCGCAGACGTCCTTATTAACCTATTGAGTCACAGCGGCACACTGTCCGCTAGACACAATAGGTTTCTACGTATGCCTTGTTTTTCAAGACTAGTCATGTTAACATTGAAATAAGATCCATTAAGAATATGGTAATTTAAATAAATAAATATGCAAATTATATTCAAAATATTGGCTTGCCTAGTTTAGAGTCATGCAACATTGTACTGTGTATTATCTTTTTGGAAATAAACTAACTATAAACTAAACATAAAACGATATAGACTTTGCGTAGTCAAGGACACAGTATACGCACTAATGTATACTGCTATCAATCCCATTTGAATATAGGTAATTATATACAATTGTGCAAGGGAGAGGAAGACCAAGGAAAAGATAGATGTGACTGTGTGAGGATGGATATGAAAGGGAAAGGGGTAAATGATCAGATGACGGGTGACAGAGAAGTATGGAAGCGAAGGACATATTGTACCGACCCCAAATAAATTGAGACCAGGGCAAGAGGATGATGACATACAATTGTGCATTTCGCTAAAGTACACCAAGTCGGACGATTTATCCTTTGGAATCTCTATGACTCATATCGTGGAATCAATAAAACGCTATCGTTGCGCGTCCGCGACCCTCACGGGGAGTCAAGAAAACTCGTTGTGATTGGTCGTGAAAAAAATACCAAAGATTTTCTTAACTCCACCGTAGGAGTCATGGACGTTTCAGAAGTTATCTGTAAGTCAAACACTTTCCTTCCGTGCAGGGAACGAACCCTGCAACATCAGTTAATTACTAGTTGGTCATAATGAGTAATAAATTAGTATAACTTACTTCAGGCATCGACGGTTTAGACTCGTTGACTTGTGTCACCACTATATCAATTAAACTTCCCACCACTAGGATGAAATCTGTTGTATTCCATGCGTCTCCAAAGTAATTCTAAAAAACAAATACTAAAAGAATTATGTCTACTGATAAACCACACGCCCCGGTAAACCCGTAAAATTTAATGTAAAATTTCATCGACATTTAAACTTATTCTTTAACTAGCTGTCCCTGCGGTTTCACCCGCGTTTTTTATTACTGCGCCGCCCCCGTGGATCGTAGCGTGAAGTTATATAGCCTATAACCTTCCTCGATAAATAGGCTATCCAACACTAAAATAATTTTTCAATTCGAACCAGTAATTCCTGAGATTAGCGCGTTCAACCAAACAAACAAACTCTTCAGCTTTATAATAATAGTATAGATTTTTACGATATCTAATATAAAAAAAATAATAATTCCTGTATGGTGGAGGATTTTTACAGACTTTCAAACAATGGATACCCAGACTCAATACAATTATTTGTGGATCAGACAAATTTTTGTCCGATGTGGAAATCGAACCCACAGCACTCGGCATGCAGTCGCAGGAATTGAACTATTACAATATATCGTTTATATATCCATAGGTATATACCTATGGATATATGAACGATGTTCGATGGTAGATTGATGTGTTTATTGCAAGACATTATTGTAGATGTTACCTACACATCTACGCATTTTTGGATTTGTTGTTGTAATTTTTTAGTTGTCTTGATACAGCCACTATATAAATGTGGAATTATTTATTATGTCTAGTATATACCATCGAACAAGTGAGGGCCGTGGCACCCATAACACAAGCTTAATCTTAGCTTGGGTGCCAGTGTATCAAAATACCTGTAATTTGCAATGTATAAGAAAATATTGTACACTGTTGTAGTTTCTAAAGTGAATTGCATTGTAAATTATAAATATTGGTAATAAAGAAATATTATTATTATTATTTATAACGTTTGATCACACATATTCTGTCCCAAACTGAAATAAAACCCAAAACACCGAAATGATAAAATGATCACTGAAACCGCTACACTATACGTTTAATCAACATACTTTAAATTTGAAGGCCGCCAGTTTAAACACGAACTCCAACATGAACACCGTAGTTAGCATCATATTGACAAAATCCAAAATCTGTAAACAAACAAACATAAAGATTTAATTTATTAACCCTGTGTATTCTCAAAGAAAACACAAAAGCAAAAGCGCATCTAGACGCTCCAGCCTAGTCGAGAGATTTATTACCTTCAAGAAAATTATGACCGTGTAAATATTAACATAATTTTGAATTTATATTAAAAAATAGTAAAAGATGTCCTACGAAAATGTTTAAGTATTTTCTGGCATTTACGTAAGTTATGAGATCTATACGACTTCAACCTGATTGCATTTTAAAGTTACACGCTATACAACATCACGACTAAACATCCATAAAGAATACAGACGGAAAATTTTGGTTTCTCTAAACATTTGGGAGGTTTGTTTCTAAAAGGCGAAAGTTAGTCAATTTATTTTAAGCTACCGTTTTTCATAGTTTCATCTCCAGTACCAGGGATTTTATCCTGAATCGCGGGAGATTTTAGAAACATACATTTGATATACCAAGTACATTATAAATTCTATTATAACCGACAACACCCACAATGGCACCGGCGGTGAGACCGCCATCAAACTGTTTATGAGGTTTTTAATAGACCTACCCTCTTATATTCGGTACTGGAGCCGTGGAACTTCATCATCAACGCCACCGTGTTCAGGACAATGAAGAAAAAGATGCAGTACTCGAAACGCTGTGACGTCACAAACCACCACGTCTTATACTGGATACGATGCTTTGGAATGTACCTGAAATAAACCAAATTTTAAGGATTTCTACCCAAAACTAGGATTACGAACCAGATAAAGTGTTATTAGTTTTTCAAGAAAGACATTCAGTTGTAAAGCTGGGTTTGAAATAGAGCTGGTGGTCGTTAACGAAAAAATCGAAATATTTGATACTTTGACGAATATTCGAATGCATTATACTTTGATATCGATTAAGTATTAGCCGTACGCAATTCGAATGTGGTACCGCCGTTCGATTATTCAAGTGCCATAAGGCACGGGGCTTGGAACTATGAACAAAAAAAACTCATCCGAATAACCTAGAAGAAATAGTAATTTTTTACACCCGCATATACCAAGCAACTATATTTTAGGTCACACGTCCTATTAAGCATTTCTTAAGAAAATCTCAATACCCCTTTGCCCAACTCGTGCATGGAACCAGAGTATTTAGGCATTCACTACAAAGGCAGTTCTTTACGTTTCAAGTCTTATTTTTATCTCTGTTGATGTCGCATGCTCCAGAAATCTACTAAATAGAAAGCGATCACCACCGCTCATAAACAGATATTTTTTTTTATATCCTACCACTTACACACAACACCATCTAGCCCAAACTAAGCAGAGCTTGTACTATGGGTACTAGACAATGGATAAACATACATATATACTTTTTTTTTTGTAAATACATTCATATTATACATAGAAACACCCAGACCAAGACAAACATCCATGTTCATGCACACAAAACTTGTGCGGGATCGAACCCGCGACCTCAGGCGTGGCAGTCGGTTACACTGACCACTACGCCATCGAGGCCGACATCTCTCTGCGTTTGTCATCTCTGCCTACCGGATCGGGGGTATCCAATATACTCACCTCCTCACAGGCTTCGCCTTGAGCGCAAACTCAATACAGTTCCTCTGGTTCTTGTCCAACTCGCAGTCTTTAAACTCCTGTTCACCCTCCTTCTGGAATGTTACTATGACGAAACCTACGAAGATATTCACCTATAAACAAACAAATACCATTAGTATTTACAACACACCCGGCATTGTTTTTAAGTTACAGAAGAACTGGTCAATATAGAAGGGAGACTGCGCAGAAGATTTATTTACTTATTTATCAATTTTCAGTAAACCAGCAGGCGGCAACATCATTAATAAACATGAAATCATAAGTAACTTGCTAATAACAGGTCGCTGGCTCACTATTACAAGGTTCTATGTTATTTTTTTTTACTTTGTGGAAATGAAGTTTAAAATTTGCATAACAGTAAAAATAACTTAAAAAGTAACTTAGAACTATTTGTGATTTAATATTGTGAGGTGGTAAGTGCTTCCATCTATTACTATATTAGCCTAAACAAAAAGGATTGACATATAGAACCATGCAATATACATAACTATTTTTTACAGAAATGTAACATAGAACCTTTTAATATTAGACCAGCGAGGTTTCCGCATAAAAGAATTTGTATACGATAAAAGTACATGGACGTTATATAATTTACTAGATGTGCCCGCGGTTTCACCCGCGTTTATGATTATTGCGCCGCACCCGTGTGTCGTAGCGTGATGTTATATAGCCTATAGCCTACCTCGATAAATGAGCTATCCAACACTAAAATATTTTTTCAATTCGGACCAGTAGTTCCTGAGATTAGCGCTTTCAAACAAACAAACTCTTCAGCTTTATAATATTAGTATAGATAACGTTCATGTACACATAATTTAATTTGTTAAATGAGTGCAGTGTTCGCCAACAAACTGTTACACAGTTTGGCGAAATTATGTAAATATGTAGAAAAAAGAAAAAATATATATTCTATTGGACTAGTGTGTCTGCCAAAAACAGTACATAAGTCATTAGCCCTCATAGTTCAACCAGACCGCAATCCAACTCGTTCAAAGAGAAATCAGGCGAAATACTTTATGCACGATAATGTAACACCGCCAAATCGGTAATTTCAGACTACTAGTGACAATTATTTATTGACAGATTGCCTCGCTGATTTCAGCATGAATGGGCTGGCTCGACTGGGGAAGGACTACCCTCTCACAGAATATCGACGTGAAATAGCAGTATTCCTACTGTTGTGTTTTGTTCAGTGAGTGAGAGTGCCGGAAGCCGATACTACTATGGTGGCAAACAAGCATACGGCCCACCTGATGGTAAGTGGTCACCGTAGCCTATGGACGCCTGCGTCACCAGAGGCATCACTTGCGCGTTGCCAACCCTTTAGGAATAAAAGGAAGTGGGAAGGAGAAGGAACGGGAAGAGTGAAAGACTGTGCATTCTCGGTAAAAGTTAGTAGGTAAATAAGTAATACATTACCATGAAGAACGCAATAACGATGATGTAACTAATATAGAAGAAAGCGACGAGTGGTCTTGAGTTTTCAATAGGACCGTGCCGTTCCTCATTCGAGTCCATTGATGTCGATAGCAATCTAAAATGTAGTAAATATATATTAGTTGGTGTACAATCTTAGAAGCCTGGATTACAATCCCAAGGTCAGTCAGACTTGTTTGGTTTTTTTAACAGGTTCCCTGTCCGATGAATCACATATGATACATAACAATAGATTTTCTATTGTATATATCGCGGGACAACGAATGGGTTAATAAGAAATTCTCAGTATCAAGTGTAGCAACACGGTGTATAGAAAAGACTGGAATTAAATTAAAAAGGCTCGCTCAATATGTGGAAACTAAAAGAGCAAAATGTGGATGTCTTAACACTTTTTCCTCCCATCTTGGGGTATATAGCGTCTATGTTATGTATGAGAATCACTGCTCTATTTATAAATTACCGGTTTACTTGTTAAAATTAACTAAATGTAGTGATTTTTTAAATAAATCGCGATGAAATCCGTAAACAGTAGTGTAATTTAAAGGAACAATGAATAATATTAAATTTAATTATTTGTGAATGTGAATTGACTGCACAGATGTATGTTTTGAGGTGACAAGAGTTACTGTTGTGGATTTGATTTCCACATAACTTTATACAAATTGACCTGCGTGGGGATCAAACCTAAAATATTCGGTACCTAGCGGTACAGAGTATTTCAGGTTCTTTCGTCTCTCGTCTTCTTAAACCATACCTACAACTGTGCAGTCAAGTCACATTGCATGACACGAATCAATCATTCAAATCTTTATTTCCATAAAATTATTTAAATTTCTGTGTGACGACTTACCCTGGCCATCCTTCGAATGTAGATACAGTGAAGAGAGTAAGCATCCCGTTAAGAACGTCATCGAAATTCCACTTGTTTCGAATCCACTCTCTCTCTTCTTGTTTCAATACGCTATTATCGTTGACCAAATAGGTACCTCTGAAATCATATCATTAAATTATTATATTCAGTTATGCTTTTTACATTGTTTGGTAACTGCTAAGCTCACATACCTATCAAATTGCAAAACGGCTACCATCCCTTCAAAAATAACTTGTAGGTTACATCATTTTAAGTTTGCAAATTTGTAGGTTACATAATTTTAAGTTACTTTTGGGAATTAATTAAAACAATTTGTCGTACTGGTGTAATAATCACTTACGCTACTTCGTCGGTAGCAATCAATATTATAAAGATATACAATCTGTTTGTCTGCATGTCCCATCATCACGACGTTACTACTGAACAAATCGATTTGATTTTAATTGAGATGTAACTTTGCATAAAGCAGAAGGTCAAGTTTTAAAATCATCCCTAATAGGGACTTTTCCACAACCTGATCTTATACGTAAAAATTATTTATCCATCCATTGCAGCGAAAAGAAAATAATATCAAACATAATTATTAAACTTTAATTTCTAATTGACAATATTTTTCTGTTAAAAATTTTGATGATTAGCTTCAATACTTAATTTTATACCTAGAAACGTATATACTAAGTTCACTATACTTTTTTATACTGCCAAAATGGCAACCATGCATACAGCCAGCCCGATGGTGAACAATTTTCGACTAACTTTTTACCCTATATGATTGCTTAATAAGCAGTATCGCCTGATTCAATTTCTATCTCTATTCAAGTTCATTCCCCAGGAGCGTATTTCGGACTTTTCGGAGTTATGTGCCTACATTTAAATACAAGGCTGCATACAAATCTATGACTTCACTATCCATAAATCTCTGTCCTTGTGCTGCTAACACCATTTTTACTTTATTCACTCTTTTTCCTTTTTTGCTGGTATTTTCAGATGACTTAACTTATCTGATGATAAGTGGAAACCGCTGCTCATATACATAGCTGTGTTTAACACAAAAGCAAATTCAAAGACATACAATCATAAACCACACCGTTACTTCTTCGAATCGAAAAATGAACAGTCGACCACGCAAGTAATATCTCTGAACCTTTAAAAAAAACTTTCGATGCATGATATCTTCTTCTCCCTAGCCTTTATTATTCCCAAGTCACTTGGGGTCGGCTTTCTAGTCTAACCGGATTTGACTGGATATCAGTTTTTACACGGAGCGACTGCCATCTGACCTCCGCAACCCGAAGGCCAACGATACTCTAAGGCTAGACCAGTGTCAAGATATTAGAGGGCACTGAATTCCCAATAACGACTGCCATAGTATTCATGGCAGCCGGGACCGACGGCTTAACGTGCTCTCCGAGGCACGGAGCAGGCGATAATTATCAATCAATACGCACATCATTTCGAAAAGTCATATTATAATAATATTGTCTTCTGTTTACGCGAATGTTATTCATTGAAATTAAACTACTATATACGGATTTTATCGCGTTGTTTATTTGACACTATTACAAAATTTTGAAAAACTGTTACACTACTATAATCACTATTCAACTTTACTAATTTTTAAGCTAATTAAATTATTGAAACTATTAAAACTATTTATACTATTACTGTACTATTATACTATTTAAATTTATTTTTACACTTTCCCCGACGTTTCGGTTGCTTTTCAGCAGCCATGGTCACGGGGAGATATTATAACTTCCGAAAGTCAGAGGTGCGCGACGTGGGTTCGAACCCGAGACCCTCTGCATTGCAGTCTGTTGGTCTCCCCACTGAGCTATCGCTGCACAAATGTCATTGTATAAAAAAAATAATATCCAGGTGTGGAAACCGACGTATTTCTTTATACGCATACCTAAGCGTCGTAATACTTAGCCTATTATTGCTATTCGCGTTGCATAATATAAGTAGATATAATTCGTAGGAGGTATTAGTGCTATAATGCATAATGTTTACCTTATTTATGCTTGATGTTTCGACCAGGTTACACAGGCCATGGGTTAGTTACCTTAGTAATGCTAGTGCATTACTAAGATAAATAATATTATTGATTGCGTTAATACCCGTTACGAATTATACTTATCTATTGCAGGCTATCACCATCAGACAGAAAACAGACTACATTTTAAAGAAATTAATGAAAGACGTATGTACGGGCAAATCACCCGTACATCGCGGTGTCAGCATTATGCCGACACCTGCTATTTGTTTACTTTAGACATAATTATATATAATCAATTTAGTACCGAACAAGCATCGTACTCATTCGGTTGACCTAGCAAGTGTGTCATTGTCCGTAACACATATCATATAATATAGTATTAAATAGTATTATATTTTAACATTACTTTGGTAGAGATAATAAAAGTTATAACAAGTTAACTTATCTCTATCATTTCATCATCCTTGGTGTATGGACCATTCATCATATTTGTCCGTACAACGTAAGTCTTTCTCAATGAATATTTTAGTAAATTATAAGCTAAAAAATACTTACTGACACTCGTCTTTGGTAACCTTCGTGATATCTGTGCATTTATAGAATTTACCCTGAAATCATATAAATATTAGAAAACATACATAATTACAAAAAAAACATTTATTAAGTATACATATTTTAACACGCAATTGGTAAATCAATTACCTGAATCACTTAGTTAGATTTTAATTTCAGATAAATGTTTATTTTAATAAAATGGTTTATCATATTTAATCACCTGACCTCGCTTTCTCTAAGGCGTTGAAGCTAAGCACATAAAACATTAATTAGTACATTTAAAATAAGCAATCAACATTAATCTTGGTTACGCTATGTTGTGCTAAGTTTTGCTAAGTTTGCTGAGTAATGTTTTTAGCTGTGTAATTTTGTTTCTGTTTCGATCATAAATGTTATATTAACGTTCTGTTGACAGACTCAGTATAGGTCCAGTTAAACTGTAAATAACGTATAGCGAGTCGGCATTTTTCATCGCTTTGTTTGACTAAGAATCAGCCGTAGATGACCCGTACATGTGATACGTACTTACGTACCGTACGTGACTTATTTGTGTCATGATTGGCCTGTCGTTAAAACTTTATACAGTCCAATCATCAGAGGCACTAAAGCCTGCTCGTGCTATCGTCATCCTGCCATTTTCAATAGAGTATGCTAAATATTAACTCTAACCTGTGGCCAGAATTTAACTGGCCTATTAGAAAAATCAAAAAGCGATGCACCTACGGCAGGTTAAAATTTACATTGATCTGTTACTCAATCTATATATATAAAACTCTTCCGTTACTGAGTGACTGACAGACAACGCACAGCCGAACCTATTGGACGCAAGAAGCTGAAATTTGACATGTATGTTCCTTGGGTACTGTGTACACTAAGAAGGGATTTCCCGAAATTCCCACGGGATTGGGAAGAGATTGATAAATTAAAAAACATGTGCGGGCGAAGCTGCGGGCATCCTCTAGTAGTCTTAAAAGATTAATTTGGAGTAGGGCATTACATAATTAAATCGTATCTAGTGAATATTTTCTTACGATATATACATAAATTGAAATTAAACTTCATTATCCCAACACAACTACTATTTATATAAAAATAAATTATCTGAATCAGGGGCAAATTTTGGTACTAACTAACGAAGCAAAGGGATGACGGTGTTAGCGACCAACGCACTTTCCTGAATGATAACTAGCTATAAAAACGATCTATCTGATCGGTTTTTTTAATAACTTGGCAAATTATAATTACATTGGGCAATTGTCTTGCATTTTCATACTATCTATCACTAAGATTGTGTAAATTGAAATTGCTGAATTCAGCACAGCATGGCGGCTTAATGTTGATTGCTCATTTAATATCGCAAAGTATCAGTTTCAATACATACATTTTACTACAATACTGATCATTCTAGTTTTCACCGAATTTTCTGCCTACCGACTTAAATTTGTCGCTTTATACTCAGATTTTTAAAAACTACCCACAATGCTTAAAACTTTAGCCTTTTAGAATCTTCTGTATATATTTTATTTACTAGCAAGTCGGTGAAAAATAGAATTATTCTACAACACCTTACGACTAAAATATGTTATAACTAAAAATTATTATTACCTTAAACAGCTGTATGCCGACTACAGCAAACATGAATTGTAACATATGATTGATAATAAATATGTTTCCGATGGACTTAATAGAAGCGAACACACATTTTACCACATACTAAATAAAGCACAAAAAATGCAAAAAATATATGTTAAAGCGCAAAAAACAATAACGTTACCCAATCGCAGTGTTTTTAATTATTATTTTGTCGCCCGTTTTGTCCCAATGTGCGTTTGTGTAGGTGTATGTGTAAAAAAAATCCAAAACAAACAAAAATGTTAGAAAAAAATCGTCGCAAAAATAGGGGGGCAAACGCCTACTTACATCGCGTTAGTCCTTGGTATCACAGAAACAAAAAAAAAACACGATTATACAGACACGCCAGTGTCCCGTTCTGACTGTGATGTAAATTGAACAATAAAAAACGTAAACACAGTAATAGACCAAGTACCTCACTCCTAGTTTTCGAGTGAAATGTCAAGGTAGGGCATACTGTGCAACTGAACACACCGAAGCACATAATTTTGAGTCCAAAAAATCACAAAAAAATATTGACAAAATAAATAACACAACACCTTTGGGCTAATTTAAAAAAAAACATGAAGCATGCAAGCTCCTAGTTAGAAAACAAGAATTTTTTGGACCCACTGGCAAAGCGAATAAAAATAGGTTAGTAACTATTTTTTGGATATGCAGTAAATAAGCCTCACACGTATTAAAAAACGAAATCAGATGATTGTCTTTTTAGAAAAATTAATTGTGCTAAAAGGTGTTTCGAGTGCTTGAAAATACTTACTTCCACAAACATGACATGTGAGATATAAAATAAATTGACCCAAAGGTGTCGATCTTACGTAAAAAGAAAAATTGGTTATTTTTCTATTTGTCCCCTACCTTGAACATTTGCACCCCCATGACGGCAAACATGAATTGAAGCAGGTTTGTCACCAACAAAATGTTGCCAATCGTCTTAATAGCGACGATCACGCATTGTACTACGTGCTAAAAATTGATAAAAGTCATCTTATTTGAGGGATTACATTAAAATCGGGATAAAATAGACAAATGAGCTGGACATTAGTATCAAAATCTTAGAACATTATCAAAACATTTGCGCATCATATAAAGTGATTTAAGAAACAATAAAATCTTTATTTAGCTTCATGTTTATTGCGTGGCATTGGTACGCACCCTAACATAGCCACTTAAACCGAGTACGCAATGTAAAAAGAATTGCCGGCATTCTCACAATTCGGATAAAGAGCGTAGTTGGAACACTACAGGCGTGATATATGCCGTTACTGGACAATCCTAAGAAGATTTCTCTCTCGTTTTAATTTTGTCGTAGCCTCGGAATGAATAATAAATGTGAAATTTACTGACCTTTAATCCTTTAGCTCGATTGATAGCCCTCAAAGGTCTCAATACACGGAAAACTCTCAAAATCTTTATAGATGATATTGTGCTAGTCCTGTGTGGAAAAATTAATGTGTTACTACAAGGTGAATGTGCTGGGCAGACATACTAAAGTTTTCTATAAAATTGTGTGTAATACAAAATAATGGGGCGATATATCATAGATTAATGATAAAGTCTACAATTTGTTGACAAAAAACTATTATGTATAAAAAGCATTATAACGAAAAAATTTCCTAGTGTGCTGTGGTTTTAAAACAAGATAGATACTAAGTCCAACTTACCTATCTAGAGATATAAGAGATACAATGACGACTAGAAGATCGAGCAAATTGAACGCAGATCTGCAGAAGGCATCCTTGTGGAACAAAAAGCCGTAGGTGATGACCTTCAGCAGCAACTCAAGGGTGAACACTGCGGTGAAAAAATAGTCGACTTTGCGAAGAATCTGGAACAATTGCGATCATTCCTTTGAATATATTATCGAAAAGCATGATTGTATACATAGTCTATAACACCAAATAGATTAATTAGGCTGATGTTTTTCAAGTTGTCTTGACTGATATCATTCTTCCTTCTTTCTTTTTTAAAAATAAATCTCCCGCACTAGGGTTAATTCCTTTGTCGGGGTGGACTTTAAAACATTCAAATAACAGACACAAAGAACGCCCAGACTCCGCACAACTATTTGTAGATCACACAATTTTTGGTTCCATGTGAGGATCGAACCCAGAACACTCGGCGCGATGGCAGTGGATGGCAGTGGCGAGGTGACTACTTAAACCACTACGCCTTCCTTCGATAGTATCTTATCTTATCTTATGTGGGGGCCAGTCAGTGCAGACCGGCGACACTTCGACCCAGTGGGATCTTTTGTGTCGACACTCTCCCAATAACGACTGCCATAGACGTTCATGGCAGCCGGGACCGGCGGCTTAACGTACTCTCCGAGGCACGGAGCAGGCGATAATTGTCAATCAATAGGCACATAATTTCGAAAAGTCATATAACTTCCGAAAGTCAGTGGTGCGCGACGTGGGTTCGAACCCGAGACCCTCTGCATTGCAGTCTGTTGGTCTCCCCACTGAGCTATCGCTGCTCCTTTGACGGTAAGTTTAAGGTTATATTTTATAACCAAATGGTATATATTTAAGATAGCTGTGTATAGAGTGTGGTATCGGCGAGCGAGTGTCTCGCCAACAGTAGCCTTATGTGAGGGCTGAATTCAAAGCCCGCGTAATGGTCGTTAGAAACCAACGGTACAGTTCTTGCTACTCACGAAGGCGAGCAGGCTTTATGTGTACATGCATAGTGCGGTAGTATGCGTGTTTGACAGAGCGGTCAGTTGCGAGCGACACACACACACACATATACATAGCCCGTTCGCCATCGTGAGTTGCAAGAACTATATATTACACTGAAATAGATATTATGTATTGTTTTGGCAAATAAATTTTATTATTATTTATTATTATTATATCGCCAGGAACGGTTTACGATCCTACGCAATAAGGGGCGGGCTAGTGTCTTCTGCCTGACACAGTTTCTGCCACCGTGCTTCTAATGAGAATTTCTGGGCAGGACAATTTACTAACACTCTTCCCGTCCAAGAACTTGATTTCCAGACTTCATACATAGCAGTTACAATCACCATCGCTGCGCCACGTAGGGGTGTGAACAAAAATATGTACCTCTGTCTGTTCTTCAGTATCCTTCGAGTTGACAGGGTCCTCCATGGCCAACATGAGAGACGACGCCAAAATACACAGCAAGATGAAATTCTTGAACCAAGAGTTCTTCTGAATGTTGTAGCACGTCACTCGGAAACTAAACAAACGAACAACTATAGGGTTAAGTAAAAAAACTTATAAGGGCAGAATGTGCGTCTATAAAATAATTGTAATTATTAATGAAAATAAGTTAGTAGGTAAGGTAGTAGTTAGTAGAAAATAATTTAGTAATTTTTTGTATTAGTGGCTAACAGTATAGGTTATTAATATTATGTTAAATTTCTCCAACCAAGTTAAATCCATGTGTAGGGCAAAACCACGAATATCTTTTACAATAAATGACATGCGAAAGCAAACTCGAAACCTTATATTGCATTATTATATAAATACATTGCATGGTGTCTCAGAGTGAATAAGTCAGATATATGTAAATTATAAATAACCATGACTGTTACAAAAAACAAAAATGGAATATTTAATTTTCCAAGCGGCGCGCGGCGGTAGCCTTATGTATTCGATCACTCTTGCAATCGAAGAGAACTAATAAAGATTTTGGTATTGATAGTGCACAGGCATTTTTGACGAATTCATATTATCTCAACAAAATTTTTGATTAAAGGGATCTCCAGGATAAAAAAATTTTTGATCCACAAAATTAAATATATGTTTCGAGTTCGGTTAGTATTTGTTTTCCTTGTTTGGATTATTGTAAATCCACTGTATCTAAAACTCTAAAAACTATAGTCCACCTACACTGGTACCTGCGCGGACTAAAGTTTGTACGAGTATTGGTTTTAAAGAAATGTATACTGACCAATTTGTATTAGACATTATAAAGAAGCTGCTGCCTTCAGGGATCGGCTTATCTTCAGCTTTGACTTCCACTTCAGACAACCGTCGAGGACGCGCTGTCGTCCCAACCTGCTTTTGAGCTGTTTCTTCTTTCTTTATATCTCCTGAATAACAAACGTACAGAACCATGAGCGTATCGTGCTTGTGAGTTTGTTCTTCCACCTAAGATTTGGAATATTATCGGATTGCTTTTGGCAATATGAATTTTGAATTCGTGCCTTTCCTTTGTATGAAAGTCCATAGACGTACGTGCAATGAAGATTATGTTTAATCAAGATAAAAATTTTAAAGATTTATCGATTATTATCTGGATTTTAGTGTCATTGATTACCTTTACTTATATAATTTATTTGTTTCTACTCGACATGTAATTTGAAATTTATTAGCGAAATTACTGCAATTTTATTAATGATGACATAATCTCTTATTTGTATTATTATTATCTGATTTTAATTCTCATTATTTAATATTGTTTCCTATGACATACAATTTAACATTTACCATGATGTCACACTTATGAACTAAGAATTTTCGGACAAAGTTAATGGCTCGTAGCACTCTCTTTTTGTCCGCCACTGTATGAGGCTGAACATGTACGAACTAAACACTATTTGTAATAATATCTTGCATTCAATGTATGTATACCATGTTCAAACAAATAAAAGAATTTTTATTCTTATTCTTAACAAATTATCTTGTAACCCGTGAAGTACTCAATAAATTTGCTTCTTAATAAAGAGAAATAAACGATATAGCGGAACCGTGCGATATATGTGTTTGATTGATTCGAGTTTAGTTTAAGCAGTATACACATCTGTGTAAATACGGAGAAGCAAATAAAATCCTTGTGTATTGATATTGACAATAGACCAGAACTCGTTAAATATATTTGTAGTGCAACTATTACCGTTTTGTTTCTTCTCAATGGTGACGAGTGCGTCATCAGCGTTGTCTCTTACTTCTTGTTCCTGTTCTTCTGCGTCTTCTTCTGATCCCGTCTCTTCGTATTCGTGATCTGATCTGTATATATAATGGATTTTATTAATATACTTATGTTTGCCCTCTATTATATTTACTTAGCAGTCTGTTTGTATTATTGAGATAGAATACAGTACAAGAATAATGCATCTGGTAGATAATAGAAAAGTTCGGTAAGACACGGCACAAGCCTGGCACAAACTAATACCGCTTTTCTCCTTTTTAGCCCTAGTCAGCCTAATTCCATTGATATCAGCTTTTCGGTCTAACTAGGGCTTCGATCCTTTATAGCAACAATGTAAATAGCATTTAGACTTAAACTTACCTCGGTACCATTTTATATTTCTTGTAAGGCCGGCTGTTATAGAAATGATCAAACAAATATCTATTAGATAATAGCAAGTAACTCAATATATGCGATAATCGAATGCCTAATTAAATCGAGAATCGATTCTTCTGTCATCGGTTCCAATATAAAATCGGTATTTTAGGATGAATCAGTGGACCCTTATGGTGGTACTCACCCTTCACTAGAGTAGCCTTCTTCTTCATTAACATATTCGTCGTCCGTTTCGCCTCTCTCTTCGTCTAATTGTGGATTGCCTGCTTCAGCATTGTTTTCAGCTTCCTGCACAAGGTAACAAGTAAATAAGGCGTCGACAGGTTCCAAAAATTAAAAATGATAGGAATGACGAGGTTTCGAAATAATGATTGGTGTGGTCGAAATAATGGTGGGTAGACTCAGCAAGAAGTCCCTGTTCAAGCCAGTAGCAATCCAATTATTAAGAACTAGCTTTTGAGCGCGGCTCCGCTCGCGTGGTACCTACATCAATAAAAAGTAGGCTATATCCTTCCCCAGGTTTTATACTATATCTGTACCAAATTTTATCTAAATCGGTTGAGTGGTTTAGCCGTGAAAAGGTAACAGACAGACAGACAGACAGATAGACAGACAGAGTTACTTTCAAATTTATAATATTAGTAAGGAAGTAAGAATTAGCTACAGTATATACTGGATATATCTTATGTACGAGAATATAAGATTACAGCCCAATAATTTTACATTATGTGCCTGATGTGATTGTTTCGTCAAGAAAGCTCTTCTTTTCTCAGATAAACAATAGTTGTATTTATCTCTTATGGTGACGCAGTACATCTTTTTTTTTCAGATTCAACAACGTATAAATTATGCTCTTCGTTATGGTAACCTCTTACCATCGGGCATGCCGTTTACTTTTATGCTTGTATACCATCTTAATTATTAGCAAATAGAAGTTCTATTCGGTCTATACCCTAGTTAGATCTTCTACTTTTCTTTGTCTAGTGTTTCATAAAAGTGCTAAACTAGACTAGTAGAAGTCAATTATAAAATCAAAACTCACCTCTTTTTCCTTTTCCTTTTCAATTTCATCCATTTCTTCAGCGTCACCTAAGTTGTCGACAGCGATAGCCAAAAACACGTTTAGCAAGATATCTGTTTTCTACTTAAGGGAAATATTTATTTATTTTATATATTAATTTAAGTAATCCTTTCAATAAGCATTTGTAAAGAGGCTTCTAAACGAATGCCCAGCAAAGGCAAAAACATTTGAATGCATCGGTCATTCCAAACATACCTCTTTGTATAACCAAATGCAAACTATTTACTTGTATTGTGTAATGTAATTTTATATGTGTTAAAGTTGTGAGAAGGCACTGACTTCTGTAACACAGGTAGTCAATACCTAGCTCAGAGGTCAGAGACTTCAATATTTTCGGTGTAAAGATTTTATGCCAATAAAAAAATAAAAAAAAATTAAAATGTGGCTGTTATTACCTGCTAGCTTTAACTCAACTGCTAAATATCTGGATTTGGATTTATTCTGCACTAGTATTTCAGTGGTGAGACGACGAATGAGTGAACAGTTCTTTGTTGAAACTGTTATATTGCTAGCTGAGCTGTATTGTACTTTGGTTGTATGTAATTCTATACGTGTAATTGCTATTCTCTTGGAAACTGTGTGTAATTTTTAATGAAATGTTAAACGTGAGGACCTGTAATTGGCTATCGAATACTAATTCAAATATTTTGTCAAACTAGGATAAGCTGTTGGACCTCCATAAATAAATAAATAAAATTAATAAATAAATAGTATATTGCAGCTACACATCGCGATGTAAAAAAATGTCTGTCGAGTAGCCCATTAAGTATCTACATATATGACATTTTTGTTCAAATTATATGCATCAGTGCGATCGCGACCGATCGAATTACATGAACTTGTTTACAACAATATAACTTACAGGAATAACAGCCCCAGCCACTCGGCGTATTGTGAATTATTTCATATGATATTACAGTAGCTACCCACTATATATAATTTACTGAATACTTAGTAATAATAATTTCTATAGGTACTTATAAAACTGGCTGATGTTTTGTTGTGTTATTTTACCATCACTGTGACATAAACTTTACAAAGGATACAGTTACCACAAATGAAGATGACGATGAAATAAATAGAAGCGAACATTCCAGGAGTGCCATGGCCGCCGTAAGCATTGATACCATGGTACATGACCACGTTCCAATCCTCACCCGTCAAGATCTACAACAACAAATAGAATATAATTCACTGGGAGTTCAATATCTTTACCATGACATATCTATACTAATATTATAGAGCTCAAGAGTTTGTTTGTTTGAACGTGCTAATCTCAGGAACTAATGGTTCGATTTGAAAATTCTTTTAGTGTTGGATAGTCTATTTATCGAGGAAGGCTATAGGCTATATAACATCGCGGTACAATTTTTTTTTTTTTCTGAATGGCTATCAGTTGTACTATAAGACATTTCAAGGTTATCCATTAATTACCGGACATCCTGTATACGGGCGTGAGACTATATATATCAATATATGTAAAGTACTCTCTGCCTCCGTGGCTCAGCGGTAGTGAATGCGACTGCTGTTCATGAGGTTTCGGGTTCGAATCCCGGGTCGTGCCAACAAAAAGTTATTGGGTTTTGCTGTTAACAAATCTCAATAGCAGCCCGGAGTTAGGAAGTTGGCGGTGTTAGACACCCCCGTGCCTCGGAAAGCACGTAAAGCCGTTGGTCCTGCGTCTGATCTCTCTCCGGTCGTGTCGGATTACCGTCCCATCGGAGAGTTAGGGAACAGAGAGTGCACTTGTGTTTGCGCACATACTTGTGCACTATAATATCTCCTGCGCAGATGGCCAGTCTCCATTAAGACTGGCCGCCGTGACTGAAATTCGGTCTGGAGGACATTATAATTATTATTACATATGTAAATCCTATAGTTAATTGTGTAGGTGCATTTTACCTGAAACATGGTGAGTACAGCTTGCCAGAAAGAGTCAAAGTTATGTCTTTCCTTTTCAGCCTCCTCAGCGTAATCGAATCTGCCACCGAACACTTGCATGCCGAGCAGCGCGAATATCATAATAAACAAGAAGAGAAGAAGAAGGAGGGAGAAAATAGATTGGATGGAGTTGAGAAGAGATGCTACTAGATTGGAGAGAGACCGCCAATATCTGTAAAAAAGAAAAGCAGATATGTATATTAAAGATGCTGCACAGATATTGATGGTTTTAATGTGAAACATCTATAGCCGCACGTAAAACCGATTGCTGGCGTGGCGACGATGCATGCCGTGGTGACGCGTCGCCACTCTATGATAGTATATATGTATATATACAGTCTATATGTAGTACTGTGTGTTTTGTATTTAATGAAAATAAATGTTTATTAAATAAACAGTCATCATTTACTGGATTTTTTTTTTACATTGTGCCATATTACCTGGTCCCTGTTGTAATCTGTTCTTCTATGCTTATTACTTGTACAAAATAAATTCGATGTTTCACATCTGCCAGGCGTCCCGTGACGGCTCATTTGATATTTTTAGGGTAGTATTTAACAGCACAGCAAAAAAATACTAATAGCGCAGCAAAAAAAACTAATTGATCAGCAACTCACGGCCAGCAAACTTAGAGATCAAAGAGATCAAATTAAGTCGGCGCGGGGCTCCTATTTTTGGGTGGGTTTAAAAAAGGAACCTAACATAAGCTAACACTTCCGAGACGGAATGCAGTGATTTGAGGCGTATAGATGCTCGTTATGCTGTGCAATATTTGCTGACCAATTAGTATTTTTGCTGATCATTATATTTAATCCCATATTTTTACTATTTCCACTGTACCGAGTGTTATGAGTTTCGATCCCCACACGGGAAACATTGTGTGATCTGTCATATATAGTTGTTTTAAAGTTGCGTTTTCTTTACGTACGTTGTTTAAATATATGTAAAGTCTCCCGCGACAAGGAATTAGTTCTAGTGCGTAGAGTTAGGTGGTCTCATTTAAAAACGAGATGGGTGTAAAAACCCAGGATTCAACGTCTTCGTCTTCATGTGACCTTGTGACCCCTATATCTCGGAGGTCTTTTGACCCACAGGACCCGTATCCAAACTCGACCGAGGTTCGACCCCAAGGTGCCTGCACACCAAGTTACAAGTCAATCGGTCCAGCGGTTCCGGAGCTATGCCTGTCACTAACAGACAGACACACAGACCCACAAAGTTTTTTCATGAACTTCTTCGAAGACGACTCATAGGTTAATAAAAAAAATGGAAAGAAGAATTTTCCAGGTCATTAAATGTTTGTTCGTCATTTACCAGCAATCCAATAGCTAAGACATCGGACTTGCGGTCGAGACGTGATAGGTTCATTCTCTTTGCGCTACCATCGACAACCTGCCTCTAACACAAACATCAGTTAACAAGAATACTAATAATTTAAAACCTATAAAACCTATAAATCTGGTCATATTGTGCGTAGCAATGTTTTTATACGGTCAATCCATAAGTATTTAAAAAATAGGAATAATATGTTTTGTGACTTACTTGGTAACTTTGAATACCCTCAGCAAACGGACACAACGCAACACAGAGATACCCAGCTGTGGGATTGTGTCAGTAACCGTTAGCGCCAGTTCCACGATCGAACAAAACATCACGAAGCAGTCGAAACGATTGAAAAGTGACACGAAGTAGCCCTGGAAATAAAATGAAATATGGTCATATTGAGTCTCTGACTATATAGATAGAATCAGTAGTTAAAATGGTCAAATGAACCTACAAAATGATTATTTAATTAATTGTGTCACAATGTAACACTTGTGAAGCTTTATCTATAAAATAAAGTTTGTCTGTTGTCATTTTATACATATATATTTAATTAAATATTTATTCAGTTTTATTAAGCAACTAGATGTCTCGACAGGCGTTGTCCTGAACACACGAAAAAAAAACAAATCTAAACCATTCTCGAATCCACTTGAACACACACAAAAAATGTCATCAAAATCGGTCTAGCCGTTTAGGAAGAGTTTAACTACAAACACATGCACAGAAGATTTATATAGTAGGTATATAAAGTTAAAGCCCTGAATAATTCAGTTTTAAGAGAGAATTATCAGATTACGTAATCGTTATAAATTGAACGCAAAATAGTCAGCAGCTTATATTCAACAACCTAGCAGCTAAATGTAATTTCACTAATGCCGGGACCACACTATCGCGATAACGCGAAGATTTGCGTTGTCGCGATACGTCTGGCCAAAGTGTTCGTCCTATCGCGAATCATCTTCGCGAATACGAATGCCCTTCGCGCCGCTGTCGGTAAATTGCCGCACATCAAAGGGTTTTGTCACGACAAAGTTCGTGCGGTTGGCTACACATCGCGCGCTTTAGTTGACTGTTTGACTGCTTCCATGTTTCCCGGGAAATGAATTATCGCGATGTTCTTGATCATCGCGATGTAGCGAAGTTTTTTTTTGATGTGGCCAAGCACTTCGTCATGGAACGAACTCGAACTTATATCGTGATAACGCGAACACGAATCTTCGCCATACAAGTGTGGCCATAGCATAAAGTCACTAAACATAAAACTCTTACGTTCATAAGTGTGACTTTGTTACCAAAATGATTGTTGGTTTGATTTCATTCATACCGGTAATACTAAAAGAGACTTACTTGAAAACCAAGCGCGTACATCTTGACCAGCATCTCCATGGTAAACAAGACCACGAACAAATAGTTGGCGTAGTTCTGGAAGTAGTCCAGCCATTTGGGTTGACTGGAATAAATAAATAATTATATAATACCGATTTTATGATAGAACACCGCTCCAGGCAAAAAGGCGCAACGCGATTCAACTACTTATCTCGTAAGGTACCGACCCATAGAAAGTGAAATAAAAGATATGATGGAAGAATTATGAGCAACGACAGTATTTTCATATAAGGACAAAGCCACAATTAGCTTATGAAAATGCTCGAATAAAACACGATACGACATGTATGTAAGTTAAATGAAAGAACAAAATAAGTAATTGAATTTCATTTTATTTACTGTTAAGAAACCATTTTTAAAACCTCGCTGATTTCAGCATGAATGGGCCGGCTCGACCGGGGAAGGATTACCCACTCACAGAATATCGACATGAAATAGCAGTATTCCTACTGTTGTGTTTCGTTCGGTGAGTGAGAGTGCCGGAGGCCCAATCACCCTCTTTCCCCCTTCCCGCTCCTTCTCCTTCCTACTTCCTTTTCTAAAGGGTCGGCAACGCGCAAGTGATGCCTCTGGTGTTGCAGGCGTCCATAAGCTATGGTGACCACTTACCATCAGGTGGGCGTTTGCCACGTTAGTAGTATAAAAAAAACAATTATTTGGTCACCCTTCGCGCTTAAATATTTTGCTTGAAGCTCCTGTTTTATGGCCTTTTAAAGCATCACGCACATATATTAACAAGGTAGGCGAACATCGCAACCTTAATTAGTTGTGATGATGATGATTTAGATCAGAGGTAATATGTACTGCTGTCTAACGAACACAGTTCAAGATGAAAACCCCATAACACAACCTAGGGATCGAACTAGGATCCTTACTACCTATCCAATAGATTTTTGTTATTAAAATGCCTCATAACTATAAAATACACCAATTATAGTAAAGATGAATACGTGAAAAGTCATTGTTGTTGTTGAGGTCAAATAAAGCAAAAAATACACCTCCTAAGGAAAAAGGCGTAACGCTATATTTGTAAGTGTAAGATTGCTTACTCGTGATGTTCCGTGGCTAAGACCAGAGTATTTAGGAACACAAGAACGATGATGGCCCAGTAGAACGTTTGAGACTTAACTGCTTTCCTACACGTTCTTCTTAATCGACGGTTCACCTGTAACATAGAAAGTGCAAGAATTAGTTACCAATATCATAATGTTACGTGCTGGGTTCGAGGGATAAAAATGTAAACAATATTACCGACTAAAACACGTTTTATTCTAGCACACAATTAAATTTAAAACACAACAAACACTATACTACACTTTTCCACTATAACTGTTTCAAACTCCGTAGTATTTTCGCTTCCGTTCCCGTCGATGAATATTTGACCGCTTACGATTGTAAACTGACTCGGCGAGCGCTGGCCTTACCCTTTTATTCGCGGTTAAAGCGTTTCTGGAGTTTTCTAGAAACGCCATACCCGGTATGTAAACAGTACGAAGATTCGAGAATGTTCCAGTGTTATTTCTACTATTCGCTTACATACTACGTAGTTCCGTAAGACGTCAATAGACGGCGCTGTAATAAATTATTAGACGGCACTGCCGAGTCTTCCCCACAATGCCGAGAGATGGCATTGGGTGTAACAATATTTTATGTACTATTAAGGATGTGGGTGTCTTGTATTTACAACAGTCTTTGCCCATACCACACACACCATTTTGACCATTTATTGAACCGTTAGTGCTTCCGTTAGTAGTGCCATTGGAACCATTGGTTATCCGCTTTGCTTCCCAATCTTCAAGAAACGTCTTATAACCTTCTATAATAGCTCGGTATCCAGTGCATCTGCAAAGGTTACCTTGGAAAGTGACTTCCATATGCTCAAATGTAATATTATTTTTACTTCTCAGTAAACTGTACATTGACATAACAATGCCAGGTGTACAAAAACCGCATTGTGAACCATGAGCCTTAGCTATACGTTCTTGTACTGGATGTAGTCTGGTTCTCGTTGACCCAATACCCTCGACTGTAGTTACTGCTAACCCATGCATGGCACACACTGGCGCTAGACATGCATTCACTGCAAGGTGAATCAGTTTCTTTTCCTTGCGATTGTATTTAGAGACCATGACGGTGCAGGCACCGCAGCCTCCCTCGGCGCATCCTAACTTGGTGCCCGTTAGACGAAGTTTTCTTCGTGTGTTTCGATGTGGGTGTCTTGTATTTACACATACAACACAAGTACATACAATATTTAAACGTCTAATCAGTCGATTTTTAAATTAATAGGTTAACCTTAATAATATGACCCCTGTTTATAGGCAGTCCTGGACAGTGGGACAGCTGCCTATCAGTGGATGAGCACGATCACAGCACGGCACTAATTGGTTCTTAAAGGAAGATATCTTACACTAAATATTGATTCTAAAACTCGATATTTCAATCACTACTTAACCATTGATTGAGAATGTCCAACAACTCTTTACCCGACCCGGAAGTTAGAGCCCGCGACCTCGAGATCGGCCGAAAAAATAATCGCTTATTCTGCTGTGGACGGCAATAGAGTTTAACCACACTCAGAGGTTAACCACCAAGTCTGAAAAACGGCGTGGTGGACTTTTCACACTCGTGCTGTTTTTTGCCTCAAAAATATTTACCTTATCAAATCTCCTGCAGTACATTTTGCACGTGGATGCTTGCACTTGTTCAGTGTTAACATTGACGTTGCTCTGTGACCCTTCATTGCTCTTCCTCTCTTTTTTACCTGTAAATAAAATAGAATAAGCTTCTGAACCATGGTATATTGATAGATACAGGTGTTTTTGCATTCTACATCGCCTGTATTTTACGATAGTACCCCAACGCGTGCAGCGTAGGTACAGAAAATATTCTTTAATGAAGGAACACCAATATACCAAAGGCTGCGCAATAGATGCTCCTAGGAAAATTTGTAGTCTTTTTGACGCTTACCAGCGTCTACAAGTCTACAAAATAGGGCAATGAGGTTTAATATATGCTGGCGAATTTGCAAAAGCGTTGGCTAATCTGATAACCGTTTTTTATACGTGACATGAATTCAGGGAGTACTATATTATGCATTACTTACGCTTAACAGTAGAAGTATGTCCACCCTACAGAAATACGCAACCTAGTAACCTGTTTTTGCATTATGTTCCAGCAGATTTTTTTAAGTATAGCCCTGTACTCTGCACAGTAAATTTACAGTATTACATCCACATACCATTGAATTAGCTAGTGACCAATTTACTTACCCTGGGAATCCTGATCATCTTCCTTCTGACCCTGATCATTTTCCAAGTCCAATTCTTCAGCGACAGTGATCCAGTTTAGATATCCTTTGAGATCTTCCTCGAACTGCTGCCTCTCACGAGACTTCTGGAAGTCACCTCGATTCTTTGCCTTTTCTCTTTCTTTGGAGAACTCACTGAAAGAAGAAAAGAGAGACATACATGTATATGTCGGATAAAGTGCGCGTCAGTAACACCATAGACTGACATAATGCAGGCGTACAATAGGGTGATCGAGTAAAGTGAAAGAATAAGTATACACTAATCACTTTTATTGTCTTCACAATAAATTAACACGAATGTATTGCATGAAACGAATAACAGTTTCTAGCGAGGTGGTCCGCACTCGACGACGGTAGAAAGATCCGTCGAATATAGCGTGCGCCTCTCTTGTGTAGGCTCTGTCGTAGCACGAAGTGAGATGCGTGTTGCCGTCATCGCAACAGTGCTGCCATATCTCGACTCTCGCACCGCGTTTCGTAACTGTACTAATGACCGTCTCCGACATATATATAACTACTAAGATGGCAAGCAAACTTCACACGTCGTAACTCTTTGGCAGGTAAACGTTTACATTTGCACAAGATTTAGATCATAGATGTAGCCTTGTGTGGCCTCGACGTGTTTAGATTGTAGGAAAAAGAGTCCACACATAGAAGAGCTAACTCACCTAATACATTTACACGATAGAGACCAATATCGTAGAATTTTCAATATGAGCGAGCATGATGGCTTTATTTATAATTTAGATGTCACGTTAGCATCGTGTGTCAGAATTATCGCCTGCTCCGTGCCTCGGAGAGCACGTTAAGCCGTCGATCCCGGCTGCCATGAACATCTATAGCAGTCGTTATTGGGAAGTAAGTGCCCTCTAATATCCTGACATTGGTCTAGCCTTAGGGTATCGTTAGCCTTCGGGTTGCGTAGGTCAGGTGGCAGCCGCTCCGTGTAAAAACTGATATCCAGTCAAATCCGATTAGACTAGAAAGCCGACCCCAAGTGACTTCGGAATAATAAAGGCTAGGGAGAAGAAGTTAGCATCGTGTGTCAGGTGACAACTTAATATCCAAAATTTTCGTTGGTTTAAATAATTATGGCTTGCCTAAGAATGTAGCATCTTCTTATAAGAAATCGGCGTAAAAGTAGTAATAATGCGTTTTGCCATTAGAGTGAAAATTTCGTAGACTCATATACCTACCTCTCCCCTACCCTTCGTCTTTTTTCCTTTGGGAACACCCGAGTATTGGTATTTACTAACTTCTGTTACAGCATACCATTATTTATAGGCTGATAATACTTCAAGTTTAAATAGAATCTGAGGTTAAAATGGTAATGGTGAAGAGCACTACCAACATCAAAAAAATAAATTTGCTTAGTCTTTAGCTCACTTACCCAGACAACACTCCGAGAATCAGGTTCATAACGAAGAAGTTGCCGAAGATGACCAGCGTCACGAAGTATATCCATGGCCACGTGTTGCCTTTTACGTCAGCGATCTGAAATCATATGTGCCATACTTTAAATATAAGTTATTCAATTGGAACGAAAAACAGAATCTGATGGACTAACTTCCTAACTAATATTATAAAATCGAAAATGAGTTTGTTTGTTTGTTACCTTTCTCGCTTAAACCACTGAAACGACCATCCTGAAATTTTGCATATACGTTGTCAGGTGTACAGAAACGGATATAGGCTACCTTTTATCCCGAAAAAAGTTACTGTTCCCGAGGAAAACAATAATAACGTTCTTATGACAATAAATGGCGTCACGTGTCTTTCGAATCATGATAGAATTATATTATTACAAGCAAAGTGCAACCAGAATTGATTGTCAAATTCTAAATTAATGCGAGCGAAGCCGCGGGCAAAAGCTAGTAATAAATAAATGCTTGTGCTGCATATTCGCTCGAAACGAATATGCGCTGTGTATTATTGCTGCTCACACAGCATGCTCTGCTGTGCATGAAGGCAATAAAGTTTTTCTGCCAAGAAGCTTTAATAGCGGCCCGGGGTTAGGAAGTTGGTGGTGTTAGACACCCTCGTGCTTAGGAAAGCACGTAAAGCCGTTGGTACAGCGCCCGATCTCTCTCGGTTCGTGTTAGATTGCCGTCCCATCGGAATATGAGAGTTAATGAACACAGATTGCACTTGAGTTTGCGCTCACACTTATAGACTGTAATATCTCCTACGCAGATTCAGGTAAGATTAGCCGTCGTTACAAAAACTCGGTCTGGAGGACATTATTATAAAAATGTATCTAACATGGATATTACTTGTAGTTACTTACTGTCTGCCAACACAGATACTGACATACTGACTCCAGTAAAACAGTTGGATAATTTTTTAGTTAAGTACGTATTGTTCTGTTTATTATTTTGTATTTTTATTTTAATTTTATTTTATTCTTTATGTTTTGGGTGTGCTCTTTTGTGTGCCAAAATAAAAAATATTTCTTTCTTTCTTTCTTTCATTTATCTCAAGCTTAATTATTACCTATCCAGGATTTAACAGGTCCACAACACTTAATTTCTACACGTACTTACAGCATACATAATATCAGTCCAGCCTTCAAGAGTGATGCATTGGAAGACCGTCAGCATAGCATAGCCAATGTTGTCAAAATTAGTAATGCCGTAGTTGGGACCTTCCCAACCTGTCTTGCAGACGTAGCCGTCGTCACACCCCGTGCCTACATCACTGCTCGTGCTGCAAGGACTGGGAGAATCCATCATCGTTTCTAAAAATTAAAGCATTAGTTTGAACTTGCGATTGAAGCGGATCGTATAGTTTTTTGCTGTGATTGCACGGATGACGTAGGGGTTTAAGTGGTCGCCTCGCTACAGCTGCCGAGAACTGGGTTCAATCCCCACACAGGACAAAAATTTGTGTGATCCAGAAATAGTTGTTCTGAGTCTGGGTGCTCTTAGGGTGTTACCAGAACAATCGATCGATCGTCGATCGATCTGGTAGAAACTATCGATCGACGTCGACTAATCCATTCTACCATCGATTGATGCCGTCGATCGACGAACGATCGGTTGGTCTGGTAACACCCTTAGTGTCCGTTGCTTAAATGTTTGTAAAGTCCCCCGCGACAAGGGAATTATTCCTAATGCGGGAGAGTAGGGCGCGATATATTTGTACAAAGACCTTGCCACTAGGGAGGTGCTAGGCAGAATATAGATGAGTGATTTAAATGAGAGAGGGGTGTTTTCCAGGTATCATCTCGTAGGCTTAAGCCTTTGCCTGAACCGAACAACTAATAATTTAGGGCCGGATCCTATATTTAAGAAACGAGTCGTTTTACCTACGGATAGATAATTTTGACAAATATTCTATAAAATATATCAAAACTTGACTATCCATAGCAAAAACTTCTTGTTTTTAATATGGTAACCGGGCATTAGTCATTAACCAATAGATTTTAACGTTAATAAGTGTTACTTTGTGACATATGTTCATTGATGAATTTTGATATATTGAGGTCGCGGGTTCGATTCCCGCACAAGTCAAACATTTGTGTGCATGAACATGTGTCGCGGGGGACTTTACAAACATTCAAACAAAGATCACAAAGAACACCCAGACTCGGTACAACCATTTAATTTTGTGGATCACACAAAGTTTTGTCCCGCGTGGGATTCGAACCCACAACACTCGGCGCAGAGGCAGTGGCGAGGCGACCACTTAAGCCACTACGCCATCCGTGCACTCACAATTTGCTAGTTAGGGTTGAAATTTATATCTGAACAACATTTCATTTAATTTTGTAGAGCCTGAAGTATTGATTTCATTCAGTCGATGTATATGTTCCAATATACATTTATAGATATAAATGATATAAATACCTGTGCCATTTATATAACAGGTGTTATGCAGAACCCCGGCGAACAGCTCGAGGCCAATGATGGCGTAGATGATGATAACGAATAACACTAAGAACGCGATGTGGAACAGTGGCACCATGGCCTTCAATATGGAGTTTAACACGATCTGGAGACCTGGAATGTGTTAAAACATTATTTAGAGACTGGTAAGGGTAGCAGTACTTCCCTTACCAGTCTCTAAACTATAAATCTATCGTAAAAATCAAATTACTCGAAGTTTAACTATGCGAAACATTGATAATTCTTCAAATCATTGTTTAATTTCTGGTAATAGTCTTAAATATAAGGTAATAACATATATGAGCCATCAAAATTTTCTGTTTCAGTTTTGTCATAAACAAAAATACATTTTTAATTTTTTTTAATATTTTTATTTGGCGTGTATGAGGAATGTGATGAAAGTGAATGAAGCCAGAGAAGTGTGTCAGGATCGTAGCAAATGGAAATCCGTAGTCTCTGCCTACCCCTCTGGGAAACAGGCGTGAATCTATGTATGTATGTATGTAAAAACACATTTGTGTCGAAATATAATAATACACCATGAACTTAATATTATTACACTTTACCAAAAAGCTAGAATACATAAATAGCAATTTTCATAAATTATTACATACATACATACATAGATTCACGCCTGTTTCCCAGAGGGGTAGGCAGAGACTACGGATTTTCATTTGCTACGACCCTGACACACTTCTCTGGCTTCATCCACTTTCATCACATTCCTCATACACGCCCGTCGGTTCAAGGAGCTCTTAACCTGGCCTTTGTCCAGAATGCCTCCGATCTGGTCGAGAAACGTTTGCCTAGGTTTTCCTCTTGCGACAGTTCCATTCACACTAGCCTTATAAACTTTCTTAGTCAGTCTTTCCTCGTCCATTCTTTCTACATGTCCAAACCAGCTTAACATACCCTTTTCTATTCTTGTAACTATATCCACTTTCATGCCGCATCTCTCTCTAATCACACTATTTCTTATTCTATTTTTCTAATACTTAATACTATATAAATACATAAATGTCAAATTTTCTTAATTATTACATGTCTAAATATTATTATTGACATATTATTTTTTTGCAATACATTCTAAAATTAATAATTTACCAATTATTATTGTATTTTTTTATCCTTACAAAATTCGTCAATACTATAAAACTTCTGAAGCTATAATGCTTAAAGTTTATTTCTGAATATATTCAAGTTTGAAGTATTCTTTAATTCTGGTGGATATTTAAATCATTCGATTTCAAGTGCGTATACGTTGACATTATAATAATAATAATAATATTCTATCACATACACACAACACCATCTAGCCCAAACTAAGCAGAGCTCGTACTATGGGTACTAGAGAATGGATAAACATACATATATACTTCTTTTTTGTAAATACATGCATATTATACATAGAAACACCCAAACCAAGACAAACATCCATGTTCATGCACACAAATGTTTGACTTGTGCGGGAATCGAACCCACGACCTCAGGCGTGGCAGTCGGTTACACTAACCACTACGCCATCGAGGCCGTCAATATTAATAATATTATATATTATAAATCGATTATAAATCGATCGAATCAATATTATAAATCGTTGAATTTATGTACTAAACATACGCAAATACATAATAATATGTTGATACCGTCGGATTGTTTACGCGGTACAGGGGCATAAAAATATTAGAAGGGCTGCGCAAAAAAGGTCAATTTACTAAGACTCCGCTGTCTGTCCGTCTGTCCGTCTGTCACCAGGCTGTATCTCATGAACCGTGATAGTAAGACAGTTGAAATTTTCACAGACAGTGTATTTCTGTTGCCGCTATAACAACAAATACTAAAAAACAGAATAAAATAAATATTTAAGGGGGCTCCCATACAACAAACGTGATATTTTTGCTCGTTTTTACTCGATATTGATAACAGCAACAGGTAGAAGCTTGAAATATTCACAGAATATTTAGTTATATATTCACTTTAAAAATAAGTAATTAAATTAAAATAAAACAAATAGATAATGCTACGGAACCCTTCGTGCGCGAGTCCGACTCGCACTTGGCCGGTTTTTAAATCAAGTTTCGAATATTCGATTACAATTTGAATGAATTAGCGACACTATCGAATCAAAACATGCAGTTTTCAAAGTCGAATTATATCAAATCAAATCAATGTATTTGCTTCACACACGTTACTGCAACTGCATGTTGTTACAAGAAATATTTGATTCTCTGTAGGCTACCATTTCGGGTGTGCAATTATTATCAATAACAATTAAATTAGATACGTTTTAGTTTTTGCAATATTTACCACGTTTCCGTTTTGGATTTAGAGATAATTGGAAAATGTACTTTAGATACCTACATATGCTTTTAAATGTAATGTAAGAAATTAAATAAGCCCATTTAATTATTTGTGCAAGAAAATCTGGTCATTGCTCAAGCTTCAGCTATTGTAGTATTTTCCTGGTCTTATTTGATAAATAACAAACTGCCATCATCAAATTTGTAATTTATTGCTTTCATTCGTTCTATGTTAAAAAGAAATGTCATAAAAGAAAGACAATATATAAGAATGGCTCTCTGTCTATCTTTAGTTATCTGTACGCAGTATTTGTTTTTAAATAAGACATGATAGAAAAAATATTATTATACTTTCAAAGATAATAATAATAATATTCTATCACATACACACAACACCATCTAGCCCAAACCAAGCAGAGCTTGTACAATAGGTACTAGACAATGGATAAACATACATATATACTTTTTTTTGTAAATACATACATATTATACATAGAAACACACAGACCAAGACAAACACCCATGTTCATGCACACAAATGTTTGACTTGTGCGGGAATCGAACCCACGACCTCAAGCGTGGCAGTCGGTTACACTAACTACTACGCCATCGAGTCGTCAAAGATCAACGGGGAGTTATGATTTATACTAGGTTGGTAGGCAGGATATCATACTCACTTGGTACTCCTGATACGAGACGCAAAGGTCTCAGTACTCTGAAAGCTCTCAAGGCTTTCACGTCGAACGAGTCCTTGGATATATACTGGAGTATCATACTCGCTATACTGTAAAGTAACAATAATTATATATTAATTTCGATAACACACATAAATACAGCAAAATATGTGATTCGAATTATTCGATTGTTTAAGTGATTAGATTACATTCGCATAACAATTTTAGAGAAAGACAGCGCTCAGCAGGATCCTCGTTTAAATGAGAGCATTCAAACTACAGCAGCCGAAGTGGAAAATTACATCTATCTCAACCAACCAGAAACTGATAATACTTGAGAGCGTAAATAAGTCCGCGACACAGTGGAATATGTAAACATTTCTCTATTGTCATTGCGCCGAGTGTTGTGGTGTTAGGGATGTAACAACACCACCGAAATACGGGAAAATTTTTATGATGTACCAGTCCCCTGCGACCGACACAAGAAATATTTCTAGTTCATTTAATAATTATTCCTAGTAAATACGGATTAAAATGCAAATTAGTTACAGTAGAAAGTTAAAAGAATACGGGATTAAATAAAATGACCACCAAAAATAGTAATTGCACACTAAAATATGCTTACTAAAATATATCATAACGAGCACATATACGCCTCAAATCACTGCATTTCGTCTCGGAAGGGTTAGGTTATGTTAGTTTCCTTCTTAAACCCACCCAAAAATAGGAGCCTAGCGGGGCTCCGTCGATTTATTTTGATCTCTTTGCTGTGCAATTCATATTTTTGGTATTAAAATGCGGTTTTAATTTTGGTGATCATTTACTATTTTTGACTGTTATATTTTACTATATCTGCTGATAAGTTAAACATATGCC
This sequence comes from Catocala sponsa, assembly GCA_963564715.1. Classification (NCBI taxonomy): domain Eukaryota; kingdom Metazoa; phylum Arthropoda; class Insecta; order Lepidoptera; family Erebidae; genus Catocala; species Catocala sponsa. The sequence continues at coordinate 14,465,056 of OY751352.1, forward strand.
AAAGAATACTAGTTTCAATTTTAATGCATACTGCTAGTAATCTTTGTTAAAGAAAGATAATCACGAATATCTTACCCTATAGTGACGATGGTGAAATCGAGACTGTTCCAAGTATTCCTGAGGTAGGCTCCAGGGTGGAACAGGAACCCGTACGCGATGATCTTCATCACGCACTCCCCGGAGAATATACCCATGAATATCCATTCTACTTTTTCCTGAAAAATTGTTCATTATTATCGATCAATCAACATACGAGTACTTCATTATATTTTTAGGTTCATTTGTAATCTGCAAACCATACGGGCCAGCCTTGTGTTAAATACACTGTACTTTAAACTAATGTTAGATTATATTGAATTAATAAGTACAGTATACTCTCAGAAATTTCTGCGTCTAGAGTCGATGAAGGCACCTAGTTTTAACCGACTTCAAAAAAAGGAGGCGATTCTCAATTCGGCTGTATGATTTTTTATAAGTTATACCATTTAAAAATAAACATTTTTAGAAGTTCAAAAAAATAATACAGTACAATACAAAAGCCACTTTTTAACCGACTTCAAATAAGGAGGAGGTTCTATGTTCGGCTGTAAGTCTTTATTTGTCTTTAATTTGACTCAGATGATGTTTATAAAAATAAAAAAGATATACTCACCAATATTTGATTAGTATTATTTGTGTCACCGGCAGGATACGGTGTGAAGACGGCTAAAGCTATGCAGTTCGCGAAAATAGTCGTCAATATCATATATTCAAACGGTCTGGAGGTAGCTTGTTAAGGATATTATATAATTATGCAAATTATGAAAGTATATAGCAAAAGCTCGTGAAGCATTTTAGGCCTTTGGGTTTGACCCGATTCCGTATTATATTCAGTCTAAAACTTAAATGCCTTTATTGTGTTCTAGTGAGCATGCATAATTGATGAATTACCCGTATATAACGAACATATAGCCCTTATCAGCTAGGCTTGTGTATATAGCCGGGCGCAAGCCTAAAATTTTCATAATCTCCACCCCATGATCATGAAAATTTTAATACGACAATATATATAAATTCTCCATTTAAATGTTCATCAGAAAGTGGTCTATATTTATAAATAGAAAAATCAAATACGCCTTGATTGATTTATAAAAGACAATAGCATATTTCCTTACAGAATAAATTTATGTCATACTAGCTGTGCCCGCGACTTCGTCCGCGTGGATCTGCTTTTACAACAATGTTTTTCTTTAAACTATAGACTATTAAACTACAATTTAATAGATATATATGACGCTGCCTTTTAAAAATTTATTTAAGACCGTAATTTTTGTTTTGCATCGTTTCTAACATAAAATGTTATTTAATATAAAAATACATAATTGTAGCGTAAAGCTTCCGGGTTAAACTATATTAAAAGTGGACCCTTCCGGTACGTATGCATTAAGATTTCTGGAACTACTGACCCGGGAAAGAGCGACGTACAACTGCCCATGTGAAAAACAACTGAGACTAAGATCTACTCCAGCAACGCGGAAAGTCTGACCCTGAGCTTTATTAATTGTCATTGCATAACATACCGATACTGGGAATTGTATATAAAGAAAATAAGGAGAAACAAACAAAAACACTAAACAAACTAATTATATTATTATCTAATACCTACTTTAAACTTATATCTAAAAACTACGTATCTATGTATTTTTAAATCTAAATCGCGCTTATTCCGAGAAGAGTCAATAAGAACCACGTCCGTTCGCATTAAGAGTGACAATGTGAGTGAAGTCGGCGCGTTTTTTTTTTTTGTGTGCGCTAGTTGTTGGCCTCAGATGGCCTTTACAACTTTACGCGGACTGTGGGTGAGCGCAGAAGGCTTCCAACCCGTTGAAGTCGGCACGTGAGCGCCCCCGCGTTATATAGATGCAGCGGATGGCCGTTCCGCGCGTTAAACAAAAATCAACCGTATAGCCGTACCCATACTGGCGCGGCGAGATTTGGAAGTTTTATTTCATCTATATCTTGTGTGTTTATAAACCGATTTCTATATTTTTTTTTTTATAAAATCCATATTAACGTGTACTTTTTGAATATGGGAGTTTGATAAAGATATATATATGTGAAATACAATATATTTATGTATTTAATACACTTTTAAGAAATGCCTAACGATTAAACACTACACATTTTTGTAGATCTTTTGAAGACCATCATCTTTGTAATACATACTTTTGGTGTATCATCAACGTATGCGAGGATAAGAGCTCGAAAGCGCATTTTCATCCGACTTGCTTCACATTTATCATCACTGCTCAGCTCCTATGTGTCTTAGCGTTATGTTATATAGCCTATAACCTGCCCAGGAGTATGGACTACAATCGCACCAAGTTTTCTTAAAATCCCTTCAGTAGTTTTTGACCCATGCGTGCATATACAGACAGACAGACAGACAAAAAATTTACTGATTGCATTTTTGTCATCAGTATCGATCACCATTCATCCTCCAATATTAATTTTGAATATATATTCAATGTACAGAATTGATCTCTCTACAAATAATATTTTCAAAGAAGATTTTCTTAAACAAGACTCAAATCTATACTTATAATAAAACTATTATAAGTATAGATTTGAGTCTTGTTTAAGAAAATCTTCTTTGAAAATATTATTTTCATTACTTTATTCCAGGATGATAAAAAAAATCTCTTATTACAAGTAGTAAAGTCTAGCTACACTTTTCTTTTAAAGAAAATCTTTACAATCAAAGTTGTTTATTTAAATGATTTACGATGTAGGTACATATAAACACAATTCTCTAAAACTAACTTACTATACTTAAAATATTATAAAACAGAAATAAAAAAGAAAAATAAACTAAAACCCTCTAATAGGCGTCATAAAATTTCTCCGCATCACAGTCGACTGGTAGTGTGCCCAGAAGACTGGCAGCATTGCCACGCTGAATGTCAATGCTTATTCTTTCCGCAAAATAAAGGCCAGCCCTCTGGTCACGGGAAGCGTCGATTAACCTTTTTGCTATGTCTCTATAGAGAGCATGAGCTCTGGGACTACCCCATGACCCGTTTCGACCCCAAACGGCTCAAAAACATAACCCTCTGCCAGGTTTTTGTATTTGCGCCGTTTGAGAGTCTCCGCGGATGCAGCAGCAGCGCCAGCACAACCCGCCGTGCTGGGAAGATGTGATGGCGCAAGGATGTCGACACACGTTGCGTCCAACACCAAGGGCCTACCCATCTTCCAAGGCATCAATGACATACCGTCCGGTATCTTCCCATCGTCACGTGCCAAAGGTTCAAGATGAGCTGGCACGCCGGACAAGAGCACGGCGATAATGTAATGAAGGTTAGCGTGCCGTGAAAAACGACCGGCACTTCTGCTACATGATAGGCCATGGTGGCCAAGGCCATCGACGGCTTCACCACAGTGACATCGATGCGGAGAAACACATGGAGCACCTAAACGAAGGCAAGAAGCAATGTGGAAGGAACGTTGTGTCGTCCAACATAGGCACTATGGGAGTGCTTGGAGCCTAAGACCAAGTTCCTACTCCCGCACAGGCAATAAACGGGCACGCTCAGCAACATTAGGAGATGTGTTCATGAGATGTTCTCTAAACATGTTGCATAGCGGCCCGTCCCACCGACTCTAAGAGAATAGATCGGATGGCAAATCAGAGCATGGACAGATCAATTTCCAAGCGTTCACTACGTCGGACTTGCATGACACTTCATAATTAACCAGTGAGGGAGCTAAAATTTTCCTGTTCAATTCTTCAGTGCAGTGGACATGACAAACTGACATCACTAATTTTGCGAACGCCGAGGTCACCCAAGCGAACTGGTAGGGTTGGAGCCACAGTCGGTCGTTCATAGCCAAATTTAAAATTTTGCTAAGTGTATGCCGAATAGTATCGTCTACTTTTTCCATATTAAATGTTTCCAAAATTGAGATGATCGGTGGGCATGTGTAAATTTAGGAACAAAGAGGCAATAACGAATGATTGTTGCAGAATGAATATTAATAATTTTGAGTAGTTGGTTCGAAATTCCACAAAAATATTGGATTTTAATTTTCACAAAATATGCTAATCAATAAAATATCAAAGTTTTGCCACAAAATTGTCACAAACAGACACATTCGACTTTTATAGGAGATAATAAAACGTCACCGCGGGTTTCGAGGTTCGAGGATTTGTAACTATTATTAGACTGAATGTGTTCTTGCAGTATTGTAATGAAACTAAGCTCCATTTATTGTTTGTAACTGGAGCATAACGCATAACATCAAACTAGCCTAGCTATACCTGTAAGGTTAGACAGAAGTGGGTGACGTCCAACGAATAATTAGCCTGTAATAAATACATAAGTCTTCTGTCTACATAACAAAACTCTTGCTGTTTTAAGCTACGCTATGGCTTGCCCTATTTCTTTGTCTAAACACTTTAAAATCTATACTAATATTATAAAGCTGAAGAGTTTGTTTGTTTGTTTGAACGCGATAATCTCAGGCACTACTGGTCCGAATTGAAAAATTCTTTTAGTGTTGGATAGCTCATTCATCGAGGAAGGCTATAGGCTATATAACATCACGCTACGACTCACGGGGGTGGCGCAGTAATTATAAACGTGAGTGCAACCGCGGGCACATCTATTTTTAATATGCCGAAAAATTACAAGTTCTAATTTTTACCTTAGAAAACGTAAGCAAAGTCGCGGGAATAAGCTAGTATGAATATTTATTGGTGACAAACTGGCGTTACACGCGACGATGATTTTATAGGAGCAGAATGACGATTTTAATGATGTTTATATGTTGTTTTATAGCTCCATTCGTACTCGTAGACGACATATTTTTATTCATAGATCGGTACTGTCAACATCGTCATTATGTACGTGAAACAGAAACGTGTGGTCATATTTTTTAAGGAGACGTAATACAAGCAGGGTACAAAATAATGTTAGCGTACAAATAACTAATATCATTAATGCAAATATAAGTTAAAAAAGGAGGAGTAGACCTTCAACCAGAAATAGTGCTGTTCAAATTAGAACAAAATATATACAGGTTGTACCCGTGTCTTCTTTACATTATACTTAAACAACTTAATAAAAAACTCAATACTTTCCCAAAAAAACATAATTATTTTAAAAAGTCTTAAATCGCATACGCCCTTCAAAAATTTACCTACATCTCAATTACTACAATCCATTGCGATTTAAACTACAATAAAATTAATCATTCAATTTTTAGAAATAAAAGAGTAAGGTTGATTTGATTATTTTCCCTACAGCTTCTTTTAAAGTTTTATTCTATTTTATTTTTAGAGACAACACCTGCCCTTGGAATAATTCCTGTCTACTTTAGAAGCATTGAAATAGAGCAGCAATAGTTTAGTGGGGAGACCAACAGACTGCAATGCAGAGGGTCTCGGGTTCGAACCCACGTCACGCACTTCTGACTTTCGAAAGTTATATGACTTTTCGAAATTATGTGCGTATTGATTGACAATTATCGCCTGCTCCGTGTCTCGGAGAGCACGTTAAGCCGTCGGTCCCGGCTGCCATGAACATCTATGGCAGTCGTTATTGGGAAGTCAGTGCCCTCTAATATCCTGACACTGGTCTAGCCTTAGGGTATCGTTAGCCTTCGGGTTGCGGAGGCCAGGTGGCAGCCGCGCCGTGTAAACACTGATATCCAGTCAAATCTGGTTAGACTAGAAAGCCGACCCCAAGTGACTTGGGAATAATAAAGGCTAAGGAGAAGAAGACTTTACAAGCATTGAAACAACGGACACAAAGGACACCATGACTCGGAACATACATTTGTGGATTACACATACATATCTAAATACATACATGTAGAAAGAATGGACGAGGAAAGACTGACTAAGAAAGTTTATAAGGCTAGTGTGAATGGAACAGTCGCAAGAGGAAAACCTAGGCGAACGTTTCTCGATCAGATCGGAGGCGTTCTGGACAAAGGCCAGGTTAAGAGCTCCTTGAACCGATGGGCGTGTATGAGGAATGTGATGAAAGTGAATGAAGCCAGAGAAGTGTGTCAGGATCGTAGCATATGGAAATCCGTAGTCTCTGCCTACCCCTCTGGGAAACAGGCGTGAATCTATGTATGTATGTATGTATCTAAATATCGGTCGCTGTAGCAGTGGCGAGAAAGACTACTTAGGGCACTATGGCATCCGTGCAGTCAAAGATCCGATATTAACTTACCAGGTACCAAATAACTATGTAAAATAATAAAGATATTTTTCCATTGTCTTAATAAAACTTAATATAGTTTTATGTTTACGCGAATGTTATACATTGAAATTAAACAAACTTTATACGGATTTTATCGCGTTGTTTTATTTTTTATTTATATTTTGTTTTATTACATAATTTTGAAACTTTAAACTACTATTTTTTATAAAACACTATATTATTACATAATTTTGAAACTTTAAACTACTATTGTTAAACACTTTTAATAGTTACTGTTTACTTCAATTTAAGCTATTTAAATTATACAACTATTTAGATTTTATTTTACACTTTCCCCGACGTTAGTAGTTTAAAGTTTCAAAATTATGTCATATTAGTGTTTTATAAAAAATAAACAACACGATAAAATCCGTATAAAGTTTGTTTAATTCCAAAATAATAAAACTTAATTAATAAATGATGTTCACATTTAGTATTACCTAAAACTTAACCATATTAAAAAGGATACTTCCACTCCACAATATCATAACATAATTTCCTCAGTGGGTTCTTCAGTCCTAGACAGAATAAACTTCTTTTGGGTTTCTCTGGCTGTGGCTTACCCCTCGGTCTGGCTTGCTTTCTTGGGGCAGGCGTGGGGGCCGCGTTGGGGTCCACCACGCTATCTGCCCCTGGGGTCTGCGGCCCCGTCGCCTGGGGCTGTTCTGTCGACATTTTTACCTGAAACAAAGAAAAAGTATACATTACTGGCCTACTGGCATGACACACTGGTTTTATTGTCACCTTGACCTTTCACGGCGACAACCAGTGAGTAAATATAAAATAATTTAGTATTTACACGGTATTGTTAAGTGAAAAAGCTACAGTTGACAATAATTTGGTAACGAATGAATGCGTTTTCTCAAGAGTAACTCAACAATACATCTCTAAGTAATACCCATGATATTGCAAGCTATCATGTGCTACATTAACCGCTTATCCTTAGATAAGACTCATGTCAGCTGCACAAATGCCATTGTCTTCTCTTCTCCCTAGCCTTTATTATTCCCAAGTCACTTGGGGTCGACTTTTCTGGTCTAACCGGATTTGACTGGATATCAGTTTTTACACGGAGCGACTGCCACCTGACCTCCGCAACCCGAAGGCTAACGATACCCTTCTTTCTTTTCGTGTGGTTAGTGGTCAACCTGTTATCAAGAGTTGTTCAAGCCACCCGTAGGCCTCTGACATGGCTTAACGACTGCTATCAATTTGACAACCGGGACCGACTTTTTACGTGCCCTCCGAAGCACGGAGACGCTCAGATGAAATACCACTAAGCAGTCACCCAGCTATAGACTGACCGCACCCAACGTTGGTTAACCTCGCTAATCGTTTTCCGATCAGTGAGTGCAACTGGCTATGAGCGCCCATGGAGGTATAACCGTAACACTACACAAGCATTTATGAAACTACCAAAAAGAAGCCACCAATCCAAAAATCAACCTCGGCACGGTTGCTTAGCTGCATTACGAAAGCGCGTTACGTTTTTTGTTGTTGTCTAAAATCGCGAATATACTCGTAAAATATGCGCTGTACGCTGTACGACGTCAAACAAGATAACAGTCTAGCCGATACAAATTTTACGATGTTCGGTATCGTAAACGGCACAGTTCGTAAAATGTAACTTTAGATGCGCTATTATTGCGCCAGTGAATTATTAGAGTGGGTGGACAGAGATCTAGGTGGTAGAGAATTTATTGAGTTAATGCTTATCTATATTATTGTAAAATTATAACGAGAGTCTGTCTGTATATCCTGCTAATATTACCGCGGCTTTGCTCGCTCTATATGCCGCGCAGCTGTAGTGAATGCGACTGCTGTGCATGAGGTCTCGGGTTCGAATCCCGGATCGGGCCAAGAAAAATTTGTTGGGGTTTTCTCTTAACAAATCTCAATAGCAGCCCGGAGTTAGGAAGTTGGCGGTGTTAGACACCCCCGTGCCTCGGAAAGCACGTAGAGCCGTTGGTCCTGCGCCTGATCTCTCTCTGGTCGTGTCGGATTACCGTCCCATCAGATCATTAATGAACAGAGAGTGCACTTGTGGTTGCGCTCACACTTGTGCACTATAATATCTCCTGCGCAGATGGCCGGTCTCCGTTAAGACTGGCCGCCGTGACCGAAATTCGGTCTGGAGGACAGGCCGTCAAAGTAGAGACCTCAACATCGCCTCGGCTACTATGAGGGTGGTGTGGAGGCCACTGCTCTTAGACCACACGACTGCTTACCATCAGGTGGAGTGTGGTCATTTTGACGAGCACGATAAAGAAAAAAAAAAAAAAAAAAAAAAACATTGTCTAGTTTTATTATTACTTAGAATGTGAAAGTTTGTAAAGATGTTTGGATGTTTGATTATCAATCACTCGTAAACTGTAGTACGGGTTTGTATGGAACTTGGCACAGATATAGGCTATTTGCTAGATTAACCATTAGGCGTCTATTTTTCGGTTGTTCCGGTATTCGTTCCTACGAATAATAGAGTTCAACTAGTTCGAGAAATTCCTGATAAACCAATTAGGAACGTCTATTTATATCGTCTGAACCAAAAGTTTTATTAAATAATAGTATTTAGATGTTGGTGTCTGTCTGTTCCGGTATCACGCAAAATTATCACTGAATGGATTTGGATACAGTTAACACCATGTAGTATTGTCTTCTATTTACGCGATTGTTATTCATTGAAATTAAACTACTATGTACGGATTTTATCGCGTTGTTTATTTGACACTTTATTACAAAATTTAGAAACTGTTACACTACTATTACTATTAAACTTTACTAATTTTTAAGCTAATTAAATTATTGAAACTATTAAAACTATTTATACTATTATTGTAGTATTATAGTATTTATATTTATGTTTACACTTTCCTCGACGTTTCGGTTGCTTTTCAGCAGCCATGGTCACGGGGAGACTAAGATGGTAGTTGTCTCAATGTTCCAGTGTAGTTATTTCAAAGTACCCGAACATAATTTAATCATGGCTGTTTCTATTTACGCAGAATGAGCTCAAAGTATTATGAAGTCTAGCTGTGGTTTGCTTTTTCTTGGGTTACGACATGTCGTAGCTTGAAGTTCAGTTTATTAACAAAGCTACATTACATCTAATTCCTTTCAGTAAAACTTCATATATTTTGCATGGTGTGTCCAAGGAAATAATGTCATGATTATCCCGTAGGCTAGACAAACGAAGTCATATAAACGAACTCGTACAAATATAAGAAACTAGCTGCCCCCGCAACTTCGTCTGCTTCATATAAGAGATTTTTACCGTTTTTGCAACATTTTTCATTGCTGCTCCGCTCCTATTGGTCGTAGCGTGATGTTATATAGCCTATAACCTTTCTGGATAAATGGGCTATCCAACACTGCATAATTTTTCAATTCAAACCAGTAGTGCCTGAGATTAGCGCGTTCAACCAAACAAACAAACAAACTCTTCAGTTTTATATTATTAGTATAGATATGTATTATTAGATGTTTGTTCCTCAATCACGCAAAATCGTTGTACTGATTTGGATACAGACCATGATTAAACTATAGAATACTTTTAATCTGAGTATGCGTACTTTTGGATTTACCGCGGGCGACGCCGCAAACTAAAACTAGTTACTAATAAATCTACTAAGAGGTGTGTCTGTCTATGAATAGGAAGATAGTATAGACATTAATATTGTTGAATAACTATATAGTCTCGAAAATAGATTGAAATATGAATAAGACTGGAGAAGTTCATCGCTACCAAATGGTGATGACTAGCTGTCCTCCGTGGCTTCACTCACGTTTATGATTACTGTTCATAGCGTGATGTGATATAACTTATGTTACTTCTAGATAAATAGCTTTCCAATAGTGAAAGAATTTTGAAAATCGGTCCTGTAGTTTTGAGATAATTCGTTACAAACAAAAATACTAATCTTTCCTCTTTATAATATTAGTATAATAATAATAATATAATATTCTATCACATACACACAACACCATCTAGCCCAGACTAAGCAGAGCTTGTACTATGGGTACTAGATAATGGATAAACATACGTATACCTATACATTATTTTTGTAAATACATACATATTATACTTAGAAACACCCAGAGAGCTGCGATAGCTCAGTAGGGAGACCAACAGACTGCAATGCAGAGGGTCTCGGGTTCGAACCAACGTCGCGCACCTCTGACTTTCGGAAGTTACCTATATGACTTTTCGAAATTATGTGCGTATTGATTGACAATTAATTATCGCCTGCTTCGTCTTCGTGCCTCGGAGAGCATATTAAGGCGTTGGTCCCGGCTGCCATGAACATCTATGGCAGTCGTTATTGGGAGAGTGTCGACGCAAAAGATCCCACTGGGTCGAAGTGTCGCCGGTCTGCACTGACTGGCCCTCACATAAGGTCCGACCAACTTCATCAAGATAGAAATCTTTCCCCGGATGAGCCCAACATAACCTCTCCGCCTGGATTTTTTTATTTCGCGGGTCTCTATTCTAAAAAAAATGTAGCCTATGTCCTGTCAAAATCGGTCCAGCTGTTTCAGAGATTAGCCGGAACAAACAAACAGACAGAGAAAAATTATAAAATAGATTTTTTGGTGTAAGCTGTTATTTTGACATTACAAATAGACACTTCAATTTTATTTATTTGTATTTGATACCTTCAAGTGTGTCTGAAAAAAAAGGCAAAAACAGACAGACAGACAACAAAGTGATCCTATAAAGTTTCCTGTTTTTCTTTGGAGGTACAGAACCCCTAAAAAGAAACCGCAATACTGCGCGTTAGTGGCACCACAGTAACCGCTAAATCACTGAGCCAACCAAATTGGAAGCTCAGACTTAAATAGATCAATAGAAAACGAAATCTCATATCAATATACGTCCTTACAGCTCTAAATAAGAACGTGCTCGTATCAAAATAGCACTTTTATTGCTCGTAAATAATCTCTCAGTATAGTATGAGTTATGGACTTGATAAAAATGGCGCTGGATGTCTGAAATTGTCTCAGACGTGGAAGACGTAAGAGGTAGCTGTTACGAAATGATTTTATGGTGATTGAATGACTTGTTCGCCTATTGGCTTTGTCTTGGGTTCAAAACCTGGATTTAGTCCACAAAAAACTATTAAATACATACATAGATTCGCGCCTGTTTCCCAGACGGGTAGGCAGAGACTACAGATTTCCATTTGCTACGATCCTGACACACTTCTCTGGCTTCATTCACTTTCATAACATTCGTCATACACGCTCGCCGGTTTAAGGTGCTCTTAACCTGGCCTTTATCCAAAACGTCTCCGATTTGATCAAGAAACGTTCGCCTAGGTCTTCCCCTTGCGACTGTTGCATTCACACTAGCCAAAGCTATTAGATTTTCCAAAAAATTCCAGTAGAAGCCCAGAGATAATTAATTGACTCAATGTTTACACGAATGGTGTAGTGGTTCAAGATGTTGCCTCGCCACTGCCAATGCATTGTGTTGAGCGTTCGATCCCACACGGTATAAAAAATTGTTCACAATTGTTGGTATACGCTGAAGAAAATCGTAAAAAAGCCTGCTTGTCTGTAAGTCTCGGCTGCTATGAGGGCGGTGGGGAGGCCACTGCTTTTAGACCACACGACTGCTTACCATCAGGTGGAGTGTGGTCACGGTGACGAGCAATATAAAAAAAAATAAAAAGTTCTCTAAAGAAAGAAAGAAAGAAAATAATTTTATTTGTTCCACGCTTACAAGGTAACAGAAAACACAACCATGTTAGGAACAAATAAGGTCCTGCGTCAGCAATGTTGCAGTATATCCACAACGCTGGTATTCTCGCAGAGCCTGCATGATTTCGGTGCATGTAGGCTGTAAGAAACATATGTGAAGTCTGCCAACCCACAGTATTCCAACGTGGTGGAATATGGCCTATCCTTTCTCACATTGAGAAGAGACTCGTGCCTCTTCTCTCTCTTCTCTTTTTCGTGTGCAGGACAGTTTAATACAGAGCTAATATTATAATATAAATTATTGCATTGCTTTCTTCGTAAAGAGTAATTGTCTAAGATTGGCCGCTGTGACTGAAACTTGGCTTGGCATTACAATGGATGCCATATTGCGTTTAGACACCTAACTAAAATTATAAATGCGAATGTGAGTTTGTTTGTTTGTTACGCTTTCACGCCCTAACTACTCGGCCAGTCATCATGAAATTTCGCACACCTTGTCAGGGGAATAGAAAAGAGCATTAGGTACCTTTTATCCAGGAAAAAGTACTGTTGCTAACATAGCCTAACCTATAATTACGCAAGCGAAGCCGCGAGCAAAATCTACCTCGACTAAGGGTCAGCGCAAACGGAAGGAGTGGCGGCGAAGAGTCTAATTCAGTAACAATTTAAATTTAACCTAATGTGCTTCAGAATACGACTGTATTTGGTATAACGAAATAAAATGACGGCGAACAACTCAAAGCGCGGAGCCCATCCATGCTGAAATCAGCGAGGCTCTACTACTCGGTAAAATGTTATATTTTATTTATTGCGAGTTCGATTTCCATAAAGTACGAATAGTGTGATCTGCAAATATTTGTTCCGAGTCTGAGTGTTTTGAGTATACTTAATTGTACCACCTCACCACTCTATGCGCCAAGTATTCCAGGTTTGATTGCCACTCGATACAAATAGTGTGATCTGTAAATATTTGTTACAAGTCAGTTTGTTCTTTATGTCCGTTGTTCGAAAGCTTATTAAGTACGCGACCTAGAGCAGCGATAGCTCAGTGGGGAGACCAACAGACTGCAATGCAGAGGGTCTCGGGTTCGAACCTACGTCGCGCACCTCTGACTTTCGGAAGTTATATGGCTTTTCGAAATTATGTGCGTATTGATTGACAATTATCGCCTGCTCCGTGCCTCGGAAAGCACGTTAAGCTGTTGGTCCCGGCTGCCATGAACATCTATGGCAGTCGTTATTGGGAGAGTGTCGACACAAAAGATCTCGCTGGGTCGAAGTGTCGCCGGTCTGCACTGACTGGCCCTCACATAAGGTAAGTACGCGACCTATAATTTATAACACTTGCCAAAATTGTTTTGTGTTGAAAAAAGTGTTTCTTGGTCAGCAATGTCTCTCAGCAAGGCCTCTGCCTACCTCCTTGGGGATAAACGTGATGTTAGTAGAGTTATGTATATTATACTCTATTTTAATTTCACTAAAAGGCACTTCAGTTAACATTTCAACTCTATCACAAGATTAACAAGAAAAGTTTAATACAGTTAAGCGAAAGCTTGCGTGCTTCTAACCCGTAGTTTATCAATTCAGTTAACGATATGTCTCTCTTAACGAATATGATAAACTAGCCTTTGCGCATCGTTCACGTGAACTAACTTCACTGCACGGATGGCGTAGTGGTTCAAGCGGTCGCCTCGCCACTGCCATTACGCCGGGTTCGAATCCCACACGGGACAAAAGTTTGTGTGATCCACAAGTGGTTGTTCCGAGTCTGGGTGTTATTTGTGTCCGTTGTTTGAATGTTTGTAAAGTCCCCCGGGACACAGGAATTATTCCTAGTGCGGCAGTTGTCTTTTTAAAAGACAGAAAACAAAAAGGATCTACATTTCCAGCCTGTGCCGTCAAACCTAGACCCCTTGGCGCTGCGTAGAGATGTGGCCTCGCTATGTATCTTCTATCGCTTATACTATGGGGAGTGTTCCGAGGAATTGTTCGGAATAATCCCTGCCGCCTCTTTTCGCCATCGTCCCACGTGACAGCATTTTCACTCCCATCATTTAGATGGTTGGCAGTCCACAACTGTGCGTTTCTCCAGGAATTTTCTACCTCGCACAACAAAACTGTGGAATGAGCTGTCGCCTACGGTATTTCCGAACCAATACGACCTTCAACACTTCAAGAAAAGAGCGTACTCCTTTTTAAAAGGCCGGCAACGCACTTGTGACTCCTCTGGTGTTGCGGGTGTCCATGGGTGGCGGTGATCGCTTACCATCAGGCGATCCGTCTGCTCGTTTGCCCACTAATCAATAAAAAAAAAATACCTATCCATAAATTACACTATTTTCTGCGTGATTAATATTCTCTCTCTCTCTTCTCTTCTCCCTAGCCTTTATTATTCCCAAGTCACTAGGGATCGGCTTTCTAGTCTAACCGGATTTGACTGGATATCAGTTTTTACACGGAGCGACTGCCATCTGACCTCCGCAACCCGAAGGCTAACGATACCCTAAGGCTAGACCAGTGTCAGGATATTAGAGGGCACTAACTTCCCAATAACAACTGCCATAGATGTTCATGGCAGTCGGGACCGACGGCTTAACGTGCTCTCCGAGGCACGGAGCAGGCGATAATTGTCCCGCGTGATTAATATTATTAAAATTAATATTCAATCTACGACAAAAAGCTTAAGCAAATATAGCCCGGCAGCCGCTATTACCCATGATACAAATGGGTTATTCCACATATCCCCATTGAGTATCCCCATTAATAGGGAATTCTCCCCAAATCCACATTGACCAATCATCAATGTCGCAATGGGTATTTATGGACACAAAGTTCATAAATCTCCATTGACTTGACTCATCAAAACGTGAGGGGATATGTGGCAATCGATCATACATGGTTTCGTTTCTAACGAACCACACGTTTATCTACAAAGTTTAACATTAGTTTTATTTACGAGTACATTAACGTTGAACTCTCATACAGATAACCCACAAATATAAATTACGTCTCATCTTAACATAACATAAAATAAAATTATAAGGATCTAAGGCGTTTCGCAGACGGTTTCTGAATTATACAGCACTAAATTTTGCCCGCAGCTTAGCTCGCGTTAATGTAAATTTTGTCAATAAAGTTATATCCCTCCAGAACAGGCCTTTTTCTGGATGAATGGTCCCCATATTAGTGCCGAGGGAATATAAAAAATCCTTGAGTACATAGTTTTAATGACTAAAATTTCGTACTTACATACGTGGCAAATTTGAAATCTCTATTTATAATAGACTAGATGTTCACGCGGTTTTACCCGCGTTTATCGTTAATGCGCCGCCCCCGTGGGTCGTAGCGTGATTTTATATAGCCATAGCCTTCCTCTATAAATAGGCTATTCAACACTAAAATAATTTATCAAATCGAACCAGTAGTTCCTGAGATTAGCGCGCTCAAACAAACAAACTCTTCAGCTTTATAATATTAGTATAGATAATAAGGCGCAGTGGCAGTGTATGCGACTGCTGCGTTTGAGGTCTCGAATTCGATTACTGGGCCAGGCGAAGTGCTAATGTGATTTTCTTCTGAACTCTTATTCTCATTCACACTTCACCTTAGACTCCTTGCTGTAAAAGTGCGGGTTTAAAGGATAATCCCCATGTGCTTTTTTGTACCTCATAACGTATATGCACAATTTATGATGATCAGTCAAGAAGTTAAGGCGTGAAAGAGTAACATACAAAAAACTCGGATTCGCATCACTACCCTAACCAATATTATAAAAGCGAAAATGAGTGTTTGTTTGTTACCTTTTCACGCCTAAACCACTGAACCGAACATCCTGAAATTTTGCATATATGTTGTCAGGTGTATAGAAACGGACATAGGCTACCTTTTATCCCGAAAAAATTACTGTTCCCGAGGAAAACAACAATAACGTTCTTATGATAATAGATGGCGACACATGTCTTTCGAATCATGATTGAATTATATTATTATATACAAGCAGAGTACGACCCGAATTGATCGTCAAATTCTAAATTAACGCGAGCGAAGCCACGGGCAAAAGCTAGTTTATTATAAACTCACATTCGCATTTTTATTATAAGATAGGATATCAGACGCCGCGGTTCCGCTTCTATGGCTCGTAGCGTGATATATAGCTTATAAACTTCCTCGAGAACTAGGCCATCAATCAATCTGAATTTTCAAATCCGACTAGAAGTACCAGAGATTATCGCGGCCAAACAAAAAAAAACCAAAGTCTTCAACTTTGTTATATTACCAAGTATAGATTATGGTATTTTCATCTCACAGAATCAGAGCCTATCAATCGCAAATACTACGGGACCAGATTTCATTACTACAAGACACACTTGTCTAGTTTTATTTTAAAAAGTCATCGGTTATCTCTCACTGGTTTTAAATATTCAATGTGCTGCTGGCAGCGTGCCACTGAAATCTCAGATTTAATTGCTAAGTATCATCCGTCATTTCTAAATGATGATGAGTTGATGCGATAATCGCCTATGCTGTTATGTTAGCATGGGGAACATCCTCGAATTGGTAAAGAGACCTTGGACATTCTGATTCAAATTAAAAGTGTATTGAAAACTTGCATTATTTTTGTTTTTCTATATATAAGAATGTTTCTTGTCACGGGGAACTTTACAAACAAACTTAAACGAAGAACACTCACAGTTGGTACATTTCAAATGATGTACAGTTCCGCAGTAATTTAGAGAGCAAGGTCAAGCTGGCTTCCAAAAAGCTTGGTGTGCTCAATAGAGCTAGCGGTACCTCACTGCGGGGCAAAGACTGCTTCTATATAAATCGCAAGTCCGGCCTCACATGGAGTGCTGCAGTCATCTTTGGGCAGGAGCACCAAATACCAGCTTGATCCTTTTGACGCGGTACAGAAACGAGCCTTGAGAATTGTCGATGACCCCAAACTCACAGACGGTATTGAGCCACTAAGGCTCAGACGGGACTTTGCTTCCCTTTGTGTGTTCTACCGCTTATATAATGGAATGTGTTCTGATGAGTTGTTTGAGATGATGCCCTCAGCCACTTTATCATCGCACGGCTCGCCATCGGCAGGGATTTCATTCTCACACCTTACAGCCTAATTGGCGCCGCACCATGCGGTTCCAAAGGAATTTTCTCCCGCGGACGCTCAGGTTGTGGGATGAACTCCCTGCTCAGGTTTTCCCACAAGACTACAGTATGGGGTTCTTCAAAAAGGGCGTTAAAAGGCTTTTATAAGGTCGGCAACGCGCAAGTGTTCCTTTTGGTGTCGCAGGCGTTCATAGGCTACGGTGATCACTTACCATCAGGTGGGCCGTATGCTTGTTTGCCACTTTAGTAGTATAAAAAAATCCCTATTTGTGTATCACATTTTTTTTGGCCTAAGTGGGGAGGTATTCTATCGAATAGAGAACACATAGTACCCTTGACGCCGTGACAGTGTTGAGGCGAACACTTAAACCCCTACGACATCCGTGTGTTCATGCATTAAGTTAACCGAGCATTAAGATCTTACCTGGGAAGTATTACCTACAATTAGAATAAGCCTATTTTTAAAGGGCTATGTTTAACTTATCACCAGATATAGTAAAATATAACAGTCAAAAATAGTAAATGAACACCAAAATTAAAATCGCATTTTAATACCAAAAATATTAATTGCACAGCAAAGAGATCAAAATAAGTCGACGGAGGCCCGCTTCGCGGGGCTCCTATTTTTGGGTGGGTTTAAGAAGGAACCTAACATAACTTAACCCTTCCGAGACGGAATGCAGTGATTTGAGGCGTATAGGTGCTCGTTATGTATTTTATTTTAAATTTCGTTACGTGATATGTTTTAGTAAGCATATTTTGGTGTGCAATTACTATTTTTGGTGGTCATTATATTTAATCCCTTTTTTAATGGGCAATGATTAAATATTACGTGATCCAGTATGTACGGCACTCTCGCCAAAAATATTTACATACATAGACTCGCTCTTAAAACACTTTTATGAGTTTGGGATGTCATCCGCATCAGTAATATTAATTCCTGTATACTGTACAGGGAGTTAACTAACATTCAAAGAACGGACCCAAAGAAAATCTAAACTCGGAACAATCATATATCGATCGCGCAATTTTTTATCCATATGGGATGCGAACCATCTCGTATCGCTGTAGTGGCGAGACAATCACCTAGATAAATCATCCGTACAGACAAACGGTCTTATTCATAAATATCTATCTTACCAAAGGATAGAAGTAAATAAATTTAGTTAAAATACTTAGCAAATCAGATAAATGCATTTTAAAAATACTTTATTCATAAATTTTCTGTAAACCTTTATTAATCTCTAAGTCTTCTTCAGAGGATAATGAAAACACTATGTGGGTCTGTGTGTCTGTCTGTTAGTGACAGGCATAACTCCGGAGCCACTGTACCGATTGACTTGTAACTTGGTGTGCAGACACCTTGGGGTCATACCTGGGTCGAGTTTGAAGTTTGAATGTGGCCCCGAGATATAGGGGTCACAAGGTCACATGAAGACGAAGACGTTGAATCTTCGGTTTTTACACACATCTCGTTATATATATAATCATTATTAGGCAAGCTAGCATTCTTATGCATTATTATGAACAATGCTTTTTAGGATTTGTACTTACAAAGACGTTATAACCCTCTTGTAAGTTTTATGAATATGTATACTGTTAATATTACAAGGCAAGAGAGCTAAGTTGCCTGAATATGGCCGTCAAGCCAAGAAAACTTGCGGGTTCCGTTCCTGTAAGAGGCATAACCAATACTCTATGGTTAATTTAGTTAGACAGTAGACCAACCTCTTTAAGTTATCCAAGCATAATACCGCACCGAATAGTACACATGCCGTAAAACTCGACACCAATTAGTAACTACGTTCGATAATGGCGACGTCTAGACTCATATATTGTAGTAATAATTAGGAAACTACGACAACTAATAATTGACTGTTATCTCCTACATGATAAGGAATCTACCTATATATTATTACTTCCCGTGGTTTCACCCGCGTTTAACAGTAACTGCGCTTTCCCCGTGGGTCGTAGCGTGATGTTATATAGCATATAACCTTCCTCGATAAATAGGCTATCCAACACAAAGAATTTTTCAAATCGAACCAGTAATTCCTGAAATTAGCGCGTTCAAACAAACAAACTCTTCAGCTTTATACAACTACTACAGACAAAAGCTTTTAAAAAGCCATTGCTGAACTAAAAGGCTGTACTTAACATGATATATCTATACTAGCATATGTAAGTAATCGTTTTTAAAAGCCTGTCTGGCGTACTGTAGTCAATCTCGACTAGCGCGCCCCGCGGCGCTCCCTGGGGGTGCGATGCATGCACAATGTAATACATTAACTAAATTATTATGTCTATACATAAAACTAGTAAAATATGTTATTTTATTTGGATTTTTACACCACTAATGTTTGCTATCGACTTCGCTCGGCAACAATACTTTTTTCTGGATAAAAGGTACCCAATGTCCTTTTCTATACACCTGACAACGTGTATGCTTAATTTTATGATGATTGTTCTAGAAGTTAAGATGTGAAAGCGTAATACAACAAGTGAGAAACGGCAATGAATTGCCGTAAATCTTAGAGTTCGAAAAATGGTTCAAGTAATATGCAAAGTAACCTTGAGGTCAAAAGTCATAGTCATTTTGGGGTATATCGACTATGCTGAGTCGAATGGCGTTGACCGCGAGTCTCTAGCTCTTGCGGATCTTGAGTTGAAAATTGTATAACAGACAGACGGACGGACAAAGCTGTTGTATAAGATTTTTTTCCAACTCTAAAAACAAACTCAAATTCGCATTTATCAAGCATATCGCTAACATATTGAGTTTCTTTTTAAAATTAAGGATATGATAGTAAGACCGATCACAAATAATTTTAAAGCGAACATTGAACCCGCTACATTCAAGACAAAAGTTGGCAAGACAACCATTTTCCCGATGCATCATAAGCAGTCAGTTTACACTTTAATGAATAACAAACAGACAGATGTTATATAACTATAGTTAATTCAGACACGTGTACGATTTGTTCGGAGTGCATATTGCATTAACATTAGTTATATATATTATCATTCTCTTTAAAACAGAGACTTAACTCCAACTTTGTAAGTTAGGCAATTTGAACTCTATCTATCACTGTTAAAGTTCAAATTACCTAACTTCAAAAATGTTAGTTAAATATTTTGTTCTATGAAGAGAAGGGTATGTTTAGTTAATACACTTGAACTCATCTCATCTCAAATACGAAATCGATCTTTAGAACTTCTGTAAATCAGACAGCATCACGCCGATATATGTTTATGAAGGCAGGCAGAACTGAGTATTGGGTTCGATCAGCACACGGCACAAAAAAAATTATGATTCCCAAATAATTGTTCGGAGGCTGGGTGTGCTTTGTGTCCGTTGTTTGGGTGTTTTAAAGTTCCAGCAAAACAGGCATTAAATCTAAAAAACAATCCAATAAGTTTACCATAAAAATGTGTATTCAAAACTTCGGACTGTACGAGACGAAAACGATCTAATTCTTTTAAAATTATAGTTATTGATGTGAAACATCTATAGCCGCACGTAAAACCGATTGCTGGCGTGGCGACGCTATATGATAGTATTTTACATTATGCCATATTAGTTTCTGTCGTAATCTGTTCTTTTATGCATATTACATAAGACACATTTTCTGCAATTGGAACGAGCACAAAGAGCTGTCTTGAAGGTTATGACATTTAAGCCTTTTAGATATCCCACAGCAGTCCTCTACAATGATCGTCAAGTCCTTACGGTAAGACAACTTTTTGTTCTCCAAACAACTCTCCGAAAACACCGCTCCCTCCCTTTTGATGCAAGTGTTATCAATAGACGTACATCTTACAGAGTATGTCCTTCTCTCAATTTTAGAACAACTCTAGCTCGTCGACATTTTCGGATTATTAGTGGTCACATTTATATGATTAAAAAACATTGCAAAATTTATTCCCTCACTTTAAAAGAATGCAAGGCAAAAGTTTTAAAATGGTTACAGACACAAAATTATGATGAGACAGAAAGTTTAATAAAATAACAGATATATGTATGTACTGATATATATGCACACGCTAAACACTTCACAACATACACGCACCGGACACACGCACATACACACACACACCCTCACATATATACACACACCCTCATACTCACACACACACACCTTTGTCATTGCCAATGGAATATGCCATGTATGACGTGTTACTGAAGAGCGCTGGTACCCATAACACAAGTTAGTTCTTACATTGGGTACCAGAGTTCAACAAAAACACTTACTTCTATTGCTTATAAAATATTATTGTTTCACCAATATCATTTGTAAGTGTACTAAATTGTAATTTTTTGGTAAATCAATTATTATTATTAAAAAAAAATTACTTGTACAAAATAATTTTGATGTTTCACATCTGCCAGACGTCCTGTGAAGGCTAGCAATTTTTTTATTAAATAATAAATCTGTAAATCATCTAGACTCACAACAACTATTTGGGGATCATACAATTTTATGGACAATTTCAGGAAACAGTAACAGTGGCAAGGTGACCCGCTTTCCTTGCAGACATTGTAGGTAGGTACTAGTGTAAATGAACTCTTTGTGGGTAGACAGCGAGCATTATATGAACTGGTATCACGCGATCTCGAACCTGAACACGTATCTCATTAATATTTCAACCGTACCCGCCACAGTTATGATGTGTTTAGGAATGCTTTTATTATCTTTTGGGGTTATTCAGCCATTTCAGCAAGTAATATGAGTTCGGTGAAGTTTAGCACCTAGAACGCAGTATAGGTACATATATTATATACTAGTTTTTGCCCGCGGCTTCGCTCGCGTTAATTTAGAATTTGCCAATCAATTCGGGTTGTACTCTGCTTGTAATAATATAATTCAATTATGATTCGAAAGACACGTTGCGCCATCTATTATCATAAGAACGTTATTGTTATTTTCCTCGGGAACAGTATTTTTTTTCGGGATGAAAGGAAGCCTATGTCCGTTTCTGTACACCTGTCAACGTATATGCAAAATTTCAGGATGATCCGTTCAGTGGTTTAGGCGTGAAAAGGTAACAAACAAACAAACAAACTCTTTTTCGCTTTTATAATATTAGTTAGGATTAGGACAAGCAGAGTACAACCCGACTTGATTGTCAAATTCTAAATTAACGCGAGCGAAGCCGCGGGCAAAAGCTAGTAACAAATATTTTAGAAGGCACTCAAAATTACAAGCTTTTCGAATTTGCTAATAGGAGTAATTTTTAAATGATAGAAAAGGGATGCAATATACAAACTGTGCCGTAAGGGCTATTTAAATGCAGCTGTCCAAGGGAGATAGCAAGATATCCTCACTACACTACCTTTATACATCAACATTTGAAATACATACATTTAGATACTCCCTTATTTGGCAATCAATTTTGATACTGGTTACATAAAAAAAATCTTCTGAGAGCTATTTAATTTCGTTCTTCTGTGTACCTAAAATAATGTACGAAATCAAAAATTGCTAAGTGTTTTATAACTGTTTACTTATACTGACGTGAATATTTTGAGTAGGCCCGATTAGTTTCCACAACAAATGCCCGTTATTATGAATACAGCGGCTTGATCTGGTGTCCGGAGCGTCAAATCCAAAAGCAATAATTTAATAATTCTGAATATCACTAAAAGGCATAATTATTCTTGTGTTTATAAGTCCACCGTTTTGCCCCTTAGTCTTTTCGCTTAAATAGCGAATATTTTTGGGATCCTTTTCACAGATGTATGGTGACAATTCTGTACAAGGAATATTATCTAACGTCCGCGTCGATTTATCACACCACAATGCGATGTATCTGCAGAATCGGGCTGGTCTTCATCCCACATGTTAAACAATTGAGCAAATTCATCTCCATGACTCGTGAGCCAAGTTCCGTCACCAATCCAGTCTCGTAGACCTATGTACAGCCCCTCCCAATCCCTGCTGTTACTCCAGGCCACGTTTATTTTTGGTATCATGTCCTTGATTATATTCGCCTCTTCAACATTATTAACGATGGCTAAATAGCCGCCTTCAGAAACGCAAGCTGAGTTTGCTTGAGACCAGGATCGTTGTTCCTGGTGCACTTTATAACAGCTCCCGGTGCTCGTCACAAGTCGGTATTCTTTATCAAAAGTGCCGCACTCCGGGAGTTTCCTGCCATTTTCCTTCGTGTAACACAAGTATGGATGACGATTCAAGCACGACACTACACTTATATTATGACCATCCGTGCTCAAGCACTCTCCGTGTTCTGTATCTAACACTTGGTACATATCTGCGATCGGTATGTTCGCTAATGGGACTCCTTCGATAGATACATATTGCCTCGGAGTGAACTTCGAGTTGGCGCCAATGAAGTACAATAATGAATTATCATTGTTATCAATATGTAACTGCATTGCTTACCGCAGCTCTCTGGTCAAAGGTGAAGCTAGTACCGCGCCTTCGTTGTGACATTGTAGGAATGCTCCTGTCCAAGCTACAGCAGCTTTGTGTAGTTTCAACCAGCCACCTGCTTCTGGGTGATAGGTGGTGTCCACTGTGTCCGTGCTTTCTACATGAGATAGATTGATAACAGAAGAGCACTAAGAATTAGAAGCGACATTGTGAAAAAGTTGAAGTAGAGACTGTGCGAAGTGTGGAGTAAGTGATCGTCGAGTGTATATACAATATTTACATTAGATGCCGTTGTTTATGATACCTTTGAACTTTATTATCTGATATTAATGTATTAATATACTGCACAGGGTGCCCCAGAAAATTTACATAAGCGAAAATTCAGACATACAGCATTCCTAAAGATACTCGGCTTATGTATGTTCTGCGATTTTTTGTAGATTTCCACTTATGATCATATTAGATTTTGCCCGCGGCATCGCTTGCATAAATGTAGGTTATGTACTATACTTTTTCTGCATGAAAGGTAACTAGTATTATAGATACGAATGTTAGTTTGTTTGTTGGATACGCTTTCACGCCTGAACTTCTCAAGCGATCATCATGAAATTTCGTATACACGTTACGTATCAGGGGTGCAGAAAAGGCTATAGGGGTACTTTTTATCCAGAAAAAAATAGAAATTCATTGAGAAATTCTACATTAACGCGAGCAAACCTGCAGGCAAAGTTTAGTATATTATAAATATATGTATTTTCTTTCTTTCTTTCAATTAAACAATACCCTACTTCACAATTTAAGCTCCACCTCAAAAAAATTCTTGTAGCCAAGTGTTACTAAAGCTTATCAGAATTTTTGAACGATTGCAAATAGTTATTTTTTATATTTGTGTCAATGTTTGTTTATCTGATGTTTTATTTTGGTTGTTTGTTTTTATGTTTTGTTTGAGTATTTCAAATGTTGTTAGTAGTGTAGTTTTTTTAGCCTTTATCTCGTGCACTAAAATATATTTAATTAATTATTTTTAAGTTGGCTGTCTCGTGCATAAAAACAATTATTTTATATATAATTAATCTAGTAATAAGTTTAATAACGTTTAATTTCTAGTTTCTTTGATGTCTCGTGCATTCAAATATAATTTTTGTACGCCACAAGTGGCAAAACATGCAGATCTTTATTTTAAAACTGACCACCATGTACCTACTAAATTGTTACTCATGTTTTACAAAATAAATATCTTTATCTTTATCTTTATCTTTAAACCTGATTGACTTGATATTGATGTAAGTAAACATTCGTCACGGCCAATAGCGAAATGTCAGCTCTAACTCAACATACGTGGCACGTTTTGTCACGCGTGCTTGTCACGGCCAGAGGTCTGAGTTGTAGCATGTCACTGAGATAATTGATTGCATGCATGGCGGAATGACCACCTCATAGCACTGCGCGCGAGTGTTTTGTACCTTATTTGCTAAATATTATATTCTAAGTCTGGTTATGGTAGTTTGTAAAGCTTCTCATGACACTGGAATTAGGTATGCATAGTGTGGGAATTGTCGTTCCAAAAATAAAAGAAATAATCGTGGATACACACTAACGTAAACCTGATCGCATAATAAAAGCAAAAAGACAATTTGTCTTTTCTAAAATGTAAATTTTTGCTTAATTGTTGTTTTTGGTAAACAAAGAACTCATCGTACCTATCCTAACTAATATTATAAATGCGAATGTGAGTTTGTTTGTTATGCTTAAACACCTTAACTACGCGACCGATCATCATGAAACGTTCTCAGGGGTACAGAAAAGGACATAAGGTACCGTTCATCTAGAAAAAATACAGTTCCCGTGGGAAAGAAATTTATAGGCAAAACGTATATAAGCGCGAGCGAAGCCGCAGGTAAAATCTAGTTCAATTATAATTTCAATATTACAACTCATATACCAACTACGAATGCTTCCAAATCTTTCATTCATCAGTCAAACTTACGTCGATATGTTATTTTCGATTCCACTTATGCTTTCCCGTGACTCCACTCGAGTATTTGAAACTTCAACATTATATATAGTAGCAGGAATCATTCACCTTTCGCATCCGAATGTGAAAACAGACAGTTTAACAAATGATTTATGAATGTAACTCCGAATATATTTCAAGAGGTTCGTAGAGTCTTTGTTTATGCTTTTCATTAATGTTTTGAATGTTGGTTTTGTGAAAAGGACTGATCACATCCGAAACACTACTCAGCGCTCAAAAACACGCATAGCTGATATAGGTGTGATATCCGCCAGGTTGAAGTGGGACTGGGCCGGACAGGTCTGCCGCATGCACCCAGAGAGGTGGGCACCAATCGTCACCAATGGTGCCACAAGATAGGCGACGCGACGGGGCAAGCCTGAACGGAGATGGCGGGACAACCTGGATACATTTGAAAGGTACTGGCAGGGGATATCCACCAAAAGAGTAATTTGGAAGTTCAAGGGAAAGGCTTTGCCCAGCAGTGCGACAAAAAGCTGATGAAAAAATTTTGGTGTAGTAACACATGTGCGATTACTCGTGGTAAAGTTTAATAGCGGATGATACAAGTTCGATGTTCGTTATTAAACTTGAATCCTTTTTTTATATAGAAAGTTTATTTGCTTATGCGAGTATGGTAGGTACAGTAATTGTAGGGCTCCAATAATAAGGCAATTTAAACAAAGGAAAAAAAATCTTCTACTACGCCATCTATGCAGTCAGTCCTTAGTGTACGGACTCATTTTCTTAACAGTATTATGATAATCAAAGTCAAAGCTTGCCTCAGTTTCTATCCAAAAAAAAAAAAAATCTTCTACTACGCCATCTATGCAGTCAGTCCTTAGTGTACGGCTCATTTTCTTAACAGTATTATGATAATCAAAGTCAAAGCTTGCCTCAGTTTCTATCCAAAAAAAAAAAAAATCTTCTACTACGCCATCTATGCAGTCAGTCCTTAGTGTACGGACTCATTTTCTTAACAGTATTATGATAATCAAAGTCAAAGCTTGCCTCAGTTTCTATCCAAAAAAAAAAAAATCTTCTACTACGCCATCTATGCAGTCAGTCCTTAGTGTACGGACTCATTTTCTTAACAGTATTATGATAATCAAAGTCAAAGCTTGCCTCAGTTTCTATCCAAAAAAAAAAAAAAACTTCTACTACGCCATCTATGCAGTCAGTCCTTAGTGTACGGACTCATTTTCTTAACAGTATTATGATAATCAAAGTCAAAGCTTGGCTCAGTTTCTATCCAAAAAAAAAAAACAAAACATATCTGAAGAAATCTTAACTCCTAATCCTATCCTAATCCTAACTAATATTATAAAAGCGAAAATGAGTTTGTTTGTTTGTTACCTTTCCACGCCTAAACCACTGAACCAGTCATCTTGAAATTTCCATATACGTTGTCAGGTGTACAGAAACGGACATAGGCTACCTTCCATCCCGAAAAAAATTACTGTTCCCGAGGAAAACAACAATAATGTTCTTATGATAATAGATGGCGCCACGTGTCTTTCGAATCATGATTGAATTATATTATTATACAAGCATAGTACAACCCGAATTGATTGTCAAATTTTAAATTAACGCGGGCGAAGCCGCAGGCAAAAGCTAGTAATATTATAAATGCGAATGTGAGTTTGTTTGTTTGTTACGCTTTCATGCCACAGATCGTTATGAAATTTCGCATACACGATATCAGGGGTACAGAAAAGGACATAGGGTACCTTTCATCCAGAAAAAGAAGAATAGAAAATCGACTTAATTCTCATAAACGCGAGCGGAGCCGCGGGCAAACTCTAGTATGTAATACACGTCTGCCTACCCCTTTAGAGATATGTGATCATCAGTATTAGTATGTATGTATGCACAGGGCCGGATTTAGGGGAGGGCAACCGGGGCTACAGCCCCGGGGCCTCCACAAAAAAGCCCCCCCCCCCCCCCCCACAATAGAGACTTCGGAAAAAAAAACATTTAGACTAGTAAACACTAGTAAACAAGTTTTCCTTTGATATTTTTTTCGCATTTTACCTTACCTACAGTACTTTGTACAAACATGATTATATTAAATACTAGCTGTTACCTGCGACTTCGTCCGCGTAGGTTTTAACTAAAAAGTGTTTGTCTCCGCGGAAACCTATTTTTTTTCTAAAATCAAAGTAGCCAAAGTTACTCCTTATAACATCAGCTATCTGCCTGTGAAAGTCCCGTCAAAATCGGTTCAGCCGTTTCGGAGATTAGTCGGAACAAACAGACAGACAGACAGACATAAATTTTAAAAATAGATGTTTTCGTATACGTACCTTATATACTTTCATATGCATTAGATAAAAAGCTGTTATTTTGACATTACAAACAGACACTTCAATTTTATTTATTTGTATAGATCAACAGAAATCATCGATCTATATTTGTTCACTCTAATCAGGTCAATCAATCGTCAATCATCATTCATCATTCATTTTATTTGGAAAATAATTTGGAGCCAGGGGGCTTCCACTCCTTTGTTGCCCCGAGGCCTCCAGACCTCTAAATCCGGCATTGTGTATGCATAATCTATATCGAAAATGACTGTAATATGACTAACGATGCTACACTGGACAGACAGACATATTTATCGCCCACACAATAAGACAGTTTTATTTCCACACGAGACGAGACTGGTATTCTGAACTAAAGAAGTTATAGTCTATTATTTTATATGATTCATATTGAGTAAACATCGTCTAACGCCTACGTAAGCCGAGCTCTTTAACTTGAACGTTCTGATAAAAATGCCTACATGATATAATGGAATCCTTACTAATATTATAATTGCGAATGTGAGTTTGTTTGTTACGCTTTCAGGCCTTAACTACTCGACCGATCATCATGAAATTTTGCATACACGTTATGGGTTCTTTCCTTTCACCCAGAAAAAAGTACTGTTTAAATACAAATGAAAATTCCCGTGATGGATAGCGTTAATCAATAAGGTATGAAATGGCTTTTAAAAACTTATATTAATAGTCTAAGTAATAATTTTCATGACAGTAATTATTATGTCGAGAATAGATAAGAGACTCGTTTGCTATATTTTACTCATACACGAGACTCGAATAATCTCCTCACGGTCATTGGCAGTATTCAGCGCCTTAAATCTATTAAAAAGCCATGAAAGCCGGCGCTTGCGCAGTTCAGTCGGCGTACGCGCACAGCGCATCTTGTACCGGCACTATAAAAATTTAGTGCACGATTGTTTTGACGCACACAGCTGTTACAAATGTTGCTTGAAGAGAAACGCACGAAGCTAACAACAATTAAACGATAAAACTATTAACGTAGATAGATAAAGTACAATTCCTCAGAGCTGCTAGACTTGCTACTTGCTATTTTACAGTAATTCCTTCGCATAATCTGCATACGTAAGGATATTTTTCTTATGCTCTGAGCGTTTTCTGTACAATAAACTAATAAATATAATGACCAGCAAAAATACTAATTGCGCAGCAAAATATGCTTACTAAAATATATCATAACGAGCACCTATACGCCTCAAATCACTGCATTCCGTCTCGGAAGGGTTAGGTTATGTTAGGTTCCTTCTTAAACCCACCCAAAAATAGGCTCCTTTGAAATGTTTGCTGGCCATGAGTTGCTGATCAATTAGCTATTTCTGCTCACAGATTATATTTTTCTGCTCACAAAAATACCAATACTATGCTAACCATTTAAATAACACCCATAATTTATTAGATATAACTATTATAATTATATAGCATTCATCACATAACATCGTTTTAAAACAGTACCAAAAAATGCTTAAGTACTCAGATACAGAGACTTTGCTAATAATTGTATAATAATCGCTTATTCTTCTAGCAATTTTTCTTTTATACTTGTCATAGTTTTTTTTGTGTTTAATAATAATAATATAATAATAATAATAATATTCTACTACATACACAATTATACACAACACCATCTAGCCCAAACTAAGCAGAGCTTGTACTATGGGTACTAGACAATGGATAAACATACATATATAATGTTTTTTTTAGTAAATACATACATGTTATACATAGAAACACCCAGACCAAGACAAACATTCATGTTCATGCACACAAATGTTTGACTTGTGCGGGAATCGAACCCGCGACCTCATGCGTGGCAGTCGGTTACACTAACCACTACGCCATCGAGGCTGACATGCAATACATCTATCAATGTTTTTTTGGCGACCTTTTCTTTATTACCGGTGGAATAAAAGTTAAATATTAGAAACACTTACAAATATAGGTCTCTGACCTAGTTCAGACAATACCATGTAAAAAAACATATAGTCAGTCAGACAAAAATTCTAAAATTAATTATTTTCACTTCTATAGCTCTTATGAAGACTCCACATTAATTTCCATAAATATCTCCTATGTACAGGCATCAAACAGTCACAATTTTATTAGATATATGAAGAGTTTTTTTTTTATATTGACACGGCAAAGTGATACATATTACAATTTTGTCCACAGATGCTCGCTAAAGAACACTGATTCTTACCAAGGATGCTTCGCGAGGCTATTGAAATCAAAAAACATCCTAATTTCAATAGAGAAGATGGTTTGAATGTACCACCAGCTTGGGATCCAGTCATTCAAATAGTCAAACCCAAGAAGAAGCAAACCACAGCTAGACTTCATGATACTTTGAGCTCATTCTGCGTAAATAGAAATACCTATGATTAAATTATGTTCGGGTACTTTGAAATAACTACACTGGAACATTGAGACAACTGCCATCTTAGTCTCCCCGTGACCATGGCTGCTGAAAAGCAACCGAAACGTCGGGGAAAGTGTAAACACAAATATAAATAGTATAATAGTATAGTAATAGTATAAATAGTTTTAATAGTTTCAATAATTTAATTAGCTTAAAAATTAGTAAAGTTTAATAGTAATAGTAGTGTAACAGTTTTCAAAAATGTTGTAATAAAGTGTCAAATAAACAACGCGATAAAATCCGTATATAGTAGTTTAATTTCAATGAATAACATTCGCGTAAACAGAAGACAATACTATTATTGCGTTTCGCTGGTTAACTTGAAGTGCTGAAGCTGATCTTTCTATATCTTCTCATTTTCCTTCATTCCATCTTTAATGCCTTTTCCTATTGTCGCGTATTTCAATCACTTGCCATAAGGCGGGTCGTAAGCTTATTCAACACTTGCTAAAAATAACTCGTGTCGCGGGGTAATTTACAAACATTCAAATTACGGACCCAGACTCGGAAAAACTATAATTAATTATTTGGATCTTACAATTTTGTATCTCAGCGCAGTCAATTAAATTAATTGGGAATGGTACTAACATGGGAAAGGTACCATTTAAAAGCATTTTATCATACGGAATTGACCATGCAACACTTAATGATCCGGCCACCTGAAGCAATGCATTCGTGCATTCAAATTCATATAACTATTGCCCAATACTTAAAAGCAACACTATAAATACCATATGACCCCATTCCGTACAAATGTTCATCTATTTATGGTGAAAATGCCCGACTATACATCCGACCCCGTTTAGACTGAGATTACAAATACGATGTTTCAGCCATAGATTTATGGTATTTATATGGGTTTATTTACTGTAAGGTAGTTCGAAAGAGATAATGGTTTTAATAGTTAAGGTAAATATACAGCGTAACAGACAAACGTGGTCATATTTTGGAACAAACTCTTAATTCCAAAATATGATCGTGGCGTACGTTTTCAAAATTCTGTGGCACAGCGGGCAACATACTGGTATTATTACGTCTTATAGTAGGGGATATTTTGTAAGATATCAAACCAAAGCTGGCAAAAAGTGACTGTAATTATCTACCTACCTCTTTGGGGATACAAGCATGCGACTATAATCCTAACTCTTCTTTTCCCTAGCCTTTATTATTCCCAAGTCACTTGGGGTCGGCTTTCTAGTCTAACCGGATTTGATTGGATATCAGTTTTTACACGGAGCGACTGCCATCTGACCTCCGCAACGCGAAGGCTAACGATACCCTAAGGTTAGACCAGTGTCAGGATATTAGAGGGCACTGACTTCCCGATAACGACTGCCATAGATGTTCATGGCAGCCGGGACCGACGGGTTACCGTGCTCTCCGAGGCACGGAGCAGGCGATAATTGTCAATCAATACACACATAATTTCGAAAAGTCATAACTTTCGAAAGTCAGAGGTGCGCGACGTGGGTTCGAACCCGAGACCCTCTGCATTGCAGTATGTTGGTCTCCCCACTGAGCTATCGCTGCGGCTACTATAATATAATCCTAACTAATATTATAAATGTGAGTGTGAGTTGGTTTGTTTGTTACGCTTTCACGCCTTAACTACTCGACCGATCGTCATGAAATTTCGCATACACCTTATCAGGGGTACAGACAAGAAAATAAAGTTCATAAAAAAGTACTCTTGCCGGAGGGTAGAAATTATTGACAAATTCTATATCTACGTGTGCAAAGCCGCGGGCAAAATCTATTATGTACTATCAGCTTCAGCGACGGTTGACCATTTCAGAAAAATTTTCGCTTGCACATGTTGACCAGTTGCGTTTGTATCGCCTTAGAATCAGTAAACAAATGTTAAGTGTAAAAAACTCAAACAAAGAAAGGGGCGTGACACGGGTACGGGTACCAAGTGTTGGCCTGCTATGCGATGTTAACCTTAGGAGTGGTCATCCGTCGCTGGAGTCGATAGTACCTATATGTATGTTCAAAATGACCGTGACATTTTGGATAGCAATCACGAAATTAGATATAGGAAAACTCCGCCAATTTCATAGGTATAGGTAACGACCCAATTAATTGCTAAATAGATGTTCCATCAAGATCCTCGCACCTAATTAGGTTTTTTTAGGGCACAGCTGACATAAATTTAACAGTAAGTAATTACTTACTGTTAAATTTATGTCAGCTGTGCCCTAAAAAAATATTCGCGGTATCAACAAATCGATATTACCGATTAGTTAATTGTTTTGCAC
The DNA here is from genome assembly GCA_963564715.1 of Catocala sponsa. Lineage (NCBI taxonomy): Eukaryota > Metazoa > Arthropoda > Insecta > Lepidoptera > Erebidae > Catocala > Catocala sponsa. The sequence goes on from OY751352.1 coordinate 14,497,544, forward strand.
GTTAAATTCTATGAAGTTTATGTTATTTTATGGATTACATTATATTTTATATCAGCTCTGTATATAAACAGGCCCACTGCTGGGCACGGGCTTCTTGCCAGTGTGGGTTATTCCATAGCTTCATCGAATTTGAAAATAGCATATTTTTTAATGGCTTATGTTTAACTTATCACAAGATATAGTAAAATATAACAGTCAAAAATAGTAAATGATCACCAAAAATAGTAAATGGACACCAAAATTAAAACCGCATTTTAATACCAAAAATATTAATTCTCAGCAAAGAGATCAAAATAAATCGACGGGTGAGTTTAAGAAGGAACCTAACATAACATAACCCTGCCGAGACGGAATGCAGTGGTTTGAGACGTATATGTGCTCGTTATGATATATTTTAGTAAGCATATTTTATTGCGCAATTAGTATTTTTGGTGGTCATTATATTTAATGCCTTTTTAAATTCGATTGGGCTGGCAAATCGTGAGGATCAGATTCAATTCTTGGGTTAGGCAAAACGCTATAGTTTTCACCTAGATAAAGATAAAGATACGTTTATTTGTCAAACTATAAGGTTCGCAATAACACCTGACCAAATATCAGCCCATGAAATGTGGGTGTATAACCTGTGCAGGTGTACGAAACATATATATCTTAACTAATAACTAACGGTCGGTCGCCTAGTGGTCAAAATTCGACCAAAATTCCTAAGCTTGCTAGTTTGTTTTCTTTTTTTCTTTATTATATATAAATAAGGTACTATTTATTGTAATAATGAAAACTTGTTACAAAGAATTGTACGTCGACGTCAGACGAACAATGCCGAAATCCTACGAACGCGATTTTCTGCGTGTGTGAAATGCTTGATTGTGTGCGTGTAGTGTTTTTTCATTAATTTAATGTATTTCTAATACATATAATATTATAAAAATATTAGGATTGGCTCCTCCTTCTCCATATAAACTTTAACTGTGCCAAATTTCATACTCCTCCGTCCGCGCAATTTTCGTAAAAAGGGGTACAAAGTTTTTGCTTCACGTATTAATATATAGATTATAAATGCGAAAGTGATTTTGTTTGTTTGTTACGCTTTCACGCCTTAACTACTCGACTGATCATCATGAAATATCATATACGTCAAGGAACAGAAAAGGACATAAACATTCATTCAGAAAAAATTACAGTTACTAACCTAAACTAACCTGCATTTAAGCGAGCGAAGCCGCGGGCAAAATATAGTAGGTATATTCATAACTAGATGTTCCCGCGGTTTCACCCGCGTTTATCGTTACTGCGCCGCCCCCGTGGATTGTAGCGTGATGTTATATAGCCTATAGCCTTCCTCGATAAATAGGCTATCCAATACTAAATTATTTTTCAAATCGAACCAGTAGTTCCTGAGATTAGCGCGTTCAAACAAACAAACAAACTCTTCAGCTTTATAATATTAGTATAGATAGTCATGGAAAACTTTTCGCTAGCCTCAAGCTTACAATCGCTAATCCTGAACGCAATACAACGTTATCAAAGCGATAAGTACATGACGACTTATCGATCTGATATCTGATATTGTATCTTTAGTTATGCTACAGTACACTGATAGCCATAACTTTTTAATTAACGGCCTACGGATGGCAGAATGATTAAAGTAGTCACTGCGAATAATAATACATACATACATACGTAGATTCACGCCTGTTTCCCAGAGGGGTAGGCAGAGACTACGGATTTCCATTTGCTACGATCCTGACACACTTCTAATAAAAATAAAATAATAAAAAATAAAAATCTGCTAAAGGGCACGGCCTCTTCTCAGTGTGAGAATGGTTAGGCCATAGTCCACCAAGCTGGCCCAGTGCGAGTCGGTAGACTTCACATATCTTTGAGAACATTATTGAGAACTCTTAGATATGCAGGTTTCCTCACAATGTTTTCCTTCACCGTTAAAGCAAGCGATAATTAACTATTTAATACGCACATAACTTCGAAATGTCAGAGATGCGCGCCTTGGGATCGAACTCGAAACCTTCGCGTGGCAGTCTTACGGTTTCCCACTAGGCTATCGCTGCTAAAAAACATAACTGTCGAAATATATCTGAAATATACTTCGGGCATTCGTAGGACTATATGCGGACGATCAGATGATCTTGACATTTTTCATGATTCATTCAAAGTGTTTAAGCGAAAGATAGTGCAGAAAATGCTGTGCTAGATCTCGTTGACTGTTGTTGTTTTTTTTTTCTTTCTATTTTGTAAATAATAATTAAGTATGTCTTGTTAAATTTGTATTAAGTTCTTAATTTATGTTTAATTTTTATTCTTTACTAGCTGTCACCCGCGTAGATTTTAACTAAAAAGTGTTTGTCTCCGCGGAACCCTATTTTTTTAAAATCAAAGTAGCCTAAGTTACTCCTTATAACATCAGCTATCTGCCAGTGAAAGTCCCGTCAAAATCGGTTCAGCCGTTTCAGAGATTAGCCGGAACAAACAGACACACAGACAGAAAGACAAAAATTTAAAAAATAGATGTTTTGTTATAGGTACCTTATATACTTTTATATGCATTAGGTAAAAAGCTGTTATTTTGACATTACAAACAGACACCTCAATTTTATTTATTTGTATAGATAATTCTGTACAGAAAATGTTGTGTACATCTATAATAGATATATATATAAGTTTTTATTTTCAGCTTCTTATGTAAACCGATTTTGTACATGTATATTGTTGATGTATCTTAAAATAAATAAATATAGTAAAAATATTCACAGCCAATATCAATTCGATATCGTAAGAACAATAAAATTACACGGAAGCTATTCGATGTTAGGTATTTGGCAGCGACGGGAACACTTACAGCCAAATTATTAGAATTATTTAGAATTAACTCGTTTGTGTGATCCGGCCTCTATTGTATAAATAAACTGTCTAATTATATGCTTAACGACAAATCTGGGATGGCTAGGTGATCTTTAATATGGTGGAAAACCATACGGTTACTCTGATAGTAACTGGTTACTACGGTAAACAGTTAGAGTAGAGAGTAGGTATGTACAGGCATCGTGCATCAGCCAGTTGCAATTTTATTACATGTACCTACTAGATATTTACCCGCTGTTCGCGTAAATGTAGGTTACATAGGTCAAGTTAGGTTAGTTTTCGATCGGCAGGGTCGCGACCGCATGTGCAAGTGATTCGCGCAGCCCCGTCGATAGTGGTTTTGTCGAGGAATGCCGTGGTAGGTTTAGTCGGTATTCCGGGAGGCACATTATTCTTATTCTATCTTTGTCTTTTACCCCGGCGAGTCCACATAACCTCTCCGCCCGCCCCCGCGGAGGGGTGTGCGTCAATGCATTCCCACACGTAAATAAAAATCTTTACAAATAAATAAAATTGAAGTGTCTGTTTGTAATGACAAAATAACAGCTTTTTATCTAATGCATATGAAAGTATATAAGGTGGTGCCTATACGAAAACATCTATTTTTAAAATTTTTGTGTCTGTCTGTCTGTTTGTTCCGGGTAATCTCCGAAACGGCTGAACCGATTTTAAAGGGACTTTCACTGGCAGATAGCTGATGTTATAAGGAGTAACATAGGCTACTTTGATTTTAGAAAAAAATAGGGTTCCGCGGAGACAAACACTTTTTAGTTAAAATCTACGCGGACGAAGTCGCAGGTAACAGCTAGTAATAAATAAAGTTAGTTTTCGATAGCCCGACATGACCCTCTCGCCTCCCCTTGTGGCAACAGGGTACGCATCAGACATAGTTCCCCACGTTAAAAAAAGGTTAGTTTTCAATTCCACCACCCACCAATCAAGGCAACTAGTTGGCACACCGTAAAAAAAAGGTTAGTTTTGTTTAATAGCAGTACTCTTTTCTGGATGAATGGTGACGTATGTCGTTTTTTGTTCCCCTGACAACGTGTGTGCGAAATTGTATGATGATCGGTTGAGTAATCAATGTCTGAAAGCGTAACAAACACACCTGAGGTCGCGGGTTCGATTCCTGCACAAGTCACACATTTGTGTGCATGAACATGGTTGTTTGTCTTGGTCTGGGTGTTTCTATGTATAAAATGTATGTATTTACAAAAAAAAAGAATTATATATGTATGTTTATCCATTGTCTAGTACCCATTGTACAAGCTCTGCTTAGTTTGGGCTAGATGGTGTTGTGTGTATGTGATAGAATAAAATATTATATTATTATTGCAATATGCCAATCCCATTTGAAAACTAAGCTTATACTACAATACAAAAAATAAATTATACTTAACGTATAATAGGCTGCATATTAACCTTACTGCCTCACCTACTGGTTCAGCCAATATACTTTTAGTGCTTCACGCATCTAATCTGTTATACGTAAACTTGTGGATTATACTCTATAAATAATAATATTAAAATTGTACACTACAACTATGCCTGTGTAGCCAGAAAAAATAAAAATAATCTTAGTTTTGGTGACAATATTATGGGAAAAAGAGGCAAAGAGAAAGAGAGGAAGACCAAAAAGAAAGTATACAGATCAATTGAAAGAAAAAGCAAATGTAGAGACATATCGAAAACTAAAGGATTTGGCATCGGACCGAGAAAGATGGAAATTATTACCCAGAGAAAAGTGCAGCACTTAAATATTGGATGGATAGATTGGTGACATCCTTAAATGTGTATACCATGACTCATTTCATTAAAATCTTTTTTAAGGCAGCTGCTGCATTTTGAATTATTCCTGTGTCCCGGGGGACTTTACAAACATTCAAACAACGGACACAAAGAACACCCAGACACGGAACAACCACTTGTGGATCACACAAATTATTAATGCGTTTTTATGTAAAATATACGTTTGTAGGAGCAAGATAATGGTAACATCATTAACGATGTAGGTACTATTCATATTCGTCTCAAGCGAATAAAGATAATATTCTACTAGCTTTTGCCCGCGGCTTCGCTTGCGTTAATTTAGAATTTGACGATCAATTCGGGTTGTACTCTGCTTGTAATAATATAATTCAATCATGATTCGAAAGACACGTGGCGCCATCTATTATCATAAGAACGTTATTGTTGTTTTCTTCGGGAACAGTAATTTATTTCAGAATGAAAAACGTATATATGCAAAATTTCAGAATGATCGGTTCAGTGGTTTAGGCGTGAAAAAGTATCAAACAAACAAACTCATTTTCGCTTTTATAATATTAGTTAAGTCTAGCTGTTACCTGCGACTTCGTCCGCGTAGATTTTAACTAAAAAGTGTTTGACTCCGCGGAACCCCATTTTTTTTCTAAAATCAAAGTAGCCTAAGTTACTCCTTATAACATCAGCTATCTGCCAGTGAAAGTCCCGTCAAAATCGGTTCAGCCGTTTCGGAGATTAGCCGGAACAAACAGACACACAAACAGAAAGACAAAAATTTAAAAATAGATGTTTTCGTATAGGTACCTTATATACTTTCATATGCATTAGATAAAAAGCTGTTATTTTGACATTACAAACAGACACTTCAATTTTATTTATTTGTATAGATGTATAGCTATAGGATATTAGTTAAGATTAGGATTCAATTAAAAAAGGAAATAAATATGGAGAAAGAGCTGGTGAGTTTTGGTGACATCCTTAAATCTATACACGATGACTCATTCCAGTTTTATACCACGACGACTACGACACTTACTGTAAAACATAATAAATAAAAAATTACAATGATTAATATGTTATTAGTAAGAAAACAGCAGGAAATGACGTTACCGTACACGATTTCCGTTCGATCATCACAAAGTGTGGTTAATTGGATAATTTTTTATTTTATTATAATATTTGCACATATAAATAATGCGGTTTCCGTACAATTAGCTGGAATTTGTCATGTTTTATTGAATTAATGTGTTAATAGAGTTATTAGCGGAAAAATAACAGTAATAATATCCGTGACATTACATATTATTTATATTTATTAGTTCCTGGATTTGTGAAGAAAAGCTTAACTAATATTATAAATCCAAATGTGATTTTGTTTGTTTGTTACGTTTTCAGGCCTCAACTACTGGACTGAATATTATAGAATTTCGCGTACACCTTGTCAGGGTTACAGACAAGGACATAGGATAATATATTATATCCAGGAAAAAGGTCTATTCTTGAACGAGCGAAGCCACGGGCAAAAGCTAGGTACTGTTTTCTGGATGATAATAATAATAATAATCTAATATTCTACCACTGTATGTGGTAGAATTTAACTTTAAAGTCACCTTGAATCATTATTTGAATAATAATAATAATAATATAATATAATATAATAATAATATAATATTCTACCACATACACACAACACCATCTAGCCCAAACTAAGCAGAGCTTGTACTATGGGTACTAAACAATGGATAAACGTACAATATACTTTTTTTTTTAAATACATACATATTATACATAGGAACACCCAGATCAAGACAAACATCCATTTTCATGCACACAAATGTTTGACTTGTGCGGGAATCGAACCCGCGACCTCGAGGCCGACAAAAAAGGTACCCTATGTCCTATTCACATACTCGTTGTCAGGGGTACACCCCTGACATCGAGTTTGCGAAATTTCATGATGATCGCTTGAGCAGTTAAGACGTGACACCATAACAAACAAACTCACATTCGAATTTGTAATATTAGTTAGCATACAGAGGCCTATACATGTTCGAACTTAATGGTCTTTCAAAAATATCTGCGATTAATAGACACATTTTTGTTATCCTAATCCTAATCTTAACTTCCTATCCTAATTAATATTATAAAAGAGAAAATGAATTTATTTGTTTGTTACCTTTTCACGCCTAAATCACTAAACCGATCATCCTGAAATTTTGCATATACGTTGTCAAGTGTACAGAAACGGATATAGCCTACCTTTCATCCCGAAAAAAATTACTGTTTCCGAGGAAAACAACAATAACGTTCTCATGATAATAGATGGCGCCACGTGTCTTTCGAATCATGATTGAATTGTTACAAGCAGAGTACAACCCGAATTGATTGTCAAATTCTAAATTAACGGGAGCGAAGCCGCGGGCAAAAGCTAGTAGTTTAATAATTGCATACATATGCCCAGATAACATAAATATATAAAGATATCTTATTTGCATCGTGTTATCTAAACAATCAATCGACTAAAGCACGCTACGATAACAATATTACAATAATATTGATTTTGAAAATTCATTTCTGAACTGATCTGACGTTTGTTAAAATGTTTTATTTATTTTTAAACAACAGCAAAGTGAGGATCTCTCAAAGCATACGCCGTTGCATACAGATTTGTACACAACTTTGTAGCCTTTCAATGTAATACCAGGATTTTATATTGAAACTAGCTGACTGGCGCAACTTCATCTGCTTCAAATAAGAGAATTTTCTCCGTTTTTGCAACATTTCTCTTTGATGCTGGTCATATCGTGATGTTTATCGCCTTTAGCCTTCCTCGATAAATAGGCTATCCAATACTTAGCGCGTTCAAACAAACAAACTCTTCAGCTTTACAATAGATTAGCTTTATATAGATTATATTAACACTTTTAAAGTGTTTTTATCATACGTAATAGGGTCGCCCTCTATTGTCGTTTCAGACTATGTGTCGTTATTAAAGATCTTGACAGGCAAGTCCAGTAACAATGCCTGTTCTTGGAATCGCACCAAAGACCTTATGCAGTCGCTTTCACAAGTTGCCTATTGCTAAGCCACGGTATTTTATCTTATCTTATGTGGGGGCTAGTCAATGCAGACCGGTGACACTTCGATCCAGTGGGATCTTTTGTGTCGACACTCTCTCAATAACGACTGCCATAGATGTTCATGGCAGCCGGGACCAACGGCTTAACGTGCTCTCCGAGGCACGGAGCAGGCGATAATTGTCAATCAATACGCACATAATTTCGAAAAGTCTTATAACTTCCGAAAGTCAAAGGTGCGCGACGTGGTTCGAACCCGAGACCCTCTGCATTGCAGTCTGTTGGTCTACCCACTGAGCTATCGCTGCTCTAAGCCGCGGTAACTATTTGAAATGTACCTATACCAATCAAAAAGATATGAAAATCATTCAAATTCATTTTGTACCTATAGGTACTACTCTAAGACAGTCATAAATTGTGTTAGCTCTCTATTAGTAAAAGAACATTTAGAGCCACTTGCACGACAACTCACAAAATACGTTAAGCACTAAATAGATTTAAAACATCGTGGCATCTCAGTCACCTTCACACGGATGACTGACGACAGCACGATGTTGTAAATGAGTTTAGCGCTAAACGTATTAAGCAAGTTGTCGTACAAGTGGCTCTTAGAATCGATTTAATAGTTATAGAGATTTAACAGTACATACAAAGACACAAAGGAGATCGACCACTTTGTATGGGACCCTGGCCTGGGCGTGAACAATTTTATATTGTACTAACAATATTAATTTTGAGTAGCCTAAACTAAGTAGATAACATTATTCTTTGAAGTTTAGTATCCAGTTCGTTAAATAATAAAATAAAACACATTGTTTAAAATAAATATTTATTTTCATGTGTGTGTCACCTTCATAAGTTAATAAAATATTTTCTAAAAACTGGGCTGGTGGAGTGACATTTTCATATCTTGCCCAGCTTAGGTACCATATTACAGACATGTGAGCACAGCAACCAACAGTCCTTCGGCCGACTATGCAGTTGCATTAATACTGTCTTATTGCTTTCAGGCTGTGTGTTTTATTTTGATATATATATATATATATATAAATAAAATAAGTCAATTTCATACTACTGGATGGTAACCAATATTTTTTATATATTAAAACAAAGCTTTAATATTTTACTCTGTTTATAAAACGATTGTCCACGTGCAAGCCGAATATGGACGGTCTCCTTTAACCTCTCTATACCGCTGAAACTACGTAACCAATTCTAACAATATTTTACTAATAGAAAGGTAAGCTGTCCCTGAGTAACATAAACTAAAATTAAATAGTAAAATAGTATACAGGAACACCAAAAATTACGTTTAGAACCTTTAAAATAACTACACTTCAAGACATAGCGGCAATCACCAAACACGTTTTAATCTTCTCGTGATACGTGCTGAAAAGCAACCGAAACGTCGGGGAAAGTTTCTAAGTGTTTTTATTTTATATACAACTAAGGTGGCACCCAAGCATACGACCCACCTGATGGGAAATGGTCACCGTAGCCTAAGAAGCCTGCAACACCAGAGACATCACTTACGCGTTGCCTACCCTTTAGGAAAGGGGGACTTCGACTTAGAATGGAGAAGGAGCGGGAAGAGGAAAAGAGGGTGATTGGGCCTCTGGCCTTTTAATAGTTAAAAATAGTAGTACAATTTAATACTACTAGTAGTTTAATAGGTACAATATGATGTAAAAGTAGTGACATTCAAATAAACAATGGCAAAAAGCCACGGGCGAAAGCTTACAATAGTTGAACCACCTAATAAAAACTAATTTAAAAAAAATCTTATATTTGTTTACAAACTATGCCCTTGTTCGTCAGACGGAAAACATAATTAGGCTAATGGAATGAGAATATGTTTAACGAAAATAGACATGTGTTTGTGTAAATGTCTATCTGAATATATTTTTCTTGTCAGTGTGTATATTCTGTGATATATTTAGCTTGCCGCAATGACACTGTTGCGGCATGTGGCAAAATGGCGGTGAAAGATGGACGAATAAAGTACGCGAGGCTAATGAAATTGGGAGCAGAAAAAGAAAAGGTTTTTTATTGGATGCATCCGCCATATCATAATATTAACCCTGTATACAAACTGTCCCACTGCTGGACACGGGCCTCTTCTCAGTATGTTAAGAGTTAGGCCAAAGTCCACCATGCTGGATCAGATCTGTGAGGGTTCGCAGACTACACATATATCTGAGAATTCTCAGTCATATAGATTTCTTGACGATGTTTTCCATCGCCGTTAAAGCGATCCACTAGTAACTATTTAATACGCACATAATATCGAAAACGAGTCCTTTATATATATATGTATACACATATGTAGCTGTCCAACCCTCTCTTATTAAGCTATCGCCGCTATTTACATTATAAAGCACATACTTTACAAAACAAGACAATGACACCAAGGCTGACTCGCAAAATAACTCGCAAAATATATTTAGCACTAAACAGATTTAAAACACTGTGCCATCTCATTTCTCTTCAAACAGAAGACAGGGACATCCCCTCTCTCTACGACTAGTCCAGTTTATAATATAGCGTTCCCCTACACCAACTTTCAAGGTTATATTAGGGGAGCCGCTGTACCTTCCAGTGCCCGAGAGCACCTTCCAGGACCAGTTATAGACAGGTAGAAGACAGGGACAGTACGAAATTTTAAATGTTTTTAGCGCTAAATGTATTTAAAAACTTGTATTGCAAACCATCCTAAATATAATTCCGTTAAGTTGGCGGTGCTTAAAATCCCCGTGCATCGAAAAGCACGTAAATCCATTAGTCCTCTTCCTGATTTCCTTCTACTCGGGTCGGTTTGACATCCCATCGAATTATAGGAGTAAGCGAACAAAGAGTGCAAAGATTTGCGCATACACTAGCGCACTATAATATCTCCTGCACAGATTGCCAATCTATACTAATATTATAAAGCTGAAGAGTTTGTTTGTTTGAACGCGCTAATCTCAGGAACTACTGGTTCGATTTGAAAAATTATTTTAGTTTTGGATAGCCTATTTATCGAGGAAAGCTATAGGCTATATAATATCATGCTACGACCTACGGGGGCGGCGCAGTAACGATAAACATCTAGTCTCCTATAAGATTGGTTGCCATAACCAAAAATCGGCCTGGAGGACTTAATTTATCTATAGCATAGGTTTACCTCGCTGCTCCGTGGTTTAAGCATATCTACAAAGGTCTCGGTCTCGACTCGCGGGTTAAACGATTTATTAATTGAATATTTCAGTCAGGTAACTATCAATAGAAATGTAGATACTGGGAATGCACCCGATATTAGGCTCGCTTCTTATTATGTGGAAACTAACACACTGCTGCCGAAATGTGTGTGCAACAACGCATTATTACGTCCATTAGCTCTACTCACCGCAAAATCACAACCCATTAATCATCATCATCATCATGAGGCTATAATAGTCCACTGCTGAACATGGCCCGCCCCCAAAGAGCGCTATAGCGCCCTGTCTTCAGCTTGCCGCATCCAGCATCTGCCTGCAGTCTTTCGCAGATCGTCATATAACCCATTAATAAGTCAATATAATTTTGCCACAGTGTAAATCGAATGCCGCCTAGGCCCTAGGATCCGACTGTTGATGGAAGTATTGAGTTCAGATTACTTCATTTTTCTGAAAGGTTCTAAAGGCGTAATGAGAATTAACGCAATTAATTTATGTATTGTCTTTAAACGACATATAAATAAAAGGTAAGCAGAGACTAATACGCACTATACATTGGCTTAGACTTTTGTTATGTCCCACTGCTAGGCAAAAGCTTTTCACTTGGAATCCCAAGGTACTCTGTTCGAAGACATCCCATGCCAGTCCCTTTTTAAAACGTTCTAGTCATCCCGCCATCACCGTTCAGGTCTGCCCTCTCGCCAGCGACTGTCTTGACTCATATATGTACATACATACATACATAGATTCACGCCTGTTTCCCAGAGGGGTAGGCAGAGACTACGGATTTCCATTTGCTACGATCCTGACACACTTCTCTGGCTTCATTCACTTTTATCACATTCCTCATACACGCCCGTCGGTTCAAGGAGCTCTTAACCAGGCCTTTGTCCAGAACGCCTCCGATCTGATCGAGAAACGTTCGCCTAGGTTTTCCTCTTGCGACTGTTCCATTTACACTAGCCTTATAAACTTTCTTAGTCAGTATATATGTATTTACATAAAACTTGAACTATAGAAGCATATCTAGTCTTACCATTTTGGATGAATCTAGATTCAATTTTCCATTGTCTTATCGAGAACTGATTAGTCTTGCCTCCCCCTCCTTGAGGGTGCAAACCTCCACCCTCTTACATATTCAGAAGGAACACAGAGTGTGCCAAGATCTCTCTCAACCCCCAACGTTAATGTTGGGGACAGTCAAGGACGGTCGTAATGTAACAATTGGTTCCGTAGGATTATATTAAGTATATTATTGAAATTAAACTACTATATACGGATTTTATCGCGTTGCTTATTTAACACTTTATTACAACATTTTGAAAAACTGTTACACTACTATAATTACTATTAAACTTTACTAATTTTTAAGCTAATTAAATTATTGAAACTATTAAAACTATTACTTTAAATTTGGCCATGAACGACCGAGTGTGGCTCCAGGCAACCCTACCAGTTCGCTTGGGTGGCCTCGGCGTTCGCAAAATTAGTGATGTCAGTTTACCGGCGTTCCTGTCTTCGGTCCACTGCACTGAAGAATTGACCAGGAAAATTTTAGCTCCCACACTGGTTAATTCTGAAGTGTCGTGCAAGTCCGACGCAGTAAACGCTTGGAAAATGATCTGTCCAAGCTCTGATTTGCCATCCGATCTATTCTCTCAGAGTCGGTGGGATGGGCCGCTCTGCAACATGGTGAGAGAACATCTCATAAACACATCTCTTAATGTTGCTGAGCGTGCCCGTTTATTGGCTGTGGGGGAGTGGGAATCGGGTCTTTGGCTCCAAGCACTCCCTTCGTCCAACATAGGCACTATGTTGGACGATACAACGTTCCGCATCGCTTCTTGCCTTCGTTTAGGTGCTCCATGTGTTTCTCCGCATCGATGTCACTGTGGGGAAGCCGTCGATGGCCTTGGCCATCATGGCCTATCATGTAGCAGGAGTGCCGGTCGTTTTTCGCGGCACGCCAATCTTAACGACATTATCCGTCGTGCTCTTGTCACCACCGGCGTGCCAGCTCATCTCGAACCTAATGGCTTGGCACGTGACGATGGGAAGAGACCGGACGGTATGTCATTGATGCCTTGGAAGATGGGTAGGCCCTTGGTGTGGGACGCAACGTGTGTCGACACCCTTGCGGCATCACATCTTCCCAGCACGGCGGGTTGTGCTGGTGCTGCTGCTGCATCTGCGGAGACTCTCAAACGGCGCAAATACAAAAACCTGGTAGGGGATTATGTTTTTGAGCCGTTTGGGGTCGAAACGCTAGGGTCATGGGGTCCCAGTGCTCGTGCGCTCTATAGAGACATAGCAAAAAGGTTAGTCGACGCTTCCCGTGACCAGAGGGCTGGGCTTTATTTTGCAGAAAGAATAAGCATTGCCATTCAACGTGGCAATGCTGCCAGTCTTCTGGGCACACTACCGGTCGACTGTGATGCGGAGGAATTTTATGACGCCTATTAGAGGGTTTTAGTTTTCTTTTCTTTGTTTTATAATATTTTAGGAATAAGTCATTTTTAAAGAATTGTGATTATATGTACATATTAAAACTTACTATACTATTATACTATTTATATTTATGTTTACACTTTCCCCGACGTTCCGGTTGCTTTTCAGCAGCCATGGTCACGGGGAGACTAAGATGGTAGTTGTCTCAATGTGTAGTTATTTCAAAGTATCCGAACATAATTTAATCATGGGTGTTTCTATTTACGCAGAATGAGCTCAAAGTATCATGAAGTCTAGCTGTGGTTTGCTTCTTCTTGGGTTTGACTATTTGAATGACTGGATCCCAAGCTGGTGGTACATTCCAACCATCTTCTCTGTTGAAATTAGGATGTTTTTTGATTTCAATAGCCTCACGAAGCATCCTTGGTAGGAATCGGTGTTCTTTAGCGAGCATCTGTGGTTTGTCAAATCTCAAGTAGTGGTTGGTCCCATGTTGCACATGTTCACACACAGCTATACATACATAATAATATTCGCGTAAATAGAAGACAATATTAAGTATATTATGTTTAGAGCAGCGACAGCTCAGTGGGGAGACCAACAGACTGCAATGCAGAGGGTCTCGGGTTCGAACCCACGTCGCGCACCTCTGACTCTCGGAAGTTATATGACTTTTCGAAATTATGTGCGTATTGATTGACAATTATCGCCTGCTCCGTGCCTCGGAGAGCACGTTAAGCCGTCGGTCCCGGCTGCCATGAACATCTATGGCAGTCGTTATTGGGAGAGTGTCGACACAAAAGATCCCACTGGGTCGAAGTGTCGCCGGTCTGCACTGACTGGCCCCCACATAAGATAAGATAAGATAAGATAAGTACATTATGTTTATCAGGATGATAGTAGTCGTTCTATGTTATTTCAACTTTATACTCATACATAAACTCACGCTTGTATGATCTCGAAAGTGTAGGCAGAGGCTATTAGGTAATAATAATAGTTATTATTATTTACTAGTTTTCACCCGCGGCTTCGCTCACGTAAATGTAGGTTAGGTTAGGTTAGGTTTGCGACAGTTATTTTTTCTGAATGAAAGGTAACCTATGTCCTATTCTGTACCCCTGACAACGTGTATGCAAAATTTCATGTTGATCGGTTCAGTAGTTAAGGCGTGAAAGCGTAACAAACAAACAAACAAACTCACTTTCGCATTTATAATATTAGTTAGGATTTGCACAGAGTGTAGGAATTTGCCGTAAAAGGTTAATCTCAATTCTGTTTTGTTAACAGGAACCAGTGACTTCCTATTCTGGTATTCTTTACTATGTTTTATGGTATGTTATTTATTATGGTAGAAAGAGGAAGGAAGTATCTAACAGTGCAGTTCCACTGCACACTCCTCAAAAATTATCAAAGTCAAAATAAAAATTCTTTTTCTCCATAAAAATGTGTAAACTCTATTTGGATACGTCAATTAACTTATTTATATATTAGTTAAATAATTAATAATTAATGTATGAAAAAATTTCAATTAAAAAGCCTGTTCATTAAGTAGAGTTTTCAAAAGAAGAAGCAGGCAAGGCCACTGTTTTAAGTCGCTAATTATTGTTTAAAATATATAATAAGTAGGTATATAAATTAATTTATATAATTTAATTTATTAACTACTTATTTTTCTTATATAAGCTGCTGTGTAGTTATCAATTAGTATATTATAAGAAGGTTTTGAATCGGTAAAAATCGGTAAGTTGTAATTTCTGCCAAAACATTCTTAGAATACATGCGCATGCGCATAAAATATGTTATAATATTTGTGTTTATTACTTTTCGAGTATTCCGTGGGCAATAAAACATAAATTCATCAAAGGAGTTTATCGTTTTATTGATTGATTTTAATTGCCCATGAAAACTACAAAGCTGTCGAAATCTTTGATACGAACGTCGAGACCACTGTAACCACTTACCACAAAATATAAAAATACACATGCCATGGTCAATATGACACAAAAACTAATTTTCCTTTACAAAGAAAGATTCCTTTACAAGCGCTTATATTTCTATTATCCATTTCTGTATCCGACAAAGTTCCTGTTGGGTTACCTAGGATATAATTCTCTGGTGGTAAGAAGGCAGTTAGATCAGATCGGAACTATGTGCAAAATCCATCGTGGCATAATTGAGGCACCAGAAGTTCATGACGTGCTATTGAGGATATTTGTTCCTGATAATTACCGCCGCGGCAGAAAGCACAAACTGTTTGCCTTACTAGCTTGTCGCACAGTAGCCCGTGCTAATTCACCCATACCTCGGGCTCTCGCCACACTCGACGCTCTCCTTGTGGACAACACTCAATGTGATATGTTTGCGGATGAATGGAAGAAGATACTGTCAGTGTGTAAGGAATATTGTGAAACGTTAGTATGATAGTTGCGTCCTTAATTAGTATAAGTGGCCTGCGGCTGTTCTAAATAAATAATTTGCAACAGTTAAGAAAACAGAAATCGATTGTATGGTACCGCATCCGAATGTTGTTCAATTCGTTGTCTATATCTATACCTATACTAATATTACTTAACTACCTACTACTAACTTAAAAATAAATGAACCTAATAATAAATTCATCCTCCATTATAAAGCTATATTGTCACCTAGTAACATATTAAGCTATTCGTCATTTAAAAAACTGTTACTAACATAACCTAACCAATTTTTGAAGTAAAAACTTCTTTAGGCGCGTTGAGCACTTCTTGGGGGAACAAAAATCATAGAACTCGCGTCATCGTCACCGAACAACGCTTTCCATTTTTGAATTATTTTTGGTTTATAAAGAAGTGTTTATGATCAAGGATTAAAGTTTTCACTTCTATCGGCAGTCGCCAAAGACTGCCGCAATTTTTTTTGTCCTTGTGTAATGCATTAGCGAACATTACCTAACCTATTATTACGCGGGCGAAGACGCGGGCAAAAGCTAGTAATTAATATTTAGATTAGTCGATTTTATTTGAAGAACTCTTGTTTGCAATACATAGTGATAAAACATATTATGGATGCATTCAACACTTACACGAACGCACCTTTTAACACGCTGTTTGAACAAGATACTTTACAATGCTACAATTTGGTCGGTTTTGTGCTATTTTCATACTGTCATTGACATAATTTTGTCATCGGACGAGGGAACGCTGTATTATGTTTAAAAGTGATTCGTACTCACAAAATGTGTCACCTTATTTATAGTGGACTTATAAATACATACAGACGTACCTACATGACGTTAGCGTGTGCGGAAAACCCAAGGAAAACCAATTACGTGTGCGAGATGTTTTTTTTTTTTATATGGTTTGAAGGTTGAAGGAATTACGTGCGCTCGTATCTATCCTATTATGAAACTGAAAAACTCACAGTGTCTGTAAGCAGAGTCTGTAACATTTAAGATTTAAAGGAAATCTCAAGTTTAACTCAGCGTGAACATGGCTGTTGAAAAGCAACTTAAACGTCGGAGAGAGTACAAACTGATGTCTATATAGATTTTATCATTTAAATAATTTAAACTAAACTTAGTAACAGTGTTTATCTTATCTGGGGGCCAGTCAGTGCAGACCGGCGACACTTCGACCCAGTGGGATCTTTTGTGTCGACACTCTCCCAATAACGACTGCCATAGATGTTCATGGCAGCCGGGACCAACGGCTTAACGTGCTTTCCGAGGCACGGAGCAGGCGATAATTATCAATCAATACGCACATAATTTCGAAAAGTCATATAACTTCCGAAATCAGAGGTGCGCGACGTGGATTTGAACCCGAGACCCTCTGCATTGCAGTCTGTTGGTCTCCCCACTGACCTATCGCTGCTCATCAACAGTGTTTAACAGTAGTAATTTAAGAATTTCAAAAAATTACAGTATAATAGTGTTTATTAAGAAAATAAAGTAGTTTAATAAAAAAGTGTAAAGTAGTTTAATTAAAGTATCTATGAGTTTTAAATGGCTATTTTAAACTTATGTGTAAGAAGGACAGATCGATCGTGAAATGGTTGCAGCTCCTTACAGTACCAACGTGTAAACAATATTGTTTAAACTTGGCCATTCTTCTTGCCAGTTCCAGTCCAGCTTCTCATTGGTCATACGCCCTTGACTTGTAAACTTGGCCATTCTTCTTGCCAGTTCCAGTCCAGCTTCTCATTGGTTATACGCCCTTGACTTGTAAACTTGGCCATTCTTCTTGCCAGTTCCAGTCCAGCTTCTCATTGGTTATACGCCCTTGACTTGTAAACTTGGCCATTCTTCTTGCCAGTTCCAGTCCAGCTTCTCATTGGTTATACGCCCTTGACTTGTAAACTTGGCCATTCTTCTTGCCAGTTCCAGTCCAGCTTCTCATTGGTTATACGCCCTTGACTTGTAAACTTGGCCATTCTTCTTGCCAGTTCCAGTCCAGCTTCTCATTGGTTATACGCCCTTGACTTGTAAACTTGGCCATTCTTCTTGCCAGTTCCAGTCCAGCTTCTCATTGGTTATACGCCCTTGACTTGTAAACTTGGCCATTCTTCTTGCCAGTTCCAGTCCAGCTTCTCATTGGTTATACGCCCTTGACTTGTAAACTTGGCCATTCTTCTTGCCAGTTCCAGTCCAGCTTCTCATTGGTTATACGCCCTTGACTTGTAAACTTGGCCATTCTTCTTGCCAGTTCCAGTCCAGCTTCTCATTGGTTATACGCCCTTGACTTGGTGAACATGCCAACAGGTAAATATAAATGTAAATTCACATTAATAAATGTAGCTTTGACGTTCATAAGTATTACTTTGTGAGATCCAATTGAGTTTTATGACAATAACGTACAATTAAAAAAATAAATGAAGGCCGTAATTTTAAACTACCGAGCATGCATACATTGATTTTTAACTGCCTCCGTGGCGCAGCGGTATTGAATGCGATTGCTGTGCATGAGGTCTCGGGTTTGAATCCCGGGTCGAGCCAACAAAAAAGTTATCGGGTGGAACAGAGAGTGCTCGTGTGTTTGCGCACTCGCTTGTGCACTATATCTCCTCCGCAGATGGTTAGTCTCCGTTAAGATTGGCCGCCGTGACCGAAATTCGGTCTCTAGGACATTATTTTTATGTATAGACTACATAATATAAAACATTGTAACTGGTCGATGCCTGTACATAGCTGTATAAAAAATAAAGTGATAGATTTTTATAAGAGCTAAAGAAGCCAAAACAATTGCTTTTAGAATTTTGTCTTTATCTGTCTGTATGATTGACGATTGATGACGCATCACTCAAAAACTACTGCTCGAAATTAAATGTGGTTTCCATATCTGTATTGTTGTGTCATTTTGATACGCCGCCTAAGAGTAAAGCATTAGGTAACAAAGAAAGTAAAAATGGTTTCTGTCCTTTTTCATATGAAAGCAAATTTTATAATTCCTTTTTGTTTTATCATAAATAATATTTAAATTGACGGGTCCAAGAAATGTTAAATAACTTTTATGGAAATAAAGATTTTTGACTTTGACCCACTTCAAAATTCACGCATACAAAACAGCGGGCAAGAGCTAGCCTACTGTAAAAAATATGTGCTAAAATTACGTAGATGTAGCAGCTTTGATATTATGTACTATTCAAAGATACATAGATACCAGTCTATGTATATTGTATGTCGGAGAGTTTGGACGGCCGACTCGCTTTTGACATGATGTAGCAACAAAATATAGGCGTGGTATTATACTTCGTACGTATACTAATGGTAGGCAAATACAAGAGAAATAAAACAATAAAGGTTTACTGTGATTATCTCTGATTTGATCCGTAACGCAGAGAGTTCGTCAACCGAATCCGCCCGCGCATGAATATCCGGCGCTTATATAACGTCAATATGACACTGACAGTTATAACTGTCACTTCAACTGACACATTAGCTCTATGGCGACGTCACTCAAGCTTACGCTTGTTGTTTCGAAACAAACCAATAGATGGCGCTTTATTCAACTCCAATTACAGAAATAAATTACATTGCAATGATTATTTTCTTGACGCTCCGACATGTATATATGTATTATTTTCGCAAGGTTTTATCATTCCATATCTTGACACGGAACCCTAAAACACAGTCGCGTAACTTAATCTCAGTTGAAGGCCAACAAGGATTGTGATGATTTATTAAATATAAAACATATACCACTTGGTATAAAGAAACATAATAAAAGGAGATTCCAAGTAAACATGGAACTAAAGTGACCTTCGTCCCAATTGTCTCTGGGACCACAAAGTAGGAAATATTTCCTTAGGTATTGGCTATTATCTATATCAATATAATAAAGCTGAAGAGATTGTTTGTTTTCTTGTTTGAACGCGTTTATCTCTGGAACATTTTGAAAGCCGAATTCTTAAGGTACTCGTAGGTTATAAAAATATTAGAATATAAGGTCGGGGACATGTCCCCCAATTTGTGTGTGATGGCTGTGTGGGACCCACCACGTCCATCGGCGGGTCGAAACTTTGGCGGGGTCGTGATTTGAATGGTGTGGGGAACACCGCGGTGGTTTTAGTCGGTTCAGCCCAAATTTCCATTTTGGGCTGGATCCCGACATATGCCCATCGCCCGCCCCAAAACCATCGATGGGGAATGTGAATTGCACATTACCCCGCGTTAAAAAAAAAAGAAAAAAAATGGTCTTCCACGCTGGCCCAGTGCGAGTTGGCAGAAATCATCTATCTTCGAGAATATTATAGAGACCTCGCTGTCAGTTATTTTATGTGCGCTTGATGTAATGTGTCATTTTAATAATGATGTCATAAATTTATAATATTATTGTATTTTAAATTGTCATTTACTTTTGTCCTAGTGTCCCATTGTCTTTTTTCTGTCTAACTATATACGTAAAGTCGTCACAACATCCGTGCTCAAGCTTTTAAAGACATTAAAAAGAAAATTACGTACACAAGTCTCAAATAGAGTCGAAATAGATCCCAAAAACATGTGTCGATGTAATAAATCGTCGTCAATATTCGTGCGTTCATGTTGACCTCATTAAAAGTTGCTAAACATTCACACTAATGGGTGGGCTATGAGCTTTCTACTTGTGTGCTAGTATCAATCAACGTTGTTTCTAAAATTTGATAATTCAGAAGCGTGATGTAAAATCGTGTGAAATGCGTGATAAATATCAGGATGGCACAGTGTTCATATCTTGATATATTGACTGCACGGATGGCGTAGTGGTTTAAGTGGTCGCCTCGCCTCTGACGCGGTGTCGAGTGTTGTGGGTTCGATACCCACACGGGACAAAAATTTGTGTGATCCACAAATGGTTGTTCCGAGTCTGGCTGTTCTTTGAGTCCGTTGTCTGAATGTTTGTTAAGTCCCCCGCAACACAGGAACTAATAAACAAATTATATTCTAAAGAATAATAATTACACTCTACATACCCGAACCTTTTGAATCCTAATCCTAATCCTAACTAATATTATAAAAGCGAAAATGAGTTTGTTTGTTTGTTTGATACCTTTTCACGCCAAAACCACCGAAACGATAATTCTGAAATTTTGCATATACATTGTCAGGTGTACAGAAATGGACATAGGCTACCTATCATACCGTAAAAATTACTGTTCCCGAGGAAAACAACAATAACGTTCTTATGATAATAGATGGCGCTACGTGTCTTTCGAATCATGATTGAATTATATTATTCCAAGCAGAGTACAACCCGAATTGATTGTCAAATTCTAAATTAACGCGAGCGGAGCCGCGGGCAAAAGCTAGTAACAAATAAAAGTCTTATACAGCTGCCATTCGGACGTCTGAGTGGCCAATGTATTGTTATAATATTACATTTATAGCCAGTAGGAGAACATTGGACTACCATACAGAGGACTGGAGGTCGATCCTAATGCACGCACTTCCACTTTCAAAGTGATGTGCGTATTAAATAGCTAACTATGGCTTGCTTTAACGGTGAAGGGAAAACATCGAAACGATATCTGTATGTCTGTGAGCTCTCCATAATGTTCTCGAAGATAAGTGAAGTCTGCCAACCCGCACTGGGCTAGCGTGGTGAACTATGGCCTAACCCTTTTCACACTAAGAAAAGGCCTGTGTCCAGCAGTGAGACAGTTTATATGCAGTGCTGATATTATATTATTTTTATTATACATACATACATACATACATAGATTCACGCCTGTTTCCCAGAGGGGTAGGCAGAGACTACGGATTTCCATTTGCTACAATCCTGGCACACTTCTCTGGCTTCATTCACTTTCATCACATTCCTCACACACGCCCGTCGGTTCAAGGAGCTCTTAACCTGGCCTTTGTCCAGAACGCCTCCGATCTGATCGAGAAACGTTCGCCTAGTTTTCCTCTTGCGACTGTTCCATTCACACTAGCCTTATAAACTTTCTTAGTCAGTCTTTCCTCGTCCATTCTTTCTACATGTCCAAACCAGCTTAACATACCCTTTTCTATTTTTGTAACTATATCCACTTTCATGCCGCATCTCTCTCTAATCACACTATTTCTTATTCTATCTTCCAGAGTCACACCACATATGCTTCTCAACGTTCTCATTTCTACAGCATTTATTCTGCTCTCATGCTTCTTTTGCCATACCCAACTTTCACTTCCATACATAAGTGTGGGCACTAATAGTCCTCTATGAACAGCCAAAAGTGCCTTTTCGGATACATTTCGACTGTTCATAAAAGCGCGTAGAGCTCCATTAACTTTGTTGCCAGCAATCATTTTCCTTTCAATATCTCCGTCATGTTTACCATCCCTTGTAAACAAAGTACCCAAATATACAAACTTTATTTTTATTATAATTATACTAAAACTATCTATCATTTTATAATCTTCATCAATTAACTTTACCTGAGGCGCTCATAGCCAGTTGCACTTACTGATCGGTAAAAACGGTTAGCGAGGTTAAGCAACGTTGGGTGCGGTAAGTCTATAGATGGGTGACCGCTTAGTGGTATTTCATTTGAGCGTCTCCGTGCTTCGGAGGGCACGTAAAACGTCGGTCCCGGTTATTGTCAAATTGATAGCAGTCG
This sequence comes from Catocala sponsa, assembly GCA_963564715.1. Classification (NCBI taxonomy): domain Eukaryota; kingdom Metazoa; phylum Arthropoda; class Insecta; order Lepidoptera; family Erebidae; genus Catocala; species Catocala sponsa. The sequence goes on from OY751352.1 coordinate 14,519,958, forward strand.
TTAAGCCATGTCAGAGGCCTACGGGTGGCTTGAACAACTCTTGATAACAGGTTGACCACTAACCACACGAAAAGAAGAAGATTAACTTTACCTTAATAATATCTCCTCAAACACGTAATACTTAATGAAACTTTAATTCGAGTTCATATGCTTATGTTTATGTCAATCTTAAAGTCGATGTCCGGGCAAAATGCTTATGGGTTTTCTGAAAATTCTCAGTAACTCATCTCCTATCACGTAGGATGTAAAAACAAAATAGTTAGCGAAATGTCGGTGTAATAAATACACCTTCATATACCATTTTCCCTGCGGCCAATAGCTCCAAGTATAAAACAAAAGCATGACTCATGTCTCGAGAGCTCATGAGTGCGTATTGGAAATTTGGAAAACGTATTAGTAGAGGAGACGTGGAAGATCGACCTTCACCGATCTGATAACCCGATGAGACATATTTTTTATCAAATATGATTTATAAATCAATATGTCTATAATAACTTGCCTATCGAAAAGTGTTCATAGCTATTTTTATTTAATTAATTTTAATCAATTTTCTTTCATCACCTTCACTCTTTTGGTAACCGAATGAGTTTCATCTAAACTGATAATTTTTACCTATGATATCAATTTCGATTGGTTAACAGATCGATGTAGTTACCTATATTGATTTACCTGTTCACATCTGCTTGCCAAGTAGCCATGCACAGAAATAAGTAGGCAAGCCTACCTAGGCATATTCTGTGTGTTAAAAACTATCAGTTGAGATGAAACTCATTCGGTTACCAAAAGAGTGAAGGTGACGAAAGAAAATTGATTAAAATTTAATTAAATTAAAAATAGCTATGAACACTTCTCGATAGGCAAATTATTATAGACATATTGATTTATAAATCATATTTGATAAAAAATATGTCTCATCGGGTTATCAGATCGGTGAAGGTCGATCTTCCTCGGCTCTTGACTATATGAAGGAAAACCTGGTAGGCATTCCTACCTATTAGCTTGTATTCACGGCTTTGCCTGCATACTAAAGTAGCGTCGGTCTTGAGAGGAAATGTGGACGTCAAAACATTTAAAGTTCGAATTTTATCAGGTCTATTGCTGTCGCGCTGGGCTCGCACGACATATCAATGTGCGAATAAAATAACTACAGATCGGAAATGCAAAACGGAACAAAGTTTCATTCATTTATTCAATATGTTTATATATTGTACCTATATTATATTATTTACTTTATAACTTAGTTTTTTAATAACTAAGTCTTAGTTATTTAAACTATAAGTACCTAAATATAATTGACTCAAATATCTAAGTATATTATATTTACTAAATTGTTTCGTAACCAAGTTAATATAATAGACGTATATTCTTGCATATTGAATGTAGAAATTTAACTTTATTCCGTTTATATCTTACTAGCTTTTGCCCGCGGCTTCACTCGCATTAATTTAGAATTTGACAATCAATTCGGGTTGTACTCTGCTTGTAATAATATAATTAAATCATCATTCGAAAGACACGTGGCGCCATCTATTATCATAGGAACGTTATTGTTGTTTTCCTCGGGAACAGTAATTTTTTTCGGAATGAAAGGTAGCCTATGTTCATTTCTGTACACCTGACAACGTATATGCAAAATTTCAAGATGATCGGTTCAGTGATTTAGGCGTGAAAAGGTAACAAACAAACAAACAAAGTAATTTTCGCTTTTATAATATTATGTTAGGATTGGGATTAGGATTGAGAGTGACTATAATCTCCTCAGCGTAAAACCCTGGACGCCATTTTACCCACAAAGCTTACGATATCAGTATCATATACTAAACAATGCCATAAATTACATTCATTACATACACTCACGCGTATTTCCCGGAGGGGTAGGAAGATACTAAGAATTCCCACTTGATACTATACTATCATATCTGTTTTGTTTCAATCACTCATTTCACTTTCCTTATGCATGCTTGTCAGTTTAATTGTAATCATACCGATATAATAATGAAAGTTGAATACGTTTGTTTGTTTGTTACTTAATTAGTAGTTAACTGTTGAACGGATTTAGATGAAACTTGGCACATGTATAAACCACCATGACCATATGACCATGTATAAACTCATATTTCCTTTTTTTATAAAAGGTTTAAATAACTAGTATTTTTGTTAAGCTCTTCAAAATATAATGCTTGTATTAGTGAATTAACGTCGTTCGGTAGAACTGAGGATTCAGGGTTAATTTTCGGGTCAGGAAAAATATGATTAGATTGTCCTCTAAACAAGTTATCAGTAGCACCACGGACCTTAATACTGTACCCAATAAACGACACTAGGCTTGCCTTTTATTAAGTGAGCTTTAAACCATAGCTGTCGTCAGTCATTGTATTTGGGTTTAATAATAATATAATAATAATATTCTATCACATACACACAACACCATCTAGCCCAAACTAAGCAGAGCTTGTACTATGGGTACTAGACAATGGATAAACATACATATATACTTTTTTTTGTAAATACATACATATTATACATAGAAACAGCCAGACCAAGACAAACATCCATGTTCATGCACACAAATGTTTGACTTGTGTGGGAATCGAACCCGCGTCCTCAGGCGTGGCAGTCGGTTACACTAACCACTACGCCATTGAGGCCGAAAATATAGCCCTACCTACTCCCTCGGCAAAATAGGCGTAAGGTATTTTTTTATACAATTCTAATTTGGCAGACAGGCATACGGCCCACGGTAAGTAGTTACCGTAGCCTATGGACACCTGCAACACCAGAGGCATCACTTGCGTATTGCCGACCCTTTAGGTAAAGAGGAAGTGGGAAGGAGATGGAGCGGGAAGGGGGAAAGAGGGTGATTGGGCCTCCGGCACTCTCACTCATCATACGAAACACAACAGTAGGAATACTGTAATTTCACGTCGATATTCTGTGCAAGTGTAGTCCTTCCCCGGTCGAGCTGACCCATACATGCTAAAATCAGCAAGGCTCTACTAATATCACTAAACAATGCTAAACTTATTGTTAGTCTACTTTTATCCATAGATTATGTGGACTTAGAACGATACTTCTTTTGCAAGCAGCCAAAGCCATGAGCAGCAACTAGAACATAATAATGTCTACCAGGTTTTTCCTCATACGTGTTCCAATACCCACTCCTGAGCTCTCGAGACATGAGTCATGCTTTTGTCTTATATTTGGAGCTATTGGCCGCAGGTAACCTTGTGTGCGTCATTGGCCGGATGACTTTCAATGTTACTAGATAGGCAAACTTTCAGAGCGATTTATCGTACCTACTATATCTTTCTTGTAACAACAAGTTAATAATAACATCAGCCCTGTATCAAACCGTCACGGGCCTCTTGTCATTGGGTGTTAGGCCACTTTCTAGCATACTGGCTCAGTGCGCGTTGGCAGACTTTCCATATCTTTAAGAACATTAAAGAGAATTCTTAGACATACAGGTTGCCTCAGAATGTTTTCCTTCGCCCTCAAAGCGAGACAAGTTAGAATAATATAAAGCAAACTTTTTGTTCAATATATCATACCTACTATGTCGTACTTTGGTTAGGAAAGTTTATAAGGCTAGTGTCTATGGAACAATCGCAAGGCGAAGACCTAGGTGAACGTTTGTCGATCAGGTCGGCGATGTTCTGAACAAAGGCCCAGTTGAAAGCATCTTAAACCGGCGAGCGTGTATGAGGAATGTGATAAAAGTAAATGAAGCCAGAGAAGTGTGTCAGGATCGTAGCAAATGAAAATCCGTAGTCTCTGCCTACCCCTCTGGGAAATAGGTGGGCATCTACCTATGTATGTCGTTCTTGTAAAAGACAATTTAGGATAATCTTAGGTAAACTTTTAGTCCAATATATCTATGTGCAATTCTTTCTTATAGGAGGCTAGTTAGGGTCACCTTTGCATCGTAGGTGTCTTTATAAATATTGTAGCAATGGAAATAAAAGCACCTTTTTAAACAGGATGTCAAAGAAGCATACTGTACAGGTTGTAAAAGCTTGTAATACGAATAAAGATCCCGAGAGATATCACGAACATTTAAACAACGGACACAAAAACACAAAAAATATAGACACTGCGAGGACGGTTACCTAACCGTCTTACTTAACTAAAGGTAACCTTTAGTTAAGTACCTACTTAACTAAAGGTTACTTTTAGTTAAGTACCTAACCAAATGGAGTATAATAGTAATAATTAATTAAATAAATAAATCTTTTTCACGTGTAGCAATCGATCCCATATGCAGTTAAAGATGATATAAAAGGAAAGGATTGCCAGATGAAGTAATGAGGGCCTTTGGCACTCTTAGTCGGATAGTATTACTAACAGTGCTAGTACTTTTATGCAGATTGTTCTTTTTTTGAGTTAACCGGCTCATCACCAAGAAGTTTGCAAGCAATTTTTCTCACAAACCTTGGTATATTAGTAGAATTGCTGCGATCCACAGATAGCTTTTTCTAGTCTACGCTCGATAAACTAGTTGCGAGAACCTTGCATTCAATATTACACACATGCAGTCATGTGATTGAACGAATAGAAGATTTTATTGTCATAACATTTAAAGCTTTATAAGATGATACTGAAATTATCCATACATCTATACAAATAAATAAAATTGAAATGTCTGTTTGTAATGTCAAAATAACAGCTATTTATCTAATGCATATAAAAGTATATAAGGTAAAATACAAAAACATCTATTTTTTAAATTTTTGTCTGTCTGTCTGTCTGTCTGTTTGTTCCGGCTAATGTCCGAAACCGCTAAACGGATTTTGACAGGACTTCCACAGGCAGATACCTGATGTTATAAGGAGTAACTTAGGCTACTTTGATTTTAGAAAAATATACGGTTTCGCGGAGACAAACACTGTTTAGTTAAAATCTACGCGGACGAAGTCGCAGGTAACAGCTAGTCTATAACAAAAGTAAACCCAATAAATGATTAGACGTTATGTCAGGGCATATTAAACGACTTACAATAACTTACGACTTTCGACAACAGTCATAACGTTCATCACGAACAAGCGAGCAAAGCCAAATGCAACAGCTAGTTCCACAATTTACTTCGCTATAATACTAGCTCATATCAAAATGAATTAAAACAGAGTGTGTATATTAATAGACGTGATCATCCTAAGTACACAGTCATGTCCTCAGCCAAGGTATTCTTGTCGTTATAAGCGACAGCGACGTGAATGAAAAGTTTCAAGAGACAACAATAAGGCCAAGCGGTTGCCTCGCCGCTGTTACCCAGCTATTATAGGGTCCAATCCAATGGTAAAAAATTAAATCCATGAATCCGTGATCTAGAAATCATTAAGTATTCTAAGTCTGGATTTTCTTTGTGACGGTTAATTAATTCTAAATCTGGATTTTCTTTGTGATGGTTAATTACAATTTGCTGGTCAAATATTACAAGGTTCCATGTAACATTTTTGAAAAAAATGATTCATGGATATTGCATGGTTCTATATGTCATTCCTTTTTGTTTAGACTAATATAGTAATAGATGAAAGCACTTACCACCTCACAATATTAAATCGCAAATAGTTCTAAGTTACTTCTTAAGTTATTTTTACTGATATGCAAATTTTAAACCCCATTTCCTCAAAATTAAAAATATAATATAGGATCTGGTAATAGTGAGCCAGCGAATTGTATGTTCGTAAAATCGCTGCGGATTTCTTAAAAAGATATCTATACCTACATAAATATCGAGCGAGTATTCCTTCAGTAGCATCTTTCAGACACTTCTATACTATCGTAGGTATCTGTCTAGCTTATATCTTCCTATCTAGCTTGTATCCTGTGTTCTTAAAGTTGGCGTGAATTGTTAAAATTAAGATTATCATGTAATTTTTACAATAAGAACGATTTAATTTTAATGAAAATTAGTCCACTACATTTTCCGTAATAGTGATAGAGCTTTTTAACTGAATTACGCGGGCAATGCCGCTTTACACGATGAAAAACTTCACTTTGTTTGTAAGCAAACAAAGTAAAGTGGACTAATTTTGACGCGAATAAGAAATATTGCTTTTTTTATATGTGACAGGGAGCTTTTTAAGAGGTGATAGACTGAGCCCTGACGATTAAATGATTAGTCAAAATACAAGATAGTCGGCCGCAAAACGCGATATTATTCGATTGGTTATTTTAGGATGGAGTTTTATGGTCATCAGTTCACGTGGTAATAGACCAAAAAAATTTCCTAGGTAAAGAGCCTTTGTCCAGCAGTGAACTGCAATAGCGTATATAAAAATGATATAATATACAATAAAGTTTCTGTAGAATAATAATAACTACACTAGAAATATTAAATACTAAGAATTGTAGTATTTGCTGATATAAAATAAAATTTACGACAGAATTTCAACGTTTGAAATCTTGCAGTAGCTTTTAGCTAATTGTTATTATTGCCAAATCACCCATAATGAGTTCGGTTTAAATAAAGATGGTGATTCAATTCAGTCTGCCTGGGATTATATAGTTTCAGAATGTATACATGTATAGTATAGGTGTGCTTCCAAAAATCTTTTGTTGCCTTGTCTCAAAGAAAATCCTTGTCAGGGAGGTCATTCCACAATCAAGATATCCGCATGATGAAACTCCTATGAATTCGATTCAATTCTCCTATGATTCAATTTGATTATAAGATATCAGGATTAACTGACTTCTGATGATAAGCGGTTCCTCAGTACACATCCCATTGTACAACCTAAGTAAAATATGACTATAACTATCAAATATGAATGCTGTCTCTGTTTTGTATCCTGAAAGGCATACTCCTGGGCCTCGGTTCACTCAACTGCTACTTCGATCTTCAACTTCCTATTAATTGAACATTTTTGATTCACATGGTGGTTAACAGTGCCATTTAACGGGACCTTTATTTACAAAGGCCAATCTTTATTATGATACAAATTTAAAAAGTGATACCATATTTATAGTGCTTTTTAAATCTTAAAACATATTCAAGTTCGCCGTGTAAATAATATTGTTATGATTATAACACAAATTATGACAATTGAGGTTTTTGAAAGTGTGTTTTTAAACTACACATAGAACAGCTGATTGTTATTGGTCAGTCATATCATAAAATCTAGTCGTGTGGGCAGTTTGAAAATCTCAATCTGAACTTCCTATTGACTATACTAAAAGGAGAAAATAGATGTGAAAGCTAACGATAAAAACCTCCTTCAACTATTCATCGAATGTTTGTACACTGCTCTAAAACTGATTAAAATACACAAAGATAGTCATTTCACAATAGCAGAAATAATTTATTCACCCTCCAAAATACTGAAATCGACAGATGATAGAAAAATAAATCACTACCACAGCTCGAAAACAAACTCTATTCCGTAATAGTGATAGAGCTTTTTACCTGAATTACGCGGGCAATGCCGCTTTTACACCATTAAAAAACGATCAAAAATAAAAATCCATCAAAATATAAACCATTACCTTATACACTAAGAGTCAGGGCAGCTGAATCAAAAGATATCCAGCAATGGAACTATCACTTTCTCCGCTTCATTACAAACACAGACACACTTCAAATTATCAGATATTTGTCACCTCTGCACACTTTTACACAACCGAACACTATTTCTGCACATTATTCACCAAAAAAAATGCGTGAAAACTATTTTTTTGTAATTTTTTTAGGATTTTTACAATTTTTTCGGGTGTTTTTCGTAAGTATTAGTGAGAAATGTATTTATATTTTTTCAGCGGACGGCCGGGCGCTCGGCCGCTAGCTCGGAATTCGTATTTAGGTTAGAATCGGCGGGTTATGGCGCCACGCACACATGCGCAGTAGTGTACGGATAGTGCCAAAGATTAAACTGATAACAGATGCGCGGTGCGATAGTTGCGAATGCTATATTAGTGGCGTATGTCAGTACAAGGTATATCACGATTATGTTTATAATTTTGACAGATCTGTATTATTTGATTAATTTATGACCACTGAAGCACTTATAATTAATATAAATTATATTTTAATTTTGCAAATTAGAAATAGAAACGTTTAATAAAATAATAATTGATTGAAGTTAAACTACTAGGTGCAGATTTTAGCGGATTTTAATAAACTCTGCACTTGAATAATTTTAAAACTATGGCGATATTAAAATTGACACTTTTGTTCAATTATCATGTAAAGCAAAAATATGATTCCCATTTTCATGTAGAAACTACTTACGTGGGATCAAAAACAGTTAATAAAATGCGAGTTCAACTAACCTCTGCCTAAACCATCGACATACAGCCGCGAATCTATTTCCGAATTCAAATGCCTAGACTAAATAACGCTATTATCCAATTTATATAGTTTAAAGGTCATACGACCATGAATTTCAACTATTCTACCTACAAAATAACGCTGCCGCTTCTGCACATATAACGTAATCTATGTTATCCAGCGCACACCGCGACACATCTTCTGGCAGACTCAGCGGCGTTTACGTAGTTCGCAGCACTCGCAGCGTTACTGAAAATACTCGCCATCACTCTGACTGAGAGTGCCGGTACTATTGGTGTGGAACTCACGAGTGAAACGCGAGAAAGTTGTGAGATGAAAATACGTGTTGGTTTGGTACTTAGTTACGTAAAACGCTATTTATTAAATAATGTACACACTATTACACTAATATTGTTAAACTTTGCTATTATTTAAGTTGTTTTAATTATTAAACTATTTGTATTTACACTTTCGCCGACGTTTCGGTTGCTTTTGAGCAGCCATGTTCACAAGGGAGACTCTTACTTAGAGACTACAATCTTAGTCAATGTGTTTGATATCAAACATTTAAATCATAGATCGTGCGTAGAGTGTACCACCTCACAGATAAAATTTACATGATAGAGAATAATAATGAACAATTTTTAAAAAGAGTGAGCGTGATAATATTATTTTTGAAGTAAAACTTCTTTAGGCGCGTTGAGCACTTCTTGGGTGAACAAAAATCATAGAACTCGCGTCATCGTCACGCTTCCACGCTTTTCATTTCTGAATTATTTTAGAATATTAACAATATCTCAGAAATGGTGCGTCCTACGCAAAAAATAACGAAATTTTGACCCCCTTAACAAACTCTAAGAGAGTATCAGGAACCCGACCCGCCCATTTTTTTTTTGTTTATAAAGAAGTGTTTATGATCAAGGGTTAAAGTTTTCACTTCTATCGGCATGTGGTAGTCACCAAAGACTGCCCCAATTGTTTTTCTTTGAAAAAGCCAATTCCCGCAATAGGAATTATTCCTGCCTCACGGACTCTACAAACATTTACACAACACCCAGTCTCGGTACAACCATTTGTGGATCACACAAATTTTCGACCACTTAAACCACTACTACCACGCTATGGCGCTCTTTAGGGGAAGGCTATGTCCAGCAGTGGACTATTATAGCCTGATGATGATGATGAAACCACTACGTCATCCGTGCAGTATTATTTGAAATTCAGATTATTAACGACTCAGAAAGGTATATTTGAACGTTGTATAGCATCTGATTGATGTCCTCGCCGTATAAGTTTGCGTAAATACTAAATGCATAACATAAGGTGCTCGGATTACATTTTTGAGGTATGCAAAATGGTTATAATCGCATAATATTGTCTTCTGTTTACGCGAATGTCATTTATTGAAATTAAAGTACTATATACGGATTTTATCGCGTTGTTTATTTCAAAATTTTGTAATAAAGCGTCAAATAAACAACGCGATAAAATCCGTATATAGTAGTTTAATTTCAATGGTTATAATCGCTTTTTAAGACTTGAAGTTGAGAAGTGTGCTATTGTTACTTAAGGTTTAAAGATTTATAGGCTTGAGATAGGATTTTGGATAGTTATAATGGACACGTTTTGAGACTAGAAAACTATGAGATCGGCTGAAGCCTGCCGTAAGCAAAAAGTAATAGATGGAATTAATTGAATTTCTTACACATCGTTGCATATAACACGAACTTCCCACGGCAACAAATTATCAGACTGCACCACAGCGAATAAATAAAAATATTTGGCAATTTTTTTTATTTACTTTTGAATTTTATTGTATGTTCTAATTTGTACCTATTTACACAAACTAACGCACTTAGCATAAATATATGTAAACGTTATATTTCAATATAATATCCACCACTAGGGGATCGAAACTGTGTCTCCTAAACACAGGCTGGATAGCCTATCTAGGAGAACAGTACTCCTCCCACGAAAATGTAGATCAAAATTATTCTATCGATGTAACATAGATACTATTGTAAAAACCCTACAATCATTTTTTGTTTAAATAAAGTTATTATTATAATCTTCGCCTGATTTAACAACTAGATACTCATATTATAAATATGTATTAAAGTTTGTAACATACCTTCGTTTTTAAATACCTTGTATCTTTAGAAAAAAGGCAGTTTCATAAGAAATCGGATTTATGAGTACGGGCAGACTTAAATCACTCCACTATCAGTGCAGTCATATCTTAGAACCACCCTATCATAGACAAGCGAGTAGTAATACTCTGGCCCAGTTTTACGAGCCGCTCATCATAAAACGGTCAGTTAAAAGCGGTTTATTACTCACGACTATTGTTACACTCTGTGGAACGGAAATTAAGTGCTGTAAGCAAAGGCTTCAAATGGCACTTTCTGGAAAACATCAAGCTTGTACTTGGGTGCATGGATTGTGAAGTGGTTAAGTGATGGCATTGAAGCCGAGGGTTGTGTTTTCGATGGGACAAAAAACTGTGTGATCCATAAATAGTTGTTCTGAGTCCAGGTGTTCTTTGTGTCCGTTGTTTGAATGTTTGTAAAGTTTACTTTTTTTTATACAATGGTGACAAATAAGCATACGGCCCACCTGATGGTAAGTGGTGACCGTAGCATATGGACGCCTGCGACACCAGAGGCATCACTTGCGCGTTGTCGACCCTTTAGGAAAGGAAGTGGGAAGGGGAAAGAGCGGAATGGGAGGAAAGAGGGTGATTGGGCCTCCGGCACTCTCATTCACCGAACGAAACACAACAGTAGGAATACTGCTATTTCACGTAGATATTCTGTGAGAGGGTAGTCCTTCCCCGGTCGAGCCGACCCATTCAAGTTGAAATCAGTGAGACTCTACTACTAAAAAACTACGACACAGGAATTACTTCTAGCGCGAGTAGTCTTTAAAAAAGCCTTCTTGGTTCAAGCAGAAGTACCTATATCAGACCTCTCTATTTACAGAGATCTGAACTCAAAACAATATTTTTTAGAATTTATTTCTTTCTCCATGTCTGGTTCTTCCGGTATCAGGAAATAACTAATCAGATTTTGATGCGGTTTATAATTTTGTAGCTTGGGTTTAACTTATAATCTAATTTCATTCAAAAGAACCAGAGATATGATGCATAGTTTGATTCCTAGGAATATACTTTGTGATCGATAGGTATACTCCACGCGGGCGTAGTCGCAGGCAAACGCTAGCTGCATCTACTTCTGTCATGACCAGGACACACATACAAAGAGCTAATCTTACTCTCACCTCACTTTAACTAAAGTGATAATTGAACGAGAAACGGTAGTAATTCGCTAGGCATTGACGTCTGAGCCGTGATTCAGTGAACACGTGAGACGCGCTGACGGACAAAGCCGTGGCGCGCGAATATACTACTCGCTTATTTAGATAGTTCAGTAATCCAATGACACTGCTTATCCTTGCTCGTATTAAACAAGAATGAAGATACAGTCGTATTGCTATTTAAATATTCATCCTTTCAAATAGTTACATATAACAGTGTGATGCCTAGATGTCCCCAAAGGGGTAACCAGAATTACAGTTCTGTCAATTCCATAAAAGGGTGCGTAATATGCGATAAACATTTTATAATATCAGCCCTGTATTAAACTGTCCCACTGCTGGGCACGGGCCTCTTCTCACTGGGAGAAGGGGTAGGCCATAGTCCACCACGCTGGCCTAGTGTGGGTTGGCAGACTTCACATATATTCGAGAACATTATGGAAAACTCTCAGACATGCAGGTTTCCTCACGATGTTTTCCTTCACCGTTAAAGCAAGCGATAATCAACTATTTAATACACATTTAACTTCGAAAAGTCAGAGATGCGCGCCTTGGGTTCAAACTCGAGACCTCTGCGTAGCAGTCCAACGGTTTCCCACTAGGCTATCGCTGCATTTTATATATGTTTTAATATTCATTGTGACCCATAAGATCAATATTATTACTGTTTACCGGGCCTTTAGACTGCGTTCTGTTTCTAAGAATTATTATCAACCGGAATCCTAATATTTTTTTTTAATAAAAATTTTAGTTGCAATTTGGTTTTCAAATTACTAGTATCCTTGTTAACCCTCCAGCTAAGCTAGAATACTTGTATTAAGAGTGGGTTCACGTCAGTAGTGCAATGGGCGGGATTCGAATCCGAGATCTCTCGATCGCAAGTCCAATACTTTATCCATTGGGCTACTTTAAATGACAGACCACGTTAACTTATAATCAGATGGATCCTACTCTTATTTGTCATCAAACTACTAAACCATTAGCATTGATGACGGATGAGCCGGCTCCCATAGCTGCTGGCGACATGCATATGACACAAAGAAGAGGATTGGAATATTCGAAAATTGTATGATACGCATTCGATTGTGGATCAATTCGTTGTTACTGATTATAATTCGAATTATAATCGAATAACAAATCGATTATATGATTCTTAATTTAACGATAACACGATTGATAGATAAGTCGTAGTCCATCTATGATCGACCGATGTTTTGTTTTGTTGTAGCCAGAATAATAGCGAAGACCTTTTTGGTTTAATCTACACTATTCACAGTGGGCAGCGGCTTTGCTGTGTCCTGACATGGCTGAATTCCATGAGCAGCGGTTACCACTTCCCATCAGGTGGACCGACCGCTCGTCTGCACACAAAGGCAATAAAAAAATCATATTTGCGAAAAGCAGGTGTAATACACCGCCGTTTTCCTTTCTGGGATATAAATGTGATACAATGTACATATGTACCCTTGGTACATAATTCTGAAACTCTTAACTAAGAATGATAACACTTTATCTTACTTATCTATGGATTACACCAATAATTAATTTCTAAGCCAAAATCCTCGGCCTTATCCAAGCACATAACCCACATTTTATAAAATTTTTGTGTGGTTATTTTTAGGTGAAGAACAGAATTGAATTCATTAATTATTATATTATACAAAAGCATAATAGCTTTTAAAGCTGTATCAAAAATTTATTTCTAAATATTTCGATTTTTTACGCAATACTAATTATCGCCCATATATAAAAATATATTATTATTGTAAAATACCACTACATTTCGAAAATAAAAGCGTATTAAAAGTGGTATCGTCTTCTCAACACAAATATTTAATTATGTTCACAACATTGATATATTACTTTTAAACATTTTTTCGTTTGACTGTACTGTTTTTGGCTTGAACAATAGATTTTTGTATTTATTTATGAGTGGTTCCAGTTGCCGGAAGAAAAATATTAAAATTAAATGGATCCGGCAACTGGGACCGCGGTCCGAGTTAATCGCAGTCCCAGTCGCCGGAATCCTCATTTATACATCAATGGTTCAAAATTTATAATATTAGAAAAGTTTACCGGTCTCACCGCATTAATCCTAGGATTATCGCGGTGATCCTTTACACACTATCATTATATCATTGCCCTTACAACCTTGCTGTCTGCCGACCCCAAGTGCCTACTGAACATGTACTTGAAGATACACTTTATACGACCGCGCGCAATCATAGGGATTATCATTAAGTTCCATTCAGTATTACTCTTTTATAAAACTTTTTCTTTGTGGCTCTATATACTTATATGTATATTATATATATTGGTACGCTTATTAGTTTTAAGCAGCCGTAGTCAAGCGGGAGACCGTTGGATTGCTACGCACTACACAGAGGTCTCGAGTTCGAATATAGGTAGTAGAGCCTCGCTGATTTCATTTCAGCATGAATCTCGACCGGAGAAGCACTAACCTCTCACAGAATATCGACGTGAAATAGCAGTATTTCTACTGTTGTGTTTCGATCGGTGAGTGAGAGTGCCGGCCCAATCACCCTCTTTCCCCCTTCCCGCTCCTTCTCCTTCCCACTTCCTTTCCTAGAGGGTTGGCAACGCGCAAGTGATGCCTCTGGTGTTGCATGCGTCTATAGGCTATGGTGACCACTTACCATCAGGTGGGCCGTATGTTTGCTTGCCACCTTAGTAGTACAAAAAAAAATCCAAGGCACGTGCCGCTGATTTCGCGTTAAATACTCGTAACAAGTTCGCTCGCTTCAACGGTGAAGGAAAATGTCGTGAAGAAAACTGCATATCTAAGAGTTCTACATCATGTTCTCAAAGATATATGAAGTCTGTCAACCCGCAGTGGGCCAGCGTGGTGGACTATGGCCTAACCCTTCTCAGTGTTAGACCGTAGACCACAACGATGTCCCATCGTCGCGGTCTACGGTCTAATACTGTGTAGGGGCGCCGTCCAGCAGTGGGACAGCTTACAAACAGACATTATCATTATTATTAGATCTACAATTAAAATGATAATATTATTATCGCGGTATTAACGCCGTATTATCGCGGTATTAACGCAGTATTATCACGGTATTAACGCGGTATTATCGCGGTATTAACGCGGTGTTATCGCGGTATTAACGCGGTATTATCGCGGTATTATCGCGGTATTAACGCGGTATTAACGCGGTATTATCGCGGTATTAACGCGGTATTAACGCGGTATTAACGCGGTATTATCGCGGTATTAACGCGGTATTATCGCGGTATTAACGCGGTATTATCGCGGTATTAACGCGGTATTATCGCGGTATTAACGCGGTATTATCGCGGTATTATCGCGGTATTAACGCGGTATTATCGCGGGCAGAAGCCCGTAGCTTCGCCCGCGTTAATACCACGTTGTACAGAGTATCCAATGTATCAGTTTAGGACATGGTCTATCTGTATTTGGTTTAAGTGGTCGCATCACGTCTGCGAGTGCGTCGAGTGTTGTAGCTTCGATTCTCAGATGGGACAGACATTTGTGGGACCTACAAATAGTTGTTCCAAGTATAGGCGTCTTTGTGAATGTGAATTTTGCGAATTCCGTTTTTTGAATGTTTTTAAAGTCCTTCGAGTTATACCTAGTCTTTCTTTTAACATAAATGATTCCTGCACCTGATCTCTTTCCGGTCGTGTCGGATTACCGTTTCAGCGGATCATGAGAGTTAAATAACAGAGAGTGCGCTTGTGCAGTATAATATCTCCTGCGCAGATGACCAGTCATCGTTAAGATTAGCCGCCGTGACCGAAATTCCACCTGGTGCACATTATATAAGATCAGTAGAGTTTTCAGGCTTCTAAAAACCAATTGTGTTGCTATGCACTCATTGTCGTGTGTTACCTTGTGCCACAGATAATAATAACAGCCAAAACCACAAAAATACGCAAACAAAAGACGCCTACATAATGTCTTCCGTTGTATATTAATATTGTAAACAAATCATTAAATTTTAATACACATTGTATTAAAACTATTAACTACCAACAGCTCGCTCGCTTTAACGGTGAAGTAGGATTGTGTCGATCATGAACGAACGGGTCATATGAATGGAATCGCGAACCGCGCGTAAATGATTCGGTCAGTAACGTCGCAAAGACCCGATCTCGCACAGCCAATCAATCATTGAATAAAATGAATTGTGCACCGAATTTGAAAGATTTGAAACGAATGATCGGTGCCAGTGACGTGAGGCGATGATCAGCCATCACTGCGTCTCGCTCTCGCGACGCGAGTCCTCAATCGGTCTGTCTCTGTCGCCTCTGTGCTGTGCAGCAGGTGCGAGCCGTGTGGATGGAGGTGAGACAGTCAAATGTAGATAATATAATTTAACTTGAGATGATACAAGTATCTCAAGTAATCTAAACTAAGGTGCTCATATACACAAATGTACTCTGTGCTCAGGTAGCGACCTATTAATCTATGATTTATAACGAGAGCCTCACAATTTTTCGCGAAAATCCAATCATTCGAATGATCGGATCATAAGACCCGGTTCATTTTCATAACAGCTCATGATTAAAATCGATCTTTCTGAATGAACGAAAGGACACAATCCTACGGTGAAGGAAACCTGCATGTCTGCGCGTTCTACATAATGTTTTCAAAGATATGTACAGATTGCGCAATCTACGATGGCCGGACTGAACATAGCGTCGCCGAATTGTTGCGCATGTACAGTCGCTAAGAGGCGTCCCACCCCCGCCCCCTGTCACCAAAGAGACCTAAAACTTGTAACTGCGACGCCACTCGCGCAATGTTCAGACCGGTCATCATACAGTGCGCGATCTGTATCTGAAGTTTGCCAACCGGCAAGGCTAGCGTGGTGGACTATGGCCTAACATTTCTCACATTGAGAAGAGGCCCGTGCCCAGCAGTGGGACAGTTTAATACAGGGCTGATATTATATTATTATTATTACCGGTGGAATATTATAAAACCTCTGACGGTGCCATTGATTGAAAGTTATGATTATATTTGCTTCTACTTATCGATTGGAATTGAATAGTGAATCTCATGTGCATAATAAGCTGAATACTGGACTGGTCGCGTAAATGGATTTTGAATTGTAGACGGACTGTAGAAATCTAAATAATCTATACTAATATTATAAAGCTGAAGAGTTTGTTTGTTTGAACGCGCTAATCTCAGGAACTACTGGTTCGAATTGAAAAATTCTTTTAGTGTTGGATAGCCTATTTATCGAGGAAGGCTATAGGCTATATAACATCACGCTAAGACCCCAGGGGCCACGCAGTAACCATAAACGCAGGTGAAACCGCGGGAACATCTAGTTATGTATATGTATACAAATCAAAGACATTGTTTTACTAACTAGGGCTTGTTTATTTTTACCCTTTTTTACGATTGCTATGTGTACTAAAAATAGATTTATTTTTATTTATTGCCTATATTGTTGGACATACATACATGTTTACAAACTTTAAGTTGAAGCAAATTATAGTTACTGAGTTCTTTTGTCAATGTGAATCGTTAATCTGTTTTATTTCTTCGCACGTTCAAATCACATTTTTAATAAAATCTAAAGACATCGAGAAGATAATAATAACATGTTATGACCGTTAGAGTTGTTTTTTACAAATAAATTATCGCACGTGGTGGTTATGTTATTGATAATTTGTTTATCCTAACTAATATTATAAAAGCTAAAATGAGTTTGTTTGTTTCTTTGTTACCTTTTCACGTCTAAACCACAGAACCGATCATCCTTAAATTTTGCATATACGTTGACAGGTGTACAGAAACGGACATAGGCTACCTTTCACCACGAAAAAAATTACTGTTCCCGAGGAAAACAATAATAACATGTTCATGATAATAGATGGCGCCACGTGTCTTTCGAATCATGATTGAATTATATTATTACAGTATAGTAGAACCAGAATTGATTGTCAAATTCTAAATTAACGCGAGTGGAGCCGCGGACAAAAGCTAGTCATAAATAAAGTATTAAAATTTTACAGGCTAAGTACGTATATTTACCAAAATATACATAAGTATGTATTATATAAGATTTAAAATAAACTTTAAACTGTATATAATTAATTAATAACGTTGTTTGATATCTGAATTCCGTGCTAATTGGATAAAAATTGAACTTAGGGACGAACGACGTTTTAGACAAGCAATCAATTTAACATATTGAGTCGCAGCGGCACACCATATTTGTATTCGGCTTATGTTTAACTTATCACCTGATATAGTAAAATATAACAGTCAACAATAGTAAATGATCACCAAATTGCACAGCAAAACATATTTAAACACATCAAAATAAGCCGAGAAGTCTATTTTTGGGTGGGTTCAAGAAGGAACCTAACATAACCTAACCCTTCCGAGACGGAATGCAATGATTTGAGACGTATAGGTGCTCGTTATGATATATTTTAATAAGCATATTTTACTGCGCAATTACTATTTTCGGTGGTCATTATATTTAATCCCTTTGTATTATAGGGCTTGACAGATTAATATCCTAACTAAGTAAATGTTTCCTGTAAGTTAGTTTATCGCTTTAATTACTCAACCGATCATTATAACATTTCGCATATACATAGTCAGGGGTACAAAAAATACTTAAGGTCCTTTCATGCAGGAAAAAACTAATGTAGGTTACCCAAGCAAAGCTGCAGGCAACAGCTAGCATAGAATAGTATTGCCTAATACTAAAAGAATAACAATATTTTCATATTAAAAATATATTTGCATATTTTCTTATATCGCATAGTTATTGAGTAAGTACTATGTATAAAATATATGTCATGCATATTTGTCGCATTTGCGGCTATCGATGCATTATAAAAACTATAAGTAAAAAAATCAACGGGTTGCACTCCGGGAGTGCCGGCAGAAGTGAAAACTTGAATATTAACGTTGTGCATTTTTGATATTTTAGAATGGTTAGGGAATAATTTTGTACGAATTGCTTTAATTATCAGTATAAAAGTACTATCATTTATGTGGTAAAATACAATATTAATTTATTGCGCTATCTTACACAAACATGACAATTCTCCCTCAGTCTTACGAATTTTCGATCAGGTCACGTGTCCTGACGCGAGTTTAACATTTTTTACCCATCTCAAAAAAGTGCACAACGCCGCTAAAGAAGTTTTCACTTCAATAATATCATCCGCCTGAACATCACTTTCAAATCTATTAACCATTTCATCCATTATATAATTTGCAAATGAAAGCCCAGCTACACCTAGGTAAATTAAGCTACACTAGTGCTACCGATTGGTACGCAATTTAATGAAATCGACGCATTCACAAAGTATTCGCAGTATAAATATATAAAGCGTGTGTTTACAATCGCGCCGGTACAATCTGTGTTTATAATTGAACATTAATGTTGCGGTCATTGCTGTCGGTTTAACTCACTGAATTGCGTCACTTGCTGCCATTAAAATTTATGTTTTAAGTGTCCTTTTACATTAGCCGGATGACGGATAAAAGAGGCCAGATACCCGGATTTGTACGACCTGGTGATGAGATCTAAATGTATAGCTCCAAAAAATATTTTAAAGTCGGTTTGTGTAATATTAATTTCTGATGTCTAGTCTATAGGTATTGCTTATTTATTTATTTATTTATAAGCCTGAGATCGAATATCAAATCTTAACTGATTAATCTCTAAGATCTTTTACAGAATTAAATTTCATCAAACCGTAAGCATTTACTTGAGTATATGATGTTCAAATACCAACTCCAATTTTATTAAAGTTTAAGGGAACGAAACAATAAATAATATTTAAGCAATACTTAAGAAGAGTTCTAGTCGGTCTCAACATACACATGTTGTGAACGCCTCAAAGTCTACTTCCGGTCAGAAGTCCGAAGCTTAACATTTTTATTAATTAAAATAATTTATTTTGTAGCAGAAATTAAACAATCAATCTAAACCCAAACTATTATTCATATTCTAAACGTAAATTGCAATCGTCATGGTACCCACAGGACAGGCTTGCCTAGTGTGGGGCCAATGGATAAGACCATACATTGTAAAGTTTTTGGTAATTTATTTATTTATTTATTAAGGATCTCCAACAAAGAATATACACAAAATTGCACAGACAAATGGACATTAGTTTTGTATAATGTACTCCTTTACTTATAGGAGACCACAGCATGCACATACATATAACAACAAAGCATAAAATAGAAAAATTTTAAATTAATTAATTAAAATAAGCTACACGTTAGTAATTAACTTAACAAAAGAAATAAACAATGTGAAACTTAATGAAAAACTTAAATAACCCGTTCTAAGTGTGTTTTATATTTTGGTAAGGGTTGACTAATAAATATTTTTTATTTTTATTTATTTTATCTGCTACCCGGATCGACAGGTACTTGAACGTGTTCCTTTGCACAAAGTCGAGTAACGAACTAGTGTCAACTTCGGGAAAAGCATGCGTGCTTTGCCAGTCTTGTAGCCCACGTACATACATGCATGCTCTGAAATGAACTATCTACCATGGGATTTACTGAGCAAAGCACTAAAGTAACTTCGCGGCAGAACTTTCTCTACGAGTGCTTAAAGAAAGCACTAATGTCGGGGTAGACAGCTGCTTGGTAGTACCACCTCTGGCAATTAACAAAGGGATTAAATATAATGACCACCAAAAATATAATGACCACCAAAAATATAATGACCACCAAAAATATAATGACCACCAAAAATATAATGACCACCAAAAATAGTAATTGCACACCAAAATATGCTTACTAAAACATATCATAACGAGCACCTATACGCCTCAAATCACTACATTCCGTCACGGAAGGGTTAGGTAATGTTAGGTTCCTTCTTAAACCCACCCAAAAATAGTCCGTCGACTTATTTTGATCTCTTTGCTGTGCAATTAATATTTTTGGTATTAAAATGCAGTTTTAAATTTGATTATTTACTATTTTTGACTGTTATATTTTACTATATATGGTGATAAGTTTCATTTCATTTCATTTATTCAGGAACAATATTTACATCGTATTTGAATTTTGCACTATAGGTACATAACACAGAAATTGATTTTACAATATGGCACTTAATGAAACACTAAATTAACAACAATATCAACATTATTCGTAAAGATGTCAACAGAGTAGATTAAATAATACTAAAAATGATAATGTTAAGGTGATAACTGATAATTCATTCACATAATATAAAAAATAAAAATAACAATTTAAATAATAATCAAATTAAATAAAATTAAAAACAATAATCCATTAGTAAAAATAATTCCATTTTGCAATTTGTTACTGAAACTCTTATTTACATGTCATTTCAAATATTTTACAACTTTAAGGTATGCTATAAAAGCATTCATTCAACAAAAAATGCTTTAGTCTGGTATAAAATTCTTTAGTATATAATAATGTCTTAATTTCTGAGGGCAATTTATTAAATATACTTATTGATTTGAAACCTGCACTATGTTTAACAATATCAAGCTAAGATTGGAAATCTTTTCTCCTTGTTTTCTCTCTCCTTATCCTTTCATTTTCAGACTCATAATCATGGACATGTTTTTTAAAACTACTAAGTAGAACAAGAATGTACAAACTTGGAACAGTCAATATGCCCATTTCTTTGAAGTGTGGTTTGCATGATTCCTGTTGCCTGATTCTAACTATTGTCCTGATTGCTCTTTTTTGTAGCACAAAAGCTTTTAGTAAATTATACTCATAGCTGCCCCCCCAAAAGAGAATGCTGTACCTTAACCTCGCCTCAACCAATGCATAATAAACTAATTTTTGGTATACTAAGCTGATCTCATTTCTGAGACTCTTAAGCACATAACAAGCTGAGCTAATTGCTTTTTCAAGATGAGCGAGTTAAACATAAGCCATTAACAAATAAGTAATCTACGGTAACCACTTACCATTAATTTGACAGCAAATAAATTGTGCTACGAGCTCTTAGAAAAATATTAAATTATTGACTGAAAGTATACTCAGAATTTCATAACAAAAACGCTCACGCTTTACTTACATGCGGCACCCGACCTGAGACTCGCAATCCGCCTCAAACGTAATCACAAACTTATTTGGGAACAAACAAGATAGCAAAATACACACATATATAATTATAGATACTCGCTTTTGCCCGCGGCTTCGCTCGCGTTAATTTAGAATAAAACTTAACAATCAATTCGGGTTGTACTCTGCTTGTAATAATATAATTCAATCATGATTCGAAAGACACGTGGCGCCATCTATTATCATAAGAACGTTATTGTTGTTTTCCTCGGGAACAGTAATTATTTTCGGGATGAAAGGTAGCCTATGTCCGTTTCTGTATACTTGACAACGTATATGCAAAATTTCAGGATGATCGGTTCAGTGGTTTAGTCGTGAAAAGGTAACAAACAAACTCATTTTCGCTTTTATAATATTAGTTAGGAAGTTAGGATTAGGATAGGATATACTACGGAAAGAGTATCCTGACTAATATTATAAATGCACATATGTGAGTTTATTTGTTTATTACGCTTTCAGGCCTTAACTATTCTACCGATTATCTTGAAATATCGCATCACTTTGTCAGTGGCACCTTTAATCCAGAAAGAAGTACTATTTGCGAGGGAAAGAATTTCATTAACAAAATATACATCGCTAGCAAAGCAGGCTTGTTCTAGAATCGAATATCGCTGTTTTAATAAAGAACGTGATTTGAATAAGCAAGTTATATCCACTGAATATTACGTTCCCATTACTATATCACACTTCCATATAATCCCAAAAGTCGTGCCTTAGGTACTAAAATGCTCGATATAGACTACCTATATAATAGTATATTATGTTCAATCTAGAAATAGCATGCGTTTAGTGGGCTTAGGTTTGTTGCAAATCTACAATATCCAAGTAAAATTCTAACTAAAATTATCAATGTTATAGGTACTCTGTCCATTCGTTTATTTTCTTTTTGACAGTTTGAGACAGTTTTAAATTAGTGACGCCCTCACACGTTACCTATACGATTTGAAATAATAATCGATTTTATTTAAGAAGAACTTTCAATCTATTTAATGCATCGACATAATTATTTTAGTATAAATATTAAGTACGGTATTCGTTTATTAGTTTTATTTTTAATTATACATATATGAAATAAATAAATATTTAAATAATAAATCATTAAATTAAAATATTATTGTTATTGTTCTTTACTCTTTGTTCGAACTTAAATTCCAAGATTTCGACTTAATTCCTTGCAAATAATAATCATGGAGTTCATAGTTAGGTACTATTTTTATTTTCATTTATTTATTAAATTTACTAAAACAATACTTACATCAAGTCAAATTATTTTTTTCATATGATGGATTTATCTTATTTCAAGACCTGTTTTATATTCTGTGGTTGTTTGTTATGCACAGCGCACTTAACTAAGTGGGCGTTACCCATCAATAAAGTACAACATTACTGTAGTACCTACATTGTTCCGAAAAAAAAACGGTATTTCATAGGCGTGAGCTGTCAAAAATAAAATACACGAATGGACAAAATATACCTAGTTGGTTTATTTGTTTTTTGCGCTTTCACGCCTCAATAATTATGATCACGAATAACGCACTTACTCACTCACTTTGCATACTCGTTTTCAGTGGTAGAGAAAAGGTCAAAGATATCTTTTATCCATAAAGTACCTACTGTGAACGAGGAATAGAGATTTATTGAAAATATTTATATACATTAACGCGAGCGAAGCCGCAGGCAAAACCTAGATGAAGAATAAAAAGGGAACAAAATGGTTTCATTACATTTACTACCTATACTAATATTATAAAGCTGAAGAGTTTGTTTGTTTGATTGAACGTGCTAATCTCAAGAACTACTGATTCGGTTTTAAAAATTCTTTTAGTGTTGGATAGCCTATTTATCAAGGAAGGCTATAAGCTATATAACATCACGCTACGACCCACGGGGGTGGCGCAGTAACGATAAACGCGGGTGAAACCGCGGGAACATCTAGTATAATATAAACCTAAGTAGCGACTACGTATATGCAAAGACCTTTTCTCTGCATTGAAAATGTTCACGACGTTCATTTATCATGTGAAAATTCGAGATTGCAAATCTAAGATGGCTTTTGTTCCAAGGTAATATATTTTGCAGACGTATCTGGTTAGTCAGACGCTTATATAAACAGCTACAAGGACAGATATCCTCGGTTTTGATATTTATTTCATTCACCCTCAAATAGAATGAGAATATTTTTAAACATTGAAAAGCGCCATCTAGTTTTTATAAGAAGAACAACTACATCAATGTCACAGTTGTGGAATTTAATACTAGTAGTACCTCATGTTGTCAATAGATGGAACTAATTGTATTTTGTTTGCAGTTTTTTGTTATAATTACGTGTATTTGTTTTTATAATTTGGTATATTATTCGTTTTAAAAATGTTATGTTCTCATTATACTTGAAAGATAGGACATAATATTCTGTACATTAACATTAGTTCATTACAATTACCGCTAGGAGCGCTGAGATAGAAATCATATTCCATAGATAAGAATTACCAAATACGAAATTATTCGTAATCAAGGAATAACAAAATAGGAAAATACGTATATATACACAAAAAAAACATATTTTAACAAATTAAATTACCTAATTTGATTTCAAATGTATAAATATATTTTAGCTACGAATAAGTGAGTATATATTTTATTGAAAACAGTAAACAACCATAAACTAGGGCAAGTCTATTAATTATTTTAGTTTTATATTACATTGGCATAATTATTATGAAGAGGACTGGTGTGCTACTGCGGTCATTTCGCGGTAAAAGCTAACATAATAGATAGGTACTATTTGTCCCTCGCCGTTTTACCCACGTTTTTGTAATTTCTCCACTCCCGTAGCTCGTAGCGTGATGTTATAATATAAAAAAAATTGGGGCAGTCTTTGGGGACTGCCGATAAAAGTGAAAACTTTAATCCTTGATCATAAACACTTTTTTATAAACAAAAAAAATTTTCCTGATACTCTCTTAGGGAGAAAAAATTTCGTTATTTTTTGCGTAGGACGCAACATTTCTGAGATATTGACGATTTTTAGCTCTTATAAAAGTTCTCGACATTTGCGGTTCAATCTGTGTTGACTAGCATAAAAAAATGGTAGCTGTAGCGCCATCTATTGACATCAGACTGAGTTTGCGTTAACGACATTCGTAGCCGATTATTCTAAAAAAATAAAGCGTGGAAGCGGGACGATGACGCGAGTTCCATGATTTTTGATCACCCAAGAAGTGCTCAACGCGCCTAAAGAGGTTTTCACTTCAAAAATATCTTATAAAAGGTACACCCTTACATAATAAACGGACTTACGAAAGCCTATTGCATTCGAAAGCCCGTACTTGCCTTTCGGACTTGTAGTTCCCGAAATAACCGCGTTCAAACAAACAAACAATCCTTTCAGCTTTACAATATTAAGTACTAGATGCGCCCGCGGTTTTACCCGCGTTTATAGTTACTGCGCCGCCCCCGTGGGTCATAGCGTGATGTTATATAACCTTCCTCGATAAACAGGCTATCCAACACTAACACTTGTCTCCCACGCTTACGCGCCTATACCGGACGTCTTACGCCGCAGGCATTGTGCCTGAGGCTTGGAAGGAGGCGAACGTTCAACCGATTCCCAAAAAGGGGGACCGTTCCGAGCCAAGCAACTATCGACCTATAGCTATCACCTCGGTGCTCTCCAAGGTGTTCGAGCGGATTATAAACACCCAAATTGTCCGCTACCTGGAGGATCAATTGTTGATCAATGATCGCCAATACGGCTTTCGGTCTAAACGATCAACGGGTGATCTTCTAGCATTCGTCACGCACCTCTGGGGTGAGGCTATGGACAAGCACGGCGAGTCTTTGGCTATCAGCCTTGACATAGCCAAAGCTTTCGACAAAGTCTGGCACCGGTCTCTTCTTTCCAAGCTTCCGGCCTATGGCTTGCCCCCTCAACTGTGCACCTGGATTGCAAGTTGCCTGCAAAAGCGTCGTATTCGGGTCCTTTGCGACGGTCGCACTTCCAAATTTATGCAGATCAATGCAGGAGTGCCTCAGGGTTCTGTCTTATCCCCTACGCTCTTTCTTCTGCATATCAATGATATGTTGAATCTCGGCAACATACATTGTTATGCGGACGACAGTACCGTGCATGGGCGATATCTCGGACATCCTGGGGCCAAACAGGCTGAGGTTGAGGGGAAAAGGCAGAATCTTGTCGTTGAACTTGACCAGACCTTGGACCTCATCTATGAATGGGGTGTCAAGAACTTGGTCGAGTTCAACGCCAAGAAGACAGGCATGCGCGTTCTCAACAAAAAAGTCTCCGTTCCTTCCCCTCCCTTCTCTGAAGAACACTCCACTGGTGATACGTGACAGCCTCTCTATCTTAGGTATGGATCTTTGCCGCTCCCTTAATCAGAAAACCTATATCGAGAGCGTCATTAAGCAAGCTTCGCGAAAACTCGGAGTTCTAAACAGGGTGAGGCGGTTCTTCACGCCTGGACAACTGTGCCTATTGTATAAGGCACAAGTGCGCCCTTGCGTGGAGTACTGTTCTCATCTTTGGGATGGCTCCGCGCAGTACTTGCTGGACGCTCTCGACCGGTTACAGCGGCGGGCTGTCCGTATCATCGGAGATCCAGAGGTCACGAGTTCACTGGAACCTCTGCAACTCCGTAGGGACATTGCCTCATTGGCATGTTTCTACAGAATATACCACGGGGAGTGCTCTGAAGAGTTATTCCACCTTATCCCGCCCTCCCCTTTCCTATCCAGAACAACGCGTGCTGGGCTCAGATGCCATCCTTACACGGTAGAGTCGATTAGAGCGCGTACCAAAAAGTTTGGGTCCTCATACCTCTGCCGAACGACCAAGGCATGAAATTCTCTGCCAAGGCACGTGTTTCCTTCTTCCTTCAATCCTGGGTTCTTTAAGCGGGGCGTGAAAAAGCATCTTCTCAGGCCGTCAAAGTAGAGACCTCAACACCGCCTCGGCTACTGTGTGGGCGATGTGGAGGCCATTACTCTTAGACCACACGACTGCTTACCATCAGGTGGAGTGTGGTCATTTTGACTAGCAAAATAAAAAAAAAATTAAAAAAAAAATTCAATACGAACCAGTAGTTCCTGAGATTAGTGCGTTCAACCAAACAAACAAACAAACTCTTCAGCTTTATAATATTAGTATAGATTACATACCTCAAAAATCTAGGCAGAGCATCATTTCGCCTACTATATTTTAAGTTCTTACCTAATAAAGAATAAACTCCGTGACTGAAAATTTCTGGAAGACAATTGCGTAAACGTTGTCCAAGAACAAAAAAGGACACTGGGTATATTTCATCCTGAAAAAAGTTCCATTCCCGAGAAATAGAAAATTGTCATAACCTACATGCATTTACGCGAGCGAAGCCGCGGCCAAAATCTAGTTAGTTTATAAACAACTAAAATTAAAACATGAAACATTTTGCATAAAGTTATGGTTAGCTAAAAAGTTATTTAACTTAAATATATTAATCTCATCAACTAGGTAAAGTTTTATATTTATGACAGATTCTTACGTTTTTCATAACTTTTTATCTTTACGCTTTGTTGCCTACAAAGTACGTAAAAACGTTCGCTAACTTTCTTTAGATAAATAATTAACTAGTGAAGTATTAAACTCTCGTTGGCGGCGTAAGCGTGACTGATAAAATGTCCAACGTGAAATCCTATGTTCGATTCAAGGGTCGGGTAAACTATTTAGGTTTTTTACTAGCCGATTCTCTATAGGCCTATAGGTAGATGATATGGCCTTCATAGTCCTACGACGTCAGCACCATACATGTTCCTAAGGTTTGAAAGTATCTCGTTGGTCTAAGTTTGCGTTTATGACAGCTTGTGATCACGAAGACTTGGGTTCGATGCCCGAATCAGGCGAAATGTGAGTTTTATACACTTTTGCCTACCTTGTTGAGGGTCTAAGCGTGACACTAGACAATATACATAAAAAACGTGACACTAAACAATATACACAAAAAATTTGCTGTTCCATACAAAATTTAACATTGACCTCGACAAAATGAATGGAACAGCTGATTTCTTTTTTCACGATATCGGCAATGTCCCAGAAAAAAAATTTGTTCATAATAACGAGTATAAAAATTTGTTCATAATATTATGTGGTAGAAGAATCCGCCTTTAGGTGAATGCTCCTTGTCTTCTTTCTAACCGTCACCAAATATTTGGTAACGATAAAAAAGTCATCAGCAGAAGAACTTCCTCTTACCGAAAACCAGTGGAAAAGTAGCAAGACTGTCACTGGGTCTCCTGTAGGTAAGAGTTTTGGAACGGTAATTTACCGCGCTCTTCCAATTCCTTAATTTCATTCTACTTTTAATTCCTTTTCTTTAGAATCCCTTGGCCTGGCAAGTTATTAGCCTATGGTGACCACTTGCCATCAGGAATTAAATCGTACCTAGAAATCAAAACAATACGGTTATTGTTTTGACTTTTAAGTATAATTTTGAATCTGTCCCTTCATTATACATATGTTAAGGAACTCTGAGACTCGAAAGTAGTTTCAACATTAGTTAAGTCTCCAGCGAGTCAAGAACTACAAATAAGTATTCCTAAAACAGGTGACCAAAAAAACTCGCAATACCTAAGCTAGATATTCCAAAATCTCCAATAAAAGATTTTCAATAAAAATGCTATATATAGCCCATGGCCCATGCGCTTTGAAAGTGCATTCAATTCAGGAGTTTAAATATATTCAAGCGGGCTCAATGCGGGCTCATATCGCTCCGAATCTTTATTGAAATAACTGAAAGCCACGAACTGCAATATACTTCAGATTTGGACGTATTGATTTACAGCTCACGACATGGAGCTTTGTACGAATACCAGCTATTGCCCGCGACTTCGATCGAGTTTTAAGAAATATTTAGGCCGGCTCAACCGGGGAAGGACTACCCTCTCACAGAATATAAACCTAAAATGGCAGTATTCCTACTGTTGTGTTTCGTTCGGTGAGTGAGAGTACCGGCGGCCCAATCAGCCTCTTTCCCCCTTCCCGCTCCTTATCCTTCCCACTTCCTTTCCTAAAGGGTCGGCAACGCGCAAGTTATGCCTCTGGTGTTGCAGGCGTCCATAGGCTACAGTGACCACTTACCATCAGGTGGGCCGTACGCTTGTTTGCCACTTAAGCAGAATAAAAATAAAAAAAATATGGCAGACCTCTGGGTTTATATTTTGTCGCTGCTTAGTTTCATCATAATCATCATTCATTAGACGTGCTCGGTTCACTGCTTGGCCAGGTTAAGGCAGAGAGAGCTGCTGCTCCTCCTAGATTAGGTAAATAGATATAGTCTCAAGCCTATATCATCGAAGAGGTTAAGAAACGCAAATTACATATTCACATTTTGGCAAGCTCTGACTGAAACTGAAAATTTCCTAACATAAATCCCACCTGAACCCAAGAACTCAGGGGTTCTTGGGTTCAGGTGGGATTTATGTTAGGAAATTTTCAGTTGCAGCACACAATTCCTATTACAAGGACACCAGAGCTTGCCAAAATGTTCATGCACAGAAGTCGCTTTCATTACTTCTATGCCACCGAGACAGAGTACCTACGTCTAAAAGTTCAATCAAAATGTTCATGCACAGAAGTCGCTTTCATTACTTCTATGCCACCGAGACAGAGTACCTACGTCTAAAAGTTCAATCAAAATGTTCATGCACAGAAGTCGCTTTCATTACTTCTATGCCACCGAGACAGAGTACCTACGTCTAAAAGTTCAATCAAAATGTTCATGCACAGAAGTCGCTTTCATTACTTCTATGCCACCGAGACAGAGTACCTACGTCTAAAAGTTCAATCAAAATGTTCATGCACAGAAGTCGCTTTCATTACTTCTATGCCACCGAGACAGAGTACCTACGTCTAAAAGTTCAATCAAAATGTTCATGCACAGAAGTCGCTTTCATTACTTCTATGCCACCGAGACAGAGTACCTACGTCTAAAAGTTCAATCAAAATGTTCATGCACAGAAGTCGCTTTCATTACTTCTATGCCACCGAGACAGAGTACCTACGTCTAAAAGTTCAATCAAAATGTTCATGCACAGAAGTCGCTTTCATTACTTCTATGCCACCGAGACAGAGTACCTACGTCTAAAAGTTCAATCAAAATGTTCATGCACAGAAGTCGCTTTCATTACTTCTATGCCACCGAGACAGAGTACCTACGTCTAAAAGTTCAATCAAAATGTTCATGCACAGAAGTCGCTTTCATTACTTCTATGCCACCGAGACAGAGTACCTACGTCTAAAAGTTCAATCAAAATGTTCATGCACAGAAGTCGCTTTCATTACTTCTATGCCACCGAGACAGAGTACCTACGTCTAAAAGTTCAATCAAAATGTTCATGCACAGAAGTCGCTTTCATTACTTCTATGCCACCGAGACAGAGTACCTACGTCTAAAAGTTCAATCAAAATGTTCATGCACAGAAGTCGCTTTCATTACTTCTATGCCACCGAGACAGAGTACCTACGTCTAAAAGTTCAATCAAAATGTTCATGCACAGAAGTCGCTTTCATTACTTCTATGCCACCGAGACAGAGTACCTACGTCTAAAAGTTCAATCAAAATGTTCATGCACAGAAGTCGCTTTCATTACTTCTATGCCACCGAGACAGAGTACCTACGTCTAAAAGTTCAATCAAAATGTTCATGCACAGAAGTCGCTTTCATTACTTCTATGCCACCGAGACAGAGTACCTACGTCTAAAAGTTCAATCAAAATGTTCATGCACAGAAGTCGCTTTCATTACTTCTATGCCACCGAGACAGAGTACCTACGTCTAAAAGTTCAATCAAAATGTTCATGCACAGAAGTCGCTTTCATTACTTCTATGCCACCGAGACAGAGTACCTACGTCTAAAAGTTCAATCAAAATGTTCATGCACAGAAGTCGCTTTCATTACTTCTATGCCACCGAGACAGAGTACCTACGTCTAAAAGTTCAATCAAAATGTTCATGCACAGAAGTCGCTTTCATTACTTCTATGCCACCGAGACAGAGTACCTACGTCTAAAAGTTCAATCAAAATGTTCATGCACAGAAGTCGCTTTCATTACTTCTATGCCACCGAGACAGAGTACCTACGTCTAAAAGTTCAATCAAAATTTAACAATCTGTATTTCCTATTACTAGTGCTCTTCTTAACACCTCCAAGAAAACTAAATGCTTGAACTATGAGCAGGTTCACGTTAGAAATATAATGCGTGGAAATCGATTCCCACGATCGCAAGTCTGATGTCTTAACCGTAGTACTACCGTCGTTTCCCATTTTCTTATTTATTTTTTGTTGACTTCCTTGGTGGCAGCTGCTGCAGCTGTAATAAATGCAACTGCTGGGTATGAGGTCTTTAATCCGACTTTCGAATCGGGCAAACAAAAAGTGATTAAGTTTTCTGTCGAGCAGCGATAGCTCGGTGGGGAAACCAAAAGACTGCAATGCAGAGGGTCTCGGGTTCGAACCCACGTCACGCACTGCTGACTTTCGGAAGTTATATGAGTTTTCGAAATTATGTGCGTATTGACAATTATCGCCTGCTCCGTGCCTCGGAGAGCAAGTTAAGCCGTCGGTCCCTGCTGCCATGAACATCTATGGCAGTCGTTATTTATAGAGAGTGTCGACACAAAAGATCCCACTGGGACGAAGTGTCGCCGGTCTGCATTGACTGGCCCCCACATAAGATAAGATAAGATAAGTTTTCTATCCAGAAATTCGCAATAGCAGCCCAAAGTAAGAATGCTGGTGGTGATCCACGTTTGCTGTGCCCCCCGGTGCCGAATTACCATTCTGTTAAGCTACGAGAGACAATGAATAGAGAGTGCACCTGTGTTTGCGCACACACTTGTGCATTATAATATTTCCTGGGCAGATGGCCTGTCTCCGTTAAGATTAAGACCGAAATTCAGTCTGAAGAACAATATTATTTATTGAAACTAAACTACTTTATACGGATTATCGCGTTATTATATTTTTGCAGTGACGGCATCTTTATACAAATGTAAAGGCCGACTTACTGTTTTAAAATCAATCAAATAATTATACCAATTATATTGTTATCTAATACTAACATGCCTTCATTTTATTTCGGTGATCTAACCCTCGGCATGTAACTAATATTGAAATATAGACGTCTTTCTCACCATTTGTTGTCGAAAAACATAAAGTAAGCCTATTGTGAAGTTATATCTTCGCCTATTTGCTCGATAATTTGTGAAAATGTCGTACGAAATACTTCGTAGCGCCTTCATCATTACTGCTGCCCTAGGTTTGCCAGGCTGGGGCCTTTATCACATTCACAATTTAGTGTTAGGCAACCACTTCAGACGCACACTTAATGATAGATGGGACCGTCAGCTATACCAAAGGGACATCAGAATAAATGGAAATCCTTATAACCCTGTTGGCTTGGAATCAATTCCTGATCGTCCTTAAAGGGGCAGTTGGAGCAGCGATAGCTCAGTGGGGAGACCAACAGACTGCAATGCAGACGGTCTCGGATTCGAACCCACGTCGCGCACCTCTGACTTTCGGAAGTTATATGACTTTTCGAAATTATGTGCGTCTTGATTGACAATTATCGACTGCTCCGTGCCTCGGAGAGCACGTTAAACCGTTGGTCCCGGCTGCCTTGAACATCTATGGCAGTCGTTATTGGGAGAGTGTTGACACAAAAGATCCCACTGGGTCGAAGTGTCACCGGTCTCTGCACTGGCTGGCCCCCACATAAGATAAGATAAAGGGGGCAGTTGAGCAAAGTAGAACAACAAAAAAGAAGTGTTAGATATGTTATGTGTAAATTATTGTGAAACTTAGACCCGCTGCTGTATATTTGACAACATAGAAGCAGCTTTGCCCTGCTAGATTAGGGAGTAGGGCCCTTTGTTCGTCAATATACTACGAAGCACGACATGTCACTGACTCTGATGAGAATTCTATAAGGTCACAGTCATATAATAGGCATATATCGTTGTAATGTGTTCCCTATAGTCACCTTGCTAAAGAGAATACGAAACAATCCCTTCAATAAACGCAGTGAAAGCAAAGTACTGCTGTTAACCTTCTCTCTATCAAGAAACATGCCATATCATAATTGAACCTAAATACATTACATCCGATAAATGACAACTTATCTTATGTGTGTGGGGTCAGTCAATGCAGACCGGCGACACTTCGACCCAGTGGGATCATTTATGTCGGCAAAGACAACATAAAAAAAATTACCTAACAAAATGTGCGTGTCACAGTCTTCTACTTAAGCTCTCAGATACATACAGGCGTGAAGCTACATTATGATAAAGATTTCATATACAACATGGACTGGCCCGGCTCATCCGGCACAATTACACACACGGGAACGAATCCTTTAAAAATTAGCTCTTTTGACGAACAGAGGTTTGCACTCAGAAAAATATTAAATAAAGCTGGAATTTGATTCTGTAAATAATATTTGAGAATACTCAAGTAAGATGTGCTACTTTTGTCAATTCAGAAACCGGGGATTAGAGATAGAAAATTAAATAATTATGCTTTGCAACTATAAGACACACATATTTTTATGAAAAACGTATGAAATATGTACGTTTGTCACATTAATAACATTACCAAGTCTACATAATTATATACAAATTATGTGTATTTATTCAAATTAAACGTAATTTGTTTAATTGTACTAGCTATCCCCCGCGGTTCCATCCACGTTTATGATTGCTGTTGCACTCCCGTGGGTCATAGCGTGATGTTAAATAGACTGCTACTTCTGGATATATTAGCTTTGTACTGGTGAAAGAATTTTTAAAAACGGTCACGTAATTTTCTTATTACAGACATGAATTGTTATTGTATTCATTTTAATTATATTATATTAATTTTTATACACGATGTCAGTATAATTCTGTTTTTACATATATGTACTTAAAACTGAACTATGTACTACTTCATTGTAGTCGGTAACGTTAAGCAATATTAGTGTGCATTCCTAATATATATCAGTTCAAGACACACCTGTTTCAATGTTTTGTCAAAAGATGTTTTTATCTATTCACCTATAGTGTAAATTCTAAATCTAATTTGATAAAAATTTTATATATATATAGGTACTTATACCTTTTAAATATTTGCAATTTGCAATTAAAAAACAAAAAATATATATTTCCATGCCATGAACCTCAAATAGCAAATCTGCTGAATATATATTTCTAATAAATTAATAACTATGCATACCACGTTTAACCAAATAAATTATATAATTTGATTTGGAATACATATTTTTTGTACCTCCGTGTAATCTTGTGTTTAGTGCTGCCAAATGGTGCAGATGATTTTTTTATTATTCATGAAATGCCTTTGCTTATCTTGGTTTTCATTTATAATAGTTAAATCTGATATTTATTATTTTCCAAGATAAGTACATACACAAAGTATTTAATATTATAGATATACCTAACAATCATTAAAAGAGGAATGTGCCTACTACGCTTGACGTATAATCATGTAAGTACATGATTATCCTACAGAACTAAATATGTATAACTAATAAATTTTTAAAACGCAGCGACGAACAAAATCAGACAGCTGATCGATCATTTTTATGTCTCCACCTTTAGAATGATAATTCTTTAATATCGCTCACGGTGTTTCCGAAGGTATTCGTAGTATCAGCAGAGTATAATTGTTTTTTACATTTTAGGCAATATCATTATTCAAGGTTACCATTATAACCGCCCTAACATATTATGTTATGAAAACTATTTTCATAAAAGAGGTCGTAATATAAAAAAACAAAACATTTTCTTTCCTATAAACACAAAGGAGGCCTGACATGCTCAGGTACTAAAAGGAATAATTCATAATAAGAGGCTACGACGTTCTTTTCGCTCATTCTTTCCTGTTGTGACCTAAAACAGTGCCGGCATTGCAGCTTATGGTACGAAATCAGCTGCAATGCGCAACATTCAAACTAGCACAAGAACCACTAGCTCAAATACTACACGAGTCATTCACCTTGCTGACTACGATCACGTTTCACAATCTACACTTTTATTTATTATCTGTCAACATTTTAATCGCCATTTTCATCTCGTTCGTTTTGTCGTAACAAGAAAATTAATATTGACCTCTATTACAATATTACGCGCGTTAACAACCAAAAAATATACACGTATAGCGTCCTCCCTAAATCAACAATCATTATTTTGCAATTTTACGACTCAAATGAAGCAATAGAATCGATGAAAAGACAATTTAGAATCGAATTATCACGCAGAAATGTCACATTTGGCGCGTAAACGTCAAACGTCAAGCAGCCATCTTGCGCGAGCTTATTGGCGCGTCGAGTAGGGTTGTTTGTGCGACGAACGTGTAAATGTACGCCCGTCTCGTTCTAGCTCCGTTACATAATACGGAAATGGGTGAGCAGTGTTAAGTTTTGTGCCGAGTTCCGCATGCGGGCACTGTCGGGGGTAGTTATTGATTTTTCAAGAGTTTGCGGCAGTCGCCTAACACGCCGGTCCCCAGCGCGAAAAACACATCTGAATCGCGCTCGCGTTTTTATCAAAAACACAGTTATTTGTTATAAATCCAAATTTTAAAGTCAAACAAATCGCTTACCGTAACATTACCTCTGATATCTGTTCATTGTGTGGAGATTTTTGTGCTGGAAAACTCATTTCGTAAGTGTTGAAGGCATTTGTCACATTTTTTATTGGTAGACACCATTTTAATCACGTTTAAGTGTCGGCTCAGGCTTTTTTATTGCGTACGCTGTGGTTTTTTGTATGATCTAAGAATTTGGTGTAATTGTCGCATACATGTTGTGATATGTTAATTGCTATCAGCTGTTAGTCAGGGCTGCGGCCGTTAATTAAACGTCAGTAAATACAAAAAAATATGTCAGAATCATATCTATCGTCATTAATGCTAAAAAAAATATAAATAAAAACGTGACTCACCAGTTTTTCTAAAACAAAAGTAGGCTTCAGCCTGTTTCTAACCACAGTATGATGCACATTCATGTTTTATTTTTTTTTAAATGCTATTATTTATTTTTAAATCTAATGGCACGTTCAAATCACTCCAGCGTCAGTTACCCACTGATTTAATCTCAATGATGCATATACATTGCTTGTTGTATATCAAACGGGATATTCTGAAGCGAATCAATAGTGGTAATGTATGGAGAGCATGGGGCAGATCTTAGTGAGGCGGAGATGTCTTGTGTGACGTCAGCGGTCGTTAGTGACACCATGGTGGTGACGTCATGGTCTATGCTGCCGTCCTTCGATGGCGTAGTCTAAAACTCATTAGTTTTAATACTCTATTAAGGCTGGATTAATCTGCAATAGGAATATTTATGATCATCGTTCACATAAGCCATGGCTCGTGACATCATCTAGCTGTATTGATCCATAGGCAAAGAGTATGAGTGTTAGAAGTTAGAAGTTAGACCTATATTCAGTAGGTCTTAGTATTACAGCCAGTATCCATTAGGACAGGGTAGCCCAGGTGATTTTAAACATGCTGTTCACCTTAGCCATGACTTGAAAGGACTACAAGTAAGCCATACCTATTTATATCTCAATAACTGTAATGCAGCTTTTTGTTTTGTTCTAGTCCTCGCTTAATAACAATATCATCCTTATTTATAAACTATTCTATTGCCCACCTCCCTCAAAGTGAAAAGGGTTCGGCCATAGGTGACCACGTTAGCCAAGCGCAAGATGGTAGACTTCACACAACAAAACGCCATGGTTTCTGGGCTTCCGTTACTTTTAGTTATTGGGCAGCGTGCCAATAGCCAAACCTATGCAAAGGTTTTAAAAGGAACTGCAGTGGATACGCTTAAAAATAATGCTTATTTAATTTTCTCTGAATATTTTCAAAAAGATTTTTACTTTAATGGGGTATTTGTCCAACAGCTCTTGTTATGTCTTGATGGTCTTTATATTATGAAGATGGCAATCATACGGCCCGCCTGAAGGTAAATGGTTACAGTAACCTATGATCGTACTTGTAACTCCAGAGGTAGCACTCACGCGGTGCTTACCTTAACCTGTCAAGTCTTAGAATACCAGACATAATTAAAAACTTATTGTATCTGGCTACCGGTGTGCCGCTGCGACTCAACACGTTAAGGGAAGGCTATAAATAAATATAGAAAAGGAATGGGACAGGTGTGTGAGGCACCGGTACTCTTAATTACCAACCAAAATGCAGCAACCGTGTTAATTACTACATATAGGTACGCCTGTTTTCTGTTAGAGGGTGGTACTTCTCCAGGCGTGATGGCTCACCTCACCTCACCAGTCATAAACTGTATCAAGTCACTTATTATTCTAGTTCTAATGATGAAAACTAGGTCCCGATAGAAGGTACAAAGATAAAGTGCAATTAGGGTGTCACTAAAGCTGTAACAGTTAGATCATCAGGTATTCAAGCTTGTAGTTGATGACAACTTATCTTTAACACTACATACATAAACATACATAGGTTGGACCCCCTTTTATCTAAAGAAATACTTGTACCAGGAGGCCCCGCTACTTTATATCCAAGATTTAAATATAAGTAAAGACACTAAAATCTTGAAAGCGTAATAAATTATTTTATAACAATAACTATGTCTTATAATCGTAACAAACAAACTTGCATTCGCATTTATAATACTTATTATCAATTTGTTAATTTATGTTTTACTAGCTTTTGTGCGCGGCTCCGCCCGCGTGGTACCTACATCAATAAAAAGTAGCTTATGTCCTTTCCAAGGTTTTAAACTATATCTGTACCAAATTTCATCTAAATCGGTTGAGTGGTTTAGCCGTGAAAAGGTAACAGACAGATAGACAGAGTTACTTTCGAATTTATAATATTAGTAACGTTTTATATACATCATATCCTTACAGGTACACCCAAATCGATAGTGCGCTACAAGCTTCATCACCTTATTCTAAACTAGATTTGCCCGCGGTTTCGCCCGCGTTTATCGTTACTGCGCCGTCCCCGTGGATCGTAGCGTGATGTTATATAGCCTATAGCCTTCCTCGATAAATAGGCTATCCAACACTAAAATAATTTTTCAAATCGAACCAGTAGTTCCTGAGATTAGCGCGTTCAAACAAACAGACAAACTTTTCAGCTTTATAATATTAGTATAGATATGAACATAAAAATACTCATACAAATACATAACAACTTTACACAAAAAAAAACTACTATTATATAAAAACTACTATTATATAAAAACTACTATTATATAAAAACTACTATTATATAAAAAACTACTATTAAATAAACAACTACTATTATTGAAATTTAAGGATGTGGCTTCTTGATAGGTCGAAAGGTAGGATATTTTTAATGGCTAATGTAACTTACGTACCCAATCACACCAGTAGAACCACTTGCATGTTGCCTTACAATAAGGAGATGATGCATTACCAATTCAAGAGTTTACTGGTTCTTTACTGAGCAGAAGTTCAATGAGGATATTCTTGCATTGCTCTTACCATATTAGCTAGTCTGTACAGCAAGGTAGAAAGATGTCACCTTTAACCAGCGGTCGGACACTACTTTTCCTTATTTACAATCCAGTTCCTCAAGGTGAGGATCCTGAATCCATCGGTTTACGCTTTGTATCTTGTACTTGTTATCACCAAGTGCTATCTTAATTTACATGTCCTCATATAATAATATAATAATAATAGGTAATAGTATTTATTTATTGACAGAAAAAATAAGATAAATCCTTACACTACATCCTACATAAATATTACATCAACAGTGTTAAAGCATACCAGCCTTAAATAATTTAAGCTTGAATTAAAATTAATTCTTAAACTATGTTAATTTATAATGTATCCTAATCCTAATACTAATCCTATCCTAACTATCCTATTATCTTATCTCATGTGGGGGCCAGTCAGTGCAGACCGGTGACACTTCGACCCAGTGGGATCTTTTGTGTCGGCACTCTCCCAATAACGACTGCCATAGATGTTCATGGCAGCCGGGACCGACGGCTTAACGTGCTTTCCGAGGCACGGAGTAGGCGATTGTCAATCAATACCCACATAATTTTGAAAAGTCATATAACTTCCGAAAGTCAGAGGTGCGCGACGTGAGTTCGAACCCGAGACCCTCTGCATTGCAGTCTGTTGGTCTCCCCACTGAGCTATCGCTGCTCCTAACTATCCTAACTTCCTAAATAATATTATACAAGCGAAAATGAGTTTGTTTGTTACCTTTTCACGCCTAAACCACTGAACCGATCATCCTGAAATTTTGCATATACGTTGACAGGTGTACATAAACGGACATAGGCTACCTTTCATCCCGAAAAAAATTACTGTTCCCGAGGAAAACAACAATAACGTTCTTATAATAATAGATGGCGCCACGTGTCTTTAGAATCATGATTGAATTCTATTATTACAAGCAGAGTACAACCCGAATTGATTGTCAAATTTTAAATTAACGCGAGCGAAGCCGCGGGCAAAAGCTAATACAAAATAAATGAAGTTCAAAAGGTTATGTTTAAGCCTGTATTTAGTTAATTATCGTTTGTTGTTATAGTAACGGCAAGCGTCATGGAGATGACTCAAACAAGTGTGAACTCTGCCAACCCGCACTGGTCTAGCGTACTTGACTATAGCCTAATCCTTCTCATTCTGTGAAGGATCTCGTGTGATTATTATGATAATTTATAAGCAGGACTGACTTTATTATTCTTATTATTATAAAAATACATATTTAATTAATATCTAATTGAGAACCTACTTCTGTCCACGAAGCTCGTGGTCGGTTTTCCTACTTAGAATGGTTCTGATCTGGTGATTATCAAGGTTATCACAAGTCAAGAGTATAACGTTTTTGCAAAATGTCTTTATAAATTATTTCCGTTCTTAGAATAATTTGTGAGGCAATGTTGAAGTCATTCTTGTCTGTGAGCACGATGTAGAGCTTATTCACCCCGATAATCTTTGAGTCAACGACCTTAATCGTTCAACCAGCCATTGAATGAACATAACTATTCTTAAATATTAAATGCCTGATTTTAATTCGTATTATTTTTGCTATATGCTTTCGTTGTTTGTGTTTTCGTTAAGGGTTTGGCTATGTGTACAGCCCCATGTCAGTAACATAAGGCTTTAGACATTGCCAAACCCTTTTAAATTTTATATCCAACTAGATGTGCCCGCGGTATCACCCGCGTTTATAGTTACTGCGCCGCTCCCATGGGTCGTAGCGTGATGTTATATAGCCTATAGCCTTCGTCGATAAATAGGCTATCCAACACTAAAAGAATTTTTCAATTCGAACCAGTAGTTCCTGAGATTAGCGCGTTCAAACAAACAAACTGTTCAGCTTTATAATATTAGTTTAGATATTAAGTGAGAAACGCCATCGTTAACGTATGTGGTTACGGTACAAATGAGCTGGATGGCAATAATAATAATAATGTCCTCCAGACCGAATTTCGGCCACGGCGGCCAGTCTTAACGGAGACTAGCCATTTGCGCAGGTGATATTATAGTGCACAAGTGTGTGCGCAAACACAAGAGCACTCTCTGTTCCCTAACTCTCATGATCCGATGGGACGGTAATCCGACACGACCGGAGAGAGATCAGGCGCAGGACCAACGGCTTTACGTACTTTAATGTGCAATAGAAAAGTGTTCAACCTCTTACAGACAACCGGCGTTTGGGTAGTAACACTGCGTTTCATCAAATGAACAATTATTATAAACCTACTTTTCCCATGCCATCACTTCCATCATATCTTTAATTCCCTATGATTAAGGTCAGCAACCCGCGACTGTACCCTGGTTTTGTAAGCGATCATAGCTACGGTAACTGGATACCATCAAGCCGATGCCATCTATCGGTGTCAAGACAACTTTTGTGTAGATATTTTAAAAGTAAATTATATGCTATTATTAAGTACCAAATTTTGCGCCATGTCGGAAACAATACTTTTTCCTGGATGAAAAGTACCCTATGTCCTTATCTCTACTCCTGACAACCAGAAATTTCATGATGATCGAATAGATAAAGCGTGAAAGTATAAATTTCATGATGATCAGTCAATTAGTAAAGGCGTCAAAGCAAAAAACAAACATGCAAACAAAAAAAATCACAATCATTTTTAAAATATTAGTTTGGATTTGGATTTTCTTGTAGAAAACCCGAATTACACTGTCTGAACTAAACACCGGAAATAGGGCAGTTTATTAACAAGGTTGATATTTT
The DNA here is from genome assembly GCA_963564715.1 of Catocala sponsa. Taxonomy (NCBI): domain Eukaryota; kingdom Metazoa; phylum Arthropoda; class Insecta; order Lepidoptera; family Erebidae; genus Catocala; species Catocala sponsa. Next base: position 14,560,927 of record OY751352.1, read on the forward strand.
CATTTACTTTAAAACCTAGAAGTTAGTTTTAACACAACTTAGTTTCATTCGGCCTTTATGGCGTAGTGGTTAGTGTAACCGACTGCCACGCCTGAGGTCGCGGGTTCGATTCCCGCACAAGTCAAACATTTGTGTGCATGAACATGATGATGATGTTTGTCTTGGTCTGGGTGTTTCTATGTATAATATGTATGTATATACGAAAAAATATATTATATATGTATGTTTATCCATTGTCTAGTATCCATAGTACAAGCTCTGCTTAGTTTGGGCTAGATGGTGTTGTGTGTATGTGGTAGAATATTATTATATTATTTGACTGTATCGTCCAGAAACGCTTACGGAGGCACTGCACTGTCAACGTGGAAACGATTCCCTTAGAACCTGATACTTTTTATTGAATCGGCAACGGACAAGCTGTATTTCTAGTGTTTTCCTGTCTATAGGCACCGTACGCTATATATAAACTACTATATACGGATATTATCGCGTTGTTTATTTGACATTTTATTACAAAATTTAGAAACTGTTACACTTCTATTACTATTAAACTTTACTAATTTTTAAGCTAATTAAATTATTGAAACTATTAAAACTATTTATACTATTACTATACTATTATATTATTTATATTTATGTTTACACTTTCCCCGACGTTACGTGACCGTACGCTGTACTTTAAATCATATTCGAAATACAATAAATCAATTTTTTATTATTTTTGTGTCACACAAAACTTTATCGCGCATGGAAACCCAAGCCACAATAATGATAATAAATTCAACGCATAGATAAATCCTTATTACTAAAATTAAGGCCTTAACGATGGTCAAAATAAATTCTGATAATTTTACATTCTATTTTCGCGTTATGTAATTTATATAACAAGTTTCTTGTTTAATGGTATCCCTTAACTACATATCTTTTTGAAAGTCTTGACGACAAAATGTATAAGTGGGTTTAGGAATATCTACATCACAAACGACAGCCTTATATAACTCAGTTTGTGACCACAGCTAGTGCAACCTGACCGAATCGTCAAACTTTTTAATTTATCAATTGTTGGAAAGGCAGTCATAATTAAAAACCTATTGTTTCTGTCTGCCGGTGTGCCAAAAAGGTATGTGAATACCTAACATAATCGCGTTAATACACGTTTTCTCAAATTGTACATTGCCTTCAATATATTATGCTTTATAATTACACGGGCAAGCCATTTAAGCTTTATTTATTGTTAGTGCGACGTGAATTACCAGTTCCGGCTTTATAAGATTGATTTGAAATAATTCAGATTCGGTCGATATCATTACGTTTATGAAGTACGCCCACTCAAGGCCAAGTGGTAACACTTGACCTTTCTCAAGGTGAAACATTGAGGTATCGGTTTACTTAACTTTAGAACAAGGATATCATTGAATACCTTACAAATGTATAATAGTGTCTCCTGTTTTTAAAATAGCAGTGACTACAGATTGCCGCATTATTCTTCTTCCTCATTAAAAATACAATATCCGCTCTATGAATAATTACTGTACCGCGGGGGACTTAAAATCCTGTTAATTTTGACTAATAACAACTTATTCGTAAATAGCACAATCTTTGTCCTGTGTGGCGATCGAACCCAAAACACAGAGTGCAGTAGCACTAGCGAGACGTCGACTTTAACTACTTCGCCATCAGTGCAGTCAGAATTACGTTACCTTTCTCACTTCACTCTTATCACATTCTTTATGTACGCACTTAACCTAACCTTTCTACAGGACTTCTCTGACCAGCGGCTCACTACAATCTTTCTTTTTAAAATTTTAAGATTATGGGATTGTCATTCCATTGAATATGTAATCGTGCCTTCCTTTAAAATATTAATTTGCTGAACAATAAATAAAACTATAGTTATATTGAGTGAGTAATATTAAGTAAAAACAATTTCACATTTTGATTGCTCAATTTTATTTAGCATCTCTTGTAGACAGACAATGATGCTCTCCTATTTATGTTGGTGCTAATCTCTAGATCAACTTAACTGATCCTAAAAATTCATTTATTAATAACATGCTACACTATCCTTAAGTAACATAGGCTATAATGCAAGGACGCGAGTGAAGCTGCGTGCGGAACCAGTGTGAAACAGAATACCATAAATTAAGAAGAATGAAAATACTTCAAACAAAATTGAGATTGTTACTTGTGTGTCAAATTTCATTTCTACTTGAAAGAATTTAGGGAATGATTAAAATTACTAGTAATATTTTAAGTAATTTTTAATCTATACTACATAATGTATTAATGTTATAAAGCTGAAGAGTTTGTTGGTTTGTTTGGTTGAACGCGCTAATCTCAGGAACCACTGGTTCTATTTGAAAAATTATTTTAGTGTTGGATAGCCTATTTATCGACGAAGGCTATAGGCTATATAACATCACGCTACGACCCACAGGGGCGGCGCAGTAACGATAAACGCGGGTGAAACCGCGGGAACATCTAGTATATGTATAATATTATAAAGCTGAAGAGTTTGTTTGTTTGTTTGAACGCGCTAATCTCAAGAACTACTGGTTCGAATTGAAAAATTCTTTCAATGTTGGATAGCCCATTTATCGAGGAAGACTATAGGCTATACAATATCACGTTACGGCTAATAGGAGCAGAGCTGAAATAAGCAAAATAATAGATGTTACACGTACCCAAACGATGAGAAGCATAAAGATTGAAGACAAAATAATTTGCTATAACTATTATAAATTTGAAACGTGTTTGCGTGTAGATAAAGTTTATCCACGTCCAAACCCATCTGTATTCAACCAGCAAACATCCATAATATTATCATAAATATTATTTATTCCTTTTGCATTATTAGTTACTCCCCATGCATAAATATTTTTATCAATTTAAATAATTCCTTTGGTTAGAATTTTGTAATACCATCCGTGAATAAACCATCAGAGCTAACATTTATTGATGTCAGCTATTCAAATTTTGTTTTCTACATACATACATACATAGACTTTTCGATTCATCTGTAATTATAAATTTATCATGATTCTGTTATTTTTATGATGTACTGTGGCTATTTAAAATCTTTCCAAGTCCTTTATTCGCAAACTAAGTGTACATAAATTAAGGTCATAAATATTTTATTTTAGTTGCTTAAAACTTAGCGGGATTTTACAGCTACAACAAATTAGAGGGCACTGCAAAATATTATGTACTAGCTCTTGCCCGCGGCTTCGCTTGCGTTAATTTAGAATTTGACAATCAATTCGGGTTGTACTCTGCTTGTAATAATATAATTCAATCATGATTCTAAAGACACGTGGCGCCATCTATTATCATAAGAACGTTATTGTTGTTTTCCTCAGGAACACTAATTTTTTTCGGGATGAAAGGTAGCCTATGTCCGTTTCTGTACACCTGACAATGTATATGCAAAATTTCAGAATGATCGGTTCAGTTGTTTAGGCGTGAAAAGGTAACAAACAAACAAACAAACTCATTTTCGCTTTTATAATATTAGTTAGGATTAGGATTAGGATTTATAGCTAGTTTACATAAAACGTAAAAGAAAATATTTATAGTTCCTTTATTTAATAAAGCATGTAAAAAGAATGGACGAGAAAAGATTAACTAAGAAATTTTGTAAGGCTAGTGTAAATGGAACAGTCGCATGGGGAAGACTTAGGCGAACATTTCTTGATCAGATTGAAGACGTTCTGGACAAAGGCCAGGTTAAGAGCACCTTAAACCGGCGAGCGTGTATGAGGAATGTGATAAAAGTGAATGAAGCCAGAAAAGTGTGTCAGGATCGTTGCAAATGGAAATTCGTAGTCCCTGCCGACCCCTCTGGTAAGCAGGCGTGAATCTATGTATGTATGTATATTAAAGTTCCGCTAGTAAACGTAAGGCCGCTTCTAGCTTCTTTTTCTCAAAAAGCCACTTTTCAATATAATCAATCTAGCTTGTGTCAGGCCTTGATCCTCCTAGGCAATGGTGCAGTAGGTACGGTGAATAGCCCAATCAGACAGTCTGATTGGCTGCTATTCTTATCATTTGCTTGTTAAAAGGTGCAGCGTTTGGTCCATACAAACGTATTCCTCTATTTTCTCCCCAAATATGAACACTAACTAGAGCAACAAAAATTTAAGATATAATCTGTATCTACCACTGTCATGTTTCTATGTTTTATCATAGGCACTAGGAACAATCAAAATTAAAAAAATCGTTCGTTTATACTGTTGTTTTCAGACGGCCAACAAACAAATTTAATAAACTTTTAAAAACCGATACTGGTGTCTATATCATAATATTGTTTATGACAAATATGCATAGTTCAGTTTCATTTTGGAAGAAACAACAACAGTTCGAACTGCAGTTATCTTTTTTGCTCATTGATATTTCATTCGGACCCAGCGCAACATCAATAAATCTGTTTAAAAATTTTTTTAGACGTTCTAAAGCCCGTATTTCCTCTTAACCAAATTTGTTGTAGAAACATAAATAATACAAATTTTTAGACCATTTGAAGACCCGCTTAACTAACTTTTTTTTTAGCGAGGGTAGATGTGCAATTCACATTCCCCATCGCTGGTTTTGGGGCGGGCGATGGGGATATTTCAGGATCAAGCCCAAGATGGAAATTTGGACTGAACCGACTAAAACCATCTCGGTGTTCCTCACACCTTTATGGCGGGGCCGCACGGATCGCTCTCGCATTCGAATGGCGACCCCGCCACTGTTACTATAACCTAACCTATATATACACGAGCGAAGCCACAGGCAAAATCTAATAATTCATAACAAAAAAGGCAACAAACCAGCTTTAAAATCCTGTTTATTCGGTATTTCGTCGGAATTGTACAAATAATATTTTTAACAAGGACCCTTCAACTCTCAACCTTTACCTTTCTCTAATTTGTAAAGAGTTTTTAATTTTTTGGCTTTATATTACGAGCCGTGGCTACGACCACATTTATTTGTTACATATACAATATACATTTCTCGATTACATCGGAGACGTTCCGGCTAAAGGCCAGGTTAAGAGCACCTTAAACCGGCGAGCGTGTATGAGGAATGTTTTGAAAGTGAATAAAGCCAGAGAAGTGTGTCAGGATCGTAGCAAATGGAAATCCGTAGTCTCTGTCTACCCCTCTGGGAAACAGGCGTGAATCTATCCTAGTATATATATTGTATATATGTATATATATATATAAATATATACAATATTATACCATAAGGCGTCACCCGCCACACCCATTAATCTTCGCACTGGACTTCGAACTACAATATGTTGTGTATGTACTATTGGAACTAGATTGATTGATTTATACAATTAAATAAAAGAATTTAACAATGGAGAGAGAAGCTGGGGATTGTGGACATCTGTGAGATTAAAGTTAGGAGAGACAGATGGATTTTGCTAGTATTAGCTCTTTTGTTCTTTACGTCGTATACATCATCGTCATTTTACGTACGTTTCTGAATGCTTTGAAACGTCAATGCCGAATCATCATACAACCATCAAAATTAATGTTTCTTATTATCTTTTTGTATAAATAAGTAACTGTCATTTGCAAATTCGTTGCAGATATTGAAGTATGGTACACACTTACGTTAAGTTTCTGTTAAATATGAAACTTTACAGTTTTATAGTGATACATTCCATTAAACGTAGTTACATTTTTCCAACAAACAAATCTTAAAAAGTCAATAGACAACAATTGCATACCAATATAGCTAATATCCTTATGATATTGTTTATGAAGTAGTGTTATTTCAATATGTAAGATTCAACACAGGAACCTAAACAAAGAAAATATTACTGTGTTTTAGTCAAACGAAAGAACAACAAATAGAGTGATATTTTTTAACCTATTTAAAAATATTTAACTTTTACTTAGCCTCGAATTCAGAGCAGCGATAACTCAGTGGGGAGACCAACAGACTGCAATGCAGAGGGTCTCGGGTTTGACCCCACGTCGCGCACCTCTGACTTTCGGCAGTTATATGATTTTTCGAAATTATGTGCGTATTAATTGACAATTATCGCCTGCTCCGTGCCTCGGAGAGCACGTTATGCCGTTGGTCGCGGCTGCCATGAACATCTATGGCAGTCGTTATTGGGAGAGTGTCGACACAAAAGATCCCACTGTGTCGCTGTTCTGCACTGACTGGCCCCCACATAGGATAAGATAAGATAGCCTCGAATTCAGGTGTATTTTTAAGTAATCTATAGTTTACCTGAACCTTATAATAAACCTCTGTTTACCCGCTTTTCAGGTATATACAGGCGTGATTCTATGTTATGTTATATTTCTTTCCAAAATAATATATGTAGGATTGGATTGGATTGTAGCAAATGGAAATCCGTAGTCTCTGCCTACCCCTCTAGGAAACAGGCGTGAAGCTATGTATGTATGTATAATACTATATGTATGTTTGGTTTAAATGACACAAGCTTTAGTACTAGACATAGTACTTTTTCCCGGATGAAAGGTACCATAATTATGTCTTTTTCTGTACCCCTGATAACGTGTATGAAAGCGTATTAAACAAACATAATCAGTTTTCAGTGGTACAAAAAAAGACATAGGATGATTCATCCAGAAAAAAAGTACTAAGTCCTGGATAGAAAATTAACTTAAATTTACGCGAAATATAATTGACAAGAAATTAACATTGGAAAATCTCGTTCAACCGGTACTTTGAAAAGAATCGGTCAAGAAACTCACAGCTAATCTTTTTAATCGCAGTGTTCATAGTTGTTATTAAACGATCTATCGTTATCTCTTTAATTTGACGAGCTGGTTGTTATTAAACTGTTAATGAAATTGCGCTACTTTTTATGGATTTTATAGCCGGCCATTTTGTTTCTATACAACTTGTGATCGTAATGGCGTACTTAACTAAACATGACGTAAGATTAATAAAGCTTTTATTATTAAATATGTGATCATCATCATCACACCATTCGACATGACGCTGCTTCTGAGCCTTCCTTGTAATTCGCATATTCTTTTAAAAAACATTATTTACTGCCACTGATAGCGTTGCCTACTGCAGCAGTCATGTAAAACCGGTCACTTCCTGTGTCCACTAAAGTGTCTAGACCGCGTGTACTTAAATTTGCTAATCCAAAAGTAAACAGACACTTAAGAAAGACTTCTATTTTTAAATACAATTCGAAGTCTTATGTGATTGTACAGTGATACCCCGAACTTACGTGATAGGTGGGACTAAGCGTTAACCGTGTAAGTCGAATTCGCGTAAGTCGGGGTATAATTTCGCATGTAAATAAATATAATAGACTTTATTTTTAATTGAGGCCAGAAGCTGAAGAAAATATTAATTCAGTCAATATTTTTCATAGAATCTTAGATTATCCATATATACAATCGCCAACTAAGATTATTTTGATGTAGAAAGCTTTATAAAATCTAACGAAGTACTTTGACGTCTCAAAGATTTTAGTGCAGGGGCAGTAAGTCTATGATCGAAAATCGGGAGTTGTTTGACGCTCAAATAAAAAACAAATTAACGAGATTTGAATATCGCGTAACTCCGGCTTCGCGTGAGTCGGGGTAGCGTAAGTCGAGGTATTACTGTACTGTATTTGAAATCGTACAAAATTATGTTGATCCCTTTGACATTAGAAACACATTATTATAAAGATGAAGGGAAATTTGAATTCCTAATTTGAAAGTTTTCTCATAAATAATTATAATAACCTTCATGAGTCACATTGTTAAAAAATATTTAAGTACTCAAACCTACATGCATAGTCATATCCAACATATAACCATGTTACTTTGTAATAGTTAAGATGCAAAGCCTTGATATGTTTCACCTGAATCACTTGAGATACTGATTGCTATACAATACATGAAACTTTGTTACTATAAACAAATATTTTATTTCAGAGGCACAAAAACAAAAAAAGGCATGTTAAAATCCCCAAAAAGCAATTCATTCAATATGTCAGATTCCTAAAAACTTAAGCCAGTATTAGAACTACATGTTGCTTGCATTAAAGTAACTTAACTTTATATTTATCAGGACTTACTTTTCCCTAGATGAAAGGTACCTTATGTCCTTTTCTGTAATCATGAAAACGAGTATGCAACATTTCATGATAATCAGTCGAGTAGTTAAGGCGTGAAAGCGTAACAAACAAACTCACATTCGCATTTATAATATTAGTAAGGATACACTTAATGATCTAAAAAAAACAACGGGTTGCACTCCGGGAGTGCCGGCAAAAGTGAAAACTTGAATATTAACGTTGTGCATTTTTGATATTTTGGAATGGTTAGGGAATAATTTTGCACGAATTGCTTTAATTGTCAGTATAAAAGTACTATAATTTATGTGGCAAAATACAATATTCATTTATTGCGCTATCGTACACAAACATGACAATTCGCCCTCCGTCTTACGAATTTTCGATCAGGTCACGTGTCCTGAGGCGAGTTTAACATTTTTTACCCATCACAAAAAACTGCACAACACCGCTAAAGAAGTTTTCACTTCAATAAAATAAATAAAAAACGAAAAATAAAATAAATTGAAATGAAAACATTTTTGATTCAAAACGTGTTATAAAGTAATTTATCCTATTTATCGAAAAAACACAAGCAACAGCTAAACAAACCGTTATTACACATTGCCAAAGCATTTCCAGCACGTAAATAGAAAAGCGTGCTGCAATTTCTTATATTCCTTACATTCGAGTCCCTCCAATTAAGCTGCATGTACACAGTTATGAGGATTAAATGCCTCGCCTGAATGTGTTAGGAAATCCTGCACGCACCTCTAAATAGTCCTTTGAACCTGCTTTTTATACCAGTGTAGTGGCAAGTGTACTGCCCGCCTAATGGTAAGCAGTTACTGCACTATAGGCGGCCGTTTCCAAGATATTACTTTGCTATTTTTCGCTATTGTGGAACATGAACACAAAATATAAAGGTATGACCTGTCTAGGGTATAAAAATAATAGTGCGTCGTTGCTAAAATATTGGCCACAAAACCAATACGTGTCGTATTTCATCATCTAGACAGAGAACGCTAATAAATAATATATTAACAAATAATTCATTTGTTATTTTATTCATTAAAAAACAGAGTTTTATAAATCTAGTCTACTCCAGTGGTAAGAATAGTCTTTCTTTATGTGATATTAAAATAAATCAGTTGGACCACGAGTCTAGTAATGGTTTCATTGTCCAAATAAAAATACTGATTGGACAACCGCCCCTACCAAAGACCCGTATTCCAACTGGTTGGATATTACAGTTGGTTCACGACCCCGAAACGGAAAGATGGATAAACCAGATTTCAGAAAGGCGTAATGCTTCGCGATATTAGTAGCATATGTTACATACGAATTCAAAAGAATAGAATGTTTTCTAACCATATCTATACTAATATTATAAAGCTGAAGAAGTTGTTTGATTGTTTGAACGCGCTAATCTCAGAAACTACTGGTTCGAATTGAAAAATTATTTTGGTGTAGCATAGCCTATTTATCAAGGAAGGGTATAGGCTATATAACATCACGCTACGACCCACTGGACCGGCGCAGTTACCATAAACGCGAGTGAAACCGCGGGCACATCTACTCATAAATATAGGTACTACAAAAAGGCGAGGTTTACCCTGTAAACGTGTATGAAGAATTAGCTTTCGCGCGGTTCCCTCTACATCAATAAAAAGTTGCCGATGTCCTTCGCCAGGATTTAAACTATCTTTGTATCAGATTTTATCTAAATCGATTGAGTGGTTTAGCCGTGAAAAAGTAACAGACTGACTTTAGAATTTATAATATTAGTAAGGATGTAATGAAATTGTCAGTCGCCATGCATCCCTGTCCACCCTTTTAACTCTACACTCTACGTAGCGCGTAGGTATTACAAGGCTATAAGGATTTCCCATTTCAATAATGTCTTGTACGTCAGTTATTATACTAAATAGCAGCATTAGACTGTAACGAGCAGACATTATAACCCTTCCTTGTCAAACAAATGTTGTATACAATGACATTAGCGACAGTGTTGCCACATAAAATTATTACAAATGTTGCCATGACCAAATAATAAGTGTCGACAAATAATAAGAACTTATTAATGTAGCATCATTAGTGAAAGTACTTTTCTTTTTATGTGATTATTTGGTTGCTATTATGGAAAACTAGCTTATGTTTTCGGATTCCCCTGCATGGCATTTACGAGAACAAATACAGAGATTAATAGTCTTATGTTTTTATCCAGGATATAGCTTATTTGTTTGCTAAGTTGCATCCAAATCCGATCCACATTAAAATAAAAATATGTTTATTCATTTAGATCACAAAGAAACACTTATGAACGTCAAGGTTAGACTAACTTAACAATAATATGAATTTACGTTTACCTGTTGATCCGATTGAGTAAGATACATCCAAATCTATACCAATATTATAAAGCTGAAGAGTTTGTTTGTTTGTTTGAACGCGCTAATCTCAGGAACTACTGGTTCCATTTGAAAAATTATTTTTGTGTTGGATAGCCTATTTATGGAGAAAGGTTATAGGCTACATAACATCACGCTACGACCCACGGGAGCGGCGCAGAAATCATAAACGCGGGTGAAACCGCAGGCACATATAGTATCTTCATAAACGTTAATATATGACTGGCGCAGTGGGCGAGCGGTCACCTCGTCGCTGTTACTGCGCTAAATGTTGTGGGTTTGAATCTCATATGAGACAATTATTTGTACGTTTCACATATTATTGTGCTGTTGTTGGTGTCTGGTAGTTGAATTTCAATCTGCAAAACTGAGCCTGATCACTAGCGCAGGCGTTGCCTTAACAAACATTTATAATATTAGTAGGTAACTTCATTGCGCTTGTTTATCCTACTATTATTATTATCGTCGGCCTCGATGGCGTAGTGGTTAGTGTAACCGACTGCTACGTCTGAGGTCGCGGGTTCGATTCCCACACAAGTCAAACATTTGTGTGCATGAACATGGATGTTTGTCTTGGTCTGGGTGTTTCTATGTATAATATGTATGTATTTACAAAAAAAAAAACGTAGTATATTTATGTTTATCCATTGTCTAGTACCCATAGTACAAGCTCCGCTTAGTTTGGGCTAGATGGTGTTGTGTGAATGTGGTAGAATATTATTATTATTATTATTGTTATTATAAATGCGAATGAAAGAAAAAAAATTAAAAGAAAAGAAAGAAAAATATTTATTATGGCACACAAGGGCACACGCAAAACACGAAGAAATAAAAAAAACAGAAAGTATACAAATTACAAATTTTTTTTTTTTTTAATATAAATAGAACAATAATAAAACTAACACTATAATTTAATTTCTGCTCACTGGCAACACCACACCTTCCGCTAAAGAGCAATGAGCAGCGATAAAAACAATAATATAATATTAAATAATGAATGAGAGTTTATTTGTTACGCTTTCAGCAACTACTCGACCTATCATCATGAGATTTCGCATACAAGTTGTCAGGGTACCAGAATAGGACATAGTGTACCTTTTTCTCCAGAGAAAAATACTGTTTCTAACCAAACATAAGCTTAGTTTACGCGACTGAAGCCGCGGGCAAAATCTATTAATATACAGTGTGAGTTTTAATAAAGTGCACATATGAAAATGAGTGAAACTAGACATCATTTTATCGCTAGGAAAAATAATTAAAAAAATAATAAATAATATTCTTCGATTTATATCTATTTATATTTTTTCTTTAGTAGTTATGGACCTTGTACCAAGAAAACCTTGTAACTTTTGAACCAGGTAGTTAATCGTGTTGAAACAAAAACAGTAATAATACGCAATGTGAAAAATTCACATCCAAAAAAATACCGGTGGCATTGGCAAATAAGGAACATTTTAGACTAAAACTGAGTTTCGTACAATGGTTTTTTAAACATTGTTAAAAACTCAAGAAAACGTCCTCATTGCCCCTAGTTTTTATTAATTGACGTTAATCTGTATATAATAAGCTTTAAAACAACATAAGAACCACACCTGTATTCGAAGGGCTTAGTGAAGATGTAGTACAATAGACAGAATTCTGAGGAATTGTCTAATACTCTACTACTATTTACGTCTTATCAGCGTACGCCAACATCAAGATTCACTCTAATGCCTTTGAACTTTGATTCAAAATTAATTAATGTACCGTGTCAAACTACTATGATGCGCAAAAGTATTTATTGCATGGCCCCAGTTGTATACAATAAATTGCCAAGTGCTTGGAAAGATTTGAAAACGGTGCAATTCAAAAGTAGACTTCGCAAATTATTAATAGATAAAACATACTACAGTGTGAATGAGTTTTTAACGGACAAATTTTATTAAATTACCTCGAATTTTAATGAATTGATTATTTATTTACTGTTTGGAATCGTAATGTTAGTTTGTTTATTTATCTTCAGACCAAGATTTGAAATGTAATAATTTTTTAATTTTTAATGTATCAATATGAATTTAAATGTTAGCAATTTTAAGTAAATAAGAAAAATGTTTGCATGCCGAACGGTGAAATATGGCAGAACTCTGATGTAAATCTATTACCTTCTTATGTATTACCCATATTTGCAAATAAATGCTATTCTATTCTATTCTATTCTAAAAAAAACTACTTGCACCAAACGGGTTCAGAGAAAATTCCTTTCACGCGCGCTTAAGTTGCGATGGTTTTCTCAAGAGAGTTTAGCTTGGAGATCTTCAAAAAGGGTATTATAAATGGTGCCTCCTTGAAGAAAGTCTGAAAAGTCTTAAAGTGCAGTTATTTCAAAGACTTGAACATTACTGTATTTGTTAGTCTATAGGTACTAATATAATAAAGAGGAAAGATTTGATTTTTGTTTGTCTGTAGGGATTTAACACAAAAACTATTCAACCGATTTTAAAAATGCTTTCTCCATTAGAAAGCTATTTTATCACCGAGTAACATAGACTATATTTTATTTAGAAAAGTACTGTTACTAACATAATCTAACCTTTTACACGAGCGAAGCCGCGAGCTAACGCTAGTGTTTTATAAAAATGATTAATAAATTCGCAACGCGAAAGTGACACTTCGGGTGTTGCATTATAGATTAGAATTCGAATTATCAAGTAATTATAAACTTTGATAAATAATCGAATTAGAATGCGTTAAACTTTGATATTTATTATTTGAGGCATAAGGATACGATTGTCGATATTGCCAGTTTATTGAATCGTTATGATGTATGTCATCATAACGATACAATAAACTGGCAATATCAATATAATCATGGGGTATGGATAACAATATTAGGTGGAAGACCTTTAAAAGGTCACTAATTGTCGTTAAACTTCTTATCGTTAATCTTCTTACGTCGCGCGTCGTCATAAGAACATCGTAATAAAGTACCGGTACAGTAAAATTTTACGAGATAGACCTAGAGTAAATGTCATGACAGAGAGCAGCGATAGTTCAATGGGGAGACCAACAGACTGCAATGCAGACGGTTGGGGTTCGAACCCACGTCGCACACCTCTGACTTTCGGAAGTTATATGACTTTTCGAAATTATGTGCGTATTGATTGACAATTATCGCCTGCACCGTGCCTCGGAAAGCACGTTAAGCCGTTGGTCCCGGCTGCCATGAACATCTATGGCAGTCGTTATTGGGACAGTGTCGACACAAAATATCCCACTGGGTCGAAGTGTCGCCATTCTGAACTGACTGGCCCCACATAAGATAAGATAAGATAAATGTCATGACAATCATTGTTAATTGTAAGATACATAGTCGAGCACAACCAACAAAACGGATTGAGCACCACACCTATTTATCAGTCGTGTCTTCACCAAATGATGTCATAGACTCGCTTGCCACTTTCCGTAAAAATATTATTAATCTTGTAAACTCTAAATTTACTGTGTATCTAATATTCAATACTTAGTGTTATATAATATACTCGCTGTACCAACAGACGTTGTCCTGTACACAAGATAAAAAAAAACAAATCTAAACCATTCTCGAATCCACATGAACACGCACAAAAAAAATTTATGAAAATCGGTCCAGCCGTTTAGGAGTTTAATTACCAACACACGCACTGAAAATTTATATATATAACTAGATGTTCCCGCGGTTTCACCGACGTTTATCGTTATTGCGTCGCCTCCATGGATCGTAGCGTGATGTTATATAGCCTATAGCGGCTATAGCCTTCCTAGATAAATAGGCTATCCAACACTTAAATAATTTTTCAAACCGAACCAGTAGTTCCTGAGATTAGCGCGTTCAAATAAACAAACAAACTCTTTAGCTTTATAATCTAATATATAAAATTCTCGTGTCACGGGGTTCGAACTTGAACTCCTCCGAAACGGCTCGACCGATTTTTGTGATCCTTAGCGTGATTGTCGGCCAGGGTGGAGAATCGGCCAACATCTATTTTTCATCCCCCTAAATGTTAAGGGTAGTCCACCCCTAAATTTTTTATTTTATTTTTAGGCAAAATTTTTTGTTTTGATTTTTTTATGACACAGCATACAAAAATACATACAACCCTAAATTTTCACCCCTCTACGATCAACCCTTACATTTTATTTGTTAATTAAAAACTTTAATTTTTTTTGGTAAAATAGTAGTCTATAAAAATATATAAAGGCCAGTGACGCGGATGTGTAATCACAATGTAATAATTAAATATCTTAGTAAAATTATTAGCAACATTTTAATTAAAAGCCTTTGCTCCAATATTCGCCAGGGCATTATGACATTTTATTTGTTAACTAGATGTTCCCGCGGTTTCACCAGCGTTTATCGTTACTGCGCCGCCCCCGTGGGTCGTAACGTGATGTTCTATTGCCTTCCTCGATAAATAGGCTATCCAACACTAAAATAATTTTCTAATCGAACCAGTAGTTTCTGAGATTGGCGCGTTCAAACAAACAAACTCTTCAGCTTTATAATATTAGTATAGATTATTCATGTAAAGTTATGTTGCTATTTGCCTTTACTATTTAATCCTAATCCTAACTAATATTATAAAAGCAAAAATGAGTTTGTTTGTTTGTTACCTTTTTACGCCTAAACCACTGAACCGATCATCCTGAAATTTTGCATATACGTTGTCAGGTGTACAGAAACGGACAAAGGCTACCTTTCATCCCGAAAAAAATGACTGTTCCCAGGAAAACAACAATAACGTTCTTATGATAATAGATGGCGCCACGTGTCTTTCGAATCATGATTGAATTATATTACAAGCAGAGTACAACCCGAATTGATTGTCAAATTCTAAATTAACGCGAGCGAAGCCGCGGGCAAAAGCTAGTATTAGTATAGATTATTAGATTGCATACTTTATAGGGATACCGACTTCCTACATAATTATTTACATACGCATGTACGTATTTTTCTAAATTATCTTAACTTCGCTTTATTAACTTGTGCATGCTGTGCTTGCCTGTAAAAGGTTACTATACTATGTTGTTATTTTTATGTAAAAGAAAAGTGTATTAGTGTAAGTAGTTGTTGGTAAGCCTCAATAAATAAATAAAATCGAGATTTGAATATTCGATTGTCATTTAAATTATAATTAGTTACTAGCGGTCGCCTAGTGCTCGAAATTCGACCAAAGTTTGCCTGTAAGATATTGCTGACATATTATGTCATTATATATTGATATATGTAACCATAGTTACGCGCTTCGACTGCGTGTGTCAAATGCATGGTTGTGTGCGTGTAGTGTTTTTTCATTAATTTAATGTACTTCTAATGCATATTTTTAAAAAATATTAGCATTCGTCACTTCTTCTCTGTATAAACTATAAATGTGCGAAATTTCATACTCCTCCGTCTGCCCAATTTTCGTAAAAAGGGATCCAAACTTTTCGCTTCACGTATTAATATATAGATAACGAATTGATAAAACAACGGATAAAAAATAGAGCAGTTGCCTGTTTGATATTGTACATTATTTTATACACAAGAACAAGGTATTTTATACATCAATGCTTCATACAAAATAATACTATGAATGTTTGACCGTGTCTCGGCCGTGCCTCTGACGGGGCCCGGCTCGGCCCCGGCACGGTGTAACGTGAATCAATCCTTAACAATCAAAAGAAATGTTTTTGTGCAAACACTATCAAAATTGGTTACAAAATAAGGCCATATTAATATTACAAATTTGGATATAAGAAAAACGCTGGAGCGTGGATTCCAAGTGCTAGCTAGGTCAGTCTAAAGAAACCTAGCTAAGCGGCTCATCGACGCTTCGCGTGACCAGAGGGCTGGTATTTCCTTTGCACATAGAATAAGTATTGCCATTCAACGTGGCAATGCTGCCAGTCTTCTGGGTACATTGCCAATTGACGACGATGCGGAGGAATATTATGACGCTTTTTAATTTTGAAGTTTAATTTGGCCTTTATTTTATATTAACTGTGCCCGCGGTCTCATCTGCGTCAGTGGTATTTGTGGTTACTGCGACCCTCCCGTGAGCCGTAGCGTAATGTTATATAGCGTATGTCCTTCCCAGGGTCTCAGGCTATCTCCATTCCAAATTTCATCAAAATCGGTTCAGCGGATTGAGCGTGAAAAGACACAGACAGACAGACAGACCGACAGACAGACAGAGTTACTTTCGCATTTATAATATTATAAATTCTTACTTCTTGTAAGAATTTCTTGTAAATAATTTGTGTATAAATTTTGGTGCTCTTAGATGAGTAGATTGTACCACTGTTAATAAAGAAAATTGGAAGAATATCTCGCTATCTCGCTCGGACAGCTGCATTTGAATAGAGGTTACGTCAGAGCTTGTATCGTGCATCCTTTTTCTGTCCTTGACAATTACTAACTACCAGATTGGAAACGCTTGTATCTTATTTATTTTTGAGTAGATTTCAAATAATAAACTCTTTGTATTTTAGAGTTTGGGTCATGTAACTATTTGACTTAAATAATACAAGATGGTGACTCGTCTACCCAATTTTCGGTTGTACGCACGGCTACACGTCAAGTTAGACACCCTATATACGCATAACTACGCTACATACAACATAGAGAATTGTCGGAAAGGGACAGTGCATAGTGGTGTCGATGTAATGGTAAGGATAGAGCGAAACAAAAATATAACGCACTCTCTCGTACGATTCGCAGCGTTCAACTTCTAATAGTTCAAAGTCCAAACAGTCTAGGTTGATGTGTCGCTGTGTGTACTTACATCGCTAGTCTACAAGCATCGCTTATTAATTATGGCTTGCTTTAACGGTAAAGGATAACATCGTGAAAAAACCTACTCATCTGAGAGTTCCCATAATGTTCTCTAAGATATGTAAAGTCTGCCAGACAACAACCCGCACTAGGACAGCGTGGTGGATTATGACCTGACCCATCTTACAATGAGAAGAGACCCGTGCCCAGCAATGGGACGGTTTAACACAGGGCTGATATTAGTATTATTGAAGTGAAAACTTCTTTAGCGGCGTTGTGCACTTTTTTGTGATGGGTAAAAAATGTTAAACTCGCGTCAGGACACGTGACCTGATCGAAAATTCGTAAGACGGAGGGTGAATTGTCACGTTTGTGTACGATACGATAAATGAATATTGTATTTTACCACATAAATGATAGTACTTTTATACTGATAATTAAAGCAATTCGTGCAAAATTATTCCCTAACCATTCCAAAATATCAAAAATGCACAACGTTAATATTCAAGTTTTCACTTCTGCCGGCACTCCCGGTGTGCAACCCGTTGTTTTTTATATATCTCTTATCAGCGCACTCACAGCCAGAATTTCTGTCATACTTTAGAATAAACATAATCGCGTACCCGTTTGTTTAATTGTAATCGTGTCAACATCAAATCGAAGTTCCGAACATTCGATTCATTCGAATAACAATCAAAGTTGTAACGAAGTAATACTATTGCGGGATTATACAATTTTCTATTGAATTTCTATCGCTAGTCCATAGGCATCGGTAATAATAATAATAATAATTTATTTATTGATTATAGTGGTAAAACATGAATACAGTCCATAAAGTAGTTAATATAGGTAATATAACACGGGTGCCTGTACTAGGGTAAACCTGAGCCACAGGCGTTAAGGGCACTACTACTACTAGGAACTAAGTTACATACAATTAAGAAAGAAAGAAAGAAAGAAAACAGTTTATTTTGTCCTCTAAATTGGCATAAAACAAATAAAAAAAAACAACAAAAAACAAAAATTGTAGATATAATTGTAAAAATTTTTGTGTAACTCTTTCTTTGTCTAAAAACCAGATGTGTGTCTATTTTTTGCTGTTATCTTGTTGTTTAAATGTCTTCTTCTATTATTTACACTTTATTCTGCTATCTGTGAAAACTTTTAATTGGCCTTCTTTTTTCGTATCAAATCTGTCTATGATACTAATTTAGCTGTAAGTTTTCCTAAAATTGTAAAATAAAATAAAATAAAATAAAATATACAAAAATAAAAATAAATAAAAATATAAAACAAGAATAAGCAATTTGTATTTAATTAATCGTATTAGCTATACTTATTATATAAATTGGTGCATTTAGTGCATTTAGTAAATATAATGTTAGACATTATAATCTGCTGGTATCCCTCGGAAGTGACTCGAGCACTTTCCCTCACCTTTCTTGCATGATTCACTTCGTGTCGACTAATCATTTGCTATCTGATGTTTCGCCTCATGCTCTAACAAGCAATTAATTTGTCAGCTAAGCATATTTAATGACTTAGCAACAGAACTCATTAAAAAATAACAGCTTCTGTTTTCCATTAACGTTGTGTGCCTTGTGTGGCATTAATTTGCATGAGGTCTCAGTTTAAATTTCCAGGTTCCAAACAAACATATATTTTATTACGCTATCTCGTTGGTCTTGTGGCTTAAGCCTGTAATTATGTTTGCAGCCCATCGTGACGTAGCTATATTTGAGCCAGGTTGAATATTATTGGGTTTCTACTGTTAAGAATTTCTCAGTATTTAATAATGTGAATGTAAGGAGAGTTAACGTAAACATGCATATTATTTACCTTTAGGTGCTTGACGATTCGACCGGCCATGATCACAATGTGACTAGTTCGGTGATATTATGTTCACTTTTTGCCATGACTCTCCCCTATTACATAGCAAAAACATAGATAGCAAATTATAAATGGCATAATTACTTTACTGTTCTTCCTTGCATCCTACTAATATTATAAATGTGAAAGTTTGTGAGGATTGATAGATAGATGTTTGTTACTCTTTCACGCAAAAACTACTGAACGGATTTTGATGAAACTTTACAGTATTATTGTTTATACATCGGAATAACATACAAAAAGGTTACTAGAAATCTACACAAACGCGAACAAAGCCGCGGGGAACATCTAGTTATTCATATAACTGAAAACGAGTATGAATGCGATCATGCTCGATATTTACATACTTTTTAAAGGCCATGTTGCACTGGCCGTGGTCACAAGCAGATTACCGCGGTGATGTTACGCTGTCGTTTATGAGGTATATGTTCCTAAATCTCCTTACACATTTTCTTTTTTTCATGCACTCTCATATACTACGTTAACTGTGTCTGTATCTTGACGCTAAAGCCTCGGTCACACACAGCGATTAATCGCTGCGAATGCCTACTCGCCGCGAGTATTCGCTGTATGTGACCGGCTATTCGCTGCGAATAGATTCAGTCGCCGCGATTTGAATTAAGCATGTTCAATTTTACTCTCAGCGAAAGCGCATTCGCCAACATTTTGAATTGGCGCACCAACAGACTGTCGAAATTCTCGTGTAGAACTCGCTGTGTATGACAGGCAGGCAGAGAATTGTCGCTGCGATCATTATTTGCAGCGAATGCACTCGCAGCGAGTATTCGCTGTGTGTGACCGAGGCTTAAGCCAACTGCTATTCATAAAGAAGTCTCAAAGCCTTTTATAAATGTACTAAAATGTTATCTACGGCTTCGCCCGAGGTAATGTACCTAGGTAATGTTAATTTTTTATCTCTCGGAAATAGTACTTTTTCTTACACCTCTGCCTACTGCCAGGCTTAGGGTCATATATTTATTCCGGTTAAACGTATAAACTAACTCAATGTCTGATTGTTAATAATTTGCCCATAAAAGATAAGGGCCACCGTATATATGGGCAAAGTTGGGATGTAATCACATTCTTATCTTGAAACTTTATCATCATTTAGATAGCAACCGCTTTTGATGAAATGGTTCTCACTTTCTTGTGCGGTAAACTTCATAGACATGACTATACCCGAAGGGATAGGAAAGATCATTCACCTTCTTGATAATGTATCTTATCTTATCTTATGCGGGGGCCAGTCACTGCAGACCGGCGACACTTCGACCCAGTGGGATCTTTTGTATCGACACTCTTCCAATAACGACTGCCATAGATGTTCATGGCAGCCGGGACCAACGGCTTAACGTGCTTTCCGAGTCACGGTGCAGGCGATAATTGTCAATCAATACGCACATAATTTCGAAAAGTCATATAACTTCCGAAAGTCAGAGGTGCGCGACGTGGGTTCGAACCCGAGACCCTCTGCATTGCAGTCTGTTGGTCTCCCCACTGAGCTATCGCTGCTCCTTGATAATGTAACACCTAGCTTAAGATCTGATCTTCTGTAACCATTTCTGTGTGGGAGAGGAAAATAAAAACATAATTATTAATATTACTATAGCGATCCATTTAAAAGGTACGTTTACAAACTTCGTGCTGTTACTGAAATATTCTTAACTATAAAACCTAAATATATTATGCCCGACAGAAACACCAATGATTAAATTATGTTCGGGTCCTTTAAAATAACTACACTGGAACATTGAGACAACTACCATCTTAGTCTCCCCGTGACCATGGCTGCTGAAAAGCAACCGAAACGTCGGGGAAAGTGTAAATTTAAATATAAATAGTTTTAATAGTTTAATTAGTTTAAAAATTAGTAAAGTTTAATAGTAGTAATGTAACAGTTTCTAAATTATGTAATAAAGTGTCAAATAAATAACGCGATAAAATCCGTATTAAGTAGTTTAATTTCAATGAATAACATTCGTGTAAACAGAAGACAATATTATAGATGTTTGCAGCTATTTATTTAATAATACGAAGCTGTTTAATAAAACATACATAAACTCTATCTGATAAAAATTTACCTGGATACCACAGCGCCGTAATCATCATCTACCAGGTAGTTAGAGACTTCGTGGTACTTACGTATAATTTTAATATAGTAAAATTATCTTTACTTGAGCTGAGAATACTAGATTCTTGGCTCAAAAGCTATTAAGTTTTTGGAACCTATCACGATTGCACCACTAGTTTCACGAGATAAGCCAAGGAAAATCAACCGTAAGCTTTTTCTAAAGTCTCTCACCGACGTAATCATCGTATCATAAAAACTTCAAAACATTAAAACTAAGCGCACCCAGTCTCAAAACAACTATTAGCAGACCTCAATATTTTTTGTCCAATTTGAGAAGTTAATTGACAACACTCAGAGCAGCGAAATATCTAGGCAACCATATTAACAACTGCAGCAATAAAAACAATTCTGCATCAACATAATTCCGAAAAATCTAATTCAAGCAATTTTATTAGCATTCCTATTGATGCAATCTAATTTCAGCTGAACTTTTGGAATAAACCTTTTTATAGTAGTGCTCCCATAAGTTTTGACCGTACGTATCAGTATTACATATAAACATTTCATGCGATTGCAGCGGCTAGACGAGTTGGATCCCTGCCAGGCGCTTTAAAGGATTTTTTAACGAATTTCTATGTAGAAAGCTCTTCATTGGTTACAAACCACTCGTGTTCTGCAAGCAAGCACAGTACTTTTTTTTGTCTCCGAGCTTGCTTTTATCCTGTCGTCCTGTCAAGTGCTATATGAAGTTTGAACAGTTTTTAAGAAGATTGCCAATCCGGATAAGGTTAGATGTACTTGTGTTTTTCTAAAACTTTGCCTGAAGCTTCGTCAATGTTAATTAGAGTTCGTCTGTGATGTGGACGTGGATATGTATCATATCGCCTAGTTTCTGAAAGTATAATCAGCGACATATTAAATCTAAGAAGTAATTCGAATGGGTGTTGCTAGTTCAGTAAGCCACTCACGACAGTTAATATGCGTTTGACCGTCTCTTCATAAATTATTGTGTTTTTTATGTAGGTATATGTCCAGTTTCACTCAACAGAATTAGAGGAAACTTAACTTAGTTTTTATGTTGAATTCTAAGAGAAACTAGGGTGATTAAGTAAAGTCTTTGCAGTTGTGTTTACGAAACA
This sequence comes from Catocala sponsa, assembly GCA_963564715.1. NCBI lineage: Eukaryota > Metazoa > Arthropoda > Insecta > Lepidoptera > Erebidae > Catocala > Catocala sponsa. The sequence goes on from OY751352.1 coordinate 14,583,239, forward strand.
AATAGACAGACCAATAAAATTGTCAAGTACAAGTGTTTTGGATCCAGACCCAGTTTAGTTTAAAAAAATATCCTCATTCTTCAGACAGATAGATAACATCGCACTTACCTAAAGATATAGAACTATTGAAAAACATTTATACAAACACAAAGAAATGTGTTTCAATAGGAAACACATTTCTTTACCAGTTCTGTTTACACACAACATTCTTTTGTCTTCCTGCATTGGGGTTCCCAGGCTCAAGGAAACGTGATATCACAAAATATTTTATTCCCAGTCGGGATTCAACCGATAACACTCAGCACACAACCAACGTTGAGGCGATCACTTAAAGCTCTACCTTAAACCATTACGCCTTCCATACAGTCAGTTACCCGTCACTTAAATGTACAACCAAACACGTTATCTTAGCTGCAAAATCACCGAGCTCTTTCTCAAACCCGTCATTATCTGTGATCCGACGTTGTTTATACAGGTGTTAGAGATAGATTGCCGATCCATACAAAGTTGGGGATATGTTTAGATTGTTTTAGGATTACAGTAGAAATGTTTTGATTCAATCGAAAAAAATCTTAAGCTAGCATGCAAAGCTATCTGTTAATCTTCTTTGGTATCCAAAGACATAAACAGCCTTAGGGCCACTTGCACGACAACTCACAAAATACGTTTAGCACTAAATAGATTTAAAAGATCGTGCTGTCGTCAGTCATCCGTGTGAAGGTGACTGAGATGCCACGATGTTTTAAATCTATTTAATGCTTATTGTATTTTGTGAGTTGTCGTGCAAGTGGCCCTTAGCCTTATTTATAAAAATATAGCTAACTCATACTTAAACACCTTTCAACTTGATATCTCTGAAGTTATTGTCCAATTTTTAAATTGTAAATGTTTTCCTTTAGATTAAATATAGTTTTAATGTGAATTTAATACAATAAGTAGCCTGTAATGTGTTTTGTAAAGACTTATTTATTTATAAAATAAAAAAAAAATTAAAAAAATGGTTAAACTTTGATCAGCGGCCCATCGCTGTTACTTAACTTTTGTTCAGCTAGCATTTAACGTTGAGTAATGTTTCTGTATGCTTTTTATAACTCGCTAAATAATATTAAGCTGGCTTTTTCATACATAGTAACATACTTATATCTCCAAAAGGGTACGTAGACGCGTGTTACAGCTACCTTACGCCAGTTATTTAAAGACGCTTATTTAAAGAGCTTTTTACCGTGTACCAGTTCCAAAATCCGTACGCTACTATTGAGATTTTCTTGATAAAAACCCAATAAAAACTTTCTCGAACCCGAAATACAACCCTCATGCACAATGGTCGTAGACACTATCCCCGTGCCTATATGTTTTAAGACTGCCTTGCAATCTTAAAACATAACTTACTAGATTTTGCCTGCGACTTCGCCCGTGTTATGTAGATTGTGTTTATAAATTTATATCCATCGGACACAATACTTCATGATGAAAAGCAAAAAAAGGATGAAAGGCAGACTTTCACTATGATCGGTAGAGTAGCTAAGGCCTGAAAGCATAACAAACAAACTCACATTCGCATTTATAATATTAGTTAGGTCATCAGTATATCACATTCGTATCGGCGTAGTGGAGCTATAGTTAAGACACCCTTGGATGTGTAGTTGCAATTATTATAAAACTATAATAAGGTTGTGTTTGTACATTGTACATATATAGGTACATTTAAATGTAAATGTTTTTTTTGAGCAGCAATAGCTCAGTGGGGAGACCAACAGACTGCAATGCAGAGGGTCTCGGGTTCCAACCCACGTAGGCACCTCTGACTTTCGGAAGTTATATGACTTTTTGAAATTATGTGCGTATTGATTGACAATTATCGTCTGCTCCGTGCCTCGGAAAGCACGTTAAGCCGTTGATCCCGGCTGCCATGAATATCTATGGCAGTCGTTATTAGGAGAGTGTCGACACAAAAGATCCCACTGGATCGAAGTGTCGCCGGTCTGCACTGACTGCCCCCGCATGAGATAAGATAAGATAAGGTTGTGTTTGTACATTGGATATAGGTACATTTAAATGTTAATAGCATCGAATTTTGAGAGAAAATTGAAACCAACACAAGTGCATTTAAGATTTTTCTATCTATTATTGATGTAAAAACTACTGGACGGATTTTGAAGCATGTTTCACTGTTGAATAGCCTAGAATTTAGCGATGTATAAAACTATTCATAAGTGCATACGCTGCGAGCTTGACTATGCAAGGACTTCTTTGCATTTTCAGGGATGTGCCTATTGACACTTGATCGGAATCGAAACCAAGACCTTATACACAGCATTCGCATACCCTAACGGTGCTTCACCAAGTCAACTTAACAAAATCGAATTTTGAATACCATCTATTGTAAAACGTAATGTAGAATGTCGACAGTTTAAAGATACAACATGAATGCACAATATTTGCATAATAGAATAATGAAACTGCCAAATTCTAGTCTATTAGGCTTCATTCACACGTACCATAACCACACCACATCGACGCGACAAAAGGTGATCAAGCAGAGGCTATGTGTGAATAGTGTCGCTGCAGCTTTTTGCAGTTATTGTGGTCCCTACAAACCTACTTTAAAAACTACTCAACCGATTTTAAAAATTCTTTCATCATAAGAAAGCTATATTATTACCGAGTAACATAGGCTATATTTTATTTTATAAAAATTACTGTTTCTAGCATAACCTACTTTTATGCGAGTAAAGCCGCGAGCAAAAGCTAGTTATTTATACAAAGAAAATATTTTCTGCTTGCGTGAAAAAACACGTTTTTATGGTGTCAATGTTGATTTTAACGTGCGATATGTAATTCGTAATAAGTACCAACGCGATCATGCATAATGCTTATCTTATTGATGATAACGTTTCGACCAGGTTACACCAACTGTAGTCACAAGCTGACTGTCCATAATTGTTTACCAACAAAGTATTGAAAAAGCTTATCTTTTCGGCGAGGTTACACCAGCCGTGGTCACAAGCCGACTCTCCGTAATTGTTTACCAACAAAGATACAAGCTTATATGAATTTTTTCTCGATTCCAGCAGTGAATGCACCATCAGCCCTTGAGCAGTAGGGCGTGAACCAGTGCCCCCCCGCCCCTGATACTACGGCCCAGAGGCGTACCCAGATGATCGGCTCATTCTGGAACCTGTGCCGAGCGTGCCCTTCCATGCCCGTCGATAAGGTAAGTGACCCTTTAGATTGCCTGAACGTAGACTAGAAACCAAAGGTCTAAGTATCATATAAAGCGGAAAAGACAACAAAGAAATTTTTGGAGAGGAAAACTTACATTGCGACGTAAAATGTTTTTTTGAACTTTTACGCACAGTTTATGGACTTTTATAATAAGACTCTAAAAATCTCTACATTCCGTTTACGCTTTTTGCCTTTCAACTACTCTGTTATATTTTTATGGAATTTGAGACAATTACAGATTTTCATTTTTAGGTGGAAAGATGTAAATTGATGATTCTGCATCGAAGCATTATGCCAATTCTAGCTAAGGATGACGTAGGTCTTATAGGCGGCAACTACCTATTCCGGATTAGGTTAAACCGGAACTTCATGTGTATTCTTACAAACCGGATGTAACAAGTAACTCTTCCACTACTACGCGGTGTGGACTGACAGACCACTATGATAGAATAATACTAAAAAAGCAAGCTGCGCCGTAATATTTAGCCTCTAGCCTTTCGGTTTAACAATAGCCTGGAAGTAAATCATAGATGTTCTCTTCAATGATTTACTTGCAAACTACGGCTAAGTCTGCACTTCTTAATCTGTGACGGGTATCATATTACTCCAAAAAAATATCTTTCGAATGTTCCAGAACAAATTAGTACGAACGGCATCGGCAAAATCAGAATTTATTTATTTATTGATGTCAATTAATGACTATTTTTATTACAGTTGTATAATTCCATATATTTTCTTAAATTACTATTTGTAACTCTAACTAGTAAAGATTGTTCATCAGCTTGTGAATCCCACAGAGTATAGCCGTACAAATCGTTAACAGCCAGAAACATCCAAAAACAGATTTGTCTCTCGGACAAAGTCATTATTAGTAGGAAGACTTTGTTAACCCAATAAGTGCACCGAAACCGGCAGTGATAATTTGTCTACTGACAGCCGCAACTTGGGTTTGTTTCAAACTATCAAGTTTGGGACAAGAACTTAGAAGCAACGCAATCTGCAAACTGTTTCTAAGCATTTAGCTAAAAGATTGACAAATATTAAGACATTTGCCCTGGGCAGAGTAATTTTAGTAATGTTGACTTAAAGCGTTAAATATGCTTCCAACCTATTAAGGTAATTTAATATTATAATAAGAAAGGATTTATGTTTATGTATTTTTGTTTGTAATTAATAAACTTAAAAAAATATTGGGGCAGTCTTTGGGGACTGCCGATAGAAGTGAAAACTTTAATCCTTGATCATAAACTCTTCTTTATAAACCAAATTATAAGCCAAAAATAATTCAAAAATGGAAAACGTTCGGTGACGATGGCGCGAATTCCATGATTTTTGTTCACCCAAGAAGTGCTCAACGCGACTAAAGATGTTATAAATAAAAATAAATAAAAAAAACGAGCGGCGGGTCGGATGCTAGTTCCTGTTACTCTCTTAGGGGTTATTAAGGAGGTCAGAATTTCATTATTTTTTGCGTAGGACGCACCATTTCTGAGATATCGTTAATATTCTAAAATAATTCAAAAATGGAAAGCGTGGAAGCGTGAGGATGACGCGAGTTCTATGATTTTTGTTCACCCAAGAAGTGCTCAACGCGCCTAAAGAAGTTTTCACTTCAAAACTACGGAACTGATTTTGATAATTATTGCACCATTAGAATGCACCTTTAGCCAGACAACATAGGCTAGATAACATTACAGTACGAGCCACTTATGTGAAACCGCGGGGCATAGCTAGTAGGTTTATATTTGGCATATTATTCCTTGACGTCTAATGTACCCCACCCCACTATTGTTTTTATCGTCAAGCTATTAGTCTTCTTCTTCTTTTCGTGTGGTCAGTGGCCAACTTGTCTTCAAGAGTTGTTCAAGCCGCCCGTAGGCCTCTGACATGGCTTAACGACTGCTGTCAGACCGGGACCGACTTTTTACGTGTCCTCCGAAGCACGGAGACGCTCAGATGAAATACCACTAAACGGTCACCCATCTATAGACTGACCGCACCCAACGTTGCTTAACCTCGCTAAGCGTTTACCGATCAGTGAGTGCAACTGGCTATGAGCACCTCAAAAAAAAAAAAAAAGCTATTTAGTAATTATATGATAATGATATTACACACTAAAAGTATTGTTATATAAGCTACTAGCTTATGCCCGCGGCTTCGCTCGCGTTAATTTAGAATTTGACAATCAATTCGGGTTGTACCTATTCTGCTTGTAATAATATAATTCAATCATGATTCGAAAGACACGTGGCGCCATCTAATATCATAAGAACGTTATTGTTGTTTTCCTCGGGAACAGTAATTTTTTTTTGATGAAAGGTAGCCTAGCTATGTTGGATTCTGTACACCTGACTACGTATATGCAAAATTTCAGGATGATCGGTTTAGTGGTTTAGGCGTGAAAAGGTAACAAACAAACAAACTCATTTTTATAATATTAGTTAGGATTACTATTGTGTATAAGGCCGCCAACTAATATTAACAGGCTTCCAGGCTTTTTTACATTTTTAAAGCAAAAGCTATAAAACCCCAAATACTGCAACTTTATAAAACCCACTTCACAAACGCAATAATTTATTCACGTAACCGTTACACAGGCTTCTTTCACCGGCTTCTTTTAAACCACCAATGATTTCTCGCGGGATACGGGCCCTGTATAATTTTATTAGGCTTATCGATCGGCCCGAATGTATAGAGGGCTCAATTTTATAAACTTGTAAGGATTCTGACTGGTTTAGAGCTTAGATTAAGTTTAGTATTAGTTTATCTTGTTATTTGTGTTTATGCAATAAAGATGGTGATTTTCGTGGAGACCGACTCGGTGGGGCGGGGACAATGAATGCAACTGCTGCATGGGTCTTGGCTACGATTTGCCGGAAATTCGTCGAATTGGATTCTCAATATTGGGCTTTTCGGTCAAGAAAACTTTCATGTCTTAGAATACACATGTAGTTATTTTTGGCGTTACTAGATGGCGTTGTACGCATAAGTCTTCAAGCGGTCAATCACCTTACAACAATGTTGTAATATTTTATTTGTGAGATTGTAGGCGTCTGTCTCTTGATTTAGACATAGATTAGATACAATAGTACATCCAGTAAATTAATCTGTCTTAGAATACCCGATAAAGAAAATTCTATTGTGTCTGGCCACTGGTGTGCCGCTACGACTCAATAGGTTAAATCAATTTCCTATATACTTACTCAAGTCTATATTCCTGTGGGCGTAGGCAATGGTACATTTAACCAAATTTGATTCTAGATCCCACGTGATAGGGAGCCAGCCTTTTGTTGTCTATCGAGAGCAGTTCCAAATAAAAAGTAATTTACAGAAAACCCAAAAACATATTTTCCGGTTTGGGTAGGTACTTACTGCGAGACATCATTCTCAAAATGCGCATTTATTACGACTACGCCACTGAAAATACAATTGTTAATAAAAATAAAAAAATCGTAAGTACAGTTGTCGATTCATTCGAATTAGTAGTTACAATCGCGCATTACTTATCTAATCCGACTTGAAACGGATGCTTAATAGAGATTCTCTGGCAAATTAAGAATAATCATCAATATACAAACCACTCCAGGGGCACAGAAGAATAACAAAACTCTATAAGTGCACGGACAAACGAACAACTTATATTTTTAATGGTAAATATCTTGTGTTATTGCAGCGGCTAGACGGCTGGCGAGCAGCCAACAGTTCTGCAGCATCCGTTTTAAAGTAACTACATGTCTTCCCATGTTTGGAATGGAAAGAAATGAAAATCTGCTGTAAATTTCATGTCGTAAATTTTTAAATTTAAGGCTTACTTGCTTAAGTCAAATTAGTTTAGTTTTTACGATGTCTTCTTTAGTATAAAGGTCGTGCTGGACGGGATATGTTCTTATAAAGTCTTTATAGAGTTCGCAGCAGTACTCCGGCGGCCAGGTACAATAGGTGTTCAATTATGTCTGGTATACCAACAATTGACGGGTATAATAAATAATCTAATAAACTGTAGGATACCTGATCTATGTCTAAATCAAAAGACACACATATAATCTCAAAAATAAACACTATTACAAAATTGTCGTTAGGTGATTGACCGCTGAAGGACTTCATACGTACAACGCCATCTAGTAACGCCAAAGGGAATTACATAAACTTTTTGTTTGAAATTGAAAACGAACACGAAACGTGAACTTTGTCTATTGCCGATGAAATACAAAGATTCGAATCTTACTTTGTAAATTTTGATTGCCTTGGTAATAACGTGATTAGTTAGCCAACGTTGCTATGGCGTAGTGGTTAGTGTAACCGACTGCTACGCCTGAGGTCGCGGTTTCGATTCCCATACAACTCAAACATTTGTGTGCATAAACATGAATGTTTGTCTTGGTCTGGAAGTTTCTATGTATAATATGTATGTATGTATTAAAAAATATATAAGTAATTATATATTATGTATGTTTATCCATTATCTAGTACCCATAGTACAAGACAATGGATAAACATGGATGGGCTAGATGGTGTTGTGTGTACATACACACAACACCATCTAGCCCATCCATGTTTATCCATTACCCAAACCAACCCAAGTAGGCATTCACGATCACACACAAACATAAATAATAATAATAAATGTTAGGTTAGGTAGTGTTAGGTTTTTCAGTTTGGGAATCTCCTGGAATCGGGTAGCGTGCCCGGTATTACGTAAGATCTAAAAATACAACTATAGTAATATGGGATAATACGACCCTCTTCCTACATCTTAGAAGAAATACAGGCGTTAATATAATAAATATCTATGTATTAGTATAATAACTAACCTAGAAAACTATGTCATAATAAAAGCAATGCATTTAAGTAGGAAAGCTACAATCTGGCATCCATTGTTCTCCAGATTCCAAAATTAAACAACTGTCAGAAGGAAGGCAGTTGGCAGAGATCACCGCCGCGATGTCATTTGAATACAACGGAATAATAACTCATTGAGAATAAATAAGCAAATGAAAAACCGTTGCTCTCTGCCATTATGAAGCTTTAAATAATACATTGCTTGGTTATTCACGGATTAAAAGTAAGAATGAAATGTTCTTCGTAGTATTTTAAGTCTGGTTTCAGTTTTAAAAGAAAGACTTTGTACAATATTTTATTTACTTTCATTTGTTTTTGTTTTATAAAAGACAGCTCCCGCAGTACGAATATATCCTGTGTCGCGGAGGGCCTTTACAAACATTCAAACAACGGACACAAAGAATACTCGAAGATTTGGAACAACCATTTGTGGACCACACAATTTTTTGTACCGTGTGGATTCAAACCCACAACACTCGGCGCAATGGCAGTGGCGAGACGAACACTTAAACCACTACGCCATCCGTGCAGTTTTACGACTCTTTCCTCGATTTTTGGGTTGCTTCTCATTGTGTGCCTATATGGATACTGGCCTTGCCTCGATTGTTGTGTTGCTTCTCCCTGTGTACCTATATGGATACTGGACTTTCCTCGATGTTTGTGTTGCTTCTCCCCGTGTACCTACATGGATACTGGACTTTCCTCGATGTTTGTGTTGCTTCTCCCCGTGAATATGGATACTGGAAAGCAACTGAAACATCGAGGATAGTGTAAACTTAAATCTAAATAGTTCTAATAATTTAAATAGCTCAAGCTTAAGCGATAAAATCCGTATAAAGTAGTTTAATTTCAATGAGCTTTTATTTAACTTGCAATGAATGAACTGAATTTTGAACTGGTTCTCGTAGTTTGAATAGGCTGAAACTTGGTATTCATGCATAAACCTGATGGCAATGCAATATTATGGTGCTGGATCTGATGCTGCTGCCAGGGCCAACTGCAGACCACTCAACTCCTCAATAGCTTACATTAGCCATATTGTGTTTAGGGTGTTTTAAGAAGTACTTTTTATTTATGATGGAGCCGGTTTGATACTGGGTCTGATGATGGAGCTGAAAAGTGTTTACGGGTACTCTTACTTTTAAATTAAGCTTTTAAAGCTTAATTTATATATACAGATATGACAAAGTTGCAAAGAATATTCTTTGCAACTTTGTCATATCTAGACATAACGTATATATTGAAACGCATAAAATTTATGTCAGTTTTATTACTAATATATTTGTTCGTTCAGAAAGTTGTAAAATCATTGTTTCCGAACAGAGATAAAAATATGCTGTCTGTGGCAGGATGTTATTATGTGGCGGAGGAAAGATAGGAACGGATATTCTCCGTTCTTAGAAGAATGACAAAGCATGTATAAATAGTTTCTTGCAGCATACGGAATGATTTTAACATCATATTAATACAGCGATACGCAATTATTATCCTAACTAATATTATAAATGTGAATCTGAGTTCGTTTGATTGTTTGTTAAGCTTTCACACCTAAACTACTCGATCGATCGTCATGAAATTTCGCATACACGTTGTCAGGGGTACAGAAAAGGGTATATGGTACCTAGCTTTTGCCCGCGGTTTCACTCGGGAACAGTACTTCTTTTCTTGTTGAAAGGTACCAAGAATAGTCACGTGTGCCGGCAACAAAGCAAATCTTTTGAGAACAGAGCAAATGATACGCCCAGTTCTGGAAGTTATTCCTTTACGGATTAAATTTTATTTGTCTTTTCATATAGGTCATTCGCCATACTAGCATGAAATATAGGACATTGACCGATTGATGACAATGGGGTCACCTTAGATAGCATAGCACTTACGAGCTGTGGGCCGCTTCTAGAGCGAATATGATTTGTCTATCCATGCTCTAAGACCCATTCGTAGCTGTCATCTCTCCCCGCGTAAGATTCCTTAAAGCGGTAATATGGTGAAGCGACTATTATTTGTCCCGTGTGCTGGCAATACAGGAACTCTTTTTTAGAGGAATTATTTGGTTGGTTCTGGAAGTGTGATGTCTTTTCTTGGTCTTCCACCGTAAAGCATGAAATATTTGATAGTGCTTCCTCTATCCCAGTAAATTTTATTTGGCTGTTCATATAGACCAGGTGGGATGACGATCTGCAAAAGACTGCAGGCAGATGCTGGATGCGGCAAGCTGAAGACAGGGTGCTATGTCGCTCTTTAGGGGAGGCCTATGTCCAGCAGTGGACTATTATAGCCTGATGATGATAGATCATTCGCCGTAGAAGCATGAAATATGGGACGTTATCCGATTGATAACAATGGGGTCAGTTCACAAAGCATGGCTCTCGGGAGCTGTGTGCCGCTTGTAGATCGAACTTGATTTGCCAACTCTCTATGGCTTAGTCGCAGCTGTCATTGCATAGAGATTGGTATCTAAAACTTCAGTGCACCTTTGGCGTACTAGCTTAACACGTTCAGCGCCACGTATATATGTCATTATACATCCTAGTGCAACTCTCACAGGCCAGTGTATATCTGGTTATATACCGGTTTTATTTTAAAAAAATCCGTATCTCCTAAACTATATAACATGTTTGTACCTCAAATACACCAAACGATTTGTGAGGGCCAGGGCTACACAGTTGCCATACAAAATGTTCGGCGCGGTGTATATTGACTGATACACTGGTATATAACTGGCCTGTGAGAGTTGCACTAGGCCTGACTAGGGTGGGGGGGCCTGCTATAGATGACTCAATTCTTTTAAGAGCTCCCAACAGGCCCCTCCATTGGGTGAGAGAGGGAACACCCCAGGTTTTTTAGTGGGTATACCAGTTTGGGGAGTCCCACACACCCCGCCGGTGCCGTCCCCTAGCCGGCGGATAGTGCATCAAGCATTTTTCCTGAGTACCAAAAAATAAAAAAATAAAAATAAAAAAAAAAATAAAAAAAAAAGCCCTGACTAGGGTGTATAATGACATATACACGTGGCGCTTAAAGTGTTAAGTAGTCGGCTTGCCACTGTCACTGGTTCGAGTGATCATAATCATAAGCAGGGGTTGTACATTATATTTCCAAAAAATAAAAAAAATCCAGAAGCAAACATAAAAAAAAAAATAATAGTAACATTAATAAGCAAGGATCCAATTGGATCCAATGAAATATAAAATATGTTCATTGGATGCAATCGCTTACAGATTACACAATTTCTTTTTTATTATGGAGTAATACATTTTTGTGGATCCCGGGACTAAATTTGTGCATCCGCAAATAGTTGCTCCGTATCTAGGTGTTCTTTGTGTCCGTTGTTTGAATGTTTGTACAGTTCCCTGCAACTCAGGAATCAATCATTTATTTATTTACTAGCTTTTGCCCGCGGCTTCGCTCGCGTTAATTTAGAATTTGATAATCAATTCGGGTTTTACTCTGCTTGTAATAATATAATTCAATCATGATTCGAAAGACACGTGGCGCCATCTATTATCATAAGAACCTTATTGTTGTTTTCCTCGGGAATAGTAATGTTTTTCGGGATGAAAGGTAGCCTATGTCCGTTTCCTGACAACGTACCTATATGCAAAATTTCAGGATGATCGGTTCAGTGGTTTAGGCGTGAACCGGTAACAAACAAACAAACTCATTTTCGCTTTTATAATATTAGTTAGGATTAGGATCTATTAAGGATCTTCAACAAAGAATATACACAAAATTGCACAGACAAATGAACATTAGTTTTGTATAATGTACTCCTTTAGTTATAGGAGACCACAGCATGCATATATAAGTATATAACAACAAAGCATAAAATAGAAAATTTAAAATAATTAATTAAAATAAGCTACACGTTAGCTAGCGTATAATTAACTTAACAAAAGAAATAAATAATGTGAAACTTAAAAAATTAAATCATAGTCTTTTCTGGAAAATTATATTTGTAATACACCTCCTTCTGCCTCTAAGGCGATAAAAAGAGCAGCGATAGCTCAGTGGAGAGACCAACAGACTGCAATGCGGAGGGTCTCGGGTTTGAACCCATGTCGCGCACCGCTGACTTTCGGCAGTTATATGAATTTTCGAAATTATGTGCGTATTGATTGACAATTATCGCCTGCTCTGTGCCTCGGAGAGCACGTTAAGCCGTTGGTCCCGGCTGCCATGAACATCTATGGCAGTCATTATTGGGAGAGTGTCGACACAAAAGATCCCCTTGGGTCGAAGTGTCGCTGGTCTGCACTGTCTCACTTAAGATAAGATGAGATAAAAAGGCTCTAGTCTGTTTATATTGTAGAAATTATTACTATCTATATCTATTTGTATAAATCACCTTCTAACAAATAAATGATTTGTGTTTATTGTATAGGAGCTTTTACAGTTAAAAACGGTATAAAACGTTAAAAGTTAGACTTAAAATAAAACAACGATAAAATAGGTTTATTTGAATGATAACCATACACGTAAACGTTGAAGCGACTGCGGAAAGGTTGAATAAAGGTGATTTTCCACCAGAGTGGCGAGACGAGGCGAGGCGAGGAGAGAATTGAAATCGCACTGCCCTTTTCCACTAAAAATAGCCATCGCGATCTTTACAGGCTATATGTATAACCCAATGCGATAAGTAGCAACAATCAACAATAAGCCTATCGCGAGAAGCGTGTTTCTGTTGCAAAGTCAATTTATACTCTATGTATGAAGTAATACGGTTCATTTTTACACAAACAAATATTTCAATTCTCTCCTCGCCTCGCCTCGTCAATCCACACTGTTTCCACCAAAGATGCGCTGGGAGAGAATTGAAAATTTGCCATACAAATTTCAATTCTCTCCTCGCCTCGCCTCGTCTCGCCACTCTGGTGGAAAATCACCTTTACTGTAAGTTTACGAGTAACAAGGTTTAGACTAATAAACAAAGGTTTTGGGCATTTCCTTAGTACCGCATTACGTTTATTTTTAGGGTCCATACCATAAGGTCCACGACCATAATATTTTTATTCAACTTATTTGCTCCCTCGCTCGGATTTTTTTTTGTCTTTTACTGTTATTATTATGTAGTCTGGTATTATCTATACTTATATTATAAAGAGGAAAGATTTGATTTTTTATTTGTTTGTTTGTTAGGATTTATCTCAAAAACTATTCAACCGATTTTAAAACTTCTTTTACCACTAGAAAGTTATATTATCACCGAATAACATAGGCTTTATTTTATTTGGAAAAGTACTGTTACTGAAATAACCTTTTCTTTTTTTTTTTATTTGGTTGAATGCATTGACGCATACCTCTCTGCGGAAAAGGGGAGCGGAGAGGTTGTTTCGGGCCCGGAAAGTTTCGGGTACTACCGATTAAACCTACCACGGTGTGCAAACTTTTTTAAGCGTTGGATGGTGAATGAGTCGTTGGAACTAAAACTACATCAGCGAACTTACTAAAATAACCTTTTTTTTTGGTACCCAGAAAAAATGCTTGATGCACTATCCGCCGGCTAGGGGACGGCACCGGCGGTGCGTGTGGGACTCCCCATTCTGGTATACCCACTAAAAAACCTGGGGTGTTCCCTCTCTCACCCAATGGAGGGGCCTGTTAGGAGCTCTTAAAAGAATTGAGTCATCCATAGCAGGCCCCCCGTGTGGGTGCGGGCCAGGTCAATTACTAAAATAACCTAACTTAACCTACTTTAAAAAGCTAATCTATACTAATATTATAAAGCTGAAGAGTTTGTTTGTTTGTTTGTTTGAACGTGCTAATCTCAGGAACTACCGGTTCGATTTGAAAAATTCTTTTAGTGTTGGATAGCTTATTTGTCGAGGAAGGCTATAAGTTATATAACATCACGCTACGACTCACGGGGGTGGCGCAGTAACGACAAATGCGGGTGAAACCGCGGGAACATGTAGTGTTCAATAAAGGACAATCTCTACTAGACACTTCATTGTTGAAGTCCTTCGCGATACAGAAAACGTCCTTATTTCAAGTAGGATTTTATAGCTAAGATGATAGTACGTGGCCGCACCGTAGCCTAAGATTACTTGCAATACTAAAGCTATCACGCTTGTTGACACCCTTAGCGAAAAGAAATGTTATTTATAATTAATAAATTGAAAGAGACAGTCCGTCAATAACTTACGCCCTCTCGTCGAAAGGCACCCTTGCGAATACACTTACAGGATCGACTTAGTACATCGGAATCCGAAGAATGTAACAAAGATGAAAACAAATTTTGTTGAAACGTAAACACTAAACAAGTTAGAAACGGCAATGAATTGCCGAAAATCTTAGAGTTCGAAAAATGGTGTCACGTGACCTTTTCATTGTCATTTCGGGGTATATCGACTATGCTGAGTCGAATGGCGTTGATCGCGAGTCTCTAGCTCTTACAGTTCTTGAGTTGAAAGTTGTATAAGAGACAGACGGAAGGACATAGTTGTTGTATAAGGCCCTTCGTACACAGGCACGCGTCGCCGACATTTGTTGTACGAACGTCTATGAATTTGTATTGCGGTAGTCGCTTAGAGACCAAAATCGTCGGGTATCGAAGATTTGCGTAGCCTTGTGTACGAAGGGCCTAAGAGTTTTTCGAACTCTAAAATAGTAAATAAAGAACAAATTAAGGTTGACCACAGGGGAGCGGTCCGCCGTGCGGCGCCCTGTAAGGGAATATTTATTTTATTTTACTTTAACGCTACTTCGGTAAACATACAGTGTGTATAACAGCAATTAATACAACATGTGTTGTGCTATGCACCATTTACTTGTTTTCGCAGATATACAACTAAAAAGCTTGTTACATAATATCTACTAATCGTTTTGGAAAATGGTAAAGAGAAGAAAACTAAAGAAGTTCTAATCAACTGTAATAATTTTGCAAGGACGGTGTAAAACATAAAGAGATTCAATCATAGGTATATATTCTTAAAGTGGTAGCCAAAGGTGAATAGCGCCTACATTTCGTGAGCTATTTTAGGTCCTACATAATTCCTGGGACATCCATTACACGTAATTCGTTTATTGCCGGCCATTTTTGCAGTCAATCGTGACCACAGATTCGTTTTTGCTGAAACCCAAAATAACAAACGACCCAACTTGAGAATCCAATATGACTTGAGCTTTATAACCTTGCTATATTGAAATTAAACTACTTTATATGGATTTTGTCGCGTTGTTTATTTTAAAACACTAAACACACAACAAAACAAAAAAATATTTAATACGCACATAACTTAGAAAACTCGGAGATGCGCGCCTTGGGATCAAACTCGAGAAATCAGCGTGGCAGTCGAACGTTCTCCTACTACGCTATCGCTGCGCTGCTTAGCCAGCTAAAAAGATTCTTCGGCCACCGATATTTAATACACTGCCTAACCTTTCAAACATATAACCGTGATGATACACAAAAACACAAAAAAAAAGTAGAAGTACGATTATTTTATTTCCTCCGCAGTTAGAAGCAAAGTGACACTGACAGTTTACACTCCAAATAATGTGTATCTACCTTATATTAAAGAAAATAACGTTTTCCTTAAAAAGCCTCAAGATCAGATATAAAACGCGGTGGGACCTTCAAGCCTCTTGAAATATAAACTCTTGATAAGGAAGTTGTTTTGTTTCGAAATTGTTATTCCGAATGAGGAGAGGTTTATGCGTAATTTTATTTTAAGGCGGGTAATATTATGACGTATTTAAAGGGATGAGCAAAGATAATTTTGTGGTTTTATTTATTTTTGTTTTCATGTTGGTAGTTGCGACTGCTGTGTATGTAAAAAGTCTCGGTCCGATTCCCTGCTGGGGTAAGTGTTAAAAACTTATCTCAGAGGCAGCTCAGCTCAGCTCAGTAGCAGCACGGAGTACTGCAAGATTGTTGAATTGTTGAACTTATGGGACCTGCTCATATTTCGGCAGCTATGTTTTTTAGCCCATAATATATCCGACAGAACGACGGCCAGACACAAAAGGTTTCAAACTATGTTCAGCATGAAAAAATACAGGTTTCCATTCAGAAAATGGACACCACAGAAAAGCCGAGTCTCGAAACCCGTATTCGTGGATCAAACAATTTTTCTTTCGAAAATCTAACCCTCAGCAGTCGCCGTGGCATAGTAGCCAAATGACCTAATTGTCAGATTACGTGCCGCTAATGAAAATTACCTTAGACAAACTTAAATTGAAAAGCCATTTTTCCGACATAATAATATACATACATTAAAACAGATACCTAGTATGTTATTGCGCACGAAAGCTTAAGACTCAAGAGCGACAATTTTCTTTTTATTATTCACAAAACAAAATCTCATGCGAAACACAATCGTTCGATTGATAATTGCTATAGGTATATTTTCTTTACGTAAGATCTCTTGCTATACATATATTGCGCTACTTACATATCAAATTTTCAACGAAAGTATAGTTATTAATTACAATGTTTTATAGATCATATTTTCAACATCCGTTACTATAAAAGAGATATGTTTGTAATACAATATCTAGTATATAATATCATTGTCTAGATTATTAAACTCTTTTTGCAATAGAATCATGACCGGCATTATTAAAAACGGCTGATATAAGCCTTTCATATAGGCCTTCGGATATTTCAATTAACAAATAACAAAGAAACCCCTTTTCTTTTGTTAGGAGGCACTGGACAGTTATTAAAAAAATATTCCTTATTGTCTATGTGCTGCGAGCAGGGTTGCCAATTTTAAAAAATGTTTCGTATTTTGAATAGATAGACGGTACTAAGATAGGATACTACCCGCAGCGATAGTCTAGTGGAAGACCGTTGCTCTGCCACGTAAAAGTGTCAAGTTCGAGCCCAAGACGCGCATCTCTGACTTTTCGAAGTTATGTGCGTTTTAAATAGTTAATTATCACTCGCTTTAACGGTAAAGGAAATTACAATCTACATGTCTGAGAGTTCTCCATAATGTTCTCGAAGATATGTGAAGTCTCCTAACCCGCACTGGGCCAGCGTGGTGGACTATGGCTTATTCCTTCTCACACTGAGAAGTGGCCCGTGCCCAACAGTCGGACAGTTTAATACAGGGCTGATATTTATTAGACGGTACTTTTAATGATATGATAATATTTCTTGGTTTAAGTGATCACCTCATTATTTGCAGTGCGTCGAGTGTGACGGATTCGATTACCGCACACGACAAAAAAATATGTGGTCCACAAATATGTAGTAGACGTGATTTCTTTTTGTCTGTTGTTTTATTGTTTACTACATTTTGCCTGCGGCTACACTCTCGTTGTACTTAGAACATTTTGTCAAATTTTCAAATTTCTATTTTTCGGGAACAGTAGTTTTATCTAGCTGATATGTACTCTATATCATTTCCTTTACCCCTAACAACGTTTATGCAAAATTTCAGTCATCGTTCGAGTAGTTAAGGCTTGAAAGCGTAACAAACAAACTCACATTCGCATTTATAATAATTAGTTGGATGTTTTTTAATATAGAAGGTACGAAATTTACCATGTACTGATTTAATATAAATAAATTAATCTTGTAGAGTTATTTTCTAACTTCATACAATTTTAACTATTACGCCTTTATTTTTAGTCTCATGTCAAAGATCATTTATTTATTCAGTTCACTGAGTAAGTGGTTTGTGAGTTTATTAACACAAATATATACATACATAGAACCAGCTTAAGAAAAGACAGCCTTTGTCTTGTCTTGAGCTTACCTTGAAGAGGTAGTTAGTGGTATATTTCGAGATTTGTTTTTTAACACCCTCATTTTACCAGCTATATTTCAGTTACCACGTACTGTGGGGAAACCAACAGACTTTAATGCAGAGGGTGTCGGGTTGGAACCCACGTCGCGCACCTCTGACTTTCGGAAGTGATGACTTTTCGAAATTATGTGCGGATTGATTGACAATTATCGCCTGCTTGCCTTGACAATTAAGCCGTCGGTCCCGGCTGCCATGAACATCTATGGCAGTCGTTATTGGGAAGTCAGTGCCCTATAATATCCTGACACTGGTCTAGCCTTAGGGTATCGTTAGCCTTCGGGTTGCGGAGGTCAGATGGCAATCGCTACGTGTAAAAACTGATATCCAGTCAAATCCGGTTAGACTAGAAAGCCGACCCCAAGTGACTTGGGAATAATAAAGGCTAGGGAGAAGAAGATTTCAGTTACCACGTAATACTAGCTATAGCTGACAGGACCACTGAATAATCCATCAGAAATTCCTAAAAAAATAGGACATATCCCAGAACCTCACGATCTTCCATCCCGGACCATCAAGGCACTCAGTTCAAGCTATAAACGTGTCAAATATACTGACTTATGGTTATCACGGACATCTATATTACAGGGACATTACTGTCATATTAAAGGTCATTGCATGGGACCTTTGGGACCCATATCATTATATTGAAAAGGATACATGACATTTGTTAGACATATAAAGATTACAATATCGTTACTATTATATTATTAGATATTGTATGTAAGTAGCTAAATTTAGTTTTAATAGATTTTGTTCGCAGCTTCGCTAGCTTAGATGTAGGTTCGGTTATTTTAATAACAGTACGTTTTTCTGTACCCCATACCGTTTTCTGTTCCCCTGACAACGTATATGCGAAATTTCATGATGATTAGTCGTGTTGTTGAGGCGTGAAAGCGTAACAAACATACAGACACTCATCCGCATTAATAAATAAAAAAATAAAAAATGGGAAATAAATTTAATCATGTTAAGTTACAAGGTAACACGTTTATGAATGTCAAAGTTACACAAATTTTGTTCTGTGAATTTACATTTACCGCCACGTTCAGCAAAGCAAGGGTGTAGGGCTCATGAGAAGAACTGGCAAGAAACTCATGGCCACTCTTTTTAATCGCCAAGTTTACAATAAAATTTTGTTTACAAATCATAACTGTAAGGTGCTGCAACCATTTCTCCATGAATTACTACTAAACATACTCAAGCATTTAATAAAATTTGATGGTTGCCTCTATCTTATCTTATCTTATGTGGGGGCCAGTCAGTGCAGGCCGGCGACACTTTGCCTTAATGGGATCTTTTGTGTCTACACTCTCCCAATAACGACTGCCATAGATGTTCATGGCAGCCGGGACCGACGGCTTAACGTGCTTTCCGAGGCGCGGAGCAGGCGGTAATTGTCAATAAATACGCACATAATTTCGAAAAGTCATATAACTTCCGAAAGTCAGAAGTGCGCGACGTAGGTTCGAACCCGAGACCCTCTGCACTGCAGTCTGTTGGTCTCCCCACTGAGCTATCGCTGCTTCTCATGGTTGCCTCTAAAGCAGCACTATGGTAAACAGGAGCATAGCATTAGTTAGGATGAAATAAATTTGGCAAACGATCCTATGGTCCATTTGATGCTAAACTGTTAAGGTAGGCGTAGTTTATGAACGCCAGGCAGTAGGCATGCTATAGATTACACTCCCGCGTTAACCACCCTATAATAATATCAGCCCTGTATTAAACTGTCCCACTGCTGGGCACGGGCCTCTTCTCACTATGAGAAGGGTTAAGCCATAGTCCACCACGCTGGCCTAGTGCGGGTTGGCAGACTTCACATATCTTCGAGAACATTATGGAGAACTCTCAGACATGCAGGTTTTCTCACGATGTTTCCCTTCACCGTTAAAGCAAGCGATAATTAACTATTTAATACGCATATAACTTCGAAAAGTCAGAGATGCGCGCCGTGGGTTCGAACTCGAGATCTCTGCGTGGCAGTCCAACGGCTTCCCACTAGGCTATCGCTGCTTTCCCGACTACCCCGTTGCCTAGGGTAGTTTGGGTCCTCATACCTCTGCCGAACGACCAAGGCATGGAATTCTCTGCCAAGGCATGTGTTTCCTTCTTCTTTCAATCCTGGGTCCTTTAAGCGGGGCGTGAAAAAGCACCTTCTCAGGCCGTCAAAGTAGAGGCCTCAACATCGCCTCGGCTACTATGAGGACGGTGTGGAGGCCACTGCTCTTAGACCACACGACTGCTTACCATCAGGTGGAGTGTGGTCATTTTGACGAGCACAATAAAAAAATATAAAAAAATATATATAATTAAAGATAATTTGAAAGGAAAGTCATTACTTTCCTTTCAACCTATCTTTAATTATATATTTTATTATAACTTATCTGGATTACCCATTGGTAATCCAGATAAGTAAGCTTACAAAACTTAAGACTACATGGACGGCGTAGTGGTTTAAATAGTAGCCTCGCCACTGGGCGTTCTGGCAAAACAGAAAAAAAAATTTTATGTAATCCACAAATAGCTAATTCTGAGTCTAAGTATTCTTTGTGTCATTTGTTGTTTGTTAGATTTTTGTAAACACTCCCGGGTCATAATAGTTATACATATTTCGAGAGTTGGGTTCTATAAACAAAGAAATAATCTGCCGAGCAAAACGCAATTATGGTGTCAACCTTTCAAACCGAGGCAGCACACCTGTTTGAAAGGTGGACAGTATTTTTTGAAGTGAAAACTTCTTTAGGCGCGTTGAGCACTTCTTGGTTGAACAAAAATCATAGAACTCGCGTCATCGTCACGCTTCGTCATCGTCACGCTTCCACGCTTTCCATTTTTGAATTATTTTAGAATACTAGCGGTCGCCTAGTGCTCGAAATTCAACCAATAATATTGCTGATATATGTCATTATAATATATGGATATATGTAACCATAGTTACGCGCTTCGACTGCGTTTTTGAATTATTTTTGGTTTATAATTTGGTTTATAAAGAAGTGTTTATGATCAAGGATTAAAGTTTTCACTTCTATCGGCAGTCCCCAAAGACTGCCCCATTTTTTTTTTGTGTTTTAGTTGTTGGCCTCAGATGGCCTTGACAACCTCACGCGGACTGTGGGTGAGCTCAGAAGGCTCCCAACCCGTAAGGTGGACACTAACAAAACGGTTGACAATTAAAAATCTATTGTGTCAAGCTACTGAGCCTGGCATTATAGATTTTTAATTAAGTCTGGTATTCTAAGACTTCACAGTTTTTAATACTCATATATAGGTTTTCTGTAACAGATTGAATTTCCCAGAGAAGCCTCTTTGATACGGTCTCCGTCTAATAATACCCGACGGCAGGCTCTCCCAGTCGAATAGATGTTGCCACTGATCTTTGATTTCGGTCCTTGTCGGTTTGCTTGAGACGCAGCTATTAAAGGTCATCAGTTATTTTCGGATCAAAGGACATATTGATTAATTTTATATCCGGTTAATTAGAAATCTAAGTTCTTCTAGCCGGTGAATCCAATTGAAGTTAAATATAGATAGTAATTTGATAATTAATAAAGGCTTTTTATTTATCCTTATTCTTCTTATTTCCTTATACAGCTCCCGTGCTAGGTATAAATCTTGAGTTTACAAAAAATTTCGGAACTCTGGACAACTATTTGTGGATAGTACAATTTTTTGTCCCGGGCGGGAATCGTACAATAACACTCGGCGCAATGGCGATGGCCAAGCGACCACTTAAACCACTGCGCCCCATCCATGTACTCCATTTATCGAAAGAGAAGTTCACTTGTGCTGGCTTTTTAGCGAATTAACAAAATAATAACATCATCAAAGATGCCTCGATGGCGTAGTGTTTAGTGTAAACGACTGCCACGCCTGAGGTGGCGGGTTTGATTCCTGCACAAGTCAAACATTTGTGTGCATGAACATGGATGTTTGTCTTGTTCTGGGTTTTCTATGTATAATACTGTATATGTATATATTTACAAAAAAAAGTATATATGTATGTTTTTCCATTGTCTAGTACCCATAGTACAAGCTCTGCTTAGTTTGGGCTAGATGGTGTTGTGTGTATGTGATAGAATATTATTATTATACTTTTGTTTCTCTTTCACGGGTATATTCCTAATACGTTAGGAAAATACCCGGCCCATTGGGAGGCTTACACAGAGACATGGGTCCAACGTGAAGAGGCCCTTCGAGAGTTTTAAACAAAGGTTGGATGGAACATCTACAGCGGCACTAGCCGCAGCAGGCGTAGGACTATTGCTACGTATAGATTCTAATATATGGGCTATGGGTATGGGTGTTTGATGGACTTGTATATTAGTAACTATAGATGATAAAACGGCGTCTGCCCTGAATACTCTAATAGCATCAATCGAATGGACAGACGGTGACTCGCCAACTCACTAGATGGGCCCCCTGAATAGCCACAATAGGCATACAAGCCAGCAGCAGAGAGCAACACCGGTGCGAGTGGCTAGGGGTGTCGAGCGGTGCGGCGCCGGTTTCACCGTCACGGGTCTCCTGACAACGGAGACCCGGAGCGGGTTTCCCCGTAGTTATGCCATGGAAATTGACACTTCCACCCCCAAGCATGTAGCTCTAGCGGCCCCCCTCTGACCGGCCGATCAAGGCAAGCCATAGTTGAGAGTCCTACGGGCGCTCTTGAAGTTCCACCCCAGCCAACCAGTAACGGCAAACTGGGGACGAGGCCCTCACCGACTCTCTGAGGCATTCAGGACTGCAGTGTCACCACTCACATTCAGCTCGCCACAAGCTGCCCTGCGGTTTGTGCGCTTTTATTTAACCTGGTGATACATTTTTTGTTTATATCACAAGGCGAAGGTGGTAGTTTAAAAGCTAGTGTAGTATGCCCTCCGGTATCGCGTTAGTCTCATGAGGAGATAACGACTGTCCCAGAGGGGTATTATTATTATACTTATTATTATTTGTTTCTCTTTCACGGGTATATTCCTAATACGTTAGGAAAATTATTATTATTAAAGAAAATAATATTAGCAACTTTTTAAATAATCTTATCAATATTTTTATATATGTCTAGATTTTGATAAGAGTAGCGATAGCTCAGTAGGGAGACCAACAGACTGCAATGCAGAGGGTTTCGGGTTCGAACCGACGATATAACTTCCGAAAGTCAGAGGTGCGCCTCTGACTTTCGGAAGTTATATGACTTTTCGAAATTATGTGCGTATTGATTGATAATTATCGCCTGCTCCGTGCCTCGGAGAGCAAGTTAAGCCGTCGGTCCCTGCTGCCATGAACATCTATGGCAGTCGTTATTGGGAAGTCAGTGCCTTCTAATATCCTGACACTGGTCTAGCCTTAGGGTATCGTTAGCCTTCGGGTTGCGGAGGTCAGATGGCAGTCCAGTCAAATCTGGTTAGACTAGAAAGCCGACCCCAAGTGACTTGGGAATAATAAAGGCTAGGGAGAAGATGTCTAGATTTTGATAAAATGTTACGGAGATGCTACGACCTCTATAGTTTGATTCCCAGGTGAGGCAGTGTTACGAGTCTTCTCTATCAAGAAATTTACAGTAGCACATAATCTGAATCTTTTCCAGATTAAACTATGACCCTATGTCCTTTTCTGTACCCCTGACAACGTGTTTAATAATCCACAGAAAATTACTCGTATCTTAATCTAAATGTAAAACAGGGATTATCTAAATAGCAGGCATATTCCCTACGTAAAAACATTTATACTTTTAAATAGGATCTTTCTTCCTCGCAAATAAAAGATTATTTTACAGATTTACTCGCGATTCATTACATTTTCAATTAACTGCCTCATCAAGCAAGAAGTATATCAGTGTGTGCACGTCGAATTTCTGATATTGTACAAGTGAAGTCCTGGGTACAATACCTACGGTTGAGCAAGTGTGTTTTTAGGTTTTACTGTCGATCAATTGTCGATATAGTAGTAGTAGCATAATAATATCTTAATAAAATAACGTTATATAACTTGTCTGCACGGACGGCGTAGTGGTTTAAGTCGTCGCTTCGCCACAGCCAGGGGTCGATGTTATGGGTTCGATTCCCATAGAAACCACAACATTCAATGCCCAAAAAAGAATAAATTTGTGTGATCAACAACTAGTTGTTCTATTTTCGGAACTTCTTTGTGTTGTTTGAATGTTTGTAAAATTAAAGACTTTCGAAGGCAAAAACTACTCATAAATCGGAAAGACGTCTTTAAAAAAAATACAAAATATGGCAATAGTTGTTTACCAGTTATTCGATCTTCTCTATAACTAAATATAACTATAGAAACATATATAATACATCTCTGTCTACCTCAAAAAAGCATAAAGTTAACCACTATACAACTTTAACTAGAACATCGTTAAAATTTCTCCAACAATTCTTCCAAGAAAATATTATGTCTTCGAAGAATGAAGCCTGTTAGAAACACTGAGGCATTGTGTACTATGACGTCATAGCTTGAGAGTAATGGCGCCTATTGTAACATTGAGTAGATAAAAACAATGAGGTAACATTAGTTGCAAGTCACTGGTAACATTTTAGAAAAGTATACTTACTTATTGCAGCTTTTACGAAAGAGGTTGTAGTTAGAAGCTAATTTCCGGACCAGGCAAAGTATTCTTAAGTTTTTCTGTGGATAAACTCTAAGTCACAGCATGGAGCAAGTGCCTAGCAAAAGAACCTAAGAAGTCCTCTAATTTGTGGGACCTGGAACCTTAGTTTGCAAAATATGGTAATACATCTGTGCCTTCCACTTCAAGTATTTAGGCGAGAGACTATGTATATATCTTTTCTATTGTGTAAATTTTTATATGGAGAGATGCTGATGCTATTGTCTCAAAATCTCGCGTCATAAGTGTGCATGTAATTTTTATTAATCCTACCTACACTCTCAATGCTGTAACTCTGGTGTAAGCCAGTTAGCAGTATTGACCACAGGAAACACTGAGTTTTGATACTTGTGAAGAGTCTGGAAAGATTTTTACTATCTATACGTACCGCAAAAATAGATACACCTATAAAAGAAGTTCCAAGGACTCAGAGCCGTCAACGATAGGACCGTTTAAGTTAAGAGCCATTGCGTTAATATCAGACATCGTTAAGATCCCTGCCGTGCCGAATATTCTCTCTGAAATACCTACAACCCTTTCTTTATCCAATATATTTTGTTAGGGCTCGTTCTGGTGTGAATTTTTTACGTTCGCCAGATTGTTGTCTAAAATTTGACTGCGTCGTTGCTCTGGTGGTAGTTCTGGTATTGTGTTTGAGTGCGATCGTATATCTCACACCTATATTCCATAACAGATAGAGGTGTATAAGACCGACATTTCTAATGCAGTCTACACAGCTTCCGATTGCATGCTGTTATTGAAAATATCCTGTCAGAAAAATCAAAAACAGTTTGTCCGATCTGAAAATTGAACCAGAGACCTCTTGCACGGCAGTCGAATTACTCTAATTACTCAGATCGCGTAAAATGTTGAAAATTCTCAGTGCCAGCACAGAAATTAATATGCCATAATAGGTTTGTCATGTATTACGTGGGACAAAAAAAATATTTATTGAAATATAGGTATAATAATGTCTTCAGAGATATATAGGCATAAGTAATGTAGATTTATGGAAATCTTAATAATGTTAAGACTGGTTCTTTGATGATAAAAGCTTGAGCTCTTCGTAAAACAAAGGCTTCATCATAATTTTACGAATCCTGATCACGGATTATTATGTTTTTAATTACAAAAACGTAATAATCTGTGATTTTCATTTTAATTTTCAGTAAATGCGCAGCAGATTAGCGTTGCTTTTTTATCTCTATGGTGCCTAACTAGCAAGAATGCTTGTTTATTATTGTATATACGTATGTTGAATAGTATTTAATCCTAATCAGGGTTACTATGGCCTAAATAGACTTGTAAGTTGTCGCACAATCAACCCTTAAGGAATAAAAGGCTTCTTTTATACAAGCTAAAGTTAACAGGTAGGTACCCTGTTAACAGCGTAGCAGTTTCATAAAGAGCTTGGAAATCCTACTCCTCCTAAGAATAACAGAAGTAAACCATCTCATGGAAGATGGCGACAGCAACCGCTTCATGTTAGTTACACGGTTTAGCTAACGTCATTGTAGGTACTTCCTTTGAACTGCTTCAGTTTCACCAAAATTACCATCCTCTTAATAGTATATATAATACGTAACTATTATTTATACCTACTTAATATTGCAAATATCTAACAACGGTACTTGTTTATCACCTTATAGCACAGAAAATAGTTTACCAATTTTCTATTCCACAACCCCTCTATAAGAAAACAAAGTATCTAATATATTTTGTCCAAAAACAATAAATTGTAGTTTACCGCCTTTCAAAATTAAGAAGAATATCTGCCGCCATTGTGATTTCCACAGACGAATTCCTCCGTTCAATTCAGTTTACGAACGTGGAATACTGATCGATGAAATCCGAATGTTTCCGAACGTCGCGAGTCACGTCTCAAGAGCCCGCGTAATATCTCAAACGGAATGAAAAAGGAAATCTAGGAATAAAATGGAAATCCAGTTCAGTTTTACTTCCTACTTTTTGATATAACTTTATATCGCATTTGTTTGAGTTAGTGGTTGTACCCACATTTTGCCAGTTATAGACTACGCCATGTAATAAGTGTGCACGGAGATTTTATGTAGTTACTTACTGAACATTTCTTGATGGGGAATATTAATTATCCTGATGGAATATCAAACCAGTAAGCTCGCAATCCGCGTTACGCGAGATAACTAAAACTACGCCAGGAAACGAACGAAAAAACTAAATATTCGGAATTAACAACGAAATATTACATTGGCTTACAGACAGTATACTTTTATTTTAATTTAATACTATTTATTTAAAAAATACGGGATTTGTATGAAATCCTGTTAATTAAAAATACGCACAAACTCACGTATACATAATTTTCTTATTTTTTGCATATAAAAATGGAATGGATACTAATATTAAGATGATGGAGCGCAGAGGGGTAGCGCTTAAAACCAGTATTTATTTGAAACTGCAATAGCCTGATTAGAAAACAACTCCGGGAATGACCGCAGCCAATCTTGTGTTGTATTCTTGGTTTTCTGAGCTCCTTAGCTTAGGATACTCTGTATTGTCAACAGAGCCAGTTGTCTATGTACAGAGCTGGTGCTCCCTTTTTCGAGTATGCGGCAACGGACCTATAAATAATGCCTTTGGCGTACTGCCAGCATCCACGAATTATGGTAAGTGATTACCAACGCACAGTCTCCTTTCTCCCAAAAAGCATTTTAGATTTATATTTTGTATAATAATCTGATATTGGAACAGCCACTTCATTATTTCAAATCAATTTAGCAATGATATAATACACCTCCATGTAAAAGACATTATTCATATCTATCTGACTTAATCCTAGTTGGGTATGAAGCCAAGAAAAATCTGTGTTAAAATCATGTCACCTTTGCTCACCGGAATAAAAATATGCGGCTGTCATACCAAAAACATTTTATATTTTGTCTTTTTACGAAGAAAGCACAGCTAATACTTTTATTAAGCATAAACTGACACCTTTCAGTTTGCTCAACGAAGCACTCACCTCAATGACTCATTCGTCTAAACCAGGCCCATAGACAAAATCTATAAAATAAAGACCTTTTGACACACAGTTCAAAAGTTCAAGGTAATATTTCGCAGCAGAGGTTAATGCCCGGCGCGATCGACCAATGACAGCGCCGCACCGCACCGGCGCGGCTAAATCGACCAATCACGTGCCGAGGCGCGGTTTTATCCGCCGCCATTACAAAAGAGCGCGAAAAATTGCATGAACTGAGGTTATTCGATGTCGTGTTTTATAATACAATTGTTTTATGAATAACTATTACGCGAATTATGCCATATTACATAATAGAGCCTCAAGCTCTCTTTTCCCAATGGTATAGACAGAGATGTAAGAACATAACTACTTGTTTCATTAATAAGAGTATGTCTGATCTAATGTGCGATGAGGTCCAAATTTTGTTTAGGATAATAATGCGTATAGGTACTATCCAATATGGTATAACGTGGTGATTAAGCTTATTATTATATAATAAATTAATTAAAATTAAACACTTGTTAGGAGTCATAATATATTCTAGCATCACGACTGTTCACTCTTTGGGTGTGGTGTCATCCATTCTATTATACATCATAAAGTTCCAGGAAGCGATATTAGTGCTATCTACTAAATACAGTTCTTTTTCTTAAAACAGCTTTTCTAACTTTCTGATCCCATAGTAATACCCTCACAAACTTCAATTATGTCGTTATACAACTACGCCTTTAAACCGAATAGGCGCAAAATTTACATAGTAATAGTTTAAAAGAACACAAAACGAAATTTCAGTTACATTAAAGTTAAAGTTCAAAATGTACATTTAAGTGAGAGCCGGAGGTTCACTGCACTAGCTAAAATATTAGATTTAAGTTCTCTCTTGTGCATACGTAATACCGGGGCGTTAACCTGATGTTCGAGCACGATTTGCTCTCTAGTAAATTGTTACTGTTTCTAAGTGCTAAAACGTTTTGAGTATAAATCTTGCTTTATTTGTATATACTCATGTCTATTTCCCGAAAGGGTAGACAGGACTACGGCTTTTTATGCGAGCATGTCATCGACTCTTTCTTTAACGGTGTGTATTTCCGTTGGAGCAGGCAGGACTACGGAACATCTCTGCATTGGATGGCACTGCACGTGCACATTGACTGGGTGGGTCGCTGATGCACTTTCAGTTCCAGTGACCCACCCACCATACACAGCAGGGAGTTGGCACACCGTGCTGGTTTTAGTCGGTAGGCCCGAATTCTCGGGCAAGCCATAACTGCCTCGCCTGCCGTTAAAACGTAAAAAGGGCAGGAATTTCATGTAATAAATATTAGTATTTATAAAATTTGTTTGTTACGCCATAACTTTTGACCGATCATAAAATTTCTCATATAAATTATCAGGGGTATAGAAAAGGGTATTATGATACCTTTCATCCAGAAAAAAGTACTGTTCTTGAGCGTGCCAAGCAGCGAGCATAAGCTAATAACAAATATCTTGCTTCGTACAGTCTCAATAATAAATAACGTTTTTAAAATAATATTATAAGTCAAGTAATTCAGTCTCAAAAATAAACAACGTGTTTCAAAATAATCATCGCGACAAAATCCGTATAAGTTACTGTATTAGTAGTTTAATTTCACTCTCAAAACGTTCTTCATATGCGCTCGTCGATTTATGGTACATACTCTTATTTGGCCAAAGATTAAATACTTTATTTTTGTTATTAAGTACAAGACCGTCATGATAGTAATCGGTTAACGTTTGGATTAACGTAGGAAATAGACAAATATAACATAACAGCGATATTAGAGATAAAAAAAAGGAAAAAAGAAAAGAAGAAGAAGAGATAGAAAAGAGAGACCATGATTCTTTTCATGTGAGCTGTATTGTTGATACTGAGTTTGTTCAATATTCAAGTAAAGTTATTTTATTTTAAAATGTTTAAAACATTTATGGAAATAATAGATATTGGGCACGGATTTAAACCCAGTTCCAACACAAACAGTGAGCTTAGCAGGAGAGATTAAAAGTAATATTTAACGGGTTCTATCGCGGTTTACTTAAGTTATAATTTTTAGCAGTTTTAATAATATTTTGAAACTATTTATATTTACTATTTCTCCGTCGTTTCGACTGTTCTTCAGACTGAAGAACAGTCGAAACGACGGAGAAATAGTAAATATAAATAGTTTCAAAATATTATTAAAACTGCTAATAATTACAAAGAAATTAAAATTTGGTGTCTCCCCATGACCACGAGGTCATGGGGATACACCTATGTCTCCCAATACGTAATAAGTAGCTTATTTTAATGTGTAACTTTCGCATAAACGTCGGTAAAACGTAACAATATTATGTTAATCTTTTTAAATTAAATAATCTTGATAACATCTAACAGTACCTCTAACTCTAACAAGAATTATATATTTATTTCATTTTCTTCTAAAAAGCGAACAAAGCAACAACAGGAAAGAAACAATTTGTTTATTTTCCCAAAAGGTAACACAAACAAATCTCTAAAAAAATAAACAAGGAAATACGTTTGACCCTACTCCAGATGTTATGCGAAAAATATTTAGATTTATGCCTTCTTATATATGTCAGCGATAAATCAAGGCACGTCTGGAGCCGACATTGCAAACACGTAGAACGATTTACCTTGGACCCATTTGGAATAAAAACATAACAAAAAGAGTATTTAAACATATGATTACTTAATAACAGCGAAAACCTAGCAGGAGATTGTTGAATATATGATGTAAGAAGTTCGATCCCAAATCACAAGAAAAAGTACCTCGTACTTTTCAAAGTTATGTGCGTATTAAATATGAAATTATCGCTCTTTTTAGCCGTAAAGGAAAACATCAAGAGCAAACTTGCATGTCTTCTCAGACTTGCAAGTTTCGTCACGATGTTTTGATGATGATCTCCGTAATGGTTTCGAAAATGTGAGAAGTCTGGCTAGCTTCCATCCAGTGTGGTGGACTATGGCCTAACCCTTCTGACACTGAGAAGAGGCCTGTAACCAGCAGTGGGACATTGTGTGTAGTTCTCCTATAGTCTCCGCCGTCCTTGGACTTTATCGACGTATGGGAGAAATTTTGTAGCAGAGTAAAAAAAAAAAAAAACGTTTTTCGGTTACGCGCCATGTTGCTTTTTTATCAAAGTTTAGTATAGTGACGTAAAGAATATAATGTAATATATTATAATAATAACAACAATATATTAGTTTTGAAGTTTGGTTTGAAATAAGAATAACAATATATTAATTTGAAAGTGATAAAATAAAAAGACTTATTTTTATCCATAACCTATTGTTAAACTTTACTCAATATAATAAATTATTTTGCGAAGCATTAAAGTAACAGATCGACTTGATTTGTTTTTAAGTAAAAATACCTTTTTATTGCATAAATTACGCAGTAAATTGGATCTATAGAACCAAGAAACCGACAATGCGAGTGAAAGATTGTATTATATGTTACTTATAAATCAATACGGCATGACTGAAACCAGAACTGAAAACATGAAGAACAAATTACGTCGGGTCCATTTAGAACAATAAAATTTAAGGGAGTAATTTAACAATTCTGCTTACATTGTTCCTTCATTTTACGATGCCCAAATAAAAAGTTTTAGGCTGTACAGCCATATTGGCTGTATGTACAGCTGCCTGTGCCATGTTTTATAGCTGAACGTGACGTAACACTGAGACCAACTTTTTTCCATACTTTTTTAGTTTTGGCGGTTGAGTGAAGCTTTTGTGTGCGGTGAATGGCCGCTTTTTTCGTTTCACGCTGTTTTTAGAGGTTATTGAATTGAAATTGATAAGGTTAAGTTAAAAGTGTCGAAATGTCGATATCTTAAATGAAATAATATTAATAGTGTACCAATGGGATTGCTACATCATCTGCTGCGTAATTCTTGAGGTAGGTATCTTTATTTTTATATTATGAAATACATATATTTTTATTATTGAATTATTAATTTATTTAGTGAATATGTATTTAGTGTGTGTATAATGTGTTGAACTCGTGAGTAGACGCTGATAATTAACATAGGATTTATCACATATAGTTCAATGGGTCTATTTGTATAATACGCTAAGCTGATCAACAGACTTTTTTTATTTGCTGCTGCTCTTTATATATTTTTCTCCTAGTTTTTAATACTCTAGAACTGAACATACGTACAAATATAGATACATGCCTATACATGCCTAAAAGGAAAGTGATAGATGTATATCACTTACAACATCCCACGTAATAGTGAGCACCTAACACCAATTACCGAGCACATTTCCAGATGCCGATGCCGTCCTGCCTCAAAATTTTCTAGTCGGAAAACAACAACATTTTCCAACCAAAGTATCGAACCCAAAACATCACGATCATAGGCAAACATAATCGCAAGCTTATGTCACAATAACAAGGCTTAGCTAAAACATATTATACAATCAAAATCGGTTATATATTATTGTTTTCGGTTTAGAAAACTTTATTACTCAAAAACAAACTTTACAGTTTACTTAAATATTGAGCAATACATTTTTATATATTAAGTAATTAGGAGGTAGTTCGATCTTATAAACTATCTTACAAATTACATATAAATTACATTAATTAAGACAGTGGCAATGATTCAAAGAAGAAACGAAATGTCAAGGATTTCTTTTATTTCTAAACGTTTTCTTTTATGAATGTCTTTAGTTTTGTTTTAAAAAGAGACAAACTTTCACAATCTTTTATTTCGTTTGGTAAGTTATTAAATATTTTCGTACCAGCATGTAAAATAATTTTCTTCCCATATTCAGTTCTAGGTAAATATAAGTTTTATAATCAAAATGGATACTATTACCAATTTGCAATCAAACTGTTGACTCAGCAACTACACAAATGTTTATCTAAGATCGATAGTCCAGCTTTGCACAGCTCTCTGCTACGCCATTTTAGCTAGACTTACAATTATGCTGGCCTTTCTGTTAAAACTGATAGCTTTTACAATTGTAACACTGTAGAGTATGACATTAGATGCAGTTGTCTTCTCATAGAAATAACACTATCCTAACTTCCTAACTAATATTATAAAAACGAAAATGAGTTTGTTTGTTACCTTTTCACGCCTAAACCACTGAACCGATCATCCTGAAATTTTGCATATACATTGTCAAATGTACAGAAACGGACATAGGCTACCTTTCATCCCGAAAGAACTTACTGTTCCCGAGGAAAACAACAAAAACGTTCTTATGAAAATAGATGGCGCCACGTTTCTTTCGAATCATGATTGAATTATATTATTACAAGCAGAGTACAACCCGAATTGATTGTCAAATTCTAAATTAACGCGAGCAAAGCCGCGGGCAAAAGCTAGTATACTTATAATAATAAAATCAGCACCGTATATAAACTGTCCCACTGCTGGGCATGGACCTCTTTTCAGTGTATGAAGGGTTAGGCCATAGTCGACCACGCTGGCCCCGTGCGGGTTGGCAGACTTAAAATATCTTCGAGAATATTGTGTAGAACTCCCAGACAAATTTGATATCATCAGGCAATGCGTTCACTGTTTGTGGCGCCTGAAACTACAGCTGTCTTAAATGTGTGTAGAATACATCTCTGTCTATACTTTCGGGTGTATAAGCATAAGACTATGTATGTATATATGTAAGTTATTTTACAAAGAAGATAACCGGAGGCCCAATGACTACCTTTCCCACTGCCCGCTCCTTCTCTTTCCCACTTCCTTTCCTAAAGGGTCGGCAAAGCGCAAGTGATGCCTCTGCTGTTGCAGGCGTTCATAGGTTACGGTAACCACTTACCATCAGGTGGACCGTATGCTTGTTTGCCACCTTAGATGTATAAAAAAGCCGAATTTGAATATAAAAACGACTCGGTACCCTAAGTACCAAATTGGATAGGAGCGTAAGACTGTATGTATATAAGTACGTTATTTACGTGTATACATAACCACACAATTAATACTGAGTTATATAGTAAACGCTGTATTACTGAGTAAGAGATTTAGAAATTAGAAGTTTATCGTTAGAAACTATTGATTAGGTCTCCCGAGGCTTATTCTGCGTCGTCAGTGGTGCACTCAAACTATATAGCTACATAGGATGGCTCTCAAGGGATCTTCTGAGTGTAATTACTAGAGAGTATGGGTCAACCACCGTACTATAAATAGTATCAAAACTTTAGTACAATAATGATACATTTTTAGAGTAGTAGAGCCTCGCTGATTTCAGCATGGCCCATTCATGCTAAGTAGATAATTGAATTTCATTTTATTTACTGTTAGAAACCATTTTTAAAACCTCGCTGATTTCAGCATGAATGGGCCGGCTCAGCCGGGGACGGACTACCCTCTCACAGAATATCGACGAGAAATAGCAGTATTCCTACTGTTGTATTTCGTTCGGTGAGTGAGAGTGCCGGAGGCCCAAGCACCCCCTTTCTCCCTTCCCGCTCCTTCTCCTTCCCACTTTCTTTCCTAAAGGGTCGACAACGCGCAAGTGATGCCTCTGGTGTTGCAGGCGTCCATAGGCTACGGTGACCACTTACCATAAGGTATGCTTGTTTGCCACCTTAGAAGTATAAAAAAAAAACAACGGGTTGCACTCCGGGAGTGCGGCCAGAAGTGAAAACTTGAATATTAACGTTGTGCATTTTTGATATTTTGGAATGGTTAGGGAATAATTTTGCACGAATTGCTTTAATTATCAGTATAAAACTACTATAATTTATGTGGTAAAATACAATATTCATTTATTGCGCTATCGTACACAAACATGACAATTCTCCGTCTTACGAATTTTCGATCAGGTCACGTGTCCTGACGCGAGTTTAACATTTTTTACCCATCACATAAAAGTGCACAACACCGCTAAAGAAGTTTTCACTTCAAGAAACAAAAAATATAGTATTCTGGATTCGCTTCACTGGATAAAAATGTGTTATCCACAAGTAGATATTCCGAGGGTGTACTTTGTGTCCGTTATTTGAATGTTTGTAAGGAATAAGGAGAGCGCGAGTAGTCATTTTAAAAAGAAAAGAATATAATGCAGACGAGTCAGCACTGTTGTCATGATAAAATTAATTATAGCAGCGATAGGCTAATGGAAGACCGTTGGACTAACACGCAGTGGTCGCAAGCTATGTGCGTTCATTATCGCTGGCTTTAACGATAAAGAAAAACAATGTGAAACTTGCATGTACTGTGCATATTTGATAATTGTCAATTATATGTCAATAATAATAATAATTAGTGAAAAAATTTTTTTTTCAAATGATGACACTGGTTGTTACATAAATTGGTTCTTAATATTAGGTATATCATAATGGTAATAGGTATGTTGTATTACAGAGCAAACCTTATCATCAAAATACATAAAGCACCCTGCCTCTTAAACTAGGTAATAAACCTGTGCCTTAAGAGACAGTTCTCAGCCAATACCGTCTTCACCATAAGGGGCACACGGGGCCCATGCCCAGGGCCCCCATTCTCAGGGGGCCCCGAAGGACCGACAATTTCTCTCACACATTTATTCTCAAAACATTTTTGTCAGGCACATTACACTTATTTCACAAATCAGTAATCTTATTACAAGGCATATACTACGCCATTATATCGATGACTGCGCCTATTCCTACTGTACTAATTAATAATATTTCCGAACGCATCCTACCTAATTTACTAAGTACACCATCTAGCGATCACTCACGCAATCCCTCCGATTCCAAAGTCAAGCTGCACCGTTTAAACAAGGCCTAACATAAATGTCGACATTGTCTGTGGTTGGGGGAATCCCCGAATGATGTCTTCTTCTGAAATCTTTCAGTCTGATAAGAGTGAGTGGTGTTATTTTGTTTCGTTTGATATTTAAAATTCAGTAAGATAAACAGAAGTTTTGATTTGTTCGTTTAAACATTATTTCATTATGTCGAAAAGAACATATTTAAGTGGTTCATAAAAAAGAAAAAGTTATAGCTCAAAAAGAAATAACGGAAAAACTTCCAAAGCTCACTTCGTTTTTTACGGTTGACGCAAATAAGCCGAGGGATTATTCATTCTCATCACCGCAAGACAAAAGTACCTCTGAATGTCACCAGGAAAAAGAGGTCACGTGTGACGAAAATGACAAACACACATTAGATTCTGAACCATCGACTTCAAGTTCCTGTGAATTAATAACTGCAAGCTTAGAGAATGTATCTGTGTCTCCTGACCCTGGTACTTACTGTGACGACATTTTACCGCAAGAAGTCCGTGATATTTGGATTCGAAAAGGGCCAGAGTTTTTCCAAAATAAAAATAGTGACTTCTCTGAAACTTCTACATGTTTTCCAGATTCAAATGGTAAAACGAAAACTAGATACTTGACTAAAAATATTTTTATTCGTAAATTGACGAATGGTGAGTCTTTAGAAAGAAAATGGCTCCTTTATTCACCAGCAAAGAAATCTGTATACTGTTATTGCTGCCGTCTATTTAATACCACTACTGGTACTGGACATAATTTAAGTTCTCCTAATGGATATAAAGATTGGAAGCATATAAGTAACTTATTGATAGAGCATGAGAACAGTTTACAGCACAGGGAATTTATGATGAATTATGTTGCAAGAATGAAAATTACTGGACGAATTGATACTGAGTTGCTGTCCCAATATAATACAGAAATTAACTATTGAAAGAATGTGCTTAGGAGGATTGTTGCAGTAGTAAATTTTTGGCTTCAAGAGGTCTTGCTTTTCGTGGTGATAATGAGACATTAGGATCGCAAAATAATGGGAATTATTTGGGATGCTTAGAACTGATTAGTGAATTTGATCCTTTTCTTGCTGATCACATACAAAACTGCGGAAATCGTGGAAAAGGAAGTACATCATATTTATCGGCAAATATTTGCAATGAATTTATAAATTTAATGGGACAGCAAGTTTTGAAAACCATTGTCAAAGAACTTAAATCAGCAAAGTACTACTCTATTGGCGTAGATTCTACGCCAGATCTGTCCCACGTTGACCAACTGACTTTCATAGTTAGATACGTAAAATACGGACAGCCTATTGAGAGATTTTTGCAATTTTTGCCTATGGATGAACATAATGCGCAATATTTAGCAGATACCATTTTAAACTTTTTTGAAAGCCTTGATATTTCTATAAAAGATTGTCGCGGGCAGAGCTACGACAATGCATCAAATATGTCTGGAAAGTACTCTGGTGTTCAGTCAAGAATAAAAGAAGATTGCGAATTTGCAATTTACGTTCCATGTGCGGCACATTTGCTAAATTTAGTGGGTGTTCAGGCTGTTGAGTGTGTTACTGAAGCAGTAACATTCTTTCAATTTGTACAAAAATTGTTAAATTTTTTCTCGGCTTCGACAAAACGATGGAAAATGTTGACAGAGCATTTAGGTGAAAATAGAGTCCTGAAGTCTCTATCGGAAACTAGATGGTCTGCACGCGCCAATGCTATTAATGCTTTGCAAAATGGTAGTTTAAATATTTCTGAAGCATTGTCTTCAATCGCAAATGACATCAATCAACCAGGAGACACTAGAAAGGAAGCCCAAAGCCTAGCAAAAAAAATGGGAATATTTGAGACTGCTCTTCTAACGGAAATATGGAATGATCTTTTGGGAGTTATGAATAAAACAAGTCTAAGTTTATAGAATAGCACTATGACCATGGACGTTGTAACGAAACTTTACGAATCTCTGATCAGTTATGTCAATACCGCACGCAATAATTTTGATCAGTACGAAACGGCTGCTAAAGAAAAAAATCCATATGCTGACTACAAAGATACATTTGAAAGAAAAAGATTTCGCAGCACACGCATCCCTTTTTTTGAAGGATCATCAGAGACTGCACAGTTGAGAGGCAATGAAAAGTTTCGTGTAGATACATTGATTCCCATAATTGACACATTAAATACACATTTAAAAAAACGTTTGGCAGCATACCAAGAAATTGATACTCGATTTAGTTTTCTTTGTCAGTTAACAACAATCGAATCTAGTGACTTGACCAAAAAATGCAAAGAATTTGCAGAATTTTATCATGAAGACATTAATGCAAATGAGCTCAAAACAGAATGTTTTCATTTAAGACAATATTTAAAAAATATAGCAATCAAATCAGCGGATTTAAATATCTCAACCTTACATAACCTAATAAAATCAGATACATTGGAAGAAACTTTTCCAAACGTAGAAATTGCTACAAGAATATTCCTTTGCCTAATGGTTACCAATTGTAGTGAAGAGCGGTCATTTTCGCAGCTTAAGAGAATAAAAAACGAATTGCGAACAAGAATGACTGAGTAATTTGTCAATTATGTGCATAGAAAGTGATATCCTTCAAAAAATTGACTTTAAGGATATAATAGAAGATTTTGCTCAACAGAAATCCCGAAAGAAACCGTTATCGTTATCGTAACCAAAAAACCAGCAGCATTCTAATATCATTAATGACATTTTATATCAAACTGTATTTGATAACCTATAATAAATGGTCATAATTAGTAAAAAAATGTTATTATAATTCGCTTTTTTTACTTTCCAAAAGGGCCCCAAATTCTTGTGTGCCCAAGGGCCCCAGCCTAGTTTAAGACGGCCTTGTTCTCAGCCATACATTTAGTTTAGGCTCTATAGGAGTTGTGTCGATATCTTTACTTGGATAATTTGACTCACATAGTAACTAGGTATGTATTGTAAATTTTTATTACAAAATTAAATAATGCTATTAAAAAAGAGTGTGTGTGTGTGTGTCGTGTGTGTGTGTATGTGCGTATGTGTATGTGCGTATGTCAATGTGTATGTTTTTCCTGTAAATATGCCTAAATAAATAAATAATAAATGTCTGAGAGCTCTCATTGCCTTTTTTAAACTTCTTATTAAGTATAATAACTAAATAAGGCTATTAAATAATATCTTCTATGCAGGTAACCTTTCCCCGTTAAGATTAGCCGCCGCGTGACAAAAATACGGTCTAGTGGTCTATTATTACTATGTACAGTATATTGTGGAGGTAAAGTCACGGGCGATAGTTAGTACTCATCACAAACAATTTAAACCAATAATGTACCCTGTTGTCCAACATAAGCTATAATGAGGGATCCTGGGATGGTAATGCCATAATTAGTGAGGCCGGGAAATGGATTGGGAACCGCAATGACGTAATTTGGTCACAGGTGGTTCTACCCACGTATAGTCCAGGTTAATGGAGTCGTTGGAGCAACGAAGAGACTTTGGGTCTCTCTGCATGTTCTACCGACTCTTTCACGGGGAGTGCTCTGAAGAACTGTTTGATTTGGTACCAGCGGCCCCTGTCTATCACCGTACCACTCGACACCGAAGCAGGGTTCATCCATATCACCTGGAAGCGTTCAATTCTAAGACGGTACGCTTTCAGCGATCATTTCTCCCACGTACGTGCAAGCTCTGGAATGAACTGCTAGCTTCGGTGTTTCCCGAGCGCTATGATATGTCCTTCTTCAAACGAGGTTTAAAGAGAGTTCTTCTTTCACGGTAGGCAGCGGCTTTGCTATGTCCTGACATTGCTGAACTCCATGAGCAGCGGTTACCACTTTGCATCAGGTGGGCCACTTGCTCGTCTGCCACCAATGGCAATAAAAAAATAAAAAAAAGAATCCTTTAATAACTCTAATAACTCACTGACTGTACTGGTCTAGTGGTAGAAGATAGCGTTTACGGTTACAACCGGTCGAGAGGTAAATCGATTCCTAGGTCAAGAAAAGTGTTATTAAAAACTAGCGCCTCCCTAATATAAATCCACAGGAACGCCAACCGGGATAAAATTATCCTATGTATTAATCCCTTGATATAGTTTATCTGTGTAACAAGTTCCATTAAAATCTGTTCAGCAATTTACGCGTTATTGAGTAATAAACATTTTCACAAACTTCTTAAGAATAAATGTCTTAATTCTTAGCTTTTACATTTATAATATTAATACTAATATACAACTCGCTTTAAGGCAAGCGGCTACTGCAAATCATGATCTCCTGTAATACCGACTTTAGGGAGAATGCAAAAAAGAATATGATATAAGTATAAATATGAGATGAAAGGAAAGGAATTTCCAACACTCTTACTCACCGAGCTAAAGCCTTAAGCTAAGGTTTTCTGGTTTTCTGTAAGAAGGTAGTACCTTCCTGAACGAGTTAAGACTTTCATACCGACACCAAATAATTGTACTGTTTCACTCACAAAAAATTATACATGCATGAGTTGCTTTGTGTTGTCATGTAATCTTCCAATAGAACCCAATAACAGTTTTCCCGACATGGAAAACGAGACCTCAGTACACCACGAAAATAAGCGCAAGCTGTGAAAGCCTTAATGTTGGGTCGTGAATTTATCTCGAGCTTTATTTAGCGACACAGATTCATATTTACTTACTCTAAATTTGTGCCAAACTAATAACTTTTGCCAAGACATTGAATCTCACCAGGGTGTAACGAAACCCATGATTTATCGTCTGCTTAACAAACGAGCTAAGAACACGCCTCGTCCTATATCCTGTAGGTTGTATAAACACTTTATTATGACAAAACATCCTGAGGCATTATGAAACATGGATTTTGCAGCACTGCGAAGTTTTTTGGAACGCTTGCCGAGGCTTTCGAAGAAAATTTTTTGTATTTATTGTACTGGAAACTTTTCCTTAATGTTTAATGTATTTAGGGATTGTTATTATAATGTAACGAGTCAATGGACAATAATATATATATATTGCCGTTAGAGGTCGAAACAATACGGTCATGGGGTCCCAGTGCTCGTGCTCTCTATAGAGACATAGCAAAAAGTTTAATCAACGCTTCCTGTGACCAGAGAGCTGGCCTTTATTTTGCGAAAAGAATAAGCATTGCCATTCAACGTGGCAATGCTGCCAGTCTTCTGGGCACACTACCAGTCCACTGTGATGCGGAGGAATTTTATGACGCCTTTTAGAGGGTTTTAGTTTTCTTTTTCTTTCTGTTTTATAATATTTTAGGTATAAGTTAGTTTTAAAGAATTGTGGTTATATGTACATCCTAACTTAATATTATAAAAGCGAAAATGAGTTTGTTTGTTTGTTTGTTACCTTTTCACGCCCAAACCACTGAACCGATCATCCT
Source organism: Catocala sponsa (assembly GCA_963564715.1). Classification (NCBI taxonomy): domain Eukaryota; kingdom Metazoa; phylum Arthropoda; class Insecta; order Lepidoptera; family Erebidae; genus Catocala; species Catocala sponsa. Next base: position 14,623,821 of record OY751352.1, read on the forward strand.
GAAATTTTGCATATATGTTGTCAAGTGTACAGAAACGGACATAGGCTATCTTTCATCCCGAAAAAAATTACCGTTCCCGAGGAACACAACAATAACGTTCTTATGATAATAGATGGCGCCACGTGTCTTTCGAATCATGATTGAATTATATTATTATACAAGCAGAGTACAACCCGAATTAATTGTCAAATTCTAAATTAACGCGAGCGAAGCCGCGGGCAAATGCTAGTAGTTAATAATCCAATAAAGCTTTGTTATTTATATATTGACTTGAGTATAACCACTTTTGTTATAGTAAATGTGAATGTTACCGTCTTCGTGTCGGTTATATGTTACTCATACTAGTTATTGCCCGTGACTTAGCTCAACAACAGCACTTTTTTTCTGGATGAAAATCCCTATGTCCTTTTTTACCTCTGACAACGTGTATGCGAAATTTCATGATGCATAGTTAATGCGTAAAAGCGTAACAAACAAACGAACTCACATTCGCATTTATAATATTGGTTAGATATTACTATATTTAAAAACCGGCCAAGTGTGAATCGGACTCTCGCACGAAGGGTTCCGTACCATTATCTATAAAAACGGCAAAAAAATCACGTTTGTTGTATGGGAGCCCACCTTAAATATTTGTTTTATTTTAATTAATTTATTTATTTTTGAAGTGAATATATAACTAAATATTCTGTGAATATTTCAACCGTCTACCTGTTGCTGTTATCAATATCGAGCAAATATGAGAAAAAACGCGTTTGTTGTATGGGAGCCCCCTTAAATAATTATTTTATTCTGTTTTTTAGTATTTGTTGTCTATAACAACAGAACATCATCTGTGAAAATTTCAACTGTCTAACTATCACGGTTCATGAAATACAGCCTGGTGACAGACGGACAGACGGATGGACAGCAGAGTCTTAGTAATAGAGTCGGTTTAGTTCGGTCAGTTCGGGTAGGTTTTACCATTTGGGTACGGAACCCTAAAAAGATAGAGATATACCTATGTCGTAATTTGTATACACTGCCTAAGGCTTCGAGAAATAGTGACTCTTGATATGTATAAGACAAATTTCACTAACATCCATGCAAGCCCAGCACGCAACTTAAGTTATTCCACCTTATCCCGCCCTCCCCTTTCCTATCCAGAACAACGCGTGCTGGGCTCAGATGCCATCCTTACACGGTAGAGTCGATTAGAGCGCGTACCAAAAAGTTTGGGTCCTCATACCTCTGCCGAACGACCAAGGCATGGAATTCTCTGCCAAGGCACGTGTTTCCTTCTTCCTTCAATCCTGGGTTCTTTAAGCGGGGCGTGAAAAAGCATCTTCTCAGGCCGTCAAAGTAGAGACCTCAACATCGCCTCGGCTACTGTGGGGGCGATGTGGAGGTCACTGCTCTTAGACCACACGACTGCTTACCATCAGGTAGTGTGAAAAAAAAAACTGAAATAATACGCTAGTTCACTAGCCTTAAATTACAATATAAGTTCAGACCAATTGTAACAGATGGCGCCACCTGTACGCTGTTAAATTTTTAAACAGCTTAAGACATTAACTGCTTTGAAAATTCAGAGACAATAGAAACTAGTAGCTTTTTAAGCGAAACAATATTAAGCTTTTAGAAGCCGCACTTGGATTTTATTTTTACGATAAAACGTAAGGTGGAAATAAACTGCTTAGGTACGTATAAGAAGTAGGACATAGGTACCGATGTCCAACCTGCCGCTACCCCACTGGGACAATACTTATACCACCAATCTAATAAAGTTATGTCCCTGTAGACAATTGAATTGCCACAACTGTTTATAGAAGCGCTATTCGGTCAGCAAAAAGCCTAGACTTTATCCCGTATACTGTCTAACTGCTGACCCCTCTTTTAAAGACCGCCACCGCTTTACATCACCACTAATGATATCTCAAGGCATAAAAGGAATAAAAATGATTTAACATTTCTTGGGCAAATCAATCTAAAATATTGTTTATTATAAAATAAAAAGTAAATAAAAATGTAGCATTAAAAATAACTAATAAGAGGAGTAAAGCTCTCATGAGAAGATGCTGGCAAGAAACTCACAACCACTCTATTCAATCGCCAACTAATTATTATTACAATATATTTAATCGATTATCATAAGGCGGCCTCGATGTCGTAGTGGTTCGTGTAACCAACTGCCACGCCTGAGGTCGCGGGTTCGATTCCTACACAAGTCAAACATTTGTGTGCATGAACATGGATGTTTGTCTTGGTCTGGGTATTTCTATCTATAATATGTATGTATTTACAAAAATAAAAAGTATATATATATGTTTATCCATTGTCTAGTACCCATAGTACAAGCTCTGCTTAGATTGGGCTAGATGATGTTGTATGTATGTGATAGAATATTATAAGACATACTCTTATATGTATGTTTTTATCATCTAAGAAATACATGTGCAAAATAATCATGCAAACTTTCAAAAGAAATCCTTTCAACAAACTTTTCCATGTACCTAATTTCTATCGCATTTAATACCTTTGAAGATTAAATAAATCTATTTTTAGCATTATTATACCTTAATTTATTGTTATTACTTCCATATTAATAAAGTTTAACAACAAATGGCTTCGATAAATCAACGAGATTGCTTACGAATAACACAGATAAGAGGCTCGGTCCGATGCCAAAACCGTTCGGAACTTTTCAGAGCGATGCCAATGTTGCTAGACTTAAAATATTTATTTACTTGGCAATGTTATTTTTCAGACAGGGGCAACGCAAGGAAAATGTCTAGATTCTGCAAAGTTTTTACGTTTTTAGAGTACTATTTGGAAGCGTTTCAAGATGTAAGTAACGTTAGGAACTCATTCTTAGTAACTTCAACAGTATCACTACGTACATCAGACTCACGCCTGTTTAACTAAGGGGTAGATAGAGATTATGGATTGCCACTTGCTACGATTCTGGCATATCCATCTTCATTCGCGCTCGTCAGTTTAGTATACCCTTAACCTGACCTGTTTTCAGAATGTCGCCGATGTGGTCAAAAAACGATCACCTAGATCGTTCCCATTCAGTAACATTTGCCTTATATGGACATGGATAACAACAAAGAAAGAAATACAAAAGCCTAACCAAGAGTGGCAAATCTTCCGACATCCTTTGTTTATTCATTACCCAACCAACTTACTACACCTTTCTCAATGCTCATCACAATATCTTCTTTCACGCCAAAGCGTTCTTTTGTTACACAATTCCTTATTCTCTCTTTTAAAGATCCACCACTCATCAGTGTTCTCATTTTCGTTGCATTTAGTCTTCTCTCATGTCTGTTCTGCTATATCCAACTTGTATTACCTAAAAACGACAACCGCTGACACTTTCAAAAATACCATTTATAGCTGCATTCAATTCAAATCGAAGGCGCTCCAAAACAGTTACAATCGGAGAACTTCCCACCTACTTACTACCTATCATCGACCCATCAGTTTGCCATGCCTGCTGACCACAAATCGTGATAGTCTATACTTAACGGTACCCGATACAAAGCTTGCATTTCATTATCTATTCATCTATTATCTTAATTGCTCTATACAATTAAAAGGGGGTGATCTTTTGATGTGTATGCTCGCGCAACAACAGCTCTTTAATTGAGTTTCGGAATGTTATAGTGGAAATAGACTAGTAGGGCATAGTAGTCCAACTACAGTACTGTGAACAAAACAGGTAAGCCGGTGGTAGCCTAAAGGATAAGGCATTGCAATCGAGAGGTCGTGGATTAGAGCCGCCCATTTCACTACCGATCTGAAGCCACTCGTAAACGAGCATATTAGCTTAGCTGGAGAGGTAAACGATAAGTTATATGAAAGCAATCTTTAAAAAATATTTAACTTCATGTTCTTTGAAGCAGTGTGAAGTTGCCTGAACTTCTGAGACATTGTGCCATCAGTTAAAAGACCTGTATCTGTATGTTGTAGACCTGACCTGTTATCTCCCTCACGCTGAGTAGTTATTGATTGCTTATTTAGAGATTATATATTGTAGGGCTGCGAACGTCGATATGCAGCTACCCAAGGATCACCACTCGTGCTTTATTCTTCACCAAAGGAGTTGCTCTGCCAGGACAGATAGCATAGTTGACCTGCTGACCGACACACAGTGCATCGTTATAACTTCTGGAAATCCTGGCAGCAACAAATAAAAAATCTTCCACACTTTATTCTTTAACAAAGGAGTCATTCTGATGACAGAACAAATAGCAAAGATGGTCTGCTGAAAGAATCTGCGCGTCGTTGTAACGTCCGGAAATCGTGCTCACCATAGGAACAAAACATAAGGCTGCGACTTCTTGTATCGCGAACAGCTTCAGTAAAATAATAGCTAGTTTCCCAGTCATTTTAAAAATTTTGGTGATATGAGAAAAATAAATAGAGGAAATTATTTGCGATAGCGGCCATTTCTCTCGATCTTTTTGGAGTTCTTCGAGATTTCCTAGCAATAATCTCACGTAGTCAAATTGGTTCCTGCATAGAACAAACTCCTAGGTTACCGCTGAAATCACGACGCAATCCGTGCGCAAAACTATAGTGGAGTATTCTGTGCATAAATGCGTTGTCAGTGAATCACCCCTTTAGCAGATTGATAGATACATGTTGTGCACTCCATGTTGAGTTTATAATAACCATGGCAACACTCATGTGGGTTACTGTGTTGCCAACGGTGAACTATTACGATCTATATGCACTTCCGGATAGTTTATGTAAAGTTAGTTATGGTTAAAATGGCTTCCATGTTGTTTTTGTTGTTAAACTACTACAACACAAATTTTGGGCTTTATAAACATTTATAAAACGAACATAAGATATGTTACGGATCCAGAGGTTTAAAGTCACTGACATGAATACAAATCATTATAAGACTAGATTTTGCCTGCGGCTTTACTCGCCTTAATCTGTGGATGAAAGGTACCCTAGGTTCTTTTCTGTACCCCTGACAACGTCTATGCGAAAGTTCATGATGATTGGTCGAGTAGTTAAGGCGTGAAAGCGTAACAAACAAACAAACTCGTATTTGCATTAATAATATTATTAAGGATTGTATCATTTTATCGTAAAAAGATCAAACTCACACTCTCAAGTCCATTATTAATATAAATGACCGGTCAAACCACTATGGTGCAGCCAGAGTCAAATAAAACAACTATTTTTATCTTCCAATATACTATTCATGAAATGTCAATATTTAGACGTCAAAACCATTATAGGTGACTTGAACATTTACCTACGTATTGGAATATTACGTGATTGACAGGCATTTAATATTATCACGTAATTGATCAAACATCGACTTTAACGAGAAATCGTTTTTATAATAGTTTTTAAGTTTTTACGACATATTTCTTAACATAATTATGTAAAGTAATAAATATTAGAAGCATTCGTGAAAATGTCTCACAAATTTGCGTAGCAATTAGCTAAGATTCTAATAATGATTTAGAAACTCTCTATTTATTGCCTTAGAGGCGCAGCGGTGTTGAATGCGTCTATTGAGTATGAGGTCTCGAGTTCGATTCCCAGATAGAAGAACATTATTGCACATTTTTTTTTAAATAACAGCACGGTATATAGTACTTTACATGGTAGATAGCCATAGACTTATCCCATATTACTGCTGTCATAAGAAAAATACACATCCCACCCAAAAAAAAATATTTTTAAATATAGTGCAGATATCTTTTTTACTGATTCCAAATATGTTAAAATCTTAATTTCGAAAAAATACGCCCAGTTTCTTTATGACGGCAGAAATACGCTTTTTCCTTATGACGGCAGAAATATGCCTTTTTCCCTTATGACGGCAGATTACATGGGACCTAAAGATTTACTTATAAAATATGGGTGAACTACACCTGTGCTTACCCCTTTGAGGACAGATGTCCCCGAAGGGATAGGCAGAGAAAGATAGTCGCCCGTCTCTACGTAAGTCTATTTAAACCTTTATAACTCTCTTTATAACTAACTTCATTATTGCTTCAATAACATAAGCTCTTGAATACCGATCAAAAGGTCGTGGGTTGTGTTCCCGGACCAAGCACATTGTTCAAGAATATTCTATTCAGAAATTCTCATTAGCAGCACAGAGTCTGGTAATATGCCTATTAGACAAAAGACGTCCCTATTACACGACACCTTACAATATATAGGTATTACTAGCTGTCCCGATAGACGTCGTCCTGTAGACATGAAAAAAAAATCCAAATCTAAACCATTCTCGAATCCACTTGAACACACACAAAAATTTTAATCAAAATCGGTCCAGCCATTTAGAAGGAGCTTAATTACAAACACACACAGAATATTTATATATATAAAGATATATGTAGTTCTGCTTACCCCTTAAAAATATACAGTTGTGAGTCTAAGTATGTCAGTAGATGGGATTCAATACTGAATCCCCTTAAGTGTTATAAGAAGCCAGTGTTCGTTCTAAGTGAAAGTGTCAATAAGAAAGCAATGAACCCTATTACGTGAGTAGAGCCGCGGTATTGAACTATTGTTTATATGAGAAGTCGGATAATTGAATTTAATGTAGTTGTAGTAATATGACTCCATACCTGGAGCGGTAAAAAGAGGATTTCGCTACATTCTCATGGGCGTAAGGTGAAAAATTTATCCACTGTTCATTTCTTTTGCCCTGCACTAAAAAAATGGCTGATTGAAGAAAGTTTTTACTCTGTTAACGAATTTCTAAAAAAATTTGCCTCAGGGTCTTATCATTTTAGAATTACTTATTTTAAGTAATAAATATTAAATTGTGTAAATGAAATCTTACTAGAATTCTACAAATTGTACCTACTCATTAAATTTTTGCATGCTATTGTAATATGGCGAAATGTGTTTTGTGCTGTTTGTTATTTTTGTCATCTTTGTATCCACCACATTTTATGCAAATAAATTTATTATTATTATTATTATTCTGTTACACAATAGTTCTTGTAGTAACGAAACGGCCAAGCCACATATTTTGCCTAAGGTGTAGAGTTTGTGAAATTAGGCCTTGTAGAGTTAAGGCGTGTAGAGTTAGAAGCTTGGCTCTACATGAGATCTGATAACTTTTTAACAGCGCGAGTCATATGTTCTCGTCTTGGCAACATTTTACATGAAAATGTTTTGGTGGGATAGTTAATTATCGCTTGCTTCAACGGTGTAGCAAAACATTGTGAGGAAACCAGCATGTCTCAGAGTTTTCCACAATCAAGTCTGCCATCTCGCATTGGACCAGCGTGGTGGACTGTGGCCTGATCTTTTTCACACTGAAAAGAAGCCCGTGCCTACCAGTGGTACAATTTATGTACAGAGCTGATACTAATTATATACCAAAATACTTCTGTAAGTTATCATATTTTCGAATTGAATTTAAACGCACTTTGCACATTAATCGAGTAAATAGACTTAGGTAACTTTATTATCTTTCAAAGTACAAGTGATTATTGAATAATAAGTAGTTAATTATTATATTAACTTATAGCTTTCTTATATTATTATATTAATAAAATAAACGAACAAATGAGTATAGTTCACCCGAACATTTCATTAACAACTGAAACAACAAGCAGCTAAACTCGAAACAATTATGTGCGAAACAGTTTCATCTCATGTAGATTTTAAATCCTAACTAATATTATAAATACGTGTCAGAATGACCATACTCCGCCTGATGGTAAGCAGTCATGTGGTCTAAGAGCAGTGGCCTCCACACCGTCCTCATTGCAGCTGAGGCGATGTTGAGGTCTCTACTTTGACGGCCTGAGAAGGTGCTTTTTCACGCCCCGCTTAAACGACCCAAGATTAAAGGAAAAAGGAAACACGTGCCTTGGCAGAGAATTGCCTTGATCGTTCGGCAGAGGTATGAGGACCCACACTTGTCGGTGCTCTAATCGACTCTACCGTGTAAGGATGGCATATGAGCCCAGCACGCGTTGTTCTGGATAGGAAAGGGGAGGGCGGGATAAGGTGAAATTTTATTTGTTACGTTTGCACGTCTTAACGACTTGACATTATGAAATTTCGCATACACGTTGTCAGGGGTTCATCCAGAAAACAGTATCCGAGGAATAGCTAGTCATGTATAAACCTAGATGGAACCTGTCCTGGATCAATACAGGATTCCTCCAGTCCAGTACTATTCCCGAGCGAGCGAAGCCGAGGATAAACAGTAGTGCACTAAGTATATGTGATATTACAGGAGGAAATTACTACGCCATCATAAATTATTCCAAAAATAATACAGAAAACATTTTTGAAACATTTTCATCGGTCTAACATTTTATTCATTGACAAACCCAAAATTTATTGACATATATTAAACACACCCAAGTCCGTGTCATCCGAATATAGCGAGCAAGCGCCACGCGAGCGGTCAGTGCGTGCGCCCCAGACTGTGGTATTGATCCCACCACCTGCTTACTCGCCACCACTCCCACTCGCTCCACTTACTTCTTCTAGTCGGCCATCGCCCCGCGACACGATACCACATTAAAATAAAATACAATAAAAGACGCCATTTAAAAATAAATTGCCGCTTTTGGCGCCTTTTCGCGTTCCAATTTCAAATTGTGCCGCGAAATTTTCGATTGCTAGTGTACATTCGATTTAGCCAATCGTTCTTTATTTAAAAATCACGTGTTCGAAGTGTTGTGTTTTTAGTGTTAAAACAGTGTTGCTAATATTGTTTAGTACACGTAATTGTACATACAATGAGGTGACTCACGTCGACCTGGATCTTGGATGTCAGGCATTATCTCATTTAAAGCGTTAATATCGTAATTGGGCCTGTTAGCCGGAGCGCTACAGTTAAATTGTACTGAATATTACAAGTCTCATTAAGATTTCAGTGTTTATTGACTCGACGTCGAGTAAACACAAGTTATTTTAAGCAACGAGCATCTAAAGTAATTGCTTTCCCAACATACCGTTGCAACAATAGATCGCAAAAAAGGAAATTATTATCAGCCGTCTATCAGATGCAAATTATCGCGCCACTTATAGACCCCTCTAGATAGAGAGAGATAGAAATATTTTCGTCTCGTCTGGCACACTAACCCGATAGAGCGTAATAACAGATTTTTCTTGTAACCACCTATCTATCAGCTGTTACCGTCCGGCCGTGTCAGATAGTACATGTTTTTCATCGTACGGGGGGAAAATGCATAAAAATTTGCATAGTATCACGTCATAGAGGTAGTTAGTATAGTGAGTCAGACGGACGCCGGTGGCACGAGCGCGGACGGCAACAATTACCTTTTTTGCGCGAACAATTTTCTAAAACAGATAACCGCGCTTCTGCCTAGAAAACGAAACGTAACGATTTTTTATCGATTCTATTTTCGAATTTCGAGTGAATTGAACTGGTTTTTGTGTTGTGTTTCTCCAAGTAGTGTTGTGCCTTGTGAGATGTGATTCGTCTTTTTTATAGTTGTTTTTTATAATGGAAAGAAGTGTTTTGGCGGGGCCGAGGCACGTTCAGTGGGCATCTGAAGTAAGTACTTAGAAGATAAATAAAAAGTATATTATTATTTTTTTATTAGTTGCCGGACCACGTACCTACATAATTTGGAGAACCGTGTAATGACAAAACATTTTTTGTTAGTCGTTTTTAAATAATACCTACACCTCGTAGCATACGAAAGGTAAAATATACACGATGTAATATTATTACCTAATACACTGGTATTACAGTAATTACATAAAAGATGTTAAAATAATACGCCACATTGGAAAGTCTTTCTTATGCAATCAAAACATTTCAGCAACATAAGTATATATAAAAAAACAACTTTCTGTAAATTAATAATAAACTTTTTAGTATTTCCTTAATTTTTTTTATATATTTGTTTTGGCTGTATACTTTACGACCTTTGCCTTTCCTTCGCGTGTGAAACAGAGGCTTTGTAGTGTGAATTATAAATGTGAATGGGATTTTTTTATGAGCACTCGCGCAGACATAAGTTTGAAATTATAAGCTGTGCTAGCTAGCTACCTATTGTTTTCGTAATCTGTAGAACAATGGGAAGATCTGTGGATATTTTTTATCCTTTTATAACAACATTCATTTTGTATTTAAATTCGTATTATTTTGATTTTTGTTGGTACTAAAATTATAATGTAGGTAGTTTGTTAAGATGTAAAAGAATCTTGTTCTTTTAAGATTCGTAACATGGATTTAGGAATCTAGGAATGCCCGCATGGCGCATTGGTTTAAGTGACCGCCTCGCCATTACTGCAATTACGGCAAGTGCTTTGAGTTCGACTCCTATATATGACATAAATTTAGGTGATCCACAAATAATTGTTTTAAATGTAGCTGTTCTTTGTGTACGGTGTTTTAATCTAAACTAATATTATAAAGCTGAAGAGTTTGTTTGTTTGTTTATTTGAACACGCTAATCTCAGGAACTACTGGTTCGATTTGAAAAATTCTTTTAGTGTTGGATAGCCTATTTATCGAGGAAGGCTATAGACTTCACTCGCGTTTATGGTTACTGCGCCGCTCCCGTGGGTCGTAGCGTGATGTTATATAGCCTATAGCCTTCCTCGATAAATAGGCTATCCAGCATCAAAAGAATTTTTCAATTCGAACCAGTAGTTCCTGGGATGAGCGCGTTCAAACAAACAAACAAACTCTTCAGCTTATAATATTAGTATATTGTCAGGACAAGATTTGTATGAAATTTACAAAATATCCGCGGGAAATGTCGTAAATTTAAATGGTATTTTTAGATAAAAAATAAATAATTGACGTTTTGATATTGGATTTAATTACGTGAAATGTATTTTTGTATAGATTGACAGTGCTACGACTGTCGGGTCAGCTAATATATTAATAAATAAACCCAAAATTCAATAACGATTTCATTTTCATTCCGTTGGAAAGTACACAGCTGGCTGCCACCGTGGCTTGGCAGGGGTAGACTTACCCCATAGTTAGCGGGAAATTTCCCAAACGAAAGAATTCCTCATTAAGTTCGCGGAATTTCACCCCATTATACCACCCATGGTTACCACCCCTACCGTTTATAGGGATAAATACCATAGCTGATGTCTATACAATATTGGTTTTAGTACGCCATAAACCATTACTTGCCTGTCCCGATGGCGTTGGGGTGGTACGACGAATGTAAAGGTCTCGATTTCGATTCTGGTTGCGAAAATGCTAAGGATGTAAGGAGTTTTGTTAAGAGATTCTTAGTGGTATGGTGTTGCCAATAGCTATTGAAAATTAAATATTGTACAATGGCAACAATCATTACATACAACTAATATTTTCAAACTTATATACATATGTAGTGACATATATATACGTATTAATATTATAAAGCTGAAGAGTTTGTTGTTTGTTTGAACGCGCTAATCTCAGGAACTACTGATTCGAATTGAAAAATTATTTTAGTGTTGGATAGCCTATTTATTGAGGAAGGCTATAGGCTATATAACATCTCGCTACGACCCACAGGGACGGCGCAGTAACGATAAACGCGGGTGAAACTGCGGGAACATCCAGTTATAAAATAAACCGTCCTACGCCGCGTCTGTCTGTCTGCCTGAACGGATTTTCGTGCGGTTTTCACTAATAAGACAGAGTGATTCACGAGAAAGGTTTAGGTGTATAATTTGTTATCGTTTCGTATTACCCGTGCGAATCCGGTGCGTGTCGCTAGTAACTTATAAATAAACATAATTAAGCAAAAAAAAAAGTACTTTATTACACTTTACGTAAAATAATACAAAGTCAACACTAAACTATGGAGTGTTAATGTTATAAGAAAATGTTAGATGAGTACAAATTGCAATCGGATCACGGTTGCTTATGCCTAATTTCTAGGTCAATATATAATGTTGTTTATTGAGTGCATACACACAAGCATGTATGTTTATATGTATGTACGAATGCATGAGTCATAACTAAGACAACATTGCAAGAAGACAGTACGATAGACAATCATCACATCTATAATATAATAAATAAACAGTTGAGTATTTACTCCCTTACATTACAAGATTGCAAAACCGCTGTAGAAAACTGGCTCAAGTCTAAAACCTATAATGATGTGGAAAAATTAGTACAGGTAATTAACTTATAACACATTACACAGCCACACATCCATTCTTTCAGGGCCTTAAACCCACACATCATATACTCACTCACACACACACACACACACATAAACACACGCACTCACTCACACACACAACTCACACTCATCTACACAAAACCAACATGCGCAAAGCTTAAATCGAATTATGTTGTTATTATTATTGCTTTTTCTTATTTTTATTTTCTTTTGTTTTACGTTTCTAATTTTTAAATTTGTATTTTTGTTTGTATAAAACTACTTCAAATTAAATAAAAATGTCTCGTATGTAATATTAACAATAATTTTATATTTTGTATTTTGGAAGAGCGGAGTTTCCTATCACAAGCATAATTTTAGCTTAAAAGGAAACTCCGAATGCAATTTGTTATTTATTGTAGAAAATGAAATAAACATTTTTATTATTTATTATTATTATTATGAGGTGGTCGGTTACATGACCCGAACATGTTTGTATATTTACCATATCAGTAATATAAAACTGTGTATAAATTAAAATCTAGTATTTAAATCGAGTGTCTGGTGTCTGACCTTCGCAAGGAGATTAGTGTTAGTACCGGTTGTTAAAAATAGACTAGTCAGAATTTTTCAGGCTTCTAGATATCACGTGTTAGCGTGTATCTAATCTGTCTAGCCAAATGTAATGATGTGTGCTATTTTTAATAAATGACCCACATTTATTAAAAATAGCACACATAACCTAAAATTTCTACCTTGAATATTTCTATTTAATATGTGGTTCAATAGTATAAGCTTACTGTTACTGTTTTTAGAAGTCTCTGGTTCAATTGGATGTACTTTCTGAAAAACGTTCAAACCCACACTCGGGTCAAAATCGAGTTATTATGAGCAAATTAGTCACGTGGTTACTATTTTCTAGCTGGAAACATTTAGTAGCTCTACTATCACTCTAAATATGAAATCATGACTTAGTAGCCCAACCCACATGTATGAAGAAGCAATACGGGATTGAACTTCAATCACGATTATCTCAAAATGTTACCTTTGTGGGTTGGAACGTTTTTCAGAAAGTACGGCCAATTTTAGGCTAGAAAATGTTAAACCTGTTTCCGAAGATACAGGTCTTACCTAGTCTAGGAGTCAGAGGTTCTTAAACTTAATTCTATACCTACCTACATAATTTGTTTTCTATAAATAAATAAATAAAATTTGTAATGAAATTTTCCGTAGACACATGGATGATGAAACTGTATCCCTGCATTGACGAACTAAGATCGACATACGACAAAGCTATAAAACCTCTTCTACGCAGAATTTAAATCATGGCCCGCGTTATGTGGAATGAATAAACCATTAGCTACCCTCCTAAGAATACCTATACAGGCATGAGTCCATGTGTGTTTATCTACCATATCCGACTCAAGCATAATAGTTTGCCACCATTGACGGCGATATTCATAGAGCATTATTTATTACGACAATTCTATCACTAGTTATAATTCCTGTATTACAGGAGACGACCGTTATCGTCGTAATATGTGTAGAGTAATATGACTTCCTAGTGAACATCGCACTTATAATAAAAATAAACTATATAGCTAAGCAATAAAGTATGCACCTTTGAAGTAGTTACACGGCTGAGTTATTGCAGAGCCACTTAAAATAAAGCGCCTGAGCTGAGATATAATCTATAAAATATTATAATCTATAAGTGTTTACCGTTGCGCCACTTGTGTGATATTATAATCACTTCTGCCTATCCTACTCTTTCGTTATCTATTCTAATAATACAAAATACTAGATTTTGTCCGCGGTTTCGCTCGCATAAATGTAGGTTAGATTAGATTGGTAACAGTACTTTTTCTAGATTAAAGGTACTCTGTGTCCTTTTCTGTTCCTCTGACAACCTGTATGCGAAATTTTATGATGATTGGTCAAGTAGTTAAGGAGTGAAAGCTTAACAAACAAACTTAAATTCGTTTTTATAATATTAGTTAGAATTAGAATGTGTTTGTTTGTACTAGATAAACTCTGAAACTACATAATTTTTATTATTCTTTCGCCATTAAGAAGCTACTTTCAGACTTGCAGACTCCACAAATCTTTGTGAACGTTATGGAGACCTCTCAGACATGCCGTTTTCCGCGCAAAGTTTTCCTGTTGTGTTAAAGCGAGTGATTATGAATACGAACATAACTTTTAAAAGTCAGTGATGCATGCCGAGGAATTGAACTGAAGACCGACAGTCTGCCACTAGGATACCAATGCTCAACCTATACCTACTCAATATTATAAATACTAAAGTGTGTAGAATAAGAAAGATAAAAGAAATAAAAGAAAGAGAAAGCAACAAGCTCTCTCTTTCTTTAATGCAGCACCGGACGTAATGATTTTTTGCATAAAAATAGTTTATAGTCAGGAGAGCGATGAACATCTATGACAGTCGTTATTGGGAAGTCAATGTCCTCTAATATCCTGACACTGGTCTAGCCTTAGGGTATCGTTAGCCTTCGGGTTGCGGAGGTCAGATGGCAGTCACTCCGTGTAAAAACTGATATCCAGTCAAATCCGGTTAGACTAGAAAGCCGACCCCAAGTGACTTGGGAATAATAAAGGCTAGGGAGAAGATAGGCAGGAGAGCGATATAACCTACTTTCATGTCGGTACAGTTCCATACTCCATACTGTCACTGGGAATTGCTTACCTTAAACCATGTAACACTTTGACCCGACTCGACACCGTATCTGAGACCTCACGTACAGCTATCGCTTCTTCCGCTACACCACCAAGCCTAGATTACATGCATGACGTAATGTTATGGGCTACTTGCACGTGTAGCTTGCATCGGTCTTTGACGGCATGTAAGCAAGTGCATCATCTTGCGCATGTTATCCGCATGTTCTTCTGTTTAATCTTCTGAGCGAGAAAAATCTAGCCAAGATCAGCGATTTTTGATCATTCGTAATAAATGTAGATTTTATCCGTACGCCCGGATTTTTTATGATTTACAGTAAACTTCATCTCGTAAAAATTAATCTGCGGGCTTCTGGGTTATATCAAAGCACAAGCTATAACCATAACGGATGTTTAAGATAATATTTCATTTTCTTTCGGGGTAGATTAAACTAATACGTGCAGCTATAGAAAACCAAATTAAAACTATATCTTAGCTTTTGATATTGTTTAGTTTTTGACCAACGAGTCATTTAGCATACTTCAATCCTCATATCCTCATAGCTATGCTCGGAGTTTCTCTGAAGGATACGATTCGTAACGAATATATCCGACAGAGAACCAAAGTCATCGACATAGCTCAGAGAATTAGCAAGCTGAAGTGGCAGTGGGCTGGCCATTTCGCGCGAAGAACCCACAACCGCTGTGGTAAGCGTGTTCTTGAGTGGAGACCGCGACTCGGCAAACGTAGTGTAGGACGCCCTCAGACCAGGTGGGATGACGATCTGCGAAAGATTGCAGGCAGATGCTGGATGCGGCAAGCTGAAGACAGGGTGCTATGGCGCTCTTTGGGGGAGGGCTATGTCCACCAGTGGACTATTATAGCCTGATGATGATGATGATGAATCCTCATATCATTACATCATCGATTACTTAAACTAGCTTTTAAGACAAACAAGTTATAATGCGAATGCAATAAGTTAATACCTATTTAAAAACACAATTGGCCTAGTGAAAACTTAAGTTAAGATAAGACATTTTACACTCTTTAGTAGTTGTCATAGGCCTTTTCTCTGTCTAGTTCTTATAATTCTTATTTTTACATATCGAGCATACACAACTCTATCAATATAGCTGTAATATATATGCCTAACCTTTCAGAAATGATATAACCGTGATATACGACGGAATAAATTAAATTTTACACAAGAAATATATGAAAGGTCATGTGTCCAACATCGCGTGATATTACCACTTAGATGTTATGTAAAATATGCATCTTGCAAGCGTTCCCTCTCGTCTCCCCTGGGAGCTAATGGAAGACCTTCGTACACGAGAACTCTTCAAACGCAAAGGTTAGTTACTTTTAAATGTAAAGATACGAAGTACATGCGAAGTAAATATGAAATGAAATGAAATGAAATTTATTAAACATAAATATGAAATAAGTAAGACACAGTAATTATTGAACACTGGTACCTAAGGCAAGATTTAACTTGTGTTATGAGTACCAGGCCCAAATTTCAGGTTTCTTAAGTTTGGTATTAATTTAGGTACGTACATACATTGATGTTTCCAAATAAATAACAAAAAGAAAATAAAGAATATAAAATAATAATAAAAACAAAATCTAAGAAAACAAGTAAATAAAAATTGGGTTGACACTTATGATTGTGCATGTAGTAGTGCGAGAGTGGGTGAGTATGTGTGTGTGTGTGTGTTGTTGTGTATGTGTGCTCTTTAGAAAATTTTCAGTTTATTTATAGCCTTTGCCTAATAGCCAATCTGTTACTTTTTTCTACATTGTGGTCTTGTTAGTTCGTTATATCAAATATGGTCACCTTTCTGTACGTTAAGTTGTCATCTGACAATGTCAATATGACTCGAATTATATAGTAGGTACTAAATTTTAACCGCGACTTCGCTCACGGAAATGTAGGTTAGATTAGTAATCACTACTTTTTCCGGATGAAAGGTATGTCCGCTTCTGTCTCCTTGACAACGTGTATACGAAACTTCATGATGATAGATCGAGTATTTAAGACATGAAAGCGTAACAAACTCACATCCGCATTTATAATCTTAGTTAGGATCATTACGCTCGTCTATATTGAAAATTGTACACTTTCGTTCTATATCTAATGTGTGACTTCACTCTTCTTAGTCCAGACTTTTTTATACAATCTAAGTACGGTAAGAGCCCGTCTATGATATATTATTTGCGAACTAGGTT
Organism: Catocala sponsa; assembly: GCA_963564715.1. Classification (NCBI taxonomy): domain Eukaryota; kingdom Metazoa; phylum Arthropoda; class Insecta; order Lepidoptera; family Erebidae; genus Catocala; species Catocala sponsa. The sequence continues at coordinate 14,640,819 of OY751352.1, forward strand.
TATTTTACGTTCCTACGTTTATTTTTCATTGTTAGGTTTCGGGTTCAGTGCCCGTGTCGCACAGTATTATTAGTTTTCTGGCAATAAAAGTATGTTTTAATACAACATGTAGTCTGACACTATGCACGGTAGCCTAGGCTCGCCCCCATATTAGGTAGGACAATACAATAGCTTGCGAAATATAGGTCTAATAGACCTCTACCCACCCCCCTTAATGATGTACGCCTTTTTTTTATTTTTTTTTATTGCCATTGTTGGCAGACTAGCAAGTGGCCCACCTGATGGAAAGTGGTAACCGCTGCTCATGGACTTCAGCAATGTCAGGACACAGCAAAGCCGCTGCCTACCGTGAAAGAAGAACTCTCTTTAAACCTCGTTTGAAGAAGGACATATCATAGCGCTCGGGAAACACCTGAGACTATGTATGTATATACATACATATACTAGAATATATCATTCAAGAGGTTTAAGTTATTGCTTTAGGAAAGTGGTTAACTTTCGGTTAATTATTATAGGTGAATGCTAAACTTCAACGAGCCAGGCCCCAGTAATAAATGACCCTATGTACCTTATTGTTTTAATTACGTTTCAACTTGCGGATTAACGAACCCTAACCATTATTTTACTCAAACGTAATACTTACTTCCATATTTCAGCGAATTTAGCTAGGTTAATCTCTTATATTAGATCCTGCGGTTTTACTCACGGTTATGATTACTGATCCACTCCCGTAGCTCATAGCTTAATGTTATATATCTACACTAATATTATAAAGTTGAAGAGTTTGTTTGTTTGTTTGACCGCGCTAATCACAGGAACTACTGGTACGATTTGGAAAATTCTTTTAGTGTTGGATAGCCTATTTATCGAGGAAGGCTATAGGCTATATAACATCACGCTACGACCCATAAACGCGTCGATAAACGCGGGTGAAACCGCGGGAACATCTAGTAGTCTATAACTTTCCTCAAGAATTGAGTTATCCTAACTAATATCAATACATATTATAAAACAAAGTCCCCCGCCGCGTCTGTCTGTCTGTTCGCGATAAACTCAAAACTACTGAACGGATTTTCAGCAATAGAGTGATTTTGAAAGTTAATGTTTTGTAATTTGTTAAGGTTATGTACTACGCGTGCGAAGCCGGAGCGAGTCACTAGTTATATTATAAATGCGAAAGTGAGTTTGTTTGTTTGTTACGCTTTTACGCTTTAACTACTCGTTCATCATCAAGAAATTTTACACACATGTTGTCAGGAGTACAGAAAAAGACATAGGATACATTTAAACCGGACAAAAGTACCGTCCCCAAGGGAAATAAAGGAGACCGACCACCTTCTATGGGAGCCTGGCCTGGGCGTGAACAATTTTATATTGTAATAATAATATTAATTTTCAGTAGCCTAAAGTAAATAGAAAACATTATTCTATGAAGTTTAGTATCAAGTTCGTTAAATAATAAAATAAAACACATTGTTTAAAATAAATATTTATTTTCATGAGTCACCATCACCGTCATAAGTTATTAAAATATTTTCCAGAAACTGGGCTGGTGGAGTGACATTTTGATATGTTGCCGAGCTTAAGTACCATATTACAGACATTATGTGAGCACAGCAACCAACAGTCCTTCGGCCGACTATGCAGTTGCAGTGATACTACCTTATTGCTTCAAGGCTGTGTGTATTATTTTTATATAATATATAAATAAAATACATCAATTTCATACGACTGGATGGTAACCAATGTTTATTATATATTAAAACAAAACTTTTAATATTTTACTTTGATTATAAGACGATTGTCCACGTTCAAGCCGAATATGGACGGTCTCCTTTTGACAATGTCTACATTAACAATCGAAGCCGCGGCCAAAATCTACTCAAATATAAAAAGATTTTTACAATCTGACTAGTAGTTTCAAAGATTAGTGCGTTCAAACAGACAAACTCTTCAGCTTTATTCTATTAGTATAGTTTGGCAAATGTTAAAGTTAGCCATTTCCGAGGTCCCAGTAATGAATGACCCTATGAATCTTATTGTTTTAATTACCATTCAAATCCTGGATTAACGGACGGCCGTTATTTTACTCAAAGGTCTCACTTCCATATTTAAGCGGATTTAGCTGGGTTCATATCTTTTACATAGAACTTATTTTAAGCCTGCTTTATGAACACATGCTTCACTAAGAGTTTGATGCCTGAGATGGGCAGTATCATTGTATGATGCTAAGGAAATTCTCAATAACAACACTGAGTTGATATAATACCAACCCTGTATTAAACTTTCCCACTGCCGAGCACGGGCCTCTTCTCAGTGTGAGAAGGGTTAGGCCATAGTCCACCACGCTGGCATAGTGCGGGTTGGCAGACTTTACATATCTTCGAGAGCATTATGGAGAACTCCTAGATATGCCGGTTTCCTCACGATGTTTTCCTTCACCGTTAAAGCAAGATAGTCAATATTTAATACGCATATAACTTCGAAATGTCAGAGATGCGCGCCATGGGATCGAACTCGAGACCTCTGCGTGGCAGTCCACCGGTCTCCTACTAGGCTATCGCTGCTATCAGGCTATACCTGCTATGACTGATATAACACTGAGTTTAAAAGAGGGTTAATAGTGTATGAAAGCATTAACAGAAAAATCCATACACACCATCCAAAGCACGCATCGAATCCCTAACCTCACGTCTCTCAGTCTTACTCTTGCACCGCTCTTCTTCTCCCTAGCCTTTATTATTCCCAAGTCACTTGGAGTCGGCTTTCTAGTCTAACCGGATTTGACTAGATGTCAGTTTTTACACGGAGCGACTGCCATCTGACCTCCGCAACCCGAATACTAACGATACCCTAAGGCTAGACCAGTGTCAGGATATAAGAGGGCACTGACTTCCCAATAACGACTGCCATAGATATTCATGGCAGCCGGGACCGACGGCTTAACGTGCTCTCCGAAACACGAAGCAGGCGATAATTGTCAATCAGTACGCACATAATTTCGAAAAGTCATATAACTTCCGAAAGTCAGAGGTGCGCGACGTGGGTTTGAACCCGAGACCCTCTGCATTGTAGTCTGTTGGTCTCCCCACTGAGCTATCGCTGCTCTCTTGCACCGCTAACTACCGAAGCAAATTACATACCTTTTTCAATTTCAAACAATTATTAACAATATTTGGCAAAGATTAACAAAGACTGCTAAAAGATAACAATCCTTGTCTGAATGATAAAGATAAATAAATGATAATAATTGGTATCGTTTTGCAAGTGGGCTAATGTTTATTTAATCTGGCGTATAGAAACGCTTGTTCCGCGTTAAGCAACGTTTATTAGGCATGTTATTGGATGGGATGGTGTAATATTATGTGCTATTGTATTTCATTGAGTTTAATTGATTGTTTTGTCCGTGTGGTTAATGTGAGCTAACGAGTTTCGAAAGTGTAGTCTCAAATTCTGTTCCTGGAATACAGCGTTGTAAGGCTCAAAGTTGCCAATAAGATAACTATCTTATTTCATTTTTTTTTTTAAGACTACTCCTGCTCTAGGAGTAATTCCTGTATCGCAGCAGACTTTACAAACATTCAAACAATTCGGACAATTTGTGGATCACACAATTTTTGTCCCGTATAGGGATCGAACCCACAACACTCCGCGCGGTGACAGTGGCGAGGCGATCACTTAAACTACTACGCTATTCGAGCAGTCTTCTGAGAATACATTAACAGAAAAACCAAACAACACTTTGGCTTACCCGAGAATCGAACATGAGACCTCATTTTAGTCGCATTTATGCGCCATCGAAACAGTCTCCAGGCTACCTTAATACCAACATGGCCGCCGAATGACGTAAGCACGCAAATTTCATTATTTAATTAATTAGGAGTGACATGGCCATTTGTTTTGTTTCGTCACAATGATTAATGTTGGACACGAACGAAACTATTTTATTTATTGCGTATGTTTCTGTAGTCAAGCAATTATATAATATAACGACTGTATATTCTAGACGGAGTAGGCATAGGTGTGTTCTTTATGTCCGTTGTCCGTTGTTTGGATGTTTGTGAGACCCATGGGACACAGAAATGAATCATAATAGGAGTTCTCATTAAAAAGATTTAAAAAAATGGAGGAGGTACTGTGCTGTCAGTAGGTTTTCGCTAGCTATATTCAACGTTATAGAAGGCATATACAATGATGCTATTAATGTATACTAATATTATAAAGCTGAAGAGTTCGTTTGTTTGTTTGGTTGAACGCGTTAATCTCAGGAACTACTGGAATTATTTGAAAATTATTTTAGTGTTGGATAGCCTATTTATCGAGGAAGGCTAGGCTATAACATCACGCTACGACCCACAGGGGCGGCGCAGTAATCATAATTGCGGTTGAAACCGCGGGCACATCTAGTAACTAACTAAAAGAAAATCCCAATAACATTCCTATCCTAGGAATTGAACAATAAGAGCTCACGGAGCCACTCTGTTCTGCTACAGAGAGTGTCCTAATATAAATACTCGAGAGTCCTCGTTCATTGACATTTTTGCTGGACAATCTTCACATATATTATGAATGCGAATGTGAGTTTATTTGTTACGCTTTCACGCCGTAACTACTCGACCGATCATCTTAAAATTTCGTATACACTTTGTCAAAGAAACAGAAAAGGACACACCTTACATCCAGAAAAAAAATCCTTTTACTAACCTAACTTAACCTACGCAAGCGAAGTCGCGGAAAAGATCTAGTAAGTTATAAATACATACTTAAGACGAAATGCAGACAGCGTATGCTATGGCGACAATCCACAATGCTTGTCATCTATACCACAATACATAAAACGCGGGTGAAAGCGTGGGCACATCTAGTATTATATTATATATAAAAAATATTCATTAAACCAATTTAGTTTTGCTGGTTATAAATTAATCCGAGCTGTATGCTGCTTTCGCACATTGATATATCCTTTAGGCTCAACGCGACAGCAATAAATCTGTAGAAACGTATTCTTTAAATGTTTTGATACCCGCATTTCTTAACTTCTTAAGCAAAAGCAGCCTACGGGCGACCAGACAATAAGCTTTTCAATTATATCTAACATTCCAAACATTGACAGACTTAATAAAACCAAAGAACTACTACGCTGTCACGTGCACAAAATCCCTTACATTCATACTCAAACATACGTGCCAACTCATGCCGTAAGACCAACAAGACATTATTTATGCTTTTACTATAAACTACGGTTATTTTGACAACAGCTAGAATATTACGTTCAGTCTGAAAGGAGCCGTCTGACGGCGCGGTGGGGAGAGAGGGGGTGCTTTGCTAGCGAGACCAAATATTTATTTTGCACGACCTTTAGCTGTTTGCGGTAAGTCTGTATTTGTTGTATTACGGCGCTCGCGATACAACGAATCCTAGGGGAGTTGGTGAAATTACATTTTGATATACTCCTTGCAATGGAAAATTGTAAATTGAGTTGTGGAAATGTATGCCCTTTTGTGCGAAGAAAATAAGAGCTTGCAACAGAAAGGATGTTTGTGAATGCTTTATTGTTAGTATACGTTTGTTACATACGTTTTGTATGTCGAGTGTCAGGTCAGGCAAGAAGGCTGATTGCAATTTTCTGGTAGAACATTGTCAGTAGTATAGTTGGTTAATCTTTCAACCAACGCTAGGACGCCGGCGTCCGAGCTTAACCAGTCTATTTAAAACGTAAATTCTATTATGATAGTCTACTTTTGTTTGAATACTTTTGTATTTTCGTAGTTTTGATAACTGGATTGGTTGAGAGGTTAAATCTATACTAATATTATAATGCTGAAGACTTTGTTTGTTTGTTTGAACGGGCTAATCTCAGGAACTACTGGTTCAATTTAAAAATTATTTTAGTGTTGGATAGCCTATTTATCGAGCAAAGCTATAGACGATATAACATCACGCTACGACCCACGGGGGCGGCGCAGTAACGATAAACGCGAGTGAAACCGCGTAAACATCTATTACTTAGATAATTATCGCTCGCTTTTTAACGGTGATGGAAAACACCGTGAGGAAACCTGCCTGTCTGAGAATTCTCCATATTGTTCTCGAAGATGTGTGCAGTCTGCCATCCCGCATTTGACCAGCGTTGTGGCCTATGTCGTAACCCTTCTTACACTTAGAATTGGCCCGTGCCCAACATTGGGATAATTAATATATTTGTACATGGTTGATATTTGTCAGCCCCGGTGGCGTAGTGGTTAGTGTAACCAACTGCCACGCCTGAGGTCGCGGATTCGATTCCCGCACAAGTCAAATATTTGTGTGCATGAACATGGATGTTTGTCTTAGTCTGGGTGTTTCTATGTATAATATGTATGTATTTACACAAAAAAAAGTATATATGTATGTTTATCCATTGTCTAGTACCCATAGTAGGTACAAGCTCTGTTTAGTTTGGGCTAGGTGGTGTTGTGTGTATGTGATAGAATATTATTGTGCGAAATTGTAAAATTATGCTTGGTGGAAAAAATAAACTTAAACAAATTTAATCTAACAAAGCGTTTTATTAATAACTAGCTGACCCGCGCAACTTCGTTTGCTTCACATAAGAGAATTTTCCTAGTTTTTGCAATATTTTTCATTTATGCTCCGCTCCTATTGGTCGTAGCGTGATGTTATATAGCCTATAGCCTTCCTCTATAAATGGGCTATCCAACACTGATATATTTTTCTAATTTTTACCCGTAGTTCCTTAGATTACCGCGTTCAACCAAACAAACAAAATGTGAGTGAAGTCGGCGCGTGAGCGCCCCCGCCTTTTTATAAATACAGTGGCCGTTTCGCGCGTTAAACAACAATCAACCGTATAGCCGTACCCATACTGGCGCGGCGAGATTTGGAAGTTTTATTTCATCTATATCTTGTGTGTTTATAAACCGATTTCTATATTTTTTTTTATAATATAAATATTAAAGTGTACTTTTTGAATATGGGAGTTCGATAAAGATATATCTATGTGAAATACAATATATTTATGTATTTTAATACACTTTGAAGAAATGCCTAACGATTAAACACGTTATTGTGGCTAATTTATAAAAGATAGATATACTTTTTTGTAGATCTTTTGAAGACCATCATCTTTGTAATACATACTTTTGGTGTATGATCAACGTATGCGAGGATAAGAGCTCGAAAGCGCATTTTCGACCGACTTGCTTCAAATTTATCGTCACTGCTCAGCTCCTATGTGTCTTAGCGTTATGTTATATAGCCTATAACCTGCCCAGAAGTATGGACTACAATCGTACCAAGTTTGGTTAAAATCCCTTCAGTAGTTTTTGACCCATGCGTGCACATACAGACAGACAGACAGACAGACAGACAGACAGACAAAAAATTTACTGATTGCATTTTTGTCATCAGTATCGATCACCATTCATCCTCCAATATTAATTTTGAATATATATTCAATGTACAGAATTGACCTCTCTACAGTTTTATTATAAGTATAGATAATTAGCTTTAAAACAAACAAAAGGCGAAAAACACAAAACGTGAACAACTAGATATTTTGTGGGAACGTCGTATGACGTCACAATAGCCGACAATAGCAAAATGGAAAGCCATGGGAAATGGGAAACAATAGATGTTCACATAATACATAGAGAAGACAATGATACGATATCAATTACTTGTAGTACATACATCGTATATACATATATTATCTAAACTAGATAAAATGTTGCGAACATGCCTAAGACTATACTAAAAAAGCAGCTGTAATGTATTCTATTAAATACTTAAACTCACATTTGTTCATTTGTCCGTCTAGTTTTGAACTTAATCGGAGGTCTTAAGACTGCGCCGAACGAAATGTGTCAAAACAGGCGGTCACAGTAAAATATGCATTTACTATAACAATGAATGTGTTTACAATTATTCCGTGTAAAAACTTAAAATAATTAATATTTTCGCCTACAAAATTAAGTAAATTTGTATGTCGTGTTACGTGATTTTTAGATTATAACAGTAGAAATCTATCCTATTTTACAGCTTAAACGAAACATAAATAGTTATATTACAATTTGTCCGTCCCAAATATTTAAGTTATAGGTTGACAATAAAGATGCATATTTATCAAAAACGCACTTCAAATCCTCCATACAATGTTACTATAACAGCCGCGCGCCGATTTTAATATGCGCCGCACGAGCTCTGTCATTATGTCTTACGCTCGGCGTAGTCTTAATCATAAGTCCGACGTTCTGACACGACGGAGTCAGGTCTCATTCTCCTTTTTTATACCAATATTATAAAGAGATAAGATTTGTTTTTTTTTTTGTTGGTTTGTTTGTAACGATTTAACTCAAAAACTGATCAACCGATTTTAAAAATTCTTACACCATTAGACAGCTATATTATCACCAAGTAACATAGTATTGTCTTCTGTTTACGCGAATGTTATTCATTGAAATTAAACTACTATATACGGATTTTATCGCGTTGTTTATTTGACACTGTTACAAAATTTTGAAAAACTGTTACACTACTATAATCACTACTAAACTTTACAAATTTTTAAGCTAATTAAATTATTGATTTGTACCCTAATAGTTTCAATAATTTAATTAGCTTAAAAATTTGTAAAGTTTAATAGTGATTATAGTAGTGTAACAGTTTTTCAAAATTTTGTAATAGTGTCAAATAAACAACGCGATAAAATCCGTATATAGTAGTTTAATTTCAACGAGTAACATAGGCTATATTTTATTTAAAATGAAAAGTAATGTTACGTTCTAACATAACCTACTTTTACGCAAGTGACTTTTATCGAGGGTAGGTTCAAAACGCACCCGCAGCACAACTGATGAACCCACTCTGTAACACAAGCATATTAGTTTAGCTGGAAGGTTAATGATAACCGGGCAATTGTTAAAACGCCAAACGTAATTAAAAACCTATTGTCTGGTCACCAGAGTGCCGATGCGTCTCAATAGGTTAAGCTAATTAAGGGCAGACTTTAAAAAATAAAGTTTACCTCCATGCTACTGAATTGTTTAAACCGGATTAAAATTGGTTCAATAGTCTTTAGGTGAAGCATCAACAAAAATATAGTATTTTATTTAAAAAATTGTTTAGGCTTTAACCCTGTTTTTTAAATGATAACCTATGAATATACATATACAACCTAACAATTTCATATGTGTATAAGTAAGTTGCAGTTACAGACGATTCTGTGTTTCCGAGTTCGAATCCCAGATCGGGCATAGGTTTCATTAGATTTTTCTATTAGGATAGTTACATTAATGGCACAAAGCCTGAAAAGAGGGATAATACTTACTACGAGCCTAGACCTCTAAATCCATCGGTCCCGACTGTCATAAACTTATGAAGATCGCTATGTAAAGGTACTGCCCTCATAAAATACCCTAATGACCAAGGTCGGCTTTCTAGGCACGAAGGCAACGAAAAATCCGAGTCACCGGAAAAATCTTAAGCTAAACTAAATAAAATCCTGTTCTCGAAGTAATCTTAGTGAAAGCTTCTTTTGGTGGAGCTCAAGGACCGAAGCCCTGTGGCCATTTCTTAAATCCAACCTGGCTCTTGACTTTAAGACGTTTAAGTCGTATCAGACGCCTGCAGTGATGGCGCTGAGTTAGTTATTTTCATCACAATTATAACATTAATTACTTGACGCCTCACAATTAAGTATAATTATGATGATCTGAAGGCCAATAGTTGATAATGACTACAAGATGGTCTCAATGAGTCACTGTTATCGGCCCTTTACGATACAATTATATTCATTGGCACTGTTTAAAGTGTATGATCTTGAAGCTGATTGTGAATAGCCGGTTCTAAAAAGTATTGTTGACTTTAGCAGTTACAAATTTCTACATAGATACGATGGAAGTGTTATTGGACTCAAAATATCGAGTCACCACAGGTAAAAGAAAGGTTTCTCTTTGGCCAATACTTAGTTATTGAAAAGTTGATATTTACCTTAAATTTACGCGAAAGTTTTAAAGTTTCAAAATTATAATTAATAATAGTGCTTAAAAAATAAAATCTAATAGTGTTTTAAAAAATAAAATTGCGGTAAAATCCGTATAAATTAGTTTAATTTCAATGATTGAGAAGATTTATTAGAAACCGATTCTTTAGAACCAGAACCGAGCTAGAACTGTTTCGAAAAGTAGAACCTTTTAAGAACCGAAATAAGGAACCGGTATTTATATTTGTGCCAGTTTATATTTCTGATGATGTCCTGCCTACCTTAGAAATTTTAGTTAAAATCCTACATACTAGGATGGGCACCAGACAATTCTGAAAGTTCGCCTGAATTATATCCGCCATTGATGCATGCTAACCTCACTGTAAGAAGCGACCTCTATAAACTGATACTGAAACCAACGCTGAACCTAACTGACCGATTTTCAACAAGCCAGTTATTCTGTGCTAAAGTTTGATTCGCAACGGTCACGCGATCATACCTGGCTGATGCAAAAAAGTTTATAAACAGTACGACTTACCGTTAGACTTGGATTCGGGATTTATAGCGTAAACTTAGTCTGTATTGATGGCAAAGTGCACAGTGATTATTCTAGGCATCAATGTGTGTAGTAAAAAGTACGCTCGGTTGATAAATAATAAACGATTATGATTGCGTTATGATCAATTGTAATAGCTGGGTATCACTAGCGCAGCGTATCGCTAGTCTACTCCAGGTAAAACAAACTAGAGATGGGATGAAAGGAATATGAGAGGTAGGTATGTAAGTATCTGACACTCTTACTTACTGAGCGAAACGCAGCAATTATAATCCTTTTATTTGTACTCTATGCTAGCTGCCCCTGCGTAAGACATAAAATCCTTACTAATATTATAAATTCGAAAGTAACCTTGTCTGTCTATCTTTCTGTCTGTCTGTTACCTTTTCACGGCTAAACCACTCAACCGATTTAAATGAAATTTGGTATAGATATAGTTTAAGACCTAGGAAAAGACATAGGCTACTTTTTATTGATGTAGGTACCACGCGGGCGGAGTCGCGCGCAAAAGCTAGTATAGTATAAAAAAGTATTATACGTTTGTACCTAAAGTTTGTTTATAGATACCAACAGTGGGTCTTAACTTGTTATGTGCATGTATAGGTACATGCGAAGCATTCAGTGTAGACTAGGGGATCAAACACCATATAGATAGATCTCTGTAGCCCAGAGCGACTACCTTGTATGTCTCGTAGCAAAGTTTGCGCTTCTGATAGCAGCTTATTATGAATCCGGGCTTGATACCCGGGAAGTGCAAGGTGATACAAGGCTTTTTGTTTCGAAATCCTCAGTTAAAACACGGAGAATGAGCTGGCTTGCATATCTCGTGGCAAAGTTTGCGCTTCTGATAGCGGCTGGTTATGAATCCGTGTTCAATACCAATGCAAGGTGTTAGTAGGTATTTCTGTTGCGAAATTACCAGTAGCAACACAGAGTGTGAGAATGATCCCGATAGAAGGCTCAGCCCTTATTGCGTAAGACGTAAAACATAACATACTAAATGTAGGTGCATTACAGTTCTTGCAACTCACGAAGGCGAGTGAGCTTTACGTGTACATACACAGTGCGGTAGTATGCGTGTTTGACAGAGCGGTCAGTAGCGAGCGACACACACACACAGTGAGTTGAAGGACTATACTCCTTTGCCTCATCATCATCATCATCATCAGGCTATAATAGTCCACTGCTGGACATAGCCCTCCCCCAACGAGCGCCCTAGCGCCCTGTCTTCACCTTGCTGCATCCAGCATCTGCCTGCAGTCTTTCGCATATCGTCATCCCACCTGGTCGGAGGGCGTCCTACATTACGTTTGCCGAGTCGCGGTCTCCACTCAAGAACACGCTTACTCCAGCGGTTGTCGGTTCTTCGTGCGATGTGGCCAGCCCATTGCCACTTCAGCTTGCTAATTCTCTGAGCTATGTCGATGACTTTGGTTCTCTGTCGGATGTATTCGTTACGAATCGTATCCTTCAGAGAAACTCCGAGCATAGCTCTCTCCATAGCTCGCTGAGCGACTTTGAACTGGTGGACCAACCCTACCGTGAGTGTCCATGTCTCGGCTCCGTAGGTCATGACGGGTAGCAAGCACTGATTAAAAACTTTCGTTTTTAAGCATTGCGGTATGGATGACGAGAAGACTCGGCGTAGTTTCCCAAACGCTGCCCAGCCCAGCTGGATCCTCCTCCTGGCCTCCTTTGCCTACTTCGGGATATATAGGTGATAATCTATCAATGCTAGACTTCATATTTCTAATATTCGTGCAACTATTCAGAATTCCATAACTCAATGACATTTTGCCCAATTCAAACTCGAGACTTCTCGAAACAAGCACGGACTTACGCCACGACTAACAAGACAGAGAGAATAAATATACATAAAATTAGTCAAATTTCGTCCAAAAATCTCCGAGACGTACTAAAAAAAGCACAAAGAGTGCCATTAGCGCTCTCGCGACACTTGCACTTGAGAGTAGAGCAATCTTCGCGCCAGTAGAGCTCTCTGCGACACTAACGCGACTCTGACCCAATTCCGTGAGAGTTTCGTGAGAGAAACGAGGTAGAATTACCGCCTTTCTTTGAGTACAAATAAAAAACACACTTGAGTTAAAAGAATTTAGTAAATTCACTGCTTCTTTCCGTTGGTATAAGCTTTCGGGCAATCTTGAGGTTTTTAGTTCTATACTCGGCCGCATAAGTGGTTGTGGAGATTTTAAATAAAGCTATTTCATCTCAGGTTTTATTCTGTTCTTGGGTAATCTTATTGAATTAAGTTTAGCTGTTGGGCAATTTATGTTGCAGTTAAGAGAGACTGGATTTGTTAATGATAAAAAAATTGGTAGTATGTAAGAAATATAATGTACTAGCTGTCCCGACAGGCGTTGTCCTATAAACACGAAAAAAAAACCCAAATCTAAATCATTCTTGAATCTACTTGAACATACACAAAAAACTTAATCAAAATCGGTTCAGCCGTTTAGGAGGAGTTTAATTACAAACACACGCACAGAAGATTTATAATTATACTAGATGTTCCAGCGGTTTCACCCGCGTTTATCGTTACTGCGCCGTCCCCGTGGGTCGTAGCGTGATGTTATATAGCCTATAGCCTTCCTCGATAAATAGGCTAGTATGAGATTAGCGCGTTCAAACCAACAAACAAACAAACTCTTCAGCTTTATAATATTAGTATAGATAACTGACCCGCGCATCTTCGTCTGCGTCACATAAGAGAGAGAGTGGGTCGTAGGCATCTATAATACAATTTTAAAGGAGTTGAAACTTTCTTTGTTAAATCCACGATCCACATAAGAACCATTCAACAACATTTTATAAATATACCTACAGTGCTAATTTAAAATCACACATAATAAACCAGGAGAAGCATCGTTTGTATCTCTGTAATGGGTAATTATTTTGCTGCGATGTTATTTTAAAACTGCGATATCTCCTAAGATATTCATTGAAATTGAATGATGTAAAGGGAAATTTTGTTTTAAATTAAATACTTGTGATGAATAACGTATTTATTTGGATAAGGATTAATATCATGTTTATAATAATACCTTCGCAAATAATGCATTATTTTAGGACAAATTTGGTTTGCATAAAAAAGGTTATAGTGAGCCAACCTTAAAAGATAGACATGCTGTCGCGGACTTTTTTTTAGAACTTTTAAAGGGGAACAATTCTGTCATACATAATTTTTGCGAAACTTTAACTGTTTACGCAGCGCACGCAGCGGAAGCTCTTAAAAGGAAAAAACCCCTCCGATTTTGAAACATTCTTCATTGGTGCTCCGCTCCTATTGATCTTAGCGTGATGATATATAGCCTATAGCCTTCCTCGATAAATGGGCTATCTAACACTGAAAGAATTTTTAAATCAGACCAGTAGTTCCTGAGATTAGCGCGTTCAAGCAAACAAACAAACAAACTCTTCAGCTTTATAATATTAGTATAGATATAAAGATATATAGCTTCATGCCGCGGGCACTTGACATTTTAACAACTGACAAACATTTTGACTGCACGGATGGCGTACTGGTTTAAGTGGTCGCCTCGCCGCTGGCGCCGCGCCGAGTGTTGCGGGTTCGATCCCCACACGGAATACAAAATTGTGTGGTCCATAAATTGTTGATCCGAGTCTAGGTGTTCTTTGTGTCCGTTGTCTGAATGTTTGTAAAGTCCCCCGCGACTCAGGAAATATTCCTTCAGAGGGAATAGAGTAAAACAAGCTACAGACACCCGGGCTCAGCAAAGGTATTTTGTTCAACCCACATTTTTTTGACCCTGTATGAATCGAACTCGGAATCCAGGTGAGGAGAGCATTAAAATATGGCGTCATTCGTGCAGTAGGTACATAGTACATCTATATCAAATTTCTTTATCAGCTCCAGTTTTTAATGTATGACTCGAACCCACATCTCGGTACAATGAGGACGGACGAGGACACCACATAAATACTATACCATCCATGCAGTACATAGTATTTCTATATGTAACTCCTTTATATACTGAATGTTTTGTTTAGAACAATGTTACAATCAAATACAATAAGTCGTGACTTAGTCGTAACACTTTAAGCAGCGATAGCTCAGTGGGGAGACCAACAGACTGCAATGCAGAGGGTCTCGGATTCGAACACACGTCGCGCACCTCTGACTTTCGGAAGTTATATGACTTTTCGAAATTATGTGCGTATTGATTGACAATTAGCGCCTGCTCCGTGCCTCGGAGAGCACGTTAAGCCGTCGGTCCCGGCTGCTATGAACATCTATGGCAGTCATTATTGGGAGAGTGTCGACACAAAAGATCCCACTGGGTCGAAGTGTCGCCGGTCTGCACTGACTGGCCCCCACATAAGATAAGATAAGATAAGATAGTCGTAACACACGTGACTTAGTACAATAAGAACAACTTGTGAGAAATTACCTTGTCTCTCTCGATCTGTGTTCATTTGGAAACAAAGCAGTCATGATATTGAATAGATAGTATTTATTTTAAAAACAGAAATAATATCACATGTTGTAGTAATATTATTTTTGTGTAATAAAATGCCTGTATTAGGAATGATTCCTCCGTCACAGCGCAGGTGCTTTATAAACATTCAAACACCGTTATTGAAGTGAAAACTTCTTTAGGCGCGTTGAGCACTTCTTGGGTGAACAAAAATCATGGAACTCGCGTCATAATCACGCTTCCACGCTTTATTTTATTTTTTTTCGAATATTATGAATATCTCAGAAATGGTGCGTCCTACGCAAAAAATAACGAAATTTTGACCCCCTTAATAAACCGAAGAGAGTATCAGGAACTAGCATCCGACCTGCACCAAAGTTTGTTTTAATGTTTATAAAGTCCAAAAGTTTTTCCAAGTCTAGGTGTTCCCAGACTCGGCACAACTTTTTGTTTCGTGTGAGGATCAAACCTACAGCACTCGACGTAGTACTAGCAACAGCTTAAATCACTGCGCCATCGAATCTTCTTTTTTTTTTTATTGTGCTCGTCAAAATGAACTCCACCTGATGGTAAGCAGTCGTGTGGTCTAAGAGCAGTGGCCTCCACACCACCCTCATAGTAGCCGAGGCGATGTTGAGGTCTCTACTTTGACGGCCTGAGAAGGTGCTTTTTCACGCCCCGCTTAAAGGACCCAGGATTGAAGGAAGAAGGAAACACGTGCCTTGGCAGAGAATTCCATGCCTTGGTCGTTCGGCAGAGGTATGAGGACCCAAACTTGTTGGTACGCGCTCTAATCGACTCTACCGTGTAAGGATCATCATCATCATCTTCTAGTATTATTAGAATTAGTCAAATGCTTCGTTTTCCTGCACTATAATACACCTGTAATGTTCTTTCTTTATAACTATCCTCGGTGCATCTTCGATGTTATAAGAGTTTGTTTGTTTGTTTAAACGCGCTAATCTCACGAACTACTGATTCGAATTGAAAAATTATTTTGGTGTTGGATAGCCTATTTATCGAGGAAGGCTATAAGTAGGATTCGAATTGAAAAATTATTTAGGTGTTGGATAGCCTAGTTATCGAGGAAGGCTATATAACATCACGCTACGACCCACGAGGGCGACGCAGTAACTATAAACGCGGGCGAAACCGCAGGCACATCTAGTACTGAATAAAATTAGTTAAAACGTAGCATACATTTTAAGTTTAACCCCAAGCTAACAAAATATGAAAACATCATTAAACTGCGTTTAGTAGTTCGTATATGGTGCCAGCAAAAAAAGACAGACTTACGACAATAATTTAAAAAGCTATTGTCCCAAGACACTAACTGAATCCAAGTTCAGAGCCTTCTAGATATCTATACAAATAAATAAAAGTGAAATAAAAATATATATTCCAGATGAGAAAGGAAGAGTCGGTGCCTAAAACTTGCCATCAATTGCAAATTTAAGCGTACAAAATTCGCGGTCTCAGGTACTCCAATAGTAAGAATGTGCAGAGCTTATAACAAAGTAGCACATGTAAATAAAGAGGTCGACATTTTTGACATATATTTCAATAGATATAAAAAGATTTTATCAGGTGTGCTTAGTTCCGAAAAGTTCCAAATCTAGTTATAATATAAAATTACAGTTATTAAGTAAAAACCTACTTACAATTATCCACTTGTATCCTACGCTAACGAATTTAAGATTTTAATAATGTTTTTTGTTTTGCACGAGTAATCTGCTCTAATATGTATAATATGTTGTGTACACTACTTTAGGATTACTGTCCGGTTTATACATTATGTTTACTATTACTACTTACCATGTTAAGACTGTAATCTATTATAAATAAATAAATACTCAACTCTACCATAGACACTAGGATACAATAATTACATCTACATCTCCTAGGCAACAAATCCGATTCGTCCATGTCTGATCCGAATCTATGTGTTCTTTCTGTCCATGGTTTCAGTGTCTATAAAGTACCTTTTTTCGTGTCCGTTGTTTAAACACGTCCTATGACACAGAAATTAGGTTAAGTTGCCTTTTTAAGAATAATAGCTAGAGACTCAGGTCATAGGTCTAAAGTGTTCTGTGCCAAAGTTTGCGCTTATATTTCCTGGCGATCGAGATGTCCCAGGTTCGATTCGGGTCGGGTAAATTAATATTAGAGTAGGCATTTTCAGGCGCATAATGGATCTTAGTATTACATAGAATATAATAATATTCTATCACATACACACAACACCATCTAGCCCAAACTAAGCAGAGCTTGTACTATGGGTACTAGACAATGGATAAACATACATATATACTTTTTTTTTGTAAATATATACATATTATACATAGAAACACTCAGACCAAGACAAACATTCATGTTCATGCACACAAATGTTTGACTTGTGCGGGAATCGAACCCGCGACCTCTCAGGCATGGCAGTCGGTTACACTAACCAATACGCCATCGAGGCCGAGGAGATAAATTCATTTGTTTGCAACTGATTTTCACTTATAAAAAGCTGCATTATCCCTTAATAACGTACCGTACGTTTAATTACATACCTTGCGAATCTGCGACTGTGAAGTAGTTCTTCCATATACATATACCACCATACTTATCCTTAAAACTCCGATACCTCCTCCAATCAAACTGAACTTACCTTGAATCACTAGACTGTGTAGCTGAGTTATAAATAGATCTGCACCCCATGTTGCTGCTGACCCTCGGATAGCCTCGCCAACTATCGGCCAGCAGATTTTATATAATTGGATGACTAGAATAAGTTTCGTTGGACGAACATGGTGCGATCCCCGAAGGGACCAAACATGCAATAGAGAACTGTTTTGAGAGCTTTAGGAATCGTAGTCTAGTCAGTGATATAAATAGTATTATGATGTATTCATTTACTTCCATTAAATTAATTATTCTGATACTAGTATAGTGTAAAACCATGACAACAATAGTTACAAGTCTCTGTGACCATGGCTGCTGTAAAAGCAATCAAAACGTATTTAGACGTATTTGTAAACCTAAATCTAAATAGTTTAGTAATTTATAGATATAGCTAAAATAGAAGTAATATTTAACAGTAGCAGTTGAATAGTTTATAACAACAGTGTTTTAAAACGAGATGGGTGTAAAAACCCAGGATTCAACCTCTTCGTCTTCATGTGACCTTTTGATCCCTATATCTCGGGGTCTTTTGATCCACAGGGCCCATATTCAATCTCGACCGAGGTATGACCCCAAGGTGTCTGCACACCAAGTAACAAATCAATCGGTCCAGTGGTTCTGGAGTTATGCCTGTCACTAACAGACAGACACACAGACCCACATAGTGTTTTCATTAACCTCTGAAGAAGACTCAGAGGTTAATAAACAATGCAATAAAATCCGTGAAAAGTTACTTATATATTTAGTAACTTAGGTTGTTCATTATTACGATGTGACCTTTTAATATATATTTTAATACATGAAGGAAAACCCGTGTACCAATCTTTAAGCATATTTCGCGCATAGAGGATTATGTGATTTGGATTAAGGGGCTTCTAAACTGATAATATTTTTACTACAATATGTAGCTGCTATGTTTTCAACTATAGCCACCTCAAAAACATTGGTATGCGCCGGCCATTTCAAGCATAATTTTTAAAGAGATTAAATATAATGACCACCAAAAATAGTAATTGCGCAGCAAAATATGCTTACTAAAATATATTATAACGAGCACCTATACGCCTCAAATCACTGCGTTCCGTCTCCGAAGGGTTAGGTTATGTTAGGTTCCTTCTTAAACCCACCGAAAAGTAGGCTCCGTTAACTTATTTTGATCTCTTTAAATATATTTTGCTGTGCAATTTGGTGATCATTTACTATTTTTGACTGTTATATTTTACTATATCTGGTGATAAGTTAAACATAAGCCATTTTTAAATAGCCATTTGTAAAATATTGACGTGTATTCCATAATATGGCTGTTTTTATTGTCAGACACATTGTAGTAAAAATAATTCCCGTTTAGAAGGCTCTTTAGTTAGAGTTTATAATTATGCAAAGTATCAAATGCTGAGTATCAAACCTACATTACTTGACACACTAACAGTGACTACTTCAACCACTGCGCTATTCATGCAGACAAAAAGTCATGATACTGACTCATCGTTATTAGCACAAGCAGACTGGCAGACTCTTTTCCTAAAGGGCAGGCGCCATCGTTAATAAAAACGTCAAAATATTTTAGGGTTCAGCAAAGAAATATTTTTAGACCTACATACAAAAAACTTTTGACTTATCAGCAGCTCTGTTAAGTCGAAGAGCCCATAGTTGCCAATTATTTAGTAACGGTCTTTCAGTTAATATGTAGAACGTACTAAAGGAGACAACTTAATTAAATTGTTTGTAACACGCGTTAGAGTGTATGCGCTCTAACTATCTTAATTCGAGCTATGCACTTACTGTATATACACACTTCTGTCCTAATATTAATATTCAAAACATGTTAAACACGTAATGTAATATATGCAGTATGCAATATTACAGTACACACGTAAACGTGTGTATTGTAATACTGCAAATTTAATTATGCATTGAACGCATAATTTAGACTAAGTGTATTAGGGAGCATGTATTCTAAAGCGACTTACCAACAGTCTTATTTTGTTATGTAGTAGCATAATTATTTAAATAAGTGTCATAAACTAGCAGACTCGTCAAACGGTCTTCGAACGATCCGATCACAGCGCTACCTACCGGATCCAATCGTAAATCTAAACCTTCCAGAGACCCACTCAATCACACACAAAAACGAACATCAAATTAGGCCCAGCCGTTTAGATTGAGTTCAGTGTCATGCAGACGTACAAAAGAATTATATATTACGTTATGAATTAGACACCCTATTACTAGAACCGGCGTATGAATTGTAACAGAGTTACAGCGTTCCAGTGAGAAAAGTTTGAGAGGTACAAAAACCACTCACTATATTTTTCTTTCATACTTTTTCGAGGGTTGAGAGGCTACTTCAATATGTAACATTCTCAAAGCGTAAGAAACCTCTAAGAATAGAGATTGATTGATCACTCAAGCAACTAAATTCAGGCGATATCCGAACTTTCAGAATCACTTAGAAGCAAGCAAACTCCCAAATAATTTTCCTAATCACGACGTACAGTTCTGAACTAATCACTTACGTAGAAGCACCTCCTTGTACATAAAAAAGCAAAAGTTTGAAAGAAAAGTTTTTATATAAACACTTGAGAGAACAAAATTGTTTTGTATTTATTTATAGATGGCTAAAACAGACAACAAATCCTAATTTGCTTAGGAGTTTCAGTTCTTCTGATCTTGTTATTCCCGTATGTATTGCAGTTAGAGTTTTTCACTTAGTTGAAGGAGTACCTTACGAATCTTACTACCATCTCTTAAAGCATTACTTTTGCGTGTACATGAGCAAGACAACGCATTACGAAGTGTACAGGCTCGCCTCGTTTTTGCATGTTGGAATAATGCTCAAGTAGGGGATTGTAGTATGGCCTAGATAATATTAGAGGGTCAGCATTGAAGCTCAATATTCTCGTAGTAATAAATACCCATATCAATGAATTATTTAATGCTTTAATTATTCAAACGCAGTCGGATATATCTTAGACCTTTACTTAGCCTGCTATATTTTATTCATGTCCGACAAGTCGATTCTATGGCTATTACAAACATTTCCAGCCTTCTCGCTGCAACTTAAGTGATATCATATAAAATGTATGTATTCGCGTAAAATGTAGGTGCAAAAAGATGT
The DNA here is from genome assembly GCA_963564715.1 of Catocala sponsa. NCBI lineage: Eukaryota > Metazoa > Arthropoda > Insecta > Lepidoptera > Erebidae > Catocala > Catocala sponsa. The sequence goes on from OY751352.1 coordinate 14,661,602, forward strand.
TATGAACCATTTAAAGATGGCGTGCAAATATGTTTTGTAATTAAAAAGCATATAAATTATTTTATATATTATATAGATTATTTTATATATTATATAGATTATTTTATATACTAATATTATAAAGAGGAAAGTATTGATTTTTTTGTTTGTTTGTAAGGATTTAATTCCAAAACTATTTAACCACTTTAAAAATTATTTCACCATTAGAGAGCTATCTGTATTAGAAAGTACTATTATACACCTCTACTTACCCCTTAAGAGATTAACAAGCGTGTCTTTGTACGTATATTCGCATATATAAAAAGAGAAAAATTCTATGTATGGATACTTTATATGGATTTCGTAATAATTTGTCTAATTACTGTATATTCAACAACTCGCTTTATAATATCATGTTTTAAAATACATATATTTAAAATATAAGGGGAGATAACCTTATAAATTAGTTTAATTTAAATGTGTAATATTCGTGAAAGCGTACAACAATATTGAGATTATTATATAATAGAACTAGCGGATCAAACAGACATTATCTTGCCCGAACGTTGGCTTGCAACCTGATCGCAGAAACGCCTACTAGGTCCAATTGTGAATCTAAATTCTAAACCATCCACTCAAAAGTTTTTATCAATATCAATATCGCAGTTTAGGGAACTTTCAGTGACATACACATGTACAGGTGAAATCCTAATCCTAACTAGTCCTAATATTATAAAAGCGAAAATGAGTTTGTTTGTTATCTTTTCACGCCTAAACCACTGAACCGATCATCCTGAAATGTTGCATATAAGTTGTCAGGTGTACAGAAACGGACATAGGCTACCTTTCATCCCGAAAAAAATTACTGTTTCCGAGGAAAACAACAATAACGTACAATATGATAATAGATGGCGCCACGTGTCTTTCTAATCATGATTTAATTATATTACTACAAGCAGAGTATCCCGAATTGATTGTCAAATTCTAAATTAACGCGAGCGAAGCTGCGGGCAAAAGCTAGTAAATATATAAAGATAATAAAATCTTAGTATTATGTGGCGCTTTTCTTCCTCAAGGTAGCTATCCTGACTAATATTACAAATGCGAATGTGAGTTTGTTTGTTTGTTACGCTTTCACGCCTTAACTACTCGATCGATCATCATGAAATTTCGCATACACCTTGCCAGGGGTATATATAGTACATAGAATCCCTTACATCCAGAAAAAAGTACCGTTTAAAGCTATTAGGGTAACAGTTACTGTCCAATGCAATAATAAAACGTGCCTTCTGCATATACAGCCACGTGCAAAAGTATTAGGCACCCCTATTGTTTGTCTCTATCTCAACAATGAGCGCTCGGATAAGGGTTTTATGGTCTTACTATTGCATCGGCGGCATTTTTAAACAAAAATAAAACAATAACAAATATTTATGACACCCAGGTGCAGTTTAAAACAATGTTTTTACAAATTTGCAATTTTAAAGTTTACTCTTTTAGTGTGTTATCAGTGCTTGCAGTGAACAGACACATATCGTACGCAATTGTTGCTACCATATTCCTGAAGACTAATATTCATCGAGTTAATAATGCCTAAAAAAGCAGAACTTAGTGCAGAGCAGCGCCTAAAAATTAAAATTTTACATGAACAAGGCATGTCTCAAGTGAAAATAGCCCGAGAAGTGAAGTGCTCGCGTTGTGCAGTGCAATATGCACTAAATCGCTTCAAAGAGATCGGTACTCATGAGAATAGGCCAAGAACAGGCAGAAGAAAAATAACTACAGATCGTGAAGACCGATTGTTAATTAGGCAGTCTCTACAGGACCGTAAAAAAACTGCTTTGGAGCTCGCTGCAGCTTTATCTGAAGGAAAAAGCAGATCAGTGAGCGCGTGTACTGTGAGAAGAAGGCTTATTGCAGCTGGGTTAAAAGGTTGCAAGGCAAGAAAGAAGCCGTGGCTATCGGAGCACAACAAGAAAAATCGGTTGCAGTGGGCCCTCAGACATAGAGATTGGACAGTGGAGGATTGGTCCAACGTACTGTGGTCAGACGAATCTAACTTTGAGGTATTGTTATTTAATTTATGTATTAAACCAAAACACATAGCCGTCTTTGAAATCACGTCCTGCGAGGGAAATATGCAATCTTGAATTAAGTTATTTTTTTGCTTGTTCCATAGGTGTTTGGAACACCCGGTGTTACTTACGTCAGGCGAAGGGTGGGCGAAGAGTACAACCCAGATTGTGTAGTGCCCACTGTTAAACACGGTGGAGGCTCAATAATGATCTGGGGTTGCATGGCTGCCGATGGAGTGGGCGAAATGATGTTGTGTGAGGGGCGAATGAATAGCACCAAATACACAGAAGTTCTGGAAACAGCTCTAGCACCGTCTGTTACACAGATTTTTGGTGATACAAACACCGACGGCGTAAAATTCCAGCAGGACAACGCCACTTGCCACAAGTCAGCACACACTATGGCATGGATGGCTCAAAATGGAATAGATCTTTTGGACTGGCCGCCACAATCACCGGACCTCAATCCTATTGAACATATTTGGTCTATTTTGAAAAAAAATATCCGTAGACACTCGATAAGCAACAAGCAAACACTACTCGCCGCGTTAAAGCGTGAGTGGCAAAAGATATCCCAAGAGGAATGTTTTAAGCTGGTAGAGTCAATGCCAAAAAGAGTGGCTGCTGTCATTAAATCCAAAGGTGGACCGACAAAATATTAATTATTTTATTAAAATAAATCTTAGTAATCATATGTTTTGTTTTCTTTACATTCCCTATGCTCAATCACCCTAAAACTGACATTACTATAGGGTGCCTAATACTTTTGCACGTGGCGGTATATAACACGTACGGAACCCATAACGCGCCTGACCGACTTTGCTTGTCGCTGGAGTTTCACATTACGACCCAATTGTGCGTTCAATTACCCTATTATTGTGGCCTTATTGGCCACAACTGGGTCTATGACATCACCCTTATGTAATAGATAGCCTGGCGTTTAATTAGCATAAAATTAATTGATTCATTAGTTAGATGGTCACGTGGTAAATGATATTCGTGTAGGATGGTATTTGGATGGGTTTTCGATTGATGTCGGTAATCACATGATTAATTGCCTGAAACACAGGTCTAACCTAGTTCAGGCGAGTAGCTTATAATAATTTAAAGATGTTTAATTATCCTTTCTTGCCATAATAGATTACTATAATTATTATTTTGGTTATAAACTAGTTTATTAAGGCATTGAATTATTGTTAGATATTAAGATATAATTTGAAGTTGATTTAAGTCCACTATTGTACTCTTTTTTTTAGCCGAATAAATTGTATTATTATTATTATGTAAAACGTCTGGCTTGATGGCACAGCGGTAGAGAATTCGACTGTTATGCAAATGGTATCACGTTCGATTCTTGGTTTAGGTAGTCGCATTGTGTTTCAAGAATCGAGCAATCAAGAATTTGTCAGTAGCAGCACGAAATCTGAAGGTCTACTATGAAACTGTAACTAAATGCTGAAGCTTCGGATCGACTATTCAAACCGTCAAACACATTTATTCTGAAATTTCTCTTGAATTTCGGTACTTACTCTCTTGATTCCCCCAAACTCTTTCATCAAGCAATCCGAACAACGGTACACCTGAAAATGTATATCAAAAATTTCAGAATGATCGGTTCAGCGGTTTAGAAGTGAAAAGGTAACAAACAAACAAACTCATTTTTGCTTTTATAATATTAGTTAGGATTAAGATAGGATTAGGATTAACACATCTCCCGCACTAGGAATAACTCCTGTGTCGCGGAGGACTTTACAAACATTCAAACAACGGACACAAAAACACCCAGACTCGGAACCACCATTTGTGGATCATACAAATTTTAGTCCCGTATGGTTTGGAACCCACAACACTTAAACCACTACGCCATCCATGCAGTCAGACCTCGCGAAACGCGGGTGTAATAAACTTCAGCTTACCCTTTCTGGGAACTAAACGTGAGACTGTGTGTAAAATATGTCAAACAATACTTAAACTTGAACATACAGCGGTAAATTTTAATTGACAGGACTTCCCGACGTTTCGAACGCTTTTCAGCGTTCATGGTCGCGCTGTCTGGCAATGAACGTGTAATGTTCGCGTGTGTTACGAAAGAGTTTAGGTACTGCGATTATATTAATTATAATGCATACATAGACACGTGGGGACTTCGATCAAGTGGGGACGTAAAGTAGACGTGTATTACAGCCACACTTTGCTAACTATGATCATAATTCAATTAGGAACCTAAAGTAGAAAAAAAAGAATTTAGTAATTTTGAATTGATCGATTTTAAGTACATGTTCAATATATAAAACGACGGTTATCCAAGACTACTAAAGTACTAACATTATATATTAGTTAACGTGAAAAATACAAATTAGGTAATAAAACTATCACAATGATTGCAAGTCCTTTGCCATCCGATCAGAACTCCTTAGTTCAATTAAACATATCCACACATACCAAAAAGATATCCAATCGTCTGTCATTTTATAGACACACTAGATGTTCCCGCGGTTTCACCCGCGTTTATCGTTACTGCGCCGCCCCCGTGGGTCGTAGCGTGATGTTATATAGCCTAAAGCCTTCCTCGATAAATAGGCTATCCAACACTAAAAGAATTTGGGTAATTATTTTCCTGCAATGTTATTTTAAAACTGCGGTATCTCTTAAGATATTCATTGAAATCGAATGATGTAAAGGGCTATTTTGTTTTAAATTAAATACTTGTGATGAATAACGTATTTATTTGGATAAGGATTAATATCATGTTTATAATAATACCTTCGCAAATAATGCATTATTTTAGAACAAATTTGGTTAGCATAAAAAAGGTTATAGTGAGCCAATCATAAAAGATAGACATATGCTGTCGCGGACTTTTTTTTAGAACTTTTAAAGGGGAACAAGTCTGTCATACATGATTTTTGCGAAACTTTAACTGTTTACGCAGCGCACGCAGCGGAAGCTCTCAAAAGGAAAAAATACCCTCCGATTTTGAAACATTCTTCATTGGTGCTCAGCTCCTATTGATGTTAGCGTGATGATATATATATCATTAGATAGATAGCCAATTTATCGAGGAAGGCTATAGGCTATAGCCTATAGCCTATATAGGCTATAGCCTATAGCTTTCCTCGATAAATGGGCTATCTAACCCTGAAAGAATTTTTCAAATCGGACCACTAGTTCCTGAGATTAGCGCGTTCAAGCAAACAAACAAACAAACTTTTCAGCTTTATAATATTAGTATAGATTAAAAAATCTATTGTTATGTCTTCTAGAGATTGAGTAATGGTTAAGCCACGGTAATACTTTTATATTATGTACTGTGGTTAAGCTATAGTACTATAAAAATTGCCATCTCATCCAGCAAGTACATACAAAATTACATAAACATGTAATTCAGAACCTTCTCCTATTGGAAGTCGTTTATAAAAGTGGTAAAAATATATTTAGTTTGCCCCATAGGACCTAAAATCGCTTTCCTTTTCGAGGTCGATTGTCAGGTCAAACGGTTGCTGTTCCGTGAAAAACTGTCGTTCAGGTACTTCTGCGGTAAAATAGATACCGACCTTTATTCTCTTGGGAGAATATAATAGAAAGGTACGTTCCGCAAGGCTGAGTCAGAACATTCGATAACTAATCAAGTCGATCCGATTGATATCGATATAATATGGGTGACAGCCTTTAAAGTTATAACCACAAATTAAATGCGATATTTATTAATTAATTAATTTTACATTAAATAGAACGATTTGCGCCAATTATTTAATCACACATAATATGCCATAGCCATAGCTTAGTGAGAAACCGTTGCATTGCTACGCACAAGTCTCGAGTTCGACCCCAAAGCGCGCATCTTGAAATCACAGATTGGCTGCCGTTTAATTGTTAGCCCTTAGAATTAGTCTACTAGTTTCAAAATTACATAACAATAGTGTTTTTAAACTAAACAACGCAAAAAAAAACGTATAAAGAAGTAGTTTTATTTTAAAATAGCAATACGCTCACCACATATCTACATGTAGCAGAAAACGCCTTGACTACTAAAAATCCGTCTCTTTAGCCATCAAGGTCGCAAAACCACAAAACCTTTTGAAAACTCAGTAAAATCCACACACAAACCACAAGAGATACAATTCAAAATGGCGTCAACGCTATTGTATAAGAGTTTTCACTTTTACTAAGCGTCAGCTTTCACATTTCCATCAAACCAACTTATATACACACATAACACTTATTACAGTGGAGGATTTCCGTCATCAACTTGTACTAGATATCACGGCTTACGTAATCTTGGACATAATACGTCCATTTGTGACGTATATCTCTTTATGTGCCCGTGTGTGGTTCAGTATTAATGAAGACCACTTCTCTGCATGAGGTCTTGGGTTAAATTTCTATGTTATTGGAATTTTCGGTTAGGAAGCTCTAAGCATACGCATGGCGTCTGGAACTATGCTTGGAAATCGGCAATAGGCGTGATATTGGGACCTAAGAATATAGTTGAAGAAATTTGGGTGTAATACTCCTCTAATTATATCATACACTAGCTGTCCCACGCAACTTGGTCCGCTTCATATAATAGAACTTTCTCCGTTTTTGCAACATTTTTCATTGCTGCTCCGCTCCTTTTGATCGTCGAGTGATGTTATATAGCCTATCGCCTTCCTCGATAAATGGGCTATCCAACACTAAAAGAATTTTTCAATTCGAATCAGTAGTTCCTGAGATTAGCGCGTTCAAACAAACAAACAAACTCTTCAGGTTTATAATATTAGTATAGATATTTATAGTCTCACGCCTATTTTCTCAAAGAAATAGAAAGATGAATCATCCCGCATTTTGCTAGCTTGCTTTTAGGTGGCATGTAATAGGGGGCTTGCCTATTGCCTTCTTGCGAGCACCAATCCAAGCTCCGTGCTGCTTCTGAAAATCGCTGGATAAAAATATTTACCGACACGTAAATCCGTTTAAAATTTGAATAACACTTGGCACTCAGACAGGCTCCTGGTTTAACACAGAAGATACTTGATATCCCGGTACGTGTCCGAAGGTTTCAAGCTAACAAAGCCGTGGGTAGAAACTAGCTATAATAATCCTAACTAATATTATAGATGGGACGCTTTCTCGCCCTAACTACTTGAGTTGTAAACGATACAGGGTACTTTCAACCAGAAAAAGGACTGTGTTCGATGTATAGCTATTTAATATTATCTATATATTAACCCATTCAATGCGGCGGACGCCGATCGACGTCTTATTTTTTCATACTCATATTCGGAGGACGCCGATCGGCGTCATGTATAGTTGTTTTATATTTTACCCAAATTTAAAGATATTATATTACTAAAACAACAAATGTGTTTGGAATTTACTAATGAAATGCCTGTTAAGAGTAGTTTTTAGATATTTTGTTTTTTTTTATTTCATCAAGTGCGGCTGACGCCGATCGGCGTTTACGTTAAATATGAGCCGATTCTGGCTAGTGAAAGCAAAATTTGTTGCCGCATTGAATGGGTTAATACGTGAAGCAAAAACTTTGTAACCCTTTTTACGAAAATTGCGTAGACGGAGGAGTATGAAATTTGGCACAGTTAAAGTTTAGGATTCGCCCCTCCTTCTCCATAGAAGGAGGGGCGAATCCTAATATTTTTATAAAATATGCATAAGACATACATTAAATTAATGAAAAAACGCACACAAACATGCATTTGACACAAGCAGTCGAATCGCGTTCGTAGTATTTCGGCATTGTTCAGTTGATGTCGTAGATTTCTTCGTAACTATGGTTACATGCGTATGTGGAGTAGATGACTAAATGAAATGTGATTATAAGGGTTTAGTTATAGACAATAAAACCTTAATAATGAACAAACTTAAAATTTAAATCAACTATGGTCGAATTTCGACTATTTGGCGACCGCTAGTAAATATTAAAATGTCTGATGACGTTTAGATGTTTGTTACTCCATTAGGCGTAAACAGTAGAACGAATTTTAAAAACTCGGCACTCAGATAAACCATTTCTTGGATTATTGATACTTTTTATCTCAATAGATGTTCTCTTGGGTATCACTATCACGTAAGCAAAGCCGACTGCAGAACCCAATGTTCCACGAACGCGACGAAACTGCAAAAGAGTAAAACTTGGCGCCAAATGTGACTTTAAAAAGAATTTATAAGCCGTTCACAACCTGGAACTATTCCAAACAGTTCCGAAATGTCTGTTTTTATAAGTTAAAAATTAGGTTAGGTCGTGCGTTCATTGTACTGTATTGAAGAACTAGCTTAATTCAGTCACTCACGATTGTGCACACGGGACATGCTTTAAATCTTTACTGCTCATTCTTAGATAATTAGACAGAACATGTCTAAAAGACAAAATTAAATATTTTATATATTATAAGTAATTATAGTATATTTATTATAGTATTATGAGCAGCGATAGCTCAGTAGGGACAACCAACAGACTGCTATGCAGAGGGTCTCGGGTTCGAACCTACGTCGCGTACCTCTGACTTTCAGAAGTTATATGACTTTTCGAAATTATGTGCGTATTGATTGACAATTATCGCCTGCTCCGTGCTTTGGAGAGCAAGTTAAGCCGTCGGTCCCGGCTACCATGAACATATATGGCAGTCGTTATTGGGTAGTCAGTGCCCTATAATATCCTGACACTGGCCTTAGGGTATCGTTAGCCTTCGGGTTGCGGAGGTCAGGTGGCAGCCGCTCCGTGTAAAAACTGATATCCAGTCTCAATCCGGTTAGACCAGAAATGTCGACCCCAAGTGACTTAACCATAGTGAAGAACTAAAATGTTGGCTTGACTTCACCGACTGTTCGACAAGCTCAGCGACTGTTACTTGTAAAAACTTGCATATTCCATATTCAGTACCAGTGGTTTTGCAATTTTTCGGCAGAGAATTACTAAAAAATAGGTCAGCCCGCCTACCCTGGTAGGTTCAGTTCCGAGAAGTACAGATTTGATAAATTTTTTTACTTGCATGAGCTTGTTTCGCTACAGGGGGTAAACCTGCTAAATTTTGAAAGTTGTCTATGAGAAAAAAGTCTGGGACTCTATATGCATTTATGCATCGTACATCAGTCAATCGTTCGCAATAAAAACGCTTTATTAGCAACATCACGAGAACCGGGTTATTAGTTCAGTGTGTCGATGAAACTCGACGTTTAATTGAATGAGTGAGATTTACATTATTCATGCGGTGACCACACCAGACAGTATTCTGAGAAGTGCATTAATTTTCCATTGACGGTAACGATGAACGGTGGGGGATAAAAAAATTTAATTACAAAAAATGTACTGAATAAAGAATATACTGCTCGGACGGCGTACTGGATCGCCTCACTACTTACTGCCAAGTGTTCTGGGTAGGAACCACGGCTCAAAAAGTACATGATTCACAAATACTTGTTCTAAGTCTGGGTGTTATATTTTGTATCTGTTGTTTGAATATTTGTATAGATCCCCGCGATACAGGAATTATTCTTAGTGCGGGAGTTATACTTTCAAATACGAATGTTGATATTATTTTTGAACGTAGGTACACCAACTTGCAGTATTCCGCTTCGAACACAAGATTTTTGACACGTGTTTCGCCTCTACGCGAAGCATCTTAATCAGGCATCGGTAAAGCGATTATAAAGGACCTGATGAAAAGCCCAATTAGAGTCGAGACACAGTGACGACGAGGAGAAGATAGATGTCTTCTAGCCGTCATCAGTGTCAAACCATCTGACCAGATGCTTCTTCACACTACGTTTGAAGGATCCAATGTCGTAGAAGGGAGGGAACACATGTGCCGGAAGACCATTCCAAAGTTGTATGGTACGGCATAAGAAAGAATTGCTGAACCTTTTGGTGCGAGACGGGATTGTGCTACTCTTCGGAGCATTCGCCATGATAGAGGCGATAGAATACGCTAAGGGACGCAATGTCTCTACGAATGTCTGTTTTGGTCCAATGCGCAATTGTTACCCTACTTTGCTTGCCATTAGGAGAGCAGTATGTTTTTTAATGAACGCATGGCGTAGTGGTTTAAGTGGTCACGTCGTCTCCGCCACTACGCCAATTGTTATAGGTTCGATCCCCACACGGCAAATTGCTGTGATCCACAAATGGTCGTTTAAAGGAAAGTATTATTTGTGTACGTTGTTTGAATTTTTTAAAGTCGACCTCTTTACAGGAATGATTAAGAGCGGGAGTTACCTTAAAAAAAAAAAATATTCCACACTGGCCAAAAATTTTTGTGATCCACAAATGGTTCTTCAGAGTCTAGATATTCTTGGTAACCTTTGTTAGGATGTTTTTTAAGTCCAGGCGACACAGGTATTATTTCTAGTTCAGGCGATTCCTTTCTTACTGCCTAACTAGTACTAAAAAACAAAGTTTACTGCAAAACTATCGACTTTATGGTCGGTTATACTGGAAGAAATAATAATCCGTATAACTGCAGTACCTCTGCAGTATAAAACCGCAATATCTACACAGTAGGACATTGTTATTGATCGTTGGAAGTAAACTTTTAGAACATACGACCTCTATTCCATTTAATTAAACTACTATTAAGGTTTCGTGGCTCGGTTTATTATGCTTCCAACGGCGGGGAAGTATAAATTTAAATAGTTTTAAAATTTTAAAGTAGTGATTTTACAATAAACTACGAAAAATTCAGTAAACACTAGTTTGATTTTAATGCTTCCAGTGTTTAAATGACTTAAAAACAATTTGCAGTTACGCTAGAAATATACTGAGTTCTATTTCTGGGTAAAGCAAAGTACCTAAGGGGGTCATAAACAAACAGGCTTTCGTAGTCCATAGCTGGGCTAGACTTCTAAATACAGGCACTTTTTTTTTATTGACCCTTCACTTCCTTGGTTTAACTCCTGTATCGCAGGGGACTTTTCAACATTCAAACAACGGGCTCAAAGAACACCCAGACTTGGAACAAATATTTGTGTATCACACAATGTTTTAGTCCGGTGTGGAGATCGAACCCACATCATTCAGCGGCAGGGGCAAGGCGACTACTTAAGCTACTACGGCATCCGTACAGTCAATTATGCTTAGGTTTTCTACACGTAACGTAAGCTTGTCGTGTACCATCGTCCCAGAGGAAATGCAGCTATAGAGCCTTTCCTCATGCAAACCCTTACAGTAGTAAGGGAGTAGTTAATTGTAGATGTTACAGCTGTCATACCCTAGTAAGAAAGTATTAACTTACTGTAAGAAAACTTACTTTAACTTTCTGTAACTTTCTGGTATGAATAAATCTAATTAACTGTCTGTAACTTTCTGGTAAGAAAGTATTAACAGCTGTAACATCTACAATCAACTACTTGCCTGCCTTCAAGAAAGTAGGGCAAGCAAGCAGACCAATGACATTGTATGAATGAAGCACTAATATAAAACAATACTACCTTTATTTTATTCGTCTTCCGTATATTTCTTTATGTTAACGTTTTGTAACTGTATAAAATAATATCCAAGGTCTGTTTTGTAATGAAGCCCAATCACCCGTTCACTGTTCAGTCATGAAGTTGATATTTTTCTCAAAGTCAAATGTTTTCGAAAGTTACTGTAACGCACGAATGATGAAAATAATCATTTAAATTGAGGAAGGAATATAGAACGAATTTATTATTTTATTATATGCTAACAGAAAAACTTTGTGTTGAATTCAACACAAAGCTTTTCTCTACTGTGACTACTGTGCACGAATTCTATCTATACATTACTTTTAAATAATTTAAACGAATAAACTATCGCAATATCCTAACAGTATATTTTTTTAAATAAACCGGTATACAATTTTAACCCATTCAATGCGGCAACAAATTTTGCTTTCACTAGCCAGAATCGGCTCATATTTAACGTAAACGCCGATCGGTGTCAGCCGCACTTGATGAAATAAAAAAAACAAAATATCTAAAAACTACTCATATCAGGCATTTCATTAGTAAATTCCAAACACATTTGTTGTTTAATATAATATCTTTAAATTTGGGTAAAATATAAAACAACTATACATGACGCCGATCGGCGTCCTCCGAATCTGAGTATGAAAAAATAAGACGCCGATCGTTGTCCGCCGCATTGAATGGGCTAATAACAGTACGTAAACGCAAGATAAACGGATATGGCGGTACGGACTGGGACGCCATCGAAAGATACTGTCCACTAACCTGTAGCAGAGTAATTTGCAAGTCCAAGGGAGAGTTCGTCCCATTATTGGGCTTTTGCTCATCAATGAGATGTACCAAAAACATAATATAATAATATCAACCCTGTACTGAACTGTCCCACTGCTGGGCACGGGCCTCTTCTCAGTGTGAAAAGAGTTAGGCCATACACATACCAAAAAGCTAATAAAAATAAAAGACAATATTAAGAAAAGCTCTGGTTCTACGTGATCCTTACTTAATATTATAAATGCGAAAGTAACTCTGTCTGTCGATCTGTCTGTCTGTTACCTTTTCACGCTCAATCCGCTGAACCGATTTAGATGAAATTTGGAATGAAGATAGCCTGAGACCTTGGGAAGGACATAGGCTATATAACATCACGCTACGGCTCACAGGAGCGGCGCAGTAACCACAAATGCCAATGACGCGGATGAGACCGCGGGCACAGCTAGTGCTTTATAAAACTCGCAATCTACATCGATATATTCAGAAAGAGATAGGCTGAGATCCATTACACACACTTTTGTCAACATTATGTCAAGTACCACGAGGTACAGGATGGACTCATTCTACATTTCTTGGAACTCGTTTAATCGACTGAAATATTTCTCAGTACAAGTGCTAATTCTTGCATTATAGCATTATATAGAGTAGATGTCTATGAAATGACCTACATATACATATATGTATATAGTTCTCCTATTAGTGTGTTTATGTCTATACAAATAAATAAAATTGAAGTGTCTGTTTGTAATGTCAAAATAACAGCTTTTTATCTAATGCATATGAAAGTATATATAAGGTACCTATACGAAAACATATATTTTTTAATTTTTGTCTGTCTGTCTGTTTGTTCCGGCTAATCTCCGAAACGGCTGAACCGCTTTTGACGGGACTTTCACTGGCAGATAGCTGATGTTATAAGAAGTAACATAGGCTACATTGATTTTAGATTTTTTCGCGGTGACCAACACTTTTTAATTAAAATCTACGCGGACGAAGTCGCAGGTAACAGCTAGTGTAAAATATGTATGTTTATCCATTGTCTAGTACCCATACTATGGGTCCTATAGTACAAGCTCTGCTTAGTTTGGGTTAGATGGTGTTGTGTGTATGTGATAGAATATTATTATTATGTTTCTCTTATCACAGATATTTTTCTATCATATTAGAAAAATATCTGAGCCCTTTTGGAGGCTTACACGGAGACATGAGTCCAACGTAAAGAGGCCCTTCGAGAGTTTTAATCTAAAGTGGGATGGAACACCTACGGTGGCACTAGCCGCAGCAGGCGTAGGACTATTACTACATATGTAAGTACTTTAATACATCTTGGCTATGGGGATGGGTGTTATTATTATTAGTATTAGTATAAGGAATAAATTTAAATTTAAAAAGGCCATAAAATGATTTTACTGGGTCAGCAACACGGTGTTAGGTTATGGTTGATTGAGATGGGCACACAATTCGATCTGCAGAGCCTGTGGTGAACAGGACGAGTCCATATCGCACCTACTGCGTGAATGCGACGCGTTGGCTGGACTGAGGATGGGTTTGATGAGATTGGCATATCCAAACCCTGAAGTCTTCAGGCTTCTCCCTCTGAATTGTACACTGCGGCTAATTCAGTACATTCATAAGGAGATAGCTAAGAGTTAAATCTTGGGGCCGACACAAGAGATCCCACTGGGTCGAAGTGTCACCGGTCTGCACTGACTGGCCCCCACACATAAGATAAGATAGGTTATGCTAGCCAGTTATTATTATTTGCTACTTTTTTAGTAGGTATACAAAAATATGTGCACCGTTATTCCTTAGGGAAAATAAGGGAGTAAGTCTATGTGTACAGAAAAATACATACGTAGATTCTTACTTACAGTCTTCTAGAAAGGGTAGACACAGGTATACTAAGCAACTTCTAAGGCAGCAATATTTTACTGCAATATTGCAAACTGTAGTCCGGCCATCTCAACAACATTATAATGCGTCGGTCATTATAATTATCTAGCGATATGACCAGCCAGACGCAAGTTTTGCCGTGTAATGCATATTATGATTGTTATTGTACGTAACGTAACCAAACATTGCAGTAAAAATAATCCCGTTTTCACCCGCTTTTCGCTGGGACCCAGTTAACATAGGACGAGCCATAAGGTTGTGGTTAACAAGAAGGTCTAGGCTCCGTGCTGCTACTAGGAATTTCTGGAAAAACCGTAGTACATAGTATAGAAAACGAGATGGGTGTAAAAACCCAGGATTCAACCTCTTCGTCTTAAATGTAAAAGTAATGAAAAGAAATGACTTCCATATCTCGGGGGTCTTTAGACCCACAGGGCCCATTTTCAAACCCGACCGAGGTATGACCCCAAGGTGTCTGCACAGCAAGTTACAAGTCAATCTGTCTAGTGGTTCCGGAGTTATGTATATCACTAACAAACTGTTTGTTAGTGACTTAGTGGTTAGTGGTTAATGAAAACACTATGTGGGTCTGTATCTACACAGACCCACATAGTGTTTTCATTAACCTCTTCAAAGAAGACTCAGAGATTAATAATGTATAAATAAATACATATACAGGGTGTAATAGAAAGGTATGGTCATATTTTGGAGTCGCTATGTATATCTGATAAATAACCTATGTGCTTTAACCCCATATCAAAATATCGAATTTTAAATGTTATGACAATTTCAATCATTTTATTTATTTGTTATTTAAATATCGATACAAAACGAGTTACAACCACTGTGCAATATCTGTGGGGTCACCGATGTATTCTAGAACGACCAGCTGTATTGTAAACAATGAATAGGTAACAGTATCCATATCTGGGGTAATGGGCAATGGCCCCTATTAAAATAGCAAAAGTAAACAAAATCTTCAAATAAAAGTCTTTTGTAGTTCTTAGAAACAAATACACGTGCATGCAGTATAGTGTTGTTTACGTATCGTTTAGAATATGCTGATATTTATAAGTCGATAAAAAAGAAAATTCAATATATTTATGAAAATAATGTATACAAATTTAATTCTCGCGGTTGTCCATTGTACATGGATTATATTATATGACCACACCTTTCTGTTACATCCTGTATACTCATACATTAACCGCTAACGGTATAAGTTTACCAGACATTAATTAATCCTTATTAGCAAACTCGTATTACAAAACACTGAACCTCTTAATTTGGTATCTAATTACGGCTCTTCAGAAACTCAACACTGGTTTTTATATAAAATACTCTATAAAAAGACTTTTATAATTAAAGATTGTCTTTATAATAAAATAGGGATGAAATTGAGTCTCGTTTTAACACGCTTTTTTAAAACTATTATTTATTTTTAAAAGCAAATGATTTTACGTTCAATGAGTATTTTTGTCGTAGTCAATGCTGAAGTTTCAGTAAAATTGGAGCTCTGCTTGGTTGATAGCTATATGTACACATAGATTCACACCAGTAAACCGCTGAAAGGATAGGCAGAGATATATTATACACCTTAATTTTGTCAGCTATGCTTTAAGGTCATACTCATAAGTAATAACGCCTATTGCCGTTTAGGCATATTCAGCAGCAGACTCCGTATGGTATGGATACGTAGTTTTTTGCTACGATATGCTCAATAGTAACTGAGCATATCGTAGCGTAAAACTCCGTGTCTACTGAGAATTTCATAAGAATAAAATTCAATAACATTTTACCTTACACAAGCATGAGATCGGGGATATTGCGATCGACCCCAAGCACAAATGAATATTTACAAAATCTATTACAATATAAACAGCGTTCTGCAATACAGTACTGAATACAATAAATAAACTGCCGTACCAAACAATTTGCCCAAAAGCGTACATAAAAAATTTGTCGTAGCGGACGCATAGTTTTCGAAATTGACCAACAGATGGTGCTGTCGAAATCTCGTGCCCCATTTGAACCGTCAACAAAAATACAGCTTTACACAACGGTAATACTCAATCAGACATGCAAATATCCCACAAGGCACTCTGTCGCCTCCACCCTACTGGCCGCGTCACCGTGTGACGAATAATTGATGATCTGTCCCCGATTTAATCTCTGCCACGTGTAACCGATGTGTGTGTTTGTACATTAAATGTGTGTTGTGTATCGAATGTGTACACACGTACAGAGATCGATTTTATTGAGCTACAGATACTATTTTCAGTGCAAACACTTTGATGTTTCGAAGCTTTTTTATGGGATGAAACTGGGACGGGTAGGAAAACGTCTGGTTTTTATTTGGAGTTATATGCATGAATAGGCACACGACTGTTCGGTGTTCTTGTTGTTCCATAAATATACACACTCTGCCTCTGTTGTAATCACGGCTTGTGCAAACTAACCTAAACATCAAGCCTTTCAGCAGGGTATAATTTCAGTAAACTCACAAATCCTTAACTGTTCATATCAATCAAGGTCTCAGGACAGAGGTCTCACAAGTCATTAGTCATACTACCAATACTAAGAATCCATGCTTGAAAAAATTTTGCGCTATCAATATCAAACAAAATAAAAATAAAACTGGCATACATATCTGTAATGCAATATGTCTAATGTTCATCAACAATACTTGAAAGTTAAAATAAAATAAAAAATATTTGTAATGAATATACATGTAGGTATGCACTTTCAATTTTGTTTTTATAAGGTAGACTAGCTTTTGCCCGCGGCTTCGCTCGCGTTAATTTAGAATTTGACAATCAATTCGGGTTGTACTCTGCTTGTAATAATATAATTCAATCATGATTCGAAAGACACGTGGCGCCATCTATTATCATAAGAACGTTATTATTGTTTTCCTCGGGAACAGTAATTTTTTTCGGGATGTAAGGTAGCCTATGTCCGTTTCTGTATACCTGACAACGTATATGCAAAATTTCAGGATGATCGGTTCAGTGGTTTAGGCGTGAAAATGTAACAAACAAACAAACTCATTTTCGCTTTTATAATATTAGTTAGGATTATATTACTCCTCTAGATTTTACCCGCAGCTACGTTCGCGTAAATGTCGGTCAGGTTAGTAACAGTACCTACATTTTTCTAGATGAAAGGTACCCTATGTCCTTTCCTATTCCCCTGACAACGTATATGCGAAATTTCATGATGATCGGTCAAGTAATTAAGGCGTGGAAGCGTAACAAACACACATTCGCATTTATAATATTAGTTAGAAATATTAAAATGAACTGCTTCGCTGACCAAGAAGATTACATCGAATCACACACTTACATTATAAGAGACATGTCATAGAACTTAGAAGGCATAAGTTTGCTCGTGTGTCGCGCTCGATAGTGAGATACTGAGTAAGATGGCCGGTTCGATAGCTTTACTGAGTTTTCTATTTTTAATTGAATTCTTAGTAGCAGCACGAAGTTTGGAAATGTAAACGGTAATAAGCTCTATCCTTATTATGCAACTGTTAGTTATACTGTTACAATACTTTTATTTCTGCCTCTAATACTTAATGATAACGTATCTTGTTTGTGTGAAAAATGTGGTTGATTGCACATTTTTATAAATTACTAGCGACCCGAACCTTGACAAATTAACCTTCCTCATGATTTATTTTGTCTATTGGTGGCAACCGCATGAAAATCCGTTCAGTAGTTTTTGAGTTTATCGCGAACAAACAGACAGACGCGATGAGAGACTTTATTTTATAATATGTAGTGATCTTATAAGCTACATTGTTCGTTTACATTAGTAATGTACAAATTGTTTATTTCCCCAATTTAAAATCATTATCCTTACTAATATTATAAATTCGAAAGTAACTCTGTCGGTCTATCTGTCTGTCTGTTACCTTTTCACGGCTAAACCACTAGACCGATTTACATGAAATTTGGTACAGATATAGTTTAAAACCTGGGGAAGGACATAGGCTACTTTTTATTGATGTAGGTACCACGCGGGCGGAGCCGCGCGCAAAAGCTAGTAACATATAAAACTAAAAAGCTGACGTAATGCTGATGTAATCACTTCTGCCTACCCTTTCGGCAACATGCAGGCATGAGTATTATACGTAAACAAGATACTCAGCTATATTTGAGCAAATATCTTATAGAATCTCATTTCTTTGTGCAAACATTACGTAATATGCAACAAATTGTTTTCGCAAGCGTAACTAAACAAACTAACGAGCTGTCTAGACGGAAAATAAAATGTGCAAATATATACTCGATACAAATTGAAATATACAGAATATCGATAACGCACAATCACATCACTATAACGAATTTATATCGGTGACAGCTCTATGCCGATGGCGCGAAATATCGGTACCGGCTAGGGTAACCCTAAACATGTTAAAACAGTCCGGATGGAGGCGGATAACATTTGTTCGCTTCGTTGCGTTGTACGAGTGGTGTGAATTGGGCATACTTTCAGGATACCGATGCCGGTCTTGTTTGTCTTTAAAAAAGACTACATCTATTAAGACATACGTAAATAGGAATCAGGAATAGTCAGTTTACAAACAAAGTGACTATTCGATTATTTTTATTATATTATAACGTCCACCAAAGTGCTATCCTAATCCTAATCCTAACTAATATTATAAAAGCGAAAATGAGTTTGTTTGTTTGTTACCTTTTCACGCCTAAACCACTGAACCGATCATGCTGAAATTATGCATATACGTTTTCAGGTGTACAGAAACGGACATAGGCTACCTTTCATCCCGAAAAAAATTACTGTTCCCGAGAAAAACAATAATAACGTTCTTATGATAATAGATGGCGCCACGTTTCTTTCGAATCATGATTGAATTATATTATTACAAGCAGAGTACAACCCTAATTGATTGTCAAATTCTAAAACTCTTATTTGACCTGTTAATAGAAAAGTGTTATTATAAACTAGACGAGTTCTTAAATTATAAATTTGTTTGACTGCATTGATATTATAAGTTAAATTGACATTTTGAGTATTACTGTTAAATTATTATCTATTATTTGAATTTTCTTTTTATTATGATTTTCTCTTGAAATTTTGGTTATGACAATTTAATATTTTTTATGTTAAAAATTTGTATGTCAATATTGGCAAAGCATAGCGCACTAAATGTTTTGTATCAAAGATCTTTATATGTAAATACCTATGTTTGACAAATAAATGATTATGATTATAAATAAACGCGAGCGAAGCCGCGGGAAAAAGCTAGTTAAGATTATAAATTAATCTGAATTTTCAAACAAATATGTTTATTTTGGCTATATGTACTATTATGCCGAGCTTTGCTGTAAAAATATTTTCACTACCATGAAACTAGGCACGCTACTGATATTCGGCTCACGTTAGATCCAATCACCCGAACGTCAGATATCATGCATACCATCGACTAGCTCTTCGTACACCATGCACTCGTGTATATTTGAGCACATCTATATTCTGACATTGTGTCAAACCTATTTGTACCTATGTGTTCTATGGTATAGAAAGGACTTGTCCGCACAAACTATGAACGTTAGGTTATCCTAGATTCATCTCTAAAAACTATCTATACTTATCTATGCTACATATAGTACGTCTGGGGAAAAGACAGTGTCTATGCTCGACATTTTTCGTAGCTCTTTGTTTGTTCAAGGAGGCTACGTTTATCTAAGGTTTTATTGGAAGGATATATTGAACTGTAGTGGAAAGCTGTTTACTTGTGTTGTTTAAAGCGAAGTGGTTTCGTGGCCGGAATTCAAACGCCACTTAAAGTATTTCACGGAAGCTAATTTTATTTGAGTTAAGCATATCTTACTACTGAAATGGTAAGTAGTTCCTGTAGCTTATGTACGTACTAGATTATGCCCGCGGCTTCGCCCGCTTTAATATAGATTTTGGTTATAAATTGCTATTCTTTGGGAGCAGTACTTGTTTTTCTGGATGAATGGTACCTTATGTCCTTTTCTACAACCTTGAAAACGTGTATGCAAAATTTCGTGATGATCGGTCGACTAGCTAATTGTGAAAGCTTAACAAACAAATAAACTTACATTCACGTTTATAATGCATACATAGATTCACGCCTGTTTCCCAGAGGGGTAGGCAGAGACTACGGATTTCCATTTGCTACGATCCTGACACACTTCTCTGCAATCGCAGTGTAAGACGCGTGTAACCTTGAACGAGCAAACGGAGCGCATAAATCGCAAGCGTCTTACGCTCCGTATAACGTATACATTAAAGAAGTGCTTTATGATTACATTGCTCATAGTGCTTGTACGCGACGCAAGTAATCGACGCAGGTTACGTATTGCATGCTACTCGCACTTACTACTAAAACTCGCATTTAGTTGTCAGTCCAAGAGCTTGCATACGTAACCCGCCAGTTACATACGTTTTGTATCATATATTCGATTGTTATTCGAATAAAATTCAAAGACAATAAATCGACATTCGAAAAATCGTACAGTTATCGAAACGTTTACTTTTTATGTGTCAATGATGTCGGTTGAATGCTATTACAAGAATAGCTAAATTAAATATGTATAAAACACGGCTTAATAGACAAATCTACAGATATAATTATAATTGACAGTTTTCTATTTGCAAAGCTTCTGTTTCTCGCGTTTAGTTATTCCAATAATGGCGTGGCTGCAATTAACTAAGATTACTATGTCTATCTATATTTACACTGGTAACATTAATTAGTCGATAATTTCAGAACAGTAACTATCGAACGAAAGCTAAAAAAATCTTTTTGGAACTACACTTTGCTTGAAAGACATAGGTTATAGAAGACGTTAAAAATCAGTTGAAAATAAAAGTTATAGACAAAAAAAATGTATTATACTTATTTATTGCCACTAAATACAATTTTGTAAATATAAATACAGCTTTCATTTCTGTATTTTGTATTCAAATAAATATTACTACCAATAGTAAAATATTGTTTTAAAGCCTAAGCTTTTATTTAGAAAGAATTGAATAATTAACAATAACATTATAGTAAAGAAAAAAGGAAAAAAGGCGGGTCAGATTCCTGATACTCTCTTAGAGAGTATTAAGGGGTCAACATTTTATTATTTTTTGCGTAGGACGCACCATTTCTGAGATATTGTTAATATTCTAAAATAATTCAAAAATGGAAAGCGTGGAAGCGTGACGATGACGAAGCGTGACGATGACGCGAGTTCTTTGGTTTTTGTTCACCCAAGAAGTGCTCAACGCGCCTAAAGAAGTTTTCACTTCAAAAACTTTTTTATAATCTAGAGATTTATTTCAGAAAATTCATAGCCTTAGTGTTTAACTTATTTTATACTTTCTTTACTAAAATATTTTATGTAATAGTATACCTACTGTTTCGGTAACAAACACCGTACAAAAAAGAAAAAAATCGTTACGTGTACAAAAATCTAGATCTAGACTGATAAGGTTTTTTAATATTTACTATCAATAGTTACCAATTAAATCTTTCCATCACCTGGTTGTTCCGGAACCCAGCTAACCAGTACCTTTTGGTTGTTACAGCTGCACTCGGAGTACCGCAGCACTTACAAATGGCACGAGTACAAGGAGCAGCAGCAGGGCGTGGTGAAGCAACCCGCACCCGCCCCCACCCCTCCCTCCGTGCTGCCCATACAGAGGGGTAAGTAGTGACCTACAGACCTCCTGCAGAACAAATTTCTAGGTTATGACTGCCCAATCTTTATAGAGCCTAGCCTACGGAGCAGATTTTTTTTTTATACGTCTTATGTGGCAAACAAGCATACGGCCCACCTGATGGTAAGTGGTCACCATAGCCTATGGACGCCTGCGACACCAGAGGCATCACTTGCGCGTTGCCGACCCTTTAGGAAAGGAAGTGGGAAGGAGAAGGAGCGGAATGGAGGAAAGTGGGTGATTGGGCTTCCGGCACTCTCACTCATCGAACGAAACACAACACTAGGAATACTGCTATTTCACGTCGATATTCTGTGAGAGGGTAGTCCATCCCCGGTCGAGCCGGCCCATTCAAGCTGAAATCAGCAAAGCTCTACTACTCTTTAGATATTATGTCGTCCAAGTATATGTTCTTTCTGTCCGTTGTTTGAATGTTTGTAAAATCGTCCTTGACACAGGATTTATCCACATTGCGGCAGTTCCTTTCTTAAATAAATTAAATAAAAGTTAGTTGGACGTGTGTTATCCCCACTTAGACCCACAATTGGGCCATTGTGTGTAAGTAAACGACGTGAAAAGTTGTTCGGTTACCATACCACCTCAGCTCCTTTAAAAATAATAGCAGGCGACGGATAGGCTAATTAGGTAGGCTAAATCCTGTGTAGCGGGGAACTTCACAAACAGTATAACGAGGGCATCGATCAAATATACCATAGATACACGATCGTCGCTCGAAAAACGGCCCCAACAAAACTGTGCATAAATCAGTAGTATGCGCTATATTATGCACCTGTCCCACTCACTCTGGCGTGCGCTGCCCGTAAGCGAGAGCGAATCGACACCACTACTATGGTGAAGACCGTACCATATACTTAGTACGCTTGCGTATCGCGAGTAACACACTTGGACGCTTTACATTAACGCGTTTTAACTAAACTATTACAAAATGTTTCTCAGTGGGCGTTCAATGGTTATTCCGGTTAATTTCCTGGATTGCATAATAAATGCAGACACTTACAAGTAAGTAGTACTGGTCAGTGCCACATATTAACGCGGTTTTTGTATGAGAATGTGCATCTCTGGTATATTTGATCAAAGAACGAGGGACACAAAAATAACCCGGACTCAGAACAACTATTTGTGGATAAATTTTTTGTCCCGTATGAGGATCGAACACTCGGCGTAATGTCAGTACCGATGCGAACACTTAAATCACCACGCCATCCGTGCACTTCCTGAACTCTCATAGTCGGACGGGACGGCAAACTGACACGCCTGGAGAGAGATAAAGTGCAGAGCCACTGCTTTCACGTATTTTCTGAGACACGGAGTTGTGCAACACCGCCAACTGCCTAACTCCAGGATGCTATTGAGAATGTCTTGATAGTACAGCAATAATTGAAATTAAACTACTATATACGGATTTTATCGCGTTGTTTATTTGACACTTTATTACATAATTTAGAAACTGTTACACTACTATCACTATTAAACTTTACAACTTTGAAGCTAATTAAATTATGGAAACTATTAAAACTATTTATATTTATGTTTACACTTTCCCCTACGTTTCGGCTGCTGAAAAGCAAAATCCGTATATAGTAGTTTAATTTCAATGAATAACATTCGCGTAAACAGAAGACAATATTAACAACAGCAATAACTTTTTATTACCTACCACGGGAATTGAATCTAACACCTTATGAGATTCAATTCCCATGTGCACAGATAGATACATTTGTGTACTGTGATGTCCGGTGTCTAATACCCAGAATGAGTACAGTATTATTTTATTGAGTTTGCCGTTATGAAATTCTCATTAGCAACGCTGAATCTGAAAATGTATCAGATAGACGCCAATAGGTTCGCTCTTATTTCGTGAGACCAGAAAACATAGCTGGCAGAATGTGAATGTATTACATATTTACCTCCCTCGTGGGGAAATAGTTATCTATGTATGTGTATACTAAATCCATAACACAACGCCAAGGCCGAACTGGTAGTGCTACATCGATGCAAAAGAAAAAACTTAATCAACGCGTTGCCATACCTGTGTAGTGTCAGCCACGAGTATCCCAACCTCAAAACACCTATCCACAGATCAAATACTATTTGAGATTTAGGTACTTCAATA
This sequence comes from Catocala sponsa, assembly GCA_963564715.1. Lineage (NCBI taxonomy): Eukaryota > Metazoa > Arthropoda > Insecta > Lepidoptera > Erebidae > Catocala > Catocala sponsa. Next base: position 14,685,584 of record OY751352.1, read on the forward strand.
TTAAAGTATTGTTTTTCTACCACCAGGGCCAATGGAGCCAGCGATTCCTCGTCGCAAAAAGTACCCAGGAGTGGCATATAAGACGAACGAACTGTTCGACCCTGCCCCGGCTGACGACATTAGGCCCCATCAGGCATCTGCTTTCGACCGCGCCAGGGTAAGACTCCAGAGAAACACCTTTACTACTATTTTGACCATGTTTACTACAAAGGCGTACTGTCCTACGAGGCGTAGCTTCATTCTATACCTACTAATATTATAAAGAGGAAAGATTTGATTTTTTGTTTGGGCCTAAATGGTCAAATCAAATCATTTATTTGCGAAATATGGGTTAAGCGGAAATTAATACAGGGTTTCACCATACTCAGCTTTAAAGCATGGTGAAATGGTGATAGAAAACCTTTGCCTACAGATTAACAGGTGTGAATCTAACTATACTAATACTGTAAAGAGGAACAAAAATATATTTTGTTTGGTCGTTTGTAAGGATTGAACGCAAAAACTACACAACTGATTTTAAAAATTAGCATAGTTATCAAAAGTGACTCAGGCTAATAAAGATCTGTGAAACTACAGATTATCAAACTAAGTATAACAGCTTTTAATTTTAATTCTTTGAACAAACATTTATCGTCAGATGACATTAGCACGACGTCATTCGTCTGAAACAGTTGATGCTGGCCTCGTAGATGTTTATCTTTGAACGTGTCAAGGTGACTTTTGTGCAAAATGTAGCCGTGATTACGAATATCTAGTTCATATATTAAATGCACGGTCATACTGTTATAGTTTCACGAATCAGTTGATGCCGTTAAATGGTTAGAATTAAAACAATTTTGTTTTTTTTATAATATTCTATCACATACACACGACACCGTCTAGCCCAAACTAAGCAGAGCTTGTACTATAGGTACTAGACAATGGATAAACATACAAATATACTTTTTTTTGTAAATACATACATATTATACATAGAAACATCCAGACCAAGACAAACATCCATGTTCCATGCACACAAATGTTTGACTTGTGCGGGAATCGAACCCGCGACCTCAGGCGTGACAGTCAGTCAGTACACTAACCACTACGCCATCGAGGCCGTAATAAAATAATATCAGCCCTGTATTAAACTGTCCTACTGCTGGGCACGGGTCTGATCTCTGTGTGAGAAGGGTCAGACCATAATTCACCACGTTGGCCCAGTGCGGGTTGGTAGACTTCACATAATTATCTTCGAGAACATTGTGGAGAACTCGTAGACATGCAGGTTTCCTCACGAAGTATTCACGACTCTTTGCTTTTATATTAATTTTGACCGAATACGTATATACACATATAATATACGTACATATGCAATAAGAAGAGCATGCCTTTACATCTATCTATACTAATATTATAAAACTGAAGAGTTTGTTTGTTTGTTTGGTTGAACGCGCTAATTTCAGAAACTACTGGTTCGAATTGAAAAATTATTTTAGTGTTGGATACACACTACGACCAATAGGAGCAGAACAGCAATGTAAAATATTGCAAAAACGGGGAAAATTCTCTTATGTGAAGCAGACGAACTTTCGCGGTTCAACTAGTAAGGTTATTTAAATATTTACCGTATTTTTGGTTTCCGTAGAACAAACCGTGTAAACACGCATATATTGTAGACTACCTTTTGCCCGTGGCTTCGCTCGCGTAAAAGTATGTTAGGTTAGGTTACGTCCGTAAAATGACTTTTTTAAATAAAGCTCGGTGATAGCTTTCAAATGATAAAATAATTTTTTAAATCGGTTGAATCGTTTTTGAGTTAAATCGTTACAAACAAACAAAAAAATTAATGTTCCTCTTTATAATATTTGTATAGATTATTATAGATTATTTATAGATTCAAGATTCAAGGTTCAAGCAAAGGTAAAGCCTATGAGAAACCTGCATAAACCCTGGACTCTCTTATTTGTCATTGTTATAAATATAAGATTTTATTTTTTAATTTATTAACGTTTAACTATTTTCTGGTGCAGAGTGCTCAAAGGAACGACAATGATCGCGCTGGGAGACGCAGCAAGTCGGAAGGACCACGCCAGCCGCGCTGGACCGACACTGTGGAACCTAAGGTATGGATCCGTAGCTCATGCTAAACTGGACACTAGGACCGATCAGTGAGGAATATTTTACTCTTATGTATATTGCAAATAAACTAACTGATTAATTGAATAATGAAAACTAATTGGGTTGAATTATTGAGAGTACCTAATATGAACCCAAAACAATAGCTTTCAGAATTTTTGTCTGTCTGTCAGTCTGACTTTTGTTCTGTAGCGCCTTTACCTAAAAACCACTGAAAGGATTTTGATGCGCATTTGACAATACGATAGGTCGGATTTTAATTAAAATCCACGCCACGTTTTATCTAACACCGTGCAGTAAAGCTTGATATCTGTTGTATAATCTGGTTACGTGTATATGCCGACGAACCACGGCTTAGGCAGACGAAGTCGCAGGCATAGAATAGTCCTTATCGCTTTATCGACAATGCCTAAATGTTTTCCTAGTAATTAGATAATAAACACAATAGTAGTTCGGTTCCACAAAATGTTTTAAGGAAAGACATTTACGTTTCTCAGTAGACTAAAAAAAAAAGATAAGGCGCAGATAGTCTTTATAAATAGGCAGTGTTGCGTTTCAAGGTAACACGGGGCATGACGCATTAGCAAAAAACAGTACGGTATATAATGTTTAAAAGAGCGAGGTGATGCATATATCTGTAGCGTCACAAAAAAATGCCTTTTATAAAACCAAGATGGCCAACAAGACTTGACGGGAAGCAGTTACTATAGCTTAGAGAAACTAAGAACACTAGTCACGCATTGCATTGTCGAAAGTTTTAAAAAGGAATAGATTTATGGTAAGGCGTCACCTCCACGGGCGAGTGTATCGCGACGATAGTCTCGCTGTGCCATCAAATTCAATAGTAACTCTATGAATCAATCTCCACACAGCGATTTCATCGCGGTGATACGAGTGACATTGACGAGCAGAACATCAACAACTCGCCGCGTGTCCGCAACGACACGTTGCGGACACGCGGCGAGTTGTTGCTCTGTTGCGAGGTGCGGTGAGTAGTCGCGGACATGCAGCGGCGCGCGGCGGTCAGTTGCGAGTCGTGACTAGTAGTGGGCGTTTAAACGAAAAGCTTTAAACACAATCTACTTATCAACATAAGCATAAGCGTTCGTTTATAAGTACACGCCGATTTCGTTTAAACGGAAAGCAACTTCACAAACTGTAACGCTGCCGCAGCCGCTGGACGCTGGCGACTGGCGCGTTGGACGACAACGAACGACAACGATTCGCGAACGTTAAGTTTGCCGCACTGCTCACTGCTTTTTTAAAGTAATATTGAAAATGAACTCAATACACGAGGACATAAAGACTAATATACAAACAAACATGTCAACATTAGGATTAAGCTACTAAATTACGAGTTGTTTGTTTACGTAATAATATTTATAAGTAGTAAAACAATTTTTGTTTTAATTGCATAAACTTTCGTTTAAAGTACGCAGTTTTAACGTTTAATACAGCAATACCTAATAAAACGATTTGAGAAGCGGGCAGCGGCAGCATTAATGTCCGCTTTCACAACGAATTACAAAAAGCGTTTTAAGTGAAAAGCTTTTTCAAAAGCGCGCTTTTCAATATAAACACAACGTTGTAAGCGTTGTCGAAATTAAGCCGTTTATCACACCACTAGCGTGACGATACGTCAGCGGAATAATCGCCTCACGGTGGAGATTAGCTAACGATTGAAGGGCGGAATCGTTGCGATACACTCGCCCGTGGAAGTGACGCCTTAGTGTTGACTTACGATAGATCTATTCCTTTTTGAAACTTTTGAAATTTGCCGAAATGCAACGGCCGGTCCCCTCTGCCGACAGCCTCATTAAAGCTAATAATAGTGATTTAAAAGAGAAGTCGTGAGTTTATCCAGGTATATTTGCATACTACAGCTCAACTATTTGCTTGAACCTAGCAAGTAACCTAAAGTTTGTGTAAACTCACTAACCAATAAGCTTTCTCCAGTAGAAACTGCGATGTTGCTTAGTACTCCTTGCAGGAGTTAGTAACATCGCAGTTGTCCACTGTCTTTCCAAAGGGAACTGAGGTGTTATGAATGACTGACTATCCTTACGTCATTTGCTTAAGTAAAATGACCTTAGGGCAAAGTTAACTGCGAAAAACTCACATTCAACTACCTCACTTCCAGTATCGTAAGCAATCACAGGCTACGGTAACCGCTTACCATCAGGCATGCCGTATGCTTGTTTCCCTCCTTAGCAGTATAAAATCAAATAAAATAGTAGAAAAGCAGCTGGACAGTTACACTAATTTTTGAAGTGAAAACTTCTTTAGGCGCGTTGAGCACTTCTTGGGTGAACAAAAATCATGGAACTCGCGTCATCGTCGTCACCGAACGCTTTCCATTTTTGAATTATTTTTGGTATATAATTTGTTTTATAAAGAAGTGTTTATGATCAAGGATTAAAGTTTTCACTTCTATCGGCAGTCCCCAAAGACTGCCCCAATTTTTTTTAAAGGGGCTATGTGACATGTGACTTCCAGTTTATTTATTAATGGTTATATTACCAATTATATTAACACGTTCACTGTGCATGCCCCACCGGTGGGGCATATCGAGTTGCTCATCGTACGTGCATGACCCACGGGTGGGGCATGAAGTTAAGAGATCAAACGTGCATGCCACACGGGTCGGGCATAATTTTACGTCATCATACGTGTATAAAAACTATATTTTTTATATAAAAGGGATATAAAAAATTAAAACAATGCTATGATAATATCATTTTTATACCTAACGCAACATATTATCTACAATTTGCGTTTGCACTTATGGGGTAGTCTCTCTCATCATAGCACAGTGAACGTGGTAATTAAGGTAAAGTAAAAACAATTTGAATTAACTAAATTTTACGATAAGAAAAACATATACAGTCATGACTCTCTTAATCATCAGCAAACATATCGCAGTCCAAGTTAGTCCGAAAGAAATAAAAATTATTAAGTACTAATAGACTCAAAACAAATCTATACTAATATTATAAAGCTGAAGAGTTTGTTTGTTTGAACGCGCGAATCTCAGGAACTACTGATTCAATTTGAAATATTCTTTAAGTGTTAGATAGCCTATTGATCGAGGAAGGCTATAGGCTATATAACATCACGCTACGACCCACGGGGACGGCGCAGTAACGATAAACGCGGGTGAAACCGCGGGAACATCTACATTGCTAAAATCGTAACAAAAGATTATACATTTCGCAGCAGAATACATAATTTTTGTGTTTACTAACTCTTTTATTCTAATCTTATCTTATCTTAGGGAACATACATTCCACATTGCTATCTTAATTTCACTAAATCAAATCGGAACTATGTACGATATTGCAGTATCTAAACGAAAAATTTTTTTAGGTATCTACTATTATCTACAAACATGGTCGCAACGGAAGACCAGCGCAATTTTTTTTAAAAACTAGCATTTGGCTGAGTTGCGACCAATTTGCAGTAAGATTTGTTTTTTTTTCTTTTTTTGTAATTAACTGTGTCTGATGTATGTAGTTCATAATTCTGCTGCGAATAAATGTATTTTCTTTCTTTCTTCTTTCTTTCAAAATGCTACGCCAAGATTTGTTTATCTAATTGTTATTTCATAAATTTGATAATTATTAAGACTTAGTTTGCATTGGGAATATAATCATGTTCAAATGGTCACGTCAAAAGTCTTTCATATCTCTCATAGTTATCCAAGTTAACTGTCGCTATAGCTTGGTATTTAATTGTAATCATATGAGCTATGAGGAATCCTCCAGCGCTTCCAGAACAAAGCATTGAAGACTGTGAGCATTGCCCCATGGCTTATACGGAACACGGAAGTGCATGAATATCTTCAAATGTGCACAATAAAAGAAGAAATAGAAAGGTGTTCCAAGGCCTACAAGCAAAGACTTGGAATACACAGAAACGATCTTGCCTCATCACTTCTGAATACCAGCGACTGTATTTGCCGGCTGAAAAGACCACGACTAGCCTCAATCTAGTCTAGTAACGTAGATATGAGAAGACATGTCACTGGATGTGCATATCTCAAAATCTTTAACACTTACAACAAATTGATTATGGCTATCGGGCCGATCGCAGATAGCTATGTATATTAAGTAAGTAAGTAAGTAATCATTTATTCGTCGGAATATGGGTATAAGTACATTGATCCTAATATTAATTAACATAGTTTCGAATTATATTCTACCATTATCTGGCATACAAATATTGATATATGGTTAATTTACAAAAAATATTCCTTTAATTATATCAAATCATATCACAAATTATTGTCTTCTAAGAATTCTTTAACACTATAAAAACATTTATTCAATAAAAATACATATAATTTTCTCTTAAAAATATTAAAACTTAACTGTGTCCTCGGCACGGGGCTCTTCTCAGAATGAAAAGGATTAGGGCATACGCAGTGGCCTAGTGCGGATTAGCAGACTAAACATATCTTCGAGCACATTATGCAGGACTCTCAAACATGCAGGTTACCTCACGATGCTTTCCATCACCGTTAAGCGAGCGATGATGAACTATTCAATACGCCAATAACTTCGATAAGTCAGAGATGCGCAGCTTAGAATCCTACAAGGGTCCTAAACCTTTGCGTGGTAATCCAACGGCGTCACACAAGTCTAGCGACGCCCCTTTTTTAAAAGTCATCTAATAATATAGTCCGTTTTCCTTCTTCTGCTTTAATTTAAGAGCGTAGCTCATGTCGGCCTAACCTAACTCTTCTCATACTGAGTAGAGGCTCGTGCCCAGCAAGAAGATAGTTTAATACAAGGCTGATATTACAATTTAAAAAATGCACTACCGCTTCGCCACTGAGGCATTTCACTGATCGTATCAATGGAAACCAGTTCAGTATTCATAAGTTTTTACACTAATGGATCGCATACTGCACAGTGGCCTGGCTGGCGCTGATAATATTGACACTAGACCGGCTTTTGTGTTCGGGACGCTATTGTGAACTGATCCGGATAAGTCATCAGTTTTCAAGAGTAAATGATGTAATATGTAGCCTACTAGATTTTCCCTAGAGCTTCGCTTGCGTTATATATCTTATCCGCGGTATCAATTCATCGGGAACAGGATATTTTTCTGTATGAAATGTACCCTATGTCATTTTCTGTACAACGTGTAGGTATGCAAAATTTCATGATGATAGGTCGAGTAATTAAGGCGTGAAAGTGTAACAAACAGACTTACATCCGTATTTATTGTGATAATTAATTTAGGATTAGGATTTTTCTTATTTATGTAAACAAATACTTAGTTAACAAAGATTAGTGTACTTAGTTAACGCAGTGGTTTAAAAGCATTTACGCCTTGTGGGCTGTCCCGAGTGGCAACCTGAAAGAAAGAAAGAAAGAAAGAAAGAAATATTTTATTTTAATGTAACATTGCAACACACAATCAAAACTATTTCATAACAAAAATGTGCTTATAATTGTTATATTTTAAGGTTCTTAAATAGAATTAATTTATTAGCGCTTTAATTTAAAAATAAAACTAATGTAATATCAGTCCTGCCATAGTCTACCATGCTGGCACGGTTTATATTGGCAGACTTTGCTTATCTTCAAGAATATTATGGAGAACTCTCAAAGAGGCTTCTCACGAAATTTTCATTCACGGTAAATAAATATCACTTGTTTTAAGTGATATTTATTATTTAATAAGCCCATAACTTCAAAAGTTAGAGTCACGCAATGATCTTGAGTTGGATCGCTAGGCATACACGCCTTGGGATCCAGCTCGAGACCTTTGCGTGGCAATCAGTCTCCCACTAAGCTGCTTTACAGCATTTATCGCTACCGAAGCAGTAATTTAATACAAAGTCAAGTCATTCCAATAAATATAAAGAATGTCCACCCCAGTTTTATTTCGTGGAACTGCAGCCCTGAACTAGTTACGATTGAGTATCGATCGGGAGCCAATTAACGAAATGTAATGTAATATGCATGGACTCTGATTGTATTGAGCGGTAAGCATTATGGTTCTGTATTTTAATGAGCGCGAGTATACTGTGATATGTGTACATAATGCCGGGGGGGTATGTGTATGTATTGTCGGGAATATGTGTGTGTAAAGTAGGGAATGCAAGACTATCTCATTAGTCGCATTATAGAAAGAGGAATTTACCGGAGCTTGGATTAGGCAAAGTTTTTCTAGGTAATAACTTTCCGTAGCAGCGTGGTGTTTGGAAATGTGGGTGATAAACATGAATAGACTTACTTACCATAAAATCGTTTCTTAGGTCGGAAAAAGAATGGCGTGTTTTTCTGGTTTGTTCCGCATTCGTCCCTCATGTTTCATCCCAAACGTAGAAATGCGCATTCGTCCCAAAAATTGTTTCTAACATGCCCCAAATATTTAAATTAATATTAATTTCTTAATGTAATTCCTTTTTCGTCCCAAATTATGTTTCTGTTTTGTATTGAATACTTGTTGTACCGTCAGCCGAAAAATATATTAAAATTCCTTATTGATCTCTCGACAAAACTTTGGGCTTGTGATTGCATGACATCACGAGCCCAAGAGCGAAAAGACTTAAAACAATCTTTAACCATGTTTTTGTTTTGCTAACTATGTGCACAAAACCGAAGGACGAAAAAGGAATAATTTAAAAAGAGGGGCGAATGAAGAACATTTTGGGATCTGTCCCACATCCCAAAATGTTCTTCATTCGCCTAATGTAGGAGCAAATGCGGAACAAACTGTTTTTCAGTAAGGCAACTGCCTTACAGAAAAACAAGGTCATTCTTATTCAATTGTCATTCTTTCAGTCACTCTTTTTCAACACAGTTCCAGAAATTTGTTTAGCTGACGGCAGTTTCCTTCATATTTCATTTCCGTGACGAGCAATGTTATCTTGATTTTTGTTAGCACATTTTCAACACAGCATCTGTAAAATATGCCTGGTTGACGACAGTAAGCTCAACAACAAATTTTTGTCTCGTAAGGGACTCGAAGCCACAGCTCGGTGCAATAACAGGAGCGAAGCGACCACCTAACACCTACACCATCCATGCAGTCAAAAGTTCAAACACTGACTATTGAATGTACACTGCAGTCGAAGCGATTGTCCTAAATTCGATGTAAGCAAACGAGTATTTGGCAAATATTTCCACTGCCAAATATCGGCAAATGAGGTTTGACTAGCCAAATTGCAAATTTATAGTACCTATCGTCAGCGTCATAAATTGGTATACATTTGTGGGATTTAGATTTGCTTTATAATCACACTAGATCTTCTTCGCTTGCGTTAATGTAGATTGTGTCCATACATATTTCTATCCTTCGGAAACAGTACTTTTTCTGGATGAAAGGTACCCTATGTCCTTTTCTGTATCCTTGACAAATATATGCAATTGCTCATGATGACTGGATTAGATCAAGGGTAAAATCGTAACAAACGAACTCACACTTGCATTTATAATATTAGTTAGGATTAATCTGTCAATTGTTGGAATATCAGACATGATCGTCAATCTATTGTGTCTGGCCTGGTCTGGCCGCTAATGACTTAATAGGTAAATGGTAATTCCTAGCCTTTTACTGCAGTAACAGTTAAAGGATTTTAATCGCAATTATATACATACTAGTTTTCACACGCAGCTTCGCTTGCCTAAATGTAGGTTAGGTTAGGTAAGGTTTGCAACAGTTCTTTTTTCTGGATAAAAGGTACCCTATGTCATATTCTGTACCCCTGACAACGTGTATGCAAAATTTCATGTTAATCGGTTGAGTAGTTAAGGCGTGAAAGCGTAACAAACAAACAAACTCATTTTCGCATTTATAATATTAGTAAGGATTATTCATTCATAAAATTAATGCTTTTACTTTAAACTACTTTATACGGATTTTGTCGCGTTGTTTATTTTTAGTTTTAAAACTATGACACTACTATTATTAAACTTTACTAATATTTAAGCTATTTAAATTATTTAAACTACGTATGTCGGCCTCGATGGCGTAGTGGTTAATGTAACCGACTGCCACGCCTGAGGTCGCGGGTTCGATTCCCGCACAAGTCAAACATTTGTGTGCATGAACATGGATGTTTGTCTTGATCTGGGTGTTTCTATGTACAATATGCATGTCTTTACAAAAAATATATATATGTATGTTTATCCATTGTCTAGTAGGTACACATAGTCCAACTCTGCTTAGTTTGGGCTAGATGGTGTTGTGTGTATGTGATGGAATATTATATTATATTATTTTTATTTATAAACCTCAAGTTATGACACTTATAACAGGCCACAAAGCGTAAACACTCCTAACCATCTCATATCAGGGTCGCAAATTTAATATGAGGTCTATAGCGATGTTGAGACACAATGGACGAAAAACGTGACTGACTTACATAATATTATTATATAGAAGGTCACACTTTCACTCATTGTCTTTGACTGCCGCCTTTGTTGTACGCAAATGTATTTGTCTTTGGTAATACATACCTGCTATTGTCAGCATACATCGACATCCGTGGTAGAAATGCGTGATCATTAAGAACAATTGGAAAATTATCTTCGGTCCCGTGGCTGTGACTGTAATATTCTATCACAACAATAATCTACACATACACACAACACCATCTAGCCCAAACTAAGCAGAGCTTGTACTATGGGTACTAGACAATGGATAAACATACATATATACTTTTTTTGTGAATACATACATATTATACATAGAAACACCCAGACCAAGACAAACATCCATGTTCATGCACACAAATGTTTGACTTGTGGGGGAATCGAACCCGCGACTCCAGGCGCGGCAGTCGGTTACACCAACCACTACGCTATCGAGGCCGACTGTGAGGGTATAGTTTCGAATTGTTAGTCTAGCAAAGAGAGTTTGCTTTTTGTGGTAAGAAATTTTTATTAGTTGTAAGTAGACTGGAAGTCTTACTATTGATTATACTATAACTCTATTAGGCTGTAATGCATTTCTGCGTACCCTTTTGATAATATTAAACAGTCCGTCTACAGGTAGATATAATAATAATAATAATATTCTATCACATACACACAACACCAACTAGCCCAAACTAAGCAGAGCTTGTACTATGGATACTAGACAATGGATAAACATACATATATACTTTTTTTTTTGTAAATACATACATATTATACATAGAAACACCCAGACCAAGACAAACATCCATGTTCATGCACACAAATGTTTGACTTGTGGGGGAATCGAACCCGCGACTCCAGGCGCGGCAGTCGGTTACACCAACCACTACGCTATCGAGGCCGACTGTGAGGGTATAGTTTCGAATTGTTAGTCTAGCAAAGAGAGTTTGCTTTTTATGGTAAGAAATTTTTATTAGTTGTAAGTAGACTGGAAGTCTTACTATTGATTATACTATAACTCTATTAGGCTGTAATGCATTTCTGCGTACCCTTTTGATAATATTAAACAGTCCGTCTACAGGTAGATATAATAATAATAATAATATTCTATCACATACACACAACACCAACTAGCCCAAACTAAGCAGAGCTTGTACTATGGATACTAGACAATGGATAAACATACATATATACTTTTTTTTTGTAAATACATACATATTATACATAGAAACACCCAGACCAAGACAAACATCCATGTTCATGCACACAAATGTTTGACTTGTGCGGGAATCGAACCCGCGACCTTAGGCGTAGCAGTCGATTACACTAACCACTACGCCATCGAGGCCGATGATAGATATAAGATATCGTAATGTAATGGGTTATTATATGTTTTGTAAAGACATTTTCTTTTTATACATGACTAGATGTTCCCGCGGTTTCACCCGCGTTTATCGTTACTGGAAGGTCGAAATTTGATTTAACATCTTCGTGTATACATATTCTAAGTAATATTATAAATGCAAATGTGAGTTTGTTTGTTACGTTTGCACGCCTTAACTACTTGATCGCTCATCATGACTTTTCGCATACACGAAAAAGACTTTGGGATCTTTCACCCAGAAAAATGTAATGTACCCGAGCGAGCGAAGTCACAGGTAAACGCTAGTATAATATAAGGGCAACTAATGGACGTTGCTATAGTAGGAATAAGTTTATTTTCAAATGTGATATACTAATTCTCAACCAATAAGCTAAATATGTTAAAACAATATTTAGGCTGACATCAATAATTTATCTAACTAATATTATAAAGCTGAAGAGTTTGTTTGTTTATTTGTTTAAACGCGCTAATCTCAGGAACTACTACTTCGATTTGAAAAATTATTTTAGTGTTGGATAGCCTATTTATCGAGGAAGGCTATAGGCTATATATCTTATCTTATGTGTAGGCCAGTCAGTGCAGACCGGTGACATTTCGACCCAGTGGGATCTTTTGTGTCGACACTCTCCCAAGAACGACTGCCATAGACGATCATGGCAGCCGGGACCAACGGCTTAACGTGCTCTCCGAGGCACGGAGCAGGCGGTAATTGTCAATCAATACGCACATAATTTCGAAAAGTCATATATCTTCCGAAAGTCAGAGGTGCGCGACGTGGGTTTGAACCCGAGACCCTCTGCATTGCAGTATGTTGGTCTCCCCAATGAGCTATCACTGCTCTATAGGCTATATAACATCACGCTACGACCCACGGGGGCGGCGCAGTAACGATAAACGCGGGTAAAACCGCGGGAACATCTAGTCGGAATATATTTTGAAATTGTACAAATTTATACGGAGTTTATCGCGTTGTTTATTTTTTATAACACTATTATTACATGTTTTTACAACTTTACACTACTATTGTTAAACACTTATGCTGGTTACTGTTTACTTCTATTTAAATTATAAAACTATTTAGATTTATTTTTACAATTTCCCCGACGTTTCGGTTGCTTTTTAGCAACCATGTTCACGGGGCACACTGGGAGACTGTTTTTTAATGTGCGGTTGCAATGTTTTCATCAATACTGACTGCTGCACGAATGACTGCACGGACGGCGTAGTGGTTTAGCTAGTAGCCTTGCCACTTCTATTGCACCGAGTGTTGTGGGTTCGAATCCCACACGGGACAAAAGTTTGTGTGATCCACAAATGGCTGTTTCAAGTCCGGATGTTGTTTGAATGTTTGGAATGTCCCCGGCGATACAGGAGTTATTTCTATAAAGGAATGAGAATAAAGGCAAACTCAGAAACATTTGAACTCATTCCAAACATGATTCTTTGGATAACCATATGCAAAATATAGACGTGTTTTCTATAATTTGGCTGTTACTGCCAGCCAGTATATTGCAGCCACATTGCAGTAAACATAATACCTATTTAGAAGCCTCTTAACATAAATACCGAACTAATCAGTAGTGTTGTAATTACAATAATTAAACAATTAAATGGTCTAGCGTAGCTCCAGTCATGAATGATGTTCATCAGAGCGGAACTCTTACTGAGAAATTGTGCGATCATCAGAAACATGTTTTTTTGTTTGTTTGTCTGTCTGTAGATGGATACAATGATATGAAATCTTGATTAGTAGATAATTTATAGGCTCTTTGGTCCATTGGTTTCTACAGTTATGTCTGCAACGAGGAGATAAATATAACTGACGATCATTATGTTTTAGGGTCGATGTCTGGGTAAAACAAAGTTGCTTCGGAATGATCAGTTAGAGATTGTTTACTAGTAATTTTGGACTAGAAGGAGAGATCACACTCTCCCTAGCTCTCAAAAAGACCTAATGGCATTTAATGTTTATAAACAAGTTTATTAAAAACTTGTCATCAAAGAATCCGAACCCAGGGAGAATCTGTACCTAATCTCATATAAGCATGCCGTTCCTCAATTTCTTTAATAATATTTCTTTCGACTCCTAATGTAAGGTGTTAGGAGCCTCAAAATATAAAAATTATCAGGGTACCCTCTTCATGATATAGTGTTTGGCATCATGCTGATATGGAGGGCTTTTTCGCACAGTTTTTATCAATGTTATATAAATCAGCCATGTATATAGTCTATCCTTCTTCTGGACACTGGCGTCTTCTCAGAATGAGCAGGATTAGGCTTTCAACTACACCAGTGTGCGCTGACAGACTTTACATATCTTTAATAGCATCTTGGAGAACTAGAGACCTCTGCATGGGAGTGCATCAATCTCCTGCTATAAATATAACTAACAAAGTGTGACTACAACGCATTTCTGCGTACCTTTTAAGAATATACTAGCGGGAGCCTATATAACTGTTTCTCAAAACTCTAATCTAACCATCATCTCTTCTTGTCTGCAGGCAACAACCGCGTTAGGTGACGTGATAGCCGCCAAGGAGCCGGAGATAGTGAGCACGGAGTACCGCAACCAGTTCGCGTGGCCCAAGGACACCACCGACTCCGTGCCCAGGAAGAGCATCTCCATGGGAGCGCTGAAGAAGGCTGCCGTCGCAGAAGGTACCGCATAACCTACTAATACTGTAACCAATAACTGCCTTTCTTTCTCCAATTTCCGGTGACATTTACCGAGGTGATGAGCCAGATAGGTGACCCAGTGGCTCTCGTAATCTTACTAATGCTGGTAGCGCAAACTATACTTTTTGGCTGATATCATTGCAATACTAAAAGTAGACAAGTTTTACGCACTGCAACAAAACTACCTAATATTTCTATAGATTCAAGCCGGTCGTCATCAATCAGCCAATTAAAAAAGGTAAAAGTTGAAATTTACTGATTAATTAACATATCAAATGACAATGCCTATGTGTCTTTGTAAAGAGAAATTCTCTTTAAATAATAAAAAAAATCAACGGGTTGCACTCCGGGAGTGCCTGCAGAAGTGAAAACTTGAATATTAACGTTGTGCATTTTTGATATTTTGGAATGGTTAGGGAATAATTTTGCACGAATTGCTTTAATTATCAGTATAAAAGTACTATCATTTATATGGTAAAATATAATATTCATTTATTGCGCTATCGTACACAAACATGACAATTCTCCCTCCGTC
Source organism: Catocala sponsa (assembly GCA_963564715.1). Lineage (NCBI taxonomy): Eukaryota > Metazoa > Arthropoda > Insecta > Lepidoptera > Erebidae > Catocala > Catocala sponsa. The sequence continues at coordinate 14,700,672 of OY751352.1, forward strand.
TTACGAATTTTCGATCAGGTCACGTGTCCTGACGCGAGTTTAACATTTTTTACCCATCACAAAAAAGAGCACAAAGCCGCCAATGAAGGTTTCACTTCAAAAAAATGAATACAGCTAAACCTTAGGGTTGAATTTGCACACAGATACCAGATGTAATGTAGGAAGGTATCAGGGCAAGATTTTTTGTACTTCATCACCTAAAGGAGAAAAAGGGAAAGAGCTGATGATATGTGGGTTTAATACACCCCTAAGTCTAATATGTCTGTGTATATGTATGGTTTCACCAAGTAAGAATAAACCGTGCAAGCACTTTAAAAAAATCACTGAATGGGTATTTCATAGGGTTTTAGGTAGAAATTAAAATATTCTCAAATAAAATCAGCCTCGTAAGCAATCAGGATTTGTATAATTTGTGAATGGCCTCTACATTTTTATACATCTAAGGTGGCAAACAAGCATACGGCCCACCTGATGGTAAGTAGTCATCGTAGCCTATGGACGCATGCAACACCAGAGGCATCATTTACGCGTTGCCGACCCTTTAGGAAAGGAAGTAGGATCGAGAAGGAGCGGGAGGGGGAAAGAGGATGATTGGGTCTCCGGTACTCTCACTCACCGAACGAAACACAACAGTAGGAATACTGCTATTTCACGTCGATATTCTGTGAGAGGGTAGTCCTTCCCCGGTCGAGCCAGCCCATTCATGCTGAAATCAGCGAGGCAATTAAAAATGTGCACGAATAAAAATCAACAACTACACACATGCTATTCAATGTAAATATCGGTCCCTCGTGAACTAGAATACACTGGCACATACGTAAAATGGGATATTGACGCACCAGTGAGGCGCCAATTTGGCATTTGCCCATTTATAGAGACGCCCGCTGCGCTCACTATTTGAACAGCAGTCAAATACAATACGGTTCAGTTAACTTGATACGACTGGCCGCCATCTTGTCCGTTATTTCAAAATTTTCCTTGTTCTCGTCATCGTGAGCTCTGCGATTCCTTAGCGACTATTTTGTTTTTTTGGCAGTAGAACAGCGGTAAATTTTGGAGAAACCGTTGGAATGCCACGAAGAGGGGTCCAGTTCTATACCATTGAACTAAGTCACTTAATGCACGTAGGATTTTAAAACTATATGCGTTCGATTAGTGAACGTAGGTGCTGTGCATGTAGGTTTTGGTTCCGTTTCACTGGTTGGGCAAATTGTTATTGAGTTCTGTTGTCAAGAAACTTTTAGAAGTAGCACGGCGTTTGGAACTATGCCTAGAAGATGGCAATAAGCTTGCCCACTGTTACGTTGGACCTAAAAACATAGCAGAGAAATATGGTTGTAACACTTGTAACGTACCTGTAGGTAGGCACCCCTTAGGGGTTACAAGCGTCAGACTATGTATGTACTTATGCATTTGAATAGTCAATAATTATCCTTACCTTAATCACAATGTTGTGTTGTCAAAATTTCGCATAGTAAGATTTATCACATACTAGATGTGCCCGCGGTTTAACCCACGTTTATGATTACTGCGCTTCCCCCGTGGGTCATAGCGTGATGTTATATAGCCTATAGCCTTCCTCGATAAATAAGCTATCCAACACTAAAATAATTTTTCAATTCGGACTGTAGTTCCTGAGATTAGCGCGTTCAAACAAACAAACAAACTCTTCAGCTTTATCGCCCACGGGGGCAGCGCAGTATCTATAAACGCGGGTGAAACCTAGTAATGAAATAAATGTAAACGCAGATTGTATAATTTTGTTATTAATACGTAAAACTCAACGTGAAACTTTAAGATACAATCATAAGTACTTCCACGTAAAAGTTCAAACTAAGCAACGCTCGCGCGCAATCTTGTTTCATTAACATAATGTATAGTAGGGTGACCATGATTTAAACTAAACTTAGACTATACTTACCGCCATTTTCGGATAAAATCCGATTTCACGCCTTGATTACTCGATAGATTATCATGAAATTACGCATACATATTGTCAAGGGTAAAGAAAAGCACATACAGTACCTTTTATATGTACCAGGAAAAACACTGTTCCCGAACTAGATTTGTTTTTAATTTATTTATTTCATCTAAAGGAAAATCAAAAATTAATATTAGTTAGTAAGGTCATTGTGCATTACAGAAAATTCTATAAACAACCGGGAAGTTAGTGCAACAAGAGTAATGGTGGATACTCCATGACTCGCGTTCTAATACTTTTAAGAATGTATTTATTAAAATTGTGAGTTTATGAATACTTTAAAATTTGAAATAGAAAATATTCTATCTGCATAAAATCATGTAAGTATCTGTACAATATCTTTCCATGTCACTTATAACAAGAGAAAGTTAGTCATTTTTGATATTACCAATATAAAATTTAAAATATATCAATATGAAAACCAAAAAACAATTCATACAGAGTCTCACAGCAGCTGTACTGTACTGAAGTAGGAGTCAGACGTTTAGGAAACTTGTATTTTATTAGACATGTTTTAGATTTTTATTTTTATGTTATTCAGTAGGTACAAAAACAGATAACAGATTAGCATATACAAATAATAGTCTTAATAGTTCACAATGAGTAAATCTGATATCCAGTTACATTTGTACACAACATTTGCAATATACAGTACACACGTGTAAGTTTACATTAGCTTAAACTTTTAAATAACTAACACAAGAGCTTAAAAAAATAAGTAAGGATAAGGATGATGAATTTAAAAATAAAAACAAAAGATATATTAATAATAATAATAACTTTATTTACACAAAAAAGAATGATTGTAGGGTTTTTACAATAGTATGTTACATCGATAGAATAATTTTGATCTACAATTTCGTGTGAGGAGTACTGTTCTCCTAGATAGGATAGCCTGTGTTTAGGAGACACAGTTTCGATCCACTAGTGGTAGATATTATATTGAAATATAACGTTTACATATATTTATGCTAAGTGCGTTAGTTTGTGTAAATAGGTACAAATTAGAACATACAATAAAATTCGAAAGAAAATAAAAAATGTTGAGCATGTAGTGTTTTATGGTACTGTGTTCGTTCGTGCGGGTGTGTGGATCTGTTTGTGTGAGGGTGTGTGCGTGTGTGTGTGCGTATATTAGATTGGGTACCTACACTAAAAGTCACGGTTTGTTATAGTTCAACTGAAAAGATTTAAATGTGCTGAATTTTACGTAAAGGAGCCGTTTACTATCAACAAGATACATACATATATAGCCAGTCCACGAGCTGTAGTGCAATTCCCTAAGCGTCACAGTAAAGATGTTATAAATGGCGGCCTCACGGATGTTTCATCCTATACATCGCCTTTGAAAACAACGTTGACAAAATCGGTATTCGTTAAGCTTAATAAGTTCGTCAACGATATCTTGGATGCGCGAACGCTACGATGTTTTCTATGATGTTTGAAGTATTGCTACATTTAATTGTTATTATATAATAATTGCAGACTAAATGTCGACTAACAAATTCTAGGGTTATTTAATTTCGTATTTAAATATTAATTTAGGAAGCTGCACTACTCACTATGGTTTCCGAAGCCAAAACCATATTATCAACTATAAACTTAACCGCTAACTTATTCCACGAGACGTACAAAGCAGTCAATGAAGGTCTTACATTATAAACGAGTCTGTCCCGTAGACTCTCACAACGCATGGTGCTCGCACCAAGTTTGAGTTATTCAAATTAGTTCCAAACTATGCAGTCTGTATAGAAATACATAATTTATCAGAACCACTGAGTTCTCCATTAAATGGTTAGCAGCCATTCAAATACACGTCTACTACATCACTATGAGAACTTAACGTGCAAATTTAAACAAACGAAATGGAATACGCTTGTTTTTTTAAAACAGCATGCAATACTTGAAGCTGTTTTTTTTAGTTTTCCTCGTTTATGATAACGTCAGCTTTTATAAAAGTGATGTTTTTAAATATGTATTAGAAAGATGGAATAATAGTCTTTGTACGAATGGTACTCGTTCATACATATGTATGTATATAGGTATAGCTTCATCTTAATATTACTGAAGAAATATGCAGAGGTATATTAATTGAAATTAAACTAGTTTAGGTGTACGGATTTTATCGCGTTGTTTATTTAACACTTTATTACATAACTAGCTGTTACCTGCGACTTCGTCCGCGTAGATTTTAACTAAAAAGTGTTTGACCCCGCGGAACCCTATTTTTTTTTCTAAAATCAAAGTAGCCTAAGTTACACCTTATACCATCAGCTATCTGCCAGTGAAAGTCCCGTCAAAATCGGTTCAGCCGTTTCGGAGATTAGCCGGAACAAACAGACAGACATACAAAAATTTTAAAAATATATGTTTTCATATGCATTAGATAAAAAGCTGTTATTTTGACATTACAAACAGACACTTCAATTTTATTTATTTGTATAGATGTATAGATTTAGAAACTGTTATACTACTACTACTATTAAACTTTACTAATTTTAAAGCTAATTAAATTATTAAAACTATTTATATTTAAGATCACACTTTCCCCGACGTTTCGGTTGCTTTTCAGCAGCCATGGTCACGGGGACACTCGGAGACATGTATCCATATTTAGATTACATTTTCACATATTTTTAGTAACATGTGTCTGAAAAACCGGCGAGCGTGTATGAGGAACGTTTTGAAACTGAATGAAGCTAGAGAAGTGTGTCATCGTAGCAAATGGAAATCCGTAGTCTCTGCCTGCCCCTCTGGGAAACAGGTGGGAATCTATGTATGTATTTTTTTTTATTTTGCTCGGTAAAATGACCACACTCCACCTGATGGTAAGCAGTCGTGTGGTCTAAGAGCAGTGGCCTCCACACCGCCCCCACAGTAGCCGAGGCGATGTTGAGGTCTCTACTTTGACGGCCTGAGAAGATGCTTATGTCTGAAAAATTAACTATCCGAAGGTAACACGAGCCGTCTCTTTAATAAAGTAGCCAGGCGTGAGCATGTGGTTTATGATTATGATATACTAGCTTTTGCCCACGGCTTTGCTCGCGTTAATTTAGAATTTGGCAATCAATTCGGGTTGTACTCTGCTTGTAATAATATAATTTAATCATGATCCGAAAGACACGTGGCGCCATCTATTATCATAATAACGTTGTTATTGTTTTTCTCGGGAACAGTATTTTTTTTCGGGATGAAAGGTAGCCTATGTCCGTTTCTGTACACCTGTCAACGTATATGCAAAATTTCAGGATGATCGGTTCAGTGGTTTAGGCGTGAAAAGGTAACAAACAAACAAACTCATTTTCGCTTTTATAATATTAGTTAGGATGTATAAGTAATTTGATTAGGTGTTGCTAATTCAATCAGCCAATCACAAAATTTGGCATACGATCCTCTATTTTTAATATTTTTTGTGTTGATCTGCTTTTTAGGAACCGGCTGTTACTAAATATTTTAACTACTGAATGTAATAAGTCTTTAACAAAGATTTTCTAGACATACGACTGTTAAAATCAGAAATATAAAGTCATGTACGCTTTAGGCACCCATCACACAGAACCGTCGTAAGTAAGGGTGCACACATTTACACGACGTCGCGTCGTTGTTGCATTTTGTCAACTTACTCTATTATTATTCAAAAATCTTTGCAAAAGCCTCGTTAAGGATACTTCTACAAACTAAGAATCGCAGAACAGCTAATGATTATTCTTTAAACACTTATAACCCAAATAAACCGGAACAAAACCGTCAAAAAGATATATATTTTTTAAACATTGGTTTCCTATTCCAAACTTACATTATAAATGCATACGAGTATGTGAGTTTATTTGTTTGTTACGCTTTCTCGGCTTAAATACTCGACCGATCACATACACATTGACAGGGGTCCAGCAAAGGAATACGGTACATTTCATCCAGAAAAAAGTACTCTTCTCGTGCGAACTTGCGGTCTAAAGCTAGATTTAAAATAAAACAATATCATAGACTAATCGTTACTATAACAATTGTAATATCTAAAGACAATACAACAGTTAACAAATTTAAAATACTTAATCCGCCATGAAGCACTTACAAAAACGTCCATTCTTTTTTGCGCTCATTACGTTTGCGAAACAGATCAATGTCGAGACACAAAGTGGCTCTTGCGACATTTAATAAGACATTGTCCAGACAAGGCCGTCTCAGATAAATGCGTTTACACGCTTATATAACGGTGTCCTCACTACAGGCCGAGATGGAAGCCTTACTATGTCCGATAAAGAAGACACTTGTTAATAAATAGTTACTTACTCGATAACAATCACGGTGTGAAGTGAGGTCAACATAATATAGTATAAACTTTATGACTAATGGCATGAATAGGATAACATGCCACTGGCGAAGCGTCAAATGTCATATCTACAAATTGTTGATCCTAGCATGTGTCTGTTAGTGCAATGTTTATAAACGTACCATGGCTCGGTCGTTATCTAGTGTGATAGAAGTTTTTTTTTTTTTACACAACTAATTTGGCAAACAAGCATACAACACCAGAGGCATCACTTGCGCGTTGCCGACCCTTTAGGAAAGGACGTGGGAAGGAAAGGGAGCGGGATGGGGGAAAGGGCACCCCCTTTCCCCCATCCCGCTCCCTTTCCTTTGCAGGCGTCTTATGCTTGTTTGCCACATTAGTTGTATAAAAAAAATAAAGTGAGAGTACCGGAGACCCAATCACCATTGGGTCTCCGGTACTCTCACTCACCGAACGAAACACAACAGTGTACTGCTATTCCACGTCGATATTCTGTGAGAGGGTAGTACTTCCCCGGTCGAGCCGGCCCATTCATGCTGAAATCAGCGAGGCTCTACTACTCAAAAGAAATAAAGTACAGGATCGCGTGAGTTTAAAAAGACATATATGTATGTATTGCAAGATAACTAAGTCTTAATGACCGTACAAACATTTAATATATAAGCGTTGAGCTATTTGAGTTGTGGTTTTGTACTTCACTCTCTGCGATTTTAGACTACACTTTTTATCGAAATCTCATTTTCATGACAGATTAAGACGGAGATTAGAGGATGATGACATCTTTAAGAAGATTGGTATAGTCACACCCTTACATCTGTTTACGTTTATCTAGACATAAGTCGTCTGTCTAATTATTGAAGAAAGGCTGGTGCTACGTTTTGTTGTACGTGTTTGCCACTTGATGCCCTTTTATACCTCATTGATAATCTATTTATAGCCTGCTCGCTGCACCTTCAATTGAATAACTTACTTAAATTAGTTAATTACAAGGTCTCTAACGGTATCTTTAGTTGTTTTAGACATTACCTTATTTCAGGTATTGTCTCTTAAAGAAATGCCAGGCCCTATAATTTACTGAGAATCCATGGCCCATAGTCTTAACCAAAATCAAAGTATAGTCAATTATCACTTGCAACATACCATAGTAGTAAGTTCATATTTTTTAAGACAAATACAATGGAAGATATTTTGACGAATTTCGTATTCGATGGTATGATTAAAAACGTTTTGCGTAAGGTTTAATATAATATATGAAGGTTTAACCGCTCTCGATTATTCAACGCACTTACTCTCATTAGGTATTTTTCTAAACCAAAATATTCTTGTATCAACATATTAATATATCTGTGGTCATATATACTTATAATATATGACTTGCAGAATATCTGCACCAAAGAATCAATAACAAAATTCCCACTTGCAAATTCCAGGTTCAGTAGAAGCGGAACCCTTGATGAATCACGTGGACGGAGACCACGATGATCACAAGCGATACATCGAAGACTATCTCTGGAATGGACAGAAGCCTGGCGTCCAGAGGTGGGTGTTCAAATACTTGTAATATTATTTATATTGGTATGTCTACTAAAGAGCTGGTTTGTTTATCTTGACGATGTCTTTATGTTCTCAAAGACTTTTGAATTGCATAAGAAAATTAAATAAATAATTTATCACCTTATTTTATAAATAATGTTTCGCATAATATAAAGATAAACCAACTAGATCTTTAGACCACCAACTAATTCTAGACTAACATAACAACAAAAATATTTATACGAAATTTGTACACAGTACACAATTTTGTAAAAATATTTTAAGTCTCTACCAGCTTCAAGCTTATCACATTTCCATAAGACTAAAGCTTCCTAAATCTTCTAGTTTTTCTTATAGATTGTTTCATATTTTATTATTTCCTATCTTTCATATTATTATCAGCATGCCTTCTTTTAACTATTAACACTCAACAATAAATCATTATCAAGAAACAGTCTATAATCATTAACTACTACTTATTTGATCATTATCACAAAATGCTTTGCTTTCGCTAAAGCAGCAGCTTCTTAGCAAATTGTGTCATTACTAAAGTCATCAAAATTATTGAGTTTAGAGAATACCATATCTTCACCAACAACATTCAATACACTGAATTCAAACTTACACACGATCACATAATAAATCTGTTTCCGAACAAAAATCCGTAAAAATCCGGACTCTACACAATCTTTTTCTATAATGTGACCATTAGATTTTGTACATACATATTTATGTAAAATGTAAAAAAATAATCCCAAACTTTTTCAGGTGAAGAGAATTATTTATTAAACAATATTTTTCCTAAAATTGCTATAGCTTTTAAATTTCTATGTGTTTAGCTTTGTGTACTAACCTGGTTGTGGAGGAAACTATTTCTCTAAATTCACTTTCTTTATTTCCTGAATGGGCTACCACTAGCACACTAACAATTTTGCTATTTATATATTTAACAGACATTCTGTGTACTCAATTTTGTTCTTACAATCAAGCTGTTAAATTCGTACTCAAATTCACAAGCAAGAAATTATTGTACACTAAGTAAACGTTCTCTATCTTAAAAATAGCTATCTCAATATATTCACATGAATAATTTAGAATATTATAGATAACATCGAGGTTTAGCAATCTACATTGACTTTGTATCAAAATCTTTTCAATCGTCTGTAACAACAATTTCAATGGCCGTAATGAACCCAATATCTCACTTTCACATGACTATCACGTTGTGTACTGGCAAGCTCATTTTGAAGTTGACCAAAGTAAATCAGTAATCACCAAAATTTCTAAGCGCGAAATAAGATTCCTCCACGACCGTGTTCTGCCCCCAATTCTTTACTAAAAGCCTTCTTAAAGCAGAACAAAGTCTAAATTTCGTTTTTGATATTTGCTTAACATGTAAACTCCTCACGGTTACGGTGTCTAGGCCGAAGTAGATTTAGTTAAACAACAACTAACATTAGTACGGAATGACAGCTAGATTTTTTGATTACTCAATGTGTCCTGCACTTTTGGCGATGTGAACGTTCATTAATAATGTTTTATTAGAACCTGTATGTCGATGTATCACCACACTTAAACACTGGAGGTAGAGAGAGGGCACGGGGCGGCAGCCCGCACTGTCTGTCGGTACTTCTAGACTCTTCTAGGTTTCGACATCCTAACCTCACCATTGCGAGCTTGACAATTATTTGAAGCATGTCTGTACTACTAACCCGGCTCGGCGCGAGTCGTTTCTGTTGCCACATCATCATCACAGACGACAACCACCAGGCGTCTAAGACTTAAATGGAATTTTCCAGAAAATCGACGTTCCGTAACGCGCTATCGGCCCTCATATCCAACGGGGAGGATCGTAACAAAGATAATAGGAAACGTTACAAAAGCGAGTACAAAAAGAAATTTAGACCGTTCTCTCAATACGTGTACGAGGCGTCTAAAGGGACATTTACGAAATGCAGGGGGAAAGGGAAGTCGAATGAGGAGGCGAGCGAGAGGATGCTGGGGGACTCTGGGCGAGGGGAGACAGGGGCGGGGGCGGGGGCAGGCGCGGTAGGGGTTGCGGGGGGTGACGGCGGGGAGGACAGCGCCAGCACGCTGCGTGCGGCGGGGCTGCAGCCGCTCGGCCTGGCCCAGGGCGACTCCTGGTACCGCGAGGTGCTGGACCTGCGCAAGCGCGCCGGCGAGTACAAGGTCTGCGCCTATTACATACTATATGTAATACCTACTACTTAAATACGGACAGGTCCCGATATATAATAGAGAAAAAATAATTGATTGGAAACATTGAGTTTAGTGCCACAAGACAGAGAAGTTTTAAAGCCAAGTCAGCCAACTAGAACAAAATATAAACAATTAAACATAAATATCAAACCATGTCGTCGTAATTTTTTTTATTACTTAGTTATTTCTGAATTCTTAAAACTTGTCTGTCCTGTCTTGAAATCGATAAATGTCTTTAACCCTCTATCACAAAAAAGAAACAATTTATACTTAATAAAACAAAAAAGAATATTGTATGTATATCACGAAGTTAGGTAGGCCCCATCAGACACACATCAATCAAATCGCTTCTCCATAATCATGCTTGGTATTCAATATTGGCAATATTTCGACAGTATCGCGGCTGGGGGACAGAAATGGCTCCAGAACACATCACTCAGCTTTATAATAAGCAGATCGAACTCTGGTACCAAGTGTCCCGCCGATCCTCGCTGTCGGCCTTATCACTAGCTTCCACCAATCACAAGTAAGTGATGCACCAAGCGTTGGCTTCTACAGCTTGAGGGACACCTCAGAAATCATTTATTTTTTCATTGAGAGCACTTCAAAATTCACTGCTGAACATAGGCCTTTAATAGGGCATGCTATGAATACCAAAGCCAGCATAATGATTGGACTAACTGGAAGATAAATGGAAGCTGCAGTCTATGGAAACGTCCAAAAGATGAAGCGAAAAATCCAGACCAAAACTTGGTTTGCCTAGCTCAGCACCGAAGTGATGACTATATTTTGCATATCGATAAAGAATTTCTTTTTTAACAATATTTTGGTTAATTGACATAAATCTAGGTTTCTCAAGCTGAGTAAGCCAAACCGCTTTTTCTATAATCATAAGTAAATTTAGAGGCAAAACGGCTGATGCAAAGAATGGCTTGTATGGCGGGAGGAAGCCATGGTACATGCTAATCGACCGTAGAGTAGATGTCATCAGCCCTCTTAGATTATTTATACCAAGGGGACACACAAGCAGATTTGTGGTAAGTCCTGGGATGAAGAAATATTTAACGGTTTTCAGCAATTTACATATTTATAGTTGCAAGATTTCTGTTGGTGAATCTATTCACAGAATAGGAGAGCTTTGTGGTAGTAAGATCCACAATAGCATTCGAATTTTCAATTCTATTGATAACTCATAGTAATCGCTACGTCTTTGACCATGTAAATTAGGTATAGCGTTGTGCACAACTGTATTCGAAAACTATTCGAATGAAAGTATGCTCATGAGTACTTTATGGTGAGTTAAAAAATATTATCGGCTACGTTGCTCAGCATTTGGCCTATTAGCTTTTTAAGAAGCAGAAACTGATGCTGTATTTCAACATCAATATTGAAGATAAATGTTAACGTATATTCCATTTGCAGGGCGTTGCCACGCGACGAAAAAGATGGAAAGGAATCCAAGGGTCACTCACCGAAGAAATTTAGGTCGTTCCGGTCAGCGCCCCACCAATCAATCCACGCTAAGCTACAGGAGACGAAGGCCTTAGAACGCTCCCCACATAAGACTTCGCCGCAGAAGCAGAGGAAGAAGCTGCAAGGACATAGCTTCGATGAAGGTGCTACTCAGGATGGTGAGTGATACTACCATTATATTGTTGTTGTCACCTAATTTACAAGAAACAAAGGCCAATTAATAATAAAGCATAATTACCCAAGTGTCCACCGCGGTTTTGATTATGATTACTGATCCGCTCCTGTACCTCGTAGCGTGTATTGTTGTCGTACATTGTTTGTACATTTAAAGCGTTCGTTGCCTCTGGATAAAGTAACTTGCTAATAGTGAAAGAATATTATTAAGATCGATCTAGCAGTTTTTGAGTTTATTCATTGCAAACGAAATTACAAATCTAACCTCTTTATAATATAAATAAAATACCTAAATATTATGCTGCAGTAGCTCGCCAGATTTCTAAATATAAATAAAAGAAATTAAGCGACATGTAGGTATGTAGAAAATCTACCAGCAATTCTGAAAGTATTCTGTTTGTTTGCTATATATCGTGTGTACGGTCCAGATTGTATTAGTTAAGTTATGTTGTTAAAGGTTGAGTTGACGTAAACCACAGATTGCAATTACATACGATGTTTATTGTTCGACTTGTTTACAATACGATAGCTTGGATGCTAATCCGTGGCTATTGCTCAAACGTTATGAGTCAACTAACTTTATAAATAATAAAATATACTAAGCGCCGAAAGTAGGTAACGGCGCGTCAGCTAAATAGTCTGTACGTTAACTGTACATCGTGTATAGAGTTAATTTAATCTATTAATGAGACACTCCTTTCATCCTATAACTTATTTCTAAACAAAAGAAAACCTTGTTTAATACGACAGGTCATGAGATTAGACCGTGTAAAGTGTCAGGCAATTATAACAACTAGTCGAAATGTAAAAATAAGTTCACCACTTTTACTTTCTGCTAAATGAAACCTAACTAAAATCGTTAGGATCTATGGCATCTGACTATTAGCTTTTTAAGTTACTTACGTCTTGTAACTAAAGTTAATGGTCACCCTAAAAAGCAAGGCAGCACACGTAAGAACAACAGACCCTCTAAGTGTTCCAAAAAAGTTGCTGTTTCTATAACTGTAAAATTATCCACAACCTTCTTTCTCTTATCTTTAAAAAATAATCACAGTATCGCGGGGAATTTTACAACCATTGAAACAAAGAACACCCTGACTCGGAACAACCATTAGTGGATCACACAAATTATGTCATCGACCGCAACACTCGGCACACCAGCAACCTCTTAGGGGACATTCATTAATTACATGAGCTCAAAATAGGGGGGGAGGGGTCCAGTAAAATGTCATCAAATCCATTTAAACTGGGGGAATAATTAAAAAACTAACGTCAGCTTTGAAAAACATAAATTATAAAGTATAAATATTTTTTTAAAAATTAAATAAATTCTCGTGCTTTTCTTAGAATATCCCATTTTGTACGTTAAAAAATCTCGTGGCTGTTAAAAATATTTACTTCGAAAAGTAAAAAATATTTTTAAACGAAATAAAAATGGCATAGGCTATAACGATTATTTTCTATACCCGGGATTCTTAGAGCGTAAATCTCACGTAAGGGGGACGGGGTATCCCACCAAATCTCACTAAATCTCGCCAAGGAGGACGGAGGAGTCCAAATTAAAAGAAAAATAGCTCACGTAATTAATGGATGCCCCCTTATACCACCACATTATTCCCATTACGATTTACAGGATATGGCCTAGTATGTCCTCAGAATAATCAGCCTTAGTTAGTTGGACATGTGTTAGCCGCACTTAGCCCCACAATTGGGCCTTTGTGCGTAAATGACCAACGCGAAAATTCGTTTGGTTACTCATTCCACCTCAGCTCCGTCCAGAAAGATAATACGGGACCATTATTGCGCAGTAACAGTCAAAAAGAATCAGGCTTAACCTTATCCATTCTAGGAGCGAAGGGTGAGAATGCGGCATTCCGGTCTCCACGACGGCGGCCACGCTCGGCCGACCCGGCGCCCGCCGCGGCACACGTCAAGCATCTCGCCAACGGACATGAGCCGCACCCCGCGCCCATCAAACCTACTGGTAAGACGCTTGTAGAAGCTGTTCTAAACGCTAGTCCAATAGTCTTCTAGAACTTTCCCAGCGAAGCGCTTCTGTCTACATGTTTAGGCTCTTCTTCCTTCATGAGAGTTTATTTGTACTATTTTATATAATAGATATACAACGTGTAAATACACAAGGTGTGGTCATAATTGCTGATCCTGAAATATAGTATATTTCTTAAATAAAGTTATTAACAAAAACATATATGAAAATTAATAAATTGGTAGTATCAAAATTGAGTGGATTTAATTCTCGAGTCAGCCAAAGTGTTACAGGATTTTTTTATCAGGCAATTCTTAGCAGAAAATTGAGTTAGGAAATATGTCTCGAAACGTTGATCAGCTCTTCTTCTGAAAATATACATATACATTTTAAGTGAAGAAACATACTTGTCTGTGGTTTAGTGCATCTTTTGCCCCTTCAGGGAAATACAGCCATGAGTCTATGTACCTATGCAAGAAATATTATCTGACTTTAGTCTTGAATAGTACAGTTATTCGTAAAAATACTCTAATATTGAGATTAGTGTAGTTAGTGTAGGAATAGAGCCATTATTTGGGTTGAATAATAACTGTTCATTGAAATTAAACTACTATATACGGACAACTACCATCTTAGTCTCCCCGTGACCATGGCTGCTGAAAAGCAACCGAAACGTCGGGGAAAGTGTAAACATAAATATAAATAGTATAATAGTATAGTAATAGTTTAAATAGTTTCAATAATTTAATTAGCTTAAAAATTAGTAAAGTTTAATAGTGATTATAGTAGCGTAACAGTTTTTCAAAATTTTGTAATAAAGTGTCAAATAAACAACGCGATAAAATCCTTATATAGTAGTTTAATTTTAATGAATAACATTCGCGTAAACAGAAGACAATATTATGAATAATGTCTTGAAAACAAGATTTGTATATTCGTAGGCGAGACAAATAATTTTATTGATTAAATATACTTTACGACCGATAATAAATATGACCACGACTTTGTTATACATGTTGTATTAACCCTTGGGCTAATTATAGTCCATTGCGGGTTTACCCCGCATACACACTTAAATGGATTGTATAAAATCCGCACCAAAGTAATTGATATTCCTGAAAAGATTTTAATAAAGAATAATACGACTCCGTCTTTATTTAAAAAGGCATTAACATGTCTTGGCCATTGTATCTGAACTTTATTTCAAGCTATAAACTGATCATAATTCCATTATATAACTTTCATGAAACCTTTAGAAACCTTTCAATTACTACTTCGATTATTACTACATCTCAGCAGCTCTAAGATCTAAGTTACGACACTTTAATTTCCTTCTAAATTCTACTAGATTCAGTGTCTAGTCTAGATTTAAGCTAATCGATGTGTGTACTAATACTGACTGTTGTAGTCCTGCCTGATGCCTGTCCCCTCCTGTGTGGCTACTCTCTGAGAATATGGCTCTAAATTAGAAAGATACTCTAAAGTCAAAAATGATATTGACTTTCTTGAGCACTTCACGCTATCTTGTAAATGGCACAAACATTGTATCAATAAAATTAAAAAAATATTTTAATAAGAATAGAATTCATTATTAGAAAGAAAACAAAGTTTTATTTTAATGAAAGTATGCATCTTATATGATACTTTATTTATTTTGTGATACATTTGTTTTTAAGAGCCTTTTCTCAATAGCCAGAAAAAATAGTAGATACAACTTTCTTCTGTAGGTTTGCCGTTGAGTAGAGGGAGTAGTAATAGAGTTAGGTCGACGTCGCGAGGCGGCCGGTCGCCGTCAGCACCAAGCAAAACGGCCACCGGGGCCCTAGTGAGTCTCGGGGCTCCTGGGGCGACGATGGTTAACGGGGCCCCAGGCCGAGGCCGCCGCAGTCGCAGCGTGTCCAAAGTCGGAATAAAGTTGGGTGCGTAGCTCTACCAGGTGACTGTTGCAGTTGCGTCGACGCTCTATGTTCTAAAGCTTCTAGACCGTGATGCTTCTGTCGTGTTTCGTTTATATTGGCGATGTTCTGTTCAGCCTGTGTGGCTTTGAAATTGTTGTGTTGTTATTGCTGTCTCTTTAATTTAACGCTGTATTAATTTCTATACCCTTCAATTTATTTTTGATTGATAAGAGATAGTAAAACATTACGTATTTGATGAATAAAAAATGCTTAAAACTTAGTCCAGTCTAAATTGTAAAGAAACCCTTGCTCCAGCAATTTTAAAATACAAAATTGCTGGAGCAAAGTTGCCCAACTAGGGCAACTTTAGCCCAAGAAATGGAAAAAGTTTCAAGCATTCCATAGCTTTCTCGTGTTTTCTGTAGGCTTTATGTTGTGTTATTACTTTGGTTAGTGCGTCTACGCAACGTTGGTCACTGAAGAACGCAATGGCACTGACTGGGAATGGCTTGACACAACACAGGTGTGATTGTATGTCCGTATCGTCCGTGTGAACACCTTGCACACCCACCAGTAGTTGTGACAGTTTGTTAGGGATTTGGCGGGTATTCTGCCGTACACCCAAAATAATCTGAAGGAATGAAATTAGGCATGTGACAATAGCTGCAAGTAATGAATTTAGTACGTAGCCCACAAAACAAATAGTGTATGATTTATATGTAAATCAAACTGATCATTTGTTCATCAATATAAAAATTATTTATTGAAATAAAACATTTATTTTACTGAGAAATAAATGTTTAATTTCATTGTTTTTTAAACTGTGAAGCAATGTTGTCATATTCAAATTAAGTAGACGAGAAATTTTAAAAATAAGATATTTGATCACGCTTTTTTAAATTTCTCTTACACTTTACAGTACAAAATCACAGACAGATCTTTTCCGTGCCTCGAAAAGCACGTCAAAGATCCAGAGTGATAAGTAAGTCGATTCCAAAAATATCCGATATTCATAGGTCCATAGCTGGTTAGATAACTAAACGTCTAGGAAAAGGTAAGCACTTGAAATATGTATTACTTATTATAAGGTATATAATGGTATCGTAGTCATGGCTCAAATAAATTGCCTATAGCGAATACAATTTTGGAACTGCGTGTATCATTTAAAATAAATTGTAATAATATTGTGTATGGACCCATAAAGCAACTACAAAATGGTGCTGCCAGAGAACGTAAATTGACACAAAAAATAGTTACATTTATGTTGTAACTAACAGGAATATTTTATGTATTATGTACTTTCGATGTTAAGAATTAAGTACCTGATAGAGTAGTAGACTTTAGTGTCAATAATGTGGTTGTGTTTTAGTTAATTATATCACAAAAATGTTGTGTTTATTGTTAGAATGGTGTTATGATTTGCATGCAATGTGTTTATTTTTTACATTTATTTAGATAAGGCTGATTGGCAACCCTATTGAATGTTTGTTTAGTATTATTCTTATCCTACTATGATATTATGTTTTTATTTATTTAAGTATCAAATAACCTCACATTAAAGCTATTAAATTATTTAGTATAAATTGTAGGCCGTAAAGTAATTTAAATTTACCAATATATTAATTTCTATGTATCTACTTATTATTGAGAGACCATTACGTAAAATACTTGTATCTCAGATAAAAAGCATATAAATTTTTATTTAAGTTTAAAGCGCTATTCGTTGACCACAAAATGGATTTATGGTCGCAAATATCGGTCGAAGAATCGCAGCATTTAAATGGTAATTATAACCTATCAAATAAAACGCAAAATCATCTTGACAAATATCTTACGAAGCATCTTAGTTAGACGACAAGAATAGGTACAGAAAATATTTTCAATTTATTTAAATTTTAGTAATGTGTAAATTCAACTTAGCAACCACTAATTCTAATTGGATATAAAGTACTACACTTTTAAAACGGTATTAACATTTAGAAAACCATTTATAAAACGTAGTTTTAGATATTAATCTTGATTGTCCTTTCCTTCTCCTCGTGTATCTATTCACTCTATAAAACAAAATAACACTGATTGGTAAAAGACTGGTGTATAAAATATATCTCACTGCAATACAGGCACACGGTTGTACGTACCGGTATGTATTGTTACAGATGTGTTAAAATATGTTTATTCGTCGTAAGAATGCTTTGAATAGCTTCCTATAACTAGAGATATATTTTGAGAATAATATGCTTTACGTGTCTAATAAAACAATGAATGGTCAAAGTTACCCGAAAAAGTAAACCAACCGTCATGTTTCTATTTTTAATGCTGCAACACACCTGTAATAATACTACCAAATAAAGTCGCAAAAGTCACCAATAAATTATATATTTCCAGACGACGAGATCCCGTCTCACCGCAGCGCCTCGGTGGCCAAGGATCACTTCTTCGACGACTCCCCCGTGGTCAAATCACCACCTGAACCCACCAGGGTCAAGTCTCCCGAGCAGATGAACATGAGGTCCCCGGACCCCGTCAACTGGACGGTCCCACTCGATACCGGGAAGACTTTTACCGTCACCCAGAACGTGAAAAGCGGTGAGTGCAGGACCCTACTCAGACTGGGCGGCAAATATAGCTAGACTAGCTAATATTAAGGCTGTGGGACTGATTTTACGGATATTTTGTGAATCTTGATATAAATTTTTTCGTCCGGGGTATTGAAATTTCTAGCTAGACGTGGGTATTTGTCGAAATTTATAGACCTTTTATCATTCGCGTTCTAAAATCGATGTTAGCAGTATAATGTCAGTCCAAATGCATTATTAATGATTCGATTACTTCGACTTGGCCATGTAGTAGAAGATAGCTTCGAAAGCGATGGATTTCTAAAGTTAGAGGGACTGAGCAAAGAATTAAAAGTTAAATTGTTTAATGTTTTAATATTAATATTACTTCGTAAAATTGGTTTCACTCTATTTGAAATGTACCAAGGAGTATCTTTTTCTCTCTGTTTTAGTAGTGGGTAATTTGAGATTGTACACTCATGGTGGTGGTGTTGCCATGTAAAATATCGCACTTTCTTTTTTGAGTCTATCAATATTTTTGAATAAGATACTCTTCGAATGAACAGTATTCTAAATATTTATAAGATCATTGACTTGTTATTAATGTAGGTAAGGTATGAATAGGAATTTTAAAGATCAATTGTAAGCCATCACACTGTCATGTCACGACACTGGTAGTCAGAAGGTTCATTATCATCAATCATTTGGTAAAGTGTGACCACTTAGGAGAAGTAGAGCTTGCGACACTTACACGATTTGAACACAATAAAATCATATGCATTGATGAGATAACTAGCAGGGAACACTCATTAAAATTCTGATCATTACACATCTCACACCTTTGGTTCGTACACAAAAATAATTTTATTTGATACAGTTCTAAATCCACGGAAAAACTATGATATTAAACGTAATCTGATCAATAAACAACGCCCAATTTTTAATTGTTTGTTCAACAAAATATGATAAATTGATCTGTCAAAAGTGTCATTTTCAGTGGACATAGAACGTAACGTTAGTTCACTTCATCCGACCATACAACTCGCTCACCATTTCAGATGAGAGCATTAAGCGCCCTAGCTCTGAGTTTAAGGGTGGCTCCGTAGCCGAAGAAGCCACCGTGAAGCCGGCAGGTACGACGAACACCGCCACCGCCTAGACCATCGACCATACACACGTTTTAATGAGTGTGACAGACGATGCGACAGTGAACTCTATGCTACAACGAATAGAGCTCACTATCACATAAGCACGACACACGATCGACACCAGAAAAAATATATAATCTGTTTTATATTATATCTATTGAATAGTTCATGATTAAATTGTGTTACTCCAATAATTGAGATGCTTTTATTTATTTTGACCGTACTCCGCTGAGGCGTCGACCACGTATGTATTCACTTGTCTGTGTGTGTCTGTTTCGATGTTTGCGTACACTGTCACTGTATGGCACCCGAATTCTTATTGTTTTCCCATGTCATTCTGATCGTTCACTTTTGCATGCTGCCTGTTCTGTTCTATCTATGGGAAGTTGTTTCGGTGTATGCTTCCATATCATGAGTGTAGACGTTAGTACCATGTGGCCTCTTGTCAATCAAGTCTTCAGAGCTAGTTAAATTAGGAACATTAGGTCTTGTATTGACATACGTTCTAAGCATTTACATCATAATTGTCCATTTCATGAAGATTTTGATAACAAAATAGATTGCATGACTTCTTCGTAAATAATGAAATTAGTCAAGTTATTTATTAGAGTTAAACGATTAGAAATAATATAGCATGAACTCTTGTTAGGGTACTCAAATAGAAGGTAGCATGTTCAAGTGAAATTGATAAAACAATTTCTAAATTAAATAATTTGGCAAAATAAATGCCTAGATGATTAGGTATCAATTGCTGTCCTTTAAGGAATAGTAGGTAAGTAATTTGATTAGATGTCGACAGTAAAAAGTTGAGCACCCTACAATAACAGGCTAGGATATATATCGACCTGTAATCTTTCATTCCCTTTTAAAATTCATTGTAATGTTGAATGTTGTAGCTGTCTTCTGGTTCCGTTTACTTCAATCTTAAGTTTAAACTTGCCTTTGTTTTTATTATGTATCTGTAAAAGGCAAATGAAAGATATCTTGTATGTGCTTAATTGGTGTATATTGAGAGTTTCAGGATTTTAAATATTTAAATATTAATAGTATTTTCTGCTAACAATAGTTGCAAAGTATAACTTAACATATAATTATTGAAAAGAGGCACCCAGAGATAATGAGTTACTCTTATCAATTTTTACGTTATTATAGTTATCCATCAAGTACTTAAACATCTGCTGCAACTGTAAAATTTGTCAAGTAAAGTTAAAATTAGAAATTTACTACACTTTTGAAACTCTCAAAAAACGTAAGCTTCCAGAACAAGCAAGTAAAATCCAAAAATACTGTTCCAGAAATCGCTCCAATTCATCACCAGCAAATGTCACCAATACGCTCGCTGAAAAAGAGCGAGTCGCCCACGAGCCTGAGCAAGCGCACTGACAAGACACCCACTACGCCAATTAGCCTCACTCCCATCGATGAAACCAAGGCACTGGATATGAACAAAGTGAACGGGGTCAATGGAGTTAATGGCGTCAATGGCATGAATAGCAATGAGCTAACTCCCGAAACTCCAACCCAGGAACCGTTGAAAGAGAAAGAAGTGATCAAAAAGTCGACTGAAGCGACTCAAATCGCTCCAGGAGTGGTTGATACTAATGTGGTGAATGAAACACCTAATACTGGTGGTCTAACTGCTGCGGAGATACTGGACAGAGCTCGTACGAGGTTTGATAAGTTCTGGGGAAAGAAGGAAGAGGACAACGTTTAGTTGTTTCGAAGTTAGTTCAACTTTTCAGAGTAAATTATGACTGCTGGGTAATTACTAGTAAAAATTGTTCGACGTTTGTTTGTATTTGTCAAAGATTTAATAATAATCTTACGGATTTACTACAGTTTGATCTTATACTTGAAAATCAAAAATAAAAGACTATTAATTTCTTTATTTACTTTCTTCTATTTAAAAATCTTAGCTTTATTTTTGTTACTTAGCTTGGCTTGTCCTAATTCAGTCACAATTTACATTCTGAAAAGTGAAAATCAATAAAAGTAGGGAAAATTAAACGCAGTGTTTAAAATGGATAAAAAATATGAAAAAAAGCTTCGCTTTATAACGACGACTGTATTATTATGTATTTACTATTATTTGATATTTTATTATCATAAAATCACTGTCTATTAAATAGGAGTGTGGTGGCTTGTGATAGTAGTAATGACGACTAGTAATTAATTATATTTATTTATTATTGGTGTATTGTTTAATTAATTTATTATAAATATTTATAACGACGTACGACAGATTTTCGATCTAAATACTTATAGAATAAGACCCAAAATAATCTTGTTGAAATTTAATTAAACTTGATACACAATTTTATTTGATTCGCTATCTTATTTTAACGTATTTAATAAACTTGTTAAACTGTAGGTAAATATTAATGTTAAATTTAGTACATATACCTGAGATTAATTTGAAAATTTAATTTAAACTTAATATTTTTTGTTATTTCAGCTTAACATGCGAAATTTAGCCCTAACGTTACTATGTTAAACGTAAAATCTATGAATTGTTTTAATTACACTTTTAACATTCCACAAACTATACAAGTTACGTTCTAAGGTAATAAATATATCCTTCAAAAATAAAATAGTAATATTTTTGTCAAGTACACTACAATTAATTTTATTTCCTTATTGGAAATAAAATTAATGCGATTTCTATAGACATAAACAAGGGCAAAGTATACATAACATAATTGAAAGCCGTCCAATGTAGTGTTTATTGGCGAAAATTAATATTAGTTATCTGCGTATTCAGGTCAAAATAGGATATTCCGAACGCGTCTCCAGCTCAACCAATCACAGCGCCTGTCATGTTGTGTTGTATTTTGGCGGGGAAAATGTTAGCTATACAAATATTAGCAACAAAATATTACTAAAATAAATTAATAAGATGGAAATATCACGAAAGTCTTGCCGCCTGTGTCTATCAGAGACAGAATTCAATGTGTCTTTATTTGGCAGTTATAGCCAAAGAACAAATCTAGTAAACAAAATTTTAGTATGTCTTAAACTAGGAATCGAGGAGAGTGACATATTTAACACGATATGCTTCAGATGCGCCGAAAACGTCGAAAGGTACCACGATTT
This sequence comes from Catocala sponsa, assembly GCA_963564715.1. Taxonomy (NCBI): domain Eukaryota; kingdom Metazoa; phylum Arthropoda; class Insecta; order Lepidoptera; family Erebidae; genus Catocala; species Catocala sponsa. The sequence goes on from OY751352.1 coordinate 14,723,025, forward strand.
TATTGAGCTTATAAAGAAATCACAAAAAAAACTTACTGAACCGAAACGTAAAGTAGAAAATTCTGTCAATCGCCGTCTCATAGCGTCATACATTCAGGAACAAGTTTACGACGCGGACTATACGTTCTCGTTCCTTGATAGGCCTGATTGGAATGAGAAAAAGAAGGAGCAGAAAACATCTAGTCCGTTCTTTTCATATTTTTCTCCGCCTGATGATAATTTGTTAGTAAAACGAAAAGAGGAGGAGCCTGTTTGGAAAGCGCCAAAGCCGCGTCACGACGATGTTATGAAACAGGTATTGAAACAAGACGATAAAGTGAAAAGGCCTCGTAGGACCGAGAGGCCGCTGCATTTTTCTAGAGACCTATTCGAGTCACAATCCCAGGATGTAGATGAGGCTGACTTCAGAACCATTGACTGGAAATTAACACCAGATGATGACATTATAAAGAGGGTCAGGGATAAATGTTTTGCCCGGTCAAATTTTTAGATGTTTATGTTCCTGCCTATAATGCACTTTGTTACTAGGTTTGATAATTTTGATCTGATTTAAGTACAAACATGTACATTTTAGACATTACATCTTAATTTTAATTTATTACTTATTTAAGTATTGCCTAGCATTCATATTGTCTTGTTTATTATTATAAAGAATCAATTCCAATTGTATTACTTCATTGCCTGTCATAGCTATTTTTACAGTAAAAATATTGGTATAGACAGTGAGAAGTGACAAAATTACACATTGGCTAACAATTCTTAAAGGATTTTAAATTAATCCTTAATAAAAAAGATATTAATGTGCTGAAAATGTAGTACAGAAAAATTAATTAAAATTATTACAATATGAAAGCCTTCAACTAATTAGATGAATTGTGAAATATAAGAACTCCTTACAATAGCTAGAAATTCATTTGTAAAATACAATTAGGCGATCTGTTATTGATGATAGCTTTGTCTACTGCTAGCCATAAATCATGCAATGGCATGAACAAAGTATAAAGAAATGTACATATAGGACCTTTTCATTGTCATGCGTGTTTGCGCCCGCATGCAGGCCAGGCACGCATGCGTGCTGCCCGCAACCTATCGTATCATACATGTTTTTATTGTCATGCGCGCAACACGCACGCGGCGCACGGGCGCGGGGCGAAAAATATCTGCTCTGCGTGCGGCCCGCAACGCGCATGCGTGCCTGGCCTGCACGCGGGCGCAAACACGCATGACAATGAAAAGGCCCATACTGTCTACAGTAAAGAAAACATTCCCTGAAGTTTTCTTTTTGTACTTTTACTTAAAGTGGCATTGGTCAGTATATTCAAAAAGATCTTTGACAAAGTGTAATATAGGTACTAGTTAAATATTTACAAGTACATTGTTAAGTTTGTTATATAATTAAGTTATTAGATTTTTAATGGATAATTTTATTTAAATAATGATTTCAATGGAATTCCGTAGAGACAGGGTACTTAGGCATTGATTTTAATGTAAGTAAAGGGCTTATTTAAATTTATTCTGTTAAATATTGTTCAAGTTAAATGTAAGTTGAATGGATAATAAGATATATAGATAGTTGAATGCTTATATCAACCTACATTAAGCGAGAGATTCACAAATTGTGTATACTCTTTACCTTTTTTAATATGTAGGTACTAAACAGCCAAAACTGATTGTTATAAAACTGCTAAAGACTAAATCCATTGGCTGTCTATAAGGCCTATTCCGGAAAGCAACTAAAACACTTATTTTTCTAAACCTAATCAATCTCTACTAGCTACTGGGTTATTGTACTTACTGCAGTTATTAAAATAATAATTTAGGTTGCATATAACTTTCCCGAGGGCCACGAAACTAACGCTTCAAACGAATACACTTAGCGCGTGGCGTCATATGATCATATTCGCATGCAGGAAATATTTAGTGGCTCTCGGATAAGTTATTTCAAAATAGGTTTACAGTATAGTTTGACTAAATTACGCGCTACTTGTCATGATATACTTTTCTTTTTTTCTCTTTATTTATTTAGGGGCATATTTCCATCAAGTATAGGTGAGCCCCAGCGTTTCCTAAACAGTACATATACTACAAACTACAATAATTTTTATTAAGTTATAAAGGTTAAGGGTTAAACAATTATTTGTTATAAATAATCTTTTCTATAATAAATTTTGCAGCTTCAGAAATCGGTTCGGCTCAGTATTTCCACAAAATAAACAAAGTCGCATCTTTTCATATGTTTACTATCTGTGCGACTACCATGCAATACACAATAGACTACTAAAATATATGGAACTAGATGTTCCTGCGGTTTCGCCCGCGTTTATCGTTACTGCGCCGCCCCCGTAGGTCTTAGCGTGATGTTATGTAGCCTATAACCTTCCTCGATAAATAGGCGATCCAACACTAAAATATTTTTTTAAATCGAACCAGTTGTTCCTGAGATTAGCGCGTTCAAACAAACAAACTCTTCAGCTTTATAATATCAGTATATATTATATGAACTAAAGATTGCCTCATTGATAGAGTGGTATAAAAACTGAATACCTTACTCAAGTTAATACACTGCTAACGATGTTAGGTAAACCTCCGACCACGAAAACATGCACGGTGAAGTCGTTGGAAGAAAGCGTAATTTGATTTCGTACTCTTTATACTGTAAACATTCAACTTACATAAAACTTAGACATTATAAATGATTTAAACGACGATCTTATGACGAACAACAGAAAAATGGCTTGAAACGTGATGCCCAGCTGATTTGATAATTCATGTAAACAATATGGGATGTAGAAAAAAGTAAAATGTTTTGTATGAACATACTGTGTACTCTAAATGTGTAGTTTATACTATAACACGTAAATGTTTTAATTTAGTTCCTATCGAAGTCCATTCTCGCATCCTTCCAGAACATAGTTTGTTTACTAAAATGTAATTATTTTTTAAAGCTTTTTGAACTCGAGTTTATAGTCAAGTAGAATATTTTTCCCGAAAATATGGCAAAGATCGTTTGCATTTGGTGCTTTAATCATAAGCAATGATAGCACAGATTAGCTGATCTTGAATTGTTTCTGGCAGGTCCAGCCTGCCTAAGGATATCGCCATTAGCAACCTCCATCATGATCTTGTAATTTCACCTATTTTGCTCTCAAAATCTGGCGAATCCCACGCCTCAGTGTAGCAAATGGTTGTTTATATAGTATTGAAACCTACTTTCAAAGTTAACCTTTCAAAGTAGACTACACATCTTTTAACTTTACGAAGGGCGCTGATTTTATTCCTTAATTGACAAATGGTATTATCTGTGTCTAGAGGCGCTCATAGCCAGTTGCACTCACTGATCGGTAAACGATTAGCGAGGTTAAGCAACGTTGGGTGCGGTCAGTCTATAGATGTGTGACCGCTTAGTGGTATTTCATCTGAGCGTCTCCGTGCTTCGGAGGGCACGTAAAAGTCAGGTCCGGTTGTTGTCAAATTGACATCAGTCGTTAAGCCACGTCAGAGGCCTACGGGCGGCTTGAACAACTCTTGACAATAGGTTGGCCACTAACCACACGAAAAGAAGAAGAAGAAGTGTGTCAGTTAAACTGTGTGACGAGCTCTCAGTAGCATGTAAACAGTTATTCAATAATCGTGCAAACCTAGCTTCGGGATATTTAGATTGACGGTCTATGCAACTAAACTATTGTCGAATATGTACCTACCTCAAGAGGAATCATTTCAATACTTTACTGTAAAACCGTTATATTAAAACAGGATCCCAGATACTTGACTCTAAACTCGCGTTGTACCATCTTACTATAATCTAGAAATGTATCTACCATAAGTATGTGTAATATTTAAAGGTCTGATAAGCGTGGATTGATTCTATTAAGTTATTTGGTGTGATGGATCCAAAACTTAAATTTGGATCCAAATGATTTATGTAACCATGTTGTTTTCATGTAAGTTCCTATAAATGTCTGTTGTTTTCGCACAAAAATGTTTTGTTTCCTGTCGTGTATGTAACAAGCCCTGCCCGGTAAGAATTAGTATAAATACTCCTCCAATAGCAGATAATTACAAAATTTTTAGCTTTGCTACGGGTTTATAATAGCGTGTGTTAATTTTCAGTTGTTAACATCAAAATGGACACCTAAATAAAAATTTGAAAATGTTTTCGCGTTTTATTGTGTTTATTTTAAACCTGTCTTCTTTCACTGTAATGAGCATATCATATTACGCTCATGTAGAAAATTCTACAAGTGTTCAAACTAAGAAAGTTTACATTTTAGAGAACACAAATCAACAAGTCGGAGAACTACCAAATATTATCAAGCTAACTATCTTGATAATATTTGGTAGTCCTCCGACTATGATTTACATTCGCATAAGTATAGAATACTTTCCGCACAACAGATCAATTGTCGCTGTTATGAAGCTTTTGACTCAGTTGCCTATAATACACTGTAGCGCGAGCTACAGGCGACAGGCATGCCAGCGGCATACATCAACATTTTAAAATTTTGGTATCTAACCAGATTAATCAGGTTAGATGGGCTGATACAATGTCTGAAGAATATAGACTGGAATGTGGGGTAAGACAGGTTGGACTAACATCTCCTGGCCTCTTCAGCCTATATATATGAATCAATTGATCGAGGGACTCAGTAGAACGCATGTCGGATGGTACACTGACGGTACCTGTGTCAACAACATAAGCTATGCTGATGATATGGTTCTGCTGGCCCCCTCGGTAAACGCCCTGAGATCATTGATACAAAGTGAACAGTATGCTTCAGAACATGGTCTCGGGTACAACTCACGCAAAAGTGAGGTATTGATTTTTAAGGTGGGGAATCGGAGGCCCATGACTGTGCCTCCAATCATGATAGACGGGAATGTACTGAAGACTGTACAAACCTTCAAATATCTGGGCCATGTAATATCGAAAGATCTTAATTAAAGGGACGTGTTTGCCGTACTATAGTCAAATAAAGATTTCTACAAAACTGTAATAATTATAAACATCCAAAGTACTAGTACAGTATTATATTATCTGTGTCCAAAGGCATATTTCGGAAACATTATGATTTTGCACATATATATTTGCCGTTCTAGGGTAACGATATAATTATATAGGTATAGTGAGCTGCAAAAATGCATACCTACCTATGTCAAGACTAAACTGGTATAAGCCTGTAATTGGCGCCATCTAACGGAAATCTATACAAGAACTGTTAAGTAGTTTATTTATATCGTAATAGATGGCGGTGTACTACTATAAAATAAAAAGTAGATTTCTTGATAACTCAATTTTGATCAATTTACTTTAAACTATATCCCTATTCACAAGTTTGTTTTAAACAGAACACATTTCAGGGTAAAACAAGAATTAAAGAATTACAACTGGCTAACCTGGAACTAAAGTGGTCTATGTAAAATTTTTGGCTAAATCCATCTATGAGCATCTTTGAACATAAAAACGATAAATAAATCCGGGCAAGTGGTCTATAGGTCATTACGTCATCAAAATGATAACCTTTATCATTAAAATACCAATTAAGAAATTTAAAATTTTAAAATATCAAATGAATTCTAAAGTGGTATTTTAATGATAACCTCATTTTATAGATGGATTTAGCCAAAAATGTTACATAGACCACTTCAGTTCCAGGTTAGCCAACTGAATTTATAAATTTATATTGGGTAGTTTATGCGAGACAACCACTTAAACCACTACGCCATCCGTGGTTCTTCGACATACGTTTGTGTCTCGATTTCGATTCCCGGGGCCCGACTGTGATATATGTTTTTCTGTTAGGAAATACCAGATTGACTCAATAGGTAAGCTCAAGCGGCGAAAAAAACAGCTCGAGAAATGGTGTAATATATATCTGCTTGCCTTACAGGCATATTCAAACGCGTCTCTATGAAGTTCATTTTATGGATATTTTTGTAACTAAAACTCCACCAACAATTCCTGTCCCATATTTAAACTAAAAGTTAAGGACATCGACTTCTACTAGAAAGCAGAACTGTTAGTTACAATAATATCTGAACGTCAGGGGTATAAATAAAACAGATTCGTAATAAAAACACGTTGTTGTGTGTATATATTAGTCGTTTGTAATATTTAATTGTGTCAGTGGGGCGGTGCGAGCCACACGGGATGCTCAGTCGTCGACGCGGACTGTTACTTGTCAGACTACAAAAGCTCTGCGGTCAATCCCGCCACACAATCCACTCATTTTTGGCTCAGCGTCTCTTTACACCTCCATCTTATATTCGGAGATATCATTGGAAATAGTATTTGCGATAAATGAATTGGTAAATTTATGATGCGATAAACTCCAATCTAAAAATTGTGTAGAAAAACCGTTCATACCTACATTTTAAGTTGTTATACGAACAATATTTCAATTCGTTATTCGGTACTATAAAAATAATGTAAACATTAATTGTTTACATTAATTTTATAATCCTACAAAAAATTAACATCTAATTTGGCCATTGTTTAGTGATTTAGACACCGTTCAATACAAGTTAGTGATATGCTTTTACTGAACGTGTATTTAATACAAGACGGAAAACAAGCGACGCTCTACAAACATAACAACACCAATCAACAACAACAACTAAGACAAACAACAGTACGTCCGACAGCTGACAACTCCACACAGACATTTTTGTTACATTTCACACCACGGAGCGCCTCCCGACTATTACAAAATATACTTGTACCGTCCGTATGCTGCAGCACATTATCCCGCTATTATCGAACAATTTCCAAGCCGCATATTCACTAGGAGACAATTGTCGATAACCAAACGCAGCCAAACATTGCGCAAGCTAAAAAAATACCATCAAAAAAGTCGCAGGACTATATTACCGTTCTTTTGAAAAATACGAGCCTATAAATTGAAATTTGGCGGTAAGGCAATTTGAACTCTAAATGTGTGTTAGTTAGAGTTCAAATTGTCGAACTACCAAATTTCGAGTAGTCTCAGTTCACAATGTTGCGCGTCTGTGTAGCAACATTTGTCCACCAATAAATAAACGACATACATACAATAACAGTAAGAAAACATTTGGTTAACTAGTAGGTATATCAAAACTTAACATAAACATTATATTTACAAGATCGATATGACACTTCTGATAAAGTGATAAACTAAAAATCAAATTGGAAAAATAAAACTTATATCTCTAACACAACTATTTGGGACTCAACACCACAGAACACGTAGGCACAGATGAGAAGCCTTGTAAGAGAATAGGTGCGGTCACAGATGCGCTCGTACACAGATATCATTTATTCTGAATCGGGCGTTGTAAGCTTGTGCCTGTGTGTGTCTGTTTTCGTGCTCTGAATTGGGTAGACCATCTGTGTCTACCTAATTTGTGTCAACACAACACACAATTTTGTATGGATTCACTTAGTTTTGTATTTAACCCGAAATTTGCTAATAAATATAACTTTCACACCAGGAGACTCAATTTCTCGTATATATTCTATAAGAGATATAGCATGTCCCAATATCTAATCTTTGTTTAAACAACTCTTAGTAATTTACGCGTCTAATTTACACTCTAATTTAGAACCACCATCAGCTATCATAAATTGTAAGCACCAACATAATTTACATTACGTTTAAAGGCTAAACGCAATGTAAACTTACTGCACCTGTTTTTTGCAGTCGCAATTTTAAAAGCATGTTGTTTACATTTTATTGAAAGCATTTGGTAAGCAATCGTCATAAGAGAACATTTTGTAATACCACTTATTTAATTAATAATGTAATCTATCATTTTATTACCAGCATTATGCATTTGGTCTTAGTTGTATGATGGCTGATTTTAAATCCAAATCAGAGTATTTATTAGACTATACGGCTTCCTACATAATATTTACATAAATCACCTATCTATCCCAACTTCTCATCCTGACTAGTAAAATAAATAAGGTTTACATATAGGCCAGAACTTTACTAGAACAAGAAAGTTTCCATAAGACAATAGAGAGTGATCAATAAATTTATTGCGAGCCGTTTCTAAGTATCAACATAAAATTACAGAGAAATATAACAAAAAAAAAACGTCGTACAAGTAATAATTTTGTTTAATTCGTAACAGATATTGTTGCAACAGACGGACGGTTTGTAACATTCATATTAGCTTAGTTATATAGCGAGGAGGTCATGGTGCAGGCCTTGTCAAACATATGCTGGGCAAGTAATAGTATCAAAACATTACACAGTAACATAAGAAAGGCATTTGCTCAATAACTACAATACGCTGATTGATTATGTAATTGACTAAGTAACAAATATTTTTGACAACAAAAATATATCAGTAAGTCTTTTTAGATATATAACTTTGCATTGATGTAATTTCATTATAAAATTAATAAATTTTATAATGAAAGTGACAAAATAACATTTTAATATGAGAAACATACAAATTAGTCAGAGAGAAAAAAGCTGTCTATGGGTTTTACTATAAGACCGCATAGTGCTACTTATATCGCATTCTATCCAAAATAACAACTCTAATTAACAATATTAAATGAAATTTTCAAATCAATCAACATATTTATACATCAAAACTCGCAAAGAAAATGCTTACAAAGCACGCTATTGAGTAGCATGCTATCTAGCATATGGTTTGCAGGCTTTCACCACGACACCTTGCTACACACAGTTGCATAGCAGTTATATATCTGATGTATCTACACTTAAATAAGCCAATATACTATACATATACAATGATACAATAAGCTCGAAATTTAGTCTTTCAGATTCTAGAAATACAAGTTTACAGGAAACATAACAAAAAACGTAATTTACAAATGATAGTATCTTCAAATATACAACCTGTTTTGTTATATAAAACTATTCAGATGATAGCTGTCACTTTAAAAAATCTTTCAGAAAAGGTATGTTGAAATAGGTATAATTTTAACCGTTGGGTCACAGGGGACACATGGCTGGCCCGACGACACATACATTTTTTATTATATGTGGCATGCCAGGACTTGACAGAATAGTAGGTGGATTATGTAATGTAGATCTGTCATCAAAATTTAACAATAACAAAAAAGCGTTTGGCTCTACAAATATATAATTACACTAATATATAATTTAGTATATGTCAAGACAGTACAGGCCATGATTGCCTTTTAATAGCCAGAAATTGATTAATCATTTTGACTGCCCATACAAGATGTACGATCAATTGCTTTATAGGTTTGTCTATATTGTGTATTTATAACATGGCTATAAGAAACGGTGTTTCGTATGGAACATTTATTTTAAAAGTTGCAGAAAATTGTTCCACCATGTAAAAACAACCTCTCACTTTAAAAATCAAAAGACAGCTGATCATTTAATTTTCTGACACAGGTTCAAGAACCAATTACTAAACAGAAATAACATAAACAACAGAATGATCAAAGAAAACCGATAACAGTATTTTATCACTAGATTAACTTCAGCGTTTTAACTACAGATACATCAGATATTACAATGAAAAATTTACCAAATTGTCAATATACAGATTGGTTCCTTCAGTCAGCGCCATCTGCAGAGTGGTTGATGGAACTGGAATGATGAGATATGAATTGAAATTTAAATTAAGAACTTGGTAAAGGACTGAACTTGTAAAGAACTTGATGTCTATGGAAGTACTATCACCCTACAGGTGACAGAGATCATGTGCTTTGTGTTGTATTTTGCAGTTAGTAGCTAGTAGTTTCATGATGAGGCACTGGGCTCTCAACAGAAACATACTATACACACTAACGCTAAGGACTGTTCTAATGCCCATGTATGGGTTGTAACACAACAAACCATGTTTTAGTTCTTATCCTTGTTGAAAATGGGATTAGTAATATAGTTCAACCTTATGCCAGAACAAATAATGCTCAATTTCAATAATTGATCCAGCCGTTTCATAACCACTGCACAGATAGGTGAACCTTATGAAATGTACAAACTAGGAACTGTAATTTTGAAAGCAACCAAATCTTTTCATGGCGTGTTATAATACTTTGGTAAAAATATAATTGGAAATTGTTTATAATTTGTTATTATTTTTGCTATAAGACGCATTTTTATATATTTATTATTGTCAGGCGCAAGTTATTATCGATGAGGCACGTTTATTTTTTGTACTATTCGCTTTTTCGGGTTCGATCTCACTTAGCTGGTTTATATGGTAAACTTAGTGAGGTCCAACCCTTAGTTTTGACATAGATACATAAATATAATAGTTATGTATATTTAAATCAGAATAGGTATGTGGTCCTATTGGTATATTGCTAATGATATAGTAATATACATAAGTGTTGAAAGACAGAAAAAAGTTTTCAGTTGCTAAGGGATATTTAAACAAAGTTTTAGAACTTTAGTTCTGTCACTGCCTCCTAATAAACTTTGAAGTTTCCGGAACAGTAGGTGCAATTGATTTCTTAACATGGAATGGTAGTGGTGCAGGAACGGCTCAGCATGATGTACAAGTTTAGACCGCAGTTCAACTGTAATTTTCTCGTTAATTAATTATTGTTCTTTTTCTTGTTGCTGCTTTAATTTTCTAATTCTTCCTCCTTTTCCTTTAACTGTTTATCAAATCTCTCCCTTTCGGCTGCATATTTCTCAGTTGTGAGTGCAAATGGAGTTGGCCTCATTAGCTGCGTAGGTTTAAGAAGAGGATTGAATGGTTCTTTATAAAGTACAACAGGTGGGCGAGCTTAAATTTAAATGTTCTCTTTGTTTTCTGATGATGATGTTGTTGATGAGCCTCCTTTAGCAGCAGTACATTGCATTTGTTTCTTAACAGACAGGACAGCTTGTGCTTTGAACAAAGATCCTTGTTTGCGTTTCTCTTCAATGTCTTTTGATTCTTTCCTACCTGCAACACTTAAGTTTTTCATCTCTTTCATAAATTAACTTTAGCTCAGCTTTCCCGGGACTTTGTGGTTTGTCATCGGGCTTCAGATTTTTCTGGATTTGTTTAGTCATGCTTAATGTGGTCAGAGAAATTAGTTCTCTTGTAATGGAACTCTGGACTAGCTGGTTTTGTAACCTGCACTGGTGGTTTCGCAGGTATGTGAGGTTTCTCTATGATATATTTTGGGGCTGGGCGAGCTTTGAAATTCTGAACACCACCTGGAGCTTGTGCTATTGTGCTATCTTTTTGTAAACTTCAGTTAACTTAGAAGGTTTAAGCTTCTTTTGAACTTCAGGAAGATGTATAGGAACTTCTATGACTGATTTTGGTATATGATGAGGCTCGATTTTAAATTACTTTATTTCTTCAATTTTCAAATTTTTTTGTTGAACCTGTTGCTCCCTGGGATCGAAATATTTGTGGATGTGTTGAATGGAAACGACCAGGAGTATCTCTCTAATAGAGGTAAATAGCTGCAGCCATAGACACAAACTTAGTTCTCGACAACTCATGGGGAGCTCCAGATTGTTTATGGCTTCTATTATAAACACCTTCTTTTTCGTAGAATTCTAACTTCATAATGTCTTCTCAAAGTGCAGCTATAACATTCATGGACATAGACTTACGCATGCTGCAGTAATCGTCGAAAGCCCGGGCGAGATGATTATGATCCTCTTCAATTGGAGTAACAGGTTCGTCTTTTATCCGTAAATTGCCATTTGGCGTGAAATATATTTCCCGGTTAGTCACATTTTTAGCCATTTCTTACAATAAAATTCCAAGATACTTGAAACAAAACAAATAACTTATTATTGTTCGTTTTCGATTCGTTATTTTCAAATGAATGGATAGATTAATTTAGTACATCAAGATCAAAGAGCAAAAATGAAAGTAATCATGACACTATTTTTCGATATCTAATTATATCAGACCAGATTTAACTAATTTTCTTTTTCTTGACTTCAATAATGGTTTATATTTCAGAAAAGGTTAAATTTTCCTCTTGTCCATAAACTATAGTCTAACAGGCCTATTTACTGAGCACTCTGTTTCAACACATCACATTTATAATTTGTAGCTAAAGGTCAAATAATCAGAACTTATATTCAAGTTGAACATAAGTATTTGAAATATCATACATGATATATCATGTATAAACTTGTGTAATAATGTAACTTAAAGTTGGGTTTGGCTGTGAATGAAATAAATCCTATCTTTCTATAACATAATAATAAGCATTTATAAAACATATCGACAGTCATCACAGACAATAACGCACGCCACAGACAATGCCATAAACAATTTGGTACAACTTTTCATAATCAGTTTTAATATTATTTTTTTTATAAAATTTAACATTTTCTCTTTTTTTCCCTTATCATTGATATTTCGACGCACGATAGATGCAATAATTATGTATAATATACAATTGGAACTCCTATTAATTATTAATTACCTAATTTTTTCTTTATTTCATTTTATAAATCACAAAAGGTAACGACAACTCATGAAACCAGTCGACAGATTATTATTTTAATCTTATTTGGGAATTCTATATCTATACATGTATGTGGTGGACCGGATTGCGTGTGTGTGTGTATGTGTGTGTGTGAGTGCACAGAGTCACAGGCGAGTAGACGACATTATTGTTATCGTTTTATATTATGTATATGTGTGTCTATGTACTGTGTTTACCGCTTGGTACGGAATACTGCTTCTAAAGGTATTATTGCCGCTTAGACACCTTCGCAGTGAGTTTTCAAGGCACTTCGAATGCTAGCCGGGCTCTGATGGGGCGCAGGCCGATTGAATTTGTTTATCGAGATATTTTAATCTTTGGAGGTCAGTTTATAAGGTTGGTTAATGACCACAGAATAAAGATATCAGGAATGCTGCATGAAATTTGTAAAACAAAATTGATTCAATTAAATTAAATTTAAAAGCTATAATCTCTTGTTTAGGGTATGCAATAGACATGCGCGATTGTTGCCAAAAATATTCGAATTAATCGACTATTGAGATTATTCGATATTATGATAATTAATTCGACAACAATTGAAGAATTAATTATTGTCGACTGAATCAACATTCGAATTTGATATCATCGATTCATTCGATTCTGTAACTATAGCGCATTGCCGCAGTTGTAAATGTATATGTAGTCAGTACGGAGATGACCAAGCGGGTATGCAACGTATTCATATAAAAAATCAGCTCCGCTTTGACTGTCGACTTTGGACACCAGGTCTGTGCATGTTAACAATATTATTTTTTTGTACATAAACAATTTGAAATGAGCAAATGTATCGACTAACAACTCGTCTATATTATCAAAAATATCTCAAAGTATCTACTATGTGTAACATTATATACACGAGGCACATATTCTATGACGTAGTGCGCAGTCAAAGCGTTACATAATACAACACGTTTGATACAAACACTTGAACACTTAAGCAATACAGAGGACCGGTGTAGTCTGTCGCCTCACACTCTGTGCCTCCTCACCGCATATAGCTGACTAGTAACATACGGCCGGCTAGCGGCGACCGTGGCTAGACGCCGGAGTGTGCGGCCGGACGAGCCCGCACTCGCTCGCAGCACACGACACCACACACGCGCACTCGCACGGAACCCGCGACGTCTCGACCGGTCGACACCTAACGTATATTTGGCTTCGGTTCGGGCCGGCGGCAGAGTCGCACCGCGCACAATAATATCACGTCGGGGGCGGGCGCCCGGTACAAAATAAATATCTGAGTACGGCCACTACTAGTAACGTAAGGACACTTGGTGCGCGCGACACGCGTTTGGCACTACGTCGTCAGTCGATCACTACGTACGGCAGCGCCACCAGCGCCCCCAGCGCCGCGCACTCGTGCCACTCCGCGAACCGCTCGGCGCGCGGCGGCCGGCACAGCGCGTCGCGCTCCGGCTCCGGCACGGCCAGCGCGGCCGCCACCGCCGTGTCCTCGTCCAGCACCGCCGGCGGCAGCACCGGCGCCTGCAGCAGCTGGCAGTAGTCGTAGGGTACGGCGTCCATGGCGGTGCGGACGGCGGCCAGCAGCGCGGCGCCGCCGCCCGACTCCGGTTTCGTGCGCTCCACGGTGCGGTGCGGCGGCGGCGACACGTCGTGCGTGAGCACGGCGCCGGCCGGCCCACGCCGCCGCACCGGGGACCACGCCGACTCGTCCTCGGCCGTCAGCAGCGGCGCCTTCAGTCTCTCGCTCGGCTCGAGCGTCGGCACGCCGACCATCTCGGCCTCTACCTTCTCTGTCGCCGCCGGCGACCGGGGCGCGGGCGCGGTTTCGGGCTCCACTTCCGCGGGCGGCTCGCGCTTTATCGCCGGCTTCTCGTCGACGGACTCGTCTTCCTCATCATCGTCGTCGGCGGGCTCGTCCTTGACGGGCGGGTCGTCGATGGGGTAGGGTCGGACGGGCGGCGGGGAGGGCGGCGGCGGCGGGTCGGGCGGCGGCGGCGCGAACTCCGTCCAGGGCAAGTGCGCGCATAGCGGCACGCGGGACAGATTCTTGGCGCAGTAGTCGTCGGCGTAGTCGGAGTACTTGTAGAGCGGCACGACGCTGGCGAACAGGCCTGGCCGCTCGGGGTCCTCTGGCGGGCGCACGGCGAAGCGGTGCGGGTGCACGGGCGCGCGCGTGCCGTTGACGCCGGGCAGGTAGGCGTGGTGCAGCGCGTGCACGGTGGCGGGCCGCACACGGCGCGCGCGCGCGGCGGGACAAGCGGGGTCCGCGCTCTCCTCGTCGACGTCGCCGCACGTGCACTCGTGGAACTCGCGCTCGTCCTCCAGCGGCTCGTACGTCACTACCGGCGACTCCGCCCGCGGAGACTTGCCGCCGTTACGTAACGGGGACTCCACTTTCACGGGCGCTGGAGCTGCGTAATAGAACGGATCATAAGATTCAAAACTAAAGAAGAAATATGTCTCAAAGTTTCAACATTTTTGTACACCTGTTTATAGGCTAACATGAAAAATAAGTCTTTCGTGTCAACTTTAGTAATTAAACATATACATCACAAATACCTTTAAAAATTACCCTCTTCTTGTGATTGTACTATGGTTGATATTAAAAGTACCTAATAAGGATATTACCATCAGGTTCAATGAGCATAACGTCGGGCGAGGCAGGCGAGCGCGGGGAACGAGGCGAGCGCAACGAGGTGGGCGAGGCGGGCGGCTTGCTGCCGCGAGACTGGATCTGTTCCAGCAGCTCCTTCGTCGTCTTCACCTGGAAGCACATAACAGTTAATTAGACCTTTTACTACTCATATTTACCACGTACCTTTCCTTACCCTTCCTGACTGACCACCATAGTATATGCTAAGACCCTACCTCCCACCCCTCTAGTTTTCAAGTTGTAATTCATAAACATTAAAATAATAAATGTTTTTTTGGAAACAGTTTAAAGAAATAATTTGCCTTATATTTGTCATTATGTTTGAATATAGCTCGAAAAAGCGCGAGATTTCCCTAGAGGATATTGACTACGTGACGAAAACCTAAAGCGCGCACGAAATAGCACGAAAAAAACTGAGCATGATCATAAGTCAAGGATTGAAACTCGCCTCTATATTTTGCATCTGAGGCGATGTTATTGATATCTTATTGTACAAAATCCTATCAGTTGCTCATTGAAATATGAAGGCATAGGCCAGGCCTATACGTTAAGCCTACCACACACAGACATTGGAGGCGGAGCGGTACCGGTGACGATGCGGTACCATTTTGCGGATTTTTTGTGTTGTATCGCTTTAGTATGAAACATTACATACACGATCCGGCACAGAGGCGCGGTGCGGAGTATACCTTTCTAAGTTTTGAAATACTCCACACAAAGCGGTCGCGGCGCGGTGACGATGCGACAGTTCTGCACCGCCATCGCGGTTATACTATGGCATGTAACCAACTGCGACCGCCACGCCTCCACACCGCTACCACTCCGGCTACGTTGTCTGTGTTACCCTGGTGGGCTTTATCTTAACTAATATTATAAATGCGAATGTAAGTTGGTTTGTTACGCTTTCCCGCTACTACTAGACCGATCATCATGAAATTCCGCATACATGCTGTCAGGGGAACAGAAAAAGATATAAGAGTACTTTCATCTAGAAAAAAAGTACTGTCACTAATCTTACCTAACCTACATTTACGCAGCAAAGCTGCGGGCAAAATCTAGTCATCTTATAAAAATTACTTAAATACATGATACCCTCAAAGGGGTAGGTAGATGTGTATTCCTCACATAGTTAAATGAAGGATATATGATGCGAGCACGCCTCCGCACCGCTACCGCTCCGGCTCCGCGCCGCTACCGCTACGGCTCCAAACCGCTACCGTTTCAGTTCCTCACCGCTACCGCTCCGGCTCCTCACCGCTACCGCTCCGGCTCCGCTATGTGTATAGTAAAGGATAGATGAGCCGTAATGGTTACCTTCTTAGCGCCGGCAGGCGGCATCCTGTTAACAAGCGCCTGGTACGAGTCGAGAGGCTGTCGGGTCCCGTTCCGTCTCCGCTCGTGCGACGTGCCGTTGCGGCCGCCCCACGGGGCCGCGGCGGCGCCCGGACCCGCGCCCCCTGCTGACGGCATGCCCGGCGGCAGCCCGCCCGGTGCCGTCGCCTCCGTGCCCGTACCTGCGCGACTGTGGCCCCTACAAGTCAGTATTATGTATATTATACATCCTGGTTAGATTACTTAAAACTATCTAATTAAATACAATACTGTAAAATTGGCGACTAAAAAGAGTGGCCGTGAGTTTGTTGCCAGTTCTTCTCATTGGTTCTACGGCCTTGCTTTGCTGAACAAACCAATTTACACTGTAACGTACATAAATCGTAATATTGTCTTCTGTTTACGCGAATGTTATTCATTGAAATTAAACTACTATATACGGATTTTATCGCGTAAAATCCGTAAAATCCGTATATAGTAGTTTAATTTCAATGTACATAAATCGCTTAACAAAACTTGCGCCAGAATTTAATAAACATTGTAAAAGTAAAAATTTGCTATACACCATATTATTCAAATTAACTGAACAGCAGCTTGTCACAAGTAGCTGATCAACATTATATCCAAAATAACTTTACACCAGATTACAATTTTTTACTAATATAAAATTTATTGCAATTATTTTAGAAATATGGATGTAGTCAGCTAGTTTTAAGACCGACTATACTATCTCACTTTACAATTTTATTCCTATTACTCTAAAAAGAAAAGGCGGCAGCCATTCTGGTAATATACGGAGAACATTATTGACATTCAAACAAAGGTAAAAAACGTACAACTTCATTACATTCTACATTTTTAAAAGAGAACTTTCGCACTAGTAATACTCTGGCGCGGAGGACTTTAAGCATTCAAACAACGGACACAAAGAACATTCAGACTCGGAGCAACTAGCGTATCACAAAAAATTTTGTCCCGTATGGGATTCGAACCCACAACACTCGGCGCAATGGCAGCGGCGAGGCGTCCACTTAAACCACTACGCCAACCGTGCACTCAGCTATTTCTTAATCAGTCAAAATACTGGTAAAGTGACTACTAAAACCACAACACCATTCGTGAACTTACTTCAGTTTATTATCCTCTATCTTAAATATTCCAACAATAACAACAATAAAGTATGATTACGATAACTTATCATTAATATCGATAATTTAATTACTCATTCAACAATTTCGTTGTAATTCTCGACTTAAGCTACCCCGACATACGCGAACTTGGAGTTACGTCAGACGCGGCGCCACATTCAACATGACAATTGACAAACAATAACAACATGGTCGATCTCATAATTAGTTCCACTTATTGCCGTGGGACTTCTTTCGTGAGACGGACTTTACTGTCCCTGCACTATTGTTCAGGAATTGAGGGAATAATGCGTCTTCAAACTACTTTCTTAAATTTTATGAAGTCTTCTACATCACAATAACGACACTTGGCGATGTTATATTGTAAAATCCAATATGTATTTATATACTAAACTATACCCCGACTTACGCGAATTCGACTTACGCGGTTATCGCTCAGTTCCACCTATCGCGTAAGTTCGGAGTATTACTGTACTCATAAAATTAATATTATTATCTTGTGGCTTGTTAAGTACATTTTATCGATACAGACAGTAGCGGTTCTAGGAAGTCAATGTGAAGGGCAGTGACAAAAGCAAGAAATTTAAGGTACAGTTTAATTTAAGGCAACCTAACTATAGAAGAAGTCCACAGAAACTACAGAAAAATACACCCGCTTAATCTTGAAGTAGTTGTGAGTTCAATTACCACATGGCCAAATAATTGTGTGGTCCACAAACAGTAGTTCAAGTTTGGGTATTCTTTGTGGGCATTACTTGAGTGTGCGGAAAGTCAAGTCCCCTCGACACAGGTATTATTTCACCAGTAAATAAAGGGATTAAATATAATGACCACCAAAAATAATAATTGCGCAGCAAAATATGCTTACTAAAATATATCATAACGAGCACCTATACGCGTCAAATCACTGCATTCCGTCTCGGAAGGGTTAGGTTATGTTAGGTTCCTTCTTAAACCCATCAAAAAATAGAAGCCCCGAGGCTTGATCTCTTTAAATATATTTTGCTGTGCAATTTAGTGATCGTTTCCTATTTTTGACTGTTATATTTTACTATATCTGGTGATAAGTTAAACATAAGCCGTAAATAAGAGCGAAATGAAATTAAAGAGGCACTGTGCTGTCAGCTATAGGACTAGAAGGTAATACGCTGGCAGCACAGTGATATCTTAATTCTTCTGTATATTCTATAAATAAGTAAATGCCTATAGGCAAGACAAGGGTAAGACAGTACTTACCAAAATCATATCAAAATTCCAATACGACGCAATGAGATATTTATTTTTTACTACTTAGCTTATAGTACATTACTCAGTGGCGTAGCGTAGCGGAGGCGGCAGGGGCGACCCGCCCCGGGCGGCACTTTTAGGGGGCGGCGAAATTTTACAATAAATAATAATATCTTCTGAATATTTGAACTGCACAATACACAATAATGATGACTGTTCTTGTCGAAAAGTTATTTTGAATTGCTGGAAATTATAGTCCTTTAAATTGAAATACCTATATAAAAGGACGGCAAAAAAATGTCCGCCCTGGGCGGGTTACATCAGACCGCACACGCTACGCCACTGAAACTACTCTGTACATTTCTCTAATAAATATTATGCATTATAGTAATTTAGTAAGCTTTCAATAAGACAGTGAGATGTACTTACCTTCTTTTCTTAGGTTTTTTGTCTCTTTTCGCTTTCTTTTCATCGTACAGAGGTTCCGGCGAGGGAGGCCTCTTTACCGCTGGAATACAAAATAAACATCATTAGTCAATGGAGACGCATATTTTGTGTTCATGCACATGTAGAAAGAATGGACGAGGAAAGACTGACTAAGAAAGTTTATAAGGCTAGTGTGAATGGAACAGTCACAAGAGGAAAACCTAGGCGAACGTTTCTCGATCAGATCGGAGGCGTTCTGGACAAAGGCCAGGTAAAGAGCTCCTTGAGCGACCCCGCCACTGTTACTATAACCTAACCTATATTTACACGAGCGAAGCCACAGGCAAAATCTAATAATTCATAACATAAAAGGCAACAAAGCAGCTTTAAAATCCTGTTTATTCGGTATTTCGTTGCAATTGTACAAATAATATTTTTTACAAGGACCCTTCAACTCTCAAACTTTGGCTGTCCCTAATTTGTAAAGATAAATTTTTGGCTTTATATTACGAGCCGTGGCTACGACCACATTTATTTGTTACATATACAATATACGTTTCTCGATCACATCGGAGACGTTCCGGCTAAAGGCCAGGTTAAGAGCACCTTAAACCGGCGAGCGTGTATGAGGAATGTTTTGAAAGTGAATGAAGCCAGAGAAGTGTGTCAGGATCGCAGCAAATGGAAATCCGTAGTCTCTGCCTACCCCTCTGGGAAACAGGCGTGAATCTAACGTAACCAAAGCGGATCAACAGCTCCAGTGCGTCGACTCGGCTACGGCTAGGCGACACCGCGCTTACGCCGCGTTCACTTAAATCATATTAACCTCGTAAGACCCAACTACGTAATTTAATGACAAAAATATGTTGACACTCCGGCCCCTAACAGATTTTAAAATCATTAAATTACAGCACAGCGACCTAAAATTGACATAATATTTAAACGGTTTTTTTGGTTAAAATAAGCTCGCCAATTCAAATCTGCCATCGAAAAATTATTAACTTTGAACTTTAGGTATAGGAAATACCACTTAAAATATATTAGCCAAACGCATTACATTTAAACATTTATTTTACCAAATCAAAATTCTGGCCCGCAACTACTTGAACCTATTTTTAGTACATTGGGTCGTGATGTATATCGACCTAAATTTAGGTTAGGCCTTACGAGGCTATTATGGATTTCTCACTTCTTCAATGATCCCTCTTCATCGTTATTTTTGTTTAAAATCTAAACTACAAATTTAATAAAATACGCGCGCAACACGACTGTTAGTTGTCTTGTGAATTATAGCACGTTCGGAAACAGTAGTGCACGGAGAGACGTAAGCGCGGGGACGACGAGACGTAAGCGCGGGGACGACGAGTCGTAAGCGCGGGGACGACGAGCCGTAAGCGCGGGGACGACGAGCCGTAAGCGCGAGGACTGCAAGCTTGTCCTGAGGCGAGGCGATTACGTTATGATTCCGATTAGTGTGCGTTGCAGTAGGGAGTTTCATACAACAGAGTCGGGGGACTCTGTACCGGCTTGCACGGCCCCACACGTCTGGGGGGTGGCCTTGGTGAGCAAGGCCACCGGTGCTAAGGTCCGGTTACCATCAGCCGGGCCAACCGCCGGGGCGGGATGGTGATTGCTAACGCGACCCCATCCCGCCCCACCCCGTCGGCGGAGGGACTGCTCACCCCAGGTATTTAGTGTGTATACCGACCCCCTTCAGGGGCGGACAGTCTCACATAACCACCCTCCCCTCCCCCGGGGGAGGGGGTATCCATAAAGGATTTTCCTGGGTCAAAAAAAGAAAAAAAAGGGAGTTTCATACAAAGAATAATGGCCGGCTCGAGTTGATACGGTGACGATCCGTTTCCGAGTTGATATGTGTGCTTATGACCTTTAACTAGTTGACCGATCATCATGAAATTTCGCATACACGTTGTCACGGGTACAAAAATAGACATGGAGTAGATTTCATCCAGAAAATCTGTTACCAAACGAAGCCGTGGGCACAAGCTACTTTTAATGTAATTTAATTGAACTATTGTTTCTTTTAATTAATTGCCATAACTTTAATTGTAATTTATATAAAATACTAGAGGATGCCCGCACATGTTTTTTTATTTATCCATTTCGTCCCAATCCCGTGGGAATTTCGGGCAATCTCTTCTTAGTGCACCCCTACAGTACCCAAGAAACATACATACCAAATTTCAGCTTCTTGCGTTCAGTAGTTTCGGCTGTGCGTTGTCTGTCAGTCACTCAGTAACGGAAGAGTTTTTTATATATAGATATACCTATATAGATTAAATTTTGAATTTTAATGTATTTATTGTATTCTCTTTATTTTTTGACATTTATCTTATATAATATTTTCTCTTCTTTACCTACCTAATTGTATATTTCTTTTTGCAAATTCTGTGCTCAACCTTAATCGGATCTCAAATTTACATAAATAATTTCTATTACTATTATTATTATTCGTATACTTATTTAATTTGATATCTGTAGTTGTGCCTATTTAACAAATAAATAAATAAATATTATAACATAGATTTCTCACACGCGTTATACGATTTACTATATTTATACATAGCACGTGAACGTATTAGACGTGAGTGTAATCATATTTGTGTCGTATCTGCACGCATTATTGAATCAAGACTCTCTCGCTTTAGATTCAATTACGCTTGTATTGGCGTACTCAATGCAATTAGGTACAAGCTTCCATTTTAATACATTTACCTCAAAGGGACGCGATGCGGTACTATAAATAAAGCGGTATTTTAAGTGTGTAGGCAATTTTACATTAAAATAAATTAACAAATTTTAACAATTGTTTAATTGAATGTACCTTTTATGGCAGTGCTTGATTAAATCATGTAAAGGCCATATTTTATATGGCGGAATACAAATTCACGCTCCGATGTATGTATTTTGCCAGCTTTGTTTTATGTTCTATGTAATACGGACGTTTATTGCACTCAACCGGACACATTTCTAGATCCTAAAATTTCTGTGCCCATCTTTCCCTGAGAAAACGGTTAGGAACCATGATGGTCCAGTGCATATGTGCAGACTAAACGCATCTTCGAATGGTACACTGGCGGCCAGATACGCTAGGTGTTTATTTATGTCTGGCATGCCAAGATTTGGCAGGTTAAATAAACGTGTTGTTACTTACGTGGCGTGAGCGGTTTGTGTGCGAGCGTGAGCGGGTTGGGCGCGGGCGGCGCCGGGGGCTCGTCGTCCACCAGGATCACATCCTGCGAGTCTGACTCGTAACCGCCCCATGCTGGAACACACACACCTTACATATGTAGCAATCACTCAGATATCATTCGAATTACCAACGCGTATAATTAAATTCGAATAAAATTCGAATGAATTGATAACACAGTACAACAGAGAGCGCGCTATGACCTTAACCTCGCCATGTTGGGGCCGTTGAATTATTACGTAGGTAAGTAGGATTTTAGACAGTCTTCCCTAAGGGTCAGCAAAGCAAAGCTCATTCCCCGTTCCTATTGCTCGTCAGCATTGAAATAATTTCACAATAAATTAGGAAGTTCCCTCTAATCCATCCTTCCCGCTTTCGAGCACAGATAAGGCATCTTTCTCGCTTTCGAGAATAGACAAAACATCTTGCCCGCTTTTGAGCATACACATAAAATATTGCCCGCTTTCAAGCATAGACATCTTTCTCGCTTTCGAGAATAGACAAAACATCTTCACCGCTTTTGAGCATAGACATAAAATATTGCCCGCTTTCGAGCATAGACATCTTTCTCGCTTTCGAGAATAGACAAAACATCTTTCCCGCTTTTGAGCATAGACATAAAATATTGCCCGCTTTCGAGCATAGACAAATGACTGAATAGTCACGTATAATCAAGTTATGATAATACAAGTTAGGCTTTGGTAATTCGTCTTTCTAATGTCTCTACGTCGTGGCAGTATAGTTTGCATTGAGTTGCTTTTACAATAATATAATTCAAGTTCGCGCCCGACGGTTTATGAGACTGTACAATGCACAATTCAGAATCTAACGAAATTTACAAAAGGAATTCGAAAAATATATATTGCTGCCGTAATCGCCATTCAAATATCTCGTACGCCATATTATCAGAAATAAGCAAAGCAAAGACCCCTGCCCACCTATTAGTATTTAAGTAATACTTGAACGACCCCGTTCGAAACTATCCGGGCTGCTTCATACTGGCTGAAATACCTACAAGTCTTTGGGATGTAGTAGTTAAAGTATATTTACCCGGTCTGGACGGTGGGCGCGGACTAGGGACCGCTGGGCTCACCACTTGCTGTAAAACATACAAAATACAATGCTCCCATGCCATTTACGGTTATCAACATAGTCCTTCTTACGGTGGTTACTGTAGCCTAGGTCACTTGTTATTGTACCAAGGGTATATCACGCACGTTGCCAACAAGAGTTCTGGAGGTAGGTAAGAACCCACCAGACAGAACGTAGTAACGAAATGACTACTCTTATGCCAATGCTCTATAAGAGTATTGCCCCGGGCGAGTGATAGACAATTCCTTTGAAACGATTTGGTTCTCGACTTATTTATCTAAGGGTTAATCCCCTGCCATATACTAAGCAGTGCAACCATAATTAGTTATGTTACTAAAACGAGCACCTATCACTGCATTACGTCTCGGAAAGGTTAGGTTATGTTAGGTTCCTTCTTAAACCTACCCAAAAATAGGAGCCCCGCGAAGCGGGGCAAGTGTACTTTAGGGAGAGGACACTAGTTTTAAACACGGCTCACGCTAGCTCAGAAGCCAGGGTATCCACTACAAGCAACTTTGTATTTTCAAGTCTTGGAATGCAAGATATAATCAAAAACCTATTTTGTCTGACCAATAGTGTATAGCTGCGACTCAATAGATTAAAAGAATAACTCTTTTTACAACAGACTTCAAATGTAAATTATCAATATTAAAGTTATAAGTTAAACGCTAATTTGTAACGGCTGCTATACCTAGAATCTGTCCAAGTTATTATGAATGTGGAACGCGGGAACTGGGTCGCAATGTCGGCTGACTCAAGTACTAGAACGTAAACCTTAGACGATTTGTTCTGAATATTTTATAGGCATGCAAGAAATGGCACTGTGTGTTCTTTGATATTGATCGTTTGGCCAGCACACGGATTTAAATTGACATTAACTCAGTCGAGACACGTCCACTGATGGACAGAGGCCTCTCCCAAGGTTTTCTACACAGACCGATCTTGGGTCGCACGATTCTTACCAGTTCGACCTTGTGGAAGGCTAACTCCTGCTGCGTCTTCCGTAGCACGGAGCTACTAGGAGTCCTAGCCGGTCTAGGTAAAGGTACCTTAACTAAATTATTTCCAAGGTTTAAGTGGCCATTCCGTTGTTCTCAATACGTCAAATATTACCATTATAATCCACCATACTTGGTTTTGTCTACTCATATACTATTCATATGTTTTAATTAACCTATTGAATCGCAGCGGCACACCGGCGGCCAGACATTGACAGATTAATAAGTGAATACTTGTAATTGTCATTATAATTATCAAACAGGCATTAATTTAAAAAAATATATATTATTATTTTGTTATATTAGCTGTAAGTCTTCCATGTTTAGTAAATAAATAAATATTAAAATATGTTACCATATTCAAGTAACAATTACTTTATTCATACCGTACCCGAAATTTCACTTTCATCATCATCTCAGCCGAAAGACGTCCACTGATGAACATACTGATGACCTTCTCCAAGGTTTTCCACACAGACCGGTCTTGAGTCATCCGCATCTGACAGCTTCCTTCATTAAATTTTACTTTACGATTATATGTGTCAACGACTTACCCGCGATAGTGCCGGTGAAGTGAGAGGAGTGCCGCCAAGCCGCCGCACTTGCCTCTCTGCTGACGACCGGTTCGAGCCTGCAAAGGACACACCTGTTATCATTACCACATATTCAAAACAAAGTCCCCCGCCGCGTCTGTCTGCCTGTTCGCGATAAACTCAAAAACTACTGAACGGATTTTCATGTGCTTATCACCGATAGACAGAGTGATTCATGAGGAAGGTTTAGGTGCATAATTTGTTTAAGGTTTTATACTAACCGTGCAAAGCCGAGGCGGGTCACTAGGATTATATACAAAAATGTAAAAATTAAGGTTCATTGCCAGAACAGTGCCTGCCAGTTGCCAGCCTTTGATTGCACATCAAAGGCTCCAGTGTTTTAGAGAGTAAGAGTAGAGGCGCTAACATCAATGTCAGCGCCCCAACTCTTCCTCTTAGCCTACTGACTCTCTTATTCTTAGACGACAGACGTTTTGTGCGATGTCTGCCGCGGTGCACAAGAAATCTGCGTTGTTTGTATGCTAACTATACCTCATGTGTGTTACTGTATACACATATAATATGTGAAGTTTTAATTAAAAACGAATTGTCTGATAGAAGTCAGCAGTAGACATTAAGAAACCTGACAACATTGTCTCCCTTTATATCCTGTCCTGGGTACTCTAATACGTGCAATTATTAGGACTTTGTGGGCAATTCCTCATAAGTGCAGGGCGGGTTGCAGGCCCGCGTTGTTGACCGCTAAAATATCATTTTTTGTATGTATGAATTTGAAACGACTTCAACAATCTTAGAAGACAATTAACTACCACTTGCAACTTCGCTCGCGATATATGTATATCATTGCAGCAGATTAAAGTACTTGTGTATACAGACAAGTTATAGCAGCGATAAACTAGTGAGAAACCGTTGGATTGCCATGCAGAGGTCTCGAGTTCGATCCCAAGGCGCGCATCTTTGAATTTTCGAAGTTATGTTTGTTTTAAATAGCTAATTATCGCTCGCTTTAATAGTGAAGGAAAACATCTTGAGGAAACCTGCATATCTGAGAATTCTCTATGATCTTCTCGAAGATATGTGAAGTCTGCCAACCCGCACTGGGCCAGCGTGGTGGACTATGGCCTAACCGTTCTCACACTGAGAAGAGGCCCGTCCCCAGCAGTGGGACAATTTAATACAGGGCTATTTATATTATATTATTTTATGTATGCCAGACAGACCTGGTTCTTTTTTTTGTATAGAACATATAGGGTAATCGTAGGACTGTTAGTAAGTGGTTAGAGTAACTTATGATCGCTTGCAATAACAAGAGTATCATTCGTGTGTGTGAGGAAAAAGTATTGAGATATAGAATGGAAGAACTCAAAACTTTAAAGATTTGAGCAAAGATCCAAATGCGTTCACCTCTCAAAAATTAAACAAAACAAATTTGATCAACAATCTCCACATTTTAAACGGCTCGTTTATTAATAGAAACATTTCTAAATGGCCTTACGCAATTCAGTGACTAATGAGGCCGTTCTTTCATAGTCGAAATAGCGCGGCGGGAAAAAAATCTGTAACTTACATAACGTTACAATAGCTATTTGGTAATAATCGGGGTACAGTCTAATTGCGTCGGCCCAATCATGACTGTTTGGCAAGCGAGTTCGTGACACACTTGTGTATAACTACGGCGACGTTTCGCCTAGTATGGCGATAGATGGCACCTTTGCAAATTTTGGGTTATGTATGGTAGTAGACTGTCACTTATTAACCTCAGAGTCTTCTTCGAAGAGGTTAATGAAAACACTGGGGGTCTGTGTGTCTGTCTGTTAGTGACGGGCATAACACCGGAACCACTGGACCCATTGACTTGTAACTTGGTGTGCATGCACTTTGGGGGCATACCTCGGTCGAGTTTGAATTAAGCCCTGTGGGTCAAAAGACCCCCGAGACATAGGGGTCACATATTTTAAATGGAAAAATGTTGACTTGTAACTTGGTGTGCAGACACCTTGGGGTCATACCTTGGTTGAGTTTGAATATAGGCCCTGTGGGTCAAAAGACTCCCGAGATATAGGGGTCATAAGGTCACATGATGTACATTTAAGACGAAGATGTTAAATCCTGGGTTTTTACACCCATCTCGTTTTAGTAATGTTTGTGTAGTGGTAGCTTGTAGACATTCGTATTATTGGGGGTTTTATTTGTTCATTATTGATTCTGCAATAAGGAGTAACTACGAAGCACTTAAAGGAGATAAAACTTTGGTCTTTCTTCTTCAGTTCAGGCGAAGGGGTCCTATTTATTCGCCGCTCTGGAAATTCCAACGTAATTATTAGACTACAAAAATCTGTAAGAAGTTAGCGTCTGAATTGGGCCGTATTAATAGGGGTCAAGTCTTGACCTATTCTATCAGATCAGCTAGGATTTAAAGCCAGAGGCCACTAGACACATTGTTTAGGCCGGAACGAGTAGAACATGTGCGGCAGAGAACACAGAAGGTTGTAGGTGTGAGTCCACTTGGTACAGATCTTGTTGGCAGTAGCAAATATTCCAACGAGGCCTTGGAGATAGATATACATGACAGACATAGCCATCACACGGCAATATCGGTATAATATGAGCTTAGCAGAATGCCCAGGTAAAAACATGCTTCTAGGCAATGAAGTTAAGAGAAAGGTTGTGGCAATGCAATACCGCCGTCTGCTAACTAAAATGACGTTAAGCATTCCATAGCACTTAAGGTCCATTTAGTTAGAGAACGGCAGAATAAAGACTACTGAATACTGAGGTGTAGAGATCTTTCGATATTTCACTACAGACAGATAAATGTAAGCTAACTGAATAGGTTCGATGTTCAGGTAGTGTGGGAATTTAAAAACCTTATATGACCTTACCTTTGGAGAATTGAAGGGTTAAAGGCTATTCCTATGCAAAATGTTGCAGTAGTGGTTTAAATTCGGTTTTTTTGGTGTTTTCTAAGATATTTTGATAACCACCCCACTCTTTTTACATTAAAATTATTAAATTATTTTCTACTTTTTAGTTTTCTTTTTTTAATAAAGCGTGTCTTTTTTAGTTTTTTAAACTATTACTTGCTCCTTACTGACTCCTGCTCCACTACATCTGCCCCGTAGCCACTGCCGTGACAAACGGGAAAAATAGTTCCATCATCCCCAGTAGCCTTAAGGATAACGTTTAACGGGGAGTATGGCACTAATAAGGTTTCATCTACCTCGAAGTTGTATTCAACGGGGAGGATAATACCCTTCTCACACAAAGAAGAGGTCTGTGTTCAGCAGACCGACAGTTTATATACAAGACTGATATTATATACAAGACTAATTTATATACATACTAATATATATACAGTTTATATACAAGACTAATAATATCAGTCTTGTATCAGTCTTGCCTTATTTAAAACATTCTAATCAAGCTTCTTGAATTTTTAATATAAAGTATTTAAAACTACAAAAATGTTTGGGAATCCCATCAGCATCGGGTATAGGAACCAAGCTACCGGAGGATAGGATATGGCTATTATACCACAAGTTAAGTTAACTTGCCCCGGCTGTTCACCATGGTAGATGGAGAGTAAGCCAAGATTTTGGGATAAATAAGATTAATAACGATTTTGCTTCAAGGAGAATCTGCGTTGGTAATTATCAAAATTATTACATCTTTCACTGTAACTCCAGTGTCGGCAATAGACAGGGAGGGTTTGTTCTTCATTCGCCCCTACATTACGTTCCACATTCCAAAATGTTCCTCATTCGCCCCTCTTTTTTAATTATTCCTTTTTCGTCCTACATTTTTGAGCATATGGTTAGCAAAACAAAACATGTTTAAAAATTATTTTAAGTCTTTTCTATGTCGCCCTCGTGATTTCATGTAATCATAAGCCAAAGTTTTGCCGAGAGATCAAGGAGGTATTTTAAAATATTTTTCGGCTGACGGTACATCAAAATCTGCTATACAAAAAAAAACAGGGTCAAAAAAGGAACATAATTTGGGACGAAATAGGAACTACGTTAAGAAATTAATATTCATCTAAATTTCGGGGCATATGAGGAACAATTTTTGGGGCGAATGCGTATTTTTACATTCGAAACGAAACATGACGATCGAATGCGGAATAAACCACTGGGAACCTGGTAAGTAATCAAGTACCTACTATTTACCCTGTTAATGCATTTAACATACTATGATAGCCCAGATTACATATCATTTACCACGACATTGCGTTTAGATGGTAGTAAGCCGAGATATTGGGATAAATAAGGTTTAGCTCCAAGAATAAGCTGTATTGATAATTACCAAAATTATTACATCTTCCCCTGTAGCAGTAGTGTCTGCAATAGACAGGAACACTGGCCCAAGTCAAGTACTATTTATATTTACATTTACTCCGGCGAGAGAATGTGGAATCTCGTATATCATGGAATCTCGGCTTACTCACAAGTAATTCGAGATGCCATGATATATAATATCAGCCCTGTATTAAGCCGTCCCCTTGCTCGGCATGGCATACTTCTTAGTCTGTGAAAGGATAGGCCACTACGCTGGCGCAGTGCGGGTTGGTAGATTTCACATATTTTCATGAATACTATAGAGAACTATTAAACATGCAAGTTTCTCCACGATTTTCCTTCGCCGTTAAAGCGAGCGATTTAATTATTTTAATACACACATTACTTCGAAAAGTTAAAGATGTGAGCCTTGGGATCGAACTCGACACTTCTGCATGGCAGTCGAACGGTCTTCCCACTAGGTACAGACGTAGTTAACCCTTTCAGTGCCCAGTACTCACCCCATGGGAACAAAAAAACGTTCGTGTACTCAGAACTCACATCCCAGTCAAGTCTATACGAAGCAAATGTTGACTTGTCGTCATACCCAGCACCAGCATCCGAGTTAAAATCACTCATCACAACTCGGATGGGAGTTTTGGACACACGAATGATTTTTTGTTCGACTCATGGGGTAAGTTCTGGGCACAGAACGGATTAATTATTTTAGTCCAAGTGGGGTAAGGTGAGGTGTTGAGCAGCGATAGCTCAGTGAGGAGACCAACAGACTGCAATGCAGAGGGTCTCGGGTTCGAACCCACGTCGCACACCTCTGACTATCGGCAGTTATATGACATTTCGAAATTATGTGCGTATTGATTGACAATTATCGCCTGCTCCGTGCCTCGGAGAGCACGTTAAGCCGTTGGTCCCGGCTGCCATGAACGTCTATGGCAGTCGTTATTGGGAGAGTGTCGACACAAAAGATCCCACTGGGTCGAAGTGTCGCCGGTCTGCACTGACTGGCCTCCACATAAGATAAGATAGGGTGAGGTGTTAGTTACCGGTGTGTCCGGGCGATGCGACGGTGGGTATGACGAGGTCCCGCCATCGCTTCACGAGCACCTTGGCGCGCCTCGCGAGCGTGGGGTCCGTCGTCTTCCGTCGCAGCTCATTCACGTGCTTGCCAAGTCGGGTGGTCTGCGGATTGTGATACCATAAAGTTAGTCAATTTCATATTATTACTAATAAAATATTACAACCGCCCTAGGAGTAATTCCTTTAACGACTATACAAACAATAAATTTTATGTTTAAAAATTTTATGTTTTCTGTTTGTTTCTTTAATTAAGTTGTTAGTTTAGTTGTAATTATAATTTGCAAGCTGTGGTTTCCTATAATTGAGGGACTATACACGCTAAGAACTTTATTACTGCTATATAATGTATGTTATTGTATATTCCTTTGTTGGAAATCCTTAAATAAATAAATAAATAAACACAGAATTCCGAGTCTGGACTCAAAATAATAAACAGTTGATGACACCATTTTGTTACTCCGTCTGG
Source organism: Catocala sponsa (assembly GCA_963564715.1). NCBI lineage: Eukaryota > Metazoa > Arthropoda > Insecta > Lepidoptera > Erebidae > Catocala > Catocala sponsa. Next base: position 14,753,916 of record OY751352.1, read on the forward strand.
TGAACCCACAACACAGGGCAGTGGCGTAGCGACCTCCTAAATCAAGCCATGACATATTCCTAGCTAAAATGGATTACTTCACTTGTTTGTAGTCGATTATGGGGTTTTGAGTGTGATGTTCGAACGAAGTGCTTTTGGGTTCTCTTGTTAAGCATTACTCAGTAGTAAGACGGACTTTGGAAATGGACACGGTTGACATAAGAATGGTCGTCTATTAAGTGGCCCTTAAAACATAGCTGGTACCATGTGACTAACATACGCCTTTGTTTATCCATTGCGCATACACAGACCTGATTCTTTGTTAGATCTTTAGGTTTAAATCTATAATAATAATAATAATCCTAACTAATATTATAAAAGCGAAAATGAGTTTGTTTGTTTGTCTGTTACCTTTTCACGCCTAAACCACTGAACCGATCATCCTGAAATTTTGCATATACGTTGTCAGGTGTACAGAAACGGACATAGGCTACATTTCATCACGAAAAAAATTACTGTTCCCGAGGAAAACAACAATAACGTTCTTATGATAATAGATGGCGCCACGTGTCTTTCGAATCATGATTGAATTATATTATTACAAGCAGAGTACAACCCGAATTGATTGTTATATTCTAAATTAACGCGAGCGAAGCCGCGGGATATAGCTAGTATATAATATTCTATCACATACACACAACCCCATCTAGCCCACACTAAGCAGAGCTTGTACTATGGGTACTAGACAATGGATAAACATACATATATACTTTTTTTTGTAAATTCATACTTATTATACAAAGAAACACCCAGACCAAGACAAACATCCATGTTCATGCACACAAATGTTTGACTTGTGCGGGAATCGAACCCGCGACCTCAGGCGTGGCAATCGGTTACACTAACCACCACGCCATCGCCATCGCCATCTATCATAATACCACTCGCAGTTGTATTGAAATCGTGTTCCGGGAGATCAATAGACTCGCCCGTATCACATGGGAGGTCCTGTGTGACAGGGGCTTCACTAGCGATGTATGTAGTACAAATCTGCTCACCCCTTCGTGCATAGAGGCATGAGTCAATATATCGCTGGCTCACTGTTACAAGGTTATATGTTATTTTTATTAACTTTGGGGCAATAATAATAATGTTTATTATTATTATTGCCCCAAATTTTTTTTACAAATTTTACACTTTGATTATGTGCACTGTATCCTTAAATAATAATAAGAATTACATGAACTAAAAAGTGTTATGTTGAACTCTGGTACCCATGGTAAGATTTAACTTGTGTTATGGGTGCCAGTGCCCTCACACGTAATTACTAAATTAAATTAAAAAATGTATATGAATATCAATAAAAATAACTTCGATTTCGATTTAATATTATGAGGTGGTAAGTGCTTCCATCTCTTACTAGGTATATCAGTCTAAACGAAAAGGAACGACATATAGAACCATGCAATATTCAGAACTCATTTTTTTGAAAAATGTAACATAGAACCTTGTAATATTGGACAAGCGATAATATGTCGGTACCAAAATAAGTAATAAACAACAGCAGAAAGCGCTAACCGAATTGTTTGATTAATGTAAATAGATATTTCCGGTGTAGGACGGCGGCAGGCCTGAGAGCCCTATAAATCATACTCATGACAGAGACATACAAACATTGCCTCACATCTTTATCCCCGAAGGGATAAGCAGATGTGTATTTTACCCCGCCAGCAATGATTTTTAGCACGTACTTTATTTTTGTCTGTCGGGTATATTTAGAAACACCGTCCTATGATTAACCTTTTAAGTCTTAGAATGCCTGACATAATTAAAATCTTATGTGTCTGGCTGCTGGTGTGCCACTGCGACTCAATAGGTTAAGAAAGTCGTTTACTTTACTTAATCGGCCTATTGCCGTTTATTTTATTTTTATTTTATTCAGTAAGTACAAAATCAGATAACAGATTAGCATATTTATATATTAATACGTGAAGCAAAAACTTTGTACCCCTTTTTACGAAAATTGCGCGGACGTAGGAGTATGAGATTTGGCACAGTTAAAGTTTATATGGAGAAGGATGAGCGAATCCTAATATTTATATAAAATATGCATAAGAAATACATTAAATTCATGAAAAAACACTACACGCACACAACCATGTATCTGACACACGCAGTCGAAGCGCGTAACTATGGTTATATATATCAGCAATATCTTACAGGCAAACTTTGATCGAATTTCGAGCAGTAGGCGACTGCTAGTTACAAATAATAGTCTTAATAGTACACTGTACACAATGAGTAATATTTGCAATATACAGTACGTACGTGTAAGTTTACATTAGCTTAAACTTTTAATAATTAATTCAAGAGTTCAAAAAAAAAGAAAGAGTACATGATAAATTTAAAAATAAAAACAAAAGATATACAAGATTGGGTACACTAAAAGTCACGGTTTGTTATAATTCAACAGAAAAGATTTAAATGTGCTGAATTTTTCGTGAAAATAAGTGTTTTTACACTGGACTCATTCCCAGATACCGTGCTGCTACTCTGAATTTTATTAACAGATAAACCCTATAATACTGCTCCTGCCCAGGGAATCGAACTCAAGACATTATGAATGCTGCTGAATGCATAGCAGCAGGGTTGCAAACCTTAGAACTTTATTTCTCGTACAGAAGCAGGCAAAAACATCGTAATTTTGATCTCAAACCTCGTACATTCTATTTTTCGGTAGAAAATTACTAAAAAAAGAAAAAGGTCAGCCCGCCTACCGTGCTAGCCTCAGTTCAGAGAATTTCTAAAAAAAAAGTTCGACCCGTAGAGATTTGATCAAAGTTTTTAATTGTCTGCGTATTCTTGCCTCCCATTTATGCTACAAAATGTTGCCTGCAATGTGAAATCATTGTTATTATTTTCACTATATCAAAATCTCGTACATAACTGTACGAGGCGGGTGAGTAATAGATGATATAACTACAAAATCTCTAATATTAACAACATATAACAACGGAACCTATAATTTTATTTAATACAGCGATTAGTTAATATAATAAACGATTGATATAATTTTAAAATAACTAATTTTTATAAGCATAACATACATTAAATATAACATCGTTTGACATACCACTCAAAAGATATACATAAAACTTATTTGGTCTAATATGATGAATCTATCGTAGTTATAGGTAATAGTAACCTAAGTAGATATTAAACATTACTAGTAACTGACTACCACCTGCGCTCAGATAGGTCGACGGAGCCCCGTTTGGCGGGGCTCCTATTTCTGGGTGGTTTAAAAAAAAATCCTAACTTAACCTATCCTAGTCGGGGTACTCTGAGTCGGGGTGTTAACCATAATGACGTTTTTTATATATATTAAACGTTAGACTTAATGATTTTCGATTAAATAAACAATATACATATTAAACGTTAGACCAAATGATTTTCGATTACATAAACGTTATAATTATAGTTATAACATAACGTCAAACAACGTTATACAAATTAAGTTTTAGAATAAATAAATGTTATACGTAAAGAAAATATATCAACAGTTGGTATATCTCACGTTGATTATATCTTATGAACGATAATAAAATGAAATTAGACCAAATGAATTTATACGTTATGAGACGCACCCGTACGAGGCTGATAGTGCCCTCGTACCTCGCACGGGATACCGCAAATCTCGTATTTGTACGAGGAACCTCGTATGGTTGGCAACCCTGCATAGCAGTCACTTTCCCTACTTTGCCATATTCTCAATGTTCTGAACTATAACACTTTTATAAATTTTCGTCTGTATTTCACCTCTAATGTGTTATCTAAACATACATGTTCATCTTTATCCTCGAAAGCATAGTCAGATATGTAATACACCCATCGGCGACTGCTTTTAAGTCCTACTAGTGATAGAAGTCGATCCTATTGCCGTTAACCAAAATCCGTGCTTCTGAGAATTTCTCGACAGAAAATCCCAATTATACTTTGCCCGATCTGCATATCAAACCCGAGACCGCACGCACAGCAGTCGCTTTAACTGACGCTGTACCGAGGTAGAGCTATTAAACTTTCTTCATACAAAGGCAAGTGCCGAATTAGGAATAATTATTATAACGCGGGTAACTTTATAACCATTCAAACAACTGACAAAGAATGCACCCTAACTCGGTACAACCATATACAGAACACACATTTTAATCCCGTATGGGTATCGAACCCACACTCGATGACCATTAAACCATCATAAACTCGATGATCATTACGCCATCCGTACACTTAATAAGAATTAATTAAACTCACCTCCAACAACTCTTTTGTGATATTGATTCTCTCCAATATGGATATAATTTCGTTGACAATATGCATGTCGACAACCTGAAAAGTAAAATTAATTGTGGGTCAGTAACTATATTTAGACTTTCAGTTAGTTCTATCAGTTTCTAAGTGCGATGGTGATCGATAAGGTTCGTCGCTTTGGTGCATAAGCCGACGCGTTTAATATAACTAAGAATTTATTGATTCGTTTTGAGTGCAAATACTGGACTAGATTTCAGAGGAAAGTTTGGAATTTGTGCCTTGGGTGTTTATTTTGTATTTTATATATTTCTTCTGTACGTGTCTATGTCACTGAATTTCTTCTAACGGCAGGACCGATCTTCAGAAAATTTTGCGTGTTTGAATGGTTGGATGGTTTAGATGCGCAACTGGACCTGGTGGCGTGATCGGAGTGCAAGCCAATTGGGTCGCCATTAATTTAAAGGTAAAAGCAAACTGTAGTTGCTTCAAAAAACTGAGGTTAGTTTGTTTGTTTATCTTTTGGGTAATATCTTAGCGTTAGCCACCAACTCAAGCTCGAATATCACTTTTATTTTTGGGGTATGAGTATCTCTTTAAAACACCCTTTACCGATAGCAATCATATCAGCTGACTGGGCCCGTTTTAAATTCTCGATATCAAGAACAAAGCCTAAACGATCGCGGTCAGTCGCACACCGGACGCACGAAGGCTGTGCAGTTGTTACGGTTACATCGTACACAAAAGTATTTAGAAAATAATGTAAATCTGAAATTCCTAGCTTTAGAATAGCAAGATACAAAATAATAATATTAGGCCTGTTAGTCTTCTCCGTATGCGAAAGGTAAGGCCATAGTCAACCAAGCCATCTTCGAGAACATTATGTAGAACTCTCAGACATGTAGGTTTCCTCGCGAAGTCTTCCGACATCGTTAAAGCGAGCGATAATTAACTATTTAATACGCACATAACTTCGAAAAGTCAGATGTGCGTGGCTTAGGATTTACTCGACACTTCTGCATGGCAAACAGATTTCCAAAAGGCTACCGCTACTTGTTAGCAAGATTAGTTATTCGAAATATTCAACAGTTTTGCAACAAAACACTAAAACGATAATACCATAAGCAAAGACTGAAATAAAGTGCCATTTTAGCCGATTGCTACCGAAACCTCAGCAAACCTCAAGCAACAAATGTTACACAAGACGACATCGAAATATAACCATTATAAAAACGAAGCGAACATTTTCTAATACAACACGAGAAAATGCAAAAACATTAATGTACAAAAATTATAAACATAGTTCGAAAAATCAACGGAAAAATTCAATGTTATTTTTAACTTGAGTTTATGGTATTTCTTAGTTTTACGACGTTCCGCAATCAATGAGGGGAAAAAAATAACTAGCAACCGTTTCCTATGATTGTGATGTGCGCGTGCGCTGCCGCGCATGTAACTAGTAAGATTACGAGTTTGATGCCCGTCCGACGTTATATGAAAGGGGTAAATAAACAATAACTGTACTATATATATTTTTTATAGCAGACACTATAGAAAATGTATATTTCGCGGTCATTTTTAACCGGCACGGCGTTGAATCTGTTACCCGCCAATCACGATATAACTCCCCGTTTTAATTGGAAAACCATAACGGTTTCGTCCCGTTGAAACATCTTCACAAAAATCAAAATCGACTTATATATTAGACATAGAAAACAAACCTATAGGAAGTCGTCGTAAACTTCGTATAAAATAAATACATAAAAATATGGAAAGTGACACACATACATAATTTTGTGTAAAGGCGTTGTCAGCATAGTAACCATTTATAATTTATTTTCTATCGGGCTTACTTGTCCAGCCCTATCAAACAGGAGTTACCCTAGTTTATGGGAAACCCCAGCGGGCTACCCTAGGTTGTGGGAAACCCGGGTTTGTAGGACATACCAGTTGTAATATCTTGAATGAGTTACGTGGTGTCTACACATACAAACTACCACGACTTTATAGTATTAATGTGTCAAGTCATAGAATACGAGACATAATTAAAAATATATTGTGTCTGGCCACCGATGTGCTGCTGCGACTCAATAGATCAAAAATTAATTTCGCTGATCTTTTCTTCTAATGCATATACGTCAAATCATCGAGGACTGACAGAGTGACCATGACTTTCTTGCTTGATTATTCTCATGTAAGCTCTAGGTACTTTTATTTCGACTGACTTGAATTTGCTGTAATTTTTAGATTTAATTATATCCTTTTTGTCTAGAACTTTAATTTAGACGTGTTCGAAATATTATATATTGTAAGCTTTAGTATGGAAGAAATTAAATTGGATTTTTATGCCAGTGTCTGTATAAGTCAAATAAATATTCATCGACCATATTAAATTGAAAAGGCATATTAATTAACCTTTAATATTATCACATTTTCTAGTAACATGCTGCACAATATTAAAATAGTAACCAGCCATCTTTTAATTGTTAAACTGTACAAAACCGTTTTACACATGAAAAACCCACAAAAACTAGTGTTTCTGGGTCAAGGCGAACTCTAGAAATTTTAAAATGATATAATCACTAACGGTGATTAGAATGCCATTCTACTTAGAATCTGAATGTTTAACCATTACTGAAATTATTTGAATGGTAATGGTTTACCATTCGAAACAGTGACGCTATTAGCAGCAGTGCTATTTTGCGGGTCTATCGTTAGTTTCCGTAGCTTTTAACGCTTCTTGTCTAACAATTCGATTCGTTCATTGACTAGAAGCGATTTTAGAAAATATATGGAAAGAAATGCCGACGATGAAACATGTCTACATGCGTCAGGTTAAGAAAACTAAAGGTAGATCATCAGTCTCATTATCATCAATTCATCCACAATAAAAACCATTGGATATTAATACTATAGTGTCGAAGTGCCATTCGAATTCGAGATGAAACCTTTTCCAGAATACCACGGCAAAGATGTTTTGGAACGCTATCAAAATTAATAAAAATCTTTATATCAACTATCGTAGTTGAATAAGTTCATCGGTCTGGGCTGCAAGCTAAATTCGGATTCTTTAAGATACATCGAATTAATTCGGCGTAAACAGAAACAACATAAAAACGCTGTACGGCACATACTTTAAATTTCAAGACATCGAAACAGTTATCCCCATGACCGTGGCTGGTTCAAAATACGCGAAACGTCGGGATAATACAATTGATTCCATGTTTTGGATACTTTACACCATTTAGCATTGGCTGGTAAACTGAAAATTATAAAGAAAATGCGTGTTGTAGCAGTATTCGTGGCATTCGTAGCTTCGCAATCTGTGGTCAAAATACCTTCTTAATGAGTCAATACAACCATATTTAGACAGTGAAAAACATTTGATCTGGATGCTGGTATCTAAACGTCGACTTAGTAATTAAATAATATTTTGCAAACTATACAAGCTCTACATACTTATATACATTTATTATTGTTGTATTTATTTTATTGTCAAGGTTTCAAAACAGTGAGCTAATTTTAATGTAAATTTATGAGCTTTGTAACTTCCTATTATTGTTGTGTATATCCTAGGTACAGGGCGAGGGCCTACCTACTTTATTTATTTCTAGGTCACCTTCTTGGTTTGGGGCTCTCACAAGGAAGCCTTCTGTGTTGGGTCCAAGGTAGCAAGCACACACTCCAGCTTATAGGTATCTATCACCGTTGACTAGGACTTCCAACATCACAGGTATCGTGCATGAAGACGCTTCAAGATATGGAGTCGTTGTGCTATCAGCGTAAGGGACTAATATCACACTAGTACGGACACAACAGGGCATTCTCAAAGATCTTGGATAGACTATTTACTGCAGAAGAATACTCCTGGCTGTACTTTTTCGGTCTGATCAGATCTTCTGTAGTGAGGAATTACTTTAGAATATTATTAATTAATAAACATAGACCCTTCCGCGACTTCTAACAATAAGAAGCACCGTAATAAAAGATAGCGGGAAAGATGAAGACAAATTGAAACGGTAGGAGATAGGAGAGAACAGAGTTCAGAGGAATAATAATTTCGTCCACTAGATGGACAGAGCCACCAGCTCCTAAGACAGACTATATATACAAGTACAATGACAATTTGAAATAATAAGGAAGACATTACTACATAATGTGTTTCTTATTGTTTCAAAAATATGTAAAAACAACCAGACTAAGATGGGCAGACCTTGACTTTCTTATAAAAGATCTTCTAGTTATGGCATAGAAATGTACAAGTAAAATAAAATAAAACATAGATAGCCTTTGTCCTACAGAGCGACACCATAGCAGACAACAATAAGAAATAAACCCGAGGCGAATCTAACAAATAAAACTAAATTTTCCTGTTTTATTAATAACTTCTATTCTATTTATAAATGATTGATTTATAAACAAATACCACCTACTGTCCTAAGAGCGATATGAACGATGTTTATATAGGGCTAGATTTTAAGGCCTGGAAACCCCGGGGCAAGAAAGATGTTGAAAATTCTCATAGTGATTGAACCAGGATAAAATAAAATATGCTATTCAGTTTTTTAAAATATGTAATATATACTAATATTATAAAGCTGAAGAGTTTGTTGGTTTGTTTGCTTGATCGAGCTAATCTCAGGAACTACTAGTCCGATTTGAAAAAATCTTTCAGTGTTACATAGCCCATTTATCGAGGAAGGCTATAGGCTATATATCATCAGGCTAACATCAATAGGAGCGGAGCAACAATGAAGAATGTTTCAAAATCGGAGGGCTTTTCCTTTTGAGAGCTTCCGCTGCGTGCGCTGCGTAAACAGTTAAAGTTTCGCAAAAACCATGTATGAAAGAATTGTTCCCCTTTAAAAGTTCTAAAAAAAAGTCCGCGACGGCATATGTCTATCTTTTAAGGTTAGCTCACTATAACCTTTTTATGCTAACCAAATTTGTTCTAAAATAATGCATTATTTGCGAAGGTGTTTTTATAAACATGATATTAATCCTTATCCAAATAAATACGTTATTCATCACAAATATTTAATTTAAAACAAAATTGCCCTTTACATCATTCGATTTCAATGGATATCTTAAGATATCGCAGTTTTAAAATAACATCGCAGCAAAATAATGATAACGAAGTCGCGGGTTAAAGTTAGCGTTAGCCCAAAGTAAGGCCCTTCGTACACAGGCCTACGCAAATCTTCGATACCCGACGATTTTGGTCTCTAAGCGTAGTCGCTTAGAGACCAAAATCGTCGGGTATCGAAGATTTGCGGTAGTCCGCAATACAAATTCATAGAGGCTCGTACACAGGCACGCGTCGCCGACATTTGTACCTGTGTACGAACCTCTATGAATTTTTATTGCGGTAGTCGCTTAGAGACCAAAATCGTCGGGTATCGAAGATTTGCGTAGGCTTGTGTACGAAGAGCCTTACTATTCCACGCGTATGAAGTCGCGGGCAGAAGCTAGTTTTGTATAATATGGTTTTATAGAAAATTTATTATATTTTGTTATTTTTAACAGGAATATGCATAACATAATATCTTTACAATGTAATGTATATCTTTACCTTGTGAATGTAATTTTTATTTTCTATTTGGAGGAATGGATGTCTATTATCTAGAAAATATTAAGGTTTTATATACTGGAGGCCCTTTTGTTATGAAGGCTAAGCAGAATGCTTGGATGGTGTACTAAAGCAGAAACAAGGGGCAGCCAAGAGTGGGCAAGAAACATGAACACAGCTCATTCTGAAAGAATGTCCTGGCAATGCGACATGTTTAAAAACTAGATTTCTTGGAATAATAATATTCCATTCTAGAAGAAAGATTTTTATAAATTATTTCAATTTCTCTGATTTTGTTTGACCTTTGCTTATATTTTGGATTTCATATTCATAAATAGTCTTTATAGAAATGAACCATTAAATATTTTAGTTCTTGCTCTTGTAAATTTTTAAACAAATGAGAATTTATATTTCAGTCATTATTCAAAATTTGTGGCATTTCAATGGCATGGTAGCAATTGGATATTGATAACCTAAGTAGAGACCTCAACATCGCCTCGGCTACTATGAGAGTGGTGTGGAGACCACTGCTCTTAGACCACACGACTGCTTACCATCAGGTGGAGTGTGGTCATTTTGACGAGCAAAATAAATATAACAAAATAAAAAATAAAAGAAAAATAAAAAACACCTGATAACAGGAAAATATTCACAAAGGAAAAAGTACTGCCATGGCGTACATTGCCATACTGAGGTTAATGGCAGTATTATTTTTGGGGATTATTAGATATAACAAGATATTGAGTAATATTGCCAGTCAATTGTATAAATTGTATAAATAATTAAGTTATACATATATTAAAGATATGTTATGCCTCTTAAAGATTGTGGTTTTCTTAAAGATCACACAGGATTTACATATGAGACTGAATGTTCCCGCGGTTTCACCCGCGTTTATCGTTACTGCGCCGACCCCGTGGGTCGTAGCGTGATGTTATATAACATATAGCCTTCCTCGATAAATAGGGCAAAACTAAAAGAATTTTCAAATCGAACCAGTAGTTCCTGAGATTAGCGCGTTCAAACAAACTCTTCAGCTTTATAATATTAGTATAGATTAAAGGTTGAACATGCATAAGAGAATAATAATATAAACATATTGTGACACCTAGGTACTAAATATTTCTCTACTATGGACTCTTGTGGACTGTTCCCAGTAGATGTTAAATTATTCATAATTTTCATTCTGTTGAATAGTAAAATGATGACAGTTAATGGAGAGATTGAATGTTGAACGGACTGATAAAAACCTGAAGCTGGAGTAGTTACTTACATAATTAACATATTTTTTGCATGCTTATTATTGTTTCATAGTTTTATAAACCACTTGTGTAAAGTTGTAAAATAAACATGTCATTGTGGGATTCATTGAAAAGGCTTTTTGTTTAGTTGATTTTCATAATAGTAAGTAAGATAATGGGTATCCGAAATATTTGATTAGAACTTAAACAGAGCAATTGAAAGTATACACTTTGGCACCTTTATAAGTAACCATAACAATGGAAATCTCATAAGACTGGAGTGGATACCTTCCATGAGGCAATAAGGATGTGTATCAATTAACAAGATTAGCAGCTAAGTAAATACATTTTATTATTATTATATAGACCATAAGCTAGCCGACTTCGCTGGCTCGGACATGTGGAACGAATGGGAGAGGATCGAGCTGCCAAAAGAGCATATCTCGGGCGTCCCACCGAGCGTCGTCCGGTGGGTCGTCCAAGGTACCGCTGGAAAGACGAAATAGCTAAAGACCTGAAAGAGATGAATGTGCTCGATTGGTCTGACTTGGCACAAAATAGGAAAGAATGGCGCACTTTAATGTCGGAGGCCAAGATCCACTTTGGATCGCTGAGCCAACGAAGTAAGTAAGTAAGTATATAGACCATTCAAATAGATATAGAAGGAGTAACAAAATACAGTATTATGATCTTTCAAGTTGTACAAGGATAGCCTCTTCCTGTGCCCTGGTTCACCTATATAACATTGAGCTACCCATATGTAGTGCAACAATATAAACTTTACTCCAGCCACTATCAATTGAGGAAGTTTGCACAACTTATGTAAAATGCTGATTCATTAATTTATTAAGAGTGTTGACATAGAAGATATGCAACATTTCACTAGTCCAATATTACAAGATTCCATGTTACATTTTTGAAAAAATTGAGTAAAAAATATTGCATGGTTCTATAATATGTCATTCCTTTTTGTTTAGACTAATACAGTAATAGATGGAAGCACTTACCACCTCACAACATTAAATCGCAAATAGTTCTAAGTTACCTAAGTTACTTTTTAAGTTATTTTTACTGATATGTAAATTTTAAACCTCATTTCCCCAAAGTAAAAAAAAATAACATAGAAACTTGTAATAGTGAGCCAGCGATTTGTTGATGGATTATGTCTAGAATGCAAATAGTCGAAAATGTATTATGGATCTATGCAATCTTAATAGGTTTGATCTTGCTAAGCCTACATAAGATAAGGCATAAATCTTATTAATGGATGGTGGCATATATATCTTATTAATAATTAAGCTAGTTCTGCTTTAAGAGAATGGAAATGGGCAAAAATTTCCTCAAATAAATTATGATAATGTACTGGTGCTTCCAAATCAAAGGCATATACAGTTTACTAATCATGAATAGAATAGAATAGAATAGAATAAATTTTATTTGCATTGATTGTAGGTACATGAAATATAGATGTTAACAGTTTTTATGATCCATATACAATCTACCTTGAATAGGCATACAAACATTTAGGTAAGAGATTAAAATTCATCAGGATTTAAACAATCATTTAACAAATGAATACAATTAGAAATTAGACAAGAAATGAATTAATGAAATGTTTGGAACTACAAAATTACGATTCATAATAATATTATAATATAATGGTAAATATAATTATGTAAGGAATAATAATTGAAATTAAGAAAATAAATCAAATGTCAAATAAGCGTAAGTAATGTCAAAAACTAATAATCTAAAGTAATGTCAAAATGTATCATTCAAAAAGTCATTAATTGAATAATAACACTTGTCTAAAAGAAGTGCAGTCAATTTGTTTTTTAATGTAGATATTGTATCACTCTTTATAGAATCAGGTAATTTGTTATAAATGACAGGCGCCATGCCGAAAACATTTTTCTTAAGTAAAGCAGTATTGTTACCGCCAGTTTGCAACATATTTCTATACTGACTTCTAATAGGTCCTTTCCTTATTTCTGATAATGATATAAAATAATGCTTATTGACCCTTACGAAGACTGCCACTTCAAAAACATACATACATGGGAATGTCAACAATTTTAGGGACTTAAACATAGGCACACAACTGTCAGTCATTTTTAGACCACACATTGCCCGTATGCAGCGCTTCTGTGCTTTGAAAACCTGTTCCCTTAAGGTACAATTTCCCCAAAATACAATCCCAAACCGCAAAATCGACGCCACCAGACCATGGTAAGCTGTTAACGTTGTAGTTATATTTACCTTTTTTGCTAAATTTGATAGTACAAATGCAGAAGTACTTAATTTTTTACACACCTCTTCTGCTTGAGGTTTCCAGGTTAACTGACTGTCTATCAAAATTCCTAAAAATTTAGCAACATTTATTTGTTCAATACCTTGTCTATTATATACGATTGTTAGATTTTGAGCTGGTGTACGTTGATAAAAATGCATTATATTAGTTTTTGTAAGATTAATTATTAAATTGTTTATGTCAAGCCAGTTTACTATGTCTTTTAACATATGATTAATGTCATTTTCATATTCATTCATGTCAATACATTTTATTACTACGGCGCTGTTGTCTACAAATAATTTGCATTTTACATACATTGCATGGTTCCTATTAATCTGTCAATTCTTGGAATACCAGACATAATTAAAAACCTATTGTTTGGCTGCGTGTGTGCCACTGCAACTCAATAGGTTAACCAATCTATGGTTTTCCATACTAGAGTTTGAACAGAAAAAACCGGACAAGTGCGAGTCGGACTCGCCCACCAAGGGTTCTGTACAAATTTGTAGGTACATATTATAAAAACCCTGATTTTTTATGATTTAATTACAAATGTATAGTTTCCAAGTTTTGCCCTATACTTGTAGTAGTCAACGGAAAATACCCTATAAATTTTGATTTCCTTGAGTGTTGAAATATATATACGTTTTTTGCGGCATAAACGACCGTATCTCTCTTTTATGTTAACTTAGAAGTTTGATTTTTTTACAGCTTCAAGGGACTATACAACTGAGTACCTAAATCGTTTTAATTTCAACTCGATACCTCCACGCGTTCCCGAGATAGAGGGTCTTGACAGACAGACAGATGGATGGACAACAAAGTGATCCTATAAATGTTCTGTTTTTCTTTTTGAGGTATGGGACCCTAAAAACTACTGATATTACCTACAGTTATTGGGAATCTTCATTAGAGCACAATTTGTTATCTATACTTCTTCAAGGTTTTGGATATTATTCAGTAGGTCATAATAATACATTATCTATACTAATATTATAAAGCTGAAGAGTCTGTTTGTTTGTTTGAACGTGCTAATCTCAGGAACTACCGGTCCGATTTGAAAAATTCTTTTAGTGTTGGATAGCCCATTTATCGAGGAAGGCTATAGGCTATATAACATCACGCTACGATCCATGGGGGCGGCGCAGTAACGATAAACGCAGGTGAAACCACGGGAACACCTAGTTTTAATATAATGCATTACTAGACTTATAAATATAATTTACAAGTCATTGACTCGAGGTTTAAACTTAAACTGTTAATGGCCTGACATAACTGTACGTATATATATAATTAGCACAGAGATCTTTTGTCTTACAAAATTAAGTTTGTCATATCTAGAGGTCAAAGTGAGAATTTTTGTAGTTCAGATATTCTCTGTTGACTAATGTATGCATTTCTATAGAAGTTTATGGGTGTTAATGTATGTGCAAGATAGTATTTTTTTTTATGAATACCAATAAAGCAAATTTGTAGTATTAGGTCTAAGGCCCCATTAATATAACAGTCAAACAACTCATTTTACTGACCTCATCAATCTTGCAACCCTTTAGGAATTTATAAACTACTAACAATTATTTCTATGTAAATATATTCAAGAACAACAGAATACATTGAACAGCTAAACAAATTACAATAACACAAACATATTCCTGGCTGTGCTCCGAGGTTGCCAGAACTTTTTAAGGTGGTACAGATGCTTCATGGAAGGTATGCAATATAATACAAATATATCCAAGATACATAGGCTAGTGACTACTTGCTACCAAATGTGCTGCATACTTGATTGCCACCTAGCCAGCATAAAAATTACAATATCATAAATAAAACTATTTCTGTCATCACTTCATAAATATATAAAAAATATAATATAATTTGGAACAGCAGCTTTCATAACAACTTCTTAATTTAAGCTTCCACTTTTACCATTGCATAATATATGCAATATTTAACTTACCCCATTTATGTTTTTATCTAGTGAAGATTAATATGTATGATTCAGAAGTAACTTTATATTTTCTGAATTAAAATATGAATCAATATATAATTTGTTCAAATATAAAGTACCATACTTTATGTACTCATTATTGATAGACATAGACGGCATAGACCACAGAGAATATTGATAAGGACATAACAGAGATTTATTTTTAATTGGTAACACAGTTAAGAGACTATCCCTTTATAACAAGTTGGCAGCTTAAATAGACTTAGAGAAGATAACTTATTCTGGATAATAGAAATTATGATTACATTCTGAGATCGGACAATTGACACATTTGTAATAGAACAGTAATTAATTAATTCTGTAGCACAGTAGTAAACTGCAAGACATTTAAAAGCAATATAATGAGATTGCTTTTCTTAGTGAGATGTCACTAAGAAAAGGGATGATATTTTGATACACTACTAAAAGTAAGGAGTTTTATCTCAGCAGTGTAAATATCAACCTCACAGTATGAGCAGCAATTCACACACATATAATATACATATATGTATAATATATATGAGTGAGATCTGTGTATTATTTAATTTTCAAAGTAGTACCAACTCGGCTACTCTATAGTGGGCCTGTATGACAAGTGATAGCATCATCTCTATTAATATAAGGTTAGGCAAAAAGTAACTAGATAGCCTCTATCTAGAACCATAAGATTATAAAAAATCAAAAGTGCACCCCACTTTATTTTTTATATAGGTACAGAAAAATCTGACATTTTATTAGAAAGAGTCTTAACCATCAGTGAATTATTGGCCACAGATTATCTGTTTGAATATTACAAATGTAAGTTAACTTTGTTAACCACATGGGAATCATTGCCATTAGCTGACCCATTCATAACTAGCGAATGGATATTTGCATATATTAAATTTAGAGCTGTTGTTCAAGTTTCTTTTTACATACACCTTACGTCAATACCAAATTTTGATATAATATACTAAAAAAATATAGTAATATGTAACCATTAAAGTTAAAATTAGTTTCTTGGAAACTTGTTAAACATTTCCATTCATACTTATACTTGATTTCATGAGATAATATCTTGTAGGCAATTTATAAATTAGTGTTGAAAGCCATTTAACTTAATGCTAATTACTTGACAAACTTTAAAAAGTTTTCGGTTGAGAAAAGTTTCCAATACAACATTGTAATGTTAACCTTGCACTATCAGCTGATACTACATGGTTAAATTAGTTATTACATAAATACATTCTAAGAATGATTTATCTTGAACTAGAGTTACTGTGTAAGACTTTGCCTATTTCCAGATAAAATACTTCCTGATTGACTACCTACGAAGATTCATGACAGGGTTCTATAACCTAACCTAAACTTTGAAACAAAATTTGCCACAATAGTTACCTAACCAAAACATACTTTAACTATACACTGAAGGACTGATATCTACATGGACGGACATTCTGGATAAAAGCTAACAAGGAAAGATACAGACCTGATGGAATATATCAACATCAATTACTGAATCATTAATTATGCCTTCTGTGATAACAACTATATAGATAATAATTATCACTGGTTTTAAACAGCTCCAAACAGCTGTCAAAACATCAGCTTCAACTTCAACATTATGCAGAGACCTGCAGCCACACTCCTTAGCAACAGCCAAAGACCAATAAATAACACGAGTGTGCTAAATAATCGCTAAAATACCATACGAATCGTTATTACACAACCTGTAAATTAGTACAGATGGTCAAATATGATCAAAGGAGGAAAAATGTGCGTGATGAGGAGCAGCATACGGCACGCGGAGGCGCCAGGTGCCCGCCACACCACCTATAGCTATGTTCGTACTCACGTAAGGTCAATAGGTACAAAAAACACATATTCGCAGCAGCCCATTCGCTTAGTCACAGCGACGGAGAAGATAAACGGGAAAGGTCGCGCGTGGCACAATTCCATACTTTCACATTGCAAAATTTTTGGCACTAGGGACGGAGGGACGAGGCGGCGGGCTGGCGACGTCAGTGGCCCCTCTAACTCGCAACGCTCACGTATCCACACGCTCCGTTTCCGCTCCGCGACTCGCACTATATTCCGATTTATTGTTTGGACGGTTGTCGACACATCTCGTGATCATAGCACTGCACAAGGCACTCCCGAGGCAACCACGCGAGTGGCCGAATCGCAACATCGAATCGGGTGTCATGGGCTCGTGGACCGTTTTCGTATCTCGACTACTTTATCGGACTTACGATCATCAAAACTCTGAAACTTACATTGTAATTGTTATCCAACGCATTCAGAAGTCGATTACTTAGTTCATGAGCGTTATTACTCATTTATAAACGAAAATATTTAACTAAATACGACGAACGTGTCTTCGGCTGCGTCGTAATGGCGGACCGACGACTACGTATGCCCGTGCCAGGGCATTTTAGCCGAATAATTCAACTGATATCTACCGAGGCGACGCACACTCGTGTTTTTCCGTTTCTTTTGACGGAACAACTTTATTTTGACATGTTGTGTCACTAGATGGCGCAGCAAACTAATTGAAAAATCTGATTTGTAGCAAGTTAATACAATAGATATTTTTACATATGCTATAAAATTAATGGATAACTTGATTAAACTCATTTTTGTCCCCTTAAATAGTTACCAAATCAATCACTTTCCTTGCAAGGACGACGCAATTGGCAACATTATTATGTCATTTTTATATTATTTTCTATAATGGTAAGGATTTTTCTCATGTGTTTAATAAATCGACCAATAGGTAGCGCTGTAAAATTTTTTTTTTAAAAGGATTAAGGATTAATTTGTCTATTTTTACTCAGGTAGATTTACCTGTTGCAAATATACTATTTAGTAAAGGATATTTATTGTGTTTTTACACTTAAAATACTTTATAAATATGAACTTATACTATATATGAACTTATATATAATTTCTAACTACTGGGTAATATTTCATTGCGATACAATAAAAATATAGAATCAATTACAATTTTTATTACGAAACCTGTTTTATGAAACATTATGTATTTATTTGTGTTAACGAAATAACTTTTATTAATAAGAATATCCAAAGGAATGCCAGATTAATATTTAAAAAAATATAGTAGGTATGTAATGACAATGAGGCTCAGCAGCGCATTTATATGATTATAATGAATTGATAGAACAACGTTCTTATAACAACAATTTGGTAGAGCGGAATGTCCTATTCCGGGTCGTCTTTAAAGCTGTACATTCTTTATGAGAAGTCTAGATTAAATCTAGATTTATAAGGTCTAGACCGTAGATGTTAAATCGGAAACAAAATCTATATCCTAGAAATTATGCTTTACATGAGATGTTGACGGTCGGGTGGCCTGGAACGCAATGTACAATGTTACCATTGTACATTAAAAGATTCCATTTAATTTTATACTTCTAATCTAATGCTGGGGCTACATTAGCGAGCTACGGCGAATATTCGTATTAACGCGATGAGTGTGGCCGGCTAGATCGTTGCAACGCGTTGTATTCGGGCGAAGAAGATATATTATCGGCGCCCTGTCGGTAAACTGGCGCGCATCAAAGGAATATGGCGCGCCAATATTCGCTTGGGTGGCTACACCTACGTTCGTTCATAACAGGTCGAACAACACAACCCGGCACGATGTATTGCGTCAACGCGATATAAATCTTCGCCCGTTTAATGTAGACAAGAACATCGCATATGCCCGTACACGATGTTTTTGACGCGCCCAACGCGACACGAATCTTCGTCCGCTAATGTCCCCAGCATAAGGAAAATTTTTAAAGTTCAAGATGTTTTACAAGTTTCCTTAGGTATATCTGAGACCCTGACCATAAAGTTTTAAGTAAGAGTACAGTAATTTAAAAAAGAGGAAATTTAAAAAGAGAATTATCGCATGTAATATAACGTATGCAGATCCATCGCAAAATCTGATCGCATTGTATTCATACTATTGCGTCGTTTTCATGTACTTTAATTTAACATACGGTCTGTTTTGTCATTCCTAAATTGTTAGCAAATACTAATTAATCCTACGCATTATTATTTTAGGTAAATGAAAATTATGTCGTAATATTAAATGTAAAATTTTATCGTAATGGAATGCTACTCGTTTTTTGTATTTATTAATTATATCATACCGAAACTAGTTTTGTAAAGAAATAATTGTTTGTAATTGTTTCCGAATTCCGATAATAATTGTAATTAGCAACTGCACAACTACTCGCTGTAAAATTATTGTCACCATAGACGCTGCCGTCAATGGTAAAATCTTATTATGACTAGATGTTCCCGCGGTTTCACCCACGTTTAAAGTTACTGCGCTGCCCCCGTGGGTTGCAGCGTGATGTTATATAGCCTATAGCCTGCCTCGATAAATAGGCTATCCAACACAAAATAATTTTTTAAATCGAACCAGTAGTTCCTCAGATTAGCGCGTTCAAACAAACAAACAAACTCTTCAGCTTTATAATATTAGCATAGATTAAATATGGTTAAGTAATTTTATGTTTATATTTACCTATTGTTTTATAATTATTTTATTTGTTAGCATTATGAGTGATTTTAAAAATAAGAAAGCAAGTTCTTAAGGGATACAATATGCAATATCAGTCAAGATGTACTTTCTGTGAAGTTAAATAACTTGATATTAGTATTAAATTTATAACTTGCTCATCGCTGGTAATAATGATTTTTCAAACATAACCTCAATATTAAATTCATAGCTTATCTTCTAGACATCCCCTTTACTACTGCTGGCACACTAAGACGGCGACCCGACCATAGATAAGACACTATATTATACTGAGAAGACCCGACTGTACCCTATCACAATGTCACCAATTCCAATAAATAGTAAAATACACATAGAATCTAATGCAGACTTAAACATTTTCTAGTTTCGGGCACATTTTTTTTTATTATATGTTAGTACTCCGTAAATAACAAAGTATTACGCATTATTCAATAAAATAGTGTATTCCACTATTTGTTAAATTTAAAATTGAATCACTGGATCTAATGTTAACCTAATTTAATGTTAAAGGCAATGTAACCCATATATCCTATGGCAAGCTATTTTCCATTAAATACTGTTTGTATTTTCCATTAAATACTGTTTGGTATTTTGCACTGGTAACACTAAGGGACTACTTTGTACAATAGTAGCAACACTGATTAGCCCTTCAAAATTGTCATTTTTCGATTTGTGCGAAGTCGTGTGTCGCGTTATTTATCATGGGAAATATTTGCATTTAACAATCGTTTATGAATACCTTGTTTTTATTAAATGTTTACACACGTTTGACTTTAACAGTGTCATGTAAATAGACTGTGAAATTGTATTGCAGTTTAAAGGGGTGATAAATGGGGGAAATATTAGTGCATTTGTGTGTTGTGCAGTGATAGTAAGATGGATCGCCGATGTTCCCAGTCGGTGCGGACACTTGTGTTCGACGATTCGGATTCTGATCCGCCTAAGCCTGGACAGAAGAAAGATCTGTCATCGACCGGAGCTCCTTTGTCGTTGAACCAGAGCGCAGAAGGTTTGTGAAATGATCAATATTATGGTTGGCAAATATGAATATAATGGGTAGATTGGAGCGGTTTCGTAGTGTTTTCAAGGTTTGTCTGCTGTCAATTTAATTGCGAAGGCGTGAATGAACGTGTACTGTTTATTGGTTGAACGTGTTTGTGCGCCAAATTAAAAATGCATGTTAGTATTATTGACGCCTACTTCGCGCCTCGTGTTATGATTGCGAAACATTTAATTGCATTACTATGACCCAGATGTTTTCGCTGATATAAATAAACAAACATGGCTCTGGTCACGGTATTTCTGCACATATGTCAACTTAACTGCTTTTTTTACATTTCATTTAAAAGAATAATGTCGAAACGTTTACTTGTCGAAATCTGTGATTAAAGAAATATGCATCCAGGAAGCATCTTTCAAATATGGCATTGGATCAAGGTGTCTTCAATTATTTAAATTATATATAATTATATGTTTATACCTGAAAACATTTGATGGTAAAATATAAAAACTTGGCTATTTCTGTAGCATCTCTCCTAAGCTCTTACACAAGAGATATAAATATAACATAATCAACATAAATTAATAAAGATGTAAACTTAAAGATGATAATATTTTATACACATTATTTTTATTAATCATAAATAATAAGCAGCAGTTTTATTGAGTTAACATTTCCATATTATCTAACTCAACAGTTACTAAATGAGCATAATATCTATACTAAAGCTCCATCTGTTATAAAATAGATAACATTATTTAACTATGAGGGCAGTATTTTATATTATTTTTTATATATTTCATAAAACTAGTTTTCTTTGAAATTGATAATATAATAAAAAATCCTGTAGTGATGATGTATTTTGTGGTTCAGGCATTTTCTTGGAGGTTCATAAGCATTTGATATTTTATGATTGTTTGTTGTGGAGTTAAATAATAAAACTAAAAATTAACTAATAATGTTTAACTATTCCTATAGTAATGATTTCCCATCCGTAATTGAACCATTATTTAAATCATAATTGTTTGTGGTCTACATAGTAACCTCTGCAAGAAATATTTCCAGATTCACTGACAAACTTTCTACCATGATATTCTCAAAACCACTTAAAACCTAACAAAGGTAAATTTGGACAACAGTCCTTGAGCTCATCTCACATTATTATAATACATTATGTCCACTTAATGATAAATATAGGATGTAAATAATATGACAGTCAAGTTTCTTATACTATATCTAAGATGAAATCAGACGATATAAGACCTGCCTTATGATAACTATGTTCTATGTACACTTACAACATTAAAAGAATAAATCATGCATCACTTTGAATTATCATTACTCTACAACTGGTTAGCACAACATACATCCCTGCTGAATTTGTTTAAAGAACTAGTTCTTACTCATTGCAAATACCCTATTTGTTCAACCTTACGTTCAATGGAGATATATATTATTATGTTATCAGGCTGTTCAAGGCATCAGTCTAAATTTAACTGTACCCTGTAATAATATCAGCCCTGTAAATGTCCCACTGCTGGCTATGGGCCTCTTCTCAGTGTGAGAAGGGAATATCGACTAGTTTTAAGTCTCACATTACACAAAATAGGATTTATCCTACAAGTAATACTTCCAATGCCCAGTTAGCCTAGCAGTAGACTACATATTATGATCATATCCTTCAGTCATAAAGACATGGACTATGAAAATGTATTACACAAAAATCTAATTTGATTGTTATATCACCAACTCATAAAGTAAATGGGTAGTATTTAACTGCACAGCAAAAAAATGCTAATTGCACTGCAAAATATGCTTACCAGAAATACAAATTGCACAGCAAAATATATTTAAAGAGATCAAACTAAATCGACAGAGACCCGCTTCACGGGGCTACTATTTTTAGGTAGCTATAAGAAGGAACCTAACATAACCAAACCCTTCTGAGACGGAATGCAGTGATTTGAGGCATATAGGTGCTCATTATGCTGTGCAATTAGTATTTTTGATGGTCACTATATTTAATCCCAAAGTAAATAATTTCTATTCTGAATTCAAAACAATCACAGTCATTATATTTTATAATTTTGTTTGCTCAAACAGACTATATACAATAGTCAATTAACACAAACAATACTCATTTATGTGTGAATGTATTTACATTCACACATGTTTCCTGGAAGGACAGAAATTACAGAATGCTAATTGTTCAGGTATATTAGTTTTGCTTGACTGCACCTATGGCGTAGTGGTTTACGTGATCGCCTTGCTACTGCCGCCGCGCCGAGTGTTGTGGGTTCGATGGATGTGATGAAAATTGACATGGGACAAAAATTTGTCTATTTAACCACTTTTACACTCCACTACACATCTCACCCTTTGTCACCAACTCTCACTAACCATACTACGCAAACTACATACCATATTACTATTATTATTATTTTTGTTTGTACTTTCTATTCATCTTATTCTATTGTCGAACTATTGTATTTGAATGAAAGAGACTAGATCCCACAACACAGGGAATCCTAGTGTGGGTCTAGGGCCTCAATCCATGTATTGCTTGTTTTCTATGAGACAATAAACTATTATTATTATTATTTGTGTGATCCACAAATGGTTGATCTAAGTCTGGTTGCTCATTGTTTGAATGTTTATAAAGTCTCCCACTGGAACTATTCCTAACACAGGAGTTTAAAAAAGTAACTTTTGCTTCATTCTTCTAAATTTGTTACGGATGCAATTTCATATAGAATTCAACTGATTACCTATTTTGTCATAAATACTATGCTTCGAAAATAAAAGGAAGAACAGGAAGGGCAGACGAAGGAGAAGTTACATAAATCAGGTTAAGGAAAAAGTGATGGCAGAGAATAGAGAGACATGGAAGAGGCCCCACTGACAAGAGCAAAGATCTTAAATTTATTGATTGATTGAAATAATATTAACTTTCCTTAGAATACCTGTATTAGTCAGAGAGCATTGAGTAAGTCATTCATTATAGAAATATTATTGTGACATAACTATTCCATTAATTAAAGATTATTATAAAAACAAACTTACCAACTGCCTTTCTAATCTAGTGGATTAATTGTGTACTTAAATGTACAATGTTCTTTAAAATGGGCTTAGCTTAACTAGGGTTGAACTGTTTTATATTTTTTGTCATTCTGGAAATTATTAAGGGATCTATATATTAATATGTGAAGCAAAAACTTTGTACCTATTTTTACGAAAAGTGCGTGCACGGAGGAGTATACAATTTGGCACAATTAAAGTTTATATGGAGAAGGTGGGGCGAATCCTAATATTTATATAAAATATGCATTAGAAATACATTAAATTAATACATTTAATAAAAAACACTACACGCACACAACCATACATTTGACACACACGCAGTCGAAGCGTATAACTTTGGTTACATATATCAATATATAATGACATATATCAGCAATATCTTACACGCAAACTTTGGTTGAATTTCGAGCACTAGGCGACCGCTAGTACCTATTATTATGTAGGACCCAGACATTAGTAAAATCACTACAACCAAACCTGTTGGAAATACATAGGGATAATGCAATACACAAGTATACCATGTAATTGTAAATCTAGGTAGGTATACCTACATCATCCTGCAGGAAGTTTTCCACACAGATGTGACTATGGAAATACCTGAAATATGTATGAGTACATGTATGTGTGTGCATTGCCTGAGATACACACAAATACATTAGCATACATAACACTACATATGGATTAATCTATATATTATGTGCCACAAAACAATACCTCATTGTCTACTTTTAGAAGGCTAGCACTGTGTAAGGTTGCTTAGATCCCACTTACACCTAGGAGATAAATGTGACTCTATTACACCTCTACCTAACTCTTAAGCATTACAGCGATAGCCTGGACTTAGTTGGACTGCCACACAGAGCTCTCGAATTTGAACCCAAGGCGCATCTCTGATTTTTAAAAGTTATGTGTATATTAAAAAATGCTTTAACCTTGAAGGAAAACATCGTGAGGAAACTTGCATGTCTGAGAGTTCTCCATAATGTTCTCAAAGATATGTGATGTCTGCCAACCTGCACTGGGCTATGGCATGGTGGGTTACGGCCTAAGCCTTCTCACACTGAGAAGAGGCCTGTGCCTAGCAATTGGGACAGTTCAATATAGGGCTGATATTATACTAGATGTGCCCGCGGTTTCACCCGCGTTTATGACTACTGCGCCGCCCCCGTGGGTCGTAGTGTGATGTTATATAGCCTATAGCCGTCCTCGATAAATAAGCTATCCAACAAAAAATAATTTTTCAATTCGAACCAGTAGTTCCTAAGATTAGCGCATTCAAACAAACAAACAAACTCTTCAGCTGTATAATATTATATTATTATATATATAACTCTTAAGGATAAAAAGCTGTATTTACACATGGTAATATTACTTAATCCTCAAGTATTTCTTATGCTAATAGTTGATAATGTGATTTCCTTTTGATTTCTTGATATTTGATGTTATCATACTGACTCATGTAAACTATGCATTTCTCAGTACATATTATCATGAAAATGGTGTTAAATATGCAACAGTGACTCAGAATGTTTCACATTAAACATATATCATCATACTTGTTTATCCATAATAGGGTGGACAGAGGTATCAGCAAAAGTTTCCTTAACATATGTTGTATACAAGTCTGCATGGTGCATGGGTTTAAGTGGCCACCTTGATACTGGCAGTGTGAGTCTGATTGTGACAGAGCAAAACAAGATATGATCCATAAATAGCTATTGCATGTCTCTATGTCCTTTCTGTCTCTTGATCTAACATGTATGCACATACGTTCATACACAGCAATATGGAGATACACTCATATTTTAAAAAAGTCACCCTATTCATATTCCACTGATTATCTTAACACCCCATGTTATTAAATGGCAAACCTTTATCCATCTACCAAGCAGGCTGCCTCCATAAAAGAAAACTTTGTTATAACTATTTCAGTCAGTAAAGCCTATCAATTGGTTGTCAGTATTAGTTATATGTATTGTATTCGTAAATTGGTAATAATAATGTGGTTTTCCGCGCGTTGTTATCAAACTAATAATATCATTATTTATTGCACAATATTTCTTTTAAAAATGACATACGCAAATGGATTTGTTTACCATATTATTTAGGTATATAGTGGAGAGGCAGGTAGCGGTAATCAGTAACTGAAAGACCATGGTATCGGTAGGCCAGTGATTAGTTGACCTACCGTGACACAATAATTTAATTAGCTTAAAAATTAGTAAAGTTTAATAGTAATAGTAGTGTAACAGTTTTCAAAATTTTGTAATAAAGTGTCAAATAAACAACGCGATAAAATCCGTATATAGTAGTTTAATTTCAATGAATAACGTTCGCGTAAACAGAAGACAATATTATATGAATACTAAGTAGTCGTTTGTAACCGAATTTGCTAATAATCCTTAAAAGGAAAGTACATTGGTACTGATATATTTCACCACAATACACCGTTTCAATTAGACCACACCTTTTGGTTTCACGCGGACTATTAATTATTGCCGCAGCAATAACGAAAGCGCAATTATTTCATTCATTATCATCGAGAAAATCTAAAGCATCGTCGCATTTAAAGCGACTTTGTATAACATAGAATAGAATAACATGGTCACAATGCATTTCACCCAATTACGTGTGAATAGAACGGTGAAGGAAAACATCGCGAGGAAACCTGCACGTCTGAGAGTTCTCTACAATGTTCTCGGAGATATGTGAAGTCTGCCAACCCGCGCTGGGCCAGCGTGGTGGACTATGGCCTAACCCTTCTTAACACTTTCACTGCCAGCTGAAATGCCTGGTGTCACGCGGGAGACCAAAATATTTTTAGTCTGTTTAAGGTACGTACGTACGCTCATACGATACGATATGCGGCATTGGCAGCGAATGTGTTAAACTGCGAAGAGACCCGTGCCCAGCAGTGGGACAGTTGAATACAGGGCTGATATTATACATATGAATAGTAATGAATTGTATGTTAATTAAAAGTATGAGGCGAGGCAACTGTGGGCGCAGTTCATGCGTACACTTTACCAAGTTTACTTTACAGTACTCAAGTAAATAATACCATTTATTTTTGTATTTACAAGTGTTTACCAACGTATAAACGCTTCGTCATGCTTATGTTTGTAGTTTCGGGTTCGATACCTGAGCCTTATAGTGTCAGATATGGGTTAGAAAGGTAAAGTACGTAGCCTATCCTCACTTATACCATCAATTTCGCCTAAATTGAAGCAGCTAGGATAATTTCGGCCTCTAGAAGGCTGCAGCTAACTGACCTTGTGATAGGAACATACAAACTATTAAATGCAGAAACAATTTTTTGCAGTTAGTAGTTTGCAGGTTCCTTACAAGGCCTTAGTTGTCAGAAAATTTCGTAAAGTTGAAAACTTGGCTTTGAAACCAGGGTCGGGCCAACAAAAAGTAATTAGGTTTTTCAGTCTATCAAATCTCATATTGCCAATAGCATCTCGGAGTTAGGCAGATTGTGGTATTATACCAACGTGCCTCGGTAAGCACATAAAAGCTGCTGGATTTGCGCCTGATCTCTACCCGGTCGTGCCAGATCCGATCGGACTATGTCAGTGAAGGAATAAGGGAAAAAGAGAGCATATCTGTTTGCATACGCACTTGTTGCATTAAATATCGTCGTGACTGAAATTCGGTCTGAAGGATTTTATGATTAAAAAGTAGACATTTTGCTGAAACTATGCCTCGTTGACAACATTAAGCTTGTTCCCTGTTACGTTGGATGGTATAATGGATATGTATATCATTCGTTATACTGTGAAATAACCTTCCAAGACATTGATACAACACCTCAGTTTAACCGTGACTTGTGCAAAGTAAACATTGAGATAAGCGTAAATAAAAAGTAGTAAGTACCTAAACATTGCGATACGATTCGTAAACAGAAGTTTAATTTCAATGTTAAACGTACGTAAACATAAGACAATACAAAGTCATGCGTACATCCCCGAAGGCAGAAGCGTTACATGGGTTGCTGGAATAACTTCAGTTACAGCGAGCTACTCACCATTCAAGGCAGGAGTAGGCACACCGTGGTAGGTTTAATCGTTTGCACCTGGGATTTCCTATCTTTCCCCGGGTGAGTCCGACAAACCTATGCTCCCCCTTTTCCCGCGGAGAGCGATTACTACAGGTTAACACAAGTGAGAAACGGCAATGAATTGCCGTAAATCTTAGAGTTCGAAAAAATGGTACATAATACGTGACCTTGAGGTCAGAGGTCATAGTAATTTCGGAGTATATCAACTATGCTGAGTCGAATGGCGTTGACCGCGAGTCTCTAACTCTTACAGTTCTTGAGTTGAAAGTTGTATAACAGACAGACAAAGCTGTTGTATAAGAGTTTTTTCGAACTCTAAAAAAGGTAGAAATGTTACAGCTTCCCCAACAGCAGTCCCCAACTTTGATTTAGTTTCTATTTGTCTATATTTAGGCAGTGGTCCGACCGCCAACGATGAACGAGAAACGAGTAAAACTAGAAACTATAAACGAGTTGGCGATCAGCGGGAAGCGAGTGTGTAGTTTCGATAGTTTTGTCGCCGGGTATAAGCGAGTGTGCAATTGCGACGAGCGATTACTCGCGCCACTCGCCCGCGGTCGCTCAGTCCTGTGCAAACCTGCGTGCGGCGACGAGCGAGCATCGCTGAACGAGTATCGCTGAGCGAGTTTATTTTTGAAAGCTCTTGTCGCTCAGCGACAAAACTAGTAAAGCGAGTCGTCGCCGGCAGTGTGAACAGTCAGCGAGCAACTTTTAATATATGCATCTCTTTTGTTTACACGGAATGTATATTATTTGTGCGTTTCTTGAGAGAGAAAATCGCCGATAGTTCGTCGTTTTCTCGCCGGCGGTCGGACCACTGCATTAGATGCCTACAAGACACTGTCCTAAACTCCGGGACGTTATTGCGAATATCTTGATAGAAATACCCAATACGTTGCACCTAAAATCATAATTGGCAAAAATTTGCCCAATCATCCTCTTTTCCCCTTCACGCTCCTTCGCCTTCCCATTTCCTTTCCTAAAGGGTCGGCAACGCGCAAGTGATGCCTCTGGTGTTGCAGGCGTCCATAGGCTACGGGTGACCATTTCCCATCAGGGGCCGTATGCTTGCTTGCCACCTTAGTCGTATAAAAAAAAAAATGTGGGTGTAATACACTGTACCCTAATCTGCCGTGGTAATCGAGAGGGTAGTAAGTCAGAAAAGGCAGTTTTAGAAAACAGCGCGCAAAGATTTTGTTACAATTTTAGCGTTTGTGATAAAACTATATACTCGATTTTACGTTCTATATGTCAAAAGAAAGGAAAAAAATAAGTTGTTTACAGTATAGAAGCATTCCAAATCAGTAATTTAAAAAAATGACCGTCTTTGACCTACTGCCCTCTCGACTACCAGCAGTAATATATTAATATATGTAGGTGTATGACGTATGTCAATCGTGGCTACATTTTTCGTAAATGTTGTACAGTGACATTCATAAGTAGCTAAACAATGAATTCATTTCTAACCTTATTTTATGAATACACGGACATCTTCTCATTGTCTGAAGGGTCATAAAGGCCATAGACCACTACGTTTGCTCAGTGCGGGTTGGCAGACTTCACACGAAGAACACTCGGGGCCACTTGGCATCTCAGTCACCTTCACACGGATGACTGCGACAGCACGATGTTTTAAATCTATTTAGTGCTAAACGTGTTTAGTGAGTTGTTGTGCAAGTGGCCCTTAGACATGCAGGTTTCCTCACGATGTTTTTCCTTCACCGTTTAAGCGAATGATCATTAACTATTAATAATGAAAATAATAATGAAATATAATACGCATATAACTTTGAAAAGATAGAGATGCGCGGCTTGGAATCGAGCTCGAGACCGCTGTGTGGCAGTCCAACATGCAACGGTCGCCCACAAGCTATCGCAGGCTATTACTGTTGTAAAAATATGATAACGATTTAAACGATAAAAGTATTTAAAATCTAACAAATATTCAGCGAATTACGTTTGGCTTGTTCGAGAGGGTTGATAAGAATACTTGTAATTTGTAAATGTAAACGTAATTATAAAATAGGTACAAAATCCTAACTAATATAAAAGCGAAAATGAGTTTGTTTGTTGTTACCTTTTCACGCCTAAACCACTGAACCGATCATCCTGAAATCTTGCATATACGTTGACAGGTGTACAGAAACGGACATAGGCTACCTTTCATCCCGAAAAAAATTACTGTTCCCGAGGAAAACAATAAAAACGTTCTTATGATAATAGATGGCGCCACGTGTCTTTCGAATCATGATTGAATTATATTATTACAAGCAGAGTACAACCCGAATTGATTGTCAAATTCTAAATTAACGCGAGCGAAGCCGCGGACAAAAGCTAATATAAGATAATTTTAAGTAAAGTTACATACTGTAAAGTGAAGGTTATGTTACATACCTATAGTCTTTTTTTTGTAGGATTGCTAGGCTATTGTGTTAGGTAAATCCTGTAAAGATAGCTGTATTGTGAAAATACATAAATAAAAAAATAAAATATTTGTTGACTCCACTATACCCGGTGTCTATTTGTTAATAGGTCGATGGTAGAAAACTTTAATTATAAACGTCACATCGCAATCTCATGGCGTTCATATTATTGAATTGTTTGGCGATACGCACGCCGGTGACTATTCCCTAATGAGACATTTAATAATGGAGCGCTACGTTCGCTGCACGTTATGTCATAGTTACGGCTTCAAGCGCTCAATGTAGCTAACGACCTTGCCTCATCACTCACTCACGACTTGCTTATGTACGAAAGAGGTGCAGCGCGTCTTTTGGATATTTTACTTCCGAGAGTAAAAATACTTTATGACTGATTTCTTAAAATATGAACCTATTGTAATCTATACTAATATAATACAGAGGAAAGATTTGATTTTTTGTTTATTAGTAAGGGTTTAAATTAAACACTACTCAACCGATTTTAAAAATTCTTTCACCATTAGAAAGGTGCATTACCACCCAGTAACTTAGGCTATATTTTATTTAAAAAAGTTATGTTACTATCATGACAAATGATGTTATAAATCTAACCTTTCCAAGTTCTTCAAAGTAGTGTGTTTCCTTGTTAATTTTACAATCTGTATCAAAATAATGGAAATATTTTCATAAACAAATTATGGCACGGTCGTACTGCAGGGTTTTTATGGTTAAGATTGTTTTATTTTTAAATATATCGTCTGCGTGTATAAAAATGCACTGGCAATGGCCACAAAACTACATGCACGTTTATGTTATTCTTATAGTCATAACAACTTTTTAGTATTCTCCAAATTTTTCTGTGGTATGTCAATCTATAAATCTAAATAAATAAATTTAGAAAAGCCGACTCCAGGTGACTTGGGAATTTTTTTAAAATTTTTTTTAATACTATTTAGGTGGCAAACAAGCATACGGCCCACCTGGTGGTAAGTGGTCACCGTAGTCTATGGACGCCTGCAACACCAGAGGCATCACTTGCGCGTTGTCGCCCCTTTAGGAAAGGAAGTAGGAAGGAGAAGGAGCGGGATGAGGGAAAGGGGGTGATTGGGCCTCCGGCACTCTCACTCACCGAACGAAACACAACAGTAGGAATTAATACTGGTATTTCACGTCGATAATCTGTAGAGGGTAATCCTTCCCCGGTCGAGCCGGCTCATTCATGCTGAAATCAGGGAGGCTCTACTACTCAAAAATAAATAATAAAGGCTAGGGAGAAGAATGTCAATCTGTTACCATTTTACGTGTTTTATTGCGTGGAAATACTCATAATATAGTCTCACGTCTATATCCTGAAAAGGGTTGTGTTATATTCACATTTCACCAACGAGCGGCTGTTTCGCCAAAAGCCACAGGGCCGTCACAGCCATTAAATTCCATACAATAGGCTTGCTTTTCCCTTCTACCAGGTCTCTCAGTTACAGACGCTGTGCTACTTTTTGACTGCACGGATGGCGTAGTGGTTTAAGTGGCCGCCTCGCCACTGCACTGCGCCGAGTATTGTGGGTTCGAATCCCACACGTGGCAAAACTTTGTATGATTCAAAAATGTTTGTTCCCAGTCTGGGTGTTCTTTGTGTCCGTTGTTTGAATGTTTGTAAATTCCCGCGCGACACAGGAATTATATCTAAGGCGGGAGATGTTTCACAAAATAACTTAGTTACAGACTCCGTGATAATATTGAGAAAATAGATATTGTTAATAACGTTATGAATCAGCGATCATTTCTCCCACGTACGTGCGAGCTCTGGAATGAACTGCCAGCTTCGGTGTTTCCCGAGCGCTATGATATGTCCTTCTTCAAACGATGTTTAAAGAGAGTTCTTTTTTCACGGTAGGCAGCGGCTTTGCTGTGTCCTGACATGGCTGAATTCCATGAGCAGCGGTTACCACTTTCCGTCAAGTGGGCCACTTGCTAGTCTGCCAATGGCAATAAAAAAAATTAAAAAAGCGCCATGTTTTGTCAAATCACTGCCTTACCTTTGCTTTGTCGATTCGACTCATGTACGATTCAATACGACCGCTTTAGAGAACTAAAAGCAGGTCTATTGTACTACGTTCTGGCGAATAAATTATTCCTTTCAAACAACGGAAAGTGGGACTGGCAGAGTTGTAAATTGTAAAGGTCAGCATCTTAATGTGTATCGGTGTTTTATGTGAGAAAGTAGTTTTGTAGAAGCCGTTGCTATTAAATATATGATGGGAAAGGTACCTTTATATAAACGGAGTATGTTCATTCTAGCTGTATCATGATTACTGGTTTGCTTATCTATACTAATATTATAAAGCTGAAGAGTTTGTTTGTTTGAACGCGCTAATGTCAGGAACTACTGGTTCGATTTGAAAAATTATTTTAGTGTTGGATAGCCTTTTTATCGAGGAAGGCTTTAGGCTATATAACATCACGCTACGACCCACGGGGGCGGCGCAGTAATCATAAACGTGGGTGAAACCGCGGGCACATCTAGTCCGTGATATTTTCAAGCGAATCTATACATCCTAACCAATATTATAAATGCGAATGTGAGTTTGTTTGTTATGCTTTTATGCCTTAACTACTCGACCGATCATCATGAATTTTAACATACACCTTGTCCGGGATTCCAGGAAAAGACATAGTGTACTTTCATCCAGAAAAAAGTATCTACTATTCTCAGATAGAAATTTATTGACAAAATTTACATTAACACGAGTGAAGCCGTGGTCAAAATCTAGCTCTTAATATAATAATTGTAACTGGTCCATGTCTATGCATAGGATCTCCTATCGAAATTTCTGTGAGAGTCACAAATAGTTAATGAAGTGAAAACTTAGGCGCGTTGAGCACTTCTTGGGTGAACAAAAATCATAGAACTCACGTCATCGTCACTCTTCCACGCTTTCCATTTTTTAATTATTGTAGAATATTAACAATATCTCAGAAATGGTGCGTCCTACGCAAAAAATAAAGAAATTGTTACCCCTTAATAACCACTAGGATAGTATCAGGAACTAGCATCCGACCCGACCATTTCTTTTTCTTTTGAATTGAAAAATTCTTTAGACGCTTTGAGCACTTCTTGGGTGAACAAAAATCATGGAATCACTGTTCACGTCACCGAACGCTTTCCATTTTTGAATGATTTTTGGTTTATAAAAAATGTTTATGATCAAGGATTAAAGTTTTCACTTCTATCGGCAGTCCCCAAAGACTGCCCCAATTTTTTGTTCTTGATCAGGGTGTCCCTTGTGTCCATTGTTTAAACATTCGTAAAGCCCTCCGCGATACAGGAATTATTCTTTAAGCAAGAGTTGTCTTTTACAAAATGAGAGCGATCGAATTGAGTGTTCCATACATGTCTGCCTGTCCCTTTTCGCTTAAGAAGCGTGATGTGCAGTATGTATGTTAATAACATCGGTGGAACGTTATGTCTAGTTCAGGTTGGCGTTAATCAGAGCGTGTGGCCCGCAGCTATTGTTCGTGGTCGTGTGGCGGCAGTCACTCACACTGTTAAACATACGCCATTATTGTCGACTCTGTGCGAAAAGTCGCGGCTTTCTTATGTTTATTACGGTTATATTTCTTTGAGCAGATATGTTATATTTCTACTGATCTTATTAGGAGTGCACACTTCGCAGATACATAGTTGATTTACGCTTTTCCTCGAGCAGCGATAGCTCAGTGGGGAGACCAACAGACTGCAATGCAGAGGGTCTCGGGTTCGAACCACGTCGCGCACCTCTGACTTTCGGAAGTTATATGACTTTTCGAAATTATGTGCGTATTGATTGACAATTATCGCCTGCTCCGTGCCTTGGAGAGCACGTTAAGCCGTTGGTCCCGGCTGCCATGAACATCTATGTCAGTCATTATTGGGAGAGTGTCGACACAAAAGATCCCACTGGGTCGAAGTGTCGCCGGTCTGCACTGTCTGGCCCCCACATAAGATAAGATAAGATACGCTTTTCCTAAAGAATAGTATATTAAGTATTTAAAAACAACTCACGTATGTATAATCTCATTTAGCTTACATGTTTAAAGTCCAAGAGGTAATATTGCTATATTTATGGATAACATCCAATAATATTGCCTGTAACCGGGTATCGAATCCGGGTTATTACGATAGGCAAACATAAATCCAAATTTGCCACAGTAAAATATAATCTGTTATCATTCCACAGTTAACACTAAATGAAAAATCATTTCTTCAAATCGGACCTGCAGTTCCAGCAAGCAAAACATATATTTTTAGTAAAGTACAGTAATATTAATAGCTAGACGAGGCCTTTGCCAAAAGGCACACTGAATTGAGGTACATACAATAACAACAAGCGAAATAGAAACAATTCAGAATAGAAGCATTGATGGTGATTTAAAAGAGTGGCGTTGAGTTTCTTGCAGGTATCTTCTCATAGGCTCAACCTTTTGCCTGAACCTTGCAACTAACATAAATGTAGCCAATTCAGAAAACGTCCTTGTGCGATTCACACCGTGGTGTCAATAACTCGTGGTGTCAAACGACGAAGTACCCAAATGTAAATTCAGTAAATGTAACAAACTCCCTAACCGCTTTGACGTTCATAAGTGTTACTTTGTGACCTCAGTGAATAAACGATTTTTGACTTTGACTTTTGACTTTGAAGGGCATTATTATTTATTATTTACAGTAATATTAGTATAGATTTAAAAATTACAGCATGACTTTTATCAGAAGTAAGTATATACAAGCTTTTACTCTGTAGTTTTATACTTTATGTACCTACGCACTCGTAGGGAATTTTAATGGTCCATTAAAGTTCAATTTGTATTCAAGTGTGGTCCCCGCCCGAGACGTTTCTACTACCCCCCTTATGTAATATTAATGGTTTATGTTTCATATATCCCGTAGGTACTAGATTAAATCCCCTGTAAGTATGTTTATTTTGTTTATATTACAAGGTATATAAACGCATGCAAGTTAGGAGCGATATTGATGTTATAGTTTCCTAACAAATATTAGATACCCGATGTTCCCGCGGTTTCACCCGCATTTATCGTTACTGCGCCGCCCCCGTGGGTCGTAGCGTGATGTTATATAGCCTATAACCTTCTTTGATAAATAGGCTATCCAACACTAAAATAATTTTTCAAATCGAACCAGTAGTTCTTGAGATTAGCGCGTTCAAACAAACAAACAAACTCTTGAGCTTTATAATATTAGTATAGATAAATGCGAATTTAAGTTTGTTTTTTACGCATTCACGCCTTAACTACTCGACCAAACAACACGAAATTTTGTATACACGTTGTCGGGGGTACAGAATAGGACATAGGGTATCTTTCATCCAGAAAACTATTGTTCGAAACCTAACCTAACTTACATTTAAGCGAGCGAAGCCGCGGGCAAAATATAGTAAATTTATAAATCATCACACATTCCACAAGTGCAACCTTATATAGCCAACGTGCCCAGTAAGCAGGCACTCCTGGAAAGTTTTCACCATTTAGTTAATTACACATGTTGACACCGTAACCTATTTCTCATTTAAAAAAGGTGACTGGATGCCTCCAGTTTTTGTATACCTTTGGGTATTACAACTGTTATTTATACCTATTATTTTATGACTAAACATACTGCGATAACATTACAAACCTCGGGAAGGTTTGTAATGTTATCGCAGTAAGTAAGTCCTTTGTATGTCTCTGGATTTACAAATTAGTAATGAAATTTATAATCGCAGTAAATGGTATGTGAAGATGTATTATATCCAAAAATACCTAAAGTGCACGCATAGACATTTCTTGCAGGTATCTTCTCTCAAAATTAGACAATGGTCCATTGTATGAGTGCACCAGAAAGGCAAAGGTGCGTGAAAAGTGGCGACGGATTGTCAAGCATGCTACACAACCTTAAAGATAACCACGACCACTCTGTCAAGAGTGAAACGACGTAGAAGAAGAAGAATCTTCTCTCAGGCCCAGTTTATTGCCTAAACCTATCAACTAACCTAAATCTGAATTTAGTAACTTCACTAAGCTTTCTAACTCATAATCTTTGAAGATCATCAGTGTTACTTTTTAATCTAAATGAATAAATGATTTTGAAATAATTGCAAATGTCTTAGAAGAAACTTTTATCCACTGAAACTCAATAACATTCTCCGAGTAGGATTCGAACCCGAAACCTCAGCCACAGCAGTCGTATTCACTACTGCTGCGCCACTGAGTTATTCTAAATAATAATAATATAATATTCTACCACATACACACAACACCATCTAGCCCAAACTAAGCAGAGCTTGTACTATGGCTACTAGACAATGGATAAACATACATATATACTTTTTTTTTGTAAATAGGTACATATTATGCATAGAAACACCCAGACCAAGACAAACATCCATGTTCATGTACACAAATATTTGACTTGTGCGGGAATCGAACCCGCGACCTCAGGCGTGGCAGTCGGTTACACTAACCACTACGCCATCGAGGCCGACATACTATACGAATACGAATAATGATACCATTAAATTTGAAATTACCGAACACCATCTTATAGACTTATAATCTATATATTAATACGTGAAGCGAAAACTTTGAATCCCTTTTTACGAAAATTGCGTGGACGGAGGAGTATGAAATTTGGCACAGTTAAAGTTTATATGGAGAAGGTGGGGCGAATCCTAATATTTATATAAAATGTGCATTAGAAATACATTAAATTAATGAAAAAACACTACACGCACACAACCATGCATTTGACACACGCAGTCGAAGCGCGTTACTATGGTTACATATATCAATATATATAATGACATAATATGTCAGCAATATCTTACAGGCAAACTTTGGTCGAATTTCGAGCACTAGGCGTCCGCTAGTATATTAATAATATGATACTGTTGCCAAATAAAAGGCATCCATTGGATGCTTCGATAACCTTTGTACATAACTTATCTGCTGCTATTTATTCGGTTCAGTACGAATGTGATAGAAAGCTTTTAAAGTAATTGATTGCATACTGCAATGATTTAAGTAGTCACATTTTAAATGCTAATGCGCGCTGTGTTTTGGGTTCAATCCCATCCGTTAATGAAATTTTGTGTGAGTGTGGATTTCAACAGTCTTGACAAAAATAAAATTCAACTACACTAAGAGTTCCAAGGAGATTTTGTGCTGATGTTTGTATAGTTTAACGCATACTTAATATAATGCTAGGTAACGGGTCTTACTCGCGATAAGGTTTTTAAAACGTAATAAATACCTATTGATTGTCCGACGTTTCGACCGACTTGCATCGATTGTGGTATGAGTCTAACGCGTAGAAGTTATGCCATAGTACAGGAATGAAGAGTTCTTTTTAAAAGATGAGGTTCAATATTCGACGCGTATGTTTTTTTGTTATAAATAAGTTCTATTTATCTACATACATATGTAGTGTCACGTCCATCTACCATCATTAAGATTGAAGCGGGTGAAACCGCAAAACACAGCTAGTGTAATATAAACTGTTGACATAATAATATATCTAGAATTTAAGTACACATAATATATAAGTATATTAAATTATATAAGTAATAGATGTTGATACAGTAAACATGTTGCATGTGGTGTTTACCTATAATTAGTTGTGCAGTTAGATTTAAGACACAAATACTTGTATGTTCCTATCTGTATTATATCTGTAACAACTGTTGGTAAACCTTAATAAAATAAATAAATAACATTATTTAATAACCTGTTGACGTTCTTTCATTACATTCATTAATTATAATATTAAAATGTATGTTGCAAATTGTTATCGCAATTTAAATTATTATTGAAATTGTGGTTTATTATTTAATTTTGTGTAGTTTATAATATTCATTTTATTATTATTTCTTGTATCAAATATTTTTCAACACAATCTATATTGTTAAGAAATAAATAACTAATGTAATTAAATGTATATGTGTATAATATTGTATGGTTTATAGTATTAATGATAAAATTAGCATATTATCGTTAACATAATTAATGTTTTTTTTTAGTTATTGACCTCGATTGATTGTTATTTATCTGATCAGTAAGTAATTATATGATTATTGAGTACAATTTTCTTTAATATGTAGGTTCTGTTAGTGATATGATGGTATTTTCGCTTAGCAATCAGTATAGTTCTAGCAACTCACGAAAGCGAGCGGGCTTATGTGTGGTAAACGCGTATATGTATGTGTGTGTGTAAGTATCGCTCGCAACTGACCGCTCTGTCAAACACGCACACTACCGCACTGTGCATGTACACGTTCAACTTAAGTAACGCCCGCTCGACTTCGTGAGTTGCAAGAACTGTACTGAGCTATATTTATAATGTAAGGCACAGCGGCGGTAGCCCTGTGGATTTAGGGTTTGAATTTGCGATCCACGCGTCACGGTTCGAATCCCAATCATTTCACTACCTACCTAAACCCACTCCTAACACAATAATTTTAGCTTAGCTGAAGGGGTTAACAAGAATACGAATAATAAGCAACTTAATCTACTAGTAAGCTTAAAAGGTTTATTTTTTCAAGTCCAAAATGTTCGTTGTTGTTATTGGTGGCAATCATCGGTGGCAGTCCAACATTGAAAGGACATTTAATCCATCTTGCAGTCAGTACACTTTCAACATTCGCGTAAATCAGATCCTCTCCTCTCCTTGACGTTTATCAATAAATAGTATCTTTAATCCTAACTAATATTATAAATGTGAATGTAAGTTTGTTTGTTACGCTTTCAAGCCTTAACTACTTCACCGACCATCATAAAATGTTGCATATCCATTGTCACAGGTTCAGAATAGTACATAGGGTACCTTTTATCCAAATGCCACGAGCAAAATCTTTTTTAAACGATCTCGGTGAGGGAACGAGACGAAATTATATAATATGTTTTCACTTTTCTTTCTTTCTGTCTGTATTTGCTTGCTCGGTATTATTATCTTAGCGAGTATACTTGTATTGTATTTTAAGATATGTTTACAACGGTGGATTGTTAATGTGCTGTGAGTCAGTCTGCTAATTGTTCAGGTAATGGGTCTGAATTATACGTGTAACAGTTAGTCGGTAAAACAATCTATTTAGTTACTGGGAGTTTACAGAGTTTTAAATACCGAGCTTACAGATTGTGTCTTGTGAATTAAAGCAATATATGTATTAAAAATAAACTGACCAAGTGCCAGTCTAAAGGTGCTGAACAAATAATAATAATAATCATTATTGGTCAGAAAAAAATATTAAGTAAGTAAGTGATAATTGCAATTTATTTTTATAATTTACTTGCTAGAAATTTATCGCTTTCAGTTTTCCGTTTACTTATGTTAAGACATTGATTCCTGCCAAATTTCATGATTCTAGGTTAACAGAAATTACCCTATTATAGATTTTGATTTCCTTGCAAGTGTCAAAATATGCGGCATGAACAACCGTATCTTTTATATGCGTTGACTTAGAAGTTTGATTTTTCACAGCTTTAAGAGATTACAGACATAAGTAGTTGATATTAATTTTAACATGATACCTACGTGCTTGATACCAGGCAGAAGTGAATCACGTTCTTCCTGCGCCAACTAAGTTTTAAATCTCACTAAGTCTATAGCCGACTACCGGCTATATTACCCGAGTTCTAAAGTGTTGAATTTAATTGTAAACTAACGGTTAGTGCAAACGTATCTATGCAAAAAAATATAATTTGACTAAGCAGTAGTAGAATTTTAAGTTGTGCTAGAAGCCACGGTGGCTGTTCAAATTTGAGCAAGACTCCCAGGTCAACCTGAATGTAATTAGGTTTGCCTGGTTGAATATTCTTACGCGAAATGTGTATGTGTGACACAGGTTTAATAACCCTTTCAAGGGTATACCGCCGAGAACCTAAGTACGTATTCAATACAATCCCACCAATGTTACAAATGTGAAAGATTGTGAAGATATTTGGAGGTTGGGTTACTTGTCACTCAATTACGCGTATAAAGTTGAAACTAATCTATAAATTCTTGGAATGCCAAATATAATTGAAAAACAATTGTGTCTGACTGCCGGCGTACCGATGCAGCTCAAGACATTGACTGAAACTTGGGCAACATAATAATATGATAGATCCTGTCCTGAATTCCCGAATAGAATACTTTTATATCTTCCTGGTTTTCTATGGGCTGCACACAGGTGAAGCTGTGGGCTGACACTAGTTATCACAAATCACTTATTCATCACTAAAAATAACTCTTACCCATACTCATTAAGCTGCTAATGTAACTAAGTATGAGTATGACATCACATTGCGCACGCGCAGTACACTTGTGTAATACAAACCTTATCTGGTTCACCGGGGCCTTGCGAAACATCGCTGGAAAGGTGATTACACTCACAATTCACATTATAATTGATATAAATCACTTATATAAATGTGAGCGGTGTAATAATTTGTATTAGATCCTTATCAGGTAGGTTATGAAATGTATTTTAATTTATATTTGACTAGATTTTGACCGCGGCTTCGCTCGTGTAAATGTAAGTTATGTCAATTTTCTATACTTCAGGAACAGTAGGTACTATAGGCTCCAGCGACGGATGACCATTTCAGAAAAATTTTCGCTTGCACATGTTGACCAGTTGAGTTTGTATCGCCTTTGAATCAGTAAACAAATGTAAAGTGTAAAAAAACTCAAACAAAGAAAGGGGCGTGTCACGGGTACGGGTACCAAGTGTTGGCCTGCTATG
Source organism: Catocala sponsa (assembly GCA_963564715.1). Taxonomy (NCBI): domain Eukaryota; kingdom Metazoa; phylum Arthropoda; class Insecta; order Lepidoptera; family Erebidae; genus Catocala; species Catocala sponsa. Next base: position 14,795,142 of record OY751352.1, read on the forward strand.
CGATTTTAACCTTAGGAGTGGTCATCCGTCGCTGGAGTCGATAGTACATCTTTGTGGATGAATCCATGATGGTATCCCATGTCCTTTTCTCTTCCCCTGACGTGTATACGACATTTTATGATGATCGGTCGAATAGTTAATGTGTGAAAGCGTAACAAACAAACAAACTCACAATCGCATTTATGATATTACTAGCTTTTGCCCGCGGCTTCGCTTGCGTTAATTTAGAATAAGACAATCAATTCGGGTTGTACTCTACTTGTAATAATATAATTCAATCATGATTCGAAAGACACGTGGCGCCATCTATTATCATAAGAACGTTATTATTGTTTTCCTCGCGAATAGTATTTTTTTTCGGGTTAAAAGGTAGCCTATGTCTGTTTCTGTACACCTGTCAACGTATATGCAAAATTTCAGGGTGATCGGTTCAGTGATTTAGGCGTGAAAAGGTAACAAACAAACAAACTCATTTTCGGTTTTATAATATTAGTTAGGATAGGATTAGGATTTAGGATATTGGGTTTTAAATAATTATAATTACGTCCGGAACGGTAGTATAAAGGATGTTACTGTAGTCTGTTTACACCACAGAACATTATAAGTAACACCGGCGGCGGTTCTGAAAGACAGATCAACACAAAAACTAGTTATCAGACGGTCAACCGCATGTCAACTGCTGTGATCGGCTGACTGAATCAGCAACAGCCAATCAAATAACTTGATTTGAATTTCATAATGTTCTGTGGTCCACATTGTTCCACCATCTTGTAGTATAAATAAATTAACACAAGTTCGCCCAGAGATCGAAATACGACCGTAATTGATTTCTTTTTTTGAGCTGTCTGCTGTTTTTCCCATAAGTATAAACTTTAACTATTCCAAATCTCAAACTTCTTGCGTGCAGCAAAGTTTAACTTCACGTATTTATTTATATAGACTAGTGTTCGCTCAATGATCGAAATTTGACTAAAAATCATTGGGTTTTCTCTTCGGAAATTATACCGAATCGGGTACCTATAGAATTTCTTGATAGAAAAATCAAATGAAAAAAAGTTCTTAGTACGAAATTTAAGAGATAGGTGCCTACGAGATTTAAGAGGTCAGCTTGTAATTTATATTAGTTTTGCTCTGATAATATCTAACTAAAAAATTGTCTACTTTTACTTTGGATATCATATTTGTAACGTACGAAATATTATGAACGTTTATTTACTACTAGCTATGCCTGCGGTTTCAACTGCGTTTATGGTTACTGCGCCGCCCGCGTGGGTCGTACCGTGATGTTATATAGCCTTCCTCGATAAATAGGCTATCCAACACTAAAATATTTTTTCAATTCGAACTAGTAGTTCCTGTTATTATCGCGTTCAACCAATCAACCGAACAAACAAATTCTTCAGCTTTATAATATTAGTATAGATGTACAAAATATTACATAAATATTTCAAGCTGGTTGAAATATGGTAGTCGTTTCAGACCCACCTACCATTCAAGGCAGAGTGTTGTCACACTATTTAAACATGTGATACTTACTATGAAACCTGTAATATCAGTGATTGAAATAGCCATATACAGCAAAAAAAAATTTAAATAAAGTAATGTTTTCGGTAGGCGACAATAGACTTGCGTGCTATTGCGTAAGACTAAAACAGGTTGGGTCTAACACCTCTGTCTACCCTTCGAAGATATAAAATGTGGCATATAATGCAACATGTCAAAGATTCGTTCCTAATAAACAATAAACAGTTCGGCATCGATTCTCGGTATCTAATCGACGAGACATATCGATAACATCTGTAGAACATTGTTTGTTTGAAGTGCATGCAGTGATAACGATAAAAACAATGAGTACGGATCCGAAAATAGTAGACATATCGATTAAGTCATTGTTTGTAGTTTTGCACAGTCACCCTTATTCCTACCTCCTACCTAATGTAATAAATGCCAATGTGAGTTTGTTTGTTTGTTACGCTTTCATGCCCTAACTACTCGACTGATCATTATGAAATTTCGCAAATACGTTGCCAGGGGCACAGAAAAGGGCATAGAGTACTTTTAATTCAGAAAAAAGAAGAAAAGAAAATTGATATAGCCTACATTTACGCGAGCGGGTCCGCGGGCAAAATCTAGTGTTTGTATACGGAACAAGGTTCCATTAAAATGTCTACATCCAATACGCCAAAATATTATATGCTTTTAGTAGTAGACTTTAGTCATTAGTAATAGCTAGACAGTGCTATTACTAAGCACAGTTTTAGAATACGTGCTGCTAATGCCAAATTTTCTTCAAGAAATACCTTAAAAGTCGACCTGAATCGACATTTACACAGGGGACATTACAATCAGCAGCAAAATGATTTAATATTGTCTTCTGTTTACGCAAATGTTATTCATTGAAATTAAACTACTATATACGGATTTTATTGCGTTGTTTATTTGATACTTTATTACAAAATTTTGAAACTGTTACACTACTATTAAACTTTACTAATTTTTAAGCTAATTAAATTATTGAAACTATTAAAACTATTTATATTATTACTATATTCTAAATTTTGTAATAAAGTGTCAAATAAACAACGCGATAAAATCCGTAGGTATATAGTAGTTTAATTTCAGCAAAATTATTTATTTTTCTTTATGCATTACGGACCAAGCCCATGGCACGGCGGACTTTACAAACACAATCTTAACTGACACTAAGTCTAGTACTCATAGTATAAGCTCTGCTTAGTTTAGGCTAGATGGTGCTGTGTGTATGTGATAGAATATTTAAAAAAAGAAAGAACGAAAGAACAGTGCATTCAGACTCAAATAATTATTTGTACACACCAATCATTGTTGCGTGTGGGATTCGAACCCACAACACACGGCGTGGCGGCAGCGCCAAGGCGACCGCTTGCTTATTACGTCATCCGTACATCTTGAACTTATGCCCCTGAACTCACAACCCTAGTAAACTGTATCCTCAAATATCCTATTGAGGTCCTCCTCCCTTGATATTAAACTATATTTCAAGATAAGCCGCTCAGCTACGGATATCTCGGATATCTTAGCGTTAACCTTGACCTTGACCTACGGATTACGGTAAGGTCGCCGATAGACGTGAAAAAAGAACTGTTATCGCGGTAATATTGCAAGGTTGTAGCGTGTTATAGTGAGTAGACTTTGGCTTGCGACTTTGTTTGCATGGACTTACAGACTAGGTCGACGGTAAAATTATTTACTGGGATCGAACTTTGTATTATGTGTGCCACCTCGCTGCTTTGTAAGATGGGTGGGTTGCTGGAACTATAAGTATGGTTCCTATAAATTTCAAGTAACGTTACGGGCTGTTACCGCCACGTGCAAAAGTATTAGGCACCCTATAGTAATGTCAGTTTTAGGGTGATTGAGCATAGGGAATGTAAAGAAAACAAAACATATGATTACTAAGATTTATTTTAATAAAATAATTAATATTTTGTCGGTCCACCTTTGGATTTAATGACAGCAGCCACTCTTCTTGGCATTGACTCTACCAGCTTAAAACATTCCTCTTGGGATATCTTTTGCCACTCATGCTTTAACGCGGCGAGTAGTGTTTGCTTGTTGCTTATCGAGTGTCTACGGATATTTTTCTTCAAAATAGACCAAATATGTTCAATAGGATTGAGGTCCGGTGATTGTGGCGGCCAGTCCAAAAGATCTATTCCATTTTGAGCCATCCATGCCATAGTGTGTGCTGACTTGTGGCAAGTGGCGTTGTCAACCAAAAATCTGTGTAACAGACGGTGCTAGAGCTGTTTCCAGAACTTCTGTGTATTTGGTGCTATTCATTCGCCCCTCACACAACATCATTTCGCCCACTCCATCGGCAGCCATGCAACCCCAGATCATTATTGAGCCTCCACCGTGTTTAACAGTGGGCACTACACAATCTGGGTTGTACTCTTCGCCCACCCTTCGCCTGACGTAAGTAACACCGGGTGTTCCAAACACCTATGGAACAAGCAAAAAAATAACTTAATTCAAGATTGCATATTTCCCTCGCAGGACGTGATTTCAAAGACGGCTATGTGTTTTGGTATAATACATAAATTAAATAACAATACCTCAAAGTTAGATTCGTCTGACCACAGTACGTTGGACCAATCCTCCACTGTCCAATCTCTATGTCTGAGGGCCCACTGCAACCGATTTTTCTTGTTGTGCTCCGATAGCCACGGCTTCTTTCTTGCCTTGCAACCTTTTAACCCAGCTGCAATAAGCCTTCTTCTCACAGTACACGCGCTCACTGATCTGCTTTTTCCTTCAGATAAAGCTGCAGCGAGCTCCAAAGCAGTTTTTTTACGGTCCTGTAGAGACTGCCTAATTAACAATCGGTCTTCACGATCTGTAGTTATTTTTCTTCTGCCTGTTCTTGGCCTATTCTCATGAGTACCGATCTCTTTGAAGCGATTTAGTGCATATTGTACTGCACAACGCGAGCACTTCACTTCTCGGGCTATTTTTAATTGAGACATGCCTTGTTCATGTAAAATTTTAATTTTTAGGCGCTGCTCTGCACTAAGTTCTGCTTTTTTAGGCATTATTAACTCGATGAATATTAGTCTTCAGGAATATGGTAGCAACAATTGCGTACGATATGTGTCTGTTCACTGCAAGCACTGATAACACACTAAAAGAGTAAACTTTAAAATTGCAAATTTGTAAAAACATTGTTTTAAACTGCACCTGGGTGTCATAAATATTTGTTATTGTTTTATTTTTGTTTAAAAATGCCGCCGATGCAATAGTAAGACCATAAAACCCTTATCCGAGCGCTCATTGTTGAGATAGAGACAAACAATAGGGGTGCCTAATACTTTTGCACGTGGCTGTAATTTTTGACACATATTCTGTGAACAATATGACAAAATTAAAATTTGTTGCTAAAACGACTCGTTTCTTGATATAGAAGCCGAACCATAATGTTAAAAATATTCCTATGTGTAACCTGGTGGTGCAACGATAGTGCATGCTCGATACGGACTTCGATTCCCGGCCTATTATGTTTTCTGTAAAAAAATCAGTAGCGACATGAAGTCTGGAACTTTGCCATAGGAAGCATATTTTGTATTCGAAGCGGAAATCTGCACGTTGGGGTACGTCCGGGTTCCACGACGTGGCTGTCCCTATCCCGAGGACTTCGGTATTGTCAACCTTTTTCTATTGCAATGGTTTGGGTGGTAATCCAAGGGTGCGTGGCGGGTTGCTCTCTTCCCAATAATTTATAGGCTTGCTACCTATTACGTTTGACCCAAAACCAGTTGAAATTTGAGTGTAATACACTCCTTCAAGTGTAATACAAGAAAGAAACTATTTTTTTTTAATTCGTTGGAAACGACAAAAAGATCACCCAGAATCATTTATGGATCACACAAAGTTTTGACCTGTGTGGGATTCGAATCTACAACACTCTGTGCAGTGTATAGTATATAATATGCATAAATAAAAAACAAAGTTCAACTCAACATAACGGTACGAAACTTCGTGTTTTTGTATGCACGGCAAATCCATTAAAGTTTTATTAAGACTACCACGGCTCAAGAACCGGTCATACTCAAATGAATAGTAAATTAACTAAATTAACATTTTAATTTAACGTGTGTAATAAACTAGAAGATGTTCAGCACCTTCTCTTAGAGTGTACTACAACTGTATTTGTAAGGAAACAGCTATGTAGAACATTAAAATTAAACTCTTTAGATTTAGGTATGTTCCAAAGCGTATTAGCTGAGCCTACTGGTACTAAAGCTAAGCTAGTTTATAAATTTACTAGATGTTCCCGCGGTTTCACCCGCGTTTATCGTTACTGCGCCGCCCCCCGTGGGTAAAAGAATTTTTCAAATCGATCTAATAGTTCCTGAGCTTAGCGCGTTCAAACAAATAAACAAACTCTTCAGCTTTATAATATTAGTATAGATATTTAAAAGTATTAGGAAAATCAGTTTGTAAGTATGTGTGAATTTATGGGACTGGCAGATAAAGAGAAAATAAAAAAATAAAAAATATTTTAATTATATTGATGCTTAGCAAAAAGTAAAACAATGTGTATAAATGTTAATGTTTTTGTGTCTACATCGTTGTGAAGGTGAAAGAGTTTGTATGTTTGAAGACGCTAATCTTAGGTTAATCTTAGACTAATCTCTTCTAGCTCGATTTCGAAAATTAGTTTGGCGTTTTTTTGATAGTCCGGGAAGGTTCTAGGCTTATAACATCACGCTTTGACCTTCATGTACATCAACTGTAAACATTTATATTTAACACAGATTTTCCATTTAGGACATTTTTTGAAGCACTACAGATAGTGTGCTCTGTGTAAATGCCAATAAGCCCGTTCCGTGTAAAGTGGGTGCCTGTCTTTAAGGGGTTTTACACTTACGTTATAGGCTATAAGTTATCCAGTTATAGGGGGCGAGTCAATTGCCGTATACCGGACACAGATTCCAACTCCGCGGAGTCCAGAATTGTGCCCGGTAAATCTGGTGTGCCGTGGAGGCAATATCAGTAAACAAAACTGAAATTTATCTTGATTTCTTTTAATTATTCAAGTTTGTGATTAAGCTCATTATGTATATTACAGTACGTTATTCATTACAAAAAGAATTAAAATCTATTCTTTATAATATAATATCAGTGTACATATTTCTTCTTATAATGTAACTGTACATTCAGAGCGCAAAAACGATGCGTGAGAGCTATTTGTTGCTTAGAGTAAGTAGATTCCTGCCTACCTAATTTTAAAACTTTAAAAATTTTAACCCTACCCTGCATATATATATTTGAAACAGTTTTATTTATTAAAATGAATCTTCATTTATTTGATCAACGCAAAAGAATACGGAATGCCGATAAATTATGTATTAGACCTTCAAAAACTGCTCTTTTACATAAGAGTGTGTTATGCATGGGGCCTAAATTATACAATAAGATACCATTAGCTTTAAGAAATGAAAATAATATTAATGTATTTAAAAAGCAATTAAAACATCTACTTGTAACAAAAACTTATTACTCCTTATTTGAATTTTTGAACGACATAAACAGTTAATTTTATTTTATTTAGTTTTGACATGATTTTATTTCTTATTGACAATTATTAAGATTGACTGAATAGTTTTTATTTTTAATAACTTTGTATATTCATTTATTATTAATATTGTGATAAAATTTTAATATAGCAAATTTTTGCATGCTGGACGGCTGAATATGGCGATACTATTATTAATGTTGTAATATCTATTGTTAAACCCATATTATGCAAATAAATAAATTGAATTGAATTAAATGTCGTTGTAGATATATGAAGGCACCGCCACTAAGTTCTATCTACGTAGGTTAGCACTTCCACGGGGTTCCCATGAAGCAGTGTCTGGGAACCGTTGCCGCATAACATTTTAAGTAACCGTAAATTCAGTAGCATTATCCTTGAGCTATGAAACCATCTTATCGTCGGCGGCCGTAAATAAGTTGTAATTAAATTACATTAAGGATGTAACAGACGCTTGCTTACGTGCGTTACGTAATTGTGTTACGTTACGCGGTAATAGCGTTACGTATTACCTACGTTCGTGTGCGTGAACTGGGATTTGCGCGGGTCCATTTTCGTCGCACGACTTTGTCGCAAATTCTATGTTAATAATGGCTCATTTACACTATTTACATGGTCTTGTGTGTTGAATGCAGCTCCGTGGAAGCGTTGCTTACAAAAAGGTGACTGTCGCCTTCAACCGTTGCAAGCGTAGGTCGATTAAACTTAAACGTTAAACGACTACAAGATAAACAAAATTTTAACAATAAAATACCAATTTTAAAAAAGAATATTCTCAAACAAAAAATGCACGAAAAAGTTAAAATTTAATTGCGTATTCTTGTGAATAATTAAATTATTGTTATTAATGGAGTTGGTGTCACCCAATGTAAGTTTGTAACTACAAACATGAGATGTCTTACATAACATTGGCATGCACATAACAATTACACACATATAACATAACAATTACACACATAGGCGCAGCTCGTGGCGCGGGCGGCTAACACCAACTCCAAAAAGATTGTAAGGATAGATGGATGGATGTTTGTTATTCTGTCACGCGAAATCTACTGAACGGATTTTGTTTAAACATCAGTATATTACTAATAAATCTATCTTCTATCTTAACTTAAATCTACATTAACGCAAATAAAGCCGCGGGGAAAATATAGTAAGTACCTTATATAATGCATGCGGTTAGTTGGATTTCTTGCGGTAAACAAAATTAGAAATCTTATAATCCTACGCACGCTTTTACTGTTTTTAATTAATATTATTTTGGTGTATATTGTCAAAAATGGTGAAAACCAATTTGTTTATTTGACTTCATTGCCTTAACTATAACTCAATTAATTCTGATGTCAACAATTTGGAAGTTAATTATATTTAATGTCATGGAGGCAATAGGCTCCCTGCCTATTATGTAGGAAGTTAAATACACATTATATACATAGCTCGCGAGATGTGGGCGTAATACTCTACCCTCAACCTTGACCGAGAAAAGCAAATGTAACTTCGGGGAGAGTTTGAATATAAATATATTTAGTAGGCAGCTCAATGTCTCATCTACCTTTTAATATGGTCACCTTTCTGAACGTTAAGACTGCGCCGAGCGTAAGATAGATAATGAAAGAGCTGGTGCGGCGCATATTCAAATCGGCGCGCGGCCGCCATAGTAAAATTGTATTGCGAATTTGAAATGTCTTTTTGATAAATATGTATCTTTATTGTCAACCAATAACTTAAATATTTGGGACTGTACTGTTCCCGACTGCTAGATAGAAATAACAAAAATGTGTTAATAAAAATAAACCACGATAAAAATATGTACAAGTAGTTCAATTTACATTATTGTAATGTAATTTGAACTACTTGTACATATTTTTATTACACTACATTATTGTAATGTCATAACAAGAAATATTTAGCTTCAAGTCGTGAACCGTGTCAATATGGTTAGAGAGTTATCGGCCGTGACTTAGTTAGAGCCGCGCCCTTCACGGCTGGTTATTGGGCCTGATTGATCATGACTCGTTGTGATCTGGCGGTCAGTACGCACCATGTACTTTACACATACACACACACTTACATACACACACACATGTTTTATATAATATGTGTCAAAAATTACACTGGCCTACACTCATTTTGGTGCCTAGGATTTTAAACTTGATTTTAAGTATAGGTATCTTATACGGTAATATCAAAAATAGTACTGATTTTTTTGTATCAGCTCTAATTCATAAGATAAAAATAAATGCACTTTTTACGAAAATATCAATTCATTAGTCTTGAGTGATTTTCTCGAATGAAATTGTCTTGGAAACCGCATTGCACTGACTTGCACCCACACTTCATCTTGATTGCAATTTACAATGTCGAACTAATAAAAAATACGAGTACAAGTGAATCACTGTGTCTGTAATTGCTTTTCGCTGAATTTCAATACCACCACAAACATCAAAACATATCGGAATCGTTAACACAACATCTGAACGTAATACCCATAATGAAATCATTCATTATTACGAAAGTACATGTTCTATATTAAGCTAATTAGCCATTGTGTTGAATCAGAGCACCTATTCTAAATCGTGTTCAAAACAGAGTTTCGACCTAGAGTCAGAGTCATAAATATGACAAATAGTATTCTCCTAAACAATAATAAACAACAGCCAAATGTAAATATAAATAATTGCATTTCAGTTCACATATTTTGACGTTTATTAGACTACATCAGAGTGTCTAGTGCGAGTTTGTTTCACGTCAACGCAATAGACACGTTTATGACGTTCGGCGCTCCGATTGGCCCGCTCCAAGCTCTTAACCAATCAGAGAGCCAAACGCGGTAAACGTTTCGAACGCGTTAACTTAAAAACAACTCGCACTAGGCACCCGGATCTCTATTTGGTTTTGATGTCGGTGCATCTAGAACGCTTTAACATATGCCAATATCCATTTTATTTATGTTAATCGATCCTCGTTCTGGCCACGCCCATGAAATAGATAATTTATTCGGCGGACACACCCCATAAAGATATGATCACAATTTGGCGACTCCGAAGTTTTTAAGATAACCTAGCAACTAACAAAAATGTCAATTTAGTAAGTTAAGCATACTTAATCACTTATAACCTATAGTTTACGTAATTGTTACTTTGTGACCGAAACTAATAAATTATATTTGACTTGACTTTGAGTTCTATTGGTTATGAGGTCAAGTGTTCCTCTGTCAGATTTCAAACGCACTCGCACGTTGACGAGACTTTAAAGATATAGGAGCTGTTGCCAGTGCAAGCGCAAACATCACACTCGCCCCTGCTGATAACACAGAATCTCTAATAAAGAGCTTACCTATGTCAGGCGGACTGTTTGCTTGTTTGCCGGCTACATACATAGACTAACACCGGTTTCCCAAGGGGTAGGCTACGATCCTGCACAACTCTCTTTCTTCATTTACTTTCATTATATTCCTCGTAAACATTTCTCAGTTAAGGGGACTCTTAAATTGGCGTTGCTTCAGAATGTCTCCGATGATCAGAGAACATTCGCCGTCGGTCTTCTTTTTCTGCGTTTTTGTGATGTATTTAGTATACTAGAAATAAGTTGAGAACGAAAATAATTAATAGACTATTGGAATATAATAATGGTCTTAACATCTTTTATAAATGATTAGCTTTTACTTGGCTTCACTCGCTTAAATGTAGGTTAGGTTATGATAGCAATAGTAATTTTCAAAATAGGTTGAGTAGTTTTTGAGTTAAACCCTTACAAACCAACAAACAAAAAATCAAATCTTTCCTCTTTATAATATTAGTATAGACTACTCGCACACTAGGAATAACTCTTGTGTTGCGGGGGAGGGAGAGGGGGAGAGACCACTTAGACTTGGAACAACTATATGAATCACACAATTTTTTGTCTCGTGTGAATCAGTGGCAACGGCAAAACGATCACTGGCGCCATCCGTGCCGTCAATAAACAAAGATAGAATGGAACTCGCAACGTTTCAGTTTCAGTTATTTATTTCATAAACAAATATACATTTGTGTCGAAATATTTGAATACACACATAAATACATTAGAATCGTGATTACACTTTACCAAATATATAAATCAATTTTCATTAATTAAAATAATAATACTATAACGAAAATTCATAATGTCAAATCATCTGAATTATTGGAAGTCAAAATACTATTATTGATATATTAAATTATTGCAATAAATTATAAAATTAATCATTACCAATTATAATTTATTTTTATCCTTATAAAATTCGTCAATACTGTAATAACACTTCTGAATCAATAATGTCTTGAGTTTATTTATAAATATGTTCACATTCACAATATTCTTTAATTCTGGTGGTAATTTGTTGAAAATATTTACAGACTGCACACTTGATGAGTGTTTTACAACTTTAAGCTTTGCTTGGAGGATAGTAGGCAGATCTTTTCACCGAGTTTTTACCCTATATACTCTCTCAGTGTCAGTCTCAAGCTTGTTTAGATTTTTATGTAAATGAGTAAGGAGAATTAAAATATAAAGGCAAGGTACTGTTAAAATACTTAACTTGATAAAATGTTCCCTACACCATTCAGTTTGGTCTAAACGAAGCATGGTTCTCAATGCTCTCTTTTGCATAACGAATGCAGCATTCACGTTATATTGGTAACTGTTTCCCCAAAATTTAATGCTGTACCTAAGTTTAGATTCAACTAGGGCAAAGTAAACTACGAAGTTGAGCAATTGATAAAACATCTCTAAGAGATCTGATAGCATAACATGCACTACTTATTACATTTGTCACTGAATTTAGCTCTGCCTTCCAGTTGAGGAGAGAATCAATTTCCACTCCTAAAAACTTTAGATTCTCTACCGTTTAAACCGTTTCTTTCTTTCTTTTTTTTTTTCTTTCTTTCTCTCTAAATAATTAATGAGTTATTGGACTATACCACTGGTCTTTATATCGTTTCAGTATTTCAATCGTTATTTAATTAGTGAGTACGTATGCAAATATTGGCATAGATACTGCACCGTTTGCGATGCGGCCATAACTGTGCTGACGCCTTTATGATGTAGATTTTGGCAGATGCTCAAGGTATGCCACCATGGATACCTAATATTTCATTAGAGAAATATCTTATGTGGCAGTATATTGAATTTATAATCCTCATATGAATATATTACACATTTGTGTGTCAAAGATGAAGATATATGTCGAAGAATCTTAACGTAGGTACTCTTTTGAGCTTTGTGATAGCTCAATACTTCTTTTTATCTCAGCATCACCTTACAGTTGACTGGTAGAGAATCCCCTTCGTCCGCCAGTGTATTGTTCTGTGCATGAAGTTTTTAAATAAAAATAAATACACAATCTTATAGAGCGCCTGCATAAAGCATAACCGGGCACATTCCAGGCTTGGTAATATCCCTTCCTATACGGCAAAGGAATTTTTGGACATAAACAAATGTTTAAAATTTCCTAAAAAAATAAAACACAATCAGAACCCAAATACTCATAACCCGACCTGAAAATTGAAACCTTACGCTCAGCTGTAAACAAAAGTGGAACTCACACCAAAGACGTAGGAGACAGTCTGCCACGATACTAACAAAGCCTTTACAATAAGTTTATCCACCTAACAACCTTTTATTTTCTCGTCCACCCTCAAATGGTACAAAACCGTGAGCGATTACTTCTCTTATTTACTAACCTTTATATTCATCGCATCAAGCCCGCTTGTTCCTCAAGCCGTTCTGTATTCAATACTGACGAGAATAGATTACCATAATTTGTGATATCATTCGATATTGCTCAGCATAAATTCTGCTTCACTAACGTGAACTTACTCGAGATTTCTAAGGTAGGCCTTGTGGTAAGCGTAGCGGATAGTGGAGGATTAAGGTCCGTTTTCACCAGAAATGTGTGTGATACCTGCTAATAGGATCTTCGTTTTCATTGCATGCCCCCTGGTGCAAAAGGGTTTATGGGAGCGAAGTTTTTGAAGTGAAACTTCTTTAGCGGCTTTGTGCACTTTTTTTGTGATGGGTAAAAAATGTTAAACTCTCGTCAGGACACGTGACCTGATCGAAAATTCGTAAGACGGAGGGACAATTGTCGTGTTTGTGTAAGATAGCGCAATAAATGAATATTGTATTTTACCACATAAATTATAGTACTTTTGTACTGATTTATTTTTAAGGAATTCGTGCAAAATTATTCCCTAACCATTCCATAATATCAAAAATGCACAACGTTATTCAAGTTTTCACTTCTGCCGGCACTCCCGGAGTGCAACCCGTTGATTATTTTATATACTTGCTGAAGCGGGAGACGCAAGGGTAGGCTGAAGATTCGAGAGGTTTAGATATGTAAAGTACGATGTAGGATTGTCGTATCTTGTTAGCTTGCGTATCCTCGCGTAACAGCTACGCGCGTCTTTCCAGTGCGATAAGTGTTGGTATACCAAATTTTAAACTTACTTTCAAAGTAAAGCCAAATCTACCATCTACCATCAGACAGGTCACAAACCATATTTCTTTGCCGCCTATATATGTATTTTAATTCTAGCTGACACACGCAACTTCGTCTGCTTCATATAAGAGAATTTTGCAACATTTTTCATTGCTACTCCGCTTCTATTGGTCGTAGCGTGATGTTATATAGCCTATAGCCTTCCTCGATAAATGGGCTATCTAACAATAAAGGATTTTCAATTCTAACCAGTAGTTCCTGAGATTAGCGCGTTCAAACTAACAAAAAAACTCTTCAGCTTTATAATATTAGTATAGATAGTATCCTAACTAATATTATAAAAGCGAAAATGAGTTTGTTTGTTTGTTTGTTACCTTTTCACGCCTAAACCACTGAACCGATCATTCTGAAAATTTCCATATTTGTTGTCAGGTGTACAGAAACGGACATAGGCTACCTTTCATCCCGAAAAAAAAAATACTGTTCTCGAGAAAAACAACAACAACGTTCTTATGATAATAGATGGCGCCACGTGTCTTTCGAATCATGATTGAATTATATTATTACAAGCAGAGTACAACCCGAATTGATTCTCAAATTCTAAATTAACGCGAGCGAAGCCGCGGACAAAAGCTAGTAGATTATAAAGAGAAAAGATTTGATTATTTGTATGTTTGTTTTTGTACTCAAAAGCTACTCAATCGATTTTTTTAATTCTTTCACCATTAGAAAGCAATATATTTTCAGCGAGTAACATAGGCTATACTTTATTTAAAAAAAGTGCTGTTTCTCACATATCCTAACCTGTTTTTACGCGAGCAAAGCCGCGAGCAAAAGCTAGTGTCGTATAAAAAAAATATAGAATAAGAATATGAGATCCTACTAATGATAATAAATGTGGAATTGTGGAACTTTGTGAAGATGTTTAGAGTTTTGGATGTTTGCTACTCAATCATGCGGAAACCGTTGAACGGTTTTTAATAAAACTGCTATAACCATAGACATTGTATGGCCTGTAAAACATAAGATACTTTGCATCCCCAAATGCGTTCCCGTAAGATTCACAGAAACTACTAACATATTTAAGTTTACACGCTTAACGCCACGCTTTACGCTCTGCCTATCAGTAATCACAACCTTCCCATATTCTCCTTTGAGACTGAACGGCCGGGTCAATACACAAACATATGAAAGCGTCGCGATAACCTCTTATACAACTTCAAACCTTAATTTCAGAGTTATAAGGTACAGAATTCAGTGGTCGTGTCACCAGTAGATATCAGAGCAATCAGAGTATTGGAAGTCTAGTCCAAGTTATCAAAGGTTATTGATACACTACGAAATTGCAATATTGAGTTCAGTGTGTGCGTAGTTTTAGTTAGATGAATATTTACTTAAGTAAGGTCTTGGATTCTATTATCGAGTCGAGTAGCTTTCATTTGCATTGTTGATGTGCTTTGCTGTGTCTAGTAGTCAAAAGGGTCAAAAATAATTGTTCCTTTTCTAGATGTTCTTTCAGATCAGCCGCGATTGCTCAGTGGGGAGACCAACAGACTGCAATGCCCGCTGCATTGCAGTCTGTTCTCAGGTTCGAACCCACGTCGCGCACCTCTAACTTTCGGAAGTTATATCACTTTTCGAAATTATGTGCGTATTGATTGACAATTATCGCCTGCTCCGTGGCTCGGAGAGCACGTTAAGCCGTTGGTCCCGGCTGCCATGAACATCTATGGCAGTCGTTATTGGGAGAGTGTCGACAGACATAAAATAAGATAAGATGTTCTTTGTGACCGTTGTTTCGATATTTGTCAAGCCTTTTGCGAGACAAGAATTGTGCCTAGGCCTAGTTGGTAGATGACTGTATACAATATTAGGTACCAGTACCACCTGTGGCGTCGCTAAAGCTGTATGTTATTCAATATCTTATGGTAACTAAGGGATAATCTAGCTTTCCATTAGTGCATTTGTTGAATCAGTTTTGCAGTTACAGCGATTGCCACCTTATTTATTTTTAATCTGGGGGAATGTATTGACGTGTACTCCTCCGCGGGTGCGGGCGGAGGGTCTATGTCGGACTCACCCGGGAAAAGATGGAGACATCCCGGTAATACCTACTAGACCTACCACGGTAATCCTTCTCACAATCTATGGCCGGGGCGCAGGGATCACTCGCGCATTCATCCTGCAGCAAAGCGATTGCCCTTACCATATGGATAAACAAATTATACACCTCTTTATAGTCTTGTTGTACTATAAGGTTTTATGTTTGATTTGACATGTTTGCCTACCTTTCCATACATAAGGCGTGATGTTTTACTGTTGTTATACCCAATCACGTATTGATACTTATATCATCAAGTACGTGTCTCGAGTACCACCCATCAGATAGGTATCCTTGCGCACGAGCGCCGAGAAAGTTTGTTATCTAATAGCCAATTTAGAGTCGACGAATGTTTCTTATCAAACGTTATGATTCAATTGCTTTATACAATTTATTTAGCTAATATTTTATATAACTTAGCTTCACGCTAGCTTATCTCTTAAGAGGTAGACAGAGATGTGTTACCTTTCGGGAAATCCATATTTAATACGTGAAGCAAAAACTTACTTTGTACCCCTTTTTACAAAAAATTGCGCGGACGGAGGAGTATGAAATTTGGCACAGTTTAAGTTTATATGGAGAAGGGAGTGGCGAATTGTAATATTTTTATAAAACATGCATTAGAAATACATTAAATTAATGAAAGGACACTACACGCATACAGCCATGCATTTGACACAAGCAGTTGAATCGCGTTCGTAGTATTTCAACATTGTTCGCCTGATGTCGTAGAATTCTGCGTAACTATGGTTACAAATGTATGTGGAGTACGTGACCAAATGAAATGTGATTATAAGGCTATAGTTATAGACAATAAAACCTTAATAGCTGTCAAACCTAAAATTTAAATCAATTATGGTCGAATTTCGACCACTTGGCGACCGCTAGTACCTGTGTTTAATTATTTATTTATTTACTAGATTTTGCTCACGGCTGCGCACGCGTCAATATAGGTTAGATTATGTTAGTAACAGTACTTTTTTCTGAATGAAAGGTACCCAATGTCCTATTCTGTACCCCTGACAACGTGTATGCAAAATTTCATGTTGCTCGTTTGAGTAGTTAAGGCGTAAAAGTGTAACAAACAAACAAACTCATTTTAGCATTTATAATATTAGTTAGGATTAGGATAGAATTCGACACGGCAAGCGTAGTGTAGGACGCCCTCCGGCCAGATGGACCGATGACCTGAAAAAGGTGGCTCGAGGTGACTGGATGGCGAAAACGGGAGATCGGGCCTTGTGGCGCACCCTGGGGGAGGCTTATGTCCAGCAGTGGACTGCAATAGGCTGAAATGATGATGATGATGATGAGGATAGGATTTAGTTAGGATTAAGGTTTACTCACAGCACATACTAAACATAACATTGCTATCTGTGAAAACTTTTAATTGGCTTTCTGTTTTCGTATCAAATCTGTCTATGATACTAATAAAGCTGTAAGTTTTCGTAAAATTGTAAAATAAAATAAAATGAAATAACAAACACATACAAGTACATTGGCCAATATAGAGTCGATGAAATTGTTTTATGAAACGTTAGAATTCAATTGCTTTATACAATTTATTTAGCTACCCTTTTATATAACACTAGATGTGCCCGCGGTTTCATCGCGTTTATGGTTACTGCGCCGCCCCCGTGGGTCGTAGCGTGATGTTATATAGCTTATAGCCTTCCTTGCTAAACAGGCTATCCAACACTAGAAAGAATTCAATTCAAACCAGTAATTCCTGAGATTAGCGCGTTCAACCAAACAAACAAACTCTTCAGCTTTATAATATTAGAATAGATAACATTACGCCTGCGTATTCCTGACAGGGTAAACAGAGATGGATTACACCTACTTTTTACGAAGTTTTAAGTCCTGGCCAATTTAGATCTTATGAATGTATCTCGTAAATTTTTTTTAACTTTCATTTTATATAACATTACGCTAGCATTCTCGTGAAGGGAACGATAGACATGTAATACATTCATATTTCGAACAGCTATTTCATTATTTCTCACGTTTGACAGCAAGCGTAGCGCGGGCAATTTCCAGAAATAACCCTTTTTATCAACCAGGCATCCAATCTAGTACCACATCATCAGCGGAAAACTTAGCCATGTTATATCAATAGTTAAATATTACGTGGTACAAAAAAACAGTATTTTATATTCCGTGGAAGCTTCGATGAAAGTTGTCTGTCACGACCCCGTTATACCCAGGCCTTTCAATCAATAGAGAGCAATGGCTCAAAGAAATCGAGGCCGTACGCCTTTTCATGATTATTTTCTGTTTTTGCACTTTTATACGATAGTGTTGTCAGTCTAAGTTCGAAATGTATCACTGCTGGGCAGTGGGCAAAGTTGAAATAGTGGGCTGGACAAATTATATAAAAATAACTTATGCTTAGGTATTAAACGGCCGGCGGCTCGGCATAATGGTTTTTGTGTGTTTGTCGGTTGATCTTGATAAATAGGTACAGGAGACCGACCACCTTGTATGGGACCCTGGCCTGGGCGTGAACAATTTTATATTGTAATAACAATATTAATTTTGAGTAGCCTAAACTAAGAAGAAATCATTATTCTATAAAGTTTAGTATCAAGTTCGTTAAATAATAAATTAAACACATTGTTTAAAATAAATATTTATTTTCATGTGTCACCATCACCTTCATAAGTTATTAAAATATTTTCCAAAAACTGGGCTGGTGGAGTGACATTTTCATATCTTGCCCAGCTTAGGTACCATATTACAGACATTACGTGAGCACAGCAACCAACAGTCCTTCGGCCGACTATGCAGTTGCAGTAATACTGCCTTATTGCTTCCAGGCTGTGTGTATTATTTTGATATAATATATAAATAAAATACGTCAATTTCATACTACTGGATGGTAACCAATATTTATTACATATTTAAACAAAGCTTTTAATATTTTACTTTGCTTCTAAAACGATTGTCCACGTGCAAGCCGAATATGGACGGTCTCCTTTCAATATTTACAATTAAAATAACTAATTTATATGGTCGAAATTCAACCGTAGAAAATATGATTTTTTTATAATTTTTATTCGTATAAGTATCTATATATCGCACTCTTAATAAAACAGAGACTTATCTAAGTATTTTGGATTAAACAAATTTAAACACTGCTGACATTACTTAAGACAAACATAGGTAATAGTACAATTTATAGTCACACAATTAGAGTTCAAATTGCTATACTTCCAAAATTCGAGTTAAGTCGCTGTTTCATTAAGAGTGCGATATAAATATTTAATTATGCCATATCTCAAACTCATATGTGGACGCAACATATTATATTACTAATAGGTACATAATTGTACTATATTATATTAATATATTACGTAGTCCGTTTTTATTAGTTTGTTCAAGACAGAATTCCTCCTTTACGCGAGGAACTATGGATATTATCCTTGATTGCAAATTGCCAAAAACTGCCTAGTTGGTACGGCAATCGAACCCGGGACAATCGGCCGCCAATATAAGTGTAAATGTAAGTATTGTACCCCGGGAACAGTGAGACATTTACTACTAATGTTATACCGCAAAGTAATTAAAATACCTAATGCAATAATTATCTTGTCTAAATATATTGAGAATGACCGCCACCCGACCTCGGTCACCCGGTTGTAAACATACAGCTGAGATTAGAACAGCGGTTAGAAATTATCTGACGGTCAACTAATGGGAACGATGGACGATTACCTAAATTAGGTATAAAGCTTATGTTATGTCTAAAAGTATTGTTAGGTATAAACAAAGCGAAATTATTGTCTTTTTATTTCAGGAAGTAGGCGATTTCTGCTTTATTGCTTATCTTTGTTGTGGATTCACATTGAGAAAACATATTAAATCGAATTAGACGTTACTTTGCGCAAAGAACTATATCTATTGACATAGTTGGGGTGGGCAATCCAAAGATGTGTGGCGAGTTCCTCTCTAACCAAATATTTTATTGAAACAACAGCTGCAAAGAAGACTCATACTTGGCACAATCATATGTGGATCACATATATTTTTGTTTCGTGTGAAATTCGAACCGACGTACTCGGTGAAGAGCAGTGGCAAGGCGACCATTAAACCATTCCGCCATTCGTGTAGTCGAAATTGTTAAGGTATTATTTTACAAATAAACTACTTTCGCATTTAGTTAAACCCTTTGGCGCAAAGGACTTAACATCCTTATACTTACTAATATTATAAATGCGAAAATGAGTTTGTTTGTTTGTTACGCTTTCACGCCTTAACTACCGATCAACATGAAATTTTGCATACACGTTGTCAGGGGTACAGAATAGGACGTAGGGTACCTTTCATCCAGAAAAAATAACTGTAACCTAACCTACATTTACGCGAGCGAAGCCACGGGTGAAAACTAGTACATAATATTATGTACAATTATCCCGGTACAAAGTACCTATTTTGTACTGCCTAGAGTATTGTAGGTTCGACTCGTACAAAAGATAAGTATTTGTGTGATGTACTTGTTATTAGTAGGTACTAATAACAAGTACATCACACAAATAATTATCTTTTGTGCGAGTCGAACCTACAATACTCCCTACTAATAACAAGTACATCACACAAATAATTATCTTTTGTGCGAGTCGAACCTACAATACTCTGGGTGACTACAGCCACGAGGCGACCGCTTGCCATCTGTGCAGCAATAATTATTCTTTTAAATATAGCTAATTGTCAGACAGACGGACGGAAGTCGCACCATGACGGTACCGTTTTACCATCATAGTGCGGAACCCTTAAAACATGCATATTAGGGTTTTAATTAATAAACATACTATTAACTGACTATACACATATTATTTAATATATATATAATATATATTCTACCACATACACACAACACCATCTAGCCCAAACTAAGCAGAGTTTGTACTATGGGTACTAGACATATATACTTTTTTTTTTGTAAATACATACGTATTATAAATAGAAACACCCAGACCAAGACAAACATCCATGTTCATGCACACAAATGTTTGACTTGTGCGGGAATCGAACAAGTCAAACATTTGTGTGCATGAACATGGATGTTTGTCTTGGTCTTGGTATACTTATTACATACTGGTACTGATGTATATAGTACCTATTAATATGTATTCTCTGGGTCACATTCACTACCACAGCGCCAATGAGGCAGCGCTAGAAAAAGAAAAAGACGTTTCTTTTAGTGCACAGTTGCATAATATGGTCACGCTCGGTGCAGAAGCCCACTAGTGATTTATTAACCGCTGAATCTTCTTCAGAGGTTAATGAAAACATTATGTGGGTCTGTGTGTCTGTCTGTTAGTGACAGGCATAACTCCGGAACCACTGGACCGATTGACTTGTAACTTGGGGTTTGATGGCTGAGTTTTAATATGGGCCCTGTGGGTCAAAAGGCCCCCGATATATAGGGGTCAGAAGGTCACATGAAGACGAAGAGGTTGAATCCTGGGTTTTTACACCCATCTCGTTTATTTATTATAAATAAATATGTATGTGGTGTGCGTTCTCTTTGTTTTATGTATACACTAAGGCCATGGTCTCCTGTAGAAGTACTCATCCATACTGCTCTTGTTTACCCTATTTTGTTGCCAGCTTATATACTAATAAATGGTTTCTTTATTTTTCAGGTATGTTACGATATGTCTTCGAAATCCATATTTGTCGTAGACTTCTTCTCTGGGAAACAACCGTGAGTGAATGTAGTAGATATGTTGTTTTGTGTTTAACTATGCAAATTAAGTAAGTAAGGTCCTCTTGACCGAATTTCGGTCATGACGGACAGACAGGACAATTATAATGCACAAGGCACTGCGTCAACACAAGTGCACTCTATATATATTTCCTCACTCTCGTAGTTTGATGAGATGACAGTCCGACACGACCGGGAAGAGATTAGGTGCAGCACCAACGGATTTACTTTCTATCCGAGGTTAGGATGTGTGTAACACTTAAGACTGCGCCGAGCGTAAGACAGACAGAGCTCGTGCGGCGCATATTCAAATCGGCGCGGCGCGCGGCACCCATAGTAAAATTGTATGGAGGATTTGAAGGCCTTTTTTGATAGATATGTATCTTTATTGTCAAAATAATTGAAATATTTAGGAAGGACAAATTGTAATATAACTATTTATGTTTGGTTTAAGCTGTAAAATAGGATAGATTTCTACTGTTATGATCTAAAAATCACGTAACACGAGCTTCCGTTTTTGCATTTTTCGTGCAAATTTACGTAATTTTGTAGGTGTAAATATTAATTATTTTAACTTTTTTATACGGAGTAATTGTAAATACATTCATTGTTTTGGTAAATGTATATTTTATATTTGTCTTAAACAAAAAGTGTTGATTTTATCAACTTAACTGTGACCGCCTGTTTTGGCACATTTCGCTCGGCGCAGTCTTATCTCTGGGTTGCTATTGAAAACTTATTACTAAGATTTTCCTTAACAGAACAACTCCAATAATATAATTTAGTTTTGGTCTGATCCGGGATTCTATACTTATGTACAACAATCGCATCACTATCTAACATTTATAATAATAATATTTATAATAATACTCTATCACATACACACAACACCATCTAGCCCAAACTAAGCAGAGCTTGTACTATGGGTACTAGACAATGGATAAACATACATATATACTATTTCTTTTTGTAAATACGTACCTACATATTATATATAGAAACACCTAGACCAAGACAAACATCCATATTCATGCACACAAATGTTTGACTTGTTCGGGAATCGAACCCGCGACCTCAGGCGTGGCAGTCGGTTACACTAACCACTATGCCATCGAGGTATATATATACAATAATATAATTACTCGTTGTTAGCCAGCGATCGTGGTGCGATTCGATTTCTGAGTCGAACAGTATTATTGTTAAAACATTTTCAATAACACTAGCAATATAACGTTTTACTGCTTAACGGCATTAGGCGTACACGCTATTACGTGGGCCTTCAAACATAACAATGCTGCCGGGGTAGGCAATGATTAACAGGCTTAAATCTTCATGAAATACATTATAGATTTATTTTGCTTCAGCCTGTAAATAAATAGTATCTATATATTAATACGTAAAGCAAAATCTTTGTACTTCTTTTTACGAAAATTGCGCGGACGGAGGAGTATGAAATTTGGCACAGTTAAAGTTTATATGAAGAAGGAGTGGCGAATCCTAATATTTTTATAAATACATTAAATTAATGAAAAACATTACACGCACACAACCATGCATTTGACACAAGCAGTCCAATCGCCTTCGTAGTATTTCGACATTGTTCGGTTTATGTCTACTAAGGCTATAGTTATAGACAATAAAATCTTAATAACGATCATATTTAAAATTTAAATCAATTATGGGCGAATTTCCACCACTTGACGACCGCTAGTAAAGTATAAATCTTTCATTACTTATACGCGTTTTAGTGTTAGTATACAAAACTTTTGGCAACGTTTTCAAAGTCGCCAGCGTGATGTGATGTTGCGTAACATTTGTTTATAAGGTCAGGTACACAACTATACGTGTACACTGTACAGTGTAGGCAGAGCTTAGTTAGGTTTGTAGGTCTGGGTTAAAGATGTTGGTAATTATAGACTTGGTAGTTATAATCGCTCCCTTATGTGGGTGGGGAAGTGTAGGTGTTAAAGACTTATCGTTTAGGGCAGAGGTTCCCAGACTTTTTTTCTCTTAGACCACTTTCAAAATTTAGCTGGTTCCGGTGGACCCTCTGCAGCTAAACAAGATCATGCAATTAATTTTTTTTATCAAATCTTATCTGAAGACCTTATTTTTTAGAAACTCCCGAGAATGAACATACCACGGGGCAGGCTGACCTTTTTTTCTATTCAAAGCAAATAAAATTCGTGGCGTGGCTTACGAATTATTGTGAACCCCCATTTTTTTGTCACGCCAACGTAGGCTCCCGTCGAGACTGCCGTGGACCCCTGGGGGTCCACCTGGACAACTTTGAGAACTAATGGTTTAGGGTATATAGGCGTGAGCTTTTGTTTTCTTTTATAGCTAAAGCTTAGAGCGTCATGCTGAACTAAATTGAAAATGTTATTGATACTAGTAAGTAACACTGTTCGTTTCGTTTTAAGTTTAGCTGTACCGATTTAGATGATTTAGTCTATTACAGAGATTGTTTTGTTTCTGGTGAAGGATGTAGCCTATGTAGGTTAGTAAAAACATAAACGTAGCGTTTCATATGAGGAATGTCATGAAAGTGAATGAAGCCAGAGAAATGTGTCAGGATCGTAGCAAATGAAATCCATAGTCTCTGCCTACCCCTCTGGGAAACAGGCGTGAATCTTATGTATGTATGTATAAACGTAGCCTTGACCACACACACGCCTATATTCCGAGAGGGATAGGCAAAGTTGTATTAAACCCACATTTTGCCAACTATGGTCCCACGTAATAGGAACGAGCTCATTATCATCTTCCGGCCACAAATTCGGACTTCATGGTGCTACAGAGGATATCTTGACAGGAAAACCCACACTTTACGTGAGCCGGGATTCGAACCTGTGACTGTATTCACTACCGCTGCGCCAACAGAGGCATTCTTCAGTTCGCAATAAAAGGCTTTTTGAAGGGATTTTCAATAAAAACAGGGAGACTGTAAATATGACTAATAGGCGATAATAGTGTTACAGCCTCGAACCTATACTTCTTCTCCCGAGCCTTCATTATTCCCAAGTCACTTGGGGTCGGCTTTCTAGTCTAACCGGATTTGACTGGATACCAGTTTTTACACGGAGCGGCTGCCATCTGACCTCCGCAACCCGAAGGCTAACGATACCCTAAAGCTAGACCAGGGTCAGAATATTAGAGGGCACTGACTTCCCAATAACGACTGCCATAGATGTTCATGGCAGCCGGGACCGACGGCTTAACGTGCTCTCCGAGGCACGGAGCAGGCAATAATTGTCAATCAATACGCACATAATTTCGGAAAGTCATATAACTTCCGAAAGTCAGAGGTGCGTGACGTGGGTTCGAACCCGAGACGCTCTGCATTGCAGTCTGTTCGTCTCGCTGTTAAAATATGGGTACGACACACCTCTGCCGAACTACTTGTTAGTAATTCGGCTGAGGAGTGTCGTACTCATATAATATTAGTATAGATTTAATATCACGCTTGTGTGTTCACAAGCGTGATATCAAATATATACTAATAATATAAAGCTGAAGAGTTTGTTTGTTGTTTGGTTGAACGCGCTAATCTCAGGAACTAATGGTTCGAATTGAAAAATTATTTTAGTGTTGGATAGCCTATTTATCGAGGAAGGCTATATGCTATATAACATCACGCTACGACCCACGAGGGCGGCGCAGTAGCCATAAACGCGATTGACACCGCGGGAACATCTAGTCAATAAATAAAACTATCTATAACTATCAAACTGTTCAAGTATTGTCTCGTTTATTAATAGATTTGACCTTTAAAAGTAGTCAACATTGTCGATAGATAGATATCGGTGATAGATAACATCGTTTGAGCCTATCCATCGTTCCGCTAGACGTTCAAGATTAAACGATCTGATTTTATCCGAGATACGTCTTTGTGATAGCTTTGAATTTAGCTTTTGCTTAAAATACAGTTAATTTAAATTGCAAAGCGCCAATCCTTATCCTTACTAATATAAATGAGAAGTTGATTGCATGACGGATGGCGTAGTGGTTTAAATGGTCGCCTCGCCGCTGCCTCTGTGCCAAGTATAGTGGGTTCGAACTCCACACGAGACAAAAATTTGTCCATCCACAAATGGTTGTTACGAGTCTGAGTGTTCTTCGTGTCCGTTGTTTGAATGAAATTAAAAAGAAAGTGAATGTGAGTTTGTTTGTTTGTTACGCTTTCACGTCGTAACTAATGAACCGATCATCATCAATCATTATTGTTGTCAGTGGTATAGAATAGAACATAGAATACCTTTCATTCAGAAAAAGCATTGTTGCCGAGGGATAGAAGTTAATTGACAAAATTTAGATTAACGCGAGCAAGTCGCAGGTAAAATTTGATTCTCTTAATAAAACTATCCAAAATAGAGTACATACCGATCTAGTCTCAGTGTGATAATAATGGCAGCCCTGTATATAAATTGTCCCACTGTTGGGCAAGGGCCTCTTGTCAGTGTGAGAAAGTATAGGCTGGCCCAGTGCCGGTAAGCAGATTTCACTTATCTTCAAGAACATTATCGTGGACTACTATTACACTTAAACAACTATTCATGTATCCATAAATGGTATGCACTTGTCGGTATAGCAATTTCTATCTTTCTCGATCCAATGCCAAATCCTTCAATCTATACTAATATTATAAAGCTGAAGAGTTTGTTTGTTTGTTCGAACGCGCTAATCTCAGGAGCTACTGGTTCGGTTTGAAAACTTCTTTTAGTGTTGGATAGCCTATTTATCGAGGAAGGCTATAGGCTATATAACGTCACGCTACGAGCCACGGGGGCGGCACAGTAACGATAAACGCGGATGAAACCGTGGGAACATCTAGTTCTCTATAATTATGTCTCTTTTTGCGTTTTCCTTCAGTTAATGGCGGATGGTTGGATGGTTGTATGGCGGCCTCGATGGCGTAGTGGTTAGTGTAACCGACTGCCACGCCTGAAGTCGCGGGTTCGATTCCCGCACAAGTCAAACATTTGTGTGCATGGACATGTATGTTTGTCTTGGTCTGGGTTTTTCTATGTATAATATGAATGTATTTACAAAAAAAAGTATATATCGACGCTCCCGGGGAATAAACCGGTAATCGCAAAAATCAAATTTTACAGGAAAAATTATTTAGTATTTTTCGGGTATATCTCTTCAACAAATGGTAATCATGACAACATTGTTATATGACGGAAAAGCTAATCTTCCCCGAAAAGTTTATAGTATTAAGTGTAACATATTGTACAAAATACATATTACCGAAAATGGTTTTATAAAATTTTTAGGGTATTGATATCTTACGATCCTGACTTATCAATATTAGTCCAGTAATGTTTACTTACCGAATTATTAATTTATTTTATTATATTAATTTATATTATTATTATTTTATTATTTTATCTTGTAAATTTCTTAAAAATCATAGGCATAATATTGCTTTACTGGATTATTAAACGTATTTTTTCATTACAGTGAGAGATTGTAATGTACAGTTACTGACTTGTTATGGTAAAATTTTAAGTTACGTGTAAAATCGCGTCCTTGAGTCGCGAGAAAGTTACCGCCAATACGAATAGTAGGTATAAATTTATGTCCCGGATGATAACTGTAACAGTGCATTACCGGAAATGTCTACCACAAAATTTACGATAATAAACCTGTAATCGCATTAACCAGAATTTTCCTGAAATATTTTACAGTAATATATATTACTTTACCGAAATGTAACCACATAATTTTATTTGTAACAGAGTATTTCGTTATTTTTCAGGTAAATAAAAAACGGAAAATTTCCATAGAACAAAAATGTTATTAGGAAAACCGATGGAAATTACCGCAGAAAAAAATTGTATATGTTTATCCCGACCTATAGATACCGAAAATGACATAACAGTAAAAAGTCAGTAATAATATAATACAGGTTTATTCCTTGGGGGCGTCGATATATGTATGTATGTATGATGTTTATTCATTGTCTAGTACCCATAGTACAAGCTCTGTTTAGTTTGGGCTAGATGGTGTTGTGTGTATGTGATAGAATATTATTATCTGTTTATTTCGTTCTTGGTCTACCTCTCTGTCTTTTTGCTTCCATTTTTATTTGCCTTCCATAATATTAGTAGTAATTTGTCATGTCTAAATAACAACAAATTTTAAGTTATTAGACAATTTGAATAGAACACTCTTTGTAAAGAAATTTGAAATTTTTTGTCATATTATTCTGGATAATAGACAGCATCTAACAAAGTTTGTTGCTAAGGTCCTAACGCACTGATGCGTATCGTCGTAGATTATGCACGCTGACTCGCCATAATCTATTTGCAGCAATAAGCGTTTGTCAACGCACGCCTCGATACAAAGGCGAATGTTTTTGTTGATGTATCCCGATACGCGTCAGTGGATAGTGATCTAATAGACGTTAGATTGGGTTCTTTATTTGATTTTATAGATATTATGGCCGGAACATTTTGAAATTATATTAAACGAAATTATTTATTTTACTCCAGCTGATAAAGTAAACTAGTCCATACCCTTTAATAGTTTTCGGTTTGAATTTCATCGTGATAATCAGACCGTAACAATCTACTGCACTAAAATTTCAATTTGATGTGAAATAAAGCATTTGAGGTTAATTAAATATTCGAAGTAAATATAATATTAACCTCCCTATTATAAACAATGACATTTATTATAAAAGCGCTTATATTACTGCTATACGTGTGTTTAATCATATCCCTGTATACATAAAACAATTAAATGGCAATATGTTTAAAATGCCTTAAAGAAGTGGCTTATTATTAATGCCTTCTATAGTCTAAGGGAATTTTTGCATAATAAATAATATGTGTAGTCTTTAAGTATTTCTTTACTAGAAATTACAAATGTTGAAATACCCGAATGGGTAACTGTTGATATTAATATTATGTAACATCATTGTACACACAGTTTTATGCAATAAATATATGTCTATGTCTATGTCAACATGTTGCATCGTGTTATATATTATTACTTGCACCAATAAACAGTTGGCAATACCTTTTAAAAGTGTATTTCAACATTAAATCAAAGCATCTGTTGCTAAGGTCCTGACGCACTGATGCGTATCGTCGTAGATTATTTACGGCGTCGTAATCTGTGTGCAGCAACCAGCGTTTGTCAACGCACGCCTTGATTCAAAGGCGAATGTTTTTGTTGATGTATAACGATACGCGTCAGTGCACAGTGACGTTAAGGTCGTTTTTGGGCTTTTTATTTGATTTCATAGTTATTATGTCAGAAGTATTGTGGTATTTGAATTAAATATTGATTGATGTTGGCTGGAGTATGGTTATTTCCCGTGGGAAATGAGTGAGGTGACTGTATTGATTGGTGACCTCGTTTTGATAAAGTTAACAAGGGAAGGTCTACTATGTGTTTTAGCTGTCGTCGCACTACGACACGTGTGTTTGACGTCATGACGTGTCATAGTTTTGTGTCTCGTGTGAAATTCAAATGCCGGCGGTAGCGGCGAGGCGGCTGCTTGCCCGCAACTCAGTATCAATCTGTATCAACTTTTAGACTATTTACCATTTATTAGTTTAAAGAATCTAAGAAGAAAGAATCCATTATATTATACCTCACGCTTAGTCGTTAGCGTAGACACGAACTTATAGCACGTAGTTATTGAGGTAGCTTTTATATGTCTTGATATATTGTATCCATTTATCAAAGCCTGACCTTAAATTTTTAATATAGTAAGTGGCCCAAATAGTTGTGTATTTACTTGATGTTTTGCCAGGTTATTTGTACGGAGAAATGTATTAAACAACCTTGTGGCGAATACCTTTGGTTGTACTCATAGCATTGTACGTGAATGTGAACTTTTTAAGCAATTATTTCAATCTACTATTATGTGAATACGGTTTTATATAAGATGTAGTTACAACACTGTTCTAGCTTCCTATTAGAAACGTGTCATCCTAACTAATCCTTACTAATATTATAAATTCGAAAGTAACTCTGTCTGTCTGTCTGTTACCTTTTCACAGCTAAACCACCGAGCCGATTTGGATGAAATTTTATACAGATATAGTTTAAAACCTGGGGAAGGACATAGGCTACTTTTTATTGATGTAGGTACCATGCGGGCGGAGCCGCGCGCAAAAGCTAGTATCTATTATAAATGCAAATGTGAGTTTGTTTGTTTGTTTGTTACGCTTTCACGCCTCAACTACTCGACTGATTGTTATGAAATTCGCATACACGTTGTTACGGTTACAGAAAAGGAGATAGGGTAGGGATTCAGAAAAACAATCGACAATTTAAGCATTTTAATAACAACTTGTTATTGACATGCTTAGATTGTACCTATAGAATACTAGATTTTGCCGACGGCGTCGTTCGCGTTTTTGTCAATACATTTCTTATCCTCGGGAACAGTACTTTTTTCTGAAACAACTACACACTCGATATTTATTGTAGAATTTTTAGTAGAAAGTGTGTGTTACTATATGTTGCATAGAAATAAAATGCTCCTTTGGAGTTGCACAATCACTTTATTTATTTCACACAGCACGAACGCACGTTTTCACAGTGGTGTAATGGCGTTCCAAAAGGAAGAGAATGTTGTCAACCACAAAAAATATAAATTGGTGGTAATGTTGCCAACAGAAAGTTTGTATCGTTTAAAAGAAATAAACGGACAAGCGGACTAACGTGGGTAGTGACTTGGTCTACAATATTACGTGGTTATACGAGTGTTTGTTGGTGTATTTTAGCGCGTAATACAATATTCATTGTCATCAAAGTGACTCGGTGTAAGTCATGCGAAGGTGACATTAAACTGGAGTTATTCCTGTTTCGTGTAACATATTCAAGGTAATGCGACGACTGTAAAAAAATTAGGTACAGTATCAAATGTGTTGTTTTAAAAGTTTTTATTTCGTTCGTCTTGTCCCAGTGTTTGTATATATTTTCCATAAATATATCTTGACTAAGTCACATTTTGATGTGTACATATTTTATAAGTAAACAATTAAACATATCTATACATATAATAAAATCGTAGGAAAGTCAAAACTGTACATTGAATATTTTTTTTAAAGAATACTTGGGGCGTGATCTACAATCGATATCGAAGCCAAAAATATAGTTTTTAGTATTTTTGTCTGTTTGTCTGTATGTATGGCCGGGCTAAACTCAAAAAGCACTGCATGGATTTACATCAAATTTTGCATGAATATTACTAACAGGTCGGGTCAACATATAGGCTACATATTATCACGCTATCACCTACGAGGGAGGAGCTGTGAATCTTTATTTTTCTTACGCATTCTGTGACAGCGTGTAATCTAACGACGCATATTTAAATGTTGTTTTTGAGTAAGCCATGCTATTATCTAGCTTTACACTATAAAAACTACGCCATTTAAGTAACTTGGGCAGAGAAATATAGTTGGGTTCCGCAGCGACAAACACTTTTTAGTTAAAATCTACGCGGACGAAGTCGCAGGTAACAGCTAGTATCTAATATATCTAAATACTAATATTATAAAGCTGAAGAGTTTGTTTGTTTGGTTGAACGCGCTAATCTCTAGTAACTACTGGTTCGATTTGAAAATTCTTTTAGTATTGGATAGCCTAGTTACCGAGGAAGGTTATAGGCTAGAGATGTGCGGGTGAAACCGCGGGGACGTCTAGTATCACATTATAACTAATTTTATTAATGTAAATGTGAGTATGTTTGTTTGTTGCACGTTGATAGGGATTATACAGAAAAAGACAAGGTGCCTTTAATCCAGGAAAAAATACTGTTCTCGGGGGATGGAAATTTAATGACTTCGCCTGAAGTCGTGGCATTATCTATTAATATTGTACCGGACGGTCGAACTCGGGGCTGAGGTTACTATATGATGGTTACAAAACAACAGTCGAGTCGCTGACGTCCTATACACGATGTGTAGACTGTACTGTAGCGGTTACTGGTCACGGTGTGGAGGCACTGATAGCGTGTTGTTGCGGGTTCGATGTGCGGGTCAGGACTTCATTCAAATAAAAACAAGCTTCATTGTTCAGTTTGTTAAAGGTTTCTGGCTGGCTCCGTTTGGTTCTTGAGGCTTGAAGATAAGGTTTCTTGAGCACCTACGGTCGATCGATACTGTGTCGCTTAAGTACCTCGAATCTTTACCGTAACGAGAGCCGGCCAGAAACCCCGGTCAACAAGTTTATTTTTTACTATACAATGTTCATATTTCTGCTTATAACTATGGAACTATACTAGCTAGCGTGATATAACAAGTGCCGCGTAGGGCACGAAAAGACCTAGCTAGTGATACCTGTTTTATTTATCGGGAGTTAGGTCTAGGTGCAGATATTTCATGTTTTAGGCTAACAATCTAATTTGCGGTAACGTTTATATAAGAAAAAGTGTAATAACTTTATAACTATACTATATAGGAATATAATTCCTTCAGTATCTTGTAGCGCCTTTAGTAGCGTACAAAATAAAACACACAAGTGAAACCTTTTATTAAAACCTTAGGACCTAGGAACCGTAACATACCTAACTTGAGGTAAAAATGCATTTTTATTGGCAATGTTTACGTTTTTACATAATATTCTTATAAACTATAGGAAAATATAATATTATGTTATTTATACTATTTATCTATACTGTTTATCTATACTATTTAGTTCTATATATGACCTAATTCGGCACTATTTTAGAACGATTAACTTTATTGATACAGTATACTTATGTACATTTACAATCATAATAATACGATTCAAGCTAATGTTAACGTTGTCGCGAACAAATGTTATTATATTGGTTAGGACATATTATTTAGAAATATAAAAACATAAGAAAACCAATATCCAGCAAGCTTTTGATAGTTAGGACTCCAAAGGGAGGAAACTCCGTACAATGCTTGCCGTCTCGAGTAAGTAATATTTCTCTAAAATTTAATATCTTGTATTTATTGAAATTAAACTACTATATATGGATTTTATCGCGTTGTCACTTTATTACAAAATTTAGAAATTGTTACACTACTATTACTATTAAACTTTACTAATTTTTAAGCTAATTAAATTTATACTATTACTACACTATTATCCGTATATAGTAGTTTAATGAATAATATTCACTTAAACAGAAGACAATATTATCTTGTATTTATATTTCTGTCTGCACGGATTAGCATATAGTTTGAGTTGCTACTATGCCATTGCAATATTGAACTACAATTTGTATGCTCCTCAAAAAGTTGTTTTGCCAAATGTAGGGTTTCTCTCCGTTGTTACAATGGTTGCCTTCCGCGACACAAGGATTATCCCTAGCGCGTGAAAAGGAAAATATTTGTCTAAAACTTAATAGTAAACAAGCAACGATCCGCTGGTAAACGGTAACTGAAGTGCAAAGACTGCACGGATGGCGTTGTGGTTTGAGTGGTTGCCTCGCCACTGTTACTTTCCCGAGTTTGCCGAGTTTGAGTTTGTTTTCCCGAGTTGTGGGTTCGAATCCCACGCGGGGCAAAAATTTGTGTGATCCACAAATGGTTGTACTGAGTCTGGATGTTCGTTGGGTCCGTTGTTTCAATGTTTGTTAAGCCCCCCCCCCCCCTGCGACACAGGCATTATACCTAGATGTCATTTTGTAAAAAAAAGATGCTGTGAACGCCGCTGTCACTCGTAACTCGACGTAAATACAAAGTACTACTTATGTTAAAGGATTTATTATAAAGTATTTGACGGCTCGATGTCTAGTAGTTAGTGTAACCGACTGCCACGCCTGAGGTCGCGGGTTCGATTCCCGCACAAGTCAAACATTTATGTGCATGAACATGGATGTTTGTCTTGGTCTGGGTGTTTCTATATATATAATATGTATGTATTTACAAAAAAAAAGTATATATGTATGTTTATCCATTGTCTAATACCCATAGTACAAGCTCTGCTTAGTTTGGGCTAGATGGTGTTGTGTGTATGTGGTAGAATATTATTATTACTATTATTATCTATCATTAGATTCTAGATTACATCTGACTACTAAGTCTCTTAATCTTGATCAAGTTATGGCAGACATAATTATGGTAGCAATCTTATTATCAGAGGGCGGTCAGCATAAGGCTAATGTTAGGGCGCTAGGGATGTGCTTATGTAATTGAAAACATCGAATGATTTTAATGAATCATAACGCTTTCGAATATCGATCCGTGCGCTGTCACTGATTAATTATTATTCGAATAACGAATGAATATTATAGTCTTGATCTTGAACGAATGAATGGTATTTTATATGTTGTCGTGATCAATCGTGTAATTAAATTTATTTGAATCGTCATTGTTTAAATAGTCAGGGTAATATTTAATATTTGTGAAAGCGAACTATTCGTAAGATTTTGGAATTTTCTGTCATTAAGAGTAAACATCATTCTCATATATTTATAACGATAATAATAGGTAAAGTTTAGTACATTTAATTAAAGTTATTAAGAACGTTATAATAATAAGAAGTTATCATTCATAAACTAATGTTAGAAATAAATTTAGTAATATGTAAATACGTATATTTATTGTTCTTGTTTCTATTGTATACATACGTATTTATGATAAAAATGTCATGAAGGATGAGTACAATCGAGCATCACTTCTTGACATGTATCATGATATTTCAACCAACTTGCCACGTCTCAGGGTTACTGCCAAAATTATATCATGTATATCTCAAGCGTATCATAGAGACGGTATCGTCTAATTTTATCTAGAATCTGCAAGTACTTACATAATGTATCCTTCAACGTAAATAGTATTATGTATTTACGTCAAATAAATATGTAACTACCCACTGTAACGTATAATTTTGTTGCGTAATGAGTGTAATGACGTTTTCCGTCATAACTCGACGGTTACAATTTAAATTATGGAAGGTCTTATCTAATGTTGTACATCGGAATGGGTGTTTGTTTGTTACGTTATCGATTGTAATCAAGGATTGAAAAAGGCTCCAATAAAGTAAGGAGTCACCTTGAATATGCCTCTCAAATTTGGAATCCGTGTTACCATAAATACATTGATCGCATAGAGAATATTCAAAAACGTTTTATAAGGTTTCTATGTTTTCGTCTAAAAGTGCCGTATAGTTCAAATATTTACTTACAATTATGCAAAAAGTTTCATCTTTAGCCACTTGTACATCGTCGTCAGTTGGCAGACTTTTCATTCATGTTAAAGATCATATCCAATGAAATTGATTGTCCCAACTTGTTGCAAAAATTGCATTTCAATGTACCTCAAAGATCGGTTAGATTCAACCCGCCTATTTCTAACCCGTTTTCATCTACCAACTACAGACAAAATATATGGTGCGAGCAATCAAGGATTTTAACAACATATGTAAGGAAAACTCTTTTGACCCATTTAATACCAAAATCAACGTGGCACGCGTGCAGCTGAACCTTAAACTCTTCAAGTCTTAGTAATAAGCTAGTTCTTTACATTTCACATCTTAATTGACTCGTAAGTGTGCTTTTCTATTGTTATCCGTGAGAACCTGTAATTGGCTTACTACTTCATATTTCAGTTACCTTTCTTTATTGTTATAGCTGTTGATTTTCCAAATGATAAATAAATAAATAAATAAAAGGCACACACGCACACTTAATAACAAGTATATTGTACAACGATCAGTAGTCGAATGAACAAATAATAATGTCACAACGGTTTTTATAATGTTACCATTCAAACTGCCTTATTTAATACGAAGTACCGTTTGAATGTGTTATACATATAAATCATATAATGATGTAATTTATTATAATATTTATAAAGATAATTATTTGTTACTTATACAATAAAAACTAAAATAATAAGTAATTAAGTGGCGCCGGAAGTTGGCGCCGGCGGCTCTACACATTGGGCCAAGGTAGTGGGCCAGCGTGTTGGGCGGGTTGGGCCAACGCGCAACGTGTAGAGACCTACTTGGCGATGTGTTGGTAGTTGGCGCCTAAATTGGCCCGCCAACGGAATGTTGTCGGTTTTTCGTGCGCATTATAATCAATTAATTAATAATTCATATACATATATTCTATTATTATTGGATTTAATTATGTATGTATTTATAGGTATTATTTAAATGTATTTGATAACACGATGTTTATCGGATTTAATGGTATGATTGGATATTTTAGTACGGTAGGCTCAATAGTACAGCGTCTGGAAATGTGGCCGGTAGCTATTAGTCGGTTAGAATCTCGATCTTGTTGTTAAGGACTGAAATCGCTGACGAAGTATATACGGGAGCAACGGATTTCTATTTGCTACCCAATGATGTCCTTAGGATTATTTTCCAGAGAGGGTCCGGCTTGTAAACAACGATGGTATACATACATACAATCCTAGAATCATCCTGGGGTTGGCACCAGACTATTCTGAAGTTGAGTCCAGACATTAATAGGGTTAGCACCACACAAGTCGACAACCACTCAATTTACTCCTTTAGAAAGAAGAAGAAAGAAAATTATTTATTCAGCAAGGTGTATATAGGTGTGTCTAGTGATAATTATATAATTAATTTATACATATTCGTAGTAAATCATTATAATTAAAACTTAATTTATGCATTATAAGTATATCTGCTATAGGTACCTATACTTATGTTAGATAACTATACTTAGTAAATCGACGATCATCATCGTTGAGCTTATTTTTGTCGACGAAATAAAGCTTAACGCGTTTAAAAGCTTCGTATGACGAAGCTTTTAAAATAAAACGTATTAAAAGCGTAATGGTTTATTTAGTTCTACTATGTATCACTAATAGACATAATAAAAACACAATTGTAATTCTATCGATCTAAATATCTCTCTCAATAAAAATAAACGTAGGTACTTGTAACTCTTTAATCTTTATTTATTACAAATACATATGGCTGTTCTTTTCTCTCCTGTCTGTGCATTTGTCGAAACTTTTAGTAAACTGACGCAGTACTTCCTTAGTATTCACTTGCGCTTATGTTACGAAACTAAGTAACGGCCGGCCTCGATGGCATAGTGATTAGTGTAACCGACTGCCACGCCTGAGATCGCGGGTTCGATTCCCGCACAAGTCAAAAATTTGTGTGCATGAACGTGGATGTTTGTCTTGGTCTGGGTGTTTCTATGTATAATATGTATCTATTTACAAAAAAGAAAGTATATATGTATGTTTATCCATTGTCTAGTACCCATAGTACAAGCTCTGCTTAGTTTGGGCTAGATGGTGTTGTGTGTATGTGATAGAATATTATTATTATAATATTATAAGTTTAGTTCCCGGGTCGGGTAAATTGTTATTGAATTTTACTTTTAGGAATTTTTCAGTAGCAATATGGAGTCTGAAAAAGTGCTTGGTAGATGGCTTTAGAGGCGCTCTATTATGTTGTACCTGAAAGCATACTTGTAAAAATGTGGGTGTTATATACCTACATACCTTTGCCTACAGATCGGGCAATATGTGATGGCCGGACTAAACATAGCGTCTCCGAATTGTTGCGCATGTATAGTCGCTAAGAGGCGTCCCCCCCTCCCCCCCCTGTCACCTAAGAGACCTAAAACTTGTAACTGCGACGCCACTCGCGCAATGTTCAGACCGGTCATCATACAGTGCGCGATCTGTACTTCTTTGAGAGACTTTGTATGTAATTCTGTGTAAATATATCATGGCAGTGTAACAATTCCTTTTTTGCAGTCTGTAACGCATAATGGTTATTTGAGATGCAAATATCCATAAGCTACTAAACTACTTAATAAGAGGAGCCGTATGCTTGTAATCCAGCGTAAGTAGTCAAGTTTTAGAATGTCAGACGTATTAAAAACCTTGTGTGACTGACCGCCAGTGTGCCACTGCGACTTAATAGGTTAATATAGTCATAACTATGGCAAATCAACATGTTTTGTAACACTGTTTTTTAATATAATAAATAAACACAGGTAAACCTGCTGCAAAATACTAGTTAGATATAAAATCTAAAAAAGAAAATATTGGAAGCTCGCCGAGTTTCTCACGTGCGTAGTATTTTGATAACGCAAGGTATGCGCGTGAGCATATTCCATGCACGTTGCTCGACTGTACACGTAATACTCTCGTCGTTTTATTTTATTGGAAGCTTTTACTTTTTCAAACAAGTAATAAATCGTTTAATGGGCTTATCTTGTATAACAAGTCGATTGCTAAGCGAATCTAAACAAATATTGTGGGTGGTGACAGGTGGCCGTCTTGCTAGCATGACTGTACATCACCAAAAAGTTTGTCATACGTTATATGATATGAGACAGTCTTAAGTATAGAATCCGGGATAACATGATTGACAAGAAGCGTATACGCGAACTTGCATTGAATGACTCGCGATTGTTACTGAAAGATAGAATAATTCTAAATTTAAATGTCGATTTACTTGTTGTCACTGATAATTCGTATTCGAATAAAAATCGAAAGTGATTCGAATATAGAAAACAATACCTCCTTCCCTTTATTGTGGCTAATCATGTTGATGTTATTCTTGAGTCATTCCATAATTTACGTTATTTAGAACATAATCAATCAACCGCAAAAACAATCACTGTTATTCGATTAACGATCTGTATCATTCGATGCATTCTAACTTTTAATCGAATAATTGCTCATCCTTATTCTGAAATATTCTTTATAATATTTTACATAACATACATATAGGTGTACTAGTTTTTATTTTATTAGAGCTTTCACGTGTTTGAAAGAGCGTGTTAATGTCGAATGTAAATCACTTGATGAGCTTGTTTTGTAACAGTAAAATAATTTAATGGTGTTATTCAGACTAGTGAATTGTTTCGTATATAAGAGTAAAGTGAAGGACAAGACTATGAGTAATTGAAATACATACATTTTTTTATTTTGCTCGTCGAATTGACCACACTCCTCCTGATGGTAAGCAGTCGCCTATACAAGGGTAGGCAGATATATTTTAGGTCCTGCGTATTGGACGATACTTGATACGACATGATAACTTTATAAGGACCATCTAAGAAGGGAGTAAGGAATAGAAGGAAGAAGGGAAAGAGGTAGACCATGGAGAAGTTACACAGATCAGGTGACGAACATCATATCAAGAAGCCAAAGTAATGGCAGAGAATAGAGAGACATGGAAGAGGCAACACCAACAAAAGCAAGGTCTTAAATTAATCGATTAATTTTAATAGGCAGCAAGCCTTTTACCGGGCAAAGTTCTGAAGCCTGAGTTGGTACTCAGAATCTGTTGACAGAAAAACCCTTTAACGCTTCTCGACCCGGGAATCATAGCTGGATATCACTGTCATGTAACAATTTGTATGACAAATATATAAAGAAAGAATAATAATTTAAAATGTGGAAGTCGATGATCTTTTTGAATAACAGGAAACATCCATTGACGGTGCCTTCCTTGTCAAATATACAACTGATTGATTTTTATTAGGTGCGTACCAGCTGTCTGCGCATCCGCTTCTAATATTAAGCTACTTTTTCAATCA
Organism: Catocala sponsa; assembly: GCA_963564715.1. Taxonomy (NCBI): domain Eukaryota; kingdom Metazoa; phylum Arthropoda; class Insecta; order Lepidoptera; family Erebidae; genus Catocala; species Catocala sponsa. The sequence goes on from OY751352.1 coordinate 14,833,988, forward strand.
CTAGTTACTATTCGTTGTTATAAATAGCTTACTACGTTCGCGTTGACTGACGGATAGAGCTGTGATTAAAGGGGTCGCCACATCACTATTAGGGCTCTTGTACACGCTAAGAAAAGTCGCCGGGCCTATGCAAGAATTCGTGTCGTTTCTACACACGAACTGTGTACACTACTTCGTCGCTGATCAAGAAAAAAATCTTGTCTGCGCTAGACACGACGCGCGACGTTTTGCTGCGGTGCGGTGGGGGACGGGGTAGATGATGTGATTCAGGTAGTTTTTGTACGTTTATTTGCGAGGACGTAGTTAACATTTTCTTCACAAACAAACGAAAATTAATAACAGACTTGTCTAGTCTATCACACCCTACGCACGACTGCCCGAAAACAATGTTATCGTTTACACGTTCCTATTCGTCTTGTCTGCAGTAGACACGATAAGTTTTCGTGCCTAGATCCGACAAAATTCTTGTCGTGTACATGATGAATTGGTCCTATCTGTAGCAGACACGGTGAAATTTCTTAGCGTGTACAAGAGGCTTTAGTGCGACTAGTGTTAAGGGTTCGGCTTCGTCAATTGACAGATAGAAGTGTGATGTGGTCGCCCACATTACTGCAAGTCAGTGAAGTGTTGTGGGTTCGATTACGAGACAAACGTTTGTGTAGTCTTTAAATTATTGTGCCGCGTTTGAATGGTATCTGCGTGCGTCGTTTCAATGCTTGTAAAGTCATCCACGATATAGAAATCTATACTAATATTATAAAGCTGAAAAGTTTGTTTTTTGTTTGTTTGAACGCGCTAATCTCGGAACTATTTCAATCATAAACTATTTCAATTAACTATTTAATAATTAACTATTTCAATCATCAATTTGCTTTGGAAAAAATATTTTAGTGTTGGATAGCCTATTTATCGAGGATGGCTATAGGCTATATAACATCATCATGCTACGACCCACGGGGGCGGCGCAGTAACGATAAACGCGGGTGAAACCGCGGGAACATTTAGTTATTAATAATTAGACGAGTGGAATGGGAAGGTTCGTATCTATGACATAGCTGGCGAAACACAGAGCGTGGCTAATACGCCGGTTACCCGGGTATACCTTTTTAAAAAGCTTGATGATCTATTAGGAGTGGTGCTTCTCAGGGCAAGTCGGCTCTCTTCTTTTGTCACCGAATAAAGGCCTGTTCAAACCTAAGCGGTATTCGCTACCATCTGCGGTAGAGAAAACTGAGTGGGTATGCGGTAATATTACCTACTGTTCACACCAAAGCGGATTTCGCTATCCTTGTGGGTAGAGTTGATACTAAATACCTGAGCGAAACCCGCGCGGCAGGCACTTCTACCCACAGCAGCAGCGAATACCGCTCAGTTCGCTCTACTAGAGCGGCTCTAGCCGCAGTACTTGATACTAAATACCTGAGCGAAACCCGCGCGGTATATACCTCTACCCACAGCGGCAGCGAATACCGCGCAAGTTTGAATAGGCCTTTATGGTGACTTTCACCCAATACATTATTTGCCCTCAAGGGACAAAGATTTGTGGACGACTTTCTGTTGTATTATGATTTATCATTATACTCGCCTATTGTCACTTTATATAACATATAATTATTAACCCAAATCTGTTGCTTGATTAATAGCTAATAACTTTCATTTAAGCTATAAGCTATTGCGATTATGACTGATTAAAAACCGAATAAATTATGTTAACCTTTTAAATGAAAGACGTTAATAAAATCTCATAGCTTATTTAAGAAACGTGTTTTTGTTAATTTATTAGTGATTATCCGATATTGTGTCTTTTTATCTATTATTCGCTTTATAATTCATAATATTATTATGAAATAAAGTATATGGAATGATGATAAAGGTCAAGCGTCGTGGGTTCGAATTCCCATCTATCGAATATGTATAAATAGTAATATGTTACCAAAATTGCTTATGCTCTTTGAAAATACTTTTTTATACAGTTAAAGTAGCAACTAAGTTGGAGGTTCATTTAACTGTAAGTGGTCATCATACCCTCAAGACAACTAATTTTGGACAGGATGAAATGATAAGAAGAATAAGAACCTAGATCTCCTAATACATCAATGTATGTCTGTTTGTATGTGCATGATTGAATGCAGTTTTCACAGTTGTATTGTCGAAGGTCTTACTTAAAATCTGCTGTATATTACATGCTTGATACGCCGGCGCCGCCTAGAAGTCAAATATTATGTGTGTAAATCACAAAAGAAAGAAAAATATAGATAGGTACCTAACTACGCGTACGAATTCGCGGGCAAAAGCTAGTTGGTAATAAAATCATTACTATAACTAAAGCATGTTCATTAAATAATGTTATTATGACTGCTATCTGTGTCAACTGTCGTCGACTTCGATAAATCTCGAGCGAGGAGCCGAGACGGAAATGGAACCGATTTCCTCTCTACAGCCATGTTTTATAAGGGTTATATATCATCGTTTATCATTATTTATACCTTATGAGATATGAATTAGGGTTTTGTGAGATACTTTTTGGAAATTAATTAGATATGGTCTAGTGGTCGAAATTAGATCGTAATTTATTAGGCTTTTTTTCTTCGTATTTAAGCTTTCTGCACTCCTTTTTCAAATACTTTAATTATGTAATTTCTCACTCTCTACTGTACGCGTAAAAACTGTTAATGCCAAAGGTCCAAATAAGTTCGATGTCCGGGCGGGACATTGGCTCTGTATCTATGCTGAGTCTGGTTGTTTATTACATTTGTTATTGTTGATTTTTGTAAAAACGCGCCGCACACGGTGCATGACCAATAAGTAAGTGGTGATTAAAATATAGTTTGACATCGAACATGCATAATTAGCATAAACTTAAAAATTATAGACATACACTTGATTTATATGAACCTATAGTATAAGTTAGCGCTTATGTTTATTGCTAATCATGAAATCTGCGATTCCTCGGTTGTACAAAATGCTATCCAGTGTGTTTATTATGGAATTTCAGTAGCAAAGGAAAGTTTACAAATATACTGTATAGACGACAATAAGAACGCCTTCTATTATACGAAATGTAAAAAGGTGGCGAAAAGTGGATATAATAAACTTCTATCTATTCTTTGGAGATATTTACGCGGTTTCTATGTAGGTATATATGTGTGTCAGTCTACATATATATGTATGTTAATCGTCATCATATATTAAAGCGAATCGAAACTAAACTGAGCGGAGAAATGTGGGCGTTTTCCTCGGCCTTCAACGTGATTATAGTAATAAATTATATCTTCACGTTAAATTTTAAGTGTATTACAACATACATATACACGACGTTTCAGACAGCTGAGTATGTCGGGTATGTCCGTGAATATCTATCTAAGTCATCGGCTGGCCTAATCTCACGTTGTGTTGTATCTGATCGGCTGCTTGGCCAACCGCGACCAAATCGGGTGATCTTGCATGCGGTGACGCGGTCGGAATGCTTGGTAAAAGGAAATGCGGGTATCAGAACATTTAGAGAAAAGGTTTTAATAGATGTATTGCTGTTTTAGGTAGTTCTGCACGTAAAATATAGATAGTTACGGCAAACTTTTTAAAAGGTAACTCCCTCGCTATGTATAATTTCTGTGTCGCGGGGGACTTTACAAACATTCAAACAACGGACACAAAGAACACCCAGACACGGAACAACCTTTTGTGGATCACACAAAGTTTTGTCCCGTGTGGGGTTCGAACCCACAACACTCGGCGCAGTGATAATGTCGGCCTCGATGGCGTAGTGGTTAGTGTAACCGACTGCCACGCTTGAGGTCGCGGGTTCGATTCCAGCACAAGTCAAACATTTGTGTGCATAAACATGGATGTTTGTCTCGAGCTGGGTGTTTCTATGTATGTATATATTTACAAAAAAAAAAGTTTATATGTATGTTTATCCATTGTCTAGTACCCACAGCACAAGTTCTGCTTAGTTTGGGCTAGATGGTGTTGTGTGTATGTGATAGAATATTATATTATTACTAGTTTTCACCCGCGGCTTCGCTCGCGTAAATGTAGGGTTAGGTTAGGCTAGGTCTGCAACAGTTATTTTTTCTGGATGAAAGGTACCCTATGTCCTATTCTGTACCCCTGACAACGTGTATGCACAATTTCATGTTGATCGGTTGAGTAGTTAAGGCGTGAAAGCGTAACAAACAAACAAACGAACTCATTTTCGCATTTATAATATTAGTTAGGATTAGGATTATATTAATGGCGAGGTGAACACCTAGACCACTACGTCATCTGTGCAGTCAAGTGTTTTCTTGCTTTATCATAGCCTATCTAACATCACGCTACGATCCTTATAAGCGGAGCTGATGAAACTGCGGGTAACATTATTATGTAGGTACGAAGTAATAAGGAATTTACATACACGATACAGTCACATTCTTTTTATGTGTGTTTACCAGCAATATGCTTAGTCAGCACGCGTGCCGTGTCCGACAAATATAACGCTTTACACGACAGCCGTTGCTATGCTGCTAGCATTGACACGATACTTGTGTGTTCACAACGAACATATCCCGGTGGACGTTTTGAACCGAAATGTTGTAATATTAACAGTGTTTTGTATTTTGGTACTAGCTTCACCGCCGTGAATCCCAAGCATACCCGAATAAAGATTGTATGTGTTATTCCAAGACACGGACTAGGTATTTGTATGCCAAGTTCCATGCAATTTATTTTTTGTTCAACGATATACGCGTGATCAAAATAAACTATCAAACATCTTAACAAATTTTCACATTTATAATAGGCTAGATTTTATACTATAAAGTAACCTATGTCCTTTTCCTGTTTCCCTGACATTTTTTTTCATGATCAATTGCACGATGATCGGTCTAATAGATCACGGAAATTTTGAAAAAGAATTATGAGGATTTATGAAGATTAAACCCACAACACTCGGCGTGTGGTAAGTGCGACCATGTAGGTACACCACTGCGCCATCCGTTCAGTCAAACATCCAAAATACCAAACATCTATGTAAAATTTTACATCAGTTAGTTGCTTATTAATTTATTTTTATTACATGGAACTACCCCTCTGCCTACTCCTCTGGGAAACAGGCGTGAATCTATGTATGTATGTATGTATATGGAACTGTTTTGTAAGTACATAATTATTAAAGTGTTTCTCAGATATACGATAAACGAATGTTAAATAGCAAATTCATACATAAATTCCCCAAATTTTCAATAATAGTTATGGTCGAATTTCGAATACTGGACGAATCTTATCTTATCTTATCTTGTGTGTGGGGGCCAGTCAGTACAGACCGGCGACACTTCGACCCAGTGGGATCTTTTGTGTCAGCCCCAAGATTCATCCCTTAGCTATCTCCTTATGAATGTACTGCATTAGCTGCAGTGTACAATTCAGAGGGAGAAGCCTGAAGTCTTCAGGGTTTGGATATGCCAATCCCATCAGACCCATCCTGGACGAATACTAGTATACACAATTCTTCAGTACGTGTGTATGCCACTCTACTCCTCCAGAACCGCAAGACTGATATTGATGCAATATTCGTGTGGTGTCATTTTTTATATTCACAATTGAACCCGGTGGTGCTGCTGCGAGCTGGTTGCAAGCCAACGTTCAGGCAGCACATCGTCTGTTCGCTAGTTTATACATATGACGAGACAAACCCATATTATGATTCCAATCGTAACTCTGTCAATTCTATCATAAAACAACATAGAATTGAACAGTTTACAAGTAACCTAGTTAAATAGAATGTTGTTTAATTCACGAACAGTAGCGCAGAATCGTTATTTATCGTGTAGATAACAGGCTTGTGTCACGAATTTAATATTATGTTTACGTCGGACTGACAGCTGGCACACCTCTGCCGCGCCTCGAATACATCACGCTAATGCACCTTGATTATATAGCTTGTTTCGTGTTGCTGTAGCTTGTTGATGGTGTAAGGTAACTGCTTTGATTCCTGAGTAGGATTTTTTGTTAAACAAAAATGTCTAGTTTTATATTTCACCCGCGTTTATCGTTACTGCACCGCTCCCGTGGGTCGTAGCGTGATGTTATGTAGTCTATAGCCTTCCTCGATAAATAGGCTATCCAACACTAAAAGAATTTTTCAAATCGAACCAGTAGTTTCTGAGATTAGGGCGTTCAAACAAACAAACAAACTCTTCAGCTTTATAATATTAGTATAGAAGACAACCATAGAGAGAAGTGAAGAAGTATGAATGGTATAGTCAGATAGACATTTTCTTTTTAGAACAAAGGTTAGATTAAGAGTAGATACGTTAAACTGATGAGCATGCGTAAATAATGTAATGAGAATAAATGCAATCAAATCCTCACGATCATTGTACACATTGACTGTCTTATGGGTCCTCTACATTATCGGCGATGATCGTTGATCGTGTGATCGTCTATAATCGGCACGATCATCGTGCAAGCATCCACACGATCGTCTGTAGTAGTTTGTCGAACGGCAAGCGTCAAGATGGACGTGGAGTGTGTTGTGGTTCAACGAAAAAAATGGAGGAACAAATGATGGTGGTGTTTGACGATGCATCGTAATAGAACCAAATAAGTAGTCACAATAAATCTACACATCTATACAAATAAATAAAATTGAAGTGTCTGTCTGTAATGTCAAAATAACAGCTTTTTATCTAATGCATATGACAGTATATGAGGTACCTATAGGAAAACATATATATTTAAAATTTTTCTGTCTGTCTGTTTGTTCCGGCTAATCTCCGAAACGAATGAACCGATTTTGACGGGACTTTCACTGGCAGATAGCTGATGTTATAACGAGTAACTTAGGCTACTTTGAATTTAGAAAAAAATAGGGTTCCGCGGAGACAAACACTTTTTAGTTAAAATCTACGCGGACGAAGTCGCAGGTAACAGCTAGTATATAATACAATTACCTTTAGGCGGGCTTGTTCGGGTTAAGTCAAGACGGCGAATGAATGATCAGCGATCGTGAGGGCACCTCAACGCAACCACCCGGCGATTCACTTTCATGCGTGTCCGAAAAACCGATAATTCACGGGTCGCAGGCGATCATAGACGATGATCGGTGAGTACAGCCGAGTATGCCCTCTACACGATCGTGCTCGCGCGCAATCGTCTGTAATCGCCGATAATGTAGAGGAGCCATTAGAAGCGCATTTTTAGTTTATGCGACTGCTACGCATATAATTATGATCTTTGGTACGATTCTCGAGTCAAACAAAGCGTTACTGTGTTTTTCTGTCATGAAATATTCATTAGCAGCACAAAGTTTGGAATTGTGCTCAGTAGACGGCAATAGGCTTGCCCTTTACATGGGTCCTAAAGCTGGCTGGCAAAATATGTGTGTAATACATATCTGCCTACAACTTCAGGTATATCAGGTAATTTTATTGTGAATCTTATTATTTTAATGTAATAAATTATTAATTTTATGACATATCTATTAATAAATATCATTTTAATATTGTAATTAACATTTTGATGTATTTTAATTGTTAATATTATTTGTATTTGTATGCCTATATCGGCAAAACATGTAGATCTAAATTGTCCATAACATCTCGGAATATGCATGTTTTGTTATATTGTACACACATGTTTTCACAAATAAATATATCTTATCTTATCTTATATAAACGTGGTATATGTACCTATGTATTGTTCACAGCTGCATTACGGCATCGAACGTACTACCCACATTCAAACTATTTAACTAACATTTGTATTCTGAACACAAAGACAAACACACAATGTTCTTTACAAGCACTAACTAAATATTAGAGGCATACCATAAACAGAACATATAATGGTTCTGCCTGTGACATCAGTGTAATAACAATGAGCTGTGATGAACTTTGAGGCACAAGTTGGCTTACTTAGTCGAATAGCAGTATTCCTACTGTTGTGTTTCGTTTGGTGAGTGAGAGTACCGGAGGCCCAATCACCCCTTACCCCCTTCCCGCTCCTTCTCCTTCCCACTTCCTTTCCTAAAGGGTCGGCAAAGCGCTAGTGATGCCTATGGTGTTGCAGGCGTCCATAGGCTACGGTGACCACTTACCATCAGGTGGGCCGTATGCTTCTTTGCCACCTATGCTGCATAAACTAGCTTTAAATTCAACAGCGAAAGCCTAATGGGAGGCTTTTGGACTGCCACGCAGAGGTCTCGAGACCGATCCCAAGGCTCTCTTACTTGTAGAAGTTATGTGCGTATTAAATAGTTAGTTATCGCTCGGTATAACGGCGAAGGAAAACATTGTGAGGAAAGCTGCATGTTTGGGAGTTCTTCGAAATGTTCTTGAAGATGAGTGAAATCCGCCAAGCCGCTCTGAGCCCAGCGTAGTGGACTATGACCTGACCCTTATACCGAGAAGAGGCACGTGCCCAGCAGTGGGACAATTTATATTATTATATACTAGATTTTGACCGCAGCTTCGCTATGTTAGAAATAGTACATTTTCCTGGATGAAAAGTAGGGTATTTTTGATTCAGGAAAAAGTCCTTTTAGAAATGTCGTGTATGTGAAATGTAATGATGATCGATGGAGTAGTTAAGATGTGAACGCGTAAAAAACAAATAAACTCACATTCGCTTTTATAATATTAGTTAGAGTTATTTAAAAAGTAGATCTATCAGCCAGCCAAGTAAGTAAGTATAGCTGAATAATGCACTTTTCCCTGAGAATCAAATCTGAGATTTTATGACCAGTTGTCGTCCACTTACATTCACGCCATTAAACCAAGGATGTCTCGTCATTCCAATCTCGAGCGCAAGTATTTTAAAAATACTGCGTTTTTACGATGCATATATTTTAAAAAGTATATTTTTAAAAGCATGGCTGCCAAATAATTCTTCAAGTGTTGTCTGGTCTCGGAATAACTTCTCCAAATCATGTTACGTGGGTGCACGAAATATCGTAATATAACTAAAAATATTGTGCTAAAATTGTTACAAGTGCTCTCAGGATTTTCGGTGTATCGAATTGAATCTATACTAATATTATAAAGCTGAAAAGTGTTTGTTTGAACGCGCTAAGCTCAGGAACTACTGGATCGATTTGAAAAATTATTTTAGTGTTGGATAGCCTATTTATCGAGGAAGGCTATAGGCTATATAACATCACGCTACGACCCACGGGGACGGCGCAGTAACGATAAACGCGGGTGAAACCGCGGGAACATCTAGTCTATAAGATAAAAGTCTCGCCATCTCTCTTCTTTAACCTAACATAAGTGAGACAGCATGCGATTTATCTTTCGGATAACTTTTACTTGTTAGTTGTATGAGTGGCCGTCAACAACCGGTTTCAAAAATGCAGATAGTCAGAGAGATTAGTTAACAGACTGTTAAACGCATTTAAACTGCTGTGATTGGCTGACTTAGCAACAGGCAATCAAATCACTTGACACGAGTTTGATTTAATCAACTCGATGTTGTTAGCTTTTCATATAGGTAACGGTTGTAAGTTTGTGTCCGGCTTTTGAATATTTCTAAAGCCCTCAGCGCTACAGAAAATATTTATTTATTTTTTTATTTATTTATTTATTTATTTAGAAACAGCAATAAGTTGCATATACAGATATTGCAGACAATATTGTAGAACATATAATGTAGAATTAATCTAATACATGCACTCTGGTACAATCGAATAGGAGACTCCAAGCAAAGGAGTATTCTTTTTATTAAGAACTAAAGTTTGCATACGGCTTCTCTCGCGATTTTGTCAAGAAATTACTATATTTCGGGAACTGTACTGTTTTTCTGGGTGTAAGATAGCCCATCCTTTTCTGTACCCCTGACAACGTGTGAATGAAATTTCCTGATGATCGGTCGAGTAGTTAAGGCGTGAAAGCGTAACAAATAAACAGACTCATATTCGCATTTATTATATTAGTAAGGATTTATAAAAGCTTATAGCTTAGGAATTTTATGCAAAATATAAGGTTGATTTATGAAAAAATAGTTAGAAACCGAACATATACTTATAATATTATCTAATCCTTATTCAAGGGCTAATAGGTCAATATAATGTTTACTCACTATTTTCGTAAACACTATTGTCTCTATTGTGTATGAATCACTATCGTCTAGACAATGAGTCCATTCTGCCCGCCTCCCTTGTCGTAACGAGTGATATATTACATATGTGTTTACTAGAATATCTAAATTATAGTCATAAATTAGATATGGTGCGTACTTTGATTGTATGAGTGACCTGTTTAGTGGTATAAGCTTGGTCAGACAGATTTGTAGGGTTTTTCGTAAAGGAAATAATCAAGCAGTATCGTATACAAAAATGTATAATAGATTTTCTTTTTTTTTTAAGTGAAAACTTCTTTAGGCGCGTTGAGCACTTCTTGGGTGAACAAAAATCATAGAACTCGCGTCATCATCACGCTTCCACGCTTTATATTTTTGAATTATTTTAGAATGTTAACAATATCTCAGAAATGGTGTGTCCTACGCAAAAAATAACGAAATTTTGACCTCCTTAATAACCTCTAAGAGAGTATCAGGAATCCGACCCGCCACTTTTTGTTTTGTTTTGTTTATAAAGAAGTGTTTATGATTAGGGATTAAAGTTTTCACTTCTATCGGCAGTGTCTAAAGACTGCCCCAATTTTTTTTTGTTTAATGTCTCTCCCCCTGTAGATATACTGCCAGTATCGCGCTTTACAAACATTTAAATAACGGACACAAAGAGTGCCAAGACTTGGCACAACCATTTGTGGATAACATAAAGTTTTGTCCCGTGTGGGATTCGAAGCCACAACACTCGGCGCAGTGCCAGGGGCGAGGCGACCGCGACCACTTAAACCTCTACGCCAACCGAGCAGTTAAATTATAGATGGTAATCTATAATTTAATACGTGAAGCAAAAACTTTGTGCCCCTTTTTACGAAAATTGCGCGGACGGAGGAGTATGTACAGTTAAAGTTTATATGGAGAAGGAGGGGAGAATCCTAATATTTATAAAAAATATGCATTAGAAAATGAAAAACACTACACGCACACAACCATGCATTTGACACATCACATATGCAGTCGAAGCGCGTAACTATGGTTACATAATTATATCAATATGTAATGACATATATCAGCAATATCTTACAGGCAAACTTTAGTCGAATTTCGAGCACTAGGCGACCACTAGTAGTAAATTATTATTAGGACTTAAAATTCTAATGTTCCGTGCGTGGATCGCTTCCTTGACACTTGTGGCATTGTGGTGAGCGGACCTCTGAAATCCTTGCGCTATGCCTTCAATATACTCATAGTAATGAAGTAACGGGCTAGTTGCACGATTTATTTTTTACAACGTATTACAGTTTACAACACCAAAATTATATGACTTCTCACTATTATTTCTATAAGGGATTAAATATAATGACCACCAAAAATACTAATTGCACAGCTAAATATCTATATATATAATAAAATCGTAGGAAAGTCAAAACTGTACATTGAATATTTTTTTTAAAGAATACTTGGGGCGTGATCTACAATCGATAGCGAAGCCAAAAATGTAGTTTTTAGAATTTTTGTCTGTTTGTCTGTACGTATGTCCGGGCTAAACTCAAAAAGTACTGCATGGATTTACTTCAAATTTTGCATGAATATTACTAACAGGTCGGGTCAACATATAGGCTACATATTATCACGCTATCACCTACGGGGGAGGAGCTGTGAATCTTTATTTTTCTCACGCATTCTGTGACAGCGTGTAATCTAACGACGCATATTTAAATGTTGTTTTTGAGTAAGCCATGCTATTATCTAGCTTTACACTATAAAAACTACGCCATTTAAGTAACTTGGGCAGAGAAATATAGTTGGGTTCCGCGGCGACAAACACTTTTTAGTTAAAATCTACGCGGACGAAGTCGCAGGTAACAGTTAGTGCTTACTAAAATATATCATAACGAGCATCTATACGCCTCAAATCACTGTATTCCGTCTCGGAAGGGTTAGGTTATGTTAGGTTCATTCTTAAACCCACCCAAAAATAGGAGCCCCGCGGAGCGGGGCTCCGTCGACTTAGTTTGATCTCTTTAAAATATTTTAGTACCTAAGCATATTTTGGTGTGCAATTAGTATTTTTGGTGGAACAAAGGAAAAAAGTTTATTTTATTTACGCATTACGCATTATGGCGTATTGAAGCAGAAGAAATTTAAACGATATAACTTTTAATAAAAATGTATTAAAGGTTGATATTTATTATTAATCACACATGTTATCCTTACTTCCTTACAATATTATAAATTCGAAAGTAACTCTGTCTATCTGTCTGTCTGTTACCTTTTCACGGCTAAACCACTCAACCGATTTAGATGAAATTTGGTACAGATATAGTTTAAAACCTGGGGAAGGACATAGGCTACTTTTTTTTCATGTAGGTACCACGCGGGCGTAGCCGCGCGCAAAAGCTAGTTAATAATAAATGTAGTCTATTCTAGAAATATAAATATGTTTTTAAAATACCATTGCATTTTGTACAGAAAACACGAAATTAGATATAGGACGTAAACGGAAATTTCATAGTTAATTACCTAATATTTCCAAATTTGACTAGCAATTCCAGAGATTAACGCGATTAAATAAACAAACAATCTCTTCAGCTTTATTAGTATAAATAAATCTTCTAATGCGTAACTTTATTGATGTGTTGAAACACGTCTAAAACAGATAAATATTATCATTTATAACGCGTACTCTTGCCAAGAATGTATATTTTCTAATCTTATGTCATCTATGTTTATTTAATGTTGCTACATATATATATTGCCTATTAGCTAATAAATCTGTTGCTTAATTTATAGGAGTTATATTTTACTATTATGTGACGTAATAATATACGGTTTTAGCTTAGACTACCGCGTATTAAGTTTGACTGCGATCGTGGGGTTTCGGTTCCTAGTAAAGTGTATGTAACGAGCAGCGATAGCTCAGTGGGGAGACCAACAGACTGCAATGCAGAGGGTCTCGGGTTCGAACCCACGTCGCGCACCTTTGACTTTCGGAAATTATATGACTTTTCGAAATTATGTGCGCATTGATTGACAATTATCGCCTGCTCCGTGCCTCGGAGAGCACTTTAAGCCGTTGGTCCCGGCTGCCATGAACATCTATGGCAGTCGTTATTGGGAGAGTGTCGACACAAAAGATCCTACTGGGTCGAATTGTCGCCGGTCTGCACTGACTGGCCCCCACATAAGCTAAGAAAGTGTATGTTATCGAACCCTATTGAGTATTACATTTTGTTTTACAACTGATAACGGTAGTAAATGCAAGTGCTGTGCATGCGATCTCGGATTCGATTTACGGATCGGGCTTATTTATTACTAGCTTTTGCGCGTGGCTCCGCCCGCGTGGTACCTACATCAATAAAAAGTAGTTATGTGCCTATGTCCTTCCCCAGGTTTTAAACTATATCAGTACCAAATTTCATCTAAATCGGTTGAGTGGTTTAGCCGTGAAAAGGTAACAGACAGACAGAGTTACTTTCGAATTTATAATATTAGTAAGGATTGGCATTTTTCGACTAGAAAGTTCTTAGTAGTAGCTCACTATTTGGAAATGCTTCGTTAGGCTTTCTATTATCTGAGACTTAAAGACATGACTGCCGAAATGTAGGTGTAATAAATACATACAATTATGCTTACCCCTTTGGGGATATATAGGTGGGTACATAGGTCCGTGAAGTAGTCGCCAGCACTTTATTTCCTGCCTTCTATTTGACCTCTCGATGACATGACGATTTAAATAATACACATTACAAACTCTAAAAACAATGAGACGTTGAACAACTATGTGTGAACTTCACAAATTTCTGTCTCGGGAATTGAACTCGGCGCAAAGTTATTACTAAAACCGCTGCCCCAACAGTCAACTTATATTTGTACTTATATATATTGTCAATCTTATTTGATTAGCTCTTATTTACCATTATGTAATCACGCAAGGAAGTTGTAACGTCGCTACATTAATGAATGGTAATTGAGTTGTTTCTAAGCTAATACGTTACATATCTGCAAGCTAGGTCATTGGCGAGGTGAGCAGGCGTCTACATAGATGTCATGACCGTTTGTATGAATTTGAATGAATTTTCTATTATTGACTAGATGTCGTCTGTGTTTAGATATGGTGTGTGTGGTATTTATTTATTTTCTAGCTGATCCGACAGATGTTGTCCTGTCTTAGAACGAACTATCAATCTCGAGAAATAATAATAATAATAATAATATTCTACCACATTCACACAACACCATCTAGCCCAAACTAAGCAGAGCTTGTACTATGGGTACTAGACAATGGATAAACATACATATATTACTTTTTTTTTGTAAATACATACATATTATACATAGAAACACCCAGACCAAGACAAACATCCATGTTCATGCACACAAATGTTTGACTTGTGCGGGAATCGAACCCGCGACCTCAGGCGTGGCAGTCGGTTAAACTAACCACTACGCCATCGAGGCCGACATAAATTAAAATTAAAATAGTCATTAAGTATTCTGAAATTACCTAATTGTGAGCAACTTTTAACTTTTCTTTCCCTAAGAACCTTCTACAAAGTATTATAAAACTTAAAAAAAATATGAATGAAATCGGTAATATCGTTCTCAAGTTATAGCGTGACCAAGGGAAACAGGGATTCATTTTATATATACGTATATATTTTAGACGCCAATGGTATATACAACATTACACATAATACAGTACCTTAAACCTACATAGTTCCTATACATACACTAAGATAAGTACACTATGCACCAAGATGTTGACTAAATAATTAGGTAAGTAGCTAAAGTTGCAGACATCTTATAGAATGAACAAAACTAAAATATAGGTAACTAGCTTTTGCGCGCGGCTCCGCCCGCGTGGTACCTACATCAATAAAAAGTAGCCTATATCCTTCCCCAAGTTTTAAACTATATCTGTACCAAATTTCATCTAAATCGGTTGAATGATTTAGCCGTGAAAAGGTAACAGACAGACAGACAGAGTTACTTTCGAATTTATATTAGTAGATAAGGATATTGTCTTCTATTTACGCGAATGTTATTCATTGAAATTAAACATAAATATAAATAGTTTTAATAGTTTCAATAATTTAATTAGCTTAAAAAATTAGTAAAGTTTAATAGTAAGTAATAGTAGTGTAATAGTTTCTAAATTATGTAATAAAGTGGCAAATAAACAACGCACAAAATATAATTACATACATAGGTACATAGATTCACGCCTGTTTCCCAGAGTGGTAGGCAGAGACGAAGGATTTCCATTTGCTTCGATCCTGACACACTTCTCTGGCTTCATTCACTTTCATTACATTCCAAACAAAATGAAAATACATATTAATAAAATTAAATGTTATTATGCGAAGGATTTCAGTATATTCGCATGCTATGCATGAGGTCTCGGGTTCGATTTCCTGCTTCGGCAAAGTGCTATTACCCGAGGCCAATAGCACTTTGCATACTGTTGTAGAGGGATAGCAATTTATTAACAAAATGTAGATTAATGCGAACGAAAGTGAGGGTAAAATCTAGTTATCTAAATTTTAAGCTAAACTCGCTATCGCCACTGAAGAAATGTCTCATTTTGATTTTCGCCATATTGGCGCTGAGAACTATCCCATATATTTTTACATACACGTTACTTGCTTTTACATAATTATTTAAATTGCCTTACTTGATTCGGATTTTGTCTATAAACTACTTCTTGGTTAGGTTAGCTTTGTTTTTGGAATTATTATTTGTTGTTTTTAGTATGGATCTTATCTTATCTTATGTGGAGGCCAGTCAGTGCAGACCGGCGACACTTCGACCCAGTGGGATCTTTTGTGTCGACACTCTCCCAATAAAGACTGCCATAGATGTTCATGGCAGCCGGGACCGACAGCTTAACGTGCTCTTCGAGGCACGGCGCAGGCGATAATTGTCAATCAATACGCACATAATTTCGAAAAGTCATATAACTTATTAAAGTCAGAGGTGCGCGACGTGGGTTCGAACCCGAGACCCTCTGCATTGCAGTCTGTTAGTCTCCTCACTGAGCTATCGCTGCTCTGTAGTATGAATAGTGTGGGAGTATAGATTAGTATGTTGAAATAATAGACGTTTTTTATGTAGATCAATAAAATGTTGTGTTTATATCGTTAAAATTAATTCAACTAATGTATTATAAATTAAATATTTATAATACTGTGCCGCTGCCACTGCGACGAGTTTTGTGGGTTCGATCCAAAAATTTGTTTGAACCACACAAATAGTTGTTGCGAGTCTGCCCATTCTTGGTATCCGTTGTTTGAATGTCTGTAAAGTCCCCTGCAACACATAAATTAATCTTAGTACAGGAGCTGTCTTCTTTAACGAAAGAAAAAAAAAATGTTCGTGGAATAATGTGTTGTTATTGTTATTGTTACAGATGCAACTAAGACTCCGCGTACAAACCTGGTGCGCATGCGCCGGTCTGCGCTCGGGAAGTCCGCGCCCACGCTCTCAGTTCACGTAGTAAGTACATTGTTATATCTACCTTCTCAGAAGGTTCTTATGTTCTTTGCCTTGCGTAAGCGTATGTATAATACAAAGGCACACCTACGTCATAGCGGGTCTTTGAAACAAGACATTTTATAGAAGGCTGTTTCTCTACAAAACTGGTCATTTCACAGAGGACTATTGCTCTATGAAATAGCCGTAAGTAACTGTATTGATATTTTCCACTTGCTGCAAATGACAATGACCATCGGTACGTTCAAATTAACTATCATACCTACTTAAAAATACTAGTTCATTTAGGATTTAGGTACCTTAGCTGAACTTTTCCAGTAAACCTTTTGGTCTTAAAGGTATTTTAGGAAATCTTTTGGTCTTAACTATCTTATTTATTTATGAGTAGTAGACCCTGAATGGGCCGTCTCGACCGGGGAAGGACTACCCTCTCACATAATATCGACGTCAAATATATATTCCTACTGTTGTGTTTCGTTCGGTGAGTGAGAGTGCCGCAGGCCCGATACCCTCTTTCCCTCTTCCCGCTCCTTCTCCTTCCCACTTCCTTTTTTTTTTTTTTTATTTTTTTTTTTTTTGCTCGTCAAAATGACCACACTCCACCTGATGGTAAGCAGTCGTGTGGTCTAAGAGCAGTGGCCTCCACATCGCCCCCACAGTAGCCGAGGCGATGTTGAGGTCTCTACTTTGACGGCCTGAGAAGATGCTTTTTCACGCCCCGCTTAAAGAACCCAGGATTGAAGGAAGAAGGAAACACTTTCCTAAATATTATAATATATTTGTGGATACAAATGTATTAATAAAAAAACTCGGAAACAGTACTTTTTCTGGACGAATCCATATGTTCTATTCTGACAACGTGTATGCGAAATTTCATGATGATCGGTCGAGTAGATGAGGCGTGAAAGTGTAACAAACAAACTCACATTCGCATTTATAATATTAGTAAGGTTATATGATGTTGTTACCGTTATTCACCTTAAGTAATACACGTATTCGGTATTATAATAAAATTATTGTAGGCGTAGTGAGTCATTACGTACAAACATAGTAACACCCCAGTTGTAGCCATCTGTTCGCGCAGCCTTGCGTTTGTTCATACGTCTTGTTTAAAGTCAACAGCGCAGCATATGAGAGCAATTGTCACGATATTTACTGGTTGAGGAGCAGCCAACCAGCTGTAGAACATTATGTTCTTAATACCCATGTAATTACTGCTATATAATTTTGCTGAACTGATCTTGTTAGTTCCATTTTAAGAAGTTTACGCTTACGTATAAGAATACGTGATCCTGAGAGTATTTTTAAAAAGGTATCTTTGTAATAAATAGTAATTTTGAAATAAAACTACTTTTTACCATGGTCACGAGGATACTCTATATAAGACCACCACACCAACCGAAACGTCGGGGAAAAGTGTAAACTTAAATATAAATAGTTTTAATTAATTTAAATAGCTTAAGCTTTTTAGGTCTTTAGAGCATGACGCACTACTGCGTGATGTGATTACATTTAATAATGACAGTAACTCAAATAGTTATGGTCGTCAACATCCCTTAAGTAAATGGATCAAAAACAATGGGTTGCACTCCGGGAGTGCCGGCAGAAATGAAAACTTGAATATTAACGTTGTGCATTTTTGATATTTTGGAATGGTTAGGGAATAATTTTGCACGAATTGCTTTAATTATCAGTATAAAAGTACTATAATTTATGTGGTAAAATACAATATTCATTTATTGCGCTATCGTACACGAACATGCCAATTCTCCCTCCGTCTTACGAATTTTCGATCAGGTCACGTGTCCTGACGCGAGTTTAAAATTTTTTACCCATCACAAAAAAGTGCACAACGCCGCTAAAGAAGTTTTCACTTCAAAAATCAATAGGTTAACAGCCTACAAATACTATTCTACACTACGCTATGGATAATACCTATTTCGGGACCGGCTTTAAAAACACAACGGCGGCAACAAGATCACCTAGATGTCTAAGAACTACTTGTCAGAAATTCAATTGTATATGGATTAAAAGGACGCCCATGCTGTCTGTTCTTACTGTGGGCCAGCAATATGTTGTTTTGTTTTCCAGCTACCAAACACGGTGTAGGCGTAATGACTCACGTGTACTGACTTTAACACGGTGTGTTCGCAGAAGGACCCGTGCGCGGTCTCTCGCCGCCCGTCGAGGTTGCCGCCGCCGCCCCCGCATCATCGGCTTTCACTAGTGGTGAGACTCTTTGTGTTATTAGATGTACTGCACACTTGGTTTGTTGGAGGAGCTATCTAAAATTATCCGAGGTAAAGGTGATAAAAATATTTGGATGCACGAAATGTCATTAGTGAGAAAACTTGTTTACTGTTTCGATTCTGGTAGGAGGGCTAGGGACGGAGGGTTTGAGGCAGTTGTTTAGAGTCGAGATATGAACAGCTGGAAAGAAGATTACGATATTTTATGTCTACCACGCTGTAGGTAATTGGCTGGCTGATCTATGTAGATCAGCCAGCCAATTACCTAGAGCGTGGTTATAGCTTCGCTGATTTCAACATGAATGGGTCGGCTCGACTGGGGAAGTACTACCCTCTCACAGAATATCGATGTGAAATAGCAGTGTTCCTACTGTAATGTTTCGTTTGGTGAGTGAGAGTGCCGGAGGCCCAATCACCCTCTTTCCCCCTTCCCACTCCTTCTCCTTCCCACTTCCTTTTTTTCTTAAAGGGTCGGCAACGCGCAAGTGATGCCTCTGGTATTGCAGGCGTCCATAGGCTACGGTTACCACTCACCATCAGATGGGCTGTATGATTATTTGTCGCCTTAGTTGTATAAAAAAAAACAGATAATTGAAGACTAGCTGATTTCTAAGAATTCAATGTGTTAGTGACAACTACACATACAATGTTACTTTTAATGTCGAACTGATGGTGTTGGCTGCGCTTGGCGCTATCCAGCACTCATCACGTATACTCGTATTATTATTAGGTATATTAAATACTTTTCTATCTAGTAGAAGCGCATTGTACGACACGCCATACAGTGTACCTATGGGTTTTAAGTTCAAAATCATAGAGCATGATCTATGATCTTGACCACAAAACCCATGCATATATCTATATAAAAATTTAGCTACTGTATGTTTCTTTGTTGCTTGTTGTTGTTTCGACCGACTACTTTAGGAAACATGAAAAGTATTCGATTGAAATTATTTCTATATAAGCGTGTTTTTATGCTAAAGTTCCCACGGGAACGGAAACTTCCAAGAGCTTTTACTTTACTTCCATAATAATTAATATCGGCCAGTTCAGCTGGTAAGACGACCTCTGTTAAAAACCAGCCAGTCTTGTTGCAGAGGCTGGTTCTTTTTGACAAGAAACGAGATAATTTTGACGTAATCAATGTTGATAACAAAAAAAGAAAACGCTGGTTAAAGTAGTCCCCTGCTGCGTAAATAAATGGACTGGTAACCGGTCACTAATAGATTAATTTGGACATTATAACTATGCCAAATGCGGTTACGTTACGACGTTAATGTGTTGGCACTATGTGGCATTATGTGCCACAGTATTTGGCACTTCTTCAAACATGGTACACTGTTGTTTACTCATTATGGCTCTTAAGTGTCAAGTCGTGCTGATATAAATATACACTGCGATTAACCTTGTAGTTTGCTTTTAGTATCAACAAAAAGAGAAGTGCTTTCGTGCTAAATTCCACTGTGCTTTGTATGCACTGTGATTTGTATAAAGTTCTTGTAGGTTCAACCTCTTGCCTGAACCTAGCAACTATAATAACCATATCAGCCCTGTATTAAACTGCTGTATTTAACTGCTGGACACGGGCCTCTTCTCAGAGTGACAAGGGTTAGGTCATAGTCCACTACGCTGGCCCAGTGCGGGCTGGCAGACTTCATATATCTTCGAGAACTTTGTAGACAACTCTCAGGTATAGATATAGGTTACCTCACGATGTTTTCCTTCACCGTTAAAGCGAGCGATAATTAACTACTTAATACGCACATAACTTCGAAAAGTCGGTGATGCGCGCGCGCCGCGCGTTGGTATCGAACTCGAGACCTCTGCGTGGCAGTCCAACGGTCACCCACTATTGCTAACTAACATAAATGTAAAGGAGAATGCGCTGGCTTGTATGGATTCCAGTATCGCTTTATATTGCTATAAATAGTTTTGTGCCAAGATGAAAGTTACCTCATTGTATAGGGTACTAGCTTTTACCCGCGGCTTCGCTCGCGTTAATTTAGAATTTGACAATCAATTCGGGTCGTACTCTGCTTGTAATTCAATCATGATTCGAAAGACACACACAAAGAAGCGCCATCTATTACCATAAGAACGTTATTGTTGTTTTCCTCGGGAACAGTATTTTTTTCGGCATAAAAGGTAGCCTATGTCCGTTTCTGTACACCTGACAACGTATATGCAAGTTTTCAGGATGATCGGTTCAGTGGTTTAGGCGTGAAAAGGTAACAAACAAACAAACTCATTTTCGCTTTTATAATATTAGTTAGGATAAATACTTTAAAAAAAAAAATTATTTACGAAAAACTCCGAGATTTTTCGAAATCTCTGAAGGGTGATACTACCTTCTTCTTTAGTAAACTCACTAACCCCTTTGACGTTCATAAATATTTCTTTGCAACCTAAATGAATAAAAATTGTTGACATTGACTTTATGATACTTATAATAACTAAGTACCACAAATTGAATAGACAAAGCTTAATACAAAGGACAAAAACAGACTTAAGCGTAAATGCGTGCGTATAGCTCGTTGTGACCAAGTTCTGATATTGTAGTAAGTAGCATTCGGGAGACTTGTATCGAAATCGTTGTATGGATGCGTCTTTGTACTGTACAGTACTGCATGGATGCCGTAGTAGTGGTTAAAGGGACACCGCGTAAATTACCGCCCGTACTCATTGACACTCATTGTATATCAATCGTTAAAGAGCGGTCATAAGCTCTAAAATTGCGATGCGCCCGTAATGATCGCGAGCGCTTAGAAATTGTTAGTTAAAATCTTAAAATATTATTTAAAAATGATTGGTTTTAGTTATGGAAATAATGAGCTAGCAAATTACTAATATTGATGTTCCGAATATATTTGAGTAATTCCTAAGCATAATGATAGTGTAATTGTAATTTCAAAAATAGTAATTTTTCAGAGGTGTTTTCGAAAATAATTATGATCGAGCCAAAATCACAATATCGTGTTTTTGATTTTCTAGTTAAAGACATCAATTTACCTATATCAAAATTCTAGATTAATTGGTTTTCTCATAGTCCTATACTATTCGATGAAAGATAGTGCATTTTTTCAGTGTATCCTCTTAAAGTAATTGTCTCGCTACTGCCATTAGGTCGAGTGTTGTAGGTGCGATCCCCACACGGGAGAAAACATTGTGTGATCCGCCAATAATCGTTCCAAGTCCGTATGTTCTTTGTGTCCGTTGTTTGAATGTTTTTTAATTCCGCAGTGACACATAAATTATTTCTGGTGCAATTTGTCGCACCAGAAATAAAAACAATGGTCTTTCTGTTTGTCTTACTGTAAAAAAGCCGTCACTTACAAATCTTTTAGGAAATATTAATTACGTTTCCATTTAACTTTGATTTAATAACATTGCTTATTTAGTGTTAAAGTCAAATTTAAATAAATTAATGACTCTTTGCGCCGGTATTTACGCCATGATCTAATTATATCGCCGATTAAAGCCAAGCTGCCAGTGTATAGATACCTTTATATAAAGCTTTATAACGATAACAAAATGGTTTCCTCGAATGAGATAGCGAAAGTATAATCGCTTCAAGTATCTTGACACGCCTTACCAAAAATGGATAAGACTCATTATAGATACGGAGAAAAACATGAGCCAGTGAGTTTGACTTGATAATGTTTTTATGAAAGATACAATATAAAACACAGCGTTCTTCTCTTTAGAAAATATTAAAGTCAAAAATAGTATTGTGGTTCTTAAAGATAAGAAAGGGAGCTTTAAAACTTTTGGGTGTAAAGTTCGCATGATGAGAATCAGGTTTTGCTTTAAGTGTGAAATATTTGGGCATTGGGAATACTCGCTACTTAGGAGTGGAAGTTATAATATCAAATTTAAAAGGTAACAAAACTTGACACTGCTGTGCAGGTACACAATGATATAATAAGATATTTGATGACATATGTATACCAATAAATATTTCCATTAATTTTCCAACCATCTACCTACCGGAATAGTAGATAATTGTGGATCGCGTAGATCTGTTTTCCAGCTTAAAATCTATACTAATATTATAAAGCTAAGTGCTTGTTTGTTTATTTTGTTTGTTGGTTGGACGCGCTAATTCTAGGAACTACTGGTTCGAATTCAAAAATTCTTTTAGTGTTGGGAAGCTCATTTATTGAGGAAGGCTATATAACATCACGCTACGACCAATAGTAGCGGAGCATCAATGAAGTTGCAAAAATTATTTTAGAGCTGATGGTTTCGTCTGCTTCACATAAGAAAATTTTTGTATATATACTACCTATATAGTCGACTCACTAAATCCCTTTGAAATGGACTCACACATATAAAGAAAAGTGCGAAGAAATATCTGTTACTACGTATTCCAGTATACGAGGGGTTTATAGCCGTACAGGAGAAGTAAAAACCGTGTACCACGAACTCATTCCTTCTGTACACTTTTAGGGAAATTGAGATTTACACAGCACTCACAAGTACGAATGGTATGTTCCCCCAGCGAATCAAACACACACATCACCAAGAACTTTCGAGAACCGAGAATTACCTCAGTGCCAAAACTCTTCGAGCCACATTAATGTTAAACTACACTGAATAAACTTGGATTCGTTTTCGTTTTACAATACTGGGAAAAATTTATTATATGTTCTATTGTTTTTGACTGATTAGACTTAGACAAAGGATTTTGGTTTATGAAAATAAACAAATGGTAATGTCTCTTTTACTAGTAAAGAAATAATGTCAGGTAATTCAGTTGTTAGTCCAGTATTACTCTATTTGTGCTATCTGGGTTGCAATTCTGCTCATAGTCAGCGGCTTTCGTAGTAGACAGACGCTTGTCACAGCGGTATTACTAGTGCCTTGCTTGCTGTCTGGCAATTATATACATATCGCTGGCTCACTATTACAAGGTTCTATGTTATTTTTTTTAACTTTGGGGAAATGAGGTTTAAAATTTGTATATCAGTAAAAGTAACTTAGAACTATTTGCGATTTAATATTGTGAGGTGGGAAGTGCTTCCATCTATCACTATATTAGTCTAAACAAAAACGAACGAAATATAGAACCATGCAATATTCATAACAATTTTTTTCAAAAATGTAACATAATACCTTGTATTATTGGACCAGCGATATTTGTCACCTATAAAGAAAAACTGAAATTCTTTTGAAAGCGACAGTCGTAAATCAAACAGGGACATCTCTGTAGACGTTATATAGATGTTTTCTCAACCTGAAGATGTCTACGAGGCGTGAACGACCACCACCCGTCCGCGGCGGCCACTTAGGTGGCGACTCATTATCCGGCATTTAAGTATTTGCCATGATATTTACGTGTTTACACTGTGTGTTTGTCAAGGTCCGCGGGGAAAGTTTGTTCCAGTTTTGTGTCACGGTCATTTTTTTAAGCAGTTAAATGATAACATCTTTCTTTTCAATGTTATGTTTGTTTTTTAACGTGGTGAATAAGGCTTCCTGATTATAAACGGTGACTAGCGATACGAGGGTTATATCTGGTTCGACATAACCCAAAAAGAGTTTCTTTCCCTTGCTCTATAAAAAATATATTAGCTATTTCGGTACTAGAAAAAGTGATAGTAGAAAATGATGTCAGTTTGTTTTATATTGCCGCTAGTGATTCTCCTGTTAACAACATCAGGGCTTACTATAAAGCTCCTGTGTCCCATAAGAGTGATTCTCTCTTTAAACCTTACTAAGAGCCTGCTGATGATGCCTCCTTTTTAGGCTGTCTCCGGTAAGAGTTATACTTTCTTTTAACCTATAATAACGGCTAGCTTATAGTTCTTCCTTGTTGCGCTTTGACATGCCATCTTACCGGAAGAACACATTGTGTTGTGTGCCTGCCGTGAACAAGCTGCGATCTTTCGTGTTTGGAGGTATTAATCCAACCAGGTTCTCGAATAATAAATAAAGTATATACTTAAGGCAAGATTCCTACAGAAATTAAGTGGACAGCAATGACATTAAAATATTATGAAGCAGTGTAGGGCTTCACACTGCATTTTTCTATTATTAGAGATATTTGGCTCTTAAGCACTTTAGCATATAATTGGGCCTTAAAACCTTAATCCGAAAAGGCACACTGATTAATTTGCTAACGACAAAACTCTCCGAAAATTGCGTCGCTTATCTCTTTAATATGACATCAGTCGCGCCATTTCACGTGTATACCGAGTGAACAGCTATCTGATCTTCTCGCTCACCACTGCGCCCGACACGTCCTCGACATGACCGCACCGAACCGATACTGTAATTGGAAACGTATCACGCACCTTACGTATCGACTGTTCGAGTATTTTCTACGTCTTCTTGCTCATTCATGATATGTATTGATTCACGCCTGTGTATACTCAGGTAGCGATAGCCTAGCGAGAAACCGTTGGACTGCAACGCAGAGGTCTCGGGTTCAATCCCAAGGCGCACACAGACTATTCGAAGTTACGTGCGTATTAATTACTTAATTATAGCTTGTTTTAACGGTGAAGGAAAACATCGTGAGGAACCTTGCATATCTGAAATTTCTTCATAATGTTCTCGGCGATATGTGAAAAGTCTGCCAACATGTACTAGGCCAGCGTGGTGGACTATAGCCTAACCCTTCTTACACTGAGAAGAGGCATGTGCCCAGCAATGAGGCGGTTTATATATAGTACCGATTTTATTAATACCTATATAGATACTACAGCATAGAGTGTATTCCCATATTACACTAGGTTTGAGGATTTTACTTCAGTCAAATTTATCCAGTCAGGGTTTGTATGGCATTCGCATCAGCAGGAATGATCTAATTCTCCTACAAGTGCTTCATTACGGATACATAATCCTATGGACCCCACCAACCGGGCTAATTGAGGGTTCGGCGTCTTTATATTGCTTCGGATGACATTATTGAAAGGTCTGTCTAGTCCGGTCATGATGCCAGATAAACTTTTACTATAAAATCAAGTAATAATTAAGTTTTAAAATACGACATAAGTGCTCATAAACAACAAAAGACTCTATGTCTAGCAGTGGACTTGTACGGCCTGAATCATCAATAGATTGATTGACTCTATATCAAACAGTCAAAGTCAAGACCTCTTATTGCATTGCAGTATACAGCTCTTTTCACTAAGCTATCGCAGCCCGCCTCTCTAATTACATAATATGTGTATATCAGTAAAAACAACACGTAATAATGAACTCCTGAATAATCCTCTCAATTAGTGCGCGACTCCAATAATACCGTTCTAAATGCTGCCGACTGATGTATGGCAACTAGCACAAATATTTTATTCTGAGAGCCAACACTGACTTTATACATAAAGTAGCAGCGATTCAGTTGCTATTCGGAAATTGGATGCAACATCCATTTAATCGCAATCTTGGCGAGCGTGTTGCTATACCTATACTTAAAGCCTTGTGTAGTGAACAAAAATTCTTGAAAAGGTAGCGCAAAGAGCAATATCCAACAGTAACGAAACTATTCAAATATATGTAGAGTACTGAGTCTTTCTTTTCTTTCTTTTTCGTGTGGTTAGTGGCCAACCTGTTATCAACAGTTGTTTAAGTCGCCCGTAGGCCTCTGACATGGCTTAACGACTGCTGTCAATTGGACAACAACCGGGACCGGCTTTTTACGTGCCCTCCGAAGCATTGAGACGCTCAAATGAAATACCACTAAGCGGTCCACTCATCTATAGACTGACCGCACCCAACATTGCTCAACCTCGCTAATCGTTTACCGATCAGTGATCAGTGGTATTTTGCTGAAATTGCAGCAGTCCGAACAGGGAGCATCTGCACCTAACAGTAAGCAAGATAAGAGCAAGTAGATTGGATGCAGAAGGTCTTGCAAAATCGATGCAGTTTTTACGCTATCGCAATTCGCCGATGCAAAAAGTAGCACGCTCAGCTTTGACGCTAATGTCGTTCTGACGCCCACACAATGCTGCTATAAAATATTATTACTTCCCTTGTAATATAAAAAGCGATAATTGTACGAGATAGAGTGTCGTTGGATTATGAGTACTAGCGGTCGCCAAATGGTCAAAATTCGAACATAATCAATTTAAATTTTAAGTTTGATCGTTATTAAGGTTTTATTGTCTATAACTATGCCCACAAAATCACATTTAATTTAGTCACCTACTCCATATACATATATTATGTAACCATAGTTACGAAGAATTCTACGACATCATCTGAACAATGCCGAAATACTACGAACGCGATGCCACTGCTTGTGTCAAATGCATGGTAGTGTGCGTGTAGTGTTTTTTCATTATTTTAATGTATTTCTAATGCATATTTAAAAAAAAAATATTACGATTCGCCAATCCTTCTCCATATAAACTTTAACTGTGCCAAATTACATACTCCTCCGTCCGCGTAATTTCCGTAAAAAGGGATACAAAGTTTTTGCTTCACGTATTAATATATACATAGATGTAGCAGGAAAGTAAAAGTATTCCTACCGATTTATCCTTTCTGCCAAGAATACCCAGTTGGCTGTCGTTTATGTATATTTAGTTCTGTTGATGAATGAGACGATATTATTTAATCACATTGAAGTCTGAAATACCTCGGCAAATTTTTATTTATCAACCAATCACTTTGAAATTCATTATAATCATTTCACGCATAAAGGTATTTATAAAATACATGTTTTGAAAAGGTATATGTATAATAATATTTAATACTTTTGTTAGTCGATCAAGGTTTAAAATTTCAGTCGCAAAATATAATAAAATCTTGTAAAATCAATATATTGTCCTACTTATTAAAGTTCGTCTTATGTATTATTGCAACCTGACGGGTCGCCTTGAAGCGGGCGGAACCTCAATGTATCAGACTTAACATCATATATTTTATCATATCGACTTAGTCTACACAGACTTCCAATTTTGTCTTCTAACGTCAGTATATTTCTATAAGTCCACACGTATCTATCACTACACGTTAGATAACCAAACTTCAATTACTTTCTCATCCGGCAGCCCCACACCAATTTCGCCACAATCCAAAAATTCATACGCAAACCACATAACACGTTGCGAAAATATTTACGGTGCATAACAACAGTTTGTTGCAATGGACTTCTTTAAATTAAATTACCGCATGCAATTAAGAGCATTTCCTCGTAAGGTGCGCGCTTGACCTTAACCGTAGTCCCTGAGTGCGTTCGGTTACATAATATGGCCGGCGCTGCGGAGCCGATTCCGCTGTTACGTACGATAACGACTTGTTTACTTCGTACTAGCAGTGTTATGCCTTATTGAAATAACTAGGGCATTGTTTGTAGTAGTTATTGGTAGAAAAAGCCATTTATTTTGTTCTGCTTTATCGCTCGTAATGTTGTTTATAGTTAATTTGAGGCGAGGTGGGTTTAAAGTTTAAGACTTTTGCCATTGATTTATAAAGCAGTCTTATATACAGATTTTCTGACAATTTTCTGCTAGATTTCCTGTCTGATTTAAGATGATTATTATGGGCCTATAGATACTTCTGATAGAGATCATTGTGTGACTAATCTACTCGGGACAGTACTAAGCGGGAATCCTTTTTAAAAATATAGAGGTATGTGTACAGAACTCCAATGATAGAACAAACAGGAGTATCGATGGCTCGAGGAACCTCTTCGCATATTCGACTCGCTTGTATTGCGACTTCCTAATATACTAAACTTCAAACAATATTCTGTCTATGAAAAAAGCATGCATAAATTAGGGATTTCCATTTGCTGGTATATCTATCATCACATTAAGCCCTCGAGTGTTAACGAACACACTCGAAGGTTCCATCTGTTTCGGATAGTCTTAAGCTGCACTTTTTTCAGAACCTCTCTGACAAGATTCGTCAAATAAAATCATACGTCATTTTCCATTCACATTTACCACAATCGATCTCATTGGAAAAATAAATAAACAATTTATTACCAAAATACCACAGCTTGTCGCATTAATTCATCATCGCCGTTGTACCAAATTTTAATTAATTCAGTCTTCATTTTAGAAGCATCTGTTTTGTATTGCGAACCTAATTTGTACTATATTTTTCTTCCCCGCCATTATCCTGGTTAGCTGAGGCAGGTGGGTCGAGGTCAATTATTCGAGAATGGCTAACGACGTTTGTTTGGGTCGCTGGAAACGAAAGTGTATTCGAATGACAGTATTTTGGACCTCGGATTGAGGAAATGTGATGATTAGACGGCTAATATATTTTATGTTTATAGTAAGCTCTAAATGTAACATTGGAACTTATGAAGGAAGTCTTGGTGTTTCGGTGGTAATGTATTTGTTTGCGCTTTTGGTTTGCACTATGCGTGCAGAAAGCGAAAAAAGGTTTTGGTATTTAATGGAATATTCTGTTACAAAGCTTCTTCATCTTAGTAGCAGTGTAGTTTTTGAGATTGGCTTTAGTCGCATTTATGTATACTCGCGCCTGTATCTCTCCGAAAATGTATGCTGAGGTCTATTTACACCTCAAAGCAGCGATAGCTCAGTGGAGAGACCAACAGACTGCAATGCAGTGGGTTTCGGGTTCGCACCTCTGACTTTCGGAAGTTAATGACTTTTCGAAATTATGTGCGTATTGATTGACAATTATCGCCTGCTCCGTGCCTCGGAGAGCACGTTAAGCCGTTGGTCCCGGCTGCCATGAACATCTATGGCAGTCGTTATTGGGAGAGTGTCGACGCAAAAGATCCCACTAGGTCGAAGTGTCGCACTGACTGGCCCCAAGATAAGATAAGATACACATCAAAGGGTGTCTTTAGTGAAGATACATAACTCTTACTATGTATAGTCCTTTTATCACGGGTACTTTACTTTACTCATCGTTAAATAAAACTTAAAACAGTAGTTACTTAGAACAACTACACATCTATATCATAATGTTTAAAGTAGTTCCGATTCAATCTATCTTTACCCAATGAGTCGCAGCGGCACACCGAGGGCTAGGCACAAAAGGTTTTCAATTATGTTTGGTATTTTAACAAATTACAGATTAAAATTGCGTATCATCTTAGACGCAAACATATTTTTTGTAGGAGTCCTCTGTCGCCAATAATTGCCCATATCGGATAATAAACAGATTAAATCAAACTTTATAAAAGATGCTTATACTCGACTTCAACGGCTGGATGGAGCATTCGGAGAACAGCTAATGTTTAATATTATATCTACAGTAAAATAATTCAAATACTGGTAAATTACTCTATTTGGTACTAGCAAGAAAAGGCCTTGACACTACAAAATACTGAGTAGGTACTGTAAAAGACTGACTACCTTCGTCAAATTTTCACCTTTACACTTTAAGAGAATATCGGCAAAAATACGTACTCATTTTCAGCATCAATAGTCGCAAGCATTGATTGACTCGGCGTTAATTGGGCCGGATCACTAGGTACCGGAAGTGAGTGCTCCGCGCCAGTTTACGTAAGCCAAAAGTCTGCAGAAATAAATGACTCATTGGATTTTAATTAATAGTGAATTCGGAGCGTTAGCTTTTGTATCGCAATAAAATCTAGGTATTTTTCTTTTCTTCTTTCTTTTACCATTCGAAAGTTCTGGAAACTTGAGTAGCTACAAAAATCCTAACTAATATAACAATTGCGAATGTGACTTTGTTTGTTTTTTACGCCTTGCCTAATCAACCGATCATCATGAAATTTTGCATACACGTTGTCAGGGGCACAGAATAGCTCATAGGGTACCTTTTATCCAGAAAAAAAGTAGATACTATTGCTAATCTAACCTAAAATGTAGTTGTGGTAATAGAGCCAGGGTGCTTATCTACATACTTTACCGTACGTCCACTGACGTTCAAGAATTCGTCAATAACGATAATGTTTTCCAGACAATTATCTAGCAATACTTTTAGAAATAATCACCTTAAAATAAGTGTTAAAGTTCTTTAAAATAGTATTTTAATTGGGTCGCTCTGGTTCCAAGAATATACGGCATTGTACGATTTTAATATAGAAATGCTACGGAAATGTAAGAGTTTAGTAAATGGCGTACACCTGTTCTGAACATGGCATAAAGTTGGTCATATAACCAGATTTGTTAACTTCTTAATACAATTAGACAAAGGATCTTACGTTTGTAAGTATTTAAAGGTATAAATAACTATTTATTTCTCAAAGTTTCGAATGTAAGCAACTAACAATTATAATCATAATATACAAATATTAATTTACACAGCACATCAAACAATACTTAGATTATATTATAAACGAAAGTTTATCAACTTCCGTCATAGAATATATGTATAGTTAGTATTATACTGAATACTAGCTGTTACCTGCGACCTCGTCCGCGTAGATTTTAACTAAAAAGTGTTTGTCGCCGCGGCACCCTATTTTTTTTCTAAAATCAAAGTTGCCTATGTTACTCCTTATAACATCAGCTATCTGCCAGTGAAAGTCCCGTCAAAATCGGTTCAGCCGTTTCGGAGATTACCCGGAACAAACATACAGACAGACAGACAAAAATTTTAAAAATAGATGTTTTCGTATAGGTACCTTATATACTTTCATATGCATTAGATGAAAAGCTGTTATTTTGACATTACAAATGGACACTTCATTTTTATTTATTTGTATAGATTAAGCGGAAGTTTATCAACTTCCGTCATTTAATATTTTATTGTTTAGCAATATTTCTATTAACTAATTTTAATAAATATTACTGAACGGAGATTTATCAACACTAGGAATATTTCCTCAATGAAAAGTATTTCTATCGACCAATATCTGTCAAATATTTTTATTTAATATTGAACTGAAGTTTATCAACTTCCGTTGGAAATAAATATGTAGTCATTATATTGATAATAGCCATTGTGGTGGATCGGGATTGCAACTCGGGCATTCGTTCGTGAACAGTGGATTGTGAAGGTGTTACTGTAGACAATGTGTAGTGCGAAATAATATAATAACTAGTTTTCACCCGCGGCTTCGCTCGCATAAATGTTGGTTAGGTTAGGTCCAGTTCTTTTTTCTGGATGAAAGGTACCCTATGTCCTATTATGTACTCCTGACAACGTGTATGCAAAATTTCATGTTGATCGGTTGAGTAGGTAAGGCGTGAAAGCGTAACAAACAAACAAACTCATTTTCGCATTTATAATATATTAGTAAGGACGTGTCAATTTATGATATAAACTATAACAAGTTGCTAAGTGATTGTTGAACTGTTAATTTAATAAAAATAAGTGAATAAACTGATAAAGTGTTATAAGGCTTTTATTTCCGAGGTGTGTCTTATACGAACGACTTGCTTCAGTCGTGATGAGGACACACGATTAAGACTCGTTGTCTTATATTGTATTATATGAGCAAATTGCGTAAGCCTAAAAACAATAATTGTCAAATTACTAGTTACCGCAGCCAATGACGGTACCTTTATATAATAATAGACTTTGCTCGTGGCTTCGCTCGCTTAAAAATAGGGAAGGCTATGTTGGTAAGAAAACTAAAAAAAATTGCCTATGTTATTCGGTGATAATATAGCTATTTAATGATGTGGTGCTTAAAATCGGTTGAGTAGTTTTTAAGTTAAACCGTTACAAAACAACATAAAATCAAATCTTGCCTCTTTATAATATTATTATAGATAAGGCCAAAAGAGCGACTAAATAAAATATCGTATTATTTTTAACTTAGCGTGCACTTAGTGTGCTTTAGTAATCTCATCCACGAAGTTAAATGAAATTGGAGAGATACCAGGTGGAATTAACTTCGCTTTACAAAATAAGCCAGGTTTAATATGTTTTTAATAGTTAAAATACGATATGTGTTAAACTAACTGTACTAATTTTGTAGTTTAATAGTTAAAATAGTTAAAATGCTTGTCTATTTCGGAAACTGTCTAGACACACTACTGAACATAGTCGAGCAAGAACTTTAGAGTCTGCTTGCTAACAATTGCACTAAAGAAGCGTGGCCGTGGGGATCGGGTTGCAACGTAAGACGGATGAGGAAAATAAAGGCTACCTATTTAGTTAATCAGTACTTTAATCGTTGGTAGTCTTCGATCAAATATACCATAGATGCACATTCTCATACAAAAACCGCGTCATTATGTGGCACTGACCAGTACTACTTACTTATAAGTGTCTGCATTTATTATGCAATCCAGGAAATAAACCGGAATAACCATTGAACGCCCACTGAGAAACATTTTGTAATAGTTTAGTTAAAACGCGTCAATGTAAAGCGTCCTAAGTGTGTTACTCGCGATACGCAAGCGTACTAAGTATATGGTACGATC
Organism: Catocala sponsa; assembly: GCA_963564715.1. Taxonomy (NCBI): domain Eukaryota; kingdom Metazoa; phylum Arthropoda; class Insecta; order Lepidoptera; family Erebidae; genus Catocala; species Catocala sponsa. The sequence goes on from OY751352.1 coordinate 14,867,055, forward strand.
TCCACCGTACTAGTGGTGTCGATTCGCTCTCGCTTACGGGCAGCGTACGCCAGAGTGAGTGGAACAGGTGCATAATATAGCGCATACGACTGATTTATGCACAGTTTTGTTGGGGCCGTTTTTCGAGTGACGATCGTGCATCTATGGTATATTTGATCGATGTTGCTAGTCGTTAATAAGTTGTAAGGATTACTTTTAATGACTGCATAATATACGTGTGTCTTCTTTAATTTAAAAGCATAGCTCTTGTGGTTGTAGTAATTGCCACATATCTAAGTCTTGATTCTTGATACGACTCGACTTCCACTTTTTTTTCGCTTATTGGACAAAGTTACGTCTAGCACTTCCCTTTTTTCTCCTTTTAATTTTTCTACTAAGACTTTTTTAATGTCATTGTGTCGAGTATGGTAGTTTACAGAATCAAATTTAAATAGCAACATTAACAGCGTTAATCTAAACTTTAACTTTTTTAGTGGCACCGGAACACCGGCGACCATATACCACAAGTTTTTAATCATCTCTGGCATTCCAATAATTGACAGGTTAAGATTATGAGATGTTATCTAATATAGACTTCAAAGTCGCAACAAAATAAAAAAATAGTGATTTGAATTCTGAATAGTGTTTTTGGGCGACATTGATTTTCATACATAGTCAAGTCCAATGCCACGTCCATCAGTCTGGTCTCTCTATTCGATGTAGAAATCGATATCGGCTTCAATTCGTCACTCTATTTCTGCGTATTACACATTCACTCGTATATATTTGTTTGCTATGCTTATATTGTAAGTAGTTTGCATGTCGGCTCGTTTGAAGCATTCATCGTGCTTATTAAACTGTCAGTGTGTTATATTAAACGCCATATTGATATGATATTAAATTGCAACTGTGTGAGTAGTGTCTATGGAATATACCTACATACCTACATAATATAGTCAATATGGAAGAAGAAATAAATTTGTACACTTTGTTAATTTGTCTATGGGAATAAGATAAAAATTATAATTGCATTATAATAACAATTTTGTGTTGTATACTAGTAGTAAGTATTCGTGAATAAGGTTTTGGTAGATCCTTAAAAGCTGTTTAAGTTGTTACCCAGGGAAACCTGCACGTACTTCGCGGCGATTACTTTTTCTAGGATTTGTAGCGGTCCAATGATATAAACGTCTAAATGATGCGTTAATCCCTAACTATCAAACGAGTCGTAAGCTTTTGTTTCCTCCATAAGACAACTTTCGCAGATCTTCAGTGCTCTTGCACTGAATTTTACACTCTTTGCTCCCTGTAAAGGCCATTTCTTAATGGCCTTTACAGGGAGCAAAGGTCATTCCACGTACCGAACAAAACTTAATCAAAAATTTAAACAACTATCGAGTGAATGAAGCAAAAGATATACTAAACCAGGTTCATCGTAGCAAATTGAAATCCGCTTCAGAAAACAAGCATTAGTCCATATATGTACAGTAATGGACATAGATAATCTTGGTACAACGCTATAGCAACATATTGATCCTCATCCCACAAGTGACCACTTGACCGACTGCGCTATCCGTGCGGTTAATTCTCTCTCAAAGGCGGACGGTCGCAATAAAACTACACGCTCCTTTCTTAGAACGGAAATAGCTGAAGTAATGTGAACTCAGGCTATTTATTACTCTTGGAAAGTAAGCCACGAGAGAAAAAGATGTATCTATTAAAAACTGCTCAAGTCACACGAAGGGTTAATGTACCATCGTAAAGGAATATTGGTTTTTTATTATTTTTTGTTATAGCGGAAATAGATATATATATATATATATATATATACACTCTGAAAATTTCAACTCTATATATATTAAGGTTCATGAGATACAGTCCGCTGACAGACAGGTAGACAGACGGATAGGGAAGGCCAAGTCATATCGTTCTTATGGTATACCATAAGGTATACCTATAGGGGGCAAACGAGCAGATGGATTGCCTGATGGTAAGCGATTACCGCCGCCCATGGGCACCTGCAACACCAGAGGAATCACAAGTGCGTTGCCGGCCTTTTAAATTTGATCCCTAGGGCCCCGGGGGTTGGGCCTCCGGTACCCTCACTCACTCGACGAAACACAACGCAAGCGCTATTTCGCGCCAGTTTTCTGTGAGGCCGTGGTATCACTCCGGTCGAGCTGGACCATTCGTGCCGAAGCGTGGCTCCCCCACGGTAAGTAGTAGGGTCTCGTTGGCTGGGTTAACTTCATAATATTGTCATCTGTTTACGCGAATGTTATTCATTGAAATTAAACTACTATATACGGATTTTATCGCGTTGTTTATTTGACACTTTATTACAAAATTTTAAAAACTGTTACACTACTATTACCATTAAACTTTACTAATTTTACATATATTACTTTTTTTGTAAATACATACATATTATTATTATACATAGACACACCCAGACCAAGACAAACATCCATGTTCATGCACACAAATGTTTGACTTGTGCGGGAATCGAACCCCCGACCTGACTGACTTCAAAGACACCATTTGCGATTTTTAATATTCTTGTTAAAATATACATACCGTTGTCGCAATGACCTCTAATGTCGTTTGGGACTTTATAACCTATGAAACAACACAAAACAGTAGCTAGGTACAAATATTTATGTATCGCACAATTTTTTGTACTGCAGAGATCACGGTGTAGTGCAGTGCCAAAGTAACCACTAAATCCACTACATAAAGAAAGCTTTTGTGAATTTAAATATAATTCTATACTAGATGTGCCTGCGGTTTCACCCGCGTTTATGATTACTGCACCGCCCCAATGGATCGTATCGTGATGTTATATAGCCTTCCTCTCGATAAATCCGTACTTCCATACTAATATTAAAAATTCGAAAGTAACTCTTGTCTGTCAATCTGTCTGTCTGTCTGTTTGTCTGTTACCTTTTCACGGCTAAACCACTCAACCGATTTAGATGAAATTTGGTACAGATATACTTAAAATCTGGGGAAGGACATAGGCTACTTTTTATTGATGTAGGTACCACGCGGGCGGAGCCGCGCGCAAAAGCTAGTAAGCTATGAAACAATAAAATATTTTTTCAATTCGAACCAATAGTTCCTGAGATTAGCGCGTTCAACCAAACAAACAAACTCTTCAGCTTTACAATATTAGTATAGATGACCATTGGTTCTGCGTTTTATAATATATAGTAAACTATTTTGTCATACGAAAGGAGACTCTACGCCATTATATTTTTAGAAGGGAGGCTAAAGAAAACAGATCGTGCCACAATTTGACATACCTACGCCATAGCGAAGCCCCAGAAAGAAAAACGTGCGATCGGTTTTAACGAGGCCGTGATTCATGAATAGAGAAAAAAAAGGCTTTTGTTGTTAATATGCCGCGTGTTCGTGCAGCATAGATATAAAATATACAACATGGCGTATTTTAACAATTTTTTTACTTACACGTTACACTTAGTCAAGCAGTCAATTTATTTACTTGTCTTATTTGGTAAACAAAGAATGCTAACTATAATATCATAAATTCGAATGAGTTTGTTTGTTTGTTACGCTGTCACGCCTTAACAGCTCGACCGACCATCATGTAATTTCGCATACACATTGTCAGGGGTAAAGAAAAGGTCAAAAAGTTCCTTTCATCTAGATAAAACGTACCTACTGTTCCCGAGGGTTAACTAATTCATTATAAAGTCGTTCAATTACTGCTTTTAGTTTATATTTGTTTTTTAATAAGAAAAAGGAAGATAATACAAAATATGGGTGTCTTTATATATGATACACTAGCTTCTGCCCGCGACTTCGTTCGCGTGGAATAGTTACTTTGGGCTAACGCTAACTTTAACCCGCGACTTCGTTATCATTATTTTGCTGCGATGTTATTTTAAAACTGCGATATCTCCTAAGATATTCATTGAAATCGAATGATGTAAAGGGCAATTTTGTTTTAAATTAAATACTTGTGATGAATAACGTATTTATTTGGATAAGGATTAATATCATGTTTATAAAAACACCTTCGCAAACAATGCATTATTTTAGAACAAATTTGGTTAGCATAAAAAAGGTTATAGTGAGCCAACCTTAAAAGATAGACATATGCTGTCGCAGACTTTTTTTTAGAACTTTTAAAGGGGAACAATTCTATAATACATGATTTTTGCGAAACTTTGAGAGTTTGAGAGCTGAAGAAGAACTTTGAGAGCTGAAGAGTTTATTTGTTTGTTTGCTTAAACGCGCTAATCTCAGGAACTACTGGTTCGAATTGAAAATTCTTTTAGCGTTGGATAGCCTATTTATTGAGGAAGGCTATAGACTATATAACATCACACTACGACCCACTGGGGCGGCGCAGTAACGATAAACGCGGGTGAAACCGCGGGAACATCTAGTATACCATATGCCATATTTGTTTACCAAATAAAACACGTGAGAAAATGAACTAATACTCCACCACCGAGTCTTTCTTATATAGTCATTATCTAATGCAAAAACATGTGGATTACGCCAAGAGTCTAAACATTTCAAAATAGTATCTCTGTAAATATATAACTCTGAAGCGCGTTCTGCAATTTTAGTAGGAGCTGTAGATTGAAGCAGCGGACCGCAGAGTTGGAAACAAACCAAGCATATCGCCTCTGCAGAGCAGATAAGGCCTTAGCGCTCAAACGCACTAGCGGTAAACCTCGGGGAGCGGTTGGCCGCTTTTCCAGTTTTAATATGCAACCGCTTGTGATTTTGTGGCGGTTAAGTGCGTCATCACAAGCGGTTGCATATTAAAACTGGAAAAGCCGCCCCCCGCGGTTAACCGCTAGTGCGTTTGAGCGCTAAGGCTTACGTATATTTATATTTTAAATTCCCTCACATTTTTACTTCTGGTTGCCAAGTCTGCACGACTGACTGCACGGATGGCGTAGTGGTTTAAATGGTCACCTCGCCATTGTCACTGCGCCGAGAGTTCGAATCCCACACGGGACAAAAAATTGTGTTATTCACAAATGGTTGTTCCGAGTCTAAATGTTCTTTGTGTCCGTCCGTTATTTGAATGTTTGTTAGGTCCCCTGCGATACAGAAATGACTTCTAGAGTTGACTTTCTTCTCCCTAGTCTAACCGGATTTGACTGGATATCAGTTTTTACAAGGAGCGGCTGCCACCTGACCTCAACCCGAAGGCTAACGATACCCTAAGGCTAGACCAGTGTCAGAATATTAGAGGGTACTGACTTTCCCAATAACGACTGCCATAGATGTTCATGGCAGCCGGGAACGACGGCTTTCCTTAGGCACGGAGCAGGCGATAATTGTCCTAGAGTTGACTATTTCTAGAATCCTAATTCTAACTAATATTATAAATGCCAAAAATGAGTTTGTTTGTTCGTTACGCTTTCACGCCTTAACTACTTAAACGATCAACATGAAATTTTGCATACACCTTTTCAGGGGTACAGAGTAGAACATAGGGTACCTTTCATCCAGAAAAAAAGAACTGTTGCAAACCCTTTTTTATTTTTTATTTTGTTGCAAACCTAACCTTCCCTACATCTACGCGATCGAAGCCGCGGGTGAAAACTAGTATAAAAATAAAGATATTGGTCTATCAAATTGTATAAGTTATGAAACGCAGTATATAATATGTCAGTAACAGTAAGTTTTAAATTAAGTTGTATATACAGTACCGGTTTATATGTAGTAAACCGGTCTAGGAGGTAAGTGAAGATAGTTTTGCTTGGATGATTATATCAAAGTTTAATGGACTGGTTTGTATGACAAATCATGCATCTGTTCACAGCTTTACGAGAGATTATATTAGATCTTAGTTCGGAAAGGCAAGGGTAATTAAGTCTACTAATATTGTAATGCTGAAGAGAATGTTTGTTTTTTTGAATGCGCCCATCGATCGCTGAAACTACGAGTCAGATTTGAATAGTTATTTCTGCATTTTATCTTAGCTTAGCCTATCTAACATCGCTCTACGACTACGAGTCAGATTTGAATAGTTATTTCTGCATTTTATCTTAGCTTAGCCTATCTAACATCGCTCTACGACTACGAGTCAGATTTGAATAGTTATTTCTGCATTTTATCTTAGCTTAGCCTATCTAACATCGCTCTACGACTACGAGTCAGATTTGAATAGTTATTTCTGCATTTTATCTTAGCTTAGCCTATCTAACATCGCTCTACGACTACGAGTCAGATTTGAATAGTTATTTCTGCATTTTATCTTAGCTTAGCCTATCTAACATCGCTCTACGACTACGAGTCAGATTTGAATAGTTATTTCTGCATTTTATCTTAGCTTAGCCTATCTAACATCGCTCTACGACTACGAGTCAGATTTGAATAGTTATTTCTGCATTTTATCTTAGCTTAGCCTATCTAACATCGCTCTACGACTACGAGTCAGATTTGAATAGTTATTTCTGCATTTTATCTTAGCTTAGCCTATCTAACATCGCTCTACGACTACGAGTCAGATTTTAATAGTTATTTCTGCATTTTATCTTAGCTTAGCCTATCTAACATCGCTCTACGACTACGAGTCAGATTTGAATAGTTATTTCTGCATTTTATCTTAGCTTAGCCTATCTAACATCGCTCTACGACTACGAGTCAGATTTGAATAGTTATTTCTGCATTTTATCTTAGCTTAGCCTATCTAACATCGCTCTACGACTACGAGTCAGATTTGAATAGTTATTTCTGCATTTTATCTTAGCTTAGCCTATCTAACATCGCTCTACGACTACGAGTCAGATTTGAATAGTTATTTCTGCATTTTATCTTAGCTTAGCCTATCTAACATCGCTCTACGACTACGAGTCAGATTTGAATAGTTATTTCTGCATTTTATCTTAGCTTAGCCTATCTAACATCGCTCTACGACTACGAGTCAGATTTGAATAGTTATTTCTGCATTTTATCTTAGCTTAGCCTATCTAACATCGCTCTACGACTACGAGTCAGATTTGAATAGTTATTTCTGCATTTTATCTTAGCTTAGCCTATCTAACATCGCTCTACGACTACGAGTCAGATTTGAATAGTTATTTCTGCATTTTATCTTAGCTTAGCCTATCTAACATCGCTCTACGACTACGAGTCAGATTTGAATAGTTATTTCTGCATTTTATCTTAGCTTAGCCTATCTAACATCGCTCTACGACTACGAGTCAGATTTGAATAGTTATTTCTGCATTTTATCTTAGCTTAGCCTATCTAACATCGCTCTACGACTACGAGTCAGATTTGAATAGTTATTTCTGCATTTTATCTTAGCTTAGCCTATCTAACATCGCTCTACGACTACGAGTCAGATTTGAATAGTTATTTCTGCATTTTATCTTAGCTTAGCCTATCTAACATCGCTCTACGACTACGAGTCAGATTTGAATAGTTATTTCTGCATTTTATCTTAGCTTAGCCTATCTAACATCGCTCTACGACTACGAGTCAGATTTGAATAGTTATTTCTGCATTTTATCTTAGCTTAGCCTATCTAACATCGCTCTACGACTACGAGTCAGATTTGAATAGTTATTTCTGCATTTTATCTTAGCTTAGCCTATCTAACATCGCTCTACGACTACGAGTCAGATTTGAATAGTTATTTCTGCATTTTATCTTAGCTTAGCCTATCTAACATCGCTCTACGACTACGAGTCAGATTTGAATAGTTATTTCTGCATTTTATCTTAGCTTAGCCTATCTAACATCGCTCTACGACTACGAGTCAGATTTGAATAGTTATTTCTGCATTTTATCTTAGCTTAGCCTATCTAACATCGCTCTACGACTACGAGTCAGATTTGAATAGTTATTTCTGCATTTTATCTTAGCTTAGCCTATCTAACATCGCTCTACGACTACGAGTCAGATTTGAATAGTTATTTCTGCATTTTATCTTAGCTTAGCCTATCTAACATCGCTCTACGACTACGAGTCAGATTTGAATAGTTATTTCTGCATTTTATCTTAGCTTAGCCTATCTAACATCGCTCTACGACTACGAGTCAGATTTGAATAGTTATTTCTGCATTTTATCTTAGCTTAGCCTATCTAACATCGCTCTACGACTACGAGTCAGATTTGAATAGTTATTTCTGCATTTTATCTTAGCTTAGCCTATCTAACATCGCTCTACGACTTTTAGCGGAGCGGGTAACGCCACAGGGCGCAGCTAATACGTAATACGAACGTGAATTACACCGTCACGCTAGGCATTTACCAACTATTTTGGAACGCTTGGTGTTTTGCCTAGGTCTTGGTTAAAAAGTGTAAATACCATAATTCAAAAATCATGAGAAGTATGAAAGTTAAAATAAATATTTTGTAACAATTCCCTTACTTAAAACAATACTGTCTTTACCAATAATAAAAGATAACTTGTTACTCAAACACATAGCTTGAACTTAAACCGGTATGAAAAATTGCACAGATGTAAGAAATTTAAAAAAGAAACACTTGCGAAATCGGTACGAATATTATACCTGTTTTATTTTTTGTTATTACTTCTAAATGTACCACAACAAAACGATGGACGGGACCGGCTGAAAAGAGATACAGTTTTTGCTTCGAAATATTACGATCTGAAAAATATAACACAAAAGAAATCGTTGCGCTAGGTACGTAGTCGATAGAAGATAGAATCTGGACAAAGTTAGACTATAAATATATACATAGTCATAAGATCACGCTAGTATTTGCATATCGAGGTAGGTAGGGATGTTATACATTCATATGCTGTCAGCAATATTCTATGGTCTTACGTAAAAAGCGGTGAGCCTACCGTCTTACCAGACATATCTAGTACTGTTACAAGCCAATAAAAACTCAGTAACCCTTTATTCGAACCGTTAGTCACACCTGGTACCTCACGACCGGCCAAAGCCTTCCCATAACCCCTATCATCTAATCTGTGATATATTTTCTCGGTGGTCTTCATCGTATAAGTTGGCATACCGGGAGAAGGGAAATACCAATTCGAAAGCTTACCAATTTCCTTTTTGTTTTGAGTTTTGACTTCGTAAGGCAAAGGAGAGCAGGAGACCAGCGTGATCTCTGCCTCTATAGTTAGCAACATATCGCCTCCATACCCAAGGGGGCTAACCGGGTTCTTGTAGCCCGTATTACGAAGCTTCCACCATCTGTCTGTCCGCCTGTCTCTGTTTGTCCGACCTTTAAAGAGCTCTATTATGTAAACCGTAAAAGATAGCCGACATAAATATACACAAAATATGTGTGATTATGGTGGAAAGCCTGACAAATCATTTAAAAGAAACAAGAATTAAAACTTAAATGAGTGACGGGCCCCGTACGTAAGAAAAGGTAGTGACGGTATTCCTCCTATTCTTGTTAAACGCTGTGCTAAGGCCTTAGTACCTCCCCTACAAATAATATTTAATAGGTCTTTACGCGATGGTGTCTTTCCCGACATCTGGAAAGAAGCTATCGTCATACCCATATTGAAGTCTGGGGAGAAGCACTTAGTGGCTAATTATAGGCCAATCTCTATACTTATTACGTTCGGAAAAGTATTTGAAAAACTTGTTAGCAAGCATTTGATGTGGTTTCTTAAACAACACATTACTGAATATCAGCACGGTTTCGTTAAATCTAGATCTACTAACACTAACCTCATGTGTTTTACATCAGCTTTGACTAAGTGCCTTGACAATCGTATTCCAGTGGATGCGATCTATACCGATTTTAGCAAGGCTTTTGATAAAGTGGACCACTGCCTTCTCATTAACAAACTGACTCAACTGGGTGTTGGTGGAACGATGATAGGGTGGTTTAAATCTTACCTAGAAAAGAGAGAATCAAAAGTGGTAGTAAATGGTCATTTTTCTGAATTTTATCAATCAACTTCAGGAATCCCGCAAGGTTCGCATTTGGGTCCGATTCTTTTTAACGTCTTTATCAATGACATCACAGAGTGCTTCAAACACTCCCGCTATTATTTGTTTGCTGATGATTTAAAGATAATGAAACCAATTCAAACTAACTTAGACTCCAAAATGCTACAGGATGACATCAACAGACTAGCAGACTGGTGTAATCAAAACAAGATGATTTTAAATATCAGTAAATGTCACTACATTCAGTTTACTCGTAATAAAAAAGCGTTAGAGAATAGATACTACATTGAGGGAGTCGAAATAAAGAAGCTGACCATTATACGTGACCTAGGAGTCCAACTAGATCACGCGCTGAAGTTTGATGTACATATTTTGAATATCGTCTCAAGGGCTTTCAAGGTACTGGGATTTGTTTTGCGAAATAGTAAAGAATTTAAAAGACCAGCTACAAAAATAAAGCTCTTCAACACCTTAGTCCGTCCAATATTGGAATATAATTCAGTAGTATGGAATCCGCATTACGAGGTTTATTCTAAGCGCTTAGAGAGTGTCCAAAAGCGGTTTCTTTACCATCTCTGCTACGGTGATCACTTGGCTAAACAAATGACTAGTTACACCGACAGGTTGAAATACTATCGTATGGAAACTCTAACCAGTCGTAGAAAGAAACTGGACTGCATCATCCTTCACAAAATTTTAAGTGGAGCGATTGATTGCAATGAACTTTTGAGCTCATTAGTAATCAAAGTTCCGACTCGGATTCCCAGGCACAATACTTATGAGCTATTTTGTATCCCTCGATCCAAAACTAACCTCGGTCATTACGCCGCTGCGCCAAGGCTTTGTAGGCAATATAATACCCTGGCAAAGACTACGGACTTGGATATCTGTACGTCTTTGTCCAAGTTTAAAAAATGTTTAAGTGAGTGTATTTAATTTTGTACGTAATATTTATTTTTATATTTATTTTTGTTTAAAGTTTTTATCATTTTTAATTTCATCATTTTCTGTTCATAATTTTAATTTTAATTCTATTCTTTTTTATATTTAACTTTGTTAGCTTAGTTGTTAACTATACTGTGCATGCTGTGGTCTCCTGTAAGTGAAGGAGTACACCTATTCGATACTTTTGTAATTTTTTTTATTTATATGTCATGTGTTGTGTATATTCTTTGTTGGAGATCCTAAATATAAATAAATAAATAAATAAATAAATTATAAGGGATTTTTATTGTAAGATTTAAATCATGCGATTAATACCCCTTGAATAGCAAGTTCTCATGGATTGTAGCAATTGCCACCATGGCAATATAAAAGCGTGTGTGAGGCTATTTGATGTTCAATCGTTGAGAGTGACAAAGGCCGATGTTCTATAACGCACAGATGAGACAAGATGGCTCCGTCGCTAATCGATCAATGACGTCATCCACTTCGCTAATTGACCTATCAATTAAACACAATTACATATTATTACTATAGTACGTATACACTATGACACGAGTTTTTTCACTACTTATTCTATTTCTTTTCTATGACAAGATAATCCTTAACGGTAGAATTAAGGCCTGTTCAAACCTAAGCTGTTTTCGTTACCGTCTGCGGTAGAGAAAACCGAGTGAGTATGCGGTGATATTACTGTTCACACCAAAGCGGATTTCGCTATCCTTGTGGGTAGAGTTGATACTAAATATCACAGCGGCAGCGAATACCGCTCAGCTTGCTGTAGCCGCGGAACTTGATACTAAATACCTGAGCGAAACCCGCGCGGTATACACCTCTACCCACAGCGGCAGAGAATACCGCTCAGGTTTGAATAGGCCTTAAATGTGGCGTTTCAAAAGATTTTGTATAGAAAATCTGTCGAAATGATCCCTTTAGGTAAGATAACTGACGATAAATTTATCCTGAAGCAAATAAATCCAAGGTTATTGTTACTTTAGTGTTAGTAGTAAACAATTAGTAGTAAATTTATTCTTAAAGTACCTAGTAGAGTGGAAGGAAGGAGAATCCTGGAAGGGTTATGCAAAGGTATATTACACAATAGTTCGCTAGTTATGATTTTAGTTCTACGTAAATGAAAACAATTTAGATATAAATGGTGTATACAAATCCTAACATCCTAAAGTGTTATAAATGGGAATGTGAGTTTGTTTGTTACGCTGTTATGCCTATCAAGGAGGTGCGTCTGCATCTTAACATTACCTACACTATTAACTGATATAAAATATAGAATTATACATGTATATTATGTAAATAAATTTAATGTCAAATTCAATTCAATATACCCGATATTATTGAATGCATTTCGCACATCGCAAATGAAAACATTCTATGTATTTCTTTTCCGGACAGGGGGGTGCGAGTGCACCCCCTTGCACCCTGCTGCCGGCGCCCATGAATACTTGACCGATTATCATGAAATTTCGCATACACGTTGTCAGCGGAACAGGAAAGGACTTAGGGTACCTTTCATCCAGAAATAATACTGTTACGAGCCTAACCTAACTAGACCTACATTTACGCGAATGAAGCCGCGGGCAAAATCCAGTAGTAGATAGTATTTGAATAGAACAGCCCTTATTTTCTTTTTATATATTATGAATGTATATACATTCAACATGCTTACACCTATTACCCTGTGGGTAAGTCGAACACTACCGATTTCCACTGGATGCGATCCTGGCATATCTCTTCTGCTTCATCCAATCTCATCACATCTATACAAATAAAAAAAATTTAAGTGCCTGTTTGTAATGTCAAAATAACAGCTTTTTATCTAATGCGTATGAAAGTATATAAGGTACCTATACAAAAACATCCATTTTTAAAATTTTTGTCTGTCTGTCTGTTTGTTTCGGGTAATCTCCGAAACGGCTGAACCGATTTTGACGGGACGTTCACTGGCAGATAGCTGATGTTATAGGGAGTAACATAGGCTACTTTGATTTTATAAAAAAAATAGGGTTCCGCGGAGACAAACACTTTTCAGTTAAAATCTACTCGGACGAAGTCGCAGGTAACAGCTAGTTTTTAATAAAAATGTGCCGGATTTACCTGGCCTCTCTCCAGAACATCAAATCACAGGTAATGTTCGCAAATATAACTTCATTTAACTTAGAAAGATGTAACTTCACCAACAAAGACTAACTTTTCAACTTAAATGAATAAATGACTTTTTGTTTGAGCATGTAGACGTCGCTTTAAGCTCATTAAATGGTATCGCGTCACGACCTCGCTAATAACCCATTTGTTATTGTTTACATACAATTAGAAGCAGGGTTGCCACTGTACTTAAATATTATGCGTATTTAATTGAAACTTCTTAGTCGTCAGAGTCAGAGATATCAGAGTTGTGTGTTGTAGTTGTTATGAATACGTCGGTAGAGTCAGAGAAGTGAGCGCTGTGGTTATGAATACGAGTGTCGTGCTTGAGGCTTTGGTTCCGATTGCCTGGTCGGTCAGGCAAAATAATAATAAAACACCCATACCCATAGCCCATATATTAGAATCCATACGTAGCGATAGTCCTACGCCTGCTGCGGCTAGTGCCGCTGTAGGTGTTCCATCCCACCTTTGATTAAAACTCTCGAAGGGCCTCTTCACGTTGGTCCCATGTCTCCGTGTAAGCCTCCCAAAGGGCCGGGTATTTTCCTAACGTATTAGGAATATACCCGTGAAAGAGAAACAAATAATAATCACTTTTATTTCGTAAAGGTTTGAAAATACACATACAATAATATTTATATTTGGTCCAGAGAAACTCGATTTAGTTTGTAACGATGGCAAAATGTTATTGGTACCTATGTATAATATGTATGTATATACAAATAAAAAGTATATATGTATCTTTATCTATTGTCTAGTACCCATAGTACAAGCTCTGCTTAGTTTGGGCTAGATGGTGTTGTGTGTATGTGATAGAATATCTTTTTATTATTATTCTCTGTATTACTTATTTTCTCTAATAATTACATTTTTAAATATAAATTATTATTATATATTATTTTTGGTCAATTTGTCGTAGTACATATTACGCAGTTTGGAAAAGTTTCCGGTAAACGGTAACAGCCTTGCCCCCTATTACTTGGGAGTTGGGACCTAGAAAGATGGTCGACGAACTGTGGATGTTACACTTCGTTGTCTGCCTGTCCCTTTGGCGTAAAGGCGTGAGGCTATGTATATTTGTGCGCTATAAACACGCTGAAGTCATGATAGTGCATGCCTACTGCATACGACCGCGGGGCAGTTTTTAAATCTACACTAATATTATAAAGAAGACAGATTTGATTTTTAGTTTGTTTGTTTGTAAGGATTTAACTCAAAAACTACACAACCCATTTTAAAAATTCTTTCACCATTATAAAGCTATATTATCATTGAGTAACATAGGCTATATTTTATTTTAAAAGTACTGTTACTAATATAACCCAACCTAATCTACTTTTAAGCGAGCGAAGCCGCGGGCAAAAGCTAGCATTGAATAAGTATGATAAATTATTAATGTTAGTTAAGACTGCGCCGAGGTAAGACAGATAATGACAGAGCTCGTGCGGCGCATATTCAAATCGGCGCGCGGCCGCCATAGTAAAATTATATGGAGGATTTGAAGTACTTTTTTGATAAATATGTATCTTTATTGTCAACCAATAACTTAAATATTTGGGACGGACAAATTGTAATATAACTATTTTTGTTTCGTTTAATCTGTAAAATAGGATAGATTTCTACTGTTATAATCTAAAAATCGCGCATGCAAATTTACGTAATTTTGTAGACGAAAATGTTAATTATAGTTTTTTACACGGAGTAATTGTAAACACATTCATTGTTATGGTAAATGTATATTTTATATTTGTATTAAACAAAAAGTGTTGATTTTATTATTAACTTAACTGTGACCGCCTGTTTTGGCACATTTCGCTCGGCGCAGTCTTAAGCCGTGTTGTTGATTTATATTAACGTGCTGCTTATAACCAATGGTCTAAATATATCCAGCTTAATATGAGTGTAAGTTATTGCTGCCTGATCCCGTGAGCTATAAGCGTAGTGCTATGTTTATGTTATTTAAATGGATATTTATAAAATAGTGGTGCATTTATCTAAGCTTTTAACTCTTGGAAGTTATTTTCATTTAAAACATTATACCCATTCAGTAGGAGCCGTTAACGGAGAGGTGTGAGAATTTTAATATTGTATTGAAAGATTTATAGTATGCTAGATTTTGCCCGCGGGTTCGTTCGCGATAATCTAGAGTTTGTCAATAAATTTCTATCCATTGGAAACAGCACTCTTTTCTGGATTAAAAGTAACTCTATATATTTTTCTGTATCCCATCAACGTGTACACGTAACAAACGAGATGGGTGTAAAAACCCAGGATTCAACCTCTTTGTCTTCATGTGACCTTGTGACCCCTATATCTCTATATCTGCCTATATCTTTAAAAAAAAGGTAGCACTCCGGGAGTGCCGGCAGAAGTGAAAACTTGAATATTAACGTTGTGCATTTTTGATATTTTGGAATGGCTAGGGAATAATTTTGCACGAATTACTTTAATTATCAGTATAAAAGTATTATCATTTATGTGTTAAAATACAATATTCATTTATTGCGCTATCGTACACAAACATGACAATTCTCCCTCCGTCTTACGAAGTTTCGCTCAGGTCACGTGTCCTGACGCGAGTTTAACATTTTTTACCCATCACAAAAAAAAACACAACGCCGCTAAAGAAGTTTTCACTTCAAAAACAAAGTTACAGTTACAGAGATTTTATGGTCACGAATTTCAGCCAACCAATATTGCATCGTTAAAATTTTTATTTTAACTTGCGCGACCTACAACTTGAATATTTGGTCACACCAGCTCCCGTTCGACAACAAAGGAGTTCCGTATTGCGAAACTTTGTCAATTAGTACTTTCGAAGCGGAATATTGCGACTTGGGTAAAATCTAGTGGTTTTCTTTTCTTTTGTTGAAATTTGATAGGATTCTTGAGACAAACTGTAAGGTAGTTCAAAAACTAATTGCAAGCGATTGTATAAGTAACTAATCTTGAACAAACTATTACATATCTCTATAAAATCATTTATTGGAAGTCTGGGAATATAAACAGGTTCGGAAGACTTTAAACGTAGCGTCTATATCTATACTAATATTATAAAGCTCAAGAGTTTGTTTGTTTGTTTGGCTGAACGCACTGATGTCAGGAACTACTGGTTCGAATTGAAAAATTATTTTAGTGTTGGATAGCCTATTTATCGAGGAAGGCTTGGGCTTCCGGCACTGTCACTCACCGAACGAAACACAACAGTAGGAATACTGCTATTTCACGTCGATATTCTGTGAGAGGGTAGTCCGTCCCCGGTCGAGCCGGCCCCCCATTCATGCTGAATTCAATGAGGCTCTACTACTCGCTGGATATTAAAACTTATTTAAATACATAAGTTACTTATTTAGCCTTATTATAGATAAGCTATAATATATATTGTCTTATTCTAAACCCTAGACACGCCAGTAGCTGTGGGTACCTTTAACCATGTGTCATCGATTGACGAGGTCTGGAAAACCAGTTTATTTACTTTTGAAATTGTTCAATGTACGTTTTAAACATATTTGATTGATTGTGTATAAATATCACTTATTTTTGTGATTTTTATCCTGTTCGCGTTATTTTGTTTAGAGAAAGTGATTTGATAGATTAATCATTATTAAATTTCGCTAGTCTTTTCATTCGGCTCTTGATTGATAATATTGTTTGGACAGATGGTTTTGTTTGTTAAAACTTGTTATGAAAGGTTCGAACCGGTTTATATTCACACACCTTTATATCCGATGGGTAGACAGATACGTATTAGGCCCACATTTCTTCAGCTTTGGTTTTAGTACGTAATAGCGGGCGAGCCTGTTGAGCCTATTGAGCCTACTGAGATACAGGAAAGCCTCTAAGCATTTAGGCCTACCCGAGAATCGCACCTGAGACCACATAGTAGTCGCATGAGGTATCTTGCTTCATTTAATCGCGCTCATAGCCATTTGCACTCACTGATCGGTAAACGATTAGCGAGGTTAAGCAACGTTGGGTGCGGTCAGTCTATAGATGGGTGACCGCTTAGTGGTATTTTATCTGAGCGTCTCCGTGCTTCGGAGGGCACATAAAAAGTCGGTTTCGGCTGTTGCCAAATTGACAGCAGACGTTAAGCCATGTCAGAGGCCTACGGGCGGCTTGAACAACTCTTGACAACAGGTTGGCCACTAACCACACGAAAAGAAGAAGAATTTAATCGCATTATCTTCTTTATATACGCTCTTTAGCTAAGGGTATTCTTTACCTAGTCCTCCACCATCTGGAGTTCGATTCCCGGACTAGACAATGTTAATGGGTTTATCAGTCAAGAAATTATTAATAACAGCACGGACTTTAAACTGCCATGAGCCCTAAAACTAGCTGGGAAAATGTGACTGCAACACATCTGACTACCCCCTCGGCAATCTAAGCGTATGGCTGTATCTTCAGTTATTATGCCTTGGAACTAGACACGCAACACCGCGGGCATAAGTTAGTAATCAATAAAACCAGATAACAAGTTTCATTTAGTTATCGTTCATTTAACATTTAGAAAGCTGTCTGTTGGTTGTCGTTGATTTACATTTGACAAATGCTAATGTGGTTCTGTCTATTCGCTGACATGTGTTAGACGTTAGACGTACTATGTGTTATAACACAAGATAAAACCGGTTCAAATGGCTGTGGCACAATAAATTAAGACTGCGCCTAGCGAAATGTGCCAAAACAGGCGGTCACAGTTAAGTGAATAAAATCAACACTTTTTGTTTAATACAAATATAAAATATACATTCACCATAACAATAAATGTGTTTACAATTACTCCGTGTAAAAAACTTACAATAATTAATATTTTCGCCTACAAAATTACGTAAATTTGCACGAAAAATGCAAAAACGTAAGCTCCTGTTACGTGATTTTTAGATTATAACATTTATAACAGTAGAAATCTATCCTATTTTACAGCTTAAACGAAACATAAATAGTTATATTACAATTTATCCGTCCTAAATATTTATTGGTTGACGAATAAGATACATATACAAAAAGCACTTCAAATCCTCCATAACATTTTACTATGGCGGCCGCGCGCCGATTTGAATATGCGCCGCACGAGTCCTGTCATTATCTGTCTTACGCTCGGCGCAGTCTTAAGTATTGGACTTGCGATCGAGGTGATGGTTTCGATAACTTTGTGCTTCCGACGTGGAACCATTTCTAACACAAGAGTTTTAGCTTAGAATTCAGATGGAGGAGTTGACAAGGCTACTAGTAATATGCAACCCTTGTGGGTAAAAAATTAAGAGATAATGTCTACATAGCGGTTTTACATAAAACATTTTGATTTCAATTAGATCGATTAACTACATAGTTGATCCGTCTCCGTTTCTGAATCCGAGACGTTTATTTTGTTTATGTTTGTTTGTACGGGCATTACGCAAAAGCTACTAAATAATTTTATTTAATATTTATTTTACTTTATTTGGAACAACAAACAATTACAAAGTAGGTAATACATAGTGTATAAAGTAATCTTGAACTAACAACTGCGTAATCGACTACGTTATTTACAGAATAAATAATATCTAATAGCCCTGTATTAAACTGTCCCATTATGGGCACGGGCTTCTAAGTGTGAGAAGCAAAGATATTGTGAAGTGTTAGGCCATAGTCTACCACGCTGGCGCACTCAGTGCGGGTCGGCAGACATCACATAATTTCGAAAATATTATGGAAAACTCTCAGACATACAGATTTGCCCACGATGGTTTCTTTCACTATTAAAGTGAGTGATAATTAACTTATTTAATACGCAATGACTTAGAAAAGTCAGAGGTACAAATATAGGTTCTATAGGGGTACACACATACATATAACTTCTTTCGGTAATTTGGAGACGACCAAATCGAACTTGCTGTCATCACCCATTTTCTGTGGCGCTAAGATAGATAGATATTCGTAAAGAAATAATAACATTACAGAGACATTCCGACCTTTTATTTATGCTCCATTAGAGAACCTTAAATATACGAATCGCCATGGGATCAAATTGGAGTCCTTTGCGTAGGTCACTACGCACTAGGCCGGGGCGGCCAAGAGCTACCGGGGCTGCAGGATGAATGCGCAAGCGATCCCTGTGCCCTGGGCCCCCGGCCGTAAGTTTCTTGCAGGTTTCTTCTCATAGGCTCAACCCTTTGCCTGAACCTAGCAACTAACCTAAATGTAGCTTCAGTAACTTTTTATTTTATTTTTAATTTTGCTCGTCAAACTGACCACACGCCACCTGATGGTAAGCAGTCGTGTGGTCTAAGAGCAGTGGCCTCCACACCGAGGCGATGTTGAGCTCCACACCGAGGCGATGTTGAGGTCTCTACTTTGACGGCCTGAGAAGGTGATTTTTCACGCCCCGCTTAAAGGACCCAGGATTGAAGGAAGAAGGAAACACGTGCCTTGGCAGAGAATTCCATGCCTTGGTCGTTCGGCAGAGGTATGAGGACCCAAACTTGTTGGTTCGCGCTCATACCTCTACATACGAACTTAGTAAACTCACTAACCTATATGCTTTGACGTTCATAAGTGTCACTTTGTGACCTAAATTAATAAATGATTTTTGACTTTGGCCATAGATCGGTTGATCAAAAATCACACACACACAAGTACTAGGCTATCACGAATAAATATAATTTTATTCACTAATTTGTCAAAAGCAATCATTTTACCTTACATACTGATAACAAACAAGTGCATCGGTCATCCATCTACACACTGACCTTGGTTACCTAACCATACACTAAATTGTAACAACTAAACCGGTTCTACACAAAAACAATTACAAACTGCGGCCGCGTGGCACCGCCCGCGCCGACGTGACTCATGGAGTCAAAGATCCCTCAAGGTGAAGCTAATAAAACATATAAATACTGTAAAAAATTGTTACGATGTATGATTTTGTGGTGATTTAACTATTGTAATGGTGAATTAGTATAATAACTACGCTTTACCCGCGAGTTGGTTCGCATGAATTATAGACGGCCCGTGAAATATGAAAGTTATTTTTTCAAGTCAAGAATCACCTATCAATTTGTAAAAACTGCTATAAAATTTAATAATACTGAAACAAACAGACAGTCAAAAATTCTTAACACTAAGAAACTGCAGTGTAGTATAATTATACTGCACTAAATGTTAACGAACTTGAGAGAGTTTTATAATAATAATGGGCACTAGAGGTAGGCTACGATGGAATTGAAATAATAAATACTAGCTTATGCGCGCGGTTCCGCCCGCGTGGTACCTACATCAATAAAAAGTAGCCTATGTCCTTCCCCAGGTTTTAAACTATATCTGTACCAAATTTCATATAAATCAGTTGAGTGGTTTAGCCGTGAAAAGGTAACAGACAGACAGACAGAGTTACTTTCGAATTTATAATATTAGTAAAGATTAATGGATAAATATTCCTAAATAATGCGTTATAAATATTCCTAAATAGACAAACCCATGCGTTAGCATGCAGAATCTCCAGCTAATCTCAATAAATAGTTAGAGATCTTACCAGCTAACGAAAATACCTGTAATTTGTATGAATTTTGCTAGTAATCTTTTTAAAGTAAGTACCTATATAAAACAAGCTGTCCCGCGCACCTTTGTCTGCTATATGTATAGGAGAATTTGCCCCGTTTTCGCAACATTTTTCATTGCTGCTCCGCTCCTATTGGTCGTAGCGTGATGTTATATAGCCTATAAACTTCCTCGATAAATGGGCTAAACAACACTAAAAGAATTTTTCAATTCGAACCAGTAGTTCGTGAGATTAGCGCGTTTAAACAAACAAACAAACTCTTCAGCTTTATAATCTATAGCTGAAGAGTTTGTTTGTTTGTTTGCTTGAACGCGCTAGAGAAACTACTGGTTCGATTTGAAAAATTATTTTAGTGTTGGATAGCTACGGCCCATGGGGGCGGCGCAGTAACGATAAACGCAGGTGAAACCGCGGGAACATCTAGTATTAGTATATGTAGATAAAGGACCCGGTGATTAATTACGAACACGTAGTTATGCTCATAGTTCGGTGCTGTGCCTCGGTGAATACATTGAGTCAGCCAGTCAATCAGTCCCGGCCGTAATAAACATCGATAGGAGTCGTACAATCTGACTGTTTAATAAATATTTGATGACGGAAAATTTGTTGAACACTATATTTACATATAATAATACATAGAGAAATCTTTGTACACCTTTTCAAGCATATTGCGCACAAGGTGGAGTATGAGATTTGACATAGTTAAAGTTTATATGGATTGCAGCAACAAGAAATGTATATTAAGTATATCTTAATTTATGTTTAAATTTTATTCTTTATAATTCTGTACAGAAAATGTTGTGTACATCTATAATAGATATATATATATAAGTTTTTATTTTCAGCTTCTTATGTAAACCGATTTTGTATATGTAAGTATATTGTTGATGTACCTTAAAATAAATAAATATATAAATAACGCGTGCGTCATAAAGTTAAATTTAGTATTTTTTTATGAAATACAGTCGAATTTCGATCACTAGATGATTTACAGTAATAAAAATCAGAACTCACGTAGATATTAGGTAGGTATATGTAATTCCTATATTGCAGGCAACCATAACATTAAAACATCTGTCATAAAACACCCTCTCGTAATAACGATTTATGCGTTACACATTTTTTTGTCCCGTATGGGAACCAAACCAACAACAGTCTAGCATAGATTGAGCTCTAAATGTACAAAGCTCCCGCTGTGGCTTACATAACTTAATTATTTATTAATTATTACCTACACGAAAACAAATATTTACTATTAATATCGAGGCAGCCATACAGGATATTGACTGATTGATAAACTATTTAATTACCTATGCATATATGTTCATATTGTTTACGTATTGATAAGGAGATTAATAACCCTCTATTAATTACTTTGACTGTTGATTAATACTACAATGTTTTTATTTGTAACATTATATAACATAGCATCGCACCAGCTTACAAGGTCATGCAGAGGTTCATAAGGTCATGCAGAGGTTCACAAGTTGTTATACATTGCACATTTTAATCCTTGACGCAAGCAGGTGTTGTTAAGACGGAAACATACTTACGTGTCGTGGCGTGTCGTGACGCGCCAGAAACATATCGGTCTCATATATTTAATATGGTTAGGGACATATTTGCATGTCGTGGCGTGTCGTGACGCGCCAGAAACATATCGGTTTCATACATTTAACATGGTTAGGGACATATTTGCATGTCGTGGCGTGTCGTGACGCGCCAGAAACATATCGGTCTCATATATTTAATATGGTTAGGGACATATTTGCATGTCGTGGCGTGTCGTGACGCGCCAGAAACATATCGGTTTCATACATTTAACATGGTTAGGGACATATTTGCATGTCGTGGCGTGTCGTGACGCGCCAGAAACATATCGGTTTCATACATTTAACATGGTTAGGGACATATTTGCATGTAGTGGCGTGTCGTGACGCGCCAGAAACATATCGGTCTCATACATTTAACATGGTTAGGGACATATTTGCATGTAGTGGCGTGTCGTGACGCGCCAGAAACATATCGGTCTCATACATTTAATATGGTTAGGGACATATTTGCATGTCGTGGCGTGTCGTGACGCGCCAGAAACATATCGGTCTCATATATTTAATATGGTTAGGGACATATTTGCATGTAGTGACGTGTCGTGACGCGCCAGAAACATATCGGTCTCATATATTTAATATGGTTAGGGACATATTTGCATGTCTTGTCGTGTCGCGACACGACACGCAAATGCATGAAACCGATATGCTTCTGGCGCGTCACGACACGCCACGACACGTAAGTATGTTTCCGCCTTTAGTTCAACGTGTGTATTTGTATGTGGCATTGTCGCTCCGAAATGAATGAACCGGCTTTGATTTAGTAGGTTTTGTTTAAAAGGTGACTGGATTAATAGTGTACCTATTGTTTAAGATAATCTGTTTCGCCATTTGAAGAACATCAGTTTTTTCCTAGTTGATGAAGCTAAAAGACACTAATCTGATATTAAACATTTAAAGTGTCAAAACAACTGCTTTAGGTTAATAGGTGATGCCAAATAGTATATAAAAAGATTTTCTCAATTGACTAGATTATTAAGGGGTCAGGGTTATAGAGATAAGATACATATATAGGGTTAGATACAAGATGTATAATGGTATTTTTATTAAGAACTAGATATTTCCGCGGTTTCACCCACGTTTATCGTTACTGCGCCGCCTCCGTGGGTCGTAGCGTGATGTTATATAGCCTATAGAAAAGTAGGTTATCCAACACTAAAATAATTTTTCAAATCGAACCAGTAGTTCCTGCGATTAGCGTGTTCAAACAAACAAACAAACTATTCAGCTTTATAATTTAGGATAGATTTGCAAAGAATTCCCGCATTCGGATTATATCCTGTGTCGCGACGGACTTTACAAACATTCGAATAGCGGAAACGAACAATACCCAGACATATTACGTAACATCTGGTATCCTTTATCGAAAAACTTCCAAAGCCTGTTACAGGGAATTACTTTACAGTATAAGCCAAGACAGTCACAGCTTACTCGAGCAGCGTGGCAGTTGTCTCACACAATTTAAATGTTATCTCAAAAGTCACAGGCAGCACAACTTTTATTTGTCCTGACAACATCTGAACTACAAGTCTACAATGCTGTTTAAACATCTACTTTACTGTTTCAAACCTCTTTAAGTTCCCTAGAGGACTTTATTTGATAAAGGTGGGTGCATACCAGGGATGTTACGAATGTCTATGATGACCCGCTAAGCTCCGCCCACTCCTACTTGTTTCGACCTGCATACACTCGCATTCGCTAAACATTCGCATTGTTTCATGCGAACGCGAGTGTTTGAAATTATGCGAATCATTCGCATATGCGAATGCGAACGCGAACATTCGTAACATCCCTGGTGCATACTTGTTTCAGTCCGGTTAGCGTCGGTCTGTGTTGGCCATTTATGACCGGTTCAATTTGTACTGTAATAATTTACTCTGGAATTGAATTACTGACGGAAATGTGTTTGTTATTGCTACGATAGTACTACTTTTCTAACTAATTTAATATTCCTTTGATTGAATTTGCTACTGAAGATCTAGATTATTCTATATGTATAGGTTTACGGACAAAAGTGAGTTTGTAATGGCAGACGCAAGCAGTCATTATTAAGCGGTTACTGTAACCTGCAACAACTGCAGGTAATAAAGGCGTAATACTGACTCCGCAAAAAAATGTTTTAACATGTTAACAGACAATGACCATAAAAGAAGACTTCTTGTTTGAGTTTTCTATACTGGTATACCTACTTACTCATATCGTGTTGCAAACCTATAGTTTGTTCGCGTATTTAGCATGATGATGCATTATTTTCCGTTTTTAATATGCTATATAGCCATCAAATATACTACAACCAGATTTTGCCCGCGGCTCCGCTCGCGTAAATGTAAGTTATGCCAATATTCTAACCCTCGGCAACAGTACCTTTTTCTGGATAACAGGTGCCTCATGTTCTTTTCTGTACCCCTGACATTGTGTATGCGAAATTTAATGATGAACGGTCTATTAGTTAAGGCTTGAAAGCGTAACACACATTCGCATTGATAATATTAGGATGTGTTCCAAATCGGTCCGGTTAAACGTGAAGGTACTGCTTCTGTAGCACGTGTGCTCTCGCCCTAATCTCTCCACTCCCGTAGTGATTCGATTTGTTCAAGTGACCTCAGCATCTTGTAACAGTACAAAGTACAATATTGCTTTTATCTCGGAGGCTCTTAGCTAACTAGACTAACTGACGCTTCCGTGCGTCGAGTTTGTTGCTCTTACAACCGCAACACTAACTTTGAGAACAAGTGGAGTTAAGATACACTTTGGTAGACTCATTATATATTTTGATTCAGGTAGGTGCTTCTTAATAAGACACATAAATAGTTTCATGTCTAATATGTGGACAAAGGTTTATTACATATACAAGATGTCCCAGAATATGTGAATCAAATTGTAACGGCAGATTCCTTAGGTAAGATCCTTAGGTAGGTTTTTTTTTTACAATTAAGGTCGCAAACAAGCATACGGCCCATCTGATGGTAAGTGGTCACCATAGCCTATGAACGCTTGCAACACCAGAGGCATCACTTGCGCGTTGCCGATCCTTTGGGAGAAAAAGGAAGTGGGAAGGAGAAGGACCGGGAAGAGGGAAAGAGGGAAATTGGGCCTCCGGCACTCTCACTCACCGAACAAAACACAACTGGAATACTGCTATTTCACGTTGATATTCTCTGAGAGGGTAGTCCTTCCCCGGTCGAGACGACCCATTCATGCTGAAATCAGCGAGGCTCTACTCAATTAATTAATTTATTTGCCTACTCACGAAATAATTTACTTTGTCATATAGTGAGGGTAGTGGTAAATAAAAAGGCGATAAAAACAGATGCGCGATTACTCATCGCTCATTCGTTGTCAAACTGTACTAAGGATATGTACAGCTCGCGTTAAGGGGAAATACGTGTTGCATATTTTGTGTTTGAAGCAATAATATTGTATAATGAAACTCACTCGTCTAAAATATTATGTGACTATATTACCAAATTCACTTATTATTCTAATAATTCAACATGACACGTGCATCAAAAATAAAAAAAATATTTATAGGGGATCGGCATCGTATTCCTAAACACAGGCTACTCAGTATAGCCTATCTAGGAGAACAGTACTCTACCCATTACTTATTGTAGATTACGCATACTGTCAACTACGAGTATAATGAATACCTGTAAAACATAATAGCCTAAGTCAATGTTAACCTACAATCTCATTTCTGTAAATAAATAAATTATTATTATTAAATTCACAGCAATTACACGGACTATTGAGAACGTCTTACTCAGTTGAATGCTAGTTCCTCACTGCTGAGCGATCTTTCGCCGAGAGACCAGTTATTTTTCCCCTCCACAATAACCCCACTATTTAAAAATGATTGTTGTCTGTGTTGCCAGTTGAGTAAATAAAAACTCCCGAACAGAATTATTAACAAAAATAAGAAATCATGACAATTGCAAATTGGAGTACGCATCGATCCACGACGCGCCTGTTCCTCACTAGAGGAATTCGGTATTGTCAACCTTTTTCTATTACAATAGTTGGGCTGGGTAATCCGAGGATGCATGGCGGGTTCCTTTCTTCCTAGCTATTTTATTAGCTGCAAAGTATGTATACAAAATTGGAAATGTGAATTCTTTGTTAACGTGCCAGTGATACAGTATAAACGCTTAGAATAGCTGTACCAAGTGTAGGTTATAGGATAGTTTACGATTAGCTGTATTTAATAACTAGCTTTTGCCCGCGGTTTCGCTCGCGTTAATTTAGAATTTGACAATCAATTCGAGTTGTACTCTGCTTGTAATAATATAATTTAATCATGATTCGAAAGACACGTGGCGCCATCTATTATCATAAGAACGTTATTGTTGTTTTCCTCGGGATCAGTAATATTTTTCGGGGTGAAAGGTAGCCTATGTCCGTTTCTGTACACGTAACAAAGTATATGCAAAATTTCAGGATGATCGGTTCTGTGGTTTAGGCGTGAAAAGGTAACAAACAAACAAACAAATTTTCGCTTTTATAATATTAGTTAGGATTAGGATTAGGAAGTTAGGATAGGATTAGGATTCGGATAGCATTACGATTATATTTACCTTTGCGTAAACGACTAATTGCAAAAGTGTGTTTGTTGGTTTGTCCTTCTTTCACGCAGCAGTAGATGGATGTATTTTGCATTGCGAGAGTTTATTAACGGAATATGGCATAGGCTGTATTTAGCCGGGAAAAATATTTATTCCCAAGTGATAAGTTGGTTTGTGTAATATAGATATGGAGCGTAAATATCAATATTTTGTTTTTATTGAAATTAAACTACTATATACGGATTTTATCGCGTTGTTTATTTGACACTGTTACAAATTTTTTTGAAAAACTGTAAAATCCGTATATAGTAGTTTAATTTCAATGAATAACATTCGCGTAAACAGAAGACAATATTTTGTTTTTACTCAGAATAAATGTATGGAAAGTGGTTATTGTTATCAAATGTGTGTGTGTATGTAATGTAAGTGGTTATTGTAATCAAAGTGGTATGTTATCAAATCTATACTAATATTATAAAAGTTTGTTTGTTTGAACGCGCTAATCTCAGGAACTACTGGTTCGATTTGAATAATTCTTTTAGTGTTGAGAGCCTATTTATCGAGGAAGGCTATATGCTATATAACATCACGCTACGACCCACGGGGGCGGCGCAGTAACGATAAACGCGGGTGAAACCGCGGGCACATATAGTTGGTATATGTAGAAGTATCCCACTGTTGGACGCGGGTCTCTCGAGATAAGGTTATAGTCTACCACGCTGGCTTAGTAGGTGCGGGTAGACACACTGCACATAGTTCGACAACATTTATAAACATTATGTACTCTCAGACAAGCAAGTTTCCGCCCGATGTTTTCCTTCACCGTTACAGCTAGCGATAATTAACTACTTTATAGGTATACATAGAACCGATTTGATGCTGGCTTTCCACCTAACATGGTAAATTATCTACGGTGTAAAGGCCATTGTACTGTCGGCATAACTACTTTTTTAACCTGCGCTGATAGGCTTGCTCTATAATAATATCTAAGCAAAAAAACCTCCACAGAGAACGAGGTGGGTCTAAATAAACAGTTATGTGTGAGTAAACCAAACAAAATGGAGTAGTCTGTATTAATATTATAAAAAGGATAGAATTGTTTGTTTGTAATCGATAAACTCTGGCAAATACATAAAATGTATAATTTTGTTATGAGAACCACGACAGATCTTAAACGACTAAGCACATATTGGTATTTATTTAAGTCTTTGGTTCGTCCGCAAATAGAATATGCTTGGATGATCTGGGACCCCTATTATATTAAATATGAGGCTGCAATAGAGACAGTCCAGCGTAAGTTCCTCCGCATAATGCAGTACAAATGTCGCATCGAATGTCTACCTTATAAAAACGCGTTGAATTTAACATTGCGCTCTAGACGCTTGTTGCTCCAAGCTAAGCCAAGGAATGATGCTCCATGGACCAGTGCATAATAGGTATGATTGCTCCGAATTGATAAATAAAATATGTTATATCGTACCTAGGACAGTGATGAGAAGAGAGGCGCGCTCTTATCCACTATTTGCTACGACTCCCTGCCGTACAAATGCGGGTGAGAGAGACTGGTTAAAGCTTATAATGATAATTTCAACGATATAGATGTATTTGCCCTGTCTAAATCCAAATTTAAAAAACAAGTTATTGTACGCCTTGCTCAAAACATGTAATTATTATGTATAAATTATACATATGTATTAAGTTTTAGTTTTTGAATATAAATACTAGATTTCGAAATAGCGAATAACTGTATTGTTGTTATATATTTGTTTACTTAACCAAAACTGTATCTAATATAAGTTAGTAATATGTGGAAACGCTGTGGATTGTACATTTACACATAGCATACTGTATAACTAGATTTAATATACAATGAACAATTGTTTGTTTTCCCAAATAAAATAAAATACTAGACCACTTTCAGTATTCATTTAATTGTTGTCTTCCCGTGAAGAGCAATTGAAACTTCTGGCAATATCTGAACTTTTTTTTATTGCGTTCATCGGTGACAGATGAGCCGCGGTTCTCGCTCACCATCAGGTGCCCACCTGATAGTAAGCAAGAACCGCGGCTCATACACATGGCTGTTTTCTTAGCATTACAGAAGCAATGTCAGAAAACACAACCAAGTCGCTACCTACCGGAAGGGAAAGGGGAATAGAGCAGGAATGGGGTTTGGGAAAGGAAGGGTGATTGGGCCTCTGGCGCTCTCACTCACCGAACGAAACATAACAGATACTGTTATTTTACGTCGATCTTCTGTGAGAAGGTGGTACTTCACCTGTCGAGCCGGCCCATTCATGCTGTAACCAGCGTGGCCCTACCACTCAAGATAAACTGAATATAAAATAGTATTAAGGCTTAACAGTAGCAGTGTAATAGTTTCACAATTATGCAAGTTTCAAAATAAACAACGCGATAAAATCAGTAAGTTAATTCAATAACATTCGCGTAGACGTAGGACAATATTATTTATTTTACAGTTATAAAGTAATATAGGCTATATAACATCACGCTACAAGCAACAGGAGCGTAATATGAATCCTAAACGTGGGTGAAAGCGCAGGGGACACCTAGTAAAAGTATAATAACGTAGTGTAGCATTAAAAACCGCTATAATTAGAGGTATGAAAGGATGTTAGTGCAAATTATAGTGGAATTTAAATTGTATAGGCAATAAATCATAGCTTATATCATATATGTATATAGTTTTTAACAGTGAGGAGCGGTCATATTTGGGTGGGGCATAGCGGTAAACTTAAATAGGCTAAAGCTGCCAAACCATGTGTCAATTCATGAATTTCATAATTATTATTCTAATTGATAATAACACGTAGTTGTAGTTTTGCGGATACCGTGGATATATTTTTCATAAACATCGTGACTGACACGTTTTTGCTCTACGCTATGATAGACGAATATGTCAGAAAATGTCATCGTACATCGTACATGACGTAGAAACTGGTAACCGCTGCATCCTAATTAATATAGTAAATGTAAATGTGAGTTTGATTACACTTTCACGCCTTAACTGCTCGACCGATCATCATGAAATTTCGCATACACTTTGTCAGACGTACAGAAATGGACATAGGGTACCTTTCATCGAGAAGGGTGTAAGCAAAAGCTAGTGTTAAATAAAAGAAGACTTATGTAAATAGTAAAATGAACGCCATTGAAGTCGCTGACAGATTACTGTTCTTGTCGGTGAAGCAATTGCTATCCCTCTCTACACTCCTTCATCTTGAGATCTTGAAACAAAACCAACCTTATTTGATCTATTTTGTCATCAGTTGATCCTAAATAAATTATTAACGTATTAAGTGATTTGAACTTTAACTTCCAATTTTTTAATTTTCTTAATATATTTTTCAACATCTATAATAATAATACGCGGAAAGAAAACTTTGTACCTACATCATTTTAATCGTGCGCACAGAGGAGTCTGCAATTTGGTATAGTAAAACTTTATATGGAGAAAGAGTGAAAAAATCTTTAAATGATATTAAAACAAACATGTCGAATTGCGTCCGCTAATAATTATAATATCACGATCGGCAGTAAACTGTAAGCACATACTTAGCCATTGATCCAACGAAGCAAAGAAAAGCAAGAATCGCTGTTGGTGACATTATCTGACGTTATTCTAAGCGATGTAGGTCAACAAAATAAAAAATAGAATGTCATCACAAAACATAACGTAACCTATTATTACCTTACTATATCTGCAGATGAAAACGTAAAATGTAGGAAACGAACAAATTTCGATTTCACTTATTTGGCGCACCTCCAAAAATCCACACAGCCGTTCTATCCAGAATATTATTACGGTTTTTACGATTTTTTTATCATCCTTGTTATAACATCGCTGGAGCTGATCTTATGGGTGGAAGGAGATGTGACATCTGGCATTTTATAGTTTCGTAATTTGTGGGTAGTTTTGACTATCTTCAGTTTCGTTTACAGCGTGAGTGACGAACTTGAAATAGTATGTGGTAGTTATTAATACAGGCTTTCAAAAAAACACATTGTCATCGCTTTTAGAAGTTAGATGGCAAAATTACGTGTTAGGAAACCTATGCAAACCCCTTAGCTAAACAGCCACCCTCTGTTGCATATGTTCTTAGATCTTACGCAACAGAAGATGAATCTATTGGCATCTGCTGGCCCCACCTCCCAATAGTCCATGCTGCTACTTAGAATTTCCTGGCAGTAAATCGTAATAAGACTGCCATCTCCTGTAATTAAACTTAAAACTTCAAGATCAAAGCAATAGCCTGGTGCAAACTAATACATATTTTATGTTATAAAAATATATATGCTTATAGGTTTTCTCTTTTCCAGGTCGGGTCCGGTCGCTGCAGCTCTCCCGGCACGGGTCCCCTGTCCCCAGCCGAGGGTCCTCGCTGGCCACACGCCCACCATCCGCACCCACTGCACCATGCCTTGCTGTCGTCCAGCGTCAAGAGAGGCAAGGAGCTGTGAGTATCTGACGGGAATGCCATCTTCAACCACTTGGGAAATCTTCTAAAGGAGTAACATGGCTGACTGTTTTTATATTAGTTTGTTTATCCTGCCCGGTCTTAGAATGCCAGACGTTTTAAAATCTGTTGTCTGGCTGCCGGTGTGCCGCTGCTACACAACAGGTTACTAACGATGAATTTTATTAGTAGGGCTGAAAAACAGACCCCTAGAACTATATTACTTCACTCAAATAAGTTAGTATTTTTGGGTCAGCGCGAGCGTCTCAAAACCGCCTTGGCAAATAGGATCTTATTTGCTATGTTTTTATAGTGCACGCAATATTGAACATTATGCTCTAATATGCAAGGTTTGAATTACATCGTGGGCGTTTAGGAGTGTCTATAAACGTATATGTCAAGCGTAGAAACGTTTTTCTTAAATCCAGTTAGTAGGGCGATGTTATATTATGATTACTTTTTATAGTTATATAATTTTTGAGGTCTATCAGTCAGCCATGCCATTTCTTCTGATAGTTCTCTAAGTTGTTCCATCTGCGATACGAAACATTGCCAGTGGTGACATAGACCAGCTCATAATGAAATAACACCTGGTTGCCAATCTCGAGCGCCTGTATAATTATTTTCATAAAATGAACTTGGCCAGTATCATTATTTTTAAATGGAACTCCTTCTTTTAAGTGTTTTTGTGTGCGTGTGTTTTTTTTTTTAGATTTATACGGTATGGGTAATATGAGGTCTGAATCTTTATCTTTAAAGCTACCTTCTTGTTTTATGGTGAAACTATTAACATTACATGCAGGCATGAAAAAATTAAATATGGGAGTAGTCTATATTTTGAAAATATTAATGTAATATTCTAACACATATGTACAAACAACACCATCTAGCCCAAACTAAGCAGTACTATGGGTACTACACAATGGATAAACATACACATATTTTGTTTTTTGTAAATACTTACGTATTATACATAGAAACAACCAGACCAAGACAAAGATCCATGTTCATGCTCACAAATTGTGCGGGAATCGAACTCGCGACCTCAGGCGTCGCAGTCGGTTACACTAACCACTACACCATCGAGGCCGTCAACATTAAGTTTATAAAACATTTTTGTCTTTTTCATTGTATATTCTTTAATAAAGAGTTCTGTAGTGATTATACTTTATTTTATTTACACATAATTTTTTTAAGATGGATGTGTACATTTGGAAATTAAATATGTTCGGCGAAGTGTATATCCTTCAGTTATGTTTACTTATGAATATAATGCGACAATTTTTACAGGAACAAACCGAACTGGTGGTACCTAGTAAGGTGTAATTCGTGATATATAACTAGTTTACGTAGCCATAGAATTTATTTCTCGGTTCTAAAGTTGAAATCCCCTTTATCTAATAAAATTGATATTAATGTATGATAATTCCAGATAGTAAATTTTCTTGACCCTTTTTTAAATCTACGTTGCATCAATTCATATAGGTCCTTTTTTACCATTACCTAACAATAACTGATCGGTTCAAATTTAAATCGGCGAAGGCAGTTGTGTAGTGGTGAAACGGGCGCATAGGGTTAATTCTTAACTAGATATCGTTTCGAATACATCTTACAGCTTACTCATGTCATACTAAAGGACTTGTTACATTATAAACAGTTAGAAATATCAGATTTAATTAGTACTATGTCAAATATTAGGAGTCGAAGTCCAGGAATTGCGTATCGTATTTTCACTAAGACAAATAAAACAAAACTCCTGTTGTTCTAACGAATCATGTAATAAGTCCTTTACGAAAAAAATAAATCCTCATTATCATCAACGCGCATGATCAAAGATTTTATTGAAGTTAGTATTCCTACTGCCGTTCAGCAAGGTCATTGCTCTATAACGAAACATTAAAATAAAAAACATTAAATTCTTAATTTGAATTAACTATCGGTCAATGCCTGGCCGAATGCATGTTCTCTTTTTTAAATATTTTTGCTATGACATAACATTTAACGGTAACTGATGTCACCGTGCTATATTCATACACTATGATAGTTTCATCAAATCGTGATTTTAAAACAAGAGGGTAGCAGAATTGTCTAATGTCACCATTGTATTGCCTACATGTCTAACCGAATTAGAAATAAGGATATGTGAGTATTATTTTAGGTATATGGTATATAAGGGTCTGTTTTACCAAGCTGTGGTAAGGGTTGGACATCATTCGGTCGCAAGTGGCAATATTTTCTCTTTAATCTTCTGTCGTCTGCTGGAAAGAGTGAGCCATAGTTGCCTCGTCGTTACGTACCAATGAGAAAATCATATTGATATAATTCTAGGTATTGGTTATTTGATACCTACACGTACAAATAATACAACAGTAATAATATTGTAATCATTGTTCAAATAAAGTGGATAAACATATGTACTCCGCTTTTTTTTATTAGTAAATCGTAAACATTCGATAACATTCTGTAAATCTAGTAAAACAGATACAATTGATATTTTTAAACGGCTTATGTTTAACTTATCACCAGATATAGTAAAATATAACAGTAAAAAAATAGTAAATGATCACCAAATTGCACAGCAAAATATATTTAAAGAGATCAAAATAAGTCGAGAAGTCTATTTTTGGGTGGGTTTAAGAAGGAACCTAACATAACCTAACCCTTCCGAGACGGAATGCAGTGATTTGAGGCGTAGAGGTGCTCTCGTTATGATATATTTTACTAAGCATATTTTGGTGCGCTATTACTATTTTTGGTGGTCATTATATTTAATCCCTTTTTAAACTAACTATTAAATACATAAAAAATAATGGCAATATATAATTATATGTTCCAATATCTTAGGAGGAAAAATCTGAATATGCTAATAATAAATAAATTTTAAACTGAAGCAATATTGATACGTGGAGATAGGCAAAAATATTAAATTTCAGCTAACCCGTACGACTAAATGGAGTCCAACCTTATACCGTACTATCTTGTCGCCTTTTTCTATTCAATCTAAAACGAAAGAGACACCCTGAGATTGGTGAAACAGACTTTAAATATTCCTCTCTCGTTTCTAATTAGTATGTCATGTTTTACTAGTTTCTCATTAGCTGTTTTAGAACAGTCATTATCATCACACTGGTATGTACAATTATGTCATTAATGTTCGATGTTTGTGCGTGTAACTAAAACTTGTGGTTGTGTTGTATTGATGTTACGGGTGTTCTTGTTTGCCCTAATCTAGGACACAGAAACCATAGATACAGAATGACTGGGAAAAGAATAAAATGAGCGTAAACAAAGGCGCTATACATCTATTAGTAAAGCGATTAAGGATCAAATCGTTTGAACGTTCGCGTGGTATGTCTGTTTTCACGCCTTCTCTAACTGTATGTTTTGTGGCACACGTCTGTTAGGATCATTTTGTAACAATTTAGATGTATATAATGTCTGGATTTCCATTTCAATTATTTCGTCATGTTTGTGAAGCCTAAAAATAACACATAATATATCTTTATTATATAAAATATATTTTTTAATATAATAGTAAATTTGTTATTTTTTTATAAAAGTGTATTTTTTTAAAGTTTAAAAATGAGATTAGGTAATTAATAGATTTTGTATAGAAATTACTCTAGAAACTGGACTGTTTGTTTTTAATGTAAGACGTAAAATTAGTCTTAGTACTGACAAGTCTTACAAAGTAAGAGAATTAATGTGCTAAACATTTTTTATTTTCAATACTCTTACTTTGTCTAAACCGGATCTTTGCAAAGAGTTCTTTACAAAGATCCGGTTTAGGCAAGAAACTACAGAGAAAACAATAAAACAGCAGTTTTATTAAGGTCTTTGTTCAAATTTTATGACAACAGATTTTCTAAATGTCAAATTCATGACTTGTCTTTATGCCGTGCTGGGTTTTTCTTATCTATAGCTCGTATCGATCTCATGGTAGGAGATTTTAAAAAGACTAGTCTAAAGCCCGTGCTAGGACTTTTGATAATACCTAGCTTTTGCCCGCGACATCTCTAGCTCCGGAACAGTAGTGACTATGTCCTTTTCTGTAACTCTGATAACGAGTTGAATTTGACGATGATCGGTCGAGTTGATAAGGCCTGAAAGCATAAGAAACAAACTCACATTCTCATTTATTATATTAGTTAGGATTTGTATCTTATCTTATCCTATGTGGGGGCCAGTCAGTGCAGACCGACGACACTTCGACCCAGTGGGATCTTTTGTGTCGACACTCTCCCAATAACGACTGCCATAGATGTTCATGGCAGCCGGGACCAACGGCTTAACGTGCTCTCCGAGGCACGGAGGAGGCGATAATTGTTAATCAAGGATTTGTAACGAAACTTAGCACGGGCTTAGGTTAACGTACCTTATGCATGAATTCACTTACATCTATTTTTTTAATTATAGTGTTTTATTCTTTAGCTGTATTAGTTAATGTATAGTGAGTAATATGTATGTTTGTCTGTGTACAGCGATGGTCGCAGATGGTCGGTGGCGTCTCTGCCGTCCTCCGGCTACGGGACGACCCCGGGCAGCTCCAGTCTATCAGTAAGTATATAATATTACGTATTACACGCAACAATACTAATAGAAAAAAGAAGGCAGAAGACTGGGGTATAATGGCGACGCTTGACTTTTACTAAGTAACAGATAGTTCAAAGATGGCGTAGTGGTTTATGTGGTCGCTTCGTCTATGCTGCTACGTAGTGTTGTAGGTTCGAATCCTTATCATCATCCTCTTGCCCTGGTCTCAATTTATTTGGGGTCGGCGCAGTATGTCCTTTGCTTCCAAACTTCTCTGTCACCAGTCATCTGATCATTTACCCCTTTCCCTTTCATATCCATCCTCACACAGTCCATCCATCTTTTCCTTGGCCTTCCTGTCCGTTTTCGTCCCTCTACCCTCATATTCACCACTTGCTTACCTACATACGTATCATCTCTTCGCATAACATGTCCATACCAAGCCAAACGATTTCCTTTCACCTTCTCGTCTATGGGCACCACTTTCAGACTACCTCTTACGTGTTCATTTCTAATTCTGTCCATTCTCGTCACTCCACACATCCATCGTAACATTCTCATCTCTGCTACATGCAATCGTTTCTCATCCATCTTCTTAGTAGCTCCATACAGTACGGCAGGCCTTATAACCGCCTTATACATGCGACCCTTTAATTTCAAAGACAGTTTAAGATCGCATATTGTGCCCGAGATTTGTCGCCATTTCATCTATCTTGTGTTGATTCGTTGCCTAACATCCCGATCAATTTCGCCGTCATCTTGCAGGAATGAACCGAGTTAGCGAAAGTCGAATCCTCATATGGGAATAAAATTATGATCCACAAATAGTTGTTCAAAGTATAGGTGTTCTTAGTTTACGTTGTTTGGATGTTTGTAAAGTACCTCGTAACACAGGAACTATCCCTTGTGCAAAAGTTATAATTTATATTGTATTAGATGTTCCCGCGTTTATGGTTACTGCGCCGCTCCCGTGGGTCGTACCGTGATGTTGTATAGCCTATAGCCTTCCTCGATAAATGGGCTGTCCAACTCTAAAAGAATTTTTTCAAATCGAACCAGTAGTTCCTGAGATTAGCGCGTTCTAACAAACAAACATACAAACTCTTCAGCTTTATAATATTAGTATAAATTTGTTTGCTACTTTGGTAATACAATTCCATTAATTTTATAGCTCAATCTATTGTCGTACAAGCTTGCTAAGTATCGGATTTAAAACAAAACCGCAGCTAATTCCGTTCCCTTATTATCGGAATCAAGACGTATTCATATCCGTGTCACTCTCCAGCTCTGCGCTAAACCTGTGCAGATATTTCGGTGTATTGTGTGCGTGTTCACACGAAACATTCGGCACAGATTCACCATGTGTCACACACAGCTCTCGCTAATTAGTTTCGGAAGTAGGATCTTGTGATTCATTGTACTGAGAAGCGTTTGTGTTGGCGTGAATATATTTAAACATGCAGATTGTTTAGATATAGAATGTTTTGATAGCGGTATCCTATTTCCTAATTATATTGTAACTAGCTTTTGCGCGCGGCTCCGCCCGCGTGGTACCTACATCAATAAAAAGTAGCCTATGTTCTTCCGCAGGTTTTAAACTATATCTGTACCAAATTTCATCAAAATCGGTTTTCTAAATTTTTATTTTTTTTATTGCCATTTGTGGCAGACGAGCAAGTCGCCACCTGATGGAAAGTGGTAACCGCTGCTCATGGGCTTCAGCCATGTCAGGACACAGCAAAGCCGCTGCCTACCGTGAAAGGAGAACTCTCTTTAAACCTCGATTGAAGAAGGATATATCATAGCGCTCGGGAAACACCGAAGCTGGCTTGAGTAGTTTAGCCGTGATATGGAAACAGACAGACAGACAGACAGAGTTACTTTTGAATTTACAATATTAGTAAGGACTAGATTTTGCCCGCAGCCTCGCTTACGTAAATGTAGGTTAGATTTGGTACTTTTTTGGACGAAATGTACCCTATGCGCTTTTCTGTTTCCCCTGACAACAGTGACAACGTGTATGAGAAATGTAATGATGAGTGGTTGAGTAGTTACGGAGTGAAACCATAACAAACAATTCGACAATATTATAATTTTGTTTGAATAAAGTAAAATAGACACTGGTATGTATATGGACATTTTGGGACATGGATGTTCTGGGAGTTGGACATTTTGGGACATGGACATTCTGGGATTTGGACATTTTGATATATGGACATTGTCGGATATGGACATTTGGGATATGGACATTCTGGAATATGAACATTTTGGGATATGGACATACTGGGATATGGACGTTATGCACCCTCTGAACATTTTGGGATTTGAACATTACGAACCTAAACGCAAATTCGTTTGCTATCGTATTACATTTTAATACAATTTAAAAAGTGTCTTCGTAGATTGTTAACTTAGTTCTATATACCCCCACTTATTTTTTTTCTTTGTAAATTTTTTATATAACTCTATATCTAATAAGCTATTATTGTTTTACTCCAAAGTTTACCCTAAAGGCAGAATTTTATGTTTAAAAATTTTATGTTTTCTGTTTGTTTCTTTAATTAAGTTGTTAGTTTAGTTGTAATTATAATTTGCAAGCTGTGGTTTCCTATAATTGAGGGACTATACACGCTAAGAACTTTATTACTGCTATATAATGTATGTTATTGTATATTCCTTTGTTGGAAATCCTTAAATAAATAAATAAATGTATGTA
This sequence comes from Catocala sponsa, assembly GCA_963564715.1. NCBI lineage: Eukaryota > Metazoa > Arthropoda > Insecta > Lepidoptera > Erebidae > Catocala > Catocala sponsa. The sequence goes on from OY751352.1 coordinate 14,905,465, forward strand.
TGAGTAACATAAATAGTGGATAAGTCCGCCGGTGTCAATAACGGTGCGCTATTGGTGGCTGAGAGTTTCCACTAAAATTTTTCTCATTATATTATTTGTATAAGTACCACTCTTATAGGATAGATAAGATATATTTTCACACGTAGGTGATTTAATCTTTCGCATCTAAAGGAAATAGGTGCGAATGAGTATTAATAACATTATTATTGCGTTACCCAGATAAGAGACTCACACACCTTGTCAATTCCTTTACTTTTGTCCTATATTTATTACCTTTTTTATGGTTTCAACGCCGCGGCAGTAACGCTCCTTATTAGGTACTGAAAGCGGTTACAGGCTACTATAATCGCTTACTAACAAGCAGGCCACAACTAGCAAGCGCTTACCTTGCGTATTGTATGGCAATATGTTAAATTAAAAAAGCTGTCTTTAATAATAAAACGGCGCCTGAACCAAGGTTTAATACATTTACGAACATTCAAACAACTAACATAAAGAACAACCAGACTCGTAACAACTCATCCCATTTAACACCCAGACTCGTAACAACTCATCCCATTTAACACCCAGACTCGTAACAACTCATCCCATTTAACACTCAGACTCGTAACAACTCATCCCATTTAACACCCAGACTCGTAACAACTCATCCCATTTAACACCCAGACTCGTAACAACTCATCCCATTTAACACCCAGACTCGTAACAAGTCATCCCATTTAACACTCAGACTCGTAACAACTCATCCCATTTAACACCCAGACTCGTAACAACTCATCCCATTTAACACCCAGACTCGTAACAACTCATCCCATTTAACACTCAGACTCGTAACAACTCATCCCATTTAACACCCAGACTCGTAACAACTCATCCCATTTAACACCCAGACTCGTAACAACTCATCCCATTTAACATACATACTCGTAACAACTTATCCCATTTAACACCCAGACTCGTAACAACTCATCCCATTTAACACTCAGACTCGTAACAACTTATCCCATTTAACACCCAGACTCGTAACAACTCATCCCATTTAACACTCAGACTCGTAACAACTTATCCCATTTAACACCCAGACTCGTAACAACTCGCGCCGCTTCCCGCTCCACGCTACCAGTCTGGCCAAGCACTTAGCCATCGCACCCGCAACACTCGGCGCAGTAGCAGAGCTATCACTTAACCCACTACGCCATTCATGCTGTCAATATAAATGTGTTTATACAACAAATAAAACAATATAAACACAACTCCCATATCTGTCATTAACGGTCAGTAGGTACACATGATGCGTTGGAACGTGGATAACGCGCCCTCCAACACACGAGGCTTCGTACGCACGAGGACACATGCCGATGTTATTTAACATAATATGTATATTGTATTATCCAATGGTTTGTTATTTATTGCCTTGTTGGTTTGATGGTAGATTTGGACTTGTGTTTGAATGTTATGTAAATATTTAGTACCTTTTTGGTACAGTCGGCTAAGAAAGTAGTCTACCAGTTTTGAATAAACTTTCCGTGAGATCTAATTATCGCTAAGTTTGACTTTTCTAACTTAACAAATGGCATGACGAAAATATAATAAATACATGAAGAGTAATTGTCACTGTCATAATATTATTGCAAGGTGAAATAAACCTTGTTGTTTCATGACGTTCGACGGCTTAACGTGCTCTCCGAGGCACGGAGCAGGCGATAATTGTTGTCAATCAAATACGCACATAATTTTGAAATGTCATATAACTTCCGAAAGTCAGAGGTGCGCCGCGTGGGTTCGAACCCGAGACCCTCTGCATTACAGTCTGTTGGTCTCTCCACTGAGCTATCGCTGCTCATGCAGCTTAAAATCTGAAAAAAAAAAAAATAGGATTTACGAACTTACTGCAGTCTCAAAAACGTAGCTGTCAAAATATGGATACCAATAGCTCTACATGTATGTATTTAAAGTTATCCACTATACATGACTCGGTACATTTTTATGAATCGTAACATCCAAATTAGACTAACACAATTGACAGATGTAATTTTTGTGGCTCCATTAAGATAAAGTCGTCTGACAAAAATAATATCGCATTCTTTGTTATATTTGCAGTTAATGAGATTGTGCATTAAGCTGGTGAAAAAAAATATTTGTTCGTTTGTCTTTTCTTTATTAAAAAGTGAAGCAACCGATGGACATATACTTATGGATTTACTTATAAATAATATCTTACTAAAGGCTTAATACGAGGGGTAGTTAAAATACTTAGTATATCTATACTAATATTATAAAGCTGAAGAGTTTGCTTGTTTGTTTCTTTGAACGCGCTAATCTGAGGAACTACTGGATCGATTTGAAAAATTCTTTTAGTATTGATAGCCTATTTATCAAGGAAGGCTATAGGCTATATAACATCACGCTACGACCCACGGGGGCGGCGCAGTAACGATAAACGCGGGTGAAACCGCGGGAACGTCTAGTTTATTATAATATAGTGACTGCACGGATGGCGTAGTAGTTTAAATGACCGCCTCGCCACTGCCGCTGCGCCGAGTGTTGTGGGTTCGAATCCCATACGGGACAAAACTTTGTCAAAATCCACAAATGGTTGTTCCAAGTTTGGGTGTTCTTTATGTCTGTTGTTTGAATGTTTGTAAAGTCCCCCGCGACACAGGCATAAATACAAGCGCGGGAAAGTCTCCTCTAAAAAAAATAAGTATATGAAACGAGCGCAACCGCGTGCATAATCAAGCGAAATACAAATGGCTATTTCCAACAGATGTCCTATAAAAGTCGTTTTAACTTTTTACTGCCGACATTGTGCAGTCTAAACGTTATATTAACATACTTTATGTGCCAAAATAAAATATAAATTATTATCAGTTGAATGGTTTTTATGCCAAGACGACGTATTGTAATGCAAAACAATACTCTACGTCTTTGAAATAGAGATTATTCTTGTTCTGCACTCTTATTAAAATAAAGATAACATAATAATGATATCTTTGGAAAGTAGGGTTTATATTTATAGTATTAAAGTTTAATTTCCAAGCTCTCGAATTGCGAGTTAGGTTTGCGTCGAATGTATTTGACATATTGAAGTCTAAAGTAAATGTTCAACATTTGTTATATCTGTATCAGATTATCTAGATATATCACTGCGAGATAATTTATAGTATCTCATATGTTTATTTGACATACATACATCTTCTCAATGAAGTCACAAAACATATAGTATTAATGTGAGTTCAATATATTACGAAAAGGGTTAGCGGCCGATAGACCGAAGGGTGATTGCACGATCACTTGGAGTAGTAGAGCTTAGCTGGTTTCAGTATGTATAGGTCAGCTGTATTAAGAAAGTAGGTACTACCCTCAACGAATATATTTTTGTCAAGTTACTAAAAAGCAGCGGTAGGTAGAGACCGTTGAACTGCCGCGCTTCTGCGCGGCGAATTCGACGTCTTTCTAATGTATTCAAAGATTTTTATTAAATATTTCGTTGTCGTTCGCTGTAACGGTTAAGGAAAACATCTTGAGGAAACCTGCATGAATAAGAGTTCTCCATAACGTTCTCGAAGATATGTGAATTCTGCCTACCCATAATGGGTCAGTGTGGTAGATTATGATTTATGACCTAATCCTTCTAACACTGCGAAAAGTCCCGTACCCAGCAGTGAGGTAATTACAGAATTTTATATACAGAAATTACGTTAAGTATTATATTTAATTTTATTACTAGATGTTCCCGCGGTTTCACCCGCGTTTATCGTTACTGCACTGCTCCCGTGGGTCTATAGTAGTCCTCGATAAATAGGTTATCCAACACTAAAATAATTTTTGAATTCGAACTAGTAGTTCCTGAGATTAGCGCGTTCAACCAAACAAACAAACTCTTCAGCTTTATTTATTATTATTTATTTATTTATTAGCTTATCTATACTAATAGTATAGATAAGCTAATATATTTTTAATTATCTAACCTAACTCATTCCTCGTTATTTTTCGGTAGGACAGGACAAAAACAGAATGAACTGCTGTAATATCTTTTTTAACGACGGAAGAGTAACACTTACTGTATTTCCCGCACAAGTCAAACATTTGTGTGCATGAACATGGATGTTTGTCTTGTTCTGGATGTTTCTATGTATAATATGTATGTATTTACAAAAAAATGTATATATGTATGTTTATCCATTGTCTGGTACCCATAGAACAAGCTCTGCATAGTTTGGGCTAGATGGTGTTGTGTGTATGTGATAGAATATTATTATTATTATATTTAATTATATCTATACAAATATAACTAAATAAAATAATATGGATATTTTATTGTGACATTTTCTCGCTTTAACAACATTTGCCATAATATTCAGTTACAAAGTTTAAAAGTTATCACACTCCAATCAGTAAAATACCCAAATGTTTTTATATTTCGATATGTTATGAAACAAATCGCCATTTTATTCAAACTACGTAAAATCTACAAAGCCATTATTTTAGACAATCGTGAGTAATAAAGTGATCATAACGAAATCGATTTAGTTTTATATTCGGCGTGCGAACGAGGAAGCTTCGACACATATACATACATACACATTCATTCGGATGCGCTTTGTTTACTAACTTGTATGATCGATTTCGGTTAGTTTTACGGTGTCACATACTAACTTCCTATTCCTTACAAATGTATGAATGTTTGTTTTTCCTTTTATCACGTCATATGTATGACGTAGTAATAGTAGCGAGATGGCATGAATCTATGTCGATTTTTTTTTATTCAACTCAGTTGCCAAACAAGCATACGGCCCACCTGATGGTAAGTGGTCACCGTAGCCTATGGACGCCTGCAATACCAGAGGCATCACTTGCGCGTTGCCGACCCTTTAGGAACGAAAGTGGGAAGGAAAGGGAGCGGAAAGAGGGAAAGGGGGTGATTGGGCCTCCGGCTCTCTCACTCACAGACCGAAACACAACAGTAAAATACTGCTATTTCACGTCGATATTCTGTGAGAGGGTAGTCCTTCCCCGGTTGAGCTGGCCCATTCATGGTGAAATCAGCGAAGCTCATGCCATCTCGACACTATTACTGAGTAAGGCAGTGATCACTGATTTTTATTAACTAGATTTTACCCGCTGCGCTCGATGTCAATAAATTTCTATATCTTGGGAGCAGTTCTTTTTTCTACCCCTTACAATGTGTATGCCAAATTTCATGATCGATCGAGTGAAACCGAAACAAATAAATAAATTCGGAAGTGATTAGGCTTACAATCAATATGTATGATTTTGAAAATTCATTTTACATATTGATGTGAGATGAATTGAAATGTGAATTATAAAATGGTTGTTTTCAATATTCATTAATATTTCAAGGAAATGCTGTAGTTAATTATTATTAGTAATATGTATTATCAACATATTATTATTCAATATGTTCAATATTGCCTCGATTAGAGTTTGTCTGTGTCAGAATGCTAATGTCCACCAATACTTTTATACTAGTACTAGCTGTTACCTGCGACTTCGTCCGCGTAGATTTTAACTAAAAAGTGTTTGTCTCCGCGGAACCCTATGTTTTTTCTAAAATCAAAGTAGCCTATGTTACTTCTTATAACATCAGCTATCTGCCAGTGAAAGTCCCGTCAAAATCGGTTCAGCCGTTTCGGAGATTAGCTGGAACAAACAGACAGACAGACAGACAAAAATTTAAAAAATAGATGTTTTCGTATAGGTATCTTATATACTTTCATATGCATTAGATAAAAAGCTGTTATTTTGACATTACAAACAGACACTTCAATTTTATTTATTTGTATAGATTTTTAGAAGAGTAGTAGGTGTATTAACATCACGTATGGTATTTAGAGTAGTAGAGCCTCGCTGATTTCAGCATGAATGGGCCGGCTCGACCGGGAAAGGACTACCCTCTCACAGAATATCGACGTGAAATAACAATATTCCTACTGTTGTGTTTCGTTCGGTGAGTGAGAGTGCCGGAGGCCCAAGCACCCCCTTTCCCCCTTTCCGCTCCGTCTCCTTCCCACTTCCTTTCCTAAAGGCTCCGCAACGCGCAGGTGATGCCTCTGGTGTTGCAAGCGTCCATAGGCTATAGTGACCACTTACCATCAGTGAGGCCGTATGCTTGTTTGCCACCTTAGTAAAATAAAAAATTGTTATACTTAGCCTAAAATTAGGCACTTATTCATTCACAATATATTGTAAAATTTTTGTCAAAAGATATTTATACAAGATGGCACTTTCATAGGACCCAATAATTCATTAAATAAATGCGCATCAGTAAAATTGTATCATTGAATGTTTCTATCTTGTAACTATAAAACCCAAAATTTGGCAAGAATGCAGCAACGCATTTATTGTAAAATAAGTCAACGACTTACTTTTTGCTGCCGTGCCAAGTGTTGAGGGTTCAAATCCCACACGCGACAAAAATTTGTATTATTTACATATCGCTGGCTCACTATTACAAGGTTCTATGTTATTTTTTTTTACTTTGGGGAAATGAGGTTTAAAATTTTCATATCGGTAAAAATAACTTAAAAAGTAACTTAGATTTATTTGCGATTTAATATTGTGAGGTGGTAAGTGCTTCCATCTATTAAAATATTAGTCTAAACAAAAAGGAATGAGATATAGAACCATGCAATATCCATATCACATTTCTTTTTTAAATGTGACCTAGATACTTGTAATATTGGACCAGCGATTTGTAGATCATACAACCATTTCGTTGTTCCAAGTCTGGGTGTTGTGTCCGTTGTTTGAAATGTTTGAATGTTTATAAAGTCCGTCACGATACAGGAAGTATTTCTAGTGCGGTAGTTGTCTTTTTAAAAGAAGAAGAATACGTAATCCATGTACATAATAATAATTAGGTCCGTTTGTCCACTTGTTGCAGTCGCAATGCTCGTCGCAGGAGCGGCTGTTGGCGGTGCAGGCGGTGTGCGAGCCGCCGCGGGCGCCGTGCCCACACTGCCATCAACACCAGAACTCGCTCAAGTAAGTACATTTCATTTAAGTGCTCTATAGTGGTTAAAGTTTTGTGGGTCCAAATCCCACACGGGATAAAGCAAGCACAACGATTTGTCTGATCCACAAATGGTTGCACCTGAATGTTCTTTGTGCCCGTTATTTGAATGTTTGGGTGGGTTGAGGAAGGAACCTAACATAACCTAGGTAACCCTTCCGAGACGGAATGCAGTGATTTGAGGCGTATAGGTGCTCGTCATGATATATTTTAGCAAGCATATTTTGCTGCGCAATTAGTATTTTTGGTGGTCATTATATTTAATCCCTTTTTAAATGAAGATAAAGATAAAAGATTCAATAATATAAAGGTCCTCTTAAACTAAATTTCGGTCATGGCGGCCAATCTTAACGGAGACTGGCCATCTGTGCAGGAGATAGGTATTATAGTGCACAAGTGTGTGCGTAAAAACAAGTGCACTCTTTTATCTTTAACACTCATAATCTAATGAGACGGCAGTCCGTCATGTCATGACCACAGAGAGATCAGGCGCATGCTCAACGGCTTTACGTGTTTACTGAGACACGGGTCACACTACTGCTGGGTCATCCGAGCACTCAAATACATAGTAGTAGCAGTACAATAATATTCATTAGTGATTGCTCCGTACGCGCAATATTCTTAAAAATATTTTTCACTTATTGATATATAGATTCTCTTATTTCTTGGTTTCTGTTACTAATGTGTCTTGCCCCCCCTTGCAGCAGTTCGCAGGGCAGCGGCATGAACAACTGGGCGTCGCTGTCGGACAGCGGCGGCAGCGGACATACCGCTGCGCGCGCGCCCTCGCCGCACTCGCCCGCGCGTCGCGTGCGCAGCCGGAGTCTCAGGTACGTAGTTGCGCAGACGCAGCAGCAGAATGAACTGGGTGTCTCTAAAAATAATGCCCCGTTGCTAAATATTTAGTGATAGTGCCAACTCGCTGAGGACAGTATTACCCGCTGGCAGGCAACTGAGCGCAGTAGAAAGACAGGATAGGCAATAAGGACTCCAAGTTGATAATTATTTGGTGATAGTGCCAACTCGCTGAGGGTAGTATTACCCGCTGGTAGGCAACCGAGCGCAGTAGAAAGACAGGATAGGCAATAAGGGCTCCAAGTTGACAATTATTCGGTGATAGTGCCAACTCGCTGAGGGTAGTATTACCCGCTGGTAGGCAACCGAGCGCAGTAGAAAGACAGGATAGGCAATAAGGGCTCCAAGTTGACAATTATTTGGTTATAGTGCCAACTCGCTGAGGGTAGTATAACCCGCTGGTAGGCAACTGAGCGCAGTAGAAAAAACTGGTTGTCACCAATAACAGCTCCCTGTTGCCAAGGTGATAGTGGCATTGAACCAACTCACTTGGGATAGTATTACCCGCTGACAGATGACCTACAGAATAGTTGTTTAGGTTTTGTTCGGCGAGTAAGGGATCTGGGAGGCTTACATACCTAGCTTATAACCTTTCTCATCCCTATTTTATTTCATACTAGCTTTTGCCCGCGGCTTCGCTCGCGTTAATTTAGAATTTTGTACTCTGCTTGTAATAATATAATTCAATCATGATTAGAAAGACACGTGGCGCCATCTATTATCATAAGAACGTTATTGTTGTTTTCCTCGGGAACAGTATTTTTTTCGGGATGAAAAGTAGTCTATCTCCGTTTCTGTACACCTGACAACGTATATGCAAAATTTCAGAATGATCGGTTCCGTGGTTTAGGCGTGAAAAGGTAACAAACAAACAAACTCATTTTCGCTTTTATAATATTTAGTTAGGATTAGGATAGGATTAGGATAGTTAGGATAGGATCCCATCTATTATAACTCTTCCTTGCAGTCGGCAACGCAATAGCAGTACTTCTGGTGTAGCTAGCGATCATAAGCTGCGGGAACAGCGTACGAGCAATATGCTTAGGCCTGGCCTTTATTTTTTTACTAAGTTCTTAGTTAGAAATCTTAGCTGAATTACTTTACTTCGTATTCGAATCTTCAGACCTATAGTTTTTGTACTGCTGAGGTGCCAAGCATACGGCCTGGCTCATAGCAATCTTTTATTTTGTAGCCTTTGAATGCTGCATCACCAGAGATAACACTAGCGTAGTCGTTAGTATAACCGACTGGCACGCCTGAGGTCGCGGGTTCGATTCCCGCACAAGTCAAACATTTGTGTGCATAAACATGGATGTTTGTCTTGGTCTGGGTGTTTCTATGTATAATATATATGTATTTACAAAAAATATATATATGTATGTTTATCCATTGTCTAGTAGCCATAGTACAAGCTCTGCTTAGTTTGGGCTAGATGGTGTTGTGTGTATGTGATAGAATATTATTATTCTTCTCTTTATTGATACATTTTCCAATACTAATTACATTTTTAAATAAATAAAAAAAAACAAATTCAAAAATATAAAAACTATGAAGACCCACTGACACGGCATCGGGAACTGGGTCCAAGCTACCGGTGCGGTGGTTAGGGCTCCAGCGAGAGGAACCTCCTCACGATGCATGCCGTGTCAACTGTCAAGCAATACGGCCTTCTGTATCAAAGACTTAATCCAGCCGTCTAACGCGAGCCTCTTCAGATGGTGATCAAGACTCTTGGCAATCAGTCCATGGACTGATACGACTATCGGTACAATGATCGCCGAATCCACATCTCCCTTATTATTATTATAACTTTAATAAAAAATTATTAAAGACGAAATAAATAGATAGAAAAAGGTAATTTTGTGAGCTTCTGGCACTCTTACCTAGCAGAGGAACCGAAATAATGCTACTACTGTTTCGCCGCTATCGTATAAGAGAGTGCTATCCGAAGCGAGCTAGCTCATATCATTTTTAGAATTCTAAAATTTCGCCAAAGTTTTAAAACTATACTTTCCAATGCTAGTACCGTTAAAATATCAATATAATTTGTATAGACAACACGCCGGTTACGTAATACACGCATCCCTTGTGGGTAAACAGTCACGTTGCCAAGATTTCGCGCGTTCGTTGTCGGCTATCTCTGACTCATAGCATACATAGCTGAACATGACATATTTAATATGTAACCATCACGCTTGTATATAGTCAGGGGTAGGTAGAGTTTAGGCAGAGTTGAGTAAAAAAAACATCGAAGATACGGTATCTATCTGACTGCAAATCCTATTTTTTTGTAAACACATGCATGGCACTTATATGTAGTAATCGAAAATGTATCTTATCTTATCTTATGTGGGGGTCGGGGGCCAGTCAGTTCAGACCGGCGACACTTCGACCCAGTGGAATCTTTTGTGTCGACACTCTCCCAATTACGACTGCCATAGATGTTCATGGCAGCCGGGACCAACGGCTTAACGTGCTCTCCGAGGCACGGAGCAGGCGATAATTGTCAATCAATACGCACATAATATTGAAAAGTCATATAACTTCCGAAAGTCAGAGGTGCGCGACGTGGGTTCGAACCCGAGACCCTCTGCATTGCAGTCTGTTGGTCTCCCCACTGAGCTATCGCTGCTCTGCTAATGGCCATAGTTGCTTCATCTACTGTGAAATCTCTAGGTATGGTCTACATTATATGATCTCCCTGTTATAGTTTAAGTTAAATTCCCTCATGCTACAGCAAATTTCTTGAAAGCCCATCACCACCACACACAAACCGTGGAGGCAAAGCGGTGCCGGTAGCGGATTTCTTGTATTTTTCGAATTAGTATGAAAAGCACACGATCCGATGCTGGATGCGGCAAGCTGAAGACAGAGCGCTATGGCGCTCTTTAGGGGAGGGCTATGTCCAGCTGTGGACTATTATAGCCTGATGATCATGATGACACATGATCCGAAACGATTGTGTGTGTGTAATATAGTATGTAGTTCTATTAGATGGCGCTATTTATATTTTCGTTAAAATGTAAAGTTACTTTAACCTACTGAGTTCTAGCGGTTCACCGGCGGCCAGACACAACCGGTTTTTAATTTAAGTTGTATATTTTCTTTTATATATCATCACTTTTACTTGCAGCTCACCGTCTCGTAGCGGTGGTGGTGGAGGATCCAGTGGAGGATCAGGGTCGCGAGATGACGCCGTGTCCGCCATGTCAGCACTCTTCGCGGCGAGGTTCCCCGCTGCGCAGCGGGCTATGGACGACAAGTATTATATTTATTATTATAAAAATCACTCCGGGTGTATTTTTTTATGAAGACTTAGCAAAGAAAAGAAAATTGTTGTGTTCACCAACATTGATTGATAAATGCTAGGAGTACATCGACGTGAAATAGCAGTATTCGTACTGTTGTTTCGTTTGGTGACTGAGAGTGCCGGAGGCTCAATCACCCCGTTTTCCCCTTCCCGCTCCTTCTACTTCCCACTTCCATTTTCTCTTTTCTAAAAGGTCGGCAACGCGCAAGTGTTGTACATAAGTTATGAAGTCATTGCAGTTCTGCGCGTTGAATTCTCTACAAAAGTCTGGTGCGTAGCTCTTTACCACCAGTTTGTACTATGAAATCACGTCTATTGAACCTCGATCCATAAAATAAAATAAATCCTTCTTAGCGTAACTACTGTAGAAATCGCTACAAGTATATTTTTGCGACCCAGTCTCAATGTAATGTGAGCTACAAGTTAGTCTGACAATAGTAAAGATAAGAAAATGAGGATAATCATTAATGACCTTTACTTTCAGATTAAGAGGTCTGATCGATGAGCTGACGGAACTGGATAAGAAACCAGATCGGCCGCCCATCGAGAGATTCGTTCAGAGACAGGTATTAAAAAGATATATCTTCTCCCTAGCCTTTATTATTCCTAAGTCACTTGGGATCGGCTTTCTAATCTAACAGGATTTGACTGGATATCAGTTTCTACACGAAGTGACTGCCACCTGACCTCCGCAACCCGAAGGCTATCGATACCCTAAGGCTAGACCAGTGTCAGGATATTAGAGGGCACTGACTTCTCAATAACGACTGTCATAGATGTTCATGGCAGCCGGGACCGACGGCTTAACGTGCTCTCCGAGGCACGGACATTAAATATATTAAAAAGATATATGTACAACTTAATTTATAGTATAGAATATATAATCACATTATTGTGTTAATATATTTTATTATGTAACCAGCATCAGTTCCTTTAGAATCAGTAATAATAGCTATACTAAAAATCGTGACAGCTGAATTCTTTGTGATAATATAATTAACATTCAATTTATCAGAAAAAGATAAAAGAAAATGTATCTAAAATTCAAAAGAAATTGTCTTTAAATTCCTTAAAAATGTGATATAATTTGTTTATATGTATCTATCAATGTTTAAAGCGATATTTATCAAGGTAAATATACATCGTGATAATTATCAATACAATAATCGTGATCAAACATAAGTGTAGTAAGTTTTTTTTAGAAAAAATTATATTTCTATTGTACGATACTAAAATATGTAATCTTGCAGGTGTTGGAGATGGCACGCGACTGTCTTCACAAGTCGGAGTCCAAGCAGGTCACCAGTACTTACTTCTACGACATGGCCGACAGTCTTGACAGACTACTGGCAGAGGTAACAGCATTATTATTCATTATATGTGAATATAGCATTACGCCTTTCTATCCCTCGAGGAGTAGGCAGAAGTATAATACGTATACGTGCTATACACGTGCACGTACATAATACGTATACGTGCTATACACGTGCACGTACATAATACGTATACGTGCTATACACGTGCACGTACATAATACGTGTACGTGCTATACACGTGCACGTACATAATACGTATACGTGCTATACACGTGCACGTACATAATACGTATACGTGCTATACACGTGCACGTACATAATACGTGTAATACTATAATGATGTAAAAACCGATAGACATTTGAAACACTAACAGGACCCACAAGTTTATAAAATATGAAGGCGTTATATTATATGTATTTTCAAACTTAATTACCTTCTAATTGAATAAAGTGCATAGTCGTTAGTATAACCGACTGCCACGCCTGAGGTCGCGGGTTCAATTCCCGCACAAGTCAAACATTTGTGTGCATGAACATGGATGTTTGTCTTGGTCTGAGTGTTTCTATGTATAATATGTATGTATTTATATAAAAAATAAATATATATATATATGTATGTTTATCCATTGTCTAGTATCTATAGTACAAGGTTCCCGCGGTTTCACCCGCGTTTATCGTTACTGCGCCGCCCCCGTGGGTCACAGCGTGATGTTATATAGCCTATAGCCTTCCTCGATAAATAGGCTATCCAACACTAAAATAATTTTTCAAATCGAACCAATAGTTCCTGAGATTAACGCGTTCAAACAAACAAACTCTTCAGCTTTATAATATTAGTATAGATGTGAAAGTTGAAAGTTTGTGAGGATGGCTGGGTGGATATAGAGATAGATGGATGTTTGTTACTCTTTCACGCAAAAACTACTGAATAGATTTTGATGAAACTTTACAGTATAATTGTTTATATATCAGAATAACATACAGGCTACTAAAAATCTTAACATAAATCTATATTAACGCTAGTGAACCTGAGGGCAATATCTAGTTATCTATACATCTATACAAATAAATAAAATTGAAGTGTCTGTTTGTATTGTCAAAATAACAGCTTTTTATCTAATGCATATGGAAGTATATAAGGTACCTATACGAAAACATCTTTTTTTTTTAATTTTTGTCTGTTTGTCTATCTGTCTGTTTGTTCCGGCTAATCTCCGAAACGGCTAAACCGATTTTGACGGGACTTTCACTGGCAGATAGCTGATGTTATAAGGAGTAACTTAGGCTACTTTGATTTTAGAAAAACAATAGATTTCCGCGGAGATAAAAACTTTTTAGTTAAAATCTACGCGGACGAAGTCGCAGGTAACAGCTAGTTGTATAATAAATATTGTAATATTGTTACAGACACGAGAAAAATCCACCGACGCGGGTAACCAAGTTGCACCCTTAGTCACACGGCTGATACTTGCAATGGCACGACCGGCGCGGTTACTGGAGTGTCTCGAGTTCGATCCCGAGCGATTCTACCGTCTGTTAGAAGCAGCGGAGGGACATGCGAGGCATCTACAGGTATTTGCCAGGAATGAGCAGTGGTTTGGTTCTGTGTATGATTCACGTTTTTTATACAGATTATATTGCGATTATTTTGACACTCTTCTTTCTTCTCTTTCTAGCTCTCTTTCTCCTTTACATTCTCTTGCTCTCTGTCTTCCTTCTACTACTTTATTTTACTCTCTTCATTTTCAGTATCTCTCCTGAAAGGTAAAAGAGACAAGCCATAAAAATCACTTATGTTCACAAAATAGAGAATATGAATTTGTATGAATGAAAAGAGATTTAAAGATACCTTATCTAAACAGAGTTAGGTGAAAGTTTGAAGAGATCTCCACATTGCCCTCTGACTCTGTTTTCCCTCCCTCCTCTTTAATATATCTCACTCCTCCGCTTTTTATCTATCCTACTGTTTTTTTTCGTCTCTATTTATCTTATTTCTTGCTCCATCACGTTTTATCGTGATTGTGATGATATCACGAAACGTCAAGGATAATAAAGAATGAACGCTATATAACCTGTTAGTCTAATGTGAGCTGTATGCCGTAGGGTATAACGACGGATATCCCGCAGTACATCATCCACAAGCTGGGGCTGTCGCGCGACCCGCTGGCTGAGCTGCACGCGCCGCCGCCGCCACCGCCGCCGCAAAACGCCTCGCCATCCAAGTGAGTATCGGAACAGTACTGTCGCCAGACTGTAGTGGGGTAGGCACGGACCGCAAGTACGGGAACATTACTGTCACCAGACTGTAGTGGGGTGGACACGGACCGAAAGTACGGGAACATTACTGTCGCCAGACTGTAGTGGGGTAGGCACGGACTGCAAGTACGGGAACATTACTGTCGCCAGACTGTAGTGGGGTAGGCACAGACCGCAAGTACGGGAACATTACTGTCGCCAGACTGTAGTGGGGTAGGCACGGACCGCAAGTACGGGAACATTACTGTCGCCATACTGTAGTGGGGTGGACACGGACCGCGAGTACGGGAACATTACTGTCGCCAGACTGTAGTGGGGTAGGCACGGACTGCAAGTACGGGAACATTACTGTCGCCAGACTGTAGTGGGGTGGACACGGACCGCGAGTACGGGAACATTACTGTCGCCAGACTGTAGTGGGGTAGGCACGGACTGCAAGTACGGGAACATTACTGTCGCCAGACTGTAGTGGGGTAGGCACGGACCGCAAGTACGGGAACATTACTGTCGCCAGACTGTAGTGGGGTAGGCACGGACCGCAAGTACGGGAACATTACTGTCACCAGACTGTAGTGGGGTGGACACGGACCGAAAGTACAGGAACATTACTGTCGCCAGACTGTAGTGGGGTAGGCACGGACTGCAAGTACGGGAACATTACTGTCGCCAGACTAGTGGGGTAGGCACAGACCGCAAGTACGGGAACATTACTGTCGCCAGACTGTAGTGGGGTAGGCACGGACCGCAAGTACGGGAACATTACTGTCGCCAGACTGTAGTGGGGTAGGCACAGACCGCAAGTACGGAAACATTACTGTCGCCAGACTGTAGTGGGGTAGGCACGGACCGTAAGTACGGAAACATTACAGTCGCCAGACTGTAGTGGGGTAGGCACGGACTGCAAGTACGGGAACATTACTGTCGCCAGACTGTAGTGGGGTAGGCTGAAATAATGTACAAAATCAGACATAGACAACTGCCCTATTGATATTCTTTGAAAGGAATTATTTACAACATGACAAAATTAATTTTATTATGTTTTTGGGGTCGCCGCTTGGGTCATGAAGACCAAGTGCTCGTGCTCTATATTATATTTCTATTATATGATATTTTAGGTACCTATAAGCTAAATCTAACAAGACTTGTGACGTCATCCAATATTTAGCTCGTTCTAATAATATGTATTTTCACAGAACCCGAGGTCGCACATCTCCTCCTTCAGGTCAGAGTGGTGCACCTCCTTCGGAGAATGACTACCAGGTCATCAAGCTGATCTCCAACGGAGCGTACGGCGCCGTCTATCTTGTTAAACATAAGCAGACTAGAACGAGGTTAGAATTTAACACAATTTACAAGCAATACTGCACGGATGGTGTAGTGGTTTTAAGTGATCGCTGCGCCAAGTGTTGTGGGTTCAATCCCTACGCGAGACAACATTTTGTGTGATCTACAAATGGCTGTTCCGAGTCTGTGTGTTCTTTGTATAATTTGTTTGAATATTTGGAAAATCGCTCACGATACAGGAATTAGGCTGAGGCTACATTAGTCCGCGACACGACCTGCGATACGTAAGCGATAAAAACAAATAGTTCATATTCACGTTTATGGCTACACCGTACGCCATATATCGCTATTAATCTTTGATTTGTTTATGCGATAGAAACAACATTAGTCTAATCACGGCATCGGCTACATCAACTTGTCAGCGAAGTTGAAGCGAATTCATTAAAAATGTTCGCTTATAATGTAGCCATTCCATGTTTATCGCATCGCGAATCGCTGCCTACTGTAGCCTCAGCCTTAGACCTAATGCGGCTGGTCTTTTTAAACGGCCAAACCACAAATGAGGACCGTTGTCAGTCCATATTAGATTGTGTGGCAAGGACAAATGGATCACTTGAAAATAATGTGACGATCCGTGGTGCGATGTGGTAGGGTAGTGTGAAGAGCGCACCGTACCGTGCGGTGGTTTGGACATACCAAGTTTGATCGTCTGTTTGTACTTTAAATCTTAATATGACACGCTATTCAAGATTGGCACGTTTGGCTGTTCATAGAGGACTATTAGTGCCCACACTTATGTATGGAAGTGAAAGTTGGGTATGGCAAAAGAAGAATAAGAGCAGAATAAATGCTGTAGAAATGAGAGCGTTGAGTAGCATATGTGGTGTGACTCTGAAAGATAGAATAAGAAATAGTGTGGTTAGAGAGAGATGCGGCATGAAAGTGGATATAATTACAAGAATAGTAAAGGGTATGTTAAGCTGGTTTGGACATGTAGAAAGAATGGACGAGGAAAGACTGACTAAGAAAGTTTATAAGGCTAGTGTGAATGGAACAGTCGCAAGAGGAAAGTCTAGGCGAACGTTTCTCGACCAGATCGGAGGCGTTCTGAACAAAGGCCAGGTTAAGAGCTCCTTGAACCGACGGGCGTGTTTGAGGAATGTGATGAAAGTGAATGAAGCCGGAGAAGTGTGTCAGGATCGTAGCAAATGGAAATCCGTAGTCTCTGCCTACCCCTCTGGGAAACAGGCGTGAATCTATGTATGTATGTATGTATTCAAGATTGTCTACAGAGTGAATTTTCCAATGTACTAGATTAGCCAATTAGGATACAATAAGAAATAATGGCCGATGGGCGTTGGAGCAAGCGAGTTCTAGAGTGGAGACCGCGACTTGGTAAACGTAAAATAGGACGCCCCCCGGCCAGGTGGACCGATGACCTGAAAAAGGTAGCTGGGTCAAACTGGGTGCGGAAAGCGGAAGAACGGATGTTGTGGCGAAAATGGGAGAGGTCTATGTCCAGCAGTGGACTGCGCTGGGCTGATTGATTGATTGAAGAAATAATGAAAAAATCTTTAAGGGATTGACTTGAATGATTTCGATGAAAATTAAAACGGTATCATCCGATATTCTAAACATAACTTAAACATTCATTTGTATATCTAAGATCTTCGAGTGTACTATTTTGTTATTGAGTAAGAAGGTTATGAAAATGGTCCCAAACAGCCAATTCAAATTGCGATTTGCGATTGACACCGTGGTGTCAATAACTTGTGGTGTCAAACGACGAAGTACCCATTATTATTGTGTTTATAACAAAGGTTGTTTGTTTAGGTACGCGATGAAGAAGATAAGTAAAAACAACTTGATACTGAGGAACCAGGTGGAGCAAGCGTTCGCCGAGAGAGACATCCTAAGCTTCGCGGACAACCCTTTTGTGGTGAGTTCACTTTTTATTCACACCTCTAGTTTTTACCTACCTACCATCCACCCATATGATTGTCCAATAAAGAAACCAAATGTTATTGCAGGAAAAGCAGATTATTCTAAACTCAGATCTAACTAACTCAGATTATTCTAAATATATAAATACTAGATGTTGCCGCGGTTTCACCCGCGTTTATCGTTACTGGGCGGCCCCCGTAAGTCGTAGCGTGATGTTATATAGCCTTCCTCGATAAATAGGCTATCCAAGACTAAAATAATTTTTCAAATTGGACTTGTAGTTCCTGAGATTAGCGCGTTCAAACAAACAAACAAACTCAAAAACAAGTTTTATAATATTAGTATAGATTAGCAGTTATTGTATTGAAATATAGTGAGACATGTGTGTGTGAGTTTTCTTGTGTCTTTGTTAACGTAGACTGTAGTTCCATTTTACGTGAATCCTATGTACCATATCTTAAGTTTTACTGAACCGATTTATATGATACATAGTTAAGATTCACAGCAAGAATCTGTCGAGTAGTTTTTGTGTGATGCTGGAACAAACACACATACAAACATTCTAAAGCAATTATTTAAGGTTCAGAACCCCAGAAATATTCAAACCCGACCGTTAGTTTATATTTTAGTTTTGACTCGTTGGCTTTACTTTAGAACACATTTATAATAATATCAAACATCTGTGAACCAGACTTAAAGAATAAACATCACTGGTTACTGACGACTCGTGAACTCCGCTTCTCACATAGACTTCAACCTTCTTTCACCTACTTCTAATTCCGGTTCGTGGTAGCTATTGCTAATAGTTAGGGTCGCCTCTAAGATCGACAACTATCATCAATATATCTCATTGATGCTCATTGGTTAAAGGATCTTTTTTATATACTAACACGGTGCCAATTAAGTGTACCATCCGTCACATTCATCGCGGTTAACGATGTCTGTTGCTTGCAACGTCAAGGGTATTTGTAGCAGTTGCTGACTCTTCGAAATGGTAGTCGATAGCACAAGAGTCAAAGATCGCACTAGTTCGCTGCTGATGGTAGAATATTTTCATAGGGAAGTAGTTAATTTAAAAAATAGGAATGTCTGCTTAGACCTCTTTGCCGTCACAGCTAATCTTAACAAAGACTTGCCTTTTGCGCAAGAGAGATTATAGTACACAAGTGTTTGCGCAAACGCAAGTGCACTTTCTATTTTCTCTCATAATAATGAGACGGCAATCTGACATGACTGGAGAGAGAGCGAGCGCATTACTAGGCCTTTTATTTTCTTGCCATGACATCAGGATGGATCATTGCAAACTTTCTGAGTTGTTACTGATAATTACTTGAAGGAAAATCTAAAGAAGAGTTGAATGAAGATGATATAGAAGGAATCGAAGAGCAGTGTTGTGTACTACTCGGATGTCGCCGTAACGAAGTGGTACGTCCACGTGCAAGATGGCTCCATTCGTAACGTCACCAAATTATTGGTAACAGCCGTCTCTTCCACTCAAACAGCTCGCCAAATACTATGGAATGCATTTGCATCTCTGTGTTTGGTAGCAATGTACTAATACATAGTATGGTTTTCCAGCAAGCCATAGTAAGTTCGCATGTTTTTGGTGCAGGTGACGATGTACTGCTCGTTCGAGACGAAGCGGCATCTGTGCCTGATCCTGGAGTTCGTGGAGGGCGGCGACTGCGCCACGCTGCTGCGCGCCGGACCACTGCCCGCCGACATGGCGCGCCACTACTTCGCCGAGGCCGTGCTCGCCGTCGAGTACCTGCACTCCTACGGCATCGTGCACCGGGACCTCAAGCCCGACAAGTTAGTACACCCCTACCCCACCACCTCAGGGCCCACAGTTCGTGGAGGGCGCCGACTGCGCCACGCTGCTTGATGTTGAAAGAAACAAATAGATACCTGGTAGACAAAATTGCCACTAGAAATTTTGTGGGAATTTTCTTAATGAAAAAAATATATGTATATAGTGTCATCCACAAATATTTGTTTTGAGCCTGAGTGTGTTATTTGTAATGTTTGTGATTTCATCCGGAATACAGGGACTATTTCTAGTACAGGAATTGTCTTCAATAAATAAAATTAATAACAAATTTTAGATTCAGTTTCATTGTCGATATTAAATTCGGTCCGGCGACTGTAAATAGTGAATCCCAGTGTTCAAAAATATCCCCAATATTATCTATAATGTTAAAATAATCAACAAATTTGTTACAGCTTGCTGATCACGGCGACTGGTCACATCAAGCTGACAGACTTTGGACTGAGCAAGATGGGATTGATGTCTTGTAAGTACGATTCAATCACTAACGCCTGACTTCCCGACATACAAACCACCATGCTTTATATTCTATTATCTTTCTACAGTGGCCACGAATCTGTACGAGGAGTATGCTGACCGCGAAGCTCGCCAGTTTTCTGATAAGCAAGTGTGTGGTACTCCGGAGTATATCGCGCCGGAGGTCATACTCAGACAGGTTAGTACTTTGTAGAATTATTTTTTTTTGCTACTGTTTCACTATCTAATCTTTCTATCTATCACTGTAGTAATACGCAAAATTGCTTTCGAATGATATTCGAATTCATGTAAATTCTGGTACCTACTTTGCAATGTCAAGTCGTCCTTAATTTACTTCGACTGTACGAATGGCGTAGTGGTCGCCTGGCTACTGGCAAGACAAAGAATTGTGTGATCCACAAATAATTCTTTAGAGTCTGGGTATTTTTTGTGGACGTTATTTGTAAACTACACAGGAGCTATACCTTATGTGGAACTTGCATATTTAAAAAAGAAAATTCTTATTTATGGCTGATTCGCCATACATAATATTTTCCTTTGTTATACATTCGAATATAATTATTAAATTGTAATCGACCCTAAAACATATATGCATTGACTTAAGAAACTTGGCCAACTATAGCCAAGTTTCACCCATCCGCTCAGTCAAGCTCATGTGTATCAGTTAAGTTTATATGTTGATGTTTGTGTAGGGCTACGGCAAGCCGGTGGACTGGTGGTCGATGGGCATCATCCTGTACGAGTTCCTGGTGGGCTGCGTGCCATTCTTCGGAGACACTCCTGAAGAGCTGTTCGCTCATACTGTAAATGGTATGTGCATTATTATATTTGATTTCTTCTTAGTATACAACTCAGTAGAATGATGTTTTAGAGCGATTCTTGTACTTCTAACGCAATAATAATCGATCTGACATTCCCATGTGATTCTATAAGAGTATTCAGAGCAGATACCGTTTTACACAGAGGAAGTTACGACATACGTCAAAAGATGGCGTTGTAAACAATAAACACACTACTCCACACAATCCTGAATCACGCAAACTAAGTTTACACTACGAGCTGATATATATACAAGTTTGAGACAACGACCGTATTATATCACGGCCAGTGCTTCGATTAGTGTGACGTCTCTCTTTAGATTAAATCTCTCAAAAGGGTTTCTGCACATTGAACCATGTCACCGTCTTAGCCTCCCAAAGCACCAGGTATTCTTACATAAAATGTTTTGCAAAGATCACTAACATAACCAATGTTTCGAACAGATGACATCGAGTGGCCGTCAGAAGAAGACTTCCCCATAGCGGTGGAGGCGCGCGCCATCATCACGGAACTGCTCGCGCGGAACCCCAGGGATCGACTAGGCACCGGAGGCACTCATCAAGTCAAGGTACGTACCTAGTACCGAAACTACCTTACTCAAAATTGGTACAAAATATCTAAAATCGTTTCCAAAGCTTAGGACCTTGTCAAGTTTTATGTCACGGATTTACTGCTAGGCGCAGTGGTTAAGGTGGTCACTGTTTCGCTGGAGCAGCGATAATGAATACAACTGCTATTCGTAGTCTCCGGTTCGATGTCCAGATCAGGAAAGTCTTATTTACAGTTTTTCTGTCAATAAATTCTCGGTAACTAGTCGGCACCAAGGTTGGAACTGTGCTTGGCTGATTGTAATACGGTCGCTACCAGTGACGTGCGACCTTAAACCATAGCTGGCAAATTGACGTCCAATTAACCTCTGTCCGTCCTTTGGGATATATGCGTAAGAGTATGTATGAATAGCTTTAAATTATATACCAACATTGTGTAAATTTATTGTATGGATAAAAATACACTCGGCTGCACATCAAGTTAGACACCCTTTATACGCATAACTTTAATTTTTTTTTTTGCTCCTCAATATGACCAAACTTCACCTGATGGTAAGCAGATGGTCTAAGAGCAGTGGCCTCCACACCGCCCTCATAGCAGACGAGGCGATATTGAGGTCTCTACTTTAACGGCCTGAGAAGGTGCTTTTTCACGCCCCGCTTAAAGGACCTAGGATTGAAGGAAGAAGGAAACACCTGCCTTGGCAGAGAATTCCATGCCTCGGTCGTTCGGCAGAAGTATGAGGAGCCAAACTTGTTGGTACGCGCTCTAGTCGACTCTACTGTGTAAGGATGGCATCTGAGCCCAGCACGCGTTGTTCTAGATAGGAAAGGGGAGGGCGGGATAAGGTGGAATAACTCTTCAGAGCACTACGCTACATACAAAATAGAGAATTGTCGGAAAGGGATAGTGCATAGTGGTGTCGATGTAATGGTAAGGATAGAGCGTAACAAAAATATAACGCACTCTCTCGACGATTCGCAGCGTTCAACTTCTAATAGTTCAAACTCCAAACAGTCTAGGTTGATGTGTCGCTGTGTGTACATACGTTTAAAGAAATTTATTTCTTAAAAATAATTTATAAGTCACTTACAAAGAAAATAATTATTGTATTTTACATATTTGCTAATAAGCGTAGCTTAATTAATCTAAAATATAACAACATAGCTCAACTTACAATGTAATTTATCTTATTATAAACTTATAAATATTATGGGTTATTATATAAACTACGGGTAGTTTCTTATCGGGGTTTGTGCAGTGCTAGTTTAGTTACCAAGACCAATATCATAGCGGCAAATAATGAGATTTTAATCGTGTATGTATTTATAACAGGAGCACGTATACTTCTACGGTCTGGACTGGAACAACCTTCTGCGACGAAAGGCTGAGTTCATACCGCAGCTGGAAAACGACGAGGACACCAGCTATTTTGACAGTGAGTTCATTCAATACCTATTTCATTTTCAGTATGCTTTACTTATACCACTTACTAAATGATGTAAGTACATATGTATGAAGATTAAAATTTTTCGTATTGCTCGCACTATGTCTTGCATTTTGGTCATTGTGCGTAAACTAATAAAGAGAGCGTGGTCGGTTACCTGTGCTACCTCAGTTCTGACGGAATGACATTAGGTGACCGATGTTGCTCAACTTCACATCATACAGAAATTATAGAGAGAGTTTAGAGACTCTCTCTATAATAAGGAATCCGGGCCATTTTTCTTACATAGCTGTATCGTGAACAACCAACGGGCAAATCTTCTCAACAATACAGAAACCCGTTTCTGTATTCCTTCATGAAATACATATTATGTACTTATCTATATATATATAAGAATCAATTGCTGTTCGTTAGTCTCACTAAAACTCAAGAACGGCTGGGCTGATTTAGCTGATTTTGGTTTTAAAATATTTGTAGAAGTCCAGGGAAGGTTTAAAAGGTGAGGAAATATGAAAAAAATGCTTGGAATATAGTAAAAACAAGAATTTCGCTTTCCCTTAGAAACTATTCTTACCTGTCAAACATTTGATGTTCGTCCCGTCGTTTAGAAATCAATTAAATTTAAAAGTCGTTCAAAAATCAAATTAAATTTAAAAGTGAAGTTTTTTTTCCATTTTTGGTTTTGAATGTCAAACGTTTGATGTTCGTCCCGTCGTCGTTCAGAATTTCTGATCGCAACTATAATATTTTACGGACTTTGGCGGGAATCTGGGCGTAAAGGTCGCGTTGTCTCGGTTCAATTTTATTTTTATGTGCATAATGCGGTTTAATGTATGATGTGATAGTGTATTATGGAGTAAATTAGTGTGTTCGTGTGCAGCAATTGAAGAATTCAAGCGGGAACACCACTGTCCTAAGTTCAGATTGCTCTAAAATTGGCATTGTATTTGGCAGTTCATCTAGAAAATGGACAACGAGTGTATTTCAATTAAGGGAACGCGGCGGATAGAGCGGCACGTCCACCGTCGACCACATTAACAAGTTTCTTCTCAGTTTGTCAAACAGATGTTTCGCTCGCACTTTGCTGTATGCACATGGAACGCATGATCGAAAACGTTTCAGCTTCGAAAACAAGGAACACCAGTTGAAGGACTTCCAAATGTATTTGCTTCAGATGCTCTAGGTCGCATCTACACAGTACATCCAAATAACGACAAATATTATTATCTTCGATTGTTGTTGGTGAATGTTCGTGGTCCGACATCGTTTCAACAACTGAGAACAATTAAAGATAAAGATAAAGATAAAGATAAATTTATTTGACTCAACATGTGTACAATCAGGTGTTACAGTTATTTTGTCTCAACATGCTCTGTCTGGTCAGACATGCAAATGTATGTGCTTAATAAGTAATTTTAAAATTATGCTGGATCTAATACAATAATTAACATCTCATCTTAAACGTTTCTTAACAATGAAGTGAGATATATTATAAGTAGGTCAATTCAAATTCGAACAATGAATATAAAAATAATTAATTAATAAGTCATTTCTAATAATATAATAGTATAATAGATAAGATGTCAATAATTAAGAACATGTCAAATTAAATTAGATCCTGATAAATGATTATTATAACAAAGAAAAAATAAATTATATAAGATTATCACATAGGAAATCATTAATATTATAGTAGCATTTATGCAGTAAAAGATTTTTAAATTACGTTTAAATATGTTAATGTTAAGGTCCTTAAATTTATTTGGTACTTCATTGTATATTTTGGGTGCCATGCAGAATGTGCTCTTGCCCAAAAGCGCTGTTTTTGCAGTTTGCATGCACAGTTTATGATTATCGCGTCGGTTGCGAATAGTGACATCTGATAGTTTATTAAATAGTTGTGGATTGAATGACTGAATTAATGGACATATGTGTGCGACTTACCGTGAGGCGTGTCAACTATTACAGTTACTCGAGAACGATCCGCATTGGGATAATACGCTGAAGGATTCCGTCATATCTTCATCACCGCATCAAATTCGTACATTGTTTGCGATTATCATATCACATGTTTTCCCTCGAACCCAAAAGATTTGTGGATGAAATATGGGGCCGTAAATTACAAACTTTATTTTGTAAGCTCCTAACTTTTGTGACATAACAATTTTTCACGCAACATCATGTGTGATTAAAAATAATAATGAAACCTAATTCATATTGAGCATTTTTTTTTATTACTAATTTTGTTCCGGTTAAGTTTTGAACACATTTTTTACTACAGTTGAAACATTCTGCATTTATCATTCAGCTTTTTTATTTATTGATTCTGAGGCGATACGAAGTTTGCCGGGTCAGCTAGTAAGAAATAAATATAATAATGTCGTACAGCCCGGTGCGACCGCTACAACCACAGTGAGGTGGACACGGACGAGGCGGCCGAACCACAGGAGCCGAGCGAGGAGGCCGGAGTGTTCGCCGCCTTCTCCAGCACCTCGCCGCAGTGGCGCCGCCACTACCATCACTCGTGCGTCGAGCAAGACTCCAGGGTCAGTACACCACGAGTAGGGTTGCATGGAGACAAAAATATCGATATAAATATCGATTTGTATATCGAAGGCCTGAAAATATCGATGATCGATAATATCGACAGTTTCAATGCGATATTATCGATAATTCAGAACTTTCAAGTTAGTAGTAGAAGTGGGAAAATAAGAAACAAATAATAAATATTACCAAATATTATTTTAAATATTCCGATATCGATATTTAATTTCTTGTCGATGTGATAATACTGTATCGACGATAGTTAGATATCGATAAAAATATCGATATTTTAGTGTCGATATTATAGAATATTCGATATATCGTTCGATATCGATATTTAATCTCTTGTCGATATAATAATATCGTATCGATGATGGTTAGATATCAATGAAATCCATATTTTTAAGGTCGATATTATCGAATATTCGATATATCGTTGCATCGCTAACCATGAGCTATATAATGTTGTGTATGTTAGCCGCCTTCTCCAGCACCTCGCTGCAGTGGCGCCGCCACTACGTAGTACAGTAGTGTGTGGCATTAGAATCATTTAGTATTAAATAATTAATAATAGTCTAACAAAATATTATTGTTGTTTTTTTACAGAGCACGGATAGTTGGCCGGGCACTCCGGACAGTGCTGGACCACCGACGACGCCCACTGCACCATTACATCATCATCCTAAGTGTCCGGTGAGAGCATCTTTTAAGTTCCTAATAATTGTGATCTGACTAATACTGGCTATTGATCATCAGAATAAGATATTTTTAAGTTTGGTGTTTGTTAGTGTATAATATCAATTAGTGTGACTTATCGTAGCTCATACAACATTGTTTCCTCAGATGATGGGTGGTAGCGCATCCACAGCGGAATCATCACAAACGGACAGCGATGACGTGTCACCGGCGGCGCGACGTCGTGCCGCACTCCGCCCCGCGCACGTGGCACACGCCGCCCACGCGCCACACGCGGTTCACGCTCCCCACGCAACACACGTGCCGCACGCCACACATGCGGCGCACAGCTCACACGCGGCGCATCCTGTACCTGTACCACACCACCACTCGCTGCACGCGCATCCGCTGCCGCATGCGATACTTGCACATCCGCACGTCACCACCAGCCTAGCGATAGTGCCGAGAATGTGAGTATATCTTTATACTAGATGTGCCCTCGGTTTCACACGCGTTTATGATTACTGCGCCGCCCCCGTGGGTCGTAGCGTGATGTTATATAGCATATAGCCTTCCTCGATAAATGAGCTATCCAACACTAAAATAATTTTTCAATTCGGACCAGTAGTTCCTGAGATTAGCGCGTTCAAACAAACAAACAAACTCTTCAGCTTTATAATATTAGTATAGATATTATTTGCTTGTTTAATTGCATAGATGTTGCAGTGATTCTAGGTATGAATGATGTTTCGCGGAGCAATACGAATGAAATACCGCGGTCTTGGTTTGTATAGAGTAAGAGAAGGAATAGGGGTGTGGTTTTAGGCAATAGAAGTTCGATTGCATGGATAATATAATGGTTTAAGTGTTTACTGTCATTGAAGCGACTGTTGTGGGTTCGTTCCCACACAGAACAAAAATGTGTGTGATCTACAAATACTTATTCTAGGTCTGGTTCTTCGTTGTGTCCGTTGTTTGAACGTTTGTATAGTTTCCCACGACGACATTTGTTCACTGACATTAGAAAAAGAAACCTTTTCTCCGCCCAAATCAATGAGACTTACTTAATAAATATCCAACCTAATCAATCTGCAGAACAGCTTTTATAATTCATTTCATTTCGGTTTTAAATTTCATTTCTATAATACAGTCCACCACGCTGGCCAAGTACCGATTGGCAGTCTTTACATACCTTCGAGAACATTATGGAGAACTTTTAGATATTATGTAGGTTTCCCCACGATGCTCTTTCACACATTAGGCCGTGGGCCTGTTCCGAATGGCAACGTTGCACAAGTGTCATATTATGAGATCTTTCACACATTAGGCCGTGGGCCTGTTCCGAATGGCAACGTTGCACAAGTGTCATATTATGAGATCTTTCACACATTAGGCCGTGGGCCTGTTCCGAATGGCAACGTTGCACAAGTGTCATATTATGAGATATTTAAGTTACTAATTTTTTAACGCTTTATTAACCTCTGAGTCTTCTTCGAAGAGGTTAATGAAAACACTTTGTGGGTCTGTGTGTATCTGTCTATTAGTGACAGGTATATCTCCGGCACCACTGGACTAATTGAGTTGTAACTTGGTGTGCAGACACCTTGGGATCATACCTCGGTCGAGTTTGAATATGGGCCCTGTGGGTCAAAAGACTCCCTAGATGTAGGGGTCACAAGGTCACATGTATTTTAAATGGCAAAATGGCTTCATTTATATGCAAAGTGGTGCTGTGCTGATTCGAGTTGATTGCTGCTGTTTGCTGTCGAGTTTTGCTTGTGCTGCGTTTTGCAACACAACATGCCCAACAGTGTGCATGATGCCCAACAATGGACATGATAGTCAATAATGGTCATAATGCTCAACAGTGGACATGATGCCCAACAGTGGACATGATAGTCAATAATGGTCATGATGCTCAACAGTGGACATGATGCCCAACAGTGGACATGATGCCCAGCAGTGGACATGATGCCCAACAGTGGGCATAATGCCTTACACTTGGTATAACGCCTAACAGTAGGTACGAATGACTTGTACCTTGGTGTGCAGACACCTTGGGGTCGTACTTCGGTCGAGTTTGAATATGGGCCCTGTGAGTCAAAAGATCCCCGAGATATAGGGGACACAAGGTCACAAGAAGACGAAGAGGTAGAATCCTGGGTTTTTACACCCATCTCGTTTTCAATATGTTTTTAATACGCTCAATGGACTAAGTTAAAAGTGTATCATAGATGGTATATAATTACACTACATGCCCGCGGCTTCGCTCGCGTACACATAGGTCAGGTTAGTAGCGGTACTTTTTTCTGAATGGAAGGTAGCCAATATCCTTATCTGTTCCCCTGACATCGTGTATGCGAAAATTTATGATGATCGATCGAATAGTTAAGGTGTAAGAACTGTAATCAACAAACAAACATTCGCATTTATAATATTAGTTAGGAGTTGTAGGTCTTTTATTATGCACATTAATATCTAAATTTTTTGACGCAATGAACATAACATCAATAATTTATTTATTAGCTCGGACATATCGAAGAAGGACGAGAAGAGCGCGAGCGTGGACAAGCCAGATAAACCCGAACGGCCAGAGAAATCTCGGCCGACCGCCATCGTCGCCAAGTCCATGCGTCGCTCTGCCAGCACCTCGGGACTCTCGCTTGTTATACACCCAGGTACTTACTTACTACTTACTTATATTATTACGATGTACTATGTCGACTATCTCGGTGGCAGCGGCAGTGATTAAAGCCTTTGGTTCAGTCCAATAAAAAAGTAATTGAGACTTTCCGTCAAGAAATTCTTAATAGTAGAAGTCAGAATGTTGGTGGGTTTGTATAACTCGTTTGTATGCGTGCTTGTAAAGCTGTTCTGCGCCTGATCTCGCTCCAGACCCGACGGATATCGTCCCATTGGACTAAGAGTAAGATACCTAATGGATAAGGCATTGAACATCCGAACGACGCGTTTGAATTTGACCTATTGTACTATCGATATGGATCCAGCCAAAACAAGTATTGGACCGGCACCTGAACCGGCGCCGAACTGAAAATTACTTTTTGAGGAACAAAAACGTAATCTTGTATCGGTTTTTAATTTAAGAATCCACATGACAGGCTTGTCTAATGTGGAGCCACAGGATATTATGAATTTTGTCAACATTACTTGGCAATAAACATTTTTATTTATTTATTTCATTGACTGATTTTACACTAAGAAGCTGTATTTACCTCCAGCAGATGACAGTACGTGGAGCATAGGTGCAGGATCTCCGTGCGCCGGGAACACTTCGTCCACCAACTCGTCACGCGACTCCTCTCCCTGCCGCGACCCGCCCTCGCCCTTCGCGCTGCCTAACCACTCGTGAGTCACTTCTTACTACATACTAATTAGCAAGAGATGTCTTTAACAACTCACTGTTTGGATGTTAAGTAACGTCTACCGTAATTTTGGGACTGACATGACTGCTCCAACTAATTGGTTCCAGAACTCTATAGCGTCAAGCTCGTCTGGAACAAATCGCTTCCAACACTCTATACTAGAGGTTCCAAGGCTTTTTTCTCATAGACCACTTTCAAAATGTAGCTGGTTCCGGTGGACCTCCTGCAGCTACATTTCTACCATATTCCTTGGCATTTTATATTGGAGAATAATCAAACAAGTTCATGCAATTAAAAAATTTGATCAAATCTCTACGGGCTAACATTTTTTTTTAAAGTAATTCTCTACTGAAAAGTCGGTAGGTTCAAGACCACTGGTACTGAATAAGGAACATGCAAGTTTTTACAAGTAACAGTCGCTGAGCTACTTAAAATATTATCTGCCTACATTGATAGTTGAAGTCAAGCCAACATTTTAGTTCTTCACTATCGAAAGCAAATAAATTTTCGTGGACTCCCCCCGTTTACGAATTGTGAACCTCCATTATTTTATCACGCCAACGTAGAGCCCCGTCGAGTCTCCCGTGGACCCCTAGGGGTCCACCTGGACCACTTTGGAAACTAAGGCTCTATACCTTAAAGCCAGACTGAATTTAATTGGTTCCAGGACAACAAAATTGACTTAAACGGGACCTTCTTAATGAAAGCGCTCATTGGTTTAAATTTTAATTATATCTTTTAACGCCCGGTCATCAGTTGACCGCGAACAATATAGTTATGATTGTGTAAACGTAATGTAAAATAATACAACATTTGAACATCATCAGGCTGATCCAGTCATCGAAGCCACCGATAGTGGTGCGCCGCGGCCCGCGCGGGTTCGGGTTCACGATCCACACGGTGCGTGTGTACTACGGAGACACGGACTACTACACCATGCACCATCTTGTTTCTGTGAGTATCTATCTACATATTAAATAAAATTTCTTTATAAATGCTTTCGCGTGCGGTCATCATTTAAAACGGTTGACCAATACAAGGCTGTAGTACAGCTGCGTTGTCTGTTAGTCCATATAGTAAATGAAGTGTGATGTTCGCAGGCGGTGAACGAGCAGGGCGCGGCGTGGGCGGCGGGGCTGCGCGCCGGGGACCTCATCACTCAGCTCAACGGGGAGTCCGTGCAGGGCCTGCTGCATACACAGGTATGGAACACATACTATCTAAGGTCTTGTAGGTCCTGACAATAGTCTACTAAGTACCACTTACGTTATATTTTACACGAAAAAGGTAAAGGAACTGTGTTCTTAACAAATGTACTGTGTTTCAAGAACATACTGTACGGTTTTTGCAATATTTTCAACAAAATGATTATTACTTTTTTATTTTGTTTTAATTTATTTTTGCTACATAATGTACATACATACATAGATTCACGCCTGTTTCCCAGAGGGGTAGGCAGAGACTACGGATTTCCATTTTCTACGATCCTGACACACTTACATCATGTATGTTTGTTTTTATTCGTAATTGTTGTATATACCTGTAAAGGCATTTCACTTTGTACCATTCACTAACTGTTTTAAATATTTGGCATTGTTACGGGCAGTTACATAGTCCTGACCGAAACGATGTCTTATATTGTCTTTATTATTTACTTTTAAATAGATTTTCTTATCTGCAATAAAAGAAACAAATAATTATAAAAACTATTTATCTATAAAAATAAATATAATTGAAGTGTCTGTTTGTACTGTCAAAATAACAGCTTTTTATCTAATGCATATGACAGTATATAAGGTACCTATACGAAAACATCTATTTTTGTTTGACTGTCTGTCTGTTTGTTCCGGCTAATCTTCGAAACGACTGAACCGATTTTGACGGGATTTTCACTGACAGATAGCTGATGATATAAGGAGTAACATAGGCTACTTTGATTTTAGAAAAAAGTAGGGTTCCGCGGAGACCAACACTTTTTAGTTAAAATCTACGCGGACGAAGTCGCAGGTAACAGCTAGTAATAAATATAAATAGTTTTCAACATACATGGATGCAGTACGCTATAATATTACTGGTTATAATTTTTTTTATATAGATAATAAAATAGATCCATTTTTAATGTATAGGTTCTGCGACTGTTGCTAGCGGCGCCACACGCCACCCTGCGGGCTACTCCGCTGGATCAAACCACGATACAGGTAAGATTGCGTTTTTATTTATAATAATATTAATATGCTATCACATACACACAACACCATCTGGCCCAAACTAAGCAGAACTTGTATTATGCGTACCAGACAATGGATAAACATATTTATATACTTTGTGTTTGTAAATACATACATATTATACATAGAAACACCCAGACCAAGACAAACATCCATGTTCATGCACACAAATGTTTGACTTGTGCGGGAATCAAACCCGCGACCTCAGGCAAATATAATATAATATAATAACCGAACATATACCTATATTCAAACCAAATAAGGCTATCATAACAAAATTAAAGTTTTAAATAGTCTGGTTAAACTTGGATGCCGGCGTCCTAGTGTTGGTTGAGAGACACGCACATAACTTCGAAATGTCGGCCTTGGGATGCGAACTCTAGGCTTCTGCGTGGCAGTCCAATAATAATATATAATAATATTCTATCACATACACACAACACCATCTAGCCCAAACTAAGCAGAGCTTGTACTATGGGTACTAGACAATGGATACACATACATATTATACATAGAAACATCCAGACCAAGACAAACATCCATGTTCATGCACACAAATGTTTGACTTGTGCGGGAATCGAACCCGCGACCTCAGGCGTGGCAGTCGGTTTCACTAACCACTACGCCATCGAGGCCGCCAATAATCTTCTTCGAGGCTATTACTGCTATCGTATAGTTAAAAAGGCTAGTATAATAATAAGAATAATATCGTGTGTGTTGTAGGCGGGTGGTCGTCGTCGCCAGTGGTGCGGTCGTCGCGCCACGGCCCCGCCACGTCCCCGGCCCCGGCGCCGCTGCTCGCTGTTCCGTAGGATCTCCACCAAGAGGGCGTCGCAGGAGATGCACCAGGTAACTTGGTCTACAGCATGAGTATTCTGGAACAGCTAAACAGAAGTGTCACATATTTGTAGGTATAACCTATAAAGGGTTATTAGATTAAACTTCATAAAATTAGAAATAGATTTAGCAGACGACTACTAGAAGTTCATTATCATGCCTCAATAAAATAAAGGGCCTTGACAGGAAATTTGACTGGAAATACTGGAAAAGCTGAATTCACTTCTTCGTCTTCGTCTTCATCGTTGGCCAGGCCACGAATCCCTTATCCAATATTACACCAAAAGCATAGTATTTTTAATAATCATCTCGCCGAGTGCTATGTAAATGTTTTATCACTTTAATCAATAAATAAATAATTTTGTTTCTCTTTCACGGGTATATTCCTAATACGTTAGGAAAATACC
This sequence comes from Catocala sponsa, assembly GCA_963564715.1. Taxonomy (NCBI): domain Eukaryota; kingdom Metazoa; phylum Arthropoda; class Insecta; order Lepidoptera; family Erebidae; genus Catocala; species Catocala sponsa. The sequence continues at coordinate 14,938,660 of OY751352.1, forward strand.
CGGCTTACACGGAGACATGGGTCCAACGTGAAGAGGCCCTTCGAAAGTTTTAATCAAAAGTGGGATGGAACATCTACAGCGGCACTAACCGCAGCAGGCGTAGCACTATTGCTACGTATGAATTCTAATATATGGGCTATGGATATGCGTGTTTGATGGACTGGTATATTGGTAACTATGGATGATAAAAAGGCGTCTGCCCTGAATACTCTAATAGCATCAGTCGAATGGACAGAAATAAATAAATAATAATAATAATTATTATATTATTAAATAAACCATAAATATATTGCCATACATAACTATCAAAATTATCGATTTTATATTTTTATTAATTTTTACTTTTTGACAACACATAAATATTTAAAATGAAATACTGTGTTGAAATTTGAATATAAAATTGCCATATTAGAATATACAGACACTGTAATAATCCAGTGTAAAAATGAATTCAAAGAAACTTCGTGTTAAATCTTTGTTAAAGTTATAGTAATTTATCAAATAGACAATACAATTTTAAATTATATATTACTACTAAGAATTTCTTATAGATATCACACTATAACCATACCTCAAAATTGCAACCAAAACCGATAAACACATATCAAGAGAACTACTTGGTATTTCATTTGAGCGTCTCCATGCTTCGGAGGGCACGTAAAAAGTCGGTCGGTCCCGGTTGTTGCCAAATTGACAGCAGTCGTTAAGCCATGTCAGATCAGGCTTGAACAACTCTTGACAACAGGTTGGCCACTAACCACACGAAAAGAAGAAGAGTACTACTACCGAGAATTCAATTCAACCTAAACCTAATATTATAAGGTATCCAAAAATATTAAAGAACAACCATTTTATATAAATCATTTAAGCAGACGTTTTAAATGATAATTCTCTTATTTTTAATTATTTTGATATAAATGACTAAATAATATTGTTTTTTTATTTTATCATTGTACTGTAACATTAAGATGTGCACGCCTTAATGGCAAAGTGTACAAGGATACTTATAACTAGTAGTGGGCGTTTAAACGACAAGCTTTAAACACAATCTGCTTATCAACATAAGCATAAGCGTTCGTTTAAAAGTACGCGCCGATTTCGTTTAAACGGAAAGCAACTTCACAAACTGTAACGCTGCCGCAGCCGCTGGACGCTGGCGACTGGCGCGTTGGACGACAACGAATGACAACGATTCGCGAACGTTAAGTTGGCCGCACTGCTTACTGCTTTTTTAAAGTAATATTGAAAATGAACTCAATACACGAGGACATAAAGACTAATATACACACAAACATGTCAACATTAGGATTAAGCTACTAAATTACGAGTTGTTTGTTTACGTAATAATATTTATAAGTAGTAAAACAATTTATGTTTTAGTTGCATAAACTTTCGTTTAAAGTACGCAGTTTTAGCGTTTAATACAGCAATACCTAATAAAACGATTTGACAAGCGGGCAGCGGCAGCTTTAATGTCCGCTTTCACAACGAATTACAAAAAGCGTTTTAAGTGAAAAGCTTTTACAAAAGCGCGCTTTTCAATATAAACACAACGTTGTAAGCGTTGTCGAAATTAAGCCGTTTATCACACCATTACTTATAACTATATATAACTAGTGGTGTGATAAACGGCTTAATTTCGACAACGCTTACGACGTTGTGTTTATATTGAAAAGCGCGCTTTTGTAAAAGCTTTTCACTTAAAACGCTTTTTGTAATTCGTTGTGAAAGCGGACATTAATGGTGCCGCTGCCCGCTTGTCAAATCGTTTTATTAGGTATTGCTGTATTAAACGCTAAAACTGCGTACTTTAAACAAAAGTTTATGCAACTAAAACAAAAATCTTTTTACTACTTATAAATATTATTACGTAAACAAACAACTCGTAATTTAGTAGCTTAATCCTAATGTTGACATGTTTGTTTGTATATTAGTCTTTATGTCCTCACGTATTGAGTTCATTTTCAATATTACTTTAAAAAAGCAGTGAGCAGTGCGGCCAACTTAACGTTAGCGAATCGTTGTCATTTCGTTGTCGTCCAACGCGCCGCGCCAGTCGCTAGCGCCTAGCGGCTGCGACAACGTTACAGTTTATGAAGTTGCTTTCCGTTTAAACGAAATCGGCGTGTACTTATAAACGAAATCCGTTTAAACGAATTTGCTTATGCTTATGTTGATAAATAAAAAAATAAAAAAAAAAAAAAATAAAAAAAAATGTTTTTATTTCGGAAACAAGTCCATAGAGTGTTAGTGACAATATATTCTTACAAGCTATATTAGTACTACAGATAGGGATAGTGAATATAATTAATATTAGCGTCTTTGACGAGCTGGAAGCGAGTCCAGTGTTGCATAATACCACTGTTCGCTTCCAGCCTCGCCGAGACCACCTTCAGGATGCTGTTGGTGCTACTCCGTACCCGCCCAATTGTGTTTAAAGCTTTTCGTTTAAACGCCCACTACTAATATATAACACCTACTATGTAATACATACATTTTTGGGAAATAAACTATTATATTCTAATTAAAATAATAACTAATTTATTGAACGCGTGATCCAGATGGTGTCATCAGGCGAGTGTGCGTCATCTCCCTCCCCCGCGCCCGCATCCCCCGCTGCCGACAGCCCGCTACATAACACTACCACTACGCACTACCAGCGGTAAGTAATTTATGTCCAACGCTGGACAAAACTTTTATAAGTGTTAAGCTGCCAATTTGTATATACACGTTTATATGGTATATTATTTGCAGCTTCTATGTAATTTTAGAATGTTTGAAATTAATCAAAATGTCGAAAATCGAGTTATGTTAATCAAAGGCCTCTGTTACAAAATAGGATCGTTACATTTCAATCCATCGATAACTATTTTGTAATCCATAGCTGGACGTTATCTTTTACAAATGGCTTTAAAAATCCAAGACGAAATAGTACTTTGTGTGACATAAACATTCAAAGTAATTTAGAATTAAACTTTAGATCTTACGTAATACGGAGCAAGCTTATTCCTATTTATAATCCAAATTTTAGGCTTTATGTCGCTACTGAAAATTCCCTGATAGTAAAACTCAATAGTACTTCAGTCGGCCAAGACAAGTAATTCAAATATTTGTGGGACAAGTAAAATGTACATTGTACATGTATAAGAGTAATTACTTCTGTTTGAATCTATAAGGCAAGGAGTATATTTAACTTGTTCTATACATGGTAGTATACAATTAATTTAAATTCTAGTGTATTCTTTAAATAATACAGTTATAGAAGTATTCATGATTTTTGACTTTTGATAGATTTCTTTCGCTTTTGTCAGCTGCTAAGTTCTTATCGAAGTAAATATAGTACCAGGCTTATTCCTAAGCTAAGCTTTTGTTTGATCACATCCATTGCGTGTCATTGTTTGTACTTTCATACTATGCTACCCGGAAATATTACTATTAGCGTCTAAACTAACATATGTGCGGTTATCGAGTATATTGAAATGTCGAAATAATTCGAATGTTGATGTTACTCGAATGTATCAAACTAATAAACATATAATTTCGCAACCTGGTGTAAATGTCAAGAAATTGGTCTATCATGGTGACCTATCGGTTCTTGGGTCCAGGGTCCTGATGGGATCGTACCTAAGCAAGACCATATTATAGGTAACATGACAACCAATAAAAAGTCGTCACCACGATAAACCTCAACATAACGAGAAATTTATCAATGTGTCATCCAATGATGATTTGACCAAGCATAAATCGAATATGGTAAGCGATACTATTTTGGAACAATCGATATTTTGTTTGGTGATAATCAACACATTTTGTCTTATCTACTTTATTAATCGTGGTATATATTCGAATACCAAAACTGTAAATCATCTACGGCAATAAAATCTCATATTTATGAATACAATAAAGGCGTGCGTAGTTATGGTGACTAAAGTTGGTTGTTTACAATTCAGTTTATATTTGATTATAATTTCCTGAAAAGTTACTCAGTTTGTAAGATAGAATATAATTTATTAAGCGTGAAATATTCACACCATTTGTTTTAAAAGATTGTTATAGGCAATATAATTACATGCAATATTTAATTGACTTATCTTTAGGACTAAACCTGGTACTATATCTAGCCTGTTATATAGGACCGTTCTACCGTGATTATATCTCATCTTCAATATGTTTGCGTGCAAAATGTGAAGGAGTTTCGCCGCAAGATTTGTGGAGAGACCGCAGAGTGAGGTTGGTGTAATAGCGCGGGTATGCAGGAGGCGTTAAACGCTGGTATGTCCTTAGCCCGTCGTCGCTGCATGGGCTGAAGCACAAGCTGGTGGGCGGCGGGGTGGGGGGCGCAGTGGGCGCGGAGGTGCGGCGTGGCTCGCTGCAGCACATGCCGCTGTCGCCGCTCGCGCGCACGCCTTCGCCCTCGCCGCAGCCGCAGCCGCAGCCCGCCTCGCCCACTAGGTACGTACACACATACCCACGCACACGTATACGCATCGGTACACGTGCACCGAACGCACTGGAACGAGACTATTTGAGATAGTACCGATCTTATCGTACATAAGTATGTTAGGGAAGAATTGTTGTAGGGATTTATTAGTGACGTAAGTTTGAGTGATGAAATCTATAAATAGATTTTATCGTGAATAGTGATTTAGCTATAATCTCAGTCTTATTTGGATATACTGCTGAATACAGACTTTCTTACTGTGAGAAACATTATACTAAAGCAATAAGGAAATAAATCTGTTTTTTTTTCACGAACTTAACTTAAAAACATAATAACAAATAAAATTCTTTTTTTTGTTCGCTAGAATAATGTAAATTCTAATGATTTATTCATCTTAAATGTCCTCGGTCTCTTTAATGGTTTAAATGACTTATACTACTACCTATTTTCATTAACAGACAAAGTGGGCCAAATTGAACCGATCTTCTAAACTATTATACATACTTATTTCAAAAGTAAATAATCAGTAAAATAACAAAAATATCCATCACTTCCAAAAAAATCATAATAGGGCATGTCACGCAAAATGTTATCATGATAATCATATTCAGTACAACGGATCGCAATCTCAAATGACCACACCGCATTCAGCGATGGCGATATAAACATCTCAAGCAACTTACCCATTTTGTTTCCACCTATACAATAATAGAATTTATCAGAGTGCCTAGTGCGAGTTTGTTTTACGTTAACGCGATTGACACGTTTATGACGTTCGGCGCTCCGATTGGCCCGCTCCAAGCTCTTAACCAATCAGAGAGCCAAACGCGGGAAACGTTTCGATCGCATCGTAAAAGCAACTCACACTAGGCCCCTGATCGCCACCGTGACCACCATCGCTGAACGCGGCGGTGATCACGTCTCATCTCACGGGATCTTTGTCTTGTCTACATTCGTCGCTTGTCAAATGTCGACCATGTTACGTCATCATTAGCATGTGTGACTAAAATGACAAAATCATTACATTGTTATCTATGAAATGTTAATATTTATTACAATCGTAATCGTATCGTAAATATTTATAGGCAAACTGGAAATATTATTATTGTACAACTCGTATAATAATGCTATAAATAATATAGAAACTATCAGCTCCTTTTAAATTTACTTTAAATTTAATTAAATTTACTTATTACTTTATTTTATTATACAAGGCAGTAAAACCGGTGCACACACACACACATATATAAGTGTGCATAGATCTCTTATTAAGCAGGATATCTATTCCGATCTTACGATATTCGCACTATATTTTGCTTGCACAGTGGAAGATAAAGATTGAGTGTAGGACTTACCGATATTGTACCACAAATTCTGGTATTCTGGGACAATATTTAGAAACAACACTTTGTGTTTTGATAAATTAATTAGCTCGGTATCTATTGAATAGAGGAGTTTCTATTTAAAACAATGTTACAATTGTGGCTAAGTCATTTATTGTCTTTGTTTTTTTTTTTGTAGTAAATCGAATTGGTATTTTAGTTCAAAAAATACGCGAGCCGATTAAAGTACGCAATAATCTTAACATTTCATATTATAATTTGTCTTGTCTATAAAACTGTGTTTATACTCTATGATGGGATATCTGTTATTTTCTACAATGACAACCAACTTCTTTTTAAAAGTTCAAGTGGCCCCTCTAAGCTGCGATACATATTTACCTTATAATTAAGAATGAGTACTCTTTCATTGCTACTTGGTTAGTAGAAAGTCTCTTAAGGTCATACCGATCTGCAAACATGTAGTACCTGCTCGTTGTATTATTTCGGTATCCCACCGTTGAGGTATGAACACAATCTCACATAACGCACAAACTAACATTCACCCCGGGTACGCCAGTCGTTGCGAAGCGCGGAGCCCGTCGCCTCTGGCTGCTAGAGAATGCGGAGCGGTCGGCACGGTCGCGGGCGGGCGCCGGGCCTGGCCGAGGCGCGACCCAGCCTCGCCACTGCTCAGGAGAGCGCTATCACCCGACAGGTACATACTTGAAGCCGTTAGAAACTGCTAGCGGTAGATATATCTGTAGAAATACCCGGCCATATTCTTACCAGCACGTTTTTTTACCACACGACTACTCATGTTGTGGGATTCTTGTCAATTTGATTTACATTGCGTGCTCTGTCCAGCGATTAGGTTGAGACGCTTAACTGTACGACGCAATGGATTTAAAACAAAGCAAGATATACAATCAATCACGACGCTTATCGAGGACACTCGTTTTAATTCTGTAGATATGTTCTATAGGCACGTTTCTGGGATTGCCAACAAAATTGAAACAAGTTGTCTCAACTCCGATTCCGTTTTTCGGTTTACTGTGATTCCGTCAACTTGTACAATGTTACAGCTAAATCAATCCATCCATACATATGTATATACAAACAATATGTATGTCTTAAATAATTAGGCTCCTTAATCAGATTTATATCTTCAAGATTGACTCATTTATTAACCTCCGAGTCTTCAGAGGATAATGAAAACACTATGTGGGTCTGTGTGTCTGTCTGTTAGTGACAGGCATAACTCCGGAACCACTGGACCGATTGAGTTGTTACTTAGTGTGCAGACACCTTGACCTCGGCCGAGTTTGAATATGGGCCCCGTGGGTCAAAAGACCCCCGAGATATAGGGGTCACAAGGTCACATGATGTACATTTAAGACGAAGAGGTTGAATCCTGGGTTTTTACACCCATCTGGTTCAACTAGAACGGTCATATACATTGCTAAGATGAATTGATTGTTATTATAGGTAGATTAGCTCGTTTGGTTAGATAATTTTGTGTTCAATAAAGTTTAGGAGGTATGTTGCATGATATTGAATGGATCCCTATTTGTGCGTAGCTTATTTCTCATTTGCACTGCTTCTTGTAAAATGTTTTACAAATAATTAAAAACGAATTGTACATATATTTTCTAAAATTTACACCAAATATAAAATGCAGATTTAAATTGAGTATCATAGGTATGTTGAGTATCTATTTTAGTACCTATTTATCAGCAATTTTAAGACTTTACAGAACCTAAAAATAAAAATTGCACTACACTTGTTTCAAAAACCTATTCTTAAGTAAAGCGGTCATAATAAAACAAATACTGCTTCAGAAACGGTTTGAATTAAACGGATATATTCTAAACACTTTAGATAAAAGATAAAAACTTGCTTTCTGTTAGCACTTAAAATGTAAATTCTCAAGATTTAATTACAATTCAAATTAAAAAATACTAAAATACTTTTAAGTGGCAACGTTGTGTAAAAATGTCAAGTCCACAATAATACGGAAGCTAAATTTTTATATACAAAGATTTCGTCTGTTAGTCAATTTTTAAAGGGTAGTATTTAACTGTTCCTCAATTTTTTGCCTTTGTTCCTCCAAAAATACTAATTGCACACCAAAATATGCTTATTAAAATATTTTAAAGAGATCAAACTAAGTCGACGGAGGCCCGCTTAGCGGGGCTCCTATTTTTGGGTGGGTTTAAGAAGGAACCTAACTCTTCCGAGACAGAATGCAGTGATTTGAGGCGGATAGGTGCTCGTTATGATATATTTTAGTAAGCATATTTAGCTGTGCAATTAGTATTTTTGGTGGTCATTATATTTAATCCCTTTTTAAAGGTATAAATATTATTTCGGTAAGTATGTCGGCTTAAGACAAATATTGTTTCATAAAGCTGCCATTTTATATCATTATTTGTGCTTTGAATGTCAATGTTATATGCATGTTTTGTCATATCTTTTCATTTACGTGCTCATTTCGTTACATAAATATTTTTAAAGTATTGTTGTAGTTAAGCGTATTAGCTATGTGTATTTTGAGATACAAAGTATATTTGTGTGTTTTGATGTTTATGAGTAAATTGTTAAGTGTCTTTAACATCATTTTTATGTATTGACTTATGTAGGTAATCCTTACTAATATTATAAATTCGAAAGTAACTCTGTCTGTCGGTAAATCGGTTGAGTGGTTTACCACTCAACCGATTTAGATGAAATTTCGTACAGATATAGTTCAATACCTGGGGAAGGACATAGGCTACTATTTATTGATGTAAAGCTAGCATAGAAATATTTTATTTTTAGGTTACAGACGAATGATTCTGAGTGTCAAATATTAATACTTTTCTTAGGTTTAGATTAGTTGCTAGGTTCAGATGAAGATTTGGTTTTAGTCGGGGTATATGTATTTTAGGAGAATTAGAATATTGGGATGATGTAAATTTGCTATCCTAGCTTGTTTTATTTACTATGAAAAGTATGAGTTTTATGAATTATATTATTGATTAAAGTATAATACAATAAACGTTTAGCAGACGCGGTAGACAATGTATTGTTAGTGGTTATTTATGATTGGCATAGTGTTAAATGTAATAAGTAAGGTTAATACGTTTTTGTTATATAAATCGATTAGATGTGCCCGCGGTTTCACCCGCGTTTATAGTTACTGCGCCGCCCCCGTGGGTCATAGCGTGATGTTATATAGCCTATAGCCTTCCTTGATAAATAGGCTATCCAACACTGAAAGATTTTTTTAATTCGAACAAGTAGTTCCTATGATTAGCGCGTTCCACAAACAAACAAACTCTTCAGCTTTATAATATTAGTAAAAGTGGCGTTATACACACTTTCCTATTGATTTGTCAAAATTGCGAGACAAATGAACATAATACCATGTATCGTATGCGCAGGCTACACCCGCGCTCGGCGGAGTCCAAGTGCTCGATCTCTCCGCTGTGCTGCGCGGGAGTGGGCGGCGCTGGCACCGGCGGCGCGGGTTCGGCGGGCGCTAGCGCGGGGCGCCGCGCCGTGGTGTGGCGCGCCGCCGCGCCCGCGCCGCCCACGCCTACGCCGCCGCCCGCCGACACCAAGTCCGATGATGCGCCCGCGCCGCTGCCGCGCATCGCCGAGGAGAAGGACTCGCCCACGCACCACGCAAGACACTTGCCCAACAGGTAACAACATACATAGGTACATACATAGATTCACGCCTGTTTCGCAGAAGGGTAGGCAGAGATTACGGATTTCCATTTGCTACGATCACACACACTTCTCTGGCTTCATTCACTTTCTTCATATTCCTCATACACGCTCTCCAGTTTAAGGTGCCCTTAACCTACCCTTTATCCAGAACGTCTCCGTGATCAAGTTCACGTTCGCCTAGGTCTACAACAGGTAACAAATAAAGAAAAATATTTTTATTTGTATCTTCTTTCACAATACAATAAAATATAAGTATATACAGAACAGTATATAGTATGGAGACCAAATTAGGTACCTGCCTCAGCTATACCTCATCATAGCGATGCAGTTTCAACTATACCTCAGTTGAAACTGCATCGCTGGTATTCTCGCAGGACCTATACAGTATGTGAGCAAATTACACATTACCTATACAAATAAAATACTTTTAGAGTTCGAAAAAACTCTTATAGATACAATAGCTTTGTCCGTCCGTTTGTCTGTTATACAACTTTCAACTCAAGAACCGTAAGAGCTAGAGACTCGCGGTCGACGCCATTCGACTCAGCATAGTCGATATACCCCGAAATTACTATGACCTCTGACCTCAAGATCACGTGATACAATTTTTTCGAACTCTAAGATTTACGGCAATTCATTGCCGTTTCTTACTTGTTTATAACGTATATCTGCAAGAATGACGTAGTGGTTTAAGTGGTTAATTAATATATATATAGGTATAATGCTATCATGATGATGTGAACCTTACCACTATAAGAGCACAGACTAATTTAGACTCGATAAAAATACAGACATTATTATAAGTCAAAAACTATCCTAAACTAAATATCCTTTATATCAATTATTACATATATATTCATATAAAAATTTGTCATATTATATTAATAATAACAGGTACGACCAAGTTTATAATGATACTTAAAATGTACCAGCTCCCTGGTATTCTCCAGGATGCCGGCCAAGCAGTCCACGCCCAGCATCTTCACCTCGTCTCCTAAGACGAGTCTGGACAAGTCTACGTTCGACGCGTCCACGTCATTCACGTCGCTGTCACTCTCTGACGAGTCGTTCGCGGCCGACACCTCCGCGGATCTGTCTAACTTGGACACCTCCAGGGAAATATATATCGGTAAATATATTTTGTTATATTATATGTACTACATTAAACACGCCTTACTTTAAGGCTCTTGATAGACGGACTGCATTTCAACTGCACTCCGACTGCAATTGGGCTGCATGTTTAGATTGCAGTTCTATTGAAATTAAACTACTATATACGGATTTTATCGCGTTGTTTATTTGACACTTTATTACAAAATTTTTCAAAACCTGTTACACTACTATTACTATTAAACTTTACTTTACTAATATATACTAATAAACAACGCGATAAAATCCGTATATAGTAGTTTTATTTTAAAGAAAAACATTCGCGTAAACAGAAGACAATATTGCAGTTCTATTGCAATCGTACTAACTGCACATCTGCAGTTGTCATGCAGTCCGTCTGTCTAGAGCCTAATATACAAAAGACCAGTTTTCCAGTTTATAGAAAGCAACTTTTCAAATATTTTTTTCTGTCAGTTATAACCAGTACTCTAGCATTATACCCTATATATGGCAATAAACCTGCTCTCTGTTATGTATATATTAATACGTGACGCAAAAACGTTGTACCCCTTTTTACGAAAATTGCGCGGACGGAGGAGAATGAAATTTGGCACAGTTAAAGTTTATATGGAGGAGTGCCGAATCCTAATATTTATATATATACTAGTTTTCACCCGCGGCTTCGCTCGCGTAAATGTAGGTTAGGTTAGGTTTGCAACAATTATTTATCCTGGATGCAAGGTATCCTATGTCCTATTCTGTACCCCTGACAACGTGTATGCAAAATTTCATGTTGATCAGTTGAGTAGTTAAGGCGTGAAAGCGTAACAAACAAACAAACTCATTTTCGCATTTATAATATTAGTTAGGATATCAGCAATATCTCACCGACAACCTTTGGGTGGATTGGAATTATATATACTATTTATATTAGAATATATTTACGTATTTATATGTAATAAAGAAAAAAGAAAACAACTTGCTACTTGCAAGCTTAGAAATACATATCATCAATTAAAGAGTATAGTTAAGTAAATAATAATTTGTTTGAAAATTGGTAAATTAATCTGTATACCCTTGGCGAAAAAATGAAAAGTGATTATAAGGGTATAGTTCTAGACAATAAAACTTTAATAACGATCAAACTTAAAATTTAAATCAATTGTCGTCGAATTTCGACCACTGGGCGACCGCTACTGTTGCGTATACTTGACGAAATGTTGTAACACATCTCTAACCTTACCTTCCAATGATATAAGCATGAGATAATGAATAAAGTTGTAAAAAAAATCAACTTTCAACGCAGCGCCTTTATAAAAAAACATTTGGAACACAACATCAACTTTACTTTTACCCTACAAAAGATCACAACTTGCATACAAACGAATCTTTGAATGTGCTCTTAAAGAAAGTACATTTTCTTAAAACCTTTTAGGCACTATACTATAAACAACCCGGCAGTTGTCTTTTTGCCTTGCTCTGACAACGTAGCCATTACTTTTCCCAAAACCAAGAGCAGCGATAGCTCAGTGGGAAGACCAACAGTCTGCAATGCAGAGGGTCTCGGGTTCGAACCCACGCCGCGCACCTCTGACTTTCGGAAGTTATATGACTTTTCGAAATTATGTGCGTATTGATTGACAATTATCGCCTGCTCCGTGCCTCGGAGAGCACGTTAAGCCGTCGGTCCCGGCTGCCATGAACGTCTATGGCAGTCGTTATTGGGAGAGTGTCGACACAAAAGATCCCACTGGGTCGAAGTGTCGTCGGTCTGCACAGACTGGCCCCCGCATAAGATAAGATTTTCCAAACACTGCAACGTAGTCCATCAATAAAACATAGCTTATTCTACCAAATAAATGAATTCTCGAAATAAAACAATGTTGCCCTTTGCATCGCGAACTGCAGGTTTTGGAAAAACTAAATCTAGGTTACTCTAAAAACAAATGATGTTTGTATATTTTATATATTGTACAGATCACTAAGGATTTAAACGTATATTTCAGGAGACGACAGTCGAACGAGCACAGAACCGAGCGTCATAATAGAAGAAAAACCGAAACCAGCGCAACCGCGAAATCAACCACCGCCAACCCAAGAACCACCAGTAACCGATACACAACCGAAAGCCAGGAAGAAGTCAGACTCGAGTCTGAAAGACGAAGACTTGAAGGCGAAAGACAAACCGAAAGTAAAACCAGACAAACCGGAATTGAAAAAGCAAGAGTCTGATTTAAAACTGCTAGAAAAAATGGAGCCTACTAAAGAGGATAAAAGTAAAATTGAGAAGGTTATGGAGAGAAGTGGGTCGGTGAAAAAGGTTGAGAAACAGGAGAAAGCTGAGAAAAAGTTGGAGAAAGAGAAAAAGCAAGAGAAAGCTGAGGCTAAGAGAAGTGAGTCTGTGAAGAAGATTGAGGGATTGAAGAAGCAAGACTCTGTGGACACTATTAAGGTATGTTGGTCTTTTTAAACAAATTTTATTTCTTTCTTTCTTTTGTAATTGCAGATCCATGAAACAGGCGCTTCAAGCAAATTCGTTTAATGCTACAAGTGTCAGTGTTGCGAATTTGACTTTGACTAATTCTATTATTAAATGGTAGTTAATCGCAGAGATTTTTGCTATAAGCGAAATTTGCATGACTTTACTATACACGAATGCAATTGATTTAGCTGTTATGTTAAAAGTGAATTAACTAAATTGCGTGAGTTCACTTTATAATTTGTGCTGTTACCCGATTGACACTCCAGGCATAAACTACAAATGTTATATGCATGACCAAATAAATTAATATTAGAATTTGTTATATAACCCTGAAAATAAAGATTAATTATTTTTATTAGTAGTTTATAATGTTTTCTATATTGAGTCTCCAAAAATCTTTAGTCTCGAAAACCCTTTAAACTTAGGCTCCGAGTCTATAAACGTATAAACTTAAATAATATCATCTAACACCATCTCTTCGTCCACAGTCACCAGAACCGCTAGAATCCGAGGGTCGCAGCAAAAACAGCATGGTGTCCAAACTGTTAGGAGTAATGGGACGGAAGGGCACGCGCGACCGGGACGATGATGAGCACAGGAACAGCAAGAAGACCGACAAACACGCCAAGAAGAAGGTACGTAACCATACCAGGGGCCCATCCACCATCTTTTAATGCATGCTCAAGAACGGGACAAAGCTTAATTTGTAGAGCGCTGTCTCGTTCCCGCACAAGCATTTTCTTTCTTTTAAGACAATTCCTACACTAAGAATAATTCCCGTGTCGCGAGGGACTTTACAAACATTCAAACAACGGACACAAAGGATACCCATACAAGTCGGAACAACCATTTCTACCGAAATAAGGAAAAAGGCCTATCTGCCGGGAGAAATATTTTATATAAACAACATATGGGTTTTTTTACTGATGCCAAATACGTAAAAATGTGTCTTTATTGATCATGATGATGGCAGATTTGTGGATCACACAAATTTTTGTCCTGTGTGGGATTCGGTGATAAAATCCGTATAAAATAGATTAATTTTAGTTAAAAATCGCGTGAACGTAAAACAATATAATAACATAATCGCTTGTTTAAATTTAACTGCACGGACGGCGTAGTGGTTCAAGTGGTTCAAGTGGCCACACCTACCGCGTCGAGTGTTGTGGGTTCGATCCCAGTTGGGAGAAAAATTTGTGTGATCTACATGTAGTTGTGCCGAGTCTGTGTGTGCTTTGTGTCCGTTGTTTGAATGTTTGCAAAGTCCCCCGCGACACAGGAGTTATACCTTGTGCGGAAGTTATCTTTTAAAAAACAAAGAAAAAAGAAATTTCAAAGCTTTTTATAACGTGCTGTCTCGTTTTCGCTCAAGCATTATTAAGGCGAGGATTTCCCAAAGTACAGTGTTATCTAGCGTGCTTAAACGCGTTTTATTTGTAAATAACATAGATTTAAATTCTGAAAAAAATATATGTTATTTTACAGCATTAGATCTTGATTTGTCGGGCTTTCGAATTACGATTACTGACATTTTATACGATCGAAAACAATCGTGAAGATAGGTCTGATTTAAGCATATTTCGTGTTTTATTTGAGTTATATTGGGAATTGAATTTTCAAAAATATACCAAAAGAAAGGTCATGTAAAAACGGTTATTTGTCGGGCATCACAATATGCATTATATAATATACAAAAATATAATACCGAAAATATGTGATTTCTTAGTAGCCGCCGCGCTCTCTCTAGCGTCTTGCACTCCCGAGCGGGATGTAATGGGAACAGGACGTATCGCTAGTTTGCAGAGCGCACCGCAGAATTACAAATAATTTTATCGTCAGTTACGAATGTCATCACGTATTAATAAATATATTATATCTAGGTTTAGTTTGTTAATAGGTATTATAAATTTTTAGTAATAAGAGTGTATATAATTAGCATAGTTTTGAAAATATCGTTTTGATTATTGGACGAGATAACGGCCTTGATAACAACAGCATAGTTAGGTACCACTTCCAGTGCAAGTCCATTATTGATTTATAGATGACGAGTGTAGAAATGGGCAATAAAATAAAAGAAAATCAAGGTTGTCATCTTTAGCCTTACGTAGGCTAAACAAATGTTAAAGGTAGGTTGCCTACCTATTATTTGAAAATTACTAAACACTACCTATCATATTTGTATAGGACTTGAATCATTATTTTATAGCATTATTATTATATTAGGTAGGTATACGGGAATAAAAATGTGAGATGTGCCTAAAAGCAATACGAGCGAATTTTATAGGTAGGTACCTGCCTACCTAAATAAATACAAATATTATCCGTAGTTATATCTGCGCGTTGTGGTATTTATGTTTACTGCACCACCCTCGTGGGTTGTAATGTTATTTGGTACTAGATGTTCCCGCGGTTTCACCCGCGTTTATCGTTACTGCGCCACCCCCGTGGGTCGTAGCGTGATGTTATATAGCCTATAGTCTTCCTCGATAAATAGGATATTATTAGATTAGCGCGTTCAAACCAACAAACAAACAAACAAACAAACAAACTCTTCAGCTTTATAATATTAGTATAGATAGCTGACCCGCGCAACTTCGTCTGCGTCACATAAGAGAGAGAGTGGGTCGTAGGCACCTATAATACAATTTTAGAGGAGCTGAATCTTTCTTTGTTAAATCCACGAGCCACATAAGAACCATTGAACAACATTTTATAAATATACCTACAGTGCTTATTTAAAATCACGCAAAATAAACCAGGAGAAACATCGTTTGTATGTCTGTAATGGGTAATTATTTTGCTGCGACGTTATTTTAAAACTGCTATATCTACTAAGATATTCATTGAAATCGAATGATGTAAAGGGCAATTTTGTTTTAAATTAAATACTTGTGATGAATAACGTATTTATTTGGATAAGGATTAATATCATGCTTATAATAATACCTTCGCAAATAATGCATTATTTTAAAACAAATTTGGTTAGCATAAAAAAGGTTATAGTGAGCCAACCTTAAAAGATAGACATATGTTGTCATAGGCTTTTTTTTAGAACTTTTAAAGGGGAACAATTCTGTCATACATGATTTTTGCGAAACTTTAACTGTTTACCCAGCGCACGTAGCTCTCAAAAGGAAAAAAAACCCTCCGATTTTGAAACATTCTTCACATTCTTCATTGGTGCTCCGCTCCTATTGATCTTAGCGTGATGATATATAGCCTATAGCCTTCCTCGATAAATGGGCTATCTAACACTGAAAGAATTTTTCAAATCGGACCAGTAGTTCCTGAGATTAGCGCGTTCAAGCAAACAAACAAACAAACAAACAAATAAACTCTTCAGCTCTCAAAGTTCTTCTTCAGGTCTCAAACTCTCAAAGTTTCGCAAAACTCATGTATTATAGAATTGTTCCCCTTTAAAAGTTCTAAAAAAAAGTCCGCGACAGCATATGTCTATCTTTTAAGGTTGGCTCACTATAACCTTTTTTATGCTAACCAAATTTGTTCTAAAATAATGCATTATTTGCGAAGGTGTTTTTATAAACATATATTAATCCTTATCCAAATAAATACGTTATTCATCACAAGTATTTAATTTAAAACAAAATTGCCCTTTACATCATTCGATTTCAATGTATATCTTAGGAGATATCGCAGTTTTAAAATAACATCGCAGCTGACTAAGTATAACGAAGTCGCGGGTTAAAGTCAACGTTAGCCCAAAGTAACTATTCCACGCGGACGAAGTCGCGGGCAGAAGCTAGTATTCAATAATTCTATTGACTATTACCACACTATTACCAAACATGGATTACGGTTTGATTGTTATATTTACGTAGTTTTCATCGACACTTAATAATATTATTATCGTATTATCTATCACTATCACGCCTATGAAGAATGCACTAGTGTCACAGCTTAGAAATGTTCTACCCAAACCGAGTTTCAGTATCCCTCTACCCAAAAAAGGCATTGCAAGAAAGCAAATTAAGCTATTAACGTAAAAATTACTAGCAGTCAAAGTTCAAAAAATGTTGACACGGCTGATAATTGGTGCCACCACCCTACCTACGTCACCGGCACTCGCGAGTAGCATAGCGCCCGACTCATCGTAATTATGGACGTGGGCGTACACGCGAACCGGTGAAGCGGGGGGCGCCAAAACCTTTGAGCGCTCGGAAATCCTCGCCTTAAGACAAAAAACCTGTAATAATAATAGCTGAAGTGTATTTTCAGCACTACCCCCTTGGGTTACAGCGTAAAGTTATATAATAATAATAATATTTTACCACATACACACAACACCATCTAGCCCAAACTAAGCAGAGCTTGTACTATGGGTACTAGACAATGGATATACATACACATATACTTTTTTAGAATATAGAAACACCCAGACCAAGACAAACATCCATGTTCATGCACACAAATGTTTGACTTGTGCGGGAATCGAACCCGCGACCTCAGGCGTGGCAGTCGGTTACATTAACCACTACGCCATCGAGGCCGTCAATTAGATCTACAATTATATTAAGTTCTATAATACATGGTGGATTTGAGAGGAGACGAAGTCCTAAAAGACCATGACTGACGTTTTTAGATGCGACTGACACTTTCAAAGCCGTCAAGACATAGCTCGCTACAGAGGAATTTAGAGGAATCTTATATACTTATATATAGAGAGGCCCGTTCTTCCCATGAGCCCTACACCCTTGCTTTGCTGAACGTCGCAGTAAATGTAAATTCAAATTAAAAATGTTGTGTAACTTTGACATTCATAAGTTTCCTTGTAACCTAACTTGAATAAATTTATTTTTGATTTTAATTTTTTACCCAGAAATAAAAGGTATCAATCTAAATGTAAAAATCACTAATGAGTTTACCTAAAGCGTCGTCATCATTATCATCTCGGCCGAAAGACGTGCACTGCTGGGTATAGGCCTCCCCCAAGGTTTTCCACACAGACCCGTCTTTGGCCAAATTCAATTTTATATATAAATTTTACCTAAAGTGTACCTACTCATTATGAGATTGTTGGTATATATACCTGTCGCAAAATAATCTTTAGTATTATACTTCTATAACTTGACTTTGTATCGCACAAAATCTTGTTGCAGAAATTAGAGCAATATGGAATCCGAGGACTTCCTTTATCATGGTTTGAATCATATCTTACGGATCGACTGCAAAGAGTAGACATATCACACGTAGATAATAATCTAACATTAACAACTAGTAGCTCACCGTACAGAGTAGACAGCTTTGGGGTACCCCAAGGCAGTATTCTTGGGCCATTGTTATTTAGGCTATATATTAATGACCTACCTGATATAACGAAACATAAATGTATTTTATTTGCAGACGACATTTCCATTATATTGACATGCAATAATTTAACTGACATTCATGACGAAGTAAATAGGACGACCCTTTTGGTGACACAATGGCTAGAATCAAATAACTTGACAATTAACTTGCAGAAAACTAATTTTATCAAATTCCAAAGTAAACGATCTGCCTGTACTGAAAACAGAATGATTTGGAGCAAAATTAATATTAATGAAAAAGATGACGTAACTTTCTTAGGAATAACATTAGACAAACATATTGGCTGGAAATCGCATATTAGTAAAACTTGTAATAAAATTAATAAATTTGTATATGTCTTGAGCAGATTTAGGAAAACCTCAACAATACAGACTACTCTGTTAGCTTACCATGGCTATGTAAGCTCAGTCCTAAGATATGGCCTTATACTGTGGGGAAATTCCACTGAAGCTAATAGATGTTTTATTGGCCAAAAGAGATGTATAAGAGCCATTGTCGGTATTGCTCCAGACGAATCCTGCAAACCACATTTTAAAACATTAGGCATACTTCCTCTGACCTGTATGTATATTCTAGAGATTTCTGTTTTTGTTAAAACCTATCCACACCTTTTCACCAAGGCCATGGATAAGTATCCGAGAAACACTAGGCATCCTAATAGGTTAGTTCTAGAGTACATTCCGAGAACTACAATGTATAAAAATAATTGTTACTGTATATGCATAACTATATATAACAAAGTTCCGGAATGTTTTAAAGACTTACCACTTTATCGATTTAAGAAACACCTTAAGGCATGGCTACTAGAAAAGTCATACTATTCCCTTAAGGAGTTTCTACGTTAAACAATTGATGATAATATATTATAAATTTATTTTTAAATAACAATGTCACTAATTTAATTGAATTGTCATACCTATACAATAGTTAAAATTATTTTAAAAATGTAAATCAACTCGCATGCCACATTGTGACTAAATGGAAGAGCTAAATGTATTAATTATACCACAACACCCTTAAATGTACTCCATTTTCTGTGAAATAAATATCATTTATCATTTATACTAATATTATATGGAGGAAAGATTTGATGTTTTGGTTGTTTGTAAGGATTCAATTGGAAAACTACTCAACCGATTTTAAAAATTATTTCAACCTTAGAAAGCTATATTATTAGTAATATCATTGAGTGATATTTAAAAAAAGGTACTGTTACTATCATAACCTAACCCACTTTTACGCGAGCGAAGCTGCGAGCAGAAGCTAGTCATAGCTAGCCAAAAGACTTGGACTTTTATTAATAAAATATGATATATGTTTCTAGAGCGGCAACCAACCCCCGCAACCGCAGCAACCAGCTAAACCTGAGCCCCCACAGGACAAACCAACAGACAAGGACAGCTCCGACGACAAGAGAGGGAAGAAGGGGCGAGGCAGGGCATCCAGCTCCTCCTCTGGTGAGAAATAAGACTTATGTGACTCTTACAAGTGCGAGCAAGACAACCATACCACTGTTTGTTCAACACGAAGAGAACAATAAACGTTTAGTTACTACAGACTTTTGTGTGAGAGTTAGTTTTTTGTCATATTACGCTTAAGTTAAGTCAAGCAACCTATGTGAGGACGCGAAATTGATGGGCAAGCGAGCTTTGCTAGATACTTAAATTATATCAATTGTGGGCTATTTTGTAACATCACATGCTGCTGGGGGTGAGCAGTGTTCAATTATACGTCGCGAGATAGGCTTCTATAGTGAGAAATCATAGGATAAAGTTTTGATTATATTTGAATATAAAATGTGTTCTAAGATTGTATGTCTTTTTGCCGGTTTTAGTAATAGAACGTGTTTCTGAGTATTTCGTGTACATATTCCAATAAGACTATAATTGGGTAGGCAGTAATACAAGAAAATAAATTCTCCAGCAATATTTTCAGAAATATTCAATTTGAATTTATTTACTGAAAATGACCAATTTTGTACAAGCAACAACAAATACATTTGTGAATCTAAATTGTAATGATGTATTAAAAGATTTTAACCTAAATCTATTATCTGTCTACCCTCATAGCGAATAGTATGATAATATAAAAATCTTTTTAATAGAAATTAGAGTTTACTCAGATTTGCGGACTATACATTTATGAATATATATTATTTGTTATATTTGCAAAATAAACATAGTTGTCATCTCTGCTTATACCTTCAGTTATTCAAGGAGTAAGCATGCATGATGCATCACATTAAAAATATTTTCATGGCACTTGATAAAAAATAAAAGTATCTACATATTTATAAAATTCCGTATTAGAAATGATATAATAATTGAATATAATAATTAATATAAATTGATAAATGTCTAAAACCGGCGTTCGGTGTCGTGATTGAAACATAAAAAATAATAAAAATTATTGTAAAAAAGATGTAAGCTTTGTTTAGACTGCTCATAGCTTTAGTCATTTGGGGTTATATATGTGGTTCGTGCTGCCAACCGCCTAACCGTTACTGCCTTGAATATATACCTAAAATAGTATTAGAGTATGAGCTGAGAAATATCGAGACAGTTGAACATTAAAACTAAAATAATGATGGTGTTATGTAGAACTCAAAAACTAGTCTCATTATTCGTTTAAATTGTCCCATTGCTGGGCATGGGCAATTTTAGCATTGAAAAAGTCCGAAGAAAGTCTTTCTAATAAAAACAAAATTATATGGTTCTAAATTCGGTCTAAGATACTATGTAAAATAATGTTACTTTAACTTGGTCTCCCGTTTGGCTTTATATATATAGCGCTCAGAGGTCTGCATATATTGGTTGAATACTGCTCACGATATATTTTAATTCAACTAGTGAAACATTCATAAGTCATAACTCTCGCACTGTTTATACAAAATGATTGCGGTACTACCGATCGTGGGTTACCGAATTCGATTCTTCAGCAAGGCTTTTATCAAAAGTTTATTTACAGAAGCAAGGATTTGATACTGTGCTTGGTAACGCTATTTTCCCGGTAGATGGCGTTAGGTTTGCTTCCTAGTCTATAGGGCGTAAACACCCAACGAAGAGAAGCTATACACTTCTGCCAAACCTCTTAACGATATTCAAGCGCGATGGTATGCGGTCTTCAGCACGAATCGCCGCGAATTGATTATTAATTAATAAAAAAAATTAAATGTCGCTTTTCAGTATTAAATTTTTGAGGCGTTGGCAAAAAATTACATATTATTGATTTAATTTTTTAATTGTTAATTTACAATATGGGGAAGTACTGCGCACGCGCACTTGGTGTAACAAATCATCGTTTTATGTAAGGTATTGTTTTAAATCTCATGTTTTAGTATAGTTTTAGAGTTAGCTTTGTATTTTGTAATTTAGTTTTTGTCCTGTTTGGTACTTACTAACACATGTTATGCTATATTTCTGTTTGTGTATCTATCAGCCTGTCGTTGTCCAATACTGGGCGTGGGCCTCTTCTGTTAACACTGCAATACTAGTTTGTCAATAGTGTCCAGGCCTTTATCGTCATTACTGACATTCACAGCTATATATACTTGTGAATTTATCTTCCTTCTCTTTCTCTTGCTAGGATTTCTCTTATCATCAAAGAGATGAATAGAAGTTTGCAATCATTGAATACTTCATCTTGGTTTTAAAAAGTAGGAGGATAAGACCTATTCTATATAATTTAAAGAGTTCTTAAAGATTAGGAGGTCCCAAACCTCTCAATTCGTGACGATATAGGCTGTTAAAATATTCTACAATTCTATCTGTCGTTCCAGTTCGCTAGCGAGATGTGTGTTGGTAAAGTCCGAACAGGGTACGTGACGTAATGTGATATATTTTTAAATAAATATGCTTTTTAGTGTCTACTTTGAATGCAATATTTTTACTACACTTTTGGTTTTCTAGAATATCCTTGTTGTGGTATACACATATATACATACATAATAAACCCATAATAAGGGTATATACATACAACACTTGTGAATGTAATATTAAATTAATTGTTTCTTCGTCTAAAATAATGGAGAGAGAGATATTTGTGTATAACGCAACAAAAACATTTATTTTCGTGTTTTTCTTAATTGTTCTTTAATCATTATTATTATTATATTGTTTCATTAACTACTTAGTAACCGTTTCAGTTACGTAATAAATTAACTACAGAGCACGGATGCACACACTAATATCGTATTAAAGACAGTATATTCTATACTACGCGTGTGACAGTGACAATACACACGCGATACGTCAAACTGACGGCTGGTTGCGCTCAGCGCCGTTACTGAGCACGACTGCATGGATGACGTAGTGGTTTAGGTGGTCGCCTCGCCGCTGCCACTGCGCGCAGTGTTGTGGGTTCGGATCCCATACGGGACAAATATTTGTGTGATGCACAAATGGTTGTTCCGAATCTGGATTTTCTTTGTGTCCGTTGTTTGAATGTTTGTAAAGTCCCCCGCGAGCGCGACACAGGAATTATACATAATGAAGGGCTGTCGTTTTTTAAAAAGAAATTATAATTAATTATTACTTTGCTCTCTAGTGGAAGTGAGGGTGTAGCATGACGTGTTCTGTAAAATTAATAAACTTGTATCTGCCTATACCCTGCGCGTAAGGGTCGTGAATATTTTGTTAATGAACATTCCAGTAAGTTAATGTCAGTGCCATATGTTGAGCCTCCTTATCTTGTCACTTTGTAACCTAACTGTAACATTTGCTGAAATTGTAACGTTGCTCAATCTGTAACATAAACCGTATGTTACATCTCAGTAAGTTTAATTACATAGGTTACAATTTAAGCAAAGGTTACATAGAGTATCCCAACTAATACGTATAACCATTCGCATCTTACATCAAGAAATGCAAAATGGAGGTTTAAATCGATGTCTTCCGAACTGTTTAATTTAAATAGTGGCATTAATTTCATATTTTGTTTGATACAAAACTGGCATACTAATTTCTTGACTGCTTGTTTTATTTTAATTCAGAAGTCAATACTGTGAATTTAATTTATCTATATGCCAAAAATTAATAGTTTTAGTTACGAAAATTACGCAAGATTATTAAATTACTCATATAATATCATGTAATGATCATTCTCCAATATAACAATAGGGGAAAAAAAAGAAATGCGTCGTATAGAATTAAAGATGGCAAACTTACATTATTGCAGTTTTGAGTATGACGCCAAATAATGCAAAATATTAACGTCTTTACAGCATTGATATTGCATAACCAAACATAAAATATATATGGAATGTTTAAAACATGAAAAATATGGTAATTAAGGTAATTTTCTACATTTAGCATTTTTCGGCATCATTAACTGAAACTGCAAAAAGTAAGAGGGATTCTTTGATTCTATACAAATCGAATGTCCATGTAAAAAATAACGCTAATATTGAATTCAATAAAAAATCAAATCAATTTCAATTGCAGTCACATATATTTTACCAGTAATTAAGATACATTATTAACATTTAAATATTCGTTATTAAAACTATACGGTTTTGGATAAACAAGCATTTTTAAATTTGTATGCCTCATTCCGATGAATAATTTGACATCTGTTTCAAAAATTTGATTATTTTACAGCATGTATATGTAAATAGACTACTTGTCTATGTCTTGTACGTTTGCAAGAATGAATAAGTTGTCTATTTATACTATTTATTTTTAATTATCGGAGACTAACAGACAAGAACATCACTAATGAGTTAAAATTATACGTTTTGTTTTTGTACGAGTTGTGTTTATAGTTTTGTTAAAACTAATTATTTGGTAATTAAATTTATACAATATACGTCGTATAATTGAAATAAAGGATAAACATCGAATAATAAATTATTAACATGAAAAATAAAGAAATGGAATGTATTTGACATGCCGTGGGACATTACCGGATAATTAAATGTCGTATTTGATTGTACAACCAAACACCAGAATTTAGCAATGTAACTAATTTATCTCTTGCCTGTCTGCACAATTTGGGTGGAAAGTGGTGAGGCTTTGTTTATTGAATCAACATTGTTCAAGTTTTGCATTATTTCGATTATACGTATACGACATTGTATAGTATACGATTTGTAAAGTATACGCAAATGTTTTTGTAAAGTTCACATAATATATGTAATGTGTAAAACCACTACATAACATTGTACCTTTTGCTTTTATAACAAAACTATAAGCTAATCCTTAATGATTTCTGATTCGAAATGTCCTTTTATCAATTTTTAATCTGATATTGATAGTAAGGAAATGTTAATGTAAAGGATTATTTGTTTCTGACTTTCGATATCTAAAAAAATATTGTTTTGTAATACTCATCGATTAATTATTTGTAAATTTTAGGTCTAAATTTAGTTTTTTCGCATGGTAACACAGGGTGTAAACATGATTACCCATGAAATATTAATTTCGCGCGCTATGAGCAATTAATTTTATGGCAACTATTTGTTTTAAGAAGACCAAAAAAATATTACAATGAATTTTGTGTAGATTGATTTGTGCATATGTAAAAATTGCTTTCGGGACCAGGAGTTGAAAATGTTTTTATTGAAAAAAAAAAGCAATCAATTTTGGAATTGAGCATGCTCAGCGAACAGCTTATTATGCAATGAGCATGCTCAAACTAAGGTCGCGACTTAATTGCGACTTAAGTCGTCAATGAGTCGCGGGCCGCGTAGTATTATTTCACATAATATCTTCGTGTATTGTTGTAGTCTGCCATACAGAGTAAGTTGTACTTCAGTAATAGTTTAAATTTAAACTTAGCGTTTAAAATGTTAAATGTGATGTATAGATAAACGAGAAATATCTAGTGATCGAGGAAATATTTTCTCTAGCGTATCAACTATGTGTATGAATTGAATGGATATTGTAATAAAGTCATGAATTAACTGTTCTTATATGTTGTTTTATTTTGTGCCATACTATACTAGCTGTGCCCCGCAGTTTCACCTGCTTCGTCTCTAAGGGTTGTAACGTGATGTTAGGCAACATTCCTCAATAAATAGCTAATTTTATTTCGCAACAATACAACTTCGGTATTAGAAATAATTCCTTAGTCGCGGCGGACTTTACAATCATTGATCCAACAGACTTAAAGATCAATTAGACACGAAAATTTTTTTTCAATATCATTTTTTTTCCGTGTGTTATTCGAACCCAAACAACTGATATCGAACAACACTGGCGATGACTACTACAACCACTACACTATCCGTGTAATCAGTTGTTTATTGACAATGATCTAACCTTGGCCCTAACACGGCCGGTGTAACCTGGTCGAAACGTCAAGCATAAAAAAGGTAAACATTATACATGATCACGTTAATTCCCGTTACGTACTTATTATATACTTATATATCAGGGGTCTAATAACAAAGGCGGCAAAGTCCCCTAAAATGTGAAACGTCGATTTTAATTTTATTGGTTGTGGCAACATCTTTTTTACCAGAACACGTTGAGAGATTCGAACAAATCCGGCCTAATCCAATAGATTTCTACGCATAAACGAAACGTTTTATAACAAAATCGGGAAAGTCCCCGGCCGACATAACAAAATTAGTAATGTCCATTTCAACCAATCAGAGATGAGCTGTTTCCATGGCCGCTTAACCCTGACAGTTAAGTATTTAAATTATATTCTAACAAATATGGCAAAGTCCGTAACCATTAATAACAAAACCGGTAAAGTCCTTGCTTTACTAACAAATGTGGCAAAGTCCATAACATTATTTAAGTTTCTTGATTAATTGGCGTGTTTTAGGATGAAATTAGAGCTTAAATTAAACGGTATTACAATTTAACTTCTATAAATACATTACAGCAGTAAATATGTGATATCCTTGAAACGTTATTCGTTTATTGTAAGTGACTTAAAATTTCTTCAACTGGACTTTACTGCCTTTGTTATTAGACCCCTGATATATATCATGCAACGCGAAAGTTTAAAAGTTAATAATGCCGACTTGCATCAAACTATTGAACCTTCTAGGTGACTGCTCGGATGCACTATAAAGTTATCTAACAGTATTGTAACTCGGCTCTGTCCTTGAAATAATTAACTACAGCCGCGCGATCCGCGAACGCACGAGAGGGCTGCCCACCTACAGTATGATAATTTCATCTACCTACTTGAATTTTTTTCAAGTTTAGTAATTGTAAATATTATGTTTTATTTAAAAATATGAAATTTGTTGTGAATGAAATAGGAAGTGTTCAATAAAAATCATGTTGTGTTTTTGATTAGTAGATTTAATAAAAAACAACCTTATATATTAGAGACTGCACAATATTTGCGACTCGACTGAGACGTTCGAAAAGCGATATTGTTAAAATTAATAGTATACCGCATTCGGATAAAAAGTTAAATTAAAAATACTTTTGTTTACAATTGCACTTTGCCATAATTACTTATTATGTAAGTACTTGTACTTAATTCAATCAAATATTAACAACTGGCACGCTTACTGCTTACAAAACCATCACACCGTGCGTTAATCACAGCGGCGCATTCGCGACTGGCTGCGAACCAAGTGTATACCGACCTCGACGCGCGTAGGTATGAGTTATAACTCGCTTCCCGACCATTTGTATGAAGATAGAATACTGTTAGATAACATTGCCGTGATAGTGGTATAAGTCGCCGAGTGTTGTGGGTTCGAATCCCACATGGGACGAAACTGTGTGATCCACAAATGGTTGTTCCGAATCTGGATTTTCTTTGTGTCCATTGTTTAAATGTTTGTAAAGTCCCCGCGATGCCGGCGCTTCACATTGGCTGTATTGGCTACAAGTTATCGTCTTGGTTCCAACACACCCATGTGTGGATCGGTCTTGGGCTGTCTTGGACAGATATTGGACATAAACCGAACTTTGCGTCCAATAGCCAATGTCAACCCGCCTTGTGTCGGTTTTTGTACACGTTCAAAGGCGAGGGGAGTGAAGGGAGTAGGCGGGCGCGCAACTTGGTTCCAACGTCGCTTCTCGATCCACACATTAGTTGCATTAGTACGCGCTCTGCCGATGTACGCGTTGAACGTGCCGTGCGACATGGATTCCACAAATACCGAGTGGTCAAACGAAAAAATTTGAGTTCATCGAACTATAGGTACCGTATGGAAGAAGCTTTATGGAATCCGGCAAATAAATAACACAAAAAAAAAATTGTGGCAGACTCTTGGGAAAGAATACGTAGAATGATGTGTGTAGACGATCTAACCGTCGCTGATCTCAAAAAGAAAAAAGAATCATTGATGACAATATACAAGTACCATTTAAAGAAATGGAAAAATTCATTTCAAAACCTGCTCAAATGTCCAAATGTCCAATGGTCTAATAATTTCCAATGCTCTTGGCTAGTGTGTTGGCCAAAAGGCATTGCAGCGAGTGTGTGGCTGCATGCCTTAGTTACAATAATTAGCTATTCAATTTATAGCCAAGCTTGGACTCAAATCATTTCAAATTTAAAGCGCCGGCTTAACACAGGAATAATGCCTAGCGAAAGAGCAGTCTTAAAAAAAGAAGATATGTACCCTTATACCCGGTAGCTCAACAGAGTTTAATAATTCATTTGCGGTGCCGCTAGAATCATGTACCTACTTAGACTCCTTTTCAAAGTAGGTACCAAAATCCTAACAGTAATCTCTCTACATAGCTACCTACTCGAAAAAGATATACCTAGGTATTTGTCAAAACTTACCCACACTTGTTTACCAAAGCACAAGAACACAAAGAGTACCTCGCGAGGGACAAAACTAAACTTGCTCTAACAAGATCACTTACAACTTTATAACAAAAATATGTCATAGCATTGTGATAAAGATTTATAATAAAACTATATTTTGCTCGCGGCTTCGCTCGCCTAAATGTAGGTTAGGTTAGGAACAGTAGATACTTTTTCCTGGATTAAAGGTACCTTATGTCCTTGTCTGTTCTCCTAAAAACGTGTATGCGAATTTTCGTGATCATCGCTTGAGTAATTAAGGCGTGCAAGCGTAACACATAAACAAACTCAATATTAGGATACCGAAAACAATACAAGAAAGGGGCATGCCAATATAAGGCCCACAGGTGCCCAACAAATAGGCTATACTAAAAAATATATTAATATTTATCGTAGTTTTTCCTTGTATTTATTATTCTGTACAAGTCGGTAATATTTTCTAAAAATATTAAATAACAAAACGATGTATTTAATATTTTTAGAACTTGTAAGCAAGTAGGTACATTATCGTGAAAATGTTGCCTTTGCACTAAATATGTTGACAGTTAATTAATCGAAATAGTAATTTATCATTTCTACATATATCATATAATTAATTATTTTAATCGTTAATTTCATTTTTTATAAAAATGTAATACAAAAATTAATAAAAAAGAATATTTTTATCTTTGCAAGATTGCTTTGATTAACTTGTGATGTTTATTACCTATCGATGTATCGAGGTTTTGTGTTTATTATGGTACCTATTATCTCACTTGTATGACGGCGGAAAACGTAAATGTCAATATCATTGCTTGTTTTTAATTTTACGCCATTGTAATAATTAATTAATCTATAATGAGTAATAACCAACGGCTGTTAGTTATGTTATTATTTTACAAATAACATTGTATCACATTTGCCTTGCCGCCAAACAGGCGAAACAAGATGTACATAATATATGACTGTTTGGGCGCTAAGGGGTTTGCTGAAAGAATAACTGCGGGAATGCTCAATATAAAAGATGAATTTTTAATTCGGTGTTAACTACACGAGTTCAGTACAGCAAGTGACCGACATAGAACGGTCAGTACGTAAAACACATTAAAAGTTAAAACAAACAATAATCAATTAAATGAATTGCTGCTATGCGAATTTGCTTAGGCGCGCCAACATGCCCCCGGGCGTTGAAAGCAACGGTTTCAACCAGACTCCGAAGACACTGGTAAAGGACAGATCCTGTTGAACGCTCTTCGGATGACTCCAGTGGATGTCCGAATATCTGCAACACGAGCGACGCCATCCGTCCCAGGGTGAACAGCCACAATTCGTCCCAGACTCCACTTCAGAGGAGGAAGGTTGTCCTGCTTAATGACTACTAAGGAGTTCAGCTTCAAACCATCCTTACAGGAACGCCATTTGGTCCGCAGCTGTAATTCTGCGACATACTCCTTGCTCCATCTGCTCCAGAAATGTTGGCGTAGTTGCTCAATCCTTTGAAAGCGAGACAGATGGTTGACAGAGTAGTCCCTGTAGTCAGGTTGCGGCAAGGAAACGAGGGGCCGCCCAATAAGAAAGTGGCCAGGCGTAAGCGGCGTGTAATCTTCAGGGTCTGAAGACAACGGCGTCAGTGGACGAGAGATCAGAATGGCTTCAGTTTTAGTTAGTGAGGTGTAAAGCTCCTCAAAAGTCAAATTACAATTTCCCAACACTCTTTGTAGGTGGTACTTGGTGGACTTGACACCCGCCTCCCAGAGGCCACCGAAATGTGGGGTATACGCGGGTATAAAATGAAATCTTATCCCGTCGTTAGCTGCACTTTCACCCAAGGATGAACTGTTCAATTTTAAGAATTTAGATATGTCATTGTACGCACCGACAAATGAGGTACCGTTATCAGACAAAATATCATTGGGTTTACCTCGTCGAGAAATAAAACGATATAAAACCAGTAAGTAACTATTGCTAGTTAAATCGCCTACGGTGTCCAAATGAATGGCCTTGGTAGTAAATCAAATAAAAATTGCGATGTACACCTTTACCAACCACATTATAGGGCCAGCATAATCAACGCCCGTGCTCTCAAAGGGATAACCTGGACGAAGGCGTTCTTTAGGTAAATTACCCATTATAGGAATATTACGTCGTATGAAGGGAAAGGTAATTTACCCAATTAGGTAAATTACCTTTCCCTTCATACGACGGCATAGAACACACTTGTGATAACAAGCCTTCGCCAAGTTGCGGCCTCCAATCGGCCAGTAAGACTCTCTTATTGAAGCCAACAGTAATTGTGGGCCAGCATGCATCAGCCTCCTATGCTCGTAATTAAATAATAACTTTTGTGAAATGATGAATGGACTGTAATATGATAGGGTGTTTTTTGGAAAAATGAAAATTAGAATTTTTTAGTCGTCCGCCTACTCGCATTAATTTTTTGTCGTCCAAGTAAGCATTAAATTTTAGAAGGACGCTCGTCTTATGTATACTCCTTTTATTTAAAAGTAATTTATACTCAGGGAATGATTCAGACAGACTTTGAATGA
This sequence comes from Catocala sponsa, assembly GCA_963564715.1. Taxonomy (NCBI): domain Eukaryota; kingdom Metazoa; phylum Arthropoda; class Insecta; order Lepidoptera; family Erebidae; genus Catocala; species Catocala sponsa. The sequence continues at coordinate 14,969,314 of OY751352.1, forward strand.
TGACAACATTTAGTGCGTCTTGTAACTCATCCTGTGACAAATAAATAGTTTTGGGATAATGTTTCCTACAGGACTTAATAAATCTTAACATGTAAGCTACAGAACGCACAAGCCGAGAATAATTAGAAAAACGATTTATCTCAATCAAGGCCTCATCTTTGCAATCGCTTACAACAGTGTTTAAAACTACATTAGGTCGAGTTTCCGGTAACGTATCTGCTCCTAAATACTTAACTTGCGAGGGCCATTCAGACGGGTCAAGTCTCAAAAATTCTGGTCCAGACCACCAAAGATCAGAACCCTGCAGAACACTAATATCCACACCCCGAGATATTAGGTCTGCTGGGTTCTTGTCGGTTGGAACGTGTCTCCAGGTGCAGTCACCCGCCTTATCCAAAACTTCAGCAACGCGGTTGCGCACAAACGGCTGAAGTTTGTTAGGCATCATCTGTAACCACCCCAACACGATGGTTGAATCAGTTGAGTTTTCTTCGAGTAATTATTCTGTGGCATGGAAGCTATTACTTGATCGATTTGACAACAAAAGATCACTAGTAAACAATCATATTTCGTCGTTGTTTAATATTGAGTCTATCTTAAAGGAATCTTCAGTTGCATTAAAGAGTTTAATCGATCAATTAAATAAAGATTTGCGAGCATTAGAGTCGTTAGGGGAGCCTGTTAAGCAATGTTTGGGTCCTAAGGGGTTTGCTGAAAGAATAACTGCGGGAATGCTCAATATAAAAGATAACTTTTAATGTGTTTTACGTACTGACCGTTCTATGTACTTGCTGTACTGAACTCGTGTAACAGCTGACTGGTTGTGATGTTTCTGAATTGCAGTTACGCATGGGAAAAATTGAGTCGTTGTACGAACGGTATGATGAGGTACAATTACGTCTTGAATGCATTGTGGATGATCTCAAATTACAATACAGTGAGCGTTCTGATTTTGAGTCTCTTTATTATAAATCCCTGTCGACAGCCCAAAATATACTGTGTGACTTTAATAGGGATAATAAATCGATAGACAGTTCTAAAAGTACTGTTGCTAGCATGCACAAGCCAGTTAAATTGCCTACGATACAGCTACCTAAGTTTAGCGGATTATATTGTAATTGGCTAGAGTTTCGCGACACCTTTGCCAGCCTAATTCATGCTAACAGTGATATTGACGAAATCAACAAGTTTCATTACTTGAGGGCATCACTTGAGGGAACTGCGGCCTTAGTAATTAAATCAGTTGAGTTTTCTTCGAGTAATTATTCTGTGGCATGGAAGCTATTACTTGATCGATTTGACAACAAAAGATTACTAGTAAACAATCATATTTCGTCGTTGTTTAATATTGAGTCTATCTTAAAGGAATCTTCGGTTGCATTAAAGAGTTTAATCGATCACTTAAATAAAGACTTGCGAGCATTAGAGTCGTTAGGGGAGCCTGTTAAGCATTGGGACACACTTTTGATTTATATTGTTACGCGTAGACTTGATCAAAAGACCTATCGTGAGTGGAAAGAGTACAAAGGTAAGATTGATAAGGACATTGTGATTACGTTTGACGCATTCATGACATTCCTACGTCATCGAGCCGATCTAATCGAGACGTTAGAACTAGCTCGAAATAATAATAATTCCCAAACGGCAGGAAAATCAGTCCCTAAGGTCAAGGCTATGGTAGCTACACAATCTCCTAGCAGCACTAGCTCTGAACTAGCTTCTAAGATATGTCCTAAATGTAGCAGCAATGATCACTCATTAAATAATTGTCCACAGTTTCTTGCATTAAGCAATGACGCTCGTCTCAAGTTACTCCCTACTTATAGGATTTGTTTTAACTGTTTTCGTTCGGGTTATTACGCTAACAAATGTAAGAAACCAGGTTGTAAACTATCTAAAAGTAGGCATAACACACTAATTCACACAGATTCTAAAGTCGCCGTTGCGAATACACTGAATAATAATTCAACTTCTATGTCGACTAATAATAATCAGTCTGCATCCACTGATTCAAACAACGTCGCGTTGTCCGCAAACATTGCACCGTGCTGTAGTCATAAGCAGCGAGATGTTTTATTATCGACCGCTCTGGTCAAAGTGCGGGACCATAATGGTTATGTGCATCTCATTCGCGCGGTTCTTGACAGTGGTAGCACTTCGTCATTCATAACGGACGAGTTTTGTAGACGACTTAATTTGTTAACGAGTCAGGTAAATAAATCTATACTTGGCATAAACATCTCATTCGCGCGGTTCTTGACAGTGGTAGCACTTCGTCATTCATAACGGACGAGTTGTGTAGACGACTTAATTTGTTAACGAGTCAGGTAAATAAATCTATACTTGGCATAAACAACGTCACTTCGCACGTAGGTAAAAGATGTAACGTTAAAATAGCATCATTAGATGATAGTTTTGTTTACAAACTTAATTGTTTTGTTTTACCATATATTACGAGTAACGTGCCGTGTCATGATATAAATATTTCGGATTTCAACATTCCGACGAATATTGTTTTAGCTGATCCTACTTTTTATAAGCCCGCAGATATCGATATATTAATCGGTGCTGATCTGTTTTGGGAGCTACTAGGATCACAAACACTAAAGTTAGGTACTGGAAAGCCAGTGTTATGTGAAACTCGTTTAGGCTAGATTGTTTCCGGTCCAATTAATAATAGTAATATTACACTACTTTCACATTTTTTAAAATGTAATTTGTCCTACGTTATTTCCGGTGATGATAGTGATTGGACAAAACTTAGAACTGATTTAACAAAGTTTTGGTAATTAGAGGAGATTAATGCGAAATATTCTAGTTCTTACATGCCGGAAGAAAAATTATGTGAGGATCATTTCGTTAAAAATACAACACGATTGTCGTTTTTGTGTTCGGGTACCCCTTAAGAAAGATCCCGCGGTACTCGGCGATTCTTTTAAAAGGGCTACACACTGTTTACATTCTTTAGAACGTAGATTAAAAGTTAAGCCGGAATTTAGTAGGATGTATCATGAGTTCATGTTAGAATATGAGTCGCTTGGCCATATGACTAAAATAAATAAATCTAAGTTGTGTTCTGGTTATCTTATTCCTCATCATGGAATATTGCGTGAGTCGAGTAGCACGACCAAACTTCGCGTTGTCTTTAATGCTAGTTGTCCTACGTCGACGGGAGTGTCTTCTAATGACTTACAGATGGTCGGGCCAACTGTACAGGATGACCTATTGTCTATACTTATTCGGTTCAGATTCCACAAGTATGTTTTATCTGCGGACGTGGAGAAAATGTATAGGCAAATAGTTGTCCACCCATCGGATAGGTATTTACAACGAGTTGTTTGGCGTGATAATGTATGCGAGCCTATCAATGTTTCATACGGTACGGCTAGTGCGCCGTTCCTTGCGACTCACTGCCTTAAACAACTAGGAGACGAGTGCAAAAACTCCAAAATAGCTGACATCATCAGACACGATTTTTATGTCGATGATCTACTTATCGGTGGTGATGACCTAGACGAAGTTAACTTCATTCGTTCTGAAGTCACTAAGGAACTTACATCAGCATGTATGCCATTGCGTAAATGGAAATCAAATGTGCCTCAACTGGTGTCGATTGCTGTTCCTACTTTAGGCAACTTGGCTGCGTCATTTGATTTAAATATTGCGTCAAATGAGCCTGATAGGTTACTCGGTCTCAATTGGTACATCAACACTGATGAGCTAGGTTTTTATGACTGAGCCCACCAAGCGTGATTTGCTGTCCGTGATTGCGCGAATTTTCGACCCCCTAGGTCTCTTGGGTCCAATTGTTATCACCATGAGAGTAATGTTACAGAAAATGTGGTTGGATAAATTATCGTGGGATCAGCCTTTACCGTGTGAGATAAGAGAACATTGGAATAATATAATTAAGTCATTACCTCTTTTAAATCATTTACGCATGCCGCGAATTGTAGTCTGCAATCCATATAGGGAGTTAGAGCTCCACATTTTCACAGATGCGTCTGAATCCGCATACGGTGCTTGCGTCTACGTACGCAGTATTAACGATAAGAGGGAGTATTCGGTTTGTTTATTAATGGCCAAAAGTCGAGTGGCACCCATAAAACCTACAACAATTCCTCGGCTGGAATTGTGTGGTGCAGTGGTTGGTTCTCGTCTTTATGAAAAGGTAAAGAGCTCACTTCGAGTGGCGATTAGTCGGGTCTATTGCTGGACTGATTCAACCATCGTGTTGGGGTGGTTACAGATGATGCCTAACAAACTTCAGCCGTTTGTGCGCAACCGCGTTGCTGAAGTTTTGGATAAGGCGGGTGACTGCACCTGGAGACACGTTCCAACCGACAAGAACCCAGCAGACCTAATATCTCGGGGTGTGGATATTAGTGTTCTGCAGGGTTCTGATCTTTGGTGGTCTGGACCAGAATTTTTGAGACTTGACCCGTCTGAATGGCCCTCGCAAGTTAAGTATTTAGGAGCAGATACGTTACCGGAAACTCGACCTAATGTAGTTTTAAACACTGTTGTAAGCGATTGCAAAGATGAGGCCTTGATTGAGATAAATCGTTTTTCTAATTATTCACGGCTTGTGCGTTCTGTAGCTTACATGTTAAGATTTATTAAGTCGTGTAGGAAACATTATCCCAAAACTATTTATTTGTCACAGGATGAGTTACAAGACGCACTAAATGTTGTCATCATTCAAAGTCAGTCTGAATCATTCCCTGAGTATAAATTACTTTTAAATAAAAGGAGTATACATAAGACGAGCGTCCTTCTAAAATTTAATGCTTACTTGGACGACAAAAAATTAATGCGAGTAGGCGGACGACTCGAAAATTCTAATTTTCATTTTTCCAAAAAACACCCTATCATATTACAGTCCACTCATCATTTCACAAAGTTATTATTTAATTACGAGCATAGGAGGCTGATGCATGCTGGCCCACAATTACTGTTGGCTTCAATAAGGGAGTCTTACTGGCCGATTGGAGGCCGCAACTTGGCGAAGGCTTGTTATCACAAGTGTGTTCTATGCCGTCGTATGAAGGGAAAGGTTATAGCTCCTATAATGGGTAATTTACCTAAAGAACGCCTTCGTCCAGGTTATCCCTTTGAGAGCACGGGCGTTGATTATGCTGGCCCTATAATGTGCGCCAGTCATCAAGGTCGTGGATGCAGGTTGGTAAAGGTGTACATCGCAATTTTTATTTGTTTTACTACCAAGGCCATTCATTTGGAAACCGTAGGCGATTTAACTAGCAATAGTTACTTACTGGCTTTATATCGTTTTATTTCTCGACGAGGTAAACCCAATGATATTTTGTCTGATAACGGTACCTCATTTGTCGGTGCGTACAATGACATATCTAAATTCTTAAAATTGAACAGTTCATCCTTGGGTGAAAGTGCAGCTAACGACGGGATAAGATTTCATTTTATACCCGCGTATACCCACGTTTCGGTGGCCTCTGGGAGGCGGGTGTCAAGTCCACCAAGTACCACCTACAAAGAGTGTTGGGAAATTGTAATTTGACTTTTGAGGAGCTTTACACCTCACTAACTAAAACTGAAGCCATTCTGATCTCTCGTCCACTGACGCCGTTGTCTTCAGACCCTGAAGATTACACGCCGCTTACGCCTGGCCACTTTCTTATTGGGCGGCCCCTCGTTTCCTTGCCGCAACCTGACTACAGGGACTACTCTGTCAACCATCTGTCTCGCTTTCAAAGGATTGAGCAACTACGCCAACATTTCTGGAGCAGATGGAGCAAGGAGTATGTCGCAGAATTACAGCTGCGGACCAAATGGCGTTCCTGTAAGGATGGTTTGAAGTTGAACTCCTTAGTAGTCATTAAGGAGGACAACCTTCCTCCTCTGAAGTGGAGTCTGGGACGAATTATGGCTGTTCACCCTGGGACGGATGGCGTCGCTCGTGTTGCAGATATTCGGACATCCACTGGAGTCATCCGAAGAGCGTTCAACAGGATCTGTCCTTTACCAGTGTCTTCGGAGTCTGGTTGAAACCGTTGCTTTCAACGCCCGGGGCATGTTGGCGCGCCTAAGCAAATTCGCGTAGCAGCAATTCATTTAATTGATTATTGTTTGTTTTAACTTTTAATGATGATCTTAGGGACTGATTTTCCTGCCGTTTGGGAATTATTATTATTTCGAGCTAGTTCTAACGTCTCGATTAGATCGGCTCGATGACGTAGGAATGTCATGAATACGTCAAACGTAATCACAATGTCCTTATCAATCTTACCTTTGTACTCTTCCCACTCACGATAGGTCTTTTGATCAAGTCTACGCGTAACAATATAAATCAGACGGCCCTTGAAGCTGCCACGTTTTTTAACTAATTCACTTTCGTCGGACATACTGGGATACGAGTGTAGTCCACCTAAAATCGATACAGGAATACAATTTAAAAGAGAACAATAGTTTTGATACACGAGGAACTAAGTTTTATACACTGATTTAATACAATTTGCGAAGCAACACACAACCTAATCTAATTAAATATTTAAATTTAGGACACAAGTACAGTCTATTCTTCAATTACCTACACCTTTGTATGTAAGCTTTATTGCTAATTAACTAATTTATTGGGCACAACAAAATAACACTAATCTTAAAGCAGAAAGATTCTAAATATGCATTAATAACAGTAATAACATTACTAATGCTTAATAATGACTTGCACTAATATCAAACACTCAAATATAACGATACATAATTATGTTAAGATACTTGCTAACAATTAAATAACCATTGTTAACACGTAGATTAGTTACAGCTTTATAAAAATTAAGTTTAAATAATGTAGCATTAAACAGGCTAACGAGTATAACTTAAAGTTAATGTAAACTGTTGAATAAAATACTAATCACACTACAACAAGTACCTAATGATATAAATCTAACACAATACAATGCAAATACTGACCTTTTATAATTAGATTATTTCCTTATATTACCTGAGTGTTGGGTGACGATATCAGTAATTAAATAAAATGCTATACACCGCTAAAATTTCTTGAGCTCAGTCCAATCCTCCGGCGAATAACCTTCAAGCAACCTTGAGTAAATAATTATAATCCTGGATTCCTCGATTATCTTCAAAAATAGCTTTATCCTGCTCGTTATGGACCTGTAGATATAAACGTGCAGCAGGAGTATTGATAACACTTGAGGCGGGTTGTTTAAGCAGTATTTATTTGCTTTACATGTAAAGTTTAACTGAAGTAAAAAAAACTGTGCGTCGTATTAGATGGCCGATCTGAGTTTTCTAACTCATTTCTGTGAATGTGAACTTTTTGGCGCGCTCACTTGTCAAACATGACAGAAGCGTTCGGAAATATTACGCTACATCACCCCCCTACGGAGAAGGAGAATCCGTACAAAAGGAAGGGAGTTCATAGGTCGAAAGGCTTGGAGAAATGGACTCTACGGCCAGACCGGGTGGTATATTGTGGTGTAGGTGGGGAAGAAGAAGCAGGCGTATGTGCAGATGGCACAGGAGGAGAAGGCAGGGAGGGAGCAAGATTCGTTTGCATAGGTTGAGGCACAGCAACACGTGGTAATGGTGCCGAAACTGAAGAATCTGAAGTGCTCGTATGCTCGACGAAAGCTGGCTTGAGTCTGTCGACACTTACCGTCGTCGGCTTGCCTTTGACCTCTATTGACATCGTCTTACCGTCCTTAGCTCTGGCAAGAACTTTATGAGGGCCGGAATAGGGAGGCTGTAAAGAACGTCGAACAGTATCATCCCTAAGCATGACGTGTGAAGCGGTGGCAAGCTCCTTGAAAACGAAGGGAGATGACTTTGAATGTTGAGAAGCCGGAGTGGGTCTCAAACTGGACATGTGTTGTCGTAATTTGTAGACCAGGTCCGATGGGTCCTCAAAACCCAATTCTCCGGAGGATACTAATAATTCCCCAGGGAGCGTCAAAGATTCTCCATAGAGCAGTTCCGCTGCAGTTGCCTTAATATCCTCTTTGTAAGCAGAGCGCATCCCAAGCAAGACCAAGGCTAATGCACTCAGCCAAGAATTTCCGTGGCACATTAGAGCAGCCTTAAGCTGCCTGTGCATGCGCTCAACGAGCCCATTGGCACAAGGATGATAGCTGGTAGTGCGAATACGCTTGGTACCGCACAAGTCAGTAAGGCGTCTGAAAAGATCAGATTCAAACTGGCACCCCTGGTCAGTTGTAATGACAGCAGGGACCCCAAATCGGGAAATCCAACCAGCCAAAAATGTACTAGCCACTTCTTCCGCAGTTATACCAGTCATTGGCCAAGCTTCGGGCCACCGACTAAATCGGTCAACTGCGGTGAGATAATATTGGAAGCCAGAACACGATGGCAATGGTCCAATAATGTCAATGTGGACATGTTTAAGCCGTGATGTAGGGCTGGAGATGTGTCCGGGCGAAGAATGAGTATGCCGAGTCACTTTGCTACGCTGACAAGCGACGCAAGTCTGACACCAACGGCGGCAGTCTTTGGCAATTCCAGGCCAAACAAAACGGTCGGATACTAGCCGTATGGTAGCTCGGGCGCCAGGGTGACTCAAGTTGTGTAACTGGACAAAAACTTTTTTTCGCATTGGTTCTGGAACAAATGGTCGTGGTCGTCCAGTGGACATATCACAGACCAAGGTAATGTTAGTACCGGGGACAACAATGTTCTCTAGTTTCAGAGAAGAATTGGCATCGTCACGATACTTCTTCAACTTCTCGTCAAGATGTTGGCACGAAGCAAGGGCAGAATGGTCAACCTCGAAACTAACAGCTTCGATTCGGGACATAGCGTCCGCTACCGTGTTATCGACCCCTTTTACATGGACGATGTCCGTCGTAAATTGTGAGATAAAAGAGAGTTGGTTCAGCTGTACCGGAGGAAGCTTTTCGCGTCGCTGCACGAATGCGTAAACCAACGGTTTATGGTCCGTGTAAATGCGAACGTGTTGCGCAACGAGATAATGGCGATAATGCTGAACACTCTCGTAGATTGCGAGAAGTTCTCGGTAGTAAGCTGGCCACTGGGACTGTCGGGGCTTCAGCTTTTTGCTAAAGAAACCCAACGGTTCCCAAGCATCACCAACTTTCTGCTGAAGGCAGGCACCAACGTGAGAGCTAGATGCATCGGTAAAAAGCCCTAACTCAGCATTTGGCAATGGATGGGCCAGAAGAGTGGCAGAAGTTAAGCTGTCTTTACAGGCCTGAAAACATTTTTCGAGCTCAGGCGTCCAGGAGACCGGGGTGGAACCTTTACCTTGGGTGGCCACGATGGCTTCAACTAGCGGTGCTTGCATTTCTGCAGCATTGCGCAAGAATCGGCGATAATAATTGACCATCCCAAGAAACCGGCGGAGTCCCTGTACGGTCTTTGGGGGCGGAAAATCCTTCAAAGCCTGAATACGCTCGGGCGGTGGACGCGTTCCGTTGGAGGAAATGCGATTCCCGAGGAAGGTTACCTCAGGAGCACCAAAAACGCATTTGCTTGGGTTGATGACGATACCATAGTCTTCAAGACGCTTGAAGAGGGTACGAAGGTGTTGAGCGTGCTGAATTGGATCGCAGGAGTACACCAAAATGTCATCAACGTACGCAAAGCAGAAGTCAAGACCTTGGACAACTTCGTCAATAAAACGTTGGAACGTTTGGCCCGCATTGCGCAAACCAAACGTCATGTAATTGAACTCATAAAGTCCGAACGGCGTGATGATGGCCGTCTTACAAATGTCGTCAGGCGCGACTGGAATTTGCTGATAGGCCTTTACGAGATCAATTGTACTAAATATAGTACAACCAGAGATGTTGTGGCCAACGTCACCAATATGGCGGACCGGATAGCGGTCGGGGATGGTGCGAGAGTTTAATGCGCGATAGTCCCCGCAGGGTCGCCAGGTGCCGTCACTTTTAGGGACCATGTGTAGGGGAGAGGACCATGAACTCTTCGATGGCCTAGCTGTGCCGCACTGTACCATGTCATCAAAAACTTTCTTCGCTTCTTGAAGCTTTTGAGGCGCTAATCGCCTAGGACGACATGAAACAGGGGCGCCTTCAGTGGTCAAAATGTGGTGGACAGTGCTATGCTTTGGCTCCCGAATAAGTCCAGGTGGCTTGGTGATGGACGGAAATTCCGCCAAAAGCGAGCTGAATTCGGAAGGCGGGGCGGAAACCACCTTGACGCTAGTCTGGTCTAAAAGTGCGACGGAGGCAACGCATGACAAACCGGTACTGCTGTCAACAAGCCTTTTACCGGCACAATCTGGTAATAGCCGATAATGTGCCAAAAAATCAGAGCCAATAATGGCGGTGTTGACGTCGGCGATAATGAATCGCCACTGAAAGGCGCGACGCAGACCGAAGTTGAGAGATAGTTCAATGAAACCAAAGGTGCGGATCTCACTACCATTGGCTGCTGCCAATGTGTAGTTTGACCGCGTCGGCTTATTTGCTAGCCATTGGTAAGGATAGCAGGATAGGTCGGAGCCAGTGTCAATCAAAAATTGGCGCTTAGTAACTTTTTAGGTAGCAAAGAGTCGACGACTTTTTGGAAGGCAATCTGTCGCCGTCGCTACGGACTGCCGTTCGAGTTTACCGAAGGAGACGGTGGCGTCCAAGTACACGGCTTAATACATTTGACTGCCTTGGTCCCATACTTGCGATGGTAAAAGCATATTTTAACCTTGGCGGGGGTCTGCGAACGATCTCGGTGGTTCGAGGAAACGCGGGACCTATCCCTGCTGCGGTCAAATGCGAGGGCAGCAACTTGGTGTGAGAGATCATCTAAACGCCGTGTGATAACATCGAGAGGTGTAGGCGTCACCGTAGTACTTGCTGTAAAAACAGATGATCCTGGAGCAGCTATAGCAGGCGAGACCTCCAATATTTTGTCGGCTAACTCAGCGACTTTAGCAAGGGGGAGCTCGGATTGAGCTGCCAAGATTGCCTGCAAATGCTGTGGAAGGCGACGAATCCAAAGTTGGCGGAGCAGATTTTCATCCGTGAGGGAGTTCCCAGCTAAAGACCGAAGGTGCCGTAGAAACTGCGAAGGGCGACGATCACCCAATTCCTCATCACTAACAAGTTGACGGACGCGTTGCTCCTCGGATGTGGAAAGTCTACGAATAAGCTCCAACTTTAGGTGATCATATTTGTTCTCAGCCGGCGGTTGGAGAACAATGTCCTCTATTTCACCAATCACCCGGGCATCCAACTGAGCGACAACTTGATTGTATTTTGTTTGATCAGCAGTGATACCTGAAATGGTAAACTGTGCCTCCACCTGTGCAAACCATAATGCAGGCCGATCGGGCCAAAAAGGTGGAAGTTTAACAGCCACCCTGTATAATGAGGGGGATTGGGAAAAAGTGTGGGGGTCTGGAGGGAGTGTGTCTTTCTTATGTGGTTCCATTATACACCGTGAATTTGTAGTCGTTTTGGAACCGAAAATCCTATACTCTATATCAATCATAGAATCGATAAAAGTGATTACTTTAATAAAATAAAAATATATTTATTTATAAACATTAAATTTAATGTCGTTTACGAAAAATAAATGAGAACTCGTGGTAACGCCACTCAATTTCACGTACTACGATTACGCGTGTCACTACGATCGATATAATTCATGTTTAACTAAGCGGTAAAACATTTGCCAATAACAACACAGAAACCGCCGCGCCCGCGCCGCCCGCCAATCCGCGTTCACTAACTACCCTAATGTAGGTACCCCAGGCGCGAGGCGCCTAGGCACGGCGAGCGCTCCCGACCCCGCACCCCGCCCGCCCTTCAGTACCGCGGCAACCGACGCGCGAAATGGTTGCATAATGCATTGTTTATTGTCACGCGAAAATTACATAGTCAGTACGAAAACTCTTTGACTACTTGGTTCAGCTGTATGCTGTTGCCAATTACAATTTGGAAGAGGCCAGACGGTTGTACTCCCAGCTGAAGCATTTGAATGTGCTGCGGCTACGAGGGATTGAAAGTCCTCAAGTTCCGACCACTCCCACCATCTTAGCTGAACTCAGCGCCTTCTCGACCATGGACAGTTCCGTACGCCGACTCATGCGCAAGAACGAGGACTCCTGAATGATCCCCGGAGATCGAAGAGGATATTAGAGCGGGATCCTCGGCGAAGCACGAGAATGGCGGCTCGAGAATTTAATATTAGCCAATACTTTGTATGGAAAACATTAAATACTAATAGATTACACCCTTATCATTTTTGTCGGGCTCACGTAATTAACAACAACGATGCACCAGCAAGGATCGCCATGTCAGTGCAGTGGTTGTTAAATAATACGAATGCGAACATACTGTGGACAGATGAGTCATTGTTTACTCGAGTGGGACTGTAAAACGCTATAATCGCAACGCTGTAAACCCTCACTTAATACAGGAAGACCACCTCCAAGTGAGGTTCAGTGTGAATGTTTAGGGCGATATTATAAACGACCATTTAATAGGGCCTGTTTTTATTGAAGGTCATCTAACGGGCAGCTCGTATTTAGAAATGTTACGAACTAATATCCGAGCTATTGGAGGAAGTGCCGTTATCAATACATGATATGTATTACTAGCACAACGGCTGTCCCACTCATTATGCAAGTGCAGTACGTGCCTATCTCAACAATCAGTTTGGTGATACGTGATACCTATCACATAGGTACACGATAGGCCGCGGTGGTCCCGTGGCTTGGCCGCCGAGAAGCCCAGACAAGCCTCAATGTCGGAAATAAAAAGACTTGTGTATTTTCGTGAACGTAAAAGTCGTGAGGAGCTACGTAGTGCAATAGTGGAGGCCTTTAATAAACTGTCCATAGGTACGTAAGTTAATTATTTTGTAAATAGCTCCAATTTTTGAAATACGCCCGAAATACTCACAGTTAGTTCACCTGTGTTTATTTTTATTACATAATAAATAAAGTTAGCTATTTATCGAAAAGTAATGTTCAGATAAAGTATTTCCGACGGTCCTAAGCCCGTGTAAAGTATGAAGGAGAAATTGGAGTATCCATTTACGTATTAATTGTGATGTTTCACAATGCAGAAGTTACATAGTAAAAGAGAAAACGTATTGCCTCGTATCAGCTGATTCTGAACTGTGATATGCCTATTATCAATTTCGTCGCTATTGCATTTACCTAATTTTATAATACTTGTGTAGCTTCACTAGTTTTTAAATTACGCATAGGACTCGGTCGTGGTACACGAGGTTCTGGATAGGTATCAGCTGATATACGTAGTTACCTATCGTGCGTCGTTCATAACTTCGACTGTGCGCGGCGGCGCGGCGCGGCAACGCGGCCGCCGCGACGGTGACGTATGCATGCGTTTGTGAATGAATTGTCCGTGCGTTACTACGATCAAACTCGAATAAGTGAAAAATATTATTTATATTCCAACTTTTTTACTATACACAGTACAATTATTTTACTATTTTTTATTGATACTACTAATTATCCTAAGTTACCACTTTTCGGTTCCAAAACGACTACAAATTCACGGTGTATAACAAAATCAACAAATTTAAATATAAAAGAAACCATACACCAATATTGTTAAATATGCTAAACAAGAGTAGTAAAAAACAACAGTTAATACACACAATAAAATACAGCAAAAAGATTAAACACAAAAACAGTAAAACACAGGACACACAATAGCAGAAATAAAATTGTAAAATTCAGCAGCCCACACAAAATGTTAAGTTAACAATTACAATTTTACAAGACATGCAAAGTACAATTTTACAAGAAATGCAATTTGTTAAAATAAGGAAGAGTGCAAAAAAGAAATGTAGCCCAATAATAATCACAAAAGTTAGGTACAACCTTAAATAAAAACAAAATGTGTACAATAGTGTGTACAAATACATAGACTATGCACCCTTATGTAAATTTACACACAAACTATATGTTTTTAAATAATGACCTTTAAGTATTAGAATAATTAATGCAGCAATGAAGGAATGCAATATACAAGTTAGTTTAAGGAAATGTTAAAAATTATTTTGTTATTACCACCAATCACCGAATAAAAGTTAATGTTTTTGAAATTGTTAATAAACAGAACAGGAATACATGCGTGCACAGGTCCTCAGGATGCTGCTGTGCGCCGCTTCAAGATGAGGAACGATGCGCTGGACCAGGTGCAGGAAAAGCAAGCTGCTTGGCGGTGCAAGTGTTATTAATGTAGCCGATGACGTGAGGCGCTGCAGAAGCGACAATGTCACTCTCGAAGTGTCGCAATGACTTCGAAGCTCGAACGCGCAAATTCACGACGCGGGAGGCGTCGAAGGAGCGACGATGTCTCTCACTCTTGAACAGTCGACGACTCCGCCTCGACGACGGCACGTATGGTGATTGGAGTAATCACGTCGGGGTCACCAATTGTAGATATAAACGTGCAGCAGGAGTATTGATAACACTTGAGGCGGGTTGTTTAAGCAGTATTTATTTGCTTTACATGTAAAGTTTAACTGAAGTAAAAAAACTGTGCGTCGTATTAGATGGCCGATCTGAGTTTTCTAACTCATTTCTGTGAATGTGAACTTTTTGGCGCGCTCACTTGTCAAACATGACAGAAGCGTTCGGAAATATTACGCTACAGACCAATGTTTGGGCGCTAAGGGGTTTGCTGAAAGAATAACTGCGGGAATGCTCAATATAAAAGATGAATTTTTAATTCGGTGTTAACTACACGAGTTCAGTACAGCAAGTGACCGACATAGAACGGTCAGTACGTAAAACACATTAAAAGTTAAAACAAACAATAATCAATTAAATGAATTGCTGCTATGCGAATTTGCTTAGGCGCGCCAACAATGACCACCAACCACCAACAATGATTACCACATTATCAACTGTTGACTTAAATTATGACCATTATCAGTACCGTTATATTATAATAATTCAGTTCAAAGGTGAAGTAAACTAGGCACTGCGCACTTCAATTTATTCAGAAAGCGTGAGTTGTCATTGTTACTGCAGACGTCGTACAGTGGTTACTGCTGAAGTACTTCATAATGTTAACTCTCATTGTTAGTGCACTTCTGTTATCAATCACATCTCACGTCGAGAGCTCATACATTTCGGACTACAACTACCACTCTGAAGCTGGCGGCTGGTTGAAACTGCACAAAGTTCCCGCGACGTGGACAGAAGCATTTCTACAATGCCACAATGAAGGCGCGGTGCTGGCTTCACCTTTGACCAGAGAGCTGCGGCAAGCAATGCAGTTACATATTGATAACAATGATAATTCATTATCGTACTACATTGGCGCCAACTCGAAGTTCACCCCGAAGCAATATGTATCCATCGAGGGAGTTCCATTAGCGAACATGCCGATCTCGGATATGTACCAGCTGTTAGATACAGAACACGGAGAGTGCTTGAGCACGAACGGCTATAATATAAGTGTAGTGTCGTGCTCGAATCGCCTTCCATACTTGTGTTACACGAAGGAAGATGGCAGGAAACTAACGGAGTGCGGCACGTTTGATAAAGAATACCGACTTGAAGCTAAAACAGGCAGCTGCTATAAAGTGCACCGGGTACATCGGACATGGCTTGATGCGAACGCGTTTTGTATTACAGAAGGTAGCTACCTGGCCATTCTTAATAATGCGGAAGAGGCGCGTATAGTCACGGCAATGATTCCGGACATAAGAGTGCCCTGGATTACGTCGAACGTACAGTGGGAACCTTTGTATATAGGTCTACAAGACTGGACTGGTAACGGCATCTGGTTAACCAGTCACGGAGACGTTTTAGATCGGGTGTTCAATGTTTGGAATAAAAACCAACCAGATGCAATTCCCGACCAGCTTTGCGGCGCTATCAACCGGCTGGGCAAGTTCGACAATATCTGGTGCCATTCCAAAGTGTCGTACTTCATATGTGAGAAAGACCCTCAGAGTGTTCGATACTCAGTTGACGACAGAACATTTGTTATTTCGCGAACTCAGTATCGATAAGGAATGTTATACTATTTTCTATAATAGTTTTATAATATTAAAGAAGTAACACCTTTTTTGTAGACCATGTCTCAAGCGAATAAAAATTTATATTTTATTCTATTCTATTCAGTAAACCGCGGCAAAATCCGTAACCAGTAATTTAATTTTAATGTATAACATATGACATTTAAAAGTAGACTTACTTTTAAATTTATGTAAAGGGAGTTCTCTTATCTCTCTAGGTATATGGTTGTAAATTGTAATAATCATCATTTGGCTATTATTTTTATGAAGTGTGCTTCTATATCTTTCCATTCTTAATTTAGTAAAATCTCTCTGCATATATTTATTGTTTTCATTAAACTTTGGATAAAGTTGTGGGTGGTGTCCAACAAACAGCAATCTCAACTATACAGTGTGACTGGACATTGTACTTACGTACTTAAGCAGCGATAGCTCATTGGGGAGACCAACAGACTGCAATGCAGAGGGTCTCGGGTTCAAACCCACGTCGCGCACCTTTGACTTTGAGAAGTTATATGACTTTTCGAAATTATGTGCGTATTGATTGACAATTATCGCCTGCGCCGTGCCTCGGAAAGCACGTTAAGCCGTTGGTCCCGGCTGCCATGAACATCTATGGCAGTCGTTATTGGGACAGTGTCGACACAAAAGATCCAACTGGGTCGAAGTGTCGCCGGTCTGCACTGACTGGCTCCCACATAAAATAAGATAAGATACGTACTTAAGAACATGATAACTTATGGTCAGACGTAACGTATAAAAAAATAAATTAAATTAAATCTGTGTAACCTGCAAAGAAAACCTTTATGAAAATTTGTATGAAATATCCATAAAATGTGGACACTGCGCGGGTCGCACACAATCATGCGCGCCGCGCTACCGAGGCTAATGACCTTTGATAAGAAAAGCACGGGCGGGGGTGAAAATTCGGGAGAGTGCGGGGTGCGGTAGCGGGTAAGACTTCATACAGTAAAACTGTTACAAGAAGAAAGGTCATAATTTGTCAAAACTAACGAAAGCAATAAATACTACTAAAGTTAAGTTAAACAGACGAAATCAGTCCTAAACAAAAGGTACGTAGGTGGCCGCGCGGTCGAGACGTTACTTTGAACGCTGATATATTATTATCTATAATTGCTAGGATTTAGGTGTGAACATCCACTTAGTCGACATATTTACCTCATTAAAATGACATATCGTTTTACTCTCAGAACAGTTTATAACGCGTGTAATCTCAAAAATTATGTTATCTCATACAAAGTTCGAGTCCCTACTTGAACTTTGTATGAGATAACATAATTTTAACCATAATTTCGATTTGATTTAGAAACACCTTGTAGGTATTGGACAATATCTAGCTCAATCTGCAAATTTTATTATTATTAAATAAAAAACTTGTAGTTTCAATAATTAGATACGTTTATTCATCACAACTTGTAAATTAACAAAAAGATAAAGATTACAAAAATCAACAATTACATAAAAATTACAAATAAAATAAAATTCTTTAAACACCCCTACAGAACCATTTTAATAAAATGGAAAATCAATAATTATTTACAAAAATCAACAAATCAAATAATACAAATAATAATTTTGGTTACACGTCTACAAAACCATATGTGAAGAAAATTGATACAAACAGGGTATTTTGTACTTTCAGCCTTTGCTACGACAACAAAAATAAATTACAAAAACAAATGTAATTTTACAGCAAATGCCGAGTGCTTCATCATGGCATTTCCTGTAAAATGACATTTGGAGTAACCTATTGTTCCAAGGATTGGAGGAATATATTCAATAGCACCTAACAATTTATAAATATTTTGTTTTACTATAATATTTTGAGGTATGTCTTGTAACAACATCATTTGTGTGCCATTTAAATCAAATGTTACTATTTTTGATAAAGTATAAGTAAATTTAACTAATTTATTGCATTTTCTGCATCGTTAATCTCTCAATAAATTCTTGGAATACTTGGAAGATGCTATTGGAAGAATAGCATCTTCCAAGTTGTTAATTGTGAAAACGTTTATTATAATATCTAAATTTAACGGTAGACATACGTGTTTTCTCTCTGATGGGTCCGAATTCATGCACGTACTATTGGCACAATTACTTATGGAACTAGCGCTGAAAATAATGTCATTTACAATGTGTTCATAAATAAATGCATCGTTACAGTCACAACTATATCGACTATTTTTGAAATGTTTCGAAGCAATTGTTATTCTCAGTCTGTTTACCTCAACATAGTATTCAGAATAGCTTATGATTTTTAAAAACGCTGCTATATCGTTATTCGTACAATCTATACTAATATTATAAAGCTGAAGAGTTTGTTTGAACGCGCTAATCTCGGGAACTACTGGTTCGATTTGAAAAATTCTTTTAGTGTTCGATCCTCACGCGGGACAAAACTTTGTGTGATCCACAAATGGTTGTTCCGAATCTGGGTGTTCTTTGTGACCCTTGTTTGAATGTTTGTAAAGTCCCCTGAGACACAGGAATAATGCCTAGCGAGAGAGCAGTCTTAAAAAAAGAAGATATGTACCCTTATACCCGGTTGCTCAACAGATTTTAATAATTCATATGCGGTGCTGCTAGAATCATATAGGCTCCTTTTCAAAAGTACCAAATTGTATTTATTTATTTATCCAAAATTACACATATCTTTACAGGTTTATACCTAATGCGATAGTGTCTAATACTTAATACAATAAGTTCATTTCAGTTTATAACATATTACAAATAATGCCGCTCTTGTAAATTCACTCAGTGCAATACAAAATAGGTCAGCTTCTTCAGCTATAAGGTTGAGAGTGCGCAGTGCGCGCGTCAGCGGTGCCTCACCCAGTAGGTTGGTGCGCCCGCGCGGCACTGCCAGCAGCCGGGGCCGGCGTCGCCGCCCTACATATCCGTCAGGGACACACATATTCACCTGTCTCAGCATATCTGCGTTATGTATCATTCCTCTAAATATTTTAAATATATATGAGGTCAATGCTAGTTCCCTCCTAACCCTTAGCTCATTATACCCTACCATACCCAAAACGAATAGAGTGGGATACATTAATGGGTAAAACGGATATACACCGTAGTACCGCATGTACAAATCTCTTACAAATGTATTCTGTCCCGCTCCAACATGAGACTATATGTATTTAGTCTCATGTGGAGACCAGATGACTGCGTTACTTTCCAGTTAGCTTCTAACCAGTGCGTTATACAAGGATATAATCGTTTTCATGTTTGTAAAATCATGAACTGTTCTAAGAGTAAAACCTAGGTTTCTATATGCCTTTTTACAGCATTTGAGAATATGTTGATGAAACTTTAGCTCTGTGTTAAGGCAAACACCCAAATCCCTAACTTCTGTTACCCTAACCATGGGTATACCGTTGAGCTCATATTTATGAACGATGGGCTTATGAGATCGAGTAAAACTAATTGTCACATCTTTAGTCCAGGTCATCACTCGGTTTATATTCTTTTGCAACCTCTTACAGTCCTCTTCATTCCTGACAGCGAGGGACAGTTTAAGGTCATCTGCAAATAATAAGCATTTAGCTTCTTGGACCACCCTGGGTAGATCGTTTATCATTATTATGAACTCCAGGGGCCCAAGGTTGCTGCCCTGGCTTACCCCTGATCTCGTAAAATATGGATTCGATGCATGTCCCTCGTATTCAACATACTGCTGTCTATCTGTCATGTAGCTGGCAAAAAACTTTAGCAACTGAGGGGTGAAACCGACGCCTGCTAATTTCTTAAGGAGCACGTCATTATTGACCAGGTCAAAAGCCTTTTTGAAATAGAAGTAAGCGGCATCGGCTTGACCGCCCTCATCCACTATTAGAACCACATCAGCCATATGACTGACCAAATTACTGGTGGTGCTTCTCATCGGCCGAAAGCCGTGCTGTGCATCCGAAAGTTGTGAGCTAACCTGTCCAAGTATACTACTATGAATAGCGGATTCAAAAATCTTTGCTGGTGTAGAGAGTACAGCCACTGGTCTATGATCTTCTACACTTACGCTTGCCCTACCCTTTGGCACGGGAACGACCCGGGTCAGCCTCCACCGCTCTGGAAAATGAGCCGTCCTTAAACATATGTTATAAATATAATGCAACGGCTCTATTAACACTGACCGACAATCCCTAAATATATAAGGTGGGATGCCATCCGGTCCCACAGACTTCTTCGGCTTAAGTTGTTGTAGTGCCTTTTGTATGTCTTTCAATTGCAGCTGGTCTACGTGGATTCGAGCTGCTCCATTGTAACCCCCTGCTTCCCTTATCGCCGTACTCACGCTGAGCTCGGCTCTCTCGGTGCTATACACTGACTTAAAATAGTTCGCAAACTCGATAACACTCTGGTCACCAGGCAACACCATCCCGTTCTTCAAAATTGTTAGTGGACTTTTTTTATTTCTTTTAGATTTAATATGATTCCAAAATGATCTCGGATCCTTTTGAAATTCAGTTTGAATTCGTTGCTGATATTGTTGTTTAGCAACTTGTATCATACTTTTTACCCTAGCCCTACATTGAGCGAATGCTTCGTAATCACTTGTATGTCTACTTTGTTTACATTTTGTATATGAAGTACAGCTTTCAATTTTATGTCGCGAATTATTTGAAGTGTACCACTCGGGGTAAACGTACCTCGAGGTTACACGACTTCGCCTTTTTCTAGGAACGCATTCATCAATAATTGAACTAATAGTGTTATAAAAAAATCTAAACTCATCTCTAAATTCAAATCATACATAGGAGCCCAGTTTATACCCGCGATACATGAATGCAATAGCGGTAAATTGGCTTTATTAAAATTCCATCTTGGTAAAATCCTCACAGTAATCTCTCTACATAGCTACCTACTCGAAAAAGATATACCTAGGTATTTGTCAAAACTTACCCACACTTGTTTACCAAAGCACAAGAACACAAAGAGTACCTCGCGAGGGACAAAACTAAACTTGCTCTAACAAGATCACTTACAACTTTATAACGAAAATATGTCATAGCATTGTGATAAAGATTTATAATAAAACTATATTTTGCTCGCGGCTTCGCTCGCCTAAATGTAGGTTAGGTTAGTAACAGTAGATACTTTTCCTGGATTAAAGGTACCTTATGTCCTTGTCTGTTCTCGTAAAAACATGTATGCGAAATTTCGTGATCATCGCTTGAGTAATTAAGGCGTGCAAGCGTAACACATAAACAAACTCAATATTAGGATACCGAAAACAATACGAGAAAGGGGCATGCCAAGACGCCATAGTAATTCGGGCCCACAGTGCACACCTATAAAGGCTAATGATAATAATAGTAAGCAATGACACTAATTAATTAGCATAAGAAGTGATTTACAAAAACTTGGCATTTTAAAGTTATCAAATCTTTTGATATCTCATCAATACAATTTATATTAAATATGTGCCATATCATTCTACACATTATTTTTAATTTATTTACGAGTACAATCTATTAGGAATGAAATAAAACAGAACACATTGCAGTTTTATAGCTTATAGGTAAAAGGTTTCGATATTAAACGCAATAAATAAACACTAACCGTCACAATGTAGTTTGTTACGAGTGCAGAAAGCCTCGTAAGCTAAATAACGTTCCCACGAGAACCGCGGGACTGGAGGAGACATGACATCTCGTTTACGTCATATTAATGTTAAGTTCAGGAAGTCTTAAGCCTAACTTCGGCGGGACCACTCTTGTGTTAAAAGTTCATATTCTGTAAAGTGAACGTTTCGTGGACATTTTACGTGAACATTTTTATGAACATTTCGTCAGAACTTTATGTAATCTAAATTTTTTCATTTTCAATATACTTTTTATTACTATAAATACTAGTTTAATTGCTTCCCGATAGCGCCCAACGTAATTAGTTGCAAAACAAGCAATGATATTGACATTTACGTTTTCTGTCGTCATACAAGTTAGAGATAATAGGTACCATAATAAACACAAAACCTCGATACATCGATAATAGACATCACAAGTTACTCAAAGCAATCTTGCAAAGATAAAAATAATATTTTTTATTAGCTTTTGTATTACTTTTTTATAAAAAATGAAATGAACGATTAAAATAATAATAATATAATATAGCAATAAACTATTACTATTTCGATTAATTAACTGTCAACATATTCAGTGCAAAGGCAACATTTTCACGATAATGTACTTGCTTGCAAGTTCTATTATAGTCGTTTTCTTATTTTTTTTTTTTTTTAATATTACCGACTTGTATAGAATAATAAATACAAGGAAAAACTACGATAAATATTAATATATTTTTTTATTATAGCCAAATTGTTGTGCACCTCTGGGCTTAATATTGGCATGTACCTTTGTTTAGATATAGGCTACAAAAATGACTTGTGGAAGAGTGTTTTTATTCAATTAGAGAATTTCCAACTTAAAAAGCTTTTTATTAATTATTTTATTCTTTGTTATTCCTTATTTGTTATTTTCAATGTGTACTTAATAGTTTTATATAATAACTATAATTTTGTGATAATAGTATAATTTTATGCCATTGTATCTAATAATTAATTAATCTATAATGAGTAATAACAAATGGCTGTTAGTTATGTTATTATTTTACAAATAACATTCTATCACATTTGCACTGCCGCCAAACAGGCGAAACAAGATGTACCTACATAGGTTTGACTATTTTATTACAACATTATCAACTGTTGACTTAATTATACTATTTTCCAATTAAAATATACATAAATTATGACCATTATCAATACCGTTATATTATAATTCAGTTCAAAGGTGAAGTAAACTAGGCACTGCGCACAAAGCACTTCAATTTATTCAGAAAGCGTGAGTTGTCTTGTTACTGCAGACGTCGTACAGTGGTTACTGCTGGAGTACTTCATAATGTTAACTCTCATTGTTAGTGCACTTCTGTTATCAATTACATCTCACGTCGAGAGCTCATACATTTCGGACTACAACTACCACTCTGAAGCTGGCGGCTGGTTGAAACTGCACAAAGTTTCCGCGACGTGGACAGAAGCCTTTCTACAATGCCACAATGAAGGCGCGGTGCTGGCTTCACCTTTGACCAGAGAGCTGCGGCAAGCAATGCAGTTACATATTGATAACAATGATAATTCATTATCGTACTACATTGGCGCCAACTCGAAGTTCACCCCGAAGCAATATGTATCCATCGAGGGAGTTCCATTAGCGAACATGCCGATCTCGGATATGTACCAGCTGTTAGATACAGAACACGGAGAGTGCTTGAGCACGAACGGCTATAATATAAGTGTAGTGTCGTGCTCGAATCGCCTTCCATACTTGTGTTACACGAAGGAAGATGGCAGGAAACTAACGGAGTGCGGCACGTTTGATAAAGAATACCGACTTGAAGCTAAAACAGGGAGCTGCTATAAAGTGCACCGGGTACATCGGACATGGCTTGATGCGAACGCGTTTTGTATTACAGAAGGTAGCTACCTGGCCATTCTTAATAATGCGGAAGAGGCGCGTATAGTCACGGCAATGATTCCGGACATAAGAGTGCCCTGGATTACGTCGAACGTACAGTGGGAACCTTTGTATATAGGTCTACAAGACTGGACTGGTAACGGCATCTGGTTAACCAGTCACGGAGACGTTTTAGATCGGGTGTTCAATGTTTGGAATAAAAACCAACCAGATGCAATTCCCGACCAGCTTTGCGGCGCTATCAACCGGCTGGGCAAGTTCGACAATATCTGGTGTCATGACAAAGTGTCGTACTTCATATGTGAGAAAGACCCTCAGAGTGTTCGGTACTCAGTTGGCGACAGAACAAATGATACTCAATAAGGAATGTTATACATTAAAATTAAACTATTGCTTATGGATTTTTTCGCGGTTTACTGAATAGAATAGAATATAAATCTTTATTCGCTTGAGACATGGTATACAAAAAAGGTGTCACTTTAATATTATAAAACTATTTTCTAGAACTTACTTTTAAATTTATGTAAAGGCAGTTCTCTTATCTCTCTAGGTACTTATATGGTTGTAAATTGTGATAATCATCATTCGGCTATTATTTTTATGAAGTGTGCTTCTACATCTTTCCATTCTTAATTTAGTAAAATCTCTGCATATATTTATTGTTTTCATTAACCTTTGGATAAAGTTGTGGGTGGCGTCTAACAAACATAGCAATCTCAACTATACAGTGTGACTGGACATTGTACTTACGTACTTAAGAACATGATAACTTATGGTCAGACGTAACATATAAAAAAATAAATAAAATAAAATCTGTGTAACCTGCAAAGAAAACCTTTATGAAAAGGACATGGCCAATTTTTGTATGGGCGTCTGCATAGTTATAGAATTTAATTTACACCAATGATTTTTGGTATTTTACATTCGTGAACACTAGCACATTAAATTGCAATAAATAAAAAACTCAAAGAACTTGTCATTACTACATACTAGACTTAAATAGTTTTACTCAACCTTAATTCAGATCGATGGCAATAAGTGTACCTACAGAATAAGATTTGCTACTAAAAAAACTTAAGGCGCTTTAAAATATTGAACAATATCATGAAAAGTAATATGGTTTTAAAATTATTTGGCATTTAAACAAAGTAATGGCCATCTGTATAGAGATTTTTTTACATCGTATTGATAACCATTTATTAAACTGGGTAATAGTCTCAAAAATGAGACAATACTAATAAAGTACATTCAAAACTAGCTAATAGACCAGGGTCAATAATTTTTGAAACCAAAAAATATAATAGTAGGATGAAACATATTGTAAAAGGAATAGAATATAATAAAAATAATTTACGGGCGATCTGAGGTTGGGAAGTGGGTGGGGGGATTAAGGGATTAAAGTAATTAAAGTGTAAATTTTAATAAATAGCTCAAATTGTAGCGATGGTTAAAAAAAAATTTCGGTAGAGAGCTTTTTGCGTTTTTTTGCATTTTCTGAGAAAATTTATGATAGTAATGTATATTTTTTTTACACCATCAGAAAGTAGAGATTTCAAAGAACAAAATACCCCACGACTTTAAAAAAAAAGCAGATATTTTGACGTGTGAATTTTCGATTGAAAATTAGGGTGCTTTTTCGATATTAAGTCAAAACAAGCTGCAAAAATAAATATTTTAAATTAAAAAAAAATTCTGTGTGTGAACGTAAAAGGTAAGTTTTCACTAAATTTCGAGAAAAAAATAATGTTTTTGCAAAAGATAAAAATAAAAAACCAAAAACTTGGTTATTTGAATTTTCACATAAATTTTCAGGTTATGGGAAAAAAGTGTAAATACAAAAGTTGTAGATCTTTTTATTACCTACAACTTTGCTATTTAACTTTTTTCCATAGGACTTCTAGTTTTGCCGGAAATCGAGATAAACCGTATTTTACCCTTACCCCTCCACCCCCACCCACTTCCCGACCTCAGATCGCCCGTAAATTATATTTCCTTTAATTTTTGTTATATTCTCTTCCTTTTCCAATGGGTTTCATCCTACTATTATTTTTTTCACATTTTATCATTTTCAAAGGTTTCGGCATTGGTCTATAATGTTTTTCTTCAACTAAAACTCGTAAAGAGCTCGGAGCGGCCGATAACTTCGAACGCCAAACGTGTGTCTCGACTAATGTTTTTCAGGTCACCTTTATATATTTTTTATAATTTAATAATTAACAGGAATTTCGCAAAAACACAGTAGGTAGGTACGCAACGAAGCATCACTGCAATTAACAGGTATACTAATCTATGACTGCAATAGTGCAATATGACATTACATTGACATTTGACATAGATTATAACACAAACGTAAACCAGTAAACGCGTTCCCGTTATAAGTATTATTTTTTGTTTGAAATTATAAAAAAGATATATTAAGCATCAACATAATATTTTATTAAATGCAAGAAATATCAATAAAGACGGTTTCGTATGAATATAATGTTCCTATTAAGAGCATTCTTCGTTTACATCACATGTCTACATGTATATTATCTCAGTCTCTCTATAGCTTGAGAAGTAACATCGTTATTAAATGAGGTATGGAAAAGGAATTTCACAATTGTAAAGCGCTTTTTCCCCGTTTATCCAGGATATTTTCCCTCTCAACGATTTCTTCAAACCATAAAAGTAAACCGTCATCATCATCAAAGATTATATTTTCATAAATATTTTTCTTCTCATCGGTTTCCTGGGTAGGTTCCTTATATTCGCTATTACCTAATAAGCATCTTACTTTCTTTATATACATTTTACAAATTTTCTGTATTGTCGTATTCAGTTAGACATATTTTAACAACATCAGTAATGGGAATTTTAATTTGTTGAAAACATTTACATTCTTTTATAAATAAAATGCAACGAACGTAAAACATATTAACATTTATATCGATATTTTCAAAGCAACGTAAGTTGTAAAGCGTTTTGATAAATTGGCTTGTGTCAAGTCTTATGAATACTTCTGGTAATGCGTAATTCTGGCCTCCTAAAACCAGAAACGATCGTTTAATATAATCTTTTACGCTGCTAAAATTGAGTTTTTACTGTGGGAATCAGTAATAATTTGAAAAATAGGTGTAGATTTAATCGAATCTGAGGCAATCATGACAATATTTATAAACAAATAATCGTTTCGTCAGTATAGATCCATCTGGAAGCATTATAGCCCCGAAAAAAGATCCCGTTGCATCTACAGTAATGGTTACTTTAGGGAAACTACGGTGATACATATCATAGTACTCAATTTGCTGATTAGATCAATAAAACAAATGGAAATATGGTATCAATGTCATTTCACGGATAACGTTTCTTGTGTCATCATAAGTATACTTAAAATTGGGTGAGAATGAAGTCTCTGGCCTTGTCTTTTGTCTTACTTGATCTTTCGGAGAGCTCCTAAACTAGGCAGCACCGGTGGGCAGACTTTGTTTGGGTCTTTAATTAATTTCGCCGCAAGTTCTTTATGTACAGCAACGGCAGGCTTTTATTGTAAAATTTTTGCTAACTGACCTCTTCTATATGGCGTTAATTTTGATTTTTTTAGGGTTATGTGGTACATTAACTTCATTAGAAGCTTTTGATTATAGCTTTTGTTTCACATTGTGAGCACTTTCCTTTGATCCAAATGTTATTTTTACTATCAACTCTTTTATTTTTAAAGTTCCAAGTACATGGTAGCCTAGAAAACTCCCAGAGCTTTTCTCTTAGTAAAGTCGCTCACTTAAACTTCGGCAGACTTTTGTATCTTTGGTGTGTCGATGTGGTGCTTATCTAGTATAATGTACCGATAAAGGTTGAATTTGTTTCCACTCATGCTCATTCATTTAAAAAAGTAAACGTTAGTACTTTGTCTCCTTTGTCTTGACATGTCATCAGTGATGATGCCATACTATGACGTGACGGTGAAGATGAACTGCTCTGAGCTGGTAGTATATTTTCATGGTTTACATCTTCATCTTTTCATCAAGGAAAGGTCTGGGACACTAATATTTTGGGATGGAGATACTCTGCGAGTGGCAGATCCATCATTCAAGATACAAAGATTGATGTCATCCAAAAGGTCTAATAAAGAAGAAGAGCAAGGGTCATTATAGTGAGCACCCCAAAGGGTATGACGACAGTTGAAATCACCAAGAATGATTAAAGGAGCAGGGACAGAAGAAAGGATGCAACGTAATTCGGAACATTTATTGGGATTAGGATGAGGGATGTACACAGACACGAAATACTAATTTGCAGCCCTAGCAGCTACAACATGGAAGTCTGTATTGTGATCTGGTAGAGGAATTTGGGAAAACTTGATGCATCTATTAACTAGTAGAAGGGCACCCGCTTTACCGTCATCTCTGTCATCGCGGAGACACGAGAAGCCCGAAATCCTATAATTAGTTCCAGGCCTAAGCCAGGTCTCCGAGACAGCAAAGACAGATGGTTTATAGCGATTCACTAGATAGATAACATACTGTTTATTACGACGGATGCTTCTACAGTTCCATTGAATGACCTGCAGAGCCATTGGATGAGTTGTTTCGAGAGAGGACCGAAAGTAATTGTTCAACAAGAACAGAGACATTGTACCGTAGGGAATCAGAGAATTTGGATAACATGTTAATAAGGGAACAAAGGAGAAGTTCAACGAGGTTATCATTGGAAGTGGCAAGAGGAGTGGTTTCAGTAGGGGAAATAAGAGCACAGCCATTAGGCTGAGAAGAAGGGGAAAACACAATAAAATCGTGGGAAGCTCTATCATAGGACTTGCCTAAGACGGGCTGGGATCGTTAGTTTTGACAAATTAAGACCTTTCTTCTTGTAACAGTTTTACTGTATAAAGTCTTAAAATTTAAAGAAATAATCAACAATAAAGAAACAACAAGTGCACGATTGCGCGGCCATAACTTCCAAGGTGAATAATTCGTAAAATATTGAACTAAAGCTTGTAATTCTTTTTTTGACAATTATTGACAAATTCAGTCTTCAATTGACAAAAATAATTAGATCTCTAACCCAAGCAGTTGCTGAGATCTCCATGGCCGCGCAATCGTCGACGTTGCGTTCGCGCGGCCAATTTTAAACCCTTATTTCCAATTTTCAACGCCAACGAAGTCAGCTCGTACAAGGTAGGACGCATAAATTTATTTTACTTCTAATAAAATAAATGTAATATTTTATTAGAATAAATTATAAGTAATTACTAATTATAATAGGTATAATATATAAATTTATAAAACATTATAATTAGTAAGTTATTATAATAATTAATTAGTAAGTTATTATTACTAAAGATATTGTTTTAATGCTAACAAGCTTATCAAATACAAAACAAGAAAACCCAATTTTATACTTTATTATCTGCTATAAATAATATTTAATTATTATTTATAGCAGATAATAAAGTTCAATATAACCATTTCACTACGACTTAGGCTGAGGCTACATTAGTCCGCGACACGACCTGTGATACGTAAGCGATAAAAACAAATAGTTTATATTCACGTTTATGGCTACACCGTACGCCATATATCGCTATTAATCTTTGATTTGTTTATGCGATAGAAACAACATTAGTGTAATCACGGCATCGGCTACATCAACTTGTCAGCGAAATTGAAGCGAATCCATTAAAAATGTTCGCTTATAATGTAGCCATTCCATGTTTATATCGTTTCGCCTTCACAGTCGCATCGCGAATCGCTGCCTACTGTAGCCTCAGCCTTAAATGAGACGGTCGTGTCGATAATTTTATTTGCCACTGTTACTACAGACGTACAGTTATTACATCTGAAGTACTTCACAATGGTAACTCTCATTGTTAGTGCACTTCTGTTATCAATCACATCTCACGTCGAGAGCTCATACATTTCGGACTACAACTACCACTCTGAAGCTGGCGGCTGGTTGAAACTGCAAAAAGTTCCCGCGACGTGGACAGAAGCATTTCTACAATGCCACAATGAAGGCGCGGTGCTGGCTTCACCTTTAACCAGAGAGCTGCGGCAAGCAATGCAGTTACATATTGATAACAATGATAATTTATTATCGTACTACATTGGCGCCAACTCGAAGTTCACCCCGAAGCAATATGTATCCATCGAGGGAGTTCCATTAGCGAACATGCCGATCTCGGATATGTACCAGCTGTTAGATACAGAACACGGAGAGTGCTTGAGCACGAACGGCTATAATATAAGTGTAGTGTCGTGCTCGAATCGCCTTCCATACTTGTGTTACACGAAGGAAGATGGCAGGAAACTAACGGAGTGCGGCACGTTTGATAAAGAATACCGACTTGAAGCTAAAACAGGGAGCTGCTATAAAGTGCACCGGGTACATCGGACATGGCTTGATGCGAACGCGTTTTGTATTACAGAAGGTGGTCACTTAGCAATCGTAAATAATGAAGAAGAAGCGAGTATAATCTCAAAGAAGATTCCAGACGTGAGAATAAGCTGGGTTATGAAACGGCATTGGGAACATATTTATATAGGACTACAAGACTGGACTGGTAACGGAACATGGCTTACTAATCATGGAGACTCTTTCGATCAGGTGTTCAATAGGTGGCATAAAGACCAGCCTGATAATCCTACTCCAAAGCATCTATGCGGCGCAGTAATGCGGACAGGCACACTAGACAATATCTGGTGTGACAAGTATGAGGCATCCTTCATCTGCGAAAAGGATCCTATGAATATTCGGTATTCTACCGAACAGCAACTAGGACAGACCGATGGATAGCTTTGTTTATCTGTCACGGTGTTCAGTACAACAGATAAACACAGAACAACAGGTCTTCAGTGAGTTATACAACGTCTAACATAGAGGTGTAGTCTACAATTTAGGCGTTACATAACATAGCCCCTGTAATTGTACAGGCAATTTTAATTGGGAAAACCTCGACCTAACTTAATACATATATATCTTATCTTATCTTATGTGGGGGCCAGTCAGTGCAGACCGGCGACACTTCGACCCAGTGGGATCTTTTGTGTCGACACTCTCCCAATAACGACTGCCATAGATGTTCATGGCAGCCGGGACCGACGGCTTACCGTGCTCTCCGAGGCACGGAGCAGGCGATAATTGTCAATCAATACGCACATAATATCGAAATGTCATATAACTTCCGATAGTCAGAGGTGCGCGACGTGGGTTCGAACTCGAGACCCTCTGCATTGCAATCTGTTGGTCTCCCCACTGAGCTATCGCTGCTCCTAATACATATATATGTCGGATATAGAGTGTGTGTGCTCAGTAACACCATCGACTGGCATAATGCGGGCGTACAATAGGGTGTTCGAGCAGTGAAACGATAAATGTACACTGATCACTTTTATTGTCTTCACAATAAATTACCACGAATGTCTTGCACGAAACGAATGACAGTTCCTAGCGAGGAGGTCCGCACTCGACGACGGTGGAAAGATCCGTCGAATATAGCGTGCGCCTCTCTTGTGTAGGCTCTGTCGTAGCTCGAAGTGAGATGCGTGTTGCCGTCATCGCAACAGTGCTGCCATATCTCGACTCTCGCACCGCGTTTCGTAACTGTACTTATGACCGTCTCCGACATTATATAAAAGTTATATAAACATACATCGACACTTGCGTAGCTTAGAATAAATAGAATCAGTGTAAAATAATCCTTACTTTCTTACTAATATTATAAATGCGAAAGTAACTCTGTCTGTCTGTCGGTCTGTCTGTCCGTCTGTCTGTCTGTCTGTCTGTTACCTTTTCACGCTCAATCCGCTATACTGATTTTGATGAAATTTGGAATGGAGATAGACTGAGACCTTGGGAAGGACATAGGCTAAATAACATCACGCTACGGCTCACGGGAGCGTCGCAGTAACCACAAATACCATTGACGCGGGTGAGACCGCGAGCACAGCTAGTAATACCTAAAACAAAAACTAAACTAAATTTGAAGTAGGTAATATAATAGAGGTTTAAACTTAGATCAAATATACCATAGATGCACGATCGTCGCTTGAAAAACGGCCCCAAAAAAACTGCATAAATCAGTCATATGCGCTATATTACACACCTGTCCCACTCTTGCGTGCGCTGCCCGTAAGCGAGAGCGAATCGACACCACTACTACGGTGGAGACCGTACCATATACCTAGTACGCTTGCGTATCGCGAGTAACACACTTAGAACGCTTTACATTGACGCGTTTTAAGTAAACTTACAAAATGTTTCTCAGTGAGCGTTCAATGGTTATTTCCGGTTTATTTCCTGGATTGCATAATAAATGCAGACACTTATAAGTAAGTAGTACTGGTCAGTGCCACATATTGACGCGGTTTTTGTATGAGAATGTGCATCTATGGTATATTTGATCGAAGGCTTGATGCCTTAAATAAAAAAACAACAAAAGTTAATAAAATGTATTAATAATAAAATTGTCAATATCTTCGTACAGATGTAGACTTATTTACTAATAATAAAATTAATGGCACTCGGTTAGTTCAGCTTTGACTATAGACATTTAGACGAATGTAACTTTGTAACTTTCGCGTTCTTATAACAGCGAGTAACAGAAAAATTTGGTCGTATTAAGGCCCCGGCTGCTCCCAAAAAACATTTTACATACATACGGCTCCCAAACGGGGTAAGCAGAAGTGTATTAATTTCACATATCGCTAGTTTTCATTGATAGGAAGTGAGATAACGCAATAACAATTTGCTTGGCCCGGTAATCGAATTGGAGACTATGCTTTTCTATTACTCCATGTATGTATTATTCCAAATAGTATTAATTTTCAAATAATAATAATCTAATAAACAATATAATAATAATAATTAATATTATTTTACTGAGATTCGTTAAACTTCGTTGATAACAAGGAGCGAGCTCTCGCATACTTTTCTTTAAGTATACAGAGACATGCAAAATACCTTTCTTAATTAATAATTATAAATATTACATTTTTCCTGCCTACTTTACATTTAGTTGCAGAGAAACCAGATTTCGTGTCCTTGACTTTGGACGTGACCTTGACCTTGACATGTAAAACTCAATATTGTAAATATCGTGTACACTTTGTACGTATTTAGTCCTTATTAAACATTTAAATATACTTAACGTTTGAATTCGGCCTAGACCTCGTCCTTGACTATCCTACTTGGATTTGACCTTGACCTTAAAAGATCAAAATTGAAAATCTCAATTAAATGTAAGAAAATTAAGAAAATAATATACACGAGCGTTGATTTTTAGAAGAACTTAGTACTAAATAACTTAATTGTCGAAGGTCAAGGTTACATGATGACGCAGGGCATGGCGCAGCAGAGTGGCAGGCAGATGGGCACTGCTGTCTTGGTCTCGGAGTGCTTTTCCTTCATTCTGGAGCCTGACTCGTACTCGTACATGCCGCGACCTGATGCGTACGCGCCGCCTCCTTGTTGCATGGCCGCCTGGAGACAGATAATGTTTAATTTATATTCCATCACTATAATATCAGCGGCGATAGCCTAGTGACTCTAGTGAGAGACCGTTGGATTGCCACGCAAAGGTGTCGAGTTCGATTCCAAGGCACGCACCTCGGACTGTTCGCAATATATCGCCTATAGTTAATTATCGCTTGCTCTAACGATGAAGGTAAAACATCGTGAGGAAACCTGCATGTCTGAGAGGTCTCCATAGTGTACTCGAAGATATGTGAAGTCTGCCAACCCGCACTGGGTCAGCGTGGCGGACTGTAGCCTAACTCTACCTACATATCGCACTTATAATACAATAGAGACTTATCTGAGTATTATGGATTAAACAAATTTAAACTCTGTTGCAACTACTTAATACAAATATAATAGTACAATTTATAGCCACACAATTAGAGTTAAAATTGCCTTACTTACAAATTTTGAGTTAAGTCGCTGTTTTATTAAGAGTGCGATATATTATTTAAACGTATTGTAATTTACTTATCGATTGTTATTATTTGTGTTTTTATTTTTAATTAGAGCTCTGTAGCGTCATCTTGTACTGATCTGTATCTAATAATCATGATGTGTACACATAGCTTTTTTTTTTTAATTCTTTTAATATTTATGGAGGCTTTTTCCTTACAAAGGAATGTC